>JAHYIQ010000003.1:10000000-12819149 GCA_030673865.1 Melipona bicolor | reverse complement strand
TTAAAATCAAAAAATATGAACAGTATTCCCACATCTGCTCTGAGAATTGTTTCTACAATTGAAACGTGGTATAGTATTTCACGAATACAGAAATGTAATGGTTTGGAATAGCGATTGATGAAAAATTAGGATGAAAAATTTATTATATATTCAATTATTTGCATCCATTTAAAAGTCTTAGAAAAATTGATCGTTGGTATGATATTTTAATTAATAGCTAGATAACATATGTGATTATTTATAATTAGATATGACTTTTTTTTTATTTACGAATATGATAAATATGTAAATTTACAGCCTGGGTAAATTGCCTTTATCCCGCAAAATCGAGTTTTCAAGTAAGTCCAAAAAAAAAAGTGGGACTTATCAAAAAAATGTTTTCTATAAATATTATTTAAACTAAAAGAACACATTGTGCGCTGTAAATTATTTTTGCATATCGTCGTTTCGAAATTTCAAATTTATTTTCTTAAATGAAACCTACATATTGTTAGCGCGCGCGTGGGCGTGACGAGATTTTTGTGGATATGCTTAGTGGACTGTATTTTTTGTTTTTTTGACGCGGCTAGTATGGGTGGGGCGGTAGCCCTCGTTATTAGTTCGTTAGAGGTAATCGCGTTGCTTGGATAATACAGGAATCCTCGCTGGATTTCAGACTCGCGGATTGATAAGGCTTTGACAATTGTTAGATCTTCGAAGGTTCAGACGCTTCTTCTATTCTCCTTTCCGGGCCGAGGAACGCGTATAAATCATCTAGGCCCTCCACCCGGCCCTAGGGTAGTTCACGGGACTCGATATGGGGCAAAGGATCGCGTTATGGTGTCGTACGATGTGCCCATATTTGGGCATTAAGACAATTATGTTGTTCTGGATCAGAACAGGATAGTTTAGGTTCTTAGAATACTCTATCCTGCGGAAAAGTACCGGATACCCTGGCCACATGTCTATCGATGGGACATTTATCTTACCCTGAGAGGCAGAGTTAGAGTATTCCAAGAAACGTCTCTTAAAGAATAAACAAAGGACGTCTTGGCTGAATCGCGCCAAGGTCACGTAAGCACAATCAGACACGGAATAAGGGTTCGTCATCATAACGCCGCTGAAGGACACTCGAGGGAGAAACCATTCAGTCATTCCATGAGTCTAGACGCGGAGACATCTTCTCCAGACTCAAGTCTATCACATTCATTCGAGTCAACTCAGTTCATACGAGACACCACACAGCAACAGTTGTATACACATCTAATCAAATATACGTTTTAAAACCTACAATCTGCATTCATAATATCTCTCCGACGACTGTAAAAGGCCAAACGAGAGAACCTAGCCCAAGCGGGCAGCATTCGTCAAGATCACCGTTAGCGCTGAGACAATGGTTATTCATTTGTTTCTCTATTCTCGGGCCAGGAATTCGCTGCGCGAAACTTTGTAGATGACGCACGCGGTTTTCGGGGAAGTTCCTCGCGCCTTGACCCGATAGAGGGGGTCGGAGGCGGAAAGAGGGAACTCTCGCGAACACATATATTTCCTTTTTGCAGTACTCTATGGTATTAGGACGAATTCAGTGAGTTGCATTTACAAACCGAAACGACCGAAATCATTTATTATTAAAACAAATTGTTAATAAAAACCAATACAACTACGAGTGATATTATGTTAGTATTAAGATTTTATGAGTTCAAAGTATTGCTCATTCATACTTGCCTCCGATTAGATCATTCGGATTGCCAGGTGAACTTGTTAAATTACCTATCCAGCCTCCCTTACCTATTTCGACAAGTTCATAGCATTTACATGTCGAACTTCCTCGCTTTCAAAAATCATCGAAAATCGGGATGACGAAGTAGTCAGGTCTACACATTCACCCAATGCCTTCGTTGTTGTGCCGGAATGAAAACAAAACGCGAGTTAAAGGGTACCACGGGTAAGTTTTTGATTTGGATGACGAAAACACTAGTTGGTCGAAACGTAAAAGTCTCACGTTGTTTACCACATTTCTATACATGGAAGTTCTGTCTGGCGACTCGATTGAAATGGTTAAGTTATCGAAGTAGACAGTTTACAGGGATTGTTCGTATGTTTTCGAATCCTTCCGAGCCCAACCAAAAATTTTATCCGATTTGATCGTTTTTAGAAAGACTGCCCCACCCCGAATTGCATCCGAATTATTTGGCTAAAATTTTTATTTTAAATTATAAGTAATGAATATAATTTTTATATAAATTGTTTTAAATAATAATATCTCTAAATAGATATCAGAAATAATTTAATCCATATTTTTGATTTTCAAGAAAAATCAAACTTATTTCACATTTCAGTTAGAGCAAAAAAATTAATTTTTTTTATTTTCTTCATATCCATTTGTATTGGAATATGAAAAAACCAAGTGAAAAAGTTCACGCAAATATATAATCAAAATCCTTTAAATTATATAATTTGTTCGAGTGTTAGTTGTCATTTAAAACAAATCTTCCACAAATATAAATATAAATATTGCATTTGAAAAACAGTTATAAAGATTCAACAATATATGTCAAGGCCAACGATACTATCGACAGGAAAGGGGCTACTTAAAAACAGTGTTTGGTTAAATATAATTATTTATTAATTAAAAATCCTGTTTCCTAATTTTGTTGAATTTAACATATGTTTTACATCTAGTATTAGATATAAATATATTATTACTAATTAATATACATACATATAGGTATTAAAAAACACAGATCTCAGTAATTTATTATAAATTTAAATTTATTGCTTCCTCTGTACATAATTTACAAACATTTATATAACATTCTTTCATTAGCACTAGGTTACGGACATTCGTCCATTTGCTCTACGAGCGGAATTAAAACAATTTTTACGGTCTTTTCCTGGCAATTTTTGCTAATAACTTTTATTAATAAAATAATACGAATCAATTTGCGAAATCTCTAATTTTGAGGTTTTACACTTGATATATCTTTATCTCTATAAACGTCAATTTGACGTAGAAACAGATTATACAAGATATCCGCTCGTAAATCTAGTACATCTACAGACAAATTTTACTATATACAAGAAATGACCGTAAATCTAATATATGTACAGATAAATTTTACTATATACAAGAAATGCCCGTAAATCTACATATGTACAGCCAAATTTTACTATGTTATACTATTTATATTAAGAATTTCCTATTTAGTGAAACCATTTTTTATTAAGTATTTAGTCAAATAAATTAAAGTAAAAGTAGAAATTCTTAGTACAAGTATTATAACCACATTAAAATGTATCTCTACACATTGGACACGATGGTTTTTGATTTGTGTTAAAACCACTTTGTACTGAAAAAGGGAAGGGAATGTTAATTTCGGAAAAGAGCTAATAATTGTTACAAAATTTTCATTAAATTATTCCAGAGAATACAATAAACTTACCCAAACAAAACAGCATGTGAATTTCTTGCGGCACGTATGACAAGATAATTTTGGTATTTGATATTGGTATTCCCGTGAAAAAACTGTTACATATACAAAATTCTTCCACACCAACGAATCTTTTATCCAAACATCTTTTCCATAATAAACTCTATCATATATTGATTTATTCTACAAGAAGGGAATAAAATATTTTCCTCGATTATTTCATCCAAATATAACGTAATTTATGGATAAATTATTACCTGGTGTTCGGAAATACAGACAACTGCATGTGAAAATTCCTCCAATTCGCTCCATTTGCGCATTGTTCACACTCGACAGTAGCTGGTTCTAATGGATGATAGATGATAATTGTAATATTAGTTTCAATTTTTTATCATCTATTCGATACGAGGCTGTCAATTTACGGAATGCTGGATGTACTTTCACTTCTACATTTTCACTGTCATGTAATTTATTCTGAAGAAGTTCCTCTTGACAAAGCATAGGGCTAACGTAATGAGGCTGTAATCTTATCTATGGCAACACTGACTTTACTGTCAGCAGTGCTCCACCATTGTCTTACCAACATTGGTAAATACCTCAAACTGTTTGTGTATGTCCAACACACAATATGGTCCAACCTCCATTCTGTCCAACTTTCTGTAAAATATCATAAATAGACAGGTATTAAAAACAAAGTTATATGTAACAGAAAAGAGAGCAATTTAATTATTCATACCGCCAAAGTTTAGAGATGGTTCAGTAGAAAATAATTCTATCAATTTGACATCCTTGTTTATATTGTCTTGGAGAAATTCCATTGGCATAAGTCGGAATATGTTATTTAATAAATTGGTAAAGACGTTATTCCGTCTGAAATAGAATGTAAGTTTTAAGTATTGAAATTTTAATATTGACTAAAAGAAATCTCAGTTTATTTTCAGTTAAAGTTTCACTTCAGTTGAAAAGAAATGAAAAAGTATTTAGAAAGATATTTACTTGAGTATTTCAGCATATATATGCAGCAAGTCTTCATGAGCATTTGCACACATGTCTAAGATGATAGCCCATGACAATAAATACCCAATGGTGTGAGTGTAAGTATCAGAATGTGGTGGAAAAGTCGCGGTATTGTATAATCTGCAAAGATGTAAAAAAGGAACAAAAAATTAGCATAATAGTAGTGAATAAAAGTAGTACAACGACAATAGTATAATAGTAGTATATAAAAGTAGTACGTATGATAAGAAAGTAGCTGAAAACTTACTTAAACTCCATTAGAATGGCATCCATGATACCTTGGGTACTCTGAAGTACTTCCTCCAGTTTTTTAACGCTCAAAGTATTCACATCGAAATTTTTTAATTCGATTGTATTTTTGTCTTGTTCCACAAGCTTTGGTATTGCGTGTTTTAATATATGATACGCGCCTAATTGTACACTGGATACAGGAGATTGGAGGGAATTTCAATGCTGACTCAACCAGTCCTTGTAAGAAATATACGATTTTTGAAAATTATAATTTCCGGTCGACCATTTTCATAGCCTTTTCCTAAATGATCCAATAATATAACAACTTCACAAAGCTGTTTTGTTTTTTTCACTGTACACATCTGTGCCAAATTGTTTTTGGTTTTAAAAAGAAAAAATTGGTTTAAAAGATTTAACTTATACACCTGTACAAAGTATAAAAATATAAAATTATACCTGCACAAAGCACCCAAAATTCAGTAATTCCACTTTGAATATTCCACCGCGATCGATTATTAAAAATATTTTTCCATTCATTTAATATTTTTGGTGGTATTATTGTTTACTTCCTGGTCATGTTTGTTAATTAAGTCTTGGACCGCACGATATAGTTGACACATGGCTACCATCAGTGTAAATGCCTATGAAAGTAAAAACAAATTTATAACAAATTTATAACAAATTAACAAAAATTAACAAATTTTTTCAAAATAACGTAAATGATTAATTGCACACCTTCGAATCAGGGTAACATTTTGTTTTGACTTCCTAATGGAATTCGGCCATAGGACCAAAGAAGTCAGAATAAATTTCCAGTTTTCATATGTCAACTTAGATGGAATATTCTTGACGATTTCCGTCGACAATCTTATACGTTCCAAAGATAAATTTAAAACATATCCCCAAGAAATTTGAGAAATTCACTATAAGAAAGAAACATACAGACGTTGCATTTTTGATATATACAAAGTATGTTATCCGCATTATATTTATGTAAGAAGTAAAATATTACCAATCAATAATGAAAAGATGTTCTCCAAAATATCGGGAATAGCTTTAAAATATTTCTCTTGCTCCATCACAATACTTCTTAATACTATTAGTTCAGAAACATCGTCACCGGATATCCATAGATTCAAGATGTTGTCCCAATTTTGAAATTTACGTAGAATCTGAAATAAAATTTTCTGTCATTACGTAGAACATAGATATTGATTTTAAAATTGATTTTAAAATTATTAGTGGCAGTACTTGTAAACTTTGAAGTCTCATTTCTTCATTTACGGTAAAAAAAAAAACGTGTTATTTTTATTAATTTTTAAATAATTCCTTAGGTTCTTTGACAGGACAACAACTTTGTACAGCAAAAGTGTATTAATGTACGGTAGTGTACTTCCATATTTCGAATAATTTCTGCAATACAGTTGAAATAAATATTAGAGCAATTATAACGAACATTTATAAAATTATTAACCTTAATTGAACTTATTTAAAATACGTACAGTGTCAGATAATCACGATTTCGTGAAATGTATCATCGTTAACATGTAACTGTGTAAAACTTTTTTGGTAGAATCGCCAAAGTTTTATTCACGTCGTCATAATACTTGTCTGAACATACGTAACATTGTTCAATGAAGTATCAGTGCCTTTTGTTATTGAAATTAAGTGTTTTTCAATTTCAGATTACCTATGATCATACTTACAGATTTGTAATATTTGGTGTAAATTTCACCCAGGATAATAGAATATATAATATTAATTAATAAATTTGTAATTCCTGGTAAATCTACGTTATGTGTCAATGATCTTTCGATGCCATCGACTGATCTCAAGCATAGATTATTTAACATATCTATGTTGAGCAGCTGCCCACTTCAACAATTTTTAATATTATCTATTATTGTCTCCTGGTTAAATCAGTAGACACACATTTTTCGATCAATTTTTTTGTTTTGATCAAAGATGATAGATGTAGTTTACCAGTTATTACGTCTCCATATATAATCAGACGAGCAGTCCTTAGATATCCAATGTTGTTATATCGGAATTCTTTAGAAATGTTGAAATAATTTCCTCCGCATAGGAAACATCATCATTAGTATGGTTTCGACAAAATCAACTGCTGTCTTGACTAATATTTCTTTCCTACATGAATGTTCTTGATATCTGAAACACGATGTACATGTTATGAGAAATAGATCAAAGAGTTGTATCTTTATAATAATGTAATATAATTTTTCTCACCGATCGTAATTATTCATATAAAAGTTGGCGTCACACATTTAGTCACGTTATAAATTCGGATTTTTGATAATTTTCGGGACTGCTTCCAGAAGACTTTTTTCCATGTATTTTTCGTATTACAATTGGTGAAACATGATTACAACCAAAAATAATTTCTCAAAACCGTAATTCGAAAAGAATTCCTAATATTCGTACCGCACCAACTATGTTTTCTTGTTAGACCATGCTATTGGAACTAGACAATAAATTAAGTTCATGAATCCAAGAAAATATTTTTCATCTATTCTGTAAAATGAATTGCAAAATACAGATATGATTTCCATTGAACGGTACGTCGTTTGTTGACAATCTAAAAAAAAATGAGGTACAAATTATTTATGTATGCCATTATTAATAAAACGTAATCGAATTAAAAAGTATCATGAACCTTACCGCCTTCTTTTAGAGCTTCAAAAAATAACACATGAGATTCTGATTTTTCCTTATTTAATCAAAATAATCATTGCCAACCAATATTTTTGATAATGTAAAGTAATGCTTTTTGCTGTAACTGTCACCGTAGCAATATTTCGGACTGTGAATACCATTTCTTTACTATATCATCATTTCTATGTTTCTTAGATAAAGCGTATCGGTTTAGAACATCTTTTACTATCAGAGTATCAAACTGAAAACAGATACGTATTGTAGTCAAAAAAAAAAAAATATATATATTAATATTTGTAACAATTTTTTTTGTTACATATATACAATATGTGGCAAAAAACATTTACGAAAGAAGAATTTACTCTTACTTCCTGTCAATGACTCCATTAATTTCATTTCTTTCAGAATGATTCATGTATTTCATTAGATTAAACATCAGTTCCGTTATATCTTCAATGTCCTGCCGTTGCTCCAGCAACCAACTTCGTAAAATTTCATTGTAAAAGTTTGAAGAAATTCATTTGCGCGTTAAGGAGCTCAAACAGATTTTCAAACGCATGATCGCATTCCAAAATGAGCTATAAGTTTGTTAGATATGTGATATATCCTTTTTTCAGTGATTTGATTAAAACATTTCACGCAAATGGAGTTAACGAAAGTCTTAAGCTCGGCAAGGAATTTCACATCAGTATCGTTCTCTACGTTTTGTGTTTGAGATTGATTTATCATTATATTTTCTCCTGAATTACAGAGTTTCATCTCTAAATTTTTACGACCGTGTTCAGAGCCCATTCTCAATGTGATTAAAAACGCTGTTTGAGAGCTGATGTTTACAGGCGAAGTGAATAGAGTATTAAGATTTCGCCAAAATTCTTCCATCAAACAAATATAAGATTTGTAATCTTTGTTGTATCGATTTTTTACTCCAGTATCGTATTAAATGAGTAATTTCGTAAGAAATATTTGTGCCAACGGGCCATCTTCTTTTCAAACACATTTCTAATAATGGCATAAGCTGAAATAATTAATCCACGAATTTTAAACATTTCTCCTGCAGAAATCATCATGGTAGTGTACACAGTGAAGAGCATAACTGTACATATTCAATGGCGAATGTTTCTTTTATACCTCAATTGTATTGAATATTAAAAGTACAAAAATTCAAGAAAACTTAACACTTTGTCGTCCAACTCCAACGTTCAAAGTTTAATAAATGGTTGAAAGAAATCGTGCAGCGAGTTTCAAGGATGTAAAGTTGTAAAGAGAAAATTTCAATCTTTCAGCCATAGTGAGTTAGTCATAAAAAAAGATTTTTTAACATTTTACCATAATGAATTTGAATTTTTACAATTTTCGAGAGAGAAACATCTTCGCATTCCTACTTGATATAATGTATGCTACAGAATGGTATAGAATCATCTTAAAATGAAAGAAAAAAGAGAAGAACGATCTGACAACTCTTAAAGTAAAGGCTCCAATGGTACAGTTAACTTTTTACTGTAACATAAATGGAAAAAAAAATAAAACCTGTTCACTGAGCAGAGCATTAATTAAGTCTTGATTATTGACATTTAAAAGAATATAATAGCCGAAACATTCGACAAATGACGTCGTTACCGCAAGCGCTTCATAATGATCTGTTCGTACACTTTGTACAGAAAATCTGAAAAAAGAACAAGTATGTTATACTCTAATGTGCTCTGATATATTCAAAACACCGAATTTAATTAATTGAATAAATACCCCTGTCGCATGTTAGTAAAGAAATTTGTATACAAGTGATGAGGATCAACACTTAGTTTCGGAAATTGACTAATAAATGGTAATAGATACGGATAGATATCACTAGCGCAAACATTGCCCTCCGTTCTGTAAAACACGGTATAATTTTGGTAAGAATAGTTTTTCAATATTTATTACGCTGTACCAGTCCTGAAAAGAGAACATATTACTTGAGATTGCTTGATATACTCACATGATATTAATATAAATAATAACTACAAAAGTAAATATATTATTTACCTTTATGTTATTCATAGCAGTATGCATAGACTTCCATACAGCTGAGGACAATGGAGGGTACATTTCGTCAAGACTATTTACGATACTCGTTACAGTTCTTTTCTTTTCATTTTGTAACATTACATTAGTATCAATCATCGACGTTAATAGAGTAAAGAATGCTGTTTTGATTGGAACTACATCAGTGTTGATTAAGTTCCAAAAATTGTTGCTACTTATAATTTTATTGTGAAGCTCAATCATTTTTTCAACCTCTTGGATAGGAACTGTATTTAAATAAACACTATATCCATGTAAACTGGATATTAGTACGCTCTGACGTTTTGCTTCCATGTCCTTTGCAGTGAGAGAATATGGAAGCAAAATGTTATCCCGACAGATTTTACGAACGTGATAACTATCGCAATGTACTGTTTTCGTCTTTTTTCGTAAAAATACGTCGTGCTTCTGTGACAATGTCAGAGCACTATGAACAATTAAATTGTCACAGATACAGCTCAGGATTTCATGCCGGCAATATACGATAGCATCAATTCTTTTTTGTAGAAATGTATCCTATATGTAAAACATATGTAAAAAATATTCATGTTAAAATACATTCTTAATGAATTGGTAAATTATAGTTATTAATAAGTTAGAGATATTTACATTGAATGAATTAGTGGCAATTGATGCAGCGGGAGGATATACATCATATTGTGAAATGAACCACGCTCCGGCTAATAGTTTCAAATACTTCGCTACACTTTTGCCTATACGTTTCACAAGAGCGGCATGTGCCAACTGTGCAGCTTCTCTTACTGTACGTTTTATATCTATTGCTAAGGCAGAATACAACCGTGGCCAGAATGGTAACATTCCTTCCACAATTGATATTTCTGAATCTCTGCATAGAGTAGCAAATTCATGTAAGGCCTACAAAATATTAAGAAAGAAACTTTAGTTTGATTTAGTCTCAATATCATTTCTATAAATGAACAGAAGAGATAACTATTTGTTACCTTATATTTGGTTATTGGATTCTTTTTGTTCATCTTTTTTAATATTATTCGAACATTACTATCAAGCCTGTTCATTTCAACTTCGTTTATATCACAAAGTGGTAATGCAGCTACATATCTCCCACTTCTCACAGTTGAAAAGTCAATCGGAGTATCCAGAAATTTTGCCCTTCTGCCACTATTTGATGGCTGGTATAAATAATAATGATATTTAGAAACGTACAATGACTTGTAATTAAAAAGTTTTCATTGACAGATCATGTGTCAAACCACGTAAACAAATTTTCATAAAATTAAATAATCGTTTAAAAAAGACACAACTTTATAAAATTGTTGCTACCATGTAATTTCTCTACAAAACTCATTACGATTACATCACGATTATAATTTTAAATCAAGAAACATTGTTATAACTAGACTGCAGATTTTTATGCGAATTCATAACTTTTTAAATAAAATTTAGAAAAAAGAAACTGGAGAGAGAATTGTCTTCTCTATTAATTATTATACAGAGTGTTGCACTTTGAATATTTTATGTTCTTTTGAGTCTTACATACACTCTGTGTATTCTTCCATCTTCAAATTTCTTATAAATTCGCATAAAAATCCACAATCCAGGTACAACAACTTTACAATTTAACATACATAGTTACAAGTTCTGATAAAAATTAATTTCTCTATTAATATAAATTTTTTACTTACCATTCCATTATTTTTGACTCGTTGCGCTTGTTTATTCTTTCCCATGATGATTATCACAGCAGCAAGATACAGGAACTCGTGCAAGAAAGTACTGACAAAAGGTACGTACAAGAAAGACCGACACTACGTACAAGAAGTACTGACAACACGTACAACTACACACGAACGCAGGAAGACTGAGACTGACACGTAAATTCCAGCTTCGTACCGACGTTACCGGACGTGAAGTCGTCGAAGTCTGACTCAGTACTGAGACGACAGGCCCTTATAGGCTATTAGGGAGGTCAGCCATTTTGTCCGAAAATGAAAAAGGAAACCCCATTCTAGCATTGTCAAATTATCCGGGTAATGGTAATAAGGTAAAATTTGTGAAAAGTGAAATTCTATTGTACGTCTAGGACAAGAAAGCTTTGTCGTAGAAACACAATGTAAAACAATACGTCAAAATCTCGGTAAAACAAATATAGAGGAGAGTATTCGGTACCGGACACTCTAACAAAATTTTTCCACTATAAGTCGGTCGATTCCTCCGGGGATAATAATTTTCAAATTTGTCACATTCTCCACGGCAGGGATTTCCCGTTTCCGTTACTTTCATAATTTCCATAATTTCAGACCTGTTGTAGTCATACCTGACTCCTAATTCGAAGGCTCGGTAAGTAATTCTTTATTGCAACTGTTCTCGACACTAACTGTAAATGTAAATATAACGAGGGACGCATCCATAAGTCAATAATATTGTAAATGTTGGGACATGGGACCGACCTCAACGACACATCTCGACTGAAGCAGCTTACGAATTGCCTAATCTCACAATAGAACAAAATAGAATTTATATAAGACCAACCCGCAAAGAGAAATTTCTACAAAAAGTCCTAGGATCCCATTACCATTTTCGTGTCACGGTACAGTTTTTGCACAACTGTACATTGTTGAGTGATGAGAATTAAAATCAAAAAATATGAACAGTATTCCCACATCTGCTCTGAGAATTGTTTCTACAATTGAACGTGGTAGTATTTCACGAATACAGAAATGTAATGGTTTGGAATAGCGATTGATGAAAATTAGGATGAAAAATTTATTATATATTCAATTATTTGCATCCATTTAAAAGTCTTAGAAAAAATTGATCGTTGGTATGATATTTTAATTAATAGCTAGATAACATATGTGATTATTTATAATTAGATATGACTTTTTTTTTATTTACGAATATGATAAATATGTAAATTTACAGCCTGGGTAAATTGCCTTTATCCCGCAAAATCGAGTTTTCAAGTAAGTCCAAAAAAGGTTGGACTTATCAAAAAAATGTTTTTATAAATATTATTTAAACTAAAAGAACACATTGTGCGCTGTAAATTATTTTTTGCATATCGTCCGTTTCGAAATTTCAAATTTATTTTCTTAAATGAAACCATACATATTGTTAGCGCGCGCGTGGCGTGACGAGATTTTGTTGGATGATTTAGTGGACTGTATTTTTTGTTTTGACGCGCTAGTATGGGTGGGGCGTTAGCCCTCGTTATTAGTTCGTTAGAGGTAATCGCGTTGCTTGGATAATACAGGAATCCTCGCTGGATTCAGACTCGCGGATTGATAAGGCTTTGACACTTGTTAGCTCTTCGAAGGTTCAGACGCTTCTTCTATTCTCCTTTTCCGGGGCCGAGGAACGCGTATAAATCATCTAGGCCCTCCACCCCGGCCCTAGGGTAGTCACGTGGCTCGAAATGGGGCAAAGGATCGCGTGTGGTGTCGTACGATGTGCCCATATTTGGGCATTAAGACAGTTATGGTTATTCATTTGTTTCTCTATTCTCGGGCCAGGAATTCGCTGCGCGAAACCTTTGTGGATGACGCAACGCTGGTTCGGGGAAGTTCCTCGCGCCTTGACCCCGTTAGAGGGGGTCGGAGGCGGAAAGATGGAACTCTCGCGAACACATATATTTCCTTTTTTGCAGTACTATGGTATTAAGACGAATTCAGTGAGTTGCATTTACAACCGAAACGACCGAAATCATTTATTATTAAACAAATTGTTAATAAAAACAATACAAACTACGAGTGATATATGTTAGTATTAAGATTTTATGAGTTCAAAGTATTGCTCATTCATACTTTCCTCCGATTATCTCATTCTGATTGCCAGTGAACTTGTAAATTACCTATCCACTCCCTTACCTATTTCGACAATTTCTATCATTTACATGTCGACTTCCTCGCTTTCAAAAATCATCGAAATCGGTGACGAAGTAGTCAGTCTACACATTCACCCAATTGCCTTCGTTGTTGTGCGGAATGACAAACAAACGCGAGTTAAAGGGACACGGGTAAGTTTTGGATTTGGATGACGAAAACATAGTTGTCGAAACGTAAAAGTCTCACGTTGTTTACCACATTTCTATTACATGGAAGTTCTGTCTGGCGACTCGATGAAATGGTTAAGTTATCGAAGTAGACAAGTTACAGGGATTGTTCGTATGTTTTCGAATCCTTCCGAGCCCAACCAAAATTATCCGATTTGATCGGTAGAATTGCCCACCCGAATTGCATCCGAATTATTTGGCTAAATTTTTATTTAAATTATAAGTAATGAATATAATTTTTATTTAAATTGTTTAAATAATAATTATCTAAATAGATATCAGAAATAATTTAATCCATATTTTTGATTTTCAAGAAAATCAAACTTATTTCACATTTCAGTTAGAGCAAAAATAATTTTTTATTTTCTCATATCCATTGTATTGAATATGAAAAAAACCAAGTGAAAAAGTCACGCAAATAATATCAAATCCTTTAAATATAATTTGTCGAGTGTTAGTTGTCATTTCAACAAATCTTCCACAAATATAAATATAAATATTGCATTTGAAAACAGTTATAAAGATACAACAATATATGTCAAGGCCAACGATACTATCGACAGGAAGGTGCTACTTAAAAACAGTTAAATATAATTATTTATTAATTAAAAATCCTGTTCCTAATTTTGTTGAATTTAACATATGTTTTACATCTAGTATTAGATATAAATATATTATTACTAATTAATATACATACATATAGGTATTAAAAAACACAGATCTCAGTAATTTATTATAAATTTAAATTTATTGCTTCCTCTGTACATAATTTACAAACATTTATATAACATTCTTTCATTAGCACTAGGTTACGACATTCGTCCATTTGCTCTACGAGCGGAATTAAAACAATTTTTACGGTCTTTTCCTGGCAATTTTTGCTAATAACTTTTATTAATAAAATAATACGAATCAATTTGCGAAATCTCTAATTTTGAGGTTTTACACTTGATATATCTTTATCTCTATAAACGTCAATTTGACGTAGAAACAGATATACAAGATATCCGCTCGTAAATCTAGTACATCTACAGACAAATTTTACTATATACAAGAAATGACCGTAAATCTAATATATGTACAGATAAATTTTACTATATACAAGAAATGCCCGTAAATCTAACATATGTACAGCCAAATTTTACTATGTTATACTATTTATATTAAGAATTTCTATTTAGTGAAACCATTTTTTATTAAGTATTTAGTCAAAATAAAGTAAAAGTAGAAATTCTTAGTACAAGTATTATAACACATTAAAATGTATCTCTACACATTGGACACGATGGTTTTTGATTTGTGTTAAACCACTTGTACTGAAAAAGGGAAGGGAATGTTAATTTCGGAAGAGCTAATAATTGTACAAAATTTCATTAAATTATTCCAGAGAATACAATAAACTTACCAAACAAACAGCATGAAATTTCTTGCGGCACGTATGACAAGATAATTTTGGTATTTGATATTTGGTATTCCCGTGAAAAATACTGTTACATATACAACATTCTTCCACACCAACGAATCTTTTATCCAAACATCTTTTCCATAATACAACTCTATCATATATTGATTTATTCTACAAGAAGGGAATAAAATATTTCCTCGATTATTTCATCCAAATATAACGTAATTTAATTGATAAATTATTACCTGGTGTATCGGAAATACAGACAACTGCCTGTGAAAATTCCTCCAATTCGCTCCATTTGCGCATTGTTCACACTCGACAGTAGCTGGTTCTAATGGATGATTAGATGATAATGTAATATTAAGTTTCAATTTTTTATCATCTATTCGATACGAGGCTGTCAATTTACGGAATGCTGGATGTACTTTCACTTCTACATTTTCACTGTCATGTAATTTATTCTGAAGAAGTTCCTCTTGACAAAGCATAGGGCTAACGTAATGAGCTGTAATCTTATCTATGGCAACACTGACTTTACTGTCAGCAGTGCTCCACCATTGTCTTACCAACATTGGTAAATACCTCAAAACTGTTTGTGTATGTCCAACACACAATATGGTCCAACCTCCATTCTGTCCAACTTTCTGTAAAATATCATAAATAGACAGGTATTAAAAACAAAGTTATATGTAACAGAAAAGAGAGAGCAATTTAATTATTCATACCGCCAAAGTTTAGAGATGGTTCAGTAGAAAATAATTCTATCAATTTGACATCCTTGTTTATATTGTCTTGGAGAAATTCCATTGGCATAAGTCGGAATATGTTATTTAATAAATTGGTAAAGACGTTATTCCGTCTGAAATAGAATGTAAGTTTTAAGTATTGAAATTTTAATATTGACTAAAAGAAATCTCAGTTTATTTTCAGTTAAAGTTTCACTTCAGTTGAAAAGAAATGAAAAAGTATTTAGAAAGATATTTACTTGAGTATTTCAGCATATATATGCAGCAAGTCTTCATGAGCATTTGCACACATGTCTAAGATGATAGCCCATGACAATAAATACCCAATGGTGTGAGTGTAAGTATCAGAATGTGGTGGAAAAGTCGCGGTATTGTATAATCTGCAAAGATGTAAAAAAGGAACAAAAAATTAGCATAATAGTAGTGAATAAAAGTAGTACAACGACAATAGTATAATAGTAGTATATAAAAGTAGTACGTATGATAAGAAAGTAGCTGAAAACTTACTTAAACTCCATTAGAATGGCATCCATGATACCTTGGGTACTCTGAAGTACTTCCTCCAGTTTTTTAACGCTCAAAGTATTCACATCGAAATTTTTTAATTCGATTGTATTTTTGTCTTGTTCCACAAGCTTTGGTATTGCGTGTTTTAATATATGATACGCGCCTAATTGTACACTGGATACAGGAGATTGGAGGAATTTCAATGCTGACTCAACAGTCCTTGTAAGAAATATACGATTTTTGAAAATTATATTTCCGTCGACCATTTTCATAGCCTTTCCTAAATGATCCAATAATATAACAACTTCCAAAGCTGTTGTTTTTTCACTGTACACATCTGTGACAATTGGTTAAAAATAAAATTTGGTTAAAGATTTAACTTATACACCTGTACAAAGTATAAATTATAAATATACCTGCACAAAGCACCCAAAATTCAGTAATTCCACTTTGAATATCACCGATAAAAATATTTTTCCATTCATTTAATATTTTTGGTGGTATTATTGTTACTTTTTCCTGGTCATGTTTGTTAATTAAGTCTTGGACCGCACGATATAGTTGACACATGGCTACCATCAGTGTAAATGCCTATGAAAGTAAAACAAATTTATAACAAATTTATAACAAATTAACAAAAATTAACAAATTTTTTCAAATAACGTAAATGATTAATTGCACACCTTCGAATCAGTAACATTTTGTTTTGACTTCCTAATGGAATTCGGCCATAGGACCAAAGAAGTCAGAATAAATTTCCAGTTTTCATATGTCAACTTAGATGGAATATTCTTGACGATTTCCGTCGACAATCTTATACGTTCCAAAGATAAATTTAACATATCCCAAGAAATTTGAGAAATTTCACTATAAGAAAGAACATACAGACGTTGCATTTTTGATATATACAAGTATGTTATCGCATTATATTTTATGTAAGAAGTAAAATATTACCAATCTAATAATGAAAGATGTTTCTCCAAAATATCGGAATACTTTAAAATATTCTCTTGCTCCATCAACATACTTCTTAATACTATTAGTTCAGAAACATCGTCACCGGATATCCATATATTCAAGATGTTGTCCCAATTTTGAAATTTACGTAGAATCTGAAATAAAATTTTCTGTCATTACGTAGAACATATATATTGATTTTAAAATTGATTTTAAAATTATTAGTGCAGTACTTGTAAACTTTGAAGTCTCATTTCTTCATTTACGGTAAAAAACGTTGTTATTTTTATAATTTTTAAATAATTCCTTAGGTTCTTTGACAGGACACAACTTTGTACAGCAAAAGTGTATTATGTACGGTAGTGTACTTCCATATTTCGAATAATTTCTGCAAATACAGTTGAAATAAATATTAGAGCAATTATAACGAACATTTTATAAAATTATTAACCTTAATTGAACTTATTTAAAATACGTACAGTGTCAGATAATCACGAATTTCGTGAAATGTATCATCGTTAACATGTAACTGTGTAAAACTTTTTTGTAGAATCGCCAAAGTTTTATTCACGTCGTCATAATACTTGGTCTGAAAATACGTAATTGTTCAATGAAGTATCAGTGCCTTTTGTTATTGAAATTAAGTGTTTTCAATTTCAGATTACCTATGATCATACTTACAGATTTGTAATATTTGGTGTAAATTTCACCCAGGATAATAGAATATATAATATTAATTAATAAATTTGTAATTCCTGGTAAATCTACGTTATGTGTCAATGATCTTTCGATGCCATCGACTGATCTCAAGCATAGATTATTTAACATATCTATGTTGAGCAGTGCCCACTTCAAACAATTTTTAATATTATCTATTATTGTCTCACTGGTTAAATCAGTAGACACACATTTTCGATCAATTTTTTTGTTTTGATCAAAAGATGATAGATGTAGTTTACCAGTTATTACTTCTCCATATATAATCAGACGAGCAGTCTTAGATATCCATGTTGTTATATCGGAATTCTTTAGAAATGTTGAAATAATTTCCTCCGCATAGGAAACATCATCATTAAGTATGGTTTCGACAAAATCAACTGCTGTCTTGACTAATATTTCTTTCCTACATGAATGTTCTTGATATCTGAAACACAATGTACATGTTATGAGAAATAGATCAAAGAGTTGTATCTTATAAATAATGTAATATAATTTTCTCACCGATCGTAATTATTCCATATAAAAGTTGCACACATTTTAGTCACGTTAATAAATTCGGATTTTGATAATTTTCGGACTGCTTCCAGAAGACTTTTTTTCCATGTATTTCGTATTACATTGGTGAAAACATGATTACAACCAAAATAATTTCTCAAACGTAATTCGAAAAGAATTCCTAATATTCGTACCGCACCAACTATTGTTTTCTTGTTAGACCATGCTATTGGAACTAGACAATAAATTAAGTTCATGAAATCCAAGAAATATTTTTCATCTATTCTGTAAAATGAATTGCAAAATACAGATATGATTTCATTGAACGGTACGTCGTTTGTTGACAGATCTAAAAAAAAATGAGGTACAAATTATTTATGTATGCCATATTAGTAAAACGTAATCGAATTAAAAATATCATGACCTTACCGCCTTCTTTTAGAGCTTCAAAAAATAACAACATGAGATTCTGATTTTTCCTTAGATCAAAATAATCATTGCCAACCAATATTTTTGAATAATGTAAAGTAATGCTTTTTTGCTGTAACTGTCACCGTAGCAATAATTTCGGACTGTGAATACCATTTCTTTACTATATCATCATTTCTATGTTTCTTAGATAAAGCGTATCGTAGAACATCTTTTACTATCAGAGTATCAAACTGAAAACAGATACGTATGTAGTCAAAAAAAAAAAATATATATATATATATTTTGTAACAATTTTTTTGTTACATATATACAATATGTGGCAAAAAAACATACGAAAGAAGAATTTACTCTTACTTCTGTCAATGACTCCATAATTTCATTTCTTTCAGAATGATTCATGTATTTCATTAGATTAAACATCAGTTCCGTTATATCTTCAATGTCCTGCCGTTGCTCCAGCAACCAACTTCGTAAAATTTCATTGTAAAAGTTGAAGAAATTCATTTGCGCGTTAAGGAGCTCAAACAGATTTTCAAACGCATGATCGCCTTCAAAATGAGCTATAAGTTTGTTTAGATATGTGATATATCCTTTTTCAGTGATTTGATTAAAACATTTCACGCAAATGGAGTTAACGAAAGTCTTAAGCTCGGCAAGGAATTTCACATCAGTATCGTTCTCTACGTTTTGTGTTTGAGATTGATTCATTATATTTTCTCCTGAATTACAGAGTTTCATCTCTAAATTTTTACGACCGTGTTCAGAGCCCATTCTCAATGTGATTAAAAACGCTGTTTGAGAGCTGATGTTTACAGGCGAAGTGAATAGCGTATTAAGATTTCGCCAAAATTCTTCCATCAAACAAATATAAGATTTGTAATCTTTGTTGTATCGATTTTTACTCCAGTATCGTATTAAATGAGTAATTTCGTAAGAAAATATTTGTGCCAACGGGCCATCTTCTTTTAAACACATTTCTAATAATGGCATAAGCTGAAATAATTAATCCACGAATTTTAAACATTTCTCCTGCAGAAATCATCATGGTAGTGTACACAGTGAAGAGCATAACTGTACATATTCAATGGCGAATGTTCTTTTATACCTCAATTGTATTGAATATTAAAAGTACAAAAATTCAAGAAAACTTAACACTTTGTCGTCCAACTCCGACGTTCAAAGTTTAATAAAATGGTGAAAAGAAATCGTGCAGCGAGTTTCAAGGATGTAAAGTTGTAAAGAGAAAATTTCAATCTTTCAGCCATAGTGAAGTTAGTCATAAAAAAGATTTTTTAACATTTTACCATAATGAATTTGAATTTTTACAATTTTCGAGAGAGAAACATCTTCGCATTCCTACTTGATATAATGTATGCTACAGAATGGTATAGAATCATCTCAAAATGAAAGAAAAAAGAGAAGAAACGATCTGACAACTCTTAAAGTAAAAGGCTCCACTGGTACAGTTATACTTTTTACTGTAACATAAATGGATAAAAAAAATAAAAACCTGTTCACTGAGCAGAGCATTAATTAAGTCTTGATTATTGACATTTAAAAGAATATAATAGCCGAAACATTCGACAAATGACGTCGTTACCGCAAGCGCTTCATAATGATCTGTTCGTACACTTTGTACAGAAAATCTGAAAAAAGAACAAGTATGTATACTCTAATGTGCTCTGATATATTCAAAACACCGAATTTAATTAATTGAATAAATACCCCTGTCGCATGTTAGTAAAGAAATTTGTATACAAGTGATGAGGATCAACACTTAGTTTCGGAAATTGACTAATAAATGGTAATAGATACGGATAGATATCACTAGCGCAACATTGCCCTCCGTTCTGTAAAACACGGTATAATTTTGGTAAGAATAGTTTTTCAATATTTATTACGCTGTACCAGTCCTGAAAAGAGAACATATTACTTGAGATTGCTTGATATACTCACATGATATTAATATAAATAATAACTACAAAAGTAAATATATTATTTACCTTTATGTTATTCATAGCAGTATGCATAGACTTCCATACAGCTGAGGACAATGGAGGGTACATTTCGTCAAGACTATTTACGATACTCGTTACAGTTCTTTTCTTTTCATTTTGTAACATTACATTAGTATCAATCATCGACGTTAATAGAGTAAAGAATGCTGTTTTGATTGGAACTACATCAGTGTTGATTAAGTTCCAAAAATTGTTGCTACTTATAATTTTATTGTGAAGCTCAATCATTTTTTCAACCTCTTGGATAGGAACTGTATTTAAATAAACACTATATCCATGTAAACTGGATATTAGTACGCTCTGACGTTTTGCTTCCATGTCCTTTGCAGTGAGAGAATATGGAAGCAAAATGTTATCCCGACAGATTTTACGAACGTGATAACTATCGCAATGTACTGTTTTCGTCTTTTTTCGTAAAAATACGTCGTGCTTCTGTGACAATGTCAGAGCACTATGAACAATTAAATTGTCACAGATACAGCTCAGGATTTCATGCCGGCAATATACGATAGCATCAATTCTTTTTTGTAGAAATGTATCCTATATGTAAAACATATGTAAAAAATATTCATGTTAAAATACATTCTTAATGAATTGGTAAATTATAGTTATTAATAAGTTAGAGATATTTACATTGAATGAATTAGTGGCAATTGATGCAGCGGGAGGATATACATCATATTGTGAAATGAACCACGCTCCGGCTAATAGTTTCAAATACTTCGCTACACTTTTGCCTATACGTTTCACAAGAGCGGCATGTGCCAACTGTGCAGCTTCTCTTACTGTACGTTTTATATCTATTGCTAAGGCAGAATACAACCGTGGCCAGAATGGTAACATTCCTTCCACAATTGATATTTCTGAATCTCTGCATAGAGTAGCAAATTCATGTAAGGCCTACAAAATATTAAGAAAGAAACTTTAGTTTGATTTAGTCTCAATATCATTTCTATAAATGAACAGAAGAGATAACTATTTGTTACCTTATATTTGGTTATTGGATTCTTTTTGTTCATCTTTTTTAATATTATTCGAACATTACTATCAAGCCTGTTCATTTCAACTTCGTTTATATCACAAAGTGGTAATGCAGCTACATATCTCCCACTTCTCACAGTTGAAAAGTCAATCGGAGTATCCAGAAATTTTGCCCTTCTGCCACTATTTGATGGCTGGTATAAATAATAATGATATTTAGAAACGTACAATGACTTGTAATTAAAAAGTTTTCATTGACAGATCATGTGTCAAACCACGTAAACAAATTTTCATAAAATTAAATAATCGTTTAAAAAAGACACAACTTTATAAAATTGTTGCTACCATGTAATTTCTCTACAAAACTCATTACGATTACATCACGATTATAATTTTAAATCAAGAAACATTGTTATAACTAGACTGCAGATTTTTATGCGAATTCATAACTTTTTAAATAAAATTTAGAAAAAAGAAACTGGAGAGAGAATTGTCTTCTCTATTAATTATTATACAGAGTGTTGCACTTTGAATATTTTATGTTCTTTTGAGTCTTACATACACTCTGTGTATTCTTCCATCTTCAAATTTCTTATAAATTCGCATAAAAATCCACAATCCAGGTACAACAACTTTACAATTTAACATACATAGTTACAAGTTCTGATAAAAATTAATTTCTCTATTAATATAAATTTTTTACTTACCATTCCATTATTTTTGACTCGTTGCGCTTGTTTATTCTTTCCCATGATGATTATCACAGCAGCAAGATACAGGAACTCGTGCAAGAAAGTACTGACAAAAGGTACGTACAAGAAAGACCGACACTACGTACAAGAAGTACTGACAACACGTACAACTACACACGAACGCAGGAAGACTGAGACTGACACGTAAATTCCAGCTTCGTACCGACGTTACCGGACGTGAAGTCGTCGAAGTCTGACTCAGTACTGAGACGACAGGCCCTTATAGGCTATTAGGGAGGTCAGCCATTTTGTCCGAAAATGAAAAAGGAAACCCCATTCTAGCATTGTCAAATTATCCGGGTAATGGTAATAAGGTAAAATTTGTGAAAAGTGAAATTCTATTGTACGTCTAGGACAAGAAAGCTTTGTCGTAGAAACACAATGTAAAACAATACGTCAAAATCTCGGTAAAACAAATATAGAGGAGAGTATTCGGTACCGGACACTCTAACAAAATTTTTCCACTATAAGTCGGTCGATTCCTCCGGGGATAATAATTTTCAAATTTGTCACATTCTCCACGGCAGGGATTTCCCGTTTCCGTTACTTTCATAATTTCCATAATTTCAGACCTGTTGTAGTCATACCTGACTCCTAATTCGAAGGCTCGGTAAGTAATTCTTTATTGCAACTGTTCTCGACACTAACTGTAAATGTAAATATAACGAGGGACGCATCCATAAGTCAATAATATTGTAAATGTTGGGACATGGGACCGACCTCAACGACACATCTCGACTGAAGCAGCTTACGAATTGCCTAATCTCACAATAGAACAAAATAGAATTTATATAAGACCAACCCGCAAAGAGAAATTTCTACAAAAAGTCCTAGGATCCCATTACCATTTTCGTGTCACGGTACAGTTTTTGCACAACTGTACATTGTTGAGTGATGAGAATTAAAATCAAAAAATATGAACAGTATTCCCACATCTGCTCTGAGAATTGTTTCTACAATTGAACGTGGTAGTATTTCACGAATACAGAAATGTAATGGTTTGGAATAGCGATTGATGAAAATTAGGATGAAAAATTTATTATATATTCAATTATTTGCATCCATTTAAAAGTCTTAGAAAAATTGATCGTTGGTATGATATTTTAATTAATAGCTAGATAACATATGTGATTATTTATAATTAGATATGACTTTTTTTTTATTTACGAATATGATAAATATGTAAATTTACAGCCTGGGTAAATTGCCTTTATCCCGCAAAATCGAGTTTTCAAGTAAGTCCAAAAAAGGTTGGACTTATCAAAAAAATGTTTTTATAAATATTATTTAAACTAAAAGAACACATTGTGCGCTGTAAATTATTTTTTGCATATCGTCCGTTTCGAAATTTCAAATTTATTTTCTTAAATGAAACCATACATATTGTTAGCGCGCGCGTGGCGTGACGAGATTTTGTTGGATGATTTAGTGGACTGTATTTTTTGTTTTGACGCGCTAGTATGGGTGGGGCGTTAGCCCTCGTTATTAGTTCGTTAGAGGTAATCGCGTTGCTTGGATAATACAGGAATCCTCGCTGGATTCAGACTCGCGGATTGATAAGGCTTTGACACTTGTTAGCTCTTCGAAGGTTCAGACGCTTCTTCTATTCTCCTTTTCCGGGGCCGAGGAACGCGTATAAATCATCTAGGCCCTCCACCCCGGCCCTAGGGTAGTCACGTGGCTCGAAATGGGGCAAAGGATCGCGTGTGGTGTCGTACGATGTGCCCATATTTGGGCATTAAGACAGTTATGGTTATTCATTTGTTTCTCTATTCTCGGGCCAGGAATTCGCTGCGCGAAACCTTTGTGGATGACGCAACGCTGGTTCGGGGAAGTTCCTCGCGCCTTGACCCCGTTAGAGGGGGTCGGAGGCGGAAAGATGGAACTCTCGCGAACACATATATTTCCTTTTTTGCAGTACTATGGTATTAAGACGAATTCAGTGAGTTGCATTTACAACCGAAACGACCGAAATCATTTATTATTAAACAAATTGTTAATAAAAACAATACAAACTACGAGTGATATATGTTAGTATTAAGATTTTATGAGTTCAAAGTATTGCTCATTCATACTTTCCTCCGATTATCTCATTCTGATTGCCAGTGAACTTGTAAATTACCTATCCACTCCCTTACCTATTTCGACAATTTCTATCATTTACATGTCGACTTCCTCGCTTTCAAAAATCATCGAAATCGGTGACGAAGTAGTCAGTCTACACATTCACCCAATTGCCTTCGTTGTTGTGCGGAATGACAAACAAACGCGAGTTAAAGGGACACGGGTAAGTTTTGGATTTGGATGACGAAAACATAGTTGTCGAAACGTAAAAGTCTCACGTTGTTTACCACATTTCTATTACATGGAAGTTCTGTCTGGCGACTCGATGAAATGGTTAAGTTATCGAAGTAGACAAGTTACAGGGATTGTTCGTATGTTTTCGAATCCTTCCGAGCCCAACCAAAATTATCCGATTTGATCGGTAGAATTGCCCACCCGAATTGCATCCGAATTATTTGGCTAAATTTTTATTTAAATTATAAGTAATGAATATAATTTTTATTTAAATTGTTTAAATAATAATTATCTAAATAGATATCAGAAATAATTTAATCCATATTTTTGATTTTCAAGAAAATCAAACTTATTTCACATTTCAGTTAGAGCAAAAATAATTTTTTATTTTCTCATATCCATTGTATTGAATATGAAAAAACCAAGTGAAAAAGTCACGCAAATAATATCAAATCCTTTAAATATAATTTGTCGAGTGTTAGTTGTCATTTCAACAAATCTTCCACAAATATAAATATAAATATTGCATTTGAAAACAGTTATAAAGATACAACAATATATGTCAAGGCCAACGATACTATCGACAGGAAGGTGCTACTTAAAAACAGTTAAATATAATTATTTATTAATTAAAAATCCTGTTCCTAATTTTGTTGAATTTAACATATGTTTTACATCTAGTATTAGATATAAATATATTATTACTAATTAATATACATACATATAGGTATTAAAAAACACAGATCTCAGTAATTTATTATAAATTTAAATTTATTGCTTCCTCTGTACATAATTTACAAACATTTATATAACATTCTTTCATTAGCACTAGGTTACGACATTCGTCCATTTGCTCTACGAGCGGGAATTAAAACAATTTTTACGGTCTTTTCCTGGCAATTTTTGCTAATAACTTTTATTAATAAAATAATACGAATCAATTTGCGAAATCTCTAATTTTGAGGTTTTACACTTGATATATCTTTATCTCTATAAACGTCAATTTGACGTAGAAACAGATATACAAGATATCCGCTCGTAAATCTAGTACATCTACAGACAAATTTTACTATATACAAGAAATGACCGTAAATCTAATATATGTACAGATAAATTTTACTATATACAAGAAATGCCCGTAAATCTAACATATGTACAGCCAAATTTTACTATGTTATACTATTTATATTAAGAATTTCTATTTAGTGAAACCATTTTTTATTAAGTATTTAGTCAAAATAAAGTAAAAGTAGAAATTCTTAGTACAAGTATTATAACACATTAAAATGTATCTCTACACATTGGACACGATGGTTTTTGATTTGTGTTAAACCACTTGTACTGAAAAAGGGAAGGGAATGTTAATTTCGGAAGAGCTAATAATTGTACAAAATTTCATTAAATTATTCCAGAGAATACAATAAACTTACCAAACAAACAGCATGAAATTTCTTGCGGCACGTATGACAAGATAATTTTGGTATTTGATATTTGGTATTCCCGTGAAAAATACTGTTACATATACAACATTCTTCCACACCAACGAATCTTTTATCCAAACATCTTTTCCATAATACAACTCTATCATATATTGATTTATTCTACAAGAAGGGAATAAAATATTTCCTCGATTATTTCATCCAAATATAACGTAATTTAATTGATAAATTATTACCTGGTGTATCGGAAATACAGACAACTGCCTGTGAAAATTCCTCCAATTCGCTCCATTTGCGCATTGTTCACACTCGACAGTAGCTGGTTCTAATGGATGATTAGATGATAATGTAATATTAAGTTTCAATTTTTTATCATCTATTCGATACGAGGCTGTCAATTTACGGAATGCTGGATGTACTTTCACTTCTACATTTTCACTGTCATGTAATTTATTCTGAAGAAGTTCCTCTTGACAAAGCATAGGGCTAACGTAATGAGCTGTAATCTTATCTATGGCAACACTGACTTTACTGTCAGCAGTGCTCCACCATTGTCTTACCAACATTGGTAAATACCTCAAACTGTTTGTGTATGTCCAACACACAATATGGTCCAACCTCCATTCTGTCCAACTTTCTGTAAAATATCATAAATAGACAGGTATTAAAAACAAAGTTATATGTAACAGAAAAGAGAGCAATTTAATTATTCATACCGCCAAAGTTTAGAGATGGTTCAGTAGAAAATAATTCTATCAATTTGACATCCTTGTTTATATTGTCTTGGAGAAATTCCATTGGCATAAGTCGGAATATGTTATTTAATAAATTGGTAAAGACGTTATTCCGTCTGAAATAGAATGTAAGTTTTAAGTATTGAAATTTTAATATTGACTAAAAGAAATCTCAGTTTATTTTCAGTTAAAGTTTCACTTCAGTTGAAAAGAAATGAAAAAGTATTTAGAAAGATATTTACTTGAGTATTTCAGCATATATATGCAGCAAGTCTTCATGAGCATTTGCACACATGTCTAAGATGATAGCCCATGACAATAAATACCCAATGGTGTGAGTGTAAGTATCAGAATGTGGTGGAAAAGTCGCGGTATTGTATAATCTGCAAAGATGTAAAAAAGGAACAAAAAATTAGCATAATAGTAGTGAATAAAAGTAGTACAACGACAATAGTATAATAGTAGTATATAAAAGTAGTACGTATGATAAGAAAGTAGCTGAAAACTTACTTAAACTCCATTAGAATGGCATCCATGATACCTTGGGTACTCTGAAGTACTTCCTCCAGTTTTTTAACGCTCAAAGTATTCACATCGAAATTTTTTAATTCGATTGTATTTTTGTCTTGTTCCACAAGCTTTGGTATTGCGTGTTTTAATATATGATACGCGCCTAATTGTACACTGGATACAGGAGATTGGAGGAATTTCAATGCTGACTCAACAGTCCTTGTAAGAAATATACGATTTTTGAAAATTATATTTCCGTCGACCATTTTCATAGCCTTTCCTAAATGATCCAATAATATAACAACTTCCAAAGCTGTTGTTTTTTTCACTGTACACATCTGTGACAATTGGTTAAAAATAAAATTTGGTTAAAGATTTAACTTATACACCTGTACAAAGTATAAATTATAAATATACCTGCACAAAGCACCCAAAATTCAGTAATTCCACTTTGAATATCACCGATAAAAATATTTTTCCATTCATTTAATATTTTTGGTGGTATTATTGTTACTTTTTCCTGGTCATGTTTGTTAATTAAGTCTTGGACCGCACGATATAGTTGACACATGGCTACCATCAGTGTAAATGCCTATGAAAGTAAAACAAATTTATAACAAATTTATAACAAATTAACAAAAATTAACAAATTTTTTCAAATAACGTAAATGATTAATTGCACACCTTCGAATCAGTAACATTTTGTTTTGACTTCCTAATGGAATTCGGCCATAGGACCAAAGAAGTCAGAATAAATTTCCAGTTTTCATATGTCAACTTAGATGGAATATTCTTGACGATTTCCGTCGACAATCTTATACGTTCCAAAGATAAATTTAACATATCCCAAGAAATTTGAGAAATTTCACTATAAGAAAGAACATACAGACGTTGCATTTTTGATATATACAAGTATGTTATCGCATTATATTTTATGTAAGAAGTAAAATATTACCAATCTAATAATGAAAGATGTTTCTCCAAAATATCGGAATACTTTAAAATATTCTCTTGCTCCATCAACATACTTCTTAATACTATTAGTTCAGAAAACATCGTCACCGGATATCCATATATTCAAGATGTTGTCCCAATTTTGAAATTTACGTAGAATCTGAAATAAAATTTTCTGTCATTACGTAGAACATATATATTGATTTTAAAATTGATTTTAAAATTATTAGTGCAGTACTTGTAAACTTTGAAGTCTCATTTCTTCATTTACGGTAAAAACGTTGTTATTTTTATAATTTTTAAATAATTCCTTAGGTTCTTTGACAGGACACAACTTTGTACAGCAAAAGTGTATTATGTACGGTAGTGTACTTCCATATTTCGAATAATTTCTGCAAATACAGTTGAAATAAATATTAGAGCAATTATAACGAACATTTTATAAAATTATTAACCTTAATTGAACTTATTTAAAATACGTACAGTGTCAGATAATCACGAATTTCGTGAAATGTATCATCGTTAACATGTAACTGTGTAAAACTTTTTTGTAGAATCGCCAAAGTTTTATTCACGTCGTCATAATACTTGGTCTGAAAATACGTAATTGTTCAATGAAGTATCAGTGCCTTTTGTTATTGAAATTAAGTGTTTTCAATTTCAGATTACCTATGATCATACTTACAGATTTGTAATATTTGGTGTAAATTTCACCCAGGATAATAGAATATATAATATTAATTAATAAATTTGTAATTCCTGGTAAATCTACGTTATGTGTCAATGATCTTTCGATGCCATCGACTGATCTCAAGCATAGATTATTTAACATATCTATGTTGAGCAGTGCCCACTTCAAACAATTTTTAATATTATCTATTATTGTCTCACTGGTTAAATCAGTAGACACACATTTTCGATCAATTTTTTTGTTTTGATCAAAAGATGATAGATGTAGTTTACCAGTTATTACTTCTCCATATATAATCAGACGAGCAGTCTTAGATATCCATGTTGTTATATCGGAATTCTTTAGAAATGTTGAAATAATTTCCTCCGCATAGGAAACATCATCATTAAGTATGGTTTCGACAAAATCAACTGCTGTCTTGACTAATATTTCTTTCCTACATGAATGTTCTTGATATCTGAAACACAATGTACATGTTATGAGAAATAGATCAAAGAGTTGTATCTTATAAATAATGTAATATAATTTTCTCACCGATCGTAATTATTCCATATAAAAGTTGCACACATTTTAGTCACGTTAATAAATTCGGATTTTGATAATTTTCGGACTGCTTCCAGAAGACTTTTTTTCCATGTATTTCGTATTACATTGGTGAAAACATGATTACAACCAAAATAATTTCTCAAACGTAATTCGAAAAGAATTCCTAATATTCGTACCGCACCAACTATTGTTTTCTTGTTAGACCATGCTATTGGAACTAGACAATAAATTAAGTTCATGAAATCCAAGAAATATTTTTCATCTATTCTGTAAAATGAATTGCAAAATACAGATATGATTTCATTGAACGGTACGTCGTTTGTTGACAGATCTAAAAAAAAATGAGGTACAAATTATTTATGTATGCCATATTAGTAAAACGTAATCGAATTAAAAATATCATGACCTTACCGCCTTCTTTTAGAGCTTCAAAAAATAACAACATGAGATTCTGATTTTTCCTTAGATCAAAATAATCATTGCCAACCAATATTTTTGAATAATGTAAAGTAATGCTTTTTGCTGTAACTGTCACCGTAGCAATAATTTCGGACTGTGAATACCATTTCTTTACTATATCATCATTTCTATGTTTCTTAGATAAAGCGTATCGTAGAACATCTTTTACTATCAGAGTATCAAACTGAAAAACAGATACGTATGTAGTCAAAAAAAAAAATATATATATATATATTTGTAACAATTTTTTTGTTACATATATACAATATGTGGCAAAAAAAATACGAAAGAAGAATTTACTCTTACTTCTGTCAATGACTCCATAATTTCATTTCTTTCAGAATGATTCATGTATTTCATTAGATTAAACATCAGTTCCGTTATATCTTCAATGTCCTGCCGTTGCTCCAGCAACCAACTTCGTAAAATTTCATTGTAAAAGTTGAAGAAATTCATTTGCGCGTTAAGGAGCTCAAACAGATTTTCAAACGCATGATCGCCTCAAAATGAGCTATAAGTTTGTTTAGATATGTGATATATCCTTTTTCAGTGATTTGATTAAAACATTTCACGCAAATGGAGTTAACGAAAGTCTTAAGCTCGGCAAGGAATTTCACATCAGTATCGTTCTCTACGTTTTGTGTTTGAGATTGATTCATTATATTTTCTCCTGAATTACAGAGTTTCATCTCTAAATTTTTACGACCGTGTTCAGAGCCCATTCTCAATGTGATTAAAAACGCTGTTTGAGAGCTGATGTTTACAGGCGAAGTGAATAGCGTATTAAGATTTCGCCAAAATTCTTCCATCAAACAAATATAAGATTTGTAATCTTTGTTGTATCGATTTTTACTCCAGTATCGTATTAAATGAGTAATTTCGTAAGAAAATATTTGTGCCAACGGGCCATCTTCTTTTAAACACATTTCTAATAATGGCATAAGCTGAAATAATTAATCCACGAATTTTAAACATTTCTCCTGCAGAAATCATCATGGTAGTGTACACAGTGAAGAGCATAACTGTACATATTCAATGGCGAATGTTCTTTTATACCTCAATTGTATTGAATATTAAAAGTACAAAAATTCAAGAAAACTTAACACTTTGTCGTCCAACTCCGACGTTCAAAGTTTAATAAAATGGTGAAAAGAAATCGTGCAGCGAGTTTCAAGGATGTAAAGTTGTAAAGAGAAAATTTCAATCTTTCAGCCATAGTGAAGTTAGTCATAAAAAAGATTTTTTAACATTTTACCATAATGAATTTGAATTTTTACAATTTTCGAGAGAGAAACATCTTCGCATTCCTACTTGATATAATGTATGCTACAGAATGGTATAGAATCATCTCAAAATGAAAGAAAAAAGAGAAGAAACGATCTGACAACTCTTAAAGTAAAGGCTCCACTGGTACAGTTATACTTTTTACTGTAACATAAATGGATAAAAAAAATAAAAACCTGTTCACTGAGCAGAGCATTAATTAAGTCTTGATTATTGACATTTAAAAGAATATAATAGCCGAAACATTCGACAAATGACGTCGTTACCGCAAGCGCTTCATAATGATCTGTTCGTACACTTTGTACAGAAAATCTGAAAAAAGAACAAGTATGTATACTCTAATGTGCTCTGATATATTCAAAACACCGAATTTAATTAATTGAATAAATACCCCTGTCGCATGTTAGTAAAGAAATTTGTATACAAGTGATGAGGATCAACACTTAGTTTCGGAAATTGACTAATAAATGGTAATAGATACGGATAGATATCACTAGCGCAACATTGCCCTCCGTTTTGTAAAACACGGTATAATTTTGGTAAGAATAGTTTTTCAATATTTATTACGCTGTACCAGTCCTGAAAAGAGAACATATTACTTGAGATTGCTTGATATACTCACATGATATTAATATAAATAATAACTACAAAAGTAAATATATTATTTACCTTTATGTTATTCATAGCAGTATGCATAGACTTCCATACAGCTGAGGACAATGGAGGGTACATTTCGTCAAGACTATTTACGATACTCGTTACAGTTCTTTTCTTTTCATTTTGTAACATTACATTAGTATCAATCATCGACGTTAATAGAGTAAAGAATGCTGTTTTGATTGGAACTACATCAGTGTTGATTAAGTTCCAAAAATTGTTGCTACTTATAATTTTATTGTGAAGCTCAATCATTTTTTCAACCTCTTGGATAGGAACTGTATTTAAATAAACACTATATCCATGTAAACTGGATATTAGTACGCTCTGACGTTTTGCTTCCATGTCCTTTGCAGTGAGAGAATATGGAAGCAAAATGTTATCCCGACAGATTTTACGAACGTGATAACTATCGCAATGTACTGTTTTCGTCTTTTTTCGTAAAAATACGTCGTGCTTCTGTGACAATGTCAGAGCACTATGAACAATTAAATTGTCACAGATACAGCTCAGGATTTCATGCCGGCAATATACGATAGCATCAATTCTTTTTTGTAGAAATGTATCCTATATGTAAAACATATGTAAAAAATATTCATGTTAAAATACATTCTTAATGAATTGGTAAATTATAGTTATTAATAAGTTAGAGATATTTACATTGAATGAATTAGTGGCAATTGATGCTGCGGGAGGATATACATCATATTGTGAAATGAACCACGCTCCGGCTAATAGTTTCAAATACTTCGCTACACTTTTGCCTATACGTTTCACAAGAGCGGCATGTGCCAACTGTGCAGCTTCTCTTACTGTACGTTTTATATCTATTGCTAAGGCAGAATACAACCGTGGCCAGAATGGTAACATTCCTTCCACAATTGATATTTCTGAATCTCTGCATAGAGTAGCAAATTCATGTAAGGCCTACAAAATATTAAGAAAGAAACTTTAGTTTGATTTAGTCTCAATATCATTTCTATAAATGAACAGAAGAGATAACTATTTGTTACCTTATATTTGGTTATTGGATTCTTTTTGTTCATCTTTTTTAATATTATTCGAACATTACTATCAAGCCTGTTCATTTCAACTTCGTTTATATCACAAAGTGGTAATGCAGCTACATATCTCCCACTTCTCACAGTTGAAAAGTCAATCGGAGTATCCAGAAATTTTGCCCTTCTGCCACTATTTGATGGCTGGTATAAATAATAATGATGTTTAGAAACGTACAATGACTTGTAATTAAAAAGTTTTCATTGACAGATCATGTGTCAAACCACGTAAACAAATTTTCATAAAATTAAATAATCGTTTAAAAAAGACACAACTTTATAAAATTGTTGCTACCATGTAATTTCTCTACAAAACTCATTACGATTACATCACGATTATAATTTTAAATCAAGAAACATTGTTATAACTAGACTGCAGATTTTTATGCGAATTCATAACTTTTTAAATAAAATTTAGAAAAAAGAAACTGGAGAGAGAATTGTCTTCTCTATTAATTATTATACAGAGTGTTGCACTTTGAATATTTTATGTTCTTTTGAGTCTTACATACACTCTGTGTATTCTTCCATCTTCAAATTTCTTATAAATTCGCATAAAAATCCACAATCCAGGTACAACAACTTTACAATTTAACATACATAGTTACAAGTTCTGATAAAAATTAATTTCTCTATTAATATAAATTTTTTACTTACCATTCCATTATTTTTGACTCGTTGCGCTTGTTTATTCTTTCCCATGATGATTATCACAGCAGCAAGATACAGGAACTCGTGCAAGAAAGTACTGACAAAAGGTACGTACAAGAAAGACCGACACTACGTACAAGAAGTACTGACAACACGTACAACTACACACGAACGCAGGAAGACTGAGACTGACACGTAAATTCCAGCTTCGTACCGACGTTACCGGACGTGAAGTCGTCGAAGTCTGACTCAGTACTGAGACGACAGGCCCTTATAGGCTATTAGGGAGGTCAGCCATTTTGTCCGAAAATGAAAAAGGAAACCCCATTCTAGCATTGTCAAATTATCCGGGTAATGGTAATAAGGTAAAATTTGTGAAAAGTGAAATTCTATTGTACGTCTAGGACAAGAAAGCTTTGTCGTAGAAACACAATGTAAAACAATACGTCAAAATCTCGGTAAAACAAATATAGAGGAGAGTATTCGGTACCGGACACTCTAACAAAATTTTTCCACTATAAGTCGGTCGATTCCTCCGGGGATAATAATTTTCAAATTTGTCACATTCTCCACGGCAGGGATTTCCCGTTTCCGTTACTTTCATAATTTCCATAATTTCAGACCTGTTGTAGTCATATCTGACTCCTAATTCGAAGGCTCGGTAAGTAATTCTTTATTGCAACTGTTCTCGACACTAACTGTAAATGTAAATATAACGAGGGACGCATCCATAAGTCAATAATATTGTAAATGTTGGGACATGGGACCGACCTCAACGACACATCTCGACTGAAGCAGCTTACGAATTGCCTAATCTCACAATAGAACAAAATAGAATTTATATAAGACCAACCCGCAAAGAGAAATTTCTACAAAAAGTCCTAGGATCCCATTACCATTTTCGTGTCACGGTACAGTTTTTGCACAACTGTACATTGTTGAGTGATGAGAATTAAAATCAAAAAATATGAACAGTATTCCCACATCTGCTCTGAGAATTGTTTCTACAATTGAACGTGGTAGTATTTCACGAATACAGAAATGTAATGGTTTGGAATAGCGATTGATGAAAATTAGGATGAAAAATTTATTATATATTCAATTATTTGCATCCATTTAAAAGTCTTAGAAAAATTGATCGTTGGTATGATATTTTAATTAATAGCTAGATAACATATGTGATTATTTATAATTAGATAATGACTTTTTTTTTTTTACGAATATGATAAATATGTAAATTTACAGCCTGGGTAAATTGCCTTTATCCCGCAAAATCGAGTTTTCAAGTAAGTCCAAAAAAGGTTGGACTTATCAAAAAAATGTTTTTATAAATATTATTTAAACTAAAAGAACACATTGTGCGCTGTAAATTATTTTTTGCATATCGTCCGTTTCGAAATTTCAAATTTATTTTCTTAAATGAAACCATACATATTGTTAGCGCGCGCGTGGCGTGACGAGATTTTGTTGGATGATTTAGTGGACTGTATTTTTTGTTTTGACGCGCTAGTATGGGTGGGGCGTTAGCCCTCGTTATTAGTTCGTTAGAGGTAATCGCGTTGCTTGGATAATACAGGAATCCTCGCTGGATTCAGACTCGCGGATTGATAAGGCTTTGACACTTGTTAGCTCTTCGAAGGTTCAGACGCTTCTTCTATTCTCCTTTTCCGGGGCCGAGGAACGCGTATAAATCATCTAGGCCCTCCACCCCGGCCCTAGGGTAGTCACGTGGCTCGAAATGGGGCAAAGGATCGCGTGTGGTGTCGTACGATGTGCCCATATTTGGGCATTAAGACAGTTATGGTTATTCATTTGTTTCTCTATTCTCGGGCCAGGAATTCGCTGCGCGAAACCTTTGTGGATGACGCAACGCTGGTTCGGGGAAGTTCCTCGCGCCTTGACCCCGTTAGAGGGGGTCGGAGGCGGAAAGATGGAACTCTCGCGAACACATATATTTCCTTTTTTGCAGTACTATGGTATTAAGACGAATTCAGTGAGTTGCATTTACAACCGAAACGACCGAAATCATTTATTATTAAACAAATTGTTAATAAAAACAATACAAACTACGAGTGATATATGTTAGTATTAAGATTTTATGAGTTCAAAGTATTGCTCATTCATACTTTCCTCCGATTATCTCATTCTGATTGCCAGTGAACTTGTAAATTACCTATCCACTCCCTTACCTATTTCGACAATTTCTATCATTTACATGTCGACTTCCTCGCTTTCAAAAATCATCGAAATCGGTGACGAAGTAGTCAGTCTACACATTCACCCAATTGCCTTCGTTGTTGTGCGGAATGACAAACAAACGCGAGTTAAAGGGACACGGGTAAGTTTTGGATTTGGATGACGAAAACATAGTTGTCGAAACGTAAAAGTCTCACGTTGTTTACCACATTTCTATTACATGGAAGTTCTGTCTGGCGACTCGATGAAATGGTTAAGTTATCGAAGTAGACAAGTTACAGGGATTGTTCGTATGTTTTCGAATCCTTCCGAGCCCAACCAAAATTATCCGATTTGATCGGTAGAATTGCCCACCCGAATTGCATCCGAATTATTTGGCTAAATTTTTATTTAAATTATAAGTAATGAATATAATTTTTATTTAAATTGTTTAAATAATAATTATCTAAATAGATATCAGAAATAATTTAATCCATATTTTTGATTTTCAAGAAAATCAAACTTATTTCACATTTCAGTTAGAGCAAAAATAATTTTTTATTTTCTCATATCCATTGTATTGAATATGAAAAAACCAAGTGAAAAAGTCACGCAAATAATATCAAATCCTTTAAATATAATTTGTCGAGTGTTAGTTGTCATTTCAACAAATCTTCCACAAATATAAATATAAATATTGCATTTGAAAACAGTTATAAAGATACAACAATATATGTCAAGGCCAACGATACTATCGACAGGAAGGTGCTACTTAAAAACAGTTAAATATAATTATTTATTAATTAAAAATCCTGTTCCTAATTTTGTTGAATTTAACATATGTTTTACATCTAGTATTAGATATAAATATATTATTACTAATTAATATACATACATATAGGTATTAAAAAACACAGATCTCAGTAATTTATTATAAATTTAAATTTATTGCTTCCTCTGTACATAATTTACAAACATTTATATAACATTCTTTCATTAGCACTAGGTTACGACATTCGTCCATTTGCTCTACGAGCGGAATTAAAACAATTTTTACGGTCTTTTCCTGGCAATTTTTGCTAATAACTTTTATTAATAAAATAATACGAATCAATTTGCGAAATCTCTAATTTTGAGGTTTTACACTTGATATATCTTTATCTCTATAAACGTCAATTTGACGTAGAAACAGATATACAAGATATCCGCTCGTAAATCTAGTACATCTACAGACAAATTTTACTATATACAAGAAATGACCGTAAATCTAATATATGTACAGATAAATTTTACTATATACAAGAAATGCCCGTAAATCTAACATATGTACAGCCAAATTTTACTATGTTATACTATTTATATTAAGAATTTCTATTTAGTGAAACCATTTTTTATTAAGTATTTAGTCAAAATAAAGTAAAAGTAGAAATTCTTAGTACAAGTATTATAACACATTAAAATGTATCTCTACACATTGGACACGATGGTTTTTGATTTGTGTTAAACCACTTGTACTGAAAAAGGGAAGGGAATGTTAATTTCGGAAGAGCTAATAATTGTACAAAATTTCATTAAATTATTCCAGAGAATACAATAAACTTACCAAACAAACAGCATGAAATTTCTTGCGGCACGTATGACAAGATAATTTTGGTATTTGATATTTGGTATTCCCGTGAAAAATACTGTTACATATACAACATTCTTCCACACCAACGAATCTTTTATCCAAACATCTTTTCCATAATACAACTCTATCATATATTGATTTATTCTACAAGAAGGGAATAAAATATTTCCTCGATTATTTCATCCAAATATAACGTAATTTAATTGATAAATTATTACCTGGTGTATCGGAAATACAGACAACTGCCTGTGAAAATTCCTCCAATTCGCTCCATTTGCGCATTGTTCACACTCGACAGTAGCTGGTTCTAATGGATGATTAGATGATAATGTAATATTAAGTTTCAATTTTTTATCATCTATTCGATACGAGGCTGTCAATTTACGGAATGCTGGATGTACTTTCACTTCTACATTTTCACTGTCATGTAATTTATTCTGAAGAAGTTCCTCTTGACAAAGCATAGGGCTAACGTAATGAGCTGTAATCTTATCTATGGCAACACTGACTTTACTGTCAGCAGTGCTCCACCATTGTCTTACCAACATTGGTAAATACCTCAAACTGTTTGTGTATGTCCAACACACAATAGGTCCAACCTCCATTCTGTCCAACTTTCTGTAAAATATCATAAATAGACAGGTATTAAAAACAAAGTTATATGTAACAGAAAAGAGAGCAATTTAATTATTCATACCGCCAAAGTTTAGAGATGGTTCAGTAGAAAATAATTCTATCAATTTGACATCCTTGTTTATATTGTCTTGGAGAAATTCCATTGGCATAAGTCGGAATATGTTATTTAATAAATTGGTAAAGACGTTATTCCGTCTGAAATAGAATGTAAGTTTTAAGTATTGAAATTTTAATATTGACTAAAAGAAATCTCAGTTTATTTTCAGTTAAAGTTTCACTTCAGTTGAAAAGAAATGAAAAAGTATTTAGAAAGATATTTACTTGAGTATTTCAGCATATATATGCAGCAAGTCTTCATGAGCATTTGCACACATGTCTAAGATGATAGCCCATGACAATAAATACCCAATGGTGTGAGTGTAAGTATCAGAATGTGGTGGAAAAGTCGCGGTATTGTATAATCTGCAAAGATGTAAAAAAGGAACAAAAAATTAGCATAATAGTAGTGAATAAAAGTAGTACAACGACAATAGTATAATAGTAGTATATAAAAGTAGTACGTATGATAAGAAAGTAGCTGAAAACTTACTTAAACTCCATTAGAATGGCATCCATGATACCTTGGGTACTCTGAAGTACTTCCTCCAGTTTTTTAACGCTCAAAGTATTCACATCGAAATTTTTTAATTCGATTGTATTTTTGTCTTGTTCCACAAGCTTTGGTATTGCGTGTTTTAATATATGATACGCGCCTAATTGTACACTGGATACAGGAGATTGGAGGAATTTCAATGCTGACTCAACAGTCCTTGTAAGAAATATACGATTTTTGAAAATTATATTTCCGTCGACCATTTTCATAGCCTTTCCTAAATGATCCAATAATATAACAACTTCCAAAGCTGTTTTTTTTTCACTGTACACATCTGTGACAATTGGTTAAAAATAAAATTTGGTTAAAGATTTAACTTATACACCTGTACAAAGTATAAATTATAAATATACCTGCACAAAGCACCCAAAATTCAGTAATTCCACTTTGAATATCACCGATAAAAATATTTTTCCATTCATTTAATATTTTTGGTGGTATTATTGTTACTTTTTCCTGGTCATGTTTGTTAATTAAGTCTTGGACCGCACGATATAGTTGACACATGGCTACCATCAGTGTAAATGCCTATGAAAGTAAAACAAATTTATAACAAATTTATAACAAATTAACAAAAATTAACAAATTTTTTCAAATAACGTAAATGATTAATTGCACACCTTCGAATCAGTAACATTTTGTTTTGACTTCCTAATGGAATTCGGCCATAGGACCAAAGAAGTCAGAATAAATTTCCAGTTTTCATATGTCAACTTAGATGGAATATTCTTGACGATTTCCGTCGACAATCTTATACGTTCCAAAGATAAATTTAACATATCCCAAGAAATTTGAGAAATTTCACTATAAGAAAGAACATACAGACGTTGCATTTTTGATATATACAAGTATGTTATCGCATTATATTTTATGTAAGAAGTAAAATATTACCAATCTAATAATGAAAGATGTTTCTCCAAAATATCGGAATACTTTAAAATATTCTCTTGCTCCATCAACATACTTCTTAATACTATTAGTTCAGAAACATCGTCACCGGATATCCATATATTCAAGATGTTGTCCCAATTTTGAAATTTACGTAGAATCTGAAATAAAATTTTCTGTCATTACGTAGAACATATATATTGATTTTAAAATTGATTTTAAAATTATTAGTGCAGTACTTGTAAACTTTGAAGTCTCATTTCTTCATTTACGGTAAAAACGTTGTTATTTTTATAATTTTTAAATAATTCCTTAGGTTCTTTGACAGGACACAACTTTGTACAGCAAAAGTGTATTATGTACGGTAGTGTACTTCCATATTTCGAATAATTTCTGCAAATACAGTTGAAATAAATATTAGAGCAATTATAACGAACATTTTATAAAATTATTAACCTTAATTGAACTTATTTAAAATACGTACAGTGTCAGATAATCACGAATTTCGTGAAATGTATCATCGTTAACATGTAACTGTGTAAAACTTTTTTGTAGAATCGCCAAAGTTTTATTCACGTCGTCATAATACTTGGTCTGAAAATACGTAATTGTTCAATGAAGTATCAGTGCCTTTTGTTATTGAAATTAAGTGTTTTCAATTTCAGATTACCTATGATCATACTTACAGATTTGTAATATTTGGTGTAAATTTCACCCAGGATAATAGAATATATAATATTAATTAATAAATTTGTAATTCCTGGTAAATCTACGTTATGTGTCAATGATCTTTCGATGCCATCGACTGATCTCAAGCATAGATTATTTAACATATCTATGTTGAGCAGTGCCCACTTCAAACAATTTTTAATATTATCTATTATTGTCTCACTGGTTAAATCAGTAGACACACATTTTCGATCAATTTTTTTGTTTTGATCAAAAGATGATAGATGTAGTTTACCAGTTATTACTTCTCCATATATAATCAGACGAGCAGTCTTAGATATCCATGTTGTTATATCGGAATTCTTTAGAAATGTTGAAATAATTTCCTCCGCATAGGAAACATCATCATTAAGTATGGTTTCGACAAAATCAACTGCTGTCTTGACTAATATTTCTTTCCTACATGAATGTTCTTGATATCTGAAACACAATGTACATGTTATGAGAAATAGATCAAAGAGTTGTATCTTATAAATAATGTAATATAATTTTCTCACCGATCGTAATTATTCCATATAAAAGTTGCACACATTTTAGTCACGTTAATAAATTCGGATTTTGATAATTTTCGGACTGCTTCCAGAAGACTTTTTTTCCATGTATTTCGTATTACATTGGTGAAAACATGATTACAACCAAAATAATTTCTCAAACGTAATTCGAAAAGAATTCCTAATATTCGTACCGCACCAACTATTGTTTTCTTGTTAGACCATGCTATTGGAACTAGACAATAAATTAAGTTCATGAAATCCAAGAAATATTTTTCATCTATTCTGTAAAATGAATTGCAAAATACAGATATGATTTCATTGAACGGTACGTCGTTTGTTGACAGATCTAAAAAAAAATGAGGTACAAATTATTTATGTATGCCATATTAGTAAAACGTAATCGAATTAAAAATATCATGACCTTACCGCCTTCTTTTAGAGCTTCAAAAAATAACAACATGAGATTCTGATTTTTCCTTAGATCAAAATAATCATTGCCAACCAATATTTTTGAATAATGTAAAGTAATGCTTTTTGCTGTAACTGTCACCGTAGCAATAATTTCGGACTGTGAATACCATTTCTTTACTATATCATCATTTCTATGTTTCTTAGATAAAGCGTATCGTAGAACATCTTTTACTATCAGAGTATCAAACTGAAAACAGATACGTATGTAGTCAAAAAAAAAATATATATATATATATATTTTGTAACAATTTTTTTGTTACATATATACAATATGTGGCAAAAAAAATACGAAAGAAGAATTTACTCTTACTTCTGTCAATGACTCCATAATTTCATTTCTTTCAGAATGATTCATGTATTTCATTAGATTAAACATCAGTTCCGTTATATCTTCAATGTCCTGCCGTTGCTCCAGCAACCAACTTCGTAAAATTTCATTGTAAAAGTTGAAGAAATTCATTTGCGCGTTAAGGAGCTCAAACAGATTTTCAAACGCATGATCGCCTTCAAAATGAGCTATAAGTTTGTTTAGATATGTGATATATCCTTTTTCAGTGATTTGATTAAAACATTTCACGCAAATGGAGTTAACGAAAGTCTTAAGCTCGGCAAGGAATTTCACATCAGTATCGTTCTCTACGTTTTGTGTTTGAGATTGATTCATTATATTTTCTCCTGAATTACAGAGTTTCATCTCTAAATTTTTACGACCGTGTTCAGAGCCCATTCTCAATGTGATTAAAAACGCTGTTTGAGAGCTGATGTTTACAGGCGAAGTGAATAGCGTATTAAGATTTCGCCAAAATTCTTCCATCAAACAAATATAAGATTTGTAATCTTTGTTGTATCGATTTTTACTCCAGTATCGTATTAAATGAGTAATTTCGTAAGAAAATATTTGTGCCAACGGGCCATCTTCTTTTAAACACATTTCTAATAATGGCATAAGCTGAAATAATTAATCCACGAATTTTAAACATTTCTCCTGCAGAAATCATCATGGTAGTGTACACAGTGAAGAGCATAACTGTACATATTCAATGGCGAATGTTCTTTTATACCTCAATTGTATTGAATATTAAAAGTACAAAAATTCAAGAAAACTTAACACTTTGTCGTCCAACTCCAACGTTCAAAGTTTAATAAAATGGTGAAAAGAAATCGTGCAGCGAGTTTCAAGGATGTAAAGTTGTAAAGAGAAAATTTCAATCTTTCAGCCATAGTGAAGTTAGTCATAAAAAAGATTTTTTAACATTTTACCATAATGAATTTGAATTTTTACAATTTTCGAGAGAGAAACATCTTCGCATTCCTACTTGATATAATGTATGCTACAGAATGGTATAGAATCATCTCAAAATGAAAGAAAAAAGAGAAGAAACGATCTGACAACTCTTAAAGTAAAGGCTCCACTGGTACAGTTATACTTTTTACTGTAACATAAATGGATAAAAAAAATAAAAACCTGTTCACTGAGCAGAGCATTAATTAAGTCTTGATTATTGACATTTAAAAGAATATAATAGCCGAAACATTCGACAAATGACGTCGTTACCGCAAGCGCTTCATAATGATCTGTTCGTACACTTTGTACAGAAAATCTGAAAAAAGAACAAGTATGTATACTCTAATGTGCTCTGATATATTCAAAACACCGAATTTAATTAATTGAATAAATACCCCTGTCGCATGTTAGTAAAGAAATTTGTATACAAGTGATGAGGATCAACACTTAGTTTCGGAAATTGACTAATAAATGGTAATAGATACGGATAGATATCACTAGCGCAACATTGCCCTCCGTTCTGTAAAACACGGTATAATTTTGGTAAGAATAGTTTTTCAATATTTATTACGCTGTACCAGTCCTGAAAAGAGAACATATTACTTGAGATTGCTTGATATACTCACATGATATTAATATAAATAATAACTACAAAAGTAAATATATTATTTACCTTTATGTTATTCATAGCAGTATGCATAGACTTCCATACAGCTGAGGACAATGGAGGGTACATTTCGTCAAGACTATTTACGATACTCGTTACAGTTCTTTTCTTTTCATTTTGTAACATTACATTAGTATCAATCATCGACGTTAATAGAGTAAAGAATGCTGTTTTGATTGGAACTACATCAGTGTTGATTAAGTTCCAAAAATTGTTGCTACTTATAATTTTATTGTGAAGCTCAATCATTTTTTCAACCTCTTGGATAGGAACTGTATTTAAATAAACACTATATCCATGTAAACTGGATATTAGTACGCTCTGACGTTTTGCTTCCATGTCCTTTGCAGTGAGAGAATATGGAAGCAAAATGTTATCCCGACAGATTTTACGAACGTGATAACTATCGCAATGTACTGTTTTCGTCTTTTTTCGTAAAAATACGTCGTGCTTCTGTGACAATGTCAGAGCACTATGAACAATTAAATTGTCACAGATACAGCTCAGGATTTCATGCCGGCAATATACGATAGCATCAATTCTTTTTTGTAGAAATGTATCCTATATGTAAAACATATGTAAAAAATATTCATGTTAAAATACATTCTTAATGAATTGGTAAATTATAGTTATTAATAAGTTAGAGATATTTACATTGAATGAATTAGTGGCAATTGATGCAGCGGGAGGATATACATCATATTGTGAAATGAACCACGCTCCGGCTAATAGTTTCAAATACTTCGCTACACTTTTGCCTATACGTTTTCACAAGAGCGGCATGTGCCAACTGTGCAGCTTCTCTTACTGTACGTTTTATATCTATTGCTAAGGCAGAATACAACCGTGGCCAGAATGGTAACATTCCTTCCACAATTGATATTTCTGAATCTCTGCATAGAGTAGCAAATTCATGTAAGGCCTACAAAATATTAAGAAAGAAACTTTAGTTTGATTTAGTCTCAATATCATTTCTATAAATGAACAGAAGAGATAACTATTTGTTACCTTATATTTGGTTATTGGATTCTTTTTGTTCATCTTTTTTAATATTATTCGAACATTACTATCAAGCCTGTTCATTTCAACTTCGTTTATATCACAAAGTGGTAATGCAGCTACATATCTCCCACTTCTCACAGTTGAAAAGTCAATCGGAGTATCCAGAAATTTTGCCCTTCTGCCACTATTTGATGGCTGGTATAAATAATAATGATATTTAGAAACGTACAATGACTTGTAATTAAAAAGTTTTCATTGACAGATCATGTGTCAAACCACGTAAACAAATTTTCATAAAATTAAATAATCGTTTAAAAAAGACACAACTTTATAAAATTGTTGCTACCATGTAATTTCTCTACAAAACTCATTACGATTACATCACGATTATAATTTTAAATCAAGAAACATTGTTATAACTAGACTGCAGATTTTTATGCGAATTCATAACTTTTTAAATAAAATTTAGAAAAAAGAAACTGGAGAGAGAATTGTCTTCTCTATTAATTATTATACAGAGTGTTGCACTTTGAATATTTTATGTTCTTTTGAGTCTTACATACACTCTGTGTATTCTTCCATCTTCAAATTTCTTATAAATTCGCATAAAAATCCACAATCCAGGTACAACAACTTTACAATTTAACATACATAGTTACAAGTTCTGATAAAAATTAATTTCTCTATTAATATAAATTTTTTACTTACCATTCCATTATTTTTGACTCGTTGCGCTTGTTTATTCTTTCCCATGATGATTATCACAGCAGCAAGATACAGGAACTCGTGCAAGAAAGTACTGACAAAAGGTACGTACAAGAAGACCGACACTACGTACAAGAAGTACTGACAACACGTACAACTACACACGAACGCAGGAAGACTGAGACTGACACGTAAATTCCAGCTTCGTACCGACGTTACCGGACGTGAAGTCGTCGAAGTCTGACTCAGTACTGAGACGACAGGCCCTTATAGGCTATTAGGGAGGTCAGCCATTTTGTCCGAAAATGAAAAAGGAAACCCCATTCTAGCATTGTCAAATTATCCGGGTAATGGTAATAAGGTAAAATTTGTGAAAAGTGAAATTCTATTGTACGTCTAGGACAAGAAAGCTTTGTCGTAGAAACACAATGTAAAACAATACGTCAAAATCTCGGTAAAACAAATATAGAGGAGAGTATTCGGTACCGGACACTCTAACAAAATTTTTCCACTATAAGTCGGTCGATTCCTCCGGGGATAATAATTTTCAAATTTGTCACATTCTCCACGGCAGGGATTTCCCGTTTCCGTTACTTTCATAATTTCCATAATTTCAGACCTGTTGTAGTCATACCTGACTCCTAATTCGAAGGCTCGGTAAGTAATTCTTTATTGCAACTGTTCTCGACACTAACTGTAAATGTAAATATAACGAGGGACGCATCCATAAGTCAATAATATTGTAAATGTTGGGACATGGGACCGACCTCAACGACACATCTCGACTGAAGCAGCTTACGAATTGCCTAATCTCACAATAGAACAAAATAGAATTTATATAAGACCAACCCGCAAAGAGAAATTTCTACAAAAAGTCCTAGGATCCCATTACCATTTTCGTGTCACGGTACAGTTTTTGCACAACTGTACATTGTTGAGTGATGAGAATTAAAATCAAAAAATATGAACAGTATTCCCACATCTGCTCTGAGAATTGTTTCTACAATTGAACGTGGTAGTATTTCACGAATACAGAAATGTAATGGTTTGGAATAGCGATTGATGAAAATTAGGATGAAAAATTTATTATATATTCAATTATTTGCATCCATTTAAAAGTCTTAGAAAAATTGATCGTTGGTATGATATTTTAATTAATAGCTAGATAACATATGTGATTATTTATAATTAGATATGACTTTTTTTTTATTTACGAATATGATAAATATGTAAATTTACAGCCTGGGTAAATTGCCTTTATCCCGCAAAATCGAGTTTTCAAGTAAGTCCAAAAAAGGTTGGACTTATCAAAAAAATGTTTTTATAAATATTATTTAAACTAAAAGAACACATTGTGCGCTGTAAATTATTTTTTTGCATATCGTCCGTTTCGAAATTTCAAATTTATTTTCTTAAATGAAACCATACATATTGTTAGCGCGCGCGTGGCGTGACGAGATTTTGTTGGATGATTTAGTGGACTGTATTTTTTGTTTTGACGCGCTAGTATGGGTGGGGCGTTAGCCCTCGTTATTAGTTCGTTAGAGGTAATCGCGTTGCTTGGATAATACAGGAATCCTCGCTGGATTCAGACTCGCGGATTGATAAGGCTTTGACACTTGTTAGCTCTTCGAAGGTTCAGACGCTTCTTCTATTCTCCTTTTCCGGGGCCGAGGAACGCGTATAAATCATCTAGGCCCTCCACCCCGGCCCTAGGGTAGTCACGTGGCTCGAAATGGGGCAAAGGATCGCGTATGGTGTCGTACGATGTGCCCATATTTGGGCATTAAGACAATTATGGTTGTTCTGGATCAGAACAGGATAGTTTAGGTTCTTAGAATACTCTATCCTGCGGAAAAGTACCGGATACCCTGGCACATGTCTATCGATGGGACATTTATCTTACCCTGAGAGGCAGAGTTAGAGTATTCCAAGAACGTCTCTTAAAGAATAAACAAAGAACGTCTTGGCTGGCGCCAAGTCACGTAAGCACAATTCGACACGGAATAAGGGTTCGTCATATAACGCGCGAGGACACTCGAGGAGAACCATTCAGTCATTCCATGAGTCTAGACGCGGAGACATCTTCTCCCAGACTCAAGTCTATCACATTCATTCGAGTCACTCAGTTCATACGAGACACCACACAGCAACAGTTGTATACACATCTAATCAAATATACGTTTTAAAACCCTACAATCTGCATTCATAATATCTCTCCGACGACTGTAAAAGGCCAAACGAGACCTCAGCCAAGCGGGCAGCATTCGTCAAGATCACCGTAGCGCTGAGACATTTTGGTCCTTCGAGCACGGATTCAAGCTCAGACAAGCTTAATCCATATCAGCGTACAGTTCAGAGTGACGACACAGCAGCAGTGAAGCCATTTTCACCCTGTGTCGTACTTCAACATCGTGACTACCACATCATTCAACGTTCATCAGGCAACGTTCATCGAGGCGACGATACAGAGCAGCGGAACCAGTCCCCCTGTGTCGTGCTTCAACATCGTGGCCATCGCATCATCCAGATCAACAATAAGCGGTAACGTACAATTCACTTGCTAGGTTAACGTCGCTTGATTCCTTACATTCCTAATAACTCCACGAAAAAGCATGGCTCCCTCACTTGAGGATAAAATCAGAAAGTTAAAACTAAAACGCCAAGGGTTTAAATTAGAGTTACAAGCATTTGAAAAGATGTTAGAAACGTACGATCCACACACTCAGTCACCCGAACATCTTCAAGGGAGTCTCGAGGAGTTAGAGTCTGAATACACCACGTTCCTAAAGACACAACCAGAATTAGATACCGCAGACGAGAACGGAGAGTATTTACAAGAACGCATAGAGATAAAGTTAGATTATGTGCGGTGCCGTGCCCTGGCACGTTCCCTGTTAAAATCGACGCGCACAATAACTGCCACCGATCGCGAATGTTAATCCAAATCACTCGTCGCAGTTCACGAGTCATGCAGAAAATACGAGACTTGATAACATTAGCTTACTTAGCATACCATTACCGCGATTCAGTGGGCGCTATGAGGATTGGCCAGGATTCGCGGATCAATTTAGAACAACAATTCATGACAATCCACGATTGAGCGATTGCCAAAGGTTGACTTACCTACGCTCGTGTTTACAAGGGGAACCCGCGAAAGTTATCGAATCATTCGCGAATTCCTCGGCAAACTATCTTTGCGCGTGGGAATTACTAAACCGCTTATATAACAAACCAGCTATCATTGCCGCGAACCACATTCGGTCTTTATTCAATATGCCCGCCGTACCTAGAGGGAATCATCGGGAACTTCGTAGCTTTGTCACGCAATTCGAAGCCCATTATCGCGCCTTGCGACCCCTTGACCAACCTTCCGCAGACACTTTACTCATCCATCTTTGTCTCTCTCGATTAGACAATGAGACAAATATAAAATGGCGGGAGCACTTAGGTAATACCCAATTTCCGGAAATACAGGAGTTTTTTGATTTCTTACATGACCGCTGCAATCACTTAGAACCATCCATATCAATAGCAAGAGCACCGCGTACCGAGCAACCATTTACCCCGCGAGAGTCCAGAGCTTACCCCGCGAATAGAGTTCTTGCAACCTCACGTGTGTACGCGACTCAGTGCTACCTATGCCATCAGAATCACGCCGTTCATACATGTGAGAAGCTCATAAGATCTACCATACCAGATAGAATCAAGTTAGTAAAGGAACATCGCTTATGCTTAAATTGCCTACGCAAGGGACACTATGTATCCGAGTGCAAGTCAAGTGCGTGCCGAGTGTGTCAACAGAGACATAACACTCTGCTGCATTCGGGCTCGACTACGGATTATCGAGTTTCACCGCAGGTCAACATGACTTTCCTGAAAACAGACCTCGAGCAGTCAACGAGACTCTGGGAGGCCGAGGAAGGTCCGCAGACTCATTCACTCTCGGAGGAGGAGAACCTACTTGAGGTTCAGCATACACAAAACACGCGACGCGATCCCCAAGATGGGAGATACAATTCAATCACAGTTCAAGTATCGGTTAAGTCGAAGATCCGCGAGCTAGATGACTCCCACGCATTATCATTCGGGCACTTTAACTCACTACGACATTCATTAGCTCGCGATCCAATTCCACGCAATGATTATCGGGCGTTCATACAAAGGTACGAAACTCTAGCTTACGTTACAAGGGTCAGAAAAGGTACAAACACCGAAGGCTACTACCGGCCGCCCCATGCTGGGCTAAAGAAAAATAGCCTCACAACCAGGCTACGCGTAGCTTCCGACGCAGCAGTAAGGACATTAACCAGACTCCCATTCAATGACACATTGAGGACCGGACCGACAATACAGTTCGAACTATTAACAATACTCACAAAATTGCGGAGCCTCAGCTTCGTGTTTACAGTTAAATTTACAACAATGTACCGACAGAAACAAATAGACCCGTCAGACCGACATTATCAAAACATACTCTGGCGGGACGATTCGACGAAAACTATACAGACATACGGAACAACTTCACCACCTTACCTCACGACCAAGATATTACACAAACTCACATTCGGCGAAGAGGTAAGGTATAGTAGAACCGCAGCTACGTTCAAGTTGGACCCTCACCTGGACAATTTGACAACGGGCGCGGATACGTACGAAGACGAACAGACATTTAGACATGAACACACGCACTTCGCGAGCAACAAAGATTTCGGACCACGGCAACGGTCCTTCAATCATCAAGGGTTAGTACCTGACCCGGTATCAAACACCGACACCTCAATCCTCAACATCATTATTCGAAATACCAGGTATAAGGGTAGATCACGCGCATTAGACCCTCTCATGAAGGAACTAGGTCTTCTTCGTGTGGGGGGGAGGATTGGGCCCGCGAACATTTCATTGAAAACAATTTATACGTATTCAGACAAAGTAAAAACTTTCGTAGCTACAATTCATAACCTGCGAGAATCACATTTACAAGTAACGAACAAGACAAGGGCTAGCAGTTATGATTATCAAACACGGGATCAGATAACGAGACCCTGTATACCGCCACCCGCACCACAAGTCGGGCGGATTTGGAAAGCCGCCGTCACACCGATAAAGAAACATCTTATTAAAAGTTATCAGAAAGCACTTACGTACATCGTTAGAGTTACGAACACGTATCTCGTTGAAGTCGAAGCCATGGGAATCCTATCAATCCCCTATCATATCATTCAAATGATCCGACTTTTACCCAGCCATTTCCTAATCGGGGACGTACCGACCAGCATAGCTGAGAAAGACGTTACCAATACAACAACCAATAGTATAAGCATGTGGCAACACATAAAACGATTGCGGCAGCATTTCTGGAACCGCTGGCACAAAGACTACCTCAACCAGCTGGTGGTCCGCAGCAAGTGGCACACAAGGGAGCCAACCGAGCTGCGGATCGGAACTCTAGTCATCGTCAAGGAGGACCACGTACCACCATTCCTTTGGCCTCTAGGAAGAATCACCGCCTTATATCCGGGGGACGACCAAATAGTAAGGGTGGCCACGGTAAAAACAACGAGCGGCGAGTACAAACGCTGCATCCGACATCTAGCACCACTACCCGTAGAATCAGCATAACGCAACGGTCACACTCAGTGGAAATCAATTAGTCAAGATATTACTGTATATGGAAATAACATACAACACACATCACTCACTCCTTTACACAAATACACGGTCGCGAACAGGCATTGTTGACCATGACCGGTCAAGGGGGGTCGGCATGTTCTGGATCAGAACAGGATAGTTTAGGTTCTTAGAATACTCTATCCTGCGGAAAAGTACCGGATACCCTGGCACATGTCTATCGATGGGACATTTATCTTACCCTGAGAGGCAGAGTTAGAGTATTCCAAGAACGTCTCTTAAAGAATAAACAAAGGACGTCTTGGCTGGCGCCAAGTCACGTAAGCACAATTCGACACGCAATAAGGGTTCGTCATATAACGCGCGAGGACACTCGAGGAGAACCATTCAGTCATTCCATGAGTCTAGACGCGGAGACATCTTCTCCCAGACTCAAGTCTATCACATTCATTCGAGTCACTCAGTTCATACGAGACACCACACAGCAACAGTTGTATACACATCTAATCAAATATACGTTTTAAAACCCTACAATCTGCATTCATAATATCTCTCCGACGACTGTAAAAGGCCAAACGAGAGAACCTCAGCCAAGCGGGCAGCATTCGTCAAGATCACCGTAGCGCTGAGACAATGGTTATTCATTTGTTTCTCTATTCTCGGGCCAGGAATTCGCTGCGCGAAACCTTTGTGGATGACGCAACGCTGGTTCGGGGAAGTTCCTCGCGCCTTGACCCCGTTAGAGGGGGTCGGAGGCGGAAAGATGGAACTCTCGCGAACACATATATTTCCTTTTTTGCAGTACTATGGTATTAAGACGAATTCAGTGAGTTGCATTTACAACCGAAACGACCGAAATCATTTATTATTAAACAAATTGTTAATAAAAACAATACAAACTACGAGTGATATATGTTAGTATTAAGATTTTATGAGTTCAAAGTATTGCTCATTCATACTTTCCTCCGATTATCTCATTCTGATTGCCAGTGAACTTGTAAATTACCTATCCACTCCCTTACCTATTTCGACAATTTCTATCATTTACATGTCGACTTCCTCGCTTTCAAAAATCATCGAAATCGGTGACGAAGTAGTCAGTCTACACATTCACCCAATTGCCTTCGTTGTTGTGCGGAATGACAAACAAACGCGAGTTAAAGGGACACGGGTAAGTTTTGGATTTGGATGACGAAAACATAGTTGTCGAAACGTAAAAGTCTCACGTTGTTTACCACATTTCTATTACATGGAAGTTCTGTCTGGCGACTCGATGAAATGGTTAAGTTATCGAAGTAGACAAGTTACAGGGATTGTTCGTATGTTTTCGAATCCTTCCGAGCCCAACCAAAATTATCCGATTTGATCGGTAGAATTGCCCACCCGAATTGCATCCGAATTATTTGGCTAAATTTTTATTTAAATTATAAGTAATGAATATAATTTTTATTTAAATTGTTTAAATAATAATTATCTAAATAGATATCAGAAATAATTTAATCCATATTTTTGATTTTCAAGAAAATCAAACTTATTTCACATTTCAGTTAGAGCAAAAATAATTTTTTATTTTCTCATATCCATTGTATTGAATATGAAAAAACCAAGTGAAAAAGTCACGCAAATAATATCAAATCCTTTAAATATAATTTGTCGAGTGTTAGTTGTCATTTCAACAAATCTTCCACAAATATAAATATAAATATTGCATTTGAAAACAGTTATAAAGATACAACAATATATGTCAAGGCCAACGATACTATCGACAGGAAGGTGCTACTTAAAAACAGTTAAATATAATTATTTATTAATTAAAAATCCTGTTCCTAATTTTGTTGAATTTAACATATGTTTTACATCTAGTATTAGATATAAATATATTATTACTAATTAATATACATACATATAGGTATTAAAAAACACAGATCTCAGTAATTTATTATAAATTTAAATTTATTGCTTCCTCTGTACATAATTTACAAACATTTATATAACATTCTTTCATTAGCACTAGGTTACGACATTCGTCCATTTGCTCTACGAGCGGAATTAAAACAATTTTTACGGTCTTTTCCTGGCAATTTTTGCTAATAACTTTTATTAATAAAATAATACGAATCAATTTGCGAAATCTCTAATTTTGAGGTTTTACACTTGATATATCTTTATCTCTATAAACGTCAATTTGACGTAGAAACAGATATACAAGATATCCGCTCGTAAATCTAGTACATCTACAGACAAATTTTACTATATACAAGAAATGACCGTAAATCTAATATATGTACAGATAAATTTTACTATATACAAGAAATGCCCGTAAATCTAACATATGTACAGCCAAATTTTACTATGTTATACTATTTATATTAAGAATTTCTATTTAGTGAAACCATTTTTTATTAAGTATTTAGTCAAAATAAAGTAAAAGTAGAAATTCTTAGTACAAGTATTATAACACATTAAAATGTATCTCTACACATTGGACACGATGGTTTTTGATTTGTGTTAAACCACTTGTACTGAAAAAGGGAAGGGAATGTTAATTTCGGAAGAGCTAATAATTGTACAAAATTTCATTAAATTATTCCAGAGAATACAATAAACTTACCAAACAAACAGCATGAAATTTCTTGCGGCACGTATGACAAGATAATTTTGGTATTTGATATTTGGTATTCCCGTGAAAAATACTGTTACATATACAACATTCTTCCACACCAACGAATCTTTTATCCAAACATCTTTTCCATAATACAACTCTATCATATATTGATTTATTCTACAAGAAGGGAATAAAATATTTCCTCGATTATTTCATCCAAATATAACGTAATTTAATTGATAAATTATTACCTGGTGTATCGGAAATACAGACAACTGCCTGTGAAAATTCCTCCAATTCGCTCCATTTGCGCATTGTTCACACTCGACAGTAGCTGGTTCTAATGGATGATTAGATGATAATGTAATATTAAGTTTCAATTTTTTATCATCTATTCGATACGAGGCTGTCAATTTACGGAATGCTGGATGTACTTTCACTTCTACATTTTCACTGTCATGTAATTTATTCTGAAGAAGTTCCTCTTGACAAAGCATAGGGCTAACGTAATGAGCTGTAATCTTATCTATGGCAACACTGACTTTACTGTCAGCAGTGCTCCACCATTGTCTTACCAACATTGGTAAATACCTCAAACTGTTTGTGTATGTCCAACACACAATATGGTCCAACCTCCATTCTGTCCAACTTTCTGTAAAATATCATAAATAGACAGGTATTAAAAACAAAGTTATATGTAACAGAAAAGAGAGCAATTTAATTATTCATACCGCCAAAGTTTAGAGATGGTTCAGTAGAAAATAATTCTATCAATTTGACATCCTTGTTTATATTGTCTTGGAGAAATTCCATTGGCATAAGTCGGAATATGTTATTTAATAAATTGGTAAAGACGTTATTCCGTCTGAAATAGAATGTAAGTTTTAAGTATTGAAATTTTAATATTGACTAAAAGAAATCTCAGTTTATTTTCAGTTAAAGTTTCACTTCAGTTGAAAAGAAATGAAAAAGTATTTAGAAAGATATTTACTTGAGTATTTCAGCATATATATGCAGCAAGTCTTCATGAGCATTTGCACACATGTCTAAGATGATAGCCCATGACAATAAATACCCAATGGTGTGAGTGTAAGTATCAGAATGTGGTGGAAAAGTCGCGGTATTGTATAATCTGCAAAGATGTAAAAAAGGAACAAAAAATTAGCATAATAGTAGTGAATAAAAGTAGTACAACGACAACAGTATAATAGTAGTATATAAAAGTAGTACGTATGATAAGAAAGTAGCTGAAAACTTACTTAAACTCCATTAGAATGGCATCCATGATACCTTGGGTACTCTGAAGTACTTCCTCCAGTTTTTTAACGCTCAAAGTATTCACATCGAAATTTTTTAATTCGATTGTATTTTTGTCTTGTTCCACAAGCTTTGGTATTGCGTGTTTTAATATATGATACGCGCCTAATTGTACACTGGATACAGGAGATTGGAGGAATTTCAATGCTGACTCAACAGTCCTTGTAAGAAATATACGATTTTTGAAAATTATATTTCCGTCGACCATTTTCATAGCCTTTCCTAAATGATCCAATAATATAACAACTTCCAAAGCTGTTGTTTTTTCACTGTACACATCTGTGACAATTGGTTAAAAATAAAATTTGGTTAAAGATTTAACTTATACACCTGTACAAAGTATAAATTATAAATATACCTGCACAAAGCACCCAAAATTCAGTAATTCCACTTTGAATATCACCGATAAAAATATTTTTCCATTCATTTAATATTTTTGGTGGTATTATTGTTACTTTTTCCTGGTCATGTTTGTTAATTAAGTCTTGGACCGCACGATATAGTTGACACATGGCTACCATCAGTGTAAATGCCTATGAAAGTAAAACAAATTTATAACAAATTTATAACAAATTAACAAAAATTAACAAATTTTTTCAAATAACGTAAATGATTAATTGCACACCTTCGAATCAGTAACATTTTGTTTTGACTTCCTAATGGAATTCGGCCATAGGACCAAAGAAGTCAGAATAAATTTCCAGTTTTCATATGTCAACTTAGATGGAATATTCTTGACGATTTCCGTCGACAATCTTATACGTTCCAAAGATAAATTTAACATATCCCAAGAAATTTGAGAAATTTCACTATAAGAAAGAACATACAGACGTTGCATTTTTGATATATACAAGTATGTTATCGCATTATATTTTATGTAAGAAGTAAAATATTACCAATCTAATAATGAAAGATGTTTCTCCAAAATATCGGAATACTTTAAAATATTCTCTTGCTCCATCAACATACTTCTTAATACTATTAGTTCAGAAACATCGTCACCGGATATCCATATATTCAAGATGTTGTCCCAATTTTGAAATTTACGTAGAATCTGAAATAAAATTTTCTGTCATTACGTAGAACATATATATTGATTTTAAAATTGATTTTAAAATTATTAGTGCAGTACTTGTAAACTTTGAAGTCTCATTTCTTCATTTACGGTAAAAACGTTGTTATTTTTATAATTTTTAAATAATTCCTTAGGTTCTTTGACAGGACACAACTTTGTACAGCAAAAGTGTATTATGTACGGTAGTGTACTTCCATATTTCGAATAATTTCTGCAAATACAGTTGAAATAAATATTAGAGCAATTATAACGAACATTTTATAAAATTATTAACCTTAATTGAACTTATTTAAAATACGTACAGTGTCAGATAATCACGAATTTCGTGAAATGTATCATCGTTAACATGTAACTGTGTAAAACTTTTTTGTAGAATCGCCAAAGTTTTATTCACGTCGTCATAATACTTGGTCTGAAAATACGTAATTGTTCAATGAAGTATCAGTGCCTTTTGTTATTGAAATTAAGTGTTTTCAATTTCAGATTACCTATGATCATACTTACAGATTTGTAATATTTGGTGTAAATTTCACCCAGGATAATAGAATATATAATATTAATTAATAAATTTGTAATTCCTGGTAAATCTACGTTATGTGTCAATGATCTTTCGATGCCATCGACTGATCTCAAGCATAGATTATTTAACATATCTATTTTGAGCAGTGCCCACTTCAAACAATTTTTAATATTATCTATTATTGTCTCACTGGTTAAATCAGTAGACACACATTTTCGATCAATTTTTTTGTTTTGATCAAAAGATGATAGATGTAGTTTACCAGTTATTACTTCTCCATATATAATCAGACGAGCAGTCTTAGATATCCATGTTGTTATATCGGAATTCTTTAGAAATGTTGAAATAATTTCCTCCGCATAGGAAACATCATCATTAAGTATGGTTTCGACAAAATCAACTGCTGTCTTGACTAATATTTCTTTCCTACATGAATGTTCTTGATATCTGAAACACAATGTACATGTTATGAGAAATAGATCAAAGAGTTGTATCTTATAAATAATGTAATATAATTTTCTCACCGATCGTAATTATTCCATATAAAAGTTGCACACATTTTAGTCACGTTAATAAATTCGGATTTTGATAATTTTCGGACTGCTTCCAGAAGACTTTTTTTCCATGTATTTCGTATTACATTGGTGAAAACATGATTACAACCAAAATAATTTCTCAAACGTAATTCGAAAAGAATTCCTAATATTCGTACCGCACCAACTATTGTTTTCTTGTTAGACCATGCTATTGGAACTAGACAATAAATTAAGTTCATGAAATCCAAGAAATATTTTTCATCTATTCTGTAAAATGAATTGCAAAATACAGATATGATTTCATTGAACGGTACGTCGTTTGTTGACAGATCTAAAAAAAAATGAGGTACAAATTATTTATGTATGCCATATTAGTAAAACGTAATCGAATTAAAAATATCATGACCTTACCGCCTTCTTTTAGAGCTTCAAAAAATAACAACATGAGATTCTGATTTTTCCTTAGATCAAAATAATCATTGCCAACCAATATTTTTGAATAATGTAAAGTAATGCTTTTTGCTGTAACTGTCACCGTAGCAATAATTTCGGACTGTGAATACCATTTCTTTACTATATCATCATTTCTATGTTTCTTAGATAAAGCGTATCGTAGAACATCTTTTACTATCAGAGTATCAAACTGAAAACAGATACGTATGTAGTCAAAAAAAAAAATATATATATATATATTTGTAACAATTTTTTTGTTACATATATACAATATGTGGCAAAAAAAATACGAAAGAAGAATTTACTCTTACTTCTGTCAATGACTCCATAATTTCATTTCTTTCAGAATGATTCATGTATTTCATTAGATTAAACATCAGTTCCGTTATATCTTCAATGTCCTGCCGTTGCTCCAGCAACCAACTTCGTAAAATTTCATTGTAAAAGTTGAAGAAATTCATTTGCGCGTTAAGGAGCTCAAACAGATTTTCAAACGCATGATCGCCTTCAAAATGAGCTATAAGTTTGTTTAGATATGTGATATATCCTTTTTCAGTGATTTGATTAAAACATTTCACGCAAATGGAGTTAACGAAAGTCTTAAGCTCGGCAAGGAATTTCACATCAGTATCGTTCTCTACGTTTTGTGTTTGAGATTGATTCATTATATTTTCTCCTGAATTACAGAGTTTCATCTCTAAATTTTTACGACCGTGTTCAGAGCCCATTCTCAATGTGATTAAAAACGCTGTTTGAGAGCTGATGTTTACAGGCGAAGTGAATAGCGTATTAAGATTTCGCCAAAATTCTTCCATCAAACAAATATATAGATTTGTAATCTTTGTTGTATCGATTTTTACTCCAGTATCGTATTAAATGAGTAATTTCGTAAGAAAATATTTGTGCCAACGGGCCATCTTCTTTTAAACACATTTCTAATAATGGCATAAGCTGAAATAATTAATCCACGAATTTTAAACATTTCTCCTGCAGAAATCATCATGGTAGTGTACACAGTGAAGAGCATAACTGTACATATTCAATGGCGAATGTTCTTTTATACCTCAATTGTATTGAATATTAAAAGTACAAAAATTCAAGAAAACTTAACACTTTGTCGTCCAACTCCAACGTTCAAAGTTTAATAAAATGGTGAAAAGAAATCGTGCAGCGAGTTTCAAGGATGTAAAGTTGTAAAGAGAAAATTTCAATCTTTCAGCCATAGTGAAGTTAGTCATAAAAAAGATTTTTTAACATTTTACCATAATGAATTTGAATTTTTACAATTTTCGAGAGAGAAACATCTTCGCATTCCTACTTGATATAATGTATGCTACAGAATGGTATAGAATCATCTCAAAATGAAAGAAAAAAGAGAAGAAACGATCTGACAACTCTTAAAGTAAAGGCTCCACTGGTACAGTTATACTTTTTACTGTAACATAAATGGATAAAAAAAAATAAAAACCTGTTCACTGAGCAGAGCATTAATTAAGTTTCTTGATTATTGACATTTAAAAGAATATAATAGCCGAAACATTCGACAAATGACGTCGTTACCGCAAGCGCTTCATAATGATCTGTTCGTACACTTTGTACAGAAAATCTGAAAAAAGAACAAGTATGTATACTCTAATGTGCTCTGATATATTCAAAACACCGAATTTAATTAATTGAATAAATACCCCTGTCGCATGTTAGTAAAGAAATTTGTATACAAGTGATGAGGATCAACACTTAGTTTCGGAAATTGACTAATAAATGGTAATAGATACGGATAGATATCACTAGCGCAACATTGCCCTCCGTTTTGTAAAACACGGTATAATTTTGGTAAGAATAGTTTTTCAATATTTATTACGCTGTACCAGTCCTGAAAAGAGAACATATTACTTGAGATTGCTTGATATACTCACATGATATTAATATAAATAATAACTACAAAAGTAAATATATTATTTACCTTTATGTTATTCATAGCAGTATGCATAGACTTCCATACAGCTGAGGACAATGGAGGGTACATTTCGTCAAGACTATTTACGATACTCGTTAGAGTTCTTTTCTTTTCATTTTGTAACATTACATTAGTATCAATCATCGACGTTAATAGAGTAAAGAATGCTGTTTTGATTGGAACTACATCAGTGTTGATTAAGTTCCAAAAATTGTTGCTACTTATAATTTTATTGTGAAGCTCAATCATTTTTTCAACCTCTTGGATAGGAACTGTATTTAAATAAACACTATATCCATGTAAACTGGATATTAGTACGCTCTGACGTTTTGCTTCCATGTCCTTTGCAGTGAGAGAATATGGAAGCAAAATGTTATCCCGACAGATTTTACGAACGTGATAACTATCGCAATGTACTGTTTTCGTCTTTTTTCGTAAAAATACGTCGTGCTTCTGTGACAATGTCAGAGCACTATGAACAATTAAATTGTCCCAGATACAGCTCAGGATTTCATGCCGGCAATATACGATAGCATCAATTCTTTTTTGTAGAAATGTATCCTATATGTAAAACATATGTAAAAAATATTCATGTTAAAATACATTCTTAATGAATTGGTAAATTATAGTTATTAATAAGTTAGAGATATTTACATTGAATGAATTAGTGGCAATTGATGCAGCGGGAGGATATACATCATATTGTGAAATGAACCACGCTCCGGCTAATAGTTTCAAATACTTCGCTACACTTTTGCCTATACGTTTCACAAGAGCGGCATGTGCCAACTGTGCAGCTTCTCTTACTGTACGTTTTATATCTATTGCTAAGGCAGAATACAACCGTGGCCAGAATGGTAACATTCCTTCCACAATTGATATTTCTGAATCTCTGCATAGAGTAGCAAATTCATGTAAGGCCTACAAAATATAAGAAAGAAACTTTAGTTTGATTTAGTCTCAATATCATTTCTATAAATGAACAGAAGAGATAACTATTTGTTACCTTATATTTGGTTATTGGATTCTTTTTGTTCATCTTTTTTAATATTATTCGAACATTACTATCAAGCCTGTTCATTTCAACTTCGTTTATATCACAAAGTGGTAATGCAGCTACATATCTCCCACTTCTCACAGTTGAAAAGTCAATCGGAGTATCCAGAAATTTTGCCCTTCTGCCACTATTTGATGGCTGGTATAAATAATAATGATATTTAGAAACGTACAATGACTTGTAATTAAAAAGTTTTCATTGACAGATCATGTGTCAAACCACGTAAACAAATTTTCATAAAATTAAATAATCGTTTAAAAAAGACACAACTTTATAAAATTGTTGCTACCATGTAATTTCTCTACAAAACTCATTACGATTACATCACGATTATAATTTTAAATCAAGAAACATTGTTATAACTAGACTGCAGATTTTTATGCGAATTCATAACTTTTTAAATAAAATTTAGAAAAAAGAAACTGGAGAGAGAATTGTCTTCTCTATTAATTATTATACAGAGTGTTGCACTTTGAATATTTTATGTTCTTTTGAGTCTTACATACACTCTGTGTATTCTTCCATCTTCAAATTTCTTATAAATTCGCATAAAAATCCACAATCCAGGTACAACAACTTTACAATTTAACATACATAGTTACAAGTTCTGATAAAAATTAATTTCTCTATTAATATAAATTTTTTACTTACCATTCCATTATTTTTGACTCGTTGCGCTTGTTTATTCTTTCCCATGATGATTATCACAGCAGCAAGATACAGGAACTCGTGCAAGAAAGTACTGACAAAAGGTACGTACAAGAAAGACCGACACTACGTACAAGAAGTACTGACAACACGTACAACTACACACGAACGCAGGAAGACTGAGACTGACACGTAAATTCCAGCTTCGTACCGACGTTACCGGACGTGAAGTCGTCGAAGTCTGACTCAGTACTGAGACGACAGGCCCTTATAGGCTATTAGGGAGGTCAGCCATTTTGTCCGAAAATGAAAAAGGAAACCCCATTCTAGCATTGTCAAATTATCCGGGTAATGGTAATAAGGTAAAATTTGTGAAAAGTGAAATTCTATTGTACGTCTAGGACAAGAAAGCTTTGTCGTAGAAACACAATGTAAAACAATACGTCAAAATCTCGGTAAAACAAATATAGAGGAGAGTATTCGGTACCGGACACTCTAACAAAATTTTTCCACTATAAGTCGGTCGATTCCTCCGGGGATAATAATTTTCAAATTTGTCACATTCTCCACGGCAGGGATTTCCCGTTTCCGTTACTTTCATAATTTCCATAATTTCAGACCTGTTGTAGTCATACCTGACTCCTAATTCGAAGGCTCGGTAAGTAATTCTTTATTGCAACTGTTCTCGACACTAACTGTAAATGTAAATATAACGAGGGACGCATCCATAAGTCAATAATATTGTAAATGTTGGGACATGGGACCGACCTCAACGACACATCTCGACTGAAGCAGCTTACGAATTGCCTAATCTCACAATAGAACAAAATAGAATTTATATAAGACCAACCCGCAAAGAGAAATTTCTACAAAAAGTCCTAGGATCCCATTACCATTTTCGTGTCACGGTACAGTTTTTGCACAACTGTACATTGTTGAGTGATGAGAATTAAAATCAAAAAATATGAACAGTATTCCCACATCTGCTCTGAGAATTGTTTCTACAATTGAACGTGGTAGTATTTCACGAATACAGAAATGTAATGGTTTGGAATAGCGATTGATGAAAATTAGGATGAAAAATTTTATATATTCAATTATTTGCATCCATTTAAAAGTCTTAGAAAAATTGATCGTTGGTATGATATTTTAATTAATAGCTAGATAACATATGTGATTATTTATAATTAGATATGACTTTTTTTTTATTTACGAATATGATAAATATGTAAATTTACAGCCTGGGTAAATTGCCTTTATCCCGCAAAATCGAGTTTTCAAGTAAGTCCAAAAAAGGTTGGACTTATCAAAAAAATGTTTTTATAAATATTATTTAAACTAAAAGAACACATTGTGCGCTGTAAATTATTTTTTGCATATCGTCCGTTTCGAAATTTCAAATTTATTTTCTTAAATGAAACCATACATATTGTTAGCGCGCGCGTGGCGTGACGAGATTTTGTTGGATGATTTAGTGGACTGTATTTTTTGTTTTGACGCGCTAGTATGGGTGGGGCGTTAGCCCTCGTTATTAGTTCGTTAGAGGTAATCGCGTTGCTTGGATAATACAGGAATCCTCGCTGGATTCAGACTCGCGGATTGATAAGGCTTTGACACTTGTTAGCTCTTCGAAGGTTCAGACGCTTCTTCTATTCTCCTTTTCCGGGGCCGAGGAACGCGTATAAATCATCTAGGCCCTCCACCCCGGCCCTAGGGTAGTCACGTGGCTCGAAATGGGGCAAAGGATCGCGTGTGGTGTCGTACGATGTGCCCATATTTGGGCATTAAGACAGTTATGGTTGTTCTGGATCAGAACAGGATAGTTTAGGTTCTTAGAATACTCTATCCTGCGGAAAAGTACCGGATACCCTGGCACATGTCTATCGATGGGACATTTATCTTACCCTGAGAGGCAGAGTTAGAGTATTCCAAGAACGTCTCTTAAAGAATAAACAAAGGACGTCTTGGCTGGCGCCAAGTCACGTAAGCACAATTCGACACGGAATAAGGGTTCGTCATATAACGCGCGAGGACACTCGAGGAGAACCATTCAGTCATTCCATGAGTCTAGACGCGGAGACATCTTCTCCCAGACTCAAGTCTATCACATTCATTCGAGTCACTCAGTTCATACGAGACACCACACAGCAACAGTTGTATACACATCTAATCAAATATACGTTTTAAAACCCTACAATCTGCATTCATAATATCTCTCCGACGACTGTAAAAGGCCAAACGAGAGAACCTCAGCCAAGCGGGTAGCATTCGTCAAGATCACCATAGCGCTGAGACAATGGTTATTCATTTGTTTCTCTATTCTCGGGCCAGGAATTCGCTGCGCGAAACCTTTGTGGATGACGCAACGCTGGTTCGGGGAAGTTCCTCGCGCCATGACCCCGTTAGAGGGGGTCGGAGGCGGAAAGATGGAACTCTCGCGAACACATATATTTCCTTTTTTGCAGTACTATGGTATTAAGACGAATTCAGTGAGTTGCATTTACAACCGAAACGACCGAAATCATTTATTATTAAACAAATTGTTAATAAAAACAATACAAACTACGAGTGATATATGTTAGTATTAAGATTTTATGAGTTCAAAGTATTGCTCATTCATACTTTCCTCCGATTATCTCATTCTGATTGCCAGTGAACTTGTAAATTACCTATCCACTCCCTTACCTATTTCGACAATTTCTATCATTTACATGTCGACTTCCTCGCTTTCAAAAATCATCGAAATCGGTGACGAAGTAGTCAGTCTACACATTCACCCAATTGCCTTCGTTGTTGTGCGGAATGACAAACAAACGCGAGTTAAAGGGACACGGGTAAGTTTTGGATTTGGATGACGAAAACATAGTTGTCGAAACGTAAAAGTCTCACGTTGTTTACCACATTTCTATTACATGGAAGTTCTGTCTGGCGACTCGATGAAATGGTTAAGTTATCGAAGTAGACAAGTTACAGGGATTGTTCGTATGTTTTCGAATCCTTCCGAGCCCAACCAAAATTATCCGATTTGATCGGTAGAATTGCCCACCCGAATTGCATCCGAATTATTTGGCTAAATTTTTATTTAAATTATAAGTAATGAATATAATTTTTATTTAAATTGTTTAAATAATAATTATCTAAATAGATATCAGAAATAATTTAATCCATATTTTTGATTTTCAAGAAAATCAAACTTATTTCACATTTCAGTTAGAGCAAAAATAATTTTTTATTTTCTCATATCCATTGTATTGAATATGAAAAAACCAAGTGAAAAAGTCACGCAAATAATATCAAATCCTTTAAATATAATTTGTCGAGTGTTAGTTGTCATTTCAACAAATCTTCCACAAATATAAATATAAATATTGCATTTGAAAACAGTTATAAAGATACAACAATATATGTCAAGGCCAACGATACTATCGACAGGAAGGTGCTACTTAAAAACAGTTAAATATAATTATTTATTAATTAAAAATCCTGTTCCTAATTTTGTTGAATTTAACATATGTTTTACATCTAGTATTAGATATAAATATATTATTACTAATTAATATACATACATATAGGTATTAAAAAACACAGATCTCAGTAATTTATTATAAATTTAAATTTATTGCTTCCTCTGTACATAATTTACAAACATTTATATAACATTCTTTCATTAGCACTAGGTTACGACATTCGTCCATTTGCTCTACGAGCGGAATTAAAACAATTTTTACGGTCTTTTCCTGGCAATTTTTGCTAATAACTTTTATTAATAAAATAATACGAATCAATTTGCGAAATCTCTAATTTTGAGGTTTTACACTTGATATATCTTTATCTCTATAAACGTCAATTTGACGTAGAAACAGATATACAAGATATCCGCTCGTAAATCTAGTACATCTACAGACAAATTTTACTATATACAAGAAATGACCGTAAATCTAATATATGTACAGATAAATTTTACTATATACAAGAAATGCCCGTAAATCTAACATATGTACAGCCAAATTTTACTATGTTATACTATTTATATTAAGAATTTCTATTTAGTGAAACCATTTTTTATTAAGTATTTAGTCAAAATAAAGTAAAAGTAGAAATTCTTAGTACAAGTATTATAACACATTAAAATGTATCTCTACACATTGGACACGATGGTTTTTGATTTGTGTTAAACCACTTGTACTGAAAAAGGGAAGGGAATGTTAATTTCGGAAGAGCTAATAATTGTACAAAATTTCATTAAATTATTCCAGAGAATACAATAAACTTACCAAACAAACAGCATGAAATTTCTTGCGGCACGTATGACAAGATAATTTTGGTATTTGATATTTGGTATTCCCGTGAAAAATACTGTTACATATACAACATTCTTCCACACCAACGAATCTTTTATCCAAACATCTTTTCCATAATACAACTCTATCATATATTGATTTATTCTACAAGAAGGGAATAAAATATTTCCTCGATTATTTCATCCAAATATAACGTAATTTAATTGATAAATTATTACCTGGTGTATCGGAAATACAGACAACTGCCTGTGAAAATTCCTCCAATTCGCTCCATTTGCGCATTGTTCACACTCGACAGTAGCTGGTTCTAATGGATGATTAGATGATAATGTAATATTAAGTTTCAATTTTTTATCATCTATTCGATACGAGGCTGTCAATTTACGGAATGCTGGATGTACTTTCACTTCTACATTTTCACTGTCATGTAATTTATTCTGAAGAAGTTCCTCTTGACAAAGCATAGGGCTAACGTAATGAGCTGTAATCTTATCTATGGCAACACTGACTTTACTGTCAGCAGTGCTCCACCATTGTCTTACCAACATTGGTAAATACCTCAAACTGTTTGTGTATGTCCAACACACAATATGGTCCAACCTCCATTCTGTCCAACTTTCTGTAAAATATCATAAATAGACAGGTATTAAAAACAAAGTTATATGTAACAGAAAAGAGAGCAATTTAATTATTCATACCGCCAAAGTTTAGAGATGGTTCAGTAGAAAATAATTCTATCAATTTGACATCCTTGTTTATATTGTCTTGGAGAAATTCCATTGGCATAAGTCGGAATATGTTATTTAATAAATTGGTAAAGACGTTATTCCGTCTGAAATAGAATGTAAGTTTTAAGTATTGAAATTTTAATATTGACTAAAAGAAATCTCAGTTTATTTTCAGTTAAAGTTTCACTTCAGTTGAAAAGAAATGAAAAAGTATTTAGAAAGATATTTACTTGAGTATTTCAGCATATATATGCAGCAAGTCTTCATGAGCATTTGCACACATGTCTAAGATGATAGCCCATGACAATAAATACCCAATGGTGTGAGTGTAAGTATCAGAATGTGGTGGAAAAGTCGCGGTATTGTATAATCTGCAAAGATGTAAAAAAGGAACAAAAAATTAGCATAATAGTAGTGAATAAAAGTAGTACAACGACAATAGTATAATAGTAGTATATAAAAGTAGTACGTATGATAAGAAAGTAGCTGAAAACTTACTTAAACTCCATTAGAATGGCATCCATGATACCTTGGGTACTCTGAAGTACTTCCTCCAGTTTTTTAACGCTCAAAGTATTCACATCGAAATTTTTTAATTCGATTGTATTTTTGTCTTGTTCCACAAGCTTTGGTATTGCGTGTTTTAATATATGATACGCGCCTAATTGTACACTGGATACAGGAGATTGGAGGAATTTCAATGCTGACTCAACAGTCCTTGTAAGAAATATACGATTTTTGAAAATTATATTTCCGTCGACCATTTTCATAGCCTTTCCTAAATGATCCAATAATATAACAACTTCCAAAGCTGTTGTTTTTTCACTGTACACATCTGTGACAATTGGTTAAAAATAAAATTTGGTTAAAGATTTAACTTATACACCTGTACAAAGTATAAATTATAAATATACCTGCACAAAGCACCCAAAATTCAGTAATTCCACTTTGAATATCACCGATAAAAATATTTTTCCATTCATTTAATATTTTTGGTGGTATTATTGTTACTTTTTCCTGGTCATGTTTGTTAATTAAGTCTTGGACCGCACGATATAGTTGACACATGGCTACCATCAGTGTAAATGCCTATGAAAGTAAAACAAATTTATAACAAATTTATAACAAATTAACAAAAATTAACAAATTTTTTCAAATAACGTAAATGATTAATTGCACACCTTCGAATCAGTAACATTTTGTTTTGACTTCCTAATGGAATTCGGCCATAGGACCAAAGAAGTCAGAATAAATTTCCAGTTTTCATATGTCAACTTAGATGGAATATTCTTGACGATTTCCGTCGACAATCTTATACGTTCCAAAGATAAATTTAACATATCCCAAGAAATTTGAGAAATTTCACTATAAGAAAGAACATACAGACGTTGCATTTTTGATATATACAAGTATGTTATCGCATTATATTTTATGTAAGAAGTAAAATATTACCAATCTAATAATGAAAGATGTTTCTCCAAAATATCGGAATACTTTAAAATATTCTCTTGCTCCATCAACATACTTCTTAATACTATTAGTTCAGAAACATCGTCACCGGATATCCATATATTCAAGATGTTGTCCCAATTTTGAAATTTACGTAGAATCTGAAATAAAATTTTCTGTCATTACGTAGAACATATATATTGATTTTAAAATTGATTTTAAAATTATTAGTGCAGTACTTGTAAACTTTGAAGTCTCATTTCTTCATTTACGGTAAAAACGTTGTTATTTTTATAATTTTTAAATAATTCCTTAGGTTCTTTGACAGGACACAACTTTGTACAGCAAAAGTGTATTATGTACGGTAGTGTACTTCCATATTTCGAATAATTTCTGCAAATACAGTTGAAATAAATATTAGAGCAATTATAACGAACATTTTATAAAATTATTAACCTTAATTGAACTTATTTAAAATACGTACAGTGTCAGATAATCACGAATTCCGTGAAATGTATCATCGTTAACATGTAACTGTGTAAAACTTTTTTGTAGAATCGCCAAAGTTTTATTCACGTCGTCATAATACTTGGTCTGAAAATACGTAATTGTTCAATGAAGTATCAGTGCCTTTTGTTATTGAAATTAAGTGTTTTCAATTTCAGATTACCTATGATCATACTTACAGATTTGTAATATTTGGTGTAAATTTCACCCAGGATAATAGAATATATAATATTAATTAATAAATTTGTAATTCCTGGTAAATCTACGTTATGTGTCAATGATCTTTCGATGCCATCGACTGATCTCAAGCATAGATTATTTAACATATCTATGTTGAGCAGTGCCCACTTCAAACAATTTTTAATATTATCTATTATTGTCTCACTGGTTAAATCAGTAGACACACATTTTCGATCAATTTTTTTGTTTTGATCAAAAGATGATAGATGTAGTTTACCAGTTATTACTTCTCCATATATAATCAGACGAGCAGTCTTAGATATCCATGTTGTTATATCGGAATTCTTTAGAAATGTTGAAATAATTTCCTCCGCATAGGAAACATCATCATTAAGTATGGTTTCGACAAAATCAACTGCTGTCTTGACTAATATTTCTTTCCTACATGAATGTTCTTGATATCTGAAACACAATGTACATGTTATGAGAAATAGATCAAAGAGTTGTATCTTATAAATAATGTAATATAATTTTCTCACCGATCGTAATTATTCCATATAAAAGTTGCACACATTTTAGTCACGTTAATAAATTCGGATTTTGATAATTTTCGGACTGCTTCCAGAAGACTTTTTTTCCATGTATTTCGTATTACATTGGTGAAAACATGATTACAACCAAAATAATTTCTCAAACGTAATTCGAAAAGAATTCCTAATATTCGTACCGCACCAACTATTGTTTTCTTGTTAGACCATGCTATTGGAACTAGACAATAAATTAAGTTCATGAAATCCAAGAAATATTTTTCATCTATTCTGTAAAATGAATTGCAAAATACAGATATGATTTCATTGAACGGTACGTCGTTTGTTGACAGATCTAAAAAAAAATGAGGTACAAATTATTTATGTATGCCATATTAGTAAAACGTAATCGAATTAAAAATATCATGACCTTACCGCCTTCTTTTAGAGCTTCAAAAAATAACAACATGAGATTCTGATTTTTCCTTAGATCAAAATAATCATTGCCAACCAATATTTTTGAATAATGTAAAGTAATGCTTTTTGCTGTAACTGTCACCGTAGCAATAATTTCGGACTGTGAATACCATTTCTTTACTATATCATCATTTCTATGTTTCTTAGATAAAGCGTATCGTAGAACATCTTTTACTATCAGAGTATCAAACTGAAAACAGATACGTATGTAGTCAAAAAAAAAAATATATATATATATATTTGTAACAATTTTTTTGTTACATATATACAATATGTGGCAAAAAACATACGAAAGAAGAATTTACTCTTACTTCTGTCAATGACTCCATAATTTCATTTCTTTCAGAATGATTCATGTATTTCATTAGATTAAACATCAGTTCCGTTATATCTTCAATGTCCTGCCGTTGCTCCAGCAACCAACTTCGTAAAATTTCATTGTAAAAGTTGAAGAAATTCATTTGCGCGTTAAGGAGCTCAAACAGATTTTCAAACGCATGATCGCCTTCAAAATGAGCTATAAGTTTGTTTAGATATGTGATATATCCTTTTTCAGTGATTTGATTAAAACATTTCACGCAAATGGAGTTAACGAAAGTCTTAAGCTCGGCAAGGAATTTCACATCAGTATCGTTCTCTACGTTTTGTGTTTGAGATTGATTCATTATATTTTCTCCTGAATTACAGAGTTTCATCTCTAAATTTTTACGACCGTGTTCAGAGCCCATTCTCAATGTGATTAAAAACGCTGTTTGAGAGCTGATGTTTACAGGCGAAGTGAATAGCGTATTAAGATTTCGCCAAAATTCTTCCATCAAACAAATATAAGATTTGTAATCTTTGTTGTATCGATTTTTACTCCAGTATCGTATTAAATGAGTAATTTCGTAAGAAAATATTTGTGCCAACGGGCCATCTTCTTTTAAACACATTTCTAATAATGGCATAAGCTGAAATAATTAATCCACGAATTTTAAACATTTCTCCTGCAGAAATCATCATGGTAGTGTACACAGTGAAGAGCATAACTGTACATATTCAATGGCGAATGTTCTTTTATACCTCAATTGTATTGAATATTAAAAGTACAAAAATTCAAGAAAACTTAACACTTTGTCGTCCAACTCCAACGTTCAAAGTTTAATAAAATGGTGAAAAGAAATCGTGCAGCGAGTTTCAAGGATGTAAAGTTGTAAAGAGAAAATTTCAATCTTTCAGCCATAGTGAAGTTAGTCATAAAAAAGATTTTTTAACATTTTACCATAATGAATTTGAATTTTTACAATTTTCGAGAGAGAAACATCTTCGCATTCCTACTTGATATAATGTATGCTACAGAATGGTATAGAATCATCTCAAAATGAAAGAAAAAAGAGAAGAAACGATCTGACAACTCTTAAAGTTAAAGGCTCCACTGGTACAGTTATACTTTTTACTGTAACATAAATGGATAAAAAAAATAAAAACCTGTTCACTGAGCAGAGCATTAATTAAGTCTTGATTATTGACATTTAAAAGAATATAATAGCCGAAACATTCGACAAATGACGTCGTTACCGCAAGCGCTTCATAATGATCTGTTCGTACACTTTGTACAGAAAATCTGAAAAAAGAACAAGTATGTATACTCTAATGTGCTCTGATATATTCAAAACACCGAATTTAATTAATTGAATAAATACCCCTGTCGCATGTTAGTAAAGAAATTTGTATACAAGTGATGAGGATCAACACTTAGTTTCGGAAATTGACTAATAAATGGTAATAGATACGGATAGATATCACTAGCGCAACATTGCCCTCCGTTCTGTAAAACACGGTATAATTTTGGTAAGAATAGTTTTTCAATATTTATTACGCTGTACCAGTCCTGAAAAGAGAACATATTACTTGAGATTGCTTGATATACTCACATGATATTAATATAAATAATAACTACAAAAGTAAATATATTATTTACCTTTATGTTATTCATAGCAGTATGCATAGACTTCCATACAGCTGAGGACAATGGAGGGTACATTTCGTCAAGACTATTTACGATACTCGTTACAGTTCTTTTCTTTTCATTTTGTAACATTACATTAGTATCAATCATCGACGTTAATAGAGTAAAGAATGCTGTTTTGATTGGAACTACATCAGTGTTGATTAAGTTCCAAAAATTGTTGCTACTTATAATTTTATTGTGAAGCTCAATCATTTTTTCAACCTCTTGGATAGGAACTGTATTTAAATAAACACTATATCCATGTAAACTGGATATTAGTACGCTCTGACGTTTTGCTTCCATGTCCTTTGCAGTGAGAGAATATGGAAGCAAAATGTTATCCCGACAGATTTTACGAACGTGATAACTATCGCAATGTACTGTTTTCGTCTTTTTTCGTAAAAATACGTCGTGCTTCTGTGACAATGTCAGAGCACTATGAACAATTAAATTGTCACAGATACAGCTCAGGATTTCATGCCGGCAATATACGATAGCATCAATTCTTTTTTGTAGAAATGTATCCTATATGTAAAACATATGTAAAAAATATTCATGTTAAAATACATTCTTAATGAATTGGTAAATTATAGTTATTAATAAGTTAGAGATATTTACATTGAATGAATTAGTGGCAATTGATGCAGCGGGAGGATATACATCATATTGTGAAATGAACCACGCTCCGGCTAATAGTTTCAAATACTTCGCTACACTTTTGCCTATACGTTTCACAAGAGCGGCATGTGCCAACTGTGCAGCTTCTCTTACTGTACGTTTTATATCTATTGCTAAGGCAGAATACAACCGTGGCCAGAATGGTAACATTCCTTCCACAATTGATATTTCTGAATCTCTGCATAGAGTAGCAAATTCATGTAAGGCCTACAAAATATTAAGAAAGAAACTTTAGTTTGATTTAGTCTCAATATCATTTCTATAAATGAACAGAAGAGATAACTATTTGTTACCTTATATTTGGTTATTGGATTCTTTTTGTTCATCTTTTTTAATATTATTCGAACATTACTATCAAGCCTGTTCATTTCAACTTCGTTTATATCACAAAGTGGTAATGCAGCTACATATCTCCCACTTCTCACAGTTGAAAAGTCAATCGGAGTATCCAGAAATTTTGCCCTTCTGCCACTATTTGATGGCTGGTATAAATAATAATGATATTTAGAAACGTACAATGACTTGTAATTAAAAAGTTTTCATTGACAGATCATGTGTCAAACCACGTAAACAAATTTTCATAAAATTAAATAATCGTTTAAAAAAGACACAACTTTATAAAATTGTTGCTACCATGTAATTTCTCTACAAAACTCATTACGATTACATCACGATTATAATTTTAAATCAAGAAACATTGTTATAACTAGACTGCAGATTTTTATGCGAATTCATAACTTTTTAAATAAAATTTAGAAAAAAGAAACTGGAGAGAGAATTGTCTTCTCTATTAATTATTATACAGAGTGTTGCACTTTGAATATTTTATGTTCTTTTGAGTCTTACATACACTCTGTGTATTCTTCCATCTTCAAATTTCTTATAAATTCGCATAAAAATCCACAATCCAGGTACAACAACTTTACAATTTAACATACATAGTTACAAGTTCTGATAAAAATTAATTTCTCTATTAATATAAATTTTTTACTTACCATTCCATTATTTTTGACTCGTTGCGCTTGTTTATTCTTTCCCATGATGATTATCACAGCAGCAAGATACAGGAACTCGTGCAAGAAAGTACTGACAAAAGGTACGTACAAGAAAGACCGACACTACGTACAAGAAGTACTGACAACACGTACAACTACACACGAACGCAGGAAGACTGAGACTGACACGTAAATTCCAGCTTCGTACCGACGTTACCGGACGTGAAGTCGTCGAAGTCTGACTCAGTACTGAGACGACAGGCCCTTATAGGCTATTAGGGAGGTCAGCCATTTTGTCCGAAAATGAAAAAGGAAACCCCATTCTAGCATTGTCAAATTATCCGGGTAATGGTAATAAGGTAAAATTTGTGAAAAGTGAAATTCTATTGTACGTCTAGGACAAGAAAGCTTTGTCGTAGAAACACAATGTAAAACAATACGTCAAAATCTCGGTAAAACAAATATAGAGGAGAGTATTCGGTACCGGACACTCTAACAAAATTTTTCCACTATAAGTCGGTCGATTCCTCCGGGGATAATAATTTTCAAATTTGTCACATTCTCCACGGCAGGGATTTCCCGTTTCCGTTACTTTCATAATTTCCATAATTTCAGACCTGTTGTAGTCATACCTGACTCCTAATTCGAAGGCTCGGTAAGTAATTCTTTATTGCAACTGTTCTCGACACTAACTGTAAATGTAAATATAACGAGGGACGCATCCATAAGTCAATAATATTGTAAATGTTGGGACATGGGACCGACCTCAACGACACATCTCGACTGAAGCAGCTTACGAATTGCCTAATCTCACAATAGAACAAAATAGAATTTATATAAGACCAACCCGCAAAGAGAAATTTCTACAAAAAGTCCTAGGATCCCATTACCATTTTCGTGTCACGGTACAGTTTTTGCACAACTGTACATTGTTGAGTGATGAGAATTAAAATCAAAAAATATGAACAGTATTCCCACATCTGCTCTGAGAATTGTTTCTACAATTGAACGTGGTAGTATTTCACGAATACAGAAATGTAATGGTTTGGAATAGCGATTGATGAAAATTAGGATGAAAAATTTATTATATATTCAATTATTTGCATCCATTTAAAAGTCTTAGAAAAATTGATCGTTGGTATGATATTTTAATTAATAGCTAGATAACATATGTGATTATTTATAATTAGATATGACTTTTTTTTTATTTACGAATATGATAAATATGTAAATTTACAGCCTGGGTAAATTGCCTTTATCCCGCAAAATCGAGTTTTCAAGTAAGTCCAAAAAAGGTTGGACTTATCAAAAAAATGTTTTTATAAATATTATTTAAACTAAAAGAACACATTGTGCGCTGTAAATTATTTTTTGCATATCGTCCGTTTCGAAATTTCAAATTTATTTTCTTAAATGAAACCATACATATTGTTAGCGCGCGCGTGGCGTGACGAGATTTTGTTGGATGATTTAGTGGACTGTATTTTTTGTTTTGACGCGCTAGTATGGGTGGGGCGTTAGCCCTCGTTATTAGTTCGTTAGAGGTAATCGCGTTGCTTGGATAATACAGGAATCCTCGCTGGATTCAGACTCGCGGATTGATAAGGCTTTGACACTTGTTAGCTCTTCGAAGGTTCAGACGCTTCTTCTATTCTCCTTTTCCGGGGCCGAGGAACGCGTATAAATCATCTAGGCCCTCCACCCCGGCCCTAGGGTAGTCACGTGGCTCGAAATGGGGCAAAGGATCGCGTGTGGTGTCGTACGATGTGCCCATATTTGGGCATTAAGACAGTTATGGTTATTCATTTGTTTCTCTATTCTCGGGCCAGGAATTCGCTGCGCGAAACCTTTGTGGATGACGCAACGCTGGTTCGGGGAAGTTCCTCGCGCCTTGACCCCGTTAGAGGGGGTCGGAGGCGGAAAGATGGAACTCTCGCGAACACATATATTTCCTTTTTTGCAGTACTATGGTATTAGGACGAATTCAGTGAGTTGCATTTACAACCGAAACGACCGAAATCATTTATTATTAAACAAATTGTTAATAAAAACAATACAAACTACGAGTGATATATGTTAGTATTAAGATTTTATGAGTTCAAAGTATTGCTCATTCATACTTTCCTCCGATTATCTCATTCTGATTGCCAGTGAACTTGTAAATTACCTATCCACTCCCTTACCTATTTCGACAATTTCTATCATTTACATGTCGACTTCCTCGCTTTCAAAAATCATCGAAATCGGTGACGAAGTAGTCAGTCTACACATTCACCCAATTGCCTTCGTTGTTGTGCGGAATGACAAACAAACGCGAGTTAAAGGGACACGGGTAAGTTTTGGATTTGGATGACGAAAACATAGTTGTCGAAACGTAAAAGTCTCACGTTGTTTACCACATTTCTATTACATGGAAGTTCTGTCTGGCGACTCGATGAAATGGTTAAGTTATCGAAGTAGACAAGTTACAGGGATTGTTCGTATGTTTTCGAATCCTTCCGAGCCCAACCAAAATTATCCGATTTGATCGGTAGAATTGCCCACCCGAATTGCATCCGAATTATTTGGCTAAATTTTTATTTAAATTATAAGTAATGAATATAATTTTTATTTAAATTGTTTAAATAATAATTATCTAAATAGATATCAGAAATAATTTAATCCATATTTTTGATTTTCAAGAAAATCAAACTTATTTCACCAATTTCAGTTAGAGCAAAAATAATTTTTTATTTTCTCATATCCATTGTATTGAATATGAAAAAACCAAGTGAAAAAGTCACGCAAATAATATCAAATCCTTTAAATATAATTTGTCGAGTGTTAGTTGTCATTTCAACAAATCTTCCACAAATATAAATATAAATATTGCATTTGAAAACAGTTATAAAGATACAACAATATATGTCAAGGCCAACGATACTATCGACAGGAAGGTGCTACTTAAAAACAGTTAAATATAATTATTTATTAATTAAAAATCCTGTTCCTAATTTTGTTGAATTTAACATATGTTTTACATCTAGTATTAGATATAAATATATTATTACTAATTAATATACATACATATAGGTATTAAAAAACACAGATCTCAGTAATTTATTATAAATTTAAATTTATTGCTTCCTCTGTACATAATTTACAAACATTTATATAACATTCTTTCATTAGCACTAGGTTACGACATTCGTCCATTTGCTCTACGAGCGGAATTAAAACAATTTTTACGGTCTTTTCCTGGCAATTTTTGCTAATAACTTTTATTAATAAAATAATACGAATCAATTTGCGAAATCTCTAATTTTGAGGTTTTACACTTGATATATCTTTATCTCTATAAACGTCAATTTGACGTAGAAACAGATATACAAGATATCCGCTCGTAAATCTAGTACATCTACAGACAAATTTTACTATATACAAGAAATGACCGTAAATCTAATATATGTACAGATAAATTTTACTATATACAAGAAATGCCCGTAAATCTAACATATGTACAGCCAAATTTTACTATGTTATACTATTTATATTAAGAATTTCTATTTAGTGAAACCATTTTTTATTAAGTATTTAGTCAAAATAAAGTAAAAGTAGAAATTCTTAGTACAAGTATTATAACACATTAAAATGTATCTCTACACATTGGACACGATGGTTTTTGATTTGTGTTAAACCACTTGTACTGAAAAAGGGAAGGGAATGTTAATTTCGGAAGAGCTAATAATTGTACAAAATTTCATTAAATTATTCCAGAGAATACAATAAACTTACCAAACAAACAGCATGAAATTTCTTGCGGCACGTATGACAAGATAATTTTGGTATTTGATATTTGGTATTCCCGTGAAAAATACTGTTACATATACAACATTCTTCCACACCAACGAATCTTTTATCCAAACATCTTTTCCATAATACAACTCTATCATATATTGATTTATTCTACAAGAAGGGAATAAAATATTTCCTCGATTATTTCATCCAAATATAACGTAATTTAATTGATAAATTATTACCTGGTGTATCGGAAATACAGACAACTGCCTGTGAAAATTCCTCCAATTCGCTCCATTTGCGCATTGTTCACACTCGACAGTAGCTGGTTCTAATGGATGATTAGATGATAATGTAATATTAAGTTTCAATTTTTTATCATCTATTCGATACGAGGCTGTCAATTTACGGAATGCTGGATGTACTTTCACTTCTACATTTTCACTGTCATGTAATTTATTCTGAAGAAGTTCCTCTTGACAAAGCATAGGGCTAACGTAATGAGCTGTAATCTTATCTATGGCAACACTGACTTTACTGTCAGCAGTGCTCCACCATTGTCTTACCAACATTGGTAAATACCTCAAACTGTTTGTGTATGTCCAACACACAATATGGTCCAACCTCCATTCTGTCCAACTTTCTGTAAAATATCATAAATAGACAGGTATTAAAAACAAAGTTATATGTAACAGAAAAGAGAGCAATTTAATTATTCATACCGCCAAAGTTTAGAGATGGTTCAGTAGAAAATAATTCTATCAATTTGACATCCTTGTTTATATTGTCTTGGAGAAATTCCATTGGCATAAGTCGGAATATGTTATTTAATAAATTGGTAAAGACGTTATTCCGTCTGAAATAGAATGTAAGTTTTAAGTATTGAAATTTTAATATTGACTAAAAGAAATCTCAGTTTATTTTCAGTTAAAGTTTCACTTCAGTTGAAAAGAAATGAAAAAGTATTTAGAAAGATATTTACTTGAGTATTTCAGCATATATATGCAGCAAGTCTTCATGAGCATTTGCACACATGTCTAAGATGATAGCCCATGACAATAAATACCCAATGGTGTGAGTGTAAGTATCAGAATGTGGTGGAAAAGTCGCGGTATTGTATAATCTGCAAAGATGTAAAAAAGGAACAAAAAATTAGCATAATAGTAGTGAATAAAAGTAGTACAACGACAATAGTATAATAGTAGTATATAAAAGTAGTACGTATGATAAGAAAGTAGCTGAAAACTTACTTAAACTCCATTAGAATGGCATCCATGATACCTTGGGTACTCTGAAGTACTTCCTCCAGTTTTTTAACGCTCAAAGTATTCACATCGAAATTTTTTTAATTCGATTGTATTTTTGTCTTGTTCCACAAGCTTTGGTATTGCGTGTTTTAATATATGATACGCGCCTAATTGTACACTGGATACAGGAGATTGGAGGAATTTCAATGCTGACTCAACAGTCCTTGTAAGAAATATACGATTTTTGAAAATTATATTTCCGTCGACCATTTTCATAGCCTTTCCTAAATGATCCAATAATATAACAACTTCCAAAGCTGTTGTTTTTTCACTGTACACATCTGTGACAATTGGTTAAAAATAAAATTTGGTTAAAGATTTAACTTATACACCTGTACAAAGTATAAAATTATAAATATACCTGCACAAAGCACCCAAAATTCAGTAATTCCACTTTGAATATCACCGATAAAAATATTTTTCCATTCATTTAATATTTTTGGTGGTATTATTGTTACTTTTTCCTGGTCATGTTTGTTAATTAAGTCTTGGACCGCACGATATAGTTGACACATGGCTACCATCAGTGTAAATGCCTATGAAAGTAAAACAAATTTATAACAAATTTATAACAAATTAACAAAAATTAACAAATTTTTTCAAATAACGTAAATGATTAATTGCACACCTTCGAATCAGTAACATTTTGTTTTGACTTCCTAATGGAATTCGGCCATAGGACCAAAGAAGTCAGAATAAATTTCCAGTTTTCATATGTCAACTTAGATGGAATATTCTTGACGATTTCCGTCGACAATCTTATACGTTCCAAAGATAAATTTAACATATCCCAAGAAATTTGAGAAATTTCACTATAAGAAAGAACATACAGACGTTGCATTTTTGATATATACAAGTATGTTATCGCATTATATTTTATGTAAGAAGTAAAATATTACCAATCTAATAATGAAAGATGTTTCTCCAAAATATCGGAATACTTTAAAATATTCTCTTGCTCCATCAACATACTTCTTAATACTATTAGTTCAGAAACATCGTCACCGGATATCCATATATTCAAGATGTTGTCCCAATTTTGAAATTTACGTAGAATCTGAAATAAAATTTTTCTGTCATTACGTAGAACATATATATTGATTTTAAAATTGATTTTAAAATTATTAGTGCAGTACTTGTAAACTTTGAAGTCTCATTTCTTCATTTACGGTAAAAAAAAACGTTGTTATTTTTATAATTTTTAAATAATTCCTTAGGTTCTTTGACAGGACACAACTTTGTACAGCAAAGTGTATTATGTACGGTAGTGTACTTCCATATTTCGAATAATTTCTGCAAATACAGTTGAAATAAATATTAGAGCAATTATAACGAACATTTTATAAAATTATTAACCTTAATTGAACTTATTTAAAATACGTACAGTGTCAGATAATCACGAATTCGTGAAATGTATCATCGTTAACATGTAACTGTGTAAAACTTTTTGTAGAATCGCCAAAGTTTTATTCACGTCGTCATAATACTTGGTCTGAAAATACGTAATTGTTCAATGAAGTATCAGTGCCTTTTGTTATTGAAATTAAGTGTTTTCAATTTCAGATTACCTATGATCATACTTACAGATTTGTAATATTTGGTGTAAATTTTCACCCAGGATAATAGAATATATAATATTAATTAATAAATTTGTAATTCCTGGTAAATCTACGTTATGTGTCAATGATCTTTCGATGCCATCGACTGATCTCAAGCATAGATTATTTAACATATCTATGTTGAGCAGTGCCCACTTCAAACAATTTTTAATATTATCTATTATTGTCTCACTGGTTAAATCAGTAGACACACATTTTCGATCAATTTTTTTGTTTTGATCAAAAGATGATAGATGTAGTTTACCAGTTATTACTTCTCCATATATAATCAGACGAGCAGTCTTAGATATCCATGTTGTTATATCGGAATTCTTTAGAAATGTTGAAATAATTTCCTCCGCATAGGAAACATCATCATTAAGTATGGGTTTCGACAAAATCAACTGCTGTCTTGACTAATATTTCTTTCCTACATGAATGTTCTTGATATCTGAAACACAATGTACATGTTATGAGAAATAGATCAAAGAGTTGTATCTTATAAATAATGTAATATAATTTTCTCACCGATCGTAATTATTCCATATAAAAGTTTGCACACATTTTAGTCACGTTAATAAATTCGGATTTTGATAATTTTTCGGACTGCTCCAGAAGACTTTTTTTCCATGTATTTCGTATTACATTGGTGAAAACATGATTACAACCCAAAATAATTTCTCAAACGTAATTCGAAAAGAATTCCTAATATTCGTACCGCACCAACTATTGTTTTCTTGTTAGACCATGCTTAGTTTGGAACTAGACAATAAATTAAGTTCATGAAATCCAAGAAATATTTTTCATCTATTCTGTAAAATGAATTGCAAAATACAGATATGATTTCATTGAACGGTACGTCGTTTGTTGACAGATCTAAAAAAAATGAGGTACAAATTATTATGTATGCCATATTAGTAAAACGTAATCGAATTAAAAATATCATGACCTTACCGCCTTCTTTTAGAGCTTCAAAAAATAACAACATGAGATTCTGATTTTTTCCTTAGATCAAAATAATCATTGCCAACCAATATTTTTGAATAATGTAAAGTATGCTTTTTGCTGTAACTGTCACCGTAGCAATAATTTCGGACTGTGAATACCATTTCTTACTATATCATCATTTCTATGTTTCTTAGATAAAGCGTATCGTAGAAATCTTTTACTATCAGAGTATCAAACTGAAAACAGATACGTATGTAGTCAAAAAAAAAAAAAATATATATAATATTTGTAACAATTTTTTTGTTACATATATACAATATGTGGCAAAAAAAATACGAAAGAAGAATTTACTCTTACTTCTGTCAATGACTCCATAATTTCATTTCTTTCAGAATGATTCATGTATTTCATTAGATTAAACATCAGTTTCCGTTATATCTTCAATGTCCTGCCGTTGCTCCAGCAACCAACTTCGTAAATTTCATTGTAAAAGTTGAAGAAATTCATTTGCGCGTTAAGGAGCTCAACAGATTTTCAAAAACGCATGATCGCCTTCAAAATGAGCTATAAGTTGTTTAGATATGTGATATATCCTTTTTCAGTGATTTGATTATAAAAACATTTCACGCAAATGGAGTTAACGAAAAGTCTTAAGCTCGGCAAGGAATTTCACATCAGTATCGTTCTCTACGTTTTGTGTTTGAGATTGATTCATTATATTTTCTCCTGAATTACAGAGTTTCATCTCTAAATTTTTACGACCGTGTTCAGAGCCCATTCTCAATGTGATTAAAAAACGCTGTTTGAGAGCTGATGTTTACAGGACGAAGTGAATAGCGCGTATTAAGATTTCGCCAAAATTCTTCCATCAAACAAATATAAAGATTTGTAATCTTTGTTGTATCGATTTTTACTCCAGTATCGTATTAAATGAGTAATTTCGTAAGAAATATTTGTGCCAACGGGCCATATTCTTTTAAAACACATTTCTAATAATGGCATAAGCTGAAATAATAATCCACGAATTTTAAACATTTCTCCTGCAGAAATCATCATGGTAGTGTACACAGTGAAGAGCATAACTGTACATATTCAATGGGCGAATGTTTCTCTTCTTTTATATACCTCAATTGTATTGAAATTATTAAAAGTACAAAAATTCAAGAAAACTTAACACTTTGTCGTCCAACTCCAACGTTCAAAGTTTAATAAAATGGTGAAAAGAAATCGTGCAGCAGCGAGTTTCAAGGATGTAAAGTTGTAAAGAGAAAATTTTCAATCTTTCAGCCATAGTGAAGTTAGTCATAAAAAAGATTTTTTTTAACATTTTACCCATAATGAATTTGAATTTTTACAATTTTCGAGAGAGAAACATCTTCGCATTCCTACTTGATATAATGTATGCTACAGAATGGTATAGAATCATCTCAAAATGAAAGAAAAAAGAGAAGAAACGATCTGACAACTCTTAAAGTAAAGGCTCCACTGGTACAGTTATACTTTTTACTGTAACATAAATGGATAAAAAAAATAAAACCTGTTCACTGGCAGCAGAGCATTAATTAAGTCTTGATTATTGACATTAAATAAAAGAATATATAGCCGAAACATTCGACAAATGACGTCGTTACCGCAAGCGCTTCATAATGATCTGTTCGTACAATTTGTACAGAAAAACCTCTGAAAAAAGAACAAGTATGTATACTCTAATGTGCTCTGATATATTCCAAACACCGAATTTAATTAATTGAATAAATACCCCTGTCGCATGTTAGTAAAGAAATTTGTATACAAGTGATGAGGATCAACACTAGTTTCGGAAATTGACTAATAAATGGTAATAGATACGGATAGATATCACTAGCGCAACATTGCCCTCCGTTCTGTAAAACACGGTATAATTTTGGTAAGAATAGTTTTTCAATATTTATTACGCCAGTACCAGTCCTGAAAAGAGAACATATTACTTGAGATTGCTTGATATACTCACATGATATTAATATAAATAATAACTACAAAAAGTAAATATTTATTTACCTTTATGTTATTCATAGCAGTATGCATAGACTTCCATACAGCTGAGGACAATGGAGGGTACATTTCGTCAAGACTATTTACGATACTCGTTACAGTTCTTTTCTTTTCATTTTGTAACATTACATTAGTATCAATCCATCGACGTTCAATAGAGTAAAGAATGCTGTTTTGATTGGACTACATCAGTGTGATTAAGTTCCAAAAATTGTTGCTACTTATAATTTTATTGTGAAGCTCAATCATTTTTTCAACCTCTTGGATAGGAACTGTATTTAAATAAACACTATATCCATGTAAACTGGATATTAGTACGCTCTGACGTTTTGCTTCCATGTCCTTTGCAGTGAGAGAATATGGAAGCAAAATGTTATCCCGACAGATTTTACGAACGTGATAACTATCGCAATGTACTGTTTTCGTCTTTTTTCGTAAAAATACGTCGTGCTTCTGTGACAATGTCAGAGCACTATGAACAATTAAATTGTCACAGATACAGCTCAGGATTTCATGCCGGCAATATACGATAGCATCAATTCTTTTTGTAGAAATGTATCCTATATGTAAAACCATATGTAAAAAATATTCATGTTAAAATACATTCTTAATGAATTGGTAAATTATAGTTATTAATAAGTTAGAGATATTTACATTGAATGAATTAGTGGCAATTGATGCAGCGGGAGGATATACATCATATTGTGAAATGAACCACGCTCCGGCTAATAGTTTCAAATACTTCGCTACACTTTTGCCTATACGTTTCACAAGAGCGGCATGTGCCAACTGTGCAGCTTCTCTTACTGTACGTTTTATATCTATTGCTAAGGCAGAATACAACCGTGGCCAGAATGGTAACATTCCTTCCACAATTGATATTTCTGAATCTCTGCATAGAGTAGCAAATTCATGTAAGGCCTACAAAATATTAAGAAAGAAACTTTAGTTTGATTTAGTCTCAATATCATTTTCTATAAATGAACAGAAGAGATAACTATTTGTTACCTTATATTTGGTTATTGGATTCTTTTTGTTCATCTTTTTTAATATTATTCGAACATTACTATCAAGCCTGTTCATTTCAACTTCGTTTATATCACAAAGTGGTAATGCAGCTACATATCTCCCACTTCTCACAGTTTGAAAAGTCAATCGGAGTATCCAGAAATTTTGCCCTTCTGCCACTATTTGATGGCTGGTATAAATAATAATGATATTTAGAACGTACAATGACTTGTAATTAAAAAGTTTTCATTGACAGATCATGTGTCAAACCACGTAAACAAATTTTCATAAAATTAAATAATCGTTTAAAAAAGACACAACTTTATAAAATTGTTGCTACCATGTAATTTCTCTACAAAACTCATTACGATTACATCACGATTATAATTTTAAATCAAGAAACATTGTTATAACTAGACTGCAGATTTTTATGCGAATTCATAACTTTTTAAATAAAATTTAGAAAAAAGAAACTGGAGAGAAATTGTCTTCTCTATTAATTATTATACAGAGTGTTGCACTTTGAATATTTTATGTTCTTTTGAGTCTTACATACACTCTGTGTATTCTTCCATCTTCAAATTTCTTATAAATTCGCATAAAAATCCACATCCAGGTACAACAACTTTACAATTTAACATACATAGTTACAAGTTCTGATTAAAAATTAATTTCTCTATTAATATAATTTTTACTTACCATTCCATTATTTTTGACTCGTTGCGCTTGTTTATTCTTTCCCATGATGATTATCACAGCAGCAAGATACAGGAACTCGTGCAAGAAAGTACTGACAAAAGGTACGTACAAGAAAGACCGACACTACGTACAAGAAGTACCTGACAACACGTACAACTACACACGAACGCAGGAAGAACTGAGACTGACACGTAAATTCCAGCTTCGTACCGACGTTACCGGACGTGAAGTCGTCGAAGTCTGACTCAGTACTGAGACGACAGGCCCTTATAGGCTATTAGGGAGGTCAGCCATTTGTCCGAAAATGAAAAAGGAAACCCCATTCTAGCATTGTCAAATTATCCGGGTAATGGTAATAAGGTAAAATTTGTGAAAAGTGAAATTCTATTGTACGTCTAGGACAAGAAAGCTTTGTCGTAGAAACACAATGTAAAACAATACGTCAAAATCTCGGTAAAAACAAATATAGAGGAGAGTATTCGGTACCGGACACTCTAACAAATTTTTCACTATAAGTCGGTCGATTCCTCCGGGGCTAATAATTTTCAAATTTGTCACATTCTCCACGGCAGGGATTTCCCGTTTCCGTTACTTTCATAATTCCATAATTTTCAGACCTGTTGTAGTCATACCTGACTCCTAATTCGAAGGCTCGGTAAGTAATTCTTTATTGCAACTGTTCTCGACACTAACTGTAAATGTAAATATAACGAGGGACGCATCCATAAGTCAATAATATTGTAAATGTTGGGACATGGGACCGACCTCAACGACACATCTCGACTGAAGCAGCTTACGAATTGCCTAATCTCACAATAGAACAAAATAGAATTTATATAAGACCAACCCGCAAAGAGAAATTTCTACAAAAAGTCCTAGGATCCCATTACCATTTCGTGTCACGGTACAGTTTTTGCACAACTGTACATTGTTGAGTGATGAGAATTAAAATCAAAAAATATGAACAGTATTCCCACATCTGCTCTGAGAATTGTTTCTACAATTGAACGTGGTAGTATTTCACGAATACAGAAATGTAATGGTTTGGAATAGCGATTGATGAAAATTAGGATGAAAAATTTATTATATATTCAATTATTTGCATCCATTTAAAAGTCTTAGAAAAATTGATCGTTGGTATGATATTTTAATTAATAGCTAGATAACATATGTGATTATTTATAATTAGATATGACTTTTTTTTATTTACGAATATGATAAATATGTAAATTTACAGCCTGGGTAAATTGCCTTTATCCCGCAAAATCGAGTTTTCAAGTAAGTCCAAAAAAGGTTGGACTTATCAAAAAAATGTTTTTATAAATATTATTTAAACTAAAAGAACACATTGTGCGCTGTAAATTATTTTTTGCATATCGTCCGTTTCGAAATTTCAAATTTATTTTCTTAAATGAAACCATACATATTGTTAGCGCGCGCGTGGCGTGACGAGATTTTGTTGGATGATTTAGTGGACTGTATTTTTTGTTTTGACGCGCTAGTATGGGTGGGGCGTTAGCCCTCGTTATTAGTTCGTTAGAGGTAATCGCGTTGCTTGGATAATACAGGAATCCTCGCTGGATTCAGACTCGCGGATTGATAAGGCTTTGACACTTGTTAGCTCTTCGAAGGTTCAGACGCTTCTTCTATTCTCCTTTTCCGGGGCCGAGGAACGCGTATAAATCATCTAGGCCCTCCACCCCGGCCCTAGGGTAGTCACGTGGCTCGAAATGGGGCAAAGGATCGCGTGTGGTGTCGTACGATGTGCCCATATTTGGGCATTAAGACAGTTATGGTTATTCATTTGTTTCTCTATTCTCGGGCCAGGAATTCGCTGCGCGAAACCTTTGTGGATGACGCAACGCTGGTTCGGGGAAGTTCCTCGCGCCTTGACCCCGTTAGAGGGGGTCGGAGGCGGAAAGATGGAACTCTCGCGAACACATATATTTCCTTTTTTTGCAGTACTATGGTATTAAGACGAATTCAGTGAGTTGCATTTACAACCGAAACGACCGAAATCATTTATTATTAAACAAATTGTTAATAAAAACAATACAAACTACGAGTGATATATGTTAGTATTAAGATTTTATGAGTTCAAAGTATTGCTCATTCATACTTTCCTCCGATTATCTCATTCTGATTGCCAGTGAACTTGTAAATTACCTATCCACTCCCTTACCTATTTCGACAATTTCTATCATTTACATGTCGACTTCCTCGCTTTCAAAAATCATCGAAATCGGTGACGAAGTAGTCAGTCTACACATTCACCCAATTGCCTTCGTTGTTGTGCGGAATGACAAACAAACGCGAGTTAAAGGGACACGGGTAAGTTTTGGATTTGGATGACGAAAACATAGTTGTCGAAACGTAAAAGTCTCACGTTGTTTACCACATTTCTATTACATGGAAGTTCTGTCTGGCGACTCGATGAAATGGTTAAGTTATCGAAGTAGACAAGTTACAGGGATTGTTCGTATGTTTTCGAATCCTTCCGAGCCCAACCAAAATTATCCGATTTGATCGGTAGAATTGCCCACCCGAATTGCATCCGAATTATTTGGCTAAATTTTTATTTAAATTATAAGTAATGAATATAATTTTTATTTAAATTGTTTAAATAATAATTATCTAAATAGATATCAGAAATAATTTAATCCATATTTTTGATTTTCAAGAAAATCAAACTTATTTCACATTTCAGTTAGAGCAAAAATAATTTTTTATTTTCTCATATCCATTGTATTGAATATGAAAAAACCAAGTGAAAAAGTCACGCAAATAATATCAAATCCTTTAAATATAATTTGTCGAGTGTTAGTTGTCATTTCAACAAATCTTCCACAAATATAAATATAAATATTGCATTTGAAAACAGTTATAAAGATACAACAATATATGTCAAGGCCAACGATACTATCGACAGGAAGGTGCTACTTAAAAACAGTTAAATATAATTATTTATTAATTAAAAATCCTGTTCCTAATTTTGTTGAATTTAACATATGTTTTACATCTAGTATTAGATATAAATATATTATTACTAATTAATATACATACATATAGGTATTAAAAAACACAGATCTCAGTAATTTATTATAAATTTAAATTTATTGCTTCCTCTGTACATAATTTACAAACATTTATATAACATTCTTTCATTAGCACTAGGTTACGACATTCGTCCATTTGCTCTACGAGCGGAATTAAAACAATTTTTACGGTCTTTTCCTGGCAATTTTTGCTAATAACTTTTATTAATAAAATAATACGAATCAATTTGCGAAATCTCTAATTTTGAAGTTTTACACTTGATATATCTTTATCTCTATAAACGTCAATTTGACGTAGAAACAGATATACAAGATATCCGCTCGTAAATCTAGTACATCTACAGACAAATTTTACTATATACAAGAAATGACCGTAAATCTAATATATGTACAGATAAATTTTACTATATACAAGAAATGCCCGTAAATCTAACATATGTACAGCCAAATTTTACTATGTTATACTATTTATATTAAGAATTTCTATTTAGTGAAACCATTTTTTATTAAGTATTTAGTCAAAATAAAGTAAAAGTAGAAATTCTTAGTACAAGTATTATAACACATTAAAATGTATCTCTACACATTGGACACGATGGTTTTTGATTTGTGTTAAACCACTTGTACTGAAAAAGGAAAGGGAATGTTAATTTCGGAAGAGCTAATAATTGTACAAAATTTCATTAAATATTCCAGAGAATACAATAAACTTACCAAACAAACAGCATGAAATTTCTTGCGGCACGTATGACAAGATAATTTTGGTATTTGATATTTGCTATTCCCGTGAAAAATACTGTTACATATACAACATTCTTCCACACCAACGAATCTTTTATCCAAACATCTTTTCCATAATACAACTCTATCATATATTGATTTATTCTACAAGAAGGGAATAAAATATTTCCTCGATTATTTCATCCAAATATAACGTAATTTAATTGATAAATTATTACCTGGTGTATCGGAAATACAGACAACTGCCTGTGAAAATTCCTCCAATTCGCTCCATTTGCGCATTGTTCACACTCGACAGTAGCTGGTTCTAATGGATGATTAGATGATAATGTAATATTAAGTTTCAATTTTTTATCATCTATTCGATACGAGGCTGTCAATTTACGGAATGCTGGATGTACTTTCACTTCTACATTTTCACTGTCATGTAATTTATTCTGAAGAAGTTCCTCTTGACAAAGCATAGGGCTAACGTAATGAGCTGTAATCTTATCTATGGCAACACTGACTTTACTGTCAGCAGTGCTTCACCATTGTCTTACCAACATTGGTAAATACCTCAAACTGTTTGTGTATGTCCAACACACAATATGGTCCAACCTCCATTCTGTCCAACTTTCTGTAAAATATCATAAATAGACAGGTATTAAAAACAAAGTTATATGTAACAGAAAAGAGAGCAATTTAATTATTCATACCGCCAAAGTTTAGAGATGGTTCAGTAGAAAATAATTCTATCAATTTGACATCCTTGTTTATATTGTCTTGGAGAAATTCCATTGGCATAAGTCGGAATATGTTATTTAATAAATTGGTAAAGACGTTATTCCGTCTGAAATAGAATGTAAGTTTTAAGTATTGAAATTTTAATATTGACTAAAAGAAATCTCAGTTTATTTTCAGTTAAAGTTTCACTTCAGTTGAAAAGAAATAAAAAAGTATTTAGAAAGATATTTACTTGAGTATTTCAGCATATATATGCAGCAAGTCTTCATGAGCATTTGCACACATGTCTAAGATGATAGCCCATGACAATAAATACCCAATGGTGTGAGTGTAAGTATCAGAATGTGGTGGAAAAGTCGCGGTATTGTATAATCTGCAAAGATGTAAAAAAGGAACAAAAAATTAGCATAATAGTAGTGAATAAAAGTAGTACAACGACAATAGTATAATAGTAGTATATAAAAGTAGTACGTATGATAAGAAAGTAGCTGAAAACTTACTTAAACTCCATTAGAATGGCATCCATGATACCTTGGGTACTCTGAAGTACTTCCTCCAGTTTTTTAACGCTCAAAGTATTCACATCGAAATTTTTTAATTCGATTGTATTTTTGTCTTGTTCCACAAGCTTTGGTATTGCGTGTTTTAATATATGATACGCGCCTAATTGTACACTGGATACAGGAGATTGGAGGAATTTCAATGCTGACTCAACAGTCCTTGTAAGAAATATACGATTTTTGAAAATTATATTTCCGTCGACCATTTTCATAGCCTTTCCTAAATGATCCAATAATATAACAACTTCCAAAGCTGTTGTTTTTTCACTGTACACATCTGTGACAATTGGTTAAAAATAAAATTTGGTTAAAGATTTAACTTATACACCTGTACAAAGTATAAATTATAAATATACCTGCACAAAGCACCCAAAATTCAGTAATTCCACTTTGAATATCACCGATAAAAATATTTTTCCATTCATTTAATATTTTTGGTGGTATTATTGTTACTTTTTCCTGGTCATGTTTGTTAATTAAGTCTTGGACCGCACGATATAGTTGACACATGGCTACCATCAGTGTAAATGCCTATGAAAGTAAAACAAATTTATAACAAATTTATAACAAATTAACAAAAATTAACAAATTTTTTCAAATAACGTAAATGATTAATTGCACACCGTTGAATCAGTAACATTTTGTTTTGACTTCCTAATGGAATTCGGCCATAGGACCAAAGAAGTCAGAATAAATTTCCAGTTTTCATATGTCAACTTAGATGGAATATTCTTGACGATTTCCGTCGACAATCTTATACGTTCCAAAGATAAATTTAACATATCCCAAGAAATTTGAGAAATTTCACTATAAGAAAGAACATACAGACGTTGCATTTTTGATATATACAAGTATGTTATCGCATTATATTTTATGTAAGAAGTAAAATATTACCAATCTAATAATGAAAGATGTTTCTCCAAAATATCGGAATACTTTAAAATATTCTCTTGCTCCATCAACATACTTCTTAATACTATTAGTTCAGAAACATCGTCACCGGATATCCATATATTCAAGATGTTGTCCCAATTTTGAAATTTACGTAGAATCTGAAATAAAATTTTCTGTCATTACGTAGAACATATATATTGATTTTAAAATTGATTTTAAAATTATTAGTGCAGTACTTGTAAACTTTGAAGTCTCATTTCTTCATTTACGATAAAAACGTTGTTATTTTTATAATTTTTAAATAATTCCTTAGGTTCTTTGACAGGACACAACTTTGTACAGCAAAAGTGTATTATGTACGGTAGTGTACTTCCATATTTCGAATAATTTCTGCAAATACAGTTGAAATAAATATTAGAGCAATTATAACGAACATTTTATAAAATTATTAACCTTAATTGAACTTATTTAAAATGCGTACAGTGTCAGATAATCACGAATTTCGTGAAATGTATCATCGTTAACATGTAACTGTGTAAAACTTTTTTGTAGAATCGCCAAAGTTTTATTCACGTCGTCATAATACTTGGTCTGAAAATACGTAATTGTTCAATGAAGTATCAGTGCCTTTTGTTATTGAAATTAAGTGTTTTCAATTTCAGATTACCTATGATCATACTTACAGATTTGTAATATTTGGTGTAAATTTCACCCAGGATAATAGAATATATAATACTAATTAATAAATTTGTAATTCCTGGTAAATCTACGTTATGTGTCAATGATCTTTCGATGCCATCGACTGATCTCAAGCATAGATTATTTAACATATCTATGTTGAGCAGTGCCCACTTCAAACAATTTTTAATATTATCTATTATTGTCTCACTGGTTAAATCAGTAGACACACATTTTCGATCAATTTTTTTGTTTTGATCAAAAGATGATAGATGTAGTTTACCAGTTATTACTTCTCCATATATAATCAGACGAGCAGTCTTAGATATCCATGTTGTTATATCGGAATTCTTTAGAAATGTTGAAATAATTTCCTCCGCATAGGAAACATCATCATTAAGTATGGTTTCGACAAAATCAACTGCTGTCTTGACTAATATTTCTTTCCTACATGAATGTTCTTGATATCTGAAACACAATGTACATGTTATGAGAAATAGATCAAAGAGTTGTATCTTATAAATAATGTAATATAATTTTCTCACCGATCGTAATTATTCCATATAAAAGTTGCACACATTTTAGTCACGTTAATAAATTCGGATTTTGATAATTTTCGGACTGCTTCCAGAAGACTTTTTTTCCATGTATTTCGTATTACATTGGTGAAAACATGATTACAACCAAAATAATTTCTCAAACGTAATTCGAAAAGAATTCCTAATATTCGTACCGCACCAACTATTGTTTTCTTGTTAGACCATGCTATTGGAACTAGACAATAAATTAAGTTCATGAAATCCAAGAAATATTTTTCATCTATTCTGTAAAATGAATTGCAAAATACAGATATGATTTCATTGAACGGTACGTCGTTTGTTGACAGATCTAAAAAAAAATGAGGTACAAATTATTTATGTATGCCATATTAGTAAAACGTAATCGAATTAAAAATATCATGACCTTACCGCCTTCTTTTAGAGCTTCAAAAAATAACAACATGAGATTCTGATTTTTCCTTAGATCAAAATAATCATTGCCAACCAATATTTTTGAATAATGTAAAGTAATGCTTTTTGCTGTAACTGTCACCGTAGCAATAATTTCGGACTGTGAATACCATTTCTTTACTATATCATCATTTCTATGTTTCTTAGATAAAGCGTATCGTAGAACATCTTTTACTATCAGAGTATCAAACTGAAAACAGATACGTATGTAGTCAAAAAAAAAATATATATATATATATATTTGTAACAATTTTTTTGTTACATATATACAATATGTGGCAAAAAAAATACGAAAGAAGAATTTACTCTTACTTCTGTCAATGACTCCATAATTTCATTTCTTTCAGAATGATTCATGTATTTCATTAGATTAAACATCAGTTCCGTTATATCTTCAATGTCCTGCCGTTGCTCCAGCAACCAACTTCGTAAAATTTCATTGTAAAAGTTGAAGAAATTCATTTGCGCGTTAAGGAGCTCAAACAGATTTTCAAACGCATGATTGCCTTCAAAATGAGCTATAAGTTTGTTTAGATATGTGATATATCCTTTTTCAGTGATTTGATTAAAACATTTCACGCAAATGGAGTTAACGAAAGTCTTAAGCTCGGCAAGGAATTTCACATCAGTATCGTTCTCTACGTTTTGTGTTTGAGATTGATTCATTATATTTTCTCCTGAATTACAGAGTTTCATCTCTAAATTTTTACGACCGTGTTCAGAGCCCATTCTCAATGTGATTAAAAACGCTGTTTGAGAGCTGATGTTTACAGGCGAAGTGAATAGCGTATTAAGATTTCGCCAAAATTCTTCCATCAAACAAATATAAGATTTGTAATCTTTGTTGTATCGATTTTTACTCCAGTATCGTATTAAATGAGTAATTTCGTAAGAAAATATTTGTGCCAACGGGCCATCTTCTTTTAAACACATTTCTAATAATGGCATAAGCTGAAATAATTAATCCACGAATTTTAAACATTTCTCCTGCAGAAATCATCATGGTAGTGTACACAGTGAAGAGCATAACTGTACATATTCAATGGCGAATGTTCTTTTATACCTCAATTGTATTGAATATTAAAAGTACAAAAATTCAAGAAAACTTAACACTTTGTCGTCCAACTCCAACGTTCAAAGTTTAATAAAATGGTGAAAAGAAATCGTGCAGCGAGTTTCAAGGATGTAAAGTTGTAAAGAGAAAATTTCAATCTTTCAGCCATAGTGAAGTTAGTCATAAAAAAGATTTTTTAACATTTTACCATAATGAATTTGAATTTTTACAATTTTCGAGAGAGAAACATCTTCGCATTCCTACTTGATATAATGTATGCTACAGAATGGTATAGAATCATCTCAAAATGAAAGAAAAAAGAGAAGAAACGATCTGACAACTCTTAAAGTAAAGGCTCCACTGGTACAGTTATACTTTTTACTGTAACATAAATGGATAAAAAAAATAAAAACCTGTTCACTGAGCAGAGCATTAATTAAGTCTTGATTATTGACATTTAAAAGAATATAATAGCCGAAACATTCGACAAATGACGTCGTTACCGCAAGCGCTTCATAATGATCTGTTCGTACACTTTGTACAGAAAATCTGAAAAAAGAACAAGTATGTATACTCTAATGTGCTCTGATATATTCAAAACACCGAATTTAATTAATTGAATAAATACCCCTGTCGCATGTTAGTAAAGAAATTTGTATACAAGTGATGAGGATCAACACTTAGTTTCGGAAATTGACTAATAAATGGTAATAGATACGGATAGATATCACTAGCGCAACATTGCCCTCCGTTCTGTAAAACACGGTATAATTTTGGTAAGAATAGTTTTTCAATATTTATTACGCTGTACCAGTCCTGAAAAGAGAACATATTACTTGAGATTGCTTGATATACTCACATGATATTAATATAAATAATAACTACAAAAGTAAATATATTATTTACCTTTATGTTATTCATAGCAGTATGCATAGACTTCCATACAGCTGAGGACAATGGAGGGTACATTTCGTCAAGACTATTTACGATACTCGTTACAGTTCTTTTCTTTTCATTTTGTAACATTACATTAGTATCAATCATCGACGTTAATAGAGTAAAGAATGCTGTTTTGATTGGAACTACATCAGTGTTGATTAAGTTCCAAAAATTGTTGCTACTTATAATTTTATTGTGAAGCTCAATCATTTTTTCAACCTCTTGGATAGGAACTGTATTTAAATAAACACTATATCCATGTAAACTGGATATTAGTACGCTCTGACGTTTTGCTTCCATGTCCTTTGCAGTGAGAGAATATGGAAGCAAAATGTTATCCCGACAGATTTTACGAACGTGATAACTATCGCAATGTACTGTTTTCGTCTTTTTTCGTAAAAATACGTCGTGCTTCTGTGACAATGTCAGAGCACTATGAACAATTAAATTGTCACAGATACAGCTCAGGATTTCATGCCGGCAATATACGATAGCATCAATTCTTTTTTGTAGAAATGTATCCTATATGTAAAACATATGTAAAAAATATTCATGTTAAAATACATTCTTAATGAATTGGTAAATTATAGTTATTAATAAGTTAGAGATATTTACATTGAATGAATTAGTGGCAATTGATGCAGCGGGAGGATATACATCATATTGTGAAATGAACCACGCTCCGGCTAATAGTTTCAAATACTTCGCTACACTTTTGCCTATACGTTTCACAAGAGCGGCATGTGCCAACTGTGCAGCTTCTCTTACTGTACGTTTTATATCTATTGCTAAGGCAGAATACAACCGTGGCCAGAATGGTAACATTCCTTCCACAATTGATATTTCTGAATCTCTGCATAGAGTAGCAAATTCATGTAAGGCCTACAAAATATTAAGAAAGAAACTTTAGTTTGATTTAGTCTCAATATCATTTTTATAAATGAACAGAAGAGATAACTATTTGTTACCTTATATTTGGTTATTGGATTCTTTTTGTTCATCTTTTTTAATATTATTCGAACATTACTATCAAGCCTGTTCATTTCAACTTCGTTTATATCAGAAAGTGGTAATGCAGCTACATATCTCCCACTTCTCACAGTTGAAAAGTCAATCGGAGTATCCAGAAATTTTGCCCTTCTGCCACTATTTGATGGCTGGTATAAATAATAATGATATTTAGAAACGTACAATGACTTGTAATTAAAAAGTTTTCATTGACAGATCATGTGTCAAACCACGTAAACAAATTTTCATAAAATTAAATAATCGTTTAAAAAAGACACAACTTTATAAAATTGTTGCTACCATGTAATTTCTCTACAAAACTCATTACGATTACATCACGATTATAATTTTAAATCAAGAAACATTGTTATAACTAGACTGCAGATTTTTATGCGAATTCATAACTTTTTAAATAAAATTTAGAAAAAAGAAACTGGAGAGAGAATTGTCTTCTCTATTAATTATTATACAGAGTGTTGCACTTTGAATATTTTATGTTCTTTTGAGTCTTACATACACTCTGTGTATTCTTCCATCTTCAAATTTCTTATAAATTCGCATAAAAATCCACAATCCAGGTACAACAACTTAACATACATAGTTACAAGTTCTGATAAAAATTAATTTCTCTATTAATATAAATTTTTTACTTACCATTCCATTATTTTTGACTCGTTGCGCTTGTTTATTCTTTCCCATGATGATTATCACAGCAGCAAGATACAGGAACTCGTGCAAGAAAGTACTGACAAAAGGTACGTACAAGAAAGACCGACACTACGTACAAGAAGTACTGACAACACGTACAACTACACACGAACGCAGGAAGACTGAGACTGACACGTAAATTCCAGCTTCGTACCGACGTTACCGGACGTGAAATCGTCGATGTCTGACTCAGTACTGAGACGACAGGCCCTTATAGGCTATTAGGGAGGTCAGCCATTTTGTCCGAAAATGAAAAAGGAAACCCCATTCTAGCATTGTCAAATTATCCGGGTAATGGTAATAAGGTAAAATTTGTGAAAAGTGAAATTCTATTGTACGTCAAAGACAAGAAAGCTTTGTCGTAGAAACACAATGTAAAACAATACGTCAAAATCTCGGTAAAACAAATATAGAGGAGAGTATTCGATACCGGACACTCTAACAAAATTTTTCCACTATAAGTCGGTCGATTCCTCCGGGGATAATAATTTTCAAATTTGTCACATTCTCCACGGCAGGGATTTCCCGTTTCCGTTACTTTCATAATTTCCATAATTTCAGACCTGTTGTAGTCATACCTGACTCCTAATTCGAAGCCTCGGTAAGTAATTCTTTATTGCAACTGTTCTCGACACTAACTGTAAATGTAAATATAACGAGGGACGCATCCATAAGTCAATAATTGTAAATGTTGGGACATGGGACCGACCTCAACGACACATCTCGACTGAAGCAGCTTACGAATTGCCTAATCTCACAATAGAATTAAAATTAAGAAAATAGGATTTCAGTAGTTTCTAGCAACTGTGCAGGAGCTTCAAAAAGACAGTGGGTCTACATTCAGCATTCTGAGTGCATTCAGTCATCTCATTCAGAATTCTTACCTTCAGCAACTTACCCTCTTACTTTTTCACTCTTTCTTACTTGCTCTTATATTCGTTACTGATATATAATTCATGATTATCAGATTATTTATGTCCTTACATTCCGTAGTGGTACAGGTTGTCCATAAAATCTCTTTACAATTTCAAAAATTTTGTACGAAGGCAGATATGAAGACAGATAAGTGTGTAGCGGACGATGATTCCTCGAATACGAGTTTCGAACACTCGACTAGCACAAGCTGCAATTGGCTGCGCGCCTAGCGTCGATGTCCTACCGATCTTCGACGTTAAGTAGCAGAGTGTGCGGAACCCCGTTAGGATGGTGATCCGGGCCAGCCTTAGCGGGTAGTTATAACAAGCGTCTGGGGTAAGGAGTCGCTGCCATCAGCCCCTCACTGGATGAGTCTAGGCAAGTGAGTCCGAGACGAAACGCAATCGCCTTTCTTCTCACTTTCCCTCATTCCTTTCTCCGTCCTTCCCAGCTGCATCCCGGCTCACTAAATTCTTTACAGTTCCTTTAAGTGGTTGTAATTACCAAATGAGACGTGTATATTTATATTTTCTCTGCCTTATTTGATGCATCTATATGGGCACCATTAGCTGCAGGATGCACATTAACACGGAACTCGATTTCGTCGTTTTTCAGCAGACGATTGCGAAGCCAATACATTACGCGTGGCTTGGACTTTAGACTCCGGAACAGCATCTCATATGTCACCGAATATTGAGTGGATGAATAATATTAGAGATTGTCAAACCGAAATTAATCTTGCAGAATGTGGCAAGTCCATGAAATCTGTAGCGATGGCTAACATCAACATAGTCACGGAGGTAGATGGTAGAAGAGCGAATTACGTGTGACGATCGTTCTATACGTACCTAGCCTACGTCAGTCTTACTGTCAGTAAGTAAATTAAATAAACAGAGTATTGAAGTATTATTTAAGAATAGAAAGGCTGACATTATTGGCTCAGACGAAGAAATAATCGCACAAGCTCACGAAATAAATTGCATTTATATTTTAAGGACCAGATTGATTAGAGATTGCAGAATGTCAACAGAAAGAAAATTGATCAAGGATCCCGACAGCAAATTGTTATGGCATCGAAGGCTAGGGCACGTAAGTGAAATTTACGTGGATAATATGCAAACAATGGAAGCGGTTAGAAATTTAAAATATAGAGCTGAAAAATTGCCGTTATTCGAATTTTGTACATTTGGGAAATTAATGGAAAGGCCATACAAAAGGGAAAAGTTGGAAAATAATACTGCTGTCCCATTAAAAATGATACATATAGATGTGTGTGATGCCTACATCTACGCTGGGTGGAGGACGATATATGCTCGTTATAGTGAACGACTATTCAAGATATACCTCAGTATTTATAATGAAGACCAAGGATGAAGCGTACAATTATTTCTTGGAATACATGGCAAAAAATGAAAATAAATTAGAAAAGAAAATAAAAATAGTCAGGTCAAACTATTGAGGGATAACGGAAGGGAATTTGTAAATAAAGAATTTTCAGAACTTTTCAAGTCCAAGGGTATTATACACCAGCGTACGATTCCCTATAATCGCCAAAGCAATGGTGTGGCAGAAAGAGCTAACCGCTCTATCCTGGTACGCACAATGCTGGCCTATGTACAGCTCCCGGAGCGTTTTTGAGTGGAGGCTGCAATCACGGCCACGTACATCAAGAACAAGACGATCACAAAAACAGATTCTATACACACCAATAGAAAAATGGGAAGGTTACAAACTCGACGTACGTTATATGAAGGTATTTGGATGCTTAGTCTATTTTCATATTCCACGAATATTAAGAAAACTAACAAACAAACTAAACCCGACCGCCAGAAGAGGAATCTTTGTAGGCTATTCCAGGGATACAAAGGGATATAGAGTCTGTGACCCGGAGAACCATAAAATATGACGCATGAACCGTAATATTTGACGAGAGTAAAATCGGAGCGACACTCTTGAAATCGAAGGAATTGGAGCCTAACATAGCATTAGAGAGCCTAAATTGCGACAACTGTACAGATGGAAAGCAAGAGACTGCAGAGACGAACGACGAAAAAGATAAGGAAACCGAAACACCAGACGTGGAGAACACTAACGAATTGAGAGGAGATCAATGTTCAGTACAGAGGATATCAGAACCAAAGGGCATAGAGAAGTATTTTTTAAGTGGAAGAAAACAAAAAACGGTCAAGGGGAACGTAAACAGGTTGATATTGAAGTACGACGCTCGGAGAAACTTGAAGCAAAAAGGGACGAAGCGAACCAGGCACACCCACTCACACAGACCCCGATAATTATCATGAAGCAATGGAATCGGAGCGGAAGAACCAATGGAGAAGAGCGATGCAAGAGGAGCTAGAAAATATAAGGGGATGCAATATCTGGGAGGTAGTTCCAAGGAAAGAGGACGGTAAAAACAAAATGGATCTATGCTATAAAACAAGACAGGGATAATAGGGAGCCCAAATACAGGGCAAGACTTGTGGCGGTGGGCTGCATCAACAATCAGGAATACACTAGGATGAGTCCGATGCATCAGCGCGAAAAGTTAAATAGATAAAATAATGAATAAGGATGGAAGTCCAAGCACGAGTAAAAGATAACCAAGAGAGTGGAGATAAAATAAGATAAAATTAGATTGAGATCAACAGGATAAGATACGTCCAGTCAGAATTAAAATTGGTTAAGTCAATTTTAGGATCAATCAACGAAGATTAGAGTCAAAATAGGATAGTTAAACAGCATGGTATAGCAGTAGGACTAATCATGAGTGGAGACATGTAACCGTAAGGGGAGAATGTTAGGATAAAGTAGCGGTTGACATGTCCGGAGACTTGTCGAGAGTGTGTATGTGTGGATGCGCACGTGCGTATGAGCGTAACTCGTTGCTTCGGCCGAGTAGCAAGTGGAACAGTTGAGCAGTGCTCATAGAGATTTCATGCAGAGAACATTTAGAGATTTTATAAAGAGTAATCACAGAGAGCACAGAGAGAGAGAAAGGCCACGTAGTCGTATGTGTGTGAAAAATAGAGAGTGAACATACATGTATACTTATTTGTTTCATGTTTTGTATCGTACTAAATACTAAATCTAAGTACTAAAATATATTTGTGAATTTGGTATTATTTTTCTCCGCTCCTTATTTATTTTTTCTAACACAAATTTTGACTTGAATCAGCTGCCTTTCATTCATGTCGAAGGTAACAAGCTACTGATCAAATCAATGTCTAATACGTGGAATCAAATCGGCACGCTACAGATAGTAATCGACTATTTATTAATAAAAATAGTAATTAAGAAACATTAACGTCGCAGACATTTAAATGGGACGAAACGTTTATTTATATGGTGTTTGTAATATTTATAACGTGTTTATAGATATTACAAGCAAAATAACCGATGCTTTTTTCCTTGCAATGTGAAAAGTTTCAGCGGCCTTACCTTGTCATATTCTCTATGCACAGCATTTTCAAAATCGCTTTCACATTGTCCTGCGATCATTTTCCTTTTTCCTTTTCTTTAAGATCAGATCTTTTTTTTTATATAAAAATGAAAGAGAGAAACCCAAGAATTTTAATGTTTTAATAAAAAATATTTTTTATACTTGTCCAGTATTGGACGACTATAAGATGTTCGGCACTGTAAGAAAACTTAACTTTCATACATAATGTATAAAGTAAATCACAAGAATGAGGCATTTATGTATACCTGAGATTGTCTAAAAATAATGTACGTAATGTAATGTACGTAATGTAATAACGCAATAAAATTATTTTAGTTTATACTTAGTTTGCCTGCAAAATTTAATTATTGCGAGAAGTAACTTTTGTCGCATGAAATAGAAGTGCAAATGTATATCTTATTTTAATCTTCAATAATGTTGAAAGAAACTGACGAAAGAAAATGACGAAATATATTGCTAAGAACAATACGATATCAATTTATCATTTCATCAGTAATCAGCAACAAAACTAGCGAAATTTTACGTAACAGTAAAAGCGAAAAACTTCCTTTCGTCTATATTGCATTATACTATATTATACGACATACTTTGTTACACTATATTAGACGACTCTACCACTATTGGAAAAATTTTGATGTGTCTCCTGACAGATGATTCTCCTAAGAGACAGTAAGACGTTAATCGACAATAAGAAAAGGCGAATTATTCAAACGCGTGAAGAATGTCTTTCTTATAAAGATGCAATAAATAGTGCTATTGTAGGTCCAATTAACGTTTAGTAGTTAATTGTAAGGGATAAACCAAAGGGGCAGGAAGAGAAACGCAAACTCCCATTAGGCTCAGGGACTCACCTCGAGCAGACACCTGAGCGAATATACAGTGAAGAGCAAGAATCATCATCATTTCAATGCAAAATTGTTAATAATTTAAACAGTTATACGTTAGAATATCGTAAAAAAGAATCCTGGTCTCATTTTAAAGTGTGAAACCTTTATTTCGACAGTCGTGAGTTTGTTCTTTTTAAAAATGATTTTACATCAACACGTTACGAGTGGGAAAATAAAGATACTTTTTTCTCGAAAGTTATAAAACGGGTGTATTTCTATTAACTCACATGCAACGAATGCCAAATTATTTATTTATTTTAACCCGATGGAGCTGTTGTGCTTTCCCATAAGAAACATAAGAAACATAAGAAGCACATAAAAATTTCGACCTCTATAAAAAATTCGTGTAATTTACCAACGATTCGATCTTGTAGCCCGTAATAATTTATTAGTACTTGTTCTGGCGCAGAACAACCCACCTCGAGACGGACACTCAGGCTAGATTCCTAGAATACGCTACTCTGCAGAAAAGTTCCAGATGCCCTGGCACGCGCCTATCTATGGAACCTTTGTCTTACCCTGAGAAACAGAGTTAGCATCTGGAACGTCTCTTAAAGGGTAAGGGTAAACAAAGGGCTTCTTGCGCCAAGAAGTCACGTAGACACATTCGCTTCATATAAAAGTTCGGTCTCCTAACACGAGACATACAGTCTACCAGAACTATTCAGTCATTCCGTTCGGGTCTAGACGCGGAGACACCTTCTCCCAGACTCAAGTAACAATTCCAGACATTCTGCCAGAGTCACTCAGTTCAGTCAGTTCGAGTCGAGACACCTCTTACACATCACAGACTCACGTAACAATTGTATAACTTTCACCAAATATACGTCTTAAAAACCTAAAACCGGCATTCTTTAACATCTCTCCGACGGCTGTAAAAGGTCAAACGAGAGAACCTCAGCGAAGCGGGCAGCAATCCTCAGGATTCACCGACGCGTTGATACAATTTTAAATAGTATAAAGTATAAATGGCTGCATGTTTTATATATGTAAAATGATTGCATATTTGATACACACACACACACAAATGTATAGCGAGAAAAATATTGCAATACTTAAATATTACAATGAAAATTTGAAACTTTCTTTTACAAAATAATTAAATCGATACTTTGATACTACGAATATATACGATATACTACGAAGTACTTTGTAGAGTATTTTGAAATATGAATTAGTATCCAATTTATTATTATTGAAGTCAATAATAATGATTGTTCGTTAACAGGGTTATGTTTCTTATCGTTATCTCTTCTCTTCTCTGTTCTAAATATTTCAACAATTAAGTAGCATTTTATAAATTTTCGATTTTGCACAAATCAAAATTTGTTCACGATTGTTCTTTCTTCTTATTTGCAACAAAAATCTTGCAATAAACGCACTTTGTGCAATGTTTTGTATTCGTGCTATATAACGAATAAATAAAGTTGAAAGATAAATCATGTGATTTTAATCGAATCTTCTTTTTTCTTTGTATCAATATAAATTTTCAATTTTCAACTTATTAGTCCAATTTAAATTTAATCATTAGAAATTCTTACTTTCAGTTTTTGTAATTTCATAGAAAAGTAATTTAATCTTCGTGTATAATATACCTTTATTGTAGATCTTTTTATTTTGTCTTTTTATTTCAATTATAATACTAATTCAATACATAAATCTGTTTCAGATTTATTAATTTACAGAGAGTATTAGTTATAAAAAATATATAAAAATATGTAGGATGGAAGGTTATAAGAGTTATATTTTTCAAATTTTACTAATCGTTTTTAATTTCTTAGAATTGTTTTAGGTTCAGATTATGGAATTAACAGAAGAAGATTTGTATAATATAACAAGTTGAGAAATCATTAGAAGAATATTTCATATAACATTACTTCATTCCTTTTTAATTATATTTACGTATTTCTATAAATAGAATAAATAAAAATTATTTTTTATAGAAATATTAGGCGGACTTAGGCTAAATTAGGTTTAATTAGGCTACAGATAATTTTAAATTGTTTAAGCATGATCAATTTAAATTGATATTTGGGTATGTAAGATAAGTTAATATTGAAATACATGCATGGTTAAGGATAGTTTTCATTAATTTAAGTAGAATAAATAAAATTCTATATGAGACATGTATTTGCTCAAACTTTTCATATTTGTTTAATTTTATTATTATATAATTTGCGTCTCATGTAGAAACAGTTAGTTTAAGTTTTAACATAATTTCTATTTTCATAGATTTGCACAACAATCAAAGTATTGAACGTAACGTATAAACGTATGATAGAAGAACGATTTATTCAGAAATTCATATTTTAAATTAGTAAATTTTTGTTCGCAAAAGGATGGGTTGCGAATAGGGTGGGTCTTCATTCGCAGCACCTTCGCATGGTGAGATCTTGCTAATCTGTATTACCTGATATATAATTATTAATTGCATTATTATATAGCTAAACAATTAATTATATAACTGATAAAATTATTAATTATATGGCAAGTAATATGCCGAGCTGAGATGTACATATCATATATGTAGATGTACATATTCATTAGATTAGTAAAAAATGAATAATATGTAGTTTTGACATATGGGTAACTAATTTGTAAGTGCATGAAAAATATTTCATCCGAATTTGTGCATTTTTCATACAAGAATATTTTAAAAAGTTTAGGATTAATTATTTCTCCTGCAATGATTATATCTGTAAATGAGAAGATTGTTCTTTCTTCTTCTCTTTAATTCCTTTTATATTTTCTTATATAATATCAAACTTCAATTAAGCTGATAAGTTCTATAATTTTTAAAAATTCAGAAAGATCAATCCTTGGGCTTCAACATACACATCATAAACGAGGTATAGACATTCAAAGATTATTGAAGTGGCAAATAGTCAATCTAAATCCGATTGCCTTTGAATCGTTCCGTATGACAATTGAAAAGTGAATTAAAGGGACACGGGATTAGGATTTCTTGATGGAAACATAGTTATCAAAACTTAAAAATAAGACTCAATGAAATGGTTAAAATAGCGAAAAGAGGGTTACACAATTATTCATATGTCTTAAAATTCTGCCCAATTAAAATTATCTGATCCGATGCAGTTGTATTACAAATGTTATAGCCGTTTGGCTTAATTCAAATTCAGATTTAGTTAACTAATTTATAACGTCATTTGCGCGTTAATTTATAATTCAATTTCAGATATTTTTCAACAATAAATGATATCATACGTCGTTAAGTTCATCTTAACAAATGCCATTGTACCATGAAGAAAAATATGATTCTACAATTTGAAGCTCTTTGATCTTAAAATTTCTCCCATCACTTGATCATATAATTATAATTATAGATATAATTTGTATCACATAATGCTCATTTATATAATAAATTTTTAAAAGTTCATTTTCTTTCGTTAGTCGATTTTGCGAGATACAGGAAATACTCTGTATGTATGCCTCTATTTTTCATTAAATCTTCATGAAATGATGATTTATATTATAAATATAAATATAATAAATAAGGAAGTTTTGTTACTATTATAATATTGATAAATAAAGCTAGTTTATATAAAATATTGAATAATATTTTATGCTGTAGAAATTAAAAGCGTAATTTTTAGTTGACGAATAATAAAATTTATGTTATTTGTCATACTCAATGCACTAATATTAAAATATTATAAATATTTATAATTAAAGTATAACATATTATAATAAAATTGTTATAAATTTAATATAAATTTGAATATGTAATATAAGTAAATGAAGAAATATAGTAATCTTAATATTTTAATATTGATAATAATTTAAAGAATAGTTGAAAATTTAATTAATCAAAAATTGTTTTTAAGAATATGTTATAAAGTATAGTTTCCTTATCATTTAAAAGCATGTCTTAATAACTTTAGAATTTTAATTTACTATATAAAAAAAATAAACCATTGTAAATCCGTAAAATATTACTAAAGCTCTTTATGATATGTAGTAGAATGATTTCGATTAGTTACTAACTTCATATTTCAATATTGAAAATTTGAAAACATTATAATGGATTTAAAAAATCATATTTCTGGGGCATTCACTACTTGATTAACTTCCGTTTACTTCATGTAATTCTGTAATTCATCATTATTCAAACATAGAGCGCTGAAAAACCACTATTTCTTCTACCATTTCTCGTAGTTATGTAAGTCTCATAAGATGCAATGTTTATTCATACCTCGTCTGTGGTACATGCTTTATAATTGTATAATGTGTTATAGTATTTGCATATAATAAAAGTCGAATGTATATATTTATAAAGAATAGAGTAGTTTATAATTATTTATTTACACATTATAATTTTTGTTTGTACATGATGTTACCAAAGTTTTATTTACACTAATAATGCAGTGTTTGTTACTTTATTAATAGTTGTAAAAACTGGTCTGTCCGCAGAATATTGTACAATTTATCAGTATAAAATTTAGTTTATTTAATTTTGAATACGCGTACAAAACTTGTTTGTAAAGATACGTATTCCATTGTATAATGTCTTTATACTTCAAATTATTTTATCACCGCGAGTTTTTTTTTATTGTACAACTTCACAGTGTTTCACCATTGAAATTAAACGAGTCACTCTCGGCAAGCTAATATTTGGTAATATTAGCTTGTATTGTATGCCAAATTTTTTAGTAAATTATGGGTAAATCAAGGACGAGAGCTTCGATGTAACCGTCCTCTTCCACTTCATGCTAGGTATCTCCAGGAGCAGAGGATACAGCATTGGCATGTGTTAATGTTGTCCATAAAGGACTGTGATCCACGGGTAATGGTACCACTGATTTCGATGGTCGTGGAGACCTACATATACAGAATGACAAATTAATATCATTATAAATATTTATTACTTATTATAAATAATAAATGTTGCAATATTTGTTGCAGTAATGATCAATATGTCGTAATGCAAGAAATTTAAGTATTAGGAAAATTGGATAGATGGGGAGACTATTGACAATGATACACGATTCATACTTTTTCATGTTTAATTTAAAGAAATAAGAATGACAATATTAATGACAATATTATCACATACAGAGAATAAGAATCTAACCTAGATGGTACCAAAACTGGATGCTAATCTGGGCTACTAAGTTCCAATGCAGTGCTTTGTTCAGGATCTGATCGTTCTTCAACTACCGTGTCTAGCTCCAACGATGGAAATGCTCTAGATCCTCGATCGCTTCGTAATGATACTGTTCTTGGACGATCTATTCCAGCTAATACATAAATATACGTAAATATTAATATTCTATAACAATAAGAACATTTGATATAGTCTACCAATTCTGTAAATAAAAGCGAATCTTAGATTACCAATAATCAAGATTAATGTTAACTAAATGCATTAAATAGTTTAAATTGTCAATTTGAATTGCATAGTTATCCAAAAGTTTTTATATGCGAAATGCATTGAAAAAGCACTGTATAGGTTTGCATAACGAACAGTTTAAAATCATGCGATTATAACTATGTTAAAAAATATGTACATGCCTTTGGATCAAGATTAAGATGTAGCCAAGCTGCGTATATTGTATCGATAAAAATTCTCGAAAAATCCTCTCTTGTTTTCGATCTTTACAATTATGTTGCGAATCTTAAACCGTTGAGATATAATATTCATAAAAATGTGGATGTTATTTAAACGTATTTAGATGCAATTCGCATAACTAATCTTACAAATTATTTTTATGATTTTATTTATCCCTGTTCAATTTTTGGCGGAATTTAATTCTGTATTAAATATGCAGCAATAATAGCGGCGACGACGGCAAACAATTATGCATTAAATAAAAGAAACTGTGATTACTCTGTGAAATTCTAAAATCTCTAGAGACTCAAGCAATGATCAGGTTGATAAAAAGCTTTACCTAAATCCTCTTTTGATGCTGCACTTGACGAGATAATAAAATAATGTATATGTATTTTAGTTCGAAGAAGTTTTGAAAAACTTAGTTTATACTGAGGCAAATTTATTTTTCGATACATAACAAAATTCGATAAGTAAATCTTTTTTCCTGTAACCTTATCCGAAAGCTGTGTATTCCCTATTAATTAAAATCAGCATGCTATATTTAGTTGACCAAAAAGTAATGTCGTATTTTTATTTTAATGGTTATATTCCTATTTTATAAAGCAAAAAGCTTTATTAAAAACTGTATAAATCCTCTTCATCTATAGCATTTTCATAGTTGCACGGTTTCATTTTTTCGGAATTTATTATCTTCTTTTTGCAAAAGATTTAAGCTTCCATATAATTAAAGTTTCTATTATTAAGTGAATTTTAATGCATTTTAATTCTCTTCGCTATATTCTTTGCACTATGTTACTGTAAATTACTTATTCTTCATTTTGCACCGATTGTTTGCTTTAAAATGATTTGTTTTTGTAATCTTTTGATATAGATAAATTAAATTTGAAACTAAGCTTGAATTAAACTTCATATTTTATCATTAATAATTTCCACATGCATTACAAAATATTTATCATTTATACAATGTCTCTATCATGAAAGTCTTCCATCCATTTTTGAGTTGTAAGTTTGCTTTCTATAATCAACAAACCTTTTTTGTTCCAACATGTTTTCTTTCTCGAAAGTATGTAATAAAATATAACTACTTGAAAATGCAATTTTCAACATTCATTTTCAGAAGAAGAATATTATAGAAAGCACTGTACTTTGATCGATGATATTTCATTTATTTTAAGATTTATTTTTATTTTGAATTTTTTTTTTGCAAAGATGATTTTACATTATGCAGTAGATAGTAAAGTAAGGATACTATTATTACTTATTATTGAAAACTGTAAAAATTTAAACTCCTCCAAAATTACTGGAAAGTTTTTTTTATAACAATAGATCTATCATAATTTCGAAGATTGAAGTTTCCCTTTTGCATACATTTATACGATTTTTTTCGCCATTTTATTAAACATTATTGAACATCAGAATTAAACGACAAAAATTCAAGAAATCCTAATCTTATTTTGCTATTGGTGTTCAAAGTTTAATAAAATGGCAAAAAAATTAAAAAAATCGTACAGAAAATTTTAAGAAATTGTTATAAAGAAAAAAGTTTAATCTTCGAGACCATGGTACATTCACTTAAAATTTTTTAATGTTCGAGGTTAGAGGAATTGAATTTTTATAATTTTCGAAAATAAGTATCCTTGTTTTCCTACTTGTTACGTGATATAAAAACATTTATATTTTCGAAAAAAACTGACGTAAATTTGTTAAAAAGAGAGACTTCGCATTTTAATTTCAATAATTGAATTGTTATATAATCTTTTTTTATAAAATTATAACAGTTTAAAATATAGACAATTTTTTATCAAATGTACCAAATGACCAAATCTAAGATTCTGTAGAAATTATTGACATATTCCAGTAAGAATATAACCAGTGAGATTCCGTCAGCCATAATAATAATTCATCTATCTCATACCATTATCAATATTCATTTTTAAAAAAAGTTCGTCATTTTTCTTAGTTATTGATTTGGGCTAGATAACCCCAAACTAGTAACATTTGCTGAATTAATTAAAGGCTGAGTTTTCCTGTCCTTTCCATTTGTTTACAAATTGAAACATGAGATATAAAAATGTCGCAGACGGCCAGCAACCAATATTAAGGCATGTGCCATCGCGGATGTACATTTATAGCATAAGCGAGGTATATATCTCGTCTGTGTTTATAGGTAGAATTTACATCTAATAGTACTGGCAATTTTAAAAAAACTTTAAATATTTCGAAAATTAAGGCTGCACAGCAATAACATGTAAGAGGGAAAAGTTGTTTAGAATTCAACAACATCAACATATTTCAACCCTATTAAAATAAGTGAGAATTAGCCTTTTTTAGATTATCTTTTATTTTTTCAAATTATGAGCATTCTGTGCAACGTTGCATTTTAAAATGTCCCATAAATGCATAACAATTTACAGTAATGATTTGGATGTTGAAGAATTAACGAAGAGAACGCGTTAATATTTGTGAATTAAAAATTTATAAATGATGTTTATTGATGAGAAACAAAATTACCATTTACTACAGAAGTTCGACATTATTTTTTGATCCAGTGATAACTAAACCGCTTATTTATTTTGAACATTGTGAATCAAGTGTGAAAATATCGTAATTGGTCGCAGTAGTCGTGTATCTTCCGAATCAACCTTATATCATAGTTATCAAGTTTTCTATGTACATTTCGTCGGCATTCAAAAAAATAAAATAATCATGTTCATGAACATTGTAAAGTGACGTGATCAGCAAACATTACATTTCAGCATTAAAATTTATATAGAATAAGCAATTAAAAGTTGAGAAACCAATAAAAGCCTATGATTTAACAGTTTCTCGATACTTTGTTAGATATGACGTTTTTATTGGAAAAAGTAGCCGTGTGAATATGGACACGACATCTGCGTATGAAATATTCTGAAATCGATGTATGAACTCGAATATTCAGGCCAGCATTCAATCTGGTTTAATACCTCTTCAGTTCGCTTTATATACGTAGTACATCCATGTATTTGAATACGTATACATATATACACTCCATTTATAAAGGTATACGATTATACACGTCTATGTGATTGTATGTAAGTATATATTTGAATATACAGGTACGTATACGTATGTATTCAATGACTTTGGGTAGAAAAGTGGCCATGGGAGTATAGCGGTTGTTAAAGAGATTGCAGGTGCTAAAATACAAATGTTTTGTGACCTCAATCCGTTTTTTGTTATAAAATTTGTTTAAAGGAACATTGCTTTCGAGTATGTATTATACTTAAAACAAGGGGAGGACAAGTTCACTTTTACCCAAGTGAAACTTACCTAAACGATGGACAGGGCTAAAACGAACGAGACTGAGAGCCCCGTGATCTAGATCGCAATTTCTTCTTCGAGCTCGTTCTCTCGCGAGTTTTGCTCTTCTTCTTAAACAACAGATAACCATTAGAGCCAGCAATGGAAATCCAAGTATGCATGATACAATTGGAATGATGATACTCTCTGGAGTTACTAAAAAACAACAAAGTAATTTTTAATTTAATTGTGAAGATTTTCTCATCAGAACGTTTCTGAAATTTTGTAAATGAATCCTAATTTGTATATCAATCGAGTTAATACATTAATATCTATTCGATGTTTCTCACAGAATTGTCTTCTTACCCCTGATTCTACGATTTCCATCTGCTAAGTAAAATTGAGCAAATTGAAGATGAGAGATGCAATTTATCACTTCGCAAACTCAAAAAGTTTTTGAGCTAAGTAGCTGCGTTTAATTTTCAAATAAATATGGAAGCAAAAATTGGATTTTTGTTATTCATACAACTTTTTAACAAATATAGTATACTGTAGGTCCAATACTGAAGAGAGTTGACAACAAACGAATCTCTTAATAAAAATTGAAAGAAGTGCTATCACGATAATTTAACTTCCAAGCGCTTCTAAACGATAATTTAACTTCCAAGAAAAGAAAAGTGTTTCGTTTAACGTGATGAGAAACAAGAGATATAATATAAATAAATGGACTTTTATATGAGTTTATATTTTTATATTTTAATAAAATTTAGAAAAGGGAACCTAAACAGAAAATTTAGAGTTTTCTCTGTTAATTATTATATGGAATATCGTATTTTGAATATTTTATATTCTTTTGCATATTATATGCATTCTGCACTTTTGCATTTAAATTTTTTATAAGTGCATAAAAATCTACGGTTAATATATGGTAGCGAAAATATATTTTGAATAATATAACTTACAAATATTTTTTTATTAAAATCAAAATTAGCTTCGTACTATGACATCATTCTAAATTTAAAATTACAACGTCAAAATATAATTTTTTATTTATAAATATCACTTTTCCATTTAGACGTCTAGACAATTTGTAATTTTATTAAGCTTCCACTTTCCGTTTCTCTTAGACCCTTGAGATTGGGAAGTAATCACTTGCTTGGTTACTTCCTTAAGTACAACGAAGATTCGTTCTGTCACAGCAGGATTTTAACGAAATGCTTAATCCTTTCATAATATTTTTAAGTTTGCAAAAAGATTGGATTCTGGATCAGGAAGATAATTTGATAATTCCGTTTCCTTTTATAAAATTAAATTTCCTCATTATCCAATTGTATTATATTTAAGTAGATAATAATCTCATTGGTTCTGTAAAATTCAATGTTATTATTCAAGTATCATTTGAAATGACCGTATGAATGTACGACGTATTACGTAGAATTGTATTCACCATTCATACCATTTTTGAAAAGATGAAAACAATGCTTTATCGTGATATTTTACTACCGTTTGTTTTATTTTATTTTACAAAAAAATTGTATTGACATCTCACCTGTCGGATAAACTAAAATTGTTGGTCTCTTGGATTGTGGAATTGTTGGCATTGTTGGTCGACCCGCCCTCACTTCGACCGACATTTTGCTCTCGATCTGAAACAAAACCAATTCTTCGAAATCGTTTTAATACGTTAATCAAGGATTTGGTAATACGAAAAAAATTCATCAATAACTCCGATTCCATTTTTCTTATAAAAATCGTTCATTGTTCAAGACTCATTGTTTCTCGTGTTCTGTTCCTTAAAAATGAAACGTCAAAGCAGTTTCACGGTTCTTTAATTTCTCCTTTGTTCTTCTTACTTTCTCTAATATCGAGAAAACAATCAAAAGCATCAAATTTCACCGGTCTCTTTTGAAATTTTTTTTATTGATAATTATACACCTTCCATTGTCTACTTTCTTTTTTTTCAGTACAGAAATGTGTTGCATGTTCTTTAATTTCAAATTAGACCGGAACTCGATATAAGCATTCATCGTACATATTAATTGCACGGAAGTCTTAAGAATATACAGAGAGGTTCAGCTAAATGGAATTGCCTATCTGCCTTATTCATTGTTGCATAGAACAATTTTTCAGGACAAAGTTACATATCTCAAAGGCTATATTGATGGCAAAAAATTGTTTGGAGCTCATTTTTTTATGAAATTTCAATTTCATTTTTTATGAATAATTTTTTAAATGAAATTGTATATTTTTTTTCGATATTTCTAGAGAACATAAAATTTGCCGACCCCAATGAACATATTATTAAGACTTAATCTCAAGATATATGTATTAGAAGGTAATTTACTAAGTTTAACTATAATTTATACAGTGGAGTTATACATTCATATTCGAATATTACTGAATTATTAATCACATTATTAATCGGATATTGTTGAAATTATTGATTGGTTAATATCAGTTCTATTCGAAGTATACGTTCGTAAGAAATAATTCGAATATTTAGAAAATTATAATTATTTTTAAACGTGAATATCTCAGGAATAAATAGTCTGAATAGTATCCCAGGTCATTGGGATAGTTAAATTTATCTTTTTTATGCTCTACAAGAATATTTGAAAAAAATATAAAAATTTAAAAAATTATTGATAATCTTCAAATCTTAAAAAAAAAAAAACAATGACCCCGAGGAAAATTTATTTCCACTTTGCAATGTAGCCTTTAAAATAGTGCAACTTTATTATAAGAAATTTCTTCATACAATAAGGCAGACATTTAGCAGATATAAATGTATGAAAAATATTTCATTTTATTAAAAATAAAACGCTGTTAAACTCGTTTTTTAAAAATACGTGCGCCGCCATAAGTAACTAAAGTGATAAATGTAACGTGTATGAATTTAATAAATTTATCTTGATAAAAAGTGATTCTGTTATGAAAATTTAAAGCATTTGGATTTTTTCTTAATGGAAGATTAAAAAAATGGAAGACCAAAAATCGGTATGTAATCAAATTTTTGAAGTACAAAAACATTCACTATTATGCAAGTTGACGTGGTAGATATTCATATTCTCGAAAGTTGAAAATAGATTGCAAATGACAGTTATATATATATATACACATAACATATATATATATATACATACACACACACACGCGCGTGCGCACACACACACATATATATATATATATATGTAAAACTTATCTTTATAGTAGGAAAGAGCTATTTACTTGGATTCCCTTATCTCTTTGTGAAATTCCTTCCGCCGTTCCTTCCTCACTTCGTGCTCAGAAAAGCAATAATGCTAGCCGTATTGGTGTGAATACCGACATAGGTAAGAAGTGCTTTCTTTGTGTACAGGCTTTTAAAGTTTCTCCGTTTTTGAATTCCTTATACTACGAAAGACTTAATTCCTATCGACTTCGAGCCGCAAAGAAACTTTTTGGCTTCAGACTTTCAACTCTCACTTTTTATTAAGAATTTTTGAATTTCTTTGCTTTCCATCAGAGTATCGGCACTGTTCAAAAGATTTTGAATGAACTTTTATCTGTATAATAATTATTTATGATCATTTATTCTTTCTATTTATTCGAACACTTTATTCCAATGACGATTGCAAAATTTTTCCAATGATAATGCACATAATTATTATTTTTGTTTTAAATTTTGTATATGTTTTCATATGGATACATTCAGTATAATTACATACACGCTTAACGTTCAATGTTAGACAAGGTCAACATGAAAAAAATTGCACAACAAAGTGTGAAAAAATATTTCATATTCATACAAATATCTTCCTTTATGTATGACATATGATAATTAGATATAATAAAAAGATTCCTACTCGAATAAATCTTTATCTGAATACATTATGTAAATAAGTACTCATTCGAAAAAATATATTTATTTGATTAGACATTTATTTAAGAGTAATACTATAGATTTTAAATTAATCAAATACACTTATTTTTATGTATCAACTTCGATTTTTTAAAAATATATGTTACGAATGTTTATTTACTCCTATTCTATGAATATGCATATGAAAACAATCATGATTAATGAATTCATTGTAATGATACTATCGAGCCTCATTGGAGTTTGATTTTCCTTCTATGGCGTTGGATGTAATAACTCATTAGCCACTGAAGCAACAAAGCTCGCTACTTTTAAACCGTATCAGATATAGTCTCTTCTTACTTTTTGCTTTTATCTACTCCACGTCGTATCAGCTTGCCGAATATTGCTTCTATAAATTTTCCTGCATATGTGAACTTGGTTTTCTGGGAAAAAAGAGCCAGTTCTGAAATAACAAATAATTCTCTATATGTGAGGTCAGCCTGTATATCAATTTATTGAAAAATTCAGCATCGAATACGATTATGTTTCTTTATTTACATTAGCTAAATGGGTTGTTTATAAAAAGCGCCGAGGAAACACCGTTTTCAGCTAAATGTATAATTTCTTGACCTGGGAAGGTATTCTCGCAAGAAATTGTTGGAATCTGTCCAGGACAAGAATTGCGAAGGTTCTTCCCGTTCTTCGTTACCTTTAAACTTTCTTTGCGAGACGTTTCGCGGCACACGAAATTTATCTGATGTAGTTTAGAAATTCCAAATCGTATCCAGTCGGATTCAGGGTTTCGCCTTTGCGCAGAAAGTAGGTCGTTCAATTATCAGCGAGGTTCTGCTCCAGCTGGTGATATCTTTATTAAAAAGCAAATGGAACTGTTTCGTAATCTATTATAACTATTCAACTCGCGGTACCACGGAGTTCTTGGAATTTTAGAGCGACCAGTTTAAAATTCAGAGACTTATTGATCTTCCCGCACGCAGCTCGTACTAAATTTTTTTCTCTTCTCCGAAAATTCATTTTCCACACGAACGCCATCCTCTCGCAAAAAAACAGTGTTCAAGCGTGTAAAAACAGCATCCATTACAGCTAGACGAAAGAATTCCATTTGCATTCTCTCTAAGTTACTCCTATCTTGTCGTATCAACCGCAATGTGCTGTCTCTTTCCCGATTATTTACTAACCTAGTTCGTGGTACGGTGAATTCAGAAATCACTGGTCCTTAGAGGAAACCTAGGTTCGAATTGTGTTTCATTAAATCAACATTATTTACATATGTATACGTTGTCTGGAATACATATTATGGTATTATAACCGTGTTATTACGATTTTCCCGTATATCGACTCGTTACAAATGAACACGTTTGTTTTAATTATAAACTGGCAAATGCCCACTCCAATCGCGCTTGAAACTATGTTTTAATCCAATCCGTACAACAACGTGGGGCCGTTTGGTCGTAATATGCAAATGAAATAACCGAGAACCTCTAGTAATTTCCAAACGCAATACATGTGCGTACATGTGCACATATATGCTGTGCCGATTTTCTCTGGACTGTGTAACGAGGCTTGATAAATAATTCCAGATAATTCAACTATTGTTGTTAGCCAGAGGATTATACTGATCTATCGTAATTCACGAAATGTTACGTAAAAGCTGATACGTTCATTGGTAAATCGCCGATATTAACCCTTTGCGGTCGTATTAAATTTGGACATGGGTATCGTACTGGTCGGAATTAATTTCCGCTGAAAGAGTAGTGATACATAACATGTAAGATTACTAAGGATAAACAAGATTTATTAATTCCTTTGTGAACTTTAGATATATGTTTGTACAATAATGTGTTTTAATGTAATGTTTTTAGGTAAAAATTATATTTTATATAATTTTTACTTCATTTTTACTCCAATATGCAGTCCTGGTTTTCGATTACATATATCGCAAAAATAATTAGTCTGGCGTCTTCCGCCCATGATCTTTCTGTTTGAACATATATGTAGTTTGCTATTAAGCCTTTCCTCTTTATCTGAGACCGATGGTCTTCCTGGTTTTGAAGATGTTCCATCACGAAAATCACCTACAAGTTGTTCCACCAATTTTCGGACAAACATAAAATGTGACATAGACGTCCTGTTCTCTCTTCTAGCTGACACCTTATATAAGATGTAGCTATTAATTCCATAAACCTCTAACCCCCAGAAAAAAATTTTTCTCCACCATTTGCGACATTTTCTCATAAAACAATATGAACTTGCTAATTGGTCAGCCTTATCGACACCTCCCATATTCATATTGTAATTTATAATAACATTTGGTGTATCTGTGAAAAAGAGTCTGAAAAAGTCGATAGGTTCCGTGCAATGAACAGGTACATTAGGTCCAACAATCTTAGATCCCGTCGAAAAATTAGTTTTTGATTGTGGCTGATCTCTGCGCGTAACGTCTCTCCAAGTAGTAAATTAGTTTATACTACTGTTCTCTTTTTCATCATTTTCTTCTACTTCACTGTCGCTGGATATTACTAATTGCCTCAATCTTCGCTTCACTGGAACTATGTCACTACCAGAATCACTACAAACGTTATCACTTTCTATATCAGAGTTAGTATTCAAAGAGTCAAAATAAAACTCTTCATCGCTATTTTCAGTTTCAGAGTACACTTCTTTCGGTAACTTTCTTTTTGCCATTTTGGTATTATTTTGAAATATCTTAAGAAGCGAGAATGCCTAATTGCAGTTAAACACAATTTGTAAAATATTATTTGAAATTCTACAAAGTATCTTCGAAACTTGTCGATTTCCATACGCTCAAGAGGCGACCGACTCGCCGCGGCGTCTTGCATGGCGAGTGAGAGATAACACCTTTTGTTTACACTGGATTTCGTTATCCCTAATTAATAGGAGCACAGTATTGGTCCGTGAATAGGTTCTTTAGACATTCAGGTTCGATAAGAGAAAGTGTAAACTGATACATGGATGAATATAATATAAGATTAGTATGGTTCCTTGCTATGGTGGCTGAGAGCAGACATACGACCGGAACGGTAAAAAAGCTTTGGTGGCTGAGAGTAGACATACGACCGCAAAGGGTTAAAAGACCTCATACGGCCGTTAATGATTCGCGGTAGGCTCGAGATCGGGAGCGAGGATTACGCCAGTTTTCCCAAGTTGTATTCGACTGCGCGCACACACGAGTACTGTTTTCCAGAAATTTGTACGAGGCTTCAGCTCTCGCCTATCACCGTAGTTTTCCACCAAAGTTGGTTCAAAAGGAACGGTGTGATCGATTCCCATCACTTTTATTCTCGTTGCTTCCATTAATTAAACCTCTTGCGATTACATAATAGATAAGCTATATTCGCTACTTTTTCCTCTCATCTCTACAATTTGATTCCCTTTCTCATAATTCGTATACCTCTCTTCTTATAGGGGAAATTGTCCGTTAAATCATCATCTACGAAGATTTAAGTTGAACCTCGTTAGGAACATGTAATTCACGATTCAATAAAGCTTCACGTTAGAAGGTCACGACTGATGCCTCTAATTAAGCTATCGTACAGGATTTCTACGTATTTATATAAGTCAGTCTAAAAAATTGTTGCGATCATTAAAGTGCACTAATGAAGATTTGACAATCGTTGAAACAATGTGTCAAAAAATCTAATTATAATAGAACGACAATTAACTAAGTGCTTTATTCGAAATATCGATTGTCCGAATTGATCGATCATCTGAATACAGAAGGACTCACGTATGTAAATAGAAATATTTAAACTACATGTCTAACAGCGTTTATATCTTTCACGTATCCAATACACGAACATGTATCCTTTCTGCTTTAAATGTTTCATTTAAAACTCATCTATGTTTAATGTACATAGAGTGATTCACATTAATATTCGGGCACTAAATATGGAAAGTTAATTATTTTATAATTAATTATAAGTTACAAAATAATAATTATAATTTTGTAAAAAAATATCGTGCAATGATAAACTTGAGTTTATTTTGCAGCTTAAAATCTCTATTTCCGAAATATTTTTCATTTTATTCTAAAATGTTTCTACATCATTTAAAATTTTTTTCTTCGCAACTGAATATAGAATAGACTTGCAGGCTGTCTTCAGTTTACAACGACTTTCGAAAATTTGATATATGATATATTTTCACCATTTTATTAAACTTTGAATATTGGGCTTGGCCCAATTTTGGACGACGAAAATTCAAGAAATCACAATGTTTTCATCGTTACATTTTTTTTTCGTCTGATATTCAAAATTCAATAAATCCTACAGTGAGTTTTAAAGATTGTTATAAAGAGGAAGCTTCAATCTTCAAATTCATTGTGAATTCAGTCAAAAAAATTTTTTTTTAATTTTTATATATTATGATAATTTATAACATTTCAAAAAAAAAAAGTGTCTTTCTTCACTTTGTCATTTCCTACACAGTGTAAAAATGATATATGTGGAAACTGGAAACTTCAAACTTCAAAATGAGCCCAAATTTTATTATTGTACGATTTCTTTTTACGGAGTTATAATTTCGATATTTAGTGGCCGAATATTTAAACATCAGGATATTAATGTGAGTCACTGTAAATTATATGTAGATTTCATGTATGTACATGTATGCCATGAATATTAAGATTAAGGAAAAGAATGATGCTGTAATTAAAAGATAAATACCGTTTATGTTTGAAAAAGGATGAAAAATGCGTCTAACTTAATTAAAGAAAAAGTCTACAAATAGCGATATTAAAAAATAACGAATCAAAATTATTAAATATTAAATCTCAAATCTTAAAAAACTTATTGAAGGATTTTTTTTATCCAAATTTGAAAATAGTAAATGAATTAGATCGGGTTAAATACAAGTGTATGATTGGATGATTGAAGCATGATTCATTAATTTAAGAGAAAACTCTTGAATTAAATAGAACAAAATTAGATAGGAATGTAAGTTTTGAAGTATCTAGTGATTATTAAACACGCATTAAATATCCATACGTTACATATTAAACATCCATATTTGAAAAGTGTATAATTTCTAATTGATTCATGACATGCTCAGAAATTTGGTTCTTTTACATTCATTATCCGAAAAACCGCTTGTTCAATTTGTCTCTTAATTAGTTTGGATAATCGTTCTACTGTAATTTGTAAAAAGACCGCAGCAAATTATTTCGCGTCATTTTTGATGAAATTTTGTACTCGGTGAAAGGAGCAAAACATATTTCTTCTTTATTCGGTATATTCAGTTTATTTTCATAGATTTTCTATAACATTTACGAAATAATGAATAATCACACAGTTAGAGAAAATATTCTCCGTTATTGAAGTTGATAAATCTTTTCTATAAGTATAAAAAATTTGTTCAAAAAGATCAATGCTTTAGCAAATTGTTTTATCAATTTGGAAATATTAATTTTATATTATTTTAATTAATTAAGATATTTAATATTCGAAACATCTGGATTCTGATACATCAATTTCCCTTGATCTTTGTATTTTAATTTTAATGTAATTTCAATTTTATTTTATTTATACTTATACATATATTATTACTATATTTTTTATTTCCTTTCTTTTGCATTATATCTTTTTGTATTGTATTATAAAGGAATTCAGATACATTTCTAGTTTAACGGCTTCTCTAAATAACTACCTTTAATAAGAGGTTCATTTTATCACTGAAACGAGAAATTAATCGGTCGAAAAAGTTATATAATTTCTGTTACTTCTTTTTAAAAAAACGTCATATTAAAAAAATTATAAGCCAGTGAAAGAGCTAAAATTTGGAAAAATCACTAAACTAGGAAGTCACCGGGATTCATCCCATAGAATAAATAAATAGGTAAATCAATAAATAAATATCTAATATTTAATGTTCGCGCGCGTGATAGCGAGACGAGATCGCGTTTATCTAAGACTTGTGGACTGTATAATTCGTACGCTAAGTATTAGGGGCTTGTCCCCTCGTAGTAACTCTATCGCAGGAGAATATCTTTATTTGTCGGAAATCGAATTGATTCTGAATCTGGAAGCCGAAGGAAAGCCCGAACGTCTCCTCGGTTCCCCCTCCTTCGGCTTCGGGAAAGCGCGGTCCGTGGTCCAGGGTGGGGCACGAAGGGCCAGATAGCCGTTGCCGTCCTGGGTGATCTCGCTGGGCCGTGTTTTCTCACGTGTTTGGCGCCATGCCTCAATTCACGGTCGAGGGTCTTGTCTGCCTAGAACAAAGTCCAGCTTTGTGGCCAAGGGTTTCTGGCGAAGCAGGCCTGCTAAGGGTACTTAAAAACCAATAAATTTTCCAGTACGTGCCTGCCCTCAGACTGTGGGTATTGTAGCATGGCACCTCTCCCGAACATTTAATGTTTTAATATTTTAAGTAATTAAAATATTTAATATTTAATATTATTTTAATTGATTTAACTGAGAAATTATAGCTAACATTACATTTTTCGTTCATAAAATATCGTTTTCTATAGATCGAATGAAATATGTATATTATGAAAGTCTATGTAGAAAGATCTAAATCTAAACTAATTTCTGGTATTGATATATACCTGTAACTCTTTTGGCACTGATCAATTGCTCGGTGATATTGATGTAACATTCATCTCAACGTTGCACTTCTCTTTTACGATCTCGTTAAACGAGATCTTTGATGAGAAAATTCTCTTATGAAACTCCAAAAGCAAGGACAACGTGGTTTCGGACGTTTACTTATTGCTAACCTTTTACCAAGAAAAAGACAATTTCTATTGTTAAATATTGCGGTTAATTGCCGAATACTGAAACATAAATAAAATATTTTTTTATATTATTTTGTACATTTCTGAAATTTTATCGTTACACAATACCTGACGTAATATTCGCTCGTTAATTCAACGAAATTTAGCAAATTTTATTGATTGAGCACATGTTAAGCTCTCCAATATCACTGAACACGATAAAAATTAATTAGCGGCTCGGAGTATTGATCGCGTAGTTATAATGGGATAAAGAATGCTGCCGGGAAATTAATCGAATTTCTTGCCACTACGAGTGAAGTTTATCCAGGACAAATTAAAATCAGGTTAAAATATTTACATATTTAATTATATTTTCATCGAAACTGTCTGTATAAAAATGAGAAATAAGCAACTGTTTGTGAAGAAAGGGGAAGAAAAAATAAATTCGCTAATCACATAATTATAAAGTTAATCGAATTATCATTTGTAAAATTAAAAGGTAATTTCCTTCGTAAAATGATCTAAACAATCGGAGGAGTTTGTGAAACGTGACGTAAAACACGAGGGAGGATTACTTAATCCCTGCTCTTGCGAACGAAGTCTAGAACCCGATCGATATTCAGTGTCGTGTATCAGGTTGCGTCCTCATTGCGTCGTCGTCGATATCCTTGCCGCTGGCTTGTTAATTAATCGTTTTATTAATTATGGGCCGTCATCACGCTAATCGATTAAACGTCAGTCTTTTAGCTAATTGAAATATATCGTGTTAGAAATATAGAGATACTCGTACATTGACACGTTTTCAATTAATCGATTTAAAAACGTAACGACAGTATCTATGTCGAAATTAATTAAAAGATAAATCAATCACCATTTAATCGGAAGAACGGTTTAAATGTTGAAACAGAGAATTTGCATTATCCTTTAGCTCTAGTTCGTTTCTCTCGACCTTGCAGCAACTACAGGATCGATCGGAGTATCCTTGCAAGGAAAGAACCGTGAAACATAATACGAAATATGTCAGAGGAAACGTGACTTCGGCCCATATTCTTTTACAGCATGAAATTTGCTTTTACGCTCACTTGACCCTTCTCTTTTTTCTCCTTTCGGATATGAGCAACTATAAAACGTCAAATATCAACAAAATAGTTGCAAATGGCTGTCAAATTTGAATCGATACATACTGGATTATTTTATATACAGTTCTTCATTCACTGGCAAAATATTTTCAGTCTTTCTCGATCGAGATTCATCTAATTTCCTTTTTTGTATCGAAACGTGCATTTTATTTACTTTCTGATTCTTTTTTTTTTTTTTATCAATTATTTATTTCCCTTATTTAGTAATCGAGATCAGATACCAATGTAGTATACAAAAATGGGTTAGTCAAAACTTCGAAATCCCTCGGAACTCAAGAAAGTTTCGAGTTTCGAGAATTCGAAATTTTGTACTTTGTACTCTTGAAACTCGGGTAAAAAAGATGAGATTAACGAATAAAGAATCATTTGTGAATGAAAGAATGTTTGATTGATCGAATGTTCGGTGTAAGATGTTGAGTGATCGTACATAAGCAGATGTACGATCGATTGTAACTTTAGAATAATAATGTAAAATTTAAAGAAATTATAAAAAAAAAAATCTCATTACGCCACTATCAACGGTATATTCTGAACGATTTTTCAGTATATCTGCACTATGGTTGACAAAAAAAAGTAATTAGATCCAAAAAGCGTTTTGATGTTCTTAAACAAAAATCTAAATTAGATATTCTTGTACGTAATTATATTTTTGTTTAATCGTGGGCAACAAAATTTATATAAAAGTGTTGACTTCAGTTCTCAAGACAAGAAATTCCTCTTACGAAATAAAATCAGTACTTCAAGTTTCAAAAGTTTCGAAACCTTACAAAGTAACAGGTTCGACTTTCGAGGGTTTAAAAATTAATTTCAAACCCATCTTTAAATAATGTGCGACCAATTTATACTGATGTAATAGTGATGTTTGGCACATTTACTTATCGAAGGCAGAGCGAGATACAGGTCCTTTGTCTACTGTTTGTCAGATGCAGATGTAATGGTATCCTTTAAGCCCAGGACATCGTTGATAGCGATGTTGACCTGGATATCGCTACGAATACTTGTCAAGGTATATAATTGCGGTAAGTTTCTCGCTTTGGATGCTTAACGGCTGGCTTTTCGGTAAAGCAAGCGGTGCAATGACGGTCATGATACCTAACATACTGTATTAGAATAATTTCTGAGTGCTCTTCTTACTCGTTGAAGTGCGTACAAACCGTCGCTACTGTTTGTGATTCAATGGGACTGCGTTTGTCTTGATTTCCGGTCCGCAATCGGAAACACATGTTCCCCAGAGGCAGCTTTCCTCTTCTGCTCAACCTATAAATTTGGACGCTTTGATACGAAATTCGTTTGATTTAATTTCACGGTCGAACCACGATTTTCAGAGAATGTACCCGGAAAAAAAAAATTGAAAGAAGTTGGGTTTGCTTAATTAAACGACGTTAGCGCTTTAATAGAAAATTAAAGATATATTAAATAAAATATATTAATATATTAAAAATATATATATTAAAATAATAATAGTATCAAAATCGTTTTATTTGACAATCATTTTATTTACATTTTGGATTTTTATACATTTATAAATATAAGAATTTTTAAAATACAAAAATTCAGAGAATACATTAAACATGAAAAATTTTCTAAAATATCGAAAATATAGTGCTTATTATAAGATTTGATAACTAAAATAAATTTCATAATATACAAATTCTATTATTCAAAAAAATATGCATTTAAAAAATCATCTGCAATCATTAACGCAGTTCAATTTTCTCGACTAAAATAAACAAATTGAGTTCGCACAAGTAGGATCTCGATTTTTTATGTTTATTCTACGCATAGGCTAGCACGTACATTTCCATATGCTGACGGCATAGCTTCGTATTTTCCGTTCTCACTTTATCTAAGAGACGAAAAATTTTCAAACTTTTCGCGATTCGTATCTGTGAAGACGAAAGATTCCATCTCGAATTTTTGTCATACGAGCAGAGGAAAAGAGGGCAGAATTTTTTTCCGCGCTCGAGTTTAGTACAGGTTTTCATCCAGACTATGAAAGGAATACTAGAAATCCAATCACTCTATTTTTTTCTTTTTTTTTTTTGCATACATAGAATATTACGTACTCGATATTTCGAAACGTCGTCATAGCCGACGTTTATAAAATTCAATCAATTTGATTTATCTTTCACTCGATATTAAGCTAACGACATTTTTATTAAATTTTGCTATTATTAAATTTAAATTTATTATTTAAACTTAAATTGTAAACATCGAGAGGAATAAAATAAATGTTATAGCAACTTATAATATAGCGGTATTTATGAGTATTGTTATGTATGGCTTTGCTGGAGTAGTAACATTATGCAATAATTGTATCATTATCGGGTATAACCCGGAAACAATTTTCCGAACTGTAGTATCACCGTATTCGTAGCTCTGACCGGATTCCAACGCGGCATCTCTTAGAAAATTTAAAAACGATGACGTTTTGCAAATATGGCAGAATATCATCTCCGCCACTAACGACCATTCCAAAGATATTGTAGAGATGAATATAAAAACTATTGCGTGATGGCTGAAATGATTCTTTGATTTTTTGGTTTTGATTCTTTCATCTCGATTCTTCGATCTTGATTTTTGATTTTTTAACATTAGAACTATCGACGACTAAAATCTAAAATTTCCATGAGAGATATTAAAATAAAAAAATAGTGAAACTCTATAATATAATATCAATAGAGTATACAATTCTTTTATTTATATAATTATATTTATATAATTTACGGAAAATCATTTAAGTTTTCAAAGATGTTTTACGTTAAAAACGGGTTGGTCATTTTGATAATTTTAGTATTAATCTTTTCTTGTTGCTTTTAATCTTTTATACCTCACAGTTAGAGCACACAGAATACAATTGAAAACGTTTTCTATCTTTGTCTTTGTTATTTTAAATCTCTGTATCTGGATCCCGGATCGTTCTACATCGGAAATACTGTTGATCCCTTGTGAGATGTCTACGAAATTTCCGACCCCTGATTCTACTGAAAGCTCCGGTATAACTGTATATAAAAGTACTGATATGCTTGCGACTACGATCAGAAAGAATAAGATTTATTGTTAGTATTTTATAAAGCAAGAACGTATAGATATACGTTCTCTTGCCATTTTGACGTACAAGTGTTTATTTTTTACAAGGAACGTCCCATGAAGAATTTTTATCACATTAAAATGATATAAGCGATTGTACAAAGCGTCAGAATATAAAGAATTAAGACATTGACTACCATACAAAATTTATTTTGTAATTATATTTTATAATTTTTATAAAATATTATGTTACTGAAAGTGCAATGGAAACACACTTTTTTATGTTATTTAAAATTTTGTTCTCAGTGATATTCATTTTATTTTAATCATCGTAAAATGATAAGGATAGAAACGTCAGCCACCGTTGTGCGCCGTCAATGTGTTAACAAATGGTCCGCGTCTGTCTAAACTAGATTTTTCTCACGTAGAACTTTCCCGGCGTCACGATAAATCATTCGAGTTATTCGACTGTACATTTTCATTGGTCGTCGCTCAAAATGTCGATGAACAAAAACGTGTTAGAGACAGCGGTAATGACCTGTGATATTACGTTCGTAAAGAAATCTACAACGAGGTAACCGAACGCCAGAATGCGAAACGAAATTTTATCGGCAATCTAGTCGATATTTCAGTTTACTGGGTCGTATCCATCTTATGTCACAATGTCGTCCCTGAACGCGTTGATGTTTTCCAACAGATGCGCCAACATTGACGTTCGTCGTTAGTAAAAAATCGACGACGAAATAATACCTTCGTGGAGTTTGTGAGCGTGAAATTGATGCGTTTTCAAAGCGCAGAGAATTTACTTCGCCCCACATACTTTTTGTGCATTTCTTCAAATTTATTATAGCAAAAACATCAATGAATTTTCTTTGTCGGCAAACTTAACAATATATTTATTTCAGAGATATTATAACAAAATATTGCAAATTGATTCAACTCTCGCGTTTGAAAACATCCATTGACAAATATCGAATTGGTTTGAGAAAATATTATCTGTATTGCATCCGTTCAGACGCTTTGATTTCTAGTCGTAATTGGTGCGCTGCATCTCTCTAAGCTCGAATTTCGAAACTTTAATCGAGATATAATCAGAGTACGATCTCTTGCCGTATCCTTAGTCCGTGATCCATTTATAATTTTGGTTCATCAACCGTAACCCAGTGTGATCTCGGTTCGCAAATTCCGAAAGCGGGAACTGTCCAAGTCACGGCTCCCTTGTTGAACTTGAACGAGCCAACGTTAGAATTCATAGCGTAATCATAGAAGAGGATCCATTTAAGACCACCGTTATCACATACTCCTGCTCAGAGAACGGGATTTAATATCAACGTTAAACATCGTTATCCTAATTAATATTTTACGATAGTGATTATCATGATTGAGACAAATGTTAGTGAAGTTTCTCTCCTTCTGGCATAATTTTTATATCTTTCTCAATTTATGACAAATTCGTAGTTCGATAAAACAAATGTAAATGCAAAGAGTGAATCCCTTAATCGTTATAATATTTCTTCAGGAAACAAAGTTCCTTCAATTTAATTCAATTGCTTTTTCTAATAACTTTTGTACAAAAAAAGTTGCGAGCTATTAAATCTAAATGTTACAGAAATAATTGCATCTAACTGTCAATATTTTGTTCGGTTTAACTGTCAATTCAACCAGGATTCGAGGATCTAACCAGAATGTAACAATCGTTACATGAAGTGAACACGAAGTGTAAGCTCCAGACATATTTTGTTTGCTCTTCATGTAATATGTACACATGGTAGCAAAACATGCCGTACGTATGTAAGTACGTGCATATACCGTGGCGTAAATTTCAAAGAACATCGTAGATCTTGCATCCATTAGACAGTTCCAAAACCATTCGTGTAACCATTCATGATTGTAATAGTCCCTTCGTCACATCTTTTTTGCTTGCATTGTAATTTTCAGTTTATAGTTTCGATCGATTGTTTGCCATAATCCGTTTATCCTTCTGACGAGTTTCATATACAACGATTTCTATTAATATTTAGACATTTAAACTGTTATAATTTTGCGAAGAAATATTGCACAACGATTGCATCAACCATCTCGAACCTTGAAGCCTCTACTTTCAAAACGCACCGTTCATTTTATTCTACGATGTTTTTGCATTATGTAGAGGGCGAGAACTTTTCTTTTCGAAAATATATATAAATTGTCATAGTACGTGAAAAATTTTCTTCATGGTTTTCTTCATATTGAATCTACAACAGATTTGAAAATTGAAGTCTCCCTTTTACAACAACTCTTGAAAAGTTAATTCTTTTTTGCCATTTTATTAAACTTTGAATATTAGGTTTGAAGAACGAAAATTCAAGAAATAGTAACATTCTTTTTGTTATATTTGTCTTCGACTGATATTTAAAAATTGGCGAAAAAAGTCGTACGTCAGATTTTAAAGAATCATTATAAACCTTCCCTTTACGATTCCTAAAAACTTACTGTACGATTTTTGTTGTCAATTTTTTGAATGTCAGACGCAAACGAACATAACGGAAATGTTGCGATTTCTTGAATTTTCATCATTTAAATTTAATATTCAAAGTTCAATAAAATGGCGAAAAAATTGTAGATAAATCAAGTTTTCGGGTATCATTGTAAAAAGAAGATTTCAATTTTCAATATATTTTAGATTCATTCAGTCATGAAAAAAAATTTTCAATATTTTTACACATGACAATTTGTAGTATTTTCAAGAAAAAAAGTCTTATCCACTGCATGATATAAAAACATCTTAGAATAACAGTCCGTTTTGAAAGTAGAGATTTTAAATTTTGAAAAATGAAATCCAAGTTTATTATTTAAGATTTCAAGTTTTCAAAATGAATTCCAAGTTTATTATTGTACGATTTCTTTTTGCAAAGTTTCTTCTGCGAATGTTGCAAAATTTAATAATAAATTTCATAAATTTTTGTTAAGTTATAGTCATAATTTTGTGGTTTATTTCTTTCTTATTGTATATAATGTACGGTATTAATTAATTTTTGCTTGGTTTTATTTTGTCAATAACAGAGACATATTTAAAAATTACATTTATTTGGCATAGGTGATTGTAGAATGGACTAAAATAAAGATATCAAGATGATTATTATTCAGAATTTTATCGTCATTGTTCGTACTAAAATAAATAATTTATATCGTAAATTGATAAAATGGTGAATTCAGAAAATAAATAATTTTATTTATTTTTGGAAAATATAAACTGGAAATTCCTTTACTTTCCAAACTCTCAGTTCTTTCTCGGTAATTTTTGTATAAAAATAAAATTATAATAAACTCAACAAAAGAATAGTAACACGTGGAATAATCTATAAAACTTCCACAGCAATCGATCATGTAGTCTTTGAGATTTTATTTACGTCAAATAAAGAAATTATGTTTTGTCTCCTTCAAAGGAGAATACCTCTTCGAAATATTTAGTATCCGAATATTTAAATATTCTGATGTTAATAGGAATCAGTATATGTATGTTTGTTTGCATGCTCAAAACAAAGATGGAATATTCATTTCGCACTGGCGCTCGATCGCGAAACGCTATTAATTTTGAATACGAATAGTTTGCTCATCGTGCTTCGCGTTCGCATTTGATTACCGTTCAGATTGTTGATTTGGCAAATAATCTGGCGAATGTGCGAATAATTATCTGATATTAACGTCCCATTGATCGGAAATTTGAAAAGCAATCAAATGACGTTCGATTAAAAGCACGTGGTCACGCGAGTAGGTAGTTTCTAACACATTTTTAATTTATTTACCAGCGAATTTCCCTGCTTTCATTGTAATCAGCGTATTCATGTGAATTTCTCTCCTCCAAATTTCGACGTAATTCGCAAGATTTAGAAATTATACATTAGAAGATTTGAAATATTATAATTTCAATCGATATTTAATTTTGGTCATTTCAAACAAGTGCGCTCTATTACTACGACACACGTTTCACGAGCGTTATTTACAAATTGCCCGATGAAGAGTTAAACAAAGTGTGTCGATGCTAATGTGTTCGATAGTTTCCCCTTGGAAATTTAGGTATATTGTCTGTAGCCGAGAACAATCAGCGGTAATAGTCCTTCCATTTTCCTGACTCGAAATAAAGTTTCACAGGGATATATCATTAAGAAAGAATGCGTGCGCTGGATATATTAAATTCCGAGATGGTCGAGTGAAATTAATTCTAATGTCGTGGATAAGGTCTTTGCACTTTTCATTACCCGCTCTCTCTTCTTCTCTTTTTCTCTCTGCATTTTTTAATCCAGCTGTTTTAAAGGAGTATTCTTACATTAAGATTCGACTAAAATAAACGAGGGAACCTTAATATCTCCGCGCGATGTAGAAGCACCTCTTCTTTCGCGATGCTAGTTCTCGAATGCCGATGCTTGATTTTCCATTCGAAGTTAAGCAAAAGAACAATCGCACAAAACACGCAACTATCGGAAAATGAGAAAAGCATTCCAGGAATAAAATATCCAACTTCGCTCGTCTCCCCGTGTTTGCAATAACTGTGATTACAACGACGTTCAGACGACCATTTCTTATTCGGTTAAGACAGACAACTTGGTGCCTCTGCAAAAACGATCACACGCTGGTGATACAGTAGCAAACTAATCATGGCAAAATTTCTCGGTTCGATTAATTGCGATTCAGATTTTCTCAGCGAGTTTATTGGAATTTTTCACAGTGGAGATTACAAAGATGACGCAAACAGAACTGAAGCGTCGTTGGAACGTAAAATTGAAAACTTTTGTTGCGTTGAGAAAATCTATTTGTTTCAGAAAACTTTAAATTTGATATTTAGAGGTTTGTCAATAAGTAGATCATAAAGTAATTTTTATAAGAGGAACTTTTTATGACACGCTACGAATTTAAAAACGTTCTGCGGAAAAAAAGAATGATATCGATAGAGAGAAAATTAAGAGGGAATAATAGAATGGAGTTGGGTAATGGGTTCAAATAAGCTTAATGGTTTTTATGTTCGTTCCAGCGATAAGCATTTAAAGGTTCACAAAAGCGACTAAAGATGTGTCAGCGAATATAAATGTAGCTTGATCATGTCTTTGCAATGAACAGAGGGAATAATTTTTTACACCTCTGTATGTGCATTAAACTTGAAACAAATATCCTTTGCTTATCTATTTGTCTTTCGAGTTTAATTGCTTTTGATCTTTGTTGATATAAATCGTTTTGTTCAAGTTTTCTTGTTTGTTTACTTCTAACCATGTCCGTTACTCTGTCTTGTATTGCTTCGTCTATTTTGAACGAGGAGCTATATAAAAAATATTTGCATACTCAGTAATTTGGAGATAACTTTCTGTAAAGAAATATCATTTTGATTTAGTCTAGTACATTATTGTACATAGAAGCAATATGCTCATTTAAAAATATTAATAATTTACTGTTTGAAAACAATAGAAAAAGAATGAAAATCTCATAGACAAGCAATTATTGGCATACTTACACACGGCGTGGAAATTAAACATTTCTTCATTTTTATATTCTAATAATGAAATACTAAGAATATAAACAGATGTTTGTACTATCTTGTATATTTAGTAACTGAAAAAGAAATCATTGCTCCTAAACACAGTGAGATATCTGTGCATGTGCGAACAAAAATTATTTCTTTGTACAGGGTGGTTACTGAAAAACTGAATGATATAAAACAAAAAAATAACTTTTACAAATACATGTTTTTAAAATTTTTTATTATTTTTGTTACGGTGAAACACCGAAATCTGGAGAATGTCGACTTTCACCGGTGAATGTCAACATTCACATAGTCGCTTGGTGTATATCCGAAATATTTGCTAAATACCCTTATTTCTATAATACTGTATGTTCGTTTCCCCTGGTTTTAATGGTACAATTAACTTCTCTTCATCATTAGTTTTTAAAACATCAAAACGTTTTAATCGTCTGTAATCCAAAGCTGTGTTGCATTTAATTTTAGCAGAAACCACTTCAGAAAGTATTTTAGAATACTTTTCTTGAGAAAAATAAAAACATATTCGATCTTTCACCGACGTATTTCGTATCTGTTGACATTTACCGGTGAAAGTCGACATTCTCCAGACTTCGGTCATTCACGGTAACATATATAATAGCAAAATACTACAAGAATGCAGAAAATGTATTTTACAATATGTGATTTTATAGAGGTTTGTGTTACTCTGTATATTTTAAACGAAAACCTATATGCAGTTCTATTAAACTCAAAAGAACTTTATTGAATGCATTTACTGAACAATAATCAAGTATGCGAATGATATTCCGACAGTGCCAAGAACAATGCTTGATTAGTTCTTGCCGCGAGTATTCACGAACAGGTGACGTAGCTTTGTAGATTATAGTGATAAATTCACTGGCGGAAATATGAAGCAGTTTGTTCAACTGGAGAGAGAGGTAAAATATGGTGGCGGACTTAGAATTTTGTAGCAGCACGTATCACGTCAATAAAATTCGCGTACATTTCATATAATTAAGTCAATTTCTAAACAAAATTTAATTATTGTTTCTTGTAATATTATTAGTTCAATCGTCATCAAAGCACAATACTTTTTTTCTATTAATTTCTTTTTTTTTACCATGGTATTTTTTACGTAGTTCATCGTCAATATTTCAATCAAACTCCCGCCGTTTGAAGCTGTCGTTTTTTTTTTTGTCATTTGTTTATCTACATTTTTAACTAATTTTGAGAATATTTGTGCAGCGATTGCGTCAATAAATAGAAAATCATTTCACCATTTTGTTGGGATCGAAATCGGGAAGAGGACGCTTAAGTGGAGAGGTGTTTTTTCAAATTGTGTCGAAATATCAATATCAAGTATCACTTGCTTTGTATTATGCAAGAAACATGTTTCACGGTCCTTGGCACATCATACAGTAAGGTAGCGTAGAATGAGATAGTTCTAATTTTAAGAATTGGGGATAGCGACGGACGCTTAAGTGGACACTACTGTATTCTCCTTTATTTTATACAGTTTCCCCTGATTTCATCTTATTCCGATGAAAAATTGGACATTGACCATCTCGATAATAACGAAGATTTTTCGAATGTTATTTTCATTTTGCGATATTAACAGAGCGAAATATCAAACGTAAGAAACGAACAGGAAATAAATTAATTCGTAGAGCGAATGAAAGAATTCGATCAGAAAGTAAAAGAGTAATACGATTCATTCGTGGACGGTCGAACTTTCCTGAAACAATATTTTTCAGTCTTGAGATGAGATTCTGGTAATAGCCTTGGTATTATGAGAAGCGCGGAAGTTGAACATTTAAAATAAAGGAGAAGTCACGGTGCGAATTTAGAGATATATCTCCGATGCGTTGTGAATCACTGATGTAATTCTCAACAGATTTTCAATGGATAATTTATATTAAATTTGTTATTTGCTGTTATGCTGAGAATAAGCAAATATTCTTTTCGAGCATCAAATATCATATTTTAACAATATCTGATTGTTCGCGAGAGTTCCATCTCTTCCGCCACCCACCCCCTCTTCTGGGGTCGTGGCGCGTGGAACCATCTCGAATCGGGATTGCGTCAGCCACAAAGGGCCCGCCGCAACGGCTTCCGCGGCGCGGCATAGAAACAAAGACTGGGTATAACCGTCTTTATATCCATATATGGATACGACGTGCGATATTTACCCCAGTCTTCGTCCATCACGTGACCACCCTGGGGTAGGGGCACCGGGGCGATATATACGCCTCCCTCGGACCCGAAAAGGATTCGTCACGAGTCGCCCGGAGTCATCTTACGCAATCGGCAAAATCAGCAAGAATCGGGTCAAGGTCCGAAAGAAGTCCTTCCGGTCCCATCGGCGTACCGCGTACCTTGTATCCTCTATCAAGCGATACCGAGGGCTAATGCCCCATCTATATCAGCGCGTAATAATAAAAATATACAGTCCACTCACGATTAAATAAGCACGAACTCGTCACGCAAATCCGGACGCGCTAACACTGATTTATTTTTGTTTCTTTTTTCTTGTCTCAATTTTATTTTTTCTCCTCCTTTTTAATTCTTTTCCTTTTATTGTAAAGAGATTGTATAATTCGTAATTTCAAACAGACGTAATTGCGAAACGTTTATTCTCGGCACAATAACGTTCGGAACAGCACAGAATAAACACAGATATAATTCCATCACTGTAGAAAGATGACAGATTACCAATAGCTTCTTTCATAAGTACACAAAAGCTGCGTTCAAACTATTTCAAATTCAATACAGTTTGATGTATATTCAAGCTATTTTCTACTCTGAGTTTTTTTCAGAAACGGTGAGAGAAAAAAAGTTGTACTGTTTTTTGCAGGCAATAATAATTTTTTTTGTGTTTGCTATTTTTTTTTTAAATGAAGATGATTTTTTAAAATGGAATGATATATTTTTTGATCCGTTAATCGATGCAATCACTCTCTATAAAATGATGTTAACCTATCTATATTGAAAAACTATTAGTTTGGGAGATACTTTAACCTCACTTTTACAAAATCTATGCAAGACAACATTACTGCTTTTATTTCTCTTTGTTTTTTGTACGATAAATTTTACAAAATTAAAATTAAAATATCTCTTGTAAACTAATAATATTTCGACGTACATAGGTTAATACAAAGAATATCGATCTGCATCAACTAATGGATCAAAAAATATATGATTCTATTTAAAAAATTGAAGGTCATCTTCGTTTTTTATAAAAAATAAAGCAAGCATGAAAAAATATACAGAAAAATTACACATGCTATTATATTAACTTTTTTCTCTTTCATTTCTTTTTCATACTTACCGTTTTTTAGAAAAACGCTGAGTAATAATAACGTGAACATCCAGTATGATTGACGCAAAGATAAATTCCACGCACACATTTAAATATATTACTTGAAATAATACTGCAAAGATAATCATATACGTACATTTCTGTTTAATGGCGTTCCACAAGTTACTTTAATTTTGTATCAATTATATGTTTATCCAATTGATTGGTTTATTTCAATTTATTCTTTCAACCAATAATTAAATTTCGCGAAACCACGCACATAATGTATTATGAATTAATTTATAATTGATGTGTACGTCAATTACTTAAAGTTTGCTGTGAGATTAATTTACATTGTAATATTTATATATAAAGTTTTCAAAAAAGTAAATATACATGTCATTTTTCAACGGAAAAAATAGCAATTATCGAAACAGCTCATTTTCGTCAATTCTCTTTCACCTCCTTTGTGGCTGCTCCATATTTTTGGAGACCAACATTTCTTTATCGGTACGTCCTTGGGAGCTTAAATCAAGCATTCTTGGCGCCTGCAGCGAAATTAGCCTGTAAAATCTCTCGAGTGCGATTCGTCGAATGGCGCTTTCAGTGCGCGAAAATCTCGCCTTTCACGAATGCTTCCATGTAGCCAGAGGTATTTTTCACGCTACGAAAGCGATGTACCATACACTTGATTGAATAAAAGAAAAAAGAAAACACCGACGGTTTCCAAAATTTAAACGAATAACTATTTTATCACAAAAGAACGTTGCTTTTTAATACTGTTCTGATTGTCGAACGCATTCGAACGATTTCGAAAACTGGGTTAACGAGAGCATAATATGCGAGGAAGAAAAAAGAGTAGGATATAATCCTTCTCGATCGTGTGCTTTGTTGATTAGCGCATCAAACGTCATCAGCTTGATATTCAATCAATCGAAGCATCATATTTATTCGTTGCGAATAAGACAAACTTCTTTGTCGATACATTTTCGCACGAAACAATCAATGAAATGAAAGCGTGAAAAATCATGGCAATTCTTTTCTAATAATCTGGAAAAAGAAAACGAAATGTATTTTTAGCCAAAATTTATTTCTGGAGAAGATACAAGGTTCATGGCGAGTCAGAAAGCAGATGACGTCACGGGACGGATTCTCGATCGAAGCACCTCGCAGCACAAGATTTGAATAGGCTCGAAGAAATTCACCGAGCGAAAGAACAAAGACGACGTTGAATCGGAACAATGAATGAATTGTAGATATTTGCTCGAATAAAACTATTGGTTTCTATCTTCTTTCTATTGGTGAACTTTCACCCGAAATTGTAGATTACGCTTTGAAAAATCGAAGACTAAAACGAAAGAACTTCGATTTCCACTGGAGTTAACGTCCACGTGATTCATTGTATCTTAGTATCTGTCCATTGTATCAAAATTTATCAAGTACGTGACCATTTTTAACGAAAACGACACCTTAAAGGAATAAAATTTTATTCTAGATTTTTTGTTTTTATTTTCTACACGTGGAATATCCTTTTGTTTCCGTAGAATTATTTGTATCTGTTCAGAAATTAACTAAATTAATATATTTGATAAATTTTCAAACCCGATTTCCTCGAAACCTTCGGTTTCCTTTTGTCCTTTCTTTTCGACACATTTTTACATATAGAATCAGTCCTTGCTCTACTTCACATACTACAAAACACCCTGTATAAAGAAAACAGATAGTTTTATTTTCTCCCTTGTCTTCTCGAGATTCCCCCTTTTTTCTCTGACAAAAAGAAAAAAGGACGAATGTTTTTAATCCACTTTGGAATTGATCACACCTTTTTAAGAACCGTGCCACCAGGAATAATAACTCTAATTCGTACGTGACTATACGTGGTTGTATGAAATGATGGGTAAACACGATATCACATTTTCACCACAGATCGACAGTTAATAAGGCATTGCTAGGCGATCAGTTTATTTCCACGTGTTTCCAGGTATGAAAAAAGGAAATCGAACCGGTGATGGAAACGGAGAACGATACAGATAGAAAAGACAAAATAGGACGAAGCTCGAACGTTTAGTTTCATTTATCTCAGCGTTCTGCTGCGGTCTGCTTTTCCACATGGAAAAGCCTAGTCGTTTCTATTATGTCGTACTTGGCCATCGGTCCATATTGCACGACTTCCGTTTTCTCTGTTCTCTTCAACCACCATCCCTCCCTGTATCTACCTCTCTCAACGGTTCTATCGGACTCTCCAAGTCTCCGTGACTTCGATCGTGCCCGTTCCTCTGACCGATTCAGATAGCCGTTATCAGTGCAGTTCGTTTAATGCAACTACTTCCTTAATGGATCGTGTTGAGATTCGCAATCGATACCAACAGCGTCGTTTTACGTGTCATTAACGCATGAACGTGCGATGTGTAACGTTGTAATTTCGCCCTACAGCCTCACGAACGGGACTTTCTAGTTATATCCAATGGATGCACGAATACAACAGATACCATTAACTCGCTATCTTCTCTTTGAAATATTGTACAAAGGATCGTTTCACTCGCAATTTTCGCAATCGTAAACAGTACTCGAATCCCAAACGTGAAGGCAAAAATGAAAAACAAAGTCATAGTCATAATACTGTTACCATAGCTTCGTTAGTCTCTCTTACGATTCTCGAAATAGGGAGATTGTAAGCGCTCTTGAGAGAACGACTGACGATCTATCCATCCTCTTCTTTCTTGCTTTCTCTCCTTTGTCCGTTTTCTTCCTTTCACTGAAGCATTTTGTAAAGGATATTCCTGTTCAAACAAACAACATTCCGTTTTCTATTTCATGGTACACTGACCAACGTTGACGTTTGAACATCGAGGTGCAAGGCGTTATTTGTTTTACCCGCCCCCCTTGTGTTATTTTACGCTTACTTTGCTTACTTCGTTATTCAATATCAGAGGAATGAAAAATTGGTTGGAGAGAGAAAATTGAAAGCCGTTTAGATCTTATTGTTAGACTTTTTTATAGCAGTTTAAGTTTGTAAATTAACTATCCGAACATATCCGATTATGCAGCGTGTAAGTACAAGATATCGCAATCAAACGAGATATATGAAATCGATTCATTTGTTTAAGTTCTAAAATGACCGAAGGTGGCCAGACAACAGTCTCGACATTGTATCGGCAAAATTAATTAAAATTTATTTGAATCGATTCCTTCGTTAAGTTTGTTTCTGCCGCGTCTGCGTCGACACGGTTTGAATATCGAAGAAAAGCGAAGGATGGAAATACAGTTCTTCGAGTTGGCAAGGCCATTGTTTGTTTAAATTTTCAATTTAATAACAGCAAACGTTTAGCCGCGATCTTACAGCTGGTTTATTAATCGGTATGCGTGTTACGTACCTTACTATTACAATTTCATTAAAAAAAAAAAAATCGTACAACAATAAACTTGGGTTCATTTTAAAGTTCTATTTTCAAAATGTGCCACTTATTTTATTCTGAAATCTCAGTATATCACGTAGCAGGTGGGAAAGTGAAGACATTTTTTTGGGGAAACGCTGCGAATTGTCATAGTATGTCATAGTATATAAAAACATTAAAAGATTTTCGACTGAATTTACAATTCATTTGAAAACTGAAGCCTTCTTTTTAGAATGATACCCGAAAACTTGATGTATTTACGATTTCTTTTTTTTTTTTTTTAACTGTTTTATTAAACTTTGAATATTGGACAATGAAAATTCATTAAGAAAGTCATAAAATTCTCTTCGTTATATTTGTTTTCGTCTGTTAAAAATTCAATAAATTGGCATACAGTCAGTTGTAAGGGATCGTTGCACAAGCTTCAATTTTCCAATTCATTAAAGATCAAGATATAAAAAAAATTTTTCAATGTTTTTACACACTACAACTATTTATAGCACAAAAATCTTTTTTCATCTGCTACATTATGCAAAAATATCTTCGAAAGAAATGAATGAAAACATTTTGAAAATAGAGACTTCAATCCTTAAAATGAATCCATGTTGTACGATTTTGTTCGTATGAAATAGTGACAGTTTAAATATTAATAAACCCTTAGCAAAAAGTTTTCGATTAGTATAAATGCTGGAAAAAAGATTAATTTACTAATATAAATTATTTTAGGTATTAATATTTTATAACGTCCACGTTTATGTATTACATTTTTAATACGTTATGACATGGAATCGATGAGATTTTTACATTCTATAGGTGAGATTTCTTCCTATGATTGTCGTATAGCGTGCCAAAGTTCTTTTTACTCTATGGCTTTTCTCATTGAGTTTTTTAAATTTTATCCATAAGTTCTCAATAGGATTTAAGTATGGAGTATTGGCTGGCTATTTCATAGTTTTAATTTCATTATGTCGTAAATAATCTTTTACTGTTTTGTTGCGATGACAGCTGGAATTATCTTGAAAAGTAAAGCCACAAGAATCTTCAGACCAATCTTCAATACTAGGAATCAAACAGTGCCAAAATATGTTTTTGAAGTTACGTTTTGATAAAGAATGCATAATTTGCCGACTTCTTTCTGAGTGATACAAACCCAAATCATATGAGATTTTGAATATTTCTTTTTAAAATTTAAACAATCTTTGCCAAACTTTTTATTAGATCTTCGTTAAACGAATGTTTCTGGATCGTTTTAGCTTTTCGAAATGTGAAACTCATCTCATGTAGACGATTTCTGACAGTACGATCAGAAATATTGTATGCTCACTATACATTTATCTCTTTCGAATTTGCTCGTTTCATTTCTTTAACAGTATTACGTAATCTTTCTATCATCTTCTTTAATTGCACGAAGACGGTCACATTTTCTGCGTTCCTTCATACTTCCTCTTTAAAATAGTGTTTGGTCATCCTGTAATTTCTACTACTTTCTTGGCTATTACCTTATTTCCTTGAGCAGCTCAATTATCCTTAATTTCATGTCGTTTGAATACAAATTATGTGATGGCATATTATGGAATGGAATAGCACTACGAACTATTTTAGAAGTGCTGAACTTGTATTTACTACTTGTTTTTGCAGTTTCTTCTTGTGTTTACGCCTAACTTCTACATTCAAGGAACTATTTATTTGAGTCATGATCAGAAATTATTTTTTAGTAATCAGACAAATGACATTTTGTTTCTTTTCTTGTTTCTTTTTTATAATAAGTGGAAGTACATGTATTTTGTCATGTTTTACTAATAAGTCCCCTTTAATTTCCTATCAGTTTTAGTACATAAGAATATTTCATACTTCTAAAATATGATAATGTTTTTTGTAAATTCCGTATTAGTGTCTCTGATCGGAAACTTTCTGCCAGGGATGTATTAAATACTTTAATCTTATTAAAACGAATCCAATTAGAATTAGAAAGAACCCACGTTCACTTAAGGATCCAATGCATAGTTATGAACATAGGTATGAATTTGTAAGGATTCATGCGAAGATTGAATTATATACTGTCTGGAAAATAAGAAAAAGATATTTTCGTTCAAAATTATTAATAGTTTTGTAAATAATTCTCAGTTTTTCCAACTGATTAACTTTAACTCGTGTTCACGATCCATACTGTCTCTTTAGATTATGTTTTTCTCAGCCAATCTTGGATTCATGGATTCGATCATGAAAAGTTGCTTGCTTGCTAACGAGATTATTTATCCAATGAATAGATTTGTTTTTCGGATTAACAATTACAGATGCTCTGTCTTAAAAACGCTCAATAACTAATTTTTCGGCTTCCCAATTATTATACACATGTGTTGTAGTTGCGATTGTATGCTGTCACTCTTAATTTTTTCTTTCTTTTCTTTTACTTTCTTATAGTACTTTCTTATGTATACGTAATTCTACACTTGTATAACATTTTCACAAGTTGTACCCAAGAGTCTATTTCTAAATAAATAAATAAATAAATAAATATTTAGTATTTGAATAGTAATGTAAATAACCGCACAAAGATGACCTGGAATGGTATGTCGAAGGTTTTGCTTCAAAAGAGAGGCTCCGCTTATCCGTTTGTCGTGAAGTATTTAAGAAAGTATATCGATTTTCTGCTCTGAATACGCAACCGAATTTGTAACCTTAGATTTTAGTGAGTGTCTTTTAACGAAAAGTCCTCTTCTTCTTTTTATATTTTTCACTAGTATAACGGATTATAGATTATCCATTTGCTTTCGTTGCTTCGTAAAAATACACGGGAATAATGGAATCGTACTAATCAATGGTAATTTGACAAGGCAACATTTCCGAACTCTTACGTTACTTAGGATTATTAGCGTACAGTGGCTTCCATTAATATTCGAACACTAAATATCGTTATAAACTGTTATAATTTTGTAAAAAGAAATCCTACAATAATAAAATTGGGTTCATTTGAATGTATCGTTCATTCTATTCTAAAATGTTTTTACATCACGTAAGTGAAAACACTTTTCTTCTCGAAAATGTTATAAACTGTCATAGTCGTAATTATCAACAGTGATAATTAATAGTCATTAATTGTTAATGTTAAATAACGAAAATTCAAGAAATTGTGACATTTTCGTCCATACACATATTCCTTTTCGCCTGGTATTCAAAGTTCAATAAATTGGCGAATAAGATTCGAAGAATCAATTTTCAAATCCGTTGTAGATTCAGTTATGAAAAAAATTTTCAATATTTTTACATACTATGACAATTTATAGCATTACCGAGGAGAAAAGTGTCTACTTTATCACCTGCTACATAGTATAAAAATCATCTTAGAATAAAATGAACGATATGTTTTAAAAGTAGAGGTTTCAAGATTTGAAATGTGCCCGAGTTTATTGTTGTACGATTTCTTTTTGCAAAATTTCAATATTTAATGTCCGAATATTAATGAGAGTCATCAATAGCATACGGTTTATTTTGAACCAGCCCATTTATTTTTCCACTGCAGAATCCAATTTTTATTGCAAGTTGAAATATCATTCATGATACTGTCTGTTCAGATAACTCGTAGAATTAAGAATTTGATCGTTTTTAAATCGCTCGGTACAATTTGTGTCGTTTTCTGTCTGAAAACATAAATTCGTTTATTTTGTTCATCGTTTGTCTCTTCTTCACGCTTCGTTGCGCGTTATCCTTTCGATAACAGCAACCGATAATTATTGACCTAGATACGCGGTACAGAGGATGCAGGAAAATTGATTTATTTCCATTTAATTAAGGAATAAACCTATGTAACCGCGTACATTACAATACATAAGCGTAACAAAAGTGATTTAATTTCCTTACGAACAAAAGAGTGTTCGTAATTGTCCACAATGAAAATTACACTTTTTATCTTTTTCTCTTTAGTTTTTACCTGAAACATTATTATATATGTATAATAAGCTTATTTAGGAAATGAGCTTTATTTTAAAGTCTATAATTTCTTCACGATGCATTCGTTCGATACGTGAAACTATCCACTTTCAATTACAAATTATTTACTATTCTTCTTTTTGTTGTATCATTCTTTCTCGATATATAGAAAAATTGACAAAAGATGTTCGAAGCACATAGTAACAGAAAACGAAAGTCACGTGTTGGCAATTTCATACTAAGCATTGAAGGTTGATGTGCACGTAGAGCTTAGAAAATTGCAGGTTATGGCGCTCAGGAGGTGGCCCATAACTAAGCAAGTTTATACCGATTCTACGGGGGATTCACATTTCTTTGTCTCTGTAACATGGTTTTATTAGCGTATCCAATGTAGAAAAATTTTCCCCGACGAGAAGTTCGACAATCATGTGATCGTCACGTAGGAACTAGAGTGTAAATTATAAAGCGTTGGATGAGAAAATTATTAAAATTTTTATTTTAAGGACGTAATAAATTTTACTCAGATAATTCAAGAATGACGAGGAAACTTGCCGTCTTATCTAGACATATAAGACGTAATTCTCAAGACGAGCGAATGGTTAGATGTTTCCAAAAGAGTTATACCACAATTATTGTACATTGGATTGTCGTTAGATTCTACTTTTACTGTGTTTACTTGTTTTTGACGGAAACCGCATCGTAATTTGAATGAAAACATGATTCACTAGTTTACTTGTTATCGCGGTTTATTCATTTTTATTTGGTTTGCATTTCGCTTACGAAATACGTACATATGTATCCACCTTTGTACCTTTTCTACGCGGAAAGTTCCAAAGCAAAATTTGGATTGTAAATGAAAGGAAATTCAACGTGAACTAGTTAAAATTCATGAAAAATGCCTCTTCGGGTAAATGGTAAAGGGAGGAGTTTATTTTCGGAAGCGGGTATGACGTGCAATTTTTTGCGCAGCTAGATGCTAATGTCTGCGAACGAATAAATGGACAGAAATAAATCGCGGATAATAAGAATTCAACGAGTAACCAAAACGATGTAATTAAGAAATTATTTTTCTGTACATCGGTGATGCTTGCAATAATAAATTTATTCTAATGAATTGAAATTAAATAAGAGATTCAACAATATAGGGGCAGTCGAAGAAATGGAAATCAGTATCTCCTGTTTCCTGTCTCATACACGTGAAAGATTGTCGCGCAACATACAATGAATCCAATTAATATTCGAAATATTAAATAAATTTTAAAAAGAAACTGTACTTGGGTTTATTTTATAAAAAGAAATCGAATAGTAAACTTGAGCTTATTCTGTAGTTTGAAGCCTGTATTTCAAAATTTATTATTTATTTTATCTTAAAATCATTACATCTATGTAATAGATGGCAAAGTGAAGACTTCTTCTCGAAAATGCTATAAATTATGATAGCATGTAAAAACATTGAACAATTTTTTTCACGATTGAATTTACAATAGATAGAAAACTTAAGCCTCCCTTTTACAACGATTCTTCAAAACTGTCATAATCTTTTTTTGCTAATTTATTGAACTTCGAATGTCAGAGAAAAATGAATGAAAATGTTACGATTTCTTAAATTTTTATCTAAGTCTACCACTCAAGTTTCAATGAAATGACGAAAAAACGTTTAGAGAAGGAGAGCCTTCAATCTTTAAATTCATCGTAGATTTAGACATGAAAAACATTTTTCAACGTGACGTTTTCCAATTTTACATACTATGATAATTTATAACATTTTCGAGATAAAAGTTCACTTACCCACCCGTTACATAATATAAAAATTTTTTACTAAAGTAAACAATGTATTTTAATAGTATAGACTTCAAGTTTCAAGCAAAATGAGTTCAAGTTTGATTGTATGATTTTTACAAAATTATAAATTTCAATATTTATTGCTTGAATATTAATCTAACTCGCTGTAATCCAAGTATATTCACTGTTAATAGAAGAAAATTGGAGAAAGAAAAAAACACGTGGCATATGAATGAAAAAAACTGTTTGAAACTAAGAATGTCAATAATAAAATTTAATTCTGTAGTTATCGTTCAAACGAGTCAACGCTCAAAACAGCAAAAACAGTAACAAAACATGGTGACATTTTATGTTTATTCCCGACGAAACGCAGAAATAAAAACGCGAAAATTAAAGCTTCGACTCGGGTTTCACACTTTACACTATTCTTACGAAATTTCATCGCCCGAGGATTCGAATTTTTCCTCTGTCCATTGTGTATCGTTCCGCAACTTTTCAGTTTTGACAAAAAAGCGACGCGATAGAACGGTTTGCGCAGCAAAAGGGGAAATTCATTTCACGTAGAACCATTTTTTCCCCTCTTTCGGACAGGAATGATACTCAAGGGTGTACAATTTCTGAATTCGACACTCGTGTTTCACGTCTCGCTAACCCCGGTGACCTGGTCTCGATCAATTTCGGATGGAATTTCACTTGGATAAAACTCATAGCTTGAAATCGTTTCAACAGAAAATTACTTTATGAAATCGTAGCTTGTTTCGCAAGAATTTCCATCGTTTCAATTGAATATCGAACGCGGCTGCTGATTGACAAACATCGATTTGTGTTTGTCGATTCCTAGACGACGCGCGTGATTAAATTAAATCGAATGTAAATCGAGATGCAACCGATGATCATTTCACGAATCTCTCTCTCTCTCTCTCTCTCTCTCTCTCTCTCTCTCTCTCTCTGTTTTTATTTCTTTTCTCGAGAGAGAACGAAGCCGATCGACTTCCAAATAATTAAATCGTACCAACAACGTAGACACATGTAACGCAAGCGTGTTCTAATTTTTATTCTTGTTTCTTTCTCGATTGATCGCCTCAAACACGCACGAAAATAGGTAACCAGAATTTTCAGAAATATTTCTGAACATCGAACAAGGAATAATTTCACACGTCTTCATTCGAATCATCGCTCGTGCAAATAGAAATCAGTTCAATTTCAGATCGGTCTGATTAATTGTTTATTACTTCTTGATCTTTTCACTTCGTCTGATAGAACCTATTTCCTAGAGTAATAAGTTTTTTTTCTAACGAATGTCTTCTCTCTGAGAAAAGTGTACGTGATTAAAAGTATAGTTTCCTATAAGTAGAATTTAATAGAAGCGGAAAGGTTTCTAGCGATTCGTTGACATTAAGGTGTGGATGCTATATCGGTATAATTAGGTCGCGATGTGCTCAGCCACGAGATTCGAAAAAGATAGACGAAGTTACATTGAAACATATGTGTCTTATCTTTCTGTCACGAAATTAGTCTAAAAACGTGATACCATTTTACGAGGAAATTTAACGTAGTTGATTTAATTACAAAGAATCATCAGATCATCGAATTTATTTGGTCAAGGGCATTGATTTCAGTCAAAAATTTCATTAAACCGCGGCAACAAGCTCTTTCTCCATATTAACGAATATATGAATAAATGGACCGGGTATAGTCGCTAATTATTTTCTCTTGCCATCGGCGAAAAGGTACCTGCAGAATCGGCGCTAGAAATTTGTAAATGAGCGAATTTCGATGATACGGACTAACAGCGGTAAATGTGCGATAATATATTACTATATGTTATCGATAGGCCATCGAATAACGGGAAACGGGGAACAAAGCACGAGTCATATATAAACCGCTCGGTGTCATGAATTACCAATGAAATTGACTATCGAAAGCCAATACGTCACTCGTGAAAAGCTCGAGCAGAAGTTGAACAGTTGACGCGAAGTTGCGACGGACTATGAAAAAAAAAGACTATGAAACGAATATGGTCCCACGAATATCGCCAAGCACGTGAATTCGCCGTAATTACGAAATACACGATTGATTGGCCACGCTCGACTATTGTATCTTTTGCAAGCGATCTCACAATGGAACAGAAGGTTTTTAAACAATACTCGTACCTTTGTGTTTTAGCTGGCAGAGAATTTACACGGTGTAAACTGGCCGCATATCTTTTCGACGCTAAATCCTTGGCTGTTCATCGTTTCCAGCGATCGGACTTGGTCGAACTTCTGCTGGCAATGTGAAGATTTGCTTGATTTATAGGAACTAGTCGACGTTTAGTTCGGATAAATCAATCGATAGTTTGCAAGTCACGACACCGATAATAAAGAACGAATAATTATATTATATAACGAGTTATTTGAAATTTATTCAAACAGGGTTACGATCATCGTCTATCGATAAAACGGTCGTTAAATTTCTTTTAACGTGCTTCTTACTGTACTAATGGCAGAGAAGAGTTTTTGGCTGGTTCGTACTCGTTAGAACTTGGTTTCAAAACTCTTTTTCGATGCACGTGTTTTTATTCAATTGGACCCATGGAAGAATCAAGCAATGTTCATTGATTTCACTTAGTTGATATCGTACCTTCGAGTTCAGTCACGTTTCTCGCTCTTCGAAGTGCTTCGCCACGGTCAAATTTCGCATCGACTGCCTTGTTCACGGACAATTGATCGCGTCTCTCTTCACCCTTCCAAAAGATCAGACACGTTTCGCTCACGAATGAAAGCTCATCGTTCATCGTAAATTACGCGAGAAATGAAATCGTTTCTACAAGCGTTTTGATGCTCGTTACACTCGTGATTGACGAGAGAACTTCGGAACAATTGCTTTAGAAGAATATTTATCGTTTAATTGATCTAAGTCGAATGAGCTACTGGTAGCTCGAGAACACTTGTTTGCGGATAGAGGACACGACGTCGCGATACCTCGTGTCTTTCGGCGGACACTGGCCGATTCGTATTTCACATGCTCAATCTGCAACGCCTTTAGGCCGACTGCTCGTGAAAATGCGACTCTAGCTGCGCGCCACGTTCCCGCGCCTGCGCCATCACCAATTTCTTCGATATTCGTCTTTACGGATTTTCGATATCCCAACAGATCACGAACTTTTGATTAATTCATCTTCGTCTAGATAAATTGATCTACGAATTCTCTCGAAAGGAATTGTCATTTTTATCATCCCAATTTCCGAGTAAAGCTTTTGGTTAATTTTGGAGGCTATGTAACAATGTAAATCGTCACGATGTAACGACCGTATGTTGGATGTATAATCGGCAGTAAAATGTAGTAGTGAAAGCATTAAGACCTTCCGCTTCCGCAGCTCGTTAAGCAGTCCTTGCCCCAGTAACTTTTCGAAAATAGGCCTGTTCATATATCACACACAACTTTGCTCCAATTATTTCACGAGGACGGCCATTTTAATGCGAACTGCTGAAAGAGATGTCGGATGCAGTTTAACTTCAGTAATTCGAAGGTGCGTTTTCTCCCTTCACATGCGCACATGATATAAAAAAACCTACGAAACATATAGAAAACTTTATATCTCGGTTGAAATAATGGATTGTGTAATAAGAGCTTCAAATTGCAAATAGAGACGAGTTAAACGATAGAAAAAGTTCGATCACAAACGTGACATTCTTATTCGTTATTTGTTCCAGTATACGGTACATATATTTCAATTTCGCGAATACGAGACGTTCCGGCTATGCATGCTGATACCAATATATCTTCTTTAAAGTGCAATATTTTGAAATAGGTATATGCGGTATTTCCGTGTTTCGCTGTTCCAGAAATTCTCACTGAGCTCAAAGGGCAAGGTACGTTCAACTTCCTCGAACTGTATTAACGTTCCCATGATGGAAAACAACGTTCCATAAATTGAACGGTATAATGTCCAGGCGAGATAGAGGAAAATATACGATTTTCAAGCCTTAATTATCTACGAAAAATATTAATAATAAAATTATAATAAAATTATAATAAATGCGTGCGCATAAACTGATTAAACACAAAGAGGAACGCGCGATGATTAACGCATTGTCGATTCGCACAACGTGCTGTCTAATTCGCAGATCACGTTATCGCCTTTCGCTTACATTGCAAACTTAATCCGATGACGTTCGCGTGACAATATGAAAGCAGCTGCACCTGCGGCAAAGTACAGTCCTCTGTGCATATGCGAACATGTATCTGAATTGACATTGTAGAACCGCGAAATCACTTGAAATGGACGGGATCTGATGCAGCGCTTACTATACCGTAGCATCGAGTCTGCCTTGAATTGATTTCTGATTGATATCTGGAATACAGTATTACGTGGAAGCATTTAAACATTCACTATAGAGAAAGTCTATATATACAAAGATTCGCATTAATATTCAAACACTGAATATTAAAACTGTTATAATTTTGTAAAAAAAAGAAAAAATCGTACAACAATAAACTCGAGCTCGTTTTAAAACTTGAAGCTCTACTTTCAAAATCATTTTATTCTAAAATGTTTTTTCATCACGAAGTGGGTGGGTAATTGAAGATAATTTTCTTTTTCTCGAAAATGCTACAAATTATCATAATGTGTGAAAGCATTGAAAACATTTATTTCACAAGTTAATCTATAATAGATTTGATGATTGAATCGTTTACAATGATGAACCCCTAAAAATTTATCGCACGATTCTTTTTGTCAATTTATTGAATTTTGAAGACCAGGCGAAAATGAATATATGTATAGACGAAAATGTTATAATTTCTTGAATTTTCGTCATTTAATATTGACAATTAATGATTGTTAATTATGATTTATGACTATTAATTACAACTATTGATAATTATGGTATAACATTTATAATATTTCCAAGAAAAAAAGGTATCTTCACTTACGTGATATAGAAATATTTTAGAATGAACGATACATTTAAACTTTAAAATGAGTCCAAGTTCATTATTGCCCGATTTCTTTTTATAAAATTATAACAATTTCGATATTTAGTATCTGAATATCAATATGAATCACTGTAAATACTACCTGTTATATGCGAATGTATGCATTGTTATTGCCCAGTGTTTTTCTCGAAGATGGTAAAAAAGAAAGTCGTATTATTTTTTTTTTTTTTTGCAAATAGCATGATAATATATACTTTTTTGCTGTTGCATTCTTTTTAGAGAAATAAAAAAAAATTAAATTTTAATTTTTTAAGTGGAATGCTCTAAATCATATAAAAGTATGCTTTGAAATAAATTCAAAGAATGTACAATGATCTTCAAGGTTATACTGGATCATTTCACAGTGTTCTTTATTACTAATTGCAAAATTATATAAGATGTTCATCATGGTTATTGTTATTAATTATACATTTGAGTTTGAGTAATAACATTTTTAGTAATATCTGTTAATTTTCTTTGGAATATTAACACACATGATTCCACTTTTTCGTTTTTAAAATGTATTTCTCACTGGTATGTTATAAACAATATTTTTAATGTAACGCCACAAGTTTTACCATTATTGTATCTATCTTCTTTTTAATTGAATAGGAAGACATTGTGATTAGATATGAACTACTTACTTTAAATAAATGCTAATGATACAGATACGATATGTTTCTTTCTGCTTTGACTATAAATACCAAATAGAATTATACAAAACAAAACATAAATATATATTTCGATAAATGATGATTTTAGGAATAAATATTTCATAGAAATATTTCGACGATAAAAAATATCATGTATAGTACAACTCTGTTTATCTGCTAATTCTCTAAGTTTTATTCAATACTGGATTAAATGAACTCATGCTTTAAAGTTAAATTTAATTATTTGAATTTGAATTCCTATTATATGAAAGAAACATTATTAGCAGAGGAGAGAATATAATTATGTATATAAATCATTTGTTTCCCGACAGGTTTATAAATGAAGTTCTACTATAATCTACTATCAGTTTTATTGATAAGAGAATTCAATATTACGGAATCTTTAAAATATTTTTTTCATTATTGATCTCGTATGATCTTGAAACTCATAATAATATACATTACTTTTGCATTGAAGTACATTTTTAAAAATAAATAAATTTAGAACATTTAATAAATTGAAATAATTCCAAAAAAATGCAATGAAAGAAATATAAGTAAGTGTAGTGTTATGTTATAATTATCAAAAATAGTATAATTTTGTCCTTTCGAGGAAAATATTTTGAAGTGAGTCTAAAATTTCAAAATAATCCAATAAAGTTCCTAAGTATGTATCTATGTTTTATGCTTCAAATACGTTTATTTCTGTTCACTAGTATGCAAAAAATTACGATTTATGATACGATTATATTACATGATCATAATATATATAGTTATGATAATTGTTCTAAAAAATATGCGTATAATACATTTTGTATATTTTATAATTATTAGTTACTAGTTTTGGTAACTGATCATCGCTGTGCCTCACTACTCTCAAAATTTCCTGACTGCAGTTTAATACTAGAACTACCAACGACTAAAACATGAAATTCCCATGAGAGACGTTAAAGTAAAAAAAAAAAAGAACAGAAAATCTTTAGAATATAATAGAGTACACAAGCTTTTATTTAACGAAGAATCATTCAAGTCTCCAAAAACACACTGTTTTATATTTATAAAATATCTAAAAATATTCAAATGGCCATTTTGACCATTTTGGTAGTTCTAGTGTTAAACTAATTGCAGCTTGCTATCTTGCCTAGTTAGCATTGCAATAAATATTTTATAACTTTTACATTTTCACATTCGTTTCTGCCAATATAATTGTATTACACTGAGAATCTTTATGTAATTTCATATTTTTGAAGTATGAGTATAACCTAAAAATTGAAATTTCAATAGAGAAATATTTTATATATTAAATAGTATAGAAACTGTACTTTGGAGTTTATTCTTTTATATTATCCGCATTCTCTGCAACTTCTTATTTTAAAATTTCTTAGAATACAAAATAATCCGCAATTTAATAATTATTATAATTCTGCGCGAACATAATTGCATACAATAGCTTGCGAGGCTGTTTAAACATTAATAGAAACCTTTTATGAATATAAATATTTCATGAATGTGTATTCTGCGAATCATTTTGAAATTTTATTAGCATTGTAATGCTAATGAAACGGCTATCATGATTACGTTGATACAATTTGATATGAATTTGAAAATGTATGAATATACGAGATATTTAAGATATTTGAGATATTTATATTTATTAATATAATGAATAATGTAAATACTTTTTTTGATTCGTTTTTAAAATATATACTTGTATAAATATTTTGTAACCATGATAATCATATCTCATTATTAGTTTTAAAATGTTTAAAATATAATACGTATATAAAAGATTTCTACAATCGTACGAATATTTTCGTAACCTTTGAAAAGCGACTTGAAGATAACAAGCGCCTTACTCGCCGGTGAATATATAAAATTATTCGAAGCACTGAAGGTTCTCCGATTAATCGCGTTGAACTAATCGTTAATGCCTCTAATGAGCGAGAGTAGTCGACGATTCTAAATCGATCATATCAGCTGATTCGTTATTTGCAATCAGTTCTCATCGTAATAACCTTTCTCGATGCAATAACTCGTTACGTGGTAATTGCGCGATCCAATAACGAAGAAATCGGACGAAACTAACGCGAATTTTGTATTGCATCATTTTAAAAGCTACACAAAATATACAGAGTGATTTTCAAACGCATGTTCATTTTGGATGATGAATCTGCACAATAAAATGAAAAAATAGTATATGAATCTATATCCTACATACCTTCAGTTTTCAAATTATAGATAGATAACTGAAGAAAATATTTAATGTGTCTACTTTGTGTCTCACAGTCAATACGTGCTACTGCATATCGTAGTACGCTTTCTACTCTTTTCTAATATTTGCAAAAAATATTTATCGATATGAGTTAAACAAAACATGATCAAATAAATTTTTATTTTTAGTCTAATTTAAAATTTATTGGGTCTTCAATTGAGGTGAATAATGTTCACGAGACAGCTACAGGAAAAGATACGGAATGGATTTGAGATTATTCGAGAAATATTTGACATTTTCGAGGGAATGCGATATTTAATGCTAAGGCATGCAATAACATTGTATGACGAATAACACAGATACAGTGTTAAACATAAAACATTTTCTTCAATTATCTACAATTTGAAAAGTGAGATGTGTAGAACATAAGTTATAGGACATTTAGGTATTTTAATGTACAGATCCGTTACTTAAAATATGATTTAAGAATCATCCTGATTCTTTCCTGTATACATAAATTGAATTAGTGAAATGTAGAGATGTTCGTACTTGTATTAGCATTAGGTTCTGGTTGCTGCAAAGCTGATTATGCCAATCGACCGTATCTGTTTGACCGAATATAAATACGAAACACAGTTCTCCCTGATTTGCATTCGATTCTATCAACAAGCTGGCTGTCCAAGCGCGGATCCTGCTAAATTTCCATTTTTCTCATTCACTTCTTTCCAATTTTCTATTCTTGTTATCGTATTGCTATTTCAAAGAACCAGAAAATTTCATTTACAAAATCACTTGGAAATATATCTGTTTTGAAATTCATATTTCATAAAATTTAACTTGGAGGGGAACGTTTGGTTTTAAACAAAACCTTTTATTCCGAACATCTTTGCTCATAAAAGTTTCATTGATTTTTCTAACAAACTAAATTCGATATAAGATTGTAACAATATTCGCTATTAGTAGAAGAACGACGAAGGAAGTTCGGATGACATGATTTTGGCTTCAGCCATAGCATGTCACTTCGGTTTCCGACTGCTTGTCACTGGCTGCAGCTTTCAACCATATTTCTTCAAGAAATCAGATTACTCTAAAATCCTCTTTACTCATACAAACTGGCATTTACTCTAAAATTCTTTAAAATCTTTGTTCGAGAACTGTTTAACGTTACTCTGTGAACAATTTACTAGTCAGAAATAATGCGATTCCATGAACTTCGTGAAAAATGATTCGATACATTCCCAAGGGAAAAGTAGAAAATTGAGCTGTGTGAAATTCATAGAGCTGCGTTAGGAGAATTGCATGAAAAGATAGGAAATGATGGACAAGCGTCGTATTGATACGTGCGACAAATTATTATGCAAGTGCGAGACAGTCGAATCGCGTTGCGATAATCGCGTGAACGACACATTATACGGCCATAATTGACGGGACGTTAATTGCATTACTAATCGTGTGCTTCCGTGCACGAAGCGTCACGTAAAGATCGAACGTGGGTGCAGAAATACTACGGCAGAATTACCTCGTGCGCTAGTTACACATTTTCTGCTCGTGCTCGTTTCTATACATATGTACTATCTTTTCTTACCCTACAAGCTTTTTCAATGAAAAGAACAAAGTAAAACGGTTCTTTTTTACTAGTATCAGACGTGAAAATGGATTCATAAGTACATGTAAAACTTTTTTTCACGATTAATCCTTCGCCTGAAATATCAATTGTGTTTAACTGGTTTCTAATTTAGCTTATGTAACAAAAAAAAGGGTATTTTATATATAGAGTATTTTTCTTTATCGTAATAATTTCTATTTCGCGCGTTGGTTATGAATATTTCTTTTAAGAGTGTTGACCAACGAAAATTAATTAATTAATAATTAGTCCATTACTTCTGAAAAGAGGCTTTGACGGAGTAATTAACCAAAACGTGCAACCGTGAAACGAACGTGAGACACGATCGTAAATTTTTTCGCTATTATTTTAGAAAAGTTTCAATCACTTCCTGTAATTTAATAAAACGACATGAAATAAACGACTCGAAATAAATCCCGTTTGAGTGATGTTAAATCTTGTCAAAGCATCGAACAATGTCGAAGATCGTGTAAATATTGATTTATCTCTCTTTTCCGATCTAATTTCAACGCCCGTCTCTATTTACCTCTGCCATACAAATAAAATATGTATTTTATGATACGGGAAGACATTGGTACATTTGAAATAAAAATTTTCTTTTTCAATTTTCTATATAAACATTTCTTTTTGAAGACTCACAAAAAGACGAGCTATTGATCTCGATTATAAAGTTTTCTTTCTTAAAGTACAATTCGCTGTCTTTATTTTTACTTTCAGTTTCTTCTATTATCACTGAAATAGTCGAAATGATGGCTGAACACAACTTTTCGTTATTTGATCGATTTGCTGTTCCTCCAAATTTCCGCCTAGTTTTCTTGCTGCAGTCATTCCAAAAATTCTCATGGTACATCTGTACAACAGTATAAACTATCATCTGTAGGAATATAAACTATCAGCTATTGTAATCGATTTGAAACAACGTACAAGAAATTCTTTTTAGGAGTATTTTATGAAAATGCTGTTTAACAAGAGTGAAATGCGTGTTAAACTGTTGTTTTCTTTTTTTTCAGCGGGAATATAAATTGAATATGCTTTTCAATTGAATGTTTAACAAGAAATATATTTGACTTTCAGCGTTGCATTTGTCTTTGTTTTATATTTTATGAAAACGGCTTCGCGAAAATTTGATGAAATTATATTGACTTTGCGTTGTCTAAATTATGAAATCACGCCGTTCTGTGTAACGTCAAGTAAAGTAGGAAGCGGCTTGTATCTTCGTTCCGAAAATATCAACCAGAGAGTCGGGGACATTTTTCCCTTCGTCGGGAGACTACGCTTTTACCCTGAAGAAAGTCGATAGCGGTATTTTAATAACGCGCCTATTGTTAAGGAAATCGGAGTGTCTACTACTCACCGTCGATCGCACGATATACCACGTCTTTCTCTACCTTATCCTCTTCTTCGATATAAAAGCGATCTTGAGCAGATTGACGATGGGTGCTTCGAACGCAATAGAAATGCAAAATGATACCAAGTAGGAGGCAACCAGATTTCCGAAGTAGAGAATCAGCTAGAAAACCATATGAAAATTTAGTTCATTTCCAGAAGGTATAAAAATGCTACTAGTGCTCTATGTCTGATTTATAAATACAAGAGATTCACACGATACTTTATCAACTTTGCTTACCAAAAAAGCACAATTGTTTCAGTTGCCAGTTAAATCACTGTAGATCTGAATTGACTCGTACTTTTAGGTTGTCTATTGTATTGATTTGAATATAAAACGTAAAGATGGTATAAAATTTCATAAAATTTGATAGGAGAAAGGTAAAAAATATTTTACACTTTACACGAAATTCGGATCCAAAGTAAATGTTTTAACCTCTTGCGCTGAAATGACGTGCCACGCACGTTGAGAATATTTGGCTCAAAATTGCAGTATTTTCTCAGTTTTAAATATATTGAAATATAAGCCAGGCAAAACAAATATTAAATTTATTACTTCTTAGGAGGTTCTATCCAGTGACATACCGATAAATTCAAAAAGAAGGCGAATTATTGTATACGGTTTGGTCACTCGTTATGGTCCGTGAACCAGTTACTAGCGCAAGATATTAATTAGCACTCTTTTTAATCAAAATCGTCTGACACTTTAATGTTCGCTTAAACATGCTTTGTTGCTATTGAATTCAGCGAAAGACTTACCACAATGTTGTTGTGAAGGTGCAACGAGCCATCCATTTTGTTAACAGTGAGCACCATAATGACAGGATGCACCAAATACGCGCAGTAAGTCAACCTCGACAGCGGATATATCAGTCTGAGCGACAACAAACTGTCGATTATTCTAGCGTACCCGGTGCAGCATTGAATCACGATGAAGGATACACCAATCGCCCAGGCGGTGTGTCCTAAGGCGGCATACGCGGAACTTATCGGCGCGGTTAAATTTCCGGGATATAAACCGTAAACTACCGAGAACATTATGGCAGTTGATAACACCCAGCCGATCATTCGTGCGATCTGTAACAGTCCCGTTTAGGGGACTCTCTAGCTCGATCTCATCTTGATTGATTTAATTATATGTATATAATTAGCTGAATTAAGTTGATTTTAATCCTTTGATTTTAATCTTGGAGAGATTATTTGAGAGTTCATTTTTCACCCATTCTTTGGAACCAGATGGAGTGTTTTTTTGAATTAAGCTACTTACCAGAGGCAGTTTTAGATTGCAATTTGTTTTGAACAAAATGTAACCAGTGATAATGCCGACGAAGTAAGGTCCAGCTCTCAGCCAAGGTTTATCATACAATTCGTCGAAAAGTGCAAATGGCTCTTGGATTCTAAACGGGGGAAAAGAGTGAAAATGAAAATTTTCGCGTAGCTGAGAGATAGGGGCACAAGTGGAAAATACTTAGTTATTATTAGAAAGGTTATCGTATGTAATCATAAATAATTATTATAATTATCATAAATTAAGTATTATATAATACTTACTATAATAATATTATATTATAACACAATTAATTAATTAATAAAAATTATAATTAGTGGATAATCATGTTGCAATTGTTGGCGAAATTGGAAATTCAATTATAATGAATTAAAAGTTAAACCGAAGTTTCTTCTTTTATAAATCAAATCTACAAGTTATGAAATTTTTCGATCGATTGGTAATTGAATTTATGCATTCTAATAATAGATACGTCACGTGACATATGACGTGGGAGAAGGAATTTTAACATCAAACAGCAGTAAATCGGAACGCATTTACGTACGTGCAATTAACAAGTTTTTAATATTTAATGAGTGAGTTACCTGGCAACATAATCGTTGGCGTAAGCGACGGAAAAGGTAGTAAACCATGAAGAGACGATCAATAAAAAAATCACAACGATGATGGTCTTCAAATATTTGATCGATAAGAGAAGTAAAAGTATCCCGAGAACATAAAACTGTGTATCGTTCGCCATATACCAGCTCCACAGCATACACTGAAAAAAATTGTTAATCAAGTATTCATCGGATAATTGCATCAAGGTTCAACGAGCTCGGACTAGGTCGTACTATCGGGGAGTATCGGAAAGTACTTGGTTCGCGGAAAATCTATAATAGAGGAAAACTCGGTAACTAACCGATCAAACGTCAAACTAGTGGATTATGTAAAGTGGAACTGACTTGACCATTCTGATGACGTTTTATACGTATGCGTGGACCATTTTTCTCCGTAACTTAATACCGATTCGTAATCCGCGCGAAGTGTTCCAACGTTCGATAAAATCTTTTGATAAAACGCTGCAGGTTTTCGGGAATGTGAGAAAGTGAGAATGATTAATCTGTTCTTTTCGCCGATGAAATTAATTTTGGGAACTGTTGGACACTCTTCGTTGGAACTTTCTCCGAACGATAGAATTAATTATCGGAAAACGATCGAGATACTGGCATCTTTCCTGTTCCGTAATCTCCGTCGACTTGTACTTCCTCCTGAAAATTTCGTCGCGTTCTCTTTTTGCGATGTATCCTCATTCCTTGATTTAATTATTTTTAAGTTGAAATTAAGCGCTGTGTCAATGTCAACTAACGGAGTCGTTGATTCATTAACGGTTTCGTTATTTTTTCAAACAATGAACAGACTCTTTTTTTTTAACGAAGATTCTTACCATCTCGGTGCGAGGGTAAAGCGAGTTGATGTACAGTGCGTTTCTCCACCAGAACTTCTCACACGTCAAATGATCGATGACCACTGGTGAGAACACCGTCCTTGATAACACATACTTGATAGCGATCTCGTTTATTCCCAGGACAAAAAGATACGCCGGTGTCAATCTTGGTAAAGAGAAATCGAAAGAGGTATGTAAATTTCTCAGTATGCAAATTTACACCTAATTGAGATTTAGTGGTCGTTTACTGGAGAAAGTTTCTCTTTATTTTATGTCTAATCAATCATGTACCAGATTTTATTGTGACATTCATGGTTATCAAATTAGGCTATTAAATTTTACAATTTTGATCGATTGCCATTCGAATCCTCTGTTTTTAAAGTGGCAGAATATTCTAAGTAGTTTTTCTTACCTGATAAATCTGTAGAGGATCATGATGATAAATTTGGTGAAGCATGTCTTCCAAAAAGTGCCTTTATCGTTCTTCAAGCTTCCAGAAGATCGATAAAAGAGAATCGTAACTAACAAGCCGCTAAAACAGATATGTATTCGTATGGATTTGATCATCGATTATTTTATAACGGTTATCCGTTATATATTATATTGGTTATCCTTTACCTGATGAAGAAAAATGTGTCTACGGAGAAGGTGGCGTTGCTAATCGTTTGGAACATAAAATTTCGTTCTGTCACCGATCGCAAGGTTTTATTTTCTGCAAAAGACGCGATAGAGAAAGTCATCTCATCTTGAAATTATCAGTGAAAGTTTAACTTAATTGGCTGTATCGAGAAGATTCGATTACGGCGAAACAGGAAACCGGTATACATATTTCGTTCGCAAAGATTATTGCTTACAAAAATATGTCAAAGATAAAAATTCGTATTAACGCATTTGCTTTGTGTGTGCCGAAAATTATTACTTCTGCTCGACTATTGTGATTATTAATCTTCATTCGTCATTAATTCAATAAGACTTTCAATATTCTTAGTAGCAAAATTCCAATTAGAATAATTAATCGTAACAAGAATAATTAATTAGTAAATCTTACTCATAATCTTGCAAATTACAGTGATCAAGAAATTAATCAGATTTTATTAATAAGAAATGACGTCTCGACATTCATTTTTATATGAGCTTGATAATCTTCGAAGAAAAGATTACTATACCAGCTATGGAAAAGACTTGAAGATAGGTGTGCACCATAACCACCCATCCCAACGAAAATACTCGTAGCCCATGTAGACAAGTCAGGCTATCTCTCGCGGCAGGTTCGGTGCTGATAATTTTGCTGCCGTTTGCGATGGGATTGAAGGCTGTCAGACACATTAACAAGAAACCTGAAAAGAAATTGGTGAAATGAAGGAAGCTATTAAGAGAGAAAGACTCACGGTGAGACAGTCGAATATATATCACCTTTCTTGCTTTCCTTTTTAGAATGATCGGGCAGTTCTTTTTGCAAATTCTTCTCCTTCTCGATCAGTTCCTCTCCGTTCTCTTGGATCGTTTCCCGATCTTGGTTCAGATTTTTGTTGGGAAAATTGTTGAGTCTCTCATTGTTATTCGACACGCTGGATTCCACGTCGTTGACGTTTGGTTGTATTCTGTACTCGTAGATAGTCGCGCAGAGCATCAGGATTAGTATTGCACCTCCGACTCCTCTGAAATACCAGTCGGAAGATATTTCGCGAAACATGATGTACAAAAGCAAGATGAATCAAAGAAATATATTATCAAGAAATAATTCGAGAGACTAATTGCAACGAAGCTCAACACGTTCGATTTCGCGATGATAATTTTAATTGGGTTATACATACTTTCACTGGATAAACTTACATTTATTTTAACCGGCTGAAAGTAGAGTCGAGCATTAAAATTCGAGTATTAAAGATGCAATAAAACATAAAAGCAACCGCTAAAACCGCTCTTAAATCATGAAGGGGTATAGGAGACTTTCCGGGGCGTATTCTTTTTCCGCTTTCTATTTTTCCACAACATTTCACTGTCTGCTTTAAAACGCGATCAACCGATTCTGATAACTCCGTGAACAGTTGCTTTCATTATTCCACAACAATAATTCAGACTAAGGGATAAGTAATTGTATCGGATTGGCTAAAAAGTAATTGAGTCTTTTCTTAATAGATGTATATCTAGACATATATGTATATTTTAAAATGTGAATAGCTTCGTTTTAAAAATGAAATCAAATTCATCTGATGTCTGATTGTTTGAAATTGAAAACTTGTTTTAGAAAAAGAAAATACACGATTTCGTTAATAATTGTTTGTTTGGCGTCAATTTCAAAACGGAAAGTTTAAAAAAGACTTTTTTTGTCATATTTTGGTGTACTATACTTTCGAGAAGGAAACAAACGCTGTGCAAGCTCAAAAAAATTTTTTCACGTATATAGTGAAGAAGCAAACTACAACGGTATCAGAATTGTACTGATGAGGATATCGAATCGTTTTTGAAACGTTTCTTTGTCGAAGAAGATAAGAATTTTTTTGAATGCGAAACCATGAAGTTGCCTGAAAGATCATAAAAGATAATCGAACAAAATTGTCAATGTATTAATAAGTTTTTGTTTCTCATGAGAAATTCACTTTTCATTTGTACATAAAAAGTGTAGTTACTTTTTGGCCAAAAAAATTACAAATTAAAATTATAAATTAAATAAATTACAAATGGCATTGTTGTTACAAATGATGCTTTTCTCTCTTGATTATAAACATATTACGTATTGTAATCAATAAAAGCACCTATGGTCGTGTAATGTATCGAATTTTAATGATATCAGCAAATTAATTTAAGACATGAGGTAAACTAATTCTTGAAATGAGTTTGTCCGAACGTAAACACCTGCGAATAGAATTAATGTCTCTATAAATTAATTATGCTACGTCTATTCTCGAAAACGATGTTACTGTTATCAGACATCATTAATATTATCTTATCTTGATACATTGTTAATAGTATACTGTGAAATAGATCTGACCTAAGTTCCCGGATATTTTTGGGAAATATGTCAAATACGAATTCACTTATTGCAATGAAATTTTTGTTTCATTAAACAAAATCTTTTATTCAGAATTGATGAAAACTAATGGTAGTACTAATGATGCTTTTTAGTGTGATAGTTATGAAAACATTTTCTTTTATGGAAAAATATTAAGCAAAATTTACAAATATATCGCGTTTCTCCTTTTCTTACGTCGTTTAAAAAATCGCTATTTACTATCAAAACTATTGCCATTTTTACTATCATTATATCTGCGAAAAATTCTTCAAAATATTCTTTAGATTGATGCTATATTTTTGACTAATTGCTCGAAACTGAATTGAAGATCCATAAAGCAAACATAAAATTATATAAATTTGGTTTAGTGGATAAACAATAATGGTTTAGCGCATAGACATGAATTACTGTCTTCCGTCCTGTACGTTTGAAAAATGCAAGATGTCGACTCACGTCTCCCGTTTAAAAAATAAAAAACGTCTCCCGTCTTCAGCGTTTAAAAAATAAAAGACATGGATTCACGTCTCTCATGAATGTGTTAAGTTTGTAGCACGAGTTCTGTTAGTAGAACTGGTAACAATTTTAGTCTCTATTCCTTTTATTGCTTTGTTTACTTTATAACCTTATATTTTTTTCTAATTTTCCTCTAATCAATAGTTGATCAGTCAACTAATAAATTAATATACGTAACGTAAATATTAATAATTTAAAAGAGAGAGAGAGAGAGAGAGAGAGAGAGAGAGAGAGAGAGAGAGACAGAGACAGAGACAGAGAAAACACCAGATCTCTCAAAGAATTTTTATGATCCCACTGTATAATAAATACAAAAAAAATTTCTAAACACTAAAAAAAACAAAATGTGTTCACGCAGATAAAAGATAATCAGTTAGATGGTTTATGGCAACGCACACTCTAGATCTCCAGAATCTTTATCTATCTACAGAATCATTATCTGTCAACGCTGACTTTACGTCGGTCATAAAGTATAGATTACAGGATTTTACGAGTCAGTCGTTACAACCGGAAATTTGACGTTTCAAAGTTTATGTTTTAGCTCTGTTCGCGCGCGAAGTAGCGAACCGAGATCGTGTTTATTGGAAGTGGACTGTATATCTTCTCGCACGCGTTGATGGTTGGGGGCTTGTCCCCTCGTAGTAACTTAGGCGCCGGAGAGCCGACTTGATGGCTCGGAGGTTGTCTTGATTCTAAATAGGAAGCCGAAGGAAAGCACGAAAGCTCTCTCGCTTCCCCTTCCTTCGGCTTCGGACGATCGCGAGTCCAGGGTGGGGTACGAATGGCCAGGTATTCGTCGCCGACTTCGGTGACCTTCCTGGCACATGTTTTTCACGTGTTCGGGAAAGTTAATACCGTGCTTTAATCCACGGTCGAGGGCTTTGTCCGGTAGAGACAAAGACCCAACATCTGGCCATAGTTTTATGGCGATGTGGGCCTGCTAAAAGTCCTCAGACCAATAAATCTGCCCGGACGGGCCCGCACCAAGACCGTAGGCATTGTATCACGGAAACTCTCCCGAACAAGCTCTTAGAATATACAGTAAAACAATGATTGTCAGAATGATTCATTTTGATGATCGATCGGAACATTGATTAAAGGGGAATTTAAAAACTATGGAACGAGAATAGAAGCAAAAAGAACTTGGTACATTTTTAATCGAAAGTTTACATGCCCGTTTAATGTTTAATATTCAGAAAGCATTTTAAAATAAGTGATCTTTCGCGCGAAAACAAAGTTATTCGATCGTTGAACAGCGCGTGACATAATTAACTTAGATAATTAAAGTTTCACTGTACTAAATAAAATTACGCTGCAGCAATCAAGTTCATCGTACAATATCGACATAATGACATTACTTCCTTATTGAACTTCTTTAATCATCATGCAACGACGCTTCGCGGCATTCTTTCGATTAAGCTTTCCTTCTTTCAAGGGAAAGTGAACAATAAATAATGCTCGTCTTTCTCTTTTTCATTTTTTTCAGTTAACCCGGCAAGCCACGGCAAGAGAGATAAAGAAATCGATATTCGAGAGACTGACTTGTGGAAGAGCACGAAATTTGCCACAACCGAGTAATCGTAAGTAAAATATTTATTTTGGTCAAAGTTCGAAGAAGAAAGAATTTTTTTGGCATCTGAAGATGCAGGCGAGAAGTTGCTTGGCACTAAACATTCAGCAAAAAGTTCGCCACGTTTTTGTCACGTTAATAGACTTTCAGATGTGAATCAGGATGAAGAATTTAGCGCGAACTTTCTTACTGGCATTTTACTTTACCATGGAACGACTGGAAAGCGATAGTATAAAATTTTTCAGATTTAAATTACACAGTTCATTTGTATTTTTTCTACATCTTTATTAAGTCGTAGCTTTCTCGAATCAGCTTACGCGGTTGGTGAAAATTCGAGAAAGAAGAAAGATGATCTGAATTATCGTGGAAATCTATGGCCGTCGTTTTCGTGTCGAAGAAGCATCGAGTCCAAGCTGAAAACTTCCAGTTAACGCGTTGCTCGCAAAGAATTGCTTTCAGGTCGAAGATTACATTTAGCAACCTTTCAGAATCTTTGTCCGGATCTCTTGGAGACGTAAGGATTTTCAATTTATTCTGAAATTGTACCGTGCACCGTTTCTATCCTTCGAGAAAAGTGGCTATGCCGAGTAGAATCGAAGATCCAATATGACATTCGGAACAAGCATATCTTCTTAACAATATAATTCTTGAAACAGCAGAGGAATAATCAATCGCTCACTTATCAAATCAATTAACTCTACTTCTTGAATTATTTTAAATTTTAGTGTCAAAAGCAGCTGACTGAATCTTAACTTTTTATATTCAAAGTAAAAAGTAATTTCCCTAATGATTAGATTTAATATCACTGGTCACAAATAACCATGGTTTTTTTTGCCTGTGAATAATAAATAATTTACTTCAGAAGCGGATTTAATTAACTTCATGCTTTAATGCAAATCGTTGCAATAATTCAATTCAAACGTTTTAATTAATTAAGTAATTTTTTAATATAATAGTATATATTAGATAATAATAGCAAACTGTTATTTTGTCATAGAAAAATGAAATTTCAAACATAGTGTGGTATCCCACCTCTTAATATAATTTAGCAAAAATGCATTGGATAAAATTAGAAAGATCGAAACTGTACGTCGTACAATTCAAGTATAATTTTAACGAAAACACATACAGAATTTAATGTCATTAATATTAGAAAATCTGTACCACTAGTTTTGAAAAATGTAAACAAACCTTTATTACATCCTAAAGATCGAATAGTGATAAAAGAAAAGAAAAGAGATGGATCTATTGAAATTCATTCCTTCTAGTAAACATAATTATTGTAGAAATTTAAGAACAAATCAACATGATGGGATCTCGAATATATGTAATAAAGTGATTATTATTATTTATGTAACTACATATACTAACAATAATAATTGTAATAATGATGGAACTATTATCGTTAATTTTTTCTAAAAATCTGTAATGAAAAATTTTTTTGAAGATACAATTTAATAGTATTATTTTTTTTGTATTTTCACTTGCCAAATCGATTGATCATACGAAAATTATACTAATAATAGCAATTACTTCGAAGATATACTATCTTATGCATTTTACATGTCGTTAAATGAAAGACTTGTAATAACACATTCTACAATATTTAATTTAATTGAATTTAATTATATTTTAAAGGCAATTTTAAAAAAGAATGTATACTAGTTTTCTCCACTTTTTGTTTTGTAGAGCTAACATGAGAGCGACTCATATATCGATGTGTATATAACACTTTCGGTCAATAAATATACTCATATTTAAAAATATATTGGAAACAAACAATTAAAACTGCATTTTTTCCGAGTGACTACTTCCCAACTCTACATTATACAAGTGAAAAGCTATGATAACAAGAGTTTTTGGTTGTCAAATGGCACGATGCGACATGGAGAACATTCCGTCCAATTTTATTCAGAAATATAAATTACCTAAGAAGGAGCAACGCAGTGATTCGTTATTTATCAAGTCAAGATTTATTACGCGTTGTTTCTTTCACTTTCGTGTAACTAAATTCGGATAATTATGCGTGGATTTTCATTGCAGATTCGCACTCTCTTTTACATAACAAAATACATATGTATATCTTATTTAATGATACAGTATGCAAAATCTGATATACATAACTTGGCTTGCATAATCGCGTGCTTGTATTTTCGATTTCTTTTATGCAATTCTTTTATGCAAGTTGCTTCCAAGATCGTTCAGAATGGAGCAGTACAATATGACAACAATATATAATGTATTCGTGCTATATTCTTTTAATCATTCGTTGAATGATTAAAATCAACGACGAATTGGCAGAGAATTCTACAATACATTGAATTAAATTTATCTTCTAACTGGAATCATAGCAGTGAGTCTACTTTCACATGATCTACGCTTTCAGGCTTTCTATGATCTTGCGTAATATATTCGAGGCACACGTGCAATTATGTACATCTGCCAATACACGTATATCGGCAGATGTTCGTCTAACGAATTTCCAATCGAATCGATCACCGGAAGAAACGATTCCTCGGAGTGCATCTAGAGTCAGACAGAATGCTCGGTTCAAGAGCTTCCGTCGCAGTGAAACACTCAGAACTCAGAATCTCTCTCTCACGTCCATTAATGTGCAAGTGCAATGCACGTTGCATAACTGCTGCAAACCGATTGGTTTAGAAATCGCTTCTTGAAAAAAATTATCATAAATAGACTTTTACGATTAAAAGCTTTGTATTTACACACTTTGAAAAACAACGATATTACCGATATATTAATATAAATTTTATACTTGAAAATTGTATGTTTCGTTAAGCATTTTCTTTCGGTACTGAATATTACGTTAGAAATTATTAAACGATGATGTTGGAAACATCTAGTAAATAAAAATAGATTTCTGGAAATGTATTATATTTTTGAACTTGCCTTGAGTTGCTTTTGCTTCAGATTTGTAGGGCTGAAGGGAGAAATACATTTTTGAAATAGGTAAATAGAAATAAATATTTTTATTTTTTCGAATGATACGATGTTTAATAAGTAATATATTTCTTTAAAATAATATTTACGTAAAGAAATATTTCAAATATATATTTTAATATATATTTAATATATATAATAAATATATATTTTAATATTAACTCGTAACAAATATTACTGTGAAATAAGTATTTCATTGATATGTAAGATAATAGTTCGAATAATAATATTTCAAACAATAGTGTCACAAGTTATTAAATAAGTTCGAGATTTTATGTTACAATAAATTTTTATCAAAACATAAAACTTTTATTTTATTTATAAATAACTGAAAATATTGTATATATTATTAACTCATTTTATTTGCTTCAAATAGAACACATTTTTCACATTATCATTTCAAACAACCTTTTATTCGGAAATCATTACAAACATGGTCTTAAGAAAGTATTAAACGATATTTGGAGGATCTGTTTTGTTTCGAAACTTTTATTTTCCTACATTGTATTAATTATGACAGTATTTATCATGATTTAAGTATTAAATGATACACTATTTTCAAATAGTACTCAAAAGTATCAAATGAAATAATATTTCCAAATAGTATTTGCTCATGGAAATATTTCAATTTCAGCCCTGTAAATTTGTTTAAATCGTTAAATGCGAACAGTTTTACGAGCATTAAAAGTCCTTGATCCCAAACGAAAATTAAAAGATCGAAACGAGCTGAATAGTCTCGAGGTACCATTGATTTTATTTAAACAGCATTTCGTTTTCGTTTCGAGATCACGAGATTGTAACTTGCCTTGGAACTTGCACGCGTAACTTGTTGTATTATAGTTAATATGCATCGCGTGCAAGGACGCGACGAGGTGCGAATTTCTATTTATAGTTGGAACAGGTTAACACTGACGTAATTCACAGTTAGGGGAAAGTTACAAGTCAGAAGTTAATGCACCCTGTGAAAGCATCTTACCGGTAGTTCGGTTCATCGAACAGTAAACCGAAGATAACCGAACAATTTGAATATTTTAAAGTTTTCGAATTAATATCGGACTTTTACTATTTTTAGCGGAAGTAAAACGACTCGGTGAGCTCCTCCCCCTGTATTTACGTGATCACCGATCTTTCATTCGTTTTGCATAGTTTCTCGTTTTACTAAGATGGACGGCCTAAGTCGTTGGTATGCAGCGAAGGCGCCTCTTCTCGTAGAATCTATTAAAGTTCGTCGTACCGAGCCAGGCCCCTTTTTGAAACTTGCGAAAAATTCCGTACGAGCGTGTAGGTATTCACTCGTTGCGAGAATACGACGTTCCTTCCATATTTGTTACGATTTATGCAAAGTGATTCTTCTTGTTTGAACGGCGAGGAATTTCAAGACAACGTCGCGCATTAATTTTTTTCGTCGATCGACCGGCCTCGAATGCGTTTCAGTGGATCACCTCGATCGCCAAAACTTTCGCTTTCTCCCGCTCTTTCCTTAATTGACATAACGTTATTTATTGAGTCTTAACTCGCCCGGTGCGAGGACGCAGTGACAAGATTGCAAAGAGATCAAATTTGAGAACAAATTTCTTCAGGAAAAATTGACGATGTTCGAAAGTTTAACGTCTTTCGGTCAAACTTTCGAGTTTCAGTTGGCTTCAACAGAAATGCAGTTGCATAATCTGTGATCCGGTGTTTTTGCGAAAACCGTTCTAGCATTGTCACGGATATGGTGAATTATGAATCTGAATTATGCAAGCATCAACGATCTACTACGTACCTTTTTCCTTTTTTTTTTTTTTTTTGTTTGGACAATCATTGATGCAATACATTCTTGTATCGTACTTTGCTGTAACCGTGACACGGCATAACATTGCATAACGTTGCATCGAGCCTTGTTCAGTCGGACCGATCGCTCCTTTCCTTTAATTTGTCAAAAGTAGAGCGGATGTAGCAGCATATTTGAGAGAACATTTTTTCCGAGAAATCTACTTTTCCAGAAAGTAGCCGGGTTTTGCATGTTGCAACGGGCTGTATGAGTGCTTCTGTGTTCAAAAAAAGCTCGCAGCGATGGTAATTTCGTTCATAAAAAAAAAAAGTAAAGCGAGCCTTGCTCGTGCATAAACAAATATGCGCACGTGCGTCCTAATTAATCATTAAACGTATTAAAACGAATAAACCTGTGATATCGTCCGGTTGCAGCTAAGCAAATTTACAAATTCATGGAATTAAAAATACTATCTCCCATTCAACGACCTTAACGCTGCTTTTAGAGAGAAGAAAATTAACGAGCTGCTAGATCACACATATATGTCCAGTGTAGCCGCGATAGTTTTCATATTTTTTCGTAAAAATTCACTGGTGAAACTTACATAGCTCTATTACAAGAAAATACTTAATGCAAAACGAAAAAATTAAACCTTGTATAGATTTGTTACAAGAAGATATTTAACGCAAAGCAAAGGTAAATCAAAACAAGCGGAGGAAAGGAAAATGTTCTTTTCACCAACTTGCATCTTGCAACTTGAAAAATTTATATGATTCGACGCGGGGAAACACCGTTTTTCGCTGTTTCAATATTTAATATGAATAATAGCGTGACAAGTCGAAACATACGGAATAAGTAGAACGTGGCTGAAAAGGCTAAAAGTCGTCGTGCTCACTACTTCTCCAATGCTGTTTAAAAGTAGGCACTTTCTTTTAATTAATGTATAACTCTCGTTTCATCCTTTTTTTTTTTGCACAATTTTATATTTACGTGACGCGCATGTAATCGGACAACAAGGAAAAGTTTTCCTTATGTAAGATATATTAAAATGGATTGTAACGCAGTTGCAAGTTAATTGACCGTACCGTGCATCTCAACAAGTATAATTAGGCGTATGAATGTAAATATAAATTATTCATGCTTATTTATCGAAGTGACTGTAACTATTGCGCAAATTCCGGTCTTATGACTGAAGGAACTGCGGCAAAAAACTGTGTCTCTGTGTATTCTTAGCTTTTTTTATGGGAATTCTATAATTTCTAAATTTTCTATAATTTTCCTTTCAAGAAAAAAGTCAAACTACACAAAATTGCAGTTAAATAATGACAGAAAATATGTCAGGTAAGCTTTTGCAAATGGAACCAGGTGTAAAAAGTTGTTGATAGAGTCGAATTGCGTGTAAAAAGTTGTTGATGGAGTCGAATTGAGTGTAAATTGTACGATATAATATTTACAAATAGAGTTGTCTTGTTACGTCACAATTGCTTCACACACGGAAACATATGAAAATTTTTTACATAAGTACAGACAAACATCTTTTCCAACAACTCGTGTATCACACGCAAAAATGTTGTGCACAGAATTTTCTATTAATCAAAGATTCCTATCCTACACAACACCTAGCTTTTGTCGTTGACGAAATTAGAGTCCCGTTTTCTCGAATTCTTTGTTTTTTTCGTCAGGTGTTAAAAGTTTTTTCCGAGCTTCGCGATTTTCTTTCTATAGCCCAACGTAAAAAAATTTTAATCTTTTTGCAATTTAGTTAGACGAAGGTGGCAAGTAAAGAAATAACCGACTCGACAATGAAGAAATAATTGAAATCGCATGATAAATTATCGGACGGAGCTCGGTCAAAAATTCGGTTGGTTCGACTGATTTACTGAAGTTACAACGAGAGAAAAAGTTTCTTGCATTACTTACGAAAGGATGTACGACTTGGGATCGTGCCAGGGATTGTAATTGTTGGAAGGCACAGGTTTCACCTCAACAATGTGAATCTTCGGGCCAGCCGATCGATACGTTGAGTTACCTTCTTGTTCGACCCGATCCGCGTTCGCTCTCAACATTGAAGTCAGGGATGCTTGGTTGCATGTAGCCGGCAGACAAAGACCCAAAAATACTTGTCGTGTCTGAAAACAAATTGGTTTCAATTCGGTCGGCGATGTAACTCGGCCAGGGTGGTCAATTGCGTCATTGAAGCGTGATAGAACAAAGAACGTGGGAGGGGAGAAGGAGAAAACGATCGACGTGTCTTAATTAAATTTTCGACATTAGATTGCAAGATAAATCAGAGCACAAAGATTCAATTTCAAGATTAATTAAACTTTTATTCGTTTCCATTTCCCTTTAGTTTACTTTGCGCTATAATTTTCAAACTGCTTCAAACACCCACCAGCTTTCAAAATTCAATTTCACTTAAGCTCTCCTTCCTTTGGTCCTTTCTCGTTCATTTGCCAGTCTACTCATTTCTGCGACACGCTCTTGCCACCTACGTCGCCTGACAGAAAAGTGATGATACAATTTCGAACTTGTTCGACGTAAGCTGGATCTCTTGGCGCGATAATTTTCCCGTGTAGAAACTCTTTCATTTGAAGTTTCGTATCGGTCACATATTAGGAAATTTTTAAGGTCATACTGACGGATGTCGCGGAACATTAACTTTCGTCGGTTACAGGAAATTCACGAAAGAACTTCCCACCTCTTAGATTTCCCATGAGCTGCTGTTTGCCTCAACTTCTCGCTTTTCGAATAGGTTATCAAGAGTGTCCAGAATGGCGTTTTTATCTTGGTTAGCTCCATTCGCGCGGCGGACGTGTCGCAATAACGAAGGAAAATAACTGCGAACTGTGGGGTTGTTTCCTTCTAATCACGAAATATAAAGCCTTGCATAATCTGATTAAGCTAAATGATAAAACCTGGATTCTTCGTGGCGACGAAATTCGTCCGGACATTGCTCGCGAAACTTCCAAGCATTTGGAGCACGATTAAAATAGCTGTAATATTGTCGTATTAAATTGCGTTAGTTTGCAAGTTTTCCGTCGAAATAATTCACTTTATTTATCTCGGCTTTTCGTTACGCGAGCAAAAACGGTGGAATTAACTCTCTCAATTCACAAATATCAAACAGAGACTTTAGCAGAGGCTAAATATTCGTTTGATTAATTAGCAGCTGACTAATTCTGTTCAGAGGATAAATGATCCGTCGAGTGTTGCTTGGAATTGTGCGTTTAATTAATGCGACTAATGATTCATTCGTTATTACACCTATCGTATCATTCGGCTCATGGAGGCTAAAGAAACGATTTTCGTCTAACAGATCGAAAAAAATCGATCTTTTTTTATACAACAATGCTTAGAAAATGAACTTAAAATTTTGTCAAATTATAAAGGAAGTAGCGGAAATGTGAGTAACATAGCCACAACATTTTATTTGTCCAAGATTCAAGTTAAAATCATTATTTATATGTGAAGACTGTATAATGATTTTCTACGATTAACAAATGAGGAGAACGATCTCGGTTTCGAGAGTTAATGAGATCAAACCCTTAGAAAATACAAATTTAAACCATACTAACATATTTACGTATTTTGAAACTTCAAACGTGTTTTTTTCGAAACTATGTTTTTCAAACTGGTGATTAAAGATTAAAAAGTGACTCAATGACTAATTGACTGATCAATCACTGGAAACAAAGTTTATTTTATTTATTGTACATTTTTCTGTACGGATCATCTCTTCGATCTGTTTTATTTTATTTTATTTTTTATTCATAATATTTATTTTTATTGTCGTCTCAACTTATCTATCAAAAACAATTAATCTTCAATCGAAATCGTACAATTAGTATAATTTAACAAATATTTCTACTTTTTAGGTTCTGATAATTGTAATAAATGCTACATTGTATACAAACAATAGTTACATCATCAAAGAGAATAATCATACATATAATTGCATAGAATTCGATATGACAAGGAAAAAGATGGAACAAAAACAATTTTTCTCTCCAATTATGAATATACCTACAAAATATTATTCTTTTGTAATATTTATGATAGTTATAATTTTCTAAAAAAAGAATTCACAAAAATCATTCAATTTTACAGGAGAATATTCTTAAAGAATGCGTTAATTAAATGAATCAGAAATACTTTTGTGCGAGGTAACAGTTCTTTGCAAATTTAATAAACTAAAGAGTTATTGATGGGATAGTAAAAATAAACGAGAGACGATCGAGGGGGCAAGGATACTTACTGAAAATTCGAGTTCTTTTGGCAATGTCAGATACATTCTCGCCACGTAAAATTTCAACGGATAGGGTGGCACGTCATCGAGCTGTTGGCGAACTTCTCGACCGGTGGTATTCAGCTCTTTGCAGAGGGTGCTCGAACCGAGCCAGAAGCCGTTTCCAAAATGATATTGCGATGAGTAACGACCGCTCGCGTCCGACACTGTAGAAAAAAAATGAAGGATAGTGACGAATTAAACGCGATGAAGAACATTCTTATGAAAGAAAGAAGAAGATAAGCGCACGTTGCAAACATTTCTTCGCGATAAACCACCGCTCCGCCTCGAAGAGGTTTGCGAGGTTGGCAAGAGATAAGCTTTCGAACTCAAAAGAACAGTAGGGACGAAAAGATTGTCAGAGGTTTTTTTTTGTCACGAAAAGTCATGCTGGGTCTAGAAAAGATCCTTCTCCGTCTTCCCTGTTTTCATTTGTCCCTGTTCGAGATTTGCGCAAGGCTCTTAGAATTCCAGCTTTCGAGGATTGGATTACACGACCACGCCTGAAAGGTTCATTATCAGTTACGTAAAGCCAGATTGTGACCACAGCAGTAGAGAAAGTGCATTCGACTGGCAACGCAAGAAAAAAACGATCAACGTGCGTTTATGTGAACGTAATTTCATCTGAATCTTAAATCGCGACGTTAAAGCCAAGCAACTGAATCAATGAGCTCAATTTTCACATTTTTTAATATTAACCATGTTTAAATGACTCTTAAAAAGTAACAAAAAATTCTATTGTTTGACCAAAACACTTAGTGCATATGTGTACGTATAATTATTATATTTCGTGTATTTTAAAATTTTTATTGAACATAGTTTTATCTACTGTGTATTATATACATTTAATATATTTTAGATATTTTACATAAATATTTTTATATACATATGTACACATATATATATATATATAATGTATATTATGTATATAATATGGAATACATAATATACATAATATGCACAATATGTGTGTGTGTGTGTGTTATATACATTTTTGCAACTCCTAATTTTCTATAAATGTATAAAATTAATAATTACTATATTAACTCTTTTTCAAAGACTTTCTTAATTACATTTTCTTCACCGAATTCATACACGGTTAATGTATTGTGTCAGAAAAAGAAAGATCGGTGAGCAGCTACACGCTTTCGAAACATCGCGGTGACGGGCTGAATTGGCTTGGTTCGTCGTGCAAGCAAAGCAATCCGTAAGATTACATCTGATGTAACAGCTTGCGCGCATCCAATACGAATTCAAAACGTCACAACGTCGAAAGAGTAATTTCTGCAAAACGAATGTTCCCAGTTACTTGAGGTTACTGACATTATACATTCTACGTTTAAAACACGTACCCCATAATTTTTGGGCAATATTCAACCGTTCTCTGTATTTGCATGAATACGTTAAAATTCAATTTTCAACTGAAGCATCCAAATATACAATATGTGCACAACACATACGTTTCATAAAATTCGTTGATTTCGCGGATTTTCTGGTACAAACAACGATCCAGCATTTATCAAGTACAAAGCGTTATACGCGTAATTTTTCTTTTATATGTTCGTTTCGATACCATTGACGTACAAAAATTCGATACTTTATGCATTTGAAGTGCCAGTATAGATTCGAGGTAGGTTGATCGAAAAATTCTGTCATTGAACTTTATTTCTTTACAATTTCGGGAGTTTTTATACATCGATAGGTAGTTAAAATTTATGCACCTTTGAATCGGAGAGCAAATTATAAAATGTATTATATCATTAGATAAATATTATTAGATAAATAAATTATTAGATAAATATTAGTATGATATTATTAGATAAATTAACAATTCAGTAAATTATTTTACAATAAAGTCTTAAATGTGTTATTTTGTAGGAAAGTTTGACAGAAGAATTTTTGATAGAAGCAGTTTTTACATTCATTTTTAGATAAGTTAATAATTTGTTTCAATCTTTACAAAATTGTTTGATGAAAGAAATACTTAATACGATGAATCAAGCTGTATAAAGAACAGAAGACAGAAAAGACAAGATAAATGAATTACTATGAATATTAATAGAAATCTACTCATGTTGATTGTAAAATTTTTATAAAATTATTGATTCTTAAAAAAAAAAAAAACATTTTTTTGATCAGTCTAATTAATAAGTAAGAGGTTAGGATGATTAAAAAATTGAGTTGGACTAGTTATCCTGTATTTTTATATTCCTATCAGTTTTATATTCCTCCGTATATTGCAATGTATCTCTCTAGAAAGGAGACAAACGGTGTCAAAGAGCATTTATGTCGCGTCAAAAAGTGAATGTACCCGCACGAGAGCGAGGAAGATAACGTCGCATGCAGTTTGCCAACGATCGAACCGATTTTGATTTTCACATTGCAGTTTCACAACTTGTTGCTGGTTGCTAGTAGCAATCACAGAAAATCCGATGGATTCATCGAATTATTCTTTGCGCATTTTCCTCTTTTCCTGCCAAACGATAATATAAGCATATAATCTTGATCCTAATCGAATATGAATTTTGAATTATACTTTTATAATTATTTTAAGATAAATTCTTTCCGGTTCAGGACTTTCGATATATTTGAGCTTATCACATGAATCGTAAAATCTAATTGTAAATCTAAACGTACGTATCTAAATCTAATTGTAAATTCAGAACTCGAGACTTTCAGTTGGCAGAAGATGCCATAAGTTCTGTAAATTCTAACGTTATTCAAAAATATCAATGACGAATCAGCGATCGTTTGACAAAGATCGACAATGATCGAGATAAACAGAGTCATTGCGAAACAAATGACACGGCAAAGTTCACGTAAATTAAACTATATAAAGTGTTAGAAGTTCCGCGGTATAGAAAGCAAATTTTCCTCTAAAGTACATTACACCGTTATCGGGTGGAAATAAATCAATTGCGTAAGTCCGGACGGCGCCAGTTGCCATTAATCCAGCGAAATACAGACTTTCGATTTACCATGGGATATGTGTGCTTAATAAAAAGGAAATATCTTAGATTTCGAACTTTCTTCGAAAAGTTTAGCAGTGACCGATGCGACTTGAATCTTGATAGTGACTTCGTGACGCACTAAGAACGGGAAAGTTTGCTACTACAAGGTGTTAGTTCCATTGTAATTTACGACAATAACTTTGCCGTTCTTAACTCGAGACCTAAATTTCGTAACAACTTGCCTTAGAACATCGTAATAGACTGTCCATCCAACTTTGCCTTTTGCATCGTCTCGAGCTATGAATATTCTTGAATTATTTTATCCGCGAGAGAACAAGTTTGAAAATTCATTTTATGATAAAGTGTTCGTTCCGATGCTATGAAGGAAATAAAAGCAATGCAACTGCTCTGCTGAAATGAGGCAGTAAATTGCTATTTCACAAAGTAATAACGCATTTAACAATCGAATCTGCCAACGACACGCTATACGAAAACTTAACGAACCGCGAGTTTCTCCGAACGCTTGTTGTTGATCGCAAATAACGTGTCAAAGTATTAGTTTAAAAAAATGCTCGTTCAATATCAAAATGCGTACGTTACGGCATCATGAGTGTAATTGTTCATCGCGTGACACTACCATAGATTTTCCTGAAAATCATTCGTTGAAAACTCGAACGTTGCTTACTTCCCGATCGTTTCTACTTACTCTTGGCAGCCCATAACTTTCCATCCTTGAGAGATTTCAGAAAGAATTCCAGCTCCTTCCTGCAATCGTCCTCGAGTTTACCAGGTACTCTGGACCACTTGAGGGGATCGTAAAGATCTGCCAGCCACTGGATACTATTCGCTGTCCTCTCGAGCTTCTCCTTCATGAAATCGATATCGAGATCTTGGTGCTCCTCTTTTTTGTCATCGAACAGTTTCAAATATTTCTTCCAATCAAGTTCTGGATTGTTTTTACTAAATCCAACTAACGAACCCTGTCTATGTTTCCCCACCTCAAAATCATTGTTATTCAAATTTGCTGTTTTGACTGTTGCCAACGACACATTCCGAGTTCTTCCGATCCGGAGGATGTTGGATTCGTTTTTCGGAAGTGGAGTTGCGTGTACCATGCAATTTAGTATCAATAAGAAATAACCAAAGAAAAGAATCATTTTTGAATGATTTTTTGGGATTGTCCGATTACTTCGTATTTTTCAATATGGACCGATATTCAATATTTCTTTCAATTTCTAAGTACCTCATTGATTTCTTTCGACTAAATTTCTAGACGTCATATTAAATTACTATAACGACTGAACTTGCCTCGGTGGGCAATTTTCGTTTCCGAATCGTTCAGCTATTTAGATTCTCAAGCATGTTTAAGGACGCAGAAGGTTGATCATAACAGGAATGTAGCTACGATATTTCAGTCTGCTACGATCGTATAAACGATATAAACGACTCACTTTCGTTTCTTACTAACCGTCGGCTTTATTTCCAATGTCGATTACTGCTTGTTATAATAACGGTTGAATAACGACAATAATTCAGATAAGATTATCAGGTAAATCATACCAATCGAGCTTGAACCATCTGTTCACTTCGGTACACTGCTACTATGAATAAAAAATCGAATCTTAAGGGAGAAAGACGAGCGCACACACGAGACTAAGGATCACGCACTGAATGAAGCGAATCGAGTCGCTTACCCGTGGACGCCGGTTCCCCTTTCTCTTCACGATATACTTTACCATAGTAAATACATTTCCTTCTTCGATCCCCCAAACACAGTCGTCATTCAACGCATGTTTTCTTCTAATGAGATTTTCGATAAATTCTTACATCAAAATTTTCTCCGTATTTAGAAAGTCCTTTCTAAGTCCTTTCGAGAGAATGACTCTTCGTTCGATTATTTACTCAGATTTATGATGGTAATATTTAAATGCCAAAAATCATTGAAATCATTGTTATCCTTTAAAAAATTACATTTACTAATTGCATAACTTATGAATCTGGTCCGTGTAATCATCAGACGAAAAGATTAGAGAAAAAAGATAATTTTTAATGAGATCTTTGCATGACAATTTGCTACGCTATAATTTTTGGACCACAAATCGTTTTTCGTTCGTCAATAATATTTAGAAAAAGCGATATCATTTGGATATCATGTCGATTACTTTTGTTGTAGGCTCTAAAGTGGTTTGTTATTGTTATTTCAATGAACTATAGTGCTTACCATTTGAATTCCAATTTCATTTTTTCCAATTGTCATTTTTTCGTTTGACCACTTATTACTTCACACGATGATGAGCATCTTAAGATTAGAAATTTCTATGGTATAAAGAAGTTAATGGCTCGTAAATTTCTTTTGCATGTGTTCGGTAAATTGCATCGTTGGAATAAAGATGATAAATACTTTATTCTTATTTTTTTATGTATCTTGCCACAAACAAAATCACTGCGAGTTTATATGCAAGAACAGCGTGTGCTCTATGCTGGCTACGAGAAAACAGGAATTTCTACATCCGGGAAAAAACTACGACGAAAAAAGAAGATGTTTTTAGTGGCAACAGTTTGTCTTCAATTGGTAGCTTTTCTTCCTTTCATGGAATATTCGGCGTAAAAATACGCGAAGGCGTAGAAATACGCGAAGGCGTTTTTATAGATCGCGTTTTCACTGAAAAAACAACGTGTTGACACGAATTTTTGTAAAAACTTCACAACGCTTGAAGTAAAAGCAAACTATACTGTTTTGTTTTCACTTTTCCATGAAGCGCTCGAATTAAGTTCTTCCTGTGTTTGAAAGGGTAGCGCCTAAACGAAGTGCACGTTCCTGACATTCAGATTTTCTCCGCGAAATTGCATTTTCCGTTTTTGTCCAATCTCCAAGACACAGCAAAAAGCTTTGATAAAATGTTATTCCGTGACAACGGAAAGTAGGCGTACTCGTCGCCCAGCTTCTCAAAATAAGAACGAGATTTTAACTTCCGCTCGAAATAAAACTACTTCTTCATTCCTTCGGAAGATTCACATCGAGCAACTTGTCAAGTGTCTCGTCATTGTCAACTCCGTAAGCAGGAAATCTTTTTATTTATATCTGTTAACAGTCGTTAGATCATCGGGGGCACGGCGGCATCACATATTTTCAGTCGTATTTGATATTTACGTAATGCGGGCGCTTGTAGCGAGGAACTTTCGATCGCGGCTCTCACCCGTGAGCTCGATTTTTGTTCGCATTACGGAGCTTCGAAAGTTTCTCCAAATTTCTCAGTCTCTCGCGGTCTCAGTCTCTCTTTCGACGATTTCCCGGTCCGATCAAGGTTCGGTTGGTTTTACAGCACGGAAACTGCTTCTTGAAGAGATCCGGTTATCCGTTATGCAACCAAGCTTTCTACGCGCTTCGTAACGACTCGCAACAACCGATCCCCTCTTAGGAAGCGGGAGTTGGGTCTCGAAGGCATCGCTTTAGTAGGTTCAAACCAGTAAGAAAGCAATTTGCCAACAATTCAAAATGATGTTTTCAGATCGAGACGATTCTTCGAGTGTTGCAACAATTACTATTTTATTTTTTTAAATGTGATTCAACTACTGGTCATCTGATTTGGAGAGTTTTGGAAAATTGGTTTTACATTAATTCGAATATTTAGTGATATAAAAAAATTCAAGGAACGTTATAAAAAATTGGAAAGAGGTTTGTCTACGAGGATTAAAACAAATAGAGTGCGTAATATGAAATATGAATTCATTTAAATAATACGAATAAATAAATGAAACATATTTTCCTACCGAACTTTTCTATTTAGATGAAAATGATATTTGACGGTTATCTGAATCGTAATTTAGGATTAATAAAGCTTGTTTCATTGAAAAATTTTAAGCTGGACACAAAATATTCTTTTGATAAACATTGGAAGTACTTCAAATATGCAAAATTGATCAGCAAAGCAGGAAAAGAATTGTGTACACTTCGTACACAAGATTTATTTTAAAAAGGTAAATATCAAGAAAGTATAAAAAGAAGAATACCTGCAAAACACGTATGAATGTCGTATTTACAATTGCTATGTATACGGAAGTGAAAGGCCAAGTATTGGTAGAAAAATTTTCTATTGCGATTTCCAAATGTACGTTTTCACATTACTTAGGTTTCTCTGTGACACGACGAAATGTAATTTTTAAATGATAGCGGGAACTACATTAACTGCAGATGGAACATTGTCTTTCACTCTGAAATATCGACCGTATGAAAAATTAGAAATATTTACATATTTCGTCTGTGTTAGAAACTTTTATATGTTCTCTATAAATTAAAGAGTTTGGAAACATATATAAATTTAGAAATTATATTTAATCCAATCAATGATATCGATAAATTTAGATTTAAACGTATCTTCTTTCATTATATTTTCATACTTGTACAACAATCTATTATTGCACAAACAAGATGCTGAAATTTTGGAACTCAAAGTCAAGTTAAATCTAAATTCGAATCATTCAAATTTCCAAATTCAAATTTAGTTTGAATTTTAACCACCAATAATTTATAATCTTATTCTTTGCTCCATCGGTAACATTAAAGCTAAGTCACAAACCTCGCCCGTGGCTAAATCTAAAATAGTAAGAAGAAATTCTGCGAAATATACTTCGTATTTATGCGGACAAAGTTTACTTCCTTTTTTTGATGCAGTAACTATAAAAATTCTATTTCTAACTTTGTAGCACAAGTAAACAATATTACTTTATAACATAGTTTAATTCATAGTTTGGAATTGTTTTTAATTAAATTTTACTTGCAGTTAAATTTGGTTCATTTAAATGTTAAATTTTAAATATAGATATAATTATTTCAATTTATAGTTTATTTTGGAGAATTTCGTTCAAGTCAGGATGGCCGAGCGGTCTAAGGCGCTGCGTTCAGGTCGCAGTCCACTCTGTGGGCGTGGGTTCGAATCCCACTTCTGACAAATTCCAATTTTTTCCATTTCAAAGTTAAATTTTTATCAACGATAGAAATCATTCTGATTTATCTCACACTGCATGCCAAAAACAAATTGCGATATCGCAATATTTAATACTTAAAACTTCTTCAAGATTGTTACATATCCAATGAAATAAAAAATAAATAACAAAATAATAAAGTATAGTCATTCTCAGAATGCAAACAAATTGTCAAACTCAAACGCGTAGTTGCTATTATGCAAATATTAGTAATTCAATTACAGTGCTGAGTCAAGCAGTATATCAAATAAAATATAAATGTATTTATAGATATTATTTTATGCGCATAACGCATTTTTCGCAGTTTCATTAATCTATTTGAAATAATTATTTATTTTCACACTGAAATATTATTCGAAATTTATTTGATTTTACAAGTATATGAAAAATACATTTCAATTACGTATTTTTCATGATAAACTTGAAATAGTTATTTATTTTGAAATAGTTATTCATTAGTTTAAATAAATATTTCTCTCATCGTTGATGTAATGAAATATTTAAATATTATTTTTGTAAAATCGTTCCTTTGTTTGATCGTTCCTTTCTTTATTATCTAGAAATATCTTTCTTTATCTTTCTTTATTATTTAGAAATAATATTTTAAATTTGTATTTTCTCCATACTTATTTAAATTAATTTCCTTCTGAAATAGTAATCATTAAAAATAATATTTGAAATAATCAATGCAAGTTTCGCAGGGTAAACTATTATTTTGAATAATTTCTCGTACGCATTAAATAATTATTATTTCAATTCAATACTCAATATTACTTTAATCTCATTCATATGTTTGAAATAAATAATTTCAATATACTTGTATTTATCATCATCAGATAAGATAAATTTTCAAACGATATTTTATTTCAATAAAAGCATTTCAACTACTACTCAACTTTCAAGTACCTTTTATTTTAAATGTAATCATTGTTCAATCATCGTATTGATTCGAATCACATGTTTTTAATATCCACGATAAAGAATAATGGCGAAGATAACTGCTTCAGTTAACAATTAAACAAGCGAGAACGAAGAGAAAATCCTCTCACGAAACAAGAAATACTATTCGCCGTTTGACTGATGATATACAAGCTCGTATCGTCATTGCAATTTGTAGGATAGTCGCGAACTTTGGTATGTATTCACGAATTCTTAAGCGCGATCTATGTTGTACGATCGAGCCGCGAGACCAGGAGAGCATCGATAGCATAAACAAGTCATTGACTTGTTCAGAGACAGTAAAAGAGACAAAAAGAAGCCAAACCTCGTTTCTCATTTTGTTCGCTAGAAGCGAGGACCGATTGTGTGATATCATTTGCACACAAAGCACAGAAGACATTACTCCATTTCTGATAGAAAATCGTGACGTGTTTGACTTATTGGTTTTCATGTTCCAATTAATTCCAGTGCAGAGTTGTGATTCTCTCTTGCGATTCGGTGTCGTGAGGTTCCGCGAGTTTCTTAATAATCTTAGATTAATATTTTTATTTATTTATTTATTTATTCATTAGCCTCTAATGTAACAGTTACGATCATGGAACACAGTTATAAATAGATAAAACATAGACTAGCATGGGAACGGAACAAGTTAATTAATTCACCAAACTCATTTACGTTAGCAATGAAACGTAACATTAATGCAATTAAATTGGCCATAAAGATCGAGGTGATAATCTTGAAGCAGGAGGAAGCGTCATTTCAAAGTGCAAATTAAAACGTGATAAATTCACAGACCTCATACCAATACTGTTACCAGATTAATCTGAATCGTCTTCGATTAATCTAACGTTTTCTCGATTCTGATCGATGAATTTTCTCAACTTCGTGCTAAAGAATTGCCAAGCTAGATAACAGACGACATATGGCCTGACCATACACGTTTGTGGAAGTTACATCGCGGAACCCGCATTGCGCGCCTCTTGGAAACTCGTTACACCAAGGATTGTATAAACAACTGGATTTATTGTTGGTGATGCTCGACACCGTGATTCGCAACGGCGATTAAGATTGATGCGCGATGCTTCTATGCACGAATTGTTTACACGCTGTAGGCGCATGATTCCGCGCATGATTTCACACCATCTGGCGCAGTAGCGGTGCCTTGTCGCGAGCACCTTCCCGCGACCGCGAGAACCCACTTTATGCTTGTTGCAAAAACCTCGATAAACCTGTGTCTGATTGCCTAATTCTACGTAATTGTCTGGAATTTTTGAAAATATTTCTCGATTCCTACATACCACTGTATGAGGAATTTGATTCGTCGTGTAGCGACGAAAACGAGTCGTATTAGACAGAATGTCTCATTGAAATGTGACTCCCAAATAGTTCTTTTTTAATTGTAAGAATGCAAAAAATATTTTATACAACTCGAATGGTATTAAATAGTCAATATTCTGCAGCTGTTCTTTATTCGAAAATTGTTCTTTCTCCGTTATCAATGTTTTCTCCTTTTTTCAAATAATTGCCAATTTTTTTTATAAAGAAAAAGCTTATGAGGAAAAAACTTACGAAGAAAATATATTCAAATGTATACAATATGACTTTCAAATAATTTTGAACCCCCAGAATGGAGATTAAACTTAAAATTCGTAGCTAAGAAGAATGCATGCTTTGCGAGAGACGCGAGCACCTATTGTAGAAAAATAACATTTTGAACATCTAAAATATTAAATAATATTAGAAATATTTAATAAAAATAAGTAATAAATGCCTTAGAAATTTCATGGCCAAGTCTTCTGGATGTTCTTTGTATTATAAAAAATACAAAATTAAACATTTTCTTCAAATTTATAGGTGCTTACATCTCTCGCAAAACCCTCGTTCTTTTCAGCTATGAATTTCACATAATACACATCTGAATGTATTTTTTCATGAGCTACGTGATGCAATAGAAAAAGAACATAGTTATTTGCGGGGATCAAGTAAGTTAAGGAATTTTTAAATAGGTTCTATTCGATATGAACACGAATCGTAAAATAAATCGTTTTTGAGAACTGAATATTGTATTTAGTAATTTATTAATAAATAGTATTAATGAATATTGTATTTACTAATACAATAATACTCGAATATAAAGATGAGTTTTTAATTAAATATTCTAAAATAAGTTTGCAGAAAGCTTTTATCATACAGATTTTCTAAAATATCTTTTCCACGAGGACACTATTCAAAAGTGTTTCTAAATGTAATACTTCTCTCCATAAAAATTCCACAAATATAGATATTTTGTTATGTATAAATCTAAAATATAAAAATCCGAGCAGAACTTTTTTACAAACGAAAAGAACCTGTTAATTTCGATCCTTGGTTATAAAAAAAAGAGGCATGGATAATCTTGGAAATTTCGGAAACAATCTTTAAAAAAAATAATGCCTGCAGGATATCGGCCACTTAATATCATTTATATTACATATAAAATATCTTTTGGATTCTCACAATCAGAAAAGATATTCACACTTAAGTGAGACTCCGTATATAACGATTATAAGCGATTTGCTAACAAATCAAGATCAACATTCCATTGGGTGTTTAAGACATCGTCAATTAGATTATACAACGGAAGCGTAATGACTATTGAAGTTAGTCGAGGATAGAGTGAATCGGTTCGTCTCTTAGATCATCGTTAAGGAGAAATGTCCTGTAAATACCAGACATGCAGATCTTACCATAAAACCACGTCATAGTGGATACATGTTCTGATAAACTAACATTCTGACAAATAAAATGTCTAAAGATCGAAATGGATATGCAGAACACACAACAGCTGGTAATTGACTACCTTTACTACTTAAACTCATTTAACATCGCGATACATATCAACACTTTGTTGAAACGTTTCTAAGAGTGTATTGACGTTAGTGAGAAATGATATTTTTGAATAAAAGAAATAATAGAACGCTATTTCAATCACTTCTGACCGATTGGATCCATTCTTATGCCACGCGGCATTGTTCGCGAACGACGATGAATTGATCGTCTTAAAAAAATTCATTGAAATGGACAGGAATGCGCTATCTGCCTGTTACCATCGAATGCAATTAAATAGCGCATTGGTTCGCGTGTGAAGGACCATCTGGTGCGCGCTACCACTGGAATATGCGAACTCGCGCGAGCATAGCGGCCCACGGGTCGCGTGTTCTCCAGCATCACGCTCGTTCTTTCGATATCGACATTCTGTTTTCAGGGAACCTACTTTTAGATACGTTCGCGCAAACGATGAAAGACCGGATCGTCCGATTAAATTTCGCGTTTGCGGTTGCTAAACGAATCGAGGAGGCTAACCTCTGCTAATCATGAACACTGAACCGACGTTTGAATATACTTCAATTTCCTTGCCTCGGGTACGATTGTGATCGTACCTCGCAATGTAAACGTGGTGTCGTTCCCACGAGGTTGGCGCGTGTAGCAAGCAATAAAAAATTTGCAACAATATTGAATTGGAATTCATCGTTTCGTGAATAAGTACGGCAAAAAATACTAGAGATTAGCAATGATTTCCAAGAACGCGGTGAAATTTTCAATTTTCCAAAACAATGGAAAATCTAGCCGGCTACTTGGACGATAAATTATCCACCCACAAGGGAACCAGGTTGGCTCCTTAGGCGGTTCGCTGAAAGATAATCCTGCTGCTTGAAAACGTGCTGGAATCTCGATAAGCCGCGCGAGCCTCTCGTGTACGTTCAGGAGTGATTGTTAAAAGCCGTATTTTTCGAGATGAGCGGCGATAACCAACGGATGGTTGCACGAATCAACGCTTAACCCTTGATTCTTCTCCATCGGTTCGTAAAGGTTCGGCGAAACCTCGTGTTAGCTCTAAACACCGTTGTTGAAGCGTAACATCGAAAGCGTGACCAAGCCATTCAATTTAATGCTATCCGTACTCTGGCTCATTTCAATTAATCCTGTCACATGATAAATACGTATTACGACGATAACAAGGATTCGATTTATTTTTATGTCAAAGCATCCCTGTGCTCGCATTGACCACAGTTTTATTCAAAAATCGAGTAGTCGTTCGATGGAATCGTGACACGAACACTCAAGTCAATGGAACGCAGGCGTATCTTATCCTTGCGCGAAAACGATCGAGTTAATGATGAAAAAGATGGGTGCATTTTCATAATGACGCACGCCACTGGATGAACAAGCCACAGGAATTTCATCGGTTCTTCAAGATTCTTGGTAAATTTCTCATTTCGCGACCGTGGGATGGTAGCCCGTGGCGGAGGATAAAAGACCTGATCGTATCTGGCCCACGAAAATGCAAGAGATATTCTGAACGACACGGCTAACTACGGTGTGCGAGGTACGCATGAATAATGATAGAACTTAGGTTAAACAGAAACTGGAAGAAGGAAAAAATAACGAGTTACAAGTATGTTGGTAAGTAGCAACTGTGAAGACTTAGCTGCGATTCGACGTCCTCTCGGCTGCTTGTTCCCAAGGTCTTTGAGAATTCGCCGCGTTAGAGAGACTGGGAACCTCGCTTATCCAGTAACGACAGAGAGGAGAAACATTTTCCGTGAGGGAAATGCTAAACATTCCTAAAGATAGTCACGGTCGATAGAGATGCCTCGAGATGATCCAAATACCAAGTTAATATCCTGGTGACCCGATTGACCGTTTTCAACGCATGGCTACATACGAAGAATATTAATTACGCGTATTGAATGGCGACACGAGGTGTCGACGAATTGCTTTGATATGGCAGAAATGGATATACCGGTGTCTTAAATACCACCAAGTGTCTCTGCGACGACGACACGAATAATTTAGCGTCATAATTGCCGATTAAAACAACCGTGAACGCGGCTAAAAACGCGAGGCGAAAGAACTACCACGGAATACCGACGCGAATGTACCGTTTGCAGGAATGAACGCGATAATAAGGAACGGACAAGCTTCGGGATACCTGAAAGAGAGTCTCCACGTTGTTGAGTTGTATTTGAAGAAACATTAATTGCATGACCGAGCAGAAATCGTGACTGCGTTAACTCAGCTAACGTAAGGTACTCGAGGTGTACGCACAGAAATCTGCTTAGTTCACGCGTTTAGATTCTAGTCGTGTCCAGGTAAAAAAAAGGCTTCCTGTATTATCAAAACAGCGTGATGGAAGCAATGATTAATTCGGTTCTGTCGAGCCGCTACATAAAATTCTGCAACGATGATCGCGATTACGATCGTTGATTAGCGATGCGTAGTTCCCTTAGATTTATGAAGAAGGAGTCTCGGGTAGCCCGCGGATACGAACAACACGGTCAAAGTGATAATAGAATCGAAGCTACATACATGTAGCACGTGACGCGATGATTCGCGGTCACCAGTGTAAGGTATTCATCGCGCGATCGGTCGTTTAGCTCGAACGAGAGTTAACCCGAATAATCTTCTCTCGCGTCCGTTTTCGCCGCGTCACGAAAGTGGCCGAGCCAATAATGAGTTCATCGACAATTACAGCAGAGGCACGACGTGGCTCGCATGCAAACAAGCTTATGTCACCGAACTGACAGCGAGCTGCAAGCTAGTCGCTTTTCCAGCTATCTTTATTTCGGTCATTCGTTCATCCTACGCTCCTCTTAGCATCTCCTCTTCTTTCCTTATTTTCCTTCGCGCTTCACGCTGCTCGTGCTTACGTTACGTTTCAGTGCCGAGATCTTGAACTTGACTGGACTTTAGAACTTCGAACGGTGCAGCCTTGTTTGCTGATCGTTACCGTTACACACCAGCGTCGCGGCGTACGCAAGCGAACTCCCGCACAGTCGAGACTAATTACGCGATATTTCCGCACCGACGTCGCCGACAGATCAAATCCACGGAGACCGTCGACCATACGCGACTCTGCCGATGGGTTTCCTCGCGCGTGGGAAACCGCCAATAGAGAGATTCTCAATCGTTCGTTTCGAAAAACTCGCGCCACCTTGCGCGCCATACAAGCCATTCTACAGACTAATAACGAGGATTAATTGGTCGCGCATATACTACCGGGATTAATGATCTGTACTCTCTCCTACCTGACCTCGGCTTCCTCCGTCGTTCCTTCGGTTCTCCATTTAGACTCCAAGTGAATCACAAGTGCTTAATTCCTATTACCTCATTGCTATTTAAATTTTTGAAAAAAAAGACAGGAAAATACGTTGATCTAAAATAAGTCTTGATCTAACATTCCAGTATTTGCGATCTGACGTGCAAATTTCTAGTATCATGTTGTATCAAAGCGTTATCTTCTGATATGAATGAATCTAGCGCGACGAAGAAGGTCAGTGGAGTGGATCACAAGAGGAAGTCAGTAGGCGCGGAAAATAGAGCTGGGAGCGCGACGAACAACCGAACAACTAGATACTAAGTTATTGTAAATTAACATGCAATCTACAGAAGATATTAGTTCGAGCGTGCGTGGACTATTTGTGGGAAAATGAAATAAATCGAAAATCTAAAGTAACGATTTTCCATTTGAAGCTTTTGGATTAATAGATTATACTATACGTATAATTATTCGATATTCTTTAATACTGCATGTCAGTGGAAGTAAAACTTAGTGGAAAGATTACTTTGTTTGACCATTTTGTCGTAAACAAATTCTTGCTCGCCGAATCACGGAAACATCGATAAGCGCTAATCAGTTATGTTCTTGATTAAATGCTTTGATAATGTTTGTACGGTCTTACACAAGTTCTTCAAATTCGATCTAAAACGTGGCAAGACGTGTATATGACGAATTTTCCAATCTCGTAAACGAAGCTTTAAATGGAAAATCGTTTTCAATTTTTTTACAAAGGAATACACCCATGCCAGGTTTTACCATCCGAACTGATACACCCTATATTTATCTCATGGAACGTGCAATTTATTGTCACAAATTTCTAGCAATGATATTGACATGTCGCTATAATCTCGATATCGCGTGCGTTGGCTGTTTATCCGACAACTCTAATCGCAATTCCTAATGTTAACGGAGTGCCCCACGTCTGTCGTTTAATCCATCAAAAATTCAACTCTTTCCAGTCGATAAAAGAGAAGGAATTAGTATTATAAACTAATAAGGAGAAATACGTACATACAGATAACGGTATCTGTGCAAAGCAGTCGTGGAAGTAAAATTTAATTAAATGCCGGAATAGGCGATAGAATCGCAGGATCGATCTGCATGTGTAGTATCTACCTCCATGTTCTAGGAGTAAATTAATCCGATCGATTCCAATTACTGGTTAATTTCACGAATTCTTCGATAAACGGAAAAGTTTATTTCGTTTCCATGTTACTGCATATAAACTCGATTATCTAGCAAACTGCAGACATGTTTCAAACATGATTTAGTCGCAAATGCGCTTGGAATATGCCTTTTTTAATTATCCAAAATGTCCAAAATCGAATCGTTTGTTATTTATTGTTTATCGCATTTAACGCGTGACACAACGTAAGAATGTCGAGGAAGAGCTCGCCCAGTTTGAAACATTTTGAAAGATTCCAGATTGATGACCATGATTGTCGTTACGATGCCTCGCTACGAAGAAAGAGCACGGCTCTAAATCACGGTAAACCTGTTATTCAGTGTACTTGGAACTTTGCGAATTTGCGAGGAGCTGGTAATATCGATAGGATCGATTCGATAAAGTTATAATCGCGTATAGGAAGGGACGATATCCTAATAACGCGACCGAAACACCCTCTCGATCAACAGAGATCAAACGAGCAAACTGGTCGTAACCTTCGTCGTTTTTTCGATGCACGAGCAGCTTGTCTAAATATATACCGATGTACAGGATGTTTCAGATCTCAATCGTCAGACTTTATCAAACGTGTTTGGAAGATCATTTTGAGCAAAAAAAATATTACATGCACCACGAACGAAGCCGATTCGTCTTCGTTTTCGAGATATGAAGAGAAAAGTAATATAAGCCACAAGTAATCAGATATATTAACTAATCTTAGTTAATAGTTAATTATTTAACTATTTTGGAAACGTACATGTGTGTGCTAATTATTTTTAAGCTGCGACGAGTATACTCGACAAAAGCAAAGTAAGTACATTTGCTGTAAAATTGAAATAAATTATAATAGAACGACAAAATTTTCCAATTGTTCTTTTAAATCATATTTTATTATAAAATTGCATTATTTCATGAGAAATTATATATAATTACGGTTGATAACAATTTTTTTTTGTCCCAAAGTATTCTAAAATGTGTTAAAATTGCGAATGTGTTTTTCGTTTTATCTAAATTTTACTTTAATAGCGTATACAAATGTTTTTACTACATGGTACGTATACTTGTCATCAAACAAAAAAGCCATCTTTTCATGATGACTGTATTCGAGAACATTGAAAGTATAAATAAACGTGGTTCTATACATTCACTGAATATTAGCAAGATCGCTACTAATGGTAATAGCATTCTCTCTGATTTTTGCTATCATATCAGTACGTGTATTAGGTTTCCCATCTAAATACATCCTCGATTTCATGTAACCTCATACAAAAAAAATTACATACATTTCAATGAATATGGAGACAATGCTCTAACTCGATAACTATCAGTAGTTCTGTCTATATATATATCTTGAAAACGAAGACGAATCGACTCGCAAATACATGTATTGGCAAAGTTGACAATTGAGACGTGTCACACCCTCTATACAGTGAATAAAAAAAATATTGGAATACCTAGTTTTTTCGCGAGATCTTTATGAAAACAAATAATATATTAGCAAAATCCGTTTCCATAAATAATTCGCTAGATATAAAAGTTATGTACACGATAGTAATTTCCAATTCACTATAATGCATTATATAATTTATATAGTATATATAGTATACTATATTATATTATTATATTATATTATTATTATTATATTATAGTATATATAATATAGTATTATTATATAGTATAGTAATAATACAAAAAATTCGAAAGTGAAAAAAATATCGATACGTTTATAATTCCAGTACTTAATCTGCATTTAACGATAGATTGTTATTAGAAAGTAAGTACTGGAATGTTATCGAACGACGTCTTAAAAATATTTAATATTTTGTTTAAATACAATACAGCTGCAAAACAAAATTCTCACAGACCAATATCTTTTTGATTCTGGAATTTTTGTTCGAATCACTCATTAAAAATTGCTACTGCACATATTACTTTTGTATGCAATAAACTATGGAAACAAATTTTATTAACGTATCCTTTTGTTTTCGTCAAAAATATTTCAACAAAATTAACTATGCCAATCCTTTTTGATTTGAGAACATCTTGCCTTGAAATTCTTGTATAAATTCCACCATCAGCTTCCATTTTGACGGAAGCTTACGTTTCAATTCATTCAAGACTCACGCGACTCTTTCATTTTTCTTTATCTTCGAAGCGATAAAACTGGAATTTGTGGAAAGACGAAAATTGGGTGTTAGTGGGCAGAAAGCGAGGAAATCATGTCACGAAATCGCATTCGTCGCGTCGATTCGAAATGACTGGTCTATAGGCCAATATTCAACTTTCACAGTTTCCGAACGTAGCTCATACGTATCGACGCTTTCAGCTGACAACCGAGAATTCTTCGAATCTCATAAAATTGATAGTTATGGCAACGGTTTCTGTTCACTTCTTCGTGTTTGCTGGACTCCGTCATGGGCGCGGTGGTATTCAGATTCCTATGTCTTCTTTTGCAAGACGAACGCGATGAAATCTATTTTCATAGGGTTTCGTGACTTTCCCATAAAAAATTCAACAACCGTAATCCCGATCTAAGACGCGAGGCGATTACATCAGAATTTCCCAGAAAAGATACGGGTGGTCGAATGGTGGCATCGATTCTGCAAAAAACTTGGCACTGTTTAGAATTTGAAATTTGCGCTGATCGAAAGTGCATAAGGCCGTTGCAGTGTCCCGTTAGTCGAGCATTACCGGCGTGCAGTTCATCTTTCAGTTTCATAGAATACAAACAATGAAGTCACGTTTCGATTAACAGCAACGAAAATTAAAAAGTATTCGCAATACGATGTACGTATCCAGAGCGTTAGGCAAAAACATTAGTGATCAACGGCTATTGCGGAGTTAGAATATTATCTGATATTCATTAATCACTGATTAATGAATAAGAGAGGCAATCAAAATCATTAATCATAAAATGAATACACTTTTGATTATGATTGTATCAGTAGTTCAATTTTGTCAACAATGTCGTGTATATTTTGTAAAAACTACATATTTATTATTTGCATTGTTTTGCAGTGTATAACCCTACAATTTTATCAGGATGCGTTCAAAAAATTTTCCATCAATCGAAAAATTCATCTTTACGTATAGTTTTTGAGTTATTACTGACATAATCTTTTGTATGATTTAATGAAAATAGACTTTAACGATAAACTAGCCGAATGATCAAAATTTCGAAATTCTTCATTATAATATGCATTCATGTATCAAAATTCATTTTTTCATTCTTGTATCAAAAATATATCACAGAATTTTAAATTTTAACAAATTATTTTAAATTTTATTATAAATTCTATTTTAAATTCTACTAGTGGGATTATTACTCAAATCAGAAGCGGTTTAATAACAACAGTTAATTATATTGAATAACAAAACCCTATGTGATTGATACGTTTGCGTTATAGCAACTAATACAGGTTACAATTACAATAATAAAATATAAATCAATCTCTTAATAATAATTTTTAAAAATTGCCGATTAGTGATTAAATATTACAAAAATTAATCAAATTTATTGATTTATTTTGACAATGATTAATTGATTAATGATTATGATTGCAATTTTGGTAATTGATTACAAAGTAATTAATTATTATCTAATCAGAAGAAAATTCTCAGACAGAAAGTTCAAAATTTTCAAACAGAAGAAAGTTCAAAGAGTGAAAATGAACGAAATGAAAACATTAAAAGATATTGTATAAAAATGTAGAAAATTGTGTCATTACACTTATGCAACATTAAAATTAGGAATAAATTAAATTAAATGGATCATTCTTTATTGGCACAATCTTCTGTTTGATTTGGTATAAATGAACTGGATAACTTGAATAATAAACTTACCAAATGATTAAAATTTTGAGATTCTTCATCATGAAACACATTCCACATGATTCTTATATCAAAAATATAACAGAGAACTGTAAATTTTAACAAATTATTCTAAATTCAACAATTCAACAGATACTATTATGCAGCAAAAAGTACGTGAAAAATGTTTTCTCTAGTCTTAATCTACTATTTAAACTGCAAGCGGTTTAATAAAAACATCTAGCTGCATTGAATAACACAAGCCTTAACACGTAATTAACACGTTCTAACGTGTTATGGCAATGTGAAGAAATAACAAATTACAGATCGTATAAAATATAAATTAATCACTTAATGAAAAATTACTAATTAATGATTACAAATTACAAAAATTAATCAAGATTAATTGATTAATTTTAACAACTTTTAATTGACTGATTATTACGATTACTACGATTACTATTTAATAATCGATTACAGAAATGATTGATTAGCAAGTCTATACGTACATATGTCAAATCGTGATTCAGTATTTCAAGTAGTTTACACAAAAAACAAAACCCAATATTTCTGAAGAAACATTGCTCGCAGAGGTACGACTAATCTGTTGTACTTGCTCGTCACGACCTATCAACGCATACATTTTCTCGCGAATTTGAGAGCATGTGTTTCTCACGAACAGGTATCCTATGAAACAAGTTTGCCTATGACACGTTTCGCACTACTACTAGTATTCTGGTGTTGTTTGTATTAATATTTAATGCACGAAAATCCTACTGTTGGCATGTTAATGAATATTCGAATCCACGCGAATGACCAGTCTTTTTTTTCTGCATTTTCTTTACCTAAAATACTAATTGAATTAATATCATTAATGAAGTTTTACAAATTACAAGTTACCAGTTACCAATAGTTGCATTTTTAAACTAACTGAAAAATTAAACAAAGATTTGTCTGATAATTATCAAGACAAGTGAGAAAATTTTGAAGAGAATAAAAAAAATGTATACACACATTTTTGATTTTTAAACTGACACGTATCGATCTAAAAATCAAATATAAATACGATTTTGATAATATATAAATGTGTTTGGTCTCACCAAACAGACGAGGGCTATCATTAGTATTTAGATTTCGCGCCACACGCACACACATTCAACCGACACGCAGTCGGTAACGCAGGGTACCCTAGACGGGATTGGCCTATTGTCGCCTCATCGCCAGGTCCTGCGATAGGTCAAGCGCTGGTCGCATCATCTTCTGTTTTGCTTGTCTCTCTCCCATTTCGAACCTTCGAAAATTTTCGAAATCCGTTAAGGAGAGACGAGCCACGTGCTAACGAATCCTTCCTAGCTCACAGTACAATCCAGACCTTCGAGCGAAACAGTACATTCCAGTCCTTCGAGCGAGACGGTTCAGAGCAATCTTCTAACGGTGCGGATGGAAACAATTCTAAGGAAATCCATTCCTACATTCCAATCCATACAATTCAACCCTAACGATCACAATTCCTAGCTATTCAAAATCCTATCCACTCAAATTCTATCCAATCCATAATTGAACCGGCTGATCTTCATTAGTGTTGCAGGTCAGCAAGCCACCGATCAAATTTACGATTTCATTGCGTGAATTCGGGTCGGCACGCTACAAAGTGATTTAAAGTTGTTTTTCCGTAAAAGGTAAAAGTGGCTGGAATTATGTTCTTCCCGACAGTTTCTATACTTTAGAAGTTATTCGACAACAGATTATTCGATTCATCGTAACGTTGCACATTAGTAAAAAAGAAACTTGTAATATGATAATTTATCGTAAGAGAATCGTTGGTGTTGTGATCCATCAGCGGCACATTCGACCGTCTTTTGCCGCGCCTTTCGCGTTTCGATTTTTTCTTTTTTTTTTTCATCATTACTGCGTGTTTTTGTACACAGATCTAGATACTTTAACTATGTATCGCTCTTCACGATCTAATCATACGTCTTCTCTGTTCGATGAGCGTAAATATCTGTGCGTGGCTCGAGAAGAAACCATCGCTCAGAGCAGAGGAATGCCGTACTTTATTATATATTATAATTTCACATACACGGCGTCGATCAACGGAAAACTGATTGTTAACATACTCAGTTAAGATATTTGAAACAACCACAGTTAACAGGAACGTGACAAACGTGGACAGTTACCATGCTGCAACTAATAGTAACCAAGCGAACGAAGTACTTCTCTGCATATGTTTGTCGGAATGAAATTAAGATTATGAAATGACTTTCGGAAATAACAGTTTCTACTTCGGAGATTTGAACTCTACTTACGTACTGTTTTTAGTTTTAATCAAAAGAAACATTCGAAAGTTTTGAGGAATTAACACGCGAACGAGATACCAAGCATACAAACAATGTTTCTCTTGAAATTAAATCTTTTAACGAAAAAATATAATTTGGCCGAAAATGTACCTAAGGGTGCGATAAAACTGAAGAGTCTTACCGTTAATAAGTTGAAAAAAATCGGTACTTTATTTAAACAAGCGTCAAATGAGAATCTTTTATCTATGTTAAGAGATGTAAACATAGGGGACGGTCTAGTCTACTGAAATTTTAAAATTTTAAATTAAAACTATTCAGGAAGTAGTGGCAAAAATGGTACCGGGTCTCATAAGAGCACTACTATTACGACTGGCGTTATCACTTCCACCTGTTACCGGCTGTACAACTAACTATGAACGAATACAGTTAACTCTGAGACCAGAATTTTTGCAAACATTGCGCTGTCCACGCTTTTTTTTCGCGTTTTCTTTTTAGCTGCGCACCGAACGTGTGCCATTGATTTCCATTCGAATATCCACGTCATTTTCTCTATACTCATTTTCATTTCACTTCTTTTCTCTCTTTACTAGAAGAATCTTTTTTCGATTGTAAATTCCAAATTCAAGACAAGATGAATACGATATCTATCAGTGAGATAAGCAGATAAAAAAGAGAAACACGTAATAAAGAACAGCAGTCCACCGTTATCCAAGATATTCTGAAACGACCTTGCGGGGTCGCGACACTTGGATCTCATAGATCCAGTTTCCAGAAAAATCTTGCGGTCGTGTTTAATGCATCATGCATTCAGAAGTCGCGAGAAATTGTAAAACGATAGTAAATTGAGCCACGCCACAGGTATTCGAAGTTAATTCGAAATCGGTTCGTGCGTTGGTTACGTATATATAGTTAGTTGCTGGAATATGCACGCGTTACGCTCGTAAACTCGACGAATAAGTTTCCTTTATTCCGAGAATCGATATTGGCAAGATATATAGATAATCGATGTTTACTATTTGGCTAAACCTAACGCAGATGCGGGTTGTGTTATTTCCTGGTATCAGACGCGTGCGTTTTGCAATTATAGGTAAATGCTGATCATAATTAACCTAGCAGTAAATTTTAACGCTCGATAGATTAACAAGACCGAAAATTATCGATCTGTTGCCACGATATACTTCGAGGAATGCAAAGTTCGCTTCTTCCGCTTTAGGAAAACCACTCGCTAGAGTCCTGTAAATCGCAGGAAGTTCTGCTAACGTTTCCCATTCAGCTTCAGTTAATGAGAGTTGCCGAGCGTTTTTGTCATTCGATAACGGGGGAAAACGGTGCGGTTTGGCACGCGGCTTCCACCCACTTCTTTATGCGCGAACAATACCGATGACTCGCGTCTCAGAACGACGCGACGGTACCTCGGTCGCTGCAGCTGTTGCGTGCCACGCGTATGAAAACTCACGCGACAGGAATATCGTATAGTTTCATCTGTATCGACGATATCAGCGAGATCACGCTGGCAACTTGTTCGGAAAATCCCCCGAAAAAGTGTTCCAGCCAGGAAGTCATCTTCTTTACGTGAAAGGTCGAGGAGTTGTAATTGTATCTTGGAATGGAGTGCGTAAACTCGCATAGAATCACGTTTGCAACGGATATAGCAATAATAGTTGTGGATCAGGATCGTAGAATTCTTGGCAGCTGCTTTCATCATTGATACGCAAGAATAGAATGCATAACAGTGAACTGTACTAGAATGCGATTAGTCGTAAAGGTTAAGTTCATTTAAATTTTATACTCGTTTTCGACGAGTATTTTTTTCGAGACATCTTTTTATAAATAACGAAAATTTTATATGACTTTTTTCCATCTTGTGGGCAATTCCCTCCTTCCAAAATTCACTATCCTTCTCGACAAAAAATGCAGACACACGCACTTTGCAAGTCTCGAAGTATCAAAATTTTTGTCATTAAGCGAATTTTGTGATGATCTAAATAAATGATAATCTAAGAGAATCAGCGGAATATGCTGGGTGGATAAGAAAACTTCTCAGTTAAACTTCCTTAATTTTTATCTAATCTGCAACAAGACTTTTTCTATTGACTAGCTCTGACCGTTTCTCATTGATATTCGCCTTTAGTTGGTCTAATTGATCACATTATTTCGTAGAATTTATATTTTGTGACTATAATATGCTATTTTGTGACTATAATATATTATTTTGTAGAATTTCTCATTTTGTGACTATAATATGCTACTTCTTTCCACACAGCATGACCTTTTCAGTGTATAAACCGGGTTTAAAAGTGGTTAATAGAGTTGAGGGGCTGAGCCCAATATCTTTTTCAACAACATAGGTGCTCCATTTTTAATCACCTGTGACAATCCGCTTTAACAGTGATTCGTTTCAATAGCGAGTCGCATGCAGAAATTCTATCGACTAGATGTCTTTCCAACAAATTATGCGGAACCTAAACGTCATATATTGGAAACAAATTCAGGTTCGTGCAAGTGACGTTGTACACTGGACTTCAATATCTTTAATTTCTCGGCAATTTGATTGTATACCGTGAATTAGTTTGAATTAGAGTCGATATTTAGTCATTATCAACTTCAACTTTATACTAGTCTTACGTTTAGTATCATCATCATGAACATCATAAATCTTTTTTGTTGTAATAAAAAAAACGTAATTGATTGAATACGTTTTCTCGTCACTAATTATTATAGCAAGATTAAACCAAAAAATGTAATCCAAACTTTTTTTTTTAACTAACCTTTTAAAGCGTTAATATACGATTAGAAGCACTGTTTTGTCACGGAGAAACAAAGGGGCATAATCTGCGAAAATGCGATATTACTTTTGAGACAACATTATTATAATAAGATAGGATAATACGTAAATATACGGCATAACAATTTCTTGTTATATGGATCTTATACACTATCGCTCAAAAGTATGCATATTGTTATTGTTAAACAATCTTTATTATCAAATTCTTTTATGAAAATGTATACATATATGTAATGTATTTTAACATTAGAACTATTAACGATTGAAGCATAAAATTTCCAAAGCTTTATAATACAATAAATTACACAAATTTCCATTTATAAGTCCTATATGTATAATAATAATAGCTCTATATATATATTTTATGAAAATCTCTGTATATATTCTATTTAAATTTCTAAAAATATACTGTGTGTTACATCTATAAAATTTCTAACAAAAATTCTAAATTGATCACTGATGAATTCGGTAGTTATGTTAATAATATTAAATCAAACTATTTAATTATTCAAATCTCTTAGGGAAACAAATGTTTCGCTTCATTTAAAGTCACCGAATAGCTAACAAAATAACAATTATGTGCTGCTCACCATTAAACATAGACAGATAAGAAGAATTTTTTAGAATTAAGAATTGGAATTAAGAACAGTATTTTTTATTATCGTGGCTAAGATATTTATTGAATTATTGAGAAAATATATTCGTGGCTAAAATATTTATTGAATTATTGGAAAAATATATTCGTAGCTAAGATATTTATTGAATTATTGGGAAAATATTTTGACTCTCTCGAGTTTATTTTTTTGAACATATTTTTATATTATGCAATAGGTGTGAAAGTAAGCATACTTTTAAAACTGTTACTTTACTTTAAAAACTGAAAAATTCTTAGAATAAATTTTTTGGAGGGATACGTAATGTTCTGTAAAACTCACTTGTGCCCAATCATTCTGGTACCGTCATAAATATCAACCGTACAATAGCATCTAGATACTACTGTAAATACTATTTCGTATAAGGTCTAGGTGTCATCGTAAATACCGCTAGTTCGTCTCAGGAAATTTGGAAACAAGTCGAAATTGACTATAGCCAGCTTTCGATTTTACTATAAAAAGACGGCAAAATTACTCTTCGATACAAACCCCTCATTCGTCTACAATGATTTTTCAAGAAACATTCGTTAAATCACTATACAGGAATTTTCGGCTTACTTCGGAATTTCACATCACACTTCAATTATTCTTTGGTAAATTTTTTACCAAATCTAATCAACGTCGGATTTTACCTTAACTAAAATTTCAATTAAACTACGAGTTTTTCACTGGTATTTCAACATTAACCTCTTGCGCTGGAATGCCACCTCGAGAATATTTGGGCCAAAATTCCAATATTTTCACAGTTTTAAGTATATTGAAATATAACAGAGACAAAATAAATAATAAATTTATTATTTCTTAATAATTTCTATCCAGTGATATACCGATGAATTCAGAAAGAAGATGAATTATTATATACGGTTTGGTCACTCGTTATGGTCCATGAACCAGTTACTAGCACAAAAGGTTAAGTTGTAACATAAATAGTGTGTGAACAGGCTAATTATCTCCACGACTTCCGGCCAAAACCAGTTATAACCAGATAAACCACCACATCATTCAAAAGGAATTTCAAATAATAAACCGATCAATAAAGAACAATAGATTACCGACGTTATAAAAGCTGTTGCCGAGCCCTGAATAAAAAAGTCTTTGTCAAGAAACCATCGAGTAAAGTTATTGTCGTTGAACCTTCTCCTTACCGCGGAAAAATTAAAGTTCGAGCATATTATTTTAAAGTTTAAATTTCATTAAATATCAAAAAGTCTTTATTAAGAAGTGATAGAGTTAAAGTCTTTATCGTAAAGTTAAACTGTAAATCAATTAAATATCAAAAAGTCTTCAAACGTTAAATTCAATATTATTTCGTTTAAATTTAAATTAGAATCATCATGTATTTTCGCGTCGGAACATCGTACGTCGTAATAAACGCCAATCCGAGTTCCTCCGAGAAACTAAGTGATTTTTAAGAACATTAAAATATATTATTTATGCCGAATTTGGCCGCGAACCATTTGTCACGGATTTGCGCGAGTGTAAAGCGTCATTAACCGTTGCGTAATATTAATTAATTATTGTCCGTTTCCTAAGGGAAACGTCGACTGGCGATCAACAGGACCACATAGACTTTTTAATATAAAGACATTTAATTTAAAGACATTTTATTTCTAAATTACTTAAATCTATGTTTAAAGTCAGCGCGCAATCGATCGAAGAGCGTTCAGTTAGTCTTTGATACCGGGAGATATAGATAAAGTGCTATTTTTATTTTTTTGCGGTGACGAAACTCCCGGCGTGACAAGTGTGAATCAATTACTAAGACAGACTACAATGAGCCGTGGTTACTCACTTCTCAACGTGACTCAAGAAATTGAATGTTTTATGTACAAATATATATTGTAAAATGTTCTTTTGTTTTTTAATGTAATGAATTAAGATTGGCTAGTACACAGGTGCGTCGGAATAACGTACATACAAGCGGACAGAGGATGATTTCTCACAAAAAATACAGAATAAATTTTTTAATTGGAGGCTTCGTTTTCGAAAGAATCGAGTTTCAAGATTTCTCAAGTAAATTGAAATTAGTAAATTCTGGACATGACAGAAAAGAATAATTGACAGTAGATTATTTACATATGAAAATAAATAAAAAATGTAGAATAAAATATTTGTGTAAGATGCTTTGCTTTCGAAAGAATCGAGTTTGGAAATTTATCAAGTACACATATCTCAAAGCAATTTTTAGCTTTGTGTTTGACTTAGCAAGTCTATTTTCTTGAAAAATATAAAATTTTAAATGAAAAAAAATTTATTCTACATTTTTTACACCTAGGATACTAGGATACTCCTTTTAATTACTTTTTTTATGTCAAGAATTAGCCAGTCTATTTGATAAATCTTCAAAATCGATTTTTTCAAAAACGAAGTTTCAAATCAAAAAATTTTATTCTACAGTTTTTTTCTTTCCCCTAGCTGCTTGCGCATGTTATTCGACGCACGCTGTATATTGATAGTTTTTAAAATAAATAAAGTTTAAAAGATAGATTTCTTTCCCATTGTCAAAGAGGATGAACGTTTCTGGCATAAAATGAACACAATACCTAGGTAGATCACAGCGATAATTTCTGTAGTCCTCCCTCACTATAATTACAATTTGATATTCAGTTTGATATTCGGTCGACAAAGTCTGGACAAAGTCGATACCCTTGAACAACAAATCGAATGTGTCTGCAATAGGTTCGCAACGATCTGACCACCTGGGAAGACAAAAGGATAAAAACACAGAGTGGAGAGAAAGCCCGCTGGGCTGCGCTGCGCAATTCGTGCGCACCTACGCACTTGGACGCGCGTCGTCATGATTACACTCGTGGTTTCACGAAGTGGCTAGGCATGTGTCGACTCGATTAACTTGCCGGTCAAAATCGCACGAACTAGCAATCGCTCCGTTTCGATAGTACAATTCGTTGCGTGGGATCCACTGATATGGAGTGTCAGTTACGTAGAAGTGTTAGGATAAATACTATATTTGTTTCAAAAATTAAACAACAAAAAAATTTGTCAAGTGATAATACAAAATGTGATAATGCAGAAAATATTCGTACAATGGATCGATGAAAAATCGTCGAAATTTACTGTTATAGCTTCATGAGAAGAAATCATATAATAAATTTTAAGAGATTTTATAAGGAAGATACTTCAATCTTCAAGATCATGCAATAAACCATTTATCATAGAAAAATATCCTTACTTGCCCTCTTTAAAGTGAAGTAAAACCATCTTTGGAAGGAATTAATTCAGTACTGCGAAAGTAGAAGTTTTACGCTTAAAAATGAATCTAGATAGTACACGAATACTTTCTATATCCACAGTATATTAACACTTTACAGATTCCTTTGAATTTAAATTTTACAAGAATTTTAAAAAAATGTATCAAGGGTTTTTTATTAAGGTTTTGTAAAGTATATTATATTATCAATTTCTATACTTTCTTTTTTTTTGTGCAGTTAATCGATTTGGTAAACGAACGATTTAAATACTGAATATCAAAACCAAAGAGTGTCTTAAGATTTTTACAGCGTACATATGCCCAGGAAAATAGTAAATAGTAATAAATTCTATTTTGTTATTGTAAAAAGGAATTATTTTTTAATTAAGGAATTATTTGATATAAGAATTTACCGATAGAAATTGTTTCTATCCAAAACTGAAACTTTTTTTCATTTGTAGAATCGCGATATCGACATTCATTTTTGATATGATAATTGTGAAAAATAATTATTTTATTTGTAAAAAATTGTCAGAGTTAAAAAAAAATGACTTTTCCATATATTGGTTTATTATATTATTATATTATAATTATTATATTTTTATTATATTTGTTATATTTATTATATTTATATTATTATATTATAATTATTATATTTTTATTATATTTGTTATATTTATATTATTATATTATAATTATTATATTTTTATTATATTTTTTATTATATTAATATGTTTATTATATTTTCCATATATTGGTTTATTATATTATTATATTTCCATATAATTTTTCCCATTACATTACCCACTGAAAGTTATTATATGTGTACGATATTTCATTACACACACAAATGAGTATAAAGCAATGAAAACAGATTTAAACATTTTTTCGAAATATTCATTGAATACGAAACGAACATAAAGAAAAAAATTACATTTATAGCTTCAATTGGTACCAGAGAACGAAATGTTTATAAATTCAATTTTTGTGTATTGAAATTTAATTTTCAATGATTTATTGTAATTAAGAAGCTCTTCGGATTACAGGTATTTCTCAATTTCGTTTCACTTTTTGATATTTAAATGATTTATTGCAAATAATTATCAGCAATGTAAAGGCATATATAATAAACTCTGTATAATAGAAATGCAATAATCAAAAAAGGGACATATCTCAAGAATTTGTAGGACTTCTCAATTGGGCTCCGATGTTTCATTAACTTCTGTTCGGTGAGACCGAACAGACAAGGGCCAGCATTTGTATTTAGACTTCGCGCCACACGCACACACATTCAACCGACACTCAGTCGGTAACGCAGGGTAACCTAGACGGGATTGGCCTATTGTCGCGTCATCGTCAGGTCCTGCGATAGGTCAAGCGCCGGTTGCATGATCCTTTGTTTTGCTTGTTTCTTTCCCATTTCGAACGTTTGAGAACTTTCGAAATTCGTTAAGGAGAGATGAGCCACGTGCTAACGAATTCTTCCTAGCAACAGTTCATTCTAAACCTTCGGGCGATACTGTTCATTAGAAACCTTCGGGCAGTACAGAGCAGTTCATTCTTAGCAATCTTCTTACGGTGATAGATTCAGACGAGACAAGTATCCAGAAATCCAATCCTACGATTTCCAATCCTTCCAATTCAATCCAAACGATCACAATTCCTAGCCATTACAATCCTACACACTCAAATTCCATCTAATCCATAATTGAACCGGCTGATCTTCATTCGTGCTGGAGGTCAGCAAGCTACCGATCAAATTTGCGATTTCATTGCGTAAATTCGGGTCGGCTCGCGACATTTTTTGGTCCTTCGAGCCGGATCGAGTAACGCATTCGAGCGAAGCTATATTTTGTTCCTTTGATCCGGAAAACAACACATAGGAGTGATAAAATCTAGTGCAGTGAGTCACGTGTTCGTAGCCAAGAAGAACATTGAAATCCACATCAACATGGCGATGAAACAAACAAAGGAGCTCCAAGCACTACGCCGTAATTTGAAGAGCATCTTAACGAAATTCTTCAACTATCTCGAGACAACCGAGCAGGAACCGGACCCGACGAAATTAGCTAATGAGATAGACAGATTAAGAGCACGATACAACGTTCTAGACGACATACAACTCCGTACAGAACCGGTTGACGAAAAGGAAGAAGCCGAGAGAATGGACCTAGACGAACAATATATCGACGCAATCACCGCCGCGCAGAAATACGCAAAAAGGATACAGGAAAATGAAGAGACCTTACCAACATCGCCACCACTCTTCATCGGCGATTCAATCGAAGTCAAGCTTCCTAAGATCGAACTCCCACGATTCGACGGCAAGCCAGAAGAGTGGTTATCGTTCAAGGATCGATTCACATCAATGATCGCCAGTAAGGTAACTCTGTCAGACATTGAAAAATTGCATTATTTGCCTTATCCGGGGACGCCGCGGCAATAATTCAATCAGTCGATACAACCGCGAACGGCTACGACAATGCATGGACGCTATTACTAACAAACTATCATAAACGCTTAATAACCATGCGCCACGCGGAGCTATTGTTCCAAACACCGGCAATAAACAAGGAATCGCCCAAATCTATCTGCGCATTCGTAAATCATATACAAACGCACCTCCACACACTTAAATCATTAGAATCTCCGGTCGACGCGTGGGATATCCCGGTAATCACACACATACTTCCGAAACTGGACGGAGAACGCGACTAGACTTTTGAAAAAACTTTGAAACCTGACGAATTATCCTCGCTACCTAAGATTCTCGAATTTTTGATTGAGAGAGCAAGATGCTTGGATTCTACTACCAGTCAATTTCAACACAACAAACCGACCAAAGAGTCACGACGTAGATCAACACACACATACAATGACGTCGTCATCCGACGGAACCATAAAACCTTTCTCACCAATCTAACTACATTTCCTCACACTCCTCCATCCTCCTCACATAATACAATTACCCGTTCGACATATGCTTCCGTCTTACGATCTCCAAAACCACGCAAAACATCATCTTCCCTCCCCACTTATTCTTCTTCCTCTCACTCATCGACTCCAAGCCAATTAGCATCGAGATCGTTCAAGTCACACCAATCAGAGGCGCGATCGTCCAAGTCACACCAATCAGCGCCGCGATCTCCAAAGTCACACCAATCACAGACGCCATCTTCAAGATCACACCAATCCCAGTCGCGATCAACAAACTCAAGATAATCACAGTCGCGATCGTCGAAGTTTCGCCAATCATCATCCAGTCCGACACACTACTCAACATCACGATCATCATCACGATCGTCGTCCTCTTTGATTACAATGAGAAGGATAGGATGCGCACTTTGCGAAACGAACGAACATCGCATTTACGATTGCGAGAGATTGCACACACTGACCGTACCACAAAGAGTCGAACTGGCAAGAAAAAAGGCATTGTGCCTGAATTGCATACGACGTGGTCATCTTACTTCGGCCTGTAGGTCGATCAACTGTCGAACCTGTGATCAACACCACCACATTTTCCTACATCCAACACAATGACTGCAAAATAAAACAATAACACACACTTCATTGTCAGCCACCACCGAATTGATGACCACGGCACTCCTCAAGGAGTACGCGCAAGGAGCGGAGATTGGAAAAACTGCCGAGCACTTCTAGACACGTGCTCAACAGCCAACCTTGTAACGGAAGAACTAGCAAACAAAATTCGCGCGCCGAAACAATCATGCTCAGTCCCAATCGGAGCGGTCAACGAATTAACCACTATTTGCAATCACACCACAACACTCACCATATCTTCTCGATTCACAGGTTACGAAAAAACGTTGGAATTTCTAATAGTACCTAGAATCTCCGCTCTCGTTCCAAACGAACCCGTCGACACAAGCATCCTAAACATTCCACAAAATATCAAATCTAATCTCGCAGATCCCACCTTCCATACACCTTCTCCAATAGAAATGCTAATCGCGACCGGACCTACGCTATCAGCCCTCAGCATTGGGCAAATCAACATCTCAACATCTCCTGATCTCATCCTGCAAAAAACACAATTCGGATGGGTAATTGAAGGCAGCGTCGACAGCATTTCAACAACACAACAGTGCCACCTTACCACACTTGAGGAAAATCTCACCAATTTTTGAAGGATTGAGGTGCCAAACAGAACTCACTCATCCAACGAGGAAATGGAATGCGAAAGACATTTCGTAGAAAATGTCACGTGAGATCAAAATGGAAGGTATGTCGTTGCACTACCATTCAAAACTAACAAGCTGCAATTAGGAGAATCATACCGCCAAGCCCTTCGTCGTTTTTTGGGTCTGGAACGAAGATTGAAGACCGATCCAACATTCAGAACCACATATCAAGACACAATCCAGGAATACATACAACTCGGACACATGACTAAACTCGACACAGACAACAAGTCCATAGGTTTCTATCTTCCACATCACGTAGTCATAAAACAATCCAGTCAAACCACAAAACTCAGAGTTGTCTTCGATGGATCAGCAAGATCATCCACTGGAATATCTCTCAACCAAACGCTCATGGTCGGTCCCACAATACAAGACGACATCATTTCATTAGTTCTTCGTTTCAGAATGCACAAATACGTACTGACAGGCGACATTTAAAAGATGTATCGACAATTTCTTGTTCGACAGCAAAACCGAGTCTACCAAAAGATTCTCTGGCGAGACGAGGAAGGTAAGCTCAGCACTTACCAATTAAATACTGTCACGTTTGGTTTGTCAGCAGCGCCATTTCTGGCCATTCGATGCCTAAGGTCATCGCCGACAATGAAGCACATCAATTCCCAGTTGCCTCCACGACGCTGAAGCGCGACCTATACGTCGACGATCTAATCACTGGTGCCAGCACTCTCGAAGAGACGATCAAGCTGCGCGATGAGATCATCCAGCTCCTGCACCAAGGTGGGATGACTATCCGCCAATGGGCGTCCAACGAACCATCAGTACTAACTGGACTGTCCAAAACAAGCGTCAAACTTTCTCTGAATCCGGTCAACGATTATATCTTAATACTATTAAAACTCTCGGCATTTTCTGGGAATCAGTACACGATCATATCACATACTCCGTACAACATACTACAGAACACAAGCAGATTACAAAACGTACAATTTTAGCGGACATCGCAAGGATATATGATCCACTTAGCTTGCTGGGCCCTCGTCGTCACGGCAAAGATTCTGATGCAGAAACTATGGACACTACAATTACATTGGGACGAGTCCGTACCTCTCGACATCCACACTTACTGGTGTACATATCACAACCAACTCAAAACACTAAACAGCCTTTCATTTCCTCGCAAGGCAATAGTGGATGATGCGGACGAAATAGAGCTACATGGATTCTGCGATGCCAGCGAAAAGGCGTACGGTGCATGTGTCTACCTCAGGTCCTGCTCACGAAAGCGCAGAACACAAAGCACCTTACTCTGCGCGAAATCAAGGGTAGTGCCACTGAAGGTCATCTCCCTTCCTCGATTGGAACTATGCGGAGCCCTTTTCCTTGCAAAATTATATGAATCAGTAACTCAAGCAACACATATCAAATTTAAGAAGGCAGTCTTCTGGACAGACTCCATTATGGTATTACACTGGATAAACACACAACCCTCATCACTGAAAACATTCGTGGCAAACCGCATTGCAGAGATAAGAGACAGGACTTCACTCACACAGTGGAGACACGTTCTAACGGAGGAAAATCCAGCCGATGCAATATCAAGGGGATTGCTACCAAACGAGATTACTAACTACAAGATTTGGCAGTCAGGATCCTCCTGGTTAACTCGAAACGAGTCTACTTGGCCACAGTTAAAACTACAATTTCCGGACACCATCCCAGAGAGCCGCACCGGACTCTGTTTTCAAACAGAGATCAATCCAAACCCGCTACTCTTACGTTATTCCAATTTCATAAGATTAATACGCATCATAGCACGCTGTCGTAGAATAAAAACACCACATCCACACATCGAATTACAATCATCTGAACTAGAAGAAGCCAACAGAACCGTCATCAAACTCCTTCAACAAGAAACATTCCAGCAAGAACTGCATGGTCTGCATCAAGAAGGAAAGGTTCAAAACAAGAGCAAACTGCTAACTTTGAAGCCGTTCCTCGACAAGAACGGAATCATCCGAGTTGGGGGACGACTCACTCAAGCAAACTTATCCTACGCCAAACATCCGATGATCCTGCCCAAGTCGCATCATGTAACAGATCTAATCATTCGGCACTACCACCACAAAAATCTCCACGCAGGGGCCCAAACCACACTATACCACATTAGACAGAAATACTGGCTACTGGAGAAATCAAACTCGAAAGGTGATTAGAAGTTGCATTAGATGTTTCAGGACAGCACCACCATCAACACAGTACGTAATGGGAGAATTGCCAGCAGTAAGAGTCAATGAAGCACCACCATTTACCAACGTCGGCGTCGATTATTGTGGACCATTCTACGTGAAGGAAAAACAGATTCGTAATAGAGTGCGTGTGAAGGTATACGTCGCCGTTTTCGTGTGCTTAGCGGTACGTGCAGTACACTTAGAACTCACCAGTGACCTGAACACCGAAGTATTCATAGCCAGCCTAAAAAGATTTATCGCCAGAAGAGGCAAATGTCAAAAAATTTACTCAGACATTGCCACTAACTTCGTCGGCGCTAAAAACGAATTGCAGGATCTCTACCAACTATTCAATACACATCAACACAAGGAACTGGTACATACCTTTCTAACTAATCAGGGAATTGAGTGGCACTTCATTCCTCCACGCTCTCCGAAATTTGGCGGACTGTGGGAGGCAACAGTCAAATCCTTTAAACATCATCTTAAACGAGTGGGCAGCAACGGACTGTTCACGTATGAAGAATTCAATACATTCATTATCCAAATAGAATCCATCCTTAACTCGAGACCTATCTCTGCAATGTCATTCGATCCCAACGATTTACAACCATTAACACCATTTCCTAATCGGCAGACCACTAACCGAATTGCCAGAACACGATTACAGCTCCACCTCAACAAACAGGCTCTCATCTTGGCAACACATCACAAAAGTTAAACGCGATTTTTGGGTGCGCTGGCACAAGGAGTACCTCAACCAACTTAATATCCGACAGAAATGGACCAAGGGAAAACACACCATTCAGGAAGGATCTATAGTTATTCTACGGGAAGACAACACTCCACCAGCACAATGGACCATCGGCAGGATCATCAAGACCTATCCAGGACCAGATGGCATTGTGCGCATCGCAGATGTGAAGACATTAAGTGGATGTTCTAAACGAAACATCAGAAGATTGACACCACTTCCAATCAAGACAGTCACCACGTTACCATGACCTACTTCAATGTTGAACATTCCGTTCAACGGGCGGCGGCATGTTCGGTCTCACCGAACAGACGAGGGCCAGCATTTGTATTTAGACTTCGCGCCACACGCACACACATTCAACCGACACGCAGTCGGTAATGCAGGGTACCCTGGACGGGATTGGCCTATTGTCGCGTCATCGTCAGGTCCTGCGATAGGTCAAGCGCCGGTTGCATGATCCTTTGTTTTGCTTGTTTCTTTCCCATTTCGAACGTTCGAGAACTTTCGAAATTCGTTAAGGAGAGACGAGCCACGTGCTAACGAATCCTTCCTAGCAACAGTTCATTCTAAACCTTCGAGCGATACAGTTCATTAGAAACCTTCGGGCAGTACAGATTAGTTCTTTCTTAGCAATCTTCTAACGGTGCGGCAATCTCTTATCGTGCGAATCAATCCTTATCATCCTTCCATCATTCCAATCCTTCTAATTCAATCCAAACGATCACAATTCCTAGCCATTACAATCCTACACACTCAAATTCCATCTAATCTATAATTGAACCGGCTGATCTTCATTCGTGTTGGAGGTCAGCAAGCTACCGATCAAATTTGCGATTTCATTGCGTAAATTCGGGTCGGCACGCGACAACTTCTATCATTAATACATATCACGCCCGCTCAAAATTTAATTTAAAATTAAACCCGGACCGGTTTTAAAATTTAATTTAAAATTATACGTTCATTGATACTTCTTTCGTTCGTTTAGCTTTATGAAAGTTCTTATGTTATCCGATTGATTAATTTTCAATTTTTCATTTTCTTTTGCTTCTTTTTTTTTTGTTGAGAAAAATTTATCGTTTGACTTGTTTACCGCCGTTGACCGGTCATTTGACTGGTCAACAAATTTACATCTTTTTTTAAAGTTCTTTGCTTGGAACCTTAGTTCTGAATTCAACTAAGATCCGACCAGACCTATAAATGTATCATTGGTGAGAAAATTTCTAAAAAAAGAATGACATTAATTAGAACTATTCAGAGTAACAAAAGAGAATTAGCAAAACTTGCAAAAGCGAGAAAGAATGATATGGCATGTTTCCTGGCAGTAATTTAGAAATCAAATGATTGTACTCTGACAATTTATAAGACTAAATCAAGGAAAAAAGTTATGATACTATGTTTGAAGCATAAATATGTAAAAATCGAGAATACAAAGCGAATATTTGAAACAGTAACGTATTACAATAATACTAAATTCCGCGTTGTCAAATAACGTAAAATCAAAATCTCATAAATCGTATAGTTTTCTTCAACATTTTTGATTTGACTAGTACCGATGTGTGAGGTCTTTGTAAGGAGATAACTAGACAAAATATATCAAGACAAGAATTTTTATTTCAACTAGTAGAACAGCTTACCATAGACTATCAACAATTGTTCCAAGAAAAAAAAACGTACAAGGAACATCAAATTACCATGTTATATTTCGCATTCACAAAAAATATGCCAAGTAAGATTTTACAAAGGCTTTGTACGATTTGTAAAAAATATGTCTGCGGAAAATATATGAAGAAGAAACCAGTTACGATAAGAATAGGTATCGTAAAGTGGCGGTATGGTTAGTGTTAATTAGAGATTATAACAATTTTTAATTAAATTAATTAGCTTTGGGATTTTTAATATCATTTATTTGTATTATGAATATTTACATGCAACGTAGAACACAAAATAACTATTATAAACGAAGATTCTTTGATTTTGAAACAAGACACATTCAATCGAGGAAGCGTCGCATAGCCTAGGCTGTATTTGAATATACATACGAGTAACGAGCGAGCGTGGCAGCTGCTCGGAAAGTTTGTTGAAAATCGTCGAGCAAAGGCAATATTTTTCTCGTGGAGTAGAAACTTGCTTCGCGCAAGGAACAACCGTTAGAGCACATTTATAAGCATATTTTCAGGAAGCGCTTCGCGAAGTGTCTGCAGAACGCATAGAAGATTACGGCGAGAGGAGCAAGAAAACTGTTTCGGTCATGTCAAGCATGTTGCGAACTGGTATTACGGACTAGCGTGTTACGTCTCAAAGACGCGACCGTAGTGGGAAATGCATGATTAATTCTAAGAGGACAGTAATTAAAGACAATGATTGCAGTTTAACGGTACTGAAAACATCTGACATATGATGTCCTATTTATTTTATTGGGAATTCCAGCGACTGCTAACGATTCTTTGTTTAATATCACAAGATGGAAGGTGCGATTGCACCTTCTGCTACGCTTTACTGTTAATTGACCTAGAGAAAAAAGATTTATTCGTTCAGAAATCCACTGAATCTTCGAATAAATGAATCTTTTGATCAATCAATGCGTCGGGTTCAGTGACATAGTAAACGCGTTAATCGATAAAACGTGAGCATCCATTCCTCTCTGCTCGACTTCTTCCTTGTTCTCTGCTATTTTCGAGCTTGGGAAATACAACGCCTCGTGATACGACCTCGCACCAGACGACGACCCGCTGTTATTTCCGTGAACATTGTTCAGAATCGACGAACCGTGCCGAAGAAACAGGACCACGGCCACGGAGGTCGTCCCTAAATACCTGAATTTCCACTTCCTCCATATCATGGATGGACTGTGCCTATTTCGCTTCCACTTGTTTTACCTAATTATCAAATTATTAGGTTGGCCAAACAGTAGCCGCGTTTCTTTTTGTCTATAAGGGAAAGCTGAATTTTTCATGAGAAACAAAAACTTTGTTAATATTACCATTAATATGTATGTGAAATTTTGTTAATATTATCATTAATATGTATGTAAAACTTTATTAATATTACCATTAATAATATATTACCATTACCGTTAATATGACCATTAATATGACCATTTAATATAGTAACCATTTTGTTCGGTTACCTTTCGCCATCTTTCAGATAATTTTATGATACTTATCTTTTTCGATTCCAAAGAGATTTCAAAAATGATTTAATATCCTCAATAATGACATTTGGCAAACCAATTCTGACACTGCTGTAATTGAAGGCTTCGTCAATAATTTTTTTATGAGCTTGCACAGCATGTTCTTCTTTTTCAGAGGTAGCACAGCAAAATGACAAAAGTTTCTTTTTTTGATTTGCCATTTTGTCGCATCAATCGACGCCGGAGAAATAATTGTTAACGAAATCACTTATTTTCCTCCTCTAAAACAAGCTTTCTAGAACTTTAGATATTAAATCATACAATGAATTTAAAATGAAGTTAGTTACATTTTAAGATATACAGACATATATGTCCATTTATTAGAAAAAAATTTTGGCTAACCCAATAAAAAGAATCACGCACGCGCGCGGATTTCGTGTACGGATAACGTTTTGAAAAGAAAAAGAAGAACGTAAAAACTACAAGTTAAGTTTAATGAAAATATAATGAGGTTCTTGACGTACGAATGTAACCCTATTAAATTTCCTGAACGAAAGGGATCCAAGAGAGCTTCGTTAATCAAGTTTCTCGGCACGCGTGCCGTTACGAGCAGTAAGACAAATTGAAGTGAAAAACCATGTATTGAGTTTTATTACGCGTTTTACCACATCGCATAGCTGAAGAAAAACTCTATTCATCACTTCTTGCCGGATGTCAATTTTCTTTCGTACAACTCGACTCGTATACAGTGAATCTGATTAATATTCGGACATTCAGATATTGATATTTAGAAGCTTGAAGCCTGCACTTTCAAGATACATCGTCCATTTTATTTTAAAATGGTTTTTCACTATGTAACAGATGGCAAAGTGAAGACACTTTTCTCTTTAAACGTTGAAAAATTTTTTTCATGATTGAAAATACAGTTATTTGGGTTTAAAGATTGAAGTTTTCCCTTTGCAACGACTTCATAAAAGTTGGTTACAATTTGTTTCACTAATTTTGAATATTAGACAAAAACGAATGTAACGAATAGATGAAAATGTTATGATTTTGTGAATTTTCAGCCTAACATTCAAATTCAATAAAATGAGAAAAAAAGATCATATGTCAAATTTTTGGGAGTTGCTGTAAAAGGCGGACTCTGTTCTTCAAATTCATTGTAGATTCAGTGAGAAAAATCTTTCTCAATGCTTTACATATCAAGGCAAAAAAGTATCTTCACTTACACATCTGTTACGTGATATAAAAACTTTTTAGAATAAAATGAACAAGTCGTCTAAATATTTTGAAAGTAAAGACTTCGAGCTTTAAACTGAACCCAAGTTGCGCGATTTCTCTTCACAAAATTATAACAGTTTTAATATTTAATATCCGAATGTTAATAGGATTCGTTGCATGCACAATTGCATAGATATCACGTACGAATACCAGAATTATTCGAATGATTTTCTGCGAGTACAATTCGATTCTTGATACGAGGCGATGAGAAGAACTAACGAGGTGAGAGAATGAAGTACTGTGGTGAAGCACGAGGGTCTGGCATCTCGAGCTAATTAGCGAGTTATCTTCCGTCCGTTCAGCGCTGAACGTCGACGAGACGCAGCGGTGATGGAAACGAGAAGCAAGGACCCTAGGTCGCCGTTCCGCACGTTATTAACGCACGCATTCGCGTGCATGCGAATCTTTACACGGTACATCCTCGACTTCATGTAGGATCGCACGATCGGATCGAGTCTGGTTAATTGCCACTCACGAACACTGCCTTGCGAAATTGCTCGCTTCCACGCATTCCTTCCAAAAACACAGAACTCCAGCAGCCGTGAATCATGCGAATTAAAAGTTCGTCCACGTGTATGAGCTTCGACTATCTCGCGAATTCGCGGTGTTGTTCGAAACTGCAAGAAGATTACAAAGCGAGTAGCAACCGATCGTGTCTATCGGTGTAACTATAATATGCCACAGCCATGAAATCAACCTGAAGGCGCTGGATACGAGCTGGCAGATTGTAGCGTTATTTGCGAAATCGCCGAGCGCCACGATTACCTTAAATCACTTCATAAACCGTGCAACTACAATTTACGTCCTCCGACGCGTTTTACTACAACACGAACTCTATCGCTGCTCATACGTGGTGTTATCAATCGAGATCGACCAATCTCTTTTTTCTGTTCCCTTCTTTTTTTTTCTGCGTACTAAATCCGTGTAAAAACAGGCGGAAAGAATCGGCTTCCTCTAGCGGAGCTAGAATTATGACTATCCATCGTGGTTACGCGTGCCTTTATAGATCGATTTTTACTCTTCCTAGATGCTCGCTGGATCAGGGAAAGATTCGCAGGACGTTGAAATAGAAGCGAATAAATCACTCAGAAACAAAAGCCGACAAAGAGTCGACGTCAAGCAAATTCGTATCTGCTTCTGGACAAACGATTTTTGATCTTAAAAAGTTTATTACTCTTGAGTAATTCATTGAATAAACGCATAATGAACACCGTTCACGAGACGAATTGATTACGATGGGAATAATTTTACCGCGTAGTGGATGCCGCGAGTACCGAAGTGAATACTTAAAGTGAAGAGAGAGGAAGATAAAAAGAGTTTGATCGAGTAGTAAGCGCAGATGGAGCGTCCAACATCTGTTGTTAAGGCAAAAGTCTCCTCGAATCAGACTTCGAGTGTCTTCGACAGTTACGGTACTGTTACTTCGACCAAGATCCACATCCTTTGAGGTCACTTACTTCTAACTGGACCTGGCTTTCGTTGTTGGTTACTGAACGGTAATTCGAATGCAAATGTTTGATGATGTCGTCTGGATATCGAATACGACAGAGTTATCGCGTGACGATAGTGCGGGAATCGAGTTCTCCTACGTTCGTTGAAATAAGTATTTCTGGTGATGAAAGTGTTCGTATATCCTTTATACTCAATGATTACGTCGGTGATTATAGTTAATAATTATTTCCGATAAAGAAGAAAAGAAAGAAAAGGGAACTTTGAACATTTCAACTTCGATTCAGTAAAGGAATTAATTAACGGATAGAAGAAAAAGAGTGACATGAAAGAACCGGTCCAAAGATGCCGTAAGTATTATTGATTTATCTCTCTGTTCGTAAAAATGGCGTCTACCACGCTGTCTGTCTGTCTGTCTCTCTCTCTCTCTCTCTCTCTCTCTCTCTCTCTCTCTCTCTCTCTCTCTCTCTGTCTTTCTTCATTATTTTTCTTTTCTTTTCTTTATTTCACTGCAGCCAAACAGTTTCTACGATGATATCAGACGATCGAAACTGAGATAAATCCTTGTCCCCGAGCATTGCACGCTTTCGCACTAACAAATTTATACATAAATAAACGCTTAATTGACACTTGGCTTGGAGAACATCCACCTAATATAATTTATCAATTAAAATACGCAATATTGAAAAAACATTCGTTGAATATAAGGTGAATTTAGTAATTGGGCCCATAATTTAATATAATAATATAATTAAATCTAATGGAACTATAATTTTTTTGTTCCTCTTAAAGATAGAGAAACATTGTAGAGGGAAATTTTGCAAAGTACAATTGTTTTTTACATAGAACTCTACGATATGGTTCCTCGTATGGCTCTGAATAAAAAAATATTAGTGCACAATGTCGAAAAAATTAATACTTATTGAGATACTTCAAACTTCATTCAAAATTTAGCATTATTTGTGATTTTATGGGAAAAATATTCCAAAGATTGTATTTCAAGATATACCTCTGCTAAAAGAATTTTTCTTCAAAGTCATTTGTATAATATTTCAAAGTTATGGATGATTTTTTAAGTAGATATTCTTATTGAATACAAAAAATAAAATTCCTTAATAATCGTTCTGCTCTGATTATTTAACTTAGAGAAACTTATATTAATATTTCTTAACGTTGTAGTCTATTATTGGCTTATAGAAACGTACTGAAACGTTTTATTTGTTTAAACTTTTTATTATCATAGAATAATCTTTATTATCATAGAATTGTGATAATATTTTATATAAAATTTAAAGTATTTTAAGAAATATTAATTTTTTTATTAATTTATCGTGCTATAATAGCTATCAATTCATGCAAAAAAAAAACGTAGAGTTCCATCCAAAAAACAAGTGTAATTGCACTTTGCATCAATCCACTATCACAAAAAATAGCACTACAGGATAATAAAGCTTTTTAAATGTAAAATTTTCCTCTCCGACTTTTCTCTGTACAGGGAATGAAGATTATTTATAACTTAAAAAATTAAAACTGTGGTCAAGAAGCCGAATGATGTATTGATGTATAAAGCTTCAAATACGGGTTTCCCGTAGAATTTTGCGCAGAAATATCCATTCAGCAGTTAATTTGATTTAATTTAAATATGCCTTATATTGGATTACATCGCGTAAATTCAGTATTAATTTTCGTTACAGCCTTTGCGTCGAAGAAATTCCTGTTTCGCCAACCCACTCTAATTGCCAACGTTTCAACGATTTCGCTAATTAAGCTAATCAAAGTTGCGGTAGCCAGAACCGGTGGCTAACGCGGATTACGATGATCCTTTGCTCCATGAAAATACGTAACGTAATTTCAATATTTAGACGTGGTTTGTTTGACATACGGATATATTTTTACGAGAATGTCAGACATTTACATCGAATGGTCGGTGATTTTTGAATGATGTGAGCACGATTGAAGATGTTATAAAGAGAATTTTTCTTACACATCTACAAGCAACGGACCACTTATTTTTTCTCTCGATTCGATTTGTTTACTCTTTAACACCGCATTCGGAATAAGAAGATATATTTTACGATGTATTTACTCGCACGATTCCATGAAAGTTTATCGATCAACGCGATTCACATGATTAGTCAATGACGCGTCATTTAACCGAAACTAAGACTTCGATTAACGATTGTATTTTTTCCTTTCGTGAGAGTGAAACGCGGAACGATATTCCTTGTACATTTGTGGAAGTCGTGGGTGTGTTCGTAGAAAACGTGGCAGAGATGGTCGTTGGTGAAGCGAGCCAACGATGAAAGGAGTAGGGAGAGATCATAAATCTGTATAATTGACAAGTCCCGCAGAAAATGTTCGTGCTCCATAGATGCTCGAATAGATAGCTTGCTAATAACGCCGAAAGAAAGATACGATTACTAATGAAAGATACGAACATATATAACAGCCAAAAAAAGTTCGTATGCCAACTTAGTGTAATACGAAATCGTAGAACGCGCAATGGCCATCCCAAAAGAACGATTCTCTTTTGAATCGAATTATCGCTGACTGATTCATCTATAGAGACGGACGAAAATATTCACACGCTCGATGAAAAACTGTACTAACTTTTATAACTTCATAAAGAAAAAGTCATATAACAATCCAGTTGGCCTTCACTTTAATAGACCTACGTTCACATCATGTAGCAAATGGAAAGGCAAGATAATTGTAAAAATTCAAGTGCTTCTGAAAATATTAGAAAATGTTTTTGATAATTAAATCTACCATTATTTTGAAGATTGAAATCTCTTCTTAAAACTTGTGAGATTTTTTTCGCCATTTTATTGAACTTTTAACATTAAGATTAAGCGACAAAATGTTGAGATTTTTTGAATTTTTGTCGCTTAATTCCGATGTTCAAGATTTAATAAAGTGAAAAAGAAAAATTTTAAGGGAATAGTATAGAGGATTAGGCATAGAACTTTAATCTTCAAGATTGTGGTAGAAAAAAGGTGTCTAAGCTTTCGACAAAAAAACTTTCCTTGCTTTTCCACCTGTTGCATGATATAAACATCTTTTTATTCAACTCGAAATCGATATAGTAGAAGTTTCACGGGGCTTTGAAGTGGGGCCAACTGGATCATTCTATTCAATCTTATTTTGCCAAATCTGAACCAATAATTTTTCATCGAGTGTACGAATACTTTTGTCCGCCTCAGTAGATTTCTCCGATTCCTTGGGGACATGTGTCCCTTGCCACCTCGTAAACGAAATTGGCAGGACACTGTGAGGGTGGTCAGAAATTATCGTCCGCTCGTGAAACGCATGCGAATGCAGTAGTAATTTAATTACAGGTTAAAAATTTGCGGGGCTGTGTGCGTGGAAGGAAGCGCGGGAGTTCCGGCGCGTACGCAGCGTGCCGCGTAACCAGAAAAGAATTCCTCTGAAATTATGTACCTGTCCATTAGCCGGACACTTAACTCGGTTCTGTGTGCATACGCATAATTTTCCACGCAACACGCTCTCCTTCCAGCGTTGTTCGCGCCCCCTTCGCGGTTACCCAACTAAGAGGCTAATAATTTCATTCAAGATCGGGTATAAACCCGTCCGAGGGAATAGGATGCGGTCGTTGCCTCGTTTCAGCGAAATTTTCTGCGCCAGCCGCTACAGGCCGCTTCAGGAAACGTAAATTTGTAGGCGGAAAAACTCTGTGTAAACCGGTGGAATATGTTTTCCGAGCCGAATACTTTCCGTGTCGCGCAATGTATGTACAAACGTCGGAGAACACTCTCGGCTAACCAGAGACAGGTGCTTCTAATACATCGACATTCCACCGTGGTCTCGTCGTTTCTTGCTATTTCAATATTCCATCCGTGGTAGAAACAGAGAAATCAACCTCGTTTGAACGTCGGTAATCAAACGAACTAACTCGAGAAATGTACGTTACACGTGTACGACCCTGTACGTGATTCTGTACACTGTATGGTACTGACTCTGAATCGGACGAGGCACCCACGGAAGTAAGTATATGTTTGGTCTGGCTGGTCGGTACCCACATTGGCCACATGCAGCGAGTTGGTCGACAGGATCAGCAACGCTGTGCAATATCTTATACTTGGGATGAGGGATCGCCTCGTTGGACGCTGTTTCTCCGAACTACTTCGCGTGTAACCCTAACGAACGAATAATTAGTACGTGTTTCACCTCGACGTGTCCATCTTTTTCTCGCTACATAATAAACACGTCTAAAGAAGGAGTGAAAATCTAGTGAATGCGTCACAATTGCGTTATCAGGTTACAAAATTATTATTGTGGGATGGGGAATTCTGGGAAAGCGCTCAGAACTTTCTCCAGTGCCCAACAATTGTCGCCAAAAGTCCTGCGAGACGTGCCAGATGTTATAGCGAAAGCTAGGCCTGGGACTTGGGAATGTTTCGAGCAGATAAATTTTGGTTAGAGAGTAATGAGTCGTGAAGGTGTAAAGACATAATAAGTAGCGAGTTCTCAGATTGTGCAGAGTGTGCAGGTCAAGAGAGAAAAGACGTAGCAAAGTTAAAAGAGAATATAGAGAGTGTCGCGAGTTTTAACCCCTTGCGCTGGCAACTGTTCGCGGACCATAACGAGTGACCGAACCGTATATAATAATTCGTTGCTTTCTTTTTCTTTTGAACTCGTCAGTATGATATCACTGGATAGAAATTATTAAGAAGTAATCAACTTATCATATGTTTTGCCTGGATTGCATTTAAATGTACCTAAAATTGAGAAAATGTTGCAATTTGGAACAAAAAATTCTCGACGTGCATGGCACGTCATTCCAGAGCAAGAGGTTAATCCTAATCTTTCATGTCACCGCACTATTAAGGCTTCTATTTTTATCAATTCCCAATTAAATAAAATTTCTAACTTTACTTAACAACTTTAAAATATCCTTTATATCAATTCCTACATTATTTGGAGGGGGGGGGGGGCAGAGAATGTAGGCGAAAATATGGGGGTGAAAAGAGAATGGTCGTGATGAAGATAACTCAGAGCATAGCCTATTGGCAGGATGTCAACGATTACGGTAAGCAAATAATTAAATTGTGTCAATCGCGAGAACGTCTACGCGCAAGCTACAGTAAATTCGCGACGGAACGTGCACGAAACATTGCGATAGACGAGCAAGGATCAATTTGATGCACTGTTCGATGAGTTGCCTTTTGGCCGGACATTCAACATTTTGAAGCGATGCTAATAATTTGTCATCAATTTCACTTCATGAGAAATTCTTACTAGCGATCGAGAAGCTGCAACTTGTCTAGGAGAATGGCCTGTTAAAAGTGTCTGTGCCGTTAAGGACGCACTCATGAGCAGAGTAATTTGTTCAAATTGCAAGGAGATCACTACCGGTGGCGCCCTTCCTCTTGTAATTGCATCTCGATTAGTCGACAGCTTCTTACGCCTCTGGTTCTCCATCGCATACTTCGCAGCGTGGTAATACGAAAAAAAATCAGTCTCATCGAGAGACCACGTTCCGCTCGTTCACTCGGAAACTTGTAATTTTTCTCCGGAGAACGGAGAACAGGAGGTAATTATGAGACATTTGACTCTAAGCATCGGGATATTTACAGGGGAAGTGTTGCATTATCGTCACGGTTATAGTTTTCCTTGAGACTTTGTTGAGTGTTTTTCAGCGCGTCTACTGTGAGGAATGAATCCTGAAAAGTGTCTGAAAACTGGAAGAGTTCGAAACTGGTAATCGAAAATATCTTCCAGAAAGCGTATTCTATTTAAACAAAGTTGAGAGATGAAAAACAAGAATTATACCAGATTTTGGAAAAGTCGGACAGCAGAAATTAACAAGTTAACGAATTAAAAAACGACTGACTGGGCACGTAAATTCGATCATCGAAACGTGTATGTACGTTTGAAATTTGTCCGACGCGTGAAATTGGAAAAAAAAACATCAGCATCGGCATGATAAATAACGGAGACGCCTTTGATTGGAAATGAAAAAAAAGCGCATCAAAAAATCCATCTTCTCCGGTTGCTCTCGTTTATTTATTCTTTGCCTTTAATTTAGCGTAACGAGCAGTCTTCCTTGGCAAGTAACGAGGTCTCCATTATCATTTGCAATTTTAATGGGAAGGCAGGTCGTGCGGGCAACGCTCCGACGTCTACGATTTATACAGTGTCATTGCACGCGTTTCCAGTTCAGTTTCATTGCGTCGATCTTCGTCTCGCGTTGCTTCAATTAACACCGGTCGTTAACTTTTCATGTTGCAGCCTGGGATATCCTCTACTTGCACGGATCGGTCGATGTCTGGATTCGTAAGTGACCGTTACCTTGGGTCGACCTTAGTCGAGGCCGGTGAAATCAGACGCTCGATATCGAGCCAGGTTCCGTTCGGCGGAACGCTCGATCGAGTTTGTTTCGATTTGTCGAACGCGATCGTATGGTACGCGCAGTGGCCTTGAACGTGCACGCGAGCATTCCGCTCGGGAATTCCGAGTTCGTTGAGCGGAGGAAATTCGCAAGAAATTCAATGATGAATTCGAAGATAACGAAGAACGTCGTTAATCTCTTCGGAGGAAACATTAGCTGGCCGTTGGCATGATATAGAAATCCGTAATTATTAATCACGCGGTTTTGCGGGACGCATTAGCCAAGAATTTTGTTGCTAATCCGGGGAAAAAGATAATCGAGTTACATTAAAACCGATAATTGCGCGATAGTCGCCAAGTATTTTATATTATACATCTGTACACAACAGAGAAGATGGCGGATCGTCAGGTGAAATGGCCAATAATAAATTATGTAATTATCGCGAACAACATGGATCACCACCGAGCAAAAAGCCCCATTCTTAGGAAGAAAACGAAAGATCTGGAAACCGTTTCACATCTGTCATTACCGACTGTCGTAATACCGAGAAACGGTAAAATTAACCACAAATATGCATTACGTTAGTAGTAAATGCATATGTACGTACATACTGCCATACGGTTACGAATCGAGAGTCTTACCTACACTCGTTAAAGCTTATACAGTTATACTAATGCGTTTATTAATTTACATGTCTTACTCTTTGCGCTTCGAACATTTATCGACGCTATTCAAATATAATAGTATAATCAAAATATAATGTTAAAACGTAATAAACCACACAAAATGTTCCAAGTTAACGTATGTTTTTAGAGAAATATAAAGTTGATGTCAGTATTCGTGCAAGAGATTGAGAGGTAAATGTCTATTTGATTGCCATAATTGCTAGCTTTATTGTGGTTAGTTTCACGTGGATGATTAAGACAATGAATTAAATAGGCAATTATTTTTGACTGAACAGAATCAAAAAATTATGAAACTTTCTATATAAATAAAGTAATTTATGCATAACATAAACCTATTTTTTGTTCGTGAATAATAAAATAATTCGGTTCTAAAGAGTAAAATTACTTGCAGAAAATATAAAAATTTTTTTAGGACGAAATAGTAAAAGATATCGAAAAGAAATAAAAATTGTATGATTTTTTTATTAAAAAAATTCAATTTTCTCATTAAGAAAATTCAATTTTTAGAATAGCGATGGAAATGATTTAAAAAATATGAATTATTTAAAGAAATTTTTCAAATGTAAGCAAATTATACAATTTTTGTTTAAAGTTTTTTTCCTGTCATTCTCGAGATATTTCGCCCTAGAAATATTTTGCATTTATTTCAAAGGGAGATTTCATTCTTTAAAGCCGAATAAAACGGCACGAACAAAAAAGGTGTATTATGCATGAATTACTGCATTTATATACAGTAATATATAATACTTATATACAGTATTAATTATTAAATATACAGTATTACATATATAATACATATATGCAGTATTACATAATACTTTAATACTTCTTATATAATACTATAATATCACTACATATATACTGTATTTATATACGTCTCATAATTTTTTGAATTTGATGAATTTCTAACAAGTCTTTTATTCGAAAGAAATTCTGTTCGAACTTGTACATTTCGTGTAAAAAAATATCTGTTTTTGTGGAATTGTAGAAAGAAGTGTTACATTAGTTACATGTATAGAGAAGAAGTATACATATGTATAGAAAGAAATGTTAAAGTGTTACATTAAGGAACACTTTTGAGTAGTGTTCTTATGGAACAGAGATTTTAGAATCTACGTAATAAAAGTTCTATGGAAACAAGTTATTTTAGAATATTTAATTAAAAATCCATTCCAATCAGTATCTGTTACAAATATTGAGAACTTTTTTTAATATTGATGAACAAATTATCTATTCTTGCGATAGAAAAATCTTTATTTTTATATTTTATATTTTAAGTTCTAGTCTATCTGAAACTTTTATTTTTAAGAACATTTATTTATCTGTTCTCATCAGGACTTGTAACATTTTTGAAAAAAATTTTACAATCTATGTTTCAAATAGAACTTATTTGAAAGTTCCTCAACTTTCTGAATAGGTTCCTTAACTTCTCTTATAAGTAGGCAGAGTAATACATCAAAGTTAATGCACAAAGATATTTATCTTCTGAGAAACGAAAATACGATCAATGACGAAAACAGTAGGGAAGAGAAGCCTAAGTCAGAAAGGTGTGATTTTCAAATGAACATTTTCAAGCAAGGCGCCAGGATTTCACAAGCGGCGAACCCAAAGATCAAAATAGAATTGTAAACAATCTTCGAATCGTGGTTCTCCGTCTCGGAATAATTTGAAATTAATCGGTCGTGACCAAGAGCCTGACGAAAGAAGAAGGGTAGGCTCGAAAACGTGTCCGCGTCGGAAGCTCGTTCGTTGTGCTGTCGATGTAACTTTCATCCAGCGACAAAAAACTAGCAAGGGTACGTGTTTCACGTGCAGGGTAATATTTCAGCCTGGTAGGTGGTAGCAATTGCAACTGGCAAACCTAATCGCAATCTGGTCACAGTCGACAAAACGATCGGCAAAAGTGCGGCCAACCGGCGATCGGGAGAGTCGACGAGCTCTCTCGAACGTTGTTATGTGGAACGGCGTTGATCGCGGTACAGTTACCTTAACGCCATCGAGCACATCCTTGCGGATTCTTTAACAGAACAGGCAGCTCGGCGAACAGCTCGGCGCTTTATTACGACCTGTTAACGAAGCGGGAATAAATCGAGAAATCCGTGGGCTCTTCCTCCATTATCGGTTATCGCATTTTCTACCATTGTCGATATTGTCCGAGATAACTTGTCTCAGTTTGAATCGTTATATCGTTTCGAATTTTATTAATTGATTTCGAGATTGTATAATGATCTTGTTATATTAGAATCAATGTACCAAGTAATTTATGCATATAGCCATCATTCGAACTTCCAACGCGAATATTGACCTTGACAGGATTTCTCAAAGCTATTAAAATCAATAAGGTTAATTGTAAATAATTACCAAATTTTCTTCTACTAAAATTTTTCTACTTGGATACTTTCTATTAAAATTCGTTATTGAAATACTAATAAATATTCGTGATAGAAAGACGCAAGATGAAAGACGTAACAGTAGTCTTCGACGAATGAAAAGATCGGCGAAGAAGCGCGACAAAAACCGGCGATATCTTAACCCAGATCGCAAACTGTGATCTTCAAAATGATATTTCAATTACAATGAACGCCGAATCGAGCGAAACTTTCGAGGATCAGAGTAAAATTATTCAAATATTATGTTCAACGATATGAATTCCAAATCGTTCACGCGGTCTCGATCGAAGAAGATCGGTTTGATCGGATTCGTAAATAACACATGGTTGTTCAAGTATCGTTGCTTGAACCGCGTTTAATGCAGGAAATGTTTTGATTGCAGGATGCGATTCTTGAAATGGTATTCGCGGACGTCGAAATTAACATGGAAGATCAGAGAGCATAATCGAGCGTTTGAAATTACGCGAGTGAAATTTGCATGCGATCCCAGTCGTAATCACGTTCGAAATTGCAGACAGCCAACGCCAGCTAGAAATAACGCAGGAAGCACACCTCGCGAAGAAGGTGGAGCGGTTCTAAAGGAATTATCGTTCTTGTGGAGCGTACCACAGCTATGGGAATCGAAAGGAAATTACTGGCGGGCAAGACGAAACATTTCTAAATTAATAACGCATCAACTTCTCTGGTTAAAGCAAGATATTCGATCTAAGATATTCCTATTCAGAATCGTTGTCCAATGTACCGTAAACGTGGTCATTTCAACGTCGACTTAAAAAAAAAGAGAATACTTGAAATCGACAAATTCCAGTGCTCCAATTCGATACGATCTCCGTGCTTGAATGTTGGTCACATTCCGGATAATGTTTTCTCTTTTTGCCACGAATAAGTCTACAATCTAGAGATATCGAGGACAAATTTATGAAGAAACAATCGAGAAAGAACGAATTTCGGTGAAAAAGGAAGATGTTTCCTGACGAACAACAAATCTAAAATCCAGACGGCTTATTTCCAATAGCGACCATGAAATTCTTCAATTATGTATATGATTTTCAAAGGGGCAATTATCCTCGGTGTTTTTCTTGCCCTGCTGCTTCTTTCGCAGCTTCTTTCTGTCGGTTTTGCGATTGTCTTGACCGTCACGCAATTCTTACCTGCTTCACGGTAGAGCAAAGGTGTCTCTCCACTGCCGCAGTTCTCTCCAATCAAATAAAATGCCGCTCAATATCGAACGAGCTGTCGATTTAGACATCTTGTTTACCACACTTAACGATATCTTTTTGACTCTCGTTCGACGTTAACTTCTCATAATTACGCCGACTGGAATTCTGCTTTAAAAATCGAGCGTTTGGCCATTAAATCACGTCTCACAACGATCTCACGAATCTATTAGACGCATCTACATCGGTCGAACAGGACTGATAAGCAGGCAACAGTATCCCCGACTGGTTTCGCGAGAACAGAATCGCGTATCTTGATTCACGAAGCTCCGGGAATGCCAACAGAAGCGAGAAAGCCGAACGAACTTCGGAGACAGCAACGGTACATCCTGCCCACGAGTGTCGTTACGCTCCACAGAGGTGACGACGAATAGATCGACTCGAACGCTTCGACCAGACGAATCGAGCACGATCTAAGAAGCGGCTCACGGATCTCGTGAGAGCCTTTTATCGTCACGCTCCGCCGTGATTAATTAAGCGTCAACAAGTCCGATGTAGTCAGAGAATGTTCCCGTGGCTAAACGCTCAAACAAAAACTGACGTGTCGAGTCCTCGGGGTCGCTCTCTGAAAGATAACCGGCGCCCACGCGCTTCCCATCGAAACTCCCAAAAGACAACGAAATTTCATTTTCCTTTGAAGCCTGAATATAGAATTTTAGAAGGTATGGAGATCGATTCGTATAGGTGCGAAATATTTTTTTTGAAAAACTGCTCAGTCAATTTAACAAAATATAAACGACAACGCGGCGCCTCACGGATTACAAATATGAGCGCCTATCTTCGCACTTGTATTGCAAATCCTGTTCCTTTTCTTCGATCTCTTCCCCTTTTCCTTATCTTTTCTACGTTTTGTTTCATTTCATTTCATGGCTCACGAGTAATAAAATTTTTTGATAGACAGTTATTGCGATATTATTTTAGACAGTTGACAGAGATAGACAGTTATAGCGAGAGTGAATATATTAAGTTAGTCAAAAAATGAAAGGCGAATTTTTCATGCGAAACAAAAATTTTGTTAATATTATTGACCATTTAATATATTAACTATTTTGTTCGCTTACCTTTTACCATCTTTCAGACAATTTATATAATACTTTTTCGACAAAAAAGCAGTCCCAAGAACTACTTGATATTATCAACAATGAAATTTAGCAAATTCCAACACTGCCGTAATTTGAAGATTTCTTCGATAACTTTTTATGAGCTTGCACAGCGTTTTTTCTTTTTTTTTTTTTTTTTTTGCTTTTCGGAAGTAATACAGCAAAATATGATGAAAATGTTCCTTTTCGATTTTCCATTTTGAAATCGACGCCAAAGAAAGAATCGTTAACGAGAGCGCACATTTTCTGTTTCTGAAACAAGTTTGAACAAATCAAGTATCAGAATAAAGAATAAATCTGTGGGTTTAAAATGAAATTAGTCACATTTTGAGATGTACATTTGTGCCCATCTATTAGGAAAAAAAGGCAATTTTTTGGCCAACCCAATAATTAGTAATTTTTACAGTATGGAGCATAAATTGTTGAACTAATAGCGAACTAAAGAGCAATAAAGGACACGCAAGGTGGGAACATTACGGAAAAACTTAGATACTGCAATCGGTAGATAATAGTTCGTCAATTGCCAACTATTAATCCATGTCGCATACGCGACCCAAATACGTCAACCTGAAATCGCGTGACCAGCAATCAGGTGCATTGCAAATAACCTTTGCCAATCACATCGTCGAAGCTTTGTGAGCGACGTTATATGATCTAGAATACCACTCATTTCTCAATTATCATCAAGGAAGTCGATCCTACTATACGTAAATATTAGACGCGTAATACTTCACTGGTACGAGAGGCTAGAAACATGGAATTTGCTACATTTCCACGAAGAGGAGAGCATCTCTTAGCTCGAGCAGACGTAAAGCGGTTTTTTCAAGAACACATGCGTATATCATGTTTCGAAGAAGCAAACTTATCCATTAAACCACCAACGGAGCCATTTCCTCGGAAAGTGGAAAGGACGTTCGATTTTATGGATTCCATTTTACGCAAAATGATTACATTTCTGTTAGAAGCCAACTGTATTTAGAAGCCAATAAACATGGAGGAATTATCGATAAATACTCAGCCCACACTTTACTTTTTAAATTCGACAGCAACCATGACGTGATTCCATTAAAACATTATTTAGATCGAGAAAATATATACATATACATAGTAAGCTGTAATTTCCTTTACAAGAGCAGGCAATTCGCTTCTGCTACAGCCTACGAATATATAAGAATCAAAAAGGAATCTTCCAAATTTTTTAAATTTTTCAAATGACTCTCGTAAAAATTCCATCAATCTGTCACTGAATTAGGCAATTACGATCATAAATTACGCGCAGGGTTTCATTAGGTTCTCTTCGCAATTAAAAATATCACGCGAGAAGTATTTAAGCATTTCCGTAAGAAATATCTCCATACGCGTAAGAAACGCGTAGCGGTACCTGTTTGCTGGTTCGGCTGATTTTTGGGTCAAGAATTTTCGATTGTACGATTTGCCGGATTCCACCGTAAATTCATTGTAAATAATTACAGTGTTCTGCGATGCCCAGGCGTTAACACATTTCTGAAAGGATTACCGATAATTCGGGGTCATCTTCCAGTACGTTCTATCATTCGGCACGACGCAACGCGACGGCAGCAAAGCATGAACGACGGGGGAACTAACCACCACGCCCCACGATACAAAACTGTGGAAATCACTCGACGACGAAAAGGAACAAATCCGAATCTCCAGTAGAGCTTATTAGCGAGTACCGTTGCTGATGCTACGCGTCACGGGAAATCGGCAGAAAATGTATACGCACGGGAAAGGTGGACAACGCTTAAGGTCGTTTACACCGAGTCGCGAGGGAGGGGCAGTTGCCTGACTAGGAGAAATCGGTTCTCCATTAAATGGAGGCGGGTAACCTCGAGGCCCGATAATACTACCAAGATCTCCGATTTACAGCCAGTTATTCGGATCGTTAGCGAATCGTCGAAAAAACGCCGACAAGCGCGCGCGCTTGCAATCATTAGATTACAATAGTTTGAAAAAGCATCAATGAAACTTTCTTTATATTTTTCTTTAAAACGACGCTACGCGAACAGTTTTACGAGAAGATAATTCGAGTAGAACGCGACCGTGGTAGAGATTATTTACATTGTGGCGGATAAGAAATGGCAGCGACTGTGGGGTCGGCTCTTCATCGGAAGAAAACACACAGGATTTCACCAATCCGCGTTGAAAGCTAGTGCGCGAGGGCGTGCGACTCGAAGCCAATTATTCAGATCCCTCGCGATTACGAAACAATCGAGCGATGCCGGTAGAAAACCGAGGACGAAGCGCCGAGCGAACCACACGGAAACTTCCCGTGCGAAAGTTGTAAATTTTTTCTTCGTCTCCGTGCCGTGCTGCTTCTTTCGAATGCTACCCTTGCTGACTGGCAAAAGTATAGTTCACGCGTCTCGGTATGATAAACCAAGCAGGACTTTTATTTGCTTTTATTGCTCGAGGATCGTACGTAATTAAACTTTTTTTTTTTTATATAGATGAAATTAGCCATTGTAAATACCAACAACCGATTCGAGGATCATCCTGACGTGGAATGGAAAATTGACTTAAGCAGATTACCAGCAGTTAACGAGTGTAACGCGCACACGAGTCAATAGTTTTACCTTCGTAATTTGAGTCGGAACAATGAAAGGAGAGGAAACGTTCTCATAGCTCGCTGCCACGGTCAAAGCAATTAGCATCTAATATACCTTGAACATCATTAGCGATACGTTCCTCCCGCGGTTCTCGAACTCTTTGCGATCGACCTCCTCCGACCAGACGAAATCTTCAGCGAAATTTCAATGACCTAACGTTTTCATTAACAAGCGAGTTAGAAAAAGCAGAGAAACAAATTGGAACAGCGCGGGAAGTCATCGGTAAGATAGAAAATGGCGATGAAGCACTAGCGCGCATGAGGACGAAGAGAGAAGTACCGTAACCCCATTTGGTCGGGGAGACGCGTGGCGCTGTTATCCGCGTATTGTCCGCGAGCGTGTGCTGCTCGCGACTCGAGCGGTTTCAGACCAGGCCCTGTTCCCTCAATTAATAAAAGTACTGCAAAAAACGGGACCGTGGCTGTAATTAAAGCGCGATACGGAAGACGGTGTTCTGCCGAGACGGTCTCTCGACCAAGTCGAGAGGAAGAAAGAAACAAAACAGGGAGAAGAAACAGTGGACACCGGTCACGCTTCATGCCAATTTAACTCGTCCTCGGTCAAAGAAAGAGGACCAGTCCCTCAGTCCGAGCGAAAGAGATAGTCAACACGCGGAAATCAGCCACGATTCGGAACGTGTTCGATGGTCTCTCTGCGCGATTCTGTTGCGAAACGTTTTTTCAGAGAATTCGACCACTAAGGAAGATGAAAATCTCTCTTCCTCCAGAATAATTTCGAGCTACATACTTCCGTAATTATTGGAATACTCGTTGATGAGACTGCTGCTGAGGCGATGATCGTGTACAACGATGAATTTTTCCCGCGAGGGATATTAGTGTCTTGGCTTTCCTCTCGATGAAACAGCAACCGTTTTCCGCGGCGATCGAGCCGTGTCTCGCTTAATTACCATAATCTGAAACGCGATAATTGGCACGCGGTAACCATCGAGAGAAGGATGAAAAAGCTGCGCGGGAGGCGTAACCTTGATGATTGATCGGTAGACACGCGAAAGCATGAATAAGAAGAAAGATTAATAAGGCACGAATAAGAAAAAACGGCAAGGTGTCAAAATAAGAGAAAGAGCGAACAGAGGCGACAAAGTAGCGAACCGAAGTGCACAAGTGAACCGGATGGTAACCCAACTGTTTGAACGAGTAAATACTCGCATGACACTGGAACACGCCAATGTACCGTTTTTTCTTCTTTTTTCCTCCTCGTGACGACCTCGACGTTTCGCTTCCCATTCGCGAATAATAACGCGGAATAAAAGCTGGTGACACGGCGCACGTCGCCTAGCTGGCTGGTTCGTTCTTCCTCGCGCCACTGACGGAATAATCGGTCGGAACAGACAACTCTTTATTATTATTGTTATTGCAAACGGAACATGTACACAGTCGGCGGAGAATGGAGCTGGATAATGAGGCAGATTACCAGCTGAGACTCATTGTTGCACCGGGGAAACGGCTGCGAACGGATTCCAGCGAAATCACCATAAGAACACGTATGAATCTTCCAGCGTAGAAGTGAATAACCTCTGTTTCAATAGCGAGACACGCGTGACCGCGTATCCTGCATAATGATTTCACTTAATACGGTGTAAATTACGTCGGACACGATTTTCTCATTCTCCATATTGATTTTGAACGTTGCTCGAGTCAAGATTCGCTCGTGTTAGCAGTCGAAGAATTTATGCTAAACCGTCTTTGGAGCGGACTTTCATAACTAAACCTCGCGGGAAGAGGACTCGAGTAACGCATGCTGCAAGTAGGTACCTGACCGCAATTGACAAAACACTTCCCTCATGTCCGAAGGAATTTCAGAGAGACGTTTCTCATTGTTGCTGTCTACGAATCGATCAATCAGACAAAGTGTACGTTTTCCTCTTCACGGTTGTGCCATCGACAGAATAATAAAGTCATTCAGGGTGGCGGAAAGGAGGAGGCCACGCACGGAATAATTACGACGCTTAGATACGTTACATTGTGATTTCTAGCGAGCGATCGAACCAAACCGGTACAATTTACACGGCAATTTACACGGCCAGTTCGAAAATTTATGTGACACAGGGGGCTCACGTAATGTCGAGGCGCGAATACGAACGAATCATAGTTTTTTTCTAGAATGATAACTTCAGTTTCTCCTGAGGTACGAACATTGGCTGGCCGCAAGACTGATCGATCGGCGATCGATCGACTCACAAACCCAGCGGACATTCCCAGGAAAGTTGTGGTTATATTTAAACGCGGAAATAAAAGCATACGTTCTCGCGGCAATACGTTGACCGCTCGCTCGACTTCCCTCCCTCAAGATACTTGAGAACCGTTGATTCTTTTTTTTTTTTGTCGATGCTGAAAATGAATGAAATACATACCGTGCCATAGTTAAAGTAGCTGCAATAACTCGAGTATTAAAATCCGTGATACCGTTAACAGCGGCAAAAATAGCTCGTCTTACGACCGATAACAAATCGTTGAAAAAATCAAGTCGATCCATCGTACTTTCGACTGCGTAACGATTCCACAAACACGGCTAGAGGGTGGAAAAGGGAGAAACGGGAGAGCGAGAATTACGGAGCGGTCCGGGATGAGTGATAGAGGCGGAAAAATAGTCGATGAAGGAACCAAGGCGACGGGACAACTCTCTTGCAGACCGATGCAGCGTGTCGAGCGTGACACAGGCTCGACCGGATTCCATCCTGGTATTTTCTTTGGCGCTTCTTACGGTGCTCGTTCGTGCGTGAACCGTACCTTGCTCAGTAATATGTAAGAGGATCGGCCGTTTTATTATTACTCGCGAGAAGATAAAGCAGAACGAGCGCGCGCACGCCACGTAGCCAAGTTGAACGAAGGTAAGCGGCCGCGAACGCCTCGAAGGGGACGCAACGCGGAATCCAAAGAATAGATTCGTAAACGAAAGAACACGAGGAGTAAAACTATCGAAAAAAGTTAAAATGTTTCAAACATTTTGGACGAATTTCTCGACAGTTTACTTAAATAACATGAGATACTCGTGACGCAGGAAGTCGAAGATGATTCCTACAACACCGTCGCCGCCCCCTCTTCTACCCCTTTTAAAGTAGGTATCTTAGAATACGCGAAGCGCTAGCTCATTGAACTAACCGTACTTCGTGTCGTCGCTGTTGTATGTTTTCTTTGATGATTTGACCTGTTAATTAAAGGTTTTATATCTTATTACAATTATTATTACGATTATTATAATATTAGGTTTTATATCTTATTCCAATTATTACAATCTTTATAATATTGCTTGTTCCTTTAGTTGGTACACGGTTTTCTCTCTTAGATCTTCTCTTACACTGCGCTCTTCTTTTGTTTCTCACCATTAAAACACTCACTCCTATCTTTCTTAAGTCCTCTCTACCAGATGTCACCTCTCCAGATAGCACAATCACAAATGTGATACCAATATCCTAATATGACCATCTCTGTCATTTCTTCTCAAACCGATAATCGCTTAACTAGCGAAATGATAATTTCGCTCGAATAAAAGCGAGAGAATTTCTGTTTTCAAATTTTTTTCTTCATATTCCGTCAAATCTCAGGATTTCGCATTTGTAGTTGCAGTCTGTGTTTTCACATCGTCATCATTCGAACGGCAATAACAAAATACACAATAAAGAAAAGGGAAGATATGAAAAAGAAACAGAAAAGATGTAAGAGATGAAGACGAGGAAGACAATACGGTGTTCACAAACTGTCGCTCTCGTTCCTTCCAAAGTGGAAGGCTGTGCGGAGGGATCAGTTCGTTGCGTGCGTTTCTACAAGCCAAGGTTCTTGTTCGGCTCTCGGCCGACCTTGGACGTCCTTGAACAGTCTAACGCGCGGTGTCTGTTGCGATCTGCCTCTCGATCCCCGCATTCGTTCGCCGCGTATCCCGTAATCAGCCTCAGAAAATATCCAGCGATATCTTTGGGAGTGATTCGTTGTTCCACGAAGAATTTTATCGCGAATATTCATTCGGATATGAACGTATCGGCGTGCTTTCCCGTTCCACCGTTTCCACTGGAATGCGCCGTCTGTTTCCGCTACGGTTCTTTTTGCAAGTTTCCAGCCGTGAAGAAAGTTTAAACGCTGGAATTCAGGAAGGATTACCATGAATGCTCCGTTGGATCAAATACATATTTCAAGGAGTAAATGTACACTAGAGATTAAGGAAATTTCTTGATTCAGATTAGTCGAGCTACGCGATACTTAAAAGCGTTATCGTGTCGTCGCGTCAGCGAAAATTGACGATGCTAAGTAAAGGCACAGAGACGGGCAAAAAGCTCGTAGGTAGATTTCGATACGATTCCCCGCTGGTTCTTGTTGGAAGAGTTGGGCAGAAGGCAAGGAAAGGAAATTGACGTCCGTTGCGAAACAAGCGGTATCTTATTTTTCCTTCCATTGAATTGACTCCTCTATACAACGAAACGGTTAGGTAATCGAGGGCCGCGCTGAATTGTGTACGCCGAAAGTCACGCGGTTCTCGTTGCGACGCGGTTAACGTCGTATGCGTTGTTATATCATTATGGTTCCGTTATCGGCTGAAAGTGGCGAAGAAAATTGCCGGCTTCCACTAGCTTTGTGTACGTCCTCGCTGCCAACGTGCGCCCCGGGCCTCTAATCATTCTTGATGTTCCATCGTGAGGTACAAGTTCCTGAAAATCCTGACGCGACCTCCAGAAGACGAACGTATTCCCTCCGACGATAACGACGAACCATTACGACCGGATAAAAATTATCAGACAAGTCGAAGTTGATACACGAACGCCACGTAATTATGGGCTACGCGTTGAAAGGCTAGATTTCAGGGACGATTTCAACCGACTAGCTTTTCGAAGACTAGAAACTTATCGCGAGCATTTGCGATTGTGTTTTGCTTCCTTCGCGGAATGTTTGTTCAAACCAAAAGCTAATAAATAAAAAACCACATGGCACAGTCTCGAGTATATCGGATGGCTGCGAGAAACTGAATAAAATGGTATTTCGAGATACTGATCGATGGACATATCTGTTTCATAAATTGTAGCCATTTCAGCGGAATCGGTATTAAAAATCTCTTTCAACTGATCATTTCAATTATTGTGCCTTAGTTTTTTCTTTATCCCACTCCATCTGTTTATATATTATTTTGATTTCTCCGAGTAAAGATAGCCGATCACGATCTGATTTCTTGGCTTTTTACGTTGATCAACTCACTTGTTACCCGATCACGTCGATAAATACGCTCGATTGAGACAAATTAATCTCCCTCTCCACTAATCGTCAATCATCACGATCGATCAAAATCTCCTATAATTCCCGAATCTTATCTTTGTTCAAAAGTACGTATTTCCGCCATCGACGAGGCATTCCAATTTCCCTCCGCCTGACTTCTATTCACTTTCAATCCCCCATAGAAAATGATCACAGATCTCTCCTTCCATCTCAGGTCAATCGAAATGACATTGAGACAAGCCGCTCGTAACAAGTGCACCTGCGAGCGTGCGCGCTCAAGCCTTATATCCGAGATATCTAACCTCAACTACGCGATATCCTCGAACCATGTCGTCCCGTTTGCGATACGTATGACGTGGACCAGCCGGTGGTGACATCCGAGACTCACCATAGAGTCTTCCTCCTTGCAGTTTCCTCATTCCATCGCGAACGAGTCCTTTTCTCCTCTCGCCACTCGCTTCCCTGGATCTGCCATCTTTTTTTCTCCCCTTCTCGTTCGTCTTTTGCCCCCGGCTTTTTCTCCTGTTTCTATAGCAAGCGTTCTCTCTTCTGCGGGTTACAACGGGCAGAACGGTGCGGTTAAGACGAATCGTTCGTCATACCGCGGTTCGAATGACACGTCACCGCAATCTCGGACTCGCCGTAGCCACGGAAAATTTGCATTTACTTGGAAACGAGCTGCCCCGTACATCTTCCGACGTGCGAATCGAGATTCCATGTCGCATGAAGCATGAAAAATCTGCCGTTGGAAGTGGAATCTGATAGACAGGGGTAGACAAGATACCCATTCGTTTCCGCGGATGCTGCTCGGAAGCAAAAGGGAAGGCGCAATCGCGTTTGAATCATCTCGTGGTACGGCAGATACGAATCGGACGCGATACACCTCTCGTTTTTCCTGACAAGTTTTAATCCTCGCACGCTTCCCGGCAAGATACCGTTCGGGTAGCGCGCGACGTGTCGTTTTTCTCCTGCCACTCCTCTTTTTTGCTTCTCGTTCCTGCTTTTATCATGATGTGTGTGCGTATGTGTATGTGCCAACAGATATATACGATTGCCGGACATTGCAAGAATCGTCGATATCCTGATTCAACTGCTTGCTCGCTATCGTTTCAGGAAGAAGAACACGTTGGTAGGATGTTAGTCCGAGTGAATTCACGATATACCAGTCATCGAGCGGCATCTTGAAACTTGGACAGTCCGTTGAAATATGTATCTATAACAGAAAAAAGAAGGAGGTTGATTCAACAAAATCGAGTTCGTCGATGACGATGACTGAAACGGGATAATTAATCTTGAGTGTTGAATGGTATATTAAGAATTCCACTCACGTTCGTACTCCACGAAAATAGATCGTTCCAATTTAGAAGCTGAAAGTTTTACAAAGGCAAAAGGCAATGAATTTTATAATTAGGCTTTAAATTCTAAAAATCACATGGAAAAATAATTTTATGAAAGCAAAAAGAACCACTTTTGTTCAAAGAGAAAATACGCGTGATAGAAGGAAATTTTGTGACTAGCTATAAATCGATCAATACGAAAGCTTCATAGATTTTTAATACTTTTAAAATCACGTACGAGATTTACATCGGTATCCATGAAAAAAAAAAGATCAAATCATCTTATAATTGTGATATTATATAACTGTAAGAACGACCTAAACACCGAAACGTACTTATTGAAAAATCAAGCGATAGCGTATATCGTCTGATACAGCTTGTCAACGTGATAAAATTCTTCACTTCCAGTGATGTTGAATAAATGACTGGAACTGACAATCCGTTACGTCAGAAGTAATTTCCTTGATAAAATAACAAGCTAAAACGAATACAGGGTTGTCAATGTAAAAAAGGATGAAAGCAAAGAGATGAAGAAAAGGAAAAAGGAAAGAGAAGAAGTTTAATGAACAAGCAGATACAGAGAAACGTTCGTGGCACTCTCATCAAGTCGGATATGCGACTCGTTCGAATCGACAAACGGCAAACAAACGCAGGAAACTGATAGTAAGAAGAAAGGAAGAAGCGAAAGTAAACGAATAGTGGGGAAGATGGTTGCGTTGATAGAACGAATCATTCGAAAGCCGTTAAACGCGGTAAACGAAATACAAGTATGCCTGTGCTCATAAAAACAGAGTAGAAAAGGTGATTTTCGATTCACTACACGAACAAATGGCGGCAAGTTTTCAATGGTAGTTCTGGCGGAGAAAATCACCAGACAATTACCGTTTTTTTCGCAATTTGGATACTCGCGAGAAACGTGCTTCGTTGTTTATTGTAAATAGGAGAAACGTAGGTTTTAAACACATTCGATATCTTTCATCTGGTAAGGTAGTGAACTCTTCGCGCTAGGTGCGTGTGTGACCGAGTAACGACAATTTACTTGTCGCGCAACAGACCCCGTAATGCTTGAAAAGTATTATGCTTACACTGTCGGGTTTGTCGTTTCTTCTTCTTCATTTTAGTACTGACAATGAGAGTGCAACAGTAAACATTTTACAACAACCGTAAAAAATTAGAATACTTGTTTGGTGTGTTTGTAAAAGGTTCCATCGAAGTCAAGACGCAGCACATTATAAAATTTGTAAGCTCTATCATACTTGGATTTATAATAGCAACAAGTTACCATTGTAAGCTATCGTGTTACAAACCAGTGTAGCTACTTTCTGGACGACATTTGCTACCTTATAGATAGTCTATGAAATGATATTTCCATGCAACTATTCTTAAATTTTCAATTTGAAGCAATCTATTTTTTCCCTCTTATTTCTATTCATCACCAGATTTCAATAAAAATATCATATGATTATAGTTCGTCGTTTCTTTGGAAAATTAGCTACAATCACAGCTTATGGTGTAAAAACAAGATTCATAATTTTTCATTTACTTTTTTCTGTTACAATTGTTTTTCAAAAGCCCTGTCTGTCGTGTATCTCGAGTCCGACAAGTTTTTGCGAAACGTACTGCTGGGAAGTTTATCGTAAAAATTCCGAAGGGGACTGGCTTCTGTTGTTTTCGAAGTGGCACGAACAGCAGAGCAGAACGAAGCGGAGCAAAGTAGAAGATCCAGAGGGAGGAAAAACAGACGAACGAGAGGAGAGGATGATCGTGGATGCACGTGGGCTTCGGCACGGCCGCAGAGAGTCGGCAAAAAGGCGCGGCGAAGAGGGCACGGTTGGTTGGTGGCACATAATGCAACCGCATCGAGCACGATTCGAGTGGCTACGCCAATAATGGTCGCTGCGAAGGGGGGACAAGTGGAGAAACAGTGCGAGCGGTACGTCCGGAAATCGATTACGGATTTCGCGGCGAAAGAAAGAACGCTACGCTGATCCGCGCTGTACCCCGGCGTGACAACACGTACTGGAATTCAACCTCCTGCCACCATGTGACGTTTCATCGATCGTCGATTTTGTCTCAACTCGAAATTCGATCGCGAGAATTGTACTGTTTGACATTGCGACATTTGAATTTAGGCACAACAAAAGTGTGACACGTGTCTATTCATTATCAATTAGAGGACTAGCCTGATTTTTTTGATAAATTTACGTATGAGATATTTAAATATTTATATGCACAGTGACTAATTCATGGAAAACTTTTTATATATGTTACATGAATATGTTATATATATATATATATTAATACATAAGACATTTTGAAATTTTTAAAATGTCATAAGGATTGTGGTAATATGTATCGATAAAATTTGAGTAATTATTCGGAATAAGGCGATCTCATTAATTTCAATGATCTTGTCAAGGTCATTATTCTAAATTTTCCTATATATGTTATTGGCGTCCGGCCTTAGTTTCTAAGATATTTATAAAAATATATTTCATTTTTTAATCTCAAAATTACATTTGAGTAGATGATATTTCTTCCGACAATTTTTTGCATTAAGTATCATATATTTTTGTGAATTACTTCAACGTGGTAACAGACTTTATTTTAGTTTAAATTAATATTATTTTAATATTATTTTAAAAAATGATCATTCTTTAAAAAATAAAAAAAATAAGTGTATCGATATTGATTTAAAGTAATTTCACCGGCACGACAATAAATGATTCTCAATCAATAAATTGTCTATATTGTCAATAACCAAATAATTACATTTTCCAATATGATAGCAGAGATACTTTCAATTAAACAACAATAATACACTAGTAAATATAATATAACATTAAATTAATTCCAGTTTATTTTAAATCTATACCATTAAATATCTTGGAAACCAAAACCGAGTGACAATAACATATATATAGAAATCAATTACCAAAATTTGAAAATAAGTTGAAAATTTATATAAAAAGATATTAATCTCGCATTATCATATTTCATTGTATTAGCGTAGTCAACTTGATCGAGGAATTTATTAAAAACATAAAAAGGCTTAAGAGAGGAATGGATTTTTATTCAATAATGTCCATGAGTAGAATGCCTTCTTGATCAGTCAATGGCTTTTAAATGCGTTTTTCTCGATAGTATCATCGCGTAGCACATTTTAGACTTGATGCACACGAACATTACGATTGTGGTGTGATTTTCACACAAAAGAAATAAGGACATAGTAATATAAAAATATCGCTTTCTTCGTTCAATCATTGTTGTAATCTCGTTTTCGTTACCGTCATGCGACAGTTCTGCAAATCGACAGACGATCTACTATAGTTTTGTTCTATTGTTCTTGTCTCTCGTATGTGGTGATTACACTGCGATTGTGTCACTCAAGAGCATTGTAATTTCAAAATTTATTTTAACGGTCTTTTCAAACATATGCATAACAGTTGATATAACTGTTTAAATAGTTCCGCAAAGCATTGTATTGTTGCGAGCATTATTATCTTCCAAATCTAAAACAATACAAAAAAACTTTTGGTTCACAGTATTCATATGCAGAGATTTCTTATCAATGTGAAACATTATTATTGAAAAAGTCTCACCTTAAAAGATTATACATCCAGATTATGTGATTATCTAACAAACGACTTTTCACTGTCAGATTTCACAAAACTCTACTAGATTATACCAGTACTGGGACTTACCTGCTGCCATTTTCTATGTTTCTTTTTTTTTTTGTTTTGTTTTGTTTTAGAAATTCAACATAATTCAACGATCAGTAGCTATTACAGTATTTATAGCAACCTCTGCAAAGATAGATCGACAGGAATAAAATGTGTATCGAAGCATGTAACTAAAGCTGGGAAAACCATATTCGTTTTTTTCCTGACGATCTGTAATCGCCAAGGTGGAAGAGGTAACGCAAGTTTTTCCAACTGGCACACATTTACAGATGTATTTTAAGCAGGCGAGTCGTAGGCCTTGAACTTGTCGAGGACTTGTCTACGCTGTTTGCGGATAATAGAAACGTCAAGAGTGAAAAGAAAAGCAAGAAAACAAAATAGGACAAAAAATATGAATTTCGAGAAAATATTTGGAAGCGGCAACCCAGAAAATGTTGTACCGCGTTTCGTAGTGACGTTGTCCGCATCGCGTCGTTTCTTCTTTAACACTGAGCGTTCAGTGTCGTGTGAACGATACCCGCCTAACGTCGCATGGCAACGTGATTCCGTCGTAAACGTTAATAATCGCGGTGATACAAATGGAGAGCGATAGGCAGACGAACGCGCAAGACTAGAAACGGCAAGAAGCGCGAGGCAAAAAACTTAATATTTACGAGCCATAACCGTGAAAGTCAGTAACGCACTTCTTGTCGCTCCGAAGTGCCTCTGGTTTTTGCCCCTCGCGGGGTAATCCGAAAGATTGTTTGCAACGAACAATAAAGCTACATGAGGAAATTTATTAATAATTACGATCCCGTCTTCAATTATATTATTTTGATCTAATTCAATTAATAATCTAATCTCTTATCTAACCTCTTACAAATAGCGGAAATGACAAAATGACATGATTCTCTGCAATTCTGCGATATTAACGTGGCGCATCGACTGATCGATCGTTCGTTAAACCAAAAGTCGCATTGTTGTTCTCTACTATGAATCGATCCTGTGTGATAACATTCTTCTTGAATCGAATATTATAGAGAACAATTTCACTATGTGTCGCCGATTTAATGACTGCAACTTGCGGCTCCTAATATATCACAATATAATCAAATTAAACCATTCAGCACAGGCATCCCTGAATCAGCATTCAGTATCTTTTAATTACAGGGTGTTATAAATCATCATGCAGCGCGAATGAATAACGGTTTCTGCCGCGACGAGCAGTCGAGTCGCGTTTGCATTGACCCTATCTGGTGCAGGATATAACGAACTCGTTGAGTTTCCTGCACTGGCTTTTCCAGCTATTCGTACTTCGACGGAATTATTAGACTATTTATTTCAATTCGATGAGCCCGTCGATTCGAATCAAAGTCGAATTCATTCGAAATTATTAGAATCGTAGAATAGTAGAACAAAGTTGCTCAGTATGAAGCTTCTTTTTAACGCGCAACATTTTTTCATCAACAGAATTCTTAAATTCACATTGCAATTACTCTGATTAGTATACTAACTGTGTACGAACTTACGTCTTGGATAAGTAAATATTTACGAAATACATCGTAGATAATTTTTGAAATGGTTCGATCTAATTAAAACTATAATCATTTTCATAAATACCGTTGTATTGGTGCATGCAATGAAGTTTAAAACTTGTATGTTGTATGTTATTAAACAATGAAAGCTTAAGTGCAGAACTACCTAACCTCAAAAATTGAAAGTTCATATTATGAAACGGGTTTCATATTGGGTATCCAAATTTGTTCAATTAAATTTTACTTTTATTTAATTATTTATTTATTTATTTACAAACGAAAAGTCCTCTGGTAGTAAGACGGGCAGATAAATCAAACAAATCAATGGACTTTCTAAATATGTACGTAAAAAAGAGTTGCTAGAAATGATTTAAATTGATTAATTAACAGAGGCGTTTAATAAAGAGTATTAATAAAGATATATTATTAATAAAGAGTGCGATATACTGGGATAAATAAAAGGACTGTGATATCTGAGATTCCTGAAAGAAGCGTTAGAATTTAAATTGAGATAACATTTCTAAATAAATTAATATAGTTATTAAGAATATTAAAAACAAATATAATATAATATGAAGATCAAATAATTGAATTAGATTCCAGTTGAGAGCGATCTAGTGAGTATAATAAAGAATATGCAAAATGTTAACATTACGAAAGAACTTAGGTATTCTGAAAAAAACATGAGACTGAGGGTTTCGTATTCCTTAATAATAATGAAACAAAAGTGAAATTTTATTAAGAAAAATTCCAAGATTACAAATGTTATTTACGATAGATAATCGAGACCCATTCGAGGTATAATTACACGTCAGAAAACGGTTAAAATTGTCGTGCAAGTGAATAATATGACATTTAGACACATGTTAGAAGTTAATCAATTACACACACTCCTAAGCTCAAGTCGATTAAAATCATTCTGAATTAATGAAAAAGAAAAAATTTCAGATCATATATAAACTTCCAAGATTTAGAAATGGGGACGATACTATTAAAAACTAAGTTAGAGAAAAGAGGTCCAAAATATGAAACTTGAAATAGACGGAAATTAACGTTAATTAATTTAAAGAACAATTGTCTGTTAATTCATGATAAAAGATTACTTTTAACTGACTTATAAAACGTGTAATTTCTCAAGTAATCTAATAATAGTATCAAAAGATTTTTTTAAAATTTACAGGATGATTATATATAACTATAACAAGTCATATCTCTTTTAAATTGAATTTAGAAAAAATTTTTAGAGAAAGAAGGTAAAAGATTGAAAATGTACTACATATTAATTATATTTTTTTTCACAAATGTAATACTATTTTTTTGCTATCCTTTTTTTTTGCATATATCGAATCGATATCACAAACTTAGTATTTCTAATGGCCTTTTCATATTATCAAGTTTCCACCGTCTATTTTTTGTCGTTCAATAGAAAACAAATAATAACCGATTACCGATTAATATACAGTAGGTAATGCTCGTTTTAATTTACTTTAATATGATTATATATGTAATTAGTGTAGGGAAACGAATATTATACCGATAATCGGTTAACGTTCATTTTCGATCGGACGAAAATTAGAAATGAATTTTGCATACCCAATATATGAAAAAGTAAGTTTCAGGAACAAACGAATTGAGTCTCGTGTTAGGAACCCATTTCTTTTATCGATATATTTAATAATTTTCATTCTTGTTTTATTATAAAAAAGCCGAATATTTTTTATTATACCACCGAACTGTACTAAGTGTCGAGAATTGTGACTGTTTTGGTTCTCGTATCAGACAACTTTATGCTATATTGACAATACAAATTTCATTGTATCGATAATCTTTTCGTCGCTTACATAAAAATTCGAAGGAGGAAACTACGTGAAATGGCCAGATTGTTCACAGGTAAGGATAATTCGCGTTACGAGCACAAGGGGAGGAGAAACGTATTGGCTAAAGTTAGAATACATCGTTGGTTGGCAGCCAGCTATATGGAATACCGTGTTCTCTTTGAATCGAGCGCTAGAATGAGCCGAAAGAGAAGGTGCAGGAGGGGGACATCTCCTTTTAAGGCATACACGGAGGCGGATAAGCGATTCGATATAGTCTACAAAGCACCTAACACGACTTCCGGGCTGCTGGTAGACGCGAGCAAAGGGCTGCCACCGGTATCCTCCGCCTTTTACGCCGCTACGCCGTGCCTTGTATGGAAAAACTACAGCAAGGATCATTTTCATGCTCGGCCTGTGCAGGAAAACCGCTCGTTCTCAAACGGATATTCATTATCTGTCGAATGTCTCTGAATCAGCGAAACGAGATTCAAAGCAAGAATTATTCGAACGGACGAAGGGGAAGAATTCGAGTTCTGCGAGAGCTCGGACTATGTTTGGAAAGGGCGTATTTCTTGTTGCTTATTCTACTGCAAACTCGAGATTTTTAATGACCCGAATATAAGGAGATAAGGACGTCAAACATCGGATAGAGAATATTTCAAGATACTCCAGATAAAGAATTATATTGAATTCTATCTATTTGATTGAAATTTTAGTTGTCTGATAAAACGGAATCTGCTGAAAAGATTCCTATTATAGGCACATCAACTCCAGTTATACAAACTGCTTGTCACCCAGCTGATTGGTATCTATAAAAAAAGGTGTTGGTATCTATTCTGCTCTATTTATTCTATATTACAAGCTGCACACCTCGTTCGCCAATGTATTGAAATAGTAATTGATACTTTTAATGCTTCCTGCAGATAGATTTTTCTTATCATGCTAAAACAAATATACATGTATATAAATCAATCTAGATATGGAAACATAAGTGGATGTCACGCAACACTTCCTGATAATTAAATCCATCGCGTCGCTGCATCGTGATCTAAACTTATTTCATTTTATTCAGCATATACGACAACAAACAATTCAGCGTGACAAGCTTCTAGAGAACGTTTCACTGCGATCAATCTGACCGGAGCTTGCTGAAGCGATCCCGTTTGCAAGCTGCCAGCTCACGACGACTTTCATGCGCGCTCATCTATAAATAGACCCGTTCTGACTGAACGCGTGACCTTGGCGAGAAATCGTCGATAGATCGAGCGGAATCACAGCGGTGAGAAAAGAAAAAAGCCACGAAACCGAGAGAGGAAGCAAGGAAGAGGAGCAAAGAGAGGCTCGACAGTATTCTCTGCCGAGTATGCTATTACGTATTCATACAAGATGGCCTGCAAGTACCACGAGCGGAAGTAACGCGAAGAGCTTCTAGTTTATCCGTGGGTAACACGAAACGATTATCCTTTTTGGAAGCTTCGGCAGCTAAAGTCGTGCGTTTCGACGTCGAAATCAATACGAAACGAAAGGTCTGTTGGCCTAGAGCATAGTCGCTGAGAGGAGAACGAAGGTGAGCGACGACGGAAGTCTCTCAGGAGCAGAACATTCCGCGTGATAGCAGTAACGAAGCCGGATAAGCGAGTCTTTAAAACCGTATTTATCGCATCCTGAGAAAAAGTGGAAATAAATAAATAAAATAATACGGGATACGAGCGGGGCGATACGAACGAAGGAAGAAAGGCGGTATCGCCGGCGTGCGAGAAGTTTGCTAGAACGAATTTTCAACTGGAAGAGAAACTCAAAGAATATCGGACGGTGTTTCGTTCGGGGATTCCGAGCAACTGGTACTTTGAATACCTCCGTAAATTACGGTTTAATGAGTAATAACCGTAATTAGCATCGGCGACGAGTGTTGTAACGGGTGAGTAGACACGAACTCTCGTTGTTTGCAACGACGGTAACGGCGGCGGCGGCGGCGGCGGCGGCGTGGCGTCGTGCCGGCACTCCGCGAGTCCTTGACCGACCCTGAACCCCCGAGGAAGAGTGGAAAGCCGGCTAGTACCTGATTGGCTGCCGAGCGCCACACTCGATGCCTCTCGAACCGGCCAACTAAAATATAGTGATTACGAGAGAGGCTGGTGTGGGAGGAGAATCGATGTAGAAGAAGGCTAGATTCCACGAGAACGCTGCGGAAGAGTGAGCCAACGACCGAACCAACGGCCGATCGGAAGGAACATTTTCGAAAACTGTTCTCTCTTGGATGTAACGTCTTTTGTTACTTCGATCGTTATCCTGTTCTCATTTATTCATTATGTTTTGCGTGTTTTAGTGAAAGAAAGATCGAGAAGGATTACTTCGTAGTTATCTCGCAGCAATATTTGGAAACAATTAGAAACTCGTTCGAGTTTCTTCATTTTTGACGTTCTTATTCATGGACTGAACGATGCGCCACGTCGATAGAATCCTTTGTTTAACACCTGATGAATTCGGCGTTTCCACACAAGCCTAGAGAAAAATGAGCAATTAAAGCAACGCAATAAAGAGCAATCATAAAAATTGCTCGACCAACATTGAATCACGGAACTGACTATAGCGGGATAACGTAACGCAAATTAAGTAGCCGAGAACGACCTTTCTCCTCCTTTCGACTTCCTCTCTGTACACGATGTATCGCATCTCTCACCGGGAGATTCCCGTTGCGGGAACCTCTCCCGTTTCATCTCTCTTTCTATTTATCTATCTCTATCTCTCTCAATGATTTCGGTGAAGATCACTAGTTTTCTAACGATATCACGAAAACCGATAACCATCCAAAAATCACGTGTATCATTAATAATTTCATTTCAGTTCAAACGAAACCACGAAACTTCGCATGATCGCATCAAAAAATGTGAGGGAATATTATTCTCAATCATCGAGCATTGTTCGAGATGACAGCGAAACCATTCGTTGGAGCAACAAAGTAAATAATAGATCTAAACGAAACTCGATAGATTCCAAGTCATCCGAGAGAAATGTCATTGCTCGTTCATCGACCGATGAGGACGCGCGAGAATTTGCTCTCATTCTCTTTAGAAAGATCGTCCAAAGCAATTTATGCCACGGGACGGATCAACGGGAGTAGAAAAACTTCCTGTTCCTTCAGCACCCGATTATTCACGGTGTTCTTAACAATGCTCCGAGCTGGTTATTCCTCGATCGGCGTTCGCGCTACTCGATTCCGTTCAGCCCTGAGAAATCATCCGAACGGATGCCATTATATCGATCCGATTAATTAGGGGAACGAACCGGGAACGCGCTTCGTATGAAATATGCAAGCTCTGCCAGTGCCGCAATCAATCGCGCTTCCGTCTTCTCTTCTCACGAATCTATTTGCACACGCGTAACGATGATTGAGACGCATAAAGAACCAAAGGTTAAAGTCGTGGCACATTTTTTCGACGGGAAGAGGAACCGGGGAACGCGTAATGGCATTAACCGATCTCGTTCGTACTCGTTGGTAAGTAACCGCAAGGCTTCGCGATATATCCGCTTTTTTGATTTAACGAACCTTAACTACTTACGACCGACCACCGCGAAACAACGGATTTACCAAAGAATCTTTGTTTTTTATAGTTTTAATATCAACTCTTCCTCCATCTGTCTTATTCTGTCGACTTGTTCCGGACGTAATGCTCGGAAATTGTAGCTCGGCCAGTGTCCATTGCGAGAGATTGCAAAGGATCCTAAACGATGGCAACGATACTGTGCTGATGTTCGAGAAAAGAGAAAAAAGATCGAGAAAGAAACGACAGGAACGGGAGGAAAAGTCGGTGAAATCAAAGAGGACGGGACAATTAAGAGGTTAAACCGTGGCGACCTTGTCGACGCAATGATTCCCCACCTCTGCAAACGTGTGATATTCAATTAGACGGGGTTTCCTCGGGCGAGCGCAAAGGAGCATGTAAAGCATCGAACACTGGGATCAAAGCTCGTACGCTTATGCCCGATCATCGTCGTGGAATAACTTCGCACGATCCACGGAAAAATCGTATACACACCCGCGTGCAACGATGGATGAACGGATAGACAGATAAATAGATACTTTATTACAAGTTGCAAGAACCGTAAGACCAATCCGCGGGATGGATCGATGCGAGCCCTCTACCACTGGGACAGCGAATGGATGTTCGAAATTAAAGGTATGGCGAGTACGCGTGACAGATGAATGCCTAGATAAATGAGCTGATTTTATCCGACAGAGATTCGACCAACGACGCGATGGACATTTTGACCCGGCCACCGGACAGAACAGAACTTCCTGCGATTCAGGAGCGTTTAATTGGAAATCTATCTGGCCGCAGCGACGTGTTACGTCCACGGCACGGCTGTAAGTTCCATCAAGGTGGAAAGAGATTCGACCGATGCCGACAAAGAGAAATCAAGCGAAGGGAAAAATCGGACGAAAAGTACGAGAATCGCGGGCCAGCAAAGCGTAAAAGTCTACAGTTAACCAACGGCAACTGGCGCGGACAGGGGAAAGATCATTTGCATGGTACCACGTTGTCGCAGGTTCAGACGTATACAGCTTAGATCAACGAGCATAAAACGCTACAGTTAGGCATTTAAGTTGACCAGCGGTGCTGATTTCGGCTGATTGTTTTCCACGGTTCTCTTCACGGTACGGTAACCACGTTGTCGTTGAGCAAACCTGTTTTGCAGGCGCCTTGTTGTTTGCCCTTAATCACGGACAATGCCGAGACTATGTTGTCCGAAAATGAAAATGAAATTGTAAAATCATCCTGCATTGAAGATGTTAAGGAAATTTCACGTGCACGTAAAGAAATAAAGAAAAATTAAAATATATAATACAGAAATGTACAATGGTGATCACAAACCTACATACACTACTAAATTACCAATATTTGGTAATCAATTTACCAACAATTGACAATATTTAAATCGTTATAATTTCGTAACAATAAATCTGGATTCATTGTCAAGCGTGAAGCTTCTACTTTCGTAATCCAAAATTTATCTTTCATAAAAATGTTTTTATGTTATTTAGAAAATAGAAAAATATAAATATTGTTTTTCCTCGAAAATGCTAGACAAATTCAAACGTCCGTCGAATCATTGAAAAATTTTTTTCATGACTTAATCTACCATGAATTTGAAATTTGAAACCTTTTCTAAAGTAATCCTCTAAAATTTGCTGTATAATTTTTTTTCGAAGTGATTAAACTTTGAAGAGTAAAATTACACAAAAATTGAAGATTGTAAAACTTCGTGGAATTTTCGGACATGAAAACATTTTTGTGACAAATGAATCCAAAACTGTAGATTGCTGTATGATTTCTTCTTACGAAATTACAATACTTTAAATGACACGAATTTTTAAAATTTAATGTAAATTTGTCTCTTTCCTTCCTGATCCAGCCTACAGTTCAAAAATCTAGCCAACAATTTACTGCAACGCCTCTTCTCAAAAATACATCGACACGTTCCAACAGAAAGAAATTCGTTTTTCTTTTTTATTGTCAAACGGTCGAGTCTGCACAAACTGTAGAAACTCTAAGAGAAGCTGACATCCGGGGATAGCGAAGTATCGGAGTAACCGAGCATACCGTGCGGTTTTATTACAGCAGCCAGCGGATGCAGCCGCGCGGAATTGCAAAAACTCGCGGCCTCTAATCAGAGATCGCGTCGCGCACGACAAGCTATCGTCTTCATCGTTGAACTTGTCCATGCCAGGACTTTTGCCGTCCGACGCCAAATTATTCTCGCTTATTGCCTCAACTTCACCCTCCGCTACCAAGTACGAACGTTGTTCGCGCTTCCTGGTCGCGGTTTGTCGACACATTCTACCCACGATCTTCCAATCGATCTTCAGAAAAGATCCGTTCCTCCGCTTCGTCCTCGTTTTTCATTTTGTGAAACGAAGCCAGTGTGACTGCGAGCCGTTTTCCGCGACAGCGAAATGATATCGCGACAGCGAAACGCGCGCACGTATCAATCATCTCAATAAGAGTGCGTTGATCGAACGCGTTCTCCGTTTTCACCTGAACGTGATTGAGTCCAAAGCGAAACCAAAAGTTGAAGTGACAGTAGATGGGGAAAGATGAGCAATGGAGCGATAAGGTCGGACGTCGGGGGCAGCTCGTATTTCTAGAATTTTCACCGATGGTCGGTTTATGGCGAACGAGCGAGCATTTCATTGGAAAGCAAATCGCTGGGCAAACGATTTAGAAGCAATTAACACGGCTGCCGTCTCGAGGCTAAGGGCGAGATACAAAGAAGAGAGGAGAAGATAACTAGAGGAAAGAAAGAAGAAGGAGTGGAAGAAAAAACGGTAAAATGTCACTGTTTCCTAATTACGCGAAGTAACTAGCCTGTACTGGATCTGGAGAGGAAAGGGAGAAAATAGAAGGGAAGGATGGAGAGGAAGAGGAAGAAAGAAGAAGATAGAGACGAACGGAAACATCGTAGCCACGGAGAAGCGAGAGATCCCCCTTGGATGGAGCCGCGGTACCGCTAGATCTCGCGGCCAATCGCGCGGCCTGTTTACGCGAACTCGTCCAATCGCCGACCAGATTTAACCGGCAAGCAAACGCGACCACCACCCGGCCAGCACCGTTTATAAAGTGAGCTCGATGCGCCGCCTCGAAGACAGAGCCGTGCCGACAGCCCAGCCATTAGGAACGTTGATTTTTTTTCCAACTATCCGTCCGTCCGTCCGTCCGTCCGTCCGTCCGTCCGTCCGTCTGTCCGTCTGTCCGTCTGTCCGTCCGAAGGAAGTGTTCTGTCGTGTGTGATCGCCCGGTGAACAAAAATTCGGTGAAAGTTTACTCAATCATCCCTGTCGTTCCTCCTTCTTCTCCTTCCAAAAAATCTCCGGTTTCGCGGAGTTTCGGGGCAAACGTCGTTCGAGCGAGAAACTAGTGATAACCAAGAGTGATTAGAGAGAACTGGTGAACCGAAGAACCAAGTTTGGTATCGAGTGGATTTCTGACAAAGGTACGTGCGGAATATCACTGGTGGAATAAATGTTCGAACGCATCGGCGATGAAGATTCTTCTTTGATAAGGGACATCCAATTATTAAGAGTTCACCACAGTTCAACGATCGATCAACGCTCACCGCGAGAACGTAATGAGGAGAATAATAAATTCGTTATTCACCCGATGAGAATCTTCCTCGCCGTTATTTTCGAATATGTATTCGTCAATTAGGTGGCTCAACCTGTGTGAGAATAGATAGGAATACATTTTGGATATATGTTGGATGGTTATGAACATCGAACGTAATGCAAGAAGATCCCGATTGTAAAATATTGCCAGAAGAACGAAGAGCGATGGTAGATTGGAGAATCGAAGGATGGGTCGATTCTAATCAGACGCGAGCGATGATCGATCGAGGCGGGAAAATAAACGTACGTGCGATCGGTGCAATGCCTCGTGGTCGCCATTCCCACGGTGAGAGTCGAGCAAACACGGTTCAAAGTCAGGGCCGTGTTGAGCAACGGCCAAGGCCCGTAATATCGAGTGAATGCGAAGCCGCGCACCGAAAACCGAAACGCTGTTCCTCCATCACGCTTATTTCGCCACGGCAGCACACTTTAATTATCTTTTAAAACTAGCAATGAAATTGCGAGCATCGAACGCTGCTCGTAGATCGATGCCGATCTGTTTTTTATCGCAAGCGAAGAACGGACTTTTTTTCGACAAACGTTACTCACGATTTTATTACAAGCTATGCCATACTGCGTGAATAATTGTATGGAAAGGCAAAACGTGTTTCGAATCGATCGAATAATTTTCAATGATTCAGCCACTGAATCGTTTTGTCGTGTCATGCCAGGTAGAATGTTTTACAAAGGGAAGAAAAATGTTTTGAATAGGTTGGATATTTTGAACCGTAGACAGACACTCGTTTGTATTCCTGATAAACGGATGATTTCGTGTCGGCTCGCGACACCAGCCGAATATTCATGCCGGTACCTTGTTTCGACTAGTCGGAAGTCCATCGACCCTCCGAACAACACGTCAGCCTCACAATACGTAAATTCCACGAATTTGGTAATATCGCATTAAATTCCGATCAAGAATTGAAAAGAAAAGCAGTTATAAAATTTCTAGTAAAGTAAATAAATCTTAACGATACAGGCATACGTACGAAGAATATTTTTAAAGGAGTACACGTGTAATTTTGTACCATGAAACGAATTTCGAAAGTTTGAACTTGAAATCGCGCACGCAGGTGCGCGTTCAATGTGGAAGCGCGCTCGGAGTGAAGTCGGTGAGTTCAATGCCGGAAAGGCATAACGCCTGCCGATACTCGCACCAGCGCGGCGTTGTTACTTCGAAGATTACGAATCGTCGGGTTCAGGAAGTGCTTGGACTTCAGTGCTATCGTTGATTATCCGTTCCGTTGAACATCAGTTGAAACATGGTCCTGCAAAGATACACGATCGCCTGTACTTACCCATTTCTGTTGGTTTACCGATGAGTCGTTGAAGATAAAGCGGCGCGTGCGTAAACTCTTCTTGCGAAACGTTTCGAACAATGACGATTATTCGTGGCTAACAAACGGAGCAAACGAAAGATTGAATGAACGAAAGTGTAATTGTCGGGTGACCGGAAATTAAAATTGTTAGAAAACACAGAGCGTCGAGAACCGTCCATTATGGTTCGCGCGAAAAGTTCAACAACCATTAAATCATCGGGTATGTTCGTATATTTAATTGCATAACGCGCACACCTAATTACCTCTATGTCACGCACACCTTACGGCGCGCGAAAGAATCCCGATTAAATCTGAAAACAATAAAACTAGAGGCTTTAGGGACTGCGTACGGTGTACACGCTGCCACAGGAAAACTGTCACGCGTATTATTACGTATCTCGCACATCGAAACAAAGGGGATGTATAGAAGCAAGTTACGCGAGGGGTTCGCATTACCACCGTGTATACTAATATTTTAATTTTAGAATCACGTCAAAAGTCGATGAACCAATCTCTCTTTTCTACTTTCATAAATCGCAGGTCGTCAGCTGGAAAATTCCAACGAGACCAACGTTGATTCGCGCAAGCATTATATTTGAACAACGAATCGCGATGCTCGGATGGCTGTTAGAACGATCGTTAACAAAAAACTTTAATTCGTGTGCCTGAGAGATGACGTGGCGTCTATACTACTCCCCAAGACTCGTTCCGCTTTGAAACAACCCAAAGAATATTAACATCAAGCGGGATAACATGGACACTGTAGAATCTAGGAGGAAAGAAACTCGCTGTTACTTAGAAGTGGCGTGCGCGCGCAGGCTCATCGTGCCGTGACGAACTCTTTCTTCATCACCGCCATCACCATCATCACCGCGATCATCATCCTCATCACCGTCGCCGTCATCTTTCCTATGCTTTTCTTAAAAGTCTCGCTTTCTGCCTTATCGCCGTGTCACACAGCGTTAATCAGCGAGGATCAAGGTTGAATGAACTTGAAAACTACAATCGACAGCCAAGTTTTTTATAATGTTCTGGAAACACCTGTCGCGATTCCCAAGTCATGGAACTTAATTGCATTTGTCAGGAAACAGTTTGATCAACAATCCTTGATCCCGCTTGTTTTAACAATTATCGAACAAACAGCATTTCGTGTTTGTCGCAGTGACAATGGCGAGCAATCGGCAGAGGAGAAAAATCGAGAGATCGCTGAAGTGATCAAGCACGACGTTTTCCATTTGACGATTCGCGCGTATCTACCATTCGACTCAGCGATACTCTCTTCTGCCCTGTCAGCTCTCTTCTTCCCTTTTCCTTCTTTCCCCGGACTCGCAGCCGCGACCTGCCCCACTATCTCGCATTCAGCCGATGAAGGATCTTTCAGGCGCCGCGCCGCCTGGCCGTTGACCCCGAAGCTGCCTACGGCCCTGACCATCTTAGTAACTCCGCGCTGCGCCCGCTTACAATTAGATATCCGTTGTCAGGCGACCTGCTTCCACCGACCACCCTTTGGAATTTTATCCCGCGAAATCTTTTCAGTTAATTAACGTTTCCTCGTCGAGCGTCGCTAAGCGTCGTTCCAACAGCGACCGCTCGCTGTTGTTCGCCGTCTCGTCTCGTACGATCCGCGTCAACCGGTCCACTTGTCGCCAAGGAAACGTGTCAACAGATGTGAGACGTTTTACGCAGGAAACTCGCAACTCTGCCCTATAAATCTGTTCGTGGATCTGTTGCATTCTTTAACGACTTCTTCCCCTGTAGCATCTCGAATCTTCAAGAATTCCGAGCTTCGAACAACATTTCTTCTTCATTTGGCGGAAGTCTGAGACGAGACGCGATTGAATAGAAACAGCGATCCGTCAGTTTGCCACGGTGCAGCCAGCGGGTGAAGATGTATGTGAACCGCATAACGGATGTCGGATTTATAAGTGACACGCGTGGAATGTCGTAACGAACGACCGGTTACCAACCGGCAAACTAATTCTCATTTGCGAACAATGAGGACGGTGCTTGGATTTCGCAGGCGCGTGGAACGAAAAGCTAGATTATGATCGTAGTAAATTACTTCGATTCGTGCGTCGCCGTGCGACGACCTTTCGACATTCCTCCGTTGATCGTTCTCCGAGGATTCCAGCTCCGACTCGTTCACGGAAGACACGGCCGTTCATAGAAGGTATTTAAGGTATCTCATTATGGCTAACAATATCCTCGAACGCGCTCCTGCCTATTATCTCTTCCGCCCTTAATCAGTAACGCTCAATTTCTAACTCGTAATTTGCGCGGACGGTGTGTGTACACGCTCGAAAGAAAGAAGCTACGCAGCCGGCGGGAAAGTGAAAAGGAAACGAGCCAAAGGAGAAACCAATTACTCGAGGAGAACGATTAGCTCTCAAAAATAAACGAACTTGCCTGCATGGAGGTGAAGGTAGCAACAAATTTTCAGTCGACAACGTTAACGGAGAAATGAGAAAATCGAAAGGGAGATTAAGCTAGGAATTGATGGAAAATAATAATACGAAAATCGAAATTGAACGATGAGCGTAGGTTCGTTCAAAGACGGACGAAGCCGAAAGACGAAACAAAAGAAGAAAGAGGACGATAGAAACTCATTATCGAACACTTAGCACGTTTTAAAGCTACTTCCTGACTATCCTACACAGATACATACGAGCGCATTTCATTAATTCACTCGGCACAACTTTCGATAATTTCATTCGCGTTGTTATTCGCTGGTATTTCCTCGCGATTGCAACCGAAGCCTCGTGTTGCCCTGGCGATTTAAATATAACGCGAAATCTCTGGATAAATTATTCCGCTCCCATCCGAGAGAAATTACGCTTTAATTTAAGCGATCGGTTGTTTAGATTTTCTGCTTTTCTAGTCCCGTGCAAGATTTCTTATGAAACGAAACTGCCAGCTAGTCGGACGCCTATCTTAATCAGTTCAGAGCACCTCGTTCTTCATTACAAAGTAAAAATAAAGTGTAATCCCCTCGCCCATCCGAGAACACCTGCACAATTGGTCGTTTGGAACGTACTGAAAAACAAAAAGGAAATACCTGGACGGGCTGTGTAATTTCGGCGGCCTGTGTAATTCATGAGGGGAGGGGGGACAGTCTTCTCGAGTATTTGCTTCTCCCATGGATGAAACGGTTAATATCTACTGGCAATTTCACTCTGATTTTTCAATCTCTAAATAAAAATCACTAATGAAAGATCTCCAACGTGAAACGCGCAACGTGCAGAATTGGCGAAGCTTTTAATGAACTCGGCGCAATCTTCTTAACTGGAATCGATAACAAGCTCGTGAACGTTGGACGTCTTTGACAAAAGACGAGAGTCAAGATAAGACGTGATATTGAATTGCGCCTTCCGCGCGGCAAACGCAACCTGCAGATCGCATCACTTGTAAATTGATAGATCAAAGGTACGACGATCGACATTCGTGCATCGTGTCGACGAGGGGCACAGTGACGGAGATACGCGATCTAGATGACTAGCACGATCGGAAGAAATGGAAAGGAAAACTCTGATACTGATTATTTATTGTACTTTTTGTCACGAATAAGGGTACAATTCTTTAATGGAATTGAAACGTCCTTTATTTGTTTTAGCCACCCTCGCTCGTAACTTTTCGTGGGTCGCATTACGTGGGTAAAACGGTTATACCGGTCTCCGATCTGGTTCTTGGACCGTCCTTACATTTCGATGCTCCACTGCACTAAAAACATACTTTACCTCGTCTCGTCTCGTTTCGTTCAATTTTCCGAACTTTCTTCGTTACTCTTATTGACATTTGCCCAAAACTGTCAGCGTTCTTTATTCGATTTTCACGATTCGGAAAGCTACGAGATCGGAATATTCAGCAGAAGAGCCGATTCGATTCAACTTCTTGGAAGAACAAGCGTTACGAAACCGTTTGCCGCAGCCCGTTAGAAGGCTGGCCACCGAAACCGTGTCGTTGGCGGAAGGAACGCCGGAAAAAAAAGCCGGTTCCTGTTCAGCGACCACGTCTGTTCGCCGACCGCAAGCATCGCGAGAAAACGAGGTGCTACAGTTTCATCTACTCGAATAGATGTTGATGCTTCGATAGACTTTTTTTTGTTTTAAAGAAGACTCTACTGCTGAAACTGTATCAACCTATCAGGCTTCGAGATCCTGGAAAAGTTCTGCGAAGGAATGGACCTTGTGACGAAATTCTGCCATATTCGGTTAGTCCGAGAATCGAGCAAACACGCCACTTAAACGCGTGCTGATATCGCTGAACACGAGGTATTCGCGTCATCGAACGGTAACCAAGTTTTTGTGGCATCCATTTGCGATAACGGCCGCCTGGCAACGGCTTCTAACATCACGTGGGTGTGAAAATAGAACAGTCGTCCCCGTTTCCTTTATCCCCCTTTCCTCTATCCTATCGCGAGAAATCATCGTGACATTTGTTTAGTGCTTAAACCCTGATATCTCCGGGCCGTAAAAGTCGTCCAGTTCGTGAAACGTACCGCTAGATGTCTTGGTCGTGATGTTTGAAGCACCGTTTAAAGATCGACGAGAACGTACACTCATCTTTGTCAATCGATTCGCAAAGAGCACGTAATAGGTAATATAAATTGTTTCGTGAAAAAAACAACGAGCGTGTTAAGCTTTCGCCATGACCGCGCGGTCTGTAATACTGGCATAAACGGGAAAGAAAGATACGAAACGGAAGAAAGAAAAAAATGAATAGCACGATGGAGATGGAAGTGCAAACAGGAATACACGATTGCAGAACATCAGTTGCGTGAAGTTTGTGGACCGCGCAACGGTAACCGCTCCTCTGAAGCGCGAATCGTTGTACTTGCATTCGTACACCGTTACACTTATGAGCGCAAACTCCATAAAACGCCGCGACCTTAGTTATCGAAGCTGGTCGGCGAGGCCACGGCAACGGCCACGGCCGCCAACGACGCCCACTGCTCGCTCGCTTTTATTTCCTCGTGCAGCGCCGTTCTGTTACCGTTAACCGTTGTGTTTCCCTACAAATCTCGTCCCATGTCTTTCTCTACTCGCGACTCTCTGTCTCTATTGCCAGTTTGTGCGAATTGATGGTTACTCGCAATCGTCACCTTCTCGCGAAAAGGCAAACACAAAGGAGATGTAGGACAAAGAGTTGCGATATAATGGCGAATCGTGAGTTAAGACGTGCGAAACAATGATAAAAATTAACGGACAATCCTATTGAGAATATTAAACATATAAGGTATCTTGAAATTGGTGATATAATCAAATAAGAAGTGAAAACAAGAATTTTTTCATTGAGCCTTTGGTTTTCAAGAAGATTATTTGAAAATTTATCAAGTACACTCGAATGTACTAGTTAATTCTATATTGGACAGTAATCAACGTGAGGACATTCCACGAGGAAAAATAAGTTGAAAGTGTGAAATAAAATATTTTTATTTATTAGGGAGTCGTTTTCAAAAAAAATAGACTTTGAATATGTTTAGTTAAAAATTGCCTTGGTACACATGTACTCGATAACTCGAAAACGAAGCATCGTACAAACAAAAGTTATTCTACATTTTTACGAGTTATTCTACTTTCGTACAAATAACCTTCTATTAATTATTCTTTTCTATCACGTCTACAATTAGCTAAATTCAAGTAATACTTGATAAATATTCAAACTCGATTTCCATCAAAACGAAGTTTTTAATGAAAAAATTTTATTCTTTCTTTTCCCTTCTTTTCTTTACGTAGAATAATTTTTTACTCGATTGTATCAACAGTTACAAGGCACTCTATATATATCTTGTAGTAACCTGTAGAAAGAGGTTTAAAAATACTAAAGGAATAAAGCAAAAATTAAGACTATAATGAAGTAGTACACAATATTAGATAGTTTAAATATTGATGATAATTAGACTGAAGATGAAAGACACAAACGATCGGGATGAATAAAGATTATAACGAAATACAGAAACCATCAAATAACCATCAAATAACATGGAAGGATTCTGTTCAAGAAATTGACAAATCTCCTCAATATATTCATAGAATAAGGCCAAGAAGAAAGAACTGAGAGAAGATCGAGAATAGACCGGAAACGAAGAATCGCCATTTGGAGTGAATCACCGGTTCCCCCGGCTATATGCAACATCCTGTGATTCCTAGCAGAGCTCAGGAGAATCAGCTTCATCTTTAATGGTAATGCCGGCGTCGAACGTCTATTTATCGCCGATCTCGTTCAAGTGGCAGGAGGAAAGACTCGAGAGGAAAAAGGAAGGGAATCTAAGCAATGATCTGTTAAACGATCGTTCGCCATCGAACTTACCATTCTTTCGATCCAGCGTTCCTATCGTATTTCCTAGTAAAAACGAAGATGTGTTTTTCAGCGATACGAGAATGAACGATCGAAATTTCTCGATCGTTCGGTCCTGAAAAATGTCATTCCTTCGCAGGAATTTTTTTTGTGAGTGTCGTCGTCTGCCAAACGATACACAAACGGTAGCCAGCAGTGCATAGCTTCCCGTTTCTGTTCGCGGTGTGGATTTGCAATCGCAAAGTGCACACCGATATAAATATTAAGCGATCGCAGATGGCGTACGAGCGTGTCTCGTTTCAACCGGTGAACTACGCTTCGGACGTCCATTAACGGTACATCTTATAGATAGGATAGTCGTGGGATCGTGATCGTGGATTTCAATCGCACATTCTGACAGATGCCACGTAATCCGATGCCATCGATGTTTCTTCGGCGCGATGCATTTTTTATCGCGAGTCGGCCTACCGCCGATAGATGGTGCATCAGAACGTTTTCGTCTAAACGACTGATCCGAATGAACTTTCATCGGCTGAAAGTACGTAATCACCGAGCTGATAGGGAAGTGAGTGTACGTAATTGCGGGGGGATTTACGATGTCACTGTAGACGATTAATATTTTTATTTATAAATTTTAATAACAATACACAAATAATTTAAGTATATCTTATCGTGGATTATCAAATTAAATAACAAATTTCCCTAAAAATATTAAAAGGCCGCCATATTATTTTAGTTTAATGATTCAACATTAGAGAAACTTTAATTAGAAAAACTTATCTTAAATTAGTATAATAGGGTATCTAATCCTAGTTTATTATTTAATTTTAATATATTTAAATCCAAAAATTTATATTATTAATATTAATTTAAATTTCGCCTAAAATTAATAAATTTAATGTAATAATTATTTTTATTATAATAAAATTTGTAAATTATTAACTTATAATATAAGTCTAACTGCTATTGTTGGGGGGAGGGGGCGTGCACAGGACGAATTTAATAGGACCGTTATCCGATTCGATTCTCAGTTTCAACGATTTCCTAGAATCGTGTAACGAGGCGAATAAGTGTAGCGATTGCTAACGAAGAACGCAACGGAGAATTAATAACACGATAAATCGTGTTCCTTTTCTGTACAACGTCCGGAGAGGGCCAAATGAGATAATGAATCTCCGGGGTTTAACGCGATTCCGTGATTTCTTGGGATAAACGGCGAAGAATTAATGGCTGCATCGTTGACACCCGATAATTAAACGCGCCGACGCGAATTGCTCTTTTCACATACCATTCAGATTTACTACCTCGTAAAAGATTCCAAATTGTCGTTAACTCTCGTTGATCATATCCCTTCCTCTCTTCCCAGTTATTCACGCGTTTCTCGAATGAAACGCGGATGGCGCGAATTCTCGTCGATTATTTCTATTTTTTCTTATTGCTTGTTATCTTACTTGCACGCGTGCGTGCAATCGGCTGTGTCATGTATACGCGCGATTCCGTGAACAGGATTAATTAACAAGTAACTGTATCAATTAGAGACACGACGTGGCCAATTGTTTCCATCCGGCGGGAATATTTCGTGATTTATAATCATTCCAGACCGTTACTTTTCTCTCCTCCTCTTGACGAAATACGACACGACGATGGTAGAGACGAAGAAGCGAGACGAAGGCAAGATCCGCGTCGATCCAAGCGATAGAGAGAGGACGAGATAGAATCGTCGATTCTAATTCCACGCGATGCGCGCCTAACTGTATGCAATAACTGTGGCACAAGGTGAACAATCTTCGTCGACTTTAATGCGACTTTAACGACAGCAGCTCTCACCGTTACCGGTATAGGAAGTTCCTGAGAATCAGTCAACGAAGAGAATTATTGTTTTCCCGGGGATTACATGTTGCAGCGTATCTCGCGTTCGTCGTCTCCACTGAGATTCATCGTGTCAACTAACATTTCAGGACGAGTTTCCAGTTTAAAAGCCTCGCGCACCTCGTTTGTTATTCGAAACTGGAAACGAGTCGTCTAGGATTTCTATGAAGATCGTTGTATGCGAAAGACAGTCTTCGCCATTTTTGCGGCACATTATTTATCCGCATCTTCGTTTTTAAAAATATATGTTGAAAAGATTACTAGCATCAATTTGCTACACAATGGAAACGTATAGAACGTAGAGAATTATTTGTTTCTTATACCTAGATTGTAGGTGCTCGTGGAATTTTATATTTTTGTAAGAATAATTAAAGAAACAGAATCTAGATAGAAAATTAATTTATATACTCATTAAATGTTATGAAGAGTATTGTATTTATATTTTAAATATAATTTTCCATATTATTTATTTATTTATTTAATTTTTCATATTATTTATTTATTTATTAACAAAAGAAGAAGTACAAAAAGGAAGTAAAAATGAAACAAAATAAAATAACAAAACAAATAGTAAATAATGATAAAATTGTAAATATAAAAGGAACAATATTATGCCATATTTGCGAAAGAGGACGCATTATTTTACGCGTTTTACGTTTAATCCGAGATTGCGAGTCATTAAAAGGGTCAAGATCAAAATCTTTAATAACCTTCTTAACTATATATTGGAAATCCTGGATATAAGATCGAATTGCTTAAACGTAGACATAAATGCTAAAAAAAAGAGGAAAATCCCTGAGATATCCAGAAAGCGCACTTAAGTTAAATTCCTGTAATAAAGGAAGTCGATTTCTGTATTAAGCATCCTGTTTAGGGTGCTAAGAAAAAGTAAATCAGAAATTCGATGCCTATCTTCCAGAGTATCCATATGCATCTAAGAAAGAATATGTTCATAATTTAAATTTCTTTTCATTATATCAGTATTTTATCATTAATATATGATCATTGAATACTATTGATTTCCCAAATTTGTAACAAAACGCAAGAATTTATGCTGAATTCTTTCCAAAACACAATGAGTTGTATAGAAGGGAGATCAGATAACGTGGGTATATTCCAACAATAAGTATGGAATGACAAGAGAAAAGTACAGTGTACGCAGAATAGATGAGTTCTCAAAATATTAAGAAATATTACGAAAATATTAAAAATACGCTCTAAGAATCATGCTTAAGGTCGTAGAAGCTTTGTTACGAGTGTGTAGATAAACTTGAAAGTAAACTTGAAATATTCATTAAAACATCCAGATATAGTAACGACGATATATTTGCGTTGCGTGCATTTTTGTGCCTTTAAATTTTTCATAAATGCATGAAACTTCACAATCTACTTGTATTTTCGTTTACCGGTTTAAAAGAGGATGAATGCAAAAACAATCATAATAGATAGATAGATTCGCTTTGAAACGGTCGACTGGGCTAACGAAAGGATTTTAGCCGAGCCCGTTGGTTCGTTCTTTGTACCAGCAGGATTCTCGCTTCTCTCCTTTCCTCTCGATTTTGCGAGGAGCTCCACCCCTCCATCGTCGAGAGACTGTTTATCATGGCGAAAGAACTTTTATCGACCTTATTTTCATTGGCAGTAAAAAAACAAGAGAGACAGTTGCGCTGACCTCACAACGTATAATTTAGGAGCGATCGAATCTGCGGAACAGGGCCCGCTAACGTGTTCTATCAGGCCGATCCTGGAAGGTAGCGTTACATCGTCCAGTATAATTTTATGTTTGACTATCGAGCGCAGAACTTTCTGATGCCGGACGCGCTATTAATATTCAACGAGCGACGCGACCGGTCCCTCTGTTTAGCCGCTTCTTACACGACGAGTTGCATCGCGTCGGTGGCAAATTAATTCACGACCACATCGACGCAAACGAAGGCCGACTTAAACCGTGCCGTATCTGTGAAGTTGCGTCTGCTTGAACTTCATTAATTGTAACGTTAAATGGAACGGGAGAGACTGGATCGCGCGCTCAACCACGCAGAACTGTCAGTTGCGGTACAACCGCAAACGGAGGCTGAGACTTTGGCCAATACCGTTAAGATCGAACAGAAACAGCTTCGATCGTTCTGTTCCATTTTCGACAATAAACTTCTGCGCGGCGAAAATAAATCTTGACATTCGCCGTGCTCTCGTGTGATTTTATGAAGAAAATGAATTTTTTTTTTTTTTTTTGCGGATATCGATATCTAATTAATACTAAACAGAATTTACCGAGCACAACCGTGCCACGATCAACGCAGATCAACAAATCTTTGGAATTTTTCGAAACAATCGATGATATCAGCAGCGATGTAGCTATTGCTCGAAGCGAAGAAATTGAGGTAAGGCGACAGCGGCGAGTCACGACTGGGACGTTCCGAGTTTAACGGTAAATCGCGTAACAAATCGAACGACCGATGAGAAATGGTCAATGAAACGCGGCGCGACTAGTTTGGTAACTCGAATGGTTGTCCGATTAAAACCGTTGCTTGGTCAACTTTTGCTCAACCTAATTCCAGCTGACCCTGGGCGAAGTTCAAAGCGAATTTCGGGTCGAAAGTGAGCCTTCCCTTCTCCTGCCAGTGAAATAACATCGAACGAGTAGAACAGTCGCGAAAGGAAGAAACCTTTCTAGATTTTTTCCAGCCGCGAAAAGATCAGAGGTCTATGTTGATATATGTCACTGATATTTGTTCTCGAACAAACTATGGAACTTCTCATCATTGAATTACAAATATAAAAGTAAATAGACGAAAATAAATAAATAAATTTCACAATACGTTCAAGGACCTAACAGTTTTCTTATTATCGCAAAGATTATATTAATCATCATTTATCGCAAAAATAAATTCGTTACAGAATTTATCCTTTCATCGAAGGACACACATTCCTTTATGGTGAATTAAATTTACTAAATTTAAATTGCCATTGAAAATGCATTCAATTTGAAGACGAAGATTCATAAGAAGATAAGAACATAAGATCGTAACATAACATAAGAATATAAAACGTATGGAGCGTAACAGGCCAAGCGAAAGGATTCCAAATTATTAAAAATATTTGTCCCACTAAGGATCAATCAGTAATTTATCATAATACTAAAGATTTTTTTTACACGTCATAAAATTTGTAGAATTTAGGTCGACAGATACTTGGAATTTTCTTTTATAGCCACAATATTAAAAATTAAAATTTTTACCGTATAAATTAACTTGAAGTGCAAATAAAACGTTACGTTAATGCAACCGACATTCTAATTCCACGGCCAAGGATTATAGTTAATTTTACGCGCACGTGGGATTGTGCTCGTTGTTACGACAATTTCTGTGGAGTTCAGAATTTCGATTCCTTCGCTCGTGGTCGTGGAAAAGAAAAGAGGAAGAAAAATCAGTCTGAGGGATCGGATGAACTTGACACCGAGATTGCTTGTCTACCCTCGGCCGTCAGTCGTTGACCACCCAGATGGAGCAGTCTATCAGCTCTTAATTGCGCGATTATTTTCAAGGAAGGTTCGTTTCATTAAAAACGATCAGATGCTCGTCTGGTTTGTTAAATCGCGTAGCTTGCCTTACGGTTTGAAAGAGAGTCGTTAAACGGAGCATTACCCTAACGATATGAAACGCTCCGGGTTACTCGTCACTGCACGAGTCGCTTGGATTTCTCGTCAGTTTTTCCATGGAGCAAAGCACAACGATACTTTTCGCAGTTAAACACTTATTCTCGTAATTCCATTTTTTCTTCATAATTCCAAGTTCCCTTCGTCTTCGAAAGTAACGGTTGATCATCTGAATAATGGCAGTTAATAATAAAGATCCGCCGCTATAAACTTTTCATTCTCGTAATCGTGAAATGGGCGAAAGAAAAGGCATCGATGGAGAAAGGAAACCAGAAGGCGCAGTCTCTCCTACAGTCTCTCCTCCTTTCGATTCCCAGTTCCCTTCGTGCTCGTCTTCGCGTAACGGTATAAGCTTCCTCGAAACGAGGTCGAAACCAAGCGATTCGAAAAATCTTGGGATTACGCAACCAGGTCTAGGCCTCCGGTGATTAGTCGTTTCGTGAACATTCAGTACCCTCCACAGATTCGTGAACTGGCATATCTTCTTTCCGCGCAACAAACCGCTTTTTCCAACGAATTCCAATTCTCCGCAGAAAGTTTTCGATTCGTGGAAGAGAATCATTTTTTTACGCTACTTCTTGACGTTCCAGACCAATTTGCATCATATTCCTTTTTCTCGGATAGCTGATTGTCAAGTAAAATTTCTTTCGTCAACATTTCAATTAATTATTATTATTAATCGTTCATCCCTGTTATTCTCTTCACTTTCCACTTGAGTAAATTTCTAATTTAACGGCTTTTCCCAATTTTAACCATTTCGCTGTCATTTCTTTGATAAGAGGTTCATTTTTTTTATATGTATTCACTAGAACAAAAGAATTAATCAGGGAAGATCAAAAAAATTGTAGACACCAACATTCGCAAGTTAACGATGCATAAACAAAGCTATTTGATGCATGCAATCATCATGAATACACATTTAAATGAAATACTAGTAAGAAAATAGTAAAAATAATCTATGATGTTGTATTTGATTATTTGATTATTGTACTTGATGAAAATTGTATTGTGTTTGATACCATTTCATCTGATAAATTGTCACAGATAAAATGAAATATTTAAAATATGTAATATCTTCATGACATGAAAAAAAATTCCTTTAATATAACTTTTCTCGGTTAATTTCTTATTTTAAAAACGAGATGAAGAAAAAGAATCTGTAACGAAATAGCTGAAATTAGAAAAATCTGCTAAACTAGAAATTTAGCTCGTCTTTTTTTGGAATAGTATCTTATTTTGGAATACATAAAATATAGAAAAATTATATTCAACATTAAAAATATTGGAAGACCATTTATATTTTTATACCTTGTTAGCAATATCTGTGACAGAACATTTTTGTCTTCTTTTAAAGAATTTTTATATATACACTTACTGACAAAAGTTAAAAAACTTTGAAGGCAATTCTATATGAAAAAATAAACAGAAAATTTGGCATAAAATTTTTTCATCCGATTCGATAAAATCGAATTTGAAAAATCATGAGATATTTATGGCAATATATGTATCAAAAAAGAGTTATTCAGTCCAAGTGTTTAAAGTCATGCAATTGGAGAAAAAAAATTGAGCAGTAATTTGATATATTAAAAAGCAGAAGTGCATTAAAATCCGCTAATTTTTTCCTTGATTCGTTGAATCGAATTATGTATACAACAATGAATGTGATATTTCCAACAATACTTATAATACAATAAAAAAAAAAGAATATTTTGCGAAAACTTGTAATTTTTAACGAATAGAAATAATAGAAACAATAGAAGAACAGAGCAATACGATACACAGGTTGTACTGAATCGTACAAATGTCTCATGAATTTTCAAACTTAATTTTTTCGTAAAGCTTCGAATAAAAAATTTTATATTAAATTTTATATCAAATTTTTTACTTATTTTTCTGTACAGAATCATCTTTATTCTTGTTGTATTGTTATTTACGGTTTACCTCGTAAATATTTGTATAACAAACATGTTATACAAATTTATGAGTAATCATTGTATGTTCTTACTACACAAGTACGTGTGTCATACAATACTATGAAATTTGCAATGACGATATTTATAACAATATAATAAATAGAAATCTAAATCGCTTCTTATTCGTTAATATAAAAAAATGAAATTTATTTTTTTATGTACTGTAACATCTTATAAAATATATTATCATTTGTTTAAAATAGATATTAGTGGAATGTTTATTTCAATGATCTTAAATATTCTTTCAAAGCTTCTTCTTCTTTAATTAAAACACTTGTTATGGTACAAATTAATGTAATTAAAAAGCTAAACCAGTCTCCAAGTTAAATCCAACATTTTTCAAATTACATCAATTGAGAGTTCATTTTTCATCAATAAGATAGAATTATTGGAAAAAATTACAAAAATATGATCTAATATACCGATTCAACTTGTGTTAGACTAATTAAATTAATGTTATATAGTTATAAATAAGCATTGCATCAGAATTTGACGAAAATTATAAACATTCATGCACTACTGTTTTTATTAAAAATGATTATACGAATCAAGCATAATATGTTTCTTAAATTCTACGTATTTTAATTGATATTTTGTTTCAATATTTTAAGTAACTTTTATAAAAAGTTAGTAGACTCCAAAAAATATTTATATTTCATTAATGTATGATATATTATCTTCTTCATATTTTTTTTATTTCTAATTTATGAATTTCTCTGAAATTGAAGAATAAACAATAGTTTTTTGAGAAATATATTATATATGTGAAATAAATAAATAAATAAACAAGGCATAAAGTCCACCGGAATTGCACCGAGATACTCATATGTTGTGTCACATTAATTATCTAATTAATAACAAAACGACTTAGAAAAACAAAAACGTAATCTGTATATAATAATTATTTAAACTAAAGACATTTCTAATAAGAGAAATTTCAAAGATGACGTAAATATATTTTATTATTCAAACATCAATACTTCATATAGGATATTTCTGAAATCGTGCCATCTGCCAGGATACTTTTCATGTTAAAATAAGTCGAAAAAGAAAAAGGAAATTTTTCCATATGATGCATCATTTTCGACAAAATCAAAAATTTATTGTGCGTACTTGAATTTAGTTAATTCTAAATGTAACAGACAAGAATAATTAATAAGGTGTTATCCTATGCACAATAATAAATAATAATAAAAAATGTAAAATAAAATTTTTTCATTTACAACTTCATTTTTAAGAAAACACATTGAATATGTTGTTTTGATACACATGTACTTGACAAACTTTCAGACTCGATGTTTTCGAAAACAAAGCATCTTACAAAAAGTAAGATTTTATTCTACATTTCTTTCTTATTTTCATGGAAACTGACTTCCTGTTAATTATTCTCATGTCTAGAATTAGTTAAATTCAAGTATGCTTGATAAATTTTTAAACTTGAAAATATGGAAAATATAGAAAATTTGTCCCCAACTTATTTTTACATATAGAATCACACTCTGTCCGGTTGTATCACGATTTCAGGAACATTATGTATGTGATTTGCAAATGAGCAGACTTTTCAAAATAAAGAAAACTTTCATCTGCGACAAGCAGCACGATGAGAGAGTGCTCCAAGGACAGGGCGACGACTTGTTCTCGGCGCGCAAGATGCTCGAAAGAAAACGTGTTAATCTCGTAAACGTTTTGCCGCTGTACCGTTCTAACGGGCCCGAACTTCGCAAGTACATCACGTCTGCCAGAGCACCGAAGAAACATCAAGATTACCACGGTGAAAACAGCGACTGTGGTGTGTTTTGTAGGTAACACTATGTCAACGCGGATACTTCGATGCGATAATGGAACCGGTAACCTTATGATCCGTTTCAAGACAAGGAAAGCAGCCTTCCCCGTTTTTATCGATTTCCAGATCCATGCAACAACCAGTTCAACGAAGCAATTACACGACTCGAATCGATCGTTGAACGAATGGCGGCAGATTCAATGTCTCGCATTATTCATTTCTCTATTAGCTCTCTTCTTTCGGCTTATTATTCGTGGCATCAAGTTGACGAATTTGTCAAATTGCTTCAAACAGTAATACATTGAGATTTTAAATAATAAACCTACAAAGGTATACTACAATTGTAGTCGTGAATTTAGCGAATAAATTTCGTGATTCGACAAAATGTAACGTAAATCGATAATCGAAACGGCAGAGCGACGTCTTCAATTATAAAAAGCGACGTTCAATTGTGTAGACTCAATTACTCTTTAATTTGGTGTTTCTCGCGAATGAATGCAGCGAGGAATGCCTAAGGAGTGAGAGTGTCTTCTCACCGGCAGCAAGTGCGGTCACTCGTAGCATAAAGGGCGCCTGCGGATTGATTACAAGGCGTACAGCTGTGCTTGTGGCACGTTGCGGTTGCCTCGCCGCGGAGCCACGAAAGAGAAATAATGCAAGTGATTTTGATTCGCAACATCAACGTTCCATGTAATTTTATTTCGATTTCTAGTCACTGAGCTACGTGATGACTACAGAAATTACAATTGACTTTTGTCGACACGATGCAGCATTGTTGACGATTCTCTTCATAAAGTACAACTCGACGATTCTCTTCGTAAAATAAACCTCGAGGAGTTTAAATTCTGCGGATTTTTATGCATTTATGAAAAGTTTGGAGATGCAGAAATGCATACACAGTGTAAATAACACGAAAAAATGTATAAAATATTTGAAGTATAACACTTCTCATAATATTTACTAGATAAATAAGGTTCATTTTTCGAATCATATTAACAAAAATATAAAATTGTATACTTCCGCTAGTAATTATATCTAATATCTTTTTTTTTGTATAATATCTTACAACCTTCTCTTTCGAAGAAACTTGATTATTTATCTATGGAATGAAAAAGTAAGAAATGATAATAACAAGTAGACCAAACAACAGTTGAATGGAAACTTCGAATAAGAATTTATGTTAGATATACCACATTTCAAAATATCGCGCTTTAAAATTGAAAGTTATGTGTTCCTATTGAGTCATACTCTTTTCTTCTATTTTATGCCGACTTCTGATGAAATATTTGCAATTTTTGTGGACGATCTATAGAAACTGTAGAATCATATTATACTAGTTAACTTCGACCAAAATATAACATAGATGTTTCCATTCAGTTGATTCAGTTTTCAGCCTCACTACATCTTATTGTTAGTCTAAAAACAAAGACAAGTTCTCTTTTGACTTCGATAAAGACAATTGGTTTCCGCGCACCATTGATCATGCAGCAACGTACGTAGAAAACAATGATCATTATCGAGTCGTTGCAACATTGATCTGTCTCATCCTCGGCAGAAGAGAAATGAACTACAGTGAACGAAACGGATGAAAGAAAAGAAAAAAACGGAGAATAATTACTTAAAAGTTTTTACGTCGAGGCTAGTCTTGCCAGCTGATCTCGCAGCTCCTCTGCAATTCTGTGACTGATATCAAGTACATATTACAAACCGTTTGCTCATTTCAGTTCTCTTCTCAAGGTGGTAATAAATACGATAAATACGAACTGGGAATGCGAGATTACTGATCCTTCCATTGAGAACCGGAAACATGGAAAATCGGTGATTATTGCACGAAACGTGAAAACCGGTACACGGCTAGCTCGTTTTATCTGCATCTTTTTATTAACTCTGATTGAACCTTTTCTTGCGTTCGATAAACTGAGAAACAGTACAAAGATACAAACAGACATAAATATCAAACTTGATTTCGTTCAATACAGAAATGTTAAACCTGTTTTTTTTTTTCCTCAAAGACACTGAAAGCGCATGGTTTGTCAGATTTCCATTTAATCCCTTGCGCTGGCACTGATTGCGGACCATAACGAGCGACCAAACCGTATACAATAATTCGTCGCTTTCTTTTTGAACTCGTCGGTATGATATCACTGGATAGAAATTATCGAGAAGTAATAAATTTATTATTTGTTTTACCTGGATTATACTTAAATATACTTAAAACTAAGAAAATGTTGCGATTTGGTACAAAAAATTCTCGACGTGCGTGACACGTCATTCCACAAGAGGTTAAAGAAGAAGTAGTTGCATCGAAGCACAAGAAGTACATCCAATGTTGCCCTTTGATTTCAAATGATCGCCACATCCTCTATTCGTGCTGCACGCACGCTTTGCTGCACGCGTTGTTCAGCGCCACGGAACGAACGCACCGTGCTTCGTGTTTTTACTTCACGTGCTGACTCCACGAGCTTCGTCGGCCGTACAGTTCATTAACTCTAAATGATATCTCGTTAAATAACACGTCGAGTCAAACTTAATCCTATGGAAGCTATCACGGATAATAGGGAAACACTTGCACTTTCTCACCATTTTCAAGAATCAAGATGTTGGTATCAAATTTACCAGTTAACTCTTTCTTTTCTTTCTTCTTTCATACGCGACCGGTTTTCATATCTCGCGTGATTTACAAAAAGGAAACGAGCAATTTCGCAAATGCAGCCCTCGTCTGCGCTTCAAAAGGATCGCGTAACGTTAATATCGAATAACCTCGCCCGTCGTTTAGCCCCTCGCTCGATATTATTGGTAACGTCGAAGCTAACAACTAAATTCTGGATATTCATTTTTTCTCGCTCGTGTTGTTTGACCCGGCTCATGGATGTATTTTCAAACGAGCCCGAACTTTATCAACGAAAATTGCTAGCAATCTCATCGAGTTATATACCTCACGTTTCCAAGGGTAATCCGGTACACGTACAATTTCATGAGCAGAAGAAACATCTCGAACGAGGGAGAGTCGCGTGCCGACATTTCTGTGGCTTTCGTTACGTAAATGCAATCGCGATTACCTGCGAGTCTCGTAAGCGTGGTGAAAGTACATCCTCTGTCTTCCACCCGGCACTGACCCGCTTTTTCAGCGACCGTGAAACAGACCCCTGGAACTTTCTTTACGCGAACTCGTGCGGTTTTGTAGGATGATCCTGAAAGCTGAGGAAATCGAATCCGCAGTACATAAGACTATGGTTACAGTGAATGCATGTGCTAACGAGCTCGATATGTACGAGATGTCACGATCTTTAGGAACGATAATCTAACAAAAACATATTTTGAACGAAAGTTGAATTAGCTTTTGGCAAGTTACAAATTACAATATAAGAAATTTTCAGAAATTTTCTTTTCTAAAAAGTCTAGATCGCATACACTGCTATAGTTGATTCACCTTTTACATCAATTTTCGAAATGTGAGGTTATTATAATTCACTATATTGATAACAACAGCATGAATGGTAATGTGTGCATCATATTAAAACGCTATACAAGTTTATTAAGTTTTTATAGAGATATAAAGTAATAATGAATAAATTAGTTAAGACAGTTGCAGTCTCATGTTAAAATTAAACAATTCTAATAATGAAAAAGTTGAAATGCTATTTCAGTAAATATTAAAAATGTTACATACTGGATAGATAAGTATAATTTTTTTGAAACAATGATGTGATTAACCGTTGCTGTAATTATCCAGAAATGATCTTTACTGATTCCGAAAACATATATTTAGAAAAAATTATGAAACATTTAGTATAAACTAGTGAGACATTTGATTGGACCTTATTTTGCCAAAAATTTAATATTACGTCACTTACATTTTCTTGTGAATTTCCAGTATTGTGTCATATCGCTTATTATTAATGAATGTCTACACACAAGAAATCATTGATTAAATACTTATGGATCTATTCTTTGGCCATTCCGATCTCCCAACTTATCTTCATTAGATTTTTTCTTTAGGTTAGGTTTAGGTTAGGTCTTTAGGGTCATTTACTGTCAATTTATACTGAATCAATTGAAACAATTAAATATTTAAAACAGCGAATTTGCAATATACATCAAGTAAACCTTTGTAAATCATATCTATAAAAAAAAATTTGATTAATACGTATGTACATCAAGTACATAAATTAATATTATTAAATTAATACATAGGATGTCAAGAAATAATCTACACTCTCTATTTGATGGAAATACACATAAAACATTTCCCGCAAAATTGTCCTTGATCTTAAAAATTCAAAGTTAAAAATCTTTTTCTTTTGCATTGTGTTCTGCTCATCACAAGGACCAACTTTATGAAAAGAACCATGAATCAGAATATATAATATAGTAAAGTATAAAACATATTCACAAAGTAACAAGAAATTACAGATTTCAATAAACAACCAAGTTGGACATCATTGATTTGTTTCCTTTGGTAACAGTAAAAGATATTATTTTCTGCTTTGTATATGCATATTTTTCTATTATGATTATATTTTATATATTATATGTATCTATAAATATAATATACAAAATATTACATATATTATATGTTCGATTGGGGGGGGGAGATTCTGCGAAACTCGCAATCTTTTCGATTCAAAAATTCTAGAATAAATACTGAGCGGTCAAACACAATTCTTTCACCAGAAATCCATGTCTAGAAGTTTTATCACCTCCGTGGTCAAATCCTCTTTTAATCATAACATTTTCCTAAACATTCGCTGGGATTTGCCAAGTTTATTGGGAACCCAGTTCGGTTATAAATCATAGAAAACTAAATAGCGACTATTTGCCTTCGAATAATCTCTAAATCGCTTTATTTCTAACATGACCAATCTTTAACCTACTTCACATTTGTGAGAAGCAACTTTATTCTCATCTTAGTATAAAATTTACTCGCGTTTAGTACAGTAACCTTTGGTTTTTGTATCGAGAATCTCTGTCCTCTTTGCAGTGACAGTTTCAGGCATACAGCCAATCCTAAGTACACACAGATGTTAAGTCAGTCAGTGCTCTATTAGAGATCATAACGTCTTCTATTCCGAACAATTCGGTGTACCTTTCAAACGCCGTCTTTCACATCTTCACAACGCGCCAAATCCGTGACCTCATCTAACCCATGACGTGTTTGAACTACTGGCGTTACTACTTTATTCCGTACCCGGATATTATCGCTTTTCATATGAGATTTTTTATAATATATATTCACACTTCCATGCTCCCATTGAGCATTCTACTATCATCGTCTACAGGCCATTGTGATCTATATTCAAATTAGTCTCCTACTATCGTCATATGAAATTCAAGAGAACTTTAGAATGGTAACATGGTTCCATTCGGACTCTCATTCTCTTCATATCCTGATAGATTACCTGATCCATTCCTAATTCCAAAGATGTAACTGATCCTTTGGTGCTTTGGATTGGCGTATAATTTTATATCGATCAATTGCAAAAACGTCAGAACGACAAACGAGCCTACATAATTTTTCTAATAAATCTGCCAGATTTTCTTCAACATACGTCGCATCATATTATACACTCTATACCGAACAGTAATCGGTATCGGGAAAAATCTTAATGCTATTACATATTGTAATATTCAAGGATTCCTATACTCTATTTCATTCGCTCGGTCATTCTGACATTTTGACAACTCTACCGTTAGCAACATATCTTTCACTTTGCCTTAGAGTGGCTATTGGAGGACAGTGGTAATCAAACGCAATTCTTCATTTTTCTTTTTCAAATAACGAGTAGTGATCTTGATATTAAGCAATTCATAACATATTCTCGTACTATATTACTTTGTTCTTCGTCCCGTGATTACGTTTGCCTTTAGTTTAAAAATATATGCATCAAACTCAGGGACAAATTTTCGAAAATAACTAGTAAGATACATAAATTGATGTACCTGTTTGATACTAATTTAACAATACTTTTATTTTCTCTCCCCGGGCTTTCTTGCCGGTGTAAGAAGAACAAGCCACATGGTTGGTACCGTACCGGCTTGATTTCCTTTGAAACAAGCTATTTAACTTAGTTACAGGATGAACTTTATTACCAGCCGTAACATACCATTGCGGTAATATCTTCAAAAATTGACAAATCTCACAAAATTGACTCCTCAACAATATTACATCGTGGTTCCAGCAATGAGTTCAATGATTTTGATTCCTTGATTTAAGAAGTACACTAACCTCTTCTGTGTACCGTTTTTTACCTGCAGCTCGCAAGTCGAGCGAATCATCTACTTTGTGGTTCGCATTTGCCTGAAATATTTCGTAGCATCGTCCTGCTCCCGTAGAAGTGGAAGATCTCATCTTCCCTTTTCCTCTTTAGGCATCGCAAACTATAAAATCCCGCCTTTAGTCATTTGGTAATTTAAACTAATCAGCAATTGCCGCACTGTCGAGTCAGTTACACACTCGATTATCAGGCTAACTAGTTCCTTTTGTTTAAATTCGATTCCTGTTTGGCCGTAATATTTTAATTTATTATGGACATGGTCAATATATGAATTCATAGCCTCGCTTTTAAACAACACTTGGCACGAGTCAACAATTCGCAGAATTTATCTTCAAGAATAAATTTCGCATATAGGTCTTCACGGAATTTCTCCCATGTTTTCGGATGTCCGATGAGGAATATCATTCTTTGGTCAGTCTTACAATGCGTGGATCACCAAACTCAATCACTACGAATGGTTTAATATCTCCGTGACTTTCTCAACAATATCGCAACTACGCCTCCAAATTCTGGTATTGCCTCCTGCGCTGATGCACTCGGGCCATAATTCATCTATGAATCGCATGAAAAATGTCTCGAGATGATACTGTTCACTTCACATTGCTTTGTCTTTCTATTTTATTTGAACGTTGGTTCACTAACGAACTAAGGTTCAAATTCAGCTTCTGCTGTTAAAAATCTAGAGAATGATTCTATGAAACTCGCGAACTTTTCGATTTGCAGGTTCTGGAGTAAGAGCTGAGCAGTCAAACACAAGTTACTCATATCAGAAGGTTTCTCACTATACCTACTCCGCCAGATCCTCTTCATCCTCCTCCGCCACATCTTCCTAAACATATATTGGGATTTCAAATTTTTTGGAGACCCGGTTCAGTCATAAATCATGGAAAACTAAACTACCTAGAAATTACCTTACAAATTATCTCATTTCTAATATTAGAAAATATACATATGCATATGTACATTGTAATATAATATGTATTATATTATATATTTACATGATTTGTAAAGCTGTTTAAAATAGCTATAAGAATTATTTGAACTTTAATATCATTTTCTAAGAAATAAGTTATTTCCGATTCATGATTTTTTTTGCAATTATCTGGCATATTTGATTATTCATTGCCTTGGTCCCAGATAATTCTATTCTATTATAGCAACAACTAATGCAAATTTACTTCATTGACTGGATTTTTGTCTGTAAAAAAAATAAACTAACAACAATTATTATAATTGAACACGTGAAAAATAACATGATATTACACGAGATATGTATTTATGACATAATTTATTTTGAATGAGATATGTAAATACTTACGTACATGGAGAAATTTGAAGAAAACTTTTTTATTTCTTACAGACAGACAGTACTTTAGCAAAAAAATCTTGCATGTATTAGAAACAAAATATGTAGAAAAGAAGAAAAAATTATTTTAATACTATCTTTGATTTGAAATTAAAATTTCTGAGTTGGTTTATATTATTCGACAATTAGGTAAGTTCCAGTGATTTGATGTATATATTATTCTGGCATGTAAATAAGCTAATTCTTCAATATTTGGTACAGATTCAACACCAATTTAAACATTTGAAGCACTTCAAAGAAGTGCATCATCTCATCATATCTTGGGCAAATTATTCGACCAAATTCGTTTATTTTTTAATATGATATCGTTTTACAATTATGTTAAAAAATAAATGTAAAATACATAAATTATAAATATGAGTATCATATATGAAATAAAATGATAAATGCACCATCTCACGTAACCTATATGAGATGAAATGATAAACACTATTTTACTTCTGTTATCTTATAAAAAGTATAAATTATATGGATAGATAATATCAAAATAAAAACATCAAATTTCTTTTAAATGACTAGGTGATATTCTTTCTACATTTGTATAAATGTCAATATTAATTGCCCAGAAAAGCGAAACTTCTACTCACTAATTTATAACTAAACTGAATGTTCAATTTTCATAAGGCACGCTCGTCGTTATTTCCTCAGAAGTTTCCATTTCATCGTCTTTTGTCTAATTTTATCATGCTAAAATATATATCAGTGGCTCATATGTATGTAAGAAAATCGACCTACGTTGTAACAAGTATAACCCCGACCTTTCCTACGTTTATTTTGAATGTTTAATTAATGTTTCCACGATAACTATTTCCTTCATTAACTCCACATTTATAAATTCAAAGTCATGATATAGTATAGTGTAAAAAGTTGTTGAATTCACTTGGATATTAGCAACAACTTTGCGAATATATACATAAAAAATTCTTTATATATATCGTAATTTGTAATTTTTTACTGTAATTTTTTTTGATTAAATTTTCTTCGAATCGTCTGTTTGTCAGATTATCAGAAGTTTTTAAAAAAATTATGACGCAGATTCTGATACGTGTATACATTTCAGTCTTCAAATGTTTCATTTGTCAAAATACATATCCACTGTACGTATACAATAAATCCAAAATCTACACATACTTTCGCTTCGTTTCTTAATTTCCTTATAACTTGATCAAATACAATTCTTGACCATCGATACTTGTCGAGTTATATTTATTATATTTATTAAGTAAAATATCTAGATATATCGTAAAAATGAATAGATACATCGATAATCGACCAATATGGCCGTATAAATTTCAATGATCAAGGAAAAGAAGAAAACATCGGCTCGATAAACGCATAAATGCATAAACGCAAAGAATAATTACTCAAGATAATAAACGAACCACTCGTCATACTGATGTAGAGAATCAAGATAAAATGGACTCCGAGATCATTCCCAGTCACGTCGATACATCCGAACTTCTCGAGCTTAAACTAATTGATTAGCGTTCGTTGCACACTTCCTTGTGCTGAGCAATCCACGCTTATCCGCGGCCGTTTAACTCGGCTTATTCAAAAATCTCAACCGGCTCGCAAATCATCAAACAACGAGCACGTCGAGAAAATTACACGGCCAACTACGAAATCATACGCGTCATCACTTATCAGCCGGCGAATATTCCCATGGACGTACAATTATAGCTTGTTCCACGGCACGTGGGAACCGCTTTTAATGAGCTTTCACGAAGTAAAATGAAAATTTATAAAATCTTTTAACATTCTAAGCAATAAAGATCATTTTTCGAGTGAAATTGTAACACGCTCGTATAACGCCCCGAATATAGACTTCCATCTGAGCATCGGCGCATAAAGTTGCGCATAAAGTTGCGAATAACGATTACTTTTTAATTACCAGATTGTGGATTTCTGAGTAAATATCGCATACGTTTTGCATATTTATATAAAAATTTATATAAAAATTTATATAAAATGCAAATAAAAACATATTTTGTATTCTGCTGTCAGTTTTGTGAATGAATCATGATTTATAAATCATATTTCCATGATGTAACCAATGTAAGAAACCAATTTTATAGATAATATTCTATACGTAGACGCTATCGTCAATTGTACAGCAATACAAATAATTCAGATGTTAGTTTAATTCCAACATTTTTGGAATATTGATACATTAATACATCAGTTTATTAAATCATCATATAATTCTTAAAGCAAGAAATTCTAAACAAATCATGATTGACAAATGTTAGTGAAATATCAAATATAAATTTTATTACCGAATGTCGAGCATGTAATAAAAAAAAGTTACACACGCGAATACTGCAGTTCATTAATAATAATAAATTCAGATGGAAATTTCAATAAAATGTTTTCTTTTGTGCAAGTAATTGTAAAATTACATTATAATGTTAAAAATCATCCTATCCACGTAATAAATGAAATCACGTGATAGAGATAAAGATACAACAGAACAATCACGAAACCTTTGAATATCGTATATTACAAAAATGTTGGCTTCGAAGCAAAATCTTGTATCACGTACATGTAGGCTATTCTGAGAACATACGCGTGTATGATCGCGAGTAACGATTGATTTTCTTAATAATAAATTGAGATATAAATTTCTTTAAACTGTTCGGTCTCGTGCAATTCGTCACAATTCGTTAGATACTCGCCCACGTGACGAAGAGAATGTCAACTCGAGGTTCACGCGCTATCGTCGGCGAGCATCTCAAGGAGAATCATTAGTTTTGAATCTCTAGCAACAGTGTCGCGGATAGAATAGTGAATTAAGAAAAAAAACTTCGCCGAACAAGCAGTTTCGTGTAACCGACATTCACGGATGTCTCTCCCCCGTGGATCCTTTCGTTTTTCTCGCGTTCCGAGCTACATTCTTCCTCCTTGTCCACCAGTCTGAGCATTCTTGTCACGGAGCTCGGTGTTGCAGTAGATCGTGTCCTTGAGCGGTACATCTCCAGCTCTTCCTCGGGCTCCTTTTTCCTTCGTCGTGTTCTTTTTCTGCTGCTGGCTGCCAGCGTTGCTCCACGGCGAGCTTCCTTCGCTCGCCTATTCCTGGCCACTCCATTTGCATGGAGCGCAACAAGAAGAAAACAAAGAGAAAGAGAAGAAGATAGAGAGAGAGAGAGAGAGAGAGAGAGAGAGAGAGAGAAAGATGGTACGAAGGAGAACGAGGAGGAGTAGAAGCAGAAGGCAGCAGCCGAGAGAAGTCGAGAGATCCGCTTAGACGGCTGGAAAAATCGCGGAACACGAAAGCGAGCCGCTCGTGCATCGAGGGAAGAAGACAAAATGTCGCGGGGGACGGTTCTACATGGCTGCGGCTACGTAATATCTCCTGGCTGGCTGCACGAACGACCGGATGCTGCGTCTCCGGCTCCGAGTTGCCTCGTTTCGCAGCCGAACACCATGTCTTGAATTTGCAACCGGCGTTTCCTGCGCGCTCCAAGCCATCTGATAAGCCACCCTCCGCCTCTGGCTCCATCCACTCGCTCGTTTGCTTCTGCTTTTTACGAGATCGTGCCCTCCGACTCTTCTTATTCCACGCGCAGGTCGCAACCGCGGCTGGCCAAGTTGCGACCACACCACGACTACCGATCATGCCGCCAATAATCTATAGCTACTCGTTGCAGCTTGTAGAGGCTTTACGATTCTACCACCGCCACGGATTCGTTTCGTGACACGTTCCACGACTAGAGAACCACCGACAACGACTCTGCAGCCACTCTTGCCGTCACACCGCCATACACTTTTATTTACCTCGCGCGCACATTCACGTACCAAAGTCACGTTAGGTCGCAACAGTGGCACCGATCTAACGGGCCACCCGCTGTCGTCCTGCTTGCAATTCCACATATTATACATAGTAGACTAACAGCAACCCTTTACAGGAAACGTCTGCTTGCTTGCGGTTCCCCGTCCGGCGACGTTACGTACTATTGTGCTACCGCGAACATCAACGAACTCCTAGCTACGTAACGGAGATCCTCGTGTTCCCCAGTCGTTACAAAGTAAATACGTAAAAACGTAACAAATCCCCGAGCGTCGACCCGTTTCCTAGACGCGTATCGCGTGCTCGATTCACACAGCCTCTTTGCTAGCTCGTTTGATAGCGTCGAATTTCATTTCGAAGTACGTGATACGTTTTCATACGTTTTGGAATACGAGCATTCAGCCTGCCATTTTGAAACGTCTAAACGCTTCCATTAGCGGCAATGACAGTCACCGCAGGTTGTTCATTGGAAATTCAACAAATTCCCGGTAATCCTCGGGATTCCATCGTGAAACGTGGCGAAGATGCGGTCACACGACGTACACAGCGTCATTTCGATTCGACGATAGGCTATTTCGTCTAAGCGACTGTCGTTCCCGCGCCGACGTTCATTCGTCGACTGAACACAGTAATCCGTCAGAAGAGAACGATCTGAAACGAAATTAAGTTGCCATCTGCTTCCAGAATTTCTTCGAATAATACCTCTGGCAACTGCCAATTTGCTTGCTCCTTCAACGAGAAACGATTTTGTCTCGTAGCTCGTTTCCACACGAAGGAATCGGAGAAACGCTTCGACGAGTAGTGAAATCACGCGAGTCGTGCAAATAATAAGCATAGTCCGAGTATCGACCAAAATCGCTTGGAATCTGATGAAAGAAATCGATGGAAATTCGCCTCAACGTCCTCGGTTGATGCCGGAAATTCTCAGACTGCAAATCTGCCGGAGATGCAGCGGAAAGAAATTTTGCACTTCGTGATTCGATTTGAGTATCGAAGCGTGACAAAAATCATAGACTTGTCTTGAAAAAAGTTGCACGTCGCTTTCATTGTTGGACCCAAGTTAGCACGAAACGTTGCCTGTTGATCGAACATCGATCGAAGGTTTGCGCGAATCGATTGGCACGTTTTGTGCGATTGAAATATTACGGCGTTCAGCAGGACGCGTCCAAGGATCGTTTCGAAGAGAAAGAACGCCAGCCTCGTCGTGCAGCGCTGCTCGCCGCAATGATTAAATTTGCATGAAAAACGAAAAGCCTGGGGCTGGCAAGCTGACGTCTTTGCCTCACGGATGTTACGTCGGCGTTGACGTAGCAGTGTGAAGAGGAGCTGACAAGCTAGAATAGAGTTCTCATCCGTACCGGTTCGACGAACGTCCACCTTTCAAAGACGATCCTCGTTTCTGTCGACTCGGGAGTACCTCGACCGCGTTAACCCCCTTCCAATTAAAGCATTTTCTCGTTAATGGCCACGCGCGCCCCTCGTCGCTATCGAATAAATCAAGCGAACTTACGACCTCGAATAACATCCATGAACGGCCCGTTCGATTAAAATCATAATTAACACAAGGGCTGAGATTTATTTGCAGATCGGGAGATAATCGAAAGGAAGGCCGAGCTCGACATGAAACGATAGCGTTGATCCAAAGATTTTGAGTAAATTTTGAAACGTAGATTATTGCGATAGCTCTACCGTATGATAGCGCGCGAAGAAAAGCGAAGGGTTTCTATACCAACACGAGGTCGTTGCACTGTGTATCTGTAGCCGGCAGAAGAAAGTATAATCATATTTCTTACTTCGTCCCCTTCGTCTATCGATTCCCTCCTTCTGTTCACTCTTGCTTCACTTCCACACTACCGTCCCACGTGTCTCGAAACAGCCACGAAGACAACCACGATGCAGCCGCTAATTACTTTCAAGATTTATCGAGATCGGTTCGCGCATCCGTGTACCTTCACCGAATCGATCCTTATCAGTTAGACCCTTGCACTTTTTCATCGGACGACGTGCTCATCACGAGGTAAAGACGAACGCTTTGTTCGATCTCAAAGGACGGATAGTTTCTCCCGTTCTGGATGAATATTCTAATCTAGTATAACATATCTAGACTAACATTACATGAACATCTTATTTGCAATTTTTTTCAATTAATTCAACATTGTAGCTACAAAAACGGATTTCAGGGATTCGCTTCATAAGTTAAGAAATTAAATTTAGAACGTTATGATAAATTATTGCTCAGTTTTTGATTAAAAGAAGCGATATCAAGGCGAAGATATTTGCAATACTATTCGTTAATTCCTAGTCATTCTATGCGAACTATCGCAGAACTAACTCCGTTGCTCAGGACGTGCGTCGTAACTACCTACAGCTCGCTGAATGCTTTCTCACGGAAGACGAACCCAGATTCCAGAAGGCAGAACGCGCGATTTATACGATCGACGAAACGGCTGAAAAATGACGCGCGATCAGCGAAGATCGCTGCCGTAGAAAAGAAGTTTCCGTGGAATGAGATCTATTCCGTGGAGTGGATGATCGAACCAGCCAGCTCAGCATCGATTTACGTGTCTTCATTGTTTATGAATCTCTTATTCTCCGAAAGGAAATCGGTGCTCGGCCGCTTTGCCCTCTCTCGTTTGTCGTCTCATTATTTATGAATCTACTAGCGAGCTACCGTTCGCCGCGGCGCTCGACCAGATACACTCGTAAATCAGATCGTTGAAGTTCACCGTTGCGGGGATCGCGGCGCGATAACCCTGGCGAATGCCATCCAGACCGTGCATCCCTCTTCGATCGATGCGATCGCTTCCAGGCTATCGACCTGTCACTGGCCATAATATTCTCGACGATCGTTTACGATCCACAATGGCCCGCGTCGTTAGAAGGAAAATTGAATACGCATCTAGATGTTTAGTAGAATCGACAGGCGGTTGCCGCGGACGAAGGCGAGAGGTCGCGGCGATTTATGGGCAAACACGTGACCCGCACCCACGTCTCCCGACGTGGATTTGTTTATCGCGACTGAGGTAAGTCTGATCTTTTCGTTGCTCCACGAAGAGATTCGATTTAGCGAAAACACCGAAAGATTGCCACGTGACAGAAAACGCATTCGTGGTCGAATCAGCCCCAAATCTTGATTCGGAGTCTGAGTTCGCTATCGGCGAAAATCAACCGGCGAGTAAAATATGCAAATAACGACCGTCCTACTGGAAACGATAGCATCGCGGTTTTTAATCTACAAAATTATCCTCCGCGAATTCCCTTTCTCCTTCGAACATCCGTTTCCATGGAACACGAGCAACCAACGTGACCGCTAATTCCCATCATTTCGCGCCTTATTTGTAATTATACCCCGCATTTTAGATATCTTAAACGAATCGAACTCAATTGTACGGTGTATTAATGAATTTGTGAAATCATTTTGGAGGATCGATTGTAGATACCGAAACATTTGCGGAAATTAATTCTTTGCGGACGAATGTCGCCACTGTGGTAACAAACAGAGTATGCTTACATATTGTGCATTACCTTCAAAAATACCACATTTTGAGAAACGAGAAAAACTTCAGCCGCAAAATCGAAATATAGAAAAATATCAGCTAAGTTTCTTTTCCAAGTTATAAACATTTCCAATTTAATTTTTCCTAGAAATTCTGCATTGTCCCATTGCATCGTATAGATTCTATCGGACACAGAATCACAGTGTCATTTGCCTAGCTAAACTTCTCAACGAAAAACTTTAAATATGTACTCTTATTATTTTAACACTTCAAGTGTCACGTCTTCTAAATCTAGGGGACGTACAACTTACCGTCTGCCTGTTTAGAGAGATGACATTATTTACTGAAATAGAAACAATTTTCACACTTGTTTACAAACCTATTGAATTTAAATCAAGGATACAAAAAATTAAAGATCTTTAAATAGGTTTTATTTGAAACGTGGATCGTAGAATTTTTACGAAAAATGTTCTTACATTACAAGCCCGATGAGAATAAATAAATAAATATTCTTAAAGACAAAAGTTTAGAATAAAACCTATAAAATATAAAAATAAAACTTTTTCTGCGGAAGCAACAGATAGTTTGTTCATGTAAATTAAAACAGTGCTCAATATTCGTAGCAAATATTGAATATCCAATGAATAATACTCGAATATAAAAATAGATTTTCAATTAAATGTTCTAAAATAACTTGTTTCCATAGAAATTCTATCATATAAATTCTAAAATATCTATTCCATGAGAATAGTATTCCACACTATTCAAAAATGTTCCTAAACATAACATTTCTTTCTAAAAATTTTACAAAAATAGGTATTTTTTTTATATGAAATGTATAAGTTCGAACAAAATTTTTTTAAAAAACGAAAAGAATCTGTTAATTTCGATTCCTGATTAAATAATAAAGTCTTAATTTGTAAAGTCTTAATATATATATATATATATATATATATATATATATATATATATTTGACTTATTCAACAAAATATATTTATAAATACAAATCTTTAGCATTCAAAGTGTGAAACATGCGACTGATTATAAATGTAATACATTTAGAAAACAATTATTTTTATAAAAAAAATATTCTGTTTTACAGAATAATGTCTATTCAATATATGTATCATTTAACAAAAGTTTACACTATATCTGGTAATAAATTTTACGAAATTCGGCGTTGTAAGGTGATCATTTAAAATCACAGATAAATCATCTCATATCTGCAGGATGTAAAAATGTATAACGATGTACAAGGATGTACAAGCAACTTGCGACTGCGTCAGTATTTCTACGTCGTGTGAGTAAATTACGGGAGCATATCGTGAAATAGCGGAGCGAACGATTGGAAAAGGGTCGAAGTGGAACGGACATTCGGAGGATTCGTTAGCGAAGAGGACGTCGGACAGCGGTCGCCGCGCTGACTACGAGAAATACTACGAGGAAAGACCACAGACGACCATTAATCTAAAGTGCGGTGACGTTTCAAGAAGCATAAATCTGCATGTTTCGGTAGCTATGCTCAGAACCTTCCTCTTGCGTGTCCAGGATGCACAATCGGAATCTCGCGATCATACACTTCAAGGGTTTATCTCGATACGCGGATCGAATTTATCCGACTAATCCCTTTGCTCCGTCGAATGGTGACCACTAAATATCGCTCGACTCACGTGGGAATATCTAGCTAACAGAAGAACGATGCTTAAAAATCTTTGAAAATAGCTTCGTAGGCAATTTTCTCAGGGCACGTCTGTGCACCGTTACCATCCGCGTAATTTGTCGGTAATAGGCGGTAGATAACCGTCGATCGACACACTTTTGGCAGTACGGCCACAGCTAGATGGGACGGGAAATAGGCATGGAACACTTAAGATCAATTTCGAGTCAAAGACCTGCAGAAGCGACTGTGTAGGGTATTCTATACTCTGTTAAATCATGCTGTTAAATAATGTTAGTACATACTCTAGTCCTTCTCAGATTGCAGTGGCTATAAATTATCTTTGGCATGATTATGGCTATTATGCTTATTATAGCATCTTCACATAATTGTAAAAATTTAATATTACGAAAATAGAATAGAAAATCTTTCATGAGAAACTATTGGATTAGAAATTAAAAGTACATGCAACTATCTTCCTTGCCACTGTATAGACAGACTGTCCCAGGTTTAAGATGTCAAATTTTGTCAGTATATTTTATCAGACTAAATAAGAGAAAAATGATATATAAACGTAGATATTTAAACGTATATATACCTGACCTTTTTAATAAAACGTTGTTTAAACAACCTATGTTTAAATAACAGCTTTTTTTTATTCAGACTCATAGAATACATTGATAAAGTTTGATATCTTAAATCATATTCGTATATATCTAATTGTATAATTCTTATAATTACCAGAAATTTTTGCATTGAATGTTTGTCTTCCATGAAGCAAGTAAATACATAACGAATATAAATATTATATATCTTTAACTTTTCCTTTCTTGTGTTTTTTACTATCTTTGATACCCTTACAATGTTAGACCAGTTATTCAGTTGTTAATATCAGATTAATTTTTAACTGATTAATTATTTATTTGTTGCTTTTTCTTGCTAATTCTATATTAGTCAAGAGTTTATGTCAATATTTCTAAGTTTCTTTATTAAAATAGAATCAAATGGGGCTCGCAAATTATTTTCACTTTTTGTTAATTTGTCAATTTCATTATATCAGTACACGATTGATGCTCAGTTTTTAGAAAGCAAAGCACTTTCTTCTACAAATTTATTGATCATAAGAAAATAACATAAATGATAGTAAATTTCAATATAGGTATAAAGTATAATATTTGCAACATCGTCATGTCTCCTATTTTTTAATATACAGAATGATTATTTCTTAATACACATAACAGTTCAATTCATTGTGATTTCTAAATGACTCAATTCTTCTCGATGGTACGGACTCTCTGTCAAGCCAAATATACCTAAATGCCTCTGTAAAAACTAAATCGCTAATCATGATGGTTCAATGGATAGAATAAAAATTCGAAGCACGACCACAATTCAGCAGGCGTTCATTTTCGGTGTCATGGATGAGAAAATCTGCCTCGTGGCCCGGTAATTGATTCTTCACGGAATACCAAAGATCCCATCGCGTAATTGTGCAGATGGATCGCCGCGAGTGCCCCGCATAATTCCCCCGGGAACAGGCGATCGTGACTTTATAATTAACCGCCGCCAAGAAATATCCGATTTTAATAAATACCGGTGATCTGCACTCTTATCTCGCTTAATGATTAATAATTTACCAGAATCGTTGGATTTAATTAAAACGATATGGTACGCTGACACTCCTCTCCTCCTTGTTTCTACGTTCTCGCGTATCGGCCTCGCGAACGCGTCTTTTTCGTCCTTATGATGCGTATCGTGAACAGGAACACACAGCTCGATTCGACACGGTACCCTGAGTAAACTCTCGGTTGCCAACAGCAGAACCGATTAACTTTGAATTAGACAGTCTGTTCGCATAAACTGCCTCCGGCGGTTCGTTATGAATATCGTCTTCGAAGCGTTTTTCAAACGTTTTTCATGGAGAACGCTGCACGTTCTAGAACTAACCGTGACTCATTAAATCGCTCGTTCGACTCATTAAGGCGTATGCAGCTTCTTTCAATTAAAAATTATTGTTTTCAACATTACAGGGAGAATATTTCGAGGTTAGAAACAGTAAAATAATCTGTTATAACGACGATCAAAAATCTCTTTTCACCATCGAGGAGGTAGTTTTCCGAGAAATTAATTAGCGAATGATTTTACGCGAATAACACACGAGCGGGTTCAAATATGCGCAAGTTGTACGCTTAGGCAAGAACTTAATTGAAACTGCTTGGGGGATTAATTGCTTACGGTAGCGAGAGAAGGCAAAATTATTAAACCGGCGTTCAAAGCACGATGACGCGAGGATATGCATAATAACGCGGCATTCTAAACGCAGAAAAATGCCACAGCTGTAATTACATTGCTCATTACCGCTCATCACCCCGCTCGAAGCTTCGAAAAATGACCCGAGAAAGAACCACGTTGCTAGAGTTGCACGTCACTTATGCATGCAAACGTAATCACCGCGAACCATTCGTTCGATTAACGAACGCTAGGTAGCCGTTTAATTACCCTCTGCTTGGCTACCTGCCACTTGGAAGGTTTTTCTGGGTCGAGGGAGGAAACGATACGAAACATGCGGTTGGCGACCTGTTTCGTATCGACGATTCCGATCAGTTTCTGGACGTTTGAGAACGGGCGCTCATTGTCCTTCGTGAACAACAGATCTTTGAAACTAATTCGTTACCGGTGAACGAGTTAATAAGGAGAATAGATTCACCCGGGGCGATTTCGTCGACGTTCTAAGGATGCAAGGGAACGCCTCCGCGAGAGTCGAATGCATTTATTACGAGATCATTGTGTTCAGTCACGAGGCTGGCCACGAGAAAGCCAAGACAAATGGAAATTCGTGCTCTCTGCGGGACGTCAGAGACAAGGCCATAATTCACCAAGCGATTTCGAGCAAGGATGAGGCTAAGACTTACAGATAATCCCGGATACTTCGGCCTTTCATAAACGGGATAATTAAATGGCCCGAATTACGGTTTGCAACGGTGTTTCAGTCTTGATATCAATTTCGCTATTCCGTACAATTGAAGGATAGATTCTATTGAGACTATTTGTGCTAATTGGTTTAGTATCAGACTCAAATTTCGTTAATAAATTATCCTGATCGATACCATCTGTTTCAACCATTGGTCGATTTGTTACAACTTTTCTTAATTGTTTTACTTTAATGAACTGTTAGTTAACCCATTTGCATCGTGACTTAAACTGCAGAATCTGATACACAGAGTGATGATTACTATTATTAGTTATAAGTTACATATTTCCGTTATTTGGAGATATAAAAGAACTTTGTTAACGCAAGTTATTTAATATACAAGGAACCATATATGGCAATAATTAACAGTTTATAGATGAAAGGGTTTTGGATATTTTATCACCCCTTTTTTAAATGATATATTTTTTATTCATTAATCGGTGCAGTTTTATGTTCTATATAAAAAAAGTATTAACCTATATATGTTGAAATATTAGTTTCAATTTTATTTTATATGATTTTAATTTTATAAAATCTGTGCATGAAAGACAAGGACAATATGAACGCAAGAATACTATTTCTGGGTCTTTCATACGACAAAGTTTATAAAATTAAGTAGTGAAATATCTACTAAACTAGTAGTTTTTTGACATACATAAGTTAATACTCTTTTTACAGAGAATATAGAGTTTTATCGACTAATGCCTAAAAGAACATGATTCTCTTATACAAAGGAATGATTTTGAAACCTCTTCCATTTACAAAAAGATGAGTACTATCACATTACAGCTCCCTTTATATTAAACAATTTTTGTGATTTTTTTTTTTTTGTTTTTTCATACCTCCGAAGATAGAGGAGATAATCAAATGCTAATTCTTATTGAAATACTCTGTAGGTGAACAAATAATTATTGTCATCTCAAATATCTTCGTTTTTTTTTTTTTTTGGAGATATGAAAAAATTTTGTAAATGATTTTGATCTTTTGTACTGAGTTGTTCAGTACAAAATAATTTTTTTTGTAGCTGGAGAAGTTTCAGAGATTTAAAGATTACCTCAGCTCTTTTAAATGATAATAATAAACACCTATTACCAAAGCTCATACAACTAAGTACATATCAAATGTACTAAGTTTATCAAATCATTTATAATTTAAATATTTACTATTATCTAATAAAATTGTAATAAAATTATACTGTAAATTATACAAAATAACATTATACTTATATAATAAGTTATTAACGATATGCATTTAAATTTCCTTTCGTTCCAATTATCAGAATTTGTACATAATCAGTCCTCGGATTTTTTCTCTGCTCCTTCCAAAAATAGCATAGGCACTAAGAACTGGAAAAAAGTCTCGTAAAAGGAATGCGAATTTGATTTCGGATAGACTCAATACAAATTTAAATAGTTAAAAGACATCTATTGGTTGAAAATGTCACATAACAAACAAGCTCGTGAAATCGTGTCGATGAGTGATGGAAGAGAATTATAAGAGATTACTAAATTAATCCAATTTGATTATTTGTTATAACTAGAATAATTTTCTATTAATTTATTATTTTTTTCACATTTAATTTAGCTTGCTAAAACACGAAGTGTTTATATGTTAGATTTATAGTTTAGATTAGTGTCCTTGTTTATACGTTAGATTTTAAAATTGAAGTTAAAATATTATTAATCTAATAGTTTTTCTACATAATAAATAACATCTTTTTGTGAGGAATGCCGAAATGGGCATACTAATGTATTAAGAAATATATAATTCCATTTAAAAATCGAAGCTGATCTTCATGTCTTCTACATATCCATCAACATCAGACATGTGTATCGCTTGATATCAATGTAATCTGATCTTTTTAATAACAGCTAAGATATTCAGATACCTCCTGTATCTATATGTTATGTATATACATTCGACATTTGATTCTTTTTCAATGAATATAGTATATTTGCATTTTGAATTTCAGTATTTTCTTGTAGATCCATTCTTCAAGTGTTCGCATGATACAATACAATGTTGTATGTTTCGCTCGTTCCGTAAGAAATTCTTGTTATCCTCTGTTGAACAAACCGAAAATTGTAAAGTCTGTAAACTCGACGAACGGGCGATTTTACTTGTCATGAAAATATTATTTCCAATCGGCAATATAATCGGGATTGTGTTTATTAAAAACGATATCCTTTATAAAAAAAAAAAAAAAACGAAGATCTAAGAACGAAGGGTCCGGAAGTGGTGTCATTTGCAGAATGAAATACCGGAAGCCACTCTCTATGGCAAGGCCTTGAAAAGCTGTGAAACATCTCGCGAGAACTCGTCGGCCAGGTTTCTCACTCGTATGGCGGACAGACTGGTTGTGACGTAAAGGTCAGGGATCCGTACGCACATGAAACAACTTTTCCTGCGGGTGGAACGAATTAGAACAATGTGTTCGAAGTTTCTATTTACACCTTTCAATCAAACTCCATTTTTTCTCTTTTTCTTTCAATCTTTAGACTCTTCAAATATAAAACGTCAACAAAATTCTATAAACGTCGAAGAGACGTTGAGGACCTGTTCTCTTTTTATACAAAGTTATCAATTTATTATCTCTCGTCTGTAGATTATATTTATGAAATCCACAACTAGTATTTTCCCATGTAAATGACAATCTAATTTCATTACGCATATATTCAAATCAAGCAATTCATAATCATGTAATTCATAAAGCGAATAGTTATGAATTACACAGTAGCTTGAATACATTTGTGGAATTATTTGAAACAATTATTTCCTCTAAATTCGTATTGTTAGTGGTATGTGGCTTCAATTCGCTAATACACCTTTATTTAAACCGCTTATTTCAAAATAGTATTTTGAATAACAGATAATTTATTATCCTTGTGCTAAAAACCGGGTCAGAATTTTTTGTTTGCACAAAACAATTTCTTATTTTCTATTTTACACATTTATGTTTTGTGTATATAGCATTGTGTAAAAAAACTTATCGCTACTTAAAGCGTTAGATGTTTTGGCACACGGTCGCTGACCTGCGAGGTCTATTTTGATTATTGTTCTGCCTATTGTTTCGGAGTTAACGGACTAATCGAGATCCGCTTTTTCATACCTTTGCCGCGTTAATCAACCGTTTGAAACTTTTAAAAGATTCGTAATGAATTCGTATAGAACTTAGATTTGCAGGCAGAAACAGAGAACCGAGGTTGTAGAAAGAGAAAGTATTATCTTCGGGAGAGTGCACACAACTAATATGCAATAAGGATATTTAAATCCGTAATAGGATTCTCAAAATAAATTTGATACATTCGATGATCTTGTAGTTTTGTACTGTTCAATAAAATAAACGAGGTAGTCCTTCGGTACAGTTTTTATTTCTTTAGTTGACATATTACGCAAAGCTCGAACGTGATTATCCGCGAATGTAACACATACTAACTATCAAAAATTATACATTATAACGTCAAACTCTTCAAATGGGTGTTTTATATATCAGATTCAGATTCCGTCGATGGATCTTTATATATACAACCGTATAAATTTGATTTTGTCTCGTCATTTGAATGAATTCGTCATTTTTTTTTTTGCGATCAATCCTTGTTGTATGAGATATACTTCAAGGCTCTCAGCTGGACCCATAAATATTTATTATAAATATTACCTACATAATGTATTCGATAAAGCTACAGTTCTTTTTACTGATGACTTTATCATTCATAAGAATAAACTCCAATATACATATATGAATCACAGTAAGATGACTATTATACTGAAAACAAATCATATTTAAATGTACTAGCGTGTCACGTTATGAAAATGTTTCATAATAAAAATAAAATGCTGTATTCTTATATGCTTCACCTTTTTTAAATAATGCATCTAGTAATGCAAATAAATTTTTACGATTCACATCATGTGCATTTACAATTAGTTGTCAAACGTATCTTTTTGTAGCATAAATATTCTCACACTGAAGAAGTGATAACAAATTCTTGATATTCTTTCTTTCCAGAGTTATCAATACTCTCACTAACAACTTGCCGGTACAAGCTATAACATATTTGCATAATATTCTTGTCTTCCGGTCGACTTTTTCATGAGTGATCTTAGGTTTAATAACTAGTGTGTAATTATGCAAATGAGATTCCTGATCGATTGATCTTTTCTCGATTTATAAATCTAAATGTTCAATTCCTGTTTCTTTTCTTCTTCTTTTATTAATTGTAATATAACTCTGATGTCTGTAAATTACTAATAATAAATAATAATAAATAATTGTACAATTTTAAAATAAATATAGTTAGTAGTAACATAATAAAAAGATTTATAATTATGTTTTTCCCTTCAAATATTATACATTAAAATAACCTAAGAAGCTGGAATTTTCAATAAAAGAAGATTTTTATCAATAAAAGTTTGCTTTTAGATAAGTATGTATGAAATAAGTTTGAAAAAGAAATATACTGAATCATGTTGTCTGACAAATATTATAAAAGTATCAAAGAAATTAGGGAAAATTTTGAAAGAAAATTTTTAAACATGGAAAAAAACAGCTGAACATTGTCAAATTTAACCTTCATCCGTCCCTCATTTTTCAAACTTAATTTATCCCTTGGTATCAGTTTGATACAATGGTAAAAATTAACACCCATAATAAAAAGTTAAATACTTAAATTTGTAAATTCTTTTAAATTCCTATTCAAATGTGTGTAAGATTCACACAAATCTTACAGATATAGATGTTCAATTTCATGTCGTGATCTTATTTTCTTCAGTTTTGTCTAACTCATAATCTAGCTCATAATCATTTATTTCGGATTTCTACTTATTCAAAACTGTAGATGTGTATATACATCTTCGAAAAGCATTGAATACATAATTGTAGTATAATAATTAGAAGAATTTTAGAAACAAATATTATTTCCATCTCTGGTGGCATATTTTGTTATCTGTACCTGTATTTACCTGCAATTGTGTATCTATATTTATGAAACAAGACAAGAAAGACAAGAAATTTTTTTCATTAACAATAACGAAATTTTTATTCAAATGTGTATAAAAGATAGACGAGGATTAAGAAAGTATCCCATTTAAAAACGTCATTTTCATTAAACAAAATAATGACGCTTTAAAAAATACAGTTTTAATATATAGTTTTACTGTATTCTCTTAAACTCATGAATGAATTTTCTCTTTCTGAGAGGAAATTGGAGACATAAGTCTCACACGTTGAGGAAAATCCCGGTCATTTAAAAAATGACGTCTCGCATGACATGTGTGACATTAGTACCATATCCCGTCCCTGGGAAGAAAGTAATGCAGTACCGGACAGTAACGCGATAAAGTGCCGCGTTCCCTCGATACCGAAGTTCCTAGAAAACCCAATGTTCTCAGATGACTCGGTAACTAACCGCCGCGCCGCGCCGGAAGAAGTCCGCGCTTCTTCTCCCGATTTCTTTCGTGGCAACCGCAATGAGATCATTAATCTTCGTAACAGTGCATCAACCTGTCCGACAAGTGAAACACTTACTGTTAGCGAGTATACCAACTTGTGACTATCGCAAAATTCAGGAAGGAATCTGAAAAATCAAATCTTAAGTATATTAAATTGATGCATTCTGAGCGATTCCTGAAAACGACGAACGCTTTTCACATATTAACAATCGTCAGGCTAGATTTGTTTATTCATTCTGAACGATCAAATATATATTTACATATATATGAATTCTCTCTCTCTCTCTCTTTCTCTTTCTGTATGCACACGCGCGTGTATGCTGTGTTTCAATCTTCAGACGTTCTATTCAACGGAACGATAAAACATGCATTCATTGCACCATGACATAAAACATATAGCGAAGAGATTGAAATCGAGTCCTTCGAAGTTCAAAACCCGTTGTTTGGGGAAAGGAGACAAGAAAGAAACGAAGAAGAGGGGAAGGCAGGGATCCAGGCTGAACCTTTGACCTCGGTGCAAGCCACGACAAAGTTCTCCTTCTCTGTTACACACGGTCCCCGGCTATTCCCGGCTCGATGACCTCGAACCGAGGCTACGAAACCCCAAAGCCTAGACTCCATTCTCCGGAGGACTAACACACCGTTATCGCGTTAGGTATGTGTATATACACGTATATATATATATATATATATATGTGTGTGTGTGTGTGTGTGTGTGTGTGTGTGTGTGTGTGTGTGTGTGTGTGTGTGTGTGTGTGTGTGTGTGTGTGTGTGTGTGTGTGTCACATTTGAGCTCGAGGAATCTCGCATCACTTACGTGCTGCCGCAATTAGCAGAGGGCACATTGTGCAACACTGAAACGTATGTACCGAGTTGCGAGTCCTTTGAATTTTAGCGGGGGCAAACGAAGTACGAAGAACTCGCACGATCGCGCTCCGAATCGAAGATAATCACCGGATGAACCACAGGTGAACGAACTAGCTGCCTCGAGGGAACAATCACGTTTCGAACGATTGGTCGGGGGAGGGAACGAGTCGGCTGATTTTGGAAGGACGTAGCAAACGCGCAGAAAACGAAAATGAACGGCGATCGACGTAACGACCGGTCTCGAAGCAGGATTTACGCGCTCTCGGGCAGGATTCCGTAGAAATCCTGGAGAAAGAAGAAGACGAAGAAGAAGCTAGAACAGACCTGCGAAATAGCGAGCCTTACACGGCAGCCTACTGTAAGTATCGTTGGATCGCTCAATCGACCGGGAGGAAAAACGAGGAGCAAGTGTGGAAGGAAGAGGCAGACGATCGCGAACGCGCTATCCTCATTTGAAGATGAAGAAAGAGAAACGTAGTGATGAACGAAGAGGACGAGTAGACGAGAAACTGAGTAGATACCGGTGAGAAGAAATAGGGAGGTGGAAAGGGAGCAAAAAGCGAGGGAAAGAAGAAATCCAGGAAGTAGTCAGCTGAAACATAAGCAAAACGTATACGGAAAGCCGGTGACTTGCGTGCTTTCAGCTTGCACAGGCGAATTACTCGACCAACGCCGGCAATCTTGAACGACTTCCTCGAGCTGGCTTCGTCTTTTAACACTTTTATGAGAAGACTTGCTCGACAACCAGTTACACCTATCGACTTCCAACGATTTATTCTTCGCTGCGCTGGATTGATTTACGAACATCGGGCGTCCTCTCTTGGAAAACGAATTACCGAGAAACCTGTTATCTTTCTCTCTAATTAGATTATAAGTATAAAAGAAAACATGCTCTAATACAAAGAACAAATTTCAAATTTACGCTAGGTACGTCTTCTTGGTTCGCGTACGTTTTCGAAAGTGGCGAAACGCAACGGAACTTTGCTTGGTAAACTATTTTATTTTAAACTATTACGCGAACATTACACGGGTTGAGCCATCTTGAAAACGAAAGACGAATATGAGACGCTGAACGCGAATTGCGCTTCTAACCGATATCCATTGCTTCTGTTCCAGATGGGTTCGTCTGCGATCGGCACGATGGGGACCGTGGTCGCTGGCGTCACGCTGTTAGCTTTCGTCACCGTCGCTCACGCTGCTCTGGGTAAGTACATCCGTACATTTTATCCCCTTGAATATAACGAACGAAATGCTTCAGAACTACCTGTAAACGTGTGATTCCAGTTACGCCGTTCTTTGCAATGTTTTCAAAGGAATCGCATTCACGTTTCAGCTAGGACAGCGTTCGAGAAGCTGACAGACTACGATTACCGCGGAACGACGTACTACAGTGTAAGGAACCTGTCTTTATACGAGTGTCAGGGTTGGTGCCGCGAAGAAGCCGAGTGTCAGGCGGCGGCGTTCTCGTTCGTCGTAAATCCTTTGGCGCCGATGCAAGACACCCTGTGCCAGCTGCAGAACGAGACAGCGGCAACGAATCCAGCAGCACAACCGCAGAGAGCCGCGAACATGTACTACATGACGAAGCTGCAGATCAGATCAGGTGAGCAGTCCTGACCGAGAACATGCTTCGAAACTTTGTAACGCGAAATCGATCGAACATCAGCCGTGCTACATAATCAGATGGAACTGCCGGTAAACGCTACTAGGAGCTTCTTTTTCGAGGAAAGAGAGCTCACAATGATCATCTATCTACAAGATTCAACCTTGAGAAGTTAAAATTGCGAGCCACCAGCAAGACTGGGATAATGAATGTTAATAGTTAGCCTTTGGCTAACCTTTTACCTCATACCGAAAGATCGGTAAGAAAAGAATATAAAAGAGGCTAGCTGGACGACTAGCTAGCAGGTTAGAGAAAAATCCTGCAGTTTAAGCGGCATTGCCAAAGGAAACAGTCAGGAAAGATGAAATCCAGGTTTAAGCGCTAGTAACAAAGTCGCAGGACGTGCGAAGGGAGCAGGTAGACTTGCAAATAAACGGGTAGAAAGTATATGGTGGTTTTTAGTATATACTCGATATCGAGTATAGTATATACTCAATCGCGTTGCATTTTAGTGTTCTAACTCAGTGTCGTGGAAACAATAATTGGCCTTTTCTGATCTCGTATACTCAGTCTTTTCCAAATTTCAATTTCTCTATCATAATCTGAAATAATCTAACCAGTGACGGCATGTGGCTTCTATTGAAATGGTGTAGGTGCTACAACTTTTAAAATATATATACACACTGTAAATATAAAATTTTTTATTATTTTTTTGTACAAAAAATAGGAAAATTATATAGAATTGTTGATGATGTTGTAGTTCCGCAGTGCCTATGTACCTAAGCCGCCACTCAATCTAATGTAAAGAGAGGAATTGAAAAAAAATCGAAATTTATTACAGATATATTTAGCAGTGTCATAGTCTCTCTTTACTAAATATAGACACAAAAAAATACAACGTAAGATAAGAATATATAGCGTATCCTATAAAATAAAAGTTTTTCATCTTGCTTATACAAAAATATTTCTTGCAAATTAGAGAAATTGATAAATTGTATTTCTTGTTAATTAAGAAAATTAAAGAATATTGATATGTCTGATAAAAGGCTTATAGAATCATTATTTAAAAAGATTACTTAATGTTTGATTAGGTAAATCTATTACATGAGCTAAAACTCTATTTCTATTAAAAATAGAAAAAAGTTCTAGAGGAAAACCTTTCATTGTTTAAGAAACTCTATCATCATCGTCTGGTGCGATTTCCTAAAATTGCTTTGCTACAAAGTACAATTGCAGTTGCATTATTTTTTAAATGGAACTCTGAATTTCTTTTCGACGAATTTTAATACCACCAATTCTTTTACCACCAATTTTAAACTAGTGCAACTCTGTTCTGAATATTTTTCATGGTTAGGCTAAAAATGATGTATATACATTGATTTTTTTCATTTAAATGCCTTGTATGAAATTTGAAATATCTTAAGAAATATTAAGTTTTTCGACATCGAGCTCTAATTCTTCTTTATTCGGAGTAACACCAGGAATCAATTCATGGAAAAAATCGTAAATTCATTTCAACAAGTACAACTGCACTCTGCAAGTCGCATTTTATGTGCATTACACAACCATAAAGTTTCTTAGAGAATGCGAATTTTCCTTTACTATATTTTTACTACCTTCAATACGGGAACAGTGTTATAGCCTGGCTCTCAGTTATTAATAAGTTTTTCTAAAGAAATGTCTAACAAGAAATTTCTAAAGCTATGCATATTGATATATTGGCTTCCCATAATAAAGAGTAATATAGCTCCTAAAAGTAAAACCTTCAAATAAAAAATAAGTATAAAATATAAGCCTCGAGACTCATTTTCTGACATTTTAAACATCGAGATTCTTTATAGATCTCTTCATAAAATTGATACGATATATATATTTATATACAAATATTATTCCATAAAATTAAATTAAATAAAATTAATTAAATTTGTGAATTACATAATAAATACATAATGAATATAAACAGTAGTTAAAAGATAATAAATATTTATTTATAAAAAATAGAATTTAGCTTGTTGATTCACTTTTGTTGATCTCTAAGGTTACCAAAGAAATAGTTTTTATGATTTTTGATAAGGAGCCATATTACCTTCACGTTTGTCCAAGTTCTTAAATGATTTATTTTCATCATACATATATGTAAAATTCAACTAAATTATTTTTCTCTTTTTTTGTTTTTGTTTTTTTAACGTACATAATGTTATTATTTTATCTACATTTTGAATAAAAATTTAAAGTAATCTGGATTACGAAACAGAATTTAAGAAGAAATTTAAAACTAAGAGTCTACGTTACTTTCCATTTCTATCTATTTCTTCAATAAAGAGTATCAGCAAAGCTAAATTTTAGTGAAACTTCTCCGATATCTAAATATACAAAACACTTGTGCATCACCTATTATATTCAAGAAATGAACGTGAAGAAGTTGCCAAACTTTTAGACCTGTAGACAAAAGCCGCATCCTCCATAAACGCAGGCCGTTTCGGACTGACAGGGAGAAGTAAGTACGATTTGCCAAAGAGGGTAGTCCGAATGGCAGCAAACAATAAAAGATCTACTGGTGTCTTCAGGCGATGTGAAAAATACTTTAAGTACGGTCGCCGCTGCTAACAGGTCAGAACCTTCGTCGAAGGTGTCGAAAATATCCCAAGAAACGCCTAATATTGGTTTAACAAGCCTGCTTGTACCTCCGAGCCTTTCAACTATTTTAGTTCGATCGTAAAACTCGCAGCTACGAGTCGTTGGACACCTTCGAGAACACCCGCGGTTTGACCTGTCTCATGTTTCGAAAGATAACAAAAAGGACTTTGGAGAAGGTTTCTGATTCCTCGAAAAGTACGATTGCGCCTCTCATCCAGGCGCCTGATCGACCATAGAACACTTTCGTTACTCTCTTGACCGAATAATGTAATGAACAGAATACGAATATTCATGTAAATTCACTTGGTCTCGTTTTACTTTATAATCATATTCAATTCCATGTTGGATTTCATTTGTAATATTTTTGACGTAGTCTTTATTAAATCTGCAAAGACAGAAGTAAAGTCGTGAAATAAAGGAGACGCGATTTTAATATCGAAACGATGCGTTTTTCAGTTGGCAACTTCCATTCAAAATCCCTCCTTTCTTAAAATAACTGGGAACAGACGAAACAGACCTCTATCATCGAGGTCTCAACGCGTTAAGAATTTGCACGGGCACGGGCACGGGCACGAGCGATCGGCCTCCCGACGACAGATACTCGAACGTCAACAATTGGCTCGTGCAAAATTTTACGCAACAAGCTCTATCCCGTGCCTCGACATTTAATTCTAGAAAATAAAGCAGCTCACAACAACGATTAATTTTAGCAGATTTGCGTGAGTCACAGATAACAGAGTTCAACGCCGGTTCAATCTGTATACAAAATATTTCCAGCGGATAAAAATCACCAGCCATTTCTCCGTCCCCGCCATCATTCGCGTGTTCGAGACGTCCGAAAATAGTACGCAACTAAAAACAAACGGCCAGCGTATTTTTAAAGATTCCGATCGCAATATTCAGAGTTGGAATTTAACTCGCCTCTCTGCTTTCTTAAGAAATATAATCAGTCTGCGTGGTCGGAAATAAATAAATAAATTAAGAAAAAGATATACGAAATATTTAAAAAAAACGAAACAATTACATTTTACAGAATGTTATTATTGAACAAATCAGACTGATATATCAAATGGAGTATTTCTGTGGTCGTACGAGATAAGGAATTCGCACGACTGCGGTGAATCATCGAGTGACACGTCGCTCCGTTGGCATCGGTTCCCGATGTTCGTCGACATTAGCGCCGGTTTCGAGGGCGGAACAAAAGAAATTGGAACGATCGTCCGTTCCCCGATGAAATATATTCTCGTTTCTCGGCTGAAAGTCGCGCGGTTGTGCGTCACGAAGTGATAGATCGCGCTCGATATGCCAAGTCACATGTTCGATGGTGATTTTGGCACGAAGGCGACGCGCGCTCGCGCGCTTAACCCGTGCTCGTCTCGCGGCCATCACGCTCGCGTGATCAGCCGCCAACCGAGAAATTCGCCACACTTCCTCGGACCGGCCGGATATAGTATAACTGTTTCCACGATCGGCGATCCGTGCCGCGAGCATACACTTCGCATTCTTTCCGTTTTTTTCACGCAGCCGTGCTTTCCTTTCGGCGAATACGAATTATCATATTTCACTGGCAGATCGTTTCATCCTGCACTGTACAGGACATGATGGTCGTTTTGGTGTCAAAATAGAATGACCTTGAAACGACCTCGACTTACAGAAAATAGTTCGGAAGACAGATGGAATAACGTACGTAGGAATTTATTTATATCGTAGACGTTTTATTAGTAGATTTCTTGAAATTCGAGATATTGCAACGTCGAGGAGATGCGAAATTAGAAAATTTCGTTGCTATATCGATCCTCCCTTATGTGGCTACAGGTGTCGGTGTACGAAACTCATGTTTCTTCTCGCACAGGCGAGAGTTACGTAAGAAAGCATTCTCCGCAGCCTGTATATGCTTCGTCAGGTGTGCAAACGTTGTGTCTGCGGTCAGGCGTACCCACGTGTTTTACCTCTCTACAAACAAAAACATTTTGCATAACGTAAAATCATCGTCATACAATGACAATAAGATATGAGACAATCTCTGTTTTTTTTTTTAGTAGAATTGAATGGTTAGAATTGTATAAACTCCTTAGGATTGAAATGTTCTTACTGTTTTCTTCTATCGCCAACATTCTTTTGTTTTTCTTTTTCAGAGAACGTCTGTCTGCGACCATGGTCTTTCGAACGTGTTCCTAACAAGATGATTCGTGGTCTAGACAATGCTTTGATCTATACATCGACGAAGGAAGCTTGTCTAGCGGCTTGCCTCAACGAACATCGTTTCACCTGTCGTTCCGTTGAATACAACTACGTAACTTTGCAATGTCATTTGAGCGATTCCGATCGAAGAACGACTGGCCAATACGTGCAATTCGTGGACGCCCAGGGCGTGGACTATTTCGAAAATCTGTGCTTGAAAGGTACAGTTCGGTAGATATTCATACGCCATGATGGAATACTATTCGATGTAAAAAAAATTACTTAAGAAAGTTGTCATTTCTAGGAAAAGAGGCGTGCAAGTCCCAAAGAAACTTTCAAATGCCACGAATCGGCGTGGCCGACGATAAGGTTGCTCAATATGCAGGATTACACTATTACACGGACAAAGAGCTGCAGGTTCAGAGCGAATCCGCATGTAGGTTGGCTTGCGAGATCGAGAACGAGTTCCTTTGTAGATCTTTCCTCTATCGTGGTGCTCCTCAAGGATCTGCGTACAACTGTCAGCTATTCCATCTGGATCATTGGACACTTCCCGATGGTCCTTCGACGTATCTCAATGCGGAACGACCATTGATCGATAACGGCGAAAGAGTTGGAACTTACTTCGAGAATTATTGCGAAAGTAAGAGCGACATTTCAAATTTCCATTATATTTCTTCCGTTATACGATCGAACTCGTCATTCGATATATTCAAATTGATCGTTAGAGGGTACTGGACCATTAGCGGACCCACCAGTCGTCTTCGAGACTACGGAAGACCCCACCATAAATAACCTCACGAGGAATGATATAAACTGCGATAAAACTGGTACCTGTTACGACGGTGCGTATATATTAAACAGACATTCGCTGTTTAAGAGTGTATGTACTGATCAGTGTACTAATTGATCAAAAAGAAATATGAAATATTCTTCGGAACAAGCCTTATTATCGTGAACCTGACAAATAAAGGATCGTGAAATATGATTGCAGTATCCGTTGACTGTAAAGACACGCGAATTGCCGTCCAGGTTCGTACGAACAAGCCATTTAATGGCCGTATTTACGCTCTTGGCCGTTCGGAAACCTGTAACATCGATGTGATTAATAGCGATCTCTTCAGACTCGATCTGACTATGAGTGGGCAAGATTGTAACACTCAGAGCGTGGTAAGTAATTGATATTATACACGTATGTTCACGTTTACGTATGATCACGTATTCGCTTGAATCGTTAAATCCTGTTCAAAACTCTTTGTTCACTACGGCAGCGTGACGGTTTTCAGACTGGCATCTACTCGAACACGGTTGTCCTTCAGCATCATTCCGTGGTGATGACCAAGGCGGACAAGATTTACAAAGTGAAATGCACGTATGACATGTCATCGAAAAATATTACATTCGGAATGATGCCTATCAGGGACCCGGAAATGATAAGTATCACCAGCGCGCCGGAAGCCCCTCCACCAAGAATTCGTATCCTCGACAGCAGATCCAGGGAAGTCGAGACCGTCCGTATCGGAGACAAGTTAACGTTCAGAATCGAAATCCCGGAAGACAGTGAGTGTTCATCGTTGTTGCGTGAACGTACGCCGATCGTGATCTTAATCTTCGTTCGTTTCGATCTGTAGCTCCTTACGGAATTTTCGCAAGAAGTTGCGTCGCCATGGCCAAGGATTCAAAAAGTACCTTCCAAATCATCGATGACGAAGGGTCCGTACTTTGTGTATGAGAAAAAATAACGTTGCAATAATTAAAATTAGTTGAACAAATAATTGTTTAATTTTCAGTTGTCCGGTGGATCCATCGATCTTCCCGAGTTTCACACCTGACGGAAACGCCCTTCAATCCATCTACGAGGCATTCAGATTCACCGAGTCTTACGGTGTGATCTTCCAATGCAATGTCAAGTACTGTTTGGGACCATGTGAACCGGTAATTGAACAAACAAAAATAATTTACACATATCTCGTCGACGAAAAATGAAGAGACGTTGATTAATTACAGGCTGTCTGCGAGTGGGGACGAGAATCGGTAGAGTCATGGGGTAAGAGGCGTCGAAGAAGTATCACGAATGCCACGGAAGAAAAAGCAGAGGATATGACGCTGTCTCAGGAAATTCTTGTTCTCGACTTTGGCGACGAGAAACAGTCAGACTTCTTGAAGAACGACGCCAGCATAGACTTCAACGAAGCCGGTAATTGCATAAAAAAATTTCTCTTTCTCTTGGAAATATTATTATATTAATATTGTAAAGAATATTTTTGAAAAAAATATTTATTTCTGCTTTTCAGATAAAACAGTAACGATAGTGGAGCCCTGTCCAACAAAGACTTCGGTGCTGGTTCTAGGAGTGACGTGCGCTCTGCTAGTTCTTATCTATATTTCCACAATCTTTTGTTATTACATGAAAAAATGGCTGTCACCCCGTAAGATGATGCCCTGAAAATTTCCCATCAGACTCAAGTGATGACGAGAGAAGCGGCAAGGAAAAACTTCGGATAAAGTGCAAACTCACCTTGCGTAACACGTCGTACGTGTTATAAGACTGCATGCGATGAACCCGAGGAAGCACGTGTTCAAATAGACGGATGGAAAAATTGCAATTTTGCGCTGTCATCACCGATATTACTCATGCTTCGCGCGAAACGCTTTTCTACGAAGTGAAGAGCCGTGCCGCGCAAAAAACATTCATTTTTCCACATTGCTATGCGAATACATTTTTCATTCAGACGTTGCGCTTTCGGGTTTGTCGCGATGCTTCCCTACTATCGACAACTTATCATTCATACATTAAGCGGAAACATGATATTCCAAACGTCGCATTCGATTCGTGAAGCAATTGAATTAATCGGAATACAGATGCCCCTTGGCAAAGAACTTCCAACAATACATGTAATATTAAAAGGTGAAGAAAAATCAAAAAGAAGAAACGAATAGTATCTCTAAAAAAAGAAAGCTAAATCAAACAGAATCTATTGTTCGCCGTTAAATCGAGAGCTTGCACATGGCGGAAGTCACAAGTTGCTTATGCAACGCTCTGAAAAAAATCTTTTCATTGACGATGTTAAAAGCACACTCATTATAGAACACTTTAAATATAATTTCACACGACGAATCACGAGACTTGTCGCTTGTGCAACGCCTCGCTAGGGGGATTAGTTTTACATACAGTTGAGGATGGATTTCGTAGATAACGATAGAGGTAGACAACGATTTGGTTTCAGAATATCTTACGGGACAATCTCTACACTTACGCGTTTTACATCTGATATTCCATTCATTTATACATAATATTTATCGTATATGTATATCGGATCTTTTAGATCGCATGGGTCGAAGATCGCAGGGATCTTGCGTGCAATATTTCGTAGCGAGTCGCGGAACATGCATTTTCTCGAGAACGATGAAACTATGGCAGATGAAGGAATTACGCATCGCGTGGACATCTCTGTGACGTCATGTTCCTCGTATCGAGAAAACAAAATGATATGACATTTGGTCGATTGGACAAAAATTGTTCCCCGATCCGTGATTACTATGTTCTTTTCTCTAAGAACAACCAGGGACATCCTGACGACAGACGTTGTAATAAGTACACTTTATTTAAGGACATTTTAGACACAGCTAACTGTCTTATCTCTTAAGAGCTACTTCTGATCGGATTGCAAGGAGAATAAAGTATAACGAACGACAAATCTCTCCCCCTTCGTCGCTCGATATAACTCTCCGTGGTCTCCTCGAGCTGTTGCGGAATGAGATAAATATCTCCTAGATCAAGCATCGTTCGACGCAGCTCTAGCCACATTTTTTATTCCGCGGAAATCTACTTGTAACCCGTATCAAGACTAGCGATATTTAAAGGTTCACGCTTCACTAACGTTTCTAACGATACAACTAGCGTTTAAGGTAGAAAATAAACGGAGCATATAAGCATAAATAGAAAAAGAAGCGAAAGAAACGAACGAGAAATAGCATTCTTTGATTAATAGATTTCGTGTTGAAGTCATGCCAACGCTTTTTTCTAGACGCTCGAAACTGTTTTCCTTGTTTTCATGGAATCTACTAAGTATAATTTTGAAAAATTATAATTACCGTGATTAGAGAAAAAGATGAAAAGTAAATTCAGTGTTACTGGAATAATTGGAAGATTAATCTAGCATGAACTGATCATGGAATTGAAGTTGAAAATGTTGTTCGCCCGAAACGAATTATGAGAAAAATCGTCCTTTTGGAATTATTAGGTGCAGGTACTTTAATCCTCGATATCGAACAGATATCCCAATACCGATGTACATGTATTTGAATTATATCATATTTCCACTCAGTCACTGATTATCAATCGTTGACGCAGTTTGAAGTCATTATTTCAAAATGACAAACGAAAATAAATCATTTTAACGGAACTTTTGCGAAGAATTGATGTTGAAATATATTTTTAAGAAAACCCACGATGATCCATATCCTACGTAATTTAGATAGAACGAAAATATGATGTAGGTATGTCAATCATAAGTTTAAAATATTAGCAACATTGATCATACTTTTACATAAAACACATCGAATATTCTTGAAATGAATGATTACTTTGTGAAAAAAAAGAAAGGGACTAGCTAGCATCCATCAAATTTTTCTTTTATGTTATTCTCCATTGTTACTGACTTCGATGTGATAAAAAAATGCATTTCGAAAAGAATCGACGCTCAAGGATAGAAATGGAAAAAACAAATGTATATATCATTGGATCGTAATAGGTATTGAGATGCAGACACACTATAAGTACACGTATCAATATCACATGTATTTGTACTCTATTTATGTACGCGAATGTTTCAATAATTAAACAAAAATCAATTTCGAAAAAATCTTGTTTCCGTTTTTTTTTATTCGACAACTGGTAGATCATGTTCATATTATGCAAATTATTATTAGATTGCAGATATATCCATCAAATTCTAGTAAAATTTCAAATATCCTATTTACAATATGCATTTGAGATTGCTATTAACAAACGTCGATTGATGTGCCGCAGGATTATTGAACAACCGACCGTATAAACAAATTGAAACGATTGGTCGACAGCCAATGATCGGTTCGAACTTGTGATTAATTAAGTTGTGTAGGAGCACATATTAAAGATGCACATGTATGAGTTTGTTATTGCGACAAGCAATAATATGAATCACTTGATACGGTTAGTGTCGATGAATAGTCAGTTGATTGCAGATAAAAATAATTGCGGCATCTTTGTTTAAAAATAGATTGCAGTTGCATCCATCGAAAACATATTTTGAAATTATTTCTGTAACATTAACACGAGTCGATCAATCGAGTTTTTGAAGTTTACTAGCTAAGCACTGAATGAGTAAAACAAAAAACATATTTATCCTCGATTGCAATTATCACGTGAATTTCAATATATGCGTTCGGTGCGTTCTAGACGTTCTACAGAATTATATATCGATGATGAGTCACGCTTTAATGAGGTTTCAAAGGCTAGCATTAATTGATAACAAATTTAACGAGCTTAACTGCTCTCGACCCTCGAAGACAGCGGTTATCTAAATGATAAATATTTTCAGTCGCTCGTTGAAAGAGATTTTGTAATGCCAATGAAACGATTGAATTAGTTGAACAGCGGCAAATATCATTAGCCGCATTTAGCTTCGTGCAATCTAAAATAGTTAATTAAAAATGCATCTGAAAATATTAAATAACATGAATAGTTTGAAACCTTTTAGTTTGATTAAAAAAAAAGTCCTAGTGTACATTAATATGCGAACGCAAGCAAGTAAATTAAATCAATAAATCGGAAGAACGAAGAAAAGTTTAATGAAAAATTGGATCGAAAGTAGCATTCAAATGTCGATAAAACGAATAACGGATAATACGCGGCTTTCTAATCCTTTAATTTTTTATTGCTCAGTCGATAAAGTGAATCGCGATGCGATAGCCATTGAGGTCAGAGGGAGGTTACACCCGTAACGATCCTGTGTTAGAATTCAAGGTTTTCATGGAAACCAAGTATGAAAGATGCTAGTAATCGTTCCGATTGTCGGTCATCCGCATTGTCGTTGTCTTTCACCGTTGTACCAACAGCAAAAGTATGGCAACCTCGTCAACCTCGATACGCCTTCGTCAATGATAAGATAAAGGTTAGCATGTGTACGTTCCTCGTGGAGTAGCAACCGTGGGCGTTGTTATATTTCGCTTTGCTCGTGTGCACTTCGATCTTTGCGTCGCGTTCGTTCCCGATAATGTTTCTTCTTTCTACTTACATGTTTCTTTTGTTCTTTTATTCCATTCCTCTCTGTCTTGGCGATAACATGAAAGAAAGCGAACGAACTGTGCAACGACTCGAAGAGTGTCGATGAAACGAAAGTTTCATTCTGCGAGATTAGCTTCGAATTCATACAGGTATGCACAGATATGCGCAAGTAGGCGCCATCGTGCGACCGCCCACGGAAAAGGTATATTTCTGCATTCGTATGTGGGCAAATGAACGATGCAACCAACTGTGACGTTTAACCGACGTACATATATGTGCGTATCGATAATCAGGTTGATTTTATCTATAGAGGGACAAGATGATACGATTCGTTCCCTGACGAATTTACATTTCACGAATTTAAAGTTGAAAATCCATTGGAGCATACAAATTCTTATAAATACGCGATTCATCTGTACGTGCTCACACATACGCATACGGAGGATGAACGTATGTATGCAATGCAAATATTAACACACAGCAATAGAACTATGTATATGCACTGTTGCACGTGTGGCGCTCTCCCAGTTAGCATGTACATAAATACACTCGGGCTTGCAATTTTAGCAAGTGCCGCTCTTCGTTCTGGAACATAAAAGAAACCTAAATACGTATTATCCTATATTATCTATCACGTGTCGTAATATACGGTGTACGGACTTTTTTCTCTAATTTCAATTCAATATACAGACTAATCATAAAGATATGATTAGTTGAATAAAGAAACGGGGCTTGCTCGAAATATATATATATATATATATATATATATATATATATATATATACATACATACATACTGGATAGTGGCCAATAACAGAAAAACTTGTACACTTTTAGCCTCAGACAAGATTTGATCAATCGTTCGATCAAAATAAATATCATAGGTGACTACCTGTCTCGCGTTTGCTAGATCCAAGTAACGTAGACAAGGATAACGGAAAGAACTGGCTAGTGCATTTTTTGCAAGAAATTGCGACCGCTACGCCCTTTTCTTTCACGCTCGCATTCTCACGTGTTTCTTGCCGCACAAATAAGGTAGGTAAGGGCTACATGAGTAGTATGGTACACGTAATTCAAAGGTGAGGTGTCGCAAGTCGAAGCAATGGTAAATAGAAGCATTTTATCTCGCTTGCTCTTACTCTCGATCCGGCGATTCTATCCTTTGACTGTCGCACCAAGCACATACACATATGCACGTGTACGCACACGTGTACGAATGCCTGAAAAGAGAGTAAGGAAAGCAAAGGCTACGGGAGTCGAAGTAAACGAACATGGATGAGAAAGAGGGAAAGAGAATAGTCGGCGTACATCATTTGGGCGCCGAGAAGTCTGGCGCGACCAGGCTAAGCCAGGCCAGGCCAGAGGCGCGTCTCTGGTTACGCGACCATTTGGGGCGCCAAGCATGGAATGCCGAGTGATGAGAGGAGTGGGGCGTAGGGCAAATAGAAGGGAAAACCATAGGAAGGCGAAAGAGAGAAAGAGAGAGAGAGAGAGAGGAAGAGAAAGACAGAGAAGAAAGTCCCAAAGGGATTAGTGGAAACGAAGGTAGACGTTCGAGCATCGTCATCGAGTGTCGAGCTTTGAATCGGAGAATCGCATGGAATGGCGTTGAGTAAGGGGGAGGGGGGATCAACGAAGGGGCCCTTGCAAGCTACATTCCAGCGGGACGCGAGTTTTCAAATATGGCTACCCGCGTGAATGTAGGTCCACGACCGATCGCACAACACGCACACACGTTCGACCTTACGAACTACAAGATCTCCTCTTCCCTTCTCTCTCTCCTATTCTCGTTTTTCTCTGTTTCGCCTTCATAATCGTTCGGAACGATTCCCTCTCATAACGTGCTCCTTCCCCCCTTCCTGCCTGCTCCGTCACACGCTTATACAGACACTAACCCACAGAAATCCCCCTTGCCTCTTTACACCATCGGGTTGTTGGTTTCCTCTCACCCCTCGCAGCAACCCGGACGGCCCAGCCGACCGAGCTGGCGACACCCTGTCTGGCAAGACCGGCCGGCGGACAAAGGAGGGGGAGCCTGGCCGCTGCGTTGCCACGTCCTCGGACTTCGAGCTGCACCTACCTTCGGTCCCAAGGACAAATCCGATGAACGTGCCAGCCATCGTGGCGTACTTAGGCGACTGCCGGTCTGCTACTGCTATGCCTCTTACCGATATTATTCCCAACGATCGTTCTTACTCTCGCTTCTCCACGACAGACAGAGAGCTCAGTCGTTCGAATACAAAAAGTTGAGTAACAAAGGAGAATAACGTAGCATTCAATAAAAAAAAAAGGAAAAGAAATGCAGCAATCTTTTGTTTTCAACGACTAGTATAAAATACCAAAGATGAGTCACACTCGCAAAACTATGCGAAGGTCAATAGGCACGTTCCGATGTTAGCGATTGTCACGTGTGCATACATATTTAGAAGCGACTCGGAATCGGAATCGGAGTGATCAACGCAAAAATAACTAGGCAGATTCTTAGAAATGTACTCGGGTGATCCTTCGTGGAACAAGAGAATTGGTTGGGTCTCTTAGTTTTGCTGGTGGCACGAATCGTGGAAATTTACGAGGCCTCGGTTCTTTTCTTCTCTGCAAGATCCGTCTCGCTCACTCTTGTTTCTCCAAAGTATATACTAACACGCAGCTTGCGTCATTGCTCGCAGGTCTCTCCGCGTCCGTATACGCTGCGGCCTACGTGCAACTCAGCGACATGGCAACCGCGCTTAAAGCTAAACATATTAACTGTCGGCTCACGCCACAAAAACAACATGATCTCATTCCGCTACGTATATGCAAGAAACGTGCGATCCGCATGCACGCTTTGAAATCTCATTCAGAGATAACCGAGAGGTGAATAGGAAAGGACATTCCAACGAAAAATAAAAACGCAACGAAAATTATGAATATCTAACCACCGTTCGGTAATGACTTACGACGGTAAGTCGGTAAAATGTTCGTAATAATCAACGAGGAACAATACAGATCGTATTACCCCACCAAGCTATAATAGAAACGACTCCTCAACCCTAATGAGACTACCACTACCAGCATAGCTGACACGGCCTCGGACACTTTTCCTGGAAGGCAAAATCCCCTTACCTCACCGGCCTTTCTCCTCATTCGACGCCAATAAAACTTCCTAGACGATGGTCGCCGTGTTGGCGCATGGTACAGCAAACTTTCAAGAATTGTACCGTATACGAAGTCTGACGTAGGTCTTCAACGATTTAACCTAGATAACACGCCTAATCTCAGCCGCGAGAAAATAATCGTAGCTCAACTCGAATCGAGACGCCTGGCTCATATTCTTTCGATGTTCGAAATTCGTTTCGGTCGTAATTCATCGATGTAGAAAGAAATTCTGCGTAGCATATGCTGCATGGCACAGCGATTGCCGAGAAAAGGCACGGTCGAGTCGCGAGAGGGGAAAGGCGAGCAAAAATCACGGCTCCATGCTGGCTAGCGCGGGCAGAGTTGGTAAGTGGTGAGCAAACGAGCGAACGGCGAGAGGAAGGCAAGCAGGCAAGCGGTCGTACGAGCACGGCAGACAACATGGCGCCGAGAATGTCGTCGTCACGCTAGCGTGACGTTTCCCGCGCGCGTCATTAACGGAAGTGAGCACACAAAATGGCGGAGTTTTACGGCACTGAGGTGTGAAAGAGGAGAGTGAAGAGGGGGGGGGGGCAGAAAGACGAGAGGGTGTAATGGGGGGAAAGGCGGGTGGGGCGCCTACGGGTGCGGGCAGTCAGGCAGGATGACGAGAGAGCCGTAGAAAGAGAGAAGTTGGTGGAGGTTAGGTCGGTGGCGCAAAGAAAGAAGAATGACTGGTGGCCAGCGGCGACGGTGGACTAGCGCCTGTGCTACTCGAGTGGGATGCCGGGACGTCGAGGGAAGCTTACTGAATAGAGAGAGAGAAAAGGACGAAGAATCAATCGTTCGCAGGGAGAAGAAAGAAAGAACGACAGTACGCTCGACGCGTACGGGAGTGGGGGAAGCACGGTGAGAGACCGAGAGTGCGGCAACGCGAAGGGGAACGGCACGGCAAGGGACAAAAGAGTGAGAGAGCGAGCTTGAAACGCGAGAGGGGAAGGGAAAGATCGTTTCAGTGGGAAGCAGCCGCAGTCGTCGCTGGTAGTGGGGATGAAAATTAGTTACGGCATCTACCAAGACCTAAAAGGAACTCTGTGCGCGGTGCGGCCAGGCCACTTCGTGCAATGTTACGCGTTAAGGTACCCCCGTGCGTTGTTGGCAGTGCCCGGTTTCGAAGCTCATCATCGTCGTCATCGTCATCGTTCTCGTTTTTGTGTTCGACGTGACGGTCAATTGTCACGCTACGAAAGAGTTCCGTGCGTTAAATACAACACGCGTTATGGCTCACGGCGAGGTGCTTGGTGAAGGAAATACAACAGTGAAAATGGTGCATCAGAAACAGCATCAACAACAACAGCAGCAACAGAACTCGAGGAAATCAGTCGGTGTGATGGGTAGCAGACGAATATTCGCGCCGGCCTTCAAGCTCAAGGTTCTCGATTCGTACAGAAACGACATCGACTGTCGTGGAAATCAGCGAGCCACCGCGAGGAAGTACGGGATTCATCGACGTCAGATACAAAAGTGGTTACAGTGCGAGGATAATTTGAGAAACAGTTGCGCCGAGACTGGGAATACTAACAGCGGAGTGATCTCGACAACGGTGATTTCTCCCGTGGGTGTTTCCAAGCCGGACGGTACCGTGACGGAAGCCACGACGGGGCCTGCCGTGACTCCAGCAGCGCCGGCCTTGAACCTCAGTCTCGCCAGACTGCACGGCGACGAGCTGGCTACACAGCAAGGGCCCCCACCTCTTCTTTCTCATCCTCCTCATGGTGGTTCACCCTCTTCGCTCCAATATTCGTCACAATCTGGAACGGTTGCGGCGCCGGTTTTATCCGTTCGTCTCGATTATCAAGAATATTCCGCCGGCAGTTCGGAGCAACGTCATCCTCGTCGAGAAACGGTACAGGATCATCGAGTACAGGTAACGATGGACGTTCATGGTTACTCAGAGACACGCGCGGACGAAGAATGCACGTACTATGTTTTAAATTCTGACGGGCAACCAGAAGGCGAGAACTTTATTGACGGTCGTAACGAGACAAAAGTATATCAGACTCTGACAGCGTATCGAGCGCCTCTTCATCAGGAACATCACCGATACACTGGTAACGAGAGTAACGAAATCGCGGTCACGACGTCGTCGTTGCTTCGACATCGTTCATCGACGCCAAATAATACTCGTCATCATAACCATCGATCTCAACAAAATTACGGAGATATTGATTCGTCTTCTTCGATGGATGGAAAATCATCGTCATCGTCATCGTCATCGTCGTCATCGTCATCGTCGTCATCGTCGTCATCGTCATCGTCCTCCTCGTCCTCCTCCTCATCACCACCATCGTACGGATCGTTGCTAGCGCCGTCCATGATAAAGACGGAACGAGCGAGCCCAGACTCGGCGGCGACGTCAGGGCCGTGTGAATCAATGAATTCTCCCGGCGTCTTGAGGGTCCCACTCTCACCGGTTTCGTATACAGCAAACGGCACCGGTTCCAACTCTAGCTCCAGCTCTACCTTTACCACGTCCGTTCACTTCGACACCTCACAGACTTCCACGAGTCCATGTTCGCACGAGCACGAGCACGAGCACGAGCACGCACACGCGTCACCAACCCGGGATTCCGAGAAACCGATCCCGCACCATCAGTCGCAGCAACACCAGAGAGAATCGAAGAAAACGACGACTACCACGATTCATATTCACGAAGAAAAGACAACAGAAGACATTGCTGAAGAACCAGAAATCGGTAGTAGGGCGACGATTAAGAAAGAGAGCCAACTGGAGGATGTTTCATCGGCGATCGTTAAAGAGGGAAGAGAAACCGCCGTCGCGAATTTGTACGTCGATTATCAATTACCACTTGCTACTACCTCAACGCTTGCCAATTCCTGTCCGGTAAGTCCCGTACACGATCGAGAAGGATATTCTTTACCCTCGAGCCCTCGAGGCGCGGCCAGCTCTGGTAGATCCAGCATCAGTTGCTCCGATAGCGAAATGGATCCTCTTGACTGTTCTTCCGGTAGCCACAATTCGTCCAACGACCTCGCTCGTCGACGATCTTTCTCTCTTCGATTTAAATTGGACGTTCTTGACGCTTTTCATCGAGACGTCGGCGTAGCGGGCAATCAACGTGCGACCGCCAGGAAATTTGGCATAAACCGGCGTCAAGTACAGAAATGGTTAGGGCAGGAAACGGAGTTGCGAGGCGAGATTGCCCTTCGTGGAAATTCCAGACAACGGCTCGGCCCTATCCAGGATGCCGCTTCCGGTGACTCACCGGTGGATCTGAGCACGTCGAACTACGTTTCGAAATTATCGCAAGATCGAATCGAAGTTGAATACGAGCAATCGCCACCGCCTCTGTACTGTTGCGACGTTGGTTCCTCCCCTTCGCAACATCTTCCGTACTACCAGCATTCAGCCGCGGGCTCTTCCGAGAGCGAGCCCGCCGTTTCTTGCAACCTCGCCTGTTGCATGGACGGCCACGCCGTACCAGTCGTATCGTGCTACCAAGAGACTTCCTTAAGAGGATCTTGCTCCGACTCGCAGACCAGGTTGTACTGTTATTCTCCCCGAGAATACTCCGAGACCACCTCGGTATTCGAACACTCGGAGGAATTGTCCTCGCCTTTCAAGAGACAGCACTGCACGCTCTCTTGCTGCTACGAAACCCTTCCGTCACCGAAGAGGCTCTGCTTGGAAGTTGAAGATTCGATCAGGATAAATTCCAATCAAGAAGTGCCTCCTCAGGAAATGCCACTCTGTCTGGTGAAACCGAAAAGACCCATCGATATTTCCCCGTCGAGAACGGAACCGGTAACGAGCACCGTACCGACGCCACCGGCATCTACTGTGCCTGCTCCTTCAGATCCAACGTTGAAGGACGCCATTCTATTCAAACCATATTTGGACAATCCCGTGAGCAAACCTAGCAAAGAGCACACGATTCAAAGAGGCTTGTCGCCAGTCAGTAATCAGAATGTCATCGTTAACAACAACAACAACAATAACTGCCAAAATATCTGTAATTTGAACGAAGGTAGGAGTCATGACTACGCTCTCGAACTGAGCTTAAGATTACCAATATCCTGGAGGACCCATCCGAGTCTGTACACCGAGTTTCCACAAGTCAGGAGTGCGTTCGTTAGATATCCAGCAAGTCCTCATTATACTTAATTGGTAAATCACGTCTAATCCTCGATTACGCGAAACAGGAGCGACCGGTTACTTTATTTTTTGGTAATATCGATTCATTCTTAAATTAGTCCCAAAGAATCGATATCTCATACGAACAGTTTTTCGAGAAACCGATATTGAATCAAATGTCGTCGGTGATACTTAATTCAGGAATCAGTAAAATGAAACTGTAATTAATATTTTATCAACATCAAAGACATTGAGATTGATTCCTAGGTAGTCGTCGAACGGTAAATATTTTCTGAAAAGGATTTACCGAAGCAGGATCGATCGGTACGTGATCTACGACACGTCGTGATGCCACGTAAGCGTTTATCATTTTTCTCGGTCGCCGGTGTAGCGTCATACGTCGCGATAAAGTCTTAATCGACCATTGGATAAATCGGGATGTGGAAGGAGATATTGTACAGTCTCGTCTTCGCTCGGCATCTTCCAACTTTTTCGGATTTAGCCTTTTTTCTCCCGCTATTCTTCGCAAAGTTTTCTCTCTCCTCCTTCTCCCCCCCCCCCCCCCCCGCCGCGATGAAAATTCGCTGTAAAGTGATACACACGCGGGGGAGTTTTTTTTCTGCGTCGGTTTTATCGTCGAGATTAGCTCGTTCGACGGCTATCGGCTAGGCCGTTTAGAGGTCGAGTGTATTCGCTATAATTACGGAATTATGTCAGTCTGAGCATGATATCGATCACGAGGAAAACTCGGTAGCGTGGTTTCTCGCGCGACACTATGCCGGTTGCGTAACACAATGCGACGACACCGCCTTTATTTTGCTGTAAATTTCTTTCGTAGGAAATACGTTCGTAATCAATCGTGAGAAACAGTTACCGATTTTTCTTCTTCAATCGATATCCCGACACTTGACTTTTCCATAAATCGACATCGCTCCTCTCGTTTTCGCGTTCAGTCTAGGATTGATCTCTAGATATCGTTTAATTGCTCAAACAATTTCTTCCATGTGCGTCGTGCACGATGCGCAAGTATTATGACAGGGTTTTGTCTCCATTTTTTCTCTCTTTTTTTCTGTGAAACTCTCTCCCCTTTCGACCAGTCATGTGATTTATTCGCTTTGGCATCTCGTTCTCTTTTCCTTCGTATTCGATCAAATTTTCTGTAAATAACTGGGCGAATACTGCCGATGTGTTGTTACGTCCTTGCCGATTCAAATGGTTTTTAAATATGTGAAATCGGCATTTTTCCTATACTGTCAAATTCACTTGGTCTTTTAGATATTTGTAAAAAAAAAACTGTCGGTGCTACAATAAATTCTGTTCATAATCACGCGTTCATAGCAGCGTATGCGTCAGCACTGTTTGTCAATCGCCTTATAGCGGGCGGCCAGATAACAAAATATAAACTAATCTAAACCCACTTCTTATCTTTTGTTTATATAAATCCAGTGTGTGTCGCCGACGTTAATTCGAGTTAACCGATATTTTATTATTCGCAACCAGCACTGACACAAACGCTATCACGGACGCACAATTATAAGCAAAATTTAGACAGTTTTTTGCAAACATGTATTATCTCTATTACAAGTCCGACACAGAAAAATGTTATATAAACGTACATATATAGAAAAAAGGTTTGTAGAAAATGTTATTTATCCATATTCAAAATTCATCGAAGTCAGAGAGGACATGACTCATTGGCAAATTGACCAATAAAACTAAATATATCGGTGTGGGAGGATCGAGCTGAATAAATTCGAATTTCTAAGGTGTTGTGCGTGTTTATTAAGAAGAATTTGACCCGATCGTCTCGCTTGCGTCGCCATTCGTGGATATTTTTGTATCGAGTTTGCGAACCCGAGAAGGAAGGAAAGGGACGAAAGATCGAAGAAGGATTTGACGAGAATTTCGTTACATACTCGAGCCTTCGAGGTCACCATCCGTGCCTTTCTTCTTATTGATTCTAGAACAAATTTACAGAGCGTAATTTCGAACAAACTTACAATGTAGATTTAATCGTATACAGAACTATATTTTGTATAAATTTGTATGTTGATTCTGAAATCGGCGAGAACAAAAAGGGAATTTTAACATATCGGACTTGGAGTATGTACTGTCAACAAACGAAATAGCAGTAAAAGAATTTAACGTTACTTTTTTAAAGTTATTTCAAAATTTCGAAATATCTATAATGCAACAAAGTAACTTTAAATATTTTTATTGCTATTTCATTTGTTGACTGTATGTATTCCAAGTCCGGTGTAAGACTGATCGTAAGGAGAGATTTTCAAAAAGAACATATAAGAACGCTCCGTAAAAATCCGCGTGCCTTACACTATGTAACATAGAAATTAAAATCACACAGGGACTCAAAGCTGTTTCAGCATCGATTTAGAAATACGTTCGCGATCATATTTAGGATGGCGCACGGGAGGAATTATCTTAATTATTCTTATAAATTATTCCAGGCGTTTATATCGTTTCTGGTGTTCGTTCACTGACCAGCTTATTTCGATTCCCGAGTCGAAAACGTGTTAATTTTTATCGTGTAAACAGTCAATCTTCGAGTCTGTCGCGATGAAGAAAGTTTCTGAATCAGGGGTCGATCGCTAAGAAAAAAAGAACTCGGAAGCCTCGTTCCGTTTTCTGCGTCTAATAATCGATCATTATCTATTGGAGTCGATTGGAATACGAGATACAATTTGCGCGCAGCGTGTGCCACGATCGGTGAAAATAGAGTACGGTTCACCGTGAAAGTTTCCCTCGGATAGGAAACCAAAAATAGCGTTCCACGAACGTTCTGCGATCCAGCGATTGAGCACGTCGCAGCAAAGAAGGGCAATTTTGTAAATTACCATCGCAGACAGAGCAGTTACGTCAATGTTTCAATATTCAGGCTCAATCGAGCTCGTTCCAAGCGCGTCTAATCTCACGCGTTGCGACAGTCGCGTGCATTATCGACCAGTGAAAATGCACTTGTACTCCTCGTGGATCGCAGCACGCGCAATATTTAGCTCGACGATATTTACCTGAACGCGTGTCTCTACGAATAGCAGAAACTACATTACTCCAGTTTTCTACTCTTGTTTCCATCGAAATTTATCGAAATTCATCTTTCGGACAATCAATCGACTTCGAGAATCGAAAATTTGCCAAGGTGGGAAAGGAAACGGTATTATTAACCTTGTCCGCGTTCATCGATAGGGTCAAGGTGGCAATGTACAATAAAATGTAGCGTAATCTTAAGCCATAATGAATTATATAATGCCATAACAATGTTTTACATAATAAATGTAGCGTCGAACCGACTGACGAAAGAGCGGGAGAGAGAGACAGAGTGAGCGCGTTCGTGCATGCTCGATAGCGCGAAAAATAAATGCGTGCGTGAGATTGCGTGAGTGCGGCGCGCGTTTCGAACGTGCGCACGCGTATGTTTCGTATGCACAGCCCACAAGAGTCTATTAAACGAAGCATAAAGCATTGTACAAGCAATATTTTTTAAGTGCATCAAACTGTGTGAACGGAAAGTGAGGAGGGAGGGGGGAGGGGCAAAGGGACACGGAGGAGAATGAACGATGTTGGTTCGAAATGGTAGGGAGAGAAGCTCCGTAGGCGAGCCCCCGCGTTTTAAACCTACGTGTAGGCAAACCACACACACATACACACACACACACACACACACACACACACACACACACACACACACACACTTGTATCGTATATATGTAAAAAAATTTATATTATAATGTTAAACGATAGAGACAAAAGGATATATATATATATATATATATATATAAATATGTATATGTATACATAATTATTATATTTTATTACAAAGTTGTATGTAATGTACAATCGAAGCGTCTGAAAACTCGCCCGGTGCCTTCTAGAGATCGCTCGTGCCTTACAGCTTCGCTAGCGTGAGAAGGAATCAAGAACCAAAGTGTCTCGCGTCCTTAGAACGAGCCACGTATCTTTTCACGTTCTCTCCGTGGCGAAGAAGCGGTCCCGTGTGTGGCTCCTGGCAAGGATACGCTCCGCAGAAAGAGAACACTGGTGACTTGTCCAAACGTGTAATAATATCAGTATTCAAATTTATTTGTCTATTTATTGATCGCTAATTTAATTGCGTCAAATAAAAACCAGCCTTTTCTTCTTATCTTTTTTTTTTTTTTTTTTTTCATCAGATCGATCAAGATATCGTATAAATTTAACAAATTATTCTTTTCTTCGTTTCTTTTTCCCTCTAATATATATATAATATTTCCAGTCCGTCCACTGTACATCTCCAGTCATTCTGATTGATTATCATTGAAGTTGCATTCAAATATCATAAATCATCCAAATGATAAATGAAAAATTGCGTTAGTCGAACGTGAACTCGTTCTGAGGGTTGATCGAGAGCTAGAAATCAACAAATCGGGTTCCCTCGTCGAGAGAGGCAGCTCACAGTGTGATAATCGTAGAATCGCCGATATCTATGGGGCTTATCTATTTTTTTTCTCTCTTTGTACAACTGAGATTCGTTGGCGAGTAGCGTTAAACAACGCCGAAAGTAACGATACTCCGTATATAATCTGTCCGCGTTTTTCTCAATTTGTCGGCAAAATTTGACCGATTATCAACCATATCCGTTATTGTGATTCATCGAGAACAACGTGCGATAGCGTGAGAGGAAGAGACTGAATTTATTCGGAGAGAAAGCGAGAGAGAGAGAGAGAGAATGATTGATCCTAATGTACGGTGAGACAGGCATCATCAATTTGTCGTTTATCGTCTTTTTGTATCCTCGAAAAAATAAAAATCATTATATTAAAAATTGTATTATATACACACGCGTAGATTATGAAAATTCGAGAGAAAATATAAGAGATTATTTTAAAAGAAATCTCCGCATTTGTTATTTCCATTCTGGAGTAATTATAATATCCTTTCCTTTTAACGTTTACTGCGCAATATATATTCCACTCATTAAAAATTTTCTTCTTTTAAAATTTCAGTTTTACCGTGAAATCAATCTTGTCACATTTATCGAATTATCAAAAATACTATAGGACGATCTTTTATTTTTGAACTTTTAAACAGAGATTACCCGATGAGAACATACTTGATTATATGGAATTTCTCAGAGACGCTTACATGCATGACAGACTAAGCGTCATGAGTAAACCGGATAACTGGCAATTTGAAGAAAATTGATAGAATCGAGCAAAGATACACGGATTTGCAACTTCACTTCATTGCACAACGTATGGAAGAAAAGATTATTATAATTAGAAATAACAGATACATATGTTTTTTATGTGTTATCGAACCTTCAGCTATTTATTTTACACTTTTTTTCTATGATATATTAACAAGAATAAAGTTTCAACATTTTGATAAGTATCAAATAATTTATGTACATTAAAGAATAGATTTTAAGTAGTTCAATGTTATAATTAAAAACTCGTAAAAAAAAATATATATAAATCATTATCACTCCAGTTATTGTTCAAACAAGTATGTTTTTCTTTCCTTTCTTAGTGGAGATGATAATCTTATCTAATGAAACGTTTCACACGCTAAAGAAACTCGTGAAATGCAATGTCTATTTTGTTACATTAAATTCAACTTAAAATATATAATTACGACACGAACTTCCAATATATTAATGTCACCCGTTTAGAAATTTTCTCATTATTTTATTACTAGCGTTATACGTACATATTTGTGATTAAGATAAATGCATATTTCCGCGATACTTTGAAATAATTCCGTCGTCATTTAAACAAGGACTGAAGTCATGTCGAAGATAAGGACAAGTTAATTTTATGATTCGTGCACTCAAAGTCACATCGAATGTACACTCATATAACGATGTGATCTACAATCAATGCAACCGATGCATTGTTTCCGTTATCACGGTTGATTGGTAGTATCCGAGGATCGACGATCGAACACGTACTCGCTAAACTTTCTAGGCACGCAAGTATACGTCTGCCTGCACGCCATGCAATTGCTGTTCATTGACCGTGCACTTGTGTCGACAAATGACGTAAAGGATCTCTAATGTTCCTAATTCTTTTTTTTGATTGCTAAACGCAATATTTTCACTCTTCTAACTTCACTAAAATTTTTACATTACAATGAATTATTTGAAATTCCCATTAATCAACGATAATTTGAAGAAACAAAACGAATTGCAGCTGCTTTGAACTTATCTAGAGACTGAGAAGTGTAATACGAGCAAGTTGGATGCGTGCATTTGATGACGCATATTTCCAGAATATATACATAATTAAATTGGATTAGTTTGGTTCGACGTGTTGAATTCTACTTAATCGCAGTTTATTTAAAGTTGTGTATATTGTTCCGAAAAGTCCCAGTTCTCGATCGACGTGAAATTTTTGAGAGAAGAGAAGAGAGGGAGGAAGGAATATTAAATTTTATCTTCGGATATTTATTCGTTACGAAAGTATTAATAAAAAAAAACTTCCAGTACAATTGCATTTTATATATACAGATGTTGCAAATATTGGGTTGGCAACTAAGTCATTGCCGCTTTTGTCGATAGATTCACTCTACACTTTCTTTTGTTTTGTTAACGTGGTCAGAGCATCTAACCTATATTTTTTTCTTACTGTGTGGACTTCTACTTTTAATTAGTAAAAAAATTATATCGATTAGTTCTTTAGTTTTGTTTTTATCCCAATTTAAAAATGGAAAAACAGGACGTGCACTTCCGACACATTTTATTGTATTACTTCCGAAAAAGCAAGAACGCATCGCAAGCACAAAAGAAGTTATGTGCCGTATATGGAGATGAAGCCTTAAAAGAAAGGCAGTGTCGAAATTGGTTTGAAAGATTTCGTTCTGGTGATTTTTCACTGAAAAATGCACAACGATCTGGCCGCCCAGTCGAAGTGGATGAAACCCATATCAGGGCCATTATCGATTCAGATCGTCACAGCACAACACGAGACATTGCAGAGAAGCTCAATGTATCGCATACATGCATTGAAAAAAAATTAAAAACCCTTGGTTATGTCAAGAAACTTGATTTATGGATCCCTCTTATTTGAAATCGGCAATGACTTAGTTGCCAACCCAATACAACTCTTCTCGTTGTGATAGTCTTCATCTGAATCTTTTCACAGATGACGAGATCAGACTCACAGAATCAGTATTTATAGGGTTTCTCGCCTAAACTCGATTATTCATAATAACATCGCGGACAAAGGTTATAATGCAAACCTAGTTTAATTATACTGATTGTAAATAGAATACCGAGCTGATGTCGCTATATGTCATTGGCTATTTGACAGCAAACTATGCAGCAAAACGGTGATTAATAATCAGAATTCAATATATTGTACCAAAAATACTTTATATGAATATTATAAAAATATTTTTTATGAATATCTCGGAAATTAATAAATGTTCGAAATTAAAATTTTATATTTGAGATTCTTCCAATCTCCCTTCAATTCTCTTAAACTTTCATGTCGACTAGAAACTAGTGTTTCTCAAAATTATAATATATCAAATAAAATAACGTTGACCAAAAAAGTTAAATTTGGTTGCAATTTATAGAAAACTCTTGACATCAGTCGTATGAATATAGAGAATTTCATTATCGACAATGGCAGTACAGTTGCTCTGATTTATCGATACTTCTCTGATATCAGTATTTCTTCGAAAGATTATTAAATATCTTATCATTCTCATATTGCAGGCCATGTTCCATTCTTTCGGTACGTAATTAATTCAGAGTCATTTGATGTAATTGAAGTTGTAAATGGAAGCAAATGTAAACCACGATAACTCTGTTTGTAAGTTATATTTGTAAGTTATGTTTATATTTATTCTAGTCGATTCAATTTCAACTGTATTAAAAAATAAACGATATTTATCGAAAGTTCTCTATATTAAATCGCAATTCGTTTTTATTGAGGCCACCGCGTGCGCGCAAAGCAGACCTTGAATCAAAGTATGACTGATGCAACGTTTCAATCAACGCCAATAAATGTCACCGACTGGTGCAATGCAATTAGGAAGACTACAGTTACATATGCAAACCAAAATTCATATCAATGTTACATCTGTATTTCGATATATACTTCCAAATTGATCTCCTTGAATTAAAATTACAGTTATGCCAAGCTAATTTTTCTTCAGAAAGTTGCGAGACTGCATAGCGTTGTATTTTTTGCTAAATCATTTCGTATTCAAAGGTAATAAACTACTGTCTAATGTTAAAAAGTTTACAACAGGATTCCGCACGTCTGGCGTCTTCAACCGGAAATTCGAAAGGGATACCAAAAAGTTTCTGGCTTCGTTCCAATAGACATGTCTTCTCTGTTTGCAAGTTAAAGATCAGCAGCGTGGCGACAATGTCTCAAGTTTCGTTGATTATTCTTACCGTGTACTTCTTGTCCGTCCGCCGGTACTACTACATCAGACAGTGAATTTCCAGCAATCTTAAAAACCAGTTTGGATCGTATTTTATCAACCATCTTTCATTCAACAAAATTGTTCAAAAAAGTTGGACATTCCATTTTAGCGGTATAGAGATTACATGTTCTTAAACTTGATTAGAATTGTAGTAGAGTTATCTGTTAGGCAAATGCTAAAAAAGAAACGATAGTTCTACAATTCATTGAAATCATTATCATTTTGATTAAACAATAATTTAATGTCAAAGAAGAAAGAGAAGAAACAAAGGAAAAACGACATCGCATCATGAAAAAAAAGAAAAGGAAATAAAAAATAAAAGAATATTAATATTAATTCTGAAAAGAATGGGAAAACGACGTTTAGTGTGTCGTGAAAGCCCGAACAAAGTTTATTTTTATCCTGTCTTAGACGAACGTGTACCTTCTCTCCACCGTTTCTCCTGCTTGTTCTCGTTCTTCTCAGAATATTTATTTCATTCTTTTTTAGAAGACATTCACTCCCAAGATACGAAGAATATGAGTCTTTCTTGATCGATGTTCTTGCTATTTCATTAAACAAAGAATTTTTTATGACGATCGATGTGACCCTACTTTAATTTATAAATTGTGTTACAGATTTCCTATATTTGAAGTTCATCGAAAAATATCGTAAAAAATATAAGTCGTAAATGACGGAGCACTATGAATCGCCCGAAGTAAAGACCATACTGACCAAGGAGGAGATTCACAAGAGATATCAAGACACAGCTCTAACCATATTTAAGGTAATTAATTATTTATTTACATACACCTATCAGTTATATTGGAATTTCAATTAAATACAGAAATAACATTTTATTAATCTCCTGTTTGAACTTAAGAACATTTTAGTACATAAATTGTGTTTTAAGAACAAAAATTTTATATGATTATGTACATTATATTGTAATTGTTTTAATGTCTCATAAATCTCTACGTTTCAGGAGCAAGAAAATAAAGAGGAAGCTGTAAGCTATTTAACTTTTGGTACGAGTCGCAGAACCATGGAGTACAGCAACTACGGAAATCATCCTGTTATTGTGCGGAGACCAGCCGGTTCTTTGGTAACGCGTAATAATAGTACCATATCCTCGCAGATATTAAGAATATATCAAAAACCACGAGATAGCTGTGCGATAAATTAATTTATAATTCAATTATGGTTGGTTATGATTGCAAATTAAATAATCATATTTTTATTTTGTAATTTGATATCTTCAATGTCTTGTTTCCTTCACTCCTTTCTTTTTTCTTTTAAATAATCGATTCCACTAAAATATTCACATTATTTTTGTGATATCAAGTAGTAGTTTATATACATAAATGATTCTTTAAATATTTATATAATCATATTTTTACAATATACAATATATTTTCGAATACATTATTGTTGATTGAATTATACATTGATTGATCTATAATAAACATGGTCCAATATCGATTCGACCTGATCACAGGTCTACATGTTGCAATTCCGACAAAGTTTGCGTACGTTCGTGCATTACAAGAATATAAGCAGCAGTTATAGTTTTGTATAGAAAAATTAGAACATCATTTTAAACGACCTTGTATAAAATAAATATGCGATGAAGCATGTAAAAATTAAAAAGATCCATGGTAATTGGATCTTAAGTAAAATGCCAATGATATTGGCGAGAGAAAATAGCACTAAACTCACGGTTTGTGAAATTTTCATTGATGCTCAGTTAATTCGTTGTGGGTTATGTCAGAATTAAATGTAAAAAATTATCAGGGTAACTCAAATGTTCTGACATCCACTGAAGGGGTGTTTCCAAAGGTAGGATAATACCATGGGTGAACACTGTAACTATATAAGAAACAATATGTAGCACATACAAAACATTCACAAATAAATGAAAGAAATATTTACTATTTTCATTATCTGGGAATACTTCGTTCAATAAATGCCTCAGTGTTTTTCTTTGGCCTTCTTCATTTATAGGTTTTACAAGTTTTTGTACATACTTGTCTTCACTTGTATAACATCGAAATGGTATATATTTAAAACCTTCTTCAATATTACTAGCCTCCATAAGTTTGCGATTCACAGACCAGAATTGATCAAACTTGTCATTCAGTAAACCAGACCACAATTGATTGTGATCTTTCTTTTGCATACTAGACACAATCTGACCTCTGTGCTTTAATACATCTGCTTCCTTTATACAAGAAAGAAAGTATGCTTCCACTACTTCTCTAAAATTTAAATTCATTCAAACCAAATATTTTATTAGAAACAAATCAAATCATATTCTGAGATATTCACTTATTTTGACAGTGCATCAGTATATTTTCTGGAAACCGATCAAAGTGAACGACGATATTCCATGGTAATTCCACGTCATTAGAATAAATATCCAAAAGGACACCAATTGGGTAGTGCCACTTCAGGGGAATACCATTAAATTCTAACCACATCTCATGCTCTTGCTTACTATCACTCTGTATATGTCTTATAAAATGTTTTCGTACCTAATCAAAGAAGAAACGAATAAAATGAAAACATATACATACTGATAATATTTTATTTATATTGTTTACCTTATCTGTGCAGAGTGGAAAATAACTTAACCTAGATACCATAAGATAAAATGGATCAGGTCCTTGTAATTCACATATTTCTTCAGAATCAAGCGTGAAACAGACAGGAATTTTGCCGTCCCAAATTTCTCTCAATACCTCCCTGTCATTCGCCATTATGTATACGATAACAGATAATATTTATTCTATTTTATTCGGACCATTAATAACAATTAAATATCCTGAAATGAAAGGTTATGTTTGCTACAAAAATTGACTATATATTCAAACATTATTTACAATCATCGACTAAAGATATGATAGACATGACATTAAATGGAACTTTGTGTCTCAGGTTGTGAAATACCAACCTGGAAAACATCAAAGTGTTTCTTGCGCCCTCTGTAATTTACTACGACAAATATAAAAATCATGTTTAACTTGATTGCAGAGAACGATAAATTTAAAATTAATTTATTCGTGAACAGGACTATTTTGCAAATAACTTACTTTAAACCTTTATATTAAAATTATACTAAAATTCCTTCTCGTGTTGATTATTCGAGGATCGTTGAACAGATTGTTAACAATTAAATAATTATTTAATTTTATGTTTATTGAAATCGTTTAATTATATGCAAATTACAAAAATTACAAATATATAAAAATATTTAAATTTTGCAATATTTGTGCAACTAGTAATCTATATTACATATGGAAATAATGTGATGATATGATATTTTTATAAGCTAATTTATAAATATATATTTTCAAAATATATTTCTTTAACGTAAATGTAAATAACTTAACGAGGTATACAAGATATCTCAGGGTGATATAATCGAGTAGAAACTACGTGAAGAAAACGAGTCGAAAAAAAATAATAACATTTTTTCATCAGAAAATTGAATCTGAAAATTTATCAAGCATACTTGAATTTGACAAAAGAACATTCTGTTTTGTGTTAAAAATATAGAATAAAATTGTAGAATAAAATTTTTTCGTTTAAGATGTCATTTTCAAAGAAATAGATTTTAAATATGTTTCGTTGAAAACTGCCTTAATACATGTATACCTACCTCATAAATTTTCAAATTCGATTTTCTTGAAAACAAAGCATCTTACAAAAAAGTTTTGTAACTTTATATATTCTTTGTTCATTTTCGTACCTTCTGTAGAATAGCTTTCTGTTAATCATTCTTTCCTGTCACGCGTAGAACCAGCTAAATTGAAGTATAATATTGATAAACTTTCAAACTGGATTTTTTCGAAGACGAAGGCTTTGATGAAAAAATTTTATTCTTTTCTTTCGATTCATTTTTTCACGTAGAATTATCTTCTGATCGATTATACTACCCATCCTAAAACATTCTGTATACTTATGTACTTTGTATAAAATTTACGTTTTCGAAAGTACATCTCGAAATTTAAACGGATTAAAAAAATAGAAATTGGAAAGATGCAAAAGTTCACAAACTAATCCTCTGAATTAAATTTTCTAACTAATTTTTTCAGAAATGAAAATTTAATCGATTTGGAGAGATGATTAAATAATGACTATCGATACAGTGATGTCATCGAGCAATCGATTTACTAGAAAGTATATATGTATATATTTGTACTTGAAATGCTTTCAATCATTTTTATAAGATGGCGCTATAAATGTTAAAAAAATTTAGTCGATAATTTAGGAATCTATGTACCATTGACTGATAAAACTGTGACAAAAATATAATAATTTCATATAATGTAAATACATAAACACATAAATACTTTGCGTACAGATTAAATCATGTACTAATCATGTTCTTATCGAAGATAATAAAAAGATAGGGGATACAATAAAAAAATTGGCGTAATTCTTTTATTTTCTTCTATTTATTTATTTGTTTATTTCTCTGAATTTTTAAGTTTCTGTTTTTAATAAAGCAAACATTTTTAGTGGACAATTTTAAACTTGAATCATTAGTAATGTAACTAGACGAACTCGAAGCGATCGCATAAAATAAAGCGCGATAATACAGGAAATTATCGAAGAGACATGGTTATTTCAAACATAAATAAGCAAGACAGATTTCTTATCAGTTAAGCGATGTTGGACGAGTGTGCGTTATTATCAGTCGAACCTTTGAACTTTGAGAGGACAGAAAGAAAATTCTCTTTTCATCGTCACCGATAGGAGCTTCTATTTCATTCTTACTGCTTATAGAAATCGTGTATAGACCATGATGTCAATTAGTTCAGTCATTAATTCGTTAATGCGACTAAACAGCATCAATTTTAACCACCTGTTGTTAATTCTGCTCCGAGCAGGCTAATATTAAATTTCCGAGTGGCACGTACATATTACGATGCGTTTAAACATCCATTTCAACGATTAATCTCTTAATTGTTTGTTATATAACTTATCGTATTATTTACAAACTTTTACGAACGACGCGCATTAAGCACAAACCTTGGTTTCCAAAGTGTAATTCTTCCCCAGGGAATTATTCAAAATTATCTGTCCAAATATACCTATCGTCTTATCGTTATTTTATTGTATTCAAAGTTGAGCATGTATGCGCGCATCACAGAAACTTTGAAAGAAACAAATTACCGTCATAAACTGTGTTGGTACTCGATTCAGCAAGAAAATTCTGCAACGTGATAAACAAGACATGCACGTTGGTTTATTTACCCGGTGCTAGATTCGCGGTGACTATCGGCCGACAGTATTTATCAGTTTACTGTTTTTTCTGTAGGCAGAATGTTTGATCGCGCAGTCCGGTAATAACTGGCGTGCCTCTTTGCGTAGAAATTGCAAACGAGCGAACGGCACGGCATCAATTTCGCGCACAGCTGCACGTAGTGCCGCGTGTGCGTCTGGCTCGTGTCTCCACCAACAGTCTGACCCGACTCTCCGTCCCGATAAATGAAAGCTTCTGATAAATTCGTCTTATAAACAGCAACTCGAGACCAAGGAACGATCGGGGGTGAAAATTTCATCGTATGAAATAAATACATACTGGGCAATTAATATGTATCATATATCACGTGTATCCGACAATAGAACTATCACTAACAAGATTTCCGTTTCGTTTCTCTTAATTAGACATAATAATACGATAGTGATGACGAGGAACTATTTTTATCGTGTTTACAAATAAAGCTATCATTAAAAAAGCTGCATACATATTACTGATAAAAAGAAATCGCACAAATTATGTTATCGTTATTAATTGGGTTATCATATTGGTCGCTTCACGTGTATTCGGCTGTCAAAAAACAGGACGCCCACGCCCAGACGAGGCGTCAATCTGGCTAAAGTCATCGACGGGTCTATTCTCGGCAATAGCTTTTGATTGAAAATGAATGTCTCTTGGCGATAAATGTATGAAAAAACGATTTGATGGATCTCGAATCTTCAAAGGGTGAAAGAGATGGAGTCTATCTACAAAAGTAACATCTTTTTGCCAAGAGGAACGCACGGACATATCTTTCGAGAACGATTACTACCAAGGCTGTAGTTTATACCGCGATTAATTAGCAAAAATTCCGAGGGAGGTAGATAAAAGACAATCTTTTTCTGTTTTTCTTTCCACGTTGAAGACTGGCTCTAGTCACATTGACATCACTTTGACCAACAGTCTAAGAAAATTAAGTTTATATAAAACATTATCCAGAATCGATCACAATTACGACAACCAGATTGTTTATGCGTATATAAGAAATTTAGAGTTACAAAAGTAAGTGGCATACAATTGTACACAAAACTGTGTAAAATATAATCTTCATAATATTTCGAGAGTGAAATGAATTTTTACTCGGATTTCATTTCTTTATGTTATTATAAAAATATGAATATGCATAAACATTTTACTGGTAATAAATAATATATATAAATTGGATATATTTCAGTCTGTTCTTACGTGAAATTTAAAAATGTTTTTAATAAAATTATTAAAGACACGATAAGAACTTACGTATTGTTGGAAATTGTGTTTCAAATTTGAATATTTGAATTTAAATATTTAAACTTGAGTTTCTCAAAGAGATAGATTTTCCAAGGGAAGAGTGCGAACGATGATGCTTTCAGCTTCAATTTACATTTCATCTGCTTCTGTCTGGTTTTTGCTGTAAAAATGAAGCGACAAGCAAAGGGGAGAACCTATCGGAGGAATAAAAGACATTTCGTCTGCGCTGACACGATCCGCAATAAAAGCTCGATTTATAAGACAACCTTCGACCTCGGTAAATGGTTCGCAGTTATCTTTACCACGTTGCAACGTCGAAGAATACAATCGTGAATACAAGTGGCAAAGTTCTACAGGCACCCAGGAAAATTTGCCGTGAAAATTGGACTGAAAAACTGGAAAAGTATCATTTGCCACCGAAAATCTCTACTCGAAAAGCGATTGATCAATGACGAAGCAAAGTCGGTACAAGTAGGTACAAGTGGTAAGAGACTTTTAAGAGATCTGTTCGAAGGATCTCTGGTCTGAGCGTGACCGTAATTTCCAACATTCCTAACTCGCAGGCAGTCTTTAATTTCCTACGTTTTCAGAGTCATTGGCCGCACCCACTAAAATCCTTGATTCCATTGATTACGACAGAAATCATTAACCATATCCACCATACGATTACTACAAAACTCTCCATTACTATCCAATCGAGTATCGCGTTTACAGACAAAATATGTTTTTCAATTTCGACGAAGAACCAAATGCGATGGTTTTATAACTATTTTGATAGTTGGAGTCGGAAGAACGGAGATCACGCGAGCACGCGCCAAAATAAAGTAGACGTGAATGCTCGGTGTATGAGCCAGCGCTTCCGGTGTCTCGGTACCGGAACTGCACGCCCGGCCGGCTCGCTGTCGCGACGAGGACGAATCGCTCGCGGCAGAACTCGCCCAAAGTCATTTCACGCCCGGCGGAGCGCGGAAACGGGCGTTTACTCGAGATTTTCGTTCATAAATCAAGCGTCGAGCTTTCATGCAGCCCCTCTCTCCATCGATGGGTCATCGACTCACTCTCACGGGGGGGTTGCGCCGCCATTCAGTCGCTTAATCGACATCGCTCTGGTTTATCGAGATCGTTATCGTGGAATTTTGTCTACACACCGGAAACGGAAGGGTTGGAATTACGGCGTAGTTCGATCGCGTGTCAAAGAAATACTACCAAACGAACAACTTATATTTTCGGTACCGCAACAACCTGAAGTTACATTTTCGTGATCGAAAGAAAATATTTGTGCGTTGAAGCCAAAAATATTTTTGCGTCGAGTTTTCTCACTCGGCCGTATTCACGCTTCCCTCCAGCGGGAAAAGCCACTGCACCGACTACACACTGAGCGTGGAAAACTCTCGAAACGCGATATTATTTTGATTTAAAAGAAATCAACAGGTGATCGCCGACAGACGGGTAGCGAGTGTCGAAACCTATAGGCTCTCCTCTACCTGTTTCGGATCATTTTCGATGTTATCCCGCAACATATGCCCGACAAGGGGCAGATGGTAAAAAAGCGCTGAGCCGAAGCAGCAGCGTGTGACACGGGACAGTTTAAAGGGCCGTTGCTGCTCATCGAGCCCAGTCACCAATCACTGCCCTCTTTTGATTTCGGCGACGCTGCACGAACGCATCGGCCGTTGCACTCTAATTATCCGTGGATGCTCCTGTAAACGGAGACTCGCGCATTCACGATGCTTCCGACGCCTCCGGTTAAACGATTCGACGGAGCCAAAGACGAAGAGTCTCGCTTCGCAAGGGAAGAATCTCTCCGTGGAGAAAGATATTTCTTTATTACTCCTCTTAGCGAAAATTCAAAAGCCGACAAGTGGCATATTTGACGAGTACCGCGGTCGATATTATTTATGCTCGTCGCCTCGACCATTTCCTTCGATTTTGCTCCTCTAGATCTTTCTCGTCACTTACGTTCGGCCATCAAACAGGATTTTCAGCAGATGAAAACTCGATCTCGCCGGAAGCAGTGAAGATTATTTCACACCTTGCCTGCGGTCCTTCATGCTTCTTCCTTCTTCACGTTCGCCCTTGCTATTATATTCCTCGTACAATTGCCATCTTTCTGTTGCACCGATCGAGTCGAGAACTATTAAGAGGGAGTAAAAAAAGAACTGATCCTTTCGGTATCGAGAGATGATTGAAGTGTGTTCAGTTCTAACCGGTAGTATCGCGTCGGCGAACAGCGATCGATAAACAACAGTCAATGGTTTAAATTCGGGCTTGGCCAGGAAACGAGAGAAAATTTATGATAAGGATAGGAAGATGGAGCGAGCCATTCGAAGAGAAGGATGATGACTCCGTGCCACCTGTACGTACACGAACGTGTATCGGTAAACCGTGTGCGCGACACGCGTGCCCGTACATGCTAGCCCCAGCTGCCATCCATCCCAGCCGCGTGCTCTAGCAAGGAGAAAGGAACGTACAGGTGCGATCGTTAACTCAATTGAACTTTGATAAGTAAAAGTGCGCGGACGTATATTTACTGGCACGAGTGAGATAGCTATTATCGGCCCATTCTCTGTCCAATTAATAATCGTTGCCGAGCCCGTAAATGGACGCGTCGGTGGTATCGTGTGTGACTACCTCGTGTCTCTTGTTTCCATAAATTCACCAAGCAACGCCAAATAACATCGCCAATGCTTAATATTCACATTTTTTTTTTTCATTTTTTTAACGATTGTCAACCCTATTTATATTATTATTAGTTATAATATGTCGCTATTTGTAAGTTCTTGAGAACTTATTTATACGTTTAGTACTATTATCTCTCTGACAAGTTTTCTCAGAAATTTTCTTCAAATAGTTCGTTGTATTGACTTCATTTCAGTTTGCATTAATGGAACTTGAAGTCTCGTCGTTAAAGGAAATCAATGGCAGTAGACATTTATTGTTCATTTACATCAGACTTATTAGTACATGAGAAATATCAAGAAAGTTGTGAATGAAAATTCCGTTCAAACACGTTGATAGAATACTTATAGGTGTTATCACAGCGTTGACGTACTTGGAGAAACACAGGTTCGTAAGTTTCCTACTCGATCGCGCGTTCGAACGGTGGCTACCAACGGCAAACAGAACGAAATGGAATGGAAACGGAAATCCGGGAAGAAGAACGCAAGAAGAAAGGTTGGAGGCGCGTATGCGTGGCCGTCGACGCTCGTGTGGGACAACATGTCATTAAATCGAGAAAGCTCTCGCGCCGCCTGCACTTGTCCGTCCAGGAAGAAGCACCTGACGGCGGCCACGACACAGGGTGGATTTTCAACGGTCGGAAACATAGCGGCGCATAGTGATTTCGAGGGTAGCCCCCGACTGGAAGCCCTGTTCGATAGATGATCGATAATGAGACGCAGGTGCTTCTCTCCAACCTCACGTTCTTCCAACGTGTCTTCTATCTCTTTCTCCTCTCCATTCTTCTCGTCTCTTCCGGTTTTAATCGATAATTTCTTACACTTTTGTTTTCGTCGATTGCAATTTGTTACTCTGTGGCGAGTGTTTCGTATCTACATCAAACAACACTCAAAATCACTTTGATATATAGATGCAATAGAATTTCGTTTATCCGAGGTCGGGTGACAAGACCATTCCATCTGCGATAATAAAAGATAGCAGATAAGGATAATAGAAGTTGATCGATTATGATTTCGTGCATCTGAGGCTCAATATTAACTGGTTCGGACAAAGAATGCTTCTGTTTAAGATTCAGGATTTTAAATTATTTAGATTATTTTGTTTCGAGAGTTTTGACTCCTTTGTTGCTGACTTCGTCGCATTCTTCGTCATGATTTGCAACATATCGAGAACAACTTGCAAAATAGTTGTACTCTCAAACAGACAAACTTGTGTAAATACGTCCATTAGCAATTTTTACGCTTGTCTTTCTTCCCTATTCTTCTATTCCTTCGTTTTTCCCGTCAGAACAGCACCCTAAGAAACGAGATCGAGCTCCGGGGTGTCTGAAAAGTTAGGTGGCTCACGCGAAACACAGTGAATCGAACGATTCAGCTCAAGTACCGAACCTATCGATTGTTTCTTCGCTGGCATTGGCATTGTGCTGTCGCGGCAAGACGAAGAACGAGCCGGTTCGTTGGTTAAGTCGCTTTGGTCGGTTCGGCACCGGTACACCGGCGAGTGTGGCCCGTCTCCGTGGGGTGGGAGTCGAGGGGTGGTGGCGCTGAAGAAAACGACGGTTGAAAGTCGCCTGGTTTCTCGTGTGGGACCTTCAGGTGGACGTGAAACTTTTTAGCTCTCCACGGCACTCTCGATGCCGCTCGGGGTGTGCACCTGCTATACACCTGTTGGCCGTTGGTTGCTCCTGCTGGCTGCCGTGAAACAAATGCGGCCGCGGCTCTCCCGCCGCCGCGCTGCGCCGACTCCTCTCTAGCTCGTCCGTTAGAGGGAAAATCGCTTTGACCTTCTTCGCCGCCACCTTCTCTCTCGCCTGTCTCCAAGAAGGCGCCCGCACCTTCTGCGTGCGATCACTTCACAATTCCCATTTCCCTTTCCTTTCTTCCTTCCTTCCTCCATTCATTCTCCCTTTTTTTTTTTTTACGAAACGCTTCCAGCCGTGTTTCGTAAGTTCTCGAAAGTTCTCGCTGCCCGTCGTGAGACGAAGGATTATACAGGCACTCATCACACCTACGGTCTGACTTGCAAAAGTATTTGCACATTTACTATAGGGCATTCTTGAAATTTCACTGGTATTATATTATGAGATTGTATCGACAAAATTTAAACTGGAATAGCCATTTTAAATGTACAATAACTGTTAAAGGTAGTAGGCTGGGTGTCATTACCACGATCCTGATAAAATATATAAAATCTTTCACGCGACACGCGTGAAGACTAATGTACAAGTATTTTCGCGTACCATTGGACGTGTCGAATTATTGGTACAAAAACAGCGCGACAATGAGAAATGGAGAACGCGAATTTCTTGGATAGGACAAGACGGCTGGTAAAACGACGACTACCGTTGCGAAACGTAACTAAACGTCCCGAGGAACAAAAACGAGAGAAGAAGAACGATTGCGCTAGAAGAAACCCCGGCTGCTCGCTGCTTCGAACGTAGCGATCGAATTGGATCGAGCTTCGATTATGTAATTACCCTTGACTTCGTTTTGGTCGGTTCGCGGTCGATTGGCAGGCTTGTCCCGTTGGTCGGTGCTGGAGCGTCAAGTCGATCGCAGGACTGACGTAAAAAAAACACGCGGAGCCGAGTTAGCAGCTCGGTGAACGGGCCGAGACGATCGGTAATGGCTGGCAGTTTCCGGCCGTGGAACGCCGCCGTGCCCTTTCTTAGACCGTTTTCAACGAGAGCACACGGCTAATAGTTGGTTCAACCGGGGGGGTAATTATCGTAAGAGTAGAATCATTGGATATTTCGGAGTGGGAGGGACACGAGTATGCCAAAGTGAAATCGAAGGATTGTGAGCGGGAGCACGCGAAGATTATAGAAGCGCGAGTTAAAAGAAGAGAAGAAGTAGCGGAAAAAAGAGAAGGAGAAAGAGAAGGAAGGGAGGAAGAAGAAGAAGAAGAAGAAGAAAGAGGAGGAGGAGGAGGAGGAAGGCCTGATACACTTTTAATACGGGACCGAAGGAGCCCCCTGCACAGCAGGTGCACCGCAGGTGATTCTGCTCGTCCTTCTCTCGCCAGGCAGGCTCTCCTCTCACGACTTCTCGACTGGTCTGCACCCTGCGTACGCGATCTCCCACAGTGGTGGACTCGTCTTTTTTTTTCCGCGAGGAGCACACACGGCGATCCTTTTTCGATGGACTTCCTTCTCTTCCTTCTTTCTTTCGCTCTTTCACGAATCCGTGCACCGCGAAGGTTCGATCGACGGTTACGTCGGCAGCTTAGATCTCGGACGTTGTGTTATCGAGAGAAATCGATCAATGAATCAGTGAAATAGATCCAACAAATAGATCGTTTTCATTCGCTGTTACATCTCAAAGATTAGTTCAACTCTTCGTTCTTTCACGAACGTCTCTTGAAACTTTGAGAGAAGTGAAAATCTTTGATGTAATGCGTACCAAGTGTTATGTTGCATAGAAGGTAAGGCTAATAACGGAAGAGGCTCGTTATCGCGAGAAACGAGAAGAGGGCTCGAGTGGAAGGAGTTCCCGAAGAAGTTTCGCTACGACGAAAGTCGGCGTATCGGCGAACCGTGGGAAAGTCGAAGGGCGCCAACCGTTTTTCGAGAGAGCACAGCGACGAGACCAGAGACGCTGGGGGTGGACGCGTAATTGATACGCTTCGCAGGGCCGTGTTTGAATTTCATTAAGACTCTGACGCCACCTCGGGATCCATTCCGCTTCACTGGCTCGTCCACTCGAACGATCAGGAATCCGCTAGCTAGTCACTCTCTCCATCTCTCTCTCTCCATCTCTCTCTCTCTCTCTCTCTCTCTCTCTCTCTCTCTCTCTCTGTCTCTCTTTCTTCTGGCAACGATCTCACGATCCAAAAGTGCATCGCTCCTCGAGCTTCTTTCCCGAAGGATTAGCTTTCCTGAACACGCAAAAATCGCATGGGAATGTTCAGAGTGAAAGAGGATAACCCTCTCATAGTTTTTGCGACTAACCTGCGGAGGTCAGGGAGATAGCGTTGCATCTTCGTGAGATTTAACGACGAGTAACCATTGTGATAAAGTCCCAAACATTTTTATCGAATAAAGTTTAAACAGCTTTTAATAATTTTTGAAAAAGTACATGTTTAAAAAGTAAAGTTAAAAAGAAAAGAATTACGATGCAACATTGTATTCACAATTAGTAAATTCTTCCATGGAGGTGGGTACACGAAACTAGGTAAAGGATATAATAATAATAATTTACTCTAACGGATGAGAAGTCTTTGAATATAACGAACAAGATACGTTGTACAAAGTGTGTAGATAATATTAATAATAATTACTCTACGCATAGTTAGACTAAAAATGACGAGAAAATATAACGAAAACACGTTAAATGCCAATATTCCTCGTACGTGGAAGAGATGAAGATGCGGAGAAAAAGTCGACGAAGAACTGAAGAAAGTTGACGAGCGTATTCTGTCTATCAAATGAAGACAAATAAATGCATAAATAAACATATACGCAATAAATGTCTATTTGTATTCATAAAGTGTGCTAATAAAATACTATAGAGTATCTACTATCTACACGTAGATAGATCAAATGTACAAAAACTATGCCGTTAAAAGGCATAATGAAGTCGTGATGCGAGGATCGAGAAAGCCATTGATTCTTCGTCGGAATGGTAACTGTCGATCTCCATAATAAGAACTCGGATCGAATCGGTCTGGCTACCGACACAAATGGGCATCGACTCGTCAGCAAAAAGCTGGCGGTGATACGGCCTGTCAGGAAGCAAACGCGTGTTACTCGCGTTCGCAAAATTACCAAGCTTTTCTTTCACCAGCGGAGAATTCGCGGCCCGGCACAAACTCTTCACATTGGACACGTGCACTCGTGAAAAATGTCGGTTGCACGCAAATCGTGCGTCGCAGCTTATTGTCCGACTCTCCAGTTCACCTGCTGGCTGCCGATGAAGAAATTCTGACAAAGAACCACACAGGTGCCATTCGGTTTTCTTACAATGTTACATCGATCGTGCTCAAAACGTATGCAACTATATAAATAACCCGTTGGCCCGCGTTGCGCAACAACCGAGTGGTGAAAGAAAAAAAAGAAAAGATGAAGCTCGCCTTCCTCCGCCTTCTCCGCGGCTTATCAGGTGAAAATCGCTCGTGGAGTCACGCGTGACGTCTGTGTCGGTGCCGCTAAAAGGATTAGCACGGCGGAACAATGCGCGAGGGATCGTCGATTATCTAGCGGTTCATACCTGGGAGATGAACGCCATTCTCGAGAAGCAATATTCCCGCGAGTAATTGCGTCCTTAATCGAGGATGAAGCAACAATCGCGAGTTGGCTAATTACAGGCAAGGTCGACGCCGAAAGAAGCAAAGACCAGTACTGGTCTTCTTACGGAGAGCTTGAAAAAAGCGAAATAACGCGTGTCACAGACGCGCAAGCTGCGCGCAGTTCGCGCTCGGACCCCCATACAAGAGCAGCGCAGCTGTGTTTTTTTCTTTTTTTCGAAAAAAATCCAAGTCGTGTGTTCAGGGGCACACGGTCGATTCGACAAGACAGTCACGGAGAGGAAGAGCAGAAAGAAGAAGAAGAAGAAGAAGAAGAAGAAGAAGAAGAAGAAGAAGAAGCAGATGATGATGATGATGATGATGATGATGATGATGATGATGATGATGATGATGATGAAGAAAAAGAAGAAGACCGGGACAGAGAAAGAGAAGCACGGAAGGAGAATGAAGCAGAGGAAAGAGAGGCGATGGCGATGGAAAAAGAAACGAGCTGGCCGCGAACAGAGGGTTGAAGAACGGGTTGAAGAAGTGGAAAAAGAAGGACGAGAAGAAACTCGGCAACAGGCCGAGGGTACCGGTGGAGGTGAAGGAGGATAGCGAAGGGGCAAGGTGCTGCCAAGGTGGCGGTTAGGGCAGCTGATCTTCGAATAGCAGCAGGTGAATGCGAAGAAGCTCGCGCTCGTAGAAGGAACGAGACAGCCAAGATGGTAGTTGCGGTAGATGCGCCGCTGGCTGTGGAGGAGGAAGAGGTGGAATCCACGCGTGCATAAAAGGTGTTTCGTTATTGTTACCAAGCGCGCGCGCGCGCGCTACCCGTCTCCTTTCGATTTATTAATCCTGTTCTCGTGGCAACGGGCTCTTTTTGACACCCAGACCAACCGATCGGACACAATGTGCAACGTACCTTGTCTGTCCTTGATTCGTCCATTCGTAACTTTTTTAATAACCCGGGAAATTCGTCGTTCGTTAAAAATACAAAGTAAAACTTCATTCATTTGAATGAAGGCTACCGGAAGAAAGTTCTTCTGTGGTTATCATTTTCGACATTCATACTCCTTTATGTCGTACAAGGTATTCTTATCTAGTCGATTCGGAGAAAATGTTGCAATGATAACGCGGCGCCGTGTCGGTAAGGTGTAATTTTAAATCATTTCTTCATATCTTTATGTACATAAACTGGATTACGTTTTCTATTCAGTAGTAGTATATATATAAATATTATAAAATTAAATTAAATATCATATATATATATATAAATATATACTGTATATAGTAATAGTGTTATAAATATATATAATATATATTTAATAGTATATAAATAGAAATCGATCGTCTTCTTGAATTTATAACGATACATAATATTCTGGTAATATAATGGTCACTGACTGAATACTCGTAACACATAGAGCAAACATTTTTTTCAGATAAATATATTCTGATAAATATTCACACGTTCGTAACTATAATGGCGCAACATATTAAAGCACTACGATAAAAACTTTTTTTGAACGAATGTAAGCACGAATGTAAGCACGAATGTAAGCACCACTGTACCATCGTTTAATTTACTCGTCACGCTTGTTACCTGTCCACGCAATCCCCTGTGGGTTGTTCGCAACGGTATCGATCATACACCAGATTTTCGAATCGTCGCCAGTGGAGAACCTCGTGAGAAATCGACAGATACGAATTATCGATCGGTATCTAAAAATAGTAGCCGATTCTTGCATCGTAGGTCCCGTTAGCGCCGCACACAGAGGGAAACACGCGTTTTAGCTGAATCGCTGATGAATTTATGATCGGTTCCGCGGCGCGAAAAGGCTTTTGATGCGCGTGCACGTACTCGATCAACGACATTCTTTCCCATGCCCCGAGTCTTCCGTGGAGGATGCGAAGGACGAAGCCACGTCGAGGGTTTGCCGATACCCCCGCTGTTCTTCGAAGCCTTTTTCCCCTGACTGCGGTTTACAAACCAAGCTATCACTCGAAACTTATCCGTTACGTAATCACGCGCGTCAAACACGAACGAGCGTTTTTCAGAATTACACGCGACAGCGTATTTCACGTGGTAGCTAATTTCCTTCGATAACCTCCACGATTTCGATTTTTTAAAGTATTTTTTAAGTATTTTTGGGATAAGTATTTTTTTCTTTGATTTGTTAAATTTATTTCTAGAATAACGATGGCAAAAATCGTTTTACTAATATATATATAATGATGTAATATAAATATAAAATATAAATAATAATATAAATATAATATATTTTACTGATATATATCGACAGTATATAATCGTAAGTTCTAGTTAATCTTAATATTCCGCGAGTATCATAAAACGCGAAATAACTCGCGAACAGTAATTAAGAATCTTATATTTATTAATATATGGAAATCTCAGAAGTCAATTAGTGCAAGTGACTTCTTATTGAAAACCGGTTTTATCATGCAAATATTTTTTGTTCAAGTTTAGTTATTATTTCCAATAATTTATATAATAATGTTATTTTGGTGATATTTTTGATAGTTTCAGTTATATACTAATAATCATGTTACAGTGATCATGTAATAATGATTAAATTATTCTGTTGACTGAAGGTGTCAAAAAAAAGAGTATTTTCATAGCACAAGTTCTTAACCAAAAGTAACTCACAATTGATTATGAACTCTCCATATAATATTATATAATATTCTGATGTTTCAGTGTAATTAATTAGTATTAATAGAAAATAATTGAGATTTGATAAATTATAATACGTGTGGACACGTGTAATTCAAGTCATGCAATCAAAGTTGCGAATATATCATTCACTGTGTAATTTGCGCTAGTTTTTCATACAATAAAAAAGAATTCTTGACCGTAAATAAATAAAAGTTTGAAGATTGCATTATGTTTCTTTTAAATCTTTTGTCATCATCTGTAGTTTGACTCAATTATTCTTTGCTTTCCAAATTCAAACCGCGCAGCCGTTTAACCACGATGAACTCAAAATCTGTTGCGAAACGTCTGTTCGTGCAAGTTTCATAGTAGAAGTTAAAGGACCGGAAAAATAACCTCTTGGGAGTATCCACGATCGGTCACTCGCACCTACGCTTCCTTCTCTATTTGATAGAAGACGGAGGAAAAGACGAACATCGTGCGTACGTCCGTATAACTTCTTTGCGAACGCACGTTCCCATGTCCTCCGGCCGTTTATGGGGCTTTCCGTTGTCGCCGCTTCCCATGGACTTCCTAAACATTGACTTCCTCGAAGGAGCCAGTAAGAAGCAGATGGCCTATTAATTCGACGACCACGAAGGAGAAGCCACGTACCTTCGTGCACCCTCTACGGCACAACTTGCGCCCAGGGAGCACCCTGACCTTCTTCCCACAAGTGCGTTCTGCACTTGTTCCATGGCGTGTTCTCGACCGTTAAGTCTCACAGATTCCTCGGCCACCCTGCACACCTTCTCCCTAACGGATGGCCCAACTTTCTTCAACGCATTTCAGCTTTTTCATGGAACTTAATGGGACAATTTGATTGGTCAAACGTATCTTAGTTTTTCTTTGTTTTGACGTACGCTGGTCTTAAAGATGTTTCTTTATACTTGTACTATTTCAAACAACTATGTATTATGTAGGTAACTGTTCGTGAGTTGCAGTTAGTCGAGCTTACGGAATTGCGTAGAAATTAGCTATAAAATTGACGCTACACGCAAAATATTTCACATTTTTATCCATACAATAGTTACTGTGTATGCCTGACTGTCCAAATTATTATTGAAGCATAGGTAATTTAAAATCAGGCAGGAAATTAATTTACTTATTACAAAGAGTACTATATTTTAAATATTTTATATATTTTCAATGTCATGTGCATTGTGTGTATACTTACATTTACGAATGCATGTATATTTGCATAAAAATGTATGAAATGTATAGAATCTATTTAATTACAATACTATGTCACAAGTACACAGAATTCTTTTGATTGAAGAAAAATTGTAAGTTTCTTCTATTTGAAATTTGTTTAAACACTTGCGCGCATCGTCGCAATTTTGCTACTAGTTCGCTTGTGTCTTTTGCTTTTGTTGGAAACAAAACAACGAGAAATCTTGAAAATTTTTAGTGGTCCTAACTCGATGGCCACTACAATTAGTCTAGCAAAAAGATTGAAATTCCTCGGACTCCAGCGAACGCGGCGCGTTTCTTTGTATTTCCTCGTGACACCGCGGGCAAAGAAAAATGTTAGATGTTCGGGGTGAAAACTATCAATAACTTCTGTGGAATTCTCGCTAAAGGTTAAACCAAAAGAGCGAACCGTCGCGTCGCATATATTCGCGATCGGAGAAATCATCGACTGCCTCGAGTAACTAGCTTATGCAACGGAGTTCACTATTATGCAATTAATTCTTGCACACGTTGTGCCACGTGTAATTTCTGGTACAGATGAACCATGTCGTTCGTGATATTGCAATTTGTTGTCATTAACCAATTAAGATTAAGCAATTATTTACCATGATGATTTCTTTAAATTAAAAAATATTCAACGAATCCTTAGAATTTATTTTTATAAATAAATAAAATTTAGCAGCATAAATTAATTGATGAGGTACGAAAACGTACGAGGACAATGAACTTTTAACTGCTTGTAATATAAGTATTTGTAAAGCTTCGTTTAGGTATGTAGGGGAAATCGATATCGGGCTGAGATGGCCGTAAATAAGTGTAAATTACAAATAATTGTAACTTTTTTTATGAAAAAGACAGTATTTTACATGTTTACAAACAACTTTACATGTTTTAAAAACAAAAATATGTATACAGAAAATAATTTTACTATTATCTTTGGTTTAAAATTAAAAACTAATTAATATAAGTAAATTGGCCTTTTTGCCTGACTATTGAGTTAAGATTGGTTGGAACAAGATAATTTTATTAATTTAGTGAATAGAATCCTGGCATGTGAATCAACTAATTCTTCGATATTTAGTATAAATTTAAACACATTCTTGTAACCAAACTTGCCTATTTAATTTTTATGTAACAAAAATAACTGTAAAATAGATTATATCATAAAATAGATAAAATAAATAAAATTATAAAGCGAATGAAGTATCACATATGAAATAAGATGACAAATATTCTATGTTTCCCGTTATAAATTATGTAGATAAATAATATCAAAATAAATTTGAGACATCAAATATCTAACCTAACCTAACCATATAATGTTCTGTTTATACTTGTAATAAATGCCAAAATTAATTATCCATAAAAAATTATCTTTAATTAATCACTTTAATTATTTATTTATTCACTGATTTACAATGTTGAATTCTTATGTTACACTCGTTAAATCGTGAAACTTTCTATTGCATCGTCTTTTGTCTATTCTATAATGCTAAAACTACATTACCAACTTACATGCATAGATGATGCGCAATACCAAAGAAAATCGACTTGTATTATCACAAATAAAAAATTTGTAAATAAAAAAAATTGTTTTTTTTTTGTAAACAAAAAATTACTAGCCATCTTCCTTATCTCAATCTCCCCTATTGAATGAATTAAAAAAATGGAACCCGAGTGACAAACGTCAATCTTTTGTTTCAATCTTTAAAAAATGGATGGACATGAATTCAGCGGATGGACCTGATCTAAATGCTAGCGCGAAAGAAAGGCGATCGATTCTACAGTCTTTTAGCAAGACTAGGAAAAATGACCTTGGACACAAGATTCGAGATCAGATTTTTAACTACCTGGCGTCAATATGTTCGTCCCCGACGAAGGATCTTAGGGTGGTCACGACTGACGTTGTCCCCGCCAATTCTGCGGTTGACGGAAGGTCTGGATAAATTGGTGGAACGAAATAATGTGATCGGTAGAGATTGAAGGATAGAAAGGGACCTCGAGACAATAAAACATCGAATGCGAGAGAGGAAAAGACCTGCCGTTAGAGCAAAGAAGGAGCAAAGAGAACGAGAAGTAGCGTTAGAAGGATACGCGATAAGATCTACGAGAGCTCCTGTCTTCAGCATGACTGGTAAAGGACTCGGATGTTTGGTCTTTGACGATAGCCGACCAGCAAGGTCATGTTTACAAATGTACACTAACTTTCTCCCTGCACGAGTACGTTTAATAAAAAAATTTTTATAAAAAATTAAATTACATTTAATGTAAATTGCACATTAAATTTTGACTTTAAATGAATATAAAATGAATAATTATTAATAATATAAAAATAAAAATAAAATTTAATTATGATTGAATTATTAATTAAATTAATAATTTATATATAATTTATTAAAATTAAATATATATAAAAGGTATAGATAAAATTAATGAAAAATTCTATAAATTTAATGAAAATTAAATAGAGGAATCAAAATTAATAATGATAAATTAAAGTGCCGGCAATAGCGGTTAAACTTATATTATAAGTTAATAATAAATAAAATTTTATTTTATTAAAAATAATTGTTATATCAAATTTATTAATTTAAGGTGAAATTTAAATTAATAATAATTGTATACATTTATAAATTAATATATATTAAAATTAAACAATAACCCTTTTATATTAATATAAGATAAAATTTTTATCATTAAATGTTGAATCATTAAAATAAAGTAATATGGCGGCCTTTTAATCTTTTTAGGGAAATTTGTTATTTAATTTGATAATTCACGATAAGATACTTAAATTATATTTATGTATTTATTGTTATTAATATTTATAAATAAAAATTAATTATAAATAAATATTTTATAAAATAATATTTTAAATCAAAATGTAGTATATTTAAGAATAAATGAATTATAATAAATTAAATTTTTAGATAATTATTTTTAATATTAATTTGAAAGAGGATTTAATAGTAAATTAATTAAATTACTTTAATTGAATAAAGAAATATAATATTTATTAATACTTTATTTTTGTTTTTTATATATATTCGACGGCTAAGAAGATAGTATATTACCGAATCCGAATTATTTGTCATCTTATGTGCAATTGATGTCCATTTGTTTTACTAGAATTATCGACCTAAAATATAAAACCTATTAGAGAACTAAAAGTACAAGGAATAAAAACTATAAATTTCACAAAAAAATCACTCAAATCTCTAATGCATCGTTGTAAATTTACAAAATTTCTACAAAAAAACTTTGATCGCTCTGTTAATTAATATTAATAAAATAGGTTTAGGTTAGGTTTATGATTTTTATTATGTTGATAAAAAGTTCGATAATTTAAAATATTTCATTTCTATATATAGCAAGATATGAAACAGTCTTCAGTAAATGTGTAAGAGAACAGTCTGACGTGGATGTTTGTCAAAGTATTAAGAAGACTTAACACTTGCCGTGAAAGTCAAAGAGACGTATCGAAAGGAGATCGTAGCTGGAAGCAATCGAGAAAATTTTCATGGATGAAAATTGGGTACGAAGGGTGTCAAGCGGACTGGTTATCTCCGTTGTATCTGGTCAGTCGTCCGTGCCAGGTAATAACGACGAACAAATTCAGGTATACGTTGACCGCGTAATTATTTGCCGCGGTAGATGTCGGATAAGCCTTATGCCGGACGAGCGAATTAATGAAACGGCGCCCGCGCAAGAGGAGCTGGCTAGAAAAGGAAAAAAAAAAAGAGTCGGGCAGACAGTGGAACTTGTTATATCATCACGCTTCCTTGACCCTGGATCCGAAACTCGTCTCGCAGTACTTTTGTATTCCAATAAACTGGTTACTCGTCCAGTTTGCGGATCACCGTTGCATCGGCGAAAGCAAGTTACTGAGACGCAATGTAGAAAACTTGCCTCTGCAACTAGTATAATCGTCTTTGCTGCACGATACAATTATTATATTGTATTATATTAATATTAATATCATTGCTTATTATATGAATCAAAATAACGGAGACACTTAACGGAGAGATTCTTTGATTTTTTTAAATTTTTAGCATATATACTCTTTCCAATAAATAATCTTTTTTTTATAAGATTTTGTATTTTATTTTTGTAATATCAAATTTTATATTTATATGAATTATCATGTGACAATTAAATCGACAATAATGAAATATATCATATTACTAATAATATTAGATTTAATTCTTGGAAGATAGAAAACCACTCGAGACCATAACGATTCAGAGTTCAATTATCTGGTGTAACTTAAAATTTTATTAATTAATATTAATTAATAATTATAATTTTATTTATTAATATCATCACGTCATTAAATTTTACTACTGATCTCTATCACAGAGAAAAATAAAATACAAAGTAAAATCAAATATTCCAAATCTTACTACCTAATCTAACGTGAATTCCTATAATTATGTATAACTTAACGAAGATATTTGACAGTTAATATGAGTACTTTAACCTAATTAAGTATTGTACGTATCTAAATGCATTGGTACGCCGATAATTTTTGTACCATCGAAAAACCCAAAACAAAATCTTACTTAATAAAATCTAAGAACACAAAGATACAGAAGAGCTACTCGCGTGAGCGTCACGATCTTTGCGACATCTCGATGCAAAGAGCGTGAAAAGAAGACTCGAGATGGAAACTGGTTGGCGTGTCCATAATGGCCGGCAGGGTTACGTAGGCGCCCTTAGGATTCTTACTCAGGATCAACCTCGTCGAATAGAGAAGCTCGGAAAGGATACGGTCCGCATGTTCCTGTACACCCACGCGAGAAACAGGAAGCCTTCACGTGCAAAAAAGGGACGGAAGGGAATAACGGTAAGGGACGCGTAACTGCACATCTTTATTCCGTCCCCTTTATTCGTATCCAAGAATCTAATTTATCGTTGAATTTATTTAAGAATCGATGTTTATTACGTGAATTGTTAATTGATCGTTATTACGAATGATGACGCAAAGGCTCATGGCGAGCAATTAAATCGATGATCTAGTAACAGGAGGTAATATAACGAAAATGTCTCGATAATATCGCGATACGGTCTCCTTGAGGCGAAGTAGTAAAAGGAAGAACGGCTGGGCATAATGAACGATCATTCTCTTATCGTTATTCATTTGACCAATATCAGGCAAACTACGAATTGAACGGCCAACTGCTCAATGCCGTTGCGGGAGTAGCAATAATTAAGATAAACCAACCGCTGTTTATATTCACAATATAAGATGCACTCCAATTTTATTACAGGAATTCTAGATAATACGCGTATCTACGATTAAGAGCTCGCAATAAATAGAATAAACACCGTAACGAGATGAAATCATTGAAATCGCTGAACAGAAAAGCTTGTTACAGATAGCTACAAAAAAATTATATTAAGGAGCAACGTGAAAAATTGATAATTATGTAATTCGTCTTACCGATTTCGATAATTTTCATTTTTAAAAACATTAATTCTGAGTATCTTCTTCCTGCTCGTTTAATCGTATCGTACGATATTAATATATCGTCGCTTGGCCTTAATTTCCGAGATATTTATAAAATATTTTTCAATGAGTTTCAATGATTTTTGAAATCCATTGTTGTCAAAAATATGATCCCACACAATTTCTTCCCATGCATGTAATTATGTATTTTCGAAATATTCATTTAATGATCATTTGATATTTTTTACTTACTTAGTAGGTAAAGTTTGTCTGAGTTTTATCTATAGATATAATTATATATCACGTTAGCTTTAATTTTCGAAATATTCATAAAAATCTTTTCTTTGATATTTTTGGACCAGACAAAAGTCAGGTGAGTTTTACTTATAAACATAATTATACGTCGTGCCGCGATCACATCTACATATGATTTACATTTTAATTTGTAAACACAAAGAAATGAAAAAACTCTTAATTAATTTAACTATTCAAGAGTATACATTTCTTAATAATAAGTAAACCTAATTCAAATTAAAAGGTATCAAAAAAAGATCTCACGGAAATCATTGATACATTATTCATCGACAATGATAGTTTTATGTAGCCTAAATTAATAAAAGAAAAACTAATTAGCTCTGCTTGAAAGAGAAGTATTGATATAGATTAGATAAATCTAATTTTTTAAACAATATAAACGTTATAATATATATAACAATATAAACGTTATATATACATAAAAAACATGACGGTTGTACATATATTCCTGCAACGAAAATTGTACAAAGCAAAAGTATACTTAAAAAAGTATGTTTTCTAAAAAAGAAGCGGAAAATTTGTTTTGAACAGAATTAGATATTATTTTGTAATTAAAGAGACAAAGTACATACATAATACATTTTTCAATGACACACTTGTCAATGATAGTGATAGTTATGACAAGAGATATTTATAAAATACAGCGCAGTGTCACATGAACCAGGAAGAACAACGTTATTTCTTACTACCGGTCAAATTATGAAAATCGATGAATAAGGTAGTCAACGACTATGCAACATTTTTATAGCAATAACTCAAAAATCGCATTTTTCGAGTTGTGTTATTTTTTTCGCTAGGCTGTAATAAAGTGGATCAAGTTCCAGACAATATATTTAAAAATGATGTGATATGTATAAAGTAACTAAAAAATTCAACATGCTCTTTTCCTTTACTTTTTTTTTAAATTGTGTAATAAATTGAACAAGAAAATTTTGTTTGATAAACAAAAAATAGCGAAAACAACAAAAATGATGAAACTGACCAAAAGTAATACCATTCACAACTGCATCGATGAGGGAGACATAAGTTTCATGAATTGCTCTTATTATTCAGTTGGTATACGTGCTCGTCCACCTGTTGCCCGTTCTATCGAACATGAATATGCAGACACGTTTCCTAGAGGCACCACGAGTTCTTAAGTCGAGGAGTGAACGTGAAGGACCACGAGAAAGCCACTTTGAAGCGGGTACCATCGCTCGATCGTCTAACTCGGAGGAACAAGGAGAGGAGACGCTGTGGATGTGAAGAGAAATGAGTATGAGGACGGAGAAAGGATCTTGAGAGGAAGGAGACGAACGAGCCGCCCCCAGCAGAGCACGCAGCCTACGTAGATCGCTCTGTCCCACGTCTGACTACGCTTTACTCCGATCGAGTTCTTTTCTTTTATTTTTGAGATTATAATATAGATTACAATATAATATAATATATATATATATATATATATATATATATATATATATATATATACTATAATATATAATATATACTTATATTATAATATAATAATATATTATAACATTATAATACAATGACTTTGAAGTAACGTAGACGAAGAAAATTTATATATATATATATATTTTGAACAAATCATTAGATTCATCATTACTTTAAAAAAATTGTGTTTTAAAGTTGACTGTGATTAGAAAGAAATAGAATTGAAGATATCCTGTTGGTAAATAAGTATCGAGCAGCTATATGGAGTAGAAATAATTATGAAGAAGTTGATTCGATCATCGTCGAATAAACGCTGCAAAGCGGAGTACAAGCGTCCCGGTGTCCTTAAATCAATCATTTCATGGGCGTTTCGAGAGTCCCGCATGGTTTCGTTACTTTAGTCGAAGCGAAATGGTCGGAGGGGAGAAAAAGAGACGCAAGTGGGGCAAGAAGGAAAGGGAGCAGAAAAAAATGAATAGAAAGAACGGAAAAGGGGACGCGAAGGAAATAAAGCGAAGACGCAAGAAGCCGCCCCCAGCAGAGCACGAAGCCTCTGCGGCTGGTCTTGTCCCACGCAATATTACGGTGTGCTCAATCCAAGTTCAACTACCACTCTTGCCTCGTATGTGTCTCCAACGGAACCAGGATAAATAATCTTCTAAATTCCCCCTACAATTTACAAATAAGCGAAATATACACATATAAGTTTGTTTCTAAAAAAAAAAAATTTTTGAATATCATTTGCCTCAGATATTCTCTACCGATCGAAGAAATTCTCAGACTGGGAAAATCTGATGGAGCAACACCGTTGACCGTTGATCGTCGATCGGCTCTGGTCATAGTCCCAAAGGACGGTAACGCGAGTCCTTTTTTGGCTGACCTAATTGGGACCACCATGCTTGTGTCTGCTCATTCACTGATCGCGGCAAGCCACCGCTAGCGTAATTAACCCGATTTACTGCGGTAGGTCTTTCGAAATTTTAGTAACCGGCTGGTATCATCGTAACTGTCAAAAGACGAAATTTTCGTTCCAAAGACGAAGAATTAGAATTTCATCGGAGCAATATACATATATGTATATGAATATGTATGCACGTACATACATACATTGATGCTGCAAAAGTTTTTCGTAGAAAACGGAGAATCTTTTGCAGACAGAAGACTCTTCACACGAGACTCAACCTTCGATGAAACGAAAGAAAAAGTATAGTAGCAGGCGTGGCCGAAGGTACTCGACGGCTGCCAGGTAATTTACAGGACATTTCGACAGGCAAACGTCGAGAAATAAATTTCGGTTTTGTCAGCGAAGATGCGGCGCGCCGTGAAGGCAGCCTCAAGCTGAAATAAATCTCCGTGGCTGCGATCGTCGTTTCTTCGTGAATGACAAATGCACGCTGCACGCTCGTATAAAAAACGGAGGTAAACCCGACCGAGACGAGGAGGTGCAACCGAGATCGATTCGATGCGTGTTCAGCCCCGCGATTAAAATAAACGAATAAACTGGATCGAACGTCGCTGGATAACGGTACGTCGTCAATCGCGTAAATCGGCATCGAAATATCGCGTGTTCGATCAGACGAAATTGACTGACACACTTTCTTCGAAAACGAAAGAGAAACGGTGAAAAAAGGAAAAAAAAGAAGAAAGAAGATCGTCGTGTCGATCGTCTCGATCTACGTAGATCTGGTTTGTCCGGTAAAGAATAGCCAACCAGGCTAGATGAATGGCAGTGGTGGATTTTCTGCGCAGCAAATTAAAGTCGATTTAAATTTAAACTCCAGCAAATCTTTCAGGCTACCTTAAATCTTCGGGGATTCGTGCGATCTCTTCGCGACGAATGCAACGCAAACGAAAGCACGCACTGGTGCCGAGAGTTGGACGAATGTGTGTGCATAGACGCCACTCACTGCAGTGCACATACACACGCAAAACTACGTCACATACACACACACACACACACACACACATCGCAAGTAGTAAAACGCATTCGAAGCAGGGGGCAGATCTGCCTGTAGAGCCTACGTCTTACCGGAGTATATTAGGACGATTCTCTATCTACGATGCACCTCCCTGCATTACGTGGTGCATGTTCTGTTCAAACTCGAACAAAGTATACATATCGAGTCTAGAACATCGACCAGTTGCGTGCTAGAAGATCTCAGTCGGTTTGATACTCCTTCATTGAACCTTTTTATCGATGCGATGAAAGGATCTAGCGTTAAATCGTCTTCGAGTCTCGAGATGTATAAAATTTCTCGATACAGAGTGCACGCTCGTTCGAACTTCCGACACTGCAGTTCGTTCAACCTTGCGATTTGTTCGCCTATTTTCATTCGTACTCGACCAACTCTGCTCCTCTCTTTCTCTCGGTTCTTCTAAATAGTTGTCCGCTGAAATCTTCGTTCTACCGAATCGGCCACACTAGACAGGTCATACGCGTACAAAGTCCGAACTATGATATCAGTGGCGGAATAAAATTTTCTTCGATTCCGTTATGCACCGCGATCCACGCTAATTAAACGAACGCACACGGTCACACGGCCGCGTTCGAACGAGAATCCGATGTGTGACGTGTCCCTTCCTTTCGATCGTGTGGGTTGCCCTGTGGGAGTCCCTCGCAGCTTTCTTATTCCCGGCTGTTTCTTCCTCTCTCTCTCTCTCCTTTTTCCAGCCGTTGCCTCTTCTGAAGACACGGACGAAGCGGATACGTGTGTATACGAGAATCTTCACCGCGCGATCCGAGCTCCCGTACAAATATATTACTACCGTGTTCGAAAAAGAAACGCAACCGCAATAACTCTTTCGCTGCGAGCCCGCGACCGAGTCCACGGCCATCTCCTCTCTTCCCTTTCTTCTCCCGACAATATCCACTTGTTTTTTCGTTCGATCGACTGGCCCGAATTAAAGGCGACGCGAGCGTTGACTGCCCCCTTCGACGACGGCCAACCGCGAGTTCCGACGTTTAGAGAGAGGATCTCGACGTCGATCGATGCGAGATCGCGCCGCGGTAGGTCCCCGATAGCGAATCTGGAATTCATGTAAATAGATTCGACGAACTTGATCGATCACCTCCCACTGTCCGAGAGTTGGTTGAAAAGTAATCGTTCGTTTCCGCAACCACTGCATTTTAATCACACGTTTCTATTAATTACCACGTAATTACCACGTTCGATGGCGTCGACGCATCCAGGTCACGAAAAATATCTCGCCTAATAAATGATTCATCGAGTCGAGGAGAGAGAGAGAGAGAGAGAGAGAGGAACGACGGAAAAAGGACGATCGAGATATTCCTGTCGCAGCTGCATCGGCGAACCGAGACACGATCGCGATCGGTACACGCGACACACGTAGAAACGCCTCGGTTCCTTCGTTGGGATCTAAAGTAAGTTTGAAGAGAGAAGAAGATGGTGAAGAGAGAGAGAGAGAGAGAGAGAGAGAGAGAGAGAGAGAGAGAGAGAGAGAGAGAGAGAGAGAGAGAGAGAGAGAGAGTGAAGATGAGAAAGAGAGGGATCGAGGTAGAAAAGACACGTCTCTCGATTAGGTGGAAGGGATAAGGGTTGAGGGTGTGAGGTGGTGGGGGCTGTTTGGCTCGGGTTAAGTTAGGTTAGGGGTCTCCCCACTCTGCCGGCAGCGGCGACCGCCTCCCAGGGGCCCTGGGGGCCCACGGACGCCGCACCATCGTCGGCCCTGACGAGGGAGAGAGCTCAAGCGGGACAAGGATAAACCTGACAGGAAGAAGCGAGAGCGAAATTGAGAGAAAGAGAAAGAGGAGGACGCCACGAGTACCCACGTAGAAAGAAAGAAGGAGAGAGAAAGAGATCGAGAGATCGAGATCGGAGGAAGACAGAGACAGAGGGAAAAAACGGGAAAAACGAACCGAAAACCCACACCCGAGGCAGGGACTCGCGAGGAACCTCTTGGTGCTCTCAGTTCGAACCGAGCATCCTTGGAAACTGGCGGTTCGATTCAGACTTGGACTTTTCGTGACTCACTCGTTGCGTTTCTCTTCTTCTTCTCCTCCTTCTTCTTTTTCTCCTTTTCCTCCTTCTTTTTCTTCTCCCTTCCTTCTCTATCCCCGAGTTCTTCCCTCCTCTGTTCGCCACTTGTCATCGTTCGTTGTCCTTTTTATTTGCCGTCCGATCGTCGCTGCACGTTTCTCTTCTCACCTCCGTTGCCTCCTCGTTCGCCGCCTCGTACGCGCACGTGTTTCGACGAGAGCGTGAAATTGCCGTTACCAGAGAACGAGAACGTCGTGAAAAAAGTTGAAGAGCACGCGAAGCGGCCGCAGCCTCGGTCTGGACATCTCGACGATCCGGACGATCCGAACACTCTCTCGGCGTGTACCCAAACCAGCCACGTGGTGCCTCAAACCTCTTCTGTCCCAGTGTTTGCCGTCTGCTACCTGGCCGGATATGCGGTGTGCCGCATAGGCGATTGTTTATTACCGACGATTCCGCGTTCAGAGTGCCTTCCGTTTTCTCCTCCGGGGATTCTTCTCGCCGCTTCAGTCATCGAGGAGGCCCATATGTGTCAAAGTGAATATCGGCGAACGGGCGCGAGTCATTGTTGGTGAGTTTTCCACGATTTTCCTGTCTGTTCTTGTTGCTAGTGACGATGGAAGACGATGGTCGCCGCTCGAGCTGACACCGCTCCTCTCAAGTGACTGTTGTTGTTTATAAATATCGCAGTTTTCTCTTTCGATGAGATTTTGAACAAAAACCTAAGCAAATGAAATTAGCTGCATCTGTTCGATTAACGAATTAGCTTGTTGAAATGTGTCATTTACTAAATATGGTTGTAAATATCTCATCTGATCGAGTAATTATACAGAAGATAGTTCGTCCCATCTATTTCGATGACTTTTGGGTACGTGTCCGGGACATGAAATTTAAGTACACACATTTCCTACACACGTGTAACTAGCTCGTTTAGCCTTGGTTTCTGAGATATTCCCAAAAAAACTGCTGCCACACCAGGAGATCCAAACTTAACTTATTTGTTGGTAGTGTGTTGATAATTAAGTTTGAATTAATAGTACTTCATCCGGGAGATACTGAACTTGAGTGTTGTGTTTATAGATACACTAGATGCGTAGTTGTACCATGCTGATATGTTATCACAGATGCGGAAATGAAACGTAGTAACAATGTAGTAACAGCAGCAGTTTTTCGCGAATATCTTAGAAATTAAGACTGAGCGGCGATTAGGGAAAAGTTCAAAATGTTGATTTCTACAACAATCGTCCATTTCTATCAAAAAATCATAGAAATCGATGGAACGAATCCTGTTTTATATAATTAATTACCTCTAATAGTTCTTGTGATTATTCCATCAATTTAATGATCTATTAAAAAAAAAAAAAACAATGATAGAACAAGATAATTCACGCTCGAAAAGACCTCACGTTCGCAGCTCGAGTTTCGACCAAAGATTTTATAGCTGTCGTTCGACATACTGAAAATAATCCATGAGTTTGTCGCGATATCGGATCTCCTGGAGGTTTCTACGAAACAGCAAACATTCGAAAAATGTTCAAACTCTTAGTTTCCTAAATTCCTAAGGACGTGAGGAAGATCCAAAGGATCTTGAAACGATCGTGAAATGTTTACGAAACTCGCAAAATTCGGTCGGAAACGTGCAAATTTTGTAATACGTACCTTCTTCCACCGATCGCTGGTGAGAGGCTAATCAATTCTCTATGACTTGATCTACCACCAACAAATGTCTTTTATTCGACGACTGTCGATCAAATTGACGGTCGATTTTATGAATTTCGTTTCGCCGATGAATCGATGCAGCCGCTTTCACGACGTGATTTGAGAATTAACTCAAAAATAACACATTGTAGATCACACACTTTCATTTTCATCTTTCAAGTGACACGATTCGAGAAGCTACGTTCTTCAGGACAAGCGAAAAATTGATTTTAAATAAAATCAGATATCGTATCGTTTATTCGATCCATATTCTGTTTTATCACTAATTTATTTACTATGATAATCAAGACAAAATTCATAATATGAGAGGTATTGATAAAATATAGTTCAGTGAATCTGAAAGAGCAACATGATTCTTTTTTTTACCGGCCTTTTTTAATGAATTATTTCATAATTGGCCGAGAACTGTCCTTGTAGTAATTTGAATTCTTCGCAAAGATGCGATTTGTAAGTAATGTTTGATTTAAGCAGAAGTAAAATTTCTACTGCGCAAGCCCACATAAAATTTTGTGCCAAGATGTTTTCATTTCATTTCACTTCATTGATTAAATTGGTCGTAATTGTAGAAATCTCTATAATTAAAATTTTCTCTATATTTAAAATTAAATTAAATATAAATATATTCTCCATATTTGAAATTAAATAAAAAATCTATATATTTGAAATTTTTATTATTCGAGCCCAATCTTTCGAGACTATTTTTACTGGTATCAAACAATACGCAATCTTGCAAAATACTCGACAGAAATCTCAAATTTTTTATTAGTGCAGTGTTTGCACGAGGACGATGTATTTTTAACGATAAATCACGTCATATCTCGTATACAGTGTTTATTTCGAACGAACTAGGCTGAGAATCGCTTTATATTTTAACGACGTAACAAGTAAATGCTTCTTGGTTGTCGTCATTCTGTAACAGGTCTGATCGTCTGATAGACGTGAAAAAAAGAGGAAACAAAAGAGAATGAAACTAGCGGGAGAGAACCGGGCCAGATCTTAGATTAGATTCTAAAGTCTACAGGAACCAGACCCGGGCCCGATCTTGACCTTGCTTTAATTAATGAAGATTGACAACGGTGCACAGAGCTCTGCCCTTCGCTCTCCTCAATTCTCGAGACATCACGAGCGGGAAGGGAAGGGAAGGATCGAGACCAAACATGGAAAGACCCATGCGGACCAAGGATCTTACTCGCCCACGTCACTGATCCGGAATCTCGCCCGCGTATTAATCAGCCACGTACAGCATGTACCAGCTTGAAAACCTTCCTAGCCTAGACTGTTTTCTCAGGTTGCTCGAAAATTCGTTACCTGGGGTCCTTGTGTACGTTCGTTTTTAATTCCAAACAGCCGCCTGTCGCGCGCTATTCGTGCCCCCACATCTCCACGTACCGACTACCCCATATCCCGAAAATTCCAAAGAGAACGCACCATCTTTTCCCTCCTGGTTCCCCGTTGTCGCGAGAAAAATAGGGGGTGACAAACGTCACCGCAACGAGATTCGCCGTATCGTGACAATGATGCTCGATAGAGGAGACGGATAAAAGAGAAAAATCTCGGGCAACGATGCATCGGACGGTCGTGATGGGTGAGTGTTCATCGTGAAACCCCTATAGTAAGGGTATTTTCGAGTCCATGGGGGGACCAGGTTCCACGGGATAATGCCCCCATGCTCCCAGGATGGGATTATCTTCGGGTCAGGTAGGAAGAGAAAAGACCCAAGCTCTCGATTCGGTGCATCGATGCAACAATATGACCCGCAGGGACGCTCAATGGAATTGCGTAAAAATTGGGCGAGGCCCGTTGAAAGTTGTAGGTGTGTGGGGTGCGTTCGGATCGTTGAGATCGAGATCGAGATCGAGGAAAACTGAGGGGGCGGGGATCGGTGTTCCGGCTGTAACGTACTTTTTCCGCGATCACCGGAAGCTCGCTAAGAATTTCTGGGCTTCAACACCTGCATGTTGTCAGCGAACGAGCGAATTCGTCGTGAGAATACGTTTGTGAACGGCTTAGGTTGTAGGTAGTTGCGTAAGTAGGTCAAAGATACGGTGTGTGTCTATCTCAGTGATGAGATAAATGTTAAAAGGGGGACCTTCTTTAGACGTTGAAAGAAGCTACAAAATTGGGAAAGATAGCGACAGTTGTTTAGGTATCGTCGGTGGAAGAAATATGATGTCATTGTGTATTATCGGTCAGGTGTTAAAGTTGTTTTAAAGTTGTTTCGCCTAATTTGCGATATATAATGGAAGATAAGAAACTGGAGGTTTCTAGCCCCCAGAATCAATTCGAATTTGTTTCTTGTTTTATATGTTTAACCTTGCTGTTTTCTCTTCTGTTCTATACGATCCAAAATTATTGAAATATAGATATTAATTAAAGATTATCAAGTGTTGAGAACACAGACCATTGATGTCAGTCGGTGTGTCTTTGCTTATATCACTTAGTATCGAAGGACCACCCACTGATGTCGGAAATAAATAAATACTGATTTGAATTAATACTGACTTTGTTACACAATAGATCTGGTACTTTCCGTTCGATTCAGATAGCTAATTCTGTATCGATGACCGAGTTCGATTGAGTGACTCAACTTGTCTACTGAATTACTGAGTTGCTTGACTATACTTGGCCACTGAATTGGTACTTTTAATTGTTATTTGTTCTCTGAATTAGTCGCGAAACTTTGATTTCAGAGTCTTCTTATATAAGAAAATTTTGATCTGCCCTTTCCATAGGACTCTGAGAAGTTGTGGAGCGAGAGATACGTCAAAGTCAACCAAAAAAAGGAAAGGTTTTTAGAATTTCTCGTTGTCACTTCATGAGGGTGATTCGGTTGGCAGGTCTGGGAAATGGTCCCATCACCTTCTGGAAATCATTCCGTTGCCTGCGCGGTACTTCTGGTACCCATGTGTTCAAGACATGGCAATTGCTATTGTGCGGAAAAACTCCTCCTCGCAGTCGAAACTGAGATTTACAGGGGGCTTAATGGCCCTTGAGCCATTTACTTAAGGGATTACTTGGACTAAAGAACCTGAAGGATACAAAATGAATTTCTAACTTGGAATACATCTATATCATAAGTGATACGTTAACACAATACTTGACATTAAAATAATGGTAGATTAAATTAAGATAAGATCGAAGAGTTAATATTGGATTAGATTGCAATAATAGTAGTACATTATTAAAATATATTATCTAACGTTAAGAGTATTAAAATACAGTTGAAATATGAAATGTTTGATTTATATATTCAGTTACGATTTTAATGTTCAGTATAGTTTCATGACCTTTCATGCTTTTTACAAATAAAATGTTGTACAAAAAGAAAGAAGAAAGTGAAGTACAACGTGAAGAAACGAAGAACAAGAGAATTAAAAAATTGTATCTTAAATAGATACACAGAGTTTTATGCATTCATAGGAAGTTTAAAAATGCAAAACTGCACAAAATTCATATAACAATAATATAATAATAATATATAAATATTATATATAAAAATGAAAAAACTATTCTTTCAAAGATATTCGTAAAAATATGAATTTGCACAAATATCTGCAATCTAATCACAAAATTGTAAGGGTCAAAGAAATTAAATGGTATCGATGCATGGAATTTTTTTTAAAACTGAGTCAAAAGTCGTAACTTGTAAACAGTAATAAACAAGGAAATTAAATATATCAGTGAACGATTTTTGATTTGAATTCTTGATGAAATCCAGGATTCAACATATTTTCATAAGATACGTGCGATTACACATATATATGGTTGATCAATTCTCCAATTTACTTTTTCCATTAAGTAAATATATGTAAATATATACGTATTGATGTATTTTTTACGTGTCAGTCGGATTCAATCGCGATGCTGTTTCATCGTATCCATCGGATGCAAAAGTCCAACAGATGCGACGACACGAGAACAGGAAGAAGCTTTCCTCCGTCCTCCATTCGTCGAGAATACCGCTCAACGTATTTTTCCATCCTCTGACTGGTCTTACGCCAGATCCCTGTTCCTTTGACCGTTAACGAAAAGGAGACGAAAAAAAAAAAAGATTGATATAAAAGAAAACGATCATCTAGGAAGTTCGTCTCGTGACCGTTAGATCCGTTCTTTCGGGAGTCAGTTTCACGGACCTAATCTCCACTAGGACAAAAGGACACTTCACGTGTCCCGGCGGCAGGACAAATCGTCCCGGTTCGGGATACAGGATGAACCGGTATCCTGTCGCAGGACCGTTGGCAACCAAGTTTCGCTTCTTTCGCGTGGTCGAACGAAGGAAGGAAGGATAACGGGGCACGTGAAAGAGAATCGAAGGAAAGTTGTTGTCCCCCAAGAAGATGCATATGTATGTCCACGTAGAGACGCATAGGAGTCCCCTTTTGTGCTTCATCGTGATTGTTCCATTGTTACGGGGAAATAGAGGAGACAGGTTTCGTTTATGGTCACATATGGTAATGATTGAAAAGAGAAAGATAGAGAGAGAGAGAGAGAGAGAGAGAGAGAGAGAGTTGATTGTCAGGGTTCGTGCAAGTGAGTAAACCAGGCAACCAGTCAGGCAGGATGAGGAATCGTGTCCCGGGATACGAATATAAATTTGCATATTTTTGGCCCGCATCCTTCGACGCGCGTCCCACGTGGGAATCCTCCAACTTCTGACTAACCGATGAGTCCGTGAGCTGCGTGACGATGCTTTAACGGTTTCTTTTGTCGAGGAACCCTCGTCGCGAATCCTCGCCGCGGTGTGTATCCTCGTTTTAATAATCAGGCTGCATACGACGTACTTTGCTTTCCTTTGAGTTCGTAGGAAGCATTTTCGTCATTTTTATCGAATTTAGAATGTTTCACTGGCGTACAACGAAGATAGTAATAAATATATTTGAATGGTCGATCGTCGGACACTGATGGCCTCCACCTGCGCAGTGTCAAAGCACACCTTCCTCTGTCTCTGCATTGTTCGTGTTGCAATAGCTTCTTTTTGTCGGTCTCTCCTCCATTCGGTCATTTCAATTCGGAACGCGTTAATAAAACTCGGCGATCGGGATCGGTGCAACCCCACTGATCCGTCTGATTCGGAACTGCGATTGCGCTCGACGCATCCTGCGTTCCAGCAACTTTTTTTTGCGAGCCGTCTGCATTGATTGCACTTAAATGTAGCCTCGGTGGCCTTCGTGAACGGAGGTCGCGGGCCAACCAGAAACGCACACTGCGAATCGAACAATGAATCGTTTCGATCCGTTCTTTTCCTTTTCCTGTGTTTACCAACCAGGTTATCCTGAAAAGATCGTAATTTTCGTTTGTTCGCCGTCTTTTTATTTAACGTCGTCTTTTCACGATTCTCACGCTTGTGAGATGATTCGTTTAATTTAGAAATATTTTATCCAGAAATTATTTCGACAGTGGCATATCGCGCAAGTAACTTTTAGGATAAATTGTAGCAAACGTATTTCTCAGCAGTTCATAAAAGTGCCAAAACACGTCATGGACCAAACAATGACGTGTTTTCGTTGCTGTTCGGACTGTTTCCTCTTTCCCTTGCCCCGCAAAAACGAATTCCACGCCAGTTATAGGAAAAAATATAGCTCTTTTGTAGAGTGTTTACAGGGTGACCTTCGAGAATGGCGGCTGGATAGTGTCTCGTAGGTGGCAGCTTGGTGGTTCGTCGTTGACGCTCGCTGAATCTCCTTACAATCTCGCCGAATAATAGACCACCAGGGCGGCGTTTTTACCGCAGAGACGGTGCAATTAGCAACAATGCGGGAAACCCCCTGCCGAGAAAGCCGCTGGCTTGAGCTACCTTGAGGACCTTTTCAACCCGCATAAATCTTTCTCGAGAGTATAGATTCTCTTCTTCATTCGCACGTATCCCATTTATCCTCGTGCACTCGCAACACCATCGGGATTCTACTAGCCATCGTCTCTGTTTTGTCAACATTCACGGTATTAGGATCATGTCTTTCAAGGAAGAATCTCAAGTCGGATTTTTGCTCGCAGGAATGTGCAAAGGGTTCTCGGACGCTGCGCGTACCATCTGCTAAGAAAATTAGCGGATCGATCGAAAGTACCGGAGAATCGGATTGTGAATCAAATTATCTCCTGCGAGAAGAAATTGTTTGCACGTTTCTGCGAACAGAATGCGCGTGTTCGACTTGATGGAACATCGCACTTCCGGTCTCTCGGGCCAATGTCACCAGAGGAGCGATTTCGTAACGAATCGGTCGGCGAATGTATGTATCGCGCCTTTATGGGCGCGTTTAATAGCAAGGTGGTTAAGTGACTGTTCTCAGTCTCGCTCTTTCGCTCCTGCGCGTCTTTCTCTCGTTCGAGCTGTCGACTTTTTTTCCTTCTTCTTTGGTTTCGCATGAAAGAAGGAAGGAGGAAGGTCATGGTGGCGTGGACGGAGAAAGAAAAAGCCGGGGGGAAGGGCGATCCTTCGTGTGTGGTCCTTGTGGAGTCCTCGGTCAACTCGGAGCCGAGGTGTCGCGTTGTGTGTGGTATGCTACGGTGTCTTGCGTTGCGCCGTCTCGTCCCACGTAAACACAGCCATAAGCATCCAGCAATTCGGCCAACTCTATGCGCATACTTGCACACAACCGGGGGGATAGCTTGTAAGAGAAGTCCTGCTCGTCCCTCGCTACACCGACCCCCTACAGAGCCTCACCATCTCCGCGTTCAATCCTTTTCTCTTTTCGTCTACCGTTTAATGTCATTTTCTGCTACGCAGTTTTGCATCTATTGCTTCAAGAAAGGACAATATATTACACGCGAACATTTGAATTTCAATTTGTCTGCAATCCTATTTGGCAAATGGAGAGGGAGAAAGTTTTTTTTTTCTTATGTATCGAGTTGTTCAGGAAATTTATCGCAACGAAGAATTAGCACATTGTTAAATATTTCTCTCTATCTATTGGGTATTATCGTTTTTTCAACCCTCGAGTGAATCGTTCTGTTCCAACTTATAGCTTTTTCGTTACTACAATTTTTATTATCATTATACTATGTAGAACTTTAACCCCTTGTGCTCGCAACTGGTTCGCGGATCAGAACGAACCATACACAATAATTCGTCGCTTTCTTTTTCTTTTGAACTCGTCAGTATGAAATACCACTAGAAATTATTAAGAAGTAATAAACTTATCATTTGTTTTGCCTGAGTTGCATTTAAATATACTTAGAACTGAGAAAATATGTTGTAATTTGGAACAAAAAATTCTCGACGTACGTGTCATTCCAGCGCAAGTGGTTAAGAAATAATAAAAATTCTTTGTCGTTATAAATCATCCTGATTCGTCACTCGTTGTTCGAGCGATCTTTGAAGCTTAATCGGAAGGTTTAAAATTGTCTTCAGAGTAAATCAGAGTAAATCTTAAAAGCAATTAGTTACGGCATTCTCCCTGAAACCGATGGATTCCTAAAGAACGGGTTATGTCACCAAAAGCCGCAAGCTGTTACGCGCGTCACGCTCCCAAATTTACAAACTTTTTCACGCACCTATAATCCCGACTGAATCTTCTTAAACTCGTTTACGTTCAGAAAATCGACCCGCTATTGGGACGGCGAGGAAATAGCGAAAATGTGAACTCCGAGTTGGTTGTCGCGATGCTATTTTTAATTCTAAAGGACCGTGTCATCCGGGAACGTGTCCGCAACCTTGGAGCAGCAGCGGAAAGAAAAGAGGAGAAAGAGGGAAAGGGAAGGCGAGATGAGGAACCACGAAAGCCGGGTGGACGAAATATGTGCACACTCGATGTGGGAGGTCCTCTGGTTTCGTAGCCACGAACCGTTCGAATCATTTGTCAATGCAGCCCAGTTTAGCGATTCGTCTCACCGACACCGAGCTTCCACGGTTTCGTTACACGCTTCCAACTGCCCTGCGCGGTGCGGTGTGTGTTCTATTCATTCGACGGGACCGCGTAGGTCCGGCTGGGACGCGGGAAAGAGGCCTCCAAAGATCCGACCTTTCCTCTCTCTTTCATTCTTCTCTACGCTCGAATCGTATGGTGTGAAATTCGTGATTAATTGTCAGGTCTCGGGGGCGGGTTGAGCAGAACGAGATTAAAGACCCCTCGGGAGATCCGCAAACTCTCGTTTGCCTCGTCTCATATGGTCGATCGAGAGTTCGAAGGATTCTCAGAAAGACGTATCGATCGAGCGGGACGCGATAAATTCACACTCTTTCGAGATCCAGATTTTTGTTCGTCCAGAGGTTGCGAAAGACATTTGAAAATTTGGGACGTTCTGTTCACGAAAAGATTCGAAGTCAGACGAGGGGGAATTTCTTAGACGGCAAAATACCGGGCAAACAGAGCAAGTTAGCAAATATTTTCCATCCTATCCGGCCTGCGCGTACTTGCATTCTTTCCAGAAATCGAGAAACGTGCGAAGGACGTTTCCATGTTCGGGAATCGGCACTGCCCGTAGGGAGGGGTCTCACGAAACGTGTTTGAGGAAAGTAAAACTCTCTGCCTGTTTATTTTTGACCTCGTGAACCATCCAAGGGGTCCCGTCAGGTTTCTCGAGCAAGGTAAAACTCTCGGCCTCTCCTGGATCGTCTAACGACCCGACGCGACGTTCACCACGGTGAAAATAATCTCAAATAATACTCGTATGCATTTCTATCTTTAAAAATTAAATGACTAAACAGCGAAGAAGAACGGGGTATCCCGATCGAAGTGGCGGCAAATCGACTCGCTATTGAACAAATAAAACGCCTCGATGAAGATGTCATCGAGGTCACGGATAGGGCAACGGAAGTTTAAGCGACACTATGTTGTCTCGACGGGGGTCTGCCGGTGAATCTCTGCATCTCCGAGCATTGGGCTCGGAACAACAAAGAAAGGATAAAGACGGACAGAGAAACGGAAAGAAAGGAGAGAAGCCTGTTCGCTCTCGGCGCCAGGGGCCTATTAAAAATGATGCTTAAAGAACGAATTATGGAAATGAGCCGTTATACCAGCTTTGGGTTCCCATATTACCGACGACTTAGTCCGCTCGCGTTGAAATTACAGGTTGTGCTCGTCTCCCTCGTAATTCCCCTCTCCTGTTCTAAGTCGGGAACAGGCCGAGCCCCTCGGGGAGGAATACATTACATTGATTTTCGGAATTGAAGATTAAAACCTCCCGCCGCGGGGGCTTCTTCTTGATCTTCTTCCTGCCTCGGAGAGTAGAGCTCCCTTTTCCTCTCTCTCTCTCTCCCTCTCTTTTCACGTGATCGTAAACGATCTTTGTTCGTCTCGTCTCGTCTCGTTCTTGAATCCGATGCCCCCGGACTGGCAACTTTGTAGCTGAACCGTTCCTCGTAACATCCAGGCATCGATCTTCGTCGTCTCTTCGTAATTGAGTTTATTGACGGAGACGTGTTCCGCGATCATGCGCGATTTTTTTTGACTCGTGCGAAACATAGGCAACGTATTCTTCGTATCTCTTATCGATATTTACGCGACGAGAAAAATAAGTAAAAATAAATATGCGATTTCGCGTTAAATATCGCGCGTGAGAAAATCTAACTGTTCGTCGCGTATCGCGCATAACAACCTGAGATTAACGAAATGGTTAACGATATTTCCGCCAATATCCGAAGAGAGGATTGAGACGGACGTACATACATATATATACAAGTTTGGAAGCTTTCACGTACGATCTTTCTGTCCCATCCGCTTTCCGAAAGAAAGTTCAACGCTTCTGATCTAACTTGACAATGACTTACGTTCGACGAATTCTACTGACTCAACGTCCATTCAGCACGCTGTTATCGCACGCTCGATCGCATTTTGCCGGCTTAAAAACATTGTTGTGAAAAAACAAAGCCGTTATCTTTGGATCGCTAGCTAGATCGCGGTGCTTTACGCGTTCGTTGTTGTGTTTAGAAAGAGCGATAAGATAGATGCAATCGCATTTATTACTTGCGCGACTCTTCTTCGTTGGGTGCGTACTCGAGAGCGCCAGTTCCAGAAAACGGAAACATTGATAACACCCGATAAGAATCCGTAATTGTGGCACAATCATCGACGGTAAAATCGGCTGTTACCCCCTTGCGCTGGCAACTAATTCGCGGACCGTAACGAGTGACCGAACCGTATACAATAATTCGTCGCTTTCTTTTTCTTTCTTTTGAACTCGTCAGTATGAAATACCACTGGAAATACCACTAGAAATACCACTAGAAATTATTAAGAAGTAATAAACTTATCATTTGTTTCATCTGGGTTACATTTAAACATACTTAAAACTGAGAAAATGTCGCAATTTGGGACAAAAAGTTATCGACGTGCGTGGCACGTTATTCCAGCGCAAGCAGTTAAAAAATCATAGTTTAAAAAGTCGGAAAAAGATGAGCCAATATACGAGAGAGAAGAAGCGATAAGAGGACAACTTGCGAAAGGAAGCGCGGCGGACGAGTGCGATGATAGACGACGCCGCGTTGCTTATAAAGCGGTCACGTGACCGCGCGGGCTCGACGAATCAGCGATTGGTAGCGCCGTGGCCGAGAAGAGGGAACAGGAGGAACGCGAACCGGGACCGCGCGAAGAGGAGAAAGAAGAGTGAGAAGAGGAGAGGAGCGAGAGGGGAAAGGGAAGGGAAGAAAAGAGAAGAGAAAAGAAAGTTCGCTTCTTTCTCGGTAGCAAGGTTCGAGTCGGCGGAGAGGTAGAGGACCCCCGGCGTGCTCTCCTGCTGTGACCGGTAGCTATCCTCTGTCCCGTTCGTAATACCTACGGGGAGGGTGTGTGCGTGCATCGTGATGGAGCGACGTGCGCGCACGTACACACAGGATTGGATAGTCCGGTGTGATTCGGTGTGCGCGACCGAGGACGACGTGCTCGTCGTGATGCCTGGAAAAGGACCGGAGGCGCACGCCATACCGATATTAATATTCCATCCTGAAACGTGATAAATCACCGAAGGATACGTCGTTCATCCCCAGCGGCGTCCTCGTCGCCGCTCTCGTGTTACCGCGCAAGGTCACCGCGGTTTCACTCTACCGGTGTCGTAATTTCGTAGATTCCGTGTGCGAGTGACGCCGATCCTCGAACGAGAGACAGAGAGAGGAGAGAGAGAGAGAGAGAGCGATTCAACCGAACCGAATGACTCGTTCGAGGGACGACAATTATTCTAATTGGTTCGACTACCTGGTCGAGATGCCCCGGGAACGCCTTCCTCTTTTTTACGTTCGTGAAAAGCTCGGGAATGATCCGTGCTGTTAGACCGTTAGAGGGCATTCGAACGAAATTGTCCGACGATGGCTAGGGCCTCTCCTCCGAGTTTGCTTAATAAGTAGACGAATTTGGTCGGTCTGGTTGCGCTCGAATTAGGCGGTCGGAACTCCGTTCCGTGAGACAAAAGTAGTCGGTCGACGATCGTAGTAGACCAACTGGAGATTGGTCAGTCGCCTCGTAAGAATTGTGGGAAACAATTCGGCTAGGAAAACGAAATTTATCGAGAACGAGACCGGTCGAACGGTGATCGAAGTAGCGTGGAGGGTCATCAAAGGGTAACCGCGGGGGTTACACGGGAATTCATTGGCATTAACCTTCGCGAAAGAGAAGAGGTGCCTACGGTCTTCCCTCGACGCTTACGTGCGTGCTTCTCTCACGGCACTCGAGATACTCGCGTCGGTATCGGTTGCCAACGAGCGAGGTTTCGAGGGAAAAAAAAAAAAGAGCAGAACCACGATCGTTCTGGCCCCCAACAGCGCGATCGAATAAAAATGTGCGCCGAGGACGTCTGCGTTAGACGATGCGGTACCGCGAGCGAACCACGGGAATTTCAACCCCCGCTGCGCGACTGACTACGTCCCTTTAACGTCCTCACGAGTCTCAGTACCCTGCACCCTCTCTGTTCACAGGGTATTTCTGTAGTGGCAGCCACACGCAAAGTGCCACGCGTTCTATATATGCGTTTCATTGCTTCGGTGCAAGTTGAAACGCCGCAAACGCACGGGGTGCTGTTCTTGCAAATTCTTGCTCAAAGGTCCATGAGCTCGTTCCCTTTTGTTTCTAACCCGCAGCCACCACCCAATAAACGACTACGGGGATCTTTAAATTAGCCGATGAACCGTGTTTTCTTTCCACTGCCTCTTCGTTGGCCGAGGAAAGTTATAATTCGTGCACGAGTTCTTGAACACCGATCCTGTACCCTGTCCATTAGTAAATAAAAGAGAAGACCGCGCCGAGCTACCGAAAACGATCCTCTCGGCGATCTCGGAAATTCTCTACGGACCTATGGAAGATGTTTCGTCGGTGGAATACCGAAATCAAATCTAAATGAAAGATCGGACATCCACGAGTGGTGGCAGGGAGGGTGAAGGAACCTCTTTCGGCGTTCCACGGACGCATAAGCCGCGCGACAAGGAGGCAAGCAGAGTGAAGATAAAAAGAGAGAGAGAGAGAGAGAGAGAGAGAAGGATAAAGGATCAAGGGAAAGGGCTATCTCCGGCGAATCTCAATCTAAAAACTCCGAACATATTTTCTCGAGTTTAGAGCCGGGTTCGGATCTCATTGGTCCCCGTGGAATCTCCGTCTTTGGCTGTCCGTCTTTCTCCTCCAACCTTTTCATCCTTTCCCCTCCTTTTCTCCATCTCTTCTACCTGTTTGCCGCGTTCTTCGAGATCAAAGCCGCGCCGACGCCGGCAGTTCGGTCCGTGGGGTGTCATGCGAGACGGGGGATGGCAGTCCATCCGGTTTAGAAAGGAGGAGAGAAATCTGTTGATACCATATTCGTTAATATCGTCGCGTAGAGCCGCTGGGGGTAGATCTTTAGACCGACAAACAGCGTCACGGATGCGCGGATCGAGTGATCACGATGTTAGACACTCGCTTCGATCTTTGCGACGATCGATAATACATTATGTCACAATATCATGATGATAGATTTACTCATCAACTTTCTCTATTGTCTGTAATTTTTAATTTAGTTTTCTAGATATTCCGCATACCATCGAATATTCAGTATGCACACTTAAAAATTTCGAATAACAAAGAACGACTGAAAATATCGACCAAAAAATCTCAAGAAAGGTCTAGACGATACGATCGGCGAACAATGGCAGACCATGTTCCGTGTTCCCGTGAAAATTTTTAATTTTTTCTTCCTTTGACGTCTATCTCCATCTATATGGCATCTGCCGTGTCGTCATTAGAACGTCGCTCGCGCCATCATTCTTTGTGCCCAATCCTCTAATACCTCCTTCATCTATCCACGTATCTTAATCTACAATAGCCACGAGTATTGTTTCTATCATTCACGTGCACAATGTGACCTGCGTCATAACGCAAGAGACTTAGAACGATTCGTGGAACACGTGATTCTAGCGAGGGGAAAAAAGTAATTTTCCCAAAGCGCTAATCAAGCGCTGGATCTCTTGATGATATCGCGAGTAGATAACGAAACAAGCGTGAAATAACACCTTGTTTGTACAGCATTCGTATCTTACGATGATCAGTATCGGTGAACCCCCCTCGATGTTCTTATCGAACGAACCAGTAAGATGTGCTACTACTCACGTAGATATCTCCTGTGTACATTATTAATATTCAGCCTCTGATAATTTCGAATACATTCTTGAAATAGTCGATCCTTCCTCTAAAAAATTGATTACATATGTATGCATGTACCATTGAATAAGTAAAACCACGCGTTGCAACGTGATAAAAGTATCGCTGTTCTTTTTTATGCTTATCTCGATCACGATGTTATTTACCGTGCAAGTTGATCTAAATAAAATATTTCTGACGCGGATAAAAAAGACGATACAAGTTGTTTTTTTTTAGAGATTGATTGAAAACAGTTGGCGTTGATAGTGGAACAGGTGGAACTTGATCTTGACTGAAGCTTGTTTACCGACACGAATGAATTCTGACCAGCGATTCGAAATTATATTGGCATTTGATTAGCATCTTAATGGGAGAACGTCGATCTCGCTTCGATAATTAGTCTGAGAAGTGTGGAGAACATTCGATTTTAGTTTAGGAAATGCTTGTAGACGAAAATTCTAGATATTGTCTCTGATAAAGGATACGTCGTAATTAAGCGAAGAATTGTCGTCTAAGAATTTTCTCGCGTACATCATCCTGTTAATATTTGAACTCCAAATATTGAAATTTTTATAATTTTGTAAAAAGAAGTCGCACAATAATACGCTTGGATTCGTTTCAAAAATTTTTTGAAGGAGTTGGAGGGTTCTATTTTAGAAAAATACAACATTCATTTTATTTAAAATGTATAACTATACAGCAGATGGTAAAGTGAAGACACTTTTCTTCTCGAAAATGCTATAAATTGTCGTATGTAAAAACATCGAAAAATCTTTTTCGTGATCGATGAATTTAAAGATTGATACACCCTTCAAAACACTTGCTATATGATTTTTTTCGCTAATTTATTAAATTTTATAAATATAACGACGAAAATGTTATTACATAAATTCTTGAATTTTGGTCATGTAACCCTTATTAATACTTAAAGTTTAATAAAATTGCAAGAAAAGATCATATACCTGTCAAGTTTTCCAAGGTCATTATAAAGGATTATTATCATTTTTCAAATTCATTCAAGATTTAGTTATGAAAACAAATTTTCCATGTTTTTACATACTATGAATTTATAACATTTTCGAAAAGAAAGGTATCCGTTACGTGATGTAAAAACATCTTTTGTTAGAACAAAATGAATGATGCGCTTTGAAAGTAGACTTCAACTTTTAAAATGAGTAGGCGTATTATTTAATTGTAACAGTTTCAATATTTAGTGTCAGTGTCCGAATGTCAGTGTATTATAGGAGTCAGTGTATTTTTCAAAAAATCACAAATATCGTTTAGTTTCCCTGGTTTTGTCCGCGAAAGGCCGATTCGTTTTGTTCGATTTTTCATTCCGCAGAGAATGGCCCATTTATCGTACACGTTCACGGTCGGTTGGCGTACATCTGCTTCGAAAACGTCACTTTCCTTTCGAAGATGCTTTCTTAAACTTCTTAACCAGTATTATGTTAGTATTATGTTTGTTTGGGCGAAAGCAAAAGCCGAACGATCCTCGTAATCGTAACCTTGACACGCTTTAACCGTTCGTCGCTTATTTCGACTAAAATTTCTACGAACCTTGAATTTGCTCTACGTCACACTTACGAGCAAATTCGAACGACTCCGAGCCGTAATACCAGACGCGGTCGCTCGAATGCAAAAATCGAACGCGCGATGGTTATTGACCGCTCATTGATCTTTTCACTCGCATGCAAGGTTGTTTACGCGTGAAACGCTGGAGGATCGGAATAAATTCAAGGTCCAGCCATCGGCGAAAACCGACGTGGTTTCGACCGGTCCGAGGGAATCCAGGAAGATTCGATTTTCGAGTAAGTGCCCTTAAAATTTGCAAACGAACGCGATTACGCTTTGTACGACCGTTTTATACCGCGAATCTCGATAAGCTTACGAAACGAGCAGACGTCACGATCGATGGTTTGTAAATCACTTACGTAAATCGAAATTTTTCCTTCGTTAGGATGATCGGAGACTCGGACGTCAGATGTTTACGGCGCACCTCGCCACTTCCGCTGAAACTTCGCAGAGGGGGATCCGGTTTTATTTGTTCGTCGGGGAACCTCTACTCCGCGTGAAATTCTTCCTTTTTCTGTCGATATCGTCACGAGCCGCGGTTGGTACCCGGTGCACGACGTATTTTGTTTTCCACGTTTCTGTCGTGCTCTGCCGCGTGATGAATTGGTCCTCTCTATTTTTATCAATCTAATTCTTCGCAAAAGGATCGAAGGGAATCGATCACGATCGTTCGACAAATGCAGATTCAAATATGACGAGACTTTGATCCAACGAAGAGTTTCGAAATAGGTGACCACCCACGGTGCAATCACGTGCTCCTCGCGATGCTGAAATTTCGCCTTCTGCAAGTGAATTAGTTGAGCCGAGGTCTGTTTACTCAGCTTGCGAGCGTCCATTCGCGCCAACGCGTTAATGCGGGCGGTGATAATATTGCGCCGGCTTCTCAAAGATACGTAGGACTTTGTTCTCGTGCATCTGGTGGGGATATCGTCGCGAGAAGGATTTTCAAAGGGATCAGCAAATACGCTAAACTCGATGTGTCCTTCGGACAAGGAGTATCCGACAAGACTTGCTCTTTCTCTTCGCTCGAAATACAGGGTCCTTAGTCTTCGTTGATCGATTATTCTACGGATCGATCAGATTCAATTGCTACTGGCCCATTAGACGTGGCGTGATTTTAATAATCAAACTGACGCCGATGTTGGGATACATGCTCAAACGTTTGCTCCACGTTGCTGAAAGATACAACAAAGTAAATGATCTCGCCGCTGAAAATTTGTTTCTGAAACGTAAGTCCGCGATAAGTAACAAAGTAAAACGAAGTTATTCAACAACAAAGTGATTTGATAAACCGTATTTGTCGAAGCGCATTGTCTCTCTATCGAGATAAGCTATCGACAGCGCGATCGCTGTAAATCGATAATCCTGTAAATTCCAAAATATTAAAAGAACATTGGAGTTGTTTTCATCTCCGACAGCGTGACCAGTTGTTATGCTATTCAACGTTGCATTTCATACAACAACGCGGAGACCTCCTCAAAGATCGTTCTCCGCTTTTGAAGATATCAGTAAGTCTGCTCGTGGTTCGTTCGTCTACTGACGCATCGCATCAGTCAACTGTTATCAACGTCGATGTATTAGTGGAGGCGGGGTGGAGAAGCGTGGGACGTTATCGGCAACGATAATGCGGCTATATATAAGGCCGTTGGTTCGTCGTTGACATTAGTTCGATGTTCGCTGTGCTCTTTTAGCAACAGAGAGACGGCTTTTCTGCTCATCGTTCCTTAACTGTCCTTCTCCTTTCTTTCTCTTTCTCTCTGCTGCTTTCCGATCAGTCTCTGAGCTCTCAAGTTCCTCGACGAGGATCATCGATACACGTCTTGGCAATAGTCGACCACCGTGGTACGCGATTCATCGACGTCCCTGGGGGTAACCGCGATCATCGGCGCGTCACCGACCCAACCGGAGGCCGAGATCTTTGTTCCACGATAAAGAGAGAGAAGTCGAGATTGACGATATCTACGCAGTGATCAAAAGGACACGAGACACGAGGAAAGAGAAGCGAAAGGATGGAGGCGGTGTTGTTCTAGCAGTCGGCAGGAAGCAATCTTCGAAAGTGTTTGACAGACAGCGATAAGTGTTCGAGAGTTGTTCCGTGCGTCACGGAAGAAGCTCGAGCTCGATTCGATAGAGATTGCAGATCGGCCCTCACGAGGAAAGGGTGCTCGCGTTTGATGAATCCGTCGCGAGCCAACCTAGTTATGTTCTCGATCGAGTACAGCAAGCAATTCCTGAGTTACCGTATACTCAAGTCGAACCGGTTCAAGTACATCTGACGATACGGACTCGGACTAAGTGTGATAAAAGGGTGCGCGCTACGGCGAGAGTGTGTATGTGAGCGTACTGAGCCGTTCTCGACTTGTCGTTGGCAACGGTGTTCAGGAAAAGGAGTAGGAAATATAGGCAGGATCAGGAGGGAGCCCGCGAGCCGGCAAGACCTGGAAAGTCTTGTTCGCGATTTTCACCGATGCGTCGATTTTCTCTGTTCGTTACCGATTGAGATAAACGAGGCATTGCCTTCGAAACCCGTTGATAACACGACACTTTCGAAGGCGTTCGCGAGGAGAGGGAACGATTCCGATCAACAGATAGATTTCCGATCAACAGAGTCGATTAAATATAATCCAGATAAAATATAAACAAATCGATGAAACCAAATTAAATTATATTCCTCAAAAATAAACGAAACGATAGAGGCACGCCCGAAATTTTCTGCGGAGAATACGGGCGTTCTACCGTCTTTTCCTCAATTTTTTTCAAATCCATTGGTAAATCCTTCCATTAAAGTTGAAAACAATCACTTCCATTAAAAATTAAAAATTCTCATTGATCGAAACGAAAATACAAACGAGGATCCGGGGGCAGAGAAATTTGCACGTCTGTCGATCGAATCAGCGAGTTCGTCAACGTAAAGAAATTAAAGGGGAGAAGGTACAACAAAGAATAAAAATGATCGTTTACGTTTCGGGTAGAATGCCAAGCCACGTTGCTCCGTACGGCTCCATTCGTTATCCGAGCACACTGCTGGGCGCGGTACCGGGATTTTACAGCCCGATTTCCGGTTATTCGACCAATCCCAACTCCAACTACTACGGGAGCTTTAGTCTGCATCAGCAACCACCGCTGGATCTTCCGGTTTGGCCACGAAGCATGCCGGTGGAGGAGGAACTTGCAACTACCCCGTCGACCGCGATACCGGGCTTGAGAGTCTCGCCAGATGGTTTACCAAATGGTGGACCACCGAGTCCAGCTCACAGCGATTCGGATGCTTCTAGTTCCAGCTTGGAACTTGGATCCATTCGACGTGGTGAAAATGCTCAACTAAAATGCAGGTAAATCATGTACTGCCATCTCTTTTCTTTTTAATAGTCACAGATTGGAGTTTCGTAAAAAAAAAAAAAAAAAAAAAAAAAAATACGTTTGAAGGAGGAAAGAGGCAAAGAGAGGAATTGAAATCTTCTTGAGACGATGTTAAGCGAAGCTGTAAAGATATTTCCCCAAAAATATTTTCGGTCACGTGTTTAACCAAAACAGAGTGTGCAAGTCGAGTCAAGTTATCTAAATTAAGCACAGATTTATTCGCCCGACTGAGCCTGAAGCGCGTGTTTATCTTCGAATCTGTAAGTCGTTATCAGAAAATGGACGGCTTAATGATAAGACACTTCTTATCCTTGCCCTCCACCTCGTCTAGCGAACAGGCTTCAGGCAACAACTCTTCATCGTTTCCGTTTCATTTGCGTTTTTCATGCGTTTAACTGATGGTGGTCACCGAAGACTTGTTTCCACGCGAATCGCGCGACTCTCTTAAGTGATGCTAATTTATCTGTGGCGCGCGTGCACGGTCGTATTCGCAACACGCGTCCTATACTAGCTCTAACCAGTTTCCCGTATATCCGTGATATCAAGCATCCTGGCTTTCTTTCTATATCGTTCCTTCTATTTCTCGCTTAGATTCAACCCAAAGTTCCTTATCGGTTGCATCGTCGCAAATCGCCACAGCCTCTCCTCTTTGTTCTTTGACCAAAATTTACGGGCGTGAAGATCGATCGACGAAACCATCGTCAGATTCGGCGTATTTCAAGAATTTGCAAAGATTTGGAAAAAAAAGAAACAAATAAAGTAAAACAAAGGATAGTAAGAGATTATGTTGATGCTGTTAAGTGGATCAGTGTGTTTACAATAATTCCGGAAGAAAAAAAAGGCAGCTTTCGATAACCTTGATTCCACGACAAGATCACGTTCGTAAATTGTTGGAGAAGATTTCGGCGCGATTGTTTATCGTAGCAAAAGCTCGTTACGTGCTCTTCGCTTTGCATGTGGTAGCCACGTGCACTCGGGAACGTCTGCTTCGTTATCGCCGTCAACAATCGTTGTGTCGACGTTGGTCGTAATCGCGACGCTCGTACGATTCGTGCGTCGAAGCGTTCGTTTTCCTCGAAACTCGATAAGCGCTAATTCCCCCCGTCAAGTTCCAAGATCAAGAACGTAAGCCTGGCAAGAGCGAGGAAATTCTTGAAAGCAATTACGCAAACGTAAGAACATCGGACAGTTCTGAGGGATTTAGTCTCTACGTCACCTTGATCCACAATCTTTTACGCGAGCATGGCCGTTCACGCAATACGACGTCGTTTGCTGTGATAGTATCAGAGCCCAGTACGTCTAGATAAACTGGTGTCAAGCGACGCCAATTGCACAACGGACGGAATTGGTATCAATTGGTAGGTTGAACGGACGTTCTTGACGCAAATCGCGCGCCGATATTTCAGTTGAATGTCTTTCAGTCCGATTACTTACGTTTACATGCGACGATAATGGTCCACGTGACAGCACGCTGTTTGCGACGTGACCTTGAAAACCATGGGGGGGGGGGAGGTTGAAACTAGTCGATTGCGAAGCGAAAGGCTTCCCGAAAGTTTTACAAATGTTTTTCTTCAATTTGAAATGCACAGAGCATCACTTTTTCCGCGTGTATAGTTATATTTAGATATTCTTGATATACGAGCGAAGGAGAAAATAAGTAATATAAATAGACTGATTGACGGGAAGAGCATGAGATTCGAGATATTAGCCTTAAACGATAATCATCTTATGGACAGTTCGATTGATAGAGACGATCATGCGATCAAAGATCAATATCCTTAAACGTTTACTATTCTCGTGCGATAGTTCAATATGTAGTTGGTTACGATCTCGATACTTACGAACAACACAGCAAGTCGAATTAAAATTGTATTGGCGAGACCAAAGGCTAACATGCGTCTTGTTCCAATTCGCAGATGGCAAAACTGTGGTCGTTGGTTCACGTCCTTGGAACAGCTGGCAGGACACGTTGCGCGACTCCACGCTGCGCCGGGACCACGCGGACTTTTCTACTGTGGTTGGGAAGGATGCGCCAGAGGTGAACGTGGCTTTAACGCTAGGTAAAACTTTTTTTTTTCTTCTTTCCTTCCTAGAATTGGAAACCGATCACGTTTTGAATCTTATCTCGCTATTTCCGTTGTCTAGGTATAAGATGCTGGTTCACGTCCGAACGCACACGAACGAGAAACCACACCACTGTTTCCAATGTGACAAAAGCTTCAGTAGAGCGGAAAACCTCAAGATTCACGCCCGTTCTCACACGGGCGAACGCCCATACGTCTGCCCCGTCGAAGGCTGCAACAAAGCTTACTCCAACTCCTCCGACAGATTCAAGCACACCAGGACTCACGCCGTAGACAAACCTTATTGCTGCAAGGTTCCTGGTTGTCCCAAAAGGTACACCGATCCCTCCTCTTTGCGCAAGCACGTAAAAACCTACAGACACTACGTGAACAACAATGACAAGGTGCAAGAGAAGAGCTTTGAGGAGAACAACTCGCAGGAAAAGGCAAGATTTGACACGGTATCGCCGGAGAAGCAGAGCAGCAGTACTCACTCTGAGTCGTCCGACAAAAAGGACAGCAGCATCGAGAGCAGCATGTCAGGATCGAGTCCGAAGGCTAGTAACAGCTTCGAGGAGCAGAGGAACTTCGTAGAGTGGAACAATATGTATAATCTCCAAGATCAACGTAAAGAACAGGAGCAGATCACGCCGAGGAAAACCTACGAGCAGGAAGTGAAGGTCTATCCAAGAGTTTACGACGAGAACTACATAATACCAGAGAGAATTCAGGTTAATCCAATGTACGTTTCCAACAACTCGATCATCAAAGAGAGTCCACCCCAGTCGGTGCAGTCGGTTTCACCGCAGACCAGTCCGCATCACATCCCGGACACGTTGTCTCGCATCGGGATGCAATCAACGCCCATCAAGGTCGAAGAAACGATCGAATGCTCCAGTAAAATTAGCACGGTCGACTACAGAAACATCGAGTCGATTATCAACAGCACACCCTGTAAAAAAGAAAACGTCGTCATTTGCGACCCAGTAAGACATTCTGTGATAAAGCGGGCGGAAGATTTGAAAATGGAGGTGGAGCAAATACCGACCAAGGAAGATATCTGCAAAGACACCACCGATTGCTGTTGTCGTCACAAATGCTGCGTGCACAATAACGACAACATCATGGAAAAAACGAAGATCCTGTCGGATTTGATCCTCAAAACGCAGAATCCACTGTTCAGACACCTGCTGGGCACGGTGGATCTGCAATACGGGTTGCAGAACATGTGGGGCAACATCGTGGACACGAACAACACCTGTGGACAAGATCTACGAGTTAAGAACGAGAACGTGGTAGAGATGGAGCAGGATCTTCCATTGGACTTAACAATCAATAAGTAAGTAATTTCAGGTAGTGAAATTAGCTTTTTTAAGGGGTAAAATTTGAACGCTCAGGATTCTGCAGGCATACATTTTCTCTGCGAATTGATGTGTTTTTGATTTTTGAAAAAGTTAAAATCAGCTTAAGCGACCGACCGTGGCTGGTGTTCGAACATTATTTTTGGGGTCGTCCTGGAATCGAGTGTTTTGATTTCTGATCCTCTTCAGAGAGATTATAAAGATAATAATATCTGAAAACTCTAACTTGAAAACTAACTTATTTGATATGATTGTAAATCCAGGACGATATTGAATATTAATAAACATGAATTTCTACCCCGGCTACGGACGGTTATTAGTTCCGCAATTTTATATTAAATTAATTTTTTGAGATTAGTGAGGAAGATTCGAGGATTATTATTTTTTGCATAGTTTATTTAATTCAATGATAATTAAAAATCGGGGAAGATGAAAGTTGATAAAATATACCGGTAAGAAGGAAGATTATTGTTAAAGAAGAGAAAGTTGTCTGTTTTCATTAGACTGTGAAACCAAATATATTATAATACGTATGTCATATGATAAAGTCAGTCAAGGTAGAAACAGTTTCATTTCGAATGAGATTTGCTCAATCTTAATTCGTTAGTAATTCCTTTAGCAACGTAATTAGAAAACCTCAGTTTTAGATTTACGCGTAGTTTGATCAATCGGCTAGAACAAAACTTTCATCCATACTTGTATATACAATACAATAAAACCTTCGTATCCACAGTACTAGTTCTAAGGTCTTCCGCGAATATCGAAATTCGTGGATAGCAAACACTATTATATGCATATATACATATATACATCTATTTTAATATCAAATTATAATATAAATTTATTAGTTTATCATATATATTTAGACATTATTGAAGATGCTATTAATGCGTGTTTCAAAACTTTCATTCTGATATTTTAAGTCAATCGAAAATGTTATATTTTGTATGGATTAAGCGACTAGTAGATAATTACTTATAATGCCTGACTACTATGAATAATGACTAAAATGGTCACGCAGTTTGATACATATTGATTAATTTATTAAATTGAGTAAAATTATGAATAAAGTTATAGATTTGAGTTAAGTTACTAAAATTAAAATACACCATTTGTCGTTATTCACAATGGTGATCGGACATTATAAATATTGTTTTATCAAAATTAATCATTTAATCCATAACATATAAATGTGTCAAATTGAGTTTTCCGTAAATATGTCAAATTTGTAAGATTAGACAGACTTGTTAAAGATAGATTATATATTTTAACGCAATTTTTTCAAATCGTGGTCAACCTTGAATCAAACTGTGGATACGAAAATCTTATTGTATATTAAACCAAAATCTAACAAGCAAATGAGTAAAATAAACGAGAATATGAAAGGTAAATATTTCATAAAAATCACAAATAACGTTAGTTGGATAGATTGTTGTATCATAATGCGTTTGAAAGAAGTAATCCGGTATGTTATGTTTAACATCTATGTATAATATGTATATAAAGATGTATTATGTATAAACTATTCAAGATGTTCGACGTATGAAGGAAAGTACGTGCGTTTCTGCAATGAAAAGAGCATGTTTAACGACATTAAACTATTCAATAAAAACATTATTTATGTAAAAAAATGTTTATTTTTTCTCAGCATGTAACAAGTTCCATTTCCCTTTCAGTCTCGAAAGTATTATAACTGTATTTTGATAACATTGGTGAAAGAATATAATATGATAGTTGTTTATAAAATTTTTCACGCTTATAAAAATTTTTCTTTTCAAGCATTGTTTAAACAGATTGATTCGATATTGAAGCCGTTCATCTAATACGTGGAAAATTATCATAATTAATAAATGTTTAATTTTTAGGTGAAATAAAGTTTCTGAATAAAAACATGTATAACTCATAATAGAGAAAATCAGTAATGACAGAAAATAGATTCAAAATAAATATGGCATCAATTTGACGGAGGTGTTTTGTTGTTAATTGCATATTAAAGTCTTGCAACCATATCAGTGACGATATCACTTACGTTGACAAAAATACACAAGCAAATTGCTTTGCTATATATAATTCTCACGATATATTATGACTCAATAAGAGTTCAGACATGCCATCTTTAATAATTTTCAAACTTTCTAGATCGGAGTTTATTGTTGCTATAAGTTGTGCCATGCCTTGTTGTTCCATTGTTAGGTACTATGGATTAAAAAAAAATATATATATAAATTATGCGTGTATTTTTCATTTAATCCTTTCATAAATATCTTTTTTACATACCGCTTTTATGTCATCCTGTGCTATGGGGTCCATCGCATACCTTTCTTGATTTTGTGTGTCTATATGATTTCTCATTCTCAATTGAGAAAGCATTTCGCTAATTCTACCTTTGAATTGAGTTGGAGCACTGACTTGGGAGTGCATAGATTCGAACCTACGTGTTAGAACTTCTTCCTCCGGTTGCAACGACAACCCAACTTTACGTGTAATTTCTTGGCGTACTAGCACCTGAATATTTATAATTAATTATCAGAAAATAATTATTAGGAAATACATTTACATACCTGTAATACCCTGTGTTGAAGTTCTAATAAAGTTCTACGATGCTCCTTTAATCTAGCTTGTATTGCCGAATGTTGTCTCTGTAATTTTTGTATCTCATCAGCTGCCATATCTAGGAAATTTCTGTGCCTTGTCGTTTGCTCTCCCTGACATTTTAATCTATGTTTAACTTGTTGGAAGCCAATCATTGGCACAGGAATATAAAGTTCTGGATTAGGATTATCCAGTTGAGCCTGCTTCCACAATCGCGGATCGATCGAACAAGGCGGATTGTCTAAATATTCCTTAAGCTGTGCAGGATCCAGTTTGACTAAAGGTAACATATCTTCCACGCCATTTTGCACTAATTGTTGCTTTTGCATTGGCTGCGATAAATATGCAACTAACTCATTGGCAGGTATTTTCCTAGGAGCTCCAGTAATTCCCTTTTCAGTGACAAAAATGGTCACTTGACTTTTGTCTTCTCCAGTTGCTTTAATATTGTCTATTACAAGCGATAAATTAGGTTTGTTTCCTAAAACATTATTCATAAAACCGATCAATTGCGCTTCACCCTCTTTAACATCTTTTTTCTTTTTATTGAAACAAAGTACGACTAGACCGTCGTTATTATCAGCCTCAGGCATTCGACTGTATCCAATAGCTTTGAATCTACATAACGGGTTTTCTTGATTAAGCTCTATAGGTGGTGCATTCATATAATAGTAAGCTTTCCCAGTTCCCCACAAAGCTTGTATAAGATTCCATCTCGCGATAATATTATCACGTTCATCATTATACAATTGACAATTAAATACGGCATTGTATAATGCTTCAGATATAGTATTAACGGGTTGTTGTTGTTGTTGCTGTTGTTGGAACTGTTGCTGATTTTGTGCTAAACCAGATCCGAATCCTGTAAATCCTGTGCCTGTATAAAAAAATTTAACAAAAAAACACATCACAAACAATATATTGATAAATAAAAAAAAAAAGTAATACTAACCTGTACCAAAACCACCAAAACCAGTGGTTGTAGCTGTGGTTGTTGGTTTTGTGCCAAAAGCACCAAAACCTGGAGAAGTACCAAAAGTTGGAGCTGTACTTGTAGTGCCGAACCCTCCAAACAAGGAAGGTGTGGAGGTAGTTGTTCCAAATCCACCAAAACCACCAAAGCCTGAAGAAGATGTTGTACTGGTCCCAAACGTACCAAATGCACTAGTAGAGGCTGGTGTGCTACCAAAAGTAGTAGTGCCAAATGCAGTGCCTGATGAAGCTGGTGTACTTCCAAATACTGGAGCTGTTCCAAAACCAGTGGTAGAAGTACCGAAGCTAGGTGCTGAAGCAAAACCACTTGTCGATGTGTTGCCAAAACCAGTTGCAGCTGGTGTCCCAAAAGTAGTACCACTTCCAAATCCTGCTGTTGCTGGAGTTGAAGCAGAACCAAACAGACTTGGTGCTGAGGTAGCTGGTGTACTAAATCCAAAAGATGGTGTTCCAAACCCTGCTAAAGTAGTTTTAGTTTTTCAAATGAGATACATTTAATAATAAAACAATAATTTGTTACATATTTCATAATGCATAACTATACATATATATATATACTACATATGTATATACTATATATATATATATATAATAAATAAATGATGCACTTGAAATAAATACACGGATTGTGAAATAATAAATATATAGCGTGAAGTTTTATAATTTTCATAGCTTTTGTTTTCACTAACTTGAAATTGCTTCAAGTAGAAAAATCAGCATATGACGGAAATGCCTTGCAGAAGATTGTAATAATAATTTACGCTGTGTTCGTTCGTAAAATTTAGTTGTGCGCGTTAAATACATTGGGAAAATCACATAACTCGTGCCCGTATGATTAAAATTGACTAAAAAATTTTAAATTACGATATAATTGGATAGCATAAGACAACATGTCATATATAAATGAGCAAAATCAGGTAAGAGTATAAATAAAGCAAAAATATACAGAAAATTTAATTTATTTGATGAAATTAAATAGGAAAGCAAATATGGGCAATTTGCTCACAAATTATTAAAAATAGCTTCAATATCTGGTAGAAAAGTTGCACTTCGCCGTGTTGACCAATCTTCTGATGTTTCTACTGAATTGTTACATGAATTTGGTACTACAGATATAGCAATTGGGGTATATTTTGGAATTTGTATATATTTTTTCACATATATAGTTTCATAATGTGAATTATGACCTATTATAAATTATATGTTTCATTATTATTTACAAAGGACATTACAGCAGAAGTTATGATAACAACAATGGGTAAAATCCCAAGTGAAATGTTTTATTTAGAGGATACACCAGGTACTATAGTTCCACAAAGAATACAAACAACATCTACATTTGCAAAAGCTATGATGGAAACAACAGAATACCATCGGCCTATAGAATCTACTAGCCATTCGCCAGTTTTAGTCGCTCTATTAACTGCTCTGTTTATAATATTATTATTATGCTGTATCACGGCATGTATTGTAACTAAATCAAAGAGGAAAAGTAATTTCTTTGGTAAAGGAGACATGGAGTGTGAGCCAGGATGTACAGGCATAAATCAGCCTTTGCTAGAAAAGTTTTCAAGCACCACAAACAAAACCAGCGTCAGCTCTTTGAGAAACCAAAACTGACTTGAGTCTGCACAAAATGTGCGATTATTTCTTATCAGATAAAATTCTCGAGGAATTATAACGTACGACGTAGCAAGATTATGTTATGAGTAGGCTTTGCGATGAAAAAGCACATTAAAAAATGAAATGTTCTTTGAATTAATTCTGCGACTGTTCACAAAACTCAGTTTTACAAAAAAATTCCGAAACACGATAAATTTCAGATCAATAGAAAACGAAAAAGCCGCCACTTCGTTAAAAATACGTTTGCGAGTCACATGTAACGAAAGGACAAACGAAAATGTGACTTAACCTATAAAACCAGGGAACTTACTTGGTTTTACTGGTGTCGCCGTAGTAGGGGCTGTACCGAAGCTAAATGTAGGAGCGGGCGTCGAAGTTGTTCCTCCGAATCCCGTGCCAAATGACATTTCTCAAATTAAACTAAATCTATCGTATTTATCACGAAAACAATATTTACCGCGCGCGCCTTATAATTTCGTATCAGAGACAGTGTAACGAATATGGCGGCTGACATGCGCCGCGAACGCACGCCTTCATTTTCGTGCAACCCTAGATCACGTGACGATATTGAATGCTAACTATTCAAGTTTGCACCATCTAAATTACAAAACACGGCACGATCTTGTTCTTAAATTATAACTAAGTTTATTTGATTTTTTTTAATACAATTGTATCTCATTTGTACTACATATTTTTCATAATCGTCGTATGGATCTATGATGTATTAAATATACATATTTCTTTGAGAATGATACGTTTCGTTATTTTACGTCTTCCGTAAAAAACAAAATTCATTTGCCTTCCCGTAAACTTGTTAGAGTTTATGATAATAAAGCAATAATATATTTACGTGAATTATATGTTTCCGATTTTAAGTTCGAAAACATATCGTACATACAATTATAAAATTGTAACACAGCAAAGATCCGTAAACGATTAATAGATATCCGAAAGCAGACGCTTTTTTTCGACAAGCGCAGGGTCATCAATAACAGAATACAATATGAATTTTTAACGAATTTTATAATTTAGAAACTTAAAAATAAATATATTTCCATATTTTCTAACGTATATATATATATATATATATATATATATATGATACTTTCTTTAACAGTTCAATAAGACTAATGTATATCGTATAATAATATTGTAGTCAAGCGCAATTCGCGCTATAGTCGATCGAAGAAGTATAGTAAAAAATACGTAGATGAGCGCGACAATGATTATACTAGAAACGATTCAACAGAAACGTTCGTAAAATTTCTCTAAACATCATGTATACGTAGAGTGGCAAAATTGAAATGCACGTACGAAAAACTTGTGCTTCGTGGCTTATCCAATCTACGTTATACAGATAAGTCGTCTTGTGTACCGATAAAATTTGAATTGCAGTCAAATCACATTATCTTCCCGTTGATAATGTAAAACGGTTTCTGAATACAACAATTTTCAAACACTTTAATATTCACGTTTATAAAGTTTAAATTTTTGGCTTTCGTTAAAAACAATCCTCAAATATATCTTCTTTGGTATAACATTTTGAGTTTCGACTATGTCGTAACATAAACTCAATTCCGCGACATTTATAAATGTTTTTTGAAGTAGTCCGTATATCTGTTTAAAGAATTTTGAAAAAAAGGGGAGAAACATGAATGCTACTGCGTCCCATTCAGGAAATCACACTCCATTAACACAATCTAAGTCTTCTACAGATTCACGCTATGCGTGACGAAATAAATTGGCGATATAATGATAATTGAATTTCCGTCGCTATAAACGCAATCCTCGGTTTGTTTTCGATTAGAAAATAAGAACATGCAGTTCCATCACGCATGTGTACATTTAATTCTAGTTTTAGAAGTGAGAGAGAAATAGAGCGTTTTGCCATGAGCTTTTAGCTCGTTCGTATGTTCATATGCTCGTATTGCTTTGTCATCCTAATCGACGGGGCTCGTGCGTTCAGCCAACCTGGTCCGTTTCTAAAAAGAAGAATTTAAAAACGATAATCCTTCAGATATCATACGGCATAAGCGTAGAAAGTTTCCTTGCCCATTCATAAATAATTGATATTTCATTTGACTCAGATAACCCGAGCACCTTTACATTTAGATCAGTCATCAAAGGGTGCAATCTGAAAGATTAAACGTTAGTTGGCCATAAAGTACGTCGATCCACCTCATCAAGACTCCCAAATTATTTATGAATGGCGCAGTATTTGAAGCGTTTAAATCTCGTTAGCACGTTCACTGTTTTGCGTGTGTGTACCTTGTTGCCCGCGATTGAATTAATTCTTGCCGAACACCAATTTCGCGTGCCGTGCAACATTTCGTACAATTTGGGAGCAGACTTCATGAGGTTCACATCGATTCGCTATCTCGGAAACGACCAGGTCATTGTCTAACGAGATTTAACTGCAATCGTTACAAATCATGCGTGAACCATATAAAAAAATTTAGGCCTGGAGCAAACGAAACGTCTATAATGCATTTTGCGTTTTGGTTAAGCGTATCGCGGTTTAAATTACACAATATCCAATATGAATTGAATGATGTATCTCGTATGGAACGTATAATTCGAGATATTTGCAGATGAACGAAAACGTTCCTTTCGTCTTTTCTTTTCTCTTTCTTGGACCCGTGTAAACCGTGCGCGAAGAAATTCGGATCATTTTGCATCATCACGTTGGCGTTTTACACCAAGAAACTGCGATAATTCCATATTTTACATAAAATATTCGAAAGTCAACAGCAAGTATTTTACGAAGTGTTTGGTCCGTGTTACGTTAATCAATCTTCATGCGACATTCTCGTTGAACACCGACGAACCTCGGTATTCAAGGGAACGTGATGCAAATTTATCTGTGATTTAATTAAGAATTGATTCGTTTGATAAAACTTCTCTGTATAAATATTCGTATAATAATAAAATCTCGATAGTCTCGATATTTGCAACTGTGCAACAGACTCTCTCGACATAACGAAAAAGATCGTTGTAAACGAGAACGGCGCGCGAGAGTCGTAGGCCAACTTGCGCGTATGGATTTGTTTTATACAGAGAGCTACTAATCGCACTACGCATACGCACACTTATTACTTTGCTATGTACTATATACATACATCCAACATTTATACGTTTAGACACCGAGTACATAAACAGAGAGTGCAAAAGCCTCGGGAGGAGGCTGCACATTGTACGAACTACGAATTTTTAGAAACAAAGCTGTCTCGAGTTAACGAGTCGCCTGTTTGCTTGTCAGAACTTCGGTGCGCCGTTTTCCTGCGAATTTTCATTAAAAATTGCGACGAGTATCGTATCGCAACGATGTGCGATGTAAATAGTTGTTTGCAGAAAAGAGGCAGAGAACGAGAAAATGCATCGCGTGATTCGACACTTTTTAAAAAAGACTTAAAAATAAACATCGTTATAAGAAAGAAACAATATAGGTATATTTTTATCCATTTAGGTCCCACTTTTTAAAATTGATTAGAATTCCTGCCCAAAAGGGCGGAACTAAACGCGCTACGAATCTACAAATACGATCCTGAAAACTCAAAGTCAGAAGCAGAAGCTCGAGATGATTGTGTATAAACAGAAATACCCCCACCGATTGCGCTATCTGAAGTCCCCTCGCCGGTTACAAAATCGGCGACTATCAACGAATCCTTCGGAACGTTTCCGCTGCCACCTTTCAACGCATCTCGCTCGGCCAATGTCTGTTTTAGAAGTTTGATCTTCTCTTCTTTCTGAAATGATGTGCCTCGTGATAACTAATAATTTTTAACTTTTAATTTGATCTTCAATGCTGAAATGTTTTCTCACCGCGGCAATGAGTTTCTGAAGCTCGTCATTCTCGCTGAGAAGCTTCTGATATCTTTCTTCGTCTTCCTTCGACATACCCACGTCCGGATTGTATTTAGATTCAGCCTTGTCTTTTGGATGCCTAATCACTTCGATTACTTTAGGCACAAAAATTAGCGCCATGCTTAAAAAACAGCAGAAAATAATGGCGAGTGCAACGAAAGCGAAACTAGCGTCTTGCTGGCTGGCAATCACCATCGTCACCGGAGCTGTGATCAAACAGAGAACAACCACATTGTATATCGACATCCCGACGTATCTAGAATCATTGATCTGTTTAACTTTGATGCTTCTCGTTTCGTATGCCAGAAATAATCCGAACACCAAAATCAATCCCTTGTAGCTGTAAATCAAACCTGAAAGAAGGATGGAGAAAATGATTTCCGCTTGGTAATCATATTTCTACGTTACGACGAGCTTACCAAGCCAAATGTTATTGTGTATGCTCTCGCAATGTTCCAATTCGGGTCTAATTCTTGCATCGTCATCGCCAAACGGAGGTGACTCCAGCGGGAAGGTCTCTATTTTTCTTTGTAAGGGATCGAGCACTTGCCACGAGACTAATAATACTATATCCACCACCAATAGTCCGCTTACCATCGTGTACAGCTTCCATGGTTGAATTTTCTTCTGTATGGACGAAACTTTTTGTTTAGCCATGAACAACTAAAAAGAATCAAAAATACGTTAAAGTTGAGGGTCGTACGAGCAGGATCTGCAAACCATGCAGGGACGGAGCAACACTGCGTGACTAGAAAATTAATTAAATCGTTAATCGGCTAATCGATCGTACGTAATTACGGAGTGGACGGAGTCTCTAAAACGATTTCGAACGATCGAGCGCATTGATTTGTTTTCTCCAATACTTACTTTCGCTTGGTCGGCTTTCGTTTTTGTCGTAAGTCTGTGGACCCGCCACACTTTACTAAACATCGCGCCGAAAGCAAGAGTGAATCCTGTGGATAGCATCCAGGCCCTAGCTTGGCAGATCGCTGGATATTCCCACGGTGCAATAAATCTACCGTCGATTCCCAACAGAAACACCGACACGAAACATGCTATCACCCCAACCAGCATTATTGTATTACACACAGGATGCGACGACATTATAACTCTAGAAGGGAGAATGTCAATGTTCTCAAATATTTGAAAAAGACGGAAACAGATATGGATCGAATGTGTGCACCTTCTCTGCCTGTTCCATATATTAAAAATGATCAGTCCCATCGCTATTACGATTCCCACTGAGGATATAGTCCCCATGCAAATAAACAAAGGCAACGAAACCGTCCGCAGAACAGTTCTTATGATAGTCCTGTCTTGAGGTACTTTACCACCGATCCATCTTTCCATGTTTCTCCAAGTCAGATTGTCACTTTGCGTATCGTAGTATCCCAACTTAACGTACTTTCCATCGATCACTTGCTCGATTTGGGTCAATGCGATTCTATCACCTTGCGAACTAAATGCAACGAAACCCTATAGCATATACGTAATCGATTAATGATCGGCCACTTGAAATAAGAAGCCTTAGTTTTATTTCTACGAGTCACGTACAGATACTCCTAGAAACTGAGTGGAATTGATCGCCGAGTAAATTTCGTCTGCTGTTTCCTTGTCGGTGTAGGTGAAATTCTTTAGACTTTTCCCTTGCTTACTCAGCTTCTCCATTGTCTTATTAAAAGCTGCGGTTCAAATATAAAAAGATATAAAAAGTTACGGTAAAAATTCTATAGTTATTCTATAGTAACTGATAATACAACTTTTATATCACCTCTTACCTAATGCCACCGACCAAACGGCATCGTATGCCAGAGGCGCCTCTTGATATCCTTCGGGGTAGCGATTGTTATCAATGTCGTATCCATCCTCCTTTAGCATTTTATTTAATCGCTGTCTGAAATCCTCGGAAGTCATTCCGCTAATTGTCGTGTCGTTATTCTGATTCCACATGAGAGCTTCCGTCGTCAAGTGTCCTTCGGCAGCGAGTCTCATTTGCTCTATCGTGCACGCGATTGCCTCCTTGTCCAAATTCACTTCGAACCAATTGTCCTCGTACCAACCGATAAAGAACCATACGTAGCTTTTACCGTACAGCTTTTGTTGATACAATTCGCAAAGTACTCTTCTTGCAGCCACAACGTAAAACAAACCGACGATTATTCTAGCATCCTGGCGACGCAGATTTCTTACCGCATCTGACGGATCGGACAAGAAACTCTGACGTGTGACTATTTCTATCCCTGCCTCCTTGCAACGTGCCTCTAAATCTTCTACAGTCTATAATATAAAAGAAGAACAGTTAAAAGTTATCTACTACCGTGTTTGACAATGGTAATAATCTTACAGATATGAACACTTCTTCGGCTTGCTGCAAGATTGCCACTCGAGACCAACCAAATTTTTGTAACAATTTGATTCTCGTGGGATTGTGCACTGTGGCTGACGGGTGTGTTCTAAAAAGCGTCGGAAACCGATTCCGATCCGATAGTGCAGGCGAAGATGCACCGTAACATAACTGAAAATCGTAAAAAGTAAATTCATTTCTGTATTTGTTTATTCAACACGTTGATCGCCACACAAAACTTAGGCGTTTTGTCTAAAAGAAAAATATATTTAAATATAAATTATAAGATATTATAATGCAATAAAATACGATGAAAGCGTTTTATATTATTATCTAATTATTTATATTATTTTAAATTCTTTGTTAATGATATTTGTTTCAATTATTTCAGAATATTTATAAAACGGATGACCAATGATCATTGTAGCAGTCGACATACTAAGGAAGAAATTCTCGTTGACACTTACCACCACTAGATTCCACATTTTCGCTGCCTCAGCGACAGTCGTACAGACGGTACTACATCCGGCTAACAACATCAACTTGTGTGGCTTATAATATAACAAATTGTACATCACTGAGGCACCGAGTCCCGGCTCACACTGAAAAAAATTTAATCAATTAAGAAGTAAAATGAACAGTAGTCACTTTTCTATGATTTTTTTCTCAAAACTTTATCGAACATGTCGTGTTCACCTCGCTGTCGTTCGAGTGAAGCTTCAGTATGAATCCAGGTAGCAAATTTTTCTCACGGTTAACATCGTCTAAAGCCAAGTTCACCGCTGGCATGCAAGCCTGTTGAACGACGTACGCATTAACATTATATATAACATTAACTTTTATATATTTCAAAAAGAAAAGAATACAATAATACAATTATTACTCACCTGGCCACCTTGCCATCCACCTTCGCCCGCTATCGGAAAAATTCCACCGATATGCAACACATTGTCGGCGTCGTCCGGAGGTAACGAACCTCCGATCGCTTTCGTCAACGTTAAAAGTATAACGAGCCCTATCATCGCTTGATAGTTGCTTATCAAAGTTTGTCATTTATCCGTACAGACAAACTTAAATTTCTTACATTTTCTGTCTGCCCTACGACACACCCCAACAGCACGACACCGAGTATCGCACTTTTCTTACGGGAATCACAGCCATCGTCGCTAATCGCTGAGCAGCTCCGAACGAGAATCACTACCTCATGGAATTTGACAGTCTGGGATTTTACGGGCGGTGAACGACGCACTGCAGGGGATGATCCGATATTCTCGTTATCCTTGTCGAAACGCGACATACACGGCATCAAAACCGTGTCCTCGCGTTCTTCATCGCGTTTGCTCTCGATGCTTCCCTCCTGCGCGACACTCCGTGAAATTTCGCGTGCGAATGAATTTATTCGAAGACGGAGAGTTCGCGTGAGCTTCCTATTGATTTCATCCCGGCTTTCAAGGATCGTAGTGGGGATAGGGTGGCTCTCTGTCCTAGGCTTCTTCTAGAAAATCAATATATAAACGATTTGACCTTACGGTCCGCTCGGGACCGATACTTCCCCCGTCGGAAATTGAATTTTCGAATTCCTCGTGGTTCTAACTCCTTTGCCCTGCAACTCGGTTTGTGCAACCTGCAGTGAGGCAAGTCATTCGCGAAACGTTCTGCCATACAGAAAAATTGTTTACCATTTGATCCGCACCATGAGTCCGATTCGTGAGTTTCATATTCGGCCCGTAATCCGTACCACGAGTTTTATCCGTGATTTTCACGTTCGCCCTGGATTCCGAGTTTCATTCGTTACTGTACGACAAGGAATTAGAAAGATTACCGATCGTTGTTCGTCGAAATGATTGCGAGAGATTTCGAATTGAAGTACACATGCGACCCGATTGGTTCGGTCGGTAAAGTCGCATTAGCTAAAGGTACTGTTATGATTCTACCATGAAGCGGTCCAAACAGCTTGTTTCGTCGTGACGTATAGAAGTTGATTTTCTCGAGATTTACGAAAGTTTGTTTGAAATTTGAAATAATGGCAGCTCAGCGTGCGTTGCCGCAAAGTAAAGAGGCTTTATTGAAATCGTACACAACGAGATTGAAAGAAGATGTAAAATCGATGTTGGAAAATTTCGAAGGTACGCTACTTAACCTTACTTTTGAAACGATAAGTAATAACAAGAAGATAGTTTCTTAAAGGAAAAAATTTGCGTTGCACTGTTAAATATAATATATATTATGTTATAGATTCTGCTAAACTGAGACGATGGGTTTTATTTAATATAGCAACAACTTAACCTACAATCTTTCCAAACTATGGAGATATTAATTTATTTTTTTGTTGCTGCACAGAGATCATAAAACTAGCGAAAGGAGAAAACGATTCCCAATTATCTCGGATGACACAATGCGAACAGGATACGTACGAAATGCATGTCAGAGCTGCGAATATCGTTCGCGCGGGAGAATCTCTGATGAAGTTAGTTTCCGACATAAAGCAGTATCTCATACTCAACGACTTCCCGTCTGTAAATGAAGCCATAGCACAGAATAGCAAGTTGTTTAGAACGAAACAAGCCGAGTGTGATCAAAAGTTAGCATCGTTACGAGACGACATGGCTGCCGATTTGTATGACTTGGAAGAGGAATATTACACATCGATATACAAATAATACGGACTTTTAAACTTTTTTACGAACGTGCAATCGTGTGTTTGTCTGAATCGTGGATTAACTGAAATGTAATTTATTTGTTCAATAAATTGTATATATATTTATTTAAATAAATAAGAATAGTTTTGATAGTACATTCCTACTTCTTAATTGGGGGACCTGCACGAGACGCACGGAAAAAGATAGGCTTGATAATATGATAATTCGGGCGTACTTGTTTCATTTTATTACTTGAATACCTTAGTAACACACAGACGATACATCACACAATACTTCTAACTGGTAAGTATACTCAATAAGGTAATTGTGGATTCAAGCTTCGGATAATAATAACAATAGTAAGAATAATGAGAGTAATCATAAGAAGAATAAGAATAATAAGAATAATTTTAGAATAATACTATTTCCTTTTTTAAATCCTTTACTTGAACGGCGGTGCCTTTCCATACTGTACAGCGATAATTTACAGAAATAATACGGAGTTCCCTCGACCGGAGTAGCGAGATTACATGGATACACAAATGATCGTTGGATACAAAAGTTTCGTTAGATACAAAAATTCATGACAAAATTTGGAATGTTTCATTCATTGTAATCTCGTTTTCACTCCAGTTACGTAGTAACTGTGAAAGTACAAACTGAGCGGTCGACACACGGTACTGGTTCCTTAAAATATTCGGAAGCAATTATGTCATTATTAAGGAAAATAACAAAAATATCACAGTGTAAAATGCAACGCTGTGACACAGACCCATCAAGCATAGATCAAACGACAACGTGAAATCTGATGAAAAAAAAGAAAGCGATTACGTCGCGAAGTACGCAAGAGCAATTGAAATAGCATTTACTAAATACAACGACGGAGATTGGTACTTATTATACTTCAGCGTACAAATGCATCATTACCGGAAATTATTATCGTATCGCACGTTTACCCTTGAATCAGTCCGCGATCACGCGATTAAATCTTAATCGAAAGTTAATCATACTGCCGCAATCACACTTCGAACATTTACGCGATCGAACATAACATTTTTAATTTCTCGACGTTCGTGTTATCACTTTGAACATAATACGGACAACAGAGAAGAAACAGAAAGATTACACGAAATAAATCGATCTCTAATTTAATTGTTCCGTACATAAGCTTCACGAAACTTTGAGATCGATAATAATTTAATATGTACAAAATTTGACTCGCTTAAAATTAAAATTCATATTATTAACAAATCAATATTTTTTTCTCAATTTTTCGCATTGATTATTTTTTCATTTTTTGTTTGGTCCACGTCTAAATGTAAGAAACAAATTCAACAAAATAAACGTCGTACGTGTATCTATCATCTTATCTTGAGCATTCGTAAGAGATATCAGTATGATTTTACATTTAATATAAATAACAAATTTCTCAGAATTTACAATTCCAATGTTATTCCTGGACCAAAATTTCGACTTATTGTACAGATATATTAAGTATATTAAGTAGACTTATATTCTACTTTGGCTAAACCTTTTACAAAAATCTAAACTCGAATCTTTCAATATTTTCTTTTTTGCAAACGATTCTTTTTTTTTCGCATTTAATCGTTTTTTTTTCTTCCTTTTCTTAAAATCCTGCATAAAATTCTGGCCTTTGATTGGCAGCTTGAACATTAAACGGCTCAGCATTAAAGTAATCTCAAAAAAGTTACAAAATGTTCAGTTCCATCGTCGACTTTTCTCTGTTTGTTATAAAAATGTGCCAAAAAAGTGATATGCTCCTTTTCCCTCTTTTTTTCTTTCGTATTTCATCGATCACTGGGTTCCTCCGTTTAAAGTGCTATCAAAAAAAAGAAAAGCACTGACATATCTTGGCAGTTTTAGTTACACGTTACTTAGGAAAAAAGTCTGTTCACTTCATTATTGTAATAATACAAAGTAAATGCATATACTTGGAATGATACTGTCTTTTCGCTTAATTATCTAAGAAAAGGATTGCTTCTGCTTCGACGCGTTCGCGAACGAACATTTACATTCTTTTGATTCGTATTTCATCGTATCGGAGAGAGAAAAAAAAGCACTGCACGCCGAGTCAGTCTTTACGACAGCGAACTGACGTACAAGACTCGCTCCGATCGTGAACGCGTCGCGTGATGCATTTCTCGAAAAGTTAGTTTGCTTATATTCATACGGTGAGCAATCGTCACATTTGGGCCGCTCGGTTCAGAGCGTTCGAAAAAACAACCGAAATTTTTCTCTTCTTTGTTCATAATACACTTCTTTACTGTAAAAGATTCTCTCTTTCTCGAGTCTGTCTACGAAAAGAAAGGGAAAGAAAAATACTTCACGATTAGTCTTCTGAGTAGTCGGAATTTTGGGATTCCTTGCTCTCCTCCAAGAGGAGCTTTGAGCTTCCAGCAATTTCTTTCGCTTCACGCGTTTTCTTCTGATCTTTGAGTTTTTCAGTCGCGTCAGTAGAGAAGGTCACCGGTTGTTTCGGAGCCCCATGCGCCCGCATCTTGAGCCGGCTTCAGATAATTTATTTCACTTTCGTTCTCTGCTTGGCTCGACGTGGTGGTCGTTGGCGTTGACGACGACGTTGACATGGAAGTCGTCTGCGGACTCGACGACATGGTTCTGGTCACGCCCAGCTCAAACCCTTCGGATGTCAGGTCCACCTTGCTAGGAGTGTAACTGGCTAGGCCGCCACCACCACCACCTGCGGGGAATAAGCACTAGCTTTCAGCACACTACTCTGTGTAGGCGAATTGGACAAGAGAGAGAAAGAGAGAGAAAAAGGAACATGTGCAACATGTAAAGAGGCGAAAAGGACTAACGAATATATCTCGAAAGTAACAGCAATGAGCGAGACATGGAAAATTCTACTAAACGTATATAACGGAAAAGTGTCGTCTAAAATTGGTGTAGGAAGAAGTAAAGCGTTTCTAGAAACTATGGAAGTTAATTTATACTAGAGACTCTTTCACGGGGTCGACATTTAAAAGGAATTGCAATTCTCTGCAGCTGTTCACAGGGGATATAACGTGGTGTATGAACGTCGCCTCTGGAAAAAATCGAAAACAACGAGATAAACAGTTAGTCGAGAAAACGACAAATTAGTCTCTATCGTGAAAATATAAAGGGAAAGGACGTAAAATCCGTTACTGCAACGCAGGCTCGTAGTAACAAGAGTAAGTAACGATTAAAATTACCGAGTAGGGTCGGCATACTGGTCGTCGAATTGGCCGAGGACGTTTTATTGCTAATCAGAGTTGATTGCTCGACTGAACCGGAAGTTTCGCCATCCACGCTGCTCTCACCCTCCAGCATCGACGCCTCGCTTGGATATTCGAAGGTACGTGTAGCTGTGTCGTCAAATTGTATTCGATGCTGAAACAATCGTAACACGTCAGTCGATTCGATAGCGCTAAATTAACAAACTAAATTAAACGGTCGCATCGAAACGGGAAATGGATCGAGTTCAAACATTTGACAGCACAATGATACATCAGTGGCACGCGACCATTGTGAATCGGACGGTTATATCACGAGAAAGAGGTTCGTGTTTTTTTTGTACACTGCACGCAGCGTGTACTGCCAGTTATAAATAAGACACGGAAAGAGCAAACAACGGCATGCAAGCTGGGATAACAGTAACCCGTCACACTCGATGCTTTTTCGACTGCGAGCGAGGACATCGCCTCCTCGTCGGCTTCTTGTCGACGGACGTGATCAAAAGAGAAAGCAATTCTTTTTCTAGAGAGTCGTTGGAGCTTATCTTTCCTTGTTCATCGTGTATCTGATATTTCGGTCGACAAGGGCCGCCGAACGTCTTCCCAACAATTTCTCGGAGGAGAAATTCTCACCGATATTCTTTTTATTAACTTCGAAAAAAAAAAAAAAAAAAAAAAAAAAAGACGGAGAAAACCTTCTTTTTTCAACGTACACGTTCGGCGTGCATCGAGCAGGTTATTTTATAGTTTCGCCTGCGACTGAAATGGTAGCGCCATTAGATCGCCGAAGCGAATAAATCCCTAGTCTTTTCGACTTGCCTAGCTGGTAACAGTACCTGCGATTATTTCAAGCAGAAGTTGACTACACGCTGGTTAACTATATCTACACGGTTTCCAGAGCCACGAAGAAACTATTTCGGTATAAACGAGACAATGACATCCCGTGAGTCACAACAGTGGAGAATGCTCGTTCATTGTTAAATAAACAAGAAATCTTTCATTTACATGTACGGATCACGAAACATGATTATTTATCCGTTTCACAAGTCTCAATCAACAGTGAATAAGTCACATTCAATAGTGAATATCTTCGAACAAATTGTCACGCGCATAGAACAAAGCATACTCGTGCTTCTTTTGAGTAGATCGTTTATGAATGAAAGAACATCCGATCGGTTCGGTTTGCAAGCTTTATCAGTAAATTTTTAACAATGTTCGGCGACAAACTGTTCCAAAGGAACACTCGAATCGATCAAGGTCAGCGACGTTCGGATAATTATCTAGTTAATTAATGGTACCAGTTAATTAGGTAGATAACCATCCGTCTCGGATCGGTGACAACGATCAGAACTTGCATTGTATAATCACCTGTTTCCAACCAGTATAGCAACCTATCAAGAGTCTCTTGTGCTTGTTGCTCGAGCACCTATCCACTCATTCCGAAAGAAAATATCGTTCCAGTCTGAGCGCTTGTTTCCAGCCGTAGCTTTTTCTTTTCTAATAACTTTAAACGATTTCAAACGAACGCGGAGAAAAGATTTTTTTCTTGGCGCGAAAATGGCACTTTGTCGATAAACAGAACACGCGTACCATTTGATCAAATAGGTAAATATCAAAATGAAAAGTATCTTCCTCGACGCGTGTTTTAAACGCGTTTCGAGTGTCAAATCGTTCCCTGAACCCGAGATGCATGGGAACCATCGGAGGCTCGCGCTCATTGGTCGCCGGTATATTGATTTTCACGAAGAAAATGACGAACTAAACTACCCTCGAAAGAGAGTGAACCTTTTGTGTCGTGCGCGTGCTTTCTCGACCATAAAATCAACCTCGCAAAGCACGCTGCCAGTGAATATATCCGTTTAAACTTTGCACGGTATATTCGTTAACGAACGTTTACGAGCAAAAATTCACGGACCGATCCGTGATGCTCTAAACGATCGTCTAAAAACATCTGATACTTTAATAAATATCCCAACGACGGTGCGTCAATTTTGAGAGATTGATACGAAAGACCCCGCTTCACGCAATAAATCGTTTCACGTTCTTTTACAATCTCGTCAAAAAGATAAATAGGAATCTCAACGATGTCGTTTCGTTCTGCTTTGCATCTTTACGATCGTTAAAAAAAGGGCTTGTTCACATTCTTCTCTCGCAACAGATCCAAGGATCGCGAAGAATTTTCAATCTCAATGCCAATAACTCTGCGAAGGAATCGATCGTAGATAAAAAAAAAAAAAAAAAAAAAATACGTCGACAATGTGGCGGACATCGTTGCTTTCGACTAGTGCTGGTGAAATAATGCGCCTCTTATCGTTCTCGAGAAAGGAAACCGTTTATCGCGGACAATAGAAAGAGGAAGCCGGCTCGGACTTTACGTATTACGCGTTACGTTTCACATTCTGCGTGCATTGCATTTGAAACGCCGTCGCGTAACTTCGCAAACGGACAAGTACCAAAACCTCGTGCCGAAATTTCGTTTCAAATTCAAACACGCGTGAAATTAAAACAGAGAACTATGCGAAACTGGAGAAGCTGTGATTGCGCGTAACAGACTATTCGACCAAGTTTCACGGATATACCGGTTAATCCGAGATGGGCGATCATCCGGCAATACTTTCGGAATGCAATGGGCCAATAAGGTTTAACACGGCGCAAAATTTAGCGTGGGTGGAAGCATTGAGACTTAAGGGGGAAATGCAGAGATTTGTCGAGGCTTTTTCTCCGCGTCCGCTTTATTCCGATCGTAGACCGGTAGACAACATAAAGGCGTCGAGGAATTTATGGCCGTGACGTTCTCGCGAATACCCGTGTATCTCCACCGCACGACCGCGTCAAATGGACGTATAAAGCTTGTTCCGGTGATAAAAACTAGACATGTACGCATCCGTTATAAGTAGCAAAATCGGTAATATTACTTGCGCTGACAAGATTAAACGGTTCACGAGGTACTACAGATTCGAGCGGATCATTCTTCGATTCCCTGTTTAACCGTAGATCTCTCGTATCTCTCGTTAAAATGACGATCGTATCTGCTTGTGCAAACGAAACAAGTGCTCACATCCGAAGATGTGATTCCCAATAAAAACAAATATTTAGGTAAAGAGACTTAGAACGGCGACAAACCTCTTACACAGTATTTTGCATAGGAATTCACGAAGCCAATACGTGGCCCAGACCAAGATTTTAACAATGGATAATTGGTTCACTTCTGTTCCTCTAGTTACCGAAGCTGTATATAAGCCACCTTATAAACTTTCCTTTGTTGGTATCATGAATAGTAAGAACCGATAGATTGTATCGCAACTAAATGACTCGAAGAATCACGAAGTTGAAACATCCGTGTTCTGTTTCTCCGATGTTATTCTTGTATCTTATAAACCGAAAAACAGTGTGTTTCATTTTTTCATGATGAAGCGAATATCAATAATTCTATCAATAACTGAAAACAATACATTATTATAATAACACCAAGACTACGGTCGATACAATTTGTATCAATAATGTATAATTTAGTGATCTAGAGTTAAGTAATCGCGTCCATCAATTCAAGTGGTGCAAAACCATATCGAATAAAAAAATGTAAATAATCATAGATTTAGAGCTTTCACAATCTATAGAGATACTTTATCTCGTTGAAGATGAATACTTTTCCTCATATATGTAACAATAACAATATAGTAGTAATGTATAACTGAACGTAATAATGAAAAATTGTCGATACTTTAAATTGTTATAACTTTATAAAAGAAGATCATATGATAATCTATTTGGTTCAAAGCGTAAAACTTGTACTTCTATTATTTTAAGTTTGTCTTTTTTAAAGATATTTTTACATCATACGGTGGGTGGAAAAATAAAAGTACTTTTATCTTCGAAAATTCAAAACCATTAAAATTTTTTTTCATGATTTGATCTTAAAAATCGAAATTTTTTCTTTACAATCGCGTTTAAAATTTGCTGTAGGATTTTTTTTCGTCATTTTATTGAACTCTGAACATTCGGGTTAAATATTAGGATTTCTTGATTTTTTGTTGTTTAACTCTAATATTCAAAATTCAATAAAATGACAAAAAAGAATTATACAGCTGGTTTTAAGGGGTCGTTATAAAGGGGATACTTCGATCTTTAAAATCATTAAGATAGATTTAGTCATAAATAAATAAATAAAATTTTTCAGTGTTTTTACAAACGTGTGAATCTTTACAATTTCTTTTTTTTTTTTAAAGAATGTTTTTCCATTTACTATGTGTTAAAATATCTTAAAAGAAAAGGAATTCGGAGCAGTCAAAACAGAACCTTTAAAATAAATTGTTATACAATTTTTTTTACAATGTTATATCAGTTTAAAGTAGTAATCTTTCATTTAAATTATTGTGCAAAATTGATTCCACGAAAACAATTTGCATCTACCACAATAGTGAAGGTAACGCGGTCGTTACCAAAGATTTTTTTTGGAAAACCAAAACTTCTATAAAATACTACATGTTTCGTTTTTCTTGTATTTTATATGCAAAAACTCAATAAAATATTATTTATGTCAAAATTCCACGTGTGTATTCAGTCTTGCTCACTACTATAAATTAAATATAATTTCTAAAATGATAGACTTCGGTGAACTAGATGCAATTTTTAACCCTTTCCTCTTGAAAACTTTTTACTTTTTTTGTATTATATCTATCTATTAGGAATTTATTTACGAAATAGTGAGTGAAATATCACTTTAAATAAAATAATATAGCAAAAATAACATAGTATAATACAGTATAACATAGAAAATAATCATTCTGTCCAAATGGTATTTGGCACGAAATTTCGTTGATTATATATCTCTAACGTGTGACATCATTTAAAATTAACATGCATTGTGAATTTGTCATAAAGTATGTTATAGTAAAGTACAGACCAATTATAGTATAGTATATATGATACATACTTTCAATTTCCTGAAAAACAATTTTCTTCACTACTTTATAAACTTTCGTTTAAGAAAGCAATAAGAAATTTAGTTCATATGAATTATCCCGAATTATTCGAATTATTCCAACGAGTGTCAATTGACTATCAGGTCTGTTCTCAAAAATTTCTTCTTTTGAAATTCTTTTATTCTTCTTATATCGTTTTATAGCTTTTACTCTAGACATCTGTTCAGACATTATGTTATTACATTATATAATTATATCATACAACACTACAACTAACAAAAATTATAAAAAAATTATAAATATGAGCTGTTAGTTAGATTTAAGTACGATGTCCTCTTAGAAATGACAATCGAGTGTAAAAGATTAAAAATCCACTAACGTAATTCCTTTAACTGTATTTACAAAAATATAAAACTGGCAATCTAATTATAGCTATTCAGCAGCCATTCTAACAATTATTTTATCCACGTGCTGTCTCGTGAAAAGAATTAAATTTTGCAACGACCGACACCTATCGTTGACGAGATTTAAAGAACGAAGAAAGTTGAATCGAGCCAGCCTCGTGATTTACGTTGTTCATGACAAACGATTACCGTGAACTTTTCGAAGATAACACCGGTATTCATTGCCGATCGGATGAGTAGTTTCAAATACCGTTACCGTATAAACAGTCACACACACGGTCCCACGCACACGTTAGAAGCAAATTGCCCGCGTCTACGAGTGTTTACATTATTTTTTCATTTGCATACGCGTCAGGCGACCTATTCAATGATGATGCACGTAGGATGCATTCCTCGAGGAAAAAAGAAACTTACAAAGCTATGGCGTCGTATTTATAAGGCAATACCGGCTGAATTTATTAGTGTACAGGCAGGTCTTGGTAATGTTAGAAACGATTCCTTCGAACATCGAAGAGATGTTTGCGTTATTTTTGCCGTGAGTATACAATTTTAATCATCTTAAACTGCCTTTGGATAATTTAACTTTAAACAATCTTACGTGGCAAATGACCTTCGAATGACCTTGACTAAGAAACACCTTACTTGCATCGATATTGCGACACACAGATTACGACAATCGAAAAGAATATATGTAAACTCAGCTGAAGAAACCGAGAACTTGATTAAACAATAGTTGAAAAACGTGCCTTACGACGATAAACACTCGAAATATTTTTTTTTTCTTTTACCAAATTGAACGCAGAAGATAGAACGATTTATACGCAGCTGTTTTCGACAAGATGCTAATGGCTCGTAAACGCAATTACTCGCCGAGTTTTCCGCGATAAGATTAGAAATTCAAATTTGTCTATTTTCTTCGTTATCGATTCGGAAGAACTGTTCCTGCGCGGCAGAACGAATTCACCGCGCTTCGATCGCTCGCGAGTTACAATTGATTTTCGTATATCTTCCACCGACGACTGCTTCGAAACGCTTGCAACTGTATTCACAAGCCCGAGGAAAATTACCCAGTCGTGCAATTTTCTCTGGAATGGAATGATTTCGCAATTGTTGCAGGAGGCAACGGCACTTCAGAGGTCGACGGCCATGTTTGTCCGCGTAGAACAACCGAAATTCAGGCAACTGTCGTTCCTTAGACGATAATCGCGTCATTTTTTAAAATATTTCGCAATCTGAGACGATACCAGTCGTTCTGTGGAACAATATCGAATTTACAAAAAATGAAAATAAAACCATAGCGTAACGAGCTTCGTGTAAACAAAATTTTCAAATCGTCGACCTACTCTTAATCAAGGACGACGGATATTACAAAATCGCTGACGACTGTCAACAAATCGCAGCAGGGAATTTCAGGTTCGCCAATTCAGCTAATAATGATGTACATAACATCATTCTTTAACGCGACGATTTTTGAAAGAAGACGGCTCTTCTGGTTCTGTTTACATTTTATTCGAGTCAAGTGCGTAATAAAACTCTAACGCTATCGTAACAGTTCATTATCGCTGAAGAGCATCGATGAATTTTTTATAGATACAATCAAAACTTTTTGAATAAATATGAAATTATAAAAAAAAAAAAAAAAATTGTGTTGTAGATGATATACAGAATCCATGAACGATTGATTTTTCACATAATTGAAATTAAAATGTAATATTAATATATATTAATATTAATAAATATAATCAATAAATATTGATATATAATAACATTTCACATATGAAGTTGAATTAATTATGAAAATAAAAAAATGCATTCCAATACAGTAGTTCGTTTATAAATATACATACCTATTTAAAAACTAAGATTCACACAAAAAATTCCATAAACATGACAAGCGCCTCAATATTTACACGACAAAAACTCTGCATTTTTTTATTTTTCTTGTAATATAGAATTATGAATTCTCTATTATATCATACTGTGAGACGATACATTCAAAACATAGAGCTTCAAAATCAAAATTACCCTGATGTCCGAATGCCTACCTACTCTTTTCATCGATAGCCGAAACAATCTCTTATATGCTTGTTCAATCTTCTTTCGGATAGACATTGTTTGCATCGTAAGAATTAGATATCCGTTTTTTTTTATGAAACTTTTAAATTTCACTTTCAATTTTTAATTTTTGCTGTAATTTGATCATCTGCATGATATTTCCAGACTTGATTAAGTCTACAAAAATCTCCTCTTTTATTCATCGCACGATTAATCGTAGCTGTAAAACAGGATCTAGCGCGGAAGATCGATGGCTGCGAGAAAATCAATGTCCGCCGCTGAGCGGTCGGTGTCGCTTGTCACGCAGTACAAAGACCGCAGCCATGAAAAGCGCGTGTATCAACCGCATTCGCGATTACTCACATTATCAGATACTGCACGCGTAATGTCTCGCAGATATAATGGCTTCACACCGCAGCGCAGGTCATTACCTTTCACGGATCGCTATTAATAAAAGAACCATGAGCAACGGTGATTTTGATCGCGGACTTGATATTTCTTGTGGAACCACTTACTACTCCATTAAAAGCCGCCGAGTGACGATACTTCTTTGATCAACATCACAGTGTAGTTAATTGACTAGTAGTTCACCGATCGATTCGTTGGTATGTATTTCAACGTGTTTCAAAACTCACGTCAATATACAGAGTGGCCCTATAACATCACTTTGAAATTACTCAATTCACTAATTTTTGGAAATATGGAAAGGGCCATAATATGGCAGTAGTAATTTTTTTTGGAGCTGCAGGAGTTCAGAGATTTCAAAGTCTTTTTTTTTTTAATGAAATCGTGTATTTCTTGATTCTCTATAAAGGACTATTTATGCCGAAAAACTATTAATTTAATAGATATTTTATCTTCAATTCTGAAGAATCGTATGAAAAATGAGAAAAGATAGGAGACAACTCTTGTGTATGTTGTTTGTTTTTCATGCAATAGATTTTACAAAATTAAAATTAAAATGTTTCTGTTAGTATATTAAAATATATGATCCTATAGATTATAAAAAAATAAAGATGATCTTAAAATTTCCAAAATCCCTCTACTTACAAAAACATCATTACTGTCACATTATAGTACTCCTTGTCAATTTATGTTGATAAAGTTTTTTTTTATATTTTCAAAAATAACGAAGATATTCAAGATGCCAATTTTTATTGGACCATCTTGTATTTGAAAATAGTTTGGATATTTCTCTGAAATATAAAATTTAATTATTTAATTTAATTTTAATACAAAACATTAATATTCATCTGGATATAATATAAAACATTGATTTTATGCTGATCAAACTCGAATTATCATTTGCCTGCTGTCAACATTTACATTAGATTCTTGTAGATCGCTCGTGTTCATTTTCTAAAAAATATACTGTTGGTAAAGGAGATATAACGACACTATAAAATCGCTATAAAATTTACATGTTCCATTTGAAATTATCATATATGTTATAAAAGTGTCATAAAAGATTTTGATGTATCGGAGCTAACTTGGGATTCAAGATACACCTGCAATTCTTCAATTTGCGATCTTCCTATTTACATATACAGCGTGTCCCAAATTTAAATAATAAAACTTCAGGAACACGCAAGTTTATTGATAAACTAAGAAAAAAATGTCCTTTAGAAATTGATTCATTCTTTCTTTATTTTGGAGAAAATCACAAAAAAAAAGAAAGATGATATTTCATTATACTTATATCTTATTATTATCAATTTTATCATCCATATAATCTTGTAATATGATCTATTATCATCTATATCATCTATTTAATGAAAATATTATTCAAAACAGCAATACAATCATTACCATAACACTTTGACCACTTTGATTGTAGACATTGTTCCAACGATGTTTGACATACTAAATTACGGTTTGATCTCTCAGTTGAGATGATTAACATCGAATGAACTTACTGAAAATGAAAACCTTTTTCTCTAAAATGGAATAAAAACGCCACGCGGTTGCGTTATTGTTCACGCGTCTTCGATTTCAGGAGAGAAATTTCCAGCAGTGGTGAAATATTTTACGGGGAACAGGGTCAGCGAATTTCACACGAACACTTTTCTTTGTTCCATCTATTTTCCTATCGAGCAACGCGCGTATGCGACGCCATAATGCATGCCGCGCGTGGTTTATCGCCAAACGACTCCGTACGTGGCTGATATCAGCAATAAAACCGATTGTTCACGAAATGAAACTGTACGACACGCAGCCGGGGGCAAAGTAGATCGTAAAGAACAAATTATCTGCAGCAGCGTGCTGCGATTGCCGCCGCTATTTGCCAGACGAGGACAATTTCGCGCTCGAAAGTTCTTCCTTTCGCGTGCTTTTTCACAGTGCATCGAATCGGAAAATCAAGCAATTTTCTCCTCTGCTTTGACGCAGTACGTGCCGATGTTCGTCTCTCACTTGTTCGAAGTATCCTGCTCTAATCTTCCTCCTGCCGATCGTGCGGGTGGTCTTTTCAAACATGTTTACGCAGAAAAAAAACCATGAATACGTTTGACTATACGGATCAGGTTCCAATGACGAAACGACGAGCATTAAACCCGAGAATTCGCGTAAGAAGGTTGGAACGAGTTAAGTAGTTAAGCAATGAGATACCTACCGGGCAATTTTCAGAATTTTTTTTCTTTTTTTTAACACAAACAGGATTGTGCAACTCATCATCTCGTACTAGCCACCATTCCGGCCGCGTAATTTTTCACCGTTTTTGAATTCCTCTACACCTAATAAAATTAAAATGCGTGGACGCAGTCGCGGTACGCGTTTCTCTCCGCAATTTCTAAGCTAACACACGTTTCGAGCGTTCGAAATGCTTTCGCGTCGTCGAGATAAACTTTACGCGATACTTACTCTTTTATGGGCAGGTATACGCGGCTTTGCTTTCGACCAAAGCCGTTTTAAGGTAATGCTATTTGAACTGTGCTAACTGTGATACCGCCGACGATACATACTGTGCGATTCGCCATCATTTCGTACAACTTCGTCTTTTATCACCCTGCCGTACTAACCAATTTTGCGCGGGTCTAAACCGTCTTTACGAACTTGGCGAAATCCTTCGAAGTAGCAATTAACCAACCATCTTGGATGATTCCACGATGTCCGTATTCTTCAACCGAAAAGAGTTATTCGCCAATAAACTCGGGTCGCAACGGAATTCCACGTAGTATGATAATCTGCCCACGATTCCTATCGATCCGCTCGGTGTGCACGTCGGAATAAGTCTGAGAAAGAAGATACGATGCAGAAGATATCAGTTTTCTCGAGACACGATCCGAAAAATCAATAAAATCGCTGGACAATAAATGTGACGAGACGACGCTCCAGTCGTTTAACTTCTTGCCACTAGTAACTGGTAGCACGGACCATAACGAGTGACCAAACCGTATACAATAATTCGTCTTCTTTTTGAATTTCACGGTATATCACTAGATAGAAATTACTAAGAAGTAATAAACTTATTATTTGTTTTGCCTGGGTTATATTTGAATATATTTAAAATTGAGAAAATATTGCAATTTTGGGCTAAATATTCTCGACGTGCGTGGCATCACATCATTCTAGCGCAAGAGGTTAAGGTTTCGATTGCTCCTGCAACGAAACATTCCACGCCGTTCTCGAGACAGAATTCCCCGGGATACCGCGCGCGTCCCTGCCATCACTCGCCGGCAGAACTTTCGAATATGCAAATCTCCCCTTTTACCGGTTTTGATTTTTTTATATCGCTCGTTACGTAACTCGTTATTAGAAGTTACTACGCCTATGCACCGTTAATCGCGAGGAATAACAAACCTGAACGAAGCTTCGCGAAATCAAATTATTCGGCGATGACTTGATGACCAATGCATCGTTGGAAACTTGGTTGCATAACGTGCAATTTTTACAAGATCATGATCCATTTCTTCTTCATCGTTTTATTGAAAAACCCAACGAGAGGGAAGGTTGCTAGTCCTGGAGATTTTACCTTTTGAGTTTTTTTCATGCGAGAACGACGCATATTTCTCTTTCTTCACCCATCGTTGATCCATTTCGCGACGAGTATATAATGGAATTCGTGCATTTTGCCGTGATTCCGTGATAAAGACGGTAGATTAAACTTCTCCGACGAGTTGCTGCTTGAAAATTGTTGCCGGTTCGCGCGTCGGCTACTTTTACTTTACAAATCAACAGTAGTAACAAGTAAGGCTACGGATCGTTGCAGGAGCCCAGTGTTATGCTCGAGCCTGTGAGAAAGTCATTTGTCGATGTGGTTCCGATCTTCGAATACGATAATTATAATAATTACCGAGACTAGCAACAAGATGGAAATGCTTCTAATTTTAAAGTATTCGTTTTCTTTAAACGACTTTGTTTTTTGTGCTTTTTCTTTCCCGCATTAATCTTTAGGGTCATCTAACATAAGTATAGGAGGAAAATGATTATACAATCTTAAAATAAATATACGTAAGAATGTAATGTAATTGAATTCCGTTTATATGAGCTAAATTTTAGTTGATTATTCCTGTTGGTTGAATTCTGAATTACTACTGTAAGAACGAAAAATCATTAGAAGAGAGAAAAATCAGTGATCCTCTGCTATATAAGCTGTTTTTTTTTCCGGAAAGTATAAGTTCAATTTAAGGCTAGTTTTAGTTAAACATAGATGTTTCCTTTTCATATTTATAATAATAAAGTCAGTGCTATACAATAACTAAATTCGTCAAAAGAAGTTCTATTGCTAACTGTTACTGCAAGAATGTTTTTTTTTTTTTTGGAAATGTGACAAGTTCATTATATACTGTTCAGGACTATTATAACGTGATAAAGAATCGTCGAAGAACAAATAACTTTCTTTTACATGAAATGAAACGAGATTTTCTCTCAACGAAGAGACAACATCAAACAGAAAAAGAAATACGGATGGAGAAATTATACATTGGCTGAAGGTGTATTGGATGAGGTTTAAAAGGGATAAATCCTACAAAAATGTTTTACAAAATATCTATGGAAGAAAATGCATAATTTAAAGCTTTGGAGTTAGTGAAACGGGAAAGCTAAAAAATTTTAGCAAAATAACTTTGTCATCATTATATGTAAATTCAAGGTCTACAACAAGAGATAACATAACGATATTGTTATTTCATACCTCCTATTCATTAATAAATTATTCATGGATAAAATATGAATTAAACAATTATTATTAATTCTTAACAAAATGGTTTGCTTTTTATAGTTGTTTTATTATAAATTTTTTTATGTATATCATATAACTAAAAATATTTCAATAAAGTCAATTTTACATTTACATGCATGTTTTCATTTTAGTCATTATTTTTTATATTAAAAAAATACATTTTAGAAAAGCATACTTCGATTAAAATATAAATCTAAAATTGATATTATTTATCTTTTTCAATATTTGTTATTATTAAAAGTGGCATAAGTCTATTTGTAGTTAAAAAACTCTTTTATTTTAAATTTTATTTTTATTACGTGAAATTTAACATGTTTATAGTTTCCGAAACATTACTTGAATTTATTGTTTATCAATATTTTTTAGTTAATTCATTATTTTAACTCTTAAATGTATAAATAATGTATGAAGAAATCATCACTTGCAAAAAAAAGGCTTTCAGAGTTCTACTCTAATAATATTTGTATCCATATGTATATTTCTTCAGTTAAATATAAATTAATTAATAAAAATTAATAAAAATTTATTTTTGTATACGCAGAAAAATAAATATACTATTAAGTCAAATCTGATTTCAAATCAAGTCAAATTCATTTTTTATTCTAACGAAATTCAAGTATACTTAGTAAATTTTCAAACTTAATTTTCTTGACGCCTTAAATGTAAAAATTTTATTTTTTATTTTCAACTTATTTTTCCTCCTTGGTTATAGTACTTTTACTACGACGAATTTTACTATTTTGGATTTATTTTTAGCGGACCTGTTTTAGTCTGCGGAAACATATGTTTCGCACTGTAAGAGGAAACGACCAGGAGGAGACTGTTTTTGGAAGCTTGCGAAATTCTAGGATGCGTCATGTGATGTCGAAATTTATGAGATGCGTATAGACAATTAATCAAAAACGAATCGAAACAAGAGCAATTTCATCTTTAATGGCAGCTCAGTGGAAGAAGTTGGGCCGTGAAAATTAATGACGCGCTTGTACAATGTTATAGCACATTAATTATTTAGAACGATTATCTATAGTTCGAAAGGAGAGTATCGTTTAATCTGCTTTCGAGCTATGATAGAATGAGTCTTTAAGCATCGGAATTACTCGTTCCATCGAAACTCATTAAATCGGCGAGTTTTTGCCGTGGCGAGCGGTTCGTTGAGCCTAAAAATTTGAACATAAAAATTCGAAGCATCTCGGAAAAAAATTTTAATATCTTGTCGTATCACTTGACAGCTACGATGACTGAAACAGTGACGTGATAAAAGGAAACGTTTGAAAATATAACGTATAAATTCTAAATTGTATAAAATCAAATAGTGTACTCAAATACTTCATAGTGTAATCAAATACTTCGCAAATTCATGTATGTGTACAAAGATAAGCTATCACAGTGATGAATGGTCTAACGTGTAAGCAAAGTGTCATTTACACAACATCTTACGTCTCTTGACTTTATCAGATTTAATTTACAACGATGCTCTATCCTATGAATTTCGAACGGGAAAAAAAGGAGAGCCAAACACTTCGATTTTTCTTTACTTTTGATTCAAAATCCAAGATATATTTTCTGGACTATTGTACTGTTACGATTTTCATATGTTCATAATTTTTAGACTTCACTTACTATTTTACGCGATTGTTACGTTAAAATATTTGTATTATTCCGTGATTTTGTACCTTCGAACATCGTTCAGTTAATTATTTTATTTATTTATTTTTTCTTAGTCTTCATATCCTGCATTCCAATTTTTAATTGCGTCTAGTCTCTAGGAACAAAGATAGTTTTTCGTTCTTCGCATTAGTTAACTGCATTATTGATGGAAAAACAAATTAATACAAATTGTTCTTTTTTTCAATATTATCAGAGATATAAGACATACATATACGCTGCTATTTTTCATAGTGGATTTCTCAATTTTCAGGTAAGTAAATAATTTTGTTATATTACATTATTTCTATACATAAATGCCTCGGTTTTTTGCGATTTACTTTGTACATTACGTATCGAATTCAAGTCTTTTTCTAGTGCCTGTCCGTACTGTGTCGTACATCTTACAGGACAAGTTTAAAAAAATATTTTTCATGATTAAAGTTTCTTCTCCTCTGTTTTGATATAGAAAAATGTTTGAAGTTAAAGAAAAAAAAGAAAAATGGACACAGGATAACATGAAACAGTCTTTGAAAATGCTGCTCTAAGAGAGAATGATTATACGACAGGAAGTTTTTCACGTTCTAAGAAAAAAAAAATCAATTGTTTTGTTTGTAATATTTATAAATATATTTAAATAAAAGTTTTCTCTCATTAAATATTTTTTTATTAATATTATTAATTATATAAATTTTTAAATTTACTGTTTAAATACAGCGTCCGGTACAGGACAACTTTTGATTATTAATTATTAATCCCTATGATAAAATTTGTAAGGAAAAGGTTAGGTTTGTACTCTCTTATTACGCATCATTTTTACTGCAAATTTCTTCCTTTGTAAAGTTTCATTTTTATCAAGAATTGACCAAGTTATAATGGAAAAATTACAGGGTACCCGATATTGCACGACTCTCCCCCAATTTCGAACCCTAATCTCTTCAAAAGCAAGGGGAAAAATGCGGCGAAAATTCGGGCTGAAAAAAACTGGTAATAAAGGAAGGAAGGAGTGACCAACCAAAAAAAAGGGAGAAAAGGCTGAAAGGCTCGGTGCAGCTTGCCCTTGAATATTTTACAATTTCTGAAGGGGGGAAAGCATATTCCCACGGCGAGTCAAGGGCCTTGGTTACAGTATTACGTCGCTTGTTTTCTTGTTTAAACAAGCTCCCACTTCGCGATCTCGGCCTTAAAGCTACACCCGATTAGATTAGATAACATGTCCTTTGCTCAATCGCGAAATGTTAACTTTATCATACATTAATTTATCTTTTGAGGAAAAAGAAGACGGCAAGGTAATAGGATATATCGGATAAAGTCGATACCTATTAACGCATCCATGTATTAAGCTTTCGTAAAATTTTCAAACTTGACCATAACTTATCGCTCTTGTCAGATAACGCATTATCTTTACTCTTATAGTAAGAGTTACATCTTTTTATATCGTTGGCTTTTCAACGTCGGAATTATTATTAAACTGCAGATTTTTACGTGAAAAATATGGAATTCCATGCAAGTATTATAAAGAATTATTTTTAATATTTTGTATAAACATCTACAGTCCAATTATCATTCAAACGAGTATATACGTCACAACCAAGCTATTTCGTATCAGAAAATTATAGTAGATTAAATTATATTTTTAGCTTACCTTGTGGTTTCGCGGCGTTCTTGAGAGATTGCTGCGTCCGTTGATGAGAATGTTATCGTTGAAGAAGGACACGTCGCAGGGCGAGGGTGGACCACCAGCGAGCTCCCATTCGGCATCGTCGGTTGTCGACGCATCCAATGTGGCGTCCAACACTATAATGCCACCGTCACCGACCTGTCGATCCAAGAAAAGGGATTAGTATAGCTACGTTAGGGATTAGTTCATTAGGAATGAGTTTTCGAAATTGGAACACGATTAGTGGAAATCGGCGAGGTATCAAGAAAACGTGTAACTACGTGTCGACCTTCGATCGTTATTATTCCGTCACGAATTACGAAAAATTCTCTTCAGAGAATCGAGAAGTATCTCGCTGCCTGCAGTCTCTTACGACCAAAGTGGATTTCATGTTCGTTCGTACGTATATTCGCGGATGAAACGTAGCCACGTGCTCGCCCTGGCTGCAATTTGCGTCCGTGCATGCAAAGTGAATAGTCGCGTTCGCTTGAGACAAACAACGCCAGGTGTCTCGAGAAATAAAAAAATAAAAAAGCAGAACTATTCGATGCGTCTCGGAAAAAAAGACGGTCGCGCGTACAGATATCGAGATGATGTCACGGCGGGATGTGCAGCGTGCAGTGGTGCGGAGATAACCATAAGCATCCGTAGGTAACTTTCTCGATACGTTTCCTTCGAGCTCTCTCAATGTCGAATGCACTCGCATGTCGACGATACGCGCGTTATTCATCGACATCCGCCGCCTTTCAATTATTCGTGAATGGACATCCTGTCCGGTTTGGAAACCGAGTCGAACGAAAAAAAAAAAAACGATACGGACGCGTCTTTGACACGCACGACAGGTCTCTGTCCTTCGAATCTGACTACTTTCTTCGCACACAAGCGTCTCTGTATCTGCGGATACTAAAAACAAAAATAGTCGAGTATTCTTACGCGTATCTCGCACGATAATATGTACGATCGTGAACGAGATATAGCAAAGTACGCGTAGCTGATAGAAGACATTGCTCAATTGTTTTCGTTTGACGAATAGAAATTACGTTCTTCGACAACCGGAAAATCTGAAGCAATTTCTCCTAGAAGTTGATGCGAATCTTTGGATCATTTACTGAGAGAGAGAGAGAGAGAGAGAGAGAGAGAGAGAAAGAGAGATAATCGCGCGTGAAATAAGACGATCTCTCGATTTCCGGTCCAATTCCAATCTCGGAATCTTTCGAAAGTGATTCTTTCCTGCTCGCGACTATTTCTTTCGGTCGTTCTTCCCCATTTTTCCCACTCTCTCTCTCTCTCTCTCTCTCTCCGCACGACTGAAAGAATTCGAGTTGAACAGCGCGTTGTAAGAAAAAATGCGGTCACGGATCATAACGCGAAGCCACAGTACGGACGAGCAGAGATCGGGGCCGCGTAACGCAATATCTGAATTTGAATGTAACGTGCCGCGGATGCACTGGGACGAGAAGATATCGATCGTGGTGGATTATCGATTACCGGATGGAAAATACACGGTTATCTTTACACGATCGTTTCAATACTACGTTGAGATTATTAAAATTATTGATTTGTACTCTTACTGAAATGGATGTAGTGGGGGTAAATGAAAGTATTGAGTTACATCGATCGATTCAACTACAATTTCATTAGTAAATTGTTCATTTACGAGAAATTTAGATGTGAAATAATGCACAGTAGCCCGAGTCAAAATTTTGTTTTAATCTGAACTATGTATTAATAAAATTCTTCTTAGGAAAATCAGTTATAATGATAAACTCATTTGAATTTTTTTTTAAATTTTAGTGCCAAAACATTTATTTGATGTTTAAAATTAATTTCTTCAATAGATTTGAAATTTCACTGACATAATGAGCCATCGAGTTCAAAATGAAAACTTCATTGTTTAGTTATTCAAATTTTTACTTTCAAAAAAGTAAATGAAAGTGTAACAAAAAATCTTTTTAGCTGTGGAGTAACGAATAACTTTTTTCAAAAGCCAATTATTTTGAGAAAACACAGTAAAATCCAAAACAAAATTCAAAAACCCCCATTATCTAAGTATTCTAAGAGGTCGTGTCCATTTGAGAGTTTCTATTGACACTTCCGAGAGTACTCTCAAATTGCGAGTGCACTTGAGTGCAACTTGGAAAATTTTTACTCTCAGATATATACATAGGTTTCGAGAGAAATCAAGATTTTCATTCATTGAAAATTATTGTCTGCCTATATACTGTAGTTTTTCTCAATTTCTTTTAACTTTCAAGCGCTATGTATTATTAATTATAAAATTTTTAATATTTCATCTTAATTCTATATTCAATATATACTTTAAGAAAGTAGTAATAAAATTAAAACATTAAGTATCAAAAATTACAAAATTAAGCAATTTAACTTTAAATTGTTATGATCTTTAATCACACCATTGATATAAAATAAGAATTAAAGTATATACATAAATGAAATGAGACTGTGTTTATAGAATGTGCAAAAACATAAAGTTTCGACTATTGCTTACAATATTTTAAAATAGTGATAAAAACAAAAAATTTGCTGAATTACATGTAATATTGATTTTCTTCTATGGAACATTCAAATTTCATTCCAGTTATTTACAGAATATTTTATTTTTTTTCGCGATTTCTCCAGGCGACATGTATCCATGTAAAAGTCCTTCTATTTCGTGCTGCTTTTATACTTTTAAAAAGACTAAAACTTTTTTAGATTTTCTTCATTTCCTGCTTTGGTAATTGTAAGCTGGATTATCACATTAATGTGCCTGATGATTACTGCCGAAGGACCACCCATGTCCTTGGATTGGAACTAAATAATTCGATTTTGAATTTATTTTCCGTGCTTAAGAAGCCTGATTGCTTTTGTTTTTTAGAAGTGACAGCTAATTTTGTCTGAAAAAAACTAAACTAGAGACGGATTCAAACTACTAACTATTAACTAACTATTAACTAACTATGAATGAAAACTCGATAATTGATCGAAGACTCACTGACAATTCAACTGAAACTGATTTTCCTTCTCAGAACTTTCTTCCAAGAGACATCCGTCAAATCGTAGAGTGGAGGGCATATTAATCTTTTGCGCTGGAATGACGCGTCACGCACATCGAAAATTTTTTGTTTCAAAATTGCAATATTTTCTCAGTTCTAAGTAAATTTAAATATACTTAAATAATTTCTATCCAATTATATCATACCGACGAGTTCAAAAAGAAAACGACGAATTACGGTTTGGTCACTCGTTATGGTCCGCAATCAGTTGCCAGCGCAAGAAGTTAAGACCAATTAGAAAGTATAAGGGACTTTTAAAAGTATTTTTGTTACTCCACGACAGTGACTCGCGATACTTCTGATACAACTTCGTGAAGGAAAAATTCGTGGCATTCGTAATTAACTGAAATTTATGGGAGATTCCTTTATTTATTATCCAATTTGTCTAAAACTGGGATGCGAAGGACGTGTAAAAGTCTCTGATCTAACAAACTAATTCTGAAACACATCCACATCGTAAATTAGTACGCATCAGCAATTTAAACTAGATGTAGATATTCAAGCCCAACTAGTTTTATAACCTCGCGCGTTTTTTTCTATCCAAAGAACTTATATTTGATATGTAATAAAGCGCGAGCGAAATTAATCGATCCGTGGCGTTATCGTTCGTACGATATAATGAGCGTTTATTGATGCGACCGTGAGAAGAAAGTAATTTAAAATTTCCATTTCTTCCGTCGCGTTGTTAGTATCTCGTTATTGTGCCACGTAAATTATGCAAGCGATTCTACACGATAAGATATCGCGTGAGAAAAATCGTTCAGACTGCTTTTAGCGTGCAATCTCGCCCAATATTGACTAGACAGATTAATTTCAACGCTTGGAAGCAACGTATGCAGCAGTGTCGTAAATAGAATTAACTAATACGTCGATGGTAGTTAATTTTTATAAAATACTCAATTTACGAGTTCGATCGATTAACAACCATATTGATGATTTATAAGGTAATTCTGGATGAGATTTCATTATACGAGTTATCAAATATCAATCGCAGCTTCTTTTAGTGGTTTATTGTATGTTATTATCGTATTAACCGTTTTCATTTGAAAAAGAAAAGTTATGTGTAATGTGTATAATATAATTGAACAGTCTCAGAAATTTTCTTATCTTTTAAATTGTAATTTTACTAACGTTTTGTCGAAAAGTAATGACTTATTCAAAATATAGCGTGTTAATATAGTGCTCAGAAATTGTGGTTATACTTTTATAAGATATTGTCATATCATTATAAAAAAAACCAAGTGAGTCATCACTCAGATTATTGGATTAAACGGCCCAGTTTAGAGAAGTGTTGATTCATCATGAAATTGTGTATAATAATTAGTAAATATTCTCCCAGAGAATCATGCCAACCGAATATAAAAGAAAATCTAACAATAGAGAATTGTGGACAAATTAAGAATTGTTAGATGCCATCAAGAGGTAATTCAAAGTGACAAAATGGACATGAATGAGCATCTAGAGTTTTTGGCATTCTGGCTCCTAGATTACGAAGAGGAATGAAAAATTATGATTTTTAATGCTACGTATACAAAATAAGGAAAAATTTAAAATTCATATCAAAAAATTGTAAAAGTACACTACCGTACTAATATATGAGTAATATGTAAAACCTATGGCATTTAATTTGATTGAAAACTTGGGAATGAATTTGATAAGGAAGAAGAATTAGCTAAATACGCCGTTTAGATCTTAGTATTCGAAAATCAGAGTGTTTTTTTTTTTTTTTGGTCTTGATACCAGGGTATAAATAGAATAGAAGTTGACTGATATTTTCAATTGTTAAAGTAGAGCTTGCGAAAAATCTTAAACAAACCAGGAAATATATTTAATATGAATGAGATAAGCCTACACTTCAATGATAAACTAAAAATTGAGAACCACCTGGACCATCTGACCCTTTTGCATAAGACATCATTTTGTTTGTTTTGTAATTTCTATGATTATTTTTAACATTATAAATTTATATGTATCTACTTTCACAAATATACACATTTTTTAAGACATCAATTATATTTCAGATGTAAATGATAATTGATAATTCTTTTGAAAAAAGTGGGCCGTCACTCTCCGATTTAACCTACACGATTTAATGTTTCAATAATTAAAAGAATGTTTAGAATGGTACATTAATTGAAAGAAAAATATTGTAAATCAATCATGCGTCGATTTGAGGAACTTTGAAAGGCCGATTTAAGGGGGAAAAAACAGAAGATAGGGGAAGATAGGGGAACGGCAATGAACCTAAAGGCGAGGTCTCTGACTTCATGAGAAATTCCCAGGACGTTTCTTTCCATTATTCCAAGCGTATCGGGATATCACTCGTACTTGGACCTTGAACCCTCCAAGGGTCTAAGAGTGTCCTAACGATTGTATACGAACAACTTCTCGAATACACCTGCGCTCGCAGATGTATAAGCCCGCATAAGTTACCCTTTTGTTGTGTTTCGAATTACGTCAAGAAGAATCAAAAGAGGCGGAAATCGGATGTACAGAGTGACTTGAAAGTAAATCTCGTGCCAGTGGTCTATTTGATTTCAAAGGCTCGCATTCGAACAGAAAAATCGAAAATGATACAATCATTAGAAGGGATAAAAAAAGATAGGAAAGTATACTGTTTACAAAAATTAGGGGATATTTCAAAATGAATATGAAGCGATAAAAAAGAAACATTTGATGTTTTTTTATTAAACAAGAACATCAGAAAAGCAAACGACCAGTGAGCAGTACTTTTCTTTACGCGCTATACACGATGATAATACTCGTGGTCTCTAAGCAATAAGTTCATTAATCTAGTTTAAACAATGTATGCGAGCAGAATTGCCCTAAATAATTAACGCCATTTCCATTTCTCGCTATCAAGACTCGACAGAAAAATTTTCACGTGACAGAAAACAAATGGATTGATATCGGAAAGGAAACAAATGATATAAGTGCGATATGCTATTATACGGAAAATTATACGCTGGTTTCGTCACGATCTCACCATGCAACGAACTTCTTCAGAAAATTTTTCGCTCGTCTCGCGAAATCCTTCGCGACTCGGAACAATATAAGTCACGACGGGCGTTGAAAACTGATTTTATCTCCGATACAAGTTCCTCAAACTAGAAACTTTCTCCCTTTTGTTCTACCCTCGACAGTCGACCCGCGTTTCTTCGCTTCGCCATCAATTTAAATCGCCGCCGTCCCGTGGGACGCAGAGGACAGCGAAATTATGCAAGATAAACCACGCCCCTGTCTTGTTCCTCGTCTATTTGCGTACTCGACAAATTTATTTGGCGCCCGAAATGTTCTCCGTTTAGTTACCGTCATTGTCTCTGAATCCTATGAATCAGCATTCACGTCTCACTACCGGCGAAAAATCGTGAATTTTTCACGAGGGTATGTATATGACACGCAGTGCATCGTCGCGTCGAGTTTCTAAATTGGAACTCGCACAGTCGCGACAGGATGATTCATACAGCGTAGAGACTGATCCATGGAGATCGTTTTACTACAAATTTCCCGCGTATTTCCATTTACGCGTCCGCTATTTTCGCTTCATTGGCCGATACCGCAGATTCTGCTCCGTAATTGATATAATTTCGCAGATGAATAGAAAATGATAAGTGATTCGTGGTCTTGAATACCGATAAACTTCCCTGTTTCTATACGAATACATACCTCAGTCTACGTGGCGCAAGCTATTATTGGCGATTTGACACTTTCGGAAGAGGATGTTAAAAAAACCGTTTTAATTACTAATATACTGTGAATATTTCTTTCTTCTTTTCTCATTCCTCGCTGTCAACCGTACTATAAAAAAAAATTTTGTAAAATACTATTTTATTCCGGTTAATACAAAAAAAAAAAAAAAAAAAACTAAATATACTGAATTACTAGCGATGTAAAGCATTAATTTTGTAAAGCAAAATAATATAATAAAGATACAACAGTTTGTATTGTTTAATTAATTTTAACCTCTAAGCACAATAAATCTCAAAATTACATATTATCCCGTGACACTTTCACATGGCACTAGAATTCCGTATTTTATAATTTTCAATGCATTTTAGACCGTAGAATTTCTTGGTTAGGTTTGTAAATCTGTAAATTTTGGTAAAAAATAATCTATAAGTGGTTTTACTTTACTTTATTCGACTAACGATATATTTAAAATTAACACGGTTCCCGCATATAATGTACCGAGAGCCATTAAAGTCACGATAGAGAACCCGATGATACGATTTTAATTGCTCTTATTATGCGGTATTTATCTTTGGCTGCCGTAATATTATTGACGCAAAAATCACGAGATTTGTCATCTGTCTCTTCGTTGATGGAGACGTGTTTCTATCAAAAACTAGATCTATTACATCATTAGAGAAAGACGAAACACAATCGGACGTACCCACCGATATGTACGAGGCTCGCATGCAAATTCGATCTACGACCAGCTGGTCCGCTCGCGTTACCAGTTACCAGACCAGCTTTCCTCCAAGACTGGTCAAGGTCAAACGAGGTCATACATTCGGAATATCGCTGCGAAGAACGATTCACGCGGATCGTTTTCGATATAGATTGAAAAAAATTCCATCGTACGAACGTCCTCGTGGCTCTTGGAAACTGAACCTTATTTACCGAGCAGGTCAATCAAGAAAGATAAAAGAAGAAACAAATATGCACTTCGGAAAATTGAATCTCTCCGGTGTTGAATCTGTCCATGGAGGCCGATAAATTTCTCGAGGTTGGCCACGCCATTGTCGTTTATTTACCGACACGTCGCGACGATAAAAATGTAAACGGTAATGGGGTTAAGGAATGCACCAGCTGGCTGAGTCAAGCCGTACTGGTGGACGGAGAAAAATTCATTAACGTCACACCGTTAATCACGCTGCGATCGCGTTCGAACGTCAAAACTGGGCGACTAATTACAGAAATGGGCTTCTAATAAACGAGAGAGGTTCCGCGTATCGTGTCGCGTGTTAGCCTCCTACTCCAAAATGTCAGTTCAGATGTCACCGGCATTTATAACGGTTTAACATTCTCGTGATGGATGTTTGGCGGTACAATAACAATAGCTACTCGAGTAATTATTATCGATTAGCGTGATTAACGGAACGATGAATCGAATGGTCTTGAACATTCCGCTGATAGCGGTCGATCTTATCTTCCACCACCTTTGGAAACGTTCTGCGACTGATCAAAATCAATCGTCAGAAAATTACGGAGCAATCGCGATCGTAAGTCAGGATTACCAAATTCAATTGAATTCGCGATGACGCGACTCCGAACATCAATTATGCGAGAATGCATTGTCGGCGACGAAACGGAAGAGCAGGTAACACGAAAGAAAGAGAAGCGCCATTGTCGCATGACCTACATACCAAAAATCGTAGCGGTTGATTCGATTGCGACACGATCGTTAGAGTGCAATATTCCTTAGAAGGCTTGTTCGAAGGAGCCAGTTCGAAACGCGATAACGGGGCCTAACCAGCTTCTCCCGACGTAGCTACTACCAGTCGCTCTCGCGTCCCTCTAGGACGGCTATATACGAGAGAATTCCCATAGCGTCGTATGGAATGTCACCAGCCACGATACCGCTGCCATTTCTTAACTGGTTGATCGGCTATCTAACTTCTACCTGGCAATTTCTCCGAGTAACCACGACCTCCCGTGACCGCCAACCGATTCAGGGGAACTGCCGATCCGGTCCTTTCTCCCGATGAAAAGAAACATCTCCATCGTACAACCCTCGGCATAACTAAATCCGCGATCTTCATCTTGCGAATCGAAGCATCGGCGAGAACCTGTTTACCAGCGAAATAAAAAGTGATCGGCCTCGACAAATAAAAAATCCGATGGCGGATCTGCGGATTGGGAGAAACAGAAGACAAGGCGGAGTTGTGGCCACGAGATGTGCGAATAGAAGGCTACGGTAATAGCTGTCGAAAGAAAGAAGGTCAAGGATACCATCTCCGAGGCGTAAACTCGATTACCGTGCATGCAATACGGTAAACCTGCTGACGAAACGAACGGACGAGTGGTTTTTCGATACGATATGCGAACGTATACGTAGCGTTTCCTTTCTCTCTCTTGCGATCTCGAGCGCACACGAGCTACGTGAAATTATCGAAGCCTTTCGATCGAACCGTATTCGCCTTCCCTTCCAACACACCCAGCGTCTTATCGAGGGTAGCTCTGGAAAAAAATACAGTCGCGTCGATGCTCGATAGACTAGCGTCTGACGCATCGGTGATACCCAATATCGCCGATGTTTCTTCTTAATTACCAATCAATAAATAGCCGCTTGAATCATGGAGATATTGACGGTAGAGTAACTCGGACAAGGAGCGTGTATTTATACAAGGATAATTTTCGTTCGGTATTTATCTTTCCTCGGAGATAACTGTCAAACACGTTGCTCGACATACAACGAATCTATCGGAAACGTGGAGCCTCTCTTTCCAGCCTGAAGAAAACGAAAAATCGACCGGAGAAGTCTGGAATGTTCTAACATTGAAACTGTTAAAGTCATTGGTAGGAATTTATAGGAATTTATAGGAATTTATAGGAATTTTTTACAGTTTTACTATTATTTATCGCTGTATTATAAATCTTCTCCTATTTCGAGCGTTTTAATCTCTCTGACACAAGTTTTATTGTTGCTAATATGGTCTTGTTTCTTTTTAGATGAAAAAGATAAAAGGAGCATTGTCACGTGTGTTTCATGTGATATTATTCTGAATATTACGTGCGCAGTGTTACATCAGTCGAGCATTTAACGCAGACTGCATTCAGTTTGATAATAGTAATAACGCAGAAAGCGAAGAAACGCATTTAGCGATTATATGATATAACAGGGCGTAGCTATCGGTCGTAAGTACTTCCCTTCCGGTTCTTACGTCTTTGCACCGTACCACTTCTGGTGACAAAACCAAGATATCGCTCGGCCATTATAACGTAACAATAATAACCGTGAAGGGAAATGAGCAGAACTAGTCTCGGTAACGAGTTTAACTTTATCAGTCAACATCCACGTTCCACGGTAATTATTCCGGTTAACGTCAGGTGACTCTCAAGCCTTCTCTTTCGAACCGAGAAAACGTCGAGCCATGTTGAAACTCGGACAACGCCGAGAGTTCTTTATTTCCGTTGCTGATGCGGCACAATTAAGACGCTACGTAATTTCTGCTTTCACCGGGACTGAACATTCGGAAGATTGGAAAAGATCTTTACCGTTAATCGAAATACGCGGGTCTCCTGTCGTGTGCAGGTAAAGATATTTACGGCGCATGCCACTGGAGAAGCTTCTGTTTTTTGTGTGTCGCGTCGAAACAACCCGAAAGAACGCGAATCCTGCCGTTGTTATACATATTTGCAGATCCATTTAAGTTTTATCGAGAAGAGCTTTCCCTAAAATTGACAGATCGGTTGCGTGTAAAATATAACCGTGCATGTACTTTCGGCCGACGTAATACGAAGTTGGTAACGCTCTGTTCTGCAATTAATTTCTTTCCGACTGCGTTACGAAACGCTCTCGTCGTTTCAGTCGGCTACCTTTAGGCATTCCACGAGGCTGCTCTCAGGAATTCTATTTCGTTTTCCTCTCCTCATTTATTTCTAACTTTATTCTTTCCATAAGATCGCTGATAACGGGCGATGGAAAGAAAAAAGAAGGAAAGAGAAGAAAATACTGGAGCAGTCTCTAATTGTTTCCCAGCTAAAATCGACCACGAATATTCGTCATTCGTATTTTTCTTTCTCGTTCTTTAGAAGAAAAAAAAATGCTTATTTAAGAAAAAAAAAGTATCAGAGAAGACGGTATTCTAAACGGAGAATCGTTCCACGACCTAATTCCGCTAGAGTCTCGCACAGTGAAGGGAGCCTTTTACCTCGTTACGAGCGCCGGAGACTCCGACCCACCACGAGTGTTTTCATCGATTAATTAGACCAATTATTAAGCTCGCGATAAGCAACTGGCTCGCAACGCGTACACGCGTTGTCGAGGTGCAACGCCTTGAGATTATGCAATTATTACGAGGTCGTCGAAGGTTAATTAACGCGGCTGACAATGAGTGTTGACGCGCGATACTATCGCGAATGTCGACCGATCTGCCTCTATTCGGATCTAAACCTCCTTCTCTACTTTGTTCGGTGTTTTGTCGATGGCGCTCATTTGATTTCGCAACTTGATTTCGCAACTCGATACTCGAGAAACGTGTACGCTTCTAGCAATCTTTTTATCATGAAATATGAAGATATTAAATTTTTGTTTAACACGTTTAGTGTGTCGCGTTTAACTAAATTAATTTGATACACGATGAGATTTCCGCTTTGTGCTTCAACTTTTTCATTATTTTTGTATACTTTTATCTAATAAAATTATTTTTTTGTTACATATGTATTTTCTGGTAGGAAACGTATTTATCGTAATAATAAATAAATTTCAAGCTCTCAAAAAGCTTTCTGAAAAATATGTAATTTCTACATATTTACCCCAAATATCTACAAATATTTACACTGTGTATAGTTCCTGGTACACGCAACATTTTAGGACAATTCGCTCAAAATTGCCACGTTAATTACAAACGTGAGAAGTTTACAACTACGACAGCAAGCTCGTTTTTTCTTTTTTTCTTTTTTTTTTTTTTTTTTTGGGTAGCAACCTTAGAATCCCTAGCTTGTCGCGCAACGCGTGTAAACGCAGAGCTGATGTTATGAGACGAGCAATTTGATACGGCGACATGTCATCAATCGAATTACGCACACCGACGTGAAATTTTACCTTTCCCTGACTGTCGCAGCTGAAACGTACGTGCGTAATTGTATACATATGTCCTCTCACAGCTGCGAGGTAAACGGATTTGCAGAGGTGTTACAGAGACTTTGCGAACACATCGCGAAGATCGCGTAGGTGTTAACTGGCTGATTTCATCGGCCGTCTTGTCCTTAGACTAATCTAATTGTTTCGGTGACCAACAGAGGCTTCTCGAGCGCGCGTATCTGCCTTAAAACGTCATTCTAACGTCAGAGAAATTTTCATAGATATCTGGAAAACCTGTTTCGTATGTCTAACAAAGCTACTCGCAGATAGATCTATGAAAACAGCCTAGGGAAAGTAAGACACGTGTGCACGTGGTATAAGAAAGAACGCGCTACTTCTGCGATTCTAGAAGGCCTTTCAGTCGACCCAAGGACGATGGAGCTTGACTTGATACGAAAGTGTCACAAGAAATGTCGCGTCGTTCAACGCATCGAGGTAAACGCTCGAAAATCGCACTTGCCATTCTTGTTTCGTGTGAATCGACGATAATTTCGCGATCTGGATGCACGCCCTAGTTTCCAGTTCGTTGAACGGTCCTTCTTTCCATCAAGACAGTATGGTTGTTCCTTCTTTTCCGGAAATGATATCGCGAAAATCCCGGTTACGACCATTGGATAAAAATTTCTCGAGGCGATAAATTATAGAAAAATATAATTCGAAGAACATTTTTTCCAATTCATTACGTACATTCTAAGAAATGCACATTCAGTGCAATATTTGTTATTTGTTACGGTAAGGAATTTTGTCTATAGATAAATAAATATATAAATAAGTAAATTGCAAGATGATGATTGTTGGAAAATTATCGAGAAATACTGAAATTGTAGGGCAATTCGGATGATCGAGCTTCCGGATTATCTAATACGAGAAAGTTAATCTCGCTAGCTTCGATCGCGATCTTTATTTCTCTGGATTTTCAGTGGAACATTGGATATGCTCGATTTCACCGATAGTTGATTCTCGAACAACGCAGATTCGATTATGCGCGAATTTTTTTCTGAATCGATATTGTATGAGTTTGATTACTGTATTAGTATATAATATAGCAATCTACAGTAATAATATTAGTATTATATTATATTATATAACATACAATATCACATATAAATACTAGTATCATACTCTATTAGCATTTCGTGCAACAAATCGAAACCTTATAACTCCTTATTATTTTCTTAATAAAATTTTCTTTCCTCCAATTTATTTTATTAGTAACAATACATACACACAGTGTGCAAAATAAAGTTTACAATCAACAATACGTTATTATATTTTATTAATCAAGTTTTTGGACAGTCAATTATATTACGCAGCGTAAGTACATACATCCTTAATCCTCGCGTTGTTCGAGCGTCGACTACATCTACACATGTATATAATGGGGGTCACAAACTTACATACATTCCCAATACTTGAGATTTAAATTGTTATAATTTCGTAACAAAAAATCATACAGTAATGAATTTTTTTTTACTTTTACAATTATAAAAAATTGGAATTATAACAGTTTAAATGCCATCAAGAATTGAAAATTTAGTTTACGTAAGCCTGTGACGTCGTTGTATGTATGTTTGCAGCCAAATGAGTGATCTAAAGTTTAAAAGTTCAGAGCTTTGCAAAAAACACATGTTGAATTGCAATTGAACAAAAGCGCGTATTATTTGTCAAAGAGATTACGTGTTACCGTTTCGATTCAATACGATATTAGCTGGAAGATAATTTGATTGGTCGAATACGCGACATCCTTTTATTTACTCGACGCTGAAATGGAAAACAAATAGATGTCGTGTACGAACTGGTTAAATGTGACCGCGTGCCACGAATGCTCGAACGTCATTTAAAATTCTACGTACGCCGCAGCGGGAGAGCACGTACGCTTCGACACAGCAATGCTTATACTTTTGTTTCAACGTAAGTCATATTAAAGAAAGTGAAATGCTCCAATTATATACACACGTACGAAAAGAAAGTCGTTCGTGACAGAATACCGTATCGATATCGCGTTCTTTTGCAGTCCGATCACGAACTGTTCAATTTCTAATTGCCATATTTCAAACGAAGCTTCCGTTTCTAAACGTTGCTTTCAATAAACTTACGCAACCGATCAATTTTCGGATTGTAATTTCAAGGAATGCTCGAGTTGTCTTACGTAATTGAACTAGTATAAATTTTTGAAATTTTACAAGACATAAGTTACAAGCCATCGGTGTTAATAAATTTATAAAATAAAAATAATAATAGAAATTACTTGATTACACACTCTATTAGATAAAAAAAAATTATAAAATTATAAAAAAAAAAAGTCTGTCATAATTTGTATTCATCAATTCAATGATATATAACTAAATTCAAAATGGGGTAGAAATGAACAAGATAAGAAACTTATACCGATGACTCACCTTCGGCTTCTCCCGTTTCTTTTTGATGATGAGCCCGTCGTTCTCGATATAATCAGGCACATCCTTCCGGTTACTGAAATTGAACACCATGGTGTTGTTTTGCTGGTTCCAGGGCTTCGTCTCCCATAATCCGGCGCCACCCGTGCCAGACTTTTTCGCTGGTTGTATCTCGTCGGCGCTTTTCAAGCTAACTACCACTTTGGTCGGTTGTTCTATACTTTTCACCCGATTGATCAGATTCTTTTCCAATTCCCGATTGCTCAGATTCTGCTGAGGATGCTGCGTCTTGGTGGACACGAGCGGTCTTATTATCCCGATCTGCTTCTGGGGAGGGGACTCGGTTTTCTGGCATTTTATCGTTTTCAACTCGTTCCCCTGCGGATACGAGGTATTCGTCGATGGTTTGATCAGACCCAGACTGCAAATAGCACCGATCGGCTTGGTCTCGATGTTCGTTTTGACGTCCGTGTCCTCTTTATTGGCCTCGATCTTCCTGTCGTACTTGTCCGGCTCTAACCTCTCTTGTAGCCTAGAGACGGTCTCGTGATCCGTTACGGCGTTCGTGGAACCTCCGGACAAAAACGATTTGCCCCGAGGAGGTTCTAACGGCGACGACGGCTTCGTTTCGGTCCTGGTATCCGTCTGGTGCTCGTCCGCTGGTTTTTGGCCGTTTTGCTTGAATCCCGGCAAGTAACTCTTGTTGGAGATGGATTTGTCGCTAAAGCTGAACTGCATCGTGACGCCGGTTCTCGCGATATTCTCCAAAGCAGCCTTGGAGATGGTCTTTGGAGCGTCGACCTCTTCCGTCAGCTCGTCGTCGCTGTGATTCGCGTTATCGACAAGCAACGATTTGTTCTCCTCGGGCTTCTCTCGTTCCGTGGGACTGTGTATCCTCTCCGTAGGCTGTTGCTGTCGTGGACGTTGTTCCGCATTGACGACATTCGTGCTGTCTTCAGCTTGCGGCCGCGACAGTTTGACAGGTTCGGGAACGGACGTTTGTCGAGGCGGTTCTCTGTTGTTAGGACTTGGTGGCGGCTTGTGGACGGGGCTGGAATTTTGTCTGACGAAATCCTTCATCGGTGATGGAGGGCTGTGAACACGCGGCGAGTTCTGCCTGAGCGTGTCCTTCATCGGCGACGACGGGCTGTGCAACCTGGGTGAGGAAATTCTGGGGGAAAGAACGGGCGTTACGGGTGGTGATTTAACGTTGATTTCAAGAGTGGATTTTAATTTACTTAATTGAGGCTCGGGGCTGGGCGCAGGCGAGAATTTCAATTTGAAGGATGATGGCTCGGGGGACGGGGACGGGGAATGCGACTTCTCGATCTGCTGGAACTTGCTGACCACCAACGACACCGACTGCACTATGGGATCTGTGATCACACCGTCCATGTGATACTCCTCCCGGCCGTCTTGGATTTCGATCAACTCGGCCGTTGGTTTCTGCGGCAACACGATTTTCTTCGGCGACACTGGTGGCCTGGAATTCCCATTGACGAACGGCTTGGGTTGAATCGGTGGTTTCGGGCCTATCTTCTTCTGCGCCTGGGCTTTAAACGTGTCATTGATGGTCTTGAACGTGGCTACTTTCACGGCCACCTCGCCCTTTGGTTTCAGCTTCTTCGCGGACCCCTCGAAGATTCTCATCGTCGTTTTGACTAGATCCGGCGGCGGCCTCTCCGTTTCCGCCAGCAACGGCTTGATCCTTTTCGGCTTGTTCACCGGTTTCGGCCTGTCCAGCTCGCCCAGCCGACTTTCTATTTTCACCGAGCTCCGATCAATCAGGATAATGTGATCATTGACCGGCTCTTGTTTCAAACCATTGGTCGCCGCCGTACGACCGGATATACCATGAGTACTGCCGACTTCGTCCGTCCCGTTGTACCTCATCAAAGTCTCGACGCTTCGTGCTCGTTTCATGGACTCGTTGCCGCGACAAGCGTTCCTGTACCTGTCGGTCTTTGTTGCCACGCCGGTGCTCGTCCTCTTCGCATACTTCCTCGCGTTTTTCTCTCCCGACTCGTCGTCGCAATCCAGCAGATCTTCCAAACTCGCCGCGCGTCTGAAACGTTGCACCGAGACGCGGCTCTTGTTCATCTCCTTCAGAGTGAGATTGAGATACTTGCTTTTAAGTTTATTCACGATCCCCGGCCCGTACTGCAGCTCCTCCGAGCTGTCGCTTTCCCCGTCGTCGCTGGACGCTGCTCCTCGGTTCCTAATTATCTCCGTCTCAGTTTGACCAGCTTTCATTTTCGACAAGTCGACGAGCAGATCCCTTTCGACTTTGTTCGTTCGCGAGATGCGGCAATGATCGTCGCAGATCGCCAATAGATCACTCCCCTTTCCGTCTTGCTTCGGAAGCATCTCCATCTCCGTGCCGCGTTCCGATTTTCGTTCCGTGTCGGCCGATGACTTGATTACAGTGTCGTTCGCAACATCCTCCGTGTCGGAGCTGAACGATAGATCCACCTCGAGACGCATGTTGCACGCGACTGCCGGAGAAACGTCGGTGGCGGCAGCCGTTCCGCCGCTGACGATGGCGCCACACATCGGCCCTCTCGAGAAAAACGGCGAGGAAGACACAACGACACCAGCTATGGCGCTTCCATCACCGAGCATACCATTCGAGCTGTTCACCATGTTCGCACTGTCCTCACCGCTACTTGTTGTTCGCGATTTCGACGATGCATTGCCGGCTACGCAGTACTCTTGACCGCCGGTCGAATCGGCCACCGACTCTGTCTGACCGCCCGTTGCCACTGTCGTCACCGTTGACGTTGTCGACGGACCAATCACCGCTGAACATAACTTCACACTGGCTCCGTTGCTCGCGAGAACTTTGCTCTGTTGCCTACGACGCTGAATCAAGTCTCTTTTCCACTGCGGCACGTTACTGCCGCTCGTCTCGCCGGCGGTCGCTGTTGTGTTGCTGGCGGTAGCCATGTTGGACGCGCGATGGGCGCGTTCACAAACACGCGCCCGAATCTACGCGACACACCGCTACGCTTGGCCCCACGGCCAAGTTTCCACGCCTGTGCTGTCAAAATGTATACCTCGCTTCGTTTCAGACGCAACGCCCGGCGTTCATCGTGCACGTACGAGCTATTCCGACAACCGGAACCACCAGCAGCTGCGTGCACGGCCGTTGGAAAATCGATGCCTCTGACACATATGCATGCACGGTCGTGCACGAGGTTGACAGAGAAGATGTTTCGCCCCTCCGGCAATAATTTACATCGTTTCTCGTGGTTCTCGTGGTTCTCGTGGTTCTCGTCTAGAAGATAATATTTTTATTGAATACTCGTTTCATCGACGTTTGATGAATAATTGACAGAGAAAGCAGACTTTTTCTCCCTTTCAGACTCGATTCGGTTTCGACGTTCGAGTCAAGTTTAGCAGAGAGTAATGGGGAAAGAGTTCAAGGCATCTGCCGCTTGCACAGTATGCACAGTATGAAAGGAATGAACAACAGTTCGACGTACCGTGCACGACGTACCATTTCACTTGATAGTAAAACTATCGTGTCCGCTTCGTGCCCGGCGAAGGTCTGCCAATCGTTGGAAATCGAAAGTATATCTGCCCGTGAGGACGCACTCGCGCACGCATTCACGCACCCATGTGAAAACACTGACGAAAGGCAAGAGCACGGCGAGTCCTCGCTCGCTCGTTCGCACGCACTTCACTCCTGCCCCTCTATAGAGATATCGCCTCTCTCTCCCGTCTTCTATGCACCAGCCCCCTCTCGCTTCGCGACAGAGCTCATCCGAATCTCTCCTCTCCTTCACCCTTCTTGCTTTGCCGTTGCTTGGCTCCACCACCCTGACGTTACACTTTCGATCGAGCAAACGCCGCTGGTATCGAGTATCGCGGGCAGACATCGAAATCGTGCTTGGGGTTACGAGGGCGTATCGCGATTCGATTCCCGAGCGGGAAATATAAAGCAAAAGGGGGTTGACGTGCTTGAAGTAAAATTTTCTTTCGGGACCGTGCAGCATTATGATTGTTTTTGAAGTCTGAAATTAAACAATTACACAGAGGAATTTGCCGCGCCTTTGTGCCATTTATTGTTAAATGAAACCAGCGAAGAACGTAACGTGTGTCAAGCACACGTTTAAAACGAGGGGGAAGCGCATCCGGTGAATGATAGTAACGAGTATGAGAAAAACAGGACGGATCTGAGAATCGGAACGAACGATGACCTAAAACGAGGAATCCCGAGCACTCGTGTTCCGTGACGAGCGAGTCCCCCTACGGAATGTTTGTTCGTTGCACGCTTTACGCGAAACTCTTGTGTGGGTGTTATTATCTCGTTACATCGTAGACTGGTATTTTATACGCACGGGATTATATAGCCCTGACTGGTTCACGAAATAGTTCACTTCCGGTGTCGGCATTACTATCAGAGCGTGCGAAGATTCATGACATCAACTGACTAGGAAAAAACCAAGTGTCTTAAACGTATTTACTCGGTTTGGCTTACTCGTCACTTCGAGAATTGATCGTGTTACTACGATAAATGATTTATCAACTACCAAATTGATTAGAATTGGTAAGAATTTTTGCGAAATCATTTGCAAAATATGGCCTTAAATGTGAAAACACCTTTTTCACTTTGTTTCTTACAAGAAACTAAATTACTGACTAGCCGTTACATCGAGATCAACGTCTTCTGGAGAATGAAAAAATTATGCTATATCACTAAATTATGCTAAAACAAATTTGAATTTAGATATCAATCAAAGCGTTTGATAATGTCAAGAAAGAATAATCGTTGACAAAGATGTTAATTGTTGTTCAAAAACTTAACTTTATGAGAATGTAAGTTTTCATAAAGTTTCGTACTATTATACGATAATTATAGTTTGACAAACGTAACAATTTTACAAACGTATACAGCGTATGCTTTTTAATTGTATGGGAAATTCAAACCAATTATGAATTATAATGCAAAACATGTCGTATATGAAAACATGCGTATTGTAAAAAGTGAACGATGAAACTCGATGTCTGGCTCTACGCATTTTAATAATGTGAAAAAACTCCAGAAGCGACGTAATTGAATCATAGAAATGCCTACAAATCATTAAATGGAACGCATACAATTTGTTAACTGTTTAACATGATCTAACAAGTGATGCAATAAATTTATCATAAAAAAAAATCTGGAATGCGGTTTTAATCACTTTTTCACGCGAAACTTGGTTTCTTTTACATGTAATTTTTACGTTCCACCTAGTTCAACAGTTGTGCAACGGTTCTGTATTCGCGTAAATTATCCTTTAATATGGAGTTGATACTTCATGTTCTTGATTGAAAATATTATTGAATTGCAATAGAAGTTTATTTAAATTACGAATGTCATCATCGATTTCGATGATTTTTAAATATGTTGTGGAAATCAACATTTTGAATAACTTTTCCTTTTGCATGTATTGTAATTACTAGACTTTTAGTTTCCTAAACTGTCAGTATCACTATAAAATAGTCCATAAATTTTGTCCATATATAGGTATTTTGTTGCACCAAAAATATTTTCAGGACAAAGTTGCATTATTTTGAAGACTTGGTCGATGGAAAAAAATTCTTTTCGAAGTTATTCTTTCATTTCAGATTTTAATATCATCGATAGTTCTTTTAAATGGTACTATGTATATATTTTGCAGAGCATGAAAGAGCAAATTCAACTACCCCATTCTATTTAGATCATTTAATTCTGAGATATTTGCATCTAAAAATAAAAAATCAATAATTTTCATAGTATTGTATTAATACTGAAATCGATAACTAAAATATTTACCTTTGTATTTCTCCTGAAACTTTTATGAAAATAGGTGCTTGATACTTTGACAAGCATTAAACAAAGATTAGGCAATTATTAGTTGGAACATTCGTTTATTTATTTAACATCTAATGATATAAATGTGTACATAATAAATATTTTGAAATATTTAGAGAATTAAAAAATTACGCAAAGATCTTTAGATGCAAATATTCAGAGATTAAATGGTTCGAATGGTCATTGAAGTCATTGAATTTATTTCTTTATGTTCTGTAAACATATTGGGAAAAAAGTATATAGTGTTATTTAAAAAATTATCGATAGTCTTGAAATCTCGTAAAAAATTACTTTGAAAAAATTTTCTCTTCATCTTTGAAATAATGAAACTGTCCTGAGAAATTTTTTGATAAAAAAAAAGAATACGATAAATATTTGGATGATCCCATTTAACTGAAATACTCTATATGTACACATATTTGTGTGATACAACTGTTTCATCATTTTGTTTACTGCTTGATAGTCTGTTTACGTCTATCAGAAATCAATCCTTTTTTCTTGTATTTTATAAATCTAAATGTACAGCTTCCATGAAAGCCTAGCTGCATATGCGAGAGCTTTTAAGAAACATTTTCGAAAATTCTATTTCAGTATGGAACTGATCAGATTTGATAGACAGAGAATCTTACAACAGACAATCTAACAAAAGTCAATACCGGAAGATCATCTTTTACATCGTTTAAAAAAGAGCAATCTTTCGGTATTGATTTGAAATACATCAATTCTTCGCCGGCTTTTGACAAATCTGTCTATCAAATCGTATGTCAAATCTAATTTGGATTAAATTATACAATTACTAATCAATCAAACAACAGAATCAATTATATTTATTAGGCTGTTCGATCATTTTTGACATTATTTTTAATGACAGATTTATCACATTGTCCACAACATCAATAAAAGAGAAAGGTTACTGACTTGTATAATAGACGTTTATTACAGCCATAAAGAATATATGGAATACTCAACTTCGCTCAACTCTTGTTCATATAAAATGATAAGATTAGCTTCGATCGACAAATTACTACTGATGTTATCACAGACACATAATTATATTATATATTATAGTAGAATCGATAGTTTAAAATTAAAATCTCGAAAATTAAGAAAATATGTGATAACACGCAAAAAGAATAAAGTTAAAAAATTCAAGATATTGATTTCTACAACATATTTAAAAATCATTGAAATCGGTGATGGCGTCTGTAATTTGAATAATTGCTCGAATGTTTTATTTTTCGCTTTTTTTTCTTTCCTTCTTTTTTTTGTGTCTACCACTCCTAATGTGAAATTTCGCAATACTTAACGTCACAAGTCGTTCGTTAACATATAATAATATAACAAGTTTTATATTGTTCGAAACTTGTAGAATGTGCGCAATACTATTGGCTAGAGGTCCCAAGTTTGCTACGATTGGTTCTGGTTTATCAGGACAATAGACATAAAAACAAAATATGCATTTCCTTTATTGGCCGAATGGTAACATTTATTACTTAATTTGTGTAGGTAACTGAGTATATCTCTTGCTCCTGTAACATCCTAACTACCAGCTTCGTGTTATAGTTTTATGCGTTTATAAAGAGTAACAGAGTAACATGGCCGCCAGTTCTCGACGTATACGGAACCAGTTCCAGTATGAAACCGGTTTGGAACTAGTTTTCATTGGTTTTTCGGCTGCCTGCGAGACCGTGCCACGACCGAGATTGGCACTCGTGTCAGACTTCTCTTAGAGGTTAGAACGGAGGTTACGTTACGAGAGTGTGCTAATATGGCCGATAATACAGAGCAAGAAGGTAAGAAAAGTAGTTTTCAAACAAGGTTATATCCTATTGTTGCCCTATATTCGTTGTGAATTCTACACTATTCCGAATGTCTGGCGCTCATGTCGTACGCAAGCGTAGGTATAACTTTTTTTTTTACGATTTTGGACATTATTTTATATTGTTAATAAATATACTTATGAATTACTAGCTCTCCTTATTCCGATTATTGTTATTCGTTTATCAGAAACAGTGTTTACTACACTTTGACATGTAAATATATTCTTAAAAAGGGGAATACCTCGATGAACAAATGGAAATCAACCTCGATGAACAAATGGAAATCAAAGTGGAACCGACACTGCAGGGGTATGTTGAAGAGGAACACGAGAACGATTTCCCCGGTTCTGATAGTAACAACTTAATTCCTTCTAGTGCTGATGTTGGTACTTTAAATTTATGGACCAGCAAAGCAACGGCATGTCTTATTAACCAATATAAAAAATATCATTCGATGGTAGGACAATCGACTCAGATTCGAAGTTTACGCGGAATGTTTGAGACGATTTCTCTCGAAATGCAAAAACATGGCTTTTATTTTAGTCCACAAAAATGTGAAAACAAATGGCGTGTCCTCGAACGAAAGTACAAGAATCTAGTGTCTCGAGAGCTATTGAAAAAGCCCGGTAGGGTGAGGCATTACGGACAATGGGAACACAAAAGAGCGTTGGACGAAATTTTCAAGGAAAAGAAAAGACATATGTATTTCCAGAAAAGTGATTTTCCATCGCAAGCTGGTCGTGCGAGATACATGTTTATTTTACCGAAACCGATAAACGAGGAACAGAGCAATATTACTGTCGTCAATCAGCAACAAGAGATCCCTCTTGCGGCGCCGTCTTCGAACTCCTCCGCAAACAACAAGAGTGAATTAATGGATCAAAAGGAAAGTCCAACAACGTTTTTCAACAAATTTCTCGAGGAGATAGCGAAGCATTTCGCGATTGCGGAGAAGAATAGAGAAAAGAGACATAAAGAAGAAATGGCAATACGACAAAGTGAGTTGGAGATCCAGAAAAGGCTATTGAAATTAAAAGAGCAGAAAATAGAGTTGCAGAAACGTCAAATTATTGCCGCTGCTCAGCACCTACATTTAAACATGTAGCAAGAGCAATTGGGAACTCCTTGCGAATGAATCGTGTAGCAAATGAATTATTGGAAAAGTTTAATTTAAAAAATAAGTGATTTAAAGTTTAACAAATTAGCATTGCAGTTTACAATTATTAATGCGTCTATTAATTGTTTCTATGTAAGATAATTTGTACCAACAGAGTTTATCAGAATGATATAAACAATTTAATTATTAATACGTATGTGTGTAATTATATCTACTTTCCAATATGTACACTTTCGTAGATGCGTTACGTTGTGATTGCTTACTAGTTGCACGAAACAACGTTCAGGTGGTAGCACCTACCATCTTGGCTATGTATCATTAGATAATCGATGTATGTCGAGTTCTGTTTTTTCGACTGTCGAACCGTACAAATCTGGTTAGTCATGTATCAGCGTTTCTCTCTCTTAAATTTTACAAGAGGCAGCTTGCCATCGATTAAACGAATAAAAATTGTTAAAGATAAGAAATCAAAAGACAGACTGACTTGCACGTTGTAATCTGATTGCAAAAGTTTAAAAATACTTCTGTTTGTAAAATCGCTGTAGAGGCAAGTTCGTGTATCGTAGAACGAGTATATGTATCTCTCCTGCTGTACATATACTCGTACATCATGTTACACGGCGCAAAGACATGTTGGAGTTTGGTTTTATTGTTAAAAGTTACAGGGCGGTCGTTTCTGTTCAACATTAAGGATTACTTTCGCTGTGTATGCCTCGTGCTCCTAATGACTCAATTTATTAAGCGGCAATTCAAAAGATTACCTCCCTAGGCTTCGTCGCATTGATATTGCACCTTCAAAGGATCGTGCAACGCGTAACGCCCGACAGAGATTTATAGCGCTTAAACGCAATTTCATTATTCTATCTTATCGGATTAACGTAGATCAACTCTTTTTCTTCCCCCTCTGCATTTTCATTTTATTTATAGATGTTTCATGCAGATGTGCATCGTAAATTACACTAGCTCTCAACAGGGATATAATACTAATATAATAGAGATGAAACTGTTTTGCGACTTTGCGCACCGCGAATTATACCCGGGACAAACAAAATAGTGTTTGCGCTGTTTTCAAAATAATAGAAAAAAGTCTATCGTCCACGAAATGTAGGACGCCGCTCATTAGGCGCTATAGCAGGGAAAGTTGGGATTAGATTCAATCAACATTAGGTGAATCGTATTTCGCATAATTAACATTCTCGATATCAAGTCATTCAATTCGTGATGTGATTAATTGAATTGGGGACATTGGAATGGCTGCGGAATAAGCGTTGCGGAGCATATTTTCCGCGGTGCATTTTGCACGGACCACAATGGAAAGTAGAATTTCATTGGAGACAAGATTTACATTAAGAATAGAAGACAGAGAATTTAATTTGACGGAACTCGATAGCAATTTTATCGAGCACGTATCTTGATTCTGTAGTGAACCTTGGTGTCGCTTTACATTATCCAATGGATGACGATTATATCGGAATTTTGAAAAATTCATTCTTATTACGCTTAGTACAGATAGAACGGCAAGTAACTTTTTCCTATAGAGTAGTCGTTTCTAGTGCCTTTAACTTTAATTTAAATTCAATTGTACGTACTTAAAAATCTGTATTTGCAACAGTCTCACGTTTTAATATTCGCGCGATTGCCATTTCCCCAGGAGGGAAATAAGATGTAATTTAGACAAGCTTATTGGAATACCGAGACGCGACAAAGAGCAAACAATTTTACAAACTGTGGTGAATGCTTTTCGGGAAAAAATTGGTGAAACCGGTTACGCCCGGCCGCGTGGGTATTCGTATGCACTGACGACACGTACATGGTGCGTGCGATACACACACACACACACACACATACACGAGCGTAAGAGTTATACACGAGCACGTGCAGGTACGTGGCAATAGGTGCACCTCGGGTAGTAGTACACGGAAGGGCGCCGGTTCGCTTGATACGGCTGTGAGTACGGCGGGTAATAGCGCGGAGGCGGCAAGTCGTCCAGTCGAGCCGCGACTACCGAGCGGTGAGCGTCATATTTTTTTCAATTTGTCCTCGATCTTCACGGAAAGAAAAAGAAAAAAGAAAAAGAGGGAAGGAGGGACTTGAAAATATTGTACCACGTTCGGCATGAAATTTTGGCCGAAGGACGTGCAGGCTTCCGGTGCGAAAAGCAGCCGCGCGAGGATTGATCTTCCATCTTCGCCGAAATTTCGCGGTGCACACTGAGTAAACAGAGGGTGAAGAAGGACACGCGATTCGTTGGTGCGTGTCGACGCACGCGTACACGTTCCTCGCAATATATCATACGTAATATGCATCCTAGCGATTGTGGCATCTGCTTCGCGTGACCCGTGAACGTTCTGCTCGTAATACGACTCCCACGAGTTTGCTTTGGAGTTTGATCGTACCAATCGTATATACCTGTGCATCCATCGGTCAAACGTTCGAGAGATCATTCGAGCTAGTGGCAAACGAAATATCGACGACCACCGGTACTTTTGTTGATGATAATCGCTACTGTGACTACTGAAGTTTGTAAATCTTTACGTCTGCATAGCGTGTCGCGACTGTATCCTTGGACGTTCGGTGTCGGAAAAAGAAATCACCGTAAAAGTGAATCGATCTCCAACCGTATACCAAACGAATACCAAAAGCTAGTCAAGAATTACATCTCGATCTGTTGTTACTCTTGACTCCGTGCGGAAAAAAGATAGCTCGCGAGACGAAGGAGAGTCAGAAAAATCTAGGCGCGCGCTGTAGCGGACTTTTCAGTGGCGGCAGATGGCTTGGCAGATCGTATGCATCGCGTCCTGGCCTTTGCATCGCGTTTTGCAGCATGTTACGAGCCCTGAAGGCTCTGTCTAAGTAACAGTACTTCCTCGCGCTCGGTGGAGTAAGCCTCTCTCCCGAAGAACGGGACCCACACTCCACGGGTCCGCTCTCTACGCGCTCCTTACCTCCCGCCACCTCTCGCCACTCTATCGAACACGCTCTTTCTGTGTTTTCCCTCTCCTTCTATCGTGTCCGAAGTAGTCTGGCCGGTCGAGCACAGGGAGTCTCGTGAAACCAGTCCTCGTACGGTGGACCTCTCGGTTGGGACCTGGCGCGGAGAGGCGGTTGGCTCGCTTGTTCCGTCTACACCGGCACCTTTTGCACCTGCCGTGCGATTCCAAGTTTTTTTTTTCTTTCTTGGCCTTTCCAAACCGATGCCTTCTGTGCTACCCTGTCCGAATAGCAACGAGATTTTCCGTGGATGTTCGTTCGCTGCAGTGAGACTCCGATCGGGTTCGCGCGAACGCGACACGCCGCGCATTTATTGCGCAAACCAGTCCTGCTAGACGGGAAAACGCATCGGTCATTTGTTAAGTGGCACGCTTTTGTACCGAATGCGGTACTTTAAGATTTCAGGTACAGCCTTCGGAGCAACGTTCTTTGCGGTAAATCTACGTCCCCGGTGATTGTGTTGTGGATTTACATTAACATTGCTGTTTATATCGCAAATATAGAAGACCGAGGAAAGTGTGTACAAATCAAAGGGAATAGGTCATAGGATATTTCGCAGCCCTTCACGTAAACGTGATGCTCGTGTCAAAACGCGTAACATTTAATCCGCTCCGTGTCACTTTTCGGAGCGCACCGAGAATCGAGAAGATTCTCACGAGCAGGAAGACCAACGGCCAGTAAACATCGAAATCGGCAACACGTGCGAGCAAAGGGGCTCGCGTTAAGTCACGACCACCATGTCAAATGCAGGCTGAAGCGTACCGGAGTTCAAGATCTATTTCGGAGAAATAAAGTAAACGAGAAAAAAACGAATACTCTGCGGAGATTTAGAAAAATTCGTCGTGAACGGCAAAGTCAGATTGGTGAAAGAGAGGTTATGTGCCACTCTCCGGGTTCCATCTAACCTCCAAGTGTCTCGGTTACGAGTCCCACTAATCTAATTTGTGCCTCTTACTGCTGCGCACTTGATGCACGCGCTAACCATACGCCACAGCGTTTAAATTCTTTTTATATCCGTTGATGATCAATGTACGATCTCGTCGATTTAGGATCGTCATTCGATCGGAAGCTATCGGTCCGCCATTGTTGAATTCTAAGAAAGTCTCCACTTTTATGCTTTTTATCATCTTTACTTCGTTTCGATCGCGGTGACGTTATCGATTTACTGACCGGTGAATTCGATCGATTTTGCTTTGCTTAAAAATCGATTCGCACGGAGGATACCACGGTGCAATCGAAATCGTAAAGGTCAAAAGCAAACGCGAATTCAAATCAGTGTTCTCTGCCCTTTTGTGCGTGCGTAATTGAGCCTGTGCGTTTACGTTTTTTGTTTCAATCTCGGTCGCTTTTGCCGTGTGTATCGACGTTGAAACCGAGAAATCGATGGATCGGCGTTAAGAGGGTCGCTTTGAAGAATTCGCAAGGAAACAGCCAGAAATGAAGACCACACAACGCGCGCTAAGGTAAGACCCCTACGAAAATATCTCGAAGTTACGCTCTATATTCTCCAGAACAATTACTACTAATAGAACAGGCCATTGGCGATAAAAGTTTGTTCGTTTAACTACTTGCGTTGGCAATTGATTGCGGACCATAACGAGCGACCAAACCGTATGCAATAATTCGTCGTTTTCTTTTTGAACTCGTCGGTATGATATCACTGGATAGAAATTATTGAGAAGTAATAAATTTATTATTTGTTTTGCCTGGGTTATACTTAAATGTACTTAAAACTGAGAAAATATTGCAATTTTGAGACAAAAAATTCTCGACGTGCGTGGCACGTCATTCCAACGGAAGAGGTTAATAAAGGATATAAATAACAAGTCGCGTTTGTTCCAACTGTTGGGTAATCATGATATACAATTATTCTCGAACGATCTATCATGGTCCATTGTCTCTGTTAAATCTCTTATCTATTGCCCGCGCAAATATATGCTGTGATTTTCTGCACGTTCGGAACGGGAGAAATTTTATTTCGGACCGCGTGTCGTCAAAGAAGCCGTGTCGCACAACATTGAAAGCATTGTCCTTTTATACTGTTATTTTCTTTGCCTTCGTTGAATACAGCGTCTATCGCGCTTTACAAATAAGACACCTCATTTCCTAAGAATGTCCGTAGGTGGTAGCGGTTGGCATTGATATTTTGCATCGTCCTATAACATCTCGGCACACTTTTCTCCCCCGTCTCTTTGTCACTGGATCGTAAACAACATTGCAATGGCGCAATGCCAAAATTTCCTGCAACGAGACTCGACCACAGCCATACAGAATAATAAATAAGTATGTTTCCAGCGGATTTGTACTCATTGTTTTCGAGCTCGTAAAAACAAAAAGAAAATAGAAAAGAAGAAACGGGTCCTGACAAGTGATTAATGCGATCGTTTCGAAAGAACGTCCCGTTCGGTTGTCCCAGCCTCGAGCACGTCGCAAATCCCCCTTAATCACGGGATTAACTCTGCCATCTGTTTGAAAGCCGTGCATGTTGGTTCATTGATAAATTAACAGGTAGCCCAGCCACAGTCGCGAACAATTACGCTGGTGTCCGTTCGTTAGGATGAACCATCATTTGGCGAACGTGATAATTCCTCTGGAGATTCGTTGGCTCCGATTCCTGCATCGTTTCTATCCGCGTGTCATTTATCCTTAGACCAAATAGATTCGGCAATATTGATTCGCGTACAAGCCGAGAAGTAACTGTCGGTTTATCGGTTTGGAGAGGCAGATAATAGGGCACGATCGTGCGAACGTCTATGTAAATGTTACTCGGTTTATTCCACAAAGGCTTTGCATCGAAAATGTCAGGTGCTCACCAGCTGATGACTCGACTCGAGTCGTTGATCGTGGCTGTGCCGTCGTCGCGACTGCCGTCTGTGAAACAGCTGCCCGGACAAATTGAAATGCTAATTTGGAAGCTACCACCTTCGAAGACTGTTGGAGGTTCTCACCGCTTCGGGCCAGCACGATTTTCGACGTTCTTTCTTTCGCCTTAGAATTTTCCTATTCTCTTCGTCATTCTTTTGCGTCGACTTCGTTTTCGCAGCCTAGTCTATTCACCGGCAATTCACTGGTTTTGTTGTGACTCCCCCGATGCCTTTCTCGACCAAGATGATTGAATTGCTCGAGCATTCGGCGGTCGGACGTTCGTTTAGGAACAATAACAGTATCACGGCTGGGTCTTCGCATACGAAAGAGGCCAGTTATCGCGAACCGATCCGAAAGTGGGCCTCTCCCCAAAAAAGGGAATAGAAAGCGGGGAAAAAATATCGAATGAGAATATAGAGCGGCTCGATCGTTGAATCGCTCAACCACGAGAAGAAAGAGTTTTGACATTTGAATTGAAAATCTTTCTCAATGGTACTTTCGTTTATCAGTAAATTAGCCAACCGCAATTCTCCCATGTCTCGAATTAATTAGGGAATATTCATGGTCAATTTGTTTAATTTTTAGTGAAATTAAATGAACACGTCCACTAAATTACACGGAATCCGTTTCACGACGCATGTTTCTTGTCACTTCGTGAAAACGAAAACGTCGATAATCGTAGCGACACGACTTCTCCCATTCTCTCTAGCTTTCCTTCCCTTTCTCTATTCCTCTTTCCATTTTCTCCTTGAACGAAGCTCTAATTAAAGCATTTCAATTAAGGAGATCAACCGGCTATTGTACCTCCCCGGCGACTCGACTCAACTTGATTCGATGAATTTTCCCTCGACATCTCTTCAGGCCTGGGAAAGTCGTCCTTGATGCGATTAATTGCAGAAAGCGGATTTCTCTTTCCGTCCTTCTCTCCGCTTCTTCCCTTTCGTTCTTTCTCTTTCTTCTCCGTACAGTAACACACCAAGGGAGAAACACAACTACGGAGTTTCTTTTTCTTTCATTTGTTCTTGATCGAGTCACATTGTACGTTTTCGCGCATGAAACAGCCGTTGCTGTCCAATTTCATCACGCGTTTCGAGCCGTTTCCACGCCGATTGAAAACGACGTTGAGGTCCGGATGGAACTCGTAACACGATTGTTTCGTTTTTTCTCTTTCGTAACAGGAATGTGGTTTGGAATCTGTGTTTGCGTTAATTAAAGTGCAACGTCCTTCGCAACGACGGCGTTCTGATTTTCGAAATCGCGGATTGCTCGGAACGAACATTTTTCCCTGATAAACCATTCAGCGCGGAACCATTGTCAAAACTGTTCACCTCGAAGTGCACGTGGTTTCAACGAAATCTTGTTAACCCAACTATTTTCACGTGACACGACTAAAACCGACGATTAGATCATAAAATTTCCATTAGAGATATTGAAGTCAGAAAAATAGACAATATAAAGACTTTATAATACAACTTTTTATTTGTATATTTTACGAAAAATTATTTAAATCATTAAAAATATGTCTATAAAATATCTAAAAAAAAAAAAAAAAAAACTGCACAACTTGTATCCCAGTACGATTCGTCTCACTGAAAGGCCCAAAAGCAACTGTTCTGACTAGGACATGAAAACGACTTTTTTGCCATAAAATTTTATTGATGTGCAAACATTTGAATCGATACAAAACAAATTACAGGCACGATTACTCAATACCAGACAACGCGACTCCTACTCGAGGTCTACCCCACGCTCTCTCACGAATCACGTGACCCAAATCAACCAATCGCTAATTTTCGTTGCATTAGCGTTGCACCTGTAGAGGCCCGATTTTCTGGGTTACCCCGCTAAAATCACTTTCAGTGATAAAAAAAGAAATTATAAATTAGTCATCTTGACCACTGGTATTTTCAATGTTAAGGGCTTATATACGACCCAAGTTATTGAACGTTGCGTCGTGCATCATATTTTAATGCGATATATTTAAAAGAATATTCGTTAGGTCAGTTCGCGGGGAAAAATAACGCGCGCGCGCAGGACACGTGGGGTAGATATGGAGAGCTTGCTTTCTGTTTTTTTAGGCGTTACAGAATAGTTTCTGGGAAGCGATTGCGCACTGAGCAGACTCGCCGCCTTTTCAACAACCGGTCGTCGAACGGCGAGAGTTTGTTCTTCCAGCAACGCGTAACGATCACCGGTCGTCTATTCTGTTCGGCTTAAAGCGGCTTAAACTCACCGTGACTGCAATACCGTTTCATTCGCGTTATCCTTTCTGTTCGTAATTGCTACACCATTGTGCGTGTTTAACGTAAACTCAACACTGGAATGGACTCGGCGTTGATTTCGATCTGTTCCAATGATGGAATTGAGTATGGAAGACTCGCTCTGAATGTTATTCTCTAACGGATCTTTGTCGGATTATACAGCTTGCCGAGTTGATTTCGCCAATGCTCTAATTTTCGCTGCGTGTGAAAAGTGCTGATATTGAGTTGCTTCATAAGTTTCCTTCCTTCTATTAAAAGTTCCAACTTCTTGGTACATATCCTACATTTAAATTTACAAAATACTGTCGTAGAAACAGAACGTAAAAATCTTGGATGACTCGCTAGAAGCTGAGATGTTTTCGAAACGACTAATTATCTCAAAAAATGTTGAATGGTTTCGAGAGGAGTATTGACTGATACAATTATCGTTTGTTTAATGTGGATGCATAAAAGATCAAGTTTGTTTTCTTCAAAGGAAATCGTATATTTTTTTAATACGCTAATTTTTAATACGGTTCAGCTCGTCATCCTAAGAAGTGTTAAATTATTTATTAATGAAAGAAGCATTTCATTCATTAATGAAAATTTGGAACAATGTTCGTAGAATATCGATAACAGCATTAGTAGTTATAAAGTACAAAAGGATAACAAGAGAAGATTGTTGATTTAATTTATTGTTAATTTAATTTATTGTGATTAGAATAAAATAATTATTTATTTCATTATTACTTGACAGTTGTTATAAAATGTGCTCAAAATGATGACCACTGACCATTTAAACACTTTTACAATCTAATTCTTAAAAAATGTTTCACACTAATTAATATCATTGCAATGATATTTTTACGTTCTTGGATAATTTGTTGACGCCTTCAGCAGTTATATGAACTATTTTTGTAGAGTTTAAGCAACAACAAAAAATTAATTGATTCAAATCTGGTGAACGGGCTGGCAAATGAATTGGTCTATTACGTCCAATCTTGATTTAATTCTTTTGGATATTACAATACGATTATTCTTTCAATGATTGAAAAAGACATGATAAAAACACAACGCAAACGAAATACTGTTAATGAAAGAAGAATTATTGTTAAATGTTTCAAAATAAGAGATAATCACAGATATAGAGAAATAAAACACCATCATCTAATGAATATGAAACTGACCAAAGAGATTCGATTGTAAATAAGTATTATATTGTAATATTTTAATTTGTAATATTTCCGGAATTAATTGTTTTTTGGTATAAATGATTTAATACCTGTTTTTTATAGAGAATGAAGAGCTGAATTAATTAGTGTATGAAAAAATATACGATTTCATTAAAAAAAAAACTTGACTTTGTATGCATCCATATTAAAAAATGATAATTATATCAATTAATACCCCTCTCGAAATATATTAACTTCTAGTCTTACGTAACTCGGACAGTATATTGCTTCTCAGTGGAAACAATCTGTAAAAATAAGGTATTAATGAGAAAATTAAAAAATTCAAATGTTGAAAAAATGTTAAAAAATGTTAAAAGGTTCGATATTACAAAAGGTTCAAGGATCAATATTACATAAAATTACGGTGTTCAAGTATCAACCAAAGTATTTTGCATATCAACCAGATCTTTGACTTACGATTTGTAATACTTCCTTGAAAATTGACAATGGAGAAACGACAGATCTTATGAAATAAGTTAATGCAATTCCAATTTATTTGTTTATTCGTTCCTTTCAACCGAAAGAAAGCACCGTGTCAGCGGTTCAAAACTCCATTTCAAAACGCGTGAGATAAAAATCGGAATGACGTCGGGGATTTATAAATTTCGCAACGATTAAAGAAATGATACCATTGTATTTTTGATAACATTGTGTTTCCCCGAGTTGCTGCTCGAAAGCACGAACCCTTCTTGCAGGAGTTCGGTTTGCAGATGAATTCGTGCGTGAGTCACGAGTGATTCACCTCGCCGGTGGAACCTGTTGCCAGAGAAATCACGTACCGCAGGATTGTTTGTGCAAAGTCGGTCCCGAAACAGTCGTATCTTCAGTGCATTCAGTCACCTTTGGGCGTGATTTGCCCGGTCGTCTAAAAGAGTCTCAACCTCTTTTTTTCGTTCGACACGGTAGGTCGTAGATTTTGAAATTCGGGAAATTTCCATATTTCTAATTACGAGTTTTTGGCGAGTGGACAACAAGCGTAGCGAACGATCCTTTCGATGATTTTCTACGATTGATTTATTTCACGGGGAGAAAGTTGAATGAGTTTATAGAAAACAAAGTTTCTAGAGGTTAAATGACAGATCAAGAGTTTCTTTCTGACGTTGTGTAGTGGGCCGGATCGAGAATTTTTGCGACATTTTTGAATAACTCTCGAAACTCATAAAAAATATCGCAATGAAATTTGACATGAGAGTCTATAAAAAAATATTCCTTTTCAATGATATACAATATGATATACTTTATGGTCACTTAATCACTGTTCCATTAACTTTATAAAAAAATTTACTTTAATTGTTTATTTCACAGTCTATTCCATATTTATATTTTTAAACTAATTTAAATCATATGTTGATAAAACTTTTAATTTTGAAATTATGAACAAAGTCGAATAGTATTGAACGTATACAAATTATGTTTAAATTTAAATTTATAATGCGAATGAGAAGTAATGATACAAATAAAAAGCAATAAAATTAAAATCAATATGTTTAGATTGTTTAGTTATTCTATTAAATATAACAGAGTGAAATGTTAAAACTTATGTTATATAACTGTTGCTCATCTTTGATTTATGTAAATATCAACTCCATGGCTTTTACATCTAAATTTTTGTCTTTTATTCGTTGATCTAATTCTTAAAGTAAGGTGGAGTTTATTAATAATATAATTAAATAAATTTCTTATTTTAATATAGAATTTTTATTATAACAAGAATTTATTTGAAATTAATATAAAATGTAAAATTAAAATTAATTTAAATAATTGAATTGAATGTTATAATATAAAATAAAATGTATAGCGATAATATTTAAATATGAAAATTTATTTTAAAATTAAAATTATATAAAACTGTTTAAATTGAGGTAGTAATAAAAATAAATAAGTTAATGTAAATTTATAAATATAACATGCTAATGAGATATTAACGATTAAAATTAATATTTATTATGTAATTTCTTGTATTTATATAATATTATATAAGAGGTTGCGTTTATAAATAGAACGCATGAACATGGATAAAATATAATGCGACATAGACGACTTCAAACGTAATATGTATCTTGAAAAGGAAATGATTCTCGCATTATTATATAGACTTTATATTTATATTATAGAGAAATATTTATTATATTTATATTATAGAGGAAATCACTGAAAAGATTTCTATTTGTCAGAACGCGGAACTTTAAGGATATTGTTTGTCAAATCAAAAATTTTTTTGATTTTCTTCATTCCGTTTAGTATTTTTTTTTTTTTTTTTTTTTTTTTAATACATTGAATGGGAAGTATGATTTTTTATCAAAGAGTACCTTTTATCGCAGAAAAAGACAGAAAATTAAACACGCCAGGACATTTTAAGCAAAAAGAAGACCAAATTGTTTGATAAAAATCGATATTTTTAAAACATCTAACTTTATGTGTCTATTATAAAATTAGTACTATAAATAATATACTTGATTAATATTAGTATAATATACCTCATCAATGTTTTCATTCTCGAAATTGTTGGATATTTAGAAATCAATATAAAGTGGAAAAATATTAAAATATAAATGAAGTAAGAAAGTTGATTTTTTAAATAAAAATGTCGCGAAAATCCTCGATTCGGACTGCTGTACATCGCTGGCGTTAACGAACAAGGAACAATACGACAGAGATTGAACTAAAAAAGCCTGATCGAACGAATAAAAGAGCGATAGTTAGGCGTTGATTGGAGGAAGAGGAGGGCAGCTCGGAACTATATGGCCAAGCTGTGAAAATTTCAAGAAAATCCTCTGATTGTGCATAATTCTCGAACGGAAAAGTAACTGGGCCAGCCGTATCGCTTTGATACACCTTATTGACAATAGCAACCGCCGTGCAACTTTTACGTAATGACTTACCGCCCGGGGCTTCGTTTGCTTCTGTCGTCGGTCGAAGAATCGCTTCCATTGTTCGCTCCAACTTTCCAGCAATATCTGCTCCCAGCTCGATTCTTCGCTTCGTACGTGTTCATCCGGCCGCTCCGTGCATCTCGCGTGATAATTACGCCGCGAATAAGCAACTTTCGCGTTTGTTTCTCTTAATTAGAGAGACGGTGTTAATATCGACGAAAGACCGCAATCCTCGATTCTCGTTATAACTGAATCGACACTGGATCGCATTGCTCACTGCGATAATAGAGACTGGATTGCTTTCACAATTTGACAGATCAAATTCGGTATTTATCCTATAAGGAACGAAACAGGAAAACGGCTCATTAAAAAATTACACTGCACACAGAGTATAGTTGCTTTACTAGCAGATTTTATGAGTGAAAATAAGAAAAAAACATCGTACAAACATACAGTCAAAAATTCTTCGTTGAGGAATTATAACGAAAATTCAAAACATTTTAAAATGTTGTCCATTTTTATGAACACAGGCTTGACATCTATGAAAAATTGAATTTATTACGTTTCGAATTTTCAGTTGATTTGTTTTTCATTTCATTAACCTCTTGTGCTGGAATGACATGCTAGGCACGTCGAGAATTTTTTGTCTCAAAATTGCAATATTTTCTCAGTTTTAAGTACATTTAAGTATAACCCAGGCAAAAGAAATAATAAATTTATTGTCAATAATTTCTATGCAGTAATATCATAATACCGACGAGTTTAAAAAGAAAACGACAAATTATCGTATATGGTTTGGTCACTCGTTATGGTCCGCAATCAGTTGCCAGCGCAAGTGGTTAAACGCATTATAAATAAATTCTTCGCACGTGTTATTACTCACGCTTATTATAATGTTTGTGCGATAAGTCTTTTGTTCGAATACAAGTAAAAATCCAATGGCGTAAGATCTGGCGACTTTTGAGGGATTGATCCTTCTCGATCTATCCATTTTTGTGGATAACGATAACTTAGCTGTACTTGTACTACATCGTATGCATGACAACTGTCTAATTGTATTCATAGATTTCGTCGAGTGGACAATGGCATATCCCCTAAAATCTCTGGCTTCAATTCATTTTGCAGAAAACAGTAATTTTGGGTATTCTTAGTTGACAAGAAACTCGCCGAGAATCTTTTCTCCGGGATTGTCATCAAAAGTTCTCAAAACTGCTTTATTGTTATTTACATCACAAATCGTTCTATATTCTGCTTGTTCTTTCATCCTACGAAACGTGCGCCACTCTCGCGTAATTGTTCATCAATTCATAATGATTAACAAGTTCTGTTATTTTAAATTTTCGTAAGAATTTGTGTGACATTTTTGTCCGATTTTCACTTATGGAATCTACTGTTGTAGTTCTACTGGACACCCTGTATATTCGCTATCGGCGACGATATTGTCCGAATTAGTAACAGACGTGATAGATTGATTTCTTCTTCGTTCGCGATGTATCAGATTCACCATGGCAGTTTTTCGAAACGTCAACGTTTTTCTCGTATTACGCCTGGCTGGCAAAGAAGAAAGAGAGCGAAGAAACGAAAGAAGATGAACGACGTTGTTGCCGGGGACACGTCGTTCTGCATATGAAAGTTAAATCCCAACGTGACGAGCGTCGGTTTTCAGAAAGTCGGCTAATAAGATTATATGGTTACCGGTTTAGGAAGGCATCCGCCGCGACAGAAAAAGCCGTGCCGCGGAATTACGTCGTCGTGGAATAACCGTTTCGACGCGAAAGCGCCGCCAGGACTTCCTGTTTCTCCTTTTTCGTCTCTCGTTGTGGCTCCGCTGATCCGTGACGAGTAGCGATTTCAGCTGCGATCCGCCGATATCCTTGCCGAAATCCTCATAAAGCACGACATCCCTGTCCGCTATTTGACCGCCGCTGTTCACTGGTGTTGGAGCATTTTCAGCGTGTTCGAGAAACACGTCACATGTAAGTACGTGCATCCGTACACTATTGCCGGTCACGTTTCGACGGGAACTCCAGCCTTGACACACTCGCACGCCGACGTAACAAAAGTTACGTATTTCGAGACAGATCGAATTTTTCCCACTGGTTTCTCAATTTTATGTGATTTTATATGAACGTATTGATTTCTTCGATGAACGTTCTTCGTGAGGTAACTTGCGAATGAAATATTTTCATTCATTTTGATGTTATAAAATATAGTCTTGATTCTAGAGAAAATCGATTTTATGTATTATATTATATTTATTATATAATATTATATATAGTACGATATATACCATGTTAGTAAAGAGCACAACTACACACATAATGATAAAAAATTATCGATACTTTAAACTAAATATTATAGCTTTGTAAAAGGAAATCATACGACAATCTACTTGATTTCATTTTTTTTTTCAAAGGTATTTTTACATAACGTAACTGGTGAAAAAGCAAGAGTACTTTTATTCTCGAAAATTGTAAAAATTCAAATACCTCTAAAAACATTGAACATTTTTTTTCATGATTTGATCCACGGTCTTGAAAATTGCAACTTCTTTTTTACAACGATCCCTTAAATCTTGCTGTACGAGTCTTCTTTTGCCAAATTTTATTGAACTTTGAACATTAAGCTTGGATGACGAAATTTAAGATTTCTTGAAGTGAGAAAGTTCTCACTTTGTTCGAAGTTCAATAAAATTATGAGAAAGAAATCGTACAACAAATTTCAAGGAAAGATCGATCTAGAGAGGAAATTTTAATCTTCAAGACCACGATTTAGTCGTAAATAAAATTTTTCACAGTTTTTATATACGCGCGAATTTTTACAACTTTTTTAAAAGAAGAAAACACTTTTGTTACATGATGTAAAAATGTCTCGAGAAGAAAAGAAACGAATTCAGGATCATTAAAATGAAAGCTTTATGCTTTGAAATGAAACCAAACGGATTGTTGTATGGCCTCTTTTACGAAGTTAGTAACAGCTTATGTATCGATAATTTTTCATTTAAAGTAATTGCGGTGTAAAACTGAGTCCAGAGAAACAGTTTGTATTTGCCAGAATATATAATGATAGTGAAATATATTTGAGAAAGCCAAAACATTTTACGAAACGCTACATATTTTGCTTTCTTCTGTGTAAATATTCAATAAAACATTACTTAAGTTAAAATGCCACGTGTGTGTTTTGTTCATCACTATATATTGTGCATTTATGTAATATGTATTTTAAACTCGATTTTCTACAAAACCAAAATTTTAATGATAAAATTTATTCTTCCTTTTCGATTCATTTGTACACAGAGTCACCTACTAGTCGGTTAACCACAAAAATGATTCTTGCATATTGTATGTATAATACGTATTATACGGAATAATTTTTATAAAGTGACTAAAACAGAAAGAAAAATCGAACGGAAGATATTCTGTTTCAGGGAATATTTTATGCATATGACAGTAAGTGGAGGCGTATAGATGGTATCAACGTCAACTCAATTCTTTGAAAATGAGATCTTGCGTTTTTTCCCTCTATATTTTAATAGTGTTCTATGTGACGATAGTTCATCGATCACAGCATAAGTACATCTAAGATTATTTTAGATCAAAAATTCGACTCATGTTTCGGTGACACGACAATTATTGTCTTTTTCTTGTCTGCGAAGAATAATCCTAGCTGGAATGACACGATATCTCTCCTGGTAAACGATGTTTCTAACGATGTATCCTCAAGAAATAATCCTCTGATAACCAACGTTCTAACAAAATTGATCATGTTGATAAGTGGAAAACTTATTTATTTTTTTTTCTATCAAATTCTTTACACACTTATAGAAAAGTTACGAGAAATTGAAGCACTTGGTGTAATAACGACATAACAACTGCATGATAATTAAAGTTTTTGGCATATGATCTTGCATGAACTTGTATCGTGGTTGGATATGCTTCAATATGACTAAACTGCAAAAATAATACTCTATAAAACACTATTTGGAATAAATTCCAAAATATTTTACGAATTGTAAAACCGTTGAAGTGAGGATGGACTAACGAATGCGAGTTGCGGGAACATCCCCAAGATATAGCAGAGAAGCAAAGAAAATACTTCAATTCGACCAAAAAAGAAGTCAAAAACCACGAGAACGATTTCAATGCAATTAAACAATTTTGCAGGATCAAAGCTTGCACAGAGCCCCTACTAAATAAAAAAACTGCACGACTTGTACCCCAGTACGATTCGTCTCGCTGAAAAGCCCAGAAGCAACTAGTTCTGACTAGGAAATGAAGACGACCTTTTTGCCATAAAATTTTATTGATATCCAAATATTTGAATCGGTACAAAACAAATTACAGGTGCGATCGCTCAGTACCAGACAACGTCACTCCTATTCGAGGTCTACCCCACGCCTTCTTGCGAATCACGTGACCCAAAGCAACCAATTTTCGTTGCATTACCGTTGCACCTGAAGAGGCCCGATTTTCTGGGTTACCCCCGCTAAAATCACCTTCAGTGATAATATTAATAAAAATATTTTGGTCCCTACGAGATATGAAAGCATCGCGCAATGACCACTATATTGTATTGAAAGTTGGTGAACATAAGAGCTCTGTTCCGCATAGCAGACATCCACAGCAGTATTTAATACATTAAATTGTAAATAAGCGATGGCAGTGACAACTACAGTCCGCGACAAAAAAAAAATAGCACACCCAGTGTTTTTGTTAATTATTATTTAATAAATTACAAAAATATAATTTTACAAATACATAAGTATTGTATGTCAATTTCTGCAACGTATGTAATGAAAATCATAACACAGTCCTCATTTTATTTGTAGAAACAAAAGAATCCTAAAAAATCGGTGCGACAAATTAATAGTACACTATTTTTAAAAATCAATTTCTGTTCACATTTACCAAGAAAAATCAATATTTAATATTTTGTAGAACCTCCAGACTTTTTTATAATTGCAATCATTCGCCTTGGAAGAGATTTATGAAGCTTTTTAATTTATTTTTTATTATTTATTTTTTCCTATTCCACTAAAATACATTCTTTTAGTTCATTTATGTTACTGAACTGCCTTCCCTTGGCATAAATGGCTCTTGCAAAATCTCCCCATAGGTTCTCTATTATGTTCATGTCCAAAAGTGAAATATTATTAGCTTCAAAATATGACTTTACCACTTTTGCAGTACGAACCGCCGCATTATCTTATTGAAATATGAACCCATTTCCAGATATCCTTGTAGCATATCTTTTAATTTGTTCACTAATTAGTTCTAAATAGTTTTTGGCATTCATTTTACCTCAAATAAACTTTATATCTGTTCTTCCATGGTAGCCAATACCAGCCCATATCATTATACGTATAATGATATTGAAGTTAACACTAGAACTGCCGACGAAAAAGTATATTTATAGCAAAGAAATTCAAGCGCAAGGTACAAGAAAAAGTTAATAATTCAATAAAGGATACAAGCGTCTATTAATATATTTTATTAAAAGTCACTCGAGTATAAAATACACTGCCGTAAATATGTAAAATTTCCATAGAATATTATTATATAAATTAGTCATTTTGATCACTTTGGTAGTTCTAGTGTTAAATATGTGGCATCTAAGACCAGATATTCTTCAGGATGGCTAAAAAAGCGAAGAATTCAGGCATTTGAGGCACAATGGACTGCAGGACTGCACATAGTCGTGTATTTGGCATGTTTTAAAGGTAGTTTTAAAGTTTTAAGAGTAAAGACTAAAGAAGTTAGTAAAGATAGTTAATTTAAGAGAGAGAGAGAGTATCGATATAAGTGTAACTTCGACCATTGTCGAAGAAGAATGTAGAGTCGGAGCAGCGTAGTTAAAAATCCAGCGAAGTTAACGTAGAATTCAGCATCATAGAATAGCATAACACAGCAAACTACAAACCGACTGGCATCAATTGAAATACATTTTTGTTATCACTACACTTGGCTTCCTTGCAAAAACTTTGCTCTGGAATGCAACGTTTCATCTTTGGTACCTGTTATCGGTACATAACCTATTTTTTCCCCCAAGGGCGGGACGCTCAAAAGCGCTGAAATTTCCAGCCAAGAGCGGAAAAATCGTTGCGAGAGAATTTCTTTCGCTGCACAATTTGACTAGCTGTTTTTGGGTAGTAACTATTTTTTTGTTTTCGAAGACTTTTCACGTGATTCAGATCAATGTTGCTACAATTTAGATTAATTTCAAATTGTTACGCAGAAGATTCTTTTACCCACAGAATATTGTACTCTCGATGGTTTAGATATTTTTGCATACTATGTGCATTCTGCGTGTTTTTACAGCTTCAAGTTTCTCGTTGATACATAAAAATCCACAGTCTGTGTACATCTCCCTTCAGAAGCCTTAGTATTATATTTTTTGAAATGGAGAAATGTTTTAAAATTATATTTAGAAATATAAATAATATTCAGAAATTAAATACTTTATGCAATAAAAAAATTTGCAGAATATTGATACATTAACACATTGAACGCCACGTAAATTTTACGTGTTGCTCCCAGGCAACAGAATTTTTATTATTCGAAGTATATTATGACAAAATAATAAGAAATATAATTATATAAGATCATATTCTTATCTATAGCGTATTTATCACCGTGACCTTACGATGTACTCGTACTATAGACATGTATATGTAAAAAAAAAAAAAAAAATTACGCGAGAAACGCAAGAAATTATATAAAATCAGCTATGGAATTATTATTGAATACTTCGGTCCCAAATGCATTACTGTCGTACAAATAGACAGTAAAAAAGGAGTGATTTTAAAATGGATCTTAGAACTTTGCACATTGATACATATTTTACGCAATGTCACGAAAGCAAAGATCTTTTTGAGCAAGTTTTAGCTCCAACTGTCCAAGAAAAATTACGCCATGAAATTTGAAAAAAGAAAGAGCAAGCGTGTTTAATACAAAAATTTTGCAAAACGTCAATATAAAGGTTTTGCAAAAATCTTGCAAATCTTGCAACACTTTGTTCCATTTATGCTTAACATATTTCAATACAATATACCGTTCTATTTAATTTGTGTAATTACATCTTGTTTTAATATAAATTTTTAATTTATACTAATTAATTAAAATTTTAATTTTTAATTGTTGAATAGTGCACTCTTTATTTCACAATATTGTCTAGTTACTCGTGTTGTTGAAAACTTTTTTATTCGACGATAATCATTTTATTTCGATCATTCTACTCCGGTCACTGATGACCATTATGAAAATGCCCCACAAAGAAAACAAATTCCAGTCACCTGGTGATCAACTTACAATTGTATTATAAAATACAACACGCGAAGTAAAAATTTTTATCATCTACAATTTACATTAAATATTAAATATAAAAAAGATGATTAGGTATAGTGCAGCATGGCTTTGATGATGTTAACAACATCTTCAGATCCATCGGGAGATGCTTCGAATTACAAGTTGCACGAGTCCATTATCAGGGCAGGTCGTAATATTGGAACGAAGCTCGCTTCGATCGAGATGCTCGATGCTTTTCATAAATTTGCATAACGTATAATTCCTCCCTTTACCTCGTGGGATGTGTACCTCTTAGAGACGCTAAAGGTCGCTTTGAATGTGAAATTCTCAAAGGTTCAGGTATCATAAAAATTCAAGCAGGTAGAGCGAAATCGAACGGAGAGAGCTTGTGAGTGGGCCGTTGAAACTTTTCAGCTCGGCAATTCAGTAATTACTGGCTGATCGCGGAACAGAGGAACGATTGCCCTTAGATCACTGGAGGCTTTGTCTCAGGCGAGTTCCGATGCTAGAACTAGGAGGCGATTAGGGGAAGCCGGTGTTTCGTGCAGTCGTGTTTCGGCGAGATCAATCGTGCGAGACTCGTTCTTCAAGGCTTTCTTTTTGCTTTTCGTTCGTCTTCTCTCCCTCCCTTTCTCCCTTTCTCTCTTCGATACTGCAGGCTACCGGACGTCTCAAAATCTGCATCAACGTCCTTATTGATTCTTTCTTTCCTCGAACGTCAATGAATCTTTCTGATACAATACTCAAATATCAATTACGTGTCGTTACCTAGTAAATGTTTAATTGTTTAATTCTATTAATAAATGTTTAATGTGTAAATTTTTAATTCTATAACGCTGTTATAAACGAATATACAAAACAATTTTTGGAATACTAAGATGTCCTAATATCAATTCATTAAAAACAAAGCAACAATTACTTAATACTTAAATTTCTATTAAAGGATCCAGATGAAAAATGTTAGGTGAATCCTAATATTTCGAATTTCTTTTCAGTATAAAAAAAATAGAACATAAATCGACTAAAAGAAATGTCGCGTTAAATAAATCGTCCGTAGAGTGGTATAAATTATGTTAAAGAAAAACAATGCCTTTAAAAGCAAAGGAAAACACTCTGGTTAATTGAACGTTTAATTCGATAAACGATCAGTCGACCTTCGCATTTGACGGCGTTCGTTAAGCGAAATCGGCCTGAATTATTAATCACGATTGATGCGGCGCCGCTCGTTTAACGTCGAAAGTGTGGTAGGTTTTTCATCGGAGCAAGCGGACCGTGAAAACTGGAAATCGCGGTGATCATTTTCACTTAAGGTGAAAATACAAGAGACACTTCTTTTTAAGAGAACTGTAGCCTTCTTGGAGGGAAGAAAGAGAGGGCAGATCTTTTTGGCTGATTTTACGAATGTCGACTGAATCCCTTTGTGTTCTTACTTGTTTCTATTATATTAGTCATTTTCACAGCGTTAAAACTCCGTTTAGCGACCATCGGCCATTGGATCCAGGTACATTTAATGATCGACTCCGAAACGGTTCTCGCGCACGTTCGTTTAACGATCCATGAAATTATGAAACGTCGCGTCGCTCGTTAAATCCTGCAAAACCGAGGTTCAGTTGAATCCATATATCTAATATGCGTACTGTACGATCGCCAATGTTCTGTTTATACGTCTATGCCAATTCTTGGATGACCAAGGAAACTTTTAATCTTATAAAATTTTAAATTAAATATACATATATACATATATATATATATATATATATATATGTTGATATTATTGTTTATATTATATATATACAAAATTTATAATCTTTATCCTATATATATACACACACACACACGCATGTACGCCAGTTCTTAAATGACGATGGTAGAGATTAATGTAAATTTTATATACATATAATATCAACAATTATATAACATATACATAATATATTTATAAATTTTTATATATTTATATATATTTGATAATATATATATATATATTTATTTATTACATAAATATACATAATTATATATATTGTTATTAATATTAATAATTATTTTGTATATATAAAATTATATTATATTACTGTTATTACTATCATATATATTATAATAATAATAAAGAGATGCCTTGTGGCGACATCAGGCAAACCTTCTACAATAGTTCATGTGTAACATTTCTTCAATAGATCTTCTGTAACAATGATCGTGTGCGACTCGAGTCCACGAGTAGCAGCAGAATAAACCTCAGAAACATTCCTTCACGCGGAATCCAACACAAATAATAAAAACATTATAAAAATGGCCAGTTATAGTTTTTCACAAGAAAATTTGCCGGAATTGTACTTGCATCGTACCGATCGATCTCGAAACATTGTCAAACCGATGGAGTAATATCTTCATCTGGATTCGGCTATTTGCCGTTGGATTTTAATTATCATTGGGTTTGCATCTGACTACATACGTAAATGCGCGCGAGTTTGAAAAGAAGAAAATGATAACGAGGACAACGTTTCACAGTGGAAGAACTTATCGAACAAGCAATACCTGTCCAAATTGACGCGACTGTAAATAACGCGTGGCGCTAGTGTGCAACGATCCTTAAACGGAGTACGGCGGAATTGGCTCGTGGAACATACCGTGTTTCCATTTCGCTTTAACTCGGCGTGATTACGTCGTGAACGGAGATGACTGTGGGCAGAAGGAAGGAAAACGAGGGAGAATAGATTCGAGGGAACGACGCGATCGGCCGACTGCGAATACTCGTGTATTTTAAATCATAGATGCATTAGGTCGTGGCGTAAGTGCCAACATAAACGCACGTGCGATGCCCTCGCGGCTGATTGGTTTACCACCTGCGGCTACTTGACTCTTCGTGTCTCGAATGGCCTTTAAAGTTTCTTACCTCTCGGTCGTCCGCCGCTCTTTGTCTTCCTTCTTCTAGCTCGATCGGCTCGATTTGTTTCTTTCGTTCCGCCTTCTCGGAAGTTGTTCGACGGTCAGCGTTATCTCGATATCGGGTCGATTAATTTCAAGCCCGAACGCGTTCGTCGGCGCACGGTGGATTCGCTGGTCCCTTCACGGGTTCACGGATTCGCAAACGCGGAAGAGTCGTGGCGATTCGTGGGAATCTGGCCGATTCCCGCTCGCAACTATTGGCCATTTTCTTTCGCTCCACGGAAAAACTAACCGATCTGGCGATTATCAACGGTTTCTTCCATTCGAAAAAACGGGTAGTTGCCCGTCGAATTTACAACGTTGCCCGGTTCGTTACCAAGGTTTCCCGCGTATCGTGGAAAATTTCATGTGAAACACACACTGGAGAAACCTGCCAGAGCATCGCGGATGGAAGCTGCATTAACGCGGGAAACGGTGCGGCGCGCATTTCCTGCACGCATCGATGCGTGTGAAAAATATTATCCCGGTACGATGTCCATGTTGGCAGCCATCGCGGTACGTCCCACGTCACGTTTCACCCTCTTCCTCGATTACGGTATTATCCACCTTCAGTGCTGTCAGTTCACGCGGACGTCCGCAGGCGGACAGCTCGCCCTACAGGCGACTTGTCTTCGCGAGCTTTTTCTCTTTTTACTGACGCATCGAGGCCGATCGATTCTCTCAGATTTTGTTCAGCTCCGCTGCGATTCAGTTGATCGAGCGAACTCGGAGACGGCGTCTTTTAACCCCTTGCGCTGGCAACTGGTTCGCGGACCATAACGAGTGACCAAACCTTATACAATAATTCGTCGCTTTCTTTTTCTTTTGAACTCGTCGGTACGATAACACTGGATAGAAATTATTAAGAATTAATAAACTTGGCATTTGTTTTTCCTGGATTACATTTAAATATACTTAAAACTGAGAAAATGTTGCAATTTGGGACAAAAAGTTCTCGACGTGCGTGGCATTCCAGCGCAAGAGGTTAATTGGAGCACGTATGTATGTAAATACATGCGAGTTTCTCGACAAGAAGCTTCTTGGCAATCAGGAGTTCACTTCGAATTACTTTTACAAGCAACACGTCCGTTGTTTGTTTCCTTCGAATCGCAGGGAAGACTGCAAAGACGCAAAGGGCAGAAGGAGGGGGAGGTCTTCGCCAGGCGAAATGCCCGACGTATCGATCGATTCCGCTCGAAAGCGAAGCTGGCTGCTGGCGCAGTTTTCAGGTTTCACTTGGCGAACGAGCGTCCGCGAACGCATCGCAAATATGTACAACGTCGGTCACTGAGAGAGGAATAAAAGTCAGAGAGGAGCCGATTTCAGATTGCTTTGTAATAAACACGGAAAAAGTATTCGATTGGAAATGACGGCGAGGCGAGGGTGGGGAGGAAGCTCTTTTATTCCGGTCGCGTTTCAACAGCGACGTTTCCAATCTTTCCTTCGCATTCAAGTTTAACGTTTTTATCGAGAAAATGCCTGGCTGCCAGATTTGTTTTCCAATATCGGCTCGCAGTCTTCTCGCTCGCTGTCCATCCGGTAGGTAACAATAACGCGAATGCCGAACGGACGACGTTCTCTTTCGTCGAGGCGAGCGAGATTCTCGGCTAGAAAATTTATTTGTACTTGAGAGAAGAGGCATCGAGAGAATGTGAAATAAAGCATGTGCATGCACGTAGGTAGCCTATCTTTGAAATCAATTTCTGTCGTTGTTAGTGCTGGCAGCCTTGCAGTCTAATCAAAAAAGATGATGATCAATTACTATGTGTTTTACTGCCATCGTGCAAATCTGGAGGTCGTTTGTACTAGAAAATCAGAGCTTCGAGAGAAACATTTTTATTTAGACGTACTATAAAGGAAGTTGTTTCCTTCAAAACACGTAGATTACGCATAACAGTGAAACTTCCGATGACTGAGGTACGAAGCTTTTATCAGAAAAATCGAAAACCATAACTATTATAATGAGAATGAAAAAAAAACGACAGGATAACGATTATTTTTTTTAGTTAAAAATGTCAAAATTTTGATTTGGAAATAACGACTGCGAAGTTTTAGGAAACGTTGTTTCGTTGCTAATAATCATTATCGAGAGAAATTTATTTAGATTACTTCTAACCGTTCTCTCTTTCAGTTGTTGATAATTATTATCGGCGAGGGAATTTATTTCGGTGTTTTTTTTATTCCTTAATTTCCGCGAGATTTACATCAGGAAGTAACTCTACAGTTTTAAAATGTTTCAATGTGATTTGTTTCGGTTGAATGTAAAGCAATAGTTTACACTTTATCCCAGTATGAACGACCGCAGTGGAGTTTTTCTCCTCGATAACTATTATAAACAACTGAAACAAATTTCCCTTGTTGATAACTATTATTAGCGACCGAAACAGAATTACTCTCATCAATAATGGTTATCAAAAACGACAAAAATTTTCAGCCACTTAATAATTGTTATTTGTAACAGTTTAATATTTTAATTATGTAGCTTTTGAAAAATTTGGTTCGCATTTTGAGATTAATATTATCACGTAATAATAATATCACGTAAATAATAAACAAATTTCATTTACTGATTTCCTTTTATAAAAATTTTTGCGGTAACTGTTATTTTTGGTCTGAAAGAAATTAAGGTGCAAATAATAAAAAGAAATTTAAAGTAGAATAAAGAAAATTTATGACTTGGAAATTGAAAAGGAAATTTATGATCGTTTCGATTGCTCTGCTAATTCAAGTTGGGGAGTAATCAATTACTTTGTAACCATTCGTGTAATCAACTAAATAGTAATCATAATCATTAATCAATTAATCATTGTCAAAATAAATCAGTAAATTTGATTAATTTTTGTAATATTTAATCACTAATCGGTAACTTTTAAAATATTATTAGGAGATTGATTTATATTTTATTATTGTAATTGTAACCTGTATTAGTTGGTATAACACAAACGTGTCAATCACGTAGGGTTCTGTTATTCGATATAACTAAATGTTGTTATTAAACCACTTCTAGTTTGAGTAATAGTTCCACTAGTAGACCAAGAATAGAGAAAATATTTACGCGTATTCTTTTGCTGGGTAATAGTATCTGTATTGTTGAATTGAGAATAATTTGATAAAATTTACAATTCTCTATTATATTTTTGATATAAGAATCATATGGAGTGCGTATCATGATGAAGAATCTCAAAATTTTGATCATTCGATAAGTTTATCATTCAAGTTATCAAGTTCACTTTTATCAAATCAAGAAGATCGTGCCAATAATTTATTCTTAATTTTAACGTTGCGTAAGTGTAATAACAAAATTTTCTAAACTTTTCTACAATTTCTTTTAATTTTTTCATTTCGTTCACTTTCATTCTTTGAACTTTCTTCTATTTGTCATCATTTAAGAATGATAACCGAGAGAAATAATGTTTAACGAATGAAGAATTTGCAGTGGAACGTCAAACATATTCTATTAATGTTTTATTTTACTTGGAATTATTCTTTCTTTTCTAAAATATTTGTAAAAAGATCGAATCAGCCGCATTTGTGTTTGAACGTACATATTTGAAAGCAGTTCTTTCGAAATATTTAAAGGACTTATTAATATTTAACATAAAATTATTTTAAAATTCGGATAAAATAATTATTCATAAGCAATCTAAAGTAGCTTCTAATTATTAAGAAAAAAAGAAAAAAAAACCAACATCACACGGAGTTCCCAAGCGGTCACCCATCTAAGTACTATCCGTGCCCAGCGCTGCTTAACTTTCGTGATCGGACGAGAACGAGTTTATTCAGCGCGGTATGAACGTTGGTTGAGAACAACCTTTTATCACAAGAGTTTTCAGGAACTTTATTCTAATCTAATTTATTCCTAATTTTAATGTCCAAACACAAGTGTTGTTCAGTCTCACCGAACACAGCGTGGGCAAACAGTGATGCGAAAAACAAATACATCGAGCCAGGGATAAAAACTTTTAAATTTATTATTTTCTCCACGGCAGGGATTTCCCTTGATCGTACTTTCTACTTCATTGTTGTCATGTTGGAAGTCATGCCTGACTTCCAATTCCAAGGCTCGGTAAGTTTCTTTCGCAACTGTCCTCGCCATAAACCACATTGGACTCAACCAGCTGCTTGCCTAATCTCGTGTTCGGGAAAACACATTGGAACCATCACTATATAAGACCACCCACAAAGCAGTTCAAGTTCAGTTTTTCTACAACAATCCACAGAGTCAGTCCACAACAACCCATACAGTTAGTTTACAACAATCCAGCAGAGTACACAGTCAGTTTCAGGAGCTCACGCGAATGTATACATCCAACATCTCATCGCGAGTAGTCTTCTCACAGCATTTTTACGTGCACCAACTTATCCTCCTACTCATACAATCTCACTTACTATCTTACACATTCCTTACTCATATAATTCATGTGTGTCAGATTATCAAATCATCCAATCAAATCTCATTTCTAACGAGTGAATTAAAATCCTACCAAACCTAACAAAATCGAACCTAACTTGAAACTGCTGTCTTCCATTAACGTTGAAAGCAGCAAGTCACCGATCTAATCAACGTCCCTAATACGTGGATTTGGATCAGCACCCTATAAGTGTAGTGATACGATTTCTTTCAATTTTTTCATTTCATTCACTTTTATTCTCTGAATTTTTTTCTGTTTGCCATATTATGCGATCATTTAAAAATGATAACTGAGAACGATAATGTTTAACGAATGAAAAATATGCGGTTGAACATCAAACATATTCTATTAATGTTTTATTTTACTTGGAATTATCCTTTCTTTTCTAAAATATTTATAAAAAGACCAAATCAGCCGCATTTGTGTTTGAATGTACATATTTGAAAGCAGTTTTTTCGAAATATTTAAAGGACTTACTAATAGCATAAAATTATTTAAAAATTCGAATAAAATAATTATTCATAAGCAATCTAAAGTAGCAATCTAATTATTGAGAAAAAAAGAAAAAGAAAAAAAAACCTACATCACACGGAGTTCCCAAGCGGCAGCTAAGTGCTATCCGTGCCCAGCACTGCTTAACTTTCGTGGTTGGACGAGAACGAGTTTTTTTTTTCTTTTGAAAAAAACATTTATTTGTGCCAGTATTTTACAGTGATATTTACAATGAGTTTAACGAATGAATAACAGCGGTAGGTAAGGCCTATCTCAGATTATAAGCACCAACCCTGATGCACGCACAATCTTAAGTTTTATTATTTACACTTATTGCTACCTTATTACTACACCAGCGCTAATTTTTTTTTTTGCTATAAGCTATGGGAGTTTATTTTTGTTTTATTATATAACAAGACATGAAATTGTATAATATTTTATGTGTGATGGTCGATTTGTAAAGGGACAGTGAGGAGAGGGAGGGTGGAAAGGGAGAAGGGAGCAGGAATGGCAGCTTTATATTTCTTCTTTTGTTTATTTGAGGTGTAGACGGAGAAAGTTCTAAGCAGAGTTGGGGACAGTTGATGGCCGACTGCCTTTTTGTCCTTTATGTTGTCAGAAGGTTTTAATTTATTTTTTTTTTTTGCGCCGTTGGGCTCCTGAAGTAATAGCTGGTTGGTCCCATAAAGTAATAGCGAATAGTACTTTATGGGGCCTTATGGGTAGTGTTTGGGGATACGTCCCTAACATTGTTTTCGTTTGTTCATTTGGTGTCCAGGGCCAGAGGGAAACGTACTCTTTTATTCTGTTTCTTCTTTGTTCTTGTTTCTTGTAAATCCGTTTTGCTGTATTTCCAATCTCGGTCTTATCTTTTATTTGTTTGTTATAGCCACCAGTATTTTTTAGTGTTGTATTTGACTTTTGTGGTCTGTTAGTTTGTATTTGAATCAGATTTTGGGGTTGTTTGATGATAAGTTACCATTGTATGATATTGTTTTAAGTTTTTCTATTGTAGTGGTAAATAATTGGGTATTTTTCGCTATTTTGTATGTGTGATGTGCTGTCTAGATGTAAAAATGATTCCGGTGGTGTGTATCCTATTTGTTTTGTTCTCTCGTAGTATTGCGGATTGAATGGAGTACTGAGAATGTTGGGTACGTTTGCCCAGTGGGTTCTTATTATTTTTAGGGTGAACAGATCTATCCTCATTACTTTGGCTTCTTTGTAGGCGATAGTTGCTTATTGTTTTTGTAAAATTTGATTCCGGTGTTTTATATATGTTTATACAGGCTCTAAGACATTTGCGTTCGATCAAGCGTATCTTTTCCATAGTGCTGGCGCTAATATTAAACCATATGGGACATCCGTAGGTTAGTATCGGGCGGATTAGAAGTTTGTAACATAGAAGTTTTACCTCGTTGTCAAGGTCTTTCGAGTAAAAGATACGCTTGTTCGCGATGAATGCTTTTTGTGCCTTGTCTATTTGTAATTTCACGTTGTAATTTCGTTGTAGTTTAGTTTGAAGTCTAGATGTACGCCTAAATAGTCGATGACTTTCTTTGTGGCACTTCGTTAGTAGGGTTTTTGTGGTCGTGAATGGCGAATTTTTTGGTGTTGGTTCTTACGTCGGAGTTTGCCTCGGACATTCTTGATATGTATGGTCTGAATAATATGGTTTCGCATTTTTTTATGTTTATTTTTAATTTCTACGTGTGGAAATATTCTTGTATTTTATTTAATAATTGTTGTAGTTCCGTTTTAATTACTGACGGTTTATTGTTTTTTAGACAGTAGGTTGCTGAACAGGATGAGCGAATTTACTGTACGCTGTTGGAGGCCGTTTTCTATTTTGTATGATCTAGAGGTATTGTTGCTTTCGTTTACTTGGAATTGTTTGTCGTACAGCATGTTCCAGAGTATTTTTATTAGGTGGTGTGAGAAGTGTTTTTTTATTAATTTATAGAATAAATCTATCCAGCGAAGCCGTCGAAAGCTTTCTCGAGGTCGATGAGCACCGTCCCGACGCAGTCGCCCGCGTTTCTTGTCCAGCATATGTCGGATGTAAATTTTGTGATTGCGTGAATTGTTGAATGTTTGTGTCTGAATCCAAATTGAGTTTCTGGAATTATGCTGTTGTCTCTGCAGAATGAATTTATGGAGTCGTTTATTATTGTTTCAAATACTTTGTTAATGTTGGGTAAGAGGCTAATTGGTCGGTAATTGTTTGGGCTGGAGCCATCCTTTCCTTTTTTTTTTATATAGTTGTATATGTATAGTGGTGGTAGGTTTTTTAGGGCTATATTTGGTATGTTATTGTAGCTCGAGGATCTTTTGTTATTTGAGTTTTTAAATGTTAGTTTTAGTTTGTTGTATGATGTGAATATGTTCGGTGGGGTGGTTTCTGTGCATATCGATCTATTGTTTAGTTTATCTTCGGTTATTTCGTGACGTAATTGGTTGATATTTTGTTTAATTATGTTTGTTAGTTGTGGTTTTCCCATATGGTCATTTTAAGTGTAAACTGTCTCAAAGTGAGCTCCTAATATGTTTAGTTTGTCTTGTGTTTCTGAGATGATTAAATTTTTGTCTTTGTCTGTCTGTAGTTTGTCTCGCTCTAAGTTTGCTTTTGTGATTAAGTGTGTGTGTGTGTGAGTTGGATATTTTCAGGGTGTCGATGTTGTTTTATGTTGGGATGCGGAAGATGCTGTTTATTCATGGGAAGAGGTCTTTCTGTTTCTGAAGTGTGATATTTGAGATTTTGTGTTTCCAATATTGGCTTACTAAGTTTTGAAAGGCTTTTTTGATTTCGTATCAAATGGCTTTTAGTGTGTATTTGAGTGCGGCTATGAGTAGGGCTGTATTTGTCTATTCTTGTTAGTTTGTTTATTCTTGTAATTAGTTGGGTTTGGACGAGAACGAGTTTATTCAGCGCGGTATGAACGTTGTTGACAATAGTGTTTTATTATTTGAATTTTATGGTTTTTTATTTTACGTGAGCCACTTAAATATTATTTCGCATTGTGATGTTGCAAAAAATATTTTTCACTTAACATAAATGATAATTACTAAGAATTTTTTCTTCCAAGGCCATTTTTTCGAAATTTTCAAGATCGTTGATGTTTTTTTTATATTATGTATTTTTTTTTATTGCATTACGTAACTGCTAAAAAAATACATTCAGATATGCAAATAACATGACCTTGAAATACTAATGTTCAAAAATTTAAGTTCTTTTAAAAAATGGTCAGTCACTTTCATGTTGCTGCAGACTCCAGTGAGAAAGATGCATACTGTTTCGCGAAGATCTTGATGTATGATAAATGATACGGGTGAAATTTTTCTCCTTTTAATATCCGTGTTATGCTAGTTTCAGAAATATCACTCTCACCCTCAAGTTGTCTTACTTAGACTCACACGTGGATAGATGAAACTTTCAATTCATGGAACATTTTTCGAACAAATTACACGGTTGCGTACATTGCAAAACAGTGTAAATAATAAATATGTAGTTTCTACGAAATATACACAGTCTTATTGATAGAACTAAACTCACAATCAAAAATAAATTTATAATCACTGTATGATTAATGATTTTTGCTTCCGTTATTAATTAACCAATGATCATTGATTATCAAATAACATTCTAATTCCTTATTTCTAGTTACTTACATTTATTTACATTTATTTAATATTATCAATAATATTATTTTTATATTATTTAATATTGTTTAATATTATCAAATAATATTCTATTTCCTTATTCCTATTTATTTACATTTTATTTCTAATTAATTGCATCAATCGTTAATCATTATATATCGTAACTCCCGATCAATTAAACAACTTCACCGAAGATTCACCGAGATCGACGCATATCGATTTACCTCCGTAAATAGGAATTCGAGAAGCGCGTGTCTCTCTCATCCCGTGTATCCTGTATTCCTTTGTATGCATCGAAATCGCGCCGCTCACCTTCAGGAAACAGTCTCCGCGATCCATCCGCTGCATCAAGCGCGTTTGCGTCACAGACTGGTTTCGACATAAATTTTTCATGCAGCCATGGATCGTGTGTATTGTTCCACGTATGCGATAACTGGCTGGCCAGCAACATCAACACGAATTCGTCCACAAGAGAGAAAACACATCGGCGAATGCGAAAAATGTATTTTTTTCTTTTTTTTCGACAACGCGCGATCCATCCTTGATTTCCAATTGCGCGTACTTATGAGTATTTATCTTCCGCGAGGAATGCAGTCGCAGAACACACAGCGAGATGTTATCAAAGCAACGTTGCACGAAGCCTTCTCCCGAAGCGTTTTCATCTCTCGCGCGATAAGAACTTCTTTCGGATGAGTCGACGAACACGAGAGAGAGAGAGAAAGAGAAAGAGAGCTTCCTCTTGGTGGTTGTTGGTTTTCATTGGTTTTCCTGGTGTGACTGTGTGATCGACGTCCCTCTCGATTCGGCCGAGCTGGGGACGTCGCATCGGATGGGAAAAGAAAGACCCCCCGAGGACGAAAAGATACCCTCGAGTCCCCGCTCGCGACGATCTCCAAGGGTCGCGGAGTTTCGCAAACCGAGGTATCATCTACAATTTAAATACGTTGATTCTCCTTACGTGTGCGCCTTGGCGAACATCTTCGTGCGTGCTTCTTCTTCCTTCTCATTTGCCCGGCTCCCGGGGACTCTCGCGGCCGATTTATGTTTATTCGTCACACGGCTGCAACGCCGTGAAATCACGATCCAATCCTCCTCCCGATTTATAGCCGTATTCAAATGAGGATGAATTTTTTATTAATGCGATGCGATCGAGTTCTCGAGCTTGGCTATTAGAACTCACTGCTCTCGCGTTCGCGTTCGATCCGTTCCCAGTTTCCCCGCGCCACCGTAGCTAACTCGAATTATAACCTACATTTTCACGATGTCGTAGCTTTTTTCATGGCTCGGGTTTGTAATTCTCGCTTGGTAACGAAAACGAAGCGTTTTTTTATTCACTGTTTCGAATATTGTTGCCTGGTCGTCCGGTGTATAAAATCCTTTTGAAAACAACGAAAACGACAGAAGTTGTTGCTGACGGGTGAAGTCGAAGATGGACGACCTCTTAACTATGATAATTTTTCTCGTCATGCGATTAAATTAAATTAAATTTTCACTTAAATTAAATTCTTTGTGGAAAATAAAACGCACTTGTAAATTTTAAACATTTTGGAATATTTTGATTTTGGACTAGACTTGACCAACTTTTTTTATATCATTTTTAAATATTTTCTTGCTACAAGTATTAATTGTTATTAATTAACATTAATCAAGTTAAATAATAAAACTATTTATTTTTCAAAAGAAACTCGTATTATTTTATAATTTAACTCAATTTTACAGCAGCTGTACATACTCTGTATGAAAAATCGCGACAGTAATGTGGGAGTATATGTGGTATAAGTATATAAATCAATAAATGACGTATCGGTTTGGTCAAAAAAGTGCGTTTTTCTTTAATAAATTGTAACATACACTCATATCTTAAAACGTAGCTAACTTGATTTTAAATTATAAATTCATCGTACTTAATTGTCCAAGCTTGTTTTGGAAAAAGAATACACGATTTGGCTAGAAATTGTTTGTTTGGCGATTTCAAAATTCGCAAATCGAAAAAGGATCTTTTCGTCATATTTTACTGTATTACTTCCGAAGAAGAAAAAAAATGCTGTGTGAACTCATAAAAAATTATCTGACGTGTATGGTGAAGAAGCTTTTAAACTACGACAGTATCAAAATTGGTTTACCAAATCACAATTCACTGCTGATGAGGATATCAAATCGTGCTTGGAACTTTCTTGAACCATAAGTTGCCTGAAAGATGATAAAAAATAATCGAACAAAACGGTATATATAATATATTAAATATAATTATACAATAATATAAAAAATATAATATAATATAATATATTAAATGTCAATACATTAATAAACTTTTTGTTTCTCATAAAAAATTCGCTTTTCATTTGCAAAAAAACGCAGTTATTTTAACCCAACCTAATACATGTACAGGATGTCCCGAACTTAGACGTTCTACATACGATTCTACTTACATATGAAAAGAAGAAAAATATATTATATAAAACTCGACATCAAACTCTCTGTTATAGAGTTATGAACGAATATTGTATGTATAAAATATAAATAGCGACGCATTTTCCATTACAGTGCGCGGATGATGTTAAGCGTATGTCATTTTTCATATACTAGACGAAACAAAGTTCCTGAGAATTTTTCCGAGTTTCAGTAAAATTATATTTCTAATTCTTCGTATTAGTTCTCCGCGTAAAGTTACTTCTATTAAATAAATCTTCTGTTTTATACTTTAATAAGTAAAAATCAAATGATAAAGAAAAACGCGTGGCTACTTTTCATACATACAATATTTACTTAGAACTCTGTGAGAAGCCGTTTTTTTTTTTTAAACTTTACGTAACATTTTCTTCTTCTTTTCATGTATAGATCAAGCTCTCTAAGTGCGGGACATTCTCTACCGAAAAGATTAACTGCTTTTAGTTGTCCGCAGAGATGTCATTCCTTTGTCTTTTCTTCTTTTTTATCACTGAAAGTGATTTTAGCGGAGGTAACCCAGAAAATCGGGTCTCTTCAGGTGCAACTCTAATGCAACGAAAATTAGCGATTGGTTGATTTGGGTCACGTGATTCGTGAAGGGGCGTGGAGTAGACCTCAAGTAGGAGTGGCGTTGTCTGGTTCTTACTGAGCGATCGCGCCTGTAATTTATTTTGTATCGACTTAAATGTTTGCATATCAATAAAATTTTATGGCAAAAAGGTCGTCTTCATTTCTTAGTCAGAACAGTTGCTTTTGGGCCTTTCAGTGAGACCAATCGCACAAGTCGTGCAGTTTTTGACTCTATAGTTTTTCCCTCCTTTTCCTCTCTTTCCAGAAACTTTCGATCGCGCCTATCGAACGTTGCCAGCTAAGTAAGACAATATTGCCTCGTGTATGGTCGTAGCTTCGAATAAATTTGGCTGGATGCTGATTGGAAAAAAAAAGAAGAAAACCGATCGTGGAAGGAAGGAGGCGAAGCAATATCGCCCCGTGCAACACCTATTGCGACGTAGTTGCTCTTTTACAATATCCATTGTGGCTACCCGTACTTCCTTTTATGAAATCCATTTGCAGCAGGGCCGCGTTTATATGGAAATCGAATGTACATACATATCGCCGGGGCGGCCACTTACGTTCGCGAACGCTATCCTCCCGGATACAGTTTGACCAGTCATCAAAGTCAAAAGGGAGAATAATCTGATTCACGTGGAGCTACCGGCATCGGTTCTGCCCGTTGTTTAATAGCGCGATCGCGTCGCTCCATCATAAATTCCACGTCGCGTAAACTGCACGTTATCAGGGATAAATCATCGAAATTAGGACTTCGCCTCTCTAAGCTATTCGCTCGTTACCGCGCGAGATCACGTACTTACGTGCTACTTCGAATATGAAATGGAAATATTCTTATTTTTAAGAATAATATTAGTAAAAAAAATTTATTAAAAATTTTGAATTTAAGTATGAAAATATAATTGAGTTATTATTAATGATAATGAAAAATATAAATATAATTGATGACAAAGATGAGATTGAATAATATAAAATTTTGATTATTTTTGTCGAATTTTTTAAATATTTAAAAGTCTAATTAATAAAATTATTGGAAATTCATAAATAATTCATTTTATTATAAAGTTATTGAATATTATTAATATTATAATATATTAAAAGAAAATTAAATTAAATTATTTTATTTATTAATAATAAATAATATATATATATTTAATTTTTAAAATTAATATTTAATTTAACAAATGAGACCGAATGAAACATTCCATATCGATACCGAGGTATGTATTTGCTTCGCGCGAGATCCGTTAACGTTCTCGCTGTTAGTTTGATTTTCGTTACCTGCGACTAAGTAATTTTCCAAAATTGCAATACTTCTGTTCTGTTAACGGGGAGTTAGATAAAATGGTGGAAACACTTCGTGCAAAGTGTGCGATTGTTCGCCTCGAACTCGCTCGCATTGAGATTACGTTTCGTCTCGAGCCTAAAGAACTATTTTGGGTGATCAAGTCATTTAAGATTTATGATATTCCGAGAATACTTCAAGCTGTATCGCGATTATAATGGCGATTCTGCGCGTTATTGAGAAAGAATATTTCTTAGCTGTGAATGACGAGTATATTCGTCATGAAAAATTGAAATTTTTTGTGTAACAACGAATATGCTCATCATGCGAGGAAAGTAATTACAATTTGTTGCTTAAATTAAATAAATAAATTTTGTGGAAAGTGAAACACATTTGTAAATTTTAGACATTTTAAAATATTGAAAGTTGACTCAACTAGTTCTTTTTACATCATTTCTAAATATTTTCTTGTTATTATGATCGCTTGTGTGCGTTATTTTGCGCGACTTGTTGCGATTTGTATTGTGTGAAAGTCAATTGAAAGTCTGTGTATATACTGGAAAAATCATCTTTTAGACATTATTCGTTTGAATTCATTTTTGTTATATAAAAGGAAGAATGGAAAATTAACGTGTATAAACTTCCTGCTGGAGTATATTGAAAAAACCATTGAATTACACCCAATTGAAGATATAAATTCAATGCATGCAACATCAGTTGGTCGGTAATGTACAAGCTTACACGTTTCATCCGAAAACATTTTCCAGACTACCAAGCACATCATCAAAAATTAAATTTACACGAAAATGTTCGCTGTGTTCAAAAAATAATATACGAGAATAATCTAGATATTGGTGCCCGACATGCGAAATGTCATTATTTGTTGTTGCTTCAAGAAGTATCATTCTGAAAGAATAAATTAAATTTCTAATTTCTTTCTATTTTCTCCAAATGTTTAATTTTTCTGTTTAGTAAGAAAATTACGAATGTTTAAGTTTTGTAAACAATATTAATTAATTAAGTTAGACAATGAGATTATTGCTTTTTCAAAAAAACTAGTTGCTGTTTACTTATACTTGATTTAATTTACTTTGATTCAATTTTACATCAGGCGCACATACTCTGTGCTTGACGAGTATATTCGTCATCGCGTCTAGCGATACAATGTAGATACACGCTTTTTTTAAAAGCGGTTAAGTAAACAAGGTGTTTTCGTTATTTTGTTCAATTTCCATTGTTTTGTATTTCGTAATCTCTCATTCGTACCTTCAGTTCGGCTTCTTTCCATGACCTAATAGGGGACGCGCGTTGAACAAGTGTTTTAAGTTCGCGAAACGCGTGATTGGAAAGAAGATAGCCGACGGAGAGAAGAAAGTATCCTGACACGTCGTCTTGGAACGATCGAGCTGACAGTACGCGCAACGAGGGAACCGATGGATCATCCTGGATGACTGTGCAGATCCGTCGATCGGCTAGATGCCGTGTAACGCGAGAAAATCAAGCGAATCGAACGTGGGCAACGTCAGACCTTCTGGGACGAACGAGGGGAGGCTTGTAACCTTTCTCGATCCTAGAAGGTATTTTTGCCTTGCTGGAGGAGAAAAATGAAAAAAAAAAAAAAAAAAAATGAAGAAAGGAAAGAAAAAATTCCGCAAACAAGCTGCAACGTAATTTTTGCGCCGTTGTGAATCCTCGAGAAGGAAGATTCGCATAATAACGTAAAGCTTTTTTCCAACCGCGACGATCATGTTCGTTCGGTTGTTCATCGATGAAGAGATTTCACTGAACATGGTTGCTCGATGGATGGAATTAGCAGTGCAGTGTCGTGGCAAATTGCATCGCAAACTGCAGATTCATTAGCCTCTTATTCGGGCTGATGTTTTGAGGAAGGAACGAAGAATTCAACAAAGTGCCTTTTTTAAGAGTTCTGCAGTGTTGTTCGGTTTATTTGTGAACAGGAAAGTATTATGAAGAATGAAAAAATGTTTCAGTTGAATAAAAATCGTAAGATATCTTATGTAAGGAACATACATTAGTGATATTTGTTTGACTTTGTAGTAAGTTTGAGAGATTCTAAATAAAGGTCACGTTTAATATTTTAAATGGAAACATGTACAGTTAACCCTCTTGTAACACGGTTTCCACATAGTATGACTTAATAAATCATGGGCAACTCTCTTGAATTTTTCCGTGAATTTCTCCATACACCGTTTCTGTATTCCAAGTTTCGCTTAGCACAGTTTCGATACAACACGGAACGAATAAACCGTTGTTATGGAAGGCTTGACTGTATTTTTGATTATGCATTTGACATCAAAACGTTTTCAAAACAGTCATACAAATTGTTGTCGAGATATTTCTGAGCTTTCAAGTTTTCCATCTAGCCGATATTAGCATTACCACCGTGAACGTTGAGGTTGTTCAGTTGACTCTTTCTTTAGGGAAAAAAAGATTTGCGTGTATGTGCAAACGGTTCAATTGTATATATTATTATCTCGTGAAATATAGTGAATTAGCAATTGTTATTTACTTAATAGGACTTCCTTGTACTTTATTTATTTTTTTCTGCTTTACTTACTTTTTTCTTTTAACGTGCTATTCGTAAAAATGTATACAACTTTCCATCATTCACGGAGAAATTCTCACCCTTCATGTTTTAACATTTACGGTGCAGCAGTTTCACATACGACAGTTTCTTGTTTGTAATTTATGAATATAATTTATGAACCTATTATAAACAATTTGTTTTAAAAATTCCAAGTAACCTTTCCATGAAGTAACCTATGTCGAGCAACGTTAACGTTAGCGACACGCTAAATTTACATGCTTATATGTATTTCGATAACAATTTACACGAACATGATAAGTTTTGAAAATGCTTGAATGTCAGATAGAAACAGAGTGAAAATTAATCAACGATTACATTTTTCCAATTTAATCTTTAACTGCAATTAACGATTACATTTCAACTTTAACCGTCAATTGTCAAATAACGATTAAATACTTCTTTTAGTCATTTAATTGCCATGAACGATTAAATAGCGTTTAATTGTTAATTGCAATTAAAGATTAGATTCTTATTTTCAATTTTCGTCAGTTGGATACTTTATTAATAATTGATTGTTGAAATTCTTTTTGTAATGAAATTTTCTATGTGTTTCCTCGTTTGTGGTTAGAAATCGAGATACTTTGCTATGTATAAAGAAAAAAGATACCTTGCTAATGTATTATTAAATATTAATTAAATATTTATAAATTAAATTTAGTTATTTTTAACATTAAATTACATTAGTAAAATAATATTAATACTTCATGCAACGAAATAAAATTTTTTATTATAATATAATAAAATATGTATGATAAAAAAAACTAATATTTCGTTGCTCATTGACAAATTTTGAAGTAGTTCAAAATAAGTTATTTAGGCTTGCAACATATAGGTCTCCATAAGCATAAATCAGGAATATATTTTATCTTAACCTTAAAACGTTGATTTTATTACAATTTCAAGGTATACCTTCAATTTAGGTGAAATTATAATCAAATTCGCTGTAATAACTAACAATTGATAATTAACTATTAACACTATCAATCGATCAAATCAAGCACCGAGTTTTTAACGATTAATTTCCTTTTATCAACGATGGACAATTAATATTATTTTATGATCAGAATAAATCAATCACTGATTTTCCTACGATTAATTGTAAATATTAATTATTATTATAAATATTAATTTTATTATTCTTTATTTTAATATCATTTTTATTTATTTCTATTATTAATTTTTAAACATTATTGAATATTAATTATTATTATAAATATTAATTTTTCCACGACTAATCGTAAATATTGAATGAATCAATCAAACTAAAAATTTTAATCGACGAATATCCAACTTTGGATACGAGATCCAATAAAATATATAGGATTCCATTTAAAAGTTCCATCTAAAACAAGATGTTTCAAGATGTCTATTACTATTACTCAAACTACCATATGTGTCCTTCTATACCTTGGAACATTATTCGGAAACATTTTTTTGTATCATTCACACTCCTCGAGATATTTCGCTATTCACAGATAAACCGGACACACTATATATACGAACGACCGTTCTTTGCGTGGAAAATCGATGGAAACTGGAATGGTCGATCGTTGGAGTGAAAATTCGCGTAACCTTGCCATCGTGTTCGCTATCGATCTGCCACGTACTTGAGTTGTTTTCGAGACGAAAGTGAAAGCGAGTGAGAAAAGACGGGAAAAACTCGCGCGGCCGGGAAAATATGCGCGAGCTCAAGTTGCAAGCGCGATTACGTCCTCTCTGACCATGGTTAATGAGTCTTTTGTCGAGAATATTCTCGAAGACATACTATATATCCTCGATAATATTCTCGAGAGGGTTGTGTAACAAACAGAGGGGAAATTTATCGAATGCGCGAGCGGAAAATAGAGATGAAACCCCGATTAAAGGACAAGGACGCGATGCTGCAGTGACAAGAAAATTGCGTAGCACAAGGTCTTCTGAAAAAAAAATGAAAACCATTAATTATGAATATAGAGTAGTATTAGAGGTAGAATTAGAACATTGCAATCGTGTGAAAAGTTTGAAGATGGTTCCATTGTAAATTAATGTTAATTCGATTAATCGAACAGCAAGTACCGTGATTAATTCAAAAAATGATTCCACTATAGTAATTCGTTAACCCCTTATAGTTAGAATTTCGTTTATTTGCAGAATAAAAGGACTGTTAATTAACTGTAACTACTTACTCTTTCTCAATTTAAGTCTTCCAGTCCAACGGATCGTACATGAATATAAAGAATAACAAGAAAATTTGAAACGTTCTACTAGGAAATAAATATTAAATTCTGTTTCAATAACGTGTTGCTACTTTGATTAACATATCTATCAAAAATTTCAGTAATTTTTACATTAACGATTTTTTGCCAATTTTGATAAACTTGAAATATGTTATTGGTAGCATGATTCTAAACAATTGTTCTTTGTACATCAGTTTTAGTTTAGTTGTAAGCAAAAATATTTTGTAAATGATTTGACGTTTTAGTTAGTTTTGAATTAGGTTTGATATAACAAGATATAATAGTAAATTATTAATGGAAATAGGAAAAATGCCTGTCATTATTATTAAAAAATGTCATCGTCTACAATTTTGTGTAATTTAATAGATGATGAAGTCTGGACGTGAACTAAAATATAAATGTAAATATGGAAACATATAAAAATATATAAAAACATATAGATATAAAATGTAAATGCAAATATAAAAACAAGATAGATTCGTGAAATATCTTGTTACGGCTGTCCCATGATATCTCAATCGTAATATTTATTATTTTGTCACAAACGAAAAATATAAAATAAAAAGTTATATCAATAATAATAATAATAATATTTCCAGTCAGAAAAAGCTGGAAACATTTCTACCCCAAACCAATATTAATTCTTAATGAGAAAACTGATTGGTGCAATTCAAAGCTAAAAATTGTGAAAAAACTAAAGTCGAATGGCGGTAACATGTATATAAATAAAAATTGATTAAAATAATGCTTTTGACAACATATTTCAAACCTATCGAAATCAGTGAGGAATTTTTAACAGAATTTCCTCGAAAAATACATGAATCACATAAGCTCGTAATAATTAATTTTTTTAATCATAATTGGTCATATATATATACACACATATATATATATATATATTTTAAACAATGTTTCAAAGTATTGTTTAGTATTTTAAAATAATATAAAATAGAATAATATTAATTAAAGTTAAATTTAAGCGTATGAGTGTGCTAGTTTTTATTCGATAATTTTTTAAACCTAGTATTTTTTTAAAATCGGTATTTTTCACTTCTGTACAGAGTGTTCGCAGTATAATAAACCAGCGTCTTTTTTTTTGTAAATGTCAAGCTTTTGAAAAAAGTGAAAGATGGAAAAGTTGTGATGTTTTTTTTATAACCAACGTGATGGAGTACTCCAATTTTTTGTATTTGCAGCATTCGAGAAACGGAGATGACCTTCAGTTTTTTAAACGGATATTTTAAACGATATATTTTTCTGATCCATTAACCGACACAGATTCTTTATAAAAGGACATTATTAATCTGTGCACAGTGGCACATTAATATTCACTAAATATTGAGACTATATAACCCAAAGTATGATATAATCTTATATAATCTTCAAATTATTGACATGACGCGATACTATAAAAGTGATTGAAAGAGTGTCTACTTTATTGTTAAGAATCGAGTTATTATCGAGTGTACTGTCTAACGTTAATTTAAATTAATCCCTTAACAATGACATCTGGAAGACTAAGGACTGTCGAATTATTAATTGTCTAAGGGATTATTAAATGACTAAGGATTATTAAATTGTTAATTTGTTCTTTTATCATTTTTTATTAATTTTGTTTGACATTTTGCAGTATAAATATATAAAAGAGTATAAAAATTATCTTTGTTACGTTTATGCAAATGTTAAAAATGAAAAATAAATATCATTTTTTGATCATGTCGAATTTCATTTAATTCGTGCATCAAGGAATTAACAATCAAACCTCCGGCTCTGCAAAATAGATGACACCTGATAAGAAGCATTGTGTTTGCAAATACGCCGCGAAGGGTGGTCTTGTTCGTCGAAAGAAATTCGTCGGGGCCTTCCTTCCCTTTGACGAACGCCCATAAAGAGAGACGAAGATTCTTCTTTCGCCAGAGGAAAGGGGAGGAATATGTACGTGAAAGCGTTCTCTTAACTTTGTCGGACGTGAGGGGGGGAGGGGAGCGAAAAAATCGACTGGCAGTAGCTGAAGTCGTGGAACAGGGACGGGATGAAAGGGCAGGCGAGGCAGCGAGAGGGATCGCGACTGGTAAGCTACGATAATGGCGGGCACCGCTAAGTTATGTCAGGATGACGGAAAAGGGAAGGGAAGGACGGCACGCAAGGAAGAAACCGGCCTCCGCAAATAGACAGGAGAAGAAGAGAAGAGGCAGACATCGGGACGAATGCCGAAGGAACGAAGGATGACGCGAAGCGGCGATTGGCAGATCCCAGTATGAGACGAGAGAAAAATCCTCTCATGTGCGATTATCCCGATAGGATAAGACAGACAGGAAGAGTATTCGGTGATGACTATCATCGAGAACGTAATTCTCTGGACTAATAATCGAAAACGAATGACCTGGCGAAGATACCAGGCTGTTGCCTTGACCTGTTCTCGTGTGAATTAATCTCCCTGATGAATTAACGCCAAACCTGCTTCTCCCGTTTCTTCTTACGCGTTTCGAACGTCTCACGACAAGTTCGAGTGAAAATTTCGATACGAGATTCAAGAAAATGTTCTTTCTGAAAAGTTTTCTTTAATCCCTTGCGCTGGCAACTGATTCACGGACCATAACGAGTGACCGAACCGTATACAATAATTCGTCGCTTTCTTTTTCTTTTGAACTCGTCGGTATGATATCACTGGATAGAAATTATTAAGAAGTAATAAACTTATTATTTGTTTTGCCTGGGTTACATTTAAACGTACTCAAAATTGAGAAAATATTGCAAAATATTGAGACAAGAAATTCTCGACGTGCGTGGCACGTCATTCCAGCTCAAGAGGTTGAGGAAAACACGAGAAAGATCGGGTTAAAATTTTGATACGAAATTCAAGAAAATGTTCTCCTAAAGTTCTAAAAAGAAAAATACGAGAAATATATAAACGAGAAAGAGAAAAATAAGAACGAGAAATATAAGTAAAGAAGAGACGAAGAGATAATCACGGTAATCACGTTAGAATAACGAGAAAACATCAATGATGGCGAAAACGAGTAAGTAAGCTAAAACACAGGAAGAAAAGGGAGAGGAAATGAAGAACAGACGCAGCAGGAGGCCTCCTGCAACTTTGGAGAAGTCATTTGCGAGAATCGTAAAACGATTACAGTCTGTTCGCCTCGCTCGGCGACTCAAGTCAAACGCGAGATTGCACAAAATCTCAGTTGGTTGTCGAAGAAATAAGAGAGAGAGAGAGAGAGAGAGAGAGAGAGACAGAGTTTGAAGAAAAGAAAAGCAAAGGAAAAGAAAATAGACTCAGAGGTTGATGGTACTGATTTTAGTGCAGTGACCGGTCACGTGCGCTAATTCAACCATACAAACAATAAAGATGACAATGGAGGATACTGGCTGTCGTAGAAAGAAGGACAGCACGAAAAATACTGAAAATGGTCGATAAAGAAGTGAGAAGATGACGCGCAAGAAGAATCAAAAAGGCCAAAAAAAGGGCTAGTTTACTACTTTTCTTTCAAATAAAACGAGTACAGATTGCGACAATAATTTTTATAAAAGTATTGCGTGCAATCTGATTTTTGCGAAACTTTCTCTGCTGTCGTAGAATTACAATAAATCTGAAAAAATCGAGTCTTTTTTCCAAGAGACGATAGAAACGAACAGATTTGATGAAACGCGATGGCATAGCAGAGGCAGAAAGTAAAAGTCGATGCTCGTTGCTTATAGTTGCCAAGCTAATTATAGATACGATAGTGAAAGACCGCGGAGAGCATTGATCTGAAAATAATAATTAATTGTCGCGCTTTCTCGCGCAACTGAAACTGAGTTTCACTGACGGATCGTCTCGAAACGACGTTCATTTCCTAAATTACGATTTTTATTAAATCCGCGAATTGCTGTTTTACTGTTTTCACGACGCTGTTTCCTTTCCACGAAATTTGCCTTTTATTGCCGCCGTCGGCTTTATATCATCGTACAGTTTACACCACGGGATTTCTCTCCTCGCCGGCGAAGAGATAACATTTTCGAGACAATTCACCGTGGTTTACGAGAAGTCGTCTCTAAAGCCGATTGCCACTTTATTCCGACGTGCAGTGTTTTCCTCGCAGTAAATTATTTCATGAACGATCATCGACGTCTAGAATACGCAGTTGCGTGCACGTACACGCTTCGAACGACTAGTTTCGCTGCAAATCGTCGAAACGAACCCCGATCTGACGACGAACGAGCCAGCGCGGGTTTAGTTCACGCTCGATTGCGATTGCAGCCAGAGCCGACCTTTATCGTCCTTCGCCTTACGAAATAATCGCGCGGCGGCGAGCGCACACGGCAGGATTAATCGTCCTCACCTTCAATCGCCCCTTCTCCCGAAGGCACGAGGCTCCCCGATTGGTTGGAAATCGGTGTTCTCGCGAGCAAGCACCGATCTACACACGGCCGTTTTCATACGTTCACCTTTTCCTCGACAAATGCCAAGTCCTCGGGAACGTGTTCTGCCTCTAATGCCGATTACGCCGAAAGAACAGAGGGAACATCGAGAAAAGAATCACGCGATTATTCTAGTTTTTCAACCCAATTATTCGTCGCCATTAACCCTTTGACTACGGCAGACTTTGAGACGTACCAGCCGTACCAGCCGTGCCATACGGGATGTAGGAACTCAGTCGCAACCTACACCGAGAACGGCGAAATTTCTCGTTAGGCGTGCATTTCTCAGAAAGTATATTGAAATGATCGAAACGCTGAATTCTACTACATTAAACCAATATTATTTATTTATTCGTATTCTGCATTGAATTATTAGTGCACATACTAAAAATTTAACATTGACGGTAAGCTTTTTATAACAATCGTCAAGGAGATTTATAAATAATCGGTAACAGTCACTGAGAAGATAAGCACACGGTCGTTTTCAGTTTTTAATTAAAAAAGAGTAGTTAAGGAACATAGAGAGTAGTTAAGTGAATTCGTTGTAATTTGCATTGTATAAGAATATATATTTTGTTGCATACATTTTATTTAACGTAGGTTCTAAAGATAAAGTACGTAATTATTGTTTCTCTTTTTGAAGTACGGTAATTGTATCAAGTTATCAAACAATTACATCGTATCTACAAAATATGAATATACACAACACGAATCATTTGTCATTTGTGTTGTTGTGCCATGTTTGCATGTACTTTTTCTGACTATTTTATTATCCCAATTTTTCATTTTAAAGATATAAAAAAATAATAATTGTAAAATAAGCTTATTTAAATAATATATGACTAACGGCATATGTAATTGTTGAATTAGTATTCACTTACGTCTGGTTTAAATGAGATTTCTTAGAATTATGGTCGATAAAATTCTTCGAGCGCCTATAGGCGTCTCTTGTGTCAGCGAATCAACGTAGGTTAAGTGCCTACAGTGTCGTAAGAGCAATTTTTTAAGTGCCTTTAGTCGCCTACAGCATCACAAGCGCCTTTAGTACCACCAATGGTATTCAAAGGCATCCAAATTAATTAATTAATTAATTTAATTACAGCCTCTGGCCATCGAATTAGGACCTTATGTGAACTAGGACTAATCAGTTACAAACAAACTGGGATTAGAGGCAGGTTAGTTTTACTTTACTGATGGCTAGTCGTTGCGACGCATTGATTAGTGCTGGAGAGTCTAATCTCGGTTAGGGAATTATCATTGGACAGTCATATATTTCACATTTATTTCTAAATAAGCCGCTAAATCACGTGCTCTATTAACTTCACGAAACAAAAGATGAAGGACAGTGACAAAGTAGTATATGTACATTACTTTTTTAAAAATTCCCTTTAAAGTGTAAATTCTGATAAACATTGTAAAATGTATTGTCACAAGCCTAGATTTCATCTAACGATATATAAAATACATAAGACGATGTATCCTTGGAATAATTATTATTGTTAATATAATTTTCGATTTGGCAAGTGAAAATAAAAAGAAAATAATATCATAAGATTCAAGAAACTACCAAAAAAAATTTTTGTTAGAGATTTTTAGAAAAAATTAATAATTCCGTCACTATTAAAATTATTATTGTTAGTCTGGTTAAATCGAACCATCATCAACACAAGTAATAATGTCTTCTTCGTCACATATATTCAAGATTCCATCATCTCGATTTGTTTTAAATTTTTATAACAGTTCTATTATGAGGAACGAAATTTAACAGATCCATTGTCTCTCTTCTTTTCTTTTATCATTGTTTTGCCTTTAGGATGTAACAAAAATTGGTCTACATTTTTCAAAGTGGTCTACCTCTCTACAAACTTCCTAAACTACCTAATATTAATGGTGTTGAATTCTGCATTTTTGTTAGAATCACATTTAAATTGTATGACGTAAAACTTCGAGGACTAGTTAGGATAAAATAAATTATTTCAGTCAATTTGTTATTTTTAAGTGAAATACCATAATTTAATTTATTTTACTTTCTTTTATCACGCTAAAGTTTGTCATTATTGCTTTATATATGCCATTGTATTAAAAAATTATTTAAATAACTTACTATTAAGTTACTAAGATTTGCACATAGAATATGAATCCAATTGGCTTTTGAAGGAAATTATTCATAATTATTTTCAAGTCAAGGAAAAAACATGGTTGTTTAGCCGCAAATTGTTAAGGAAATTGATTTTGAATATAAAAAGTTAAGAGTCAACCAAGTGTTTTGAGACTAAAAATCGAAAAAAATTCAAAAAGCCAGTCAATCGAGTTGGCAAGCGAGCGGCTCAAAATGTCACTAGTTCCCTCATAACTAGTTGTTTCTTTGTCATACTTCTGTCTCATTGAAACAATCTGAAATCTCCTCAGTTCATTCGTGCGTTCACTTGTTTTTTGACAATTGCGTTACGATTTAAAGACAAAAGTTTCAAAATACTCGGCAATAATACATTGACGACTATTCTATTGTACAGAATTCGTCCGTATCTTTCAGTTGAAAATCACAAAAAAAAAAAAAACAGATGAAATTTCTTGTAAATACTCCAAATTCTATGGCTAGTGGCCGTACACCAGAAATCTAACTCGATTCGCCCATTTCTCTTTGACCACAAAGGTTCCGCGAGTATGCGTCCGATTCGAATGCTTCCAAGTGGCTTCGTCAAACGAAATTCCACAATATTCGGACAAAAAAAAAATATAGAAAACTGCATGTTTCACAGTCGTGGTTGCAGATTATCGTTCAACGAAAATTGAAATTTTTTGACGATTCGATCGACGCATCAGAATGGGAATTATAGCACATTTCATCTTCACCGACTCGATCTTTCGTCTTGAATGTCGTCGGGATTAACTCGAAGAAGGTGGTCGCTCCTGTCTACATGTACTTACATAAGCGCGTGTACACTTTTCAAGGCTGCACGAAATGTTTGACATAGCGGAGCGCAAAAACCTTCTGCATGCTTCCATACTTCTTACTCAAAAGAAAAAGCCGAATGCGGTAAACCGACTCAGCTGTAGCAGAATCGGTTGAGTCAGCTGGTTGAGTCAACGCTTCATGCGAAGAAGATTCTGGGCACAACTTCTAGATGATCGTTTCCTTGCCGTTTTCCACATCACTCGTTATCCACGAGTATGAGTCCGAGAGCTTCTGTTCCACCAATGTGTGGTTAGTCTCTGTCTGAAAGTGCACCTACTCGTAAACCTACTCGAGAGTGTTCTTCCATTTTAAGATGCGGGAGAGACGATTCTGTCTGGACGATAGAGTTTGTCCTTTAATATTCTTGATGATACTTTTTCGAAGCAAATTTTGCGTAGTCCTCGTCGCCCTTTAACCTCTTAACTGTGAATAACGAGTATACTCGTCATGAAGAAATGGCAATTTTTTGTGTAATGACGAGTAATTATATGATAAATATAATTGTTACTTTCATTAAATTTTTTGTGGAAAATAAAACATATTTGTAAATTTTAGATATTTTAGAATACTTTCAGGCTAGACATAGTTCTTTTTACATCATTTCCAAATATTTTCTTGCCATTAATATTAAATAATATCAATGAAGTTAAACAATAAAATTATTGATTTTTCAAAAAAAGACTAGTGTTATTTCAATTTTACAATTAGCAGCTGCACATACTCTGTGTTTAATCGTCATCGCGTCGTTCTAGCGGCACAATGTGGATACTCACTTTTTTAAAAGCCATTTAAACGCCACAACTAAGGGGTTAAATCGCCAGGCGACGATTCAAAGCTCCCTAACCGCCGAGACTCGAGCTTCAGCAGCGAATGTTGCTATAGCGAATCGATCGCCAATTTCGTGATTTATCGTATTACTTTAACGAGCGCGCCGTGGCCCGAGAATTCGCCTCGTTACAGCGCCGTCAACGACGTGCTCTCCAAACGAACCTCACCCTTTTCCACGTAATGCTATCTCGTATCCGATTTCGCGACGGAAAAAGAACGTTTCCACGCGAAATGGAGGAGGCCTTGTGTATGTAAGGACGGCGTGCAAACTCTGCTATAGTCAGGAAAACGTATCAAACACCGGAAATTACCGGCCCTCGTTTTTCTTCCCGAACGTCATCAGAGCACCTTCATTGACCGTGTGACAAAGATCCAACAAACGAAACGAAACAGACGCTTGTTCCTCCGTATGCTTCAGAACAGAACAGTGTTTTCGCGTAATTGAGCGTTTCCATGCGAAACGAAGCACAGAAGCAATTTCAGATCTAAATATAACGCAAGAAAATTAAATATAAATATAACTACTTACATTAAATATTTAATTACAATTTTGTTAAAATATTTTTATTAAAATATTTAATTATAATTATAATTATTTATGATTTTATTAATATTTTATTAAAATGTTTAATTATAATTATAATTAGTTGTAATTGTGTAAAAAAGAAGTTACAGCAATAAACCTGAGCTCATTTCAAAGCTTGTAATCTCTAGTTTCAAAATTCATTTCGGTTCATTTTATTCTAAAACGTGTTTTACATTACGTAGCGGGCAAGTGAAGACACTTTGTTTCTCGAAAATGCTATAAATTGCCATAGCGTTAAAATATTGAGCAATTTTTTCACGATTGGGAAGATCGAAGCTTTCTCTTTACAATAAGCTCCTAAAACTTGATGTACGATTTTTTTTTTGCTTTGAACATCAGGCTTCGAAGAAAATTCAAAAACTTGCAAGATTTCCATTGTTATATTCGTTTTTATTTGACATTTAAAATTCAATAAAACGACGACAAAGAAATTGTATTTAAAATTTTAGGGGATCATTGTAAACAGAAGACTTCAATTTTAAAATTCATTGTAGATTCAGCTGCAAAAGAAATTTTCCAATATTTTTACACATCATGACAGTATATTGCATTTAAAAAAAAAATTTTCATTTTAGAATAAAATAAATAGTGTATATTGAAATAAAGGTTTTAGACTTTAAAACGAACCCAGGTTTATTATTGTACGATTTTATTTTACAAAATTGTGACAGTACTTAGTGTTTCCATATTAATGTAAATCGCCGTATAAACGAAGCGAATTCGAACGTCGTTTTTATAATATTTTTTATCACTGAAAGTGATTTTAGCGGGGATAACCCAGAAAATCGGGACTCTTCAGGTGCAATGCTAATGCAACGAAAATTGCGATTGGTTGATTCGGGTCACGTGATTCGCGAAGGGGCGTGAGATAGACCTCGAGTAGGAGTGGCGTTGTTTGGTACTGAGCGATCGCGCCTGTAATTTGTTTTGTATCGATTGAAATGTTTGCATGTCAATAAAATTTTATGGCAAAAAAGTCGTCTTCATTTCCTAGTCAGAACAGTTGTTTTTGGGCCTTTTAGTGAGATGAATCGTACTGGGGTACAAGTCGTGTAGTTTTTTGCTTATTCATTTTTCGTTCTAAGATTACCATAGTTATAATGATCAATGGTTATAATGACTATCTTTTTTTATAGGTTTCCTGCATAAATGTAAATTCATTTTTTTCTATATGTGTTCTTCTTCTCCATCAAAATATGTAAAGAACATTTTTCTTGTTCATTTCTTAATTAAATAAATAAATTAATAAATATTCTACTGTACACTATGTAAATGCTTCGAAATGAGATAGTACATTTTCGTCACTGCTTTCACTGGATTCGTCTTCGTTGTTCACCTTTTGATTATCATTTTGTAAAATAATTTCGTGAATAGAATGAGTTCGATCATTAATTTTATTGGATTGGTACTATTCTGTTACGCTGAATTTATTGAATCGTTGTATCCTTTTATACAACATTGCAATGACTTCGTTTGACTTTATTTTATTTTCGCTTGATTTCTCATTTCTCATTTTTGTAACCGCAATATGTTTATGCTCGTAATCGTAGCATGTGAACACGTTTATACGCGTGAATACTTTTATTGCAATATCGTAGTAGGAAATATAACGGAACGTTCAAGTAACAGAATATTCGTATAACGGAGATTTTGTTGTATGTATAAAAATAATTTTGAAGATTTTATACCTGTATTTCTGTCGAATTTTCGCGTATCCTAATCTATTAGAATACTTCAGAGTAAATGTTCGTTGAATTCCTCTCGCAGAATGACGATCGCTTGGGGCGAGCACGAAGTCTCGCGCCACGAAGTGGCGCGGCGCGGCAGTTTCTTCAGTCGTCGCGAAACGTTCCCTTAAAATCTATTAGCCGAGGGAAATACAGCGTGTAGCACTCAATGCTTCTTTCCACGTCAGGACGCATACGTTTAACGAGCAGTGCCCTTCTCGGCGACTGGTAAACTCGCGCGCCATAGCCAGCCAAAGGCATGGTAATTCTCGTTTTTTATGTCGAGATATAAATTTATTATTCTTTTTTTTTTTTTCTTAAAGCGGCATTTAATCAACTACGTGGTCATCACAGTTTTCTTTGATTCTTCCCCATCTGATCATCAACCATCTGGTTTCTATTCCAGCTTCAAAAATTCTGGGATTTTCGAGTCGAAAAGTTCAACGCGTTGTTGACCTCTTCGTAAGAATGGAATTTTTTCCCAACAAGGATTCGAAAGGAACGGAGAATGGAGAATGGAGAATTTCCCACTTGAGTTTCTTAATTTTTTGTTCATCAAAATAGAATGTTTTTCTGCAATGGCTGCTTGGAAGTTGACCGCAATAAAAGTTTGCAGGAACGGTTTCTTCCAACGTTAAGCAGCTCAAAATAAACCACGTCATAAATATTCTATCAAACCTAGCTTTCATAGAGATTACTTCTATAGATATTGGACTTTAGAATTTCTCTCCGGTGGTTCTCTAGCGGGAAGTCATTGTTTCTTCACCATTGGGTTATCACGGGGAACCTATTTTCCATTTCTCATTATGATACGGTCCTTTTTTATGGCGGTTGCATCGCATATGGAGGACTTTTGTTCTCTATCATGCGAATTTCAAGTTGAACTGTTGAGCATTCTTTTTGAAATTTCCTCAATTGTTTGGCGAGGGTCTTCCACAATAGCCCGTAAAGCGTCTTCGTCAAATTGAACTGAACGAACGTTTCTTAGCGGTATTTTCAAGGCTACTACGAAATCTGTTGACTTCATTTACGTTGGCACTTGCGAACGTCCGAATAATTTGGATAAATTGCGTTGCGTGCATGGCCGCAATTAAACTACAGCATACAATAAATAGCATACAATGCCTGATACGAGCTTCTTCAGGTTGTTTCGCAAAAGATATTTAACATTCTCTAAAAACATTTCGACCGAAAGTAGAACAACCAAAATTGCAACAATCAAAATTTCCCCAATAAATCCTGTTGACTGGTCGCGCAGCTAGAATACATATTCCATTCGCCGCAGTACGCAGCCGCGCGTATATTTCGGAAATCATTCGAGATATATACTCTGCCGCGATGCTTCGCGATTCCCCTTTCTCCAATTACGCAGCTTCGATCCTAACAGCACATCTGCCTAACCTTTCGCCGGAGACAGATACGACGCCATTACGGTTGATGAACGCTCGAAACTCGAATCCGCTTCGTTTCGAGCCACGATCCGACGTTAGCCATCGAGATTTCGATCGAAAAAGGAAACTTCGACTTCCGTCGTTTGGTTTAATTCTCTCTCCTTTCAGTAGTTTCTCGCTACTTTGCACCATGTAAACGATTGTGGAAGTCAGCATCCGATGTGTCAAGGGACAAAGGACGAAGCTCCAAGGTTCGAAGGTACATACATCGGCTGGACGACGCGCGATCGAGACGTTCCTGGCGATCGTCGAAGGTACGCCGAGGCACACGATAACTTGCGCGCGCGCGCGCGCGCTCCCCTCGTCTCTTCTCTCGGTGTCTCCCGTCCCGCGGAGTGAACGTCGTCCTTGCATTGAAAAAGCAGCAAGGTCGTTCAGGACTTATATAGCCGCGGTTCGAAACCCTCCCGGCACTCCCCGGAGTCCTGCCCGACAACACCACGCATCCTTTTCGATCTCCCTTCTCCTTTCGATCCTCTCTCTCCCTCGTCTTTCTGCCTCCACCATCCCTTGCCGCTTCTTTTTCTTCTCGCCCGGTCCCGACACTCGGTACACCGACGCTGTCCCGGCTTTCTTAACTCCCTGACACCGAGCAAACTGTGCATTACTTATCTTCGCGGCTCCCACACGAAGCCTGACTCTGATATACGAGAGTAACGACGAAATCGTCGTCGGCGGAGTAACCGGAGAGAGATAAACGCGATTCGTTCCAGTCGTGATTTTTCTGCACCACGTAACGAGACGTTCGCGATATCGCGCACGACGACGACGTTTTCTTGCGCTTCAGTATTTAACTTGCCTTTTGACTTGTGTCCGCGAGAGACAGACGTCCAACGCGTGATGTCAGGAGACGATGAAAAGAACGTGAACGCCGTTTCTTTGAAAAAAAAAAAATTCTCTTTGTAAAGAATTTTGCACAAATCGAAAGCTAAAATTACGCACTTAATTAATGTCTTAGTGACTATTGTTTGGACGCGGAGAAACTAAAAAACATACGTTTTCAACATACGAGACAGGTAAAGACCGCCATATTTCTCGAATTCGACGATTTTCTGTCGTTAAGACACATGTCTCTCGCAATTGTTGCTTCATGATTGACATTTTTCAATTAGATTGGCATCAGGGGGGATTGAGATGGTTGGGATCGTTGTCTTCTTGAAGTATCCAAGATTCGTTTCCTTCATTAAACCAGTGTTTCGCAGACTTTAAAAGTCTCCTCTCGTACAATTTGATCGTCATTTAAGCACCTAGATTGTTTGTAAAGACGTGTGAAATCCTAAATTCGCGAACATTAACCACTTGCGCTGGCAACTGATTGCGGACCATAACGAGCGACCAAACCGTATACAATAATTCGTCGCTTTCTTTTTGGAACTCGTCGATATGATATCACACAACTAGAAATTATTGAGAAGTAATAAATTTATTATTTGTTTTACTTGGGTTATACTTAAATATACTTAAAACTGAGAAAATATTGCAATTTTGGGACAAAAAAACATAATAAAAAAAGCACAAAGCAGTCCCAAACATGCAGTTTTATTGGATGTTTGACAGTTCTCTGGACAATTGGATTTCCGTGGACAGAACAGGCTCGTTTGGCAGGATTTGAAAATGTTTAACCAGTCATAAACAATAATAGACACGTGTCTTAACAACGGAAAGCCTAAGTCGTCGAATTCGAGAAATATGGAGGTTAGTGGAAAGCGTATCTCGTCGCATTCAAGCAATAATCACATTTTAGGTGTACTTTTGAGCTGTACAAAATTTTTTATAAAAAGAACATTTTTTCAGAGAAACGGCGTCCACGTTCTTATTAAACACACCGTGTACTTCCATCGTAAAGAATTCGTTGGGAATTTTCTTTCACGATTTTACGAGCTTTGACGCGTTCCCGGTTAAGAATCGCGCAAGTTATGAGCCACAGCCGTCGTATACGTTTCCCCGTGTTTGTTTCTTGCCTTCTAACGTAATATCCTTGTTCTCCCGGTGGTGTACACGTTCCGAGGGGATTTTTTTCAAAGGCCGCTTGTCTGCCACCTGTACGAGCACCGCAAGAAGATTCCGCAGGATTTATGCCGGCGTTGTCCATTTTACTCGTCTTCATTTCCCATTCGTGCTCGTTCCAACGATGGCTTGTGATCGTATCTGTCGTTCCTTGTATTACCGGGGTTGAATTACGATCGCGCGTTATGACGACCTTCGTCTTTCTGCGCTTTGCGCTGAAACTGCACCACGAACGCCACGGTATCGTCGATCGATGAATCGCCGTCTATCGACAATTTTCAGCTACTACCAATTCTTTGCAACGAAACCGACGATCTACTGTTTCCTGATGAAATATAGGGTAAAGTATCCAAATAAAATGCCTTCTGAGCGTTTTTAACGTTGATACAATTATTTTGAAAACTTGAGAGGAGATCTTTAATCAATGTTTCGTAAAAGTTCACAAAAACAAAGACGGAAATTAATATGTAGAAAGATGTAATTTTTAGATAATTAAAAAAGAAATATTTCTAAGTGAGCGGAAGATTGGAAATACGTGTTATTCGCTCTTTTTGTGTATCTAAAAAATATTTTATTGATCAAAATATACATACAGGGTGTTTTCGAAATCGTGGTACAGCTGGCTAGAATATGATTCTATTTTTAAAAATAAGTCGAAAAAGAAAGAATAAAATTTTTCTATATAACACTTTTGTTTTCGAGAAAATCGAGTTTGAAAATTTTACCAGGGATCGAAGATTAGTTAACATATTGTTGATCGGCAGAAGCTATTTCGTATCACCGGCTATTATTTCGTAATTGAGTATAAAAATGAAACAATCTAAATAAACAATAAACTTCTATGTACTTTGTTTATATAGAATGAATTTAAGTAAAACTTTTATATATATTATATTTTATACATATAATACATTTTAGTAATTTTGTTTTTCTGCTGTGATAAATATGTATAGCACTTACCTAAATACATCTGATTTTACTGCGATAAACTATCAGTTTCCACATCACTATAATATATTTCAAAATCAGATAAAGCGTTTGCATATAATTCATTGAAAAGTTCATGAATTACAATTCATCTTCACGATCCGTCATGACTGAAATTTTTGTATGCTAAAATTTTGTACACTAAAATTGCGATGAAAACCTAAATATCAATAAAAATAATTTTTTTTATAAAGTGAACACGGTTGAACACGACGAAGAAAGATTTTACAATATTTTGCATTACCCCGAGTGTCAAAATCGCTAATGCAAGTGCAAACACGAGTTAACTCGTGATCGATCAACAATGTGAAAAAAATAATTAAGAGGAGATTATTCTACGTGCAGAAATAAGTAAGAAATGTAAAATAAAATTTCTTTGTAAAGTGCTTCATTTTCGAAAAAATCGAATTTTAAAATTTTATTAAGACAACTTCTAACGAAACACAGTTTATTTTCTTAAAAATGAAACTGTAAGAATGAAAAAAATTTTATTCTACATTTTTTACTTATTTTTGAATATAGGATATACTTTCTTATTAATTATTCTTTTTTGTCTAGAGTTAATTAAATTCGAAATTCTGGGATTAGTCTAGAATTAGTAAATTTTCAAACTCGATAACGAAGCTTTGAGTCAAAAAAATTTATTCTTTCTTTTCGACTTATTCTTTTATGTAGAATCACCTCTTGGCCGGCTGTACCACAATTTTGAAAACATTCTGTATAAGTAAAATTAAGAATTTATACAATCACATACAAATTTGTTCATTTGTGACGTAGGTGAGCATAGCTCGTGGCATTATTTGAAACAACCTGGATTCGTGCTGTTGAAATTTTCCTATCTGAAAAGCGTCCAAATCAGTCAGTACTTTTATAACAGTTACAATCACAAAGAAAAAAAAATATATTCCATTCCAGTGAAATTAGGAATTATGCAGGAGGATCAAATTAAACACAAAGCTATTTTTTAATATAATTGTCACTCTAATTCATAGATGATAGAACAAAGTTTCACTTCAAAATGAAAATAGAAGCAATATATTGTACATAAAAAACAATCGTGTAATCACTTACCTTAGATGCTGAAATGCATCTTTATATATCACAGAATATCATAGTGCACTTCACGCGTATAAATAATGCGTCATAACAGACTGCAGGGACGACGGATTCATTCCTTTTTGCTCATTAGCAACGTTTATTATATTAAACTAACCGAAAAGTAACAAATGAAAGGCAAATTTTTCATGAGAAACAAAAACTTTAATAATATAATTAATATATTGACCATTTTGTTCGATTACCTTTTATCATCTTTCAGGCAACTTCGTGATTCCGCGTTCAAAAAAATCCTTTCCGACGAAGAATAGAGAAAATCCAAGAACAATTTAATATCTTCATTAATAGTAAAATTTAGCAAACCAATTTACTGGCGTTTGAAAGTATCTTCACCTTATACGTTAGATAATTTTTTATAAGTTTGCACAACGTTTTTGCTTCTTTTCGAAAGTAGTACAGCAAAATTTTCCTTTCTGATTTTCCATTTTGAAATCGATACAAACAACCAAACAAACAACTGTCAACGAATCGTGCATTTTCGTTTTCTAAATCAAGCTCAACGAATCAGGTATCAGGTTACACAGTGAATTTGCGGTTTAAAATGAAGTTATGTTTCAAGATATGCACGTATGTTCATTTATTAGAAAAAAAAGCAATTATTTTTTGGCCAATCGAAATTACGATTACTACTGATAACTTGCGTCATTTAATAACAGAGATAAATCATCATAGAGAGATCGGAGTTAGACACATTACCCTACACACGTGACCCACTTTCAGATAATGTAACGCGAGTTCGAGTATGTAACCCGAAGAGTTCCAATCGATACGGATTAATTTTTGGCAGCTAGAGTCAAGGTCAAATGGTTTGAGGTAGAAAACGTCGATCATTACGAATGGCCGAATACAACAAGCATTTCAGGCGACGATAAATTTCATGCGCGTGAGTTCTTTTTATCGTCTAGCGTAGCATTTATTGTAATTTATTCCTACCCAGGAAACGGAGGAATGATTTGCCAGGAAAAAGTCAGAAACAGTTTCGTTGTCTCACCGCGAAGACGAAACTGTCGAGGCGTCTTTATTACCTCGTGTCGCAAACTTGAAATTCGCTAGAAAGTATCGCGCATAATAATGCAACATATGAGCAGTAGATCAATGAACTACACGCAAATCTGTTTTTGTGCGATTTTTTTTAATGCGGTATATAAAAAAAACTGCACGACTTGTACCTCAGTACGATTCGTTTTACTGAAAGGCCCAGAAGCAACTGTTCTGACTAGGAAATGAAGACGACTTTTTTACCATAAAATTTTATTGATATGTAAACATTTGAATCGATATAAAACAAATTACAGGCGCGATCGCTCAGTACCAGACAACGCCACTCCTAGTCGAGGACTACCCCACACCCCTTCACGAATCACGTGACCCAAATCAACCAATCGCTAATTTTCATTGCATTAGCGTTGCACCTGAGGAGGCCCGGTTTTCCACGTTACCTCGCTAAAATCACTTTCAGTGATAAAATGTCCATCAAAATGCATAATATGAATAAAAAGTAATAAAAAGTGAAAATGATATTGTCGAAATGACTCAGGACGAAACCTTAAGTGATAGTGACATTATAAATTACGCAACAGATCTTACTGATGATCAAAAAGACCCCGATTTCTCTATGACAAGAAATAACATCTATGCAGTGTTCCAACTATGGAGCAAATTGGAAAGTCATTTTCTTCCAGTCGATTCTGAAAGAAGTTTAAAATTCCAGAATGAGCTGCGATATTGTATGTCTGGTTACCGCGACGTATACAAGCGGCTAATCAAATAACCGTCGTCGCAAAAATTGATAATCGTATCAGAAAAGAAGTCAACTCTGAACGAGTGCAAGGTAGCATCTTCAAGTGACGAAAGTGATTTTGAATCAATTCATCACAAAAAAATCCGCGTTGACTACCAAGAATAAATTTTATATGTACATTTTGGAAATTTTCGTATGAGTAATATATAATGTATAAATAAATAAAATATTTTGAAATGTTCCCATGTGTAAATTGATTTTTTTATTTTGCTTGCAAAAACAATTTCTAATTACATCGTGAAGTTTTGAGTTATTTTCTATACTCACCCCATAAAAAAATTTTTTCTTTAAATGTGTTGCGAACAATATTTTTTATAGCTACTTATGAAGTTTCGGAATATTCTTTCTGTGCGTTTTCTTTTATCCGGTCCCTATCCTCCGCACAAAAACAGGTTTGAGTGTACTTAACTCTTGGTGGAGGAAGAACATCGTTCAAGTACCAAGATTTTCACCGTCGTGAAAGATTTTCAAGATTAATCTCTGTTAGGAACTTTTGGTGTTGTTTTGCGACAGTCGAGAGAAAAAAGGAAGGATGTTCGAAATCAGAGTTGGTTCAAAATCAGTGATCATTTTATAATCACTTCTGTAATCGATTCTTGGATGTAGTCACGGAAATCGTAATCATTACTCTATTAATCATTGTTAATAATAGTAATAATAGTATTAATGCTAATAAAAAATAAAGTAATAATAATATTATTGGGTTGGCAACTAAGTGATTGCGGATTTTAAATAAGAAGGAAAATTCAAAATTTTTGCTTAAAAATATAACTTTATTCAATTAGGTATTGTCCGTTTTTGTCAATGACCTATTGCCAAACTTCTGATTTTTGCCAGCAAAAATCTGAATTAAATGTGATTTTACATCATCAGCTTCATTAAAAATTTTACCATTTAAGGAGTTCTGCATGGAACGAAATAAATGGTAATCTGAAGGCGCAAGGTCAGGGCTATATAGTGGATGTGACAACACATCCCAACCTAGTTCCAATAATTTTTGGCGAGCGACTAAAGATGTGCGGGGCTGTGCATTATCATACTGGAAAACAACACCCTTGCGATTTGCCAATTCTGGCTGCTTTTCTTGAACTGCATCGCTCAGTTTGGCGAGTTGTTGAACGTACACGTTTGAATTAATCGTTTGGTTTCTTGGTAAAAGTTCAAAGTGCAGAATTCCTTTATAATTCTACCAAACTGACAGCATAATCTTTTTTTGGTGAATCTCAACTTTTGGTGTCGTCTGGCTGATTCATCTTGCATCACTCACGATCTTTTTCGATTAATGTTGTTATAAACTATCCACTTTTCGTCGCCAGTTATCAGTCGTTTCAGAAATGGATCAATTTCGTTGCGTTTCAGAAGCGAATCGCAGATGCTAATGCGTTGCGTCGTAATGAATTTCCTTAAGCTGAATAATAGTATTAATGCTAATAAAAAATAAAGTAATAATAATATTATTATTAATAATAACAAAGAATGAAGTAATAATAGTAATACTAATAATAATAAGAAATAGTTGACAATAATAATAAAGTGAATCAACAATTATGGTTAATTTTTATAATTTGCAATCATTAATCAGTAATCTTTAAATCCTTGAATGATTAATTTATTAAGTCGTTTATTGGAAATTTTACTGTACGTTAGATTAATCTATTAATTATTGTTGATAATAATAATGAAAATAAATAATAATAAATAGTTAATAATAATAAAATACATCAGCAATTATTTTTAGTTTTTGAAAATTTATAATCATTAATCTTTAAATCATCGAGTGATTAATTTATGTTTTATTAAGACATTCATTAGAAATTGTACTATTTGTTTATACATTATGCGTTTATGTTTCTTATATATGTTTCTTCATATTGCCTTAACGTGTTCAGTGTAGACGCTGTGAATATGCAGATTCATAGCATCCGTACTGAACATACAATCGCCTGAATCTGTGCTTTGTAGTACCTCATCAAAGCTGGCGTATAATCATACATATGTGTATCATTTTAAAGCCGTTTGTGTCGTTTGAATTTACAACTCAGTTGTAGATCAAAGCTTGAGAGAATATCTACGTATTCCTTTTATAAGTATCTGTATTGTTGAGTTTCTAATTTGTTAATTTATTATTCTCTGATATACACATGTCTTTGCTATAAAAATGAGTAGATGTAAAAGGTCTCAAAATTTTGATCACTAAACAGTCCATTTTCATCAAATCGTATAGAAAATAATGCCAATTACGACTTACAAATTACCCAAATCATCCAATAATAATTAATGGGAAATTTTTTTAATATTCATTCGAAGGAGACAATGTTTATAAAGTTGTAGGAAAGTGCAAATAGTGTTGTGATCACTATGTATTATATTACTACGTTTCTTCAAAGCAACAAAAATAATAAATATGTTATGAGTATGTTATAAACTGTAATATAATCAAAAGTGCAGTCATTTTATGATTAATGATTGCAACGATTCTTATTCATTAATAAAGTGATAATTGATTATTTTGTTGGATGACCAACCCTGGCTGACGATATTGAAACAGTGCAAACACTGAGTTAGTAACAGTCCACATAAAAGTAGACTGTGAATAGTTAGTCATAAGAGCAAGATCCAATAGTTGGTCATCTATGCACTTTCCACTTGAAGACTATATATATATATACGGACATGCTCGGAAGAAGAAGTCATTATTATTCTAATTCTTTTCCTTAATATTCCTCATCGACAAAAGATCTTGTACGCGACCACTACTGCAACACTGAATAAACCTCTTCGGAATTATAAGTGTGTTAATTCCATTACGCGGAATCCAACAATTTCATAATCAGTAATCGTGATTAATTCATCTGAATTCACATTAATTGCAATCGTTGATTAATCAGACTAGGTTTTTTAGGCTCAACTCTGTTTAAAATTTGTCTTGTAACGAGACAGCTTGTTTCACATTTTTATTCTTTATTTATTACGCACTAGTAAATCGTTGCAGATAATACGCGTAACGTCAAAACTAGGGACAAATCGATGACCTGGATGACGAGACTAGACAATGGTTAGGTCGTTTCAATGGTCTGGCGTTACGAGCAATTATCGATGAAATAATTATCGAGACGCTCGATGCGTGTCCAGATCGAGCAAGGATAACGATAGCCACCGAAACAGTTCGATCGCGCAGAGTCTCTTTTCGAAGCTATACAAATTCAATTAGATCCAACAAGACATTACCAATTGCACGAACCAGGATGTTTTAACTGTAGATTTATATAACTGATACGTTCGTTATTTTTCATTGAATTATTTCACGAATTCAACGAATCACTCTTTTTACTTATTCGAGTATAATATGCAAAAGTGCGTTTTTTTCAACACGTTATTAATTAAAATTTATAATTCATTCTGTTCGGACCTTTATATGTAATCTTTGATAAATTCTATATATTTTTTTCTTGTTGTTTCAAAACTCATTGCTCTGATATTGATATCTAAACTTAATTAACGTTCTTTCTAGAATATTTCTTACAAAGGTAAAATTTATTATAGGTAGATACCTGATTCTCTTTGGATTTTTTCCATGAACATCAGCGAAATTATTTAAAATACAGTGAAATTTTTTACGGCGTGCTTTATACGACGTAATTTTAAAAGTATATTTGTCTTTGAATACAAATTCATGCTTGAAATTATGATTATAATTAATTCCGTGTGTAAACAAATATTTCAGAATCTCAGAGCTTTTTTTAAAAGCTTCAGTCGTCCCAAACTCTTTTCAAATTTCGAATCCATCCGCTCGCTAGCTACATGGAAACAAACTCGCGAAAGAAAGTCGATTAACAAGTGTCATCGCGTTTTTTTTTCTTTTTTCTTCGTAAATTGTTCATTACTCATAGATTCGCCAGGTTCTGTCTAATAGCGAAAATAAACGAGTTTCCACGATTTCGTGTTTTTGCAGCGGCACCACGCGCATTTTCTCATCTCTTCGATCGCTTCTGGTTCGCCTTGTTAGTTCTCTTCGTCTTTCCGACACCATTCGTTAGCAGATTTTGTTGTTCTCCTGACGGTCAGATCTGCTGTTTTCAAGCTGACGGTCTGGTATCTAGAAACGGGAGTCAAGGGCGACAGACCAGAAGGCGCCTGGGGTTGACTCCACGGGCGCACACACAATCGATATAGCCACTAAAGTTCATGGCGCAGCAACCACCAACCACCAACCACCGACCACCACCACTACCAGCCATCATTACCCTCCTGCGATTCGAACTGGCTCGCTTTCCTTCTCTGCCAGCGCCTTCTTCCCGTTTTCTTTTATTCCCGCGCGCGCCAGCCTCGCGTGACCTCACCTCCCTGCGCGTTTGCACGTGCATCTCCATCGCGTGTCAGATCGCACCACCGTTTTAACCTTGAGTCTCTTTCGCCACCCTAATCAGCTTGCTTTTTACTCGGCGCGCTGCGACACGTGTACCCGTAGGATTACCTTCACCTCGAATCCTGCATAAATCTCCTCGCCCTGCGGCCTCCGCGCGTTTCATCGTAATATACGTGTACGTTGCGATATTACTTGACCCTTTGACTACTGTTGGCGCCTAAGGGCGGTTAAAAAAAACCTGCTCCTACGATACTGTAGGCGCTTAAGCTACGTTGATCCGCTGACACGAGAGGTGCCTATAGACGCTCGCAAAATTTTATCGACCATAACTCCAGGAAATCGCATTTGAATCAGACGTAAGTGAATACTAATTCAACAATTACATATATTATATTCCGTTCGTCATATATTATTTGAATATATTTATTTTACAGTTATTTTTTTTATATCCTTAAAATGAAAAATTAGGATAATAAAGTTGTCAGAAAAAATACACGCAAACATGACACAACAAATGATTCATGTTGTGTATATTCGTATTATCACTGAAAGTGATTTTAACAGGGATAACCCAGAAAATCGGTCTCTTCAGGTGCAACGCTAATGCAACGAAAATTAGCGATTGGTTGATTTGGGTCACGTGATTCGTGAGGGAGTGGGGTAGACCTCGAGTCGGAGTGGCGTTGTCTGGTATTGAGCGATCGCGCCTGTAATTTGTTTTGTACCGATTCAAATGTTTGCATATCAATAAAATTTTATAGCAAAAAAAGTCGTCTTCAATTCCTAGTCAGAACTGTTGTTTTTGGGCCTTTCAGTGAGACGAATCGTACTGGGGTACAAGTCGTGCATTTTTTTTGTGGATACGATGTAATTGTTTGATAATTTGGTACAATCGCCGTACTTCAAAGAGAAAGAATAATTACGTACTTTATTTTTAGAACCTATATTAAATAAGATGTATGCAACAAAATATATATTCTTATACAATGTAAATTACAACGAATTAACTTAACTACTTTCTATGTTTAAACTCTCTTTTTTAATTACTTGAAAACGACCGTCTGTTTATCTCCTTAGTGACTGTTATATATATCCCTAATATGTTATATATATATCCTTATTTGTAAATCTCCTTAACGATTGTTAATGTCAATGTTAAATTTTTAGTATGTGCACTAACAATTCAATGCAGAATACGAATAAATCAATAATATTGGTTTAATGTAGTGGAATTCAGCGTTTGGATTATTTCAATATACTTTCTCAGAAATGCACGCCTAACGAGAAATTTCGCTGTTCTCGGTGTAGGTTGCAACTGAGTTCCTACCGTATGGTACGGCTGGTACGTCTCAAAATCTACCGTAGTCAAAGGGTCAATGTGCGATCGTTGCACGATCATTTTTCGAGTTCCGATATCGCCGAGGCAATTACGTTTCATTCGACTGTGTAATATGTCGAGTTTCGCCTATTTTATCGTGATTGGTATCGGCGTGTGGCCTGACGACAGCCTCAGGGATATTTAGGAATGGTAATCGCGCCGCTAAGGCATTATAGCTTTTAATGGCCCGTTAATAGCACAAATTAATTGCTTCCGAAATTTCGCACTCCCTGACAGACGACTGATATTGCAATTATCGATTTTGCACGGACGTTATCACGAACGTTCAACGCAAGTAGAAAAGAAAAGAAAAAAAAGTACGGAATTTAAACACAGATCATCTTTCAGATGTTTTATGTATTTTTGGTGTATTTCAATTCTACGCGGTTTCTTGTTCTTTTCTTTTTTAACCTTTTGCACTCGACTGTTTCTTCTGAGGAGACATCGTACGTAAATCTAGCCAACAGCTTGAACTTCCTCTTTTTATAATTATAATATAAGGATAATTATAATGAAAGTTTGGTGTTGTATGATGCTATGTATAACAGTGTAATACCTAAACAGACACCTAGAGTGAAAGCTATACCAACGACATAAAAAGAACAAAAAAGAAGGAATTTCGGAAGGCAGTCCTAAATGAGTCAGTTGACACTCATAGTAATTCGGAATAAGTCGGACAAACTAGACTTTTTATCGCTTCTTACAAAAGTTTAAAAAAACATTTATAACAATAAATAATATTTTATAAATAAAATTATAATATTGCTAGTAGATGATATATAAAAAAAAAAATTTGTCGAAGGCAAAGGGTTAATTGTTTATTCTTTATTAATTTAAGTTTCGCGTAAACGCAGAAATCTAAAAGAGTGGAAACAAGCGAGGTCAGCGGGAGCAAGAAACAAATTTCGAAAAATTTCCTTTCAACTATATTTGAACAGAGGAACCATCGAACGTTATTGTTACACGGTTTGTCCGCAGTTTCCGGAGAGCAAACCAGGAAAAGAACAAAAAGAAATGGTCGCCGACATTGATCGTAAACGGGACAGTTTATTTCCCTCCGATTTTCGTATTTCATCTTTCGTAACGAAATCCACGCATGAAAGAGCACGTGCGTGCTCGTTTTTCGACGCAGCTTCATTTCCTCCTCCCGCATCTTTCGCGCTAATTGATTGCCTAATTAATTACATTCCCACGTTCCTTGCGAACATTCGCATCACAGACATCGTCGAAAAAATATCACGCGGAAGACATGCACGTACGTATTGCGAAAACCTTCTCACGCTAGTTTCCGTGTACGGGTTAACTATCCGGGGAGAAATTTCGTCTGGACCGCGTACGCGGTTTGTCTTTCGTTTGATTGTGCGAGAAGAAGATTCGCGCTCGGCGAGGAGAACGAGGGGAGAGGGGATGTCTTCGCGGCAGCGAAGAATGTCGAAGGTCGAGCACCGCTGAGATACGAGGCTCGGATAAGGGCTTAGGGGAACTAATCCGGGCTTATCTACCGTGATAGATTATGTATTTGCCGCGCGGACGATAAATCGCTGGCACACCAGACGTAGGTAGGTATAATACTTACCTCGCAGCCGGGCGATCTTTCGGCGTGAAAAATGTTTAACGGCGCTGCGTTGCTCCGCTAGGCTGTCTCCATGTTCCCTCGGATGCTAAACGAAAGGTAAATGATCTGACCTCCTCGAGTAACCGAGGATCAACTTCGAGGAAAGTGATAGCGATCGGCAATAGCTTTTATTTATCCGGTTTATCCGATATGTTTGTTTATCCGGAAGAATCTTAAATAGTACTTGAATTAATGTAAAAACAATATATATATATATATGTAAATATAATTACATAAATTGCGTAATTTCTATTAAATTAATTAATATGTATGCATTTAAAAGTATTTAAAATTAGATCAACTGTGACCTTCATGTGACAGTGGTGTGTGTACATCCAAGATATCCGATTATTCGAAAATTTTTATGAAAATGTCCGAAATTCACTGTCTTTACATAATTTTACAAGTTATCGTATTTTTCAGTTTTCAGCGTAACTCAGTTAGAAAATTATCGTGCAAGAAGGTTCAAGAATAATTATTCCTAGTAACTATGAAGGTAATTCAGACCTAATTCAGACCTAAGTTTTTGTTTCGAGATATTTGAGGTTTTACATGTATAAAAAGATTATTTCGTTGGTATGTTAACAAAATGTGTATTCAAATATTTTCTTTGATTGTAAAATTTTATTTGTACCTCACAAGTATTTGTGCTTCGGATGTCAAGCGACGTTAGACCACTTTCAAAATTAATTAAGTGGCTAAAAGATGGCTTGTTGCAATGAAAAAATAATGAACTTTGTTTAAAAAAAAAGTTGGAGACAAACATAATCATTTACCTTTTTGTCACTGTAATTTTGATTGATTCAATTTTTAGTTTTTTAAATGGAATTTTCAATATTGAGTGTTTTAAAATATTCACGATAAATTAGTGGAATGTATGGCAATAAATCCATCATATTTTTATATTTTTACTTTGTTATTGGCCTGACGCATATGGTGGAAGTAATCAAATATTTTGATAAAACTTTGAATTTGGTATCAATTTTAAAAGATCTCATCCACTGTATTTGTAACTAACGGTACTTTTTGTTCTGTTTGTTGTTGATCCCTTCAATGGTTTTGTTGAAAAAGAATCTCTCTGCGGAGAATATGTTCTATAGAAAATGAATTCCTCCTACGACGCTGTTCTGTTATTTTAATTCTATTATTTCGAGTATGTATATGTTCATTTCTATCAAGCCAAAGTCACGATCATTGCAGCAAATGATCAGATACTAAAAATTTGTGATTTACAGTTTCAATACTATTATCTTCAGACTTTAATAATTTCTATTCACGTCAATGCTACTTTAATATCACAGTTCCGACCAGTACATATTTTTGACGTGTTGCTTTAGCAATTTGCTTTTTCAAACATGGTGCTGTTTCTTGAGCATCTCGCGATGCTTCAATTTCATCCCAGACATGCGTACTAACATCATTATTGTGAAAAATAATTTCTTCAGAAATCTCACAAACTTATTTGAAGAGAAAATAAGAATGTATTTTTTATCTAATGACTTGTTTAACGACTTCAATTTCATCCTTATATACTAACATCGTTATTATGAAAAATAATTTCTTCGAGAATTACAAATTCGTTTGAAGACGCCACATTTGATGATTAAATTTTCTGCGATTTTCCTGAACAAACTTTTCCTAAACTAACTTCACGAAATAAATCCATTTCTTCAAAGTTTTGACTCAGACCGCTTTCGTAATTACCAGCATGATGACTGGCTGACTTGCGAACGACGAATTCAACGAAATTAGAGGAAAAAAGCATCGAGTGCTAGCGAGATACAAGGAGACCTTAATTCGACACGGTAAGAGCCTGAGATCTTACGCTCGGATTCCGGTGTTGCAATTGATCGTAGCAAAAGTCTTCGTAGCTAAGCGATCGCTGAGGTGAAACATCGATTCCATCGGCTTCTTGATAAAACAACGTCACGGTAAAAGCTCGGGGTAGCTCGTCGCCGCGTCACGCTGGTTTCATCCGTTCGGTCTTTGGTCAGAGATTCAATTACGAGTAAAATATATTGCGAGAAGCGTATCGCGTGTTGGTGAACGCGGCAACCAATCCACCAGTCCGGGTAACGAGGAACGAATTGAAAGTTGCGCGCGTTGCCGCGCTCCGGCCCCCGCGAGCATTTCCGTTGCGTTCACCAATTAGATAGTAACGCGTAGATAGCGGCGTTAATCCCGCCGCGATATAAGAAAAAGCGAATAATTAATTGCACGGCCAGCGCGGATATATCATCCCACGCTTTTTCCAAGTATCATTGTACGAGGCGTTGCGCCATTCGCCGGTGTATGTCGGTTTTGCGATGGATAAAGAAAATATAGGAACCGCTCGAGGACCGAGGGAAATTTATTGCTCTCTGTTTCTCTTTCTCTTTCTCTTTCTCTTTCTTTCCATCCTCCTCTGTTTCTTCTCCCCCTCCCTTTCTTGCCACTCTTTCGTTGAAGATTTTTTTCTCTTGAAGCAATCCACGAAAGCAGCGTCGTCGCAAAGAGCATCGCGACCATTAAAAAACTCTAGCGTAGGAATAACAAGGAGAGAGAGAGAAAGAGAGAGAGAGAGAGAGAGAGAGAGCGAGAGAGAGCGAGAGAGAAGCCAACGTCGAGAGCTGTATCAATAATGATGGTAACAATGTTGACCTCGAAGGTCGACGGACACGCCCTTGCAATATACTCGTTTCTCCTCTCCGTTGTTCCCGCTGTTCTTTTTCATTCCGCCTCTGTCTTCGTCTCGCGTATCCTCGCTACTCGGACGACGGAACGGTCCCTGGAACCCCATGGGTTCTATAATAAGACGTATTCTACGGTACACCGTCTGGTACTGCACGTGTACCTGATTCCATGATTGGCCAGTACCCCGCAATCTGCCTCATACGTGATCCATACTCGTTTTCTTCTTCTTCTTCTTTTTCTTCTTCTTCTTCTTCTTCTTCTTCTTCTTCTTCTTCTTCTTCTTCTTCTTCTCTGTATACCATTCTCGTTCTCGGTGCGCGTATCCACGCAGCTTTTTCCCTTCGGTCTCTCCTTTCGTTCGTTATTCACTCTTAGTCACGGGACACGAGCGTGCACGCGAATCCAGAGCACGGATTAAGGCGGTGCACGAGGCCGTGCGCGACACGACGTGTCCCGTCTTGTCTCTTAAGCGCGCGATGAAAGGGAAAACGACGCCGAGTACGATCTGCTTTCGTCTCTGCAGTCATTTTCACTGGGAAAAATTAAGAGAAAAAGAGAGAGAATCGAACGACGTGACTGGGAACGCTCTCAAAGATTCTCTCACTTCGAACGCGACATCTTCCTTGCCCCTTTTCCCCTTCGACATTTTTGTAACGAGATTTCGATCGAGAATCTTGAAACAGCAACCGGAGGAATTTAAATTGCAGAGTGCTCGGAGCTTTCTTTCCAGCCATGCGAAACTCCCGCCTCGTTTTCGGTTCGAGAGATGTTTGAAGGGGGGAAACAATGCTGTATAAATATTCCGCTTTCCGCCATTTTGTTCGCGGCGGAACCAGCGGCTACGTGTCCGAATGTTTTCTCGGGAAATAACTTCGAACGAAAAGGACAGGGGAGTTACGTGTTGCGGTAAATTAAAATGTATCGAACGTCCGCCGGCGGAGATTCGCAACTTTGTGAAACTGCAGAAAAGAGGAAGGAGATATTTTTCCCATTTCTCGCAAGGTCGCGCGCTCGCAGGCGGAGGACGTAATAACCTAATTTAAAACTCTCGTGTACCGGAGAATTTTAATGGACCTCGGTCTACGTCGGAGATTACTCCGCTATTCTTTCAGACTTATCTCCGACACTCGCCGATCGTTTTCCCTTGGTCGAGACTCTGTCCTTTATGAAAAATTCGGTATCTGGTGAATCTTTAATTAGCTTTCAGTTGCACGCTTCATCGATTCAAAAGATGACCCGGTGAATTTCCATCGCAGTTTGGCGGCTTTTTTCAATTTTGGTTATTTCCAAATTTCTCTTTTTCTCAGAAGCTCCGTTTGATTTTCAAAATGAGAAATCAACCGAGGGAAAATTACATTCTTGGACTCTTGTACTTTTTTAAAGAGAATGTTACATTTAAAATATGTTTCCTTTATATTTTAAGTGTTTTGTTATATCTATGATAATTTATCGGATGAAATGGTATATACAACGTAATTTAAATTATATAGATTATTTTTACTGTTTGCTTACTATATATAGTTTCACGTAAACATTCAGTACTCGCTGCACATATTGAATAGTTTATTGTTAGCTCGCGAATTTTTCCGACCTCCTCCGAATAATTTTTCGTTTTAACGATAAAGTGAACCTCTTGTGAATCTTTTCCTGGCAGAATATTTGAAACGATAGTTGCGTGTAAGAAATATTATTATACGTAAGAAAAAATTGCGACTTATATCATTATAGAAGTTTTGTAAACAACTGCACAATTTTATTAATCGAACGCATCAAGATTTTTAGACTTTCGTTTTTTACAACTGTTTAGAAGACGCCGAGTATTCTTGTCAAAATTAATATTAATTTCTATTTGGACAGAGACATTGATAGATTGTATAAATCTATTTATATTAATTATCATATATGGTAATGATTTGTATGTACAGTATCTTGATACGGTTATTCTAGTGTTAATAGATATATTCATTTATTTATTTATATTAACATTTTCCCGGTGGGTTGAATTGACAGTTATTTATTAAAGCTATCGCTAAATATAAATAAATTTTATAAATTTATTATTTTAACAATCGAATCCATCGATATAACTGATTTCAGACTTTCGTTTCTTACAATTGCTTAAAAGAGATGGGTGTTCTTGTCAAAATTAATATTAACTTCTGTTTGAATATAGAGACATAATTGTATGAATCTTATTTATTTAAATTTAAAATAATTTTCTAATTTATTTAAATTTATTTCAGTTTGTAATTTTTGTACGTACAATATTTACGATTGTTCTAGTGTTAATAGATATCCAAAGTCAAATATATACTTATGTGACACCTGACGTGATACTTGTAATCTTAACGATGCAATTCGTCCAGAAAAGAGAGAAAGAAGTCGTTGCTTCGATAGCTAACACAAGAAAAAAAAAAACTCCCTTTTAACAGCGAAATGAATTAAACTTCACCGCGCGTTTCAAAATGTTGTTTCCAGCATCAATTTGTTTCTTTCTCAAATAAATTCTTCCTAAGCGATACTTTTTACCTTAAAAAGTACTCGAGGAACTGGCCGATAAAACAGTCAAAGACGTCTCTTTACTATTTGCACAATTTATTACAATATAGAGAAGATACGACGATTCGATTAATTAATCGTTGTTAATTGCGTTGAATAATCGAGCGGACGCGAGACAGAGAGGATGCAGAGGACTAACGAACGATCGGTTACAGTTGCCGTGACATTTCGTCGTCCAATTAGCGAGCCGATAGTCGATCCAGCGAGTCCTTAATAAACTCAGAAACGCTGGTTTTTATCACGCCTCGAAGATGTGCCATCAATCACCGGTGCACGTCGCCGATAATAGTTGTTCCCGCTTCGTTCTGGTCTTCGTTCCTTTCCACGACAGATAAATCGAGCAGGGAGAGGGGAAAGCGAGAACTCAGTATGAGAACTCGGTCGAATGCTCGCCGCGTGTTAATCGAATCGCTTTCGAATCGTTAATGAAAGTGCATTGTAGACGTGATAATCGGTACGATTCACCGCGCGCTTGCTCGCTCGCGGCGAGACGTATCGACGAAATCTTTTTTCTTTTTTTTTTTTCTTCTTCTAACGCGTAATGGAGCACCCCGATGCGATAGGAACAGCTGGAAATTATAATCGTCGATCGCTGAATAGCTGTTCGATTTCGATACGATTCGCTCTCGATTTCATCGCTTTCGATTCACCACGTCGGCAGTCCTACCGACCGACCTGCCGCGTCTCGAAGTCTCAATCGAGTGGAACGCGTAGATTCGCCACTGCCGAATGGTCGTAAATAAACCGGTGGGACTCGGTGTTCGATCGGTTCCTGTATTACTCGAGCACACCAGACACCGCGTTAAATCTCTTCCCCTCTATATTATCTTGTCCGTTTAACCGCGGCGCGTGCTCGCGTGCGCTAGCTCCTGCCAACGGAGATAAACTGGATAAGCTTGATAGCGTTTAACAACACACGTTCCGATTCTATCTTCGCGACGTTGTTCCGTTCGCTTGTCTACCCATCCGCTGATAGCGGAGTTTCCTTCGCGAGGAAATACGAATCTCTTGAAAAAAACCGACTTTGCCTTTTTTTTCTTTTACGCGGATTAAAGTAAATTGGTCTACCTTTTTTTTTTTTTTATAAGAATTATTGCATCTTAAATATGATCGATGTTTATATATACAATATATATCATCGTACCTTATGATGTTGATAAATTAACACAATCATTATACTACAAAGTAAAGGAATAACTCCGTATTTTATTTTTTTTAGAAAATTGTATTAAATATGATTAATGCAAAAAAATATATTTTATTATATAACGTAAATAACGACTAATTGACTAAACTATTCTCTATAATTGCTGAAGATCGAATGCATGTGATTATTATATATATTCCTACACTATATATATATATTCACATTCGTATGTATGCTTCAGCTGGTGCCTGACTCGTTATAAATAATTTAATTATTATTTCACACTCCTGATCTTTCAGAACTCCAAAGGATCGTTTACCATTTGTTTGAATTCGTCTTGTTTGAAGTTGTTTTCGTATGACAAAAAAAGTAGCATTCTGTACAAAAAATTAAACCTTAATTTTGTGAAAAATATTATAAACATAAAAAATTGTTATACACTGTTATATTGGTCATAATAAACCATATAACTCTGTCTTGTGTCATTCTTTCCGCTTGTTTACCATTTCTGAGAAAAACGCTGGACTATATATAGTGAAAGTAGATATATACAAATCTATAATTAAAAAATAATCATAGATTTACAAAACAAAAAAAATGACACCTTATGTGAAAGGTTATCTCATCCATATTGTTCGAGTAAAAAATATATATTTTGAAGTCAATTTTTTAGGTTATTATTCAAGTCTAGGCCTGTCTCACATTAAATGTATTTCATGGTTTGTTTAAGAAATACTTTTTGATTTTCGAACATTTTCTGAAATCTGAATGGCGTTTTAAGATATAGCATATTTAGCCATAAATTTAGCTAATCCTTTTTCCTTGCCAAATTTATGACTCATATCCAAATTTTCAATCAAATTATATGCCATAGATTTTATTCACTCACGTATTGGTACGGTGGTGTACTTTTACAATTTTTTTGATGTAAATTTTAAGTTTTTTTTTCATTTTTCATACCTACCAATCAAAGTGGTCCTAAAATTTTGTTTGAATAATCACTGTTTTTCATTTGTCTTTTCAACGTAGAAGTTGAAAATCTCTAAATGCTGCATTCATACCCATTTTGTCACTTTGAATTGCCCCTGCGGCATCCAACAATCCTCAATTGTCCATAATCCTCTATTGTTAGATTTTCTTTTGTATTCGGTTGGCGTGATTCTCTGGAAAAATATTTCCTAACTATTATACACGATTTCATGGTAGATCAACTCTCGTCTAAAAAACCGATCCATTTAACCCGATAGTCTGGGAGTGATGACTCACTTGTTCTTTTTTATAATGATACGACGATGATATCTCGTTATAAGAATCTAAACACGTTTTGATAAAATGCTAGTAAATTATATTTTAAAGGATAAGCAAAAAATTTTTGACATGTTCAATCATATACCTCACTTTTCAAATGAAAACGAACAAGAAGAACGATTAATACGATATAATATGATATAATGACAAAGTTTTGAAAATTGAAATTTGATGACCTGTATAATGAGATATAGAAGAACTTCTGTGTTCAATTCGTGTTGCTCGATCGTAATTAGCTACTACTTTGTATCCTATTGCAGTGATAACAGCCGCGACTAAGAACTTGTTACACCTTCAGGAAAGACTCGGCGGATCGGTTTAATTGGAACTCGAGGATCTTTGATTCGCGAACCAAGGCTTTCGCGCATTCGAAAACGCAACAACGTGCTCGTTTCTTCCCGAGGTAGGACAGATTGGCGTTAATTGCCAATCGCCGGAGCAGGGAAATCAAAGGTGTCAGGTAGCATACAGAAAAAGAACTCGGGTTAATTGCGATCGCAGTACGCTCGTACACGCCGCTAGAAAAACAAACGGGGACTCTCTTTCGTACTTTATCTTCCGCGGTCTTTGTTCACCGCTTTTGTCTCTTTCGAACGTTCGTCCATCGACCAACTTTCACTTGTCCGAGACTTCCCTCGCGGTTCGTCGACTGCTTGATAAATCCTCGCTCGATAGAACACGTCGCCGCTGTGTTTAACACAGGTTTACAACACCCGTCATTCTGACGGGTTTTTGGTTTTATTAGCAAAATGAGCTGACTTTTATTAACAGAATAACACGAACATACATCCGAGATAGTTGGTTTTTCAAATCTCTAATTTTGAAAGTATAATGTATACCTAAATTGATCGACCAATTCCATACACAATCCCGATAAATTTGTTTTATTCGTCAAGTTATTGCTCCAGTAGTAAAAACAAAAATAACGTAAAAGTAGAATCGTATTTAATTTTAAAACGGAGATACTTTTATTGTTTTGAAAATCTGATGTCTCAAATGCGACGCCGTACTCCAAAACGGATCGTATGGTCTCAACTCTTTAGACGTCAAAAGCGATCACTGCATATATTGCATAATGTTGTAATAAACATTTCGTGTAATTAAATTTTTAAAATAAATAATTCCTTCACTCGTCAATTTGACAGGCAAATTTTCTTTTCATTTTCCTTTGCGAACGCGTCTATCTTGCAACGTGCAAAATATATATTTACATGTTTTTAGCAGATAAAAATTAAAGTATAGAACAATAGTGGTCAATCTTGGGGATTTCGATACAATCATCGACAATTCTGAAGCTATACAAGAAATGTCATCAAACTTAGTGTTAACCTCTTGCGTGCCACGCACGTCGAGAACTTTTTGTCTCAAATTGCGACATTTTCTCAGTTTTAAGTATATTTAAATGTAATCCAGGCAAAACAAGTGACAAGTTTATTATTTCTTAATAATTTCTATCCAGTGATCTATCATGTTGACGAGTTCAAAAGAAAAAGAAAGCGACGAATTACTGTATACGGTTTGGTCACTCGTTATGGTCCGCAAACCAGTTGCCAGCGCAAGGGGTTAAAATCTCCGCTGGGAATCTTCGCCCCGAGATTGGAAAAGTCAATGTCCAGCTAAAAATCGGCATCCGGAAGGCAGCCCGTAATCGGACCGTGTGAATCTCCTTTGTTACGCGCACGTGCGTGTCCGAGCGGCGCGGCGGGCAGAAAAGCGCCGTGAGGCGACTTCGCGGCGGCGTTCGTGTTTCGCGCGCGTATTCACAACCTCTCATTAGCCGGTCGAGAACGTTTCTCGCGGCAAATTGTCGGTGCTCGTGAATATTCTTTTTTACGAGGTTTCGAGTCGAGAACGAGATTCGAAGCCCCTCTCTCCTCCTCGTTGTTTGTTCCTTTTCTCGCGCAGACTGGAATTACGCCGCGTTAATTACGTAACGGACGCGAGAAACCCTGTTTTTCTCTCCTTATTGTTCGCCGCCTCTTCGTGTTTCAGCTCGGTAGAACCGCTCGGTCGACGAAAAACGTAGATCGAACGGGCGAGAGTTAAAAAGGTGTGGGAGGCGGCGAACAGGAGACAGACAGTCGTTGCGACACCCTGCCGTGGTCTACATTCGTCCCGATAGTTCAAGAGTGCAGGTCGTTCCCTCTCGCTTTCTCCCTCTCTTCTCTTCTCTTCGCGGCTTTGCACACTCTCTTCTACCACGTCTCTCCTAACTGTTCGTACCGCTGAAACGAGATATAGTTCAGATCGTTACGCGCCGTGGCTTTCACTTTTCCTGCCTTTCGAACACCCACTCCCCGGCGACGCGCTGTGGGAGAGAACGAGCCGCGATCCGCAATCGCCGTCGCAATACCGCGCTCTCCTCCGCCAATCTGCGCCCCCCCCCTTCTTATATCTCCTTCCTCGCTCTCTGGCCGTTCAATACTTTCGTACGTCTTCTCGTTTAGAATGAGTAAAATTTGTAATACTGACGCGATGTCTCCAAGGCGGAGATCAGATTCCGAGAAAGAGGTCTCCAAGGTTTCAGCGACGAGATGGCTTCCGATCGCCCGGTCACTTTTTCCACTTCCAGCTGGCAGGCAGAACGGGTCCTCCGTATCCGGGTGAGGCGAGACTCGAAGAAAAAGTGTCCAAGGAGCGTTGCAGCAGCGTTGACCTCGACCCCTCGGCGGCTCCTCGACTCGCACGGCTACATAGTACGATTCGAGAGTAAATAATATCGGGCGGCGAGCCGGGAGCGCGGACAAAGCGTTGTTCTTGCGTCCTTGACCCAGTGATCTCGTCCGGAGGCGGATGTAAAATTTAAGACACAGCTGAACAGGATCTAACTTACGTTCCTCGACTCTCCACTGTCGTCGACGAATATTCTCTGATCGATGCGATTACCAACCGATCGGCTCCTCGTTGCAGTCCCGCGGAACACGGTGGTTTCTCTCATTTGCTCGACGACATCGATCGCGAAAATGCAGATTTATCGCGACTCGTCGTCATTTCCGCGAGCGAGACCACGCGTCGCTTTGATAAATCATCCGAGAATGGTTGGACGGTGCATTAACTCTATTATTATTTACGACCGGCCTACGAGCTGACCCCCGCGTTATTTCTCGGTATTACGCGTTACCGGGGATTGTAATTCACTGTCGAGGCTTTGTGCGCCTTCGATCGCGCGATACGACCACTCTCTCGCCGTGTAACATCGTCCAACCGGGCTTCTCCTCTTCCTTTTTGCCGTGCTTTTTCTCCTCCTTGGCCAACGACGGGACTTCAAGTTACGCGCGCGCGCTACACCATGCCGCGCAAAACACCCAACGACTCTCGATAAATACGCCCGCCACGGCGTACCTCGAAACTGCGTCCTCCGACCGTTTTCACTCGTCCTTCCTTGGCGAAATTGCCAAGCTTGATCCGTTAATTTGTCTCAGCGCCGCCGGGGTCTCGCTAATTAAATCGTTGGATTAAGCCGGTCCATTTGACTAGCACGCGTCCCACGTTTCGAATTTGCCCCGGTATTTAATCCCTGCAAGCAACGTCGAATGGGAAATGGAATGTACGAGGCGTTTTAATTATTGTTTAAAGGAAAATTCTTTTCTGCTGTCCGCCATTTTCGTTTAACACTCGGCCAGAATTTTCGCGTATATCGTTTTTTATAACTGAAAGTGATTTTAGTAGGGGTAACCCAGAAAATCGGGCCTCTTCAGGTGCAACGCTAATGCAACGAAAATTAGCGATTGGTTGATTTGGGTCACGTGATTCGTGAGGAGGCGTGGGGTAGACCTCGAGTAGGAGTGGCATTGTCCGGTACTGAGCGATCGCGCTTGTAATTTGTTTTGTATCGATTGAAATGTTTGCATGTCAATAAAATTTTATGGCAAAAAAGTCGTCTTCATTTCCTAGTCGGAACAGTTGCTTCTGGGCCTTTCAGTGAGACAAATCGTACTGGGGTACAAGTCGTGCAGTTTTTTACCACACGGTATATTATTGCACCGCCATGAGTGTTTAATATGTCCTCTCTCTTATTATTGTTATTATTATTATTCGATTTTCTCGATTCAGTTTTCTCTCTTTCTCTTTCCGATTATTTGATCTCGATCATATGTATGTGGGTGGTCCATTTAAGCGAAACCATTTAAGTATCCTTTCGAATTATGATGATGCAAAAAATATTCTAACATGAATGGTATCGAAAGGCCAATAAATAGTAAGAATATATTTTTTCCAAGGTCAGTTTTCAAGATCGTTCATATCTTTTTTCGTACAATTATATATATATATATTTTATTGCATCGTGTAAGTAGTAAAAAAATACGTTCAGATGCGTAAAGAATGGGAAACGGAAAGAACATGACCTTGAAAATTTACGTTTTACGTATAAATTTATCTGTACCGAGATTACAGACCTTGGTCAGAACAGGCGACAATCATGAGCCTTATACTAAATAAAGATCTTTACTATTTTTATATTATATCGTCAATGATAATCTCTTCTAGTAGCTGGAAATCCCGATCAGTGTATCGAAATTTGTCGATAATAGTAAATCATAAGAGAATACCCAACGCGAGAAAAGATCGATATAATATTCATTTATGGTAAAAATGACTAGCGTTGGAGAGAAGCAGTTTGAGTGTACAGAGATACATTTGTATAAAATTTTTGTTGTCCTTGACTCTTTTAGTGCTGACTGAAAAAGTTGTATACGTAAGCGAAAAATACTGAGCCAGGTTGATGCAGTTTGGCAAAATTTGAAAAAGATTGTATAAAAATTCTGTGAAAAATAATAACTGTAAAATTCGAAAAAGGAACATGTTAAAAAATAAAGGAATAATAACGTAATATAAGAGTTAAAATTGAATCATTTATTCATTCGTTAATCGATGAAAATTTTAAATACAAATTTCAAAAAATACAACATGCACGAAACTTTTATCAATAATGCATTAACCAATTTATATTCCGATATGCAATAACTTTTATCAATAATGCATTAACCAATTTATATCCCAATGACTGCAAAAAATGTTTTCTATATTTAATTTTCATAGTATCGAATTTTTGTAACCGCATGAAAGTGCTATTGATTTGAAATTTATTGTACTTTGACCTAATTAATTAATATACAATTTCTATAATAAGCAAGGGCATATTTATATTTATATCTGTAAGGGTCATTTGTCTATCATGTATAGACAGCGTCAAATTTTGTTGGTAATCGTTTAAAAATTTGTCTGTCTCGTCAATTTTAATGACTTTGAAATAATGTCGAGGCCACTATTCTGAACAACTTTTCCCTAGACATATTATCGTCGCTCAGTTTTAGTTTTCGTAATATTTCTTATGAAGAAAGTAACGCAACTAGAAAAAATATGTTATTCAAAGAAAGCGGAAACCTGATTTTGAACTTTTTGGAATTAGATATTACTTTATTAATTAAAGAATTCGCGATTGAAAGTAATATACCTCTCATCTTATCAATATGTATTTATTTATAACGATAATAAAAAAAAAATTCGTAATGAGTAATATTTACAAAATATAACAATGTCATAAATCATTATGAAGAGTAACATAATTTCTTTAAGGTTATCAATAATATTTTCGTAATTTGTCAGCGACAATCGCAATATTTTTATAGTGAAAACTCGATCGCGAATTTTTAAACTCGATACAGAAAGTTTTTAGAGTTTTGTATTTTTTACAGCGCATTGATACACTTGACTACATATTTAGAATTTTGGCTTGCTCGCCATTTTCAACGATTTTGGTGTCAACCACCGATTTCAATGTCTCACAATGACACGTTGTCAAGAACGTTACAAGTTTCTTTCTTGGCTTCCACGGTCAACTTACTCATTAAGAATTCTTTGTAAATTATTTCGACGTCGTGGTAGCGTTTCCAGTTATCTGCAACAAATTTGAAGCGAATGCGCCAAACATTTTCGTTATTACACATTGTATCTTTATAGATTATAGATTGTGTTTGGCTTAAATTAAACTTTATTAATCCAGTCTTTGCGATGTAAGACAGTTTCCAATATACATAAGTGATATCATCCCTGTTCAGAATAATGAGCCGTTTATTTTGAAATATAGAGTCACTTTATATAATAGTAATGAAAAGTGGGCATTCGTTAACGTCTGTGCGAAATTATTTATATTGGGAAACATCTACAAGTATTCGAGATAATGAATACAAGCAAGTCTTCTCGAAAGTTAGTTAGTTAGTTAGATTTTTCGAAGCACATTAAAACGCAAAATATCTTGATTTAAAAACAATGCACTTTCAAAATTGTTTCACTTTTATTTTTTTGAATTTTTTACGAAGCTTTGACTATTAGCTTTCGAAACCCTAAAAATCCTTCTACAAACGCTGTTTTTGTGAAACAAAACGATGAAACTACTTTGAAAATTTGATTCAAAACTTTCGGAAATTTCATCGTAGCTTTTCGTGACTATCTCGGGAAGTAATCTATAGATAGAGGAAAATCGTTCAAAATAACAATCTTAACAACGTATTTCAAGGTCCTCGAAATCAGCGGGAAAGACAGACTTACAAATAATTTCCAAACTGACTATACGATTGTCTATATTTAATTCATCAAGTTATTCGTAGTTTGTCTCAATTTGAATATTTAATATTCTCTATTAACATTGTTTATGCTCTCTATTAATACTGTTTATAATAAAGTGCAAACCAGAGTGCAAAAGATAATATAATAAATATAAACACTATTTCGGTGACTGTATTTAATTCATCAAATTATTCGTAGTTCGTTTCAATTTGAATATTTAGTATTCTTTATTAATACCGGCTGTCTGTAATGAAATATCAGAATGCAAAGGATAATATAATAAACACAAACAAATGCATAAACAATAATGCATAAATAGATATAAAATCCTGAAGCGATCATTATCTGTTTGATGTTGCACAGGGGAGAATGGAATGCTCCATTCGCGATTCAAATGGGTTAAAAACGTTTCTCGATCTTCGTACCTGAAGGAGTTAATCTTCGCGCGCTATTCTCTCACCTATCTGGTTCCGTTACTTTGTCCTTGTCCGCAGCAAACGAGAGCAACCGACGAACAAAAGCTGGCGAGGCATTCTCATCAGGCACCAAAATTTCAAGACGAAATCAGAGCCGCGTAGGTTCCTTCGGGGCGGTCCGCGAGACCCGAGAGGCAGAGACGACCTCGTGAAATGTAGGTTTCGGGGAAATGCACGTCGTGTCATGTTCGGTAATGGCGCTGCGTTATCTATAGCGGTGAAACGAGCTTGAAAGTCGCGGGACGAGAGTCGACAGACAGTCGAGAGACCAAAGATATCAATAGAGAGAAAGAGAGGGAAAGAGAGAGAAATGGACAGATAAATTAGAAAGACAGAGAGAATGTGTGTGTAAACAAGAGAAAGAGAGAGAGATAAAAAGAGAAAAAGACCGTGAATAGACGAGAAAGGGATAAGAGCATCGGGCGGCCGCAACAGGCTTATGCACTTTTCTGGCTGCCGGACGGTGTCGCCTTAACGAGTCGGGAAACGGAAACCCGTCCCGGAACAGATCCGGGAACAGGTTTTCTCTCGGGGTCTGGACGTAATCGAAATGGTCGTCCACGCATCTGCATAAATAAATCGTTCTGGAACAAGCGTGCTCCGCACCCTTCGAGTCAATTAGACAAGTCGTGTCACGAGATTTTGACAACGAGCAAAGCTCGAAAACACAGCGTCGGACAAGGAAGAAATTTGGATGGAGATTTGTCCCGGTTTGACCCGGTTTGACCCGGTTTCGAATATACAGTAAGGAGCGTAATTGAACGCACAATGGCTTTAGATAACTGTTGTAACTTCGTAGTAAGAAAATCATATAAGAATGCACTTGGTTTCATTTTGAAGCTTCTGCTTTGACTGTCCTAAGTCGGAGATATTTTTGCATCATACAGCCTTTATTCTCAAAAATTGTAAAAATTCAAATGTCTGTAAAAACATTGAAAAATTTTTTTCGCAACTTGATTCACCGTGGTTATGAAAATTGAAATTTTCTTTTTGCAGCGAGATTCCTTGAAACTTGCAATGCTGCTGAATTCTGATATGATATGAATATTAAACTTAGACGACGAAACGTTAGAATTTGTTGAATAAAATGATGAAAGAGAGTAGAAAATTTTAAGGGGTTGCAAATAAAAAACTTTTAATTTTATAATTATTAACTTTTTAATTATATTTTTTAATATATATGTGAATTTTTACAATTTGAACAAAAAAAGAATACTTTTTCATTTGCTATATGGTGTTAAAATATCTTGGGAAAAGAAACGAATTCAAGGTAATGAAAAAAGAAGCTTTATGTTTTAAAATGTGACAATTTAAAGTATTGACAATATTTCATTTAAATTAATTACGATGCAAAACTGACTCCACGAGAACAATTTATATTCGAATAGTGAATATAATAGAACAAGGTCATACAATTGTTTTTGAAAAGCCAAAACATCCTACAGAGCAGTACATATTTTGTTTTTCCTCTGCTCTGCGTGCAAACACTCGATAAAATATTTATTATCAATGTTAAAAATCCACGTGTGCGTTCAGTTTTGGTGGTAGAAGGACAAAAATCGGAAATCAGTCGAGATTGAACAGTATTCGAACACTTTTCTCGCAATGGAGCAAACCTGGAGAAAAAAAAACGGAAGCATCATTTTTATCGTTCGCAAATGGTCGCCGTTGGACGTTCCAGTTCTCTCCGCTTTCAAAACAGTAGCCACGGGACAGGTTAAGAAAGAAAAAAAGGGGGAAAAAAGGAATCTAGAAAGTCAAGCGCGACAGCTCGATCCATCGAGTGTCATCCGATCTTCGACGGGGAATTCTTACGCTCCGTTGGATCGAACGCCAACGACGAATAAGCGAATTTTGAATTGTAAATGCGTTTGGCGAATTACTCCCGCGCCAGCAACTAACAAAAAAAAAAACAATCGTATCATTCACGTCCACGGTGTTGATGTATCGTTGCACATTGTCCCATTATCCGATGCAGTGAAATCTGGTGACCGTTCTAATGTTCGAAATCGATCGAGAAACGTCGATGTAGCGCACCTCGCGTCGCTCGGATTCCAAAACCAATCGATTGGAAATTATCTCCACGACCGGCTGCCTCCGATCGGCCACGGAAATTTCAACGGCGAACGAATGATACGATGGAACCACCGCGAGCCCGAAAACTCGCAATTTTGATTGAAACAAGATACACACCCGGTGCATGCGGCTCGCGTAAAGATTCGATATAGGAAAGTCGTATATCATTAACCCGACACGCGAATAGATTTTTATCGCTCGTAGGTTGCTACGAGGGGCTACTTTATACGAGCGTACTCCGAGTGCTGAACATAATTCGCTTTCTTCCCCGTGTACCCTGCTCTCGTGGCCCCTCGACGCGCAATAAGCCTTGCTCGCCTCTCATTTTTCATCCTCCGGTAGCGTGTATCTCCACCGTCTCTCTCAGAAGGCGACTCCAACGGGAAACACCTACCGGTGCTACGTGTTTCCTGCCAACCCTTCGGACATCCGCTCTACACCTCTTGTTTCACTCTTCCTTCTTTTTTTCTCTTTTCGTTTCCGATTTTCCTTCCCATCGTTCGAACCGGAACCAGCTTGCGTTGCACGACACACGATCCGTCCGTGGTAGCTCTAGAAATATCTCGAAAGATGTACGTATGTACGTGTGCTTTCCCCTTTTACGAGCGAATCGGCAATTTCGTGGAAACACCGAGACCGCGTGCACGGTATTCCACGTTTTTCTTCGAGGCAGTCGAGATATACCACGATTAAGATTTCCAGTCCACATTTTCTCGGATATCCATTAATTTGACCATCCAGGCGTCCACGGCACGTAAACTTTTGCACTCGACTGATTTTACACAACTCCTCGATACACATGGAAGCTACGATACACACAGTTCGAGTGTCGCGTGTCGTTGCGGAAAAGTAGGTCGAGCGCAATGAAGTAAATCGGTAATCGGATGTAATTAAACTACCGTTTAGTGGAGCAGTCGATTGACGATCAAGAGAGAGACCGTAGCTTTCGGATACACGACGTTATACACGGTGTTCCTACTTTTTTTCGCCGCAGGAAATAAGAAAGAAACGTCGATCAAAAATTCTTCGTTAACCCCTTGCGCTGGCAACTGTTTCGCGGACCATAACGAGTGACCGAACCGTATACAATAATTCGTCGCTTTCTTTTTCTTTTGAACTCGTCAACATGATAGATCACTGGATAGAAATTATTAAGAAATAATAAACTTGTCACTTGTTTTGCCTGGATTACATTTAAATATACTTAAAACTGAGAAAATGTCGCAATTTGGGACAAATGTTCTCGACGTGCATAGCACGTCATTCCAACGCAAGAGGTTAACACTAAGTTGGTAATACTCGTTGGTAATAGAAACTATCAAGAAGTAATAAACTTGTCATTTGTTTTGTCTAGGTTGCATTTAAATATACTTAAAATTGAGAAAATATTGCAAAATATTGAGACGAGGAATTCTCGACGTGCGTGGCACGTCATTCCAGCTCAAGAGGTTGAGGAACTGTAATGAAAATTCGAAGAGTTGACGATGATTCGTCTACATTAGTTCCATTTCAAAATGTTGTCCATTTTTATGAACACAGACTCGATATCTATCGAAAGTTGAATTTATTACAGTTTCGAATTTCCAGTTCATTTGCTTTCGTTTCGTCAAACGCATTGTAAATAAATTCTTTGTACTAATTCTTCACGCGTATTAACTTTTGTTTCAATACTCACCACAAATATCAGTGGTGTAAGATCAGCTCCTCGATCTATCCATCTTTGTGGATAACCTTGACTTAGCTATTGTCGCATCTACGTACAACCATCTAACTGTATCCACAGATTTCATCGAGAGAATTGAGAATCTTCCAAAATTGCTCTATTGTTATTTTCATCACGAATCGTTTTATATTCCGCTTGTTCTCTCACTCTGTGAAATGTATGTCACTCTCTCGTAATTGTTCAATTCGCAATTGTTCACGAGCTTTGTTATTTCAAATTCTCGTTATAGTTCCTTAAGGAAGAATTTTCGAGCATTTGTTTGTGTGACATTTTTTTTTTTTATTTTCACTCGTAGAATCTACTATACGCAAAAATACGCCGGACACCCTGTATGTATGTGTACAGGTATGTATTCCTTTGTGTAAGCAACCACGGATTTCCATACGACTTTCTTTTAGTTTATCGCTTTTCCTGACCGATAGGATCAGTTGGCTCGTTTCTCGCGTTCCGGTTTCCTTCTATTTATCCGCGGAGATTGTGTCGTCTTCGTCGTCATACATCCTCCGAATGGCGGAATTTTATTCGGCCTCTTTTCGTGCGCCTCTTCAACCCATTGTGCGACCAACCTCCTTGCACGCACATGGAAAAACCATCTTTGCCTCCACGTATATTATGCATTGCAGAATTCTAGATGATTGCACATAGATTTGCAGCAACATTTAACGCAACGCAATGTCCTATTTCTACTTTTTTTTTTCGCAGTTCGAGATTTTCTTAGATATTCATTCTTCAAACTTTAAATATTTCAAACCTTACACGTAAGTTTCAGAAAAAAAATTTAACAATTGGAAGCGCAAAAATTGGGGAAACTTTATTGTTGAAATTTTATATACGAATGTTTCCGAAATCGTGTGTAACTACGTGTAAAAAAAAATACGTGTCGAAACAAAAAGAATAAAATTTTTCCAGATGAAATTTTTCATATCGTTTTTGAGAATATCGAGTTTGAAAATTTATCAAATATATGTGAATTTAATTAATTCTAGATGTAATAGAAAAGAATGATTGATAGAAGGTTATTCTACGTGCAAAAATAATGTGTAAAATAAAATTTTTTCATTTACAGCTTCATTTTTAAGAAAATAGACTGAATGTGTTTCGTTAGAAGTTGTCTTGATGCAAATTTAATAAATTTGAAACTCGATGATCTCGAAAACAAAACATTTTTAAGAAAAAATTTTATTCTGTATTTCTTACTTATGAAACGTAAAATAATCTGCTGTTATTTATTCTTTTTATCTGTTAATTATTTTTTATTATTATTTTATCCTGTTGATTATTATTTTCACGTCTAGAATTATCTAAATTCAAAAATAAATTTTCAAATAATGAAATGTAAAGACAATAATGACAGTAATGACAATATAAAGAGATATTTGAAAAAATATTGAGAAAGCACATACTAAAGAATAAATCATTGATATGATAATAATTCTTGTGAGTCAGATTTCTCTACTTTTGTAGTGAAAACAAATTTTTCATTAATTTCTAGTATCTTGTTGCGAGAACCAAGCAAATATTAGAAACAATTCGTTACATTTTTTTTTAAATTTCATAGCAATGTCTCGCACAGTAAAATATTAGCATGATTCTTTCTTGACTCTCACTTTCAAAATCCGAATTTACCTTTACGTTGTATAATTGTTCAGAAGATAAAAAAAATGCCATTCTTACAGTCGAATAAACTGATATTTTTTGTTACAACGAATGGAAAATTTTCAATCGATAAAAATAAGTATAGAACGCGCGTAATATGCAAAAGTAGAAAATAATTCAAACTGAAATATCGGTTAGAGAATGATTTGTTATTGAGATCGTTTTCTCCAGTGGGAATTAATCTTGGAGAAACGATACAAATGACGCGTCACTTGGGATCAAAAAACGACTTCCGGAACTTCCGGATTTACGTAAAGTAGTGTAAACGATCTCGAGTCCCCCGCGTCTTTCTTGGCACATAACGCCGAGTTGCTGAACTTCCGGTATTCGGAGGCGGTTTTGCGCCGGTACGATAAAAAGCGCTGGATGATCTAAAAGCTTCAGGGATTCCAACAAGTAAAGAACACGTTTAATTATTCTGAAATCCCATAACGTGGTTATTATCAAAGGCGCTGTCGTGCCATTAAAAAGTTGGGGCTCTTCTTGTCCGCGATTGCGGAAGAGCATCGAAGAAACGAATCTCTCCCGTGATGGAAAAAGTTGCACAAAACTTCTTCCGTATCTACCTTTGACAACGTGGATTTTGATATCGAAAAACTTAGAATAAATTGATGTAGACAGAGCAGAACTTTTTCGCTCGAGATTCTCGTTTCTGAGAGAATCAAGTTTGAAAAGTTATCGAGCCCGCGGACATCTTAAATCTTTGAGAATGTGCACTCACGTTTTATTCTTTCATATTACTGCTTGAATTATTAAAAATGTCACGCTTGTTGACGCGTACAAATCGTTACTCCTCAAAGATCAAAGTGTCACGGACCGATGCTTGTTCCTTTTGACCACGCGTTCCGCCACACCCTGTATATGTCACGCGTAGAAATATTTATTGTCTCTACACCGCGATTTTATCAAAGATACTCACTGTAGTTTTTGAACTACGGGCACGAGAGAACGGAGCATCGCGTTTTAATCAAAATGGAGATAGACAAACGTCGCTCCGGCAAACTCGAAACCAATTATCGAATCGTACGAGCGAGTGACCGAATTGAATTCGCTCGCGATATTCGAGAGTCAGCGAAACAATTTTCGGCCAATGATCTTTTCTCGTCGGTGAACCGATGGGAGAATGAATTAAAATGGAATACGATGGATTCGCGGGCAGAAAACGACGAGATCAAACAATCGAGATAGAAGACGACGAAGCGGAATTTTTTTTTAACCACTTGCGCTGGCAACTGATTGCGGACCATAACGAGCGACCAAATCATATATAATAATTTGCCGCCTTCTTTTTGAACTCGTCGGTATGATATCACTGGATAGAAATTATTGAGAAGAAATAAATTTATTATTTGTTTTTCCTGGGTTATACTTAAATATATACTTAAAGCTGAGAAAATATTGCAAAATATTGAGACAAGAAATTCTCGACGTGCGTGGCACGTCATTCCAGCGCAAGAGGTTAAGAGCGAAGAGTCGGATCCGCCGGTCAAAGAGAAACCACTGGCACCGGCTCATCCAAAGTCGCGTCACGCGATGAAGATGTTCTCGGTGCATAAAACGTTTCTCAGAGACGCGTGAGGTCCTCGGGGTACACGAAGGGGCGTCTCTCTCTTGGTCTCTAGCGAGGTGTCTACCAGGAACAGGGATAAAGGAGGGAGAGACAAAGAGGACCCTATTAAAATTCGAGCAAACAAACCGGCTGTTCGGCGAGAGAGATGTGGCGAGGATAAAAACAAACGGAAGAACCAGTCCATCGGGTTTCTTGTCCAGCCTGGACACGGGTCTCTCTCTCTCTCTCTCTCACTCTCTCTCTCTCTCACTCTCTCTCCGAAAAGGCACATTCTCACGACTTTTCGTGTCTACCAACGATCGACCACCGGTTCGATTTCCAACTCCATCCACGGCGAACGATATCGAGGTGGATACGATAATTTCTCGGGCAACGAACTGACAGTCTTGGTGGAAGACAATCGTCAGATATCTTTTGTCCTTTCGCGTTTCTTTCTTTTTTTTTTCCTCCAAATTCGTGGTTCGTACGTCGTTTGAAATTCCCGAGACGAAGTCAGCGATGTTTGCCGTGCAGGCAAAAACTTGCCGGAAGAGATACCGGGGGGAGGGCCTCTTTCTTCGGTCTGTATTGTCTCGAAACTCATCGACGATACGGCTGGCTCCGCGTTATTAACCGATCGTTTCACGATCCTTTTCCCGAGTCTTCTACTCGTACGCACGATCGAGAAGCTCGCGTCCGAATGTTGTTCGCCGATCGAGATGCCTCCAAGCGAATCGATTAACCTTTTTTCCCCTCCCTAACAGACTCCGAGTCGCTTTCTGGACCTTCGTGTTTCCTGTTCCTCGATGACTCGACTCGTCCGAGAGGTGAACGTTCTCGAGGGAAACGAGGACCGAATAGGACCGATTCTGTCTGAAATTACGAGCGATACGAGCTAAGTACCGAATTCTGTAGGGTCGATTTCCAGACAAACGAACAGCCGGCGAATGAGAAAGAGAAAAGAGCGGAGGGTGGAGCGAGAGTCAATTTACGGGCGAAGTTATTGCCAGCTTCTTCGCTCTGACCAATTTCTACACGCCAATTTTTACCGCAGTCGCCCGAAAACGGTCAGAAGGCAGAAAGTATCAGTGGGTTAAGGTCGACGGGCTACATCCGCGTGGGCGTCCCGATCATTTCTATAAATATTTATGAAAATTTAAAACGCTTGCTGGATCGTCGTTTCCACAGCTACAGCTACACGGTGCTGTCGATTACAACGATCGATTTATCGGACAGTTTTTTTTTTTCTTTTTCCAATTCAATTGGTGTAATACGAATATATCATGGAAATCGCCGAATTTGAATTTTAAATTTCTACAAAAAAAAAAAAAAGAGAATATGGATGTTCGTTCAGAACAAATATTACAGCAAATGTAACTGCGCTTTTTAGAAATTTTTCATGAGAAACAAAAGCTTTGTTAGACAATACATTGTCTTTTACTATTTTGATTTTTATCTTTTTCGACAAAAAGCGACTTTTTCCCAAAAAACGACTTGATTTTCTCATCAGCAGTGAAATTTAGCAAACCAATTCTGACGCTGTCGTTTGAAGGCTTGTTCGATAATTTTTTATGAGCTTGTACGGCAAACCGTTCCTTTTCGATTTTAAAATCGGCGTCAAACGAGCAATCGTCGGTAAGATTGCGCATTTTCTTTTTTCAAAGCAAGCTTGAACAATCAGATCAGAATGAATAAAGTTAGTTGCATTTTTAAGACATACGCGTTATATGCCCGTCCATTAGAAAAAAACGCAATTACTTTCTGACCACAACCCGATGTTTCAAGAATTTAATTTCTGCGTCACTGCGAATGATAGAAAAAGAGGTGAAAAGAAAAAAGAAAAAAGTCGAGAAAACAGGCGAGCGAAGTGAAACAAAGGGATTCGCCTTGAAACGAATGAGCGACAGTGCTTCTCTCTCTCTTTTCTGCAACAAACGTATGACGGCGCGGCGGTCGATTCGACGAGGCGGAGAGATTTCAAGGCGGAAGTCGAATCCTGGAAACCAGGACAACAGTGTCTCTCCTTGTGCCTTGCCGTCTTATTGTTTCTGACCACGTGAAACTGCAAACGGAGCAGCGGCTAGGTAATTTCAATTATGCCGGCCCGTTTAATTACCGACGTCAGAAGCGTATACGACGCCGCGCGACGCTTTTACAACTACACGCTACGCTATTAAAACGTGGGATAACCGTCGAACAATCCCTGCACCCCGCCGCTATAAATTTCGTTCTCTCCGTCTCTTTGCTCTCGATTCGCAGCCAACGGGTTAATTAGCATAGCTGACCTTTCACTCCGTCCCAAAACTCCGATACACGTACGTTTCGATCCGCGTAATTAAACTCGAAAATGCGTCGCGTTCTGTCGCAACGTCGACACAGTGTCTCAGCGAGTCGAATTTCAGTCGATGGCAGGCGTTGCTGTTTCGCCTGTTAAAGTCGCGCGCACCACGTTAATTAATATTGTCATCGAACACGAAACGGGACGAAAACGAAACGGCCGGCGGTTCTGCTATCGACAGCTGAACCCTAATTGCTGTCGGCTTGCTAGGTACGCATTATCGATATTAGAGCGATGGTTGCGCAAAACGAAAAGAAAGACGGAGAAATGACGACGGGGGATAATTACGCGAGAGACACGCAAACGCGTTTCGTTCTCCCCTATTCGCGGTGCTTGTTGCCCCTGTTAGACGCAGGGACAAAATTATCGGCCTTCCCCCCCCCCCCTCCACTCCCCTTCCTCCCGCCCCCCCCAAAGTGATCGTTTTAATGCGAGTTGCGTGTAACACGACCGAGCTTTCACGAGCGCGTAAAACGTTCCGCGGAACGAGTAATTGAATCGTGGTCTCGATCAGGGGTTGTCTGGGTGGTTATCATAGTCAGTGAAATTTGCAACTGGAAGCTGGGCTCACGTTGTCGAAGCATCAGTCGCAGTCAAGTGTCGAGAAGAGTCGAAATACCATTTCGATACGCGAAACGAATCGTATTGTTCGAATCTTTATTCGTCAAAACTTGAGCCATTTATTTTGAAAATAAGAGAGAAAATAACTTTTATCTAGAAAAATTGATGCAAACTTTCAAGAAGTATTTTTCTCAGTATAAATGATTCGCGTAATTTTTTATGCTACTTTCAATAAACATAAGCAATTAATTAACATAATTGAATAAACGATTTATAAAAATTGCCGACTTGCGTTAATTTTGTTCGATGTTTTATTAAAGTCATGTTCGACGAGACAGTAATTAAAAAAAATGAACGAATAAATTATATAATAAAAGTAATTTGTATAACGTATTTCATATAAAAGTTTATTCGAGCATTTTTTTCATTATAATTATTTATCTGTAAAAATTCATTTTGAAACGTAAGTAAATAATTTATATAACGTATTTCATATAAAAGTTTATTCTAACAGGAGTGATTGAGTCTTCATTTCATTTTGTTTTAAATTTGTAAAACAACTATTGTGATAAATTGAGGATATATAAAGAAGCAAATCCATCATATATCTTTATATTTTGCTATAGTAACAGAATGAGCAAAGGATCTATTTCTATTTGTGAATGTCTTTCTCTTTTCGGTGGCAAGTCCAAAGTTAGAAATTCTGCTTTTTCATCTAGAGCTGGTTTTTATAAAATATTTTGTAAGGAATATGACGAAACCTCATCTGTTGAATTTCTAGATAACTGACGTTAACGAACCGCCATTTTTCGTTACTGCAAAGTGACTTAGGCTAATTTTGTCATTCCGTAAATTGTCTAAAATTCTATCGACAAAGTCTCAGTGGTTTCTGACGTATTGTTTGAAAATGAAAAGATCACGTAGAATTGCAATTAATCTAATCATCTGACTTGATCTTTTTGAAACAACGCGACTTGCGCCGCTTTTAAGATGAACGGCACGTTTAGCGAAAAAACTTCTCGCGCTCGAATTTTATGATTTCCCGTTGCAAGTTAAATATTCGCCCTTGCACGTTTGACGCGCAATGGGGACTTGATAAGATTGCATTCTGCAAGGTAATCGTGATCAGCGCCACGTAACGCAACGTGACCTCTCGATGACTTGAACACGCGGCATCGAAAGAAAAATCTCTCTCTCTCTCTCTCTCTCTCTCTCTCTCTCTGCCTCTGTGGTAATCAGTTCGATGACTGTACTATAGATCTTTGATCGTCGAACGAGCGTGACGCAGCTGTCGAGTGCAGCTACAGTTATCAAGGGAACTAGCCACAGCATAATGGCAACCGGTTACGATATTCTACCGTGCACACTATGCTCGAAACATTGTTGTGGCACGTATTGTTTCGCGAGGCGAATCGGATATTGATTCGCAAATATAATTGTCCTCGGTTTAATGGCTTGCTGAAACTTTAAGCGCACGCTTGTGTCGAACGTGTCAACCTGTCGGAAGCGGAGAGTCATTTCAGCCGATGTTACAGCGATCGGAAAGGGAAAATTACAGGTAAATATGAGATGGTGGATGACGCGAGCGGCAATTATTCAGCTGGTTATTAAACCGGAAAAGAAGTAAGTTTCCTGGGTGAGAATTAAACCTTCGGAACGGGCTTCCATTCATAGACGGGTAAAGGAACTCGAGTACCAAGCAATGCCAAGTAACGTTTTAATTACTCGCAATCAGTAAGAGGGAACGCGTACACTCCGATAATTTTCGCATCGACGAGCGAAAACGTCCGTACGATATTCCCTCCTTAACGGAACAACAGCGTTTCTTGAAACAATTATCTCGTTATCTCGCAATTATCGAACCATCGAAACGAGAAAAATTTTACATTTCATTCTTTTTTCAATTTTTCTTTGGAAACTATTATATTACCTTTACCTAGAATTATATACAGAAATAAAGTTGGGCATTAGAATTAATCGATTAAAACTTTTTAGTTTGATTGACTTATTCATGTTTACGATTGATTAAATTAGTCGTCGATTAAAAAATATTAATTGTCGAAAAATCAGCGATTGATCTAATCGATTAAGCGTATTAAAAATTGTTAAAGGTAGATTTCGAGAAATTGTTTCAAAATTCATTTGTGTTTATTAAAAGAATAGACAAGTGTTCAATTGCACTACTCTATCGAAACAATAATGACCAGCTAATGTTAACACTTTACAATTACTCTTGATGTTTAACGAATATTTTATCCAGAGCGGCAAGGTACTTGAATTTAAATGTTTGTTCAATTCAAAAAATTACCGAAACGTTTATTATTATATAAAAAGGACCATAATTTAATTGTCGACATTGATAAAAAAAATTACGAAGGTCTTTTTTAATAATACGAAAAGACCCGCGAATAATTAAGCTGTTTGCATTGTAGATGTTTTATTTGGATGTTATAATACAAACACCTAGCAAAAATTCGATATATCCCTATAAAATAAAATTAAAAAAAAATTACTAATTAATTGTATTTGTTATTCGCCAGATATAAAAACATTATCTTTACTTAAAAAAAAAAAAAAAAAGGAGACATAGTACTTTTAAAATATACTGTATATCAAAATTGTTCATTTCCTATCGAGTTTGAGAATTTAAATGCCTCCAAGAACATTAAAAAATGCTTTTCGTGACTAAGTCTACCATGGGCTCTGAAGATAGAATTTACAACGACTTCTTAAAACTTGTAGCACATTTTATTAAACTTTGAAGTTTAGAGTTGGATTAAGGTTAGGAATTTTTGTCGTTTAATTCTAATGTTAAAGAAAAATCGTACAGCAAATTTCAAGGAGTTGATGCAGAGGGCAGATCTTCAAGACCATGGTAGATCTGTGAGAAAATTTTGTCAGTGATTTTGAAAGCATTTAAATTTCTACACTTTTTTTTTACAACAAAAATATCCTTGCTTGTTTACTTGCTGCATGATGCGAAAACGGAAAAGAAGAACTCAAGGTTAGTAGAGAAGAAATTCCACGCTTTGAAACGAGGCCAATTGGATTCTTGTTTGACGATTTTGTTTCACGAAGCTCGAACAGTTTAAAGTATCGATATCGACATTTTTATCGAGCCTGTATCAACGAAAGAAACGATTTATCTGATTGGTCCGCTTCAAAATCGGTTTGCGATTAGGCAGATATTTTGAAAAGCACACCAAATAGAAAAGAACATTCCCAAGTTCCTCTCTCAACATTGTAAAGTTGATATACTACATATATCGAGTTGATATGATTGAAAATGTAAAATTTGGAAAATTTCCCCTCGTCGATCAAATTTGTTTCGTTTGACACGCAAATTTCTACCTCGACGTATTGTTGAGTAACTAGGTCGAACCACTGTGATGTCGCTGTAAACGCGGCTCACTGTGTGTTTCTGCTTATATCGTGATTATGTAGTAAAGAATCACGAGTATCATGGGAATAGGAAATGTAACGTAGACTAGAGAAAAAAGTGTGTACTCCAGGAAGCTTTCTTCTTATTACGAGAGGATGAGGTAACTAGAGCGTTACGTGCCGTCAAGTGGTTGCGGTTTTAATTGCGAGGAAACGCACAATGAACGAACGCAAGATTGGCACGGAAACAAAGTGGTTTGTTTCGTTCGGCCACGCTTCTTCCCTCGACAAGAAGCGGAACGAATTCTCTGTAACTTCTTGTCTTTGATGTTCAACCCTTTGAACCCTTTGCATGTCACGCTGGAAATGACAACACAAATTTGCTGTAAACGCTTGGTAATTGTTTTAAAGATTATCGCGCTTTAAAAAGTTTTGTAAAAAAATAATAACAAATAATGACAAATAAATTATATAATAATAATAATAAATAAAAAACATTGAACTCTACTGCTATACATTAATTTACTTTAAAATAAATAATACAGGTGGGCGCGCTATAATTTGCTATAAATGCTTGGTTTTAAAAATTATCGCGCTTTAAAAAGTTATGTGAAAAGTAAATTATACAATAATAATAACAAATAATGACAAATAAATTATATAATAATAATAATAAATAAAAAACATTGAACTTATCGCTATACATTAATTTACTTTAAAATAAATATAGGTGGACAATAAATTGAAAACAAATTACGTTGTATTGTAATGCTACGTTGTCACAGAAATTATTTCGCCGAACATTCAGCGAATTATCGCGGAATATGTGGAATGAAGACGGCGTGACGAAGATTCGATTAAAAAACATTACTTTTCACAGAGGAACGATTAACGAGCGATCGAGTGTACGAGTAACGAGCAGCTCCATTCGAGGGAGCTTCAAGAATGTTGGGGGTCCCACGGAACTCGGATTTAATTGCTTCGTTATTGTTCTGCATATTTTCAGTCGGACGAACGATGAATGAAAACGAAGCGGGCTGTGAATAGTGTTTCCGCGATCGTCAACCACACCGCGAGTATATAAAGATCGTCGTTGCGAATCTGTATTTAATGTCGCGTCTCTTGGCCGCGTTTCAAGGCCGGTTCTTGTAAAAACGTAGAGGAAAAACCTCGTTACGCAATGGTCGTTCACGGTGTCGCAATTAATCTTCCCGTTAAAGGAGATAATGACCAAAGGAGAGTCGATTAGTCTCGTTGATTAATACGTCGCTGATAACAGCTGATCGATTAACTCTCGATTAAACGCGCCCTTACCGATGCTCGAGCGTTTCCAACAGCCTCTTGTTTCGACAGCGTAACAATAACGGTGGAAACCTTGAAACGTTAACGTTGAAACCTTACGGAACGATTCGTTACGCACTCTAACGATATTATATAAAACATATAATGCGAAATACTGTGAAATTTGTTCAATCCTTCGAACTCGTTTCGTTTTCAATGTTGTTGCGCGTTCGTTTGTATTTATTTTAAGATGAACTAATGTATGGGGGTAACATTCAACGTTTTTATCACTGAAAGTGATTTTAGCGGGATAACCCAGAAAATTGGGCCTCTTCAGGTGCAACGCTAATGCGACGAAAATTAGCGATTGGTTGATTCGGGTCACGTGATTCGCGAAGGGGCGTGAGATAGACCTCGAGTAGGAGTGGCGTTGTTTGGTACTGAGCGATCGCGCCTGTAATTTGTTTTGTATCGATTGAAATGTTTGCATGTCAATAAAATTTTATGGCCAAAATGTCGTCTTCGTTTCCTAGTCAGAACAGTTGCTTCTGGGCCTTACAGTGAGACGAATCGTATTGGAGTACAAGTCGTTTTTTATTTATTCATTTATTATTATCATACAATTTATTTTTTATAATATTTCAAGGTGTGATAATTTTTAAAACAATTTATACAATTTTGTAGCAAATTTGTCTTACGTCTAACGTAGAATTAAACATCTATCTGATCGTTCCATTTAAAAAACTGTAGATGATATATGTATATTAATTATACCGATGAACAAATCGAAAAACAGTTTAATCGAAAGAGGTAATCGAAAGTACAGTGAATCTGGTTAACTCGGATACTAAATGTTCAAACTGTTATTATTTTGCAAGAGATCGTGCAATAGTGAACTCGGGCTTATTTCAAAACTTTAAACCAATTTAAACAGTTTAAATAGTGTAGATTATCGATAATTTTTTATCGAACGAATACTCTTGTCTGCCTAAGTGACAACGAAAGAAACGGTTTATCTGATTCAAGATCGATTTCCGAACGTGCAAATACTTCGAAAAGCGCGCTGAGTAGAAGGGAATTTTTTCAAGTTTCTTTCAACGTTGCAAAGTTGAGACACATGGGCGTGTCGGGTCGGAAAATGCAAATAAATTTGAGAAACTTTCCCCTATCGATCAAACTCGTTCCATTTAACTTCCACAAATTTCTACCTCAACGTATACCAATCTCATCTTCGGTGATCGATCAGTAGCAACTTTCGAGTTCGGGCATCCGAATTTTTTTACACGTTGCGGACGAGGGTGAAACGCGAGGTTTCCCGATCTTTCGGATCGATCGTTACGGTGAATCCGGCCGCGACGAATGCGGCGGTAAGACACGTGAAAGCCGTCGACAACGCGGAATAAAATGAGATCGCGTGGGAGAAGATCTCGTAAACACGAAATGTACAAGACTCTGATCATGCAACCGCATAAAGGCATTCTGGTCGCTTCCTGGTTAGATAGAACATCGTGGCCAAGGAACGGCGAGCATCCTGAGCTTATCTCAAATTTACGTACACGAGTGTCGGCCTCTAACCTTGCATTTTTCATTCGATCGATCGCTTATTTTATTCGAAACTCGCGATAGCGTAGAAATTTCCCGTTTCAATTTGCGACACTATCGATATTCTGCACATTAGAAGTGCGCAAGATCCCAATAGGTTTACCGCGAATTGTCGATAATTTTCGGGTTTCACGGGATTTCCGTGTGTGTCTGGATTTTTGGAGATTTCGAAGATTTTGAAAATCCCGAAGACCCGACTGATGTTTCGGAACACGTTTCTCGTGAATACCGAGATTTGGAATTTTTCAGTTTTCCTGACACTTTCGAAGAACAAATTATTCATTATTATCACTGAAAGTGATTTTAGCGGGGGTAATCCAGAAAATCGGGCCTCTTCAGGTGCAACGCTAATGCAACGAAAATTAGCGATTGATTGATTTGGGTCACGTGATTCGTGAAGGGGCGTGGAGTAGACCTCGAGTAGGAGTGGCGTTGTCTGGTACCTGTAATTTGTTTTGCATCGATTGAAATGTTTGCATGTCAATAAAATTTTATGGCAAAAAAGTCGTCTTCATTTCCTAGTCAGAACAGTTGCTTCTGGGCCTTTCAGTGAGACCAATCGTACTGGGGTACAAGTCGTGCAGTTTTTTTATTTATTTGGTATTACTTCGTTATATTAGTGTTAAAATATATAGTATATAATTATAATTATTTTATTGTGAATGATCCTAATATTGAACGATCTGCACGATTTGTCTGCAAATATTTTAAAAAATTGTATGGTTCGCTATAAAGAACTGTTGAAAGAAAAAACAAAAACACGATACGATAACAAAGAAGACAATTCGAGCGATGATAGCGATGTTATTTCTCTTGTAAATAGAAAAAGAATTCACTCTATTATAGAAAGCGATAACGAATAGAATTGAGATTTCTTAAAAAGATGTTAACTTTTTTTTATTCTCTTTTTCATTGATTTTTTTCACACGATTTCGTTTTATACGATACAGATTTCCCAAAGTAGCCTCGTGAATAACCGATCGGAAAGTGATTCTACATGTAAAACTAAGTTGAAAAGAGAACACGAAATATTTTCATCCGAGATCTCGTTTTCAAGAAAATTCACCTACAATTTTCTGCAACTGTTAAGTTTATTTAAATTTATCTATCTCATCTTGTACTTTGTCTGTCTTCATCTCACTTATCTTATGGTTTATCCGTATTACGTATTACTCTTATCTTTCATCTCAACGTCTGTGCTCACTGTACTTTTTCTTTTTCTTCTCTTTTTTGAAAGGATTTTCCCGTATTTCGACAAATTAAGTTAAAATTAATTCTAAGCATCTCCCAAGTGTGCTTGAATTAAATTAAATTCCGAGCTGTATAGAAACGAGTGATCGGATTATTACGTGGAAAAATAAAATACAATTTCTCCATGAGAAAATTCAACTCGTACTTGTACCGAGGCAATCTTTTCCCACTTTTCAAAGTCTATTCCCTTGAAAATAAAATCTTGAACGGAAAAATTTCACAGTCTACTTATCTCGCGTCGACAAATTTTCAAACTCGATTTCCTCGAAAATGAAGAATGCTTAATGAAACATTTTTATTCTTTCTTTCGACTAATTAGAATTGTCTTCCAGTCATTTATCCACGAACAGTGAAACACCTTGTACGGTATCAACTAAAAAATTGGCAACACAGAGCACTAGCCATCGAATGGAATGGCTAATTTCACGAAGAATCGTTTCCACGGCGAGACCGAGTCTTCGGCAAACGTTAATGACGCAAGGATTTACTCGATAGAGGATCGAGCTTTTTTACGCTTGATAATGACGATATTTAACAGCCATTGGCGAGAGGGACCAGGCGTAATTTCGAACGGTGAACGCGGCAATAAACGTTTTGCACGCGCACCCCCGCCCACGCCTTCAAAGTCATCTCACCGTATTAAATTAAAATGCCTGGCTGAACGTCGGCTGAACTGTCACGAGCCACAGTTTCACGTGGGAGTGGAATATCACCGTGATTGATTGTGAATCCCTGATGCGTCTCGTCAATAACGAGCGATACCTTCCGGTATACGGACGAACGCTGTTTGCTCGTTTGCCGCAACGAAACCAGGCTCTCGCTCGTCCGATGGTCGGAGAATTAACACGCTCCTGGGTAACGAGTACACGGTCTACATCGTGTCCCACCTCCACGCCACGGTTGTCGGAATTTGTTGAGAAAGAGCTGGGGTCTGTTCTGTGATTAACTCTCGACATGTCGTGCAAATGAAATCAGCGGTGGATACTTTATATTCTTGCGCACTATCGTTGTCCTTCCTGCCAAAGGATAATTGCGCTTATAAGTCGCTTTATAAGTCGAACCTTGTGCCCTTACAACGCAAAGTTAACTGCTAGGTCTTCAACAATCTAACTGTAACCATCAAGTATCAACTGATAATTAAGAATGAAGATGGGTTGATGAATCAATGCTTCAACGCTTTGAGAAAAAACTGCACGACTTGTACTCCAGTACGATTCGTCTCAGGGAAAGGCCCAGAAGCAACTGTTCTGATTAGGAAATGAAGACGACTTTTTTGCCATAAAATTTTATTGATACGCAAACATTTGAATCGATACAAAACAAATTACAGGTACCAGACAACGCCACTCCTACTCGAAGTCTATCTCACGCCCCCTAGCGAATCACGTGACCCAAATCAACCAATCGCTAATTTTCGTTGCATTGGCGTTGCACCTGAAAAGGCCCGATTTTCTGGGTTACACCCGTTAAAATTACTTTCAGTGATAAAAAAATCGTGAAGTTTTGGTATATGATCGTGAGATTTCTTTTAAAACGGAGTCCAAAATGTATCATCGTATACAGGCTATTCTGTTTATCTCGTAAAATGGAAATATTTTGTGAAAGATTGAGGTTGTAAAAGAAAATGTCCGTACAAAGTTTGTGTGATGTCCTTAAATGTTCCTAGAAAAGATATTATCTGGTATTAATGATACTTTTGTAAGTGGAATGTAGTAGAGAAAATTTTTAAAAAACAGATTCATTTGAGTATTGTCTATAAAAAGAAGCTATTAACTTATTTACTGTCGAAAAACCATTGATCTCGAAGATATTTTCTCTTTAATTTTGTGAAACCTGTTATATGAACAGTATTCCCGTATTTATATTGTCCTTATCTTTCATGCCACGAATTTTGCAAAATTAAGGTGAAAATATCTCTTAAACTAATGGTTGATACTTTTTTTTATACAGACCATTACTGCCTTCAAAATTATATGATTTTATGTAAAAGATCAAGGACATCTTGAAATGTCCTCCATCTACAAAAATACCATTAATACTTAGAACCACCGGTCCTTAATATGTACAAATATTTTAGATATAAATCATTACAATTTGAATAATAATAATAATCAGAATAAATCTAGACAGAAATCAATATTAATTTTAGCAAAAGTTTTAACAATTGTAAAAAAAGAAACTTTGAAATCCGTCATATTGAAGTGATTTTATTAACATAACGTGCCTCTTTATATCAAACGTTCTCTTTGTAACTTCGATACGAGATATTTGTATTTTGCGAAATAAACAGAACACCCTGTAGACATAACTGCTATGAAACTTACCGAACATCCCTGCCTTATTCGTACTCTTCGCAAACGTTGTAAGCTTCTGTTCGTAATTTCATCGACGTCGTGTGTTTCTCTGAAACGTCTATTAAGAATTAGTAACAGACGCCCATAAAATTGCTTCGTAATCCATTCGAGATTCCTCTTTCCAAATACCCATCAATGTATGGTGCATATTACATCAGAAAAAGGGATGCGTTTTCATGGATCATCGAACTTTTTCTCTTGTAGATTGGTACATTATGCAAGCAAGGCACCAACGATCGTCTCTATCGATCGATTCGCGTACGTTCTCATGAAAATTTCGTATCTTTACAACAAACACCGCGTGGAATATTGCATCAATCAATTTTTGAAACAGCGTAACGCGCTTTCGTTAAATTTATTTTTCACCTCGTATTCTGGAAACTTTTGGTCTGCACCTTCGTCAATCCCGGAAACGTTTAAATCGAATGAAATGTTCAGAGCACTTCTCTTCCTCTTTTCCTTTCTCCAATTGCTTTTATTTCGCGTCACTCCTCCGTCGTCATTTCTTTTTATTCTGCTTCTTCTGCTCTGAGCGGTAAATTTACGGAGATTCTTTATTGATGGACTATATATACTTTTCTGACTATATTGTCTACAAATATTTATAAGAATATGTATCACATGTATTATACATCGGATGTGTCATGTATGATCAAAGTTAAAACTGACGATTATATCGAAAAATATTTCAAAGGAGATTTTGTCCCATTTTTAGGATTTAATTGATTTAATGTAATTTGTTATTTCAGTCAGAAGAGAATGCATATTTTTTAAAAAGAGAAACACGACTGATTTATTTCGGTATAAGTAAAAAAATTACTTTATACTACAATATTAATAGTTCGGCAGATATTTTAGTCTTAATTTTGCGAAGACAAGGAGAGACAAAAATATTGTCTCTTCCTTGCAAAGTAACAATTAAAACGTCTGCTGCACTAATTTGGTTTTCCAGCATGCATAAGTTAACACTTTTTTCATAGAATACTGATTTTCATAGAAATATTATTTTATTTATACTTTACACTCTTTATTTATCTATACAAACTTATTTATATGTTTATTTACTACACACACTTTATTTATTTATACACACTTATTTATATGTATCTATGTTATTATCTATATTACTATTTTATAATATAATCTATTTAATGAAGATATAATAGGATATAATTAAAAATGCTATTGTTCTAACGATGTTTGATATACCAAACTACAACTAAAACTTTGGTCTCTCAGTTGCTCTCTTGAGTTGATCGAATGAACTTACTGAATAAATGAGAAAATGAAACTTTCTCTTCCTTCTTCCGGGATTTTCTCCAAAATGGAGCGGAAACGTCCAAATCTCTAGGGACTTTTTTCCCTCAGTTTGTCAATTTTCTACACACTCCCGAAATTTTGACGTTGAAATTTGGTTCACCCTGTAGAGCATGTCCATTTTAACTGTACTCGTGCTAACTGTATTTCTGTTTCAGATGAAAGTTACGATATATACAGTATCAAGGGGCGCATATTATTATGCTAGCCGTTTGACCTTAAATCAACATTGGCTACGAAAGTCACAGTCAAATTTTTAATCGTGATCCTATATTTTTTATTGCATAATCTTGGCGTTTTCAAAACTATAAAAATGCTTTATATGGATTTACAGTTGACATGCCGCCAGCATAATTTGGAATTGAAAGAAAAAAGGAATATGTGATATCAACATGATGTACGGTGCACCTTCACATTATATTTCAATGGTACAAAATTTTCAAAAATAGGTAGACTAGACGTGACACTGCAGTATTATGGAGATGAGTAAAACAATTAGTTTCTCAACTGTGTTGAGAATTACGAGAAAAAATAATTAATGTGTGTGCAAGAATAACAATATTAAAGAAAAAGTGAAAAAATAATTCCAAACCAGATTAGAGAAATGTATTAAGTTATCCCAAAAGTTTCTTTCGTTTTATTAACGAATAACATATGCGCAATATTTTACACTTTACATCATATTATTGAGTTATATACTATCCACTCTGATTTATTACTTCCCTCCATCTCTTTGGAAGCTTCATGTCGTCCTTCAAAAACTTCTGGGTTTTGTCAAGCGAAATATTATTCTAGGTGCATTCTCATGTTACTTGTTGAACCAAATTATTTGCTGGGAAAGTTTCATTTTCTAAATGAAAGTGACAGATGGAAAAAGGACAGGGGTAATATCTGGGAAACATGAAGAACGATGTAGAATAAGCCCGTTTGATTATTATCTATTTCTTTCATTAACTACCAGTAAAGTCCATTAGAGACATTCAAATGAACAGAAGAAGAAAAATAAAAATATTTTATACTACAATAGAGTATGCAAGCTTTTATTTAATCATTTAGATTCTTCAAAAGACATCGTTTTACATGTATAAAATTTCTAACAAAAATTATAAATTGGTTACTTTGACCACTCAGTTTTAGTAATTCTAGTGATAAATGATACGAAATGCATTTCTAACAACGTTTCGCTAGCAAATTTTATAAGGCTCTTAGAGTGACAGAGGAAGATAGTAAATATAATTCGATAATATGACGTGAAACATAAAATACATTTATTCACTAATAAAACGAAAGATGTTTCGAGATAACTTAATATTTTGATTAATAGAAGACATATTGAAGGATAGTCATTTGATTATATTATTTTGTTGCGCGTACGCAAATTGTTCTTTTTAGAGCTACTATGATGTGTAAGGTCTGAGAAACCACATTAGGTGCATTAGGAATAAAAAAATTCACAACGATAATTCTCCAATTTCTAACGAAATGGTAGAGTTGCGACATATGATTCCTCCTTTTTATCACTGAAAGTGATTTTAGCGGGGCTAATCCAGAAAATCGGGCCTCTTCAAGTGCAACGCTAATGCAACGAAAATTAGCGATTGGTTGATTTGGATCACGTGATTCATGAGGGGGCGTGGGGTAGACCTCGAATAGGAGTGGCGTTGTTTGGTACTGAGCGATCGCGTCTGTAATTTGTTTTGTATCGATTCAAATGTTTGCATATCAATAACATTTTATGGCAAAAAAGTCTTTATTTCCCAGCCAGAACAGTTGCTTCTGGGCCTTTCAGTGAGACGAATCGTACTGGGGTACAAGTCGTGCAGTTTTTATATACAAGTCCTGCGATGAGTAGAATAAGACGACAACAATAAAAAAACTCGACCTTGAAATTCAACGTCAAGATCAATTTTGCAGGAACTTTTTTCAACAAATCTCCACCGAGCTGAAGGTGCAGAAACTTCTGACCCCGTGGCAAAACATTATATCGTGCAAATCTCCCCGCGCTGTACATCGGCATGTTAACGTCAAACGCGTGTATCTTGATAACGGTTTATGCAGAAGCAGCAGCCTGCACGTCAGCTACAAGAATGTGCAATAAAAAGAACATAGGATTACGATTAAAAATTCGAACGTTGACCTTCGCAGCGTTCTCCAATTTTGACTCAAGGTGAAACAGCTATCCGCCATAATGGTCGCACGAATACACTTTCACACAAAATGGACAAAGCAACTCGAAAATCCCTAAAGTTAAAAAATTGAAATTCGCAGCGATAGTCAGACGAACGAGTCATTCACGTAGCTCAAAAATTGAGCTGAAATTTATGCAAAACTGACGAAACTTTCATTTCACCGCGTGGCGACCGATAACAACACGGTCGTGCAAACGAGGCGGGCAGAAACAGATTTACCGGCTTGAAGCACGCATTAAATTTACGTCCATCGCGATGTCGCGTTCTTTTCTTTTTTCTTTTTTTCTTTTTTTCTTTTCCACCAAGCTAGCCCTCCCACTCGCCTTTTATTTCAACTCGCGCCTCCCTTCATTCTGTCTTGTCGTCCGCTCGAGTTGGCAAGTGTGCGCCGTTTTCCCTGTTCCTCGATTCGCTCGAGCCGCCTCTTTTGCAGACGTTTCGCTGAGAACGCTCGACTCCGTCCGCGAGGTAGAGTAAAAAGCGTCGTTCCACCAGTGAAGGAACATCACAGAGGTTTTCGAGATTGTGTCGTCCTCGTTGTGTGTACATTAACGCTTCAAACAACGTAGGAGGAGTCATCCTTTGTGGATGAAATACCGCGTTGCTTCGGGTTTTATCGCGGCTATGGGAACTGACTAAAACGCGGAGCGTGAAATTGGAAAATTAATCCTCGCCTCTTCGTCGTTGTTCCTTTTTGCATAAATCAATTCTCTAGCTTAGACGAGGTTAGGCTAGATACTACAACGCTATAATGAACGACAGCGGACAAAATGAGAATGTCGAAAGTATTCAGAATATAGATCTCGTTTGGTCGAACAATTAACTCTTTCGTTGATTGTATCGAGTATATTCTTACATGAAAAGATGGCTTTTTTTGTTTGACGACGAGTCACGTAGCAAACAATTTAGAAATTTTCTCATGACCAAATTCATAATTTATTCTAGTTAATAATAATATTAATGCCAAAATTCCTTCACATACTATAAACATTAAAAATATGAAAAATAATCATAATCTATATCTATATATAATTAATAATCATAATCTATATCTATATATAATTATAAATAAAATTATATGTAAAAGTTCTATTATAATTAAAAATCTTAGATAATAAAAATTGTTCACAAATATAATTACAACAAGAATAAAAAAAAAATAATAGTAATTAATTAATTCTTTAATTATATTATCTTTGCTATTAAAAGACATATTTGTAATTTTAACATATTTTAAAATACTTCAAGAGAGAAAAAGAAAGAAATTATCGTCAATTGTAATTATATATAATTTTTTATGAAATAATACGGCGAAATGATACAATTTTATAGTAGATATTTATAACAAAATATAATTCGAAAAAGGACAACCAAAAGTTTTGTCGTTTCATTAGTAATTAGTAATTATTCAATTAATCAAATGTATTAATGTTAATAACTTATTAATACCACGCTTTCATCGATTTCATACTCGTCGCAGTTTAAAAGCAATTAAGCGCACGAGCGCGCGTTCGCAAAATGAAATTAAACACTTAAAGGGTTAATTGCGTATATTTGTTCGTCACGTGGCGCAAGCAACGCGAGCCGGAAAACACTACGAGGGGTGTAATCTCGTTGAAAGGATCGACAATTGGACGTAAATCTCGCTGGGAACGGATGTTCGCCGCTGGGGACGAACCGAGACAGAAAAACTGAAAGTTTCGGACAGCCGCGGATAGGGGAGCAGTTCCTTTCGAGTGACGCGAGCCTGGGAATACTTGAAACTTTTGGCAAGTTGGCGAAGACAGGGAAGCGAGTTCCAAACGATTAAGGAGTTCGAATTCCAATTCGAGACCCGACGGAACGAATCGTCGGAGAAATTCGCTGGCTAAGCGCTCGAAATCGTTACTCGCCGAATAGATTTTCCTCGGTCCGTTCTCCCGTCTGGCTGGGAGGAAGGAACAGGCAAATTCCCCAAGCTCGTCCGCTCGATCGGCACGTGGAAATTTGACGTAACTTCGCGAGAGGCATCTCTGGCATCGGTACGGTCCAGCGAGCGGGCTGCAGCTAATACGCGCGCACAACGTGCCCCACCGCTCTTCGTGTAGGAGTAGAAAGTTGCTATTGTGCCCGGATCTGGTTTTATATAAATAGCTGCACTCTCGGGGCACCGATTCGTGCCCCGAGTTTCCGCCGAATAATAAAATACAACGACTCCTATTAATATCCGCGCGCTGAAATATCGAAACTGTTGTAATTTCGTAGAATGACAAGCCTGGGCTTATTTCAGAGTCTTTACTTTCAAATCCATCGTTACTCGTTTTACTCGAAGATATTTTCATGCTATATAGCGTGATGACAAAGTGAAGATACTTTTCTTCGCCAAAATGCTGTAAACTGTCATAGTATGCAAAGATGTTGAACAATTTTTTCACGACTGAAAATGGATTTGAAGATCGAGGTTTCCTCTTTGCAATCAATACCTCGAAACTTACTGTACGATCTTTCGTCGCTCGATTTACTCAACCTTAAACGTGCCGCACATTTTGAAAGTGGCACAAGTCAATTACGAAAAATTACGAGAAATGGCAATTACACGAAATTATTTATACTGAGGAAAGTGCAAGTATCCGAAATAACAAATACGAGCAAATCGTCTCGAAAGTTAGCATATTTGTAAACATGCTAAACCCCAAATCCTTAAATATCTCAATTTAAAAACAAAGAGACTCAAGGTTGAGTAAATTTTATTTGAGATAAAGATAAAAAAATAACAATCTAAAGTAACGAATCTGACTAATTTATTATTTTTATTTGAAAAATAACTTGGGATAAGTAACTTTATCTTATGATAATGGTTTATTTGAGTTAATTCATTGAAATAAAATAATAAATAATCTCAAGAGGGTGAAGTTTATACATGGAATTGGGAACTATTTGAAAAGTTATTTGAACAAATAAATATGAAATACAAATCAAGCAAATAAGAAATTATTTTATTAGATAGCCAAGTAATTAAATAATTTGGAGAAAAATCAAATAACGTAGGATTATTTCAAGATAACATCAAGTCAAATGAGATGATGTATTATTTCAAATATTTTATTCAAATAATATGCCCAAACCTGAATAAACGACTCAAAGATTAGGCAAATACGAATATAACAATGAAAATGTTAGCATCTCTTGAATTCTCGTTATCTGAGCCTAATATTCAGAGTTCGACAAAGATCATACATCAAGTTTTTTTTTTTAGAGTTGTTGTAAAGGTGAGACTTCAATCTTCAAATTCATTGCAGTCGTGAAAAAAATTTTCCGATGTTCTCACATGCTATAACGATATTATTATACTTTCTATATTATGTATACTTTCGAGAAGAGATGTATCTTACAATTAGTATTCACACGCTACATGATGTGAAAACATTATGAAATAAATTGAACGATATATTTTGAAAGTAGAGTTTCCAAACTTTAAAATGAGTTCAGGTTTATTTATTGTTTGTACAATCTTTTTTTTGCAAAATTAGATAAATTTCTAGTTTAGCGGCCTTTTCCAATTTTGACTATTTATGTCCATTATAATTTTTTTAACATCACGTTTTCTTTTTTAATGTAGCAAGAATTATTTCTACATCTTCCGATTAATTTCTCGTCTTACAGTGAACCTATCTATTAAAGAAACGGCAATGAAACAGTCAAAATGGAAAAGCCGCGAAATTTACCCAAACTTACCCAAATTGTTATAATTTAATTAAATAATTTTAATTATAAATTATTGAAAATATTTAATAAAATTATAACAATTTAAATATTTAATATAACAATTTAATGAAATTACAACGATGTAAATATTTAGCGTTCGAGTATTTAAACGTGCGAATACTAATACTGACAAGAGTTACTGTACGTTTCTCGTAAAAATCTCCTGTCACCTTCGTCAGCGACAAAGATTTCAATAATTTAATCGAAAACGGCGATTGATTCTTTGTCCATGGCCATTCTCCCACCGAGGCGATTCATTATTTACGAAGACTGCGCGAGGATAAACTCGGCCGAGCTTGTCTCGTCGCTGTGAATATTCATTCATAGCCCCGGGGGAATTTTCACGACGCGGTCAGATCAAGTTGACCCAGAGTCCGCGCGGCTCTTCCTGCAGAACGAGGGGAAAGAACGGCTGCTTGGGATTCACGGGAGTCCGCGGATCGACGAACGGTCGCGGCGATTTATCGCGGTCCGTCAGACGAGTAACGGCCCGTCACACACGGTGACCCGTAGCTTCGATGGAGAACGCGCGCTCGAAACGTGCCAGGCATCTCCGCGGAATGGCGTACAGGCAATATCGGCGAGTCGAGTGTTTTTCAAACAAGAGAAGAGCAACCGCGAAGGCCGTTTCCCGCGAAAGTTTGCGCTGCGCTGCTTTTCCCTTGTCGCGTCGTTTCCGTGCCCTCGTTTCTGCCGAATGGCCGTCGTTTACGGGTCATCTGGACGATTCAAGGTTGAGTTCTTGAATTCTAACGGTGAAATTCAACAAAGTTTGGTAAAATTTAATCCAAGATTCCAATTCTTTGGAAGCCATTTTATCACTGAAAGTGATTTTAGCGGGAGTAACCCAGAAAATCGGGCTCCTCTTCAGGTGCAATGCTAATGCAACGAAAATTAGCGATTGCTTGATTTGGGTCACGTGATTCGTGAGGGGCGTGAGGTAGACTTCGAGTAGAAGTGGCGTTCGCGCCTGTAATTTGTTTTGTACCGATTCAAATGTTTGCATATCAAATAAAATTTTATGACAAAAAAGTCGTCTCCATTTCAGAACAGTTGCTTCTTTTCAGTGAAACGAATCGTACTGGGGTACAAGTTGTGCAGTTTTTCGATAATTCAATCTAATTGTTGGAATTATTCTGTGCGAAGGACATTAGGCTTCTTGTCCGCACAAACGAATTTATTATCCTACTTGAATGTATTTGAACAAGGGCAACGGCTCGTCCGCTCTGTCGCGACTGTGACCCAATCACTTATTGTTGTTCTTCCTAAGAACCTGTTTTACACTTGGTGTTCTCTAGAAACGGTTGGCATCGATCGTTCTATCAATGTTTTAATTTCATTTCATGCTTTTTAGATGAGCTATCTAGTTTTCTATCTCTAAATAAGTTCCTTTTTCTGATTTGTTCTCAGGCTCAAAACCAATTGCAAACATCAACAAATTTTTTAACAAGTCAAGACTTACATGAAGATAGAGACTACTTTGGCCAATTTTATGTGGAAAACTCAACTCCTTGGTCCATTCATAACCTTAATAGAGAATCGCTACAGTAAATCACTAAATCAGAGCTAATTATTATAACCTGGCAGCTTCCTTGTTTAGTATCGACATTATTTGCGACCTTGGATGCAGATGTGATCATAAACTTGAAGACCTCGATCATATGATTTGGCAATGCAGCCTCTATGACCCCCAAGAGATTAAACTTATCAAGAACTTCAGCAAATGGAAATTATTCTTGCCGTCGATATAATAATTGCTTAAGATATCTCGGCCTGCTATTACGTCTACACGACTGTAACGTAAAGTTTATACTCTCACACTTTGCTCTGTTATTTTAGTTGGCTCCACAGATATAACTCAAATGAGATTTCCAAACCTGTATATAAAAAACTGCACGACTTGTACCCCAGTACGATTTGTCTCACTGAAAGGCCCAGAAGCAACTGTTCCGACTAGGAAATGAAGACGACTTTTTTGCCATAAAATTTTATTGACATGCAAACATTTGAATCGATACAAAACAAATTACAAGCGCGATCGCTCAGTACCGGACAATGCCACTCCTACTCGAGGTCTACCCCACGCCCCCTCACGAATCACGTGACCCAAATCAACCAATCGCTAATCTTCGTTGCATTAGCGTTGCACTTGTAGAGGCCCGATTTTCTGGGTTACCCCCGCTAAAATCACTTTCAGTGATAAAAAAAAACACACACACACTTTAAAGTGATAGGCCAGTACTTTCAATCACGTTCGTATAAAGCAAGCCCGTCGTCAGCGGGGAGAGACGTTGCAAAAGTACAAGAAAGTACAGACATTACGAGAAATTACAAGAAAGTAAAGACAGCACAGACAATACATCGTCGCAGACATTACATTACGTCACTCTTTGCGATCTGCGATCCTATCGAAATCGTTTCTTTCGCTATACTTCACCAACGCGGTCGCTGTTCGCCTTAACTTTCAGCGCCTCGAAGCGGATACTCCATCAAGCCACAACACCAAGCGACTGTCGTTTCCTCACTTGAAAAAAAATCATGCGCGACTTCGTTCGAAACGCTCGAAAGCTTTCTCTCGCGGGAATAATTTTTGTTTCGCTGAAAAAGAAAAAATCTCCAAATCCGGCGAATACACCAGTCCGTTCGATTTAAGCTACCACTTTCTGGCAACGGTGTAGAGATCAGTTGGCTAATGGTATTTCGCAGCAATCGCATTTCGCGAAAGCCTCGCGGTTCCGTCGAATTTATCGAATCGCCTAATTGGACTAGCATACTCGATGGCGGGCGGGGTTGGATTTTCAAGGCCGCGCCGCCACCTGGCTGCTCGTGCGGTTTGGAGGATGCGCGCCCCTTTTTCCTCTCCTCCGCTCAATTTGTTACCATAAATAACACGTAGAAATTTAGATGGATGCGAGAGAGAGAGAGAGAGAGAGAGAGAGACGAGGAGGGGAAACGGGCGATCGCATGTACCGGTCTCGCTGGATCTAGTCGCGGTTTCAGCTCACGACGAGGCGAAACCGCTGTCCGATCGTCCAAGTAATCTGTTGGAAGCGTGTCGTACGGTCGATTTCCCTTTCAGATCGGCGATCGTATATCTCTCGGGCCGGCCGCGTGATTAGAATCGTAAAATCGACGTGTACCGCGGCGGGCAACCGGGCCCCGCTTTATGGTGGAGCGCTCGTTTTACGTGCGCTCCACCTCGATCGGCACGGCGCGGCGCGGCGCGGTTACGCGCGCTCGCCTTACCGGTTCTCTCGATTTCTACCATCCAGTTCGAGCCGTTATTTCGTCATGGATTTAGATACGCGAGAAACGAGCCGTTTCTTAACGCTGCCCACCCAAGGACGTCTCTTTTTAGCCTGAATCGCGACACGCACCGATATCGATAAGGCACGTATCGGTATCGGTACGTTCCCTCCGGCCAGAATCGCGGAGATTTCTATTTTCGTGCACATAATATCCCACGATACGACTTTTTAGTTCGGTTTCTTTTTTCTCTTTAACGAGAGAAAAAGCCTCGATGCTCCGACTCTGCATAAAAAGCGGTCGCGCGGCCCGAGAAACGTAACGCTCCATTTAAAAGGAACGAAAATGACGCGATTATCTCGCAAACGCTTTCACCTAACCCATGATACGTACGCTGAACTTTAATCGATGTCGAGTGACAATAAGATTGCTATCTAGAAAACAGCGGTGATGTCATAAACTCTGTTTTCAATCCTTTGCTTTCGGAAACTCTTTCTCGTATCATCCACCGGCGATTTACTTAAGAAATAGCGAGTGAAGCGTCGCTTTAAGTAAAATGATATAACGTAGGAAATAATCATCTTGTTCAGATTTGTTTAACCATGAAATTTTGTCGAGTATATTTCTCTGATGTGTGACATTGTTTAAATCGTTTAATTCTTGCTCGAAACCTCTTTCGATGTAATCGATAATATACTAGGTTAGCCAAAAAGTAACCGCGTTCTTTTGCATACGAACGAAAGGCGAATTTTTCATGAGAAACTTTATCAACCATTTCGTTCGATTATCTTTCGCCAAGGTTCAGGATACGTTCGAAAAAGTTCTTACCTTTATCGACAAGAAAAAGTTCCAAGAACGATTTGATATTCTCGCCAATTGTGGAATTTAGCAAACCAATTCTGACTTTTGTAGTGTAAAGGCTTCTTCATCATACGCGTCGAATAATTTTTTATGAGCTAGTATAGCGTTTATTTCCTTTCCGGGAGTAGTACACAACAAAATGTGACGAAACTGTTCCTTTCTGATTTTCCATTTCGAAATCGTTGCCAAACGAACAACTGTCAACGAAATCGTGCATTTTCTTTTTCTGAATCTTAAAAAGCTTAAGCAATTAGATATCAGATTACAAAATGAATTTACAATTTAAAATGAAGTATATGTCCATTTATTAGAATAATAGAAATGACGGTAATATTTTAGCTTCCAAGGATTCGTTGCGATACCTGTGCATATAGACTATTAAGTCGAACGTGTCTCTCGGTTAATCATAGTTTCTTCGTCCATATTTCTCGCTCCTGTTCCAGTTATCGTCGCAGAAGGAATCTGCATCGATATCGATGTTCGAAAGGCCGAATCAACGGCGTCTCTCTTTTCGCCCCCGGTCGATGGCACGAAAACCGAGCAGCAGAACGTCGCGTCGGTTAGCCGCGAAATCGAATCCCCCCGATGGTGGATCGCGAGGAAAAGCCAGATTGTCGACGGGACGATACAAAAAGACGGATCGCGTCAAGAAACTCTCGTTTTATTCCCGGTCTGTTTCTTTCCGCGGCCGCTACCCACCGAGCGACCTCGTCTGGAACGGTTTCACTGTTTTCTCCGGTCCCGGGGAAATTTCGTGGGAACGATCGGATCGTTGGAGAGAGATCATCGGGGCGAGAACGCTTCTCGAGAGAACGTCGCGTGAAATCGATGCTTGATCTCTTCTCGATTTCTGCGCCGATTCTTTGCAACGCGTCGTGTGAAATTTACCTTGCATTATACCCGTGCCGAGAGAATAGCTGGGAATGTATCCCGAATAGCTTGTACGAAAGTCGAGATTGTTAACGAGATCGTTGGCGAAAAAAACGCGCGAACCGATGATGGGAGGAAAGTCTTTAATAACTTTAATTGCTATTCGGATCGACGACGGCGCGCTAGTGGAAGCCAATTGTCGGAACGAAGAGAGACGAAGGCGTTAACACTATACAGGCCAGCGATATTTCGCATGACTATGCGCGAAAAAGATGCCCGACACTTTTTTGTGAAAGTAGCGTAGAATGAGGATAGAAATTAAAGCAACTTTATTATATTATTATAAAGAGGTTCTAAAGATTTGTTGATAACAAAAATAATATTTTTATCACTGAAAGTGATAAAATATATTAGCGGAGTAACCCAGAAAATCGGGCCTCTTCAAGTGCAACGGTAATGCAACGAAAATTAGCGATTGGTTGATTTGGGTCACGTGATTCGCGAGGGGGCGTGGGGTAGACCTCGAGTAGGAGTGGCGTTGTCTGGTTCTTACTGAGCGATCGCATCTGTAATTTGTTTTGTATCGATTCAAATGTTTGCATATCAATAAAATTTTATGGCAAAAAAGTCGTCTTCATTTCTCAGTCACAGAACAGTTGCTTCTGGGCCTTTCAGTGAGACGAATCGTACTGGGGTACAAGTCGTGTAGTTTTAAACATATACGTATATTTAACAATTTTCTTTCACATGGTAATATTCGAAACATTTCCCTAAAACATAAGAGTATCTTAAAAAATTTTCCCCCCGGAAAAGTTTTAAAGTAGTAAAATACTTGTGCATCAGAAAAGACACTCGAAATGGTCAATACCAAACATATTTCTTTTAAAATGTTGCAATAAACATTACCTTTTATAGCGCATGCATGGTACAAAGGGTTAATATTTCATGTACAAACCAAGATGGAAAATGTAAAAATTCTGCTATTTTTTTATTGAAAAAACCTTCGTTAGAATTCTGCTTCCCTGACAATATGTAATATTAATACGTTTTAAACAAACACGTTAGAATTGGAATCGCGAAAGTGCGCCACTTTGTGGCTGCTAACCACTATTTTACAAATGACGCACAATTGCAGCCTGTATAGTGCATAATTGCAGTTTTCGTTTCGAATAGTTTCACGCAAAACGATTTTTCCTTCGTGGGGGGAAGCATGAATGAAAAGAGCAAGGAGGTAAATAGAGAAGAAAGAGGGAAAGGGACAAGGGGAAGAAAATTAATTTTCTCAACGAGATTCCAAGCGGGAAACGCGACGTCGGCCGCGACGTTCTACGCGAGAATAAATTATACGCGCTGCTTGGCGAGGTTCCTCGCGCGGCGACGAGTGGATCAGCGACAAGCAAAAAACGTGAAAAAGAGGGTATAGAGGAAACGGCCGATAAAAATGGCCAAGTTCTTCGCGTCTAAGGAATCCCGCTCGGCAAGGTCGGGAAACGGCCTAGCCGCCGGCTATGGTACTCTTCGGCCTTCGTGTTGGTGCGTAAACGTGTGAATCTATTTCCGCGTGTACCCTCGCGCCAGAAGAGACGACAGTCTCCTCTCGTCTCTCCTCTCGCGCGTTGATCTCAACGACCAGCCCCTACTAATTAATTGCAAATTTACAAGGCTCTTGGAAAATCGCACGACGACTAAATAAAGCAATGTCCATCGCGTTGATCGCCCGTACAATTCAATAAGTATGAAATCCACGCGCGAAACGTGCAATTCCAACGTCTTTCACGCAACGACATAATCCGAGGAATGATCCTAACGCCGAACGGTCCCCGCCGGGCAATAACAACGAGCTCGCGAAGCGTCAAGATTAATGCAGCTGCGTTTCCAGATCGACTTCGTTATCCGGTTACACGAGCATTCCAATAATCTTACATAATGCCGGGCTGGCAACTGTCGGGCACGGAAATATCCGAGCGAACGGGTAACGCCAGACTGAATATCGAGAGAATACCGTGAAGGATTTTTCATCCGCTTCGAACCGATCTTTCGAGCACTTGGTTTTTCGAGTGTCGCTTGAATCGAGCTAACACCATTTCAACTTCGAACATTAATGCCAGTATTGTTTTATGAGAACCTCTGTTCCACTCGAACAGAAAATTTGACGATTAAATCTCGCGGTAGTGTTGTTACACGTTACTCGTCGATACGTTATTAATCCACGTATCATGATCGATCGATGTACCTCCTATAGGTCCATTCAGCGATCTCGCTACGCTGCGAAGTAAATTTGGCTCGTTAACAACCGGAAGATCGTATTTACGGAACGCGATGATAATGAAACTAGAGGAAACGCCCCGCATTAATCGTTAAAAATTTTTAGTTTGATTGCCAAAAATTAATTATCGGCGAGTGATTTCATCGATCGATAATTAATAACTGTCAATCGTTGATCAAAAGAAGTTAATGGCCGAAAAATCGGCAATTGATTTAATTAATTAACAATGTCAATTGTTAGTTACTATTTCGAATTTGATTATAATTTCATTTAAATATACTTGGACAGTGTTTTGAAATTATAATAAAGGAAGAGAGAGACAGAAAAGGAGCAGAAATATAATTTTTAAAAGAGTTGATATTCGCGCATATTTACCTCGAATTCTTTTATATTTACTTTCAAAATTATTATTTTATATTTTACAATTATATTTCGTATTTGCTTTTTCTCAAAATTTGATTCTGACAATTTTTGAAATTTTGATGAGCTGGATATTGTTTTGAAAGGGAAAAAGCCTTTCCACAGGAGCTGACAGAAGAGGTATATCACACGTAACAAGTACATTCTTCTTTTCTGGATATAGAAGAAAAATTTCAAATCCACCAACATCTTCCGCAAATAATTTCAATGTATTAAATTTTGACTAATTGAATGTCTTGACTTCTATGTGTGTGAGAAGATATACAGAAAACGTATACAGAACGCGATGGACAATTACGTTCTAAAAGTTTTTTTTCGAACAGCTTTTCTTAGACACTGTTGAGCTTCACTAGAAATGAAGGTCACTTCAACAAGATCAGTTTCCTGTTTTGAACAATACATAATGAATCATTTATCGATGCATTAAGGTCATTTCAAGTTCGCACTATTTTACATAAATATACGCGCGATAATATTAGCTACATATACAACGGAAAAACTTATGTGCAAAAAAAAAAAATATTACAATGATATTTTTAAAAAAATAGTTCTTCCGTCCGATTCGTCTCTTCCGAGAATCGCAACTGAAACAATTTAAATTAGAAACGATTCTCGAAGACGTTCGGATAACCTGTTACGCGAAATACGAGTATCGTTTCGACAAGTTTAGATTCGTCGAGCGCGTTAAACAATCTAAAGAGTTTCACAGCTTTTCGAAAACTCTCAGCGCCTCAAACTTTGAAATTACCCGACGGTCGTCTGTGTTCCTGTGTTCCCGTTGCGCTCGGCACGCGCATTACGCGCTTCGAATGGATATTTGATGGAAGAGTAATTCGGAAAACAGTTGGCAAAGACTGTCTCGCCTGTCGAGAGATTTCCTCGAGAATTTGAATTCACGTGGGGACTTGTACAAACACGGAGAGCTCGAAGTTACATCGAATAGCCGTGTCGAGATGTTCCTCTTGTAAATTGCATTAACCCTCGTTTAAATATCAAATGAGCCCGCCGTGAAATTTACACCGCGAACGTTGCAGGGTAAAGCGTTCGGGGAAACCCGATAAAATCGGATCGTTTGCGCGGCGGAGAAGTCCGGATAATTAGCGAGAAGTCGAGCCACGATGAAACGAAGGAAATTAAGCTGGCACGATCGAAAGTTTGCCCCCAGCGTGGCGGCGTTCTCCATACCGGAGCCTATTCCGAGCGCGAAACTGAATCCTCCAGGAATCGCGTTTCAATTTTCCCAGCCTTGGCGATACATCGCCGATGAATCTGAAACGACTTTTCGATCGATCGTACAAAGGACGCCTTTGTCCCGTTGTTCCTCACAGCGCTGTTCCTCGATATTCCACGTCGAGAGTTTTCACGTGCCAGTTTATTGGAACGCGATATCGCTCGATTTCCATTTATTTCTATCGTGTGCTGTCCAGAAGGCCAACGGATCGCCCCCTTTGACGCGTGGCACGCGCCTTTGGTATACATACACCACGTTTTCGCAAAATGCGGCGCGCGTTGCTTTTTTAACGAACTGATCGCTTTCTCTCTCTCACTTGCTCGCTTGTTAAAAGTTTCTATGAAATTTTTGTTTTACAAAATTCGGTGAACCTCCGTCCGGGCTAATATCTTTTAGCTGTGACGCCGCTTTTAAGAGTGTGTATCTACATTGTGTCGTTAGAACGAAGCAATGATTATATTCGTTAAAAACAGAGTATATGTAGCTGCTGTAAAATTGAATTAAATTATAAGGAAATAATACTTAGTTTTTTTATCAGTGAAAGTGATTTTAGCGGGGGTAACCCAGAAAATCGAGCCTCTACAGGTGCAACGCTAATGCAACGAAAATTAGCGATTGGTTGATTTGGGTCACGTGATTCGTGAGGGGGCGTAGGGTAGACCTCGAATAGAAGTGGCGTTGTCTGGTACCTGTAATTTGTTTTGTATCGATTCAAATGTTTGCATATCAATAAAATTTTATGGCAAAAAAGTCGCTTCTGGGCCTTTCGGGTGAGACGAATCGTACTGGGGTACAAGTCGTGCAGTTTTTTTGAAAAATCAATAATTTTAATTAATTAATATTAATAACAAAATGATATTTAGAAACGATGTAAAAATAACTAGTCAAGTCTAGTCTCGAAATATTCTAAAATGTCTAAAATGTACAAATATGTTTCATTCTCCACGAAAAAAATTTAATTCAAGTAACAAATTGTAATTACTTTGCTCGCATGACGAGTGTACTCGTCATTCGCAGCTAATTGTAAGAGATCGTGCACATTCTTCCGAAAGTTTCTCATCCGGAATGCTAAATTTTGCGCAATCTCTGGCACCGCCGACTTCCGACAAAAGCTACTCGATCAATATTATCACAGAAAAGCAACTTAACCGGCGAGACCAGTTGTCCAGGAGCTGGGAGCAAGAACCTCCGGCTCTCTCGAACCTTTTTTAAATCGGTCAACAAACGTCGCTATCGTTTCTCCCGCTTCTAAAAGAAGAACTGACACAGAGAATTACTCCGCGGCTAGTCGAGCCGACTTTGTCCTTCGAAGATGAAACGGAGGATTCCGATTGTTTCCACGAAAGTACTCGAGGCTAGTTGCCTCGTAGCTCGATCGACCATCATTCCTCGAGGAGGAACTCGCGCGGCGCGAGATGCCACGCGTTTGCGTTCATAAATCTCCATTCGCGAGGTGTCTATTAGCCTGTAAAATAAAACGTGCAGCACATGCCGGCGAATGATTAATCGCGACGGGCGTTGTTACAGACACAAAATAGTGACGTTACGGTTGCGTAACGTAAGTTTGCGTTGTTTCGAATTGGCGAATCACGTGACGCGATGAGAACAATTGAAGGGGTTTTTAGAGATGTGAACGTTTCTCAAAAAATGCTTTCATTCCTTTTACTGCATGTCTAGCATTTGGATTAGATTTTTGTATAGATTCGATTTTATATGAGCTGTTTGTTTTGAAAGTGGCATAAGTCACTTTACGGTAATGAAAAATGGTGGCTCGTTATCGTCAATTGACTAGAAATTCAGTCATGAGATTTCGTCATGATATTACAAACGTGTTTTGTAAACCAGCTTTAGATAAAGAAAACGGAATTTCTACATTGTGGAAGATCAAAATATTCATAAATAGAAATGGATTCTTTACAACCAGATGCTCATCCTGTTACTAGAGCAAAATATAGAAGTATAGTGGATTTGCTTCTTCAAAAAAATAATTAGAATTTGCTAAAATGTAAGTTAAAATTCAAATTTACTATTAAATTATTAAAAAATTTATTTATGAATTTACATTGAAGCTGCAACAAAAATAAAGTTAAGAAAAATTTAGTTATATATACGTATATAACATTATATATACATATATCTTTTTTCAATACTTTCTGTCAAGAGAAAATCCAAAATAAATGGAAAAAGGGGTAGATTCGATTTCTTATTATTACGCCATTTTCTATTTAGATCAAAATTAATATATATTTTACTATCGTTTCTTTCTTCACTAATACTTTACGCAACATTGTTTTGGAAAATATCCTACGGTATATTGTATCGTATATTATGGTTTTATTAATGAAATAAAACTTTGAAACCGAATATCTCAAAACGCAATTTTGCCAGAATTTACAATTTTATTCCGTGGAACCTTTTAATTAAAAGGATCTGTGATCTAGGTTCAAAATTTTATTTCAGTAGTGGAATGTTGAATAAAGTTTATTGTTAATAAAGAATGAGATAATGATAAAATATATATTAATTTTGGTCTAAATAAAGAATGGTATAACAATAAAAAATCAATGCCATTTTCCTGTTTCCTCTTGGCAGAAAGTATTGAAATATTACGTTTTAAACATGCGTAAAAACATACTTGTTACGAAAAATTACAAGAAGATTTTTTCAACTTCATTTATATAAAAATACGTATTAAATAAAAATATAATAATAATCAAGTATAGTAAAGTATAATAAAAATTATAAATAAATTTTTCAATAATTACGTAAATTTATATTTTAACGTATCTTTCAACAAAGTTCAATTATTTTCAATAATTCCCCCGGAATTACAGCGAAACAAATTTTTATCTATATGTTTCAATATTTTATTTGTAAATTTCAATGTTAGTTAGTTGACGTTTTAGTGGAAGTTCTGCAGAGAAGATTTGTCGTATATTGTGAGAAATAAAAGATTCAAAATCTTCTTTGAATTCTAGTATTTCTGTGATCCGCGTAAATAATCATTGGAGATACATTCATAAATTGAATTTTAAATTTCAAATTCTTTTTTTTTATTTTGAGAAAAAAGCATTTTTCACATGTAACAAGCAGCGTTTCTATAAAAAATTTTTTTTATCCAAATATAAAGTTGGTAATTGTAACATGACATATAAAACGAAGTAGAAATCGTTCGAAATAGGTGTTTCGCGTTCTTTCGTTCTGTTTCGTCCCTTCCCCTCTGTTCCGTGCCAATCCGTCCCATTAGCAGGGTAACCTCTGTCCGTATCACGGCGAAGATTAACGGGCAACGACATTTATTACTCTTTGCTTCGCAACTTTTCACTTGGAAGGATGATGAACGACGTGAACTGATTTCTTAGCTTTTAATCGATCATCGTCGTGATGCTTCGTTGCTGAAAAATTTATCAGAGGAGAACTCTCTTTTACAGCTCTCATCCATCATTCGCTTTGCTATATCCCCAAGATTTTTTTCTTTGCCGCAACTTTCGAAAGAATGTGTTCTTATTCTCTCCAGCTTCGTAAAATATTCCGCGAATGCCTCGCAACGACTCTTCGTTTAATTAGATTATCAGTGCGATACATTTGGCGATTTTCGCGAACGAGAAACATTGATGCAACGAGTAGAATTGAGAAGCGATATCAACAGTTGGCGGGAAATGTAGCGCAGTCGCGTAATTGGAAAAAAAAGAAGAAAATGGCACGAAATGCGAACGACTTCGAACGGCCGTGTATCGCGCGACTAGCGCGATATATAATCTGGATGAGCTCTGGAAACGTGTCAGGGTCGTTCTACAGCCTCCAGCTCCGAGCCAGGAAACTCGTCAAGTTGATTTTTATTCTGTCGTTTTCGCGACGATGACGATGTTTCCCTTCGAGATTGCATCTAAAACGATTCCGAACCGATCGTGCAGTTACGTCTGCTCAGAGATGCGATAAACTTGTTTCGAGCCAGTTCGTTTCGATTCCCACATTTATTTTCCTTGAACTCTCCTTGCTACCATTTGTTGCACGATGACAAAGCGGATGTTTGATTTTTTGTTGCAGGTGAGTCGGGACACAAGAAATTCTTCCGAGATTCCTTTGGTCAACAGGTGTAAGTAACGACGACTGAAATTCCTACAGTCCGGGACAAAATGATCGGACATCCCTGGGTTTTTTCAGAAAACAATCAAATTTCGGTCTTCAAATCCAGCTCCCTGACAGATAACTGTTATTATTTAGGTTGTTTTTCCAAAGTTATAGGCATTTAATACAAAAAATGGTTAAACGTAATTTTGTTGATTCTGTGAGTCACGTGATCAGTATTTTGATTAATATCTTGCGACCCAATTTCAAATTGTATTCTTTTCAATTCTAACATACAAAGTACAATTTTTTTGTATTAGTATTTAATTCAGTAGAGTAGATCTCAAAAGTCATTTATTGAAAATCAAAACTTGACGAAGAGCAAATTTATTTTAAGAAATACTGCTCGGTACAATCCACGTAATATAAAATCATTCTCTTTATTTGAATCTCTTGCTGAAAAAATAAAAATTCACATCGGTAAAAATGATTTCAAACAGGCAGAACTAAAATTACATTCAAACTTCAACGAATGGAGTTCTGTTTCCCAATTTCATTATAATGTTAATGTTCAATTTTTCAGAAATGCGTTTCAATAATTTGCTAGAAAATTTGTAACATTATTAGTTTCCTACACTTTTCGAATTTATCAAGTTGGCCAATATACGTACAGCTATTTTTCCATGAATGTTCAATTATTTTCAGGATGTCAAATTTTCAATTTTCAGGAAATTGTTAATATTTCGACATCGTGAAAAAAGTCGTGCAACAATTGACGTCATTTTAAAGCACGAGGACTCTTTCATAAATCTGAATTTATTTTCTGCAAAATGTTTTCACATCACGTAGTGGGCGAGAAAGTGAAGAAATTTTCCCTTCTCGAAAATGCTACGAATTCAAGCGCCAACTAAAAACGTAAAAAATATTTTTTCGTGACTGAAATTACTGATTAATGGCTTCTCTCTCACAATAATCTTTCAAAACTTGACGTACGGTCCTTCGTCGCCGTTCTATTAAATTTTGAATATTTTAAATATTAAACATGGACGATTTCACTGCTTAATCTCGCATTCAAGGTTTAATAGAACGGCGACAAAAGATAGTACGTCAAATTTTAAAAGATTGTTCAATTTTTAAGACCACGACAGACTTATTGTTAGTCACGAAAAAAAATTTTTTTATATTTACAACTATTAATTAATACTGGTAATATAGCTTACTTATTATTATTTATAATTATATAAAATATATTTGAATTTAAAATTATCTTCATTTTCTCATTTGCTACGTTTTTGAAAAAATAAAAGCGGAATTGTGAAAGCAGAGGTTTCACGCTTTAACCTTTAAGAGTTTAGAGTTTAATCCGTAATAGACTAGAATTGAGAGATTCAAAGAAAGATAATATATTGCAATATATTGTATTCTTAATTTGTTACATGTTCCACATTCGGTATTAAATTTTTAGGTAAATTTCTAGTTTAACTGTTTCTAATTTTTCGCTATCTCTGTCTATCATAATTTTTTTAATTTGACGTTACAAGTACTATATAACAAGAACTATATAACTTTCTCGACCTCCCCCGATTGATTTCTTGTTTCAATGATGAAATGAAACTAGAAATTTACTAATTTTTAAACTTTTGCATTTTGCAGTTTTAAGCATTCGAGGAATTAAAACGAGCCTAAATTAGACTGCGATATTTTTCCACAATGTCGTAAGCAGCTTGAACATCGACAGTTTTCACAGAAATTGAAAATTTAATATCCGAATATTTGCAGGAGTAACTGTACAATACGGTACGGCGACTGTTCTAATTGAGTCAATTATTAAGCCTATTTCCGCCGTTGATGTAGTTAAGGCTGTTTGGCCGCACGAAAATTATACGGTAAAAGCACGATGACTTGGCAATGCGAATTAGCAGGCAGTACGTTCGCATTGGGACGCGCTTTTTCCGCTCTACAACTTGGCGCGCATAACGGACAGGAAACTACGGCAAGCGTGTAAGTACGTCCGGAAGCGTTGATGCGCTCAATGCCTCCCTTCCGGTTGGTACTGTGTCGTCGACATTACGGCCGAGCCGAGGGGAAGACGGACCCGGCACCGGCAATGACGACAACGGCGCCCGACGTCGCTGCTACCACCTGTCTTCCTGTCCGTTAAGCAGATGGCGGTAGTTATCGGTCAACCGAAACTCTTCTTTTTTTTCTTCAATTTCTCTTCGATATTCAGATGTGAATTTGCTTATTTCAAAAATAATACGGATCACTTTACAGACTTACAGACAAGAAACAGAATTTCTAACTTTGGATTTTTGTCATCAAAAAGGGGAAGGTCGAGATGTTATTCGCAAATAGAAATGAATCCTTTACACGCTCGTTTCTATTACTACAGTAAAATACAAAGATACGATGGATTTGCTTCTTTGCGCACAGTTATTTTACAAACGTAAAACAAAATGAAATGTCCGAGGACTCGATCACTCCTGTTAATGACTGAACGGTGAATCAATTTAAAATTTGAAAATAAACTTTTACACGAAATACGTTATATAAATTATTTACATTTACGTTTTAAAACGTACTAATGAATTTTTACAAATATTATATAATTATAATTATAATGAGAAAATTCGATAATGAATAAATCTTTGTACGAAATACGTTCTTTAATTAGGAGTTTTGGAAAGAAAATTAATCACCCAAAATAAAATTTGATCTTTTAATCTGAAAGACTAAACCGTTCTGAGAGTACAAATTAAATATTTATTTTGAAAGTGGCACGAGTCATTTCGTTTTTAAATCGATCTATTTAATTTGCATTCTAACGTGCTAACTAGCCTAGATGCTATCTTTCGAAAAGATTTGCTTGTATTTGTTATTTCAGATACTTGCACATTTTTCTCAGTAGAAATAATTTCTTCCATAGATGTTAACAAATCGCCGTTACTTTTCGTTACTGCAAAGTGACTTGTGTCATTTTCAAAATATACAGTTTATAAAATGTTAACTTTGTGGGATGTGTTCGATCAGAAGTGACGTTCGATAGGACAATAATTTAAGATCATCGATGAATAAATTACATAATAAAAGTAATTTGCATAACGGTTTCTTATGGTAAATTTATTTTATTTATTTACTTGTTTTACAATATAAACGGATTACAATTTATTTATCACAGAGGAGTAATTTGTGAAGTAAATACACGATACAGAAACTGTCGCTAACGAAAATAAATATAATAGACGTACAGAAAAACATTTGCATGTATTATTAATAAATTTCTTATTCCTGTCTGCGTGGGCGTCGGAATAATATATGTATAAAATTAAGAGAAAAATGTAGGATCAGATTGTTTTATTTGAAGCTTCGTTATCGAGAAAATCTGTATATTCCGACGTATTCCAAACGTATTACAAATACGAGAACTATTCTGCTAAAGTTCAGCCGAAATTTTGCGCATAAATTCGTAAAGAAAATATTCAATTAGTCAATCGTGGGATCTTTGCGGAATGAAAAACTACACGAACGGTTGCGAAAACGTGAAAAATATAAGCAAGCAATGGTCAAACCGTTTAATTTATCACCAGGGGGAGGGGGGTTACTTGACGGCGACATAAACCGTGTGCTTTTACGCGAGCGCGCCGTAACCTCTCATAAAAAATAGCAGAGTGGATTAAAAGTAAAAAGATATAAAGGAGAGGGGGGAGGGGGGAGTGAAAGGGGGAAGGTGGAGGTGGGTCGGACAGGAAAACGGTTTACGACAGTCGTGCTTAAAATCCCGAGTGCTCGAAAAATTAGGGGTCTGGCCTCATCGGCGTAATGCACTCTGCTTCACCCTTTTCCCTGGTGCAACTTGATAAATTTCATTTAGCTGAGTAGTGCGCATACCGTGCGTGAACAGTGGACAGACCGTTTCATTCGGCTGGTTGCTCTAGTGTCTCGGTGGTGAGGCAACGATGGAAATTTGCAAACCGCGTTGTCCGTGATGAAACCGTGAATTCGTACGCGCTCCGTCGGGTTGCGAATTGCATTAATTGTTACATGCATAGGTACACGCGTGGCATAGCACAACGTGATGATATGCGCGTTGGAAAACAATTACTGCTCCGCGGCTCCGTTCCGCGCGAGCGGTAATTTCCAAAATCCGGATCATTTTTCGCTACTCGATCGTAGAAAAACCGATTACGTCGCCACATCGACGAGCTATTTGTGACATCAAATGTTTACGGATAATTGATTGTACGTTTGAATTGATTTTCAAAGTTCAAGGTATTTTTTGACAAACACGCGCAAAAGATCGAAACGTACAATCGTACGAAAAGTACGAAGAACCTGGCCATTTGGAAAACAAGAAAACTTTGCGCGCGTAGATACTCGATATATAGTACGTACGTTCCCATTTCAAGTACATAAAACTTAACATCCGTGCAAATATAAAGGAGTAACGTGTATCCCGGATATCCCGGTTGATCCGCTGTTACTTTCCATCGGTAAACGTACACACACGCCAGAAATGTGGCTGGTCAGCGCACACGAGCAAACATTAATTACGCGACATACTCGATTAATTAATATGGCCGCGTCCGTTTCCTCTCCGCTTGTCGACCCTCGGTTTTTGTCCGCTACCGCAAATAAAAAACCCCAACAATTTGCCGATAGACGACACGACGGCCACCGGTGCCTTCCGTCCTTTTTCTCCATCGGCGTTCTTTCGGAGAGAGAGAACGCTAGATACACGCACGACTGCTTCAATTATCGATGAAAAGCAAAGCACATCCTTCGCTATTTATTTCTACTGCTCTCGCCTTTTTCTCCTTTCAGTCTGGCTTTCGACGGGGCTTTCGTACCGATAAAATCGCGCGTTTGCGACTCGTCGCAGCGTTAATTCCATTGTTGCGCGTTTGTCAACTGTACGTTATCGATATCGATGTTATTGTTATTACCGTATATCGTCGGGGATTAACCGAGTACCGACGTAGCCTGTAAATACAGCTTGCGTAATTTTGACTATTTCGTTGTCTTAACAGTAGTAATATCTCTTTCAACTTTGGCTATTTCCTTGTCGTTTCTTAACAGCAATAATAAAAAAATTAAGTTCATCTTATCGCTAAAACTATTATCTATCGCTAAAGAAATCAATCGAGGGAGATCGAAAAGGTTATACAGGTTTTTGTTCATTTAAAGGAAATATCGTATTAAAAACCAGTCAAAAAATAGTCAAAATTGGGAAAACCTGCTGAACTGGAAGCTTGCCGTGTAATCGTGTTTTCCTATCCGCATCGTTAAAAATTCTGAAAGCGTGTTCTACCAGTTTTTTGTTTCGCGTTTGTAACGCGCTTCGAGATGCAATCACGTTCTTTGAAATTATTCTCGACAATGACAATTAAACTCTCGAAATAGCACAGTAGCACGATCGTGCGCGGTCAACGAGATTGATTTTCTTCCCTGCAGCTTGCGCGAACAACCGGCATGTACAATGATACGTTGTTTCATTAGCAAAAAAGCTCGAGTCCGCTACATTAATTTTACTCGTCGTGTGCAGTGGTTTCTGGCGTCACGAGCAGTCCGCGACGCGGCGAAAAATATTTGTCGCCGTGTCTCCTTCCCGGTTCCGCGCAAATATTTTAAGAAAAGATTTCGTTCCACGATAAATGCGCGTCTGTTTCCTCGCTGGCTCGTCCCATCTTTTATCTCATTCCGCTCTGACGCTATATTAAATTTGTTGAGTCTTGCTCGCGTTTCTCGTGTTTCTTCCTGAAACGATCCCCCGTACGAAAATTTTACGAGCAGACGCACACTCGACGAATGTAAAACTTTCGACGATTCGGGAATTCGCTGGCAAGCTTTTGCCACGAATAAGTACGAAAGTAAGTACAGATGATGCTCCCGTGAAAAACACTCGAGAGAAACCAAAAGAGAGAACGTAGAAGCGAATAATTTGAATGTGGTACGCTTCAGCAAAATCGCTTCTTTGTGTACGGAGATACTGCGTTCCTCGAAAGGAAGCGATTTTTCAAACTTCGACGTCGCGCTTGAAAAATACCGTCTAGGTTCCACCGCATGCTTGCGATAAATTTGCAATGAAACATTTGAGTCATCTCGAAGAGGAAAAAGAGGACGTTACATGTAAGAAGACCGAGCATCGATTCGTGCGTCCTGATTCACTACCATTTATAGATCGAAAGTGGAACACCTTGCACATCGGGTGAGCCGAAAATCGCAAATGCGAAAACCGTGCGGCGTTCCATTCACCGTTCGAGTAATGGCTGCTGTCTAGATTCATTTCAGACAAATCTCGATCCACACTCGCGAGATAGTTCGTACCTACATCGTCCAAGCGATTTGGTCGATGTCCTAATTCAAGTCTGTCGAACTTCTTGCCCTCCACGAACCACGCGAATTCAGCGCCCACTCGATCAGCTTTTTCTTCTTCCAGACGATAATCGATTCTCCTACGTGCAAATTAGTCGTTATTATATATATTTGATTTAATTTTTTAACTTTATCAATTTGTGGAAACATACTTTTCTATAATCTTTTATATATATATATATTAACGGCCCATAATTCAGTTGTCCATATGATATATTTATGACTGTTTACGGCGATCTTAACAATTTATTATTATTATATATTCTTATATTGCCTTGTCGTATTTTATTTTAAAAAAATCGATTCTTAATTTTTGTTATAAAAAAACTAGTAATGGCGAGGCTTGTGCAGAGGAGGAAGAATGAGTATGGATGGAGATCTTCCCCTATGGCTCTTTCAACCGTTTTAGTGTCAGGGGTTTTTAAAAATCCGTGTTCGGTTGTGCCATGCAGAGCGATAGCGCTTCGTTCATTCATTTGTGACCAAACATCGCGGCACATTTCACCACAGTACGCGAACAGCGCGATCGCGCTGCGTGGCGCTAAAATGGTTAAAGAGGATACAAGTCGCGACTCGTGAGCCACCAGTTCGTTTGGCTTGTCCTAATTGAATGTCGGCCTAATCGTTGTCATGCAACCGACCGATAAACACGACAAGAAACAAACAAAACAAATTCTATGATTATGTATAAATTGGTAACGTCGTATTTATACTTGGAAGCCAGTCTTTTGTTGCATCGGATCGACATTTACAATAGAAACAACTATTATATATGATTTGAAAATAAAAACAGCCTGTTTTTTAAATAAATAAGCCGATTTTGTCAAAAACATCTTTGAAATTAATCGTTATGGATTATTATTGATTAATCAAGATAGTCATCCGTCTGATCAATGTTAGGCTATATTCTTAAGTATCGTACTGCAATCAAAATCGTCCTCGTATGATATTTGTCGGCCGAACGACAATGCAACAATATTCATATATATTTGATCGAGTGACATCCCGATTTTTCGGAAATTGCCCCTATTTTGGGTTCAATGTTCCAATGTCCCCAAAATGTACTTCCGGGGCTATTGCAATGTCCCGATTTTCAAATATTCATAATTTGACTTGCTATTTTACGTGATTTTACGTTGCAGTTGAATGTTGAAACATTACCATTCGGTAACGTAATATTGTGATTAAAAGAAAAAAAATCGTTCGGTTAATATTTATAATGCATACGTATAGTAATAAATGTGTTTATATACGGCAAATGCAGTTTTCGCTAAAAATTTTCAATATCGACTCCATCAGTAACGATTTTTGACAAAATTTATTTCACGAAACAGATAATTTGTCTATTTCACAAATTAATAATTTCGTGGAATCGTTCATGCCTATTATAAACGTTCTATTATGAAGATGGTTTTTCTATTTCACAAATTAATAATTTTGAAATCATTCATTCCTGTTATAAATGTGCGACCGATGAAATAAAAAATAAATTAACTTGAGTTTCAAACAATGCGCGAAGTCGAATTCTATACGTTATCAATTTGAGCATCATCGTAGAATTTTCTTCGCTCAATTAGAACGTACTGGCACACAGTGACGATTTTTGTCGCTGTACAACACTCAATTAGGTCACAGCCTTAATCGTCTTTTCGAACGACGAAACGAAATCATTTTTTCTCCCCCACGTGAAAGTGTAACGGGTAACAGGTTGTACGTGCGTAGAGAAGAGGTCCTTTAATTTACGAGCACGAAACGCGCGTCGGACTTGGCCATAAATTGGGAGGAGCCGAGCCGAAAACAGTAATGGTTTCAAGGGCCATTTTCGTAGAATCGATGGCTCGACAAAGACACTAGTTAGTCTCTGGACAAATCGAACGATCAGACGATCTTCTATCATTTCAAGCATCGTGATCGATCGATAAAGCGCTTGGACCGCTGAACGCGACAGATTAATCGTTTAACCGAGCGAGGCACGCACAACGACGCGACGACGCGGGATAATGATCAAATATCGACGCGCTCGTCCGTCAGTCGGTTCGAGTCAACGCTTCGCTCGATGAACTAATCAACGTAGAGTTACAGCATTGGACATTAGTCACTTAGATACCGGTCACGATCCTAAATGACTGGACAAATTGTACGAATAAAGCTACCATGACGGAAATCTCGACATGTAAAACCAACCCCTTAAATACAGGGTGTGCCCGATATTTCACAGTATTCCAATTTTGCTAGTGTATTCTATAGGTAAAAATAAAATTGAAATACCGCGTAGCGAAAAGTCCATAAATATAAAAGTTACGTGACACAGATATGAATGATATATTTGTAACAATTCCGTACGTCAATAAACTTTCTCTTATTTTAACGCAGATTTGACAAGATACATAAGCTTTAGACTTCTATTTGTGAGAAACTCTGGAAGAAAAAGTTTACAACACGCAAAATGAATTGACTACGAAAAGTCAAAATTGTGTGTAAAGGAATTCAGCAAAGTCGACGTGAAATTCGGTTCACAACTTCGACATCAACTGCTAAAGGGAGGACAATGTTTTGAAATGGGCGACTGTACGTTTCATATTATCACTGAAAGTGATTTTAGCGAGGGTAATCCAGAAAATCGGGTCTCTTTAGGTGCAACGCTAATGCAACGAAAATTAGCGATTGGTTGATTTTGGTCACGCGATTCGCGAGGGGGCGTGGGGTAGACCTCGAGTAGGAGTGGCGTTGTCTGGTACTGAGCGATCGCGCTTGTAATTTGTTTTGTATCGATTCAAATGTTTGCATATCAATAAAATTTTATGGCAAAAAGGTCGTCTTCATTTCCTAGTCAGAACAGTTGCTTCTGGGCCTTTCAGTGAGACGAATCATACTGGGGTACAAGTCGTGTAGTTCTTTTTGTTACTATTTTTTTATTTATTTTAATCTTGTTTTTATCTACAAAATACACTGGCAAAGTTTGAACACCGAGATGCGGGATACTCTGTGTGTAGCGAGACGTTAATTTTTTGAACGTTTAAACGCTAAAACAAAAAAGAAAAATAATGTAGAGGAAGAGAGATTCTATGAAAGTTTCAATTTAATGTATTCCCATATCTATGTACCGGTTCGTGTTAAATATACATCCACCGTGTAAACGTAGAGGATTTGGAAACGTGCCCGGAGCGGCTCGGCGCCAAATCTATCACCAGTCTGTTTCACAGAATGTGTTTATTTACTTTTAAGTACCAGCGACCCGTTGTACCCGGTGCGCCGATGACGATGTGGTTTATTATCCGCGACCGTAGGAAACTTCCCTTTTAATTGATTATTCTCTTATACTATATACTTTGAGATATTTTTCAAGATATCAAATGCAGTTGCAGCTCGGCGACTGCAAGCATTGATTAAGCGTTTCGCCAACGACTCCATTGGAGACGTGTTATTCTTTGGCGTTTGTTTACAGTTTCCGCTGGGGCATACTCGCCATACATTATACCATCCGTTTGTACGTCAATTTCTCCATATACAGGGTGTTCCAACAAGAGGGTCACAAGGTGATATCTTGTTACCGTTGACATTGGTAATATTAAAAAGTGATCAAGGAATAGTTTGTTTGTTGAATACTACAAATCAGTGCATATTCTTCTGAGCATATTTTTTCGAGATTTGTAATTTTTTTGAAGTCTTATACTTCCTCTTTAATATCTTTTCAGAGCTTAAAATAACGAGTTTATCGATTTTAACAACCATATCGAGTTGCTAGAAATTATGATTTCGATTTGAAAGAAAAAGCAAATTGTAATTTCCTGTGAAATATGAATTTGAATTTTCAATTTTAATTCTTCAAACGGAAGATTAATATGCTGATATAACACGTACTCGAGTACTTGAGTAGTTACGAGTAGTTTTACGTGTATACATAAATATATACATATTTATCAAATTCAATTCTAGAAATGGATACATTACCGGAACGGTGATCGATTGAGGACACAGTCCACTTTCCATCATTCTATTCTTGATGATCCGACGACACCGTCGCGACGTTAAATATATGGTATTGTCGGTGATCGTGTAATTTCATCGTATATTTTCGATACAACACTTGATGGCAGACCGTATGCGCACAGATTTTTTAATAAATACGCTGTCGATATTAATCCATAGACTACGGATACTCGTGACGCAGCTGATCATTCGATCCATCATAAATGTTTCTTATACGCATAAATTCTCAAACAAACTTTAATGCGAAATCCGTTATTGTCATTGTTCATTTTATCGGATCGTATAAATGTTACAATACCCGTATAAGATTCGTATTCTTTTGGAAGAAACACATTTCCGGCCAACGACGTATTGTAACAACGAGATCACAGAGTCGAAACTCTCTGGTGAAAAAGTATCGTTTTTCGCGTATTACACGCAAATGATTTTTCGTTGCATCGAAAGATATTTCACGGCCCTCCAGTTCCATTTTTCTGGCATTGCGGGCCGGGAGTAACGTAGATGGTATCGACAATGGATCACGGTTGCGAGAAGGGGCCAATATTTTCGATGTCAATTTGCGAGCAGACCGAAATTTCTACGCGCGGTTTACTCGGTATCCCGGAACGGCGCAATCTCCGTAGAAAGCAGCGTCGCTTTGAATAAATATTACCCATGTACTCGCTAGTTACAGGAAACGACAGATAAGGCAGCTAGTGACGGACATAAAAATAAAATCGCCGCTTTACGAGCCACGAACCATCGACCCTTGCTACAGATATATTTCCCTATCGTCGAGCCAATCCAGCTGGCTGATTCAACGTCGATTTTAGTTTAATGCGATTACGCGAGCTACCGTTTCTATCCTGATTCATAAATTCAGTAAGATAACTGGATAACAGATGTCTATCCAGCGTTTAGATGTCCGACAATGCAGCCTGCTTGTCGCGACGAGGCATGCGCTAATCTCAATAATTTTTCCGCCGTTTGTGTCATTTATTGCGGACAATTCAAATAAAAGTGACAAATTCTGCTTTTTACGTTTGAAAAATTGATAATATTAAAAGTTTCGATAAATTAAAAATCTGCCAAGCATTATTATATCTATCACAAGAATAGAGATAATGTTGGAGATCATTAATCCTTTGGACTCGATTTATTTTCAGTGTTGTTGCGTCACGTCCTTGTATCTATTTTAAGGTAAATTACTTACTATCGTTCTTTAATTTTTAAAGTGTGATAATTTTTAAAATTCAAATTCACCATCCCTATCCTTTATATATCTTCGTAAGCCACTTTGGGATGGAAAATTAGTATAGCATGTATGATACTCGGAGACGAATTGCTCAATACTGAATAGACTAGCATAAGAGAGAATGAACTGCATAGGGATCGTAATATCTACGCGATTATTCGTTACCCGCATTGATAAACTTACGAAAATTAACAAACGATTATTGTCGACCGAGATCTCATATCACATATAGTTTTATAGTAAATTTCTATCGTCGCACCTTCAGCGTGATACTAGTACTAGTTCAAAGAATTAAATTTTAAAAATTCAAATTCTAAACTCACCACTGACTTAAATGTTGCAAGCAAAAATGTTGCGGCTAGTCGCTATAAATATTCAAGAAAGAGACACTAAAGACAGTGTTGTATTCTCATCGATCGTAAGAAACTATTTACATAACGTGGTACGCCGGACGGTCATCGATCTGTTGGCGACGGTATTCGCGACATAATACATTTATGCAGACGTGCCGATCAGTGTGTCAGTGTTTGATCGACATTCCCCGAATTGCGAAAGGGATACCGCGGATCCCCAAGCCCTGCGCGAATCTTGTGTTCGGAATGGCGCTATAGGGACGATTATCCGAGACGTCGATGCGAACAACTCGAGACTCGCACGATGCGTGTCGCTTAACATTATGGAGAAGTCGATGGAGAATCTCCCTAGGGACGCGTAACGTTGCTGATGTGAGGAATTACTTTCCTCGAGAAAGGCATTAAAACTGGAAATTACGTGGCTGGTTAATTTGCAGAAATAAATAACAGGACGTGACGTTGCTGGCGGGATACGAGCTAAGGAAGAGTTAGCGAGACTGTGCGTGGAAGACCGTTCTCCTTATCGGGAAAAAAAACGGATAGACAAAAACAGCCACGTAAAGTATGGCCGGCAATTTGCAACGTTAACGGTTGTAAAGCAGTCAAAATCTTTAGAATTTTCCTCCACGTTCATCCTCTGCTTGGCAGCGAAAGAAATCTATTCATTGCGGTTGAAGGGAAAAGTCAATGGGGAGCCAACTCGTTTGGCGTTCCTGTTCTGATACGGTTTGTGATAAACGTGCACGGAGTACAGGCGCGGAAATGAAAATGGACTCGATCGTTGCCGGAATTCGTGAACGAGAACCCGTTCGCTGGGGAACGGGCTGGCTACCTTTAGTCCTGGAATAATAGGCGTTTCCCTTAACCGAGAGATAGAGGGTTGATCGCGTATTCCACAAAAGTGGCAAGACGCGTTTGTTTCCCATCAGAGTCATTTCTCCTCGAATGGAACGAGAACGAGACGCGATTACAGATCCCGTCTACAATAATTCGACTCACGCAACCGCGAAGCGCTAATTTAGAGGATCGAAGGGTCGCAATTAGAGAGGAAGAAAGGAGGCGCAATACGAGGATAAAATTGACGTTGTTCGTTGACTTTATCACGGAAATTGCTAGTTTACTCGATCACCCGTCAAACTTCCATCGAATGTAAATCTATGCGCGGAGGTATTTCGAGGAGCGGGGCTCGTGTGACTCGTAGGTGAAACGTTTCAAAGAATTTTGCGACCCTTCGTGCAGTTTCGAGAAGTTTGGCTGGAAGTCGAGCCACTGGCTATCGGAGCGCTCTGTTGTCAGTGTACACACACGCATTTGCATCGAATGCGCTTCTTTCATCCGCGTTGACAGCGGAAACGAAAATGAAAAATACGGCTGTGTATTCACAGCGTGTACAGTGGCCGGAGTGTGCGAATCGAACGACTTTAGTTATGCACGTGAAGTCCAATACTCAACTCTGTGTATAATTATGTAGAAGATGCACATAAATTTCGCGAGTTTTCAGATTGTCGCTGATGTATTACTTCGAGTAGAAAATACGTCTCGTCGAATAATCAGACGTGAAAATTAACGAGCCGACTCTTAAAAGTGCTCTTCAACGATTCTTCGCGATTTCACCGTAGTTCTAAAAAGTCAAATCGAAGAGTTTGCGTCTGATAATAGTACAGTTAAAATATGAATATAAAATGGGCGAAAAATTATATCACTGTATAACAAATGAAAAATCAGTACGGAGAAACAAAGTTTTTCCTTAGAAGAAAGAGAGGAGGATACTTTGTCTACTCAGTCGAGTATACTATATTTTATATTATAATGGAATTAAAAACAAAATTCATATTTTTCCAGTTGAAATTGCAGATCTGCTCCGTTGAAACATTCATCAATCACAGAAAACTTCCAGTCGCAAAAGATCGAACGAAAAGCTGAAACCGATTGGAACAATCGGTATGACCGAACAAAACGCGTAGTAATCGCTTTACTTTCGAGACGTTCAATTTCTTGAACGCGTAGCGTGTCATCCAATGCAACGACCATAAAAGTCGAAATCGGAAACAGTTTCGCTCGCTCGCGAAGGCGAGTCATTCATATAGTCGTTCATATTATCACTGAAAGTGATTTTAGCGAGGGTGATCCAGAAAATCGGACCTCTACAGGTGCAACGCTAATGCAACGAAAATTAGCGATTGGTTGATTTGGGTCACGTGATTCGTGAGGGGGCGTAGGCTAGACCTCGAGTAGGAGTGGCGTTGTCTGGTACCGAGCGATCGCGCCTGCAATTTGTTTTGTATCGATTCAAATATGTTTGCGTATCGATAAAATTTTATGGCAAAAAAGTCGTCTTCGTTTCCTAGTCAGAACTTCTTGCTTCTGGGCCTTTCAGTGAGACGAATCGTACTGGGGTACAAGTCGTGCAGTTTTTCCTCTTCGTGTATCTCGTCGTCTCGCAACGTTGCTAAAGGAAGGCGAGACATAACCTTAAAACAGAAGGAGTCTGTCAATTGTCTAGCCACTCTCTCGACCAATTCTGACCAATCTCGGCCAATCTCCTATGCAGAATCAATGTTATTCATGGTTGTTCCAATGTTGTCATAAACTTGTTGGTCGATTCGCGAAAATGTTTCCTCGGGCGCGCGTTGGGTGAGAGAGCCCCCGGGACGGTTACATTTGCTGAAACGAGGACGTATTACCATCGTTATTGTTATCGCGTGAATCGGTCGGTCGGCGGAGGAAGGAAAAGAGAGCCAGGAGGGGCGTCGGGACGCTGCCGGAGGAGGTTGCAGCTGCAACCGATGCCCGCCGGTCGGGGGCTTGCAAATACGCGGAACGTGCACATGTAGTATCGGGGAACATTCGGCCGCGGCAGTTGCGCGGCGAACGTCCACGAAAGCGGTCGCAGATCGCGCCGCTCCGTCTCTCGAGATGTCCGCACGTTCTCTCTGTCGTTTTTTGTTCACAAAAAGTGGCTGGCCACCCCTTTGTTTCATCTCCGTTGTCCGCGAATCGCTAGAGTCTCGTTCTCAGTCTCTGCCGGTAGACCGACAACGAGGATTAATAATAATTCCACGAACCGAGGACGAGACGACGAAAGGGCGGACGTTTAAATTTAGCAAACAAACAGCGAAAGAGTCAACTCGAGGGGGAGAGGTCTCGAGGCCCTGTGCAGTGCGTGCGCGCCGCGACGAACGCGCGAACGAGAAATTATCGAGTCGTGTCGAGGAGTTTCGCAGTTTCGCCCCCGATCGAACGCGCGTTCAGTCGAGCGTGAATATCATTTTGGTTAGCGGGTTAGTCGGTGTAAGTTTCACGAGGATATCGACGTCGTCGAGTGGCGAAATGGAAACGACTCTCGAGCCGCGAAACAGTGATATTTCGAAGAAATGCACGGCTGAACGATCGCTCGTTTGAAAACGCGTCGCGTTCGATCGACTGTGTCAACGAGTCGCTTTCTCTCGCTTCGCGTCGGGCCACGGGTCGTGGACGTTGAAAATCATCCGCGCAACGAAGATTTCCCAGAGGTATAAAAATATTCGCGACGAATCAAAAACGCACCCGCGATTGCCCCGCACAGGGTGGTGGGGAGGGGAAGAGGAGGTTACGGTTGAAAACAACCGAAAAATCCTTGGAACAACATTGTTGCACGTCGGAAACGAAAACCCCCGTTTCACAAGCGCGAGCGGAGGAGGAAATTTGCAACGTCTCGAAATGTACGCCGCGTCGTAAAGAATCTCATCGGAAATTCAAGAAGTGATCCTCCGTACGTTCGCGGGAGAACCTTCTATTTTCCAGAACGTTCGTCACGTCCAGAACACAAGCGGCGATATAGTCGTTGTTAATCTTATCGCGGCGACTTTGCAGCGGGGAAACGCAGCCAGCCCATTCAATTTTCTTCTCCTCTGAGTTTGCACCTCTTCTCCGGGATTAACGCGAGTACCGAAACGAACCAGGGGAAGATGGCGTGGAGGGGGCAGGCAGGGTGAAAGAAGAAAACGTCATTCGACGTGTCCCGATTGAAATTAACGTCACGTCCGCGGATCGTGTCCTCCTGCGTTCTACTCGCAACAGAACACGTTCTGAGGCTGATCCCGCTGTTTTATAAAAAATTCACCGCCAACGCTGAGATCATCGGTCTCTCCTCGTAGAACTATTCCGTCGAATCGCTTTGTGTTTTTCTTTTTTTCTTTCTTCCTTCGCTCCGATGTAAATTTCTCAACATTAATCGTTTCGTCAACATTTTCTACGTTACGTTCGCCTATTTTACATTACCTTTCTCTCTCTCTCTCTCTCTCTCTCTCTCTCTCTCTCACAGTACGTAAAGCAGGGATTAGACTGTCGTGAGACAGGTTAATTTTACCCTACCGATAACTAATCGTTGCGATAGTAATCCTGCTCAGTACGAGAGTAACCGCAGGTTCGGACATTTGATTCACGCACTCGGTCGAGCGGCCGGTAGTGCGAAGCTACTAGACAACAAGGAGCATAATTGAACACACAATAACGAAAAGTTGTCGATACTTTTGAAAAAACTATCGTAACTTTGCGAAAGAAAATCATGTGGGAATCTATTTCTCACTGTAAAGTGTAAAGCATCCACTTTGACTATCCCCAGTTTTGTTTTTTTCGTCCAAGATATTTTTACATCGTGTGGCGAGTGACAAAATAAGAGTACTTCTATTCTGTAAAAACATGAAAATTGTCGATAATTTAAACTTTGTCAAAATTTAATGTGACTTTATGAAGAAAGATCATATAACGATCTGCTTAGTTTCGTTTTCAAGTGTGAAGCTTCTACTCTAACAACCCTGAGTTCGTTTCTTTTCCAAAAATGTTTTCATATCGTGTAGCGGGTGGAAAAGCGAGGATACTTTCTTCTTAAAAATTGTAAAAATTCAAACACGCCTGAAAACGCGTTAAAAATTGCCAAATCTATCACGACCTTAAAGATTGAAATTTCCTCTTTACAACGAGCTCTTTAAACTTGCTGTAACTTGATTTTATTTTTGCAACTTTATCGAACTTTGAACATTAAGGTTAGAGAGGATTAGGTTACTGAGATTTTTTGAATTGTTGTTGTTTTACGCTAACGTTCAAAGTTCGATAAAATGATGAGAAAAGAAAATCGTGCAGCAAGTTTCAAGGAGTTGTTGTAAATTGGAAATTTTAATCTTCAAAACCGTCGTAAATAAAATTTTTCAGTGTTGTTGTTGTCGTTTTTTTTTTAAAGAAAAGAACACTTTTTCATTTACTACGTGGTGTCAAAATATGAAAAAAGAAACGAATTCAGGATAGTGAAAACAGAAGCTTTACGTTTTAAAATGAGACCAAGTAGATTGCTATATGATCTTTTTTCAACAACAACAGTTTAAAATGTTAATTAATTGCAAGTGCAAGTACATTTTTTGGAAAACCAAAACAAACCTGCAGGACAGTACGTACTTAATTTTTTTCTGTTTTTTCTACGTGCAGACACTCGATAAAATATCATTAATGTTGAAAATATCCGTATGCGTGTTCAATTTTGTTCATCACCGACACAACAGACTCGTTTCAGTGGCTACCATTTTACGAGAACGCAACCTACACCGAAAAAACAAGGATTTCCGCACGGTTATCCTCGGCATTTACTCTTCAGTTAAATTTTCGTTGTTCGGTTTTCTCATCGAGATTTAGCGGAATCAAGTTATTTTCCGACTACCGTAATGCACGCTCGACAAATAACATATTTACACGGCCAACATCGTAGAATGCACCCAGACGATTTCATTTCTCGCAACTGTCGACCAACGCATTTGGTCACTCGGAGATATTTTCGTCTCGTTTCGTTTCCGACGTGCCGTCCGTCCTCGACGATAACGATGATGATCTCGACGTCCTGTTTGCATGGCATGGTGTACGTACAGGTTTATCATCACGACACGTTCTCGTTCTCGATGTTCTCACAGGAAGTTCAGTTTCTGAGTTCTTATCCGCGAAAGCATCGGAACTTGGTGAAGCATAGTTGATAATTCGTTCTGCAATTTTCACGTTTGTCGAGCGAAGTTCCTTCGAATCATCGTGCCTTCATCGTCGGCCATCGCGAATGGCGGCGGCAGCTTGCAGTTAGTTTCGCTCGGTTTCCGATTCGTCCGTTTTTGCCGGAATCTCATCCGACGACAAAACTAACAACTTAGCTAAACACATTCGACCCATTAATCCGTCGATCGAACGGGTCTCGTTTAATATCGCCCCATCGAGATTCGAGATTCGTTTTTTCTTTCTTTTTTTTTTCGTTTCGTTTCGATAGAAGACCGGGAGATCACACGATCGGACGAGTATCGTACGTGGTGTTTCGTTTTTCTTCTTTCTTTTTTTACCGTACGATTCCATTATATCTCTGGCGAGATGAAATATATTCCAGGTAAATGGAAGCAAAACAAAAGATCCAAATGGAATATCGTATTTCTCATTCGGTTGAAACACAGACAGTTTGACGAGACACTGAGAAGTTTCTGCCCACGTAGTAACTAGCGAACGACCGTTTCTTTCTTTTCTCTCTCTTTTCTTTTTCTTCTCGTCACACGGTGACACGCGTTAAGCGTGTTTCCACTCGAGGGGAGGAGGAGGCGTAGGAAAAGTCACTCGATTCGCGCTTTGATTCCTCGTGAAACGTTCCTTTTGTAGCGGAGCTATCAGCTATTCAGAAGAACGGCCAAGTTTCCAAAGTCTCTGCCTCTGGAAATCCTGGCAAGTTCCCTATGATAACGAGCTATCTTTTCAGTTGCCTGCCTCGCGTCGACACGCGGCAACGTCTTCATCCCGCCATTGTTCCTCAGGTGTTTTCAGCTCTAGCGAAATTACGAACAGTTGGAACGAAATAGAAACGTCGCGCTCCGAGCGTCAGCTGCCATTAAGGGAATCGGCTCTTCTAACGCGCGGAACAAAAGTTGGTGAATTAGAGAAGCCTCGACGAACGCCGAGCTAGCCTGGAATTCGTTGCAAGCGCGCCGGGGGCGCGATTTATTCGTGCCAAACTACCTAGTCTCGCACGTGACATCGCCGCCATCGTGCCATCGGGCGGGTATCTCTGCTAATTCCGACGACAGTCCGACCGTGTCGACCTCGTAATTAGAATACTCAACGCCGTGGAGCACGGTTAATATCGTTAATCAGGGAAACGAATTCATTGTGCGAAAAGCGCGCAAAAGATTTCCGAGTCGAGTGGCGAAACGGTTGCCGGGATCCTGGCGTCGTGATTAATACATCGCGGATTTTTATGTATTCGTATAGAAAATTTTAATGCAGAGACTACAAGAGTAAACAAAACAACCAGAGTGAAGAACTTGTTGCAGTATTTCTTCACGGAAGAAAAGAATTTCGACTCGAGTTCCATCGTTTTTCACTGTGTCTTTTTGCACAAAGATCCGCAGTCTAGTGATTAGATTAATCGCAGTGATCGACGTTTAGCGTTTCGTGTTTATCGACCGACAACAAACTAGAATTGCTAGATAAGAAAAGGGAAGAACTAATTGTTTGTTTTTAATTAATTTATGTATACAAGATCAGACTTTGAGCAAAAGATGTTTCGTTGTGTACACCATTGGTCGATTCGTCTTCGTTTTCGAGATACAAAGAGGAAAGATCAGACTTTGAGCAAAAGCTGTGATCAGATATATTTAAGCTACTTCGTAATAGTCGTTTATTTCACGCTATTTTCTACATTGATTTATACTCGTTCGGATTAGTTTGTATTAGTTGTCCAAAATGATTATCTCTTGTCTCTTTGAGCTTCCACGGACTGGATTCACTGAATGTCAACAAGATCTCTGATTTTTGCTCTCAATTCACTTAAATACATCCTCGATTTCACGTACAACAAAAATTGCACACATTTCAACAAATATTGGAATAATGTTCCAACTCTCGAAAACGAAGATGGATCGATCCATGACGCGTAAAAGGTTTTTTCACTGAAAATCACCTCTCAAATATATTAACAAAGTCCAACGGGTGCAACGTTTGCAACAGCCTGTGGCAAAGTTGCCTGTTCCTTTGAAACGAATTTGCAGTTTCGATTTCGTTCATCTCCTTATTGATCATCGCCGTAGGCAATTTTCCGTTTATCTACAAGTCGAATCGGCCAATGAACACAATTGCTTGTAATCATTCAAAATTCACGTCCGCGTAGGTACGCACGGACATTAATTACAGGGTTAATGGCCTGTTGTCCGGATTGTACCTACCTACATTCACGGCGCTCGTAAACGTCTGGACAACTCGCATGGTTGCGTAAACTCGCTGGATATGGTAGCGATTTTAAACCGCGAAACGCGGTTCACTGGTGTCTTGACGCGCCAAGGAGGTTTTGTCTAACGCGAGCTCACGGGCAGTTTGTTGTTTTTCGAAACGTTTTTTGCCAGCTGCCGTAATCGCGAAACTCGTCTTCGAAACTCGTCGTCGCGACGCTGTTTCCGTTTAATTTTCGCGATCGAATGCAAACTGCAGCCACTTTGAAGAATTACCCCTCTCGATAGAAATTTCGCCGAGCATTCGAGTGGATGGGAAACGACGAATCGATCAACGGCGAATTGGCAAGAAATTCCGAGGGATGTTCGTTCAAGAGCGGAGGAAAAATCAGGATAAATTGGCAAAGTTCAAAAATTACGAAAGCAGCCCTCCAATTACCAGAATTTACCCAACAGCGCCACAAACGACTGCAGTTTCCTAACTACATTGTTTCGCGGATAAAAAGTCAGGTATATCGAAACGGAAGAAGATCTTCGATAGTTCTCGAGCTATTGAGGCAAGGAGCGAATAGAGAGAGAGAGAGAGAGACAAACTGGTTCTTAAACTCTGCAAAAAAAAGAAAAAAAAGAAAAGAAAAACGCACGCTCCGACTTTCCGTTGTAAACTATCGTAAGAAGACAAAGACGAACATAGTCCAAGAACAAATCGATCCGATCGATCGCGGAATCGCGGCAGGCAGCGTTGCGCGTCACCACGACACGTGGCCGATTCGGAGAGAAGCGTGTGCAGAAGCAATATGTGCAACGTAAATTTCGTAAATTTCGTCCGCGATGTCGGCGCAGTGGCAGAAGCGGCAGAAGCGGCAGAAGCGGCAGAAGTGGCAGCAGTGGCGGCAGTGGCGGTAGTGGCAGCGGCCGCCACGTCCGCGCGTTGTCTGCCTCCTCTCACAGCGGGTTAATCGGGTCGGCGGCGTTGTCGCCGCTGCTTGCACCGCTGCTTGCACCGCCGTTGCCTTCGCGTCGCGTCCCATCGGGCGTCTGCGCGGTTCGCCTGCTGTTCGCCACGCGAAAGACCAGTACGCGAATTTGAAAGCCGACAGTGCCCGGTGAACGCGGCAAGTTCCGCCAGTCGACTCCTCGGCGATCCACCTAGCGGGACACTCTGCTTCGCCTCCGGGTTCCAGCGATCTCAGCCGACTCGAATTTTCTTTCTGGAGAACGGAACAGTGCACCGAAACAGTGAACAGTACCAGGATACGCGGTCGGATTTGCTGTCATCTTCGATGGATCCGGCACACCTTCGAGGGATGATTTCGAAAGGGCAAGAGGACCAGAGTACCAGCATCTCTCCTGAACAGATGAGTATCCCTTTGACAGATCAGAGAGGACAATTGCCGAACGATCCACGTTTGCCTGCATGATAACAAATCGGAGCGTTTGCAAACACGACGCGCGTCGTGAGGGTGGGCAGTCAGGCCGTATCAGAGTTGGGCATAGTACGGGACTGAAGCCGCCGCAACAGTAGATCGACGATCGGGAAAAGTTATAAGTCGATGGATTATCGAAAGAGAACGAACGAGGGAACGGACGGGAGAGAAAGAGAGAGAAACCGGCTGTAGTAACAAAACTTTCTAGCACGAAGCCGAGACTCTCCGACCGTCTATAAAGCAAACACAATCCTCGACCGTGCTCGCACTGTGTTTCCCGTTTTTCTCGCTTTCATCGATTTCTGACGAAGGCGCATCGATCAAGGCTCGTAAAATCGAACGATTTTTGGCACGAACGCCCCTCGATGCAGCTCGTTTCCATTTATTTGCGTCCTTCGTTGTCTCGTCTTGTCAGTCTTCTTTCTGCTACGCGAGCTTCCTCTTCTTTTCACTCGCTTCTTCGCTCTCTCTCTCTCTCTCTCTCTCTCTCTCTCTTTCTCTCTCGCTGCGATTGTATTAACCAATCTCTTTTCTTTTCTCACCGCTCTTCTCTCTCTCTCTCTCTCTCTCTCTCTCTCTCTCTCTCTCGGCTTTATCGCACGATCTTTTCCGCACGTCTTTGCTGTTTCCCTTTTCGTTCAGTTTCCACCATCCAAAAGATATGACCTTTCTTTCTTATCTTTTTGTATTTTCGTCCTCGTCGTCGTTGTTTCATCTTCCTTTCGGCAATCGCCGGTGCTTTCCTCGCCTAGGAAGAAAACACCTCGTTGGGAACGCGGTCGCCGCACACAAAAAACAACAGCTCTCGCCCGTGTTTCGCGCGTTTCCACCGACAATCGAGTTCTCCAGCTTTTCATCGGAGCGCGGAGACCTACCAAGGGAAACGAAATTTGCCCTCTGTCGCGAAACACAGGCGACGCGTCATTCTCCTTTTTCGTTCGCGCAGGATGCATCGGAGGTGTCCTGTTCCGGATCCTTGTCGCACGATGATGTCGACGAAATCCTCGGCAAAGGTAAATTTCTCTCTCTCTCTCTGCTTCCCTATCGATTTGTCAACGAGCGGGGTGTTAGCCCGCTGCTCGAGAAACAAAAGCCGCGTCGACAGCGATATGAAAAGAAGATAACCGGCCGCCTCTCGCAATCGACGTGTTCCATCTCTTTTTTGGATCCTTTGGGCCGCGTGTTTGACGAGCCCGCCAGGCAGGCTAATTGCGAAATCCTGTACGAGAGGACGAACGCTTCCGCGCACCGCCTCCAACCGCCTCCAACCGCCTCCAACCGCCTCCAACCGCTCGTTTCGCATCCTCCGTTGCCACAATTCCAGCCGTCATCAATCTTCCTGACCTTTCCCGCGGTATCCTCTGCCATCAGTCTCCCGAAAAAATGCCGCGAGCCAAACTATTTAACGTGCTCCCGTTCCGCTACAGGTTGCTGCATTCTGGGAAACACTCGATCATTCGCTTCGGAACGTTCGCTCGCTCCCCTCCGGCAGGCATTAACGTTGAACGCGACCTCCTTCTTACGGAATGCTGCTGTATTAATTTTACTAAGTGAATTCGTTTTCGCAACTTTGTCCTTCAAAGGGGCAGGATACTGCAGGCTGAGATCTTCTTTATGGTTAACAAGCCATCTCCTCGGTTATGACGCGAGATTACCACGCGAGAGTCGCAAAATTCACGAAAAAGACTCGTCCGAAGGAAGGAGCTCGACTCCGTTGAGGCCACCGACTCGCAGTGTTTCACCACCAGTGTCGTGACTTTACGATGCCGACGATTTCCAAACGAACGATCCTTATTCCCTGCAGAGTACGTCCTCTTGAATCTTCCGCCCCTATCCGAACACGTCTCGTGAATTATTCGCGAAACTCGGCGAATCACGAAGTTTTTCCTCGCAAGAATTCGGTCCCGGGGATAAAATGATAAAAGAGCTGGAAGATGGAAGAGCCTCCTTTTCTCCTTTCGAGAGTCGTGGCTCGTGGAGTAACGATTCGACGCGTGCTTTGCGTTTCGTACGATGGGGCAAAGATGCGCGATTAACGAGAAAGGTCAACAGCCTGAGGGAATTAGAGAGACAACAAGGCGAACGGGGCGATGATGAGAGCGGTTTGCTGCCCGAGAGAAAAAGAAGCTCGAACGAGCAAGGCAAATATTTTCCAGCGGCGCTTTCCAACGGCGCGGCTGAAACGGGGGGGGGGGGGAGGAAAATTCGCGAGGAAATCAGCGATGAGCGTGTTGCCTCGAATCGACACAAAAGACACGAAAAAGCGTCTTTTAAACGCGCATTAACCGCGTGGACGTTTTGCGAGAACGTTGCAGGATCCCCTGTTTTCCGGTGCAGCCGATTTTAATTTACTTCCGCTTCTTCCCCGAGTTTCGCATGCTTTTTAATATCGCGATTATCGATAAATTTCCAACGCCGCCAGATGCTCGGCGGCGATTCTCTTCGAATCGTTCGACGATCTGCGATTTGTTTTAATAAAACGCAGCGCCGGCTCGTTCACCGCCATGCATCAAGGACCATTAATTTAATGGCGACCGGAAAATCGGACGTCGATGAAAATTCGGCGAGCCGGATTTCCTCGTATCTCGCGCGCGACGATTCTCACGCTCGCGATTCTACGCGTCCCGAAATACGAGTGATAATTGATAGATCGTGCCCGAAATATTTCCCCTAATTATCGCGCACGGCCGTTTTCGTCCTAACGAAGAGGCCGCGTTATGACAGAAAAATCTGATCGACGAGCGAAACGAATTTTCGTAAATTTCATCCCTCTCTTCCGCGAGACGGTAAAACTAATTTCATCATTGATATTCGTTATTACGCGCGCCATTCCGCGGCAATCGCCGATAATTAAATTATAATTAACACGGCCGGCCAGAGGGAATAATTGTGAAATTTCCCCGGTGACGATTGATATTTTTATAACCGAGGGATGATCGAAAGCGTTCGTTTTTTACGTCTGCCGGGAATTACCATAAAAACATTATTGTCGTTGCCTACGACTGGCCTTGAATACCTCTGCTAAACCATAACAGTCTGGTCCACGCGGCGCGCCGACTAATTTGACAAATTGATTCTCCAAATTATCGAACAGTGCTGATTTACCTCTGAAACAGAGTTTACAGGAGCACACTGTTTTTTAGATTTGTGTTTGAGCCGCTCGCAAATTCATTAATTCCACGAAACAAAATGCGAAGAGAAGTGACAAAGTAACGTACATAGCTTTTTTTTTTTTAAATTCCCTTTAAATGTCCCTGTAAATTCAAATAAACATGTATTATTACAAGCGTAGATTTCGATCCAACGACGTTTAAAATGCATAAGATGGTATATCTTTGGAGTAATAATTACTCGCGTGACTCGCTAGGTGAGTTAATCGATTTGGCAAGTGAAAATAAGAAGAAAATAATTGGACTCAACATTCAAGAACATTTTTCATTGCTCAATTTTAGAAAAAATTAATAATTACACTGTGATTAAATTAACCGATAAAAACCATCATCAATTGGATTTATTTTTAAATTTCTACAACAGTCATGTTTACTAGGAGGAATGAATTTCAATAGATCCATCATCTCTGTTCTGCCTTTAGGATATAACAAAGGCTGGTCCACATTTTTCAGAACTAGTGATCTACAGTTTCTAATACTAATGGCGTTAAATTCTGCATTTTCATTAAAATCGTATTTGAATTGTGTGACGTAGGATTTTGCCACTTAGGATAAAATAAATTATTTTGGTCAATCCGTTGTCTTTAAGTGTACTTTTTTTTTTTAATTTTTTGTAGAACATGAAATATGACACCAAAAAGTTTGTTTCAGATATTATCTAATATGTACTATTGTATTAAAAAATTACTTAAAAAATAACTAGCTAAATTCTTACAAACGTCTGACTTGCATTAGAGTATGGAGTTAATCAAATTGACTTCTGAAATAAATTATTTATTATCGACTGACCAAAAAGAGACACGGTCATTGATTTAAAAATATAAAAATTTAAAAGTCAATTAAATTTTAAAAAATTGAAAAGAAACACTAAAATTTAAAAAAATTCAAAAAATAGAGTTGATCGGTTTGGCACTCATTTATATTATCATATTCATATTTATTTATTTATTTCATACACGGAAATAAATTCTCATTAATGTGTAAATAGTCTTCATATAAGGTATATGAAGAACACTAACGTAACAATAGAAAATAACAAAGAGAGATGAGGAAGAGCAGATGTAAGAGATAAGAGATGATAAAGAAGGAAGGAAGAAAGAGAAGACATGTTTCGTAGGTATTCCGAGATTTTGTAAAAATCGTGAAATCTGAATGCATTTCTGGAATTAGAGAAAAATTCCAAAGCATTACCGTACATATTTTTGCGACACTGCGTTGCAGAGCGGAGAAATTTCCGTGATATTTATATGCGAGAAATGCTTACGAAGATCTTGTCGACTTTATGATCCACATTTAGCTTCAAAAGAAAAAGACAACAGACGGACACTTTCATTAATAAGCTTAATACCAGGAGAACTGTCAGACATCCTAAAATTCGCAATGTTTTACAGAATGTTTTTTGAATTTACAACGGTGCGAGTGATTTTTCGTAAAATACATGTCGATGATAATATATACGATGGGGGAAATATGGATCGAATAATTCCAGATCCAATAATATTCACTTGTTCCACTCTCTCTTCTTTCACGCGTGTTTTTACCGTTCTCAGTATCGAACACTATTTTAGTATCTTAACGCTAAATCATACAGATTTAGAGCAGTTACACACTGTTGACCAGGTCGTCGACGATCACCAGAGAATATATGGAATCGTACGCACTTGATCACGGCGACCAGCGAGTCGCCACCGACCACGAAAACACGAGCGACTCGTGTGTAACGAGTCGAATAAATTCGACCCCTTGCAATTTTTGTGGTATCGTTGATTAAAATATCTCCTATTGAAATAATAAATATTTAAAATAATCGAAATAATGCATTTTTTAATTAAAAATAACTTGACCAATATAAACAAATTGATTAAGTTCAAATATTTTCTAAATTAATAATTTTTCGACGTACATAGATTTCGTTACTATCTTTCGCAGAGATGAAATAACAAAAAAAGATATACGACTCCATTTTAAAAAATGGAGGTTATCTTGAAATCTCCGAAACTCTTCCAGCTCCAAAAAATTATTTCTGCTGTATTATAACCTCCCTGTATTGAACAACTTTTATTACTTTTTTTCATATTTCCGAACACGACGGAGACATTCAATTCTTATATTGTACAATAGAATATAACATATGTACGTTTCGATGGTTAACATATGAAATATTCAGACACATTATTTTTTATTAAAATGGAAATATTATGTGACTTCCAATTTTATAGAATCGATATAGTTTGATCTGAAAATATCATAACGCAATAGGATAATGATTTTTGCACATTTTTAATTAATAAAAGTCACAATAATTCCAATTTAAGAAATTTATGAGAAAAGATTATTTCATTCAAAAATTTTTGACGTATAAGGCTGTGCAAGAATTGTCATAAGAATCATGTTTCTTCATAGTAATTGATCAAGATAGACGTACTAATTTGTTTGTGATCTTCGGTGATTGACGAGCAATTCATTTATCATTGACAAATATGAGAGACAGTAGAAAAAAAAAGGAAAAGGAAAAGAACAAAGTTGCAAAATAAAAGAAAAATACTCTCATGCAAGAAAAAATCTTTGCAAAAACTGAAAAGCAAGTAGGAAATAGCGAAAAAAAAATTAATAAAAAGGAATAAACAAATTTACAGATAAACAAGTTAAAAAGAAATAAACAAGTTTACAAATAAAAGATAAAATTGGCATATTATTAAATTTACATTATATTATAAGATATTACTAAATGTGTGTTTTGTTTACATTATTTTAATTAAACATCTTGTTATATTGCTTACAAATATAATATGTTTCATTCATTTTCAACTATAAAAATATAACAATGTTATATTGTTGAGTAATTGGTGAGCAATTATATTGAAATGAGTAATTTGTTCTGAAACTAGTGTCAATCACGTCTACTAAAATCTGCCAATTACATACTACGCAAAACGCGATCATTCGCTGTAATTTTGAGATCTTAATAATTAATATAGATTTTTATAAATATTTCTTGCACAATTGTATAAATATTAATCATTTTATTATTTTAATGTACTTATTGCGATAAAAATAGTTTTTACTCTTCAATTTTAGCGATAAACGCGTCTTTTCTATAAATTGTGTAATTCTCGTCAGTCGTTGTACACGTTAATTTTTTGACTTGATAATTTTAATGTTAAAAGTTCAACAGAAAACAGAAGATTTGAAATCAAATTCCGAAACATTTCAAATTATACTTAGTGTAAATACCACGTAAAAATATTTAGACATTTCTGCGTTTACATTTTCGATAATGACAAATTCACATTTGCAAATTAGCCTGCTCATACCCATAAGTAATTGAAAATAAACGGACCCTCCCCAGGGCAATATTCCCTGAATCCCTTGAAATAGGGTGAATCCCCTGAACCATGGAATACACGGGACAAGCAACTTTTCGCGTAGATCTGATAAACGTTCTCTCTTATACCGGAGATTCAGTGTCGCGATGGAATGTTATTAGGTTTTCTTCGCGTCGTTTGATCGAAAATCGAAGTCACTTACAATCGTTCGCGCGTCATTGAGCAATCGTTATCGCGTCAAGAACAAGAGTTAGTCGTGGGAGGACAGGTTGTAAACGAGCCTTAAATGATCAAGAAAATTCTTCAACAACACTCGAAATCACCCTCTAAATAAGCCTCTTGTCACTGGTATTAACGACTCGAACGGCATCACTCTTTTCACCCCTGTTTTCCCTCCCTTCGAATCAACAGCTTGTCGAGCAGGATTCTCGATACTCGGCAAACATATTTACCGCATTATCCTGCCGTGGTTCCCGAATCCGGGAGCGACCGATCGAGCAAATACACAAAGCAAAGGGTCTAAAACACCGACGGCATCGCGAACAGGACGTTCCATTAGGGGGCGATCGTGGCCTCGAGCCAACGCCACAGAAATAAAACGAAGAAACGAAAATAGACTGTCTGTTAAATTGAATACTTATTGAATCGGAAAAATGATCGAACATCGTTAAAACTGTCGGAGCGAAAACAAAGCAGATACGAACGAGGAGATACTTACTGATACTGGAGCAGAGTTTCGAGAGTCTCGAGATGATCGTGGCTGGCCTCTGCAATCAGGATAATGGCGATCGTAGGCAGATAAAAAGCCGGTACGCGGCTTTTTTTAAGGGCATTCGTAAAAGTAACGCGCGACAAGGCGAATATTTTCCCGACGTGAGCTGAAAAATTATGCAAAATTGATTGGAAGATGCTCGGGCCAGCTCGGTGTAATTCGTTGGACGATGAACGACGACCGTTAGAACGGTCGGGCAACAGTGTAGTAGTACACCGACGATCCGTAATATCGTTATTATCGTTTGGAAATTACCGGTTGTAAAAAAAAAAAAAAAAAAAAAAACGCGGTACGATCCTTTCTTTTGCGCAACGCCGCGTCGCGCCGTGCCGTTCTCGGAATCGTGCAACGTTCATCAAGCGAATCGATATTTCGGTTACGTTTGTCCGTGCAATTTTTGCAAATAAGCGAACTTTTAATCTCGCCGCGACGTAGCAACCGAAGCGAGCCCCATCCGGTTATATCATCGTTCGAATCACCGATTCGCCGAGGTTGTTAAAAATTATGGTTTCTCGCCCTCTGGTTCGGCGGCTATCGAGCCAGCTGCGTGCAACGTCGGCGTGGAACGACTTTCATCCAAGTGTTTCGCATATGCAATCTGCATCCTGGTTTGCATCTGGACGGTTGATCCAAGCTTAACGCGTTTCCGTCTTGTTCGCCGTGCAACACGGCATCGTAACTCGAATTTACCTCGTCGAATTAAGTCGCCGGAAATTTCTAGTTGGATCGATGCTTAAAATACGTGCGAGGGGGGGGTCGGACGCGAGGGGATTCAACCGAGAATTATTGAAATTCTGCGGGAAATTCTCTCCTTCTGCTTCTCGGTCGTTTCGCCAAAATCAACGGGAAACGTTTAATAAAACAGAGCAACACGCGATATCGTCCGTTGGAAACGTTCTCCGACGTTCTGCGACGCGTGATCGATTCATTTATTATTCGTACCGTGGCGATTTAAAAAATTCTCACGCGAATGGTAAACAACGACGTTATAACGCGTGGTCGATATCAGCGTTATCAACCATTTCGTCTCCCGGGGAAAAATTACGCAAGAGCTGGATTCGACGTGATTCATCGAGCCGACAGTTGATTATTTTCGCAATACGCTCGTGCATGCTCGGTCCCCTCGGTCATTCTCGTCGCGCCTTTGAAAAATTGCGATTTATAGAATTTGCAACTTGAAAATTTCCTCGCGTTCGCGCAGAAACTCCGTCCATTAATTTTAATTGCACGATGAGTGCACTTCTGTCAATCGAGATTCTTCGCGAACGCGCGCCCTTACGACCTCATTCAGTCAGTCCCAAAACGATCATAAATTCCCACTTTTTGCCTGATTCCCTCTGAAATATCTTCCGAATTCGTTACATTTAATTCTATGATCGAACCCCGAAGATCTCGAAAACACTTGAGAAACGGCGTTATTTCTAATCGGTTTATCTCTGAGCTTCTTCGCAGAAATCAATGTGTTACTTGCAACATAAATACATAGTAGCTGTACGCTACGTAGTACATTATCGTGTCCTAGAAACGCTACAGTGGCCCCCTGGGTAATGTAATTCATCGGAGCCGTGAGTGATTATTTTCAAACTATACGGATGCAATTGGTCGGCTCCCTGAGAAATTATATTTCCTCTATCCCCTACTCGTTGTCCCTCGTTATCCAAATTGAATGGACGACGATGTATATTACAATTTTTGACTGACTAATAGCAAGGGCGGAACAATTTATTTCCGCTCGTCAACACTTCAACGACCTGCGATCGTTCGCTGAGTAAGCGAACGCTATTCCTCAAAGAATCTGTTCTGTGAACTCGAAATGTATATATATAATATGTAGATGGATCCAGAGCCTCACTTTGCAAGCAAAGTCTATGACGCCCGCAAGCACCAAGCGAACAAGCCTGGAATTGCTAGCGAACTGCTCGCCAACAGCAACGTGGATGCGATGCAGTTTCTGTTAGATCGAATCCAGACTGCACAGAACTGTTCGCGAGTATTTCGCGACTCTCGATGTGTCCACATACGCTTCGCGAACAGATTCTTTGATATACCGCTTACCGAGGAAACAGAACCTGTTCGCTGTTACAAATGAACTTGCTGTAACCCGATCGCTGTTCACTTATGTAACTGTCCACAATGTGTCGGCAAACATACTTCGCGAGCTATTCTGCGCGAACCCAATACATATTAAAGATAAAATATCCTGATTCATTGGCAGCAAAAGCAGCAAAATGCTTTTATCTGATTTGATCTGACGTACCATTTTATCCTCTGTCTATCTTTACTTGACGATTGGCATTGTTTTTTATGTAATGTGCAGAATGTCTCGCAATTTCAAAATCTACGTTTAAGAATGGGTTCGAAAGAAAAAATTAAACAAAACTTTCATCAACAAGCTCTCGTTTTCGGGAAAATTGAGTTTCAAAATTTATCAAGTGTAGCAAGACAGTTTCAACGAAACATATTCAAAGTCTAATTTTTTTTTTAAACGAACGCCTCAAACGAAGAAATATTATTCTACATTTTTCGCTCCTTTTATCACTGAAAGTAATTTTAGCGGGGATAACCTAGAAAATCGGACCTCTTCGGGTGCAACGCTAATGCAACGAAAATTAGCGATTGGTTGATTTGGGTCACGTGATTCGTGAGGGGGCGTGGGGTAGACCTCGAGTAGGAGTGGCGTTGTCTGGTACTGAGCGATCGCGCTCGTAATTTGTTTTATATCGATTCAAATGTTTGCATATCAATAAAATTTTATGGCAAAAAAGTCGTCTTCATTTTCTAGTCAGAACAATTGTTTCTGGGCCTTTCAGTGAGACGAATCGTACTGGTGTACAAGTCGTGCAGTTTTTGCACATGGAATATCCTCGTGTCTATCATTCGCCTCTATCCAGTATAGAATTTTTAACCAAATTCAAGTACTTACTTGAGAAATTTTCAAGCTCGTTCGTCCTCGAAGAAAAATGAAAATGAAGAAATTTATTCCTTCTTTTCGATTCTATTTTCACGTACAGAATTATCTTTCAATCGAGACACCCTGTACATGAACGATCGAACGCAAAATTAATTTCTTCCCTCGTACTCGTGCTTATCGTTTGAATTCAATTATAACGAAATTGAAGCAGTCGATCTGTCGAAATTAAAATGCTTCGTACACGTATAGGCAACGAAACACCCAATTGTCCATCTTTATAACCATCACCATCTGTCACTTTGATGTATTTTCCCTTGACTGCGATGCACCATCGACCACAGTTATCGACAGGTATTCAGCGATGAATCTCTTCGGTCCACGAAACTCTTTCTACATACCTCGGCGAAATCAAAGATATCGTATGTTGAATTATTTTATCGAGCGTGCGTATCGTATTGAGCGGACGATCGGTCTTTTGCCGGCTTTTCTTGTATCTGGTTCCCTAAATGCCTCGATCGATTGACACTCTGGTTACCTTTGAAAAGCCCACCGGGGAAAGAGCCATCCTTTCTGGCCGGATCATTTTTGCGACCGTTTCAAGAGCCACGGTCAAAGAGATTTCGTTTAAAATGACACGAGGTTATTTAAAATTACTCAGTTCGTTAACAGGATGGCGCGCTGTATCCAACAAAGGAGTCTTTTAAAACGCATCCTCGAAAATACCTGCCTCTCCCAAATGCACGGAAAGAATGGAATTGCAATTAAACGCGAAGCAAGGAAACATGGGTGGAGCGAAACATCAAAGGGGAGAAAGGGAAGAACGGAGAGAGGAGAGAGGAGAGAGAAAGAGTATCAGTTGGTTATTATCAAGATCGAACAACCGACAGTGACTTAAATCCTGCGTGCGTGGCCTCGCCGGAGCTCCATTTCGCGCCACCTGGCCACGGTTCGCAAGACGGCTGTCTTTCTAATCTATTTCGATCGCGATAGTCGGCCCCGCAGGTGGAACGGTGCGTGCAAATCGAACGAATTATATCAAACCCCCGAATGCGAGTGTTCCTCGCCTCGCATTGCGTACAACAACCCCTTTCACGACCGAGACAGAAGGTTCTCCAAGAACCGAACCATCTGTTCGCATTGTTAGCGATAATTGAGACTGATTTCCAGAAACCATGAACGAAGGTTTACCAGGCTCGTACAACTGAAACAGGGAAACTCGCGCGATACGTACGTACGAACAAGATACGCGCTGCAAACTGAGAAACGAATTTGTTTGTTTCTCTACCACGATTCCCTGTGCGGTTGATGGCGAATTAATGCCGAACCAGCCTGTTGTGTGTCACTTGAGAAAAGACAAAATCACGCCGTTAATACAAAACGCGGACATAATACGCCATCTCTCCAGCAATTTCGATCGAGGATAATGAGATTTAAAGGTACTCTACGCTGGTTTCAAAGTAAATTAGTTTCGAAATTGAAGGGCTATTAACAATGCGTTAATGACGGACAGAGAGTTGAAGATCGTTAGTTATATTATTAAGATCTTACACTCCGGTAAGCTAACGGGAGCAGCCGGCAAATTCTAGAGATTTGTTTGTGACTATCTAAGTACCTTAATTATCTCTCAGCACTCACGTGCCAACAGACTGTATTTACGTACAATTACACAGCCATTAATCATATATACGCTGTTCCTCAAAGGCGTTTAAATACCTACACCTTGAATATTAAATGTTTGTAAGCAACTGTTTGTTAGGAAAATATCCCTGCCCGAGTTCGTTGGCTCGTTTCATCTTTGGGGAACTGAATCAGAATTGCAGAACGCAAAAACGTAACGTGGAGAGTTTATATTGGGCAACTACGAGTACAGTTGACTTGATACAACTAGGTCGTTCAACCAAAAATAGGGAAACGAGTTAATTCTGGTTGAACGAGCAGAAATCGTTTCAATTTGGACGACGTTGTATTTACGGGCGCCTTTAAGTAATTTAACCTACCTTGATATTGCTTCAATTATTTTGAATTTCGTTTAAATCGTTGTACTTAGATATAATGACGATATAATGCCAAGCGAATCTTTGGAATTTATTTATTCGTAACCCAAATATTAGGAAGCAGAATTTAATAATATGAATTGATTGAAAAGAATTGCAAACGAAATGTTACGTTTTTAGGTTAGGTTTCGTAATAAATTCGCTCGTCTCTTCGTGTTAAGTTTTTGAGGGTATTAAAAGCATGTGTTGCAGAAAATCTGGAAAGTTGAATAAAAGTTAAATAAACGAATATTATAAATATTTCAAGTACAATGAAATTCAAATATAAAATATACAATGTTTAAAATGTTAAAAGGAATCGTTTATTATTACAGAAAATATCAAGTAAAATATTGATCGATGAACGATTTGAATTTATTGAAATATTTACTGTACTATTGGCATTGAAATGTTAATCATTTCAACGCAAGAAAGATATTCTTTACAGATAGTAATTGAAACTACATCATGTACATGGAATTTTTTGATAAGAGAACGAGACCCTCAAAGTTACTTAATTCATTTGTGAAAAATAATCGACTGTGTAATACACGTTAATTTCATCATTGATGGTGAAAACGAATCTAATAGAATTATATTTAAGACTTGTTAATGTTTTTCGACAAAACAAAACCCGATCGCCCGTCAACGTACTGTAATCAAGATCGACTGATTTACACAATCTTTGTAAGAATTTTCAAGCCGTCTGATACAAGATTCAAGGAACAGTTGAAAGTTATTAATATTCAAAAGGGGATGAAATGCGAACGATTGAAGAGGGTATTTAGCAAATAAGCACGGTGCTTAATGGAGTGGAGAATAGCGTGAGTCGGCACGTTTTTTTTGGCTCGCACCTGAACTCACGTGTGTCGTGCAAAATACAGCAGTAGATGGCCAAAGCTCGAGAGGATCGATCGTCGCCAACGGAAAGGAAACATCAACCGTGGCGAGTGACTCAGTCGGTGACTCATGCATAATTTATCTCAACTTAATTAGCGAATGGAAGTCGGGCCTCGCGTGCAGAAAAAGCAACATTTTCCACAAATACATCGCGGCTGTTTCGTGCAAACGGTGCCTAAAATTGTAAATAACACGTTACTACACCTGCTGTGACTTCGTGCGGCCTGTGTATCGATCATGTTTGAAATCGTTGCGTACTTTTGCAAGCAGAAATCTTGAATACGAATAGTCGAATGAATTACGGAGTGCGGCTCGGGTGGCTTACGAGTGTTGTTTCCGATGCATTATTTGATATGATTTATGTATAAAAATGGACGAAAATACTCGCACACTCAATGAAAAATTATCGATATTTTAAACTGTTTAAATTTCATAAAACTACATCGTACGACAATCCAGTTGGCTTTCAAAGCGTGAAACCTCTATCATCCTTGAGATTTTTTTTTTCAAAGTTGTATTTCTACGTTATATAGCGAGTGGAAATTGTAACATCTTCATTAAAAAATTTTTTTTATTTTTTTTTCCCCCTTTAAAATCTACTGCACGATTCTTTTTCGCCATTTTGTTGAATTTTGAACATCAGAATTTCGAGAAATTCAAGAAATCCTGACATTCTGTCGTTTAACCTTAATGTTTGCAGTTCAATAAAACGGCGAGAAAAAATCGTACAGCAACGTTGTAAAGAGGTCGTTGTAAAATCTTCCAGATCAAATTTTTAATGTTTCCAGAGTCATTTGAATTTTTACAATTTTCGAGAACGAATCTTTGCTTTTCCACTTGCTATATGACGTAAAAAGATCTTCGATAAAAACTGACTTTTCTTCATCGAATGTGCGAATACTTTCGTCCACCTCTGTAAATTTACACGAGAAATATACCCAAAAAAACAGAACGATAAAGAATGAATTTCAATCGTGTTAGAATTCTTGGCAGCGTATAAAAATCGCGAGTGAAAAGTAGAATTGCAAAATTCACTTTCCGCGTACTTGATCGGTTCCACGAATTGATCGCGATTTCAAATTTGCCTTTCGCAAATAAATTATAGGAAAAATGCAATTAGCTTGACACGAGCTTCCGTTTCGAGGTAGAAAAAAAAGAAGCGGGAACAAACTTTTAAAGCGCGGCAGGCAAAATTTTATCAAGAGAAACTCGTTAAAATCGCATTTTTTTTGGCACGTCGTAAATTCTCGCGGTCATAAATCCACGTGCCAGAATTCTTCCAGCAAGCTGTTTGCTTTTTGAATTCTCCGACGTCTAATGGCTCGGCCTCTGTTGAACGAGAATTAATTCCCACAGAAATAAAGGATATAAGATTTCGCATAAATCACGAAGAGAGAGAGAGAGAGAGAGAGAGAGAGAGCGGAGCGAGGAATTATAGAAAATTCATTTGAGAGTGCGTAATGTATGCGAATTTACAAAGTGGCTCGTAGATCCCCCGAGAGAGAAAACCGACTCTCGGCGGTCACGGGAGTCGCGAGAGTTTCGCAGTTGCACCGTTGAATCGTTTCTAGATATCCAATACGGCCGGTTGGCGTACGGCCGCGGTGAATCCTTGCGGTTCTTATTAAATTTCACTCCGTGCTGGACGACTGAACGGAACTTGCGGGACGGAGCGGATAAAACGAGTCGCGTCGGTCAATTCGCTTTCGAACGTCAGCCTCGGTCTCGTTTATTCGAGCCTGAAAGACTCGGTTTTCAAAGGAATCCGCTGCGTGTGGTACTCGAAAAATCCTCGTTCCGACATGGCTCCGCTATTCTCAGAGAAGCACACTTTCCATAGCCGGTTAAATATTTACCGATTATCGGCTCGCGATTTCAATACCATCCTGGACTATCCGATGATCTTCCTCGATTGTCTACATCCACGAAATCGATTACCAATCTCATAAGTGAAAGGTTTTCGTCAACCGCGCTTCGTATCGAAATTCTTATTGCATTTTAACGTACTGTGACGGAGACAATTTCTTGTTACGAGCTCTCGCGTTTCTTTCCAAAGTCGATCGCGAGACGAGAAACCACTCGCGGCATTTTCAACAAGAACCTTGACTATTACCTAAAAAGTCATAACCGTTATTTTGATCGCAGATAACGACTGCAAGTTTAAAGAAAAACAAGTTTTTCGTTTTCGATGAGAGAAATTTATTTCGATTATTTACTACAGTTCTCTGGAAAAGAGAAACTCTCTTGCTGGTAATGATGAATTTATTTCGTTGCTCTCTTTCTTCGTTAATTTCCACGAGAGTTACATAAGTAACTCTATGGTTTTTAAGATATTTTAATGTAATGTTTGTTTCGATCGAATGTAAAACGATACTTTAGACTTTATGCTATTATGTATGACCGAAATGGAATTCTCATCGATAACTATTATAAGCAGCCAAAATAGAATTCCACTCATCGATAATATAATGGTTATCAAGAACGAAAACAATTTTCGTTCACTTGTTTAATTGTTATTTGTAACGAAAATGTTTAATTTTTATGAAAAAATTTTCTTCAAGACTAATGTTATCAATTTTAAGACTAATATCGTTGTAAATCAAAGGTGGCTAACTAGCGATTCGCGAAATGCATATGGTCCTTAGTCCCACTTTCCTGATCGCTAGCGCTCCCTTCTACTGCATCAATTTCTCCACTGCGTTTAGAATGTCGCTACCACAATATTTGCGTTAGGTATATATGTATACATAAATTGTTTTCTTTGCTGCAGCTGCTAAAGTTAACCTCTTGCGCTGGAATGATGTGCACGTCGAGAATTTTTTGTCTCAAAATTGCAATTTCTTTTCTCAGTTTTAAGTATATTTAAATATAGCAAATAATAATAATAACAAATAATAAATTTATTACTTCTAAATAATTTCTATCCAGTGATATCATACCAACGAGTTCAAAAAGAAAGACGAATTATTGTATACGGTTTGGTCGCTCGTTATGGTCCGCAATCAGTTGCCAACACAAGAGGTTAAAGAAAGATGGCGAAAATAGTTTGTACAGTCCGCTGCGGCGAGACTGTACAATGAGTGAAAATGAGTGAAAACTAATTTTCATGATGGAGAAACCGGTAGGCTGAATGAACAGCTCGTGCAGCCCGCGGCGGGGAAGAAGTTCGCCGCCTCTGACGTAAATAATAAACGAATTTTAGCTCTTTCTTAATTTTTTTCATAAAAATTCCTGTGATAACTGTTATTTTTGGTCCCTGGATTTTCAACGTTTGACCTACAAAGATAATCATCCCTAATTTCTGATTCCAGCTTCGACGAGACGTCGATGGATAGCTGTCCTTTGGCAGCGATCACGGAGGGAAGGGGAAACGATTTTACGTGCAAGGATGGTAACGAGGTAGAAGTGACATCACTGGAAGAGGCGAAATCGGTGATAGCCGCCCTTCGAACGAGGCAGAGGGCACAGGCGCATCAAATGCTCGCCTGGCGAAGGACACTAAAATTACAGGTAAAAACAAAGCTAAAGTCAGAAGAGAAACTAAATATACACGCGTATATTCTCTGTCTGGTTCCACTCCGGGACCTTGTCTGCGCTCGTTGATTAAAGCTATTATCCGGTAAAACTTTGAAGAGGAATCCGTGCCCGTGCTTCCGGGACAGGCCAGACGTCTCGTGACGTTCGACTATTTCGCTTCGGACTTCGCGTGACCACGGATAATATACGTGTACGTGGCGGCGCACTCGCGGGGAGAGAAAAAATCCCTCCGTCGAAATTCAGCGAAGATCTGCGTAGCAAATAATCGGCAACGATCTCTTCGACCCCGGAAAGTTATATACGGCATAGTAAAAATCTTGGTCTTAGTACGAGTTCTCATAAAAAAAAAAAAAAAGGAAAGTAGGAAATAGAGAAACGTGTAAGGATTTTCGTGGGAATACCTTCATCAAAGATCAAATAAAAGCGAAGGAAGAACATTCTAAAATACGGTAGATTGCTTTATAATCGGAGACATTCGATCAAAGTTGCTTTGATTAGTCTCCTCTTTAGTTACGAGGAACCTAACACACTTCCGATGAAGAAACTAACTTGTGAACTCCCAATTTATACGTTTCGTGCAATTTGCTCTTTAATTTTTGTAATTTCTTTTTATCGTTGTTTCTTTTTATCCGCGTTTCGTGGATTGGTAAGAGTTTAAGGATCGGATAAAAGAGTTATTTATCAAATATTTTTATAAACAACGATGCAAGAATATCTTCCTTTTATTAATCTCGATCATCATCAACTTCACCATTCAGTTAATTTGATCCATGACCATTTTTCTGACACAAGTACAATTAATTACGAACAGATCAACTAGCTGATTACTGTGTATTTTGTCGTCACTTCAAAATCGGGTTTTGAAGAGATCACGGATGTGTGATCAAGTGCAGAGCGGGGAATAATAAGTCCTCACGTGTAATTACCACGTAGAACAACAAACGGTGTAGCAAAATTGATCGAAATGTATTCAGTCGAAATCAACAGACGAGCCCGGATTAAAACAAAGATGAAAGGAAAAACGGAGGATACCGCTGTGAGATACAACGAACCCCTATGTACCAATACGCAACGTGCATTAATGAGCTAACGTACATTTTATTCCCATCAATTGGTTCATCGATCGCTGTTTCTTCTATGCAAAAACAAAAAACAAAAAAAAGAAGAGGAGTAACGAAATCAAGCGCAAATACAAACAGAGAATAAAGTTTGACAATATTTTTAAATTAATCATCTTCAATAGATTCCTTGATTTTATTAATGAGATTCATGTCCATTTTAATCCTTAGTATTCTTAATTTTCAGTACCTAACACGTTAATTACTATGATTACTTTATATTTCTACATTTAAAACAATCGTTTGCTGTTAAAATGATCTTGTATAGAAAAGATCTCGTATAACAGCTACTAGCGTATAAATCTGTCAACACTATGGCCTATCTGAATCACAGTCCTGTTGTAAGTTGTTTGAACATGCTATCATTCGGTAGTAAGGAAAAACTTAACGACATAATGTACCTAATAATAGTCGTATTTAGTCGTGTATGTTATAGAAACATTCTTGAATTAATTGCTTAAATTTTCTATCTCAGTCAAGACGTCTGAATTTTTTAGATTCAGCGTACATACCTACAAATTTCAATGCTCTACATAAAATTTATATAACTAATTTTTTCAAACAACTACTTGGATTTCTTTCTTCACCTCTAAAAAGAATCGTATCACACCACTGTTTTATTCTCCCTACTCTCCCTATTCATAATTCAAGAGTTACACACTTTCGTCGACGACCACTAAATTCAACAGAATATATAGAGTCTTATATTTATATTCGGTCGGCGGGTTGTCAAAATCGTCTCAGTGACAAATGAAAAATATTGAATCAAATGCAAGCTTTACACGATAGACAACTTTCTAATAGATCACACTAGTATATAAGAAGTCATAATGAATTTCAGATCATAAAGAAAAAATTTATTTTGGAAATTTTTGTTTTTAAAAATTTATTTTAGAAATTGAATCGCAAAACATGATTTGGCAATGATTAAGTCAATTGGTAAGTCAAGAAATTCCATTGGAAAGAAATAACAGTAAGAAATGCACCCAATATTTTCTTTTCTCTTTTCCTTTTCTGTGGTTAATTTTATGATATTATTTAATTCAAATTCAATGGATCTCTTCGATATCCATTCCATTCACAGTTGGGCAAAACGTTAATGGAATTAATCTCATTAATTAATGTGGAATTAAAATATTAATTGTGATTACTGATTATCAATAATCATTAATCAATAATTAATGAATAAGGAAAGTAGTCAAAATCATTAATCATAAAATAATTGCGCTTTTGATTATGATTGTATCAATTTACTTCTATCAAGAAGGTTCTGTATATATTTCGTAGAAACATATCTCTTATTTGTATTGTTTCGCAATGTACACAACTCTACAATTTTATCAGGACATATTTAAAAAATTTTCAATCGAGAGCCTCATCTATATAATTCTTGAATCGTTATTGACATAATCTTTCGTACGACTTGAAGATGAACTTTAATGATAAACTTACCAAATGATTAAAATTTTAAGATTCTTCATCATGATATGTACTACACATGATTCTTATACCAAAACTATATCTGAGAATTATAAACTTTAACAAATTATTTTAAATTCAACAACACAGACACTATTACCCAGCAAAAGAATACGCGTAAATATTTACTCTATGCTTGGTCTACTCGTGAGACTATTACTCAAACCAGAAGCAGTTTAATAACAACATTTAGTTATATCGAATAACAGAACCCTACGTGATTGACACGTTTGTGTTATAGCAACTAATACAGGTTACAATTACAATAATAAAATATAAATCAATCTCATAATAATATTTTAAAAGTTACTGATTAGTGATTAAATATTACAAAAATTAATCAAATTTATTGATTTATTTTGACAATGATTAATTGATTAATGATTATGATTGCAACTTTGGTAATTGATTACAGCAATGATTACAAAGTAATTGATTACTACCTATCCAGAAGAAAATTCTCAGAAAGTTCAAAAAATGAAAATAAACGAAATGAAAAAATTAAAAGAAATCATATAAAAATGTAGAAAATTGTAACATTATACTTATGTAGCATTAAAATTAGCAATAAATTAGATTAGAATAAAGTTCCAGAAAACTCTTGTGATAAAAGGTTGTTCTCAACCAACGTTCATACCGCGCTAAATAAACTCGTTCTCGTCCGATCACGAAAGTTAAGCAGCGCTGGGCACGGATAGTACTTAGATGGGTGACCGCTTGGGAACTCCGTGTGATGTTGGTTTTTTTTCTTTTTTTCTTAATAATTAGAAGCTACTTTAGATTGCTTATGAATAATTATTTTATCCGAATTTTAAAATAATTTTATGTTAAATATTAATAAGTCCTTTAAATATTTCGAAAGAACTGCTTTCAAATATGTACGTTCAAACACAAATGCGGCTGATTCGATCTTTTTACAAATATTTTAGAAAAGAAAGAATAATTTCAAGTAAAATAAAACATTAATAGAATATGTTTAACGTTCTACTGCAAATTCTTCATTCGTTAAACATTATTTCTCTCGGTTATCATTCTTAAATGATGACAAATAGAAGAAAGTTCAAAGAATGAAAGTGAACGAAATGAAAAAATTAAAAGAAATTGTAGAAAAGTTTAGAAAATTTTACTATTATACTTATGCAACGTTAAAATTAAGAATAAATTAAATTAAATGGACCATTCTTTATTGGCACGATTTTCTGTTTGATTTGATAAAAATGAACTTGATAAACTTACCGAATGATCAAAATTTTGAAATTCTTCATCATAACACTCTACATGATTCTTATAGATATAATAGAGAATTGTAAATTCTAATAAATTATTCTAATAATGTAAATTCAATAACACAGATATGTATTAAAAATACGGCAAAAAATACGCGGAAATATTTTTTCCAATTTTGGTCTAGTAGTGTATTTATTATTCAAACTGCAAGCTTAATAATGACATTTAGTTAAATTGAATAGCACAACCCTATGTGATTGACACGTTTGAACGTTTAAACGTGTTATAGCAATGTGGAGACGTTACACATTACACTTAATGATTAAAAAATTACCGATTAATGATTACAAATTAAAAAAATTAATCAAGATTGCTGATTTAGATTTAGACAACGATTAATTGATTAATGACCAGGATTACTGTGATTGCCATTTAATGATCGATTACAGAAATTGTTACAAAATAATTGATTACTGCCCAAATCCGATTCTATACAAGTATCTATACAATTTTCGATCGCCGGATTTTTGATTTTTCGACCAGATCACAGTCGATTCTTGTTACTTGTAATATTTTTTCTACTTGTTTCCTCTTGGTAAGCATCCCTCGTACATTTGAATAAATTAAATTAAATTGGAATAAAGTACGAAATCTTCCATCGAAGATCTGCGTGCATTGAATAATCTCGCGACTCTCGAGGAAAACGGTGCAGAACTTCTTTGATAATTCGAGCAACCGGCGCGGCGCAGCGGTTAGCCGAAAGAGAAAGAGTAATGTCTGGACGGGCAGCTCGAAAGGAGACTTCGTCTGTGTAGATCAGTACTGGCGCTCCTTCTATTCCGGATACCAAGACGTTCGTTTAATATTAATGCGACAGGAGAGTTGTAACCAACGCTGCAGAAATTTCTGATCCGTTTCTTGTCTTGTTCTCTTAAATTCTAAATGCTACGCAGCACCGTGGATCCCCGATCGAGGTTCGCTTTTGAAAATTCTCGAGAATATGTACAAAAGAGGGCAGAATCCTTTTGGACGAGTCGTTCGGGATGCCAATCGATTCCATAAATTAAAAAGCAAAGGAAAACCTAGAAGTTTCCTTTTTGCTGATAGTCAATTAATTAATTAATTTCAGTTAATTTTTGAAAAGTCGGATGTTAATCGCGTGTCTTACAATTAAGAATGAGAATTGAGAAATTTATAGAAAATTACAGTGTACCCCCAGTACCCCCAGTAAACCTGGGGATCCGTTTAATAATAGGCCTCTTATGCTGTCGATAATTCGTAAAAGGACAGACCGAAAGCACGCGACTGTCACGTGCGCGGGATACGACGTTCTAACCGACGCGATGGTTAGAAGAAGCGTTTAATTACGACGTAATGATCCGTTATTAGACACAACGACCTTTTCGCGTGCGGCACACGTAACCACGTCAAAGCTCCAAGGAGTCTTTCACTTCCAGCGTATGTACGTACATCTGCATCATTAGTATTATTTCGTCTATTACCTTTTTCTTTTCTTTTCTTTTCTTTTCTTTTCTTTTTTTTTGTGCGTATTCGTGTTTCTTCACGCTTTCTCAATCAACATCTCGCCTGCGATCTTTCCCCGACTCGAGTATCGAGACTCTATACGCGTGAAAGAAGAAACGAAAAAACCGTGAGATTCGCTTCTGGCTGTGTAAACGAAGCGGAAAGCGTTCCTTTGTTCCTCGTTAAGTTCAAGTGATTATCGCGCCGCGCCATATCGAAAAGAAAACGAAGAAACTCCTTCTGGGAGTCCGTTGTCTGATTAAAGCTGAAGGAACAGAGTTCCGCATCCCTTTTTCAAGTTGAGCGAGAAGCGCAACGAAAGGTTCGCAAACGTAGCGCCATGAAAGAATGCATGATGCTTGTCGCGTGGCCATTCCATGGGAGTACTACCATTTACGCGAAACAATGCCTAGAGTAATGGACTCGTCCTTCTTTCATATGTAAGAAAGAACGATAAAAAAGGAACGGAGACCGTCAAGTCTGTGCAAAGCACACGTTTCGCGTTCCAGGAACTGCAAGCTTCGCAGAAAATGTTTGGTGAATTATACCTGACTCCGGCGTAGCTTTATTTCGTTCCCCTAAATACTAAATCGACGCTCAGATTTTTCGAGGTCTCGCAAGTGCCAAACCGACGATTCGCTTTGTACGTTCCGCATCGTGTATAACACTCACGTACCCCGCGTTTTACTATCTTATCTACTACGTGGAAAGCCCGCACTGGCGCTCGAGAATCGATTTATTCAAGAATTTACGATCACCTCTCCCGCGGGTTTAAACTGGAAAACTGTTACGGCGGCTACGGGGACATTAATCGAAGGAAGATGACAATGACGTTAGTCATGTGCCAATGGTAGGCGAGGATGGTAGACGATCGATGATCCAAGAGATAATTTGCAACATCGAACATGACATCCCTAACGCGATGACAACGTCAGGCCTCGCTCAAGTTACTCGAAAATTGACAGGAAAAACTGAACATTTATAATTCAAGGCGGTTGCCCGACATCGTTGTGACACTGGCAAAGTGTAAAAGTTAGCACTCGAACGAACGAACTTCCCTCGAAAATTTTTTCCGCGAGATGGCTCGTACACCGATGAAAAATGGCCTCCAACGAAAAAGTTCCTTCGACAGGCGAAAAATATTATCCAAGAAAAAGAGGAAATAGGGATTGCAGTTTCTTGATGCTGAACAATCACCGTTTATAATTTTTTTTCTAAACGTAGGTAAAATTGTTATGGGTGAAGAAGTCGTTAAATAATATTTAATGTATATTTATTTGAGGACATTTCTGGATACAACAGTTCTTACAGGTTCGAAACACACTACAAGACTACCAATTGCGTATAATAAATCTCTTTCTCTCTCTCTCTCTCTCTCTCTCTCTCTCTCTCAGGGTAAAATCGGGAATATATCAGGTACTATATATAGGATATCGATACTACATAAGGTGTTCCAAATTTCCAAATTTCAACCGCCAGATGTTGGCAATATATGTTTAGGAGGTCATTTTTAGCAAAAAATGTTATAAACAACGTGGGTCAATTTGTCTTCATTTTCAAAATATAAACAGAGCTATTCGTAGTTGTCGAGTTACAGCACTATTCTCGTATTGATTAAAATGTATGAAACTTTTTTGTATGTAGCTGTATGAAATTAAAGATGTACATAAGTAGAAAATGCACGCAACAAATTGAGAGCAAAAATCAGGAAGACTGCTATTACCATCAATAATATTTAGTGAATGCATCCTTATTTGCGTGCATAGAAACAGGAGGTAATCATTTTGAACAATTTTTGTAAACTAGTCTGAACCGATATAAAAAATACCTCGTGTAAAAGATATCTCGAGACAAATGGTTATCATTAAAAGTTAAGTAACTTAAATGTATTCGATTATTTGTAGCTTATATTACTCTTCTTTTTAAAAATGAAGACAAATCGATCAATGGTGTACATCACATCTTTCACTCAAAATAACTTTCCAAGGTCTGACGATTGAGATTTAACCTCTTGCTACGCACGTCGAGAATATTTTGTCCCAAAATTGCAATATTTTCTTAGTTTTAAGTATTACCCAGGCAAAACAAATAATAAATTTATTACTTCTCAATAATTTCTATTCAGTGATATCATACCGACGAGTTTAAAAAAAAAGCGACGAATTACTTAATTGTATACGGTTTGGTCACTCGTTATGGTCCGCAATCAGTTGCTAGCGCAAATGGTTAAAACATCCTGTATATATTGAATGTAAAGTGGAGAGAGGATATCGGCGAATCTTTGTCTCGATGACTAAAGAGATCTTCCATTAGAATTTTCGTCTCGACTAAGACAAATCGTTGTTAGTTTTAGCATAGTGACTCGTCTCTGGTTATCAATCAGCGAGTCACACGATTGGTTACCCAACGAAATATTGCGGAAGAAACTTTTTCTTGGCCTTAAATCGTCGCAGATTCCGGTAAACTGCGAGCTTCCGGTAATTGATCGCGACAAAACTTTTGCCGCGCGTGAGTTATTATCGACGTTGATAAATAATTGTTTGTACGCGAGCCAAGGTCCGACGATGCATCGCATGTGAAATATATTCGTCGGTATTAAGTGGAACTGTTATATTCGGTATGTAGACGCTTAATCGAAGCGAAAGAGAAACAGATGCAATAAACCGGTGCGTTGCCACAATACACGCCATAATGCGGTCTGCGCAAACCCTCGGGGCCTCCTAATTAATTCCAAATTACGGTCAAATCGAAGATGCCTCACGGTTAGGTTGCGGACATAGTTGCGTTACCAGCGCCGTTTCCTTTCCCCCGCAGATACTGATCTTTTCATTAATTACGACCGCGACGAACTTGATGGATGCAAATTTTATCATTATCGTCTCCGCAACAATCTTCTTGAATCCACTTTTTTGCATCCACTTTTAGCATCTTCTCTTTTAATGCACAACCGGAAGACTCTCGAGGAGAGGAGAGGAGGGGAGGGGGAGGGGGAGGGGAAGAAGAAGTGATCGTTAATCAAGTGATTTCTATTCGCTAATTATCGATAATGAGCTAACGTGATTAATCGTTGCCTGATTACAAGCGGGAAAGAGTGAGTCGAAGCTCTCCCGGCTAATACAAATTGCTGATTAATTCAACGTCGATAAAATCACGCAGAACTGGTGCATTTGCCACGGTCTCGAAACTGCGCAGACTGACATGTGTATAAATTCGCTAAAGTCACCTGCGATATAATTATTCAACAGGGGCGGTATAATTATTTCAGGAGGACCTGGTGGCACGGCTGACGAGGGAGAAGGCAGAACAGCTCCGGACATTGTCCTCGCAGCTGCTACTGTTCGAATCGAGGCTCTGTCGAAAGCAGAAGGAGATTGAGGCTAGTCTGGCGCAACGAGAGTCCATTATTCTCAGACAACAGAGGGTGATTCGTCAATTGCAAAGCAGATTGGCGGAAAGAAGCACCGGGACAAGGGATTCGCCACCTTGCGACGCTCTAGATAGATTGGATAGTCTGGGAGACAGCGACAGCGCTGTTGTTCTCGAGGAAGCAGCGGACGACCTAGCGCCACCGAGGTACGCGTATGCTTCGTTTGATCGAAAGATTAAACTTTTTTCTCGGCATCTTTCCAACTGTCATTATTTTCACGTTAATAGACATTACATCATCTGAAACAGATTCAATCCTTGTCCAGCGAATTGAATTATTTTCCAATAATAATAAGAAAAGGTTTTCCATTTCTACGTGATAACTAAATTTATTTAAAAAATAAAGTCATTCGCACGTGAACGTGGATGTTTACACAGTATTTATATTTTTCTGAACGTTTAAAAAATACACGCTGAATACAGATTGATTTCATCAACTAAATATTATGACGTACAGTTTACTCTGAATACTTTATACATTTGTCATGCAGAAACCTTGAAATATCCATAGTTTGTTCACACCTACAGTTCGAAAATCTGTGTAAATCAGATTTAAACCAGCCATCCGAGAGTTAATAACGAATAATTACGTTCTAAAATGAAGATACATCCAAGTGTCTGAATGTCAAACGTTTTTCACAGATTTCGCTCGAACATCACCGACGTGACGGTGATCCGATCGGTTTCGGACGCGGTTGAACCGTCGAGCAAATACTCGTCGATGCGACGATGCAATGGCTTCCTGAGGAGACCGGAAATCTTGGAGACCGTTTACTCGGTCGAAGAGGACGGCGACAGTGAAAATAATCAGGATCCGTCCGAATCGACGGAGAACTCCGAATGCGAAGAGAGACGGACAAAGAACTTGGGAAATGGGAAAGGTAGACTTCAAGATTTGTACGGCAGTTTCGAGAGACTCGCTCAAGAGGCAGACTCCCCGCCCAGCGAGAGACCAAGGGACGAGAGTCAGCAGGCGCAGGTATGCAACTTTTTTTTTTGTCCGAGACTTCACTTTGTCATAACCGTCTTTTGTACCGACCGTTTCTCCTTCAAATCCTCCCCGTTAGCTTATTTGCATGTGCGCGATAAACGCCACCGTCGTACTTCATTCCTTGAAGACTCGACTATGTATGTACATTCTTCCTTTCAGAGAATCGTATTTCTAACTTGGCTTTTTTATCTTTCTAAATCTGCTGCTTCTTTGCACGGTATTTTTGAAATTCTAAAACTTGTAAAGTTGCTTCTCTCAATTCTTTTTAGCTGCTTCTCGGACGTTAGTCTCAGTTTCAAATCTCGTCTTTTTCCAGGTCACGTACAACAGGGTAATGAGCAATCACCGATCAGTCACAAAGCCAAAAGACGTAAAGTACAAGAGGATAAACAAGGCAAAGTCGAAAAGCTTGGAAGAATTAAGGGGACGGCTGAGAAATTGGGTGGAGAAAGGGAACAAAATCGCTATATCGTTGGATCAATCTTACGCCTGAATCTGTATTTCCTGAAAGTATATTATACAAGTTCTTAGAAACGGCGATCGGTATCGATTCTGTGCGAATCTGTCCGTTGTTCGTCAACGGTTACGATCGTTATCGGCACCGATCGATCGCCGTTGTATATTTAATTGAAATTCTCATCGCTCCATGTGATATTTACTGTAGTGTCTCGAGAATTAATTAGAAATCTTACGTATCACGGAATATATTGCGCGTGGACAATTTCAACACTTGTGATATATATAATGACTTTAATGGTAACGCAACCACGTTATCTAGTGATAATTATCTCTTCACGATTGCGAAACAGTAAAGAGAGTAACAATGGAAGAGGAAAAGATAAGATAATCGAGAATGTTTGCTGCTCGCAGAAGGGGAACCTCGGCGAGATTACATATTATCCTATCCGCGTAAACGTAACTTATATTTTCACAAGCTCGCGTTGTCAAATTGCATGGTGTACAATCTGCAACTTTAAACGATGAAATACTGTAGTGTCTTCTTTTCTTTTCCACGACAGCGTAAATCGAATAAATTTTCTTCCTTCCGACCGGAAACGAGATTAAACGAGAACGTGGTATAACCGAGTGAAACTTTCTCATCCTAGGTAGATACTTTCTTTCCTTCCCAGTAAAAAAAAAAAAAAAAAGAAAAAGAAAACCACGACACGCGTTCGTTGAAACATTAATTTTACGACGATGGCACAACATTCATACTTTTAAAGAATCCCTTTCGTCAATTATGAACCATTGTGCTTTCGATCAACTGACGCAACGCTTGATCGCGAACGAGATAGTGAACGTTTTTAAAAGAGAAGAGGATACGTGCGATCGTACCATCAAACGGGCCTGAGCTCAATTTTTTATGCGCTCTATAAAAATTGATTAAGTGCCGTTCATACGCTGTATACCGTTCTATCGCATCTGCCTATACATTTATATTATAACACCTACACTTTCCTTATACGTAAAAAAGAAAAGAAAAGAAAAAAAAAGACAAACGAAAGAAAAGCTTTCGATGCATCAAATGCAAAACTTATACGATATTCTCGAGCATCTTCACGATACACGATATCTTCTTTCTTATATCGTTATATAATATCAACAAATGTGCCACTCTAATTACTTCTCCATTAAGATTTCGTTGCGTAAACTTGATCATCGATTCTATCGCCAAGCTAATCGAAACAACCGATATACTTTATACTGTAGAAAAAGAAGACGTAATTCAAATTAACGCGCTTATCGCAGCTGTAAATATCGACGACGAGAGTATTACTATGAAATATGTGAATACTGAACGTTAAAAAAGAAAATTGTGGTACTTAAAGTGCCACTTTAAACATTTTTAACACGACGACTATATTCTAAGTCTTAAGTATTACTGCTATTGTTTCGATTAGCTTGACGCCCGAATTTCCTTAGATAATCTTCAAGATTATCTAACATAATTCACCGGAGATAATCAATATCTATATAATATGTATATGTGATGCATTTGCTGAATCTAATGCAGCACGAGTTATTTTTCGAGATTTACGAATGTCTTTTCGATGCGGTTTGAAAATGTTCGTAAGACACGTGTTACTCCGTAGCATAATATTTTTCGATCGTTCTTTACGCCGTACCAACAACACTCTATTTATTTATCGATCATGTTGTATGTGGCGGTCGTCTAACCTTTCTATCTCATTTTATCGGAATGAGAAAATTGTTCTTGCGGGTACCTGTGTAATATTAAAAAAAAAAAAAAAAAAAAAAAGAAGAAAAGAAAAAAAAATACATAGAAACGTTTTCTATTTCGTGTTCCACTCGAGGCAAATTTATATATATGCCCGGTACGTCCTTGAACGGAATAAGGGTACAAGAAAACTATCGACAATCCCCATTTAAAAAAGAAGACAGAAAACATATTCTATTAGAGAAGAATCTACAAACAGTTCTTTTGTAAATAAGATGAAATGAAATATATATATTATATATATTATAATATGTAATAGCTTAACGTTAAGGCTCTTTGAAATTCTGCAAAAGATTGTCATGTAGATAACCGCGTTAACAAGAATAATAAATTTTAACGATCAAGTTTTATGTTCCTGTAGGCTGCATAACAGCCACCGAGAGATCTCGTGCATAATATATTTGCGCGCTTATAAATACGTACACTTATAAATAAATCACATATAAATATATAAATATATATATGAAATACCATGTAAAACTATATTCTTCAGTCTACTACTAATGACGAAATGGTAACGAGAAAAGGAAAAAAAAAAGTCAGAATAACGTGAGCAAATCGATGATGAATTTGTCGTAAATCGATTTACAAATGTTCCAATATACACGTGAACAATGCTACGAAACTGATACAGACACTACAAAGGGATTATAAAGAAAGTCGACTGTCATTTTAATTTATGTAAACGATGTACCGTGTATACCATCGCTTTCTTAGAAAATTAGTAAACTGCTACCAATATCAATAATTATCGCATTATTATTTTAATTATTATATTAAATCTCAAATAAATTATAATACAAAAAGTTGCTGCGTAAATCATTGTTTCCTTTAAACCCTCATCACAATCAAAAAACTGTGAATACAGACGAGATATATACGTAGCCATTGAATCTTATGGGACTTTGTGCCTTCTGAAATACCGACAAAGTAAAAAATCAGTGGTTTTTAGCATACTCTATGCTTAAAGAACGGTGAATTGGAGAACTACACCAAGTAAAACGATCGAAGTTGATCAATTAGTGAATGTGCTGGAGATATGATTTTTCAAATCCATAGAGTGCAATTTTGAAATCTATTACACTGAAATATTTTACCATATATCACAAAGTGTTTTATCCATGTTTCGTGAACTTACGATGATTCTTTTTTTTTTATATAGTACATTAAAATTCTAAAGTTCTTAATATAAGCGTTTAAATATAAATGATTTATACTTTATAAAACATTTTTAAAATTAATTTTTAACTAACTAAATAATCATTTTGAAGACAAAGGGTTGATCATATTAAATTTTAAAAAATAAAAGAATCTATCAGTTGTAATAAATTTTATCAAAAATTCGATATAATATGAGAGGAGTTAGAAAAAAGAAGACAGAACAGTCCTTTGATTTACAGACATAATAATTGTAATAACATACAAGAAATAATCAATTCTAGACTTTCTGAAATATTCTTGTACGAAAAATGTAAATGAAATACGTACAAATATGGATGAAATATTTCATTTTATTAACAAATTAGTTATCCATATGTCAAGACTACATGTTATTTATTTTTCATTAATCTAATGGATATGTATATATATCTACATAAACACCTAGTCAGGATCACAATCAATCAATTCATACTTGCCTAATTAATAACTATATCAATTATATGATTAATTGTTTAGCTATATAATAATACAATTAGTCAAATAATTTCGATTACCCATGTGAAAATCACCGCGTAGATATGCTGCGAACCCTATCCATAACCCATCCATTCTTCTTTCATAAACAAAAATTTATTAATTTTGGAAACATTTACAGTATCTTGATCGTTATGTAAACCGGACAATAAAATAAGCTGTAAAGAAAACCGATACGAAAAGCTAAATTTCTATGAAAATAAAAATTATATTAAATTGATTATATATGGGATACAGTTCAGTCGTATATGTAACAGTAAAAAAATTTAAACAAACAAGTATCTCATACAGAATTTTATTTCCTCCTACTAAAATTTTATTTTATCCTACTTAAATTAACTACACTCGACCATGTTTGCATTTAGATATTAATGTATCTTAACCTTAAATAAGTAAACCTGCCACAACAATACTTAACCTTAAATCTAATAAGTAAAAACTATCACAACGCAACAAAACACAATACAATACAATAACAAGAACACACAATACCCAATTTAAAACTAATTATAGTCTAATTAAATCTAATTTAACCTAACATCTCTGCAAAAATTTGATTTTTTTCATTCTATTTATATAAATACATAAATATAATTAAAAAGAAACAAGAAAGTGATTGTTATTGTGTACTTATTACTTGTAATTGTTTTTTGCAATTGAATGAAACATCATTTTGCTGTAATAGTTTTTCCTGTTACATTCTTTGATTCATATTTTATCTTTTTAAACCTTCAGTGTACATATCTCTGTTTAGTATACTCTCTGTAAATTAATAAATCTGAAACAGACTTATTAGAAGGATATTAATTCATTTCATATTTTAAAATAAGCTAAAAACTCTATAACGTACTAACGACTTAATTACTTTGTAAAAAGAGTTTCAAATTTTCATTATAATATTTAAATATTTTATTACAATATTTTTCTCACTCATTTCATATATATAACGCATGAAAGCACTTACACTTTCATATATGTACGTAAATATATTAAATTTATAATAAAATTTTGCATTTTGAGACAAAGTTAATAAAAAGATATATATGTTTTAGCAGCACTTTCAATAACAAATGCAGTAGAAAATCTAACAAAGTAACCAGAATGGCTACTGGCAAAAAAAATCACGAAAGGATCACCAGGAAAGCTACTAAAAAGCAAGCATTTTCTACTCAAAATAATAACCAGAACTATTGTATATATATCAATAATCGACATGAACCCGAGCAACAAATCATATTGTGTTTCGCAACACTAACAATAAATACTAATTACGAAATAGAAAATTTTTAAAATTAAACGCGAGAAGTACTCCTTGTATTTAAAACTCTCAAAAGTAAATACGCAATGCTATTAATCTATGCATTTGTGTTCAAAAATACGCAACATTAATTGCGACGCGTCCAATACAACCATGCTTGGAGATTGATAATGAATGACTGTCTTTGTACAGCTCTTGTATCTGTATCAGGTGATCCAGAAGCAAGAACAGCCTTCCACAAATTCAGTGGAAAAATTTGGGCATTTTGTAAACGCAACGCTACTTGAAGAAACGCGATCATTCATTATCGCAATACTAAGAATAAAAATAATTGGAAATCGCGATGAAATAACGTCGCAACACTAACCCTAAAGCTAAATTCAATGAAAATTATTATTGACAATACAAAACTGTACGAACAAAAAGCTACTTCAAATACTCTAACACTCTAAAATTAATTAAAAGCAATAACTCTATAATTTAATTCAAAACAATAGAAAGCAAGATAAATTTTATTATGTATAACTCTAAGACAACTTTAAAAATTCACAATCGCGAGATCATAATTCGCAACTCTAAAACAAACACGATTGTCATTTTTTCGCAACTCTAATTTAAATCGTAATCAATTTCTTACAACACTAACAAACAAGCGCGGAATTATTTCGTAACTCTAATTCAACCTATAATCGATCTCTACAAGAAAAACCGCGAATTGCCCAAAATGATGATGGAGAAGAAAAAGAAAGTACAACTACAAATACTAAAAGAGCACAGTGACAAAGTAGTAACGAGAATGACCTCTCATGCTCTAGAATCATTTAAATGATCCAGAAGATGAGAAACCATTTGTTCTGACTCTCTTCGTGGCAGTTTGCCAGGCCTCTTCAGTTTTTAGCTTCTTCTTTCTTCGAGCGCAATGCCCGCTGAAACTTACATCTAGCTCGAATCTTTCTAATCGTAAACCAAAAAATAACATATAAAGGTGAAATGAAAAAATAAACAGCAGAAGCTGACCTCAATACACATGAACGACCATCGATCATAGTGATCATTGTCCGTTCGCATGTGCGTGCTCGAACAATACCTACATAAACGTTCGTTTCGGGACCTACTCGCGACCTCTCCGCGACCGCGATCGCGATATTACATTCGAAAAATTGAAGAGTAAAACTAGAAACAAATAGCACGCTCCATTTGTACCAGTTTTACTGTCGATTTTTCAAATTAGATTTCCTAAAACAGGTTGGACACGCGAGAAGAAGTCACGCAACCAGAAACTGTGCCAACCTGCACGGCCCTACCTACTTACAATTAAACATATTCAGACCAGAAAGTATGCTACCTATTCTAGCAGTCGCCCTATATTTAAAAAACTGCAAGACTTGTACTCCAGTACGATTCGTCTCACTGAAAGACCCAGAAGTAACTGTTCTGACTAGGAAATGAAGACGACTTTTTTGCCATAAAATTTTATTGATATGTAAACATTTGAATCAATACAAAACAAATTATAGGCGCGATCGCTCAATACCAGACAACTCCTACTCGAGGTCTACTCCACGCCCCCTCACGAATCACGTGACCCAAATCAACCAATCGCTAATTTTCGTTGCATTGACGTTGCACCTGAAGATCCCGCTAAAATCACTTTCAGTGATAAAACGGCAAAACAGGCACACCAACACATTCACTCTACGATTCTCACACATACTGCTCGGGCGCAGGCCTAAACTAGAAAGGACGTCCCAAGGCACCGATGCCCGAGCTTAACATACAACTTTTACACTAATTTACGTACCATTTTTCTGAAATCGACTGACAGTGGCTAGCGACCATTACGTAAAAGTGATTAAAACACGTTTATATTTACAGCTAATGTTAATAACTAAGGAAAAATACATATAATTTTTATAGAAATTACACGTGCAAGTTGACTTAGAATCATCATTATAATTTATAGTGTAGTTATAATAAGAGCGACATTAAAATATTTATTAGGTATTTTAATAATAAATTCATAATTCTTTAAATTAGTGCATAAATATTTAAAATATAACAGTTTATAATGAATAAGAATAAAAACGACCCAATTCCACATCCTAACCACACATACATGCGGAAAATACATCATGCATGATAAGCTAACACATTGTCAGTCGCTGAGAAATTTTTTATAAAATAACAAACTATGGTCATCGTGCTCAATGTCTTTCACCCACCCAAGTAGCACCTGGGCACGTGAATGAGATTCTGATATAAATAAACACGGAAGGGATTAAACCTGAAAATCCTGAACTAAAAAAATGATTAGTTTATATAATTTGTATCTAACGAACTATTGCATAATTTTATTTTAAACTATAATGGCTCTATTCCTTCAAAAATTATTGAAATTAAAGAAAGAGAATGAAAACAATGGACAAGAATTGAATTTATTAAACAAGATACTATGAAATCTAATAATTGACTCAAACAATCAAAATCAAACAATTGACTCTAAATTAAATATTAATAGAAATAACCTTAGGCGATTTCTTCATCAAAGCACATTTTCGAAAATGCGAATGGAGTACTCAAACTTATTGCTTTGATGCAAAAATCTGCCTGTCGCGAAGTATCTCCTTGCATATAAAATTTCATATCTTTTTCTACAGAAAGGATTCTAATCTATTATATATTTCAAATTGTATTAAAGTTCATAATTATAAAATTCAATTAATTAAATCATTTAACACTATTATAAAAGGGAAGATGAAGTTGAAAATGATTAATTATTATAACAAAATATATTATCAGTATCAATAAATATATTATCAGTATCAATAACTGCATAGCAACGAAGTCGGAGGGTATCTGTCTTCTCTACTATGAAATACTCAAACGAAATCATTTTAATAATAATTATTTATAAATTTTTGTCTATTATGAATTTATCTATTCATATGGATATTCATATGAATATATTTTACTTTTGACATTTATATTGATGATATTTTAATTTTATGAGTAATTACGATAAATGTATATATTCTAATTATTAAAATCGCGATGTGCAAGGAGCCCTATCCTAATCTAATACATAAAAAACCTGAGAAAAATGTTACTACTCACGGGTATAAAAAATATTCGCGGCCACTATGCTCATCAAAAATTCAATCAGTCACCCGTGTCGATTCAGACCTCTCATTCTACGACATGATTGAATGACCGAAGGAACATAAATGCATGCAACTCACGGTATAGATGCAAGGAACATTATCACCGCACTGCTGCACTGGAGCAGAAGAAGTTATCGTGAAGACCTTCATCAAACATCATCAGACACCACTGAAAATCCCATGATGAAAATGAACGCCGTGAAAAATTTCTTAAAAACATAAAACATTTTGTTTCTAAAGACACAGTGTTATTTGTGAAAATTTTAATTTTAATAATGATAAAAACTAAGACTAATAATTTGAAGTGTTTTTATTTTATAATTATAATTTTACATTCAACTTCAATAGAAAGAACTGTAGAGAATACAATTTAAATACAACATGCTGAAGTACTTACAGTTTTAGCTTTTGAAGCATCATAAGATTGGAGGATTAGGAGAAATGGAGACTATAGAAGATCTATAACAAAACATTAAACATTAGAATTTGTATACAAAAGCAAAATCTTAGATGGAAGATAATGAAAGATTCTTACATTCTTGGCTTTGGAGCCACCGTTATATTTTCCCCAAAATACAGCAAAAAGTTGATGCTGTGAAGCGTCTGTAAAAAAGAGTCAAATATTATAAATTATATTTTGTTGTAAAATTTGAAAAATTGAGTACAATATATAAAATTACTTACGATCTTGATCTCGTGGAAAGACTTTATCTTCTTCAGCACTGATTCTAATATACCGAAAACGAATGTTGAATAAGAAAAAATACAAAAGACTATTAACGCGCGCATTTAAGTAACAATCGGCAGACTCACTGACTCTAACTTCGCGAATTATAATTAAATGAATTAATCTCATCTAATTTAATGAGAGTCATTTTGCTCAGAAAAATATTAAAATATTCCGCAATAAACACTGACTCGACCACATTGCGCGCGGTCACAAAAATTTTCTGAAAATAAAGCTGATTAGAAGGTGAAGGGCAAAAAATACGTTCATTTAGAAAATACTGCTATTTTTCTAGAAAATGATTATAAACTTGAGTACGCATTAAAGATGTTAGTTGGAAATTATACAGTATCTCAATATTTGCAGAAATATTTGTAGAAATTGTATTCTGAATGTTCGTTATTAAAGTCAAGTATGCACATTAGTAATATATAAATATAATATCAGTAATAAATAAATATAATAACATAATATACTATATTGTACTAATATTGTACTAAATGTATTCAAAAAATCATACACGTGTGAAATCTTGCTCCGAATTGTTTAATTGCGCGTCAGCGTTCGAAAAAAGTATATTGAAGCATAGTATAGTATAGTAAAGGAAACTTTGAATTTAATAAAGAAATAATCTAATATAAGAATATATATCCATTTGAAAGTATGTACAATTTCCAAATTCGAAATAAAATATTAATTAATTTAATCTTTTCCATTTTTATCCTTGTATCCCATATAATTAAAAAATTACGTATTGTGAATAGTATTTGAAATATATATAAATTGTATAGCAAATGTCTATACCTAGAATGAATAAAATGTTACCAACTTTCCATGAAAGTTCATCAGATTGTTCATTAATCATGACGTCTTTGCACTCTATGTTATCTTTGCAACCAAGGAATGACCTGCATAGAAAAGAAACCAAAAGTTAGAACAAATGATTATATCAAATGAAGGCAAATATATAAAAGTGAAATGATAATCAACTTCAAATTCTATTAAAAAAACGTATGAGACAAGATACCAATAATCGTAAGAGTGAAATCGATGATCGAAGAAAAATCAGCACGAAAAGCTTCAAAATCTTACTCGATTTCATTATCCTGATGCTCAATGAATCGTCAAACACATGCATTAATTAAATGATACTATTAATGAGATATAAATAGAAGATAAAAAAGTGTCAAAGAAGCGACGCTATTGAAGAAACGCCATTGACAAATTAGAAAAAGTTACGACGATGCGACGTACCACATGTTGTTGTCACGAAATTCGACAGCCGAATGACTCTACGACATCTCTCGTCCTTCAATTGAGAAAACAGTAGGGAATGGGGTGATCCTGTCCGAACAGCACGATAATTAAAATAAGCATACACATTGTGTTCGTGTTGTTGTTGTTTTACTTCGACTTTCGAGCTTCAAGAACTTCTACGCTTTACTTTATTTGAGAACTAAATTTCATTATGTTACACAGTACAATTATTATTTCAATTATTAAATACGCACATTCTTAATAAATTATTGTTTTTTAGTATTAGAATTGTTAAGAATTATAAGTTATAAGTATATAAGTTAAAGAATCAACAAATAAGCAGAAAATGTATAATAGAAGTGTGTAAAAACATATAATAAAATGCGCATATATATATACACACACATATGTACCAAAATTTATATTTGGTCTATTTGGTATAAATTTTAGTATATATATATATATATTACAATAAGGTAGTCAATTACAAAGTTACAATATTTGTACTGGTTAGAATTGAAATTAAATTTTGATATAAAATTATAAACAACTTTTAGCACAGTATGTTCTATTTAAATGTTTATATGCCATTATTTCTTTAATTGTTGAGAACTATATAATAACTATGTAATAATTATTTGGTTAAATTTTACCTTTGGTTGAATGCACGTTTTATCTTGATTTAAATTTTTACCTAAGAACTTCTGGATGATACTTCTTTCTGGATAACATTTTTTTTTTACAGATAAGGCGTGCTTTCTTCCGCCATTTTTAACCGCCACTTCCCTGTTTAAAATCGATCGTGAGAAATATCGATTATCGGTCGAGAGTCGTAGGAAATGTATTTTGTATTTCGTCGTTGGCATTGTAATCATTAACTAATTTAAACCCAATGCACGCGAATTTTGCGAAATATTGCGAAACTCGAAATAAAAAATAAAAAAACTCTGGTTTAAATCAAATACACAAAATTCATGAGAAATTCTTCAGAAAAAACGAAAATATTCACTAATATAAAATATTCACACTAGATGAAAAATTGTCAATACTTTAAACTATTATAATTTCGTGAAAAAAAAATTGTAGAACAATTAATTTTATTTTATTTTAAATTTTAAAATTTATAGAGTGAAAGTTAAACTTTGAAACTTTAAAATTTAAAGAGTCTCCACTTTAACAATGTCTTTCGTTCAAAGATATTTATTTTTACATCACGCAGCAAGTGTAAAAGTATGAATACTTTTCTTCTCGAAAATTGTAAAAATTCAAACGTCTCGCCGATGAGAAGTTTTTCCATCACTGAACGATTTTTTTCATGATCGGAGCAATCATTATCTTGAAAATTGAAAGCTCCCCTTCACAGTGAGTCCTTAAAACTAAATATACGATTTCGCCATTTTACTGAAATTTAAACATTAATTCATTAATTTTTAACGAGTTATAACAACAAATGACCTCGTATGCAAGTTCGTCTTAACAAATGACTTTGAAATTTTGAAAACGAACGACTTGCAAAAAATAATTTGCACCACACGATATAACTGTATATCAAACAATATTTGTGGAAACGTTCTTTGATACTTCCAAGCTTCTTTTAAAATCGAGTTTGCAGGATTCTGTAGTTACACACTAAAATAAGTAAAAAAATGTCATATCTAATTCATATCTAATCATGTTAAAAAATATATTTCAATCGCTGTTTTTAAATTGTTATATGCCTTCATTGATGAAGAATCACCACATTCAATTTAATAAATAACTCTCGAAGCAAATGTAACATCTTTTTGATGTAAATGTGTTGTCCATATTTTTTTAATTTTAATTCTCGTCACTCAGCAGTGCTGCGGTACAAAACCTGCTTAAATTGGTATGACAGGACATGACACGAAAATGGTAATGGAGTCCTAGGATCACAAAAACGTGGGACAAAAAAAATACATTGCACGTTCGGTCTATTTCTATACCTACGTCTATGGCTTTCGGAATATTATTTTGGCATTGGTGCGTTTTAAACTAATCTAAAATTCTAGCCAATCAGATTTAACTTGCCTACTAAACAAAATAATATGGCTGATATTACGCACAGCAAGTAAATCGGAGTTTCGAATATATTGGTGAAGTTCGATAGTAATCGAAATTGCGATTAATTTTTTGTCATTGACATGATTATTGCACTGCACGTGCTTTACCTCTTCGGTAAATTTGTATACCAAAATTATCGAATGAACAAGCAAAAAGCCATTGACGATGACGCGATCGACGCAGAGGTGCAATTAAATATTTCTGAAGAAGATTATAACCTGAGAGATCCTGAAGCACCATCAGATTTCGAAAGAAAACCTATTAGATTCTGCCCACCGGTGTTCATGCAGAGATACATTGCTGTGAGCGATGTAATTAATAGTGAAAAATATCAAGGAAAAATACGCAAGGTATTTTACGTACCCTTCTCTCAGTATCCCAACGCGTTTTCTTTGTCATGTGGAAATAGAGTATAAACACTTATAAACTTTTTGTTCAATAAATAATCTTCTTTTTTTGCGAATATTCTAACACTAATAATTCATGAAATATATAATTTTACATGTGATGTAATCCAATGAATTTTTCACTACATTTTTTATTGCTACTGAAAAACTGATGATTTTTTTATTTAGATCGTTGATTTTGGATGCGGAGACTTTGGCTTTTTTAATTACATGAAACGTAAAACGTACATAGAAGAAATATTATGCGTGGATATTAATGAATCAATTTTAGAAGTTTCTCACAAAAAGGTTGCTCCTTTAGTATCAGAATACCTAAATAGGAGACCTACACCCCTCGTGGTTGAAATATATAAGGGTAGTGTTATTCAAAATGACACGAAGCTAGAGAACACAGATGCCGTAATATGCATAGAATTGTGGGTGGCTGTTTATCATAGTCAATTATTTTTAACTTTAGTTTTTAAAACCATGGAAAACCAAAATAGAATATTTAAGTATGATAATCATATGATGAATATTTTGATATTTTAGGATCGAACATTTGCATGCAAGTACGTTGGCAAAGGTTCCTCAGAATATCTTTGGATTTATCAAACCAAAAGTAGCAGTGATAACAACCCCAAATGCAGATTTCAATGTATTGTTTTCAAATGTTTTTAGATTTAGACATCACGATCACAAATTTGAATGGACCAGACGACAATTTCAAAAGTGGTAATGATATTTGATTTTCTCTTTAATTTGAAAATTTATATTTAGTTTCGCTGTATGTGACAAACAAGCATTTATGGTGTACATGTATGTACTTCTGTCAACAGGGCTGAAAATATTACTTTAAGATATCCAAATTATACAGTAACATTCGAAGGAATTGGTAAAGGCCCAGAAGGAACGGAACATCTCGGATGTTGTAGTCAAATGGCTGTATTTCATCGTATTCATGAATTTGAATTTCGTGACATTGGCACTGAAGATTTATTTAAATTAGTAGCTAAATATGAGTACCCGTTTGAAGTAGACAATCGATCAGATGAAGAAAAGATCCTTGATGATGCTTCATATTACATTAGACATTTATCATCCGGAGGCCCTGACGAAGAAGAAATTTCGTTACATGCAGTATTACGTATGTTATATAACTTCAGCATTTCTGCGGATGCATTGCAAGTAATTTTAGAAGAAGCTGGTTGGTCGATTCAAAATCGTGAATTTGGACCGGTTGTAATATTACCGGCAGTTCCTGATTCCGAGAGTTCAATAGACGATTGGAATCCTGAGGTTTCTTCTGCAGATGAGGATTGGCTTTCAGAACATGGACCACGTTTCAAACATTTAGAACAGGGCTCTTCAAATGTATTGGATAATGAAATTTGGGATGAAGAACCAAGTATTGTTATACCACAAAATAATTCTATTATTGAAGACAATATTTACCTCTATGATGAAGAAAATGTTTTATTAAATAATGAATCTGAAACGACAAGAAATACTGAAATTTCTGATAGATACAGTGAAATTAACAGTGAAATTAACAGTGAAATTAACAATGAAATTAACAATGAAATTAACAATGAAGAAAATTTAGATCCAATACTTGGCACAGATAATTTCAATAACTCATTTGACAATAATGATGCATCATATGTAAATGAATCAACAGAGCTATCCGACTCATCCCTAACAAAAAAATTTAAAAATTTTTATACATCAGATACGCAAAATAATGCTACATCAAGTACTACATTTAAACTTAATCGTACATTAGATCTTCCAGTTTACATGTCCATTTCACGGGCCTCTACTTCGCCTGAACTATATCTTTCAGATGCTGTTAAAATGGACCGTCAGATAGAAAATAATAGTATATCTAGTCAAAGTAATTACTGGATGTTAAATAATTCACTCGATCAAGAAAATATATCAATTAACAGCACTGTAGATATAAATGATGAAAAAAACAAAAAATCATCATCGAAACATAATTGTAACGATTGTATTCACTTACACAACAATTATTTAAATCATACATCATACAAAGAAGATGAAAATTCCGATAGTGAGGCTAATGCAGAAGCAAACTGTTTTAGTCAAAATCAAATACAAAGCGTCCAAGAAGATATTAATACCTCAGAAAGCAATTCTTACTTAGAAGATGAGTTGCAATCAAACAGTAGTGTAATTTTTGCTAATAGTGTTCCATTATTAGCATTAGACAATCAACCACAGTTTACAAGTTCGCCAAAGATAGAGATTAAAGTAAATAGCATAAATAAAAAGCGAAGATCTCTTGATTATAAGGAGGAGAAAAATAGTACCAATTCGTTAAATATAACGCAGAAATATGAGTTAAATCCCAGCAGCGATAATTTAGAAGTATTGCATAACAACAATGATATAAATATAACAACTATATCAGCTGTTAATTCAAGACATATTTGTACAGCTGTTAATTCTGATATTTCTACATGTCAGAATGACACAAAAACGAAAAATGAAAACGAGTTAATAAATAATTCCAATCAAGATACGCTTATTAGTAGCAATATAGCGACAATATCTTGTACATTAAATGAGAATTTGCTTGATGCAAATTCCTTACATAGTAACAATAGCATGAAAAATGATAAAACATTACAAACAGAAACTAAAGAAATGTTAGCAGAAGAACAAAAAAAGTTTCTTACAAACTCAAATAATATACAATCGGTAAATTACGATACAAAAATTCAATTAATGATTAAATCAGAGTCTTACACAGAATTTATTAATGATAATAATAGAAAGACTGAATTAAAACCTGAATTACATGATGATTGTGATTTGTGCGTTAAAAACGTAAATAGTATCAAAATGTCTTGTAATCATGCCAAAGATATTAATAATTTAGAAAATATCACTTTAGTATCTGACCATGCTAAGAATGCAAGAGATATTGAATCTACATCAGTATTGAAAAGTAAAAAATTAATTGAATATAGTGTAGAGAATCATGAATCAAAATGTAAAAATACAAACACAAATATTGGAGAATTCGAATTAAAACCTTCTCCAGAAACTGTGGAATCACCTCCAAACAGTTGGTCTCCGGAAGTAATGGATTCTGGATATCCAAATTCTTCTTCCGCTCAGGATATGACACCGGAATACGATCTATCAAGCATAGCGCAAGATCATGTATCAGATTCCGAATCTCCAAGTGTAGCAGAAGCACCGAGACTTGAAATTGCCGACGTGATCGAAGTTGAAAATGGTGATCTTGCAAATAATAACAGAGATGGCGAAGGTAATAATATGATGGCTGCAGAATTGAACAATTTGGAAGATTTACAACCCTTAATTGATGTACTCGAAAATGATATTGAAAATGAAAATGATATTTACGCAGTAGAGAATGACTTTCCTATATGGTTACTTAGAATACTTAATATGGCCAACCCAGTTGAAGTTGATATACATATACAGGATCACAGGGAACTTGTATTTCCAAATAGAGTAGCAGGTAATTCTATCTATGCATTCAAACGTTGAATAAAAATAACGATTTTTCTATAAGCAGGTGACAATGCAAGATACGTAAATATGGAACGCGACGAAGGTTTTGATAGTAGCTCTGAAGAAAACAGTGATTTGGAAAATAATGAAATGAGAGATAATGTAAATGATGCCAATGAAAACGATAATGAAAATGCTTCTAATAGTGATAGTGGAAGTGAACAATGGGTTGTAGATGACACGTGATATTGTTGAAATAATAATATAAATGATTCACATATCAGGTTACAATATATTTGAAAAGTCTGAAAAAAGAGATGTGAATTATTTTTGAGCAATATATTTTCATTGCTTATTGATCTTATTTTTTTTTTCTTTTTTTTTTTCTTTACAAGCTATTTCTAGAATATATCTACAAGGATATATATACATAACTAATGTATGGATGTATTTTAAAGTTCTGAAAAAAGTTTTAAAAAATTTGTTAGGGTTAACTTAATTACTTAATTTCTTCTTTTATACATATATTTTTATACATAAGAAATTTTTCTTTTTTCCATATTAATAATAATTGTATAAAAACAAATAATATATCACCTTTATTGATATATTTGTATCTATTGAAGAATTGATGTTCTTTAATAACATAACATTATTTCAGCATCAGTACATCTGTATGCAATTGTGTATTATTAATAATGTTTGCTTATTACTACTTGAAGACGGTCAAATTTAAAAAAGATATATATTTTCGTACGATTTTCAAGACTTCCTCATCATATCGTTTTTAAGTAGAATTTGCGATGTGCTATTTTATCTATATATAGTTTGCGAAAATTTATCAATATGTTATTGGGTTTACTATCTATTTAATAAATGCCTCTTTAATTTATAATGATGTTTTCCATTATATGTCAAAATCTATTTAAGATATTTCATTTTCATTAAAAAAAAAAAAAAAAAATAAAACATATCTCCTAAAGAAATCATTTTTCTCAATTTTTACATTATTTAAGACTTAGTGTTATTAATTAAGTAATACTGAGACTCAGTATTATTAATTGAAATGGTATTATTATCAATAAATAGTGATGCAACATTGAAACACTTATGAAATAGACAGATGATATCTTTCTTTATTTCAGTAATAGTGGAATGGCATTACAAGGTGTACAGTGATATATATGTAATAATCTAAAATCTTTACATGACTTGTTAGTAGCTTATCTTTATATATAGTTTTTTAGTATTTACACAAAGTATATCTTTTGTTTTATATTAGATGTTAGATTATTGTTAGCTGTTATTGTAATTTCTGAAGTGATTATAAACTTCGCTTTAATCGTGTGTGTTACTTAGTAAATATTACATTACAAAACTGAAGTTAAATTATTATCAGTTAGGAAAAAATAAAATTATTGCCAGTTAGGAAAAAATAAAATAAAAATAATCGTTACCAATCTCTTCCATAAACTTTACAATGCAAGATAATGGCATGATATTTAATTTAATTCTTGATATAAATTTATAACTTACAGTACAAGCATTACAAAATAAATTAACCAATAATTCCATCAAATGAATGGCACTAATTAGTACACACACACATACACATATGCACACAAAGCTAGATTTACAATCTAAAATATCCTTTCAAACATTTTGGAATATTTATTATTCGATTTTATTGTTTACGTAACTGAAGTGTTTATTAAAAATCTGATTAAATTCTAACTTTAAGTAGTGCCTTAACTTAATTTATGGCCTTAAGTCTAATATATATAGACTCTATTCAAAAGAGAAGCACAAATGATAATCAAATATACATTTATATCACGCGCATGTACATACATGTTCTTTAGCAATTGTGAATTTATGTAGTCAAATTCTTCTTCTTCAAAAAAAAAAAAAACTAAACGAAAAAAATATTTTGTATCATATTTAGTATCATATCATGTCAACTGTCAATATACCTAAAAAATGTTACAGTATTTTGCAATTATATATAAAAATTAAACAACGTGAAACATTTCTCTTTCATTACTCATTATAATTTAGAATTAGCTATGGAAATTGCATACATCAATAAGTATCATCAATATTTTTTAATTAATAATAATTATTGAAGAATTATTTTTTAATTAATAATAATTATTGAAGAATTATTTTTTAATTAATAATAATTATTGAAGAATTATTTTTTAATTAATAATAATTATTGAAGAATTATTTTTTAATTAATAATAATTATTGAAGAATTATTTTTAATATCTTTCGATTAAAATAAAATGTTAATTTTAAAAAACCATATCTATGATTTTGGAATGTCATTATAATAAATCCACATAGTAAAAAGAAATGAAAATTGCAGAAATATAATCTGCTTTACATGATCCAATTTATTCAATGTGGAATCTCTGATTTCTGCAGTCTGTTACATTTTGTTAGTTGCCTGAGAGTGCTATTTATATACAGTAAATTCTATTACTATTTTCCACATCTTAGACTAGTTTCATACAAAATGTAGTGAACTTATCGCTAACATCTGTTGCAATCTCTTGCCTTTCCATATATGTCTTATCGCTTAATTTCGCAATATAGAACGCCCAATTTCGTGAAATCTCTTATTAAGATGCCAGACTTCAAATAAAATTAATAATTTACAAACCAAATTTAAGTAAAAATGAGTATACAAAAACAATTAACAAATGTAGACAATATCTCAATGTTAATATCAGGATTGTAGGATAAAGCTGCCCTCGCTAAAAGCACGCGACTAATAGCGTCCGTGAGGAACTTGAGATAAAATATACCGAGTATATATTATAAACAGGTCAAATAAAATACTACATGTAATCATGGACGTACATTGTGTATTCAAATTTGTTTTCCAAATAGGTCTTTCTTTCGTAATGTACGAATTCTTCCGACACTTCGCCTGGTTAAAGTAACTTTATTTTAATATATTTTAATATATAGCATATTATAATTAAGTTTGTTCTTCTACTTCAAAATTCCTTATTATATTTATGCACTATAGTAGTACTTACTGAATCACACAACTTCTTTAAGATTATCACGAGTCTCGCGATTACGGGAATGTATCAAATGATGCATTTCACCTCCGGGTGCGCTATCTCGTCTTAAATCTTTCATCAGCGAAGGGGCTATTACTTCTCTTTTATTCGCTGCTTCTTTTATACTCGATAATGTCTTACTAAGCCACGGCCAACTGTTTCTTGCTGCTTGAAGTTCAGAAGCAGTTGCATGCAACTGATGTGTCAAATCCTACAAAACAAGCTAATCTTATAAATCTAGTTCTAGGAAATATCCAAAAATAATAAATAATATTTTACTTACCTGATTTCTGCATTCAGCTTCAACGTGTGCCAATTTTGTTTGGGCTAACTCTAATTCTAACTCTCGTACTCTCTCTTGGACTCTGTGCAACATGGGATCTATTCGATTTTCTAAAGGATGTGCAATGTCTGCTAATATATTGGACGAATCCATTATGCAACTTTTACACTTATCACATTTTGAAACTTTAGCCTACAAAACAAGATTATTTATAAATTAACATACATGAATTGAATAGGGATACAATGTCTTTCACTTACTCGTAATTCACTAAGTGTTGTCTTTGCAGCATTGTAGTCATCTTCCAAACGTTGACAAATCTAAAATAAATTTTTAACATGTGACTCTAATAAAATTAATGGTTAATGATACATATAATTTATACGTGTACCTGTTTATATTCAGCAATAATAATATTGCTTCTTCGGCTTTCTGCATCTGCTCTTGCAACTTCTCGTTGTAGCATTTCCTTAACTTGGGCTAATTCAGCTTCTAATCTCTGTTTTTCTTCTTCGTTTCTCGCTACTGTACCGCGTAGTTGTTCCACTTCATTGCTATACTCATCCGCATTTTCTTGCGCTTCTACACAAGTAAAATGCATGTTAGCATATACATATTTGAAATAGATTTATATAGTATATTATATAGTATATATTTTATGTGCTTTCAAACTAAAACATTTATATTAAATTTAGCGAATATCTAAATATTATGATTTTTCATTGTCATTGTATAAGAAACTTATAAATACAATCTTACTCTCTATTAACGCTTTTGTAAAATGGCTCATGATTTCAATAATGAAGCATTGAAAACGAAATGTTTTTAACGTAACTGGCCGACATGCGATATCTTACAAAAGCAGATACCAATGTCCCACATATATTTTCTGTGCAAAACATACCATGTGTCTACTGGCATAACTGTTAACTATGTCTGTTGCCTGTCATAGCTTGTAAATATACAGATAATACTTTTGATAAATTTCAACGCGCTCAAGATATAAGAAATGATAAATAAATATAAATTCAAAATATCTAATCTATACCTAACAGGATAATATAATTTTTAAATGTCGCAATAGAATAATTCACCAATAGATCTCAATATTTAACAAGCCTTAACAACTTTGTATACAAACTCTTGTTTAAATTGCTTTAGTATTACATTATGAAAACACTAATTTAAAAATAATTTGATAATTTTTTTGATTCTATATAGATTCTATATAGCATAATTTGATTTTTGAAATATTGAAATCAAATTGTAAATTTTTGCATAGATTTTAATTAAAACAAAAATATAAAAGTTTCTTATACAAAATAAGGAACAGGGTATACAAAGGTAAATTGACAAAATTAAAAACGATATTCTAAATGGACGATTTATTTCTAATAAGAAAAAAATAAATAATTTTTTTTATAAAAATTGATACACAAGATAGTATACAAAGCATTATGGCTGCATAAGCACAAAGAAATATTATTATAAACAACATAAAATTACAAAAATTCACAAATATTACAACATAAATAATTCAATTAAAAAAATGAGTACAATTTGACAGTACTTTTTGTTCATAAGAAGTGATAATCTATGCTTCATTAGTATATACGAAAAAATATCCGTCTTAAGCATAACGCAACCAATTAAAACAAAAAATATATAAAACTTGCAGAGTATATTGCTATTATAACATAGTAGCTGGATATTTCAACCAGTTTATAGAATTAAAAGAAGTTCAGTCTAAAATTTATAATTATAATTTTTCATTAATATTTGTTTTTTAACTGATAGAATTCTTCTTGGAACTAATGTAATATTCGTAGAAAATATACACAACAAGAAAAAAATATTAACATAAATCATATATATCGTAATTTATCAACTGGTTGAAATCTCATGCTCGTGCGTAATTATCGTTGAACTCATATTTTATCAGCACATGTACATAGCTTGCAGCTAGCTTGGCACAAAGTTTGATAATATATATGACAAATTGTACAAAGTTGAATGGACTACTAAGCGGAAGTAAAAAAAGGTTGTTTTAAAAAATGTAAGAAATATCTGCTCAAAACAAAAAATTTCATTAAATTTTTACCAAATAATTGTTATATGTTTTAACTTTCTACGTGATATAAAGAATTTTATTCCACTATTTATTTAATGCAATAAATTGTTTTTTAACGACATAATTATATTAAAAATACAAATTAAAAGTTTTTTGCTTACTATACTATACTGTTCATTAAAGTTTCTTTACAAAACTATAAATGGACATGATGGACATAATTTATGCTTTTGTATATAAACATGAAATTATGATCTTTTCAGGAAAAATTAGCAATGTATTATAATGTGATTTATTTTTCTTAATTTAACAATCTATAAAACACTATTAATTTTCTTAGAAATTAGGACTAGATAAAATAGAAATATATTATTTTAATTTTCATTCATATTGAAATGAATGAAAAAAATAAATGTCTAAATGTTTAAATATTTGCATTTTGATTCTAAAATATGACAATGAAACCAAACGTTTCGACATAACAAAGTTAAATTTACAATCACTCAACTTTTTTTTTCATATATATACAGACTATACATGCACATAAAGAAGTATCATATTTTATATGACTTCCAGTTGTACTAATAAACATATATTGGCGTGATTCAAACATAAAATATGAAATTACCTTTTAATGTCATAAATTCCGCTTCATACTTCTTTAATTTCTTTAAGGTAACTGAGCAGGCTAACTTCATGACATAGCGCGATATTTCTTCGTTTCGACAACGTTTAGGCAAATGCACCCGAAAGTATTTTAATATACTTTCAAAATCTAATTGAAGTAGTTCCTTTTTGCACAACTATGGAAACATATCTTTTACAATGACATATCCCATAAAAAAATGTTATCAAAAAAAAAAAAAATTACTACTTACCATTAATAATGCGAGAGCAACTTGAAATAGTGTATCAAGTCCTTGTAAAAGGAATACATCTAGAATATGGAAAACAAGATAAAGTGGAAATCTGGCTGTAAATAGAGTCAGAAACCATTGTGCAGCGAACATATGTGTTTCTACACCACGATCGCAGAAGTGTTTATAAAGTTCTGGCAGCTGATCCTAAAAAGGTTACTTGCTCGTAATAAATATTATAATAATTCACAGTTAATTAAAATATATCACGAACCTCTATTAATCTGTTAAGCTGATAAAATCTCATATGAAGATTGTCAAATCTATCCTTATATAAATCTCTTAGTCCATAGTCATACATTAACTTGACCAAAACACAAAAAGCTTGTTCCTCCGGCATCTACAAGAAATACCTAATGTGTTTCTTATCATTACATACCCTAATAAATTACTATTAAAAATGCGAATGTGCTTCTTACAAATGTAAACCATTGGATGACAATTACTTACGTGAAGCAACAAACTAGCAACTAAAAAACTAAGTCCCTGGCAATATCCAACTTCTTCATCATATACTGCATATGCTTTACTTATTCTATACAAAGAATCTTGTCCCAAACCACCTGTTTCTTTGAAAAAGTCATGGGCAGGAAATGTTCTATTGATATCTCTTAAAATAACACTCTCGCAACTGCTTTCCTAGATGTAACATAATATAATTATATACATATATACTGTTTTTCATTCATTATTTTTACTTACTTTAGTAATTAAAGTCCTATATTTATCCATCATTTCTTGTGAATTATCGCAATTACTTAAACGTTGCCATACTTCACCGCGTAAAGCTTCAGGAATGCCTTGCTTTGTAAGTTTTATAAGAAGCTTTGGACGTTGTTCATTAACTTGCCAACTGTCTAGCACTTCTGCCCAACTAGCTAATTCGTCTGCAGAACAATCTTTTGATACTTCACCTGTACCACTCAACATTGGTTCATCTCCATCTATTAATATAAAAACATAATCAATTTAATCTATTGTTTTCATTAAATGAAATAGTTAAACATCTTATTTTAACCTGAATCTATTTCTTCCTTGGGTGTAAGCGTATCAATACTAGTTAATGAAGGAGATCGAATTAGCGATGCTAAATTAAGAGCAAGATTTAATCGGTTTCTGTCCAGTTCTCCTGAAGTTTCTATGCTTTGTACTTCATAGTGAACTTCCGTGCCGTCTCCAGATATTATCTATATAATGATAAATGCATATTAAATTTATGAATGTTAATAAATTAGATTTGTAAATTGTGAATAATATCTTACTTCTTTCGAATTAAGATAAAATTGTTGTACAAGATTTCGTTTATTAAAGTACCAAAATCTTTCATTTTGTGGAAAAACTTTAACTAACGTTTCTATTATGAACCTAACAGGTTCTCGGATACCACGTATCACTAAATCAACAGCAACTGTCATGTAAATTTTTCCTTCCCTCGGAGTTTCAATATTAAGAGTTTCTAAAGCTGGATCTGCAGGATCCCAATGCCCACATATATTGTAACATTGTTTATCCTGAATTAACGGACCAGCATTGACTTGCTACAAATTATACTATCATTACTGAAAAAGTAAAAACATTGTCGTATTATTAATACTTAATTTTCAAATAGTTAATTTTACCATTTCAAGCAGACGCATATCACTGTGTTTGACATTGCGTCCAGGACTGACAAGAACACCGAAGCATCTTTCAACCTCAAGAGTAATGCCACCTTCTTTGCTGGAAACTTGCTGAATACTTAAACACACTTGTTTAGCTACGTTACTTCGAAGTTTGAAACAATTTCTATCCTTAGGAACTATACTGAAACCTCCTTTTCCATCTTCTTCTTTTATTTCCATTGTTACTTCGAAAATAAATACTCGAGAATTGGTTTTTTCACTTCCAATATTGAAACCATTGAAATCACTTCCTGTTAGAGAGCTAGTCATCGATCGTGGTATTCTATGAAAGGCTTTGGAGAAACAAGCTGAAACTTGCCCTACCTACGATGAATTTTGCAATTGACATACTTTGATTAAAATTTGACATAATCATATTAAGAAAAGAAAAAAAAAACATTAGACATACTGCTTCTGGTATATCACATCGAAAAACATGACACTGATAAATAGCAGATTCCAATGTATCCCCATGCGACCATGTAAAAGCAAAACACGCTGCACATGGACCAACACTTTCGCCACGTGCATAAAACAAGATTCGTTGTACCTCATAATGTGCAATTGGTTGTTGAGTAGCAGCGTCATATAAACTATTGTATAAACATAGTGGTTTATAATGTAAAATGAAAGAACAATATGTGTATCACTACAATCTCCAATGATCATACATACACGACAGAACCTTGAGAACTACTTGGAACAGAAACAGATACTTTAATTCCCAAATTAAGGGATTGTTCTGCATTTAATATATTCATATTACGCTGTATTTCACATTCTGATTTAGGTGCATTTATTGCTGCAGATCCCAGATAAGTAACACCATTGAAAATAGTACATTCTTGTTGAACATGAGCCAATGAATTTATTTCTGAAACCCAATAATAAATGATATATTCTGCAAACTATTTTTCATGGCTGACAAAATTATAATTTATACCTTCATCAATATAATCTTCTGGTTTCATAATGTCTTGTTTCTCAGATGCAACCACACAAGAAGTTACATCATAAAATTTACTTTGTCCAACTTTTTTAGATTTTGGTTGATTTTGTTGGGTACTGCTTACAATTTTGTAATCATTGCTTTCCATCTTTGAATCTTCTGTCAATACCTATATATTTTTATCAGGCACTCAGATAATTATTGATATGTAACGAAAAAGATAATATAGATTAAAGCTAGATATTTATAAATGGTACAAGTGTATACAAACCTCGCGAAGATTATTCTGAAGGTCTTCAAAATTACCGTTATTCGCAATTTTTAACATTGGTAGTTCGCTGATTAATGTTTGTTGATGTTTTCCATTACCCCTCTCGTTTACAAATTCATATTCGTCACTTGTTGCCACTGATTCCATTGATTTAACACTCATGCTATCCTCCATAACTATGTCTGCAACATGGTATATAATATTATTGTAACGTAACAATACATAACATTTGTAATTAAATATTATTTAGTTTGACATCTTTGTATAAAGATTGTACATATAAATGCGTACGTATTATTTTCCTCCAACAGTTATACTGGCAGGGATAAGAAATAAAGCGCAGATATGTTACAATTACTGTTATTAACTTAACGCAACTACATAAATTTAAAGACAAAACTAACTGCACGATATTCACGCATTCACGGTATTTGCACTCTATTTACGGAACGACATGAAATTAAAAAATGAAATACGCTTTGCTTTACTGTACTTCTCGATTGCGATTCAACTTTTATTTTCAACAGCTATGGAACACCATTCCTAGTAACAAGTTCTATACAAACAGACGCAGTGTGTGGCAAGAATTTTCACGTGCAATCACGGGATTCCCTAAGTTAGTCGAGCGTCAATCCACCGTTTCGATTTAGTAAAAGCGATTCACACTTGAATTGCGAGCAGAATAACTCAACGAATGGATATTGGAGAAGCAAAGCAAACCTCGCGCGTACAATAGTTCGTCGCACGACATCGCTGAAAGCAACACTAACTCGAATTCATAATGTCGATTTCGGCTGTCAAGTGTATATCATTGGATCATCTGAATTGCATTCTCAATTGAATCGTTCGTTTGCGACTCGGTTCCCGGTGTCGCAAACGGCTCTAGTTGGCCGCTCTAGTTATTCGCACCCCTGGCAAAGAACAGGATTACCCTCTTGGTGGATCCGACAGTCCGAGAAGAAACACCGGTGCCTCTCTTCTTGCGTTATTGTTGATTAAAACCACGGAGACACACCCCGACTCCACGATCCACGCATCGATCTACTCGACGTTTCAACGATTCACCCGAATTATCAGCGAGCGTTTACATGATTTCGATCGACACGGAATTAAGTTCATTTGACAGGAGGAGGACAACCTTGGCGTCGGCCATTCGAGCAGTAAGGTCCCGGAAGTCTACCTCGTTCCGACGAATTGCGAGCGAACCATCTCCGAGCGCGCAACAACTTCGAACTAACGTTGGTCGTCGTACTGCCTATGCACGTCGAGATCTTTTTTTCTCGATCACGTTGCGAATTTTTTTTCTATTGTATAATAATAAAACAAAAAACAAACACGTTTATGCTAGAAAAGTATTACTCAGTATTATTACTTATGCTATACACATGTGCGACACCGGGAGTTTTTCTTCATCTTCCATTATTAGCCAATTTATCTGTATTGAAATTGAAATACAATAACAAGAACATGTTTCGACGATTTATCACGTCATATATACGTATATATCATATATGAATTAATTTTTCCGATCACGTTTAGTATGCATAAATCATTTAATGATATATATATATATATATAATTGCATTCAATTTACTAAAAATTCAATTTACTAAAGTGACAAAACTTAAATTAATTATTAAAATTATTAAAATTATTAAAGTAATTATTAAAATTACGATTTCACGAAGATTAAGATGTCTCAAAAATAGCCGATATAAAAGTAACGCTTTTTACATGACGTTAATTCGCACGATATCGTATTTAGCACTTGAATTTAGACATCGTGCAACTCGATTCCCAACGCGTCCCTCATTGGCGTGGACGTCGTTCGTTATTACGTCGAAGAAACGACGGAACGGTGGAGAAGGCATCGACCAATCAGGGAACGAATCGCGACGGACGCGTGCCAATCGCGAGGCCGGTGGAGTGTCCGTTTGGGCGTAGCTTTCTAAGTGTTGGCGACAGGTGGAGCGGCGAACGCTGGCAAGCGAGGTGAAGTCTGGACGCGTCAGTTCACAGACGACCTCCGTTTCGTCGTACGCGAGGAAACTCATTTTCTATGTGAAATTCGTCGAATCCCCACATCTCGAGACTTCGCGATTGTCTGTGGCTTTCCGAGGGGACGAGTATTGCAACCATGAAGAGTGCGAGAACGCGCGAGGTTGGCTAACGGTCGATAAAAACGGGAGAAAATCGACGACGACGACGACGTGTGAGTACGATTCACGATTAACGAGGTTTCCCATTCGCCTCTTTCCTTTTTGTTTTTGGAACGAGCGTCGCGTACGTATCCATTGATAGTTTCGCGGTTCGTTGGAGGTACGTAATCGCTTTCTCGGTCGCAATTACGTGCAACTCCGACTGCACGAAGGTAGAAATCTGCGCTTGTCCCTATCAGGACATTATCGGCGAGATGAAAGATGAAAAAGAGGGAGAGAGAGAGAGAGAGAGAGAGACAGAAAAAGAGAGAGAGGTTATAAAGTCAAGACGGGGGAATTGCCCTGCACCTGCCATCGCCAGACGATCCCCGCGAACCGAGTCGGTTTTCGCCACCAGCGCGATTTCTCTCACGACGTGTCTCGAGATCGATGTGCACGCACCTTGGCGAATTATCCGACGACACAACGGAAGGCCGAGAGTCGAGAGGAGAAACGAACCACGCGCCATGTACGTACCGATGTTACGTTTCGTCCGCGTATCGCGGGGGATGGAGATCGTTTGACAGATGGTGGAGATAACGTGTTTCGTTTTTTGCAAGTTCGTCAACAAATATTCGGAAACGAGCGTCCCTCGATCTATTTTACGCGGATGGAGATGATATCACGTCGCTTGTTTCGATATTATCTCTCGATGATTTTATCTTAATGATTTTATCTCTAGAAAGGCTCTCAATGTTAATTCGAAAATGTCATTGCAACTATGCCCACGCGTTTATTTGACGATGTGTCTCCTGGTTGCTGAGAATAACCGAAAACAATAATAACCAAAAATAATACGAAATATCGTTGCTACTTCGCGCGATCGTCGTTTGTTTCGCGCTTCTTTTTTTGTTCTTGCATGCTCGTTGCGAAAGGTTACCCGGAACAGAACTCTGTTCTTTGTTTTGCGGCGTTTCTCGTTTCTGCATCTTCGCGTACGTAGTACGCAACAGTAACACGTGACAGCCGGTGTTTCGTTTGATCGAAATGCATCGATCTAAACTGGGACTCGCAATCGTGTCGTGAACGCGTGGCGTATGAAAAATAGCGCAGGTAGATTAGATAATTTGTCGAGGCTCTAGATCTCAAGATAGACGATTACGAAGTTTTCAGTATTCTCGATATGCATAACGCGGTGCGTATCGACGTGTTGCGTGTGATTACGAAATTGAATGGCCTGCTTGTAGTTCACGATTTTGTTTTAATCGAGACTGTTGTTGCATTCTCGCAATTGCCATACATATAGTGTGTTTCACGAGTCTGTTAAGTGTTAAAGATGCGCCGAAAAGAATGAATGAAAGTTTTCGAGAAAATCGAGTTTGAAAATTTATCGAGTGTATACTTGAATTTGGCTAATTATAGACGCGACGAAACAGAATAATTGACAGGAAGTTATTTTACGCACGAAAATAAGTAACGTGGAATCAAATTTTTTTGCAAGGTGTTCCGTTTTTTGAGAAAATTGAATTCGAAAATTTATCGAGGCTAATTCTAGACGCGACAGAACAGAATAATTGATAAAAAGTTATTCTATGCGCGAAAATAAATAAAAAACGTGGAATAAAATTTTTTTACGAAGTGTTCCGCTTTCGATAAAATCGGATTTGAAAAATTTATCGAGTATACGCGATACTTATTTTCATTTTTTTGAAAATGACGCTTCAAATGAAAAAAATTTTATTTTACATTTTTCATTTATTTTTGCGCGTAGAATATCCTCGTCTCGACTATTCGCGCCTGTCCAGTACGGATTTAGCCAAATTTAAGTAAACTGATAAATTTTTAAATTCGAATTTCTCGAAAACGAAATCTTTAATGAAAAATTTGTTCTTTCTATTCGAATTTTCGCATTTTACACGTAGAATCACCTTTTATTGACCACGAGACGCCGGACACCTTGTATATGTAGGTTTGTTTAGTCCGATTCGCATGGATGCGTTTCCGTGTTTTCGAGTCGAGGTAAAGGGTGGTTCATCTGCAGTATCTTTAAGGACGAATTTCTTAACGCGAAGAAGAGATGATTTAATTTTTTGTTTGATTACTTTTATTCATTTTATGTCTACAGCAAGTTTTTCGTTGTTGAAGAAATGAATAATTTTCCAATAGATTTTAATTCTTTTTCACCTAACTTTAATCTATTTAAAAAAAAGAACGTGTTAAAATCACCGGATAAATTTAATATAATAATATTTTTCCTCTAGGAAAAAACTAAAAACGAATGTTTTCATTTTTCATATTAAAATGTAGTTAGATTTTTGAAACTTTGAAAGATAGTTAAAGTTATTATTTAAAGATATTATTGCTAATAGGACGATGACGAAATTAGAATAAATTCTCGAATATATGCTATGTTATATTATGATATTCGAATATATAAAATTCTAACAATGAATATTAGAATAAATTTCTATATTAGAATAAAGATAGTTAGATTCTTAATATTTAACTTTAAACGATAGTTGAAATTTTAAAGATGTTATTGCCAATAAGGCGATAACAAATATAACGAGTGTAAATAAGCATCTTCCGTAATTGTCAGAGAATAATGCGGAATTTAACGAAAGATTAATTGTTTCTTGTTGCCATTATCGATGACGCACATCTATAGATTGAAAGTTACTTTTTATCTTTGATCGGCGGATGATGAAAAAATGGCTTTTGCCGCATGATACATCTGCGTGGAAATTTATTTATTACAAGAAATGATAATCGTGTAACACGAATGATCAAAGAAAGAAGGTTCGAGGCATTCTTTGAAAAGCCTGCCTCTTATCTTATCATTTCAAACTGAAACCGCATCTCTTTCCTCCGAGTATAAATATTCCAGTACCGTTTGTTGTAAATAGTATTATTAATTCTTCGTTCGCGTTTCAGCTTTGTTTCGTTAGAGTTTCAATTCGATTTCAGTGGGTCATGCTTGCTCTTCGTTAACGAGCAACTTTATACACGGTCCGTGTATGAAAAATTTTGTTCGCTCGACGTTATTGCTGTCCTCGAATCGAAGCCACTTAGGGCAGATATCGTTCAATAATTTTCTACGCACGTAAGTTTTCATAGAATAGATTAAACGTGTCAGAGTATCGATTTTATTTTCATTTACGATTGCTTATTTTTCAGCTTGTGGACAAATACGATGCATTGTGATTTCACTTCATTTTAAATGGTACATAGTTACATACGTATAGATGTATATAGAACAAGACACACCTTATTGGGTTCAGTGATTTTCGAATATGTCATCAGGAATATGATTCTGATTAACTTTTTCTTATATACAGGTGGTCGTTATTTTAAAAATGTCTCCAATGCGTTTCCTCCTGTTTTGAAAGGGCAGTAATTTGATACACTTAGTTTGTCTCTAGATAAACGCGTGTAGGAAATATAAAAATTACTACTACCTTTTTCAAATATAATTATGTAATTTTCTTTTGCATCAATCGATGCAGCAGGTTGTTCTCTACAAACAATATTATCTATGTCTCGTTAGTTTAGGAAATTTTCTTATAAAATCTATGCACAAAAGCCAAGTATATGCGGTTATTCTTTGTCTTTCACGTGATAGACTTTATACAATTAAAGTTAAAGTATCTCCTAAACTGTAATAATAGCTGTTCGATATACGTAGGTTAATATTTTTCTTACAGAAAATGATTAGACTGCTGCGTTGACTACGTAAAAAAAAACTACAAGATTATATTTGAGAAAATAGTAAAGACCTTCCTAACTCCTATTATAGCGCCTGTCTAGAGACAAACTAAATGTACCAAATTACTGCCCTTTCAGAACAGAAAAAAAGCTGTTATTTGAGATACTTTTTAAATGACTAATAGTTTCGGAGATAATTACATTTATAGATTAAAACCCTTTATACAGAATTTACTTGCCAGCGTTTTTCTCATAAACGGTGAGTATGAGAAAAAATGAAAGGAGAGAAAGTAGTATTGTTTTTTGTAAGCAATGTAATCGTATATGAATTTTTTCTTTTTACATCTGCACTATTTTTTTTTCAGAAATGAAGAAATTTTCAATTTTTTACTATTTTTAAAATTTTTTAGATAGAATGCTACGCATCTTTTTATATTACATGAAAGCATAAATCAAAACGAATTCAGCTATCTTCTGAAATCCAAGGTCACACAAGGTCAAGAATGAAAGATAAAGTTCATGATATAACACACTAAGAATATTTGATGTATTAGTAAATAAGTAAATTTTTAACTTTCTATGACACTCAAGGTCATTGTGTCATACATGATTGTAATTATTCTGGTACACGCTTTCATATGATGTACAAAAATTTTTAGTACTCCATCTAAAAGATGAAAGATCACCTTAATTTTAAAAGAAGGGGTGCAAATACAAAAAGATTTCATAAACCATCGTTGCTTACAAAAAACAATAGCTTTCTTCTTCATTTCTCTCTCATACTTACCGTTTATAATTGTCGTTTTACTTTAATTCATGAGATAATCATAAACATATTTCTGATATTTTCTTTTTTTTCATGTGGAGTTGGGTGTAGTTGTAAATCGAATTCCTTTCTTATCTCTCCATGTTTACCGATCTTTCTACCAATTAATTCTTTATATTAGTCAATCAATCTGTTAGCAATGAATTTATTTTTTATACTTATTTGTCAACAATCTCGTTTGCATTCAGAGTCACAATTTTTTATATGATGTATGTACAGCGTGCAAAATTTCCAGAATGTTTTTTTTTTATTTTTGAAAATTGTATCTACATTCTATGCAATTTCTCAAACTATACTACAAAGATATAAGATCTGTAATTTATCTGTAATTCAGCAGTTTGCTATATTGTCTATCAAGTGAAAACTTTAACCTGTTAATTTGATCACTCCTTAACATTTTGAAATATCAAATTTGACACACGATGAACCATTCAATTGCACGCCGAATGATGTTTCTGCTTTATGCTTTAACTTCTTCTTGTTTTTGTACATTTTTAATACGAATAAAGTCATTTTACATAGCGTATTTTCTGTAGTAGCGATAAATAAATTTCAAGCTCCGAAAAAGCTAGAAAATATATAATTTTACATATTATCACTGAAAGTGATTTTAGCGGGGCCTCTTCAGGTGCAACGGTAATGCAACGAAAATTAGCGATTGGTTGATTTGGGTCACGTGATCCGTAAGGGGACGTGGGGTAGATCTCGAGTGGGAGTGGCGTTGTCTGGTACCGAACGATCGCGTCTGTAATTTGTTTTCTATCGATTCAAATGTTTGCACATCAATAAAATTTTATGGCAAAAAAGTCGTCTTCGTTTCCTAGTTGGAACAGTTGCTTCTGGGCCTTTTAGTGAGACGAATCGTACTGGGGTACAAGTCGTGCAGTTTTTTCTACAAACATTGTATCGTGTACCATTTCTGGTACACACATATTTTGGGATAGTTCATTCAAAACTGTCTCGGCGCTGAACGTTGTTCAACTGGAATCACGAAACCAATTGATCCACGTCGGTTTTAGCCCTGACGTGTGTCAATAAAAGGTCGAAATAAAACCAAGAGAAAAAGATCATTATAAACAAGAAATTGTCGACTGGCAAGTCAACTCGTTCTCATCGGTTGGCAGATGTTAACGTCCGATCAATTTTAAAACCCTCGCTATATCTGTCTCACCAACTACGCACACTCCTCGGTGTGAACGCTCTCTCTGAGGCGATTGACGAAAGAGTGATCGAGGGTCGTTAATAATTCGTTGTACGCCGTAGTGGCGTCGCGCCTCCGGGCAGAGCTAGCTGGCTCCGGTGGCCATGCCGTGGAACAGCCTGCAGCAGTCACCTACTTCGCAAACTAGAAACCCGACTCCAGGAAGAAGCGCGTTCGTTTTCGCTTGCTCGCATTCCCAGCTGCAATTGGCGTTCTCAAAACAATCGGCGTCTCGCGACGCGACTACTGCCTGCTTGATCCTGTCGTGTGATGCACGGTGAAAAGCATAACTGACGATGTGTACGACGATGATAGTACACCTATCCCCCGATTTACGCGATTTTTAAAATGGTAAAAGTGAACATTTTGGCTGCATACATGTTTAAACATCGTACCAATCAGGAAGAAGAGATTAATAGTTTATGAAAGTGATGACAGTAGTTAAATTTTTCAAAGATCCTTATATTTCTTGTTTCTACGTGTAAAATGAATTACATACTTATACCTTTATATATTATTCCATTTTATGAATGGACTGTTATTTTTATGTTTTTCAAGATATATTACTTTTCTTTTATGTTGAAACGAATGACTCAATTGTGCACAGTTTGTTTTCGATTTACACAGTTTTCTGAGGAACCTATCTTCGGTGTAAATCGGGGGATAGGTGTATATACATTAACAATTTTAAAATGTGAAGCCTTTACTTTGATAGTCGTAAGTTTGTTTTTTTTTTTTTTTTCTTTCTTAAGATGATTTTGTGTCAAGTAGCAAGTAACAATACCTTTCCAAAATACATTCGAACGTTAGTAGAAACGTTAAGAAATTTTTTTCGTAAATAGATCTATCATTGTTTTGAAGACTGAACGACTCTTAAAACTTGTTTTCATTTACCATTTTTATTGAACGTTGAATTCAGCATTAAACGATAAAAATTCAAAAAATTCCAACATATAAAGTTCAGTAGTCGTCTAAAGCCGATAAAATGGTAAAAAAAAAATTGTATAACAAGTATAGTATTGTATAGCAAATTGTATATTAAAGAGCAATTAATACCATAATATATTAACTATATATATTTACTGTAGTAAACATATATAATACTATAGTAAAGAGTAATTAATAATACTATACTTGTATAGCAAATTGTATAGTAAAGAGTAATCGTAAAGAGAAAATTTCAATCTCGGAGACCGTGGTAAATTTGGCAATGAAAAAAAAATGTTCCAACGTTTTTAGACGCGTTTGTCGCATTTTTATGATTTTCGAGGAAAATGTTTTTTGAAAACGTAAAAAACAAACTCGGGGATATCAATGTAGAAGCTCTTCGTACTTCAAAGCGAGACCAAGATCTTTCTTTACAAAGTTATATGAAATTTCACAAAGTTTGAATTGTCGAGAATTTTTCACCGTCATTGATACAGTTGCGCTTTCTTCGCTGCGAGGTTTCGAAGTCGCGTTGAACGTGCTCATTGAAAATGTCGATGAAAGGTTCAGTGACATGCCGGCGAACGTTCACCCGCGAACACTCGTTAGATCGCTGTTTGTTTGGTGGCGCTTTTCGTTCTTGGAAATTCGTTCTATTGCTGAACACGAATCGTCCATGCCGTTTGACAAATGGCTCTTATTGTTAGATCGTTCTTCCTAGAAAACTAGAATGACGAACAGCAGATTTAAAATACAAATAACTTTGAGATCACACAGACAGCAAACGTTGCTAGCGAAGTAGCGTGTAATTGTGTTGAAACACCGCTGAAAACGGGATGTAAATATAATTCGTGGAAACTTTAGACTCATTCCAATGTTATAAATGGAATAACTGGTCGTTTAAAATAGATTTGCACAGTATGTTTAATACGAGATAACTGATTTGTTTGGCTTAGGTTTGAATCGCCCTACTTCTGTGCGATTAATATAATTAACTAGAACAAATTAAAAATATAAAAATATAACTCGATAGTTCGAAACTGAGAGAAAAAAAATTTTCATTCGCCGTTAAAGTAAAATTTATATAATTTTCGTAATTTTAACGTACTTTAGACGAGAGAAAAGAAATTGTTATCGATTGTAATTATATATAATTTTGCGTGAAATAATATAACGAAGTAGCTTATAATAAATATTTAGAATAAAATATTTAGATTTAAAAAGAAACAGCTCTCTGTCGAGTATACTCGTCGCAGCATATTGAAAATAATTAAACGCACAAGTACACGTTAAAAAAAAAAAAGAAAAGAAAAAGATTAAATGGACACGAGCTAGACAAACATCTGTTTCGAAAGAATTTTAAAAGTAAACCAGAGATCTGTGTAGTAACATTACCGATCTCTCTCTCTCTCTCTCTCTCTCTCTTCCTCCTCTTTTTTAAGAGTTCGCCACGAAAGCATCCAGATACGTGGCTCTCAGATTACCACGGATATTATCGTTCAAGGTTTGAACGCGCGATACATCGGGTTGTAACGTTTCGCACACACGGAACACGCCGCGATCTTTCCTGTCTGAAAAGTTTCTCGATTTTTATTGCTAGAATAACGTACTTTCCTAAACTTTCCAAGAGCATTGAACTTTTGATTCAATTTGCAGTTTCGACGACCAGGATGGCGTGCACGAGTAATCGCCGTTTGTGAGTGCCGGCACCGGGAGAGGAGCGATGCTGGTGAAGCTTCGAGCAAGATCCGCTCAGCCGGCTTCGAGTATTCAGCAGCAGCTTTTTCGTCGCTTGGCATCGAAAGTGATGTAAAGCCTGTAAAAGAAGGGAAAGAAAAAAAGAAAGAAAGAAAGAAAAAAGAAAAGAAAAGAAAAGCGACGATCCAAGGTCGTTGGAGGATCGTCGTTCGACAAAGAGGATCAAAAAAGAAAGGGAGGATCGTGGAACTGCCTTTTTTTTGTAACGTAACAAAGTAGAAAACGCGAAGACATATTTTGGTAAATAGTCTAATCTAACGTTAATTAGTGAAACGGACCCCTCCCCCCCCCCGTCTCCCCTGCCCGAGAATCGCCTAGTTGCTGTTAGCGAGAAAGCCGAGTTAAATGGTCGCATTTAGTGCACAATTTCCGCTTCGGCCGCGCGTGCTGTGTACCGTGTTGTACGTTCTCTGCGCGGGAGAATTGTCGAGGATTTTCGAGTAACGGAGAGGCTGGAGAATCGTGGACGTTCTCTGGTCGAGTTTAACCACGAGCGAGCCGAGAGCGAGCAGCCGTGGTCAAAGTGAAGTGTCTCGGTCTCAGTGAGATGGCCTTCATGATGAAGAAGAAGAAGTACAAATTCTCCGTGGAGGTAGAGCTGGAGGAGCTCACCGCTGTGCCATTCGTGAACGCAGTACTGTTCGCTAAGCTCAGACTCCTCGACGGTGGATCCTTCGTCGATCATTCGACCAGGTAAGTCGAGCAATCGTTTCTATATAATTCTCCCAGTTTTCTTTTTTCTTTTCTTTTCACCCGCTCGCAGTCGCTTCTTGAAGGAACAAAAGAATCGCTTCGACAATCAGGATCAGAAAGGTGTCGTCGCGTTAGGAGGAAAAGTTTTTCACGAGGATGATGTCGTTCATAGACCCCCACACGTGAACGCGCGTACAAGCTCCTCGTATGACGGAGTCAGTCAGTTGGAAATACGAACGACTATATTTAGTCGAGAATTTTTTAATTCGTGATACCGCAACGATCACGTGTCTGTGCAATTGTACGACTCGTTAAAATTACTTCTCCAACCAGGCTACTAGAGAGAGAGACGCCTGGGTTTGTGATCCTCGTTCAGCTGGTACTTTTTGGAATTTCGTTTTCGTGCTCAATAGCCAAGAGAGAAAGTTTTGTCTCAAAGAAAACTCACCTCTGCTCCGTCTTCGTTTTTCTCATTTCCCCGCGTGATAACCTCGTTCTATCGGGGATTTAACGAGCGGGCAAACAGCTATCGCGAAATAGGCCGTGTGCCGCGTGCAAGTTAGACAGCTTAACGCTCACCACGAAGCAGCTCCCGTTCATTAAATTATTTAGTTCCCGTTGAAAGGACATCCCCGAAAGCATGTCGGAAACTCGCTTAAACTTGGATTTCACCCTCGCCTATAGCGATCGTCCGTGAATGAAACATATCTCGCAGATGCGAATTAATAACTCTCCCGAGCGAGGCGTAGATCAATCGAAACACTCGGTGACGAGCCTAGGTTTCAACCGGGTTCCGATCCTTTTGCGTTCTTAACACTTTCCCGGCAATGTAACATTTATGTGTAAAAAGTGCCATTTATTGGAACTATTATTGAACTACAGAAGTTTTATAAATAATTGCACTATTTTAATTCAGCCGTTACAATCGAATCCATTGATAAGACTTTTCTTTGAACTACTTCGAAAGGTGCGGGTGTTCTTGTCAGAATTAATATTAATTTCTGCTTGGATAGGAACGCGATTGTACAAATCGATTTATTTTAATTGTCATTTAAATAATATTTTGATATTTTCATTTTATTTATTTTGATCACTCAAAAATGCTAATTTAAATAAATAAATAAAATGAATACGACCGCCGTGAATGCGTTGGTGCTCCATCGAATAAATTGAAATACGAAGAAGCTGACCTCCAGCGCCACGAAGTCTCGGCGCACCTTGGCATTTTGCCACTTTACACCAACTTGGAAATGATTGACGAGTTCTAGCATGCTTTGTTTCATTAATAATGGGAGGGAATACGTGGGTGGCATTAATTTTCTGAATCCAGTTCAATTCATCATTTCACCAGTATGGCGAAAAAATAGCGTGATGTTCGTACAGTCGGTTTGGCTGCGTTGCCCTATTTAAAAAATATTATACATGTATGTCGTAAAATTAAATTGTGCCATGAACACGAAGAGACAACTAGTATACTCGTCCAGTGTAAAATGTACGCAGCTGCTGTAACATTGAATCAAGTTGTTATGAAACGATATTTTTTTCCCTTTCTTGTGATTGATCGATAACTTTGTTATTCGGATTTATTTACCTAACCGCATTGCATAGTTTGCATAGTAAAAAAAGGAGCAAGAAAAATCAAACTCTTGGAAAAAGTTATTATTGAGTGAAGCAAAATACAATACATAATGGCACTTCGCAGTGTCTTGATTCTTTGCGAATATTATTATATTTTTGTAATAATGCACTGTAAACGTGCTCTTTGTGCTTGGTATATAATCTGGAAAATTGGGCTTTACATCTTCAATTGGATATTTCAATAAAGCCCAGCAAGAAATTTAATTTCCCATTGTTCTCTTTATACAATAAAAAGAAACTTAAACGAACAATGTCTAAAAGATAAAGAAATATCTTTTTAATCTTTTCCTTGCTCTCTTGTTTGTTTTCTCATTTCGCTCTCTAGATATTTTATATCTAGACTCTCCACTGAAAGTTTAATCCAAGTGACGAGTATGCACGAACAAAATTGCCATTTCTTCAAATATTGTCCAACCTCCACAGCTAAGAGGTTAAAGATCCGACAGTTGCGCGTTTTACGAACTCTGAATTCGTCCTGAAATTTTTCAAAAGTTCTTGGAGTCGAGCAATCGAATTTTCTCCAAGAAACGTGCTAGATCTTGAGAAAGCTAGAAAAGTTAGGACAAAGGGAAATTTAGGTGAGACAGATTCTGAGGCTTCTTTGAACTTATCAACTGGGGGCTACCCTTTCGCGCCGTTCGACGAAACGTGCTTTCTGAAGAACCCACGCTTCGCGTTCTACTTAACCTTCTCAGAATCGAGAATTTTGCAGGGGTTTCGGTATTTCGTTTACACGACAGCTGTTAAGAAGCTTCCCGTGCTATTCCGGGATTTCCATTGAAACGTTCCATTTAAATCGGACGTGTAAATTTCGAAGCAGTCGGGAATGGAACGTTCCGGATCGCGATCGATCGATCAACGGCTACAAGTGTTGATGAATTTTCGTTAGAAGACCTGTAGCCGCGCGTTTGGCATCCAGACAGGTGTTACAAAGCAACAGTTGGCTGATGGTAGTAGCACTCGACCGTTTTTTCCGCGTGCAGATCGCTTTGTGATGTTAGTTCGATTAATTTGATTGTTAACACGTTGAATAACACCGCGTGTACTAAATTTGGCACGCCAAATGAAGTTTCTGTTTTATGCTTCCTTATTTTATATGTATATTTTTAATGTGAATAAAGTTTTTCTTTTTTATTATGTAGTGTATTTTCTGTAATAATAAATAAATTTCAAGCTCTCGAAAAGCTCTCAAAAATATCTGATTTTGCATATTTTATGTGTTTCTACAAATTCTGCGATATTTCAAAGGGGTAGTTTTTTCAAAACCGCCTCAGCACTCAGGAAAAAAGAATCGTTTGGTACTTAATCCCTTGTCTCATAATACTCGTGGCACAAGTTATGGTTACAGTTTGAACGAAAAACTGCACGATTTGTCTCACTGAAAGGTCCAGAAGCAACTGTTCTGACTAGGAAATGAAGACTTTTTTGCCATAAAATTTTATTGATACGCAAACATTTGAATCGATAGAAAACAAATTACAGACAACGCCACTCCTACTAGAGGTCTAGCCCACGCACCCTCACGAATCACGTGACCCAAATCAACCAATCGCTAATTTTCGTTGCATCAGCGTTGCACCTGAAGAGGCCCGATTTTCTGGGTTACCCCCGCTAAAATCACTTTCAGTGATAAAAAGCAAATTGTAAACCTACGAAATTTCAGTTTAAATTTTTAAAATTGTTTGCTTTTCTTAAACCGAACATCGATAAATAAAAATTATGTACGGTGTTCCAATACTTTAGATACTCTAAATTAACGTCACAATTTCAGTAGTGCTTACCTCAGAAATTGAAAGGAAAATTGTAAAGGATTAACGAACAAAATTTTGACGAGTCGATGAAACGCGATATTTTTTTTTTTTTTTTTTTGTCATAGAAGAAGAATAACAGGGGAGGAATCGAAAAAAACGTCAAAGTACAAAGTTATGTTGCGTCGCGGCCTTCGCAGGTACCATATGATTGTGTTTTACCTTCTGTCCATTGTCGGTCGATATCCAGCAGCGATATTTCATCGAGACTAGAGTGCTTGGTATTTACATCGAGTCCGCGTTGTGCACGATATCGTGTGCTTCCTCTTTGGATAGAACGTTCCCGCACGTGTGCAACATGCACGCGATATAAATTCTAGCGGCCGCGCCGGTTCGTAAACCATGTTCCCTCGTAATCGCGATTCAACTGTAGGCACGTCTCGTTTGAAACGGCACAGACTCTTGACAGGAACGGTAGATCTTTTTTTTTTCTTTTTTCTTTCTTTCCTTTCTCTCCCCTCGGTTTATTTACATTCTGTAGAACAACTTGTCGTTGTATGACGCGCTAAAATAATAAGTAGAGACGTTGTAAGTCGAGGACCGAGTAAATTTGTTAGCAACATATCTATTTTGAAACGAGCAAATCGAGTGTGAAAGGAGGAGAATTCCTTATTACCCCCGACGACGTATTTACTGCACCGTTGGCGCTTGGCTCGAGAGACACGAGGCAACCAGCTTGAAACTTTAAACGAGAAAAGTAAATCGGTGATGAGCGTTTTGCTCTTCTTCGGAATTAATTTCTAAACGGAGTTGGGAGATGCCGCGTAGAACAGTCGCGGGCTGTACGAGCTGATCACTACTTTGCCTATTTTTCCCCACCGTGGAAAAATCGTTAGTTTTTCACTCTTTCTCGCCGGTTTCTTCTTTTACTTACAATTAGCCAAAGCTAAAGTGGAGGGGATCGCTCTACCGACCGGAAAAGTGTGGGGGGGAGGGCGCCAGTTCGCCACCTCTGCCATACAACATTCAGATTGCGTCTATTTTTCCGATAACGATCGAGCGAGTCAAGACTGTATGAAGAAAAATTTGCACAGTCTATGGGGAAAGTTCCTTCGGTTTCCGGTTTGTCTGTAATATCTTGGCGCGCGAGTTTAAATCGATACGAATGGTCATCTCGCGGAAGGGAGGGAATCAACGTGGAAAATGAGTCACGTACAAGAGTGTATTGTTCATAGTTGGAAGTTTTCAGACCGTCTTCCCCTTTGTCCCTTGCTCGTGACGCCTTTGCGAATGCCGGAAGAGCTGACTGGATCGGTGCCAGAATGGTCTCTCTCCCTCTCTGGCGAGCGACTTGATCACTTTATTATTTCTCCGTCTTTTTTTCCTCTCCCAACGATCGAAACTTGCCGCAGTTTGGACTATTTGTCGCGAAACGCGCAAACTTCCGCCTTTCTCATCGCCGACTGATGTTGAAAGAAAACAAGCCCGAGCACGTTGTTAGTCCTTTTTTTTTTTCTTGTTTGATAAGTTTAATCGCGTCGATGAGTGACGACTTGTCTCGCGATTAATCAGCTCCTCGTCGCTGGCATCTCGGAAGCGTATTCGGTGGAACCTCGATATAGTCTCTTAATCGATTCGCCCGACCTTTCGCCGTGAGTTTCCTTGAAAAGGATCAAGGAGGGAAAGAGAGGGATTTCGAAACCGTGAGAACGCGTCGCACGGTGCGACCTTCCAGTGAAAGAACCTTCAAGGAGAACGGAGACAATCGCATTGCGGGAAATCAGAATTTCCAAACGAGCCCTTCGTTGATCGTTCGTCCCAAAGTGACAAACGCAAACTAATTACCACGCTCGAACAAGTATCGTGAATATCAACGGAATAATAACGTCGTCTCTTTTCTTCTTTCCTTTCGGTTCTCCTCGTGGAAATTCCATTCGTGGAAATTGTTCGATATTTTTCGATCTGTGGAAAACGCAAGGTGTTCGCTTGAAATTGATCGGACGCTATTCTACGTGACCGATAATCTGATTGTGACCCAGTATGTGTGTACAAGTTTCTTGCCGATTTTTTCCTTCTCTCTACATGAAAGATAGTGTTAATTGGGAAATTTGTGATTTTCCGTACTTTTAAACAGAGTACCCACGAGGAAACTCGTTAAAGGAGAAACACGACTCCTCCGGATCTATGTCAGTGAGAACGATTTAAGTTTCTAGATTTCTCTCACTGTCACGGTAAATTCTCTTGATTTCAATCAGGGACGAGTACTATTGAAACTCCATGTTGTTAACTCTCAAAAATTACAAACAGTTTCGGTCTGTTCTGCAGCACGAATTTTCGAAATATTAGATCATCCTCCAAGTTCCGTTTTTTGTGATACTTACCTGTTGCAAAACTTGAAATTTATTGAAACTTTATTGAAAGTTACAAGACTCTGTTGAAACTTATTGTAAATGAAACTTGAAACATATCTGTAAATGCTGTGAAAGTATGTAAATCGCTAGACTACAGATTTTCATACATTTTAAAATTTTGATGGAAAATTGTTTCTCTAGTTCTCTAGTTGTAGAATCATAATCAATACCCTTCTTTGGATATTCTGTATTTTTTCACGATCTGTTCGTTGTATGCAGCTTCAGATTTTCCATGAATGCATAAAAATCCGCAATTTAATAATCATTCTCTCTATATAATACTACAACTCCTTCCCATCATTTTAGCAAAGTTTCTTTGATTTTTCATTAAAATATTTTTACAGTGTTATAATTTTTATCAACTGAAAAGAGGCGCAACAATCGAAATAGATGATAATCTGAGAGTGTGGTGAAATTTTTCGAACCGAATTCACGTAATTTTTTTTTTTCGCATATTTTCTTGATTTGTGAGTCTGAGGCGTTTTGTTGCTGAGTTTATTGTTTGATTACCCGGAAGTAACTCGGAAAACAAAATCCCTTGATAGCGAAACTTTGCACGTCGTTGAGCTTGTTCTTCTTCTCTGATTCAAGCTCGTTTTCTTTGGGCATTTGTTATACAAAATCCACTTTTCATCCCCGGTTATCAAACGTTTCAGCAGTTGTTTTGTATTGCGAGTGAGCAAAAATATGCACGTCGTCACGCGATCCATATTTCGTTCGGTGAGTTGGTGTGTGGCGCCCATATCGTCAGTTCCGCATTCGCATTTTCTTCAAGTGTCTGTGCACAATTGATGGAACATCTGAAACTTCCGACGTTTCTTGAACCGACAGTCTCTCCTTCCTTTCATCCGCTAAACCTCGAATCAATCATGTCGTCGTCCATCTTGAAATGGACGTCTGAATTGACGAATTAATTCCTCATTGTTATTCATAGGAAAAATCTCAGGTCAATTTTTCAAATCAATTCGGGGTGAATTCAAGTCAAAAACTTGTCAAAGAAAGAAAAAATTGTTTAAGTTCAATTACAAAATACTCTCGACGAACGAGCGAGAAATTTTAATTTCTAACGCAGCGGGGGGAGGGATCGAAGGGGCTCGAGTTTACCAAAGTTGGCGTAAGAGACGTACATGGCAATCCCCGAGTTGGTAGGAGAGAACGAATCGCAAGTGGACCGTGCGATTCATCGTCCAAGGGAGTGGCGCTCGCGCGCGCGCAATCACAGATCGAGATAAACGTTTCGATTTAACGTCAGAGGCGAGTTTCCCGGCAACTGGTCTACCTTGAACCATGACCTTCCGTGGGATCGGCCGCTGGACGCCGAATAAAGGGCTAGAAATAGAGCGTCCACGAAGATCGGCGAACGAGATTAGGGCGCATATTAGGCGGAGGCGAGAACATGATGGAAAATGGGTTACTCGCGTGGGAGAGTGCGGAGGATGCGCGAGGAAGAATGAAACGCGGCTTCTTACGCGTGAAACGTCACGTTTCCCTTAAGCTTTGAGGCCTTAAAAAAACACTGTTAGGGATACTGTTAGGAATAAGGGAACGCGTCTCAACGAGACCGGGCTCTCGTGGTTGAAAATTTTGGAAAATTTTTTCTCAGGATCGTAACGTCGAAATTTTAATGAAATTGAAGAGCTTATGAGACGTACCTTAGTAGAAAAATAATGAAAATTGAAACATTTTTTTTTTTATGTAGAATTATATTTCGTTGAAAATGAATATATCCAAAATCAACGTGTATTATTTAAATAGTAAATGCTGAAAATTTCGAAACATCTTGTAAGTAGATGGCAGCCCTTTAGCCATAACCGTTTTTCCAGAACTCCATCCGCGGTATGAGATACAATATCTCCTGAAGTGCTATCTAAAACGAATTGTACTAATAGAACGCACAAGTTTCGAGAAATCGACTCGTTCGACTTTGTCAAAAGTACAACCCCTTGATGTGCCAAAGATTCTAAGGTAGAATAACATAGCACGGAGGATCGTGTTCGTCGCTAATTTTTCAAATCAGTGTCAGCCGATTGGGTAAACGTGTCGTGGCTCGAGCACTGCGCGAAAGAAAAGCGACAGTGGGAAAAGCGGCGAAGGAGAAACGCGATTCCCGTTGCTGCCGGCAGCGTTAGAAAGTGCCGCGGGTACGTTCTCGTCCCGATTCACGAGGCGCGAAAATTGAAAAAGAGAAAAGAGAGTTCGGTCCGGCGGACGGGGGCGAGAAGGAAAGAAATCGAGGGACGTGCGAACTGGTAGTTGATCGTGCCGAGGAGGCAGAGAGAAATGGAGATGGGAGTGAGAGAAGGAGCGACGAGCGGGGAGATGTAGTTAGCTAGAGAAGAGACACGAGGGCACGACGATAATGGACAATGTCCTGTCGTCCGGTGTGTCCCGAGCATGGAAGCGAATGACCATCGTTGGAGGACCTGACACCGCTTCAATGTGTCGTGATGAGGAAACACCCGATTACAACGCTCCGACCGAGAGCACAGAATGTTTCTGCGTGTATCCACGGGAACGATTATGTCGATACTCGTCGCGCCATTGGGTCGTATAACCGTGCACATATTTGCCGTGAAGGGGGTAGAGCAGCACGAGCCACATGGGGTCGGAGGGATCCTGCGTGTCACGAGAAGCTCACCCTGATTTTTATCGACTCCGAGGGGTTCCACGCTGCAGAAGAAGCCCGTCTTCGAACGTGTTCCCTCATTTCAATCGTTTTCACGTTACTAAACGTCGTTTATACTTGATACATTCGCGATCGGCGATTGCAGGGCAAGATGTTTTGGCTAAACACCGCATATAATTTCCTGAGTATTTCTCGAGAATATTCAGTATCCACATAAGAGGTTCATCTGTATTATCAGAACTATCTTTCTATCGTATCTTACTACTCCGATATTTTTTCATTTGGATTCTACCATTCTTCCATAGTAACGGATTAATGTGCAAAGAAAATGAAAATACTGATAATTTTGTTAAAAAAAAAAAAAAAAAAAAAAAAAACGGGTGATGAACGATCAATTTTGTTAGCATACAAGTGTTGTTACGTTCAAGCTTGCAAACTTGATACTGCTACATTACTATATTCAGCGATATTATTATTATAGTTTGGATAATTGCAATATTGTTTGCTTATTATCACTGAAAGTGATTTTAGCCGGGGTAAGCCAGAAAATCGGGCCTCTTCAGGTGCAACGCTAATGCAACGAAAATTAGCGATTGGTTGATTTGGGTCACGTGATTCGCGAGGGGGCGTGGGGTAGACCTCGAGTAAGAGTGGTACCGAGCGATCGCGCCTGTAATTTTTGTATCGATTCAAATGTTTGCACATCAATAAAATTTTATGGCAAAAAAGTCGTCTTCATTTCCTTGCTTCTAGACCTTTCAGTGAGACGAATCGTACTAGGGCCTACAAGTCGTGCAGTTTTTTATTTAACGTTCATGTATTTATTAGACAAACGAGAATTGTATTCAGCCATCTAGTGTGATATATAAGCTTCACGGGCAATTTTGAAATGACAACGCAAACAGCAGAGCTAATGACATAAAACTACGTTATCGATCGCGAATCTGTTAAGATCTTACCCGATTAGCAACTGGTGGGAATTGCAATTCTAAAAAGAGATGGCAAGTGCAATAATTTACTCTAAAGATCTTGCCATGATGGATTTTTTTTCTTTTTTTTTTTATCAACAATAAAAATCTAAACGAAAATCTGGCTGGAGTGAAATTAAACTTTCGAGGTTTATTTTGTCTTCCAATTATTAAACGAATCGTCTGAACTTTATTTCGGTCTGATAACAAACGTGAACGAATAGCTCTTGTATAAAACTTCGCGTCAGTTAAACCAGTTTGAAAGTCGAGCAAAAATTACGGCGAAACTGTGGCCAGCTCTTGGGATGTTCGCATTTTTCCTCGCGACATAAATTCCCGAATACGTGTCGCGTGCAACTGACAACACTAGGTAACTTTTATTTCGTATTTCGTTTATGGTCGGAGACACTCTTTTGCTATGCAGGTTATCACGCAGTCACTGGTGGAAATGTAATTAAAAACAGTGACTCCTATTAATACTCGGACGCTACTATAATTTTGTAAAAGGAAATTGTACAGTTGATAAACTTAAATTCGTTTGAAGCCTCTATTCGTCAAAGTGTAAATCTTCAGTTTGTTCTAAGATATTTTTTTACTATGTAGCAGATGACAAAATGAAGACACTTTTCTTCTAAAAATTACTAAAAATTGTCACAGTATGTAAAATCATTGAAAAATTTTCTTCGTTGTTCAATCTACAACTGATTTGAAGACGAATCCCTTCCCTTTTGCAACGATCCCTTGAAATTTTTTTCTGCGATCTTTTTTCGTCAATTTATTGAACCTTGATTGTCAAAATTTCTTGAATTCTCGTCATCTAAGGTTAATATTCAGCGGCGAACAAAAATCCTACATCAGGTTTTTAGGTGTCCAAAAATGGAAACTTCAATCTCCAAATTTTTCCATGTATTCACACGCAATTTGAGATCTTTTTTTAGGGTCAATTTAGGGAATTTTCCAACTCGTCACAAAATGTAAAAACATTTTAAAATAAAATGACCGACGTATTTTTCACGCTTTGGAAACGAACCCAAATTTATTATTGCACAATTTCCTTTTGCAAAAGGTAGTCGCTGTATATAACCGAGAGAATAAAGTGCTTCGTGTATATTCACGTAATAAAGCGTTGCGTGGAATCGATTATTATGCAGCTGTCGTGTATATAATATCGTCCAAAATGAAATGCAAAAGAATCAACGTGTTTCCCGACTGTTTAACATTTTCCCGGCGGAATGTTTGAAATGACAGTTGCGTGCAAGAAATGTGTATTATTTATTAAAACTATCATTGTAGAAATTTTATAAATAATTGTACAGTTTTGTTATTTCAATCCTATAGTAATCGAACTTATTAATACTAGACTGATTTCAGACTTTCGTTTCCAAGTGCTTAAAAGATACGGATATTCTTGTCAAAATTAATAATAATTTTCGTTTGAACAGAAACATAATCGTATAAATCTATTTATTTTGTCATTTAAATTATCACGATTTATACGTAAAATATTTGAATACGATTGTTCCAGCATTGATAGATAGTTTCATTTGTTTATTTGTATTAATATTTTTGTTAACTAACCAAAATCAAATACATAGGTGTGTGTGTGTGTGTGTGTGTGTTGAAAGGAAGAAAATAAAAGATTGACAAGCTCGGTGAAATCTCGTGCATCTGCACGCCTAGCGTGCCCCGCTGGAATGCACGCGAGTCTATTTCTGTGCCTTACGGAATCTACATCGTTGAAATTCGAAATGGTGAAATCGAGATTAAATCGTTATGCGAGGAAAGTGTTGCCGGCTTCTTCACCTTTGAGTTCCAGCGCATTTGCGATGCAGGAGCTTTTTCTTTTCCCTTCTTCGTTGTTTTGAAACACGTGCGCGAGCGCCGTACAATTCGTTTTTATATCGTCCAATCCCGAATTACTGAGCATTGTCGTGTAGGAAAACAATCTCGGTAGAAAGGCCGTGCTACGTCTTTCATTTTGTAAAAAAGAAAAATATTAGCCGAAATATTCGAATGTGCAAATGTATTGAAACAAGACAAAAGTCGCGGCTGTTGGACACCAAAAGGGTTAAACTAATTAACCAATGAATCTATTGCAATTTATTGACAAATAAAAGGCGATCCGTGTGTTCAGTTACTTTCGATGATATTTCTAAAATTATATCGTTACGGTGGTTTTCTGTTCATCCTCTGGAATTACCTAACGTTAATCGTAACGATCGTAACAATCAACAGTGGTGTAAATATCAGTGACACTGTCCTCAGGAAATCACGTGTCTCTTGTCTGGTCTAGCGTCACAGTCAGAAGAAGAGAAGAGGAGTCACCTCGCGTGGGTGGTCCGTTCGATCGTTTGAAATCCCGCGATGCTCGCGACTGCGCCAACAGCGACCATCCGCCAGCCGCTTTTCTATCTCGTTCTCTCCCTCTCTCTCCCTCTTTTTCTTTCTCCGTCCAGTGTTCCTCTTCATTCAACTTTTCCACGGAAGTTCCTCCCGTTTCGGCGAGAAGGAAGAAAAATGTGGGTGGGACACGTTAGCCTACATTTCGCGCTGCTTCACCGAGCCAGGAGAATCGGACGCGAGATCCGAAGCGGTTGGGGAACTTTGTACTCGGTGGCCGAGTTGGCAGGAGATTTCATCGAGGTGGACCTCGATCGATCCGCCGTACGTCCCGAAGAACGACTCCGAGCGAGAGAGAAGAACCGTTGTTCCGAAATTGGCTCGATTCTGTTTTTCTTTCTTTCTTTCTTTTTTGGTCTCACGTACCACGCATCACGCACTCTTTTAGCTCGCGCACACGAGAACACCGTGAGTGATTCGTGAATTTCTTCATCGCAGCGAGAATGTCCATAGAAACGAACGGAAGTAGAATGCTGTTCGTAAAACGACGAAAAGGAAACTGTGGAGTTAGAAAAAGCTCTAGCCGTACTAAGCTCAGTCGTTTCACTCGTATGAAAATATTCTTTCAGACATACACGTTGTATAAAACTGAATTTCTCGCGAGTTCTGATCGCGTCAAAAAGCCGCGTGTTCTCTTTTCTCTTTCGAGCTCTTGCGTCTCGGGAAATTTATCTCTCGTTAAGCTTTTCATCGTTTCAGATGCACACACACGCGCGCACACTTCTTCCACCACGGAGTATTTCTTTCCGCGAAATCCATCTTTCGCGATTGCAACAATTAACATACACGTTAGACATTCATCGGTTTTTTCCCCTCTTCGCATTTAGCTGCACAGATGTTCGTCTATCAGAAGCAAAGAGCTTCAAGGCAGAACTCGTTACCCCACTTTTCCTTCCTCTTTCTTTTTCTTCGCCTCTCTCTCGTGTCGTTCTCCCGTTTCCCTCGCGGGGCCTCGTATCTTTTTCTTCCGTCCTTTCTTCCTCCACGCCCGGCCGGCCTGTATAATTCGCGGCCCTGGAAATTCGTCGGCTTCTTATCGGAGGAAGTCGGCAGCGCTGTTCTTTCCATTCTCAGAACTTGTCACGTCCGGCTTGAAATAATGCTCGCGTCTTTGAAACTCCTGGAGTAGTCCTCTACTACGGAAATATAACAGACGCGTTAATTTTCCGTCGATCATTCCGCTGCTCGTTGCTATTGTCATTTTTCAATTTTATTGAACTTTACAGCTCTCTTTCTAGTTTAATTTACTCCACCTCTTACGCTGGAATGACGTGCCACGCATTTTTTGTCCCAAATTGCAACATTTTCTCAGTTCTAAGTGTATTTAAATGTAACCCAGGCAAAACAAGTGATAAGTTTATCACTTCTTAATAATTTCTATCCAGTGATGTCATACCGATGAGTTCAAAAGCAAAAGAAAGCGACAAATTATTGTATACGGTTCGGTCACTCGTTATGGTCCGCGAACCAGTTGCCAGCGCAAGAAAACTCTTGAATCGTTGAAATCAATATCTTTTTTTTTTTCTTTCAAACGATAGCATGCGAATCTTAATAAGTAATCTTTGCGTGGAAAATATGTACAATCTTGAGGTTTGTATTTTTTCGAATTCGAAATAATTTATATAAACTTCGAAGTTTATATTCCTTCGAAATCCTTCGAGGAAGGATTGCGTGCTAATTGAAGCAATTCGATAAAATCTTCCTTTTCCTACAAGAAGTCAGGATCAATTAAAGACAGTTGGACTTCACTTCGTTCATTAGCTACGAATACATACATACATACATACAATTACGAGCGTGTTTTTCTGATTAAAATAACTAGGTTATTTTCATCCAGACTGATTGAATTCAGCCTCGCTTATCTTCCTTTTTTGTCCTCGACTATCGACCGTGGTTGTTACCTTCCTTCCATTTTTTTTTTTTTTTCACAAGACGATTTCAATTAATACCCAGGACAAGAAATCAGAAATTGTTTGTTTATCGAAGCGTTTTATAATTTTCTCGTCAGGGAACTCGGTTCACCGAGATTGCGCAATTTTCCTCGACGATGCCTCGATCGATTGAAAAATCGCCGCGCAAACAAACGTGAGCGAATTTGAAAATTAAACGGTTGAGGCATCAACTTCCTGATAATGTACACCCGTACCTCCTATTTGGAATATTCGTTAGATAAGGTATTTCAGACCGAATAACAAATGTATCGTCTACTTTTTTAATTGGACGTAATTCGCAGCATTGGGCGATACGATTGCAACGATCGTGTACGATTCCCCGTGTAATTTGCAATTTGCTCTCGCGTAACGAGGAATATAAATACTGTTCCATTGTCTTTTCGCGGTAGTCGTAGTAATTTGGAGCTGGTACATCCAAATAGGCAATTTCCATTTTAAATGGATACGCCGCAACGATCTATCTGAAGTAACCGCATCGTTATAGGTGGCTCGTGTTTATTCAGGTCTGAATGAACTCGTTCCCGAATACTTCGCTTCTTTTATCTCAAAGCTCACCCCCTTCGTTTGCTCTTGTGCGTGCTTCAAGCTAGAGCTTCTCCGGTGCTCACAAGCGGAGCTCGCGATCCGACGAGCGAGTTCTCTCCCTCTCTTCTATCCTCTCTCACGTTTAGCCTGTGCTTCCTCGCGCATATTCTTTCTCCCGTTGCGTATTTCTCCCTTTTTACAAATTCTTCTTTTTCTTTTTTTTTTTTTTTTTTACAAATTTTCTTCTTCTTTCTTTTCTTTTCTTTTTCCCCTCGTCGTGCATCGACTTCTTCGTTCTTAAAATTTTCAAACTTTTCGTGGATTTTTCTTGCTTTTCGGGCAACTTTTCGACTCGCTGAATCTTTCCCGGCGTTTCGACGTTTTCTGCGTCTCCATTTTCTCGTGCATTGTTAACGGTTAACACTGTGAGTGCCGGATGTGTCGCAGTGAACTTACTCAGTTGCACTCCGAAATTTTTGCTTCTTCTTCGCTATTTTTGATACGAATAAAGTTATTTTTTTTGTCATACATATATAGTGTATTTTCTAGTTTTAGTGTTCATTTATGAATAATTACGAATTTTATTTATAATAATATTAATATTAATATTTTATTTATGGTAACAAAAAGCTCAAAAATATGTAATTTTGCATATTTTATACATTTCTCAAATTTTACGCTGTTTCGCCATTTTCGGATAATTCGCTCAAAACCGCTGAGAGAAATCATTTGGTACTTAATCCCTTGTTTCATAATATAGAGTTGCATTTGTGCCAGAAGTCACGGTTACAGTTTGAAAGAGAAAGCAAATTGCGAACCTACGAAATTTCAGTAAAATAAAAGGCGTCAACATTTTTCTGGCGTGACTTAAACTATCAACACTTTCGGGAGTTCCACGTGTTCATTGTATATCCAGAACCTAAGATGTTTATTTAAAGTACGAAGGATCAATAAAGTATGGAGAAATTAATTCTGTCACTAATTGCAAGTATAGTCGCTCGCCCAGTTCAGATGTCACACTAAAAAGAAGTTTCGTTCTAAGTAACATTTCCTTCGATTGATATTTAAAATATCATATTCGATACTGATATTTTAAAAATTGAACGATTTTTAAACTTAAAAATGGCGCGCAGAAATAATGAAAAGGATATACACGCCGATTCTTTATAGCGACAGCGATGAAACAACAAACTGTGATGAAAACGTTTTAGAAATTGATAAAAATATATATAATACTTGCTAAAGGGTACGATCATTATAAATATAATTATCTACATATCGATAGTTGCTATATAGTAACGGTTGCGTTTTTTCACTGTTGCTATTTAAAAATGCCCGCCGAAAAAGTGTTAAACACGTCATCGCTCCGCATCGTTCGGACCTTGAATTGGGTGAAACACGGGGAGCTAGCTAGCCACGCCGGGAACGAGAGAATCCACAGCTTGACGCGCCAGGCTCGCTCTGCAAAGTGCAATGCCAAATAATTGCAGGGTCAGAGGGATTTTCAGTGTCGATCGTGTTCGACCTTGGCCGAGGCCGCCTTCCTCCGTTCCTCTCCGTTCCCGGATAACTGGCTGCTGCGCTCCTCGCCGTCCACGCTGCCGCCGCCCAGCTCATCCCTCGCGGACTGAAATTCCCGTGAAAATTAATTTCCCTCCCGCTGTCGCGCCTCCTTCCTATCTTATCGTTCTCCTCCCATGCTCGGCCAACTAAGAAGCTTATTCTCAGAAGAGGAACGAACCACCGATGGGAATGGCAAAGAGAGGATATTCGTCGCGGAAAGGAGTAAAGGAACAAGAGGAATTGTTCTCGACGCGGAGCACGAGGTTGAATCGCTTTCAGCGACGCCGAATTGTCTCTCTCGTGGTGGTCGTCCGCGAGAAGGGTTGTTCGTTTCGCGAGGGTCCCTTCGTACGCAGGAACGTAGCCCGGTTGCCCCAGGGCCCGACGCCGACAATCTGTTATGTCATCTGGACTGCGCGTATTTCCAGCATCGATTGCTCGACCTTGACCGATACCTCCGTCTCCGGTTGTCCTTCGGTACTCGTGCCGCTCGGAGCGATGCAAATTGAAGCCAACTTGGACGGATTGCGTCCTCCGTGGCTTTCGTGTACCACGAGATGCAAAATCCATCCTCGATATAGTACATATAGCGTAACTGTACCAATGATAATGAGAAATTGTGACTTGATGTAATTTCGTAAAATATGATCAGATCCGCTCTTTAGTCTCGTTTTTAAAGCCTGAAGCTTCTGCTTTGACAATCGTAAGTTTTTTTTTTTTTTTTTTTTTTGCACGCGATTAAATTCACTACGGTCTCGAAAATTGAAATTCTCTCTTTATAATGACGCTTTAAAACTCGATTTTTTTTCAGACTTTATCATTTTATCAAGACATTTGGAAACATCAGAGTTGGATGACAAAATTTAACATTTCTTGAATTTTCTTTTCACTTTTTTTTGAATTTTAACGCTAATATTCAGCGTTCAATAAAACGAAGAGAAAAAAAATCGTACAGCAATCTTTAAGGAGTCGTTGTAAAGAGAATTATCGATCATCAAAATGATGATAAATCTAGTTATGAAAGAACTTTTTGATGTTTTTACGCGTGTTTGAATTTTTATAACTTTCGAGAAGAAAGTATTATTACTTTTCCCAATCGTTGTAGTATGTAGCAAGGTCATCTTTGAAAAAAAGAAAAAAAAAAAACGAATTCGCGCTTTAGAATGAGACCAATTAGACCGCTACACGATCTTTTTTTACAAAATTACATTGCTCGAAATTATCGATCAATTTCTCGCTGTCATCAGGTATAGTTATGCCCTCGCTGCAGAAGATGAACTGTTCCATAGCCAGGTAATCGTTCGAAACTCGACAAGATTTCCATTTCGAACGGAATGGTTCCATCGTTCGTTCTAATTGACATTCTCTCTCTCATATGTACGTCACGCGATTCAATTTCAACCAGTAGGATCGAACAAAAGATTACCGATAATAATGATCACGTGCTCCTCGTCGTCGCGCAAACCATTCCAGCCTCGACTGCCATTCTTTTGATCGCTGAGCGTGGTTAGAGGTTCCAACCTGACGACACAAACCTCCGCACGTTTAAGGAGAAATACCTTTAAGGAGAGCGACAGCAAGCCGAGTGTTAGACATTGTTTAGTCAACAGTCGAGAAAGTTATTGATTAGTCCGACGCACATGCACGCGACTGCCAACCGTGCACCATACGGCTTTCGACTGGGTTTTCGAGTGTTGGTGGTGGTCGCGCGCACATGCCCCCTTCTTTCCGTTTAACCTCTTGCGCTGGAATGACGTGCCACGCACGTCGAGAATTTTTTGTCCCAAAATTACAATATTTTCTCAGTTTTAAATATATTTAAGTGTAACCCAGGCAAAATAATAAATTTATTACTTCTCAATAATTTCTATCCAGTGATACCATTCCGACGAGTTCAAAAGAAAAAAAAAGCGGCGAATTATTGTATACGGTCACTCGTTATGGTCCGCAATCAGTTGTCAGCGCAAGTGGTTAACTCTTGCGCATCCCCGTATCAAGCTGAAAACCTAACCAGACGGTGGTGGTAATAACGAGTTCCCTTCCACGAAAAAGAGTTTCCAATAACGATGTCAGCTGGAAAGTTAACGGGGCTGTCTATGTCCCCGCACGAAACTGGAGCGTTTCATAGTCCTGTTTTCATCGATCTCCTTCACACGCCCATTGCAAGTCTCGTCCCCTCTCTCTGCCCTTCGATCTAGATTGATTCGGCGGTTGAGCGAACGAGCTTCCAATACGAACGATCTACGCTTTCGATGCTCTTTATCAGGGTTTGAAAACAGTCATGACATCGATTTCGATTCTTGGAATAATAATGAAGGATATTTTCAACAAATTCGCGATCGTCGATTTGCTGAATATCACGTATAAGTTTCAAAAGTCTATAGCCGAGTATCGCAAGGATATTCAGAAATTCATCTCTATTATCGATAGAATTATCAGAGCGTTCATTATTTTCTGTTCTGATATTTCTTCGTTTGAATCGTACCGGAACTGTTTGTGTCGCTGTCATTATTCGAGTCGAATGGATCCAACTCATAATCAGTAAACGCATCCGCATAAACGTTATTCACAAGATTATCCCCTTCTTCCATAGCAAGGATTTGTTTTAAATGATTAACGTGTAAGGAAAATATGTAATTTAATAAAAATTTGAGATGAAGATGTTGATATTGAATTTTGAAAAAAACACAGGTGATGAATGATCAATTTTTTATCATACAAGTGTTGTTACGTTCACTTTGCAAACTTGATACTGCTGTATTAGCTATATTCAGCGATATTATTATATAACATGATATATTATTATATTTATATATAGTAATATATAGGATGGCCATTGAAAAAGTCATAACTTGTTCATTTTCAATCTTTTTTTATTTTCTTTTCTTGTAGATTATAGAGCATCTCTTGGAAATTAAAAATACATAATACTGAAAAACATGTGTTTTTTAAATTTTTTATTATTTTATTTGAAAATATAATTAATGGATTTTTTTCAGTATTATGTGTGAAAAACAACATCCCTCTTCCAATCTTTTAGTTTTTCAGTGGCTACCCTATATAAATATAATAATACATAATAATATAATATAATAAAATATTATTATATAGTAATATAATATTATTATAATTTAGATAATTGCAATATTATTGTTATTTATCGAGTGTTCATATATTTATTAGACAAATGAAAATTATATTCAGCCATCTAGTGTGATACAAGTCTCACAGCTAGCGAGGGCGCTAATTTTGAAATGACGCAGGACTACGTTTCTCAGTTAACAAATTTAAAATGGCGTAGAACGTTAAACGTTTACCGGCATTCAGCTGAAGAGTTTAAACTGACGTGGGACTACATTATCGCGAATGTGTTAATAACTGTTACGAAGGATTGAAATTTTTGTCGATATCGATTTCGATTATAGCCCTTTGCATTTACTGATCCTTTAGTTCAAACCCCCTTAATTTTCATTATCGAACTTGGGCACGTTTGAACGGATTAATAACGTATCATCTATGATATTTGATGACATACTCGACCAGTGTGGAGATAAATTGAATTTAAGTACGAAAAATAATCTTGCTTGAGTAAACACTGACTTGAGTTAGTGGAATTGCACAAGTCGACTTATATAATTAAGGTAGTTTATTTTTTGTTTCTTTCCTAATACTAGATAACTCAGGAGTCACGATGTTATAGAATTTTACTTATCTGAACCTATCTTTCTCATTTAATTCGATCATTTAATTCAAAACTTTGTTCTTTCTGTCTCTTTCAAAGACCTCGCCTTAATCTTTAATACTTGCAATACGTAGGTTCACACGATTATTGCTAGCTACTACTTTTAACTTCGTTAGATCAGTTTCAATAACTTTAATCAAGAAACGATGCTTTCACGATGCGAAATGTGTTCTTTACACTGGACTGACAATGCGATTCGGACAGAATCGTGGTTGTCTAAATGAACGTGTACAGCGGATCGAATGTAATTTATCTGACTCTTGAAATAGCTGAAATCGGGTGCAAGGTGCAACGCGTAAGTTCACTCGACAAACTGTTTCAGTCGTGTTCGTCCCAATCTCTCACCGGCGAGGAATCAACTAGGTTAACAAATTCGCGGTCCGCGAGTCAGTTACCCCGATTTGTGATATTGACCTTAATCCTCTTTCCCACGGAGAAGTACTAGTTTTTAAGACGAGTTTTTTTGTCTAGAAATTTAAGAATCCCAGATTATCGAGATAATAAAATCACTTTTATTTATCGTTTTGCTCATTTTCGAGTCTCTGACGGGACCAATGAGATCTGCGCACCACGTGCTTTACCCTTTTTTCCCTTCCTCTGTCATCGAGACGGTTTACGTGGCTCCTTCCCACGATTTGCCAGCTCTCCGATTCGTTTATTTGACTTTTATGCTACCACTCTTGCGGTATTAAAATATATAACGTAAATTAAAATTAATCGTTATACGATTCGGCTCAACGTCAACTCATTTGCATCCAAATTTAACGGCTAAAGAGTGAAATCGGTCACTACGAATGTGGGTTAATCAAAATATTTTAGTCCATTCTCCCTAACCACCGAGAAATAGCAACGTTATCTGCAAAAGTTTACATTACGAGCCAAATCGCAACTGAAGAAATTGTTGCACCGCATATCAATTGTAAAGTAAAGTCTAACGTAGTGTAAAATATCAAGGATACTAGAGAAAGTAACGTCGTTTTCTTCGTCGAAATGAAAATCTCTGATTTTCGTTGTCACAGATATTAGTTTATTATGTACTTTCCACCCTTTGTCGTGACATTGATGTTTTCCATTTACTAATTAGATTTTCAAGGTTTTTAGTTTTTAAATGAAAATCTCGCGATTTACTGGCATGCAAAATATTCTGCATGTATCGATTTTACAGCATTAATCGTCGTTGAAGAATTCTCCCTTAGAAAGTGCTTGATGGACTGGAAAAGGTGATAGTCTGATGGAGTCAAATCAGGAGAATACAGTGGGTTATAGACACGAGTCAGTTTAGAAATGAATCTTCCTCAGTATGATTAAGCAAAAAATTGCACAGTGACGTTCTTTGTGCTTTATGCTCTTTATATGGTATTCATACTCCTTGCCTGTACACTTCTTTGTAACGGAGATGTTCCTGTATAACAAGCTAGGAAATCCCTAAATCCTGAGCAGTTCACGAGGATCAATCAAAACAACGACCTTGATAACGACGGCTTCTTAGAATGGTAAGAGGGGGCGTGTCTGAAAATAGGAGGACTAAAATCATTAGATCGAAATCTTAAAAATCAACATTGGTATTTACGGACGTTAGAATTTGAATATACACTGCAAATTCGATTGCTTTGATAACATTACTCTCCATCGAAACTCAAAAGGCGTGAGGTATCTAAATTTGTTTTTTCCCATAAAGCCATGTTTACTTGACAAAATTTGAATAAAAACTGAATGACAAACTGCACACACTTTGAGATTCCCTTGTATGAAATTTGAAAGCAACATCCCGAGTGAATCTATAAATATTTCGAAAAGAAGTTGGACTTGAGGGAAAAACATTCCGGGCAATAGACAGATAGAACCGATAGGATTTATCGAAATACAAATTATAACTGCTTGGTCACCAGAGGCAAAATATATTGGCTAGGATGTATTAAAGTTCAATGTATATTTACTATAAAGTTCATGTTATGTATATGTACTTTCCAGCTTTTTAGCAAAGTTCTTGTCTTTCCCAACTTGCTCGAAATTGTGGCATCGTTTGATATCGTCTTTAACGAGCCACGCTTGAAACCTTCCCTTAGTTTTTGCTTTAACGCCGAGGAGAAAGAATACGAGAGCGCCAGTATCGTTTCATCCAATTAACTGTCGCAATTAAAATACATCAGCCTAGTCAGAGGCGCAGCCTGTTCAGTTCCGTTGGCTTTCGGAACAAGCGAGCCACATTTGGTTCAAGAAGCATCATTTTTGTTTCGTCTCTTCGAAATAAACGGAGATACGGAAGATGGCCGCGCACTTCAGGGAATTGCGAACTCCTCTCGCAGTGGTTCGCTTTACGGAATTGAAACGTTTCCTCGTTCCCTTTTTTTTTTCTTTCGCCACGGTTTTTCAGTAAGTACAATAAAAAAGATATGTTATCACTAAAAGTGATTTTAGCGGGTGTAACCCAGAAAATCGGACCTCTTCAGATGCAACGCTAATGCAACGAAAATTAGCGATTGGTTGATTTGGGTCACGTGATTCGCGAGGAGTCGTGGGGTAGACTTCGAGTAGGAGTGGCATTGTCTGGTACTGAGCGATCGTGTCTGTAATTTGTTTTCTATCGATTCAAATGTTTGCATATCAATCAAATTTTATGGCAAAAAAATCAGTGAGACGAATCGTACTGGGGTACAAGTCGTGTAGTTTTTTTTTACTTTCCTCTTGCTTTAACATTCGGAAACACAACGACAAAACTTGCACCAAAGAATCTGAAATAAAAGAGGAAACGAGCTTTTGTCTATATATTTTTCAGAAAAAAAGGCACTTGAATTCCTCTAAAATTGTTGCCGAAATTAATTATCATTTTATTCACGTTGGCATAATAACTGTACGTTCGAACAAACGTGATACAAATTCTCAAACATAGCGACAACTGAACTATAAAACTCACAATAAAGAATCTGAAATAAAAGCTTTTATATATAAGCTCTATAAATTTTACAAAAAAAATGTCATTCGAATTCCTGTAAAATTGTTGTTGGAATTACTTATCAAAATTAATTGTCACTTTATCACTTTGTTCGAATATTTAGTAACATTCGAACAAACATCGTTCAAATTTCCAAACGTGCATCATTATAAATTTTGCAACCATAAAATGGTTGTAAAAAATTACCATTCCAATGATAAAATCACACGATTGTCTCGCACTTTCTTAACAACAGCCTCGAAGAGGCGAGGAATGCGAAACGCGATGGTAACGGATTGATTACGTTAACATCGGCGTCGCGCGTTTTGTCTTTCATCGCGATGAACATTCGGGGAACGTCAATAACGCTGTGCAACTGAAACCGCGACGCGGTTTCGATTATCCGTTGTCATCCTTGTATGCCAGCCAACGTGTTTCACGTCCGTGGTGGATTCGTGGGGATTCGTGGAGAAAATGCGACTAGCGGGAAACTGGCGTTTGAAATGAAAACGGGGAACTATTTTCGGTACGATTTGCGCCGGCTCACGTCCATTCTCCCCAGCCTTAACGTTTTGTTCTCCCCTCTTCCTCTGTGTTTCCGTGAATGTTCAGCCGATTTAACCGAACCGCGCTGCACACTGTGCTCACTCCATTCGAAACGATATTCTTCGCAAAATAAAGCTGTCCGGTGTCCATATTTCACGAGATGTTGCGGTTGAGCTCGTATTGTTGCTCATTTAGAACCTTCGAAGTCTACGCAAATTCTTAAAATGATATAGACAATGTATTAACTTGTTAGGATGTTTAATTGGCTTGTGTGCATTTTTTTTTTTTTTTAAAGCAGCAGAAATATATATTCAGTAAATGTTTTTTTCTTCCATTATACACTTTGCAAATTGAGTAACTTAAAACTCAAAATACGCCGTTGCTTTAAAGTTTTATCCAAAAATTGTAGCACGTACATTATTTACACATTGTTAAAATTACTTCATGATTACTTCGGAAAAGTAAATTTTGCAATTACTGAACCAACTGATATTTCAATATTGACAGAGATATATTCGATATTGTACTCTGTGCAGTGCGTATCAGCGCGATGAGATTTCCAACCAGTCTATAAATCTCTGACACAAAATCGACATCGTGGTTCGCGTGTCTTGCTACGGTTTTTAAAAGTGATGATAGATTGAGAGTCAAGAAATAACTGAATAAATATTTTAAAACAAATTGTGACAACAGCATGTGTAAAATCGATCGATATTTTGGAAGAGAGAACGATCGTGAAAGATACAGCGGATCAAAAAAGTGTTGGCACACCTAGTTTTCTCACAATATTTTTGTGAAACCAAATGTTACATTTGGATCAAACAAGATCAGTTTCTACAAATAGTTGACAACGCACAAAAATAATGTAAGAGTAAAAGTATCAAAAATTCGATTTCAAGAATCGAAAAGGTTGATTGACATATGAGGGGCATATTTTCGCAGCTGTGCCATATATTTGAACAGAATATAAAATATTTTTAACAGTTGCAATTGAATAAATATTTTAAAACAAACTGTAAGAACAACACTTGTAAAATCGTTCGATATTTTGATTGTGAAGGATACAGTGGATCAAAAAACTGCACGACTTGTACCCCAGTACGATTCGTCTCACTGATTTTTTTGCCATAAAATTTTATTATTTTAATATTGATGCAAACATTTGAATCAGTACAAAACAAATTACAGGCGCGATCGCGACCAGACAACGCCACTCCTACTCGAGGTCTACCCCACGCTCCCTCACGGATCACGTGACCCAAATCAACCAATCGCTAATTTGCGTTGCATTAACGTTGCACCTGAAGAGGCCCGATTTTCTGGGTTAGACTAAAATCACTTTTAGTGATAAAAAGTGCTGGCACACATAGTTTTCTTATAATATTTTTGCAATAACAAATGATACATTAACAAAATCTGTTTCTATAAATAGTTTACAATGTACAAAAGCAACGTGCACGATGCAAATTTCCAGTAGTAAGTCATATAACAATAATACATGTAATATAAACATTCGAGAACCAAAAACGTATCGTGTATTTAAACAGAGTATAAAATATTTTTAATGGTTTAAACACAGATGGTTGTTTCCATCATTCCATAAAGTTCCAGCACTTACAAAAGGATATTTTGCAATTTTTCTAATAACATTTCGCCACATTGAATGCAGATTATTTTTTCTGATTCTCGAATTTTGTATATATCTCGCATTATTGTATTGATACTAATTTATGGAAACAGATATTGTTAACAAGTCATTTGTTTTCATATAAATATTACCTATAAAAATCTAGATGTGCAATCCTTTTTTGAAGTGCTGTACATGATTAAATCGACTATGAAAATTTTTTTATGAATGATTGTGTTCTAGAATGTCTGATATTTATGCGCGCGTGATGTCTTTGCAAATGATGAAAGTTTGAAAAACAACTTTCTAAATCGTCTTAAACACGCGAATTGGTTGTCCTCAGTCTACGAAACTTGCAAGATTGATGGTCGAATTTTATTTTATTGAAAAAAAAAAACTGTGGAAAAAGACCAAACTATCTACACGAGCAGATACAAAGATATGTTCGAGTAACGTGTGAAAAAATCCACGTGTTTCGAGCCACGATTATAGTAGTAATAAATTTTATGAAGCAACAGCCGCGCATGTTGGAAAATAAACTAACAATGCACGTTGGAAAATAAAATTTTAATTTTCGCTTGTGGCGACAAACGATAACATTGGAATAACGGTTGAAACGTTCGCGTCAAAAAGTTATCGTTGCCATCAGGCCGACTCGGAATTTCTTTGGGGCACACGTGTAAATTCTTAAACAGAGAGAAATAAAAAGTATTGACTTAAAGCGGAAAGTAAAAGCAAAAGTTTCGAAATCGGGTTTATTGGCATCGAAGATATTCGACACTTTCTGAAATGAAATTATTGAATTTTATTCAAACATTATCCGATAATTTCAAATCCGCAGAAGCAGAGATTAAAGCACATTTATCAAAGTGTAAAGTGTAGTAGAATTTATTAAAAAATAGTAGCCATTCCAAGGATTTTCACTCTGTGTGATATTTACGACGAGAGGTTCTCCAGTTCTATAATCGGCGAACAGTATTTTCTTCACAGCTGCTCGTCAGCCAAAAATAACATTTTTCAATTACCTAGAAGGATTTGTTCGCCAGAAGTTCTACAGAATAGTCTTCTAGTCCCTGTCTTATATTTCGCATTGATTTCTCTGCGTTTTCTCTTCTCTTGAAACATCTTCGCTTCTCGTTAAAAACCTTTCCTCTCTTACGTTGGAAAATCGTCTCGTCTACAAACAAGAAAAGTCACGAGAAGCTGGGGCGTCGCGAGTTCGAGTGTTAATTATTCTTCGTCGCGATGGTATGTCGCTGCGACGTTATTAATTTGCTCGCTTTGTACTCGCTCTCGCGACGTCGGAGCTCCGCGTCATTAATTCATTTTACCGTCTCCCTCGTTCTCCTCGATACCTAACGTCTCGATATCGTATTTTCCGGCAAGTTTCTTCCAGAGACTGGTAGAGAGCTAGGACCAACTCTAGCCTGCACTTGTTGCACCTCGTAGCCTGCCTTACTTTACTCGGCCTTTCGAAGAAGAAACGTTGGCGTTTCGCGAGAAGCGCAGCAAGAACCTCCTTATTTGTTACGTAACCTCCGAGTTTGTTACGTGTCTTTTCGTTCTATTCTTTCCGATTTAATCAGAGGAGTAACTGAAAAGGAATTCTGTCTCAACGAACAAATTCGGATACTGCATCAGCTTTTTTAATTTCAATCAATTTACACCTGTTACTCCAACGAACAAGATGGTAAATATTTTCGGACACTGATAAAGATCGTCTCTCCCTGATAAAGATTTCAATCAATTTGCACCTGTCACTCCAACGAACAAAACGATCTTCGAAATATAAATGGTAAATATTTTCGCAAATCGCGTCACTGAACGCGAAATCTCATCGACGTTTCGCTCGTTTCAATCGACGCGCGCCGGTTCACGAACGTAAAACGTAGCTGCGCGCGCGAAAATAGAACAGCGCGACGAGTGCGAAACATATCGCCAAATAAACGAGTCGCTAACACGCGCAACGAATTTTTCGCGTGTCGCGTCGTCGACGCGTCGTCTGAATAAATACGCGCGGTTCGTTTCCACGGACGCGAAATTTGAAGCAGGAAGCCGAGTTTCTCCTATCGACGAAAACAGAACGGTTCTCCCTTTTTTCCCTTTTCTTTTCTTTTCTTTTCTTTTCTTTTTTTCAATCGAGTTTTTGCTTTATCTTACCTTGATCGTCGCGGTGCAGTTGAATAACGAAATCGTTCTCCGAATCTCGATACCGGTGAAACAGGTTAAGGCTCGCCGCGTTTCTCGAAGAAAGCATTTAATTAATCTCGCTCGAGTTTCGTTTCGTCGAGCTTGCGTAACGCGTTACGTCCACGCTGGTGTTGCAGGCACGTAACGAGATACACGTATTCGAACTGGTTCTTTCGTTCGCTCGCTTTAAATCGAGACTCGCGCGCGCTGTTTCTTGATCGAAAAAAATTCACGATTTTGTATATTTGTTTATCTTTGTATATTTCATAGAATTGTATCTCGGGTGCAATGTGATTGCGGTAGTGAGAGGCGAGGGGGGAGAGACGCGTGCGTGGCAGCATTTCGATTTTTCAGCGAAAGCAGAGATAGCAACAGCTGTGCGCGTGTTGCGACAACACCTCGTTTATCGATAATTTATCAGCGGGAACGTTTGCTCAAGCGCTACTCTACGTCAAATTTTCAGGCAAACTCTTGTCATCCGTGTTGATTAAACGAGTATTATTTCGTGGCGTAATTACGTAACGATGGATGTATATTCGAGCTCTTTGTTCATGCGAAAAACTTCCTTAAATAGATTTGCAGTTAATGAAACTGTTTGAATGTTGAACGCTTTGGCTATTGGAGCAATTTTTATGCAAGTATGGAAAATTTTAAAATGCAACATTTCGCCGAATATGCTTTATAATATTTAATACTTTCTATGATATTTGGTAGCTAAAATGATTTTCTACGGTGACTTTACTTTCTTAATTATATTTTAAAAAAATGTGAATTTTCGTAAAAATCCGCTGTCTATTTATCACATTTCATCCATTAGGCATTTGTTTTTTTTCTTTTTTTTTTTTTTTTTTTTTTTTGCTGAAAATTACGCTCGATTTTTTTTTCAGTAGGTTTAAGTATATTTTACCTGTATCGTTGTTAATGTAAATTCCATTCAACGAATCGACTAATTTTAATCGACTATCTCTCTCTTGCGCATTACAGATTTATCATTATCTCATTTTATTTGAAAAATCGTATGCACAAGCATCCATTAGTAATATAAAACTAAACGCACTTTATATATTTCTAACGTAACCAGTCAAATGGAAATAAAGTTTGTACTTTTACGAAAGTAATACAGACAATTGTCAGTTTAATACAGAAAACGATGCACTTTGATAGTAAAAAAAATTGAATTTAGATAATTTAGAAAAAAATTATTTATTTTTTATTAATTATGTTAAATGCACAAATAACGACGAGTGCAAAATTTTAAATCAAATTTTTGAAACTGTTCGTTTGATCGGACCGAAAAAAAAAATTTAATTACATTTAGTGTTAGAATAACAATTGTTTCTACGCTTTCGGATTTTATGCGTAAATCAGTCTTCATGTGCAATTTGCACTTGTTTCCTAGAATAATACATATCTGACATGAGCAAAAATCTAAACAAAGATGTAAAGAATAATTATAATAACAATAATTTGCAATGGTACAATATTTATCTTTGTCAAAAGGAATTTATGGAAAAGAGTGTATTCCATTTTTGGGCCGCAATTCCAGTGCTGCGCATTTTTCGCATTTTCTGTATTTTCTAGGATAGTAGTATAAGTTGTCGAAATTAGTTGTTTATGTTTATTCGTACGATTCAGAGCGTACTTCACGTCTTTAGTATCAGCTTTTTCACGTAATCTACAAAGTTTGTTGATGAGTTCACATTTACATTTTCAGTTAATTATACTGTTTAATTTGCCTTTATCAATTACTACATATAGAACTACAATATGTTATTCTATTAGAATTCTGGTATTGAAAGTTTTACGCTTTACTATATCTAGCATTATAATTAATTATTTTTTCATTTTTTCTACATGTATGTTTTCTTTTTTTATTTCTCATTTATTATTATTATTATTATTATTATTATTACAGCGTTCTTCTGTTAACATATCTTTTTTGTGATGTGATCATATAAATAAACAAATAGATTTTTTTCCTTATATACATATACGATAGATTTTGCGAAATTAAAGTATTATTTTTTCGACGTACAAAAGTTAATAATATGGTTTTATAGGAAATGATCTGCTGCATCGATTGTTGTAAAAAGAAATGACGTGATTTCATTTAAAAAAATAGTAATTGACATCCATATCTCCCAATCCACTCAAAAATGAATTCACCACACTAAATTATTGCCTCCTTTTTATATTTTTCGAGTAACGAATAGTTATAAAGATAATTGCGTTTATGGATTAAAATGAGGTGATCTATATATATATAATTTTCTTGTCATTACTAATGTCATTTGCATTTGAATATATGATCCCAATTAAATCATTATTTCTTATGAAATGGCAAACCGGATGTGTGAAATACTAAAAACTATATATTCATTATTTCTGCTCACATTACTCGGAGATATCTACAGTGTAATTTTTATTTATAGCGTAATAAAATCTAGTATAGTGTAATAAACAATAAAACAACGAAGTAATTATTTCAAATTAGATGCCTTTGCATAAAAGTGCAGACTAATCAGTTTGCATTTTCCATTAGTAGAAAACTCGTCCACCTTGAACTAACGATATTTCCAATTGTGGAAAATATCGTTGTGCTCTTTCGTAGCTGACAGATGTCGCTGGTATGCATAAATATTTTTTATAATCAATACAAGTTTTACTAATCTTTTTTCTCAAATTTTCCACCGTTCTACACGAATTGTAATTTGTTTCATTATTTGCCACGAAATAAACATAAATTACTCAAAACGTCGGATAAGATTATATCGGGTGTCCAGTATCCGATAAGTTGTAGTAGTAATAATCTCAATTATTTCGTAAGATACCCGAGTAAAAGGACTATCTATAATCCTAATGGTAAAATATATCCCACTTCTAAAAATATTTTAAATCTAATTCTGTTATATAACGAATATATTGTAGCAAGAATATTATATATTTATAATTGCGTTAATTATAGAAAAAAACTATAATACGATTCGTCTCACTGAAAGGCCCAGAAGCAACTGTTCCGACTAGGAAATGAAGACGACTTTTTTGCCATAAAATTTTATCGATATGCAAACATTTGAATCGATAGAAAACAAATTACAGACAACGCCACTCCTACTCGAGATCTACTCCACGCCCCTTCACGAATCACGTGACCAAAATCAACCAATCGCTAATTTTCGTTCCATTAGCGTTGCACCTGAAGAGGCGATTTTCTGGGTTACCCCCGCTAAAATCACTCTCAGTGACAAAAAAGATTCGTCTCGGGAGCGTTAAGCGAAAAACGTGCCACGGAAACAGAGATCGAATTACGAACGACGCGTCGTTTTTGGGCATCCGTTTTTACTCGATCGCGTTTATTTCCTTTCCGTTTCACGATCAACGATACTCCTGCTCCCCCTCAGCCCGTGTTTTTGTTCCTTCCGTTTCTTGCTCGTTTTTCACTGCGCCGCGACCCAATTCTCCATTGACGCCCGTTTCTCATCCGCGATTTCTCCTCCGTGCATTTTCCACTCTCGAGCAGGAGAGCACGAATGCTTCGACTCGTCGATTCATGCGCAACCCACCGCTTCGATTTGTTCAACGTTCGTTCGTATTCTTCCTGTTTTTCCTTTTTTTTTCTTTGCTTCTCTCTCTCTCTCTCTCTCTCTCTCTCGCTTTGGGGACAAAGGCCGCCCAGTGGTTTTAACCGAAAATCCACGCTTCGTTTCACCGGTAATTCTCATAGTAGGAAACATGATGAGCAATTAGCTTGTACGTTGATGTTGCTTTTCACGGAGAATATTTCATCACAAAGATTTTGAAACTTTGAATTCGGTCGTGTGTTTCATGTTTTGACAATTAATGGAAATTAATGAGAAATGTCTTTATAATGACAAATGCAGAATACGTACTTTGATAAGAATTAACCCTTTGCGTTCGACCGTCTCTTCTAAGGGTACATTGCATTTAAATCTAGCTCGGACTTCCTTTTTTATAATTGCTTGTGATTAACATATAATGAACATAGCGTACGTTTGGTGTTTTATAATTAGTATAATATTTGATAATAGAAGATAAAAGAACTTTCAGTTGCGAGTCAGTTGACACTCGTTGGAATAATTCGGAACAATTTGCATGAATTAAACTACTTATTGCTGTTTTTACAAAAGTTTGTAAATTGATGAAGGAAATCCATCAGTGCACGTTGGTGACTGCTTCAAACAATATCGCGTATCAACCAAGTACAATCAACAAAATTTCATGCTAAATACCATTTGAACAGAATGATCGTTTCTAATGCTATGTCATTTTATTTGAAGTGATGCTTCGTAAATAGATTGCTTACAAATGAATAAATAAAAAAAAAAAAAGTTTTCAACGATTAAAAACGGACTAACTGACTCCCTCTGTTGAATCGGCAAAGAGAAAAGAACAATCAAAATCAAATTTTGAAGTTTAGAATTTCTTGTAGTGCATTGTAATCGTTATCCTACGTTGTCTCGTGAAATATTTTCATCGCGCCAATTGGCTTTGAATCGCGTTTAAGGAGTCCCATCTGCGCGCGCCTTTGACACACAAGCGATGACGACCACCATTAATAACTGGCGACATTGTGGGATCTTACGTAGGCCGCGCTCCTCTAGCAACTGATGCACTGTTTGTTTGCGGACTTGACACAATCGCGCTGGAATTTTCTGCGAACAACCGTGTGCTTTTATAATAGCGTCTCGACGGATGATGCCACCGAATGTATTCCGTCACATTTCGAATCTCTTCCAAGTTGATCTCTTAGCTATCAAACGCTACTGTAATGGCTTTCGCCTGTAGCTCATTTGTTCCTCAGTCGAAGAGAGCTGTTAAACATTAGCTGTTGTCAAACTCTTTAGAAAACAAACTTTTCAATTCACTTTTTCAATTTCAATATTTTAACATTTGTCCAAAGTTTGTTCCAACGTGGTTACACAGTGTAAAGTACCACGGGATGTGAATTCCATTGTTACACTGCCTTCCACAGGCTTTGCGTCAGGCCATGCATACGGAAGTACAGCTTCGTGAAAAATTTCACCGCGGCCGAGAGGTTAAATTGCTTAAATTGCAAACGGCGATATCCTTTTTACAAGCGGATTCGCAGGAGTCACGCTCTCGCGGAAAAGAAACTTTGGGATGAAAAACGGCGAGATGATTAATTGGCGAGAGAAGTAGGTCAGTTGAATGTTGACGAGTCTCATGGATGATTTAACCACTCGGTTTCGATGAAACCGTACGACCCGGCGTGGGGACAAATGGAACGAAGTCTCAGCTGCGTGTAACGAGATAATCAAGCCTGATGGCCAGGGGAGGGGACGAATTTTGCTCGAGACGAATAGGTTTCGCTCGATTGGTTTGCTTAACTCGGCTCGTTAATTATGCGCGTCGTGGCCAAGCACGACCGGTCGGCTGAAATCTGCGTCGAAATTGGGCCGCGCTCTTGCGAACGCCACGGGGTTCCCCTTTAAAACGTTGCCACCGCTCGCGTTCTATCGACACTTGAAAGCACTTAAGGCAATCTATACTGTGTCGTCGGGCGAATTCTTCTGGTTCTGCCCGTGGCTTCTCGCCGCAAACGTTTCTCGTCCCTCGGTTGGCGAGAAACCGCTTATTAAATTCGCTTGAAACTCGTTACCGTCGCGGCAGGCGAAAAATTTCTCTTGGACTCGAGTCGAGTCCAAGGATGCCCCGAATGACATTTTCTCGCGGTTTGCACAACGTCCTCGTAATTCGTCGGGATTTTTTGTAACATCACGACGCGTGCGCAGAATAGGTCGTACAGATCGTTGTAGTTACTTTACTTTTGCAATCTCAAAAAATCCAGTTCCAAACACCGAGAGTCAGCTTTAGCCGGACACGATTTGGAGAACGCAGATTCGTTAAGAGAAGCCTGGAGCTCCTTTTTCGCTGGTGGTTAAGCAAGGTTGTTCTGCCGGATCGTACGGAGTTACCATACGTACGAGCGTCACGCTAATTATAGACTCGTAATCGCATGGTAGCGGCGCGGAGAATAAACTTTGATACGTTTCTCGTTTTCCAAATCGATCGATCGTCTGTCTCTACCGCGAATAAACTATTGCACGTTCGTTGAAAGAAAGAAAGAAAAAAAGAAAGAAAGAAAAAGGAAGGGAAAGGAAAGAAACAGAAGAAAAAAGAGATTAATTTGAAAATTAATTCTTGTGTCCTTTTACGATGCGACATTGACCTTAAGTGCAAAAGATGCGTGTCACGTTTTGTGACATTTTACGTTACGTGCCACGTATTAAATTGCACACGTCGCCGTGACATTCACGTCGTATCGGTAATTACGTGAAATTGCAGAATTCTTCAAACGTGTGTGCAACTCGTATTATCTAACACGCCGGAGGATTTTACCTCGAGATTTTACAATCGATCTTGTCGGATCAATACATACGTATTAACATTATGCGATGATTTTTGCAGAAGCCAGGCCGATTTTAATTCTTGCGAGACTAATGGAACAATATCAATTTTAATAAAAAAATTTTTTTTTTTTTTTTTTTAGAAACATTATCGAGTCAGAAAAATTAGACAATCTGTATTAGGTATGTAGATAAACCTAACCTAAACCAGACTCTGTATGGTAATTTATAATTATCTGAAATAATATACCGAATTGTTAAATTATTGCTATCGTTCGTTGCTAAAAGAAAAGGGGATTAAAGCGTGTAATGTCGTTATTTCTATTTCCAGCGATGTACAATCGAAACTTCGTTCCAAAGAACGCGATTCGTGCGTCAGGCGATATAGTGTGTGGTAAATGGTTGATTACATAACGATTAAATCATAGGTTGCGCGAGGGTCGGATATTTTTCGCGGGGCAATTATGTATTTCCAAACCGAGATATTAATTACTTCGAAACTGGATATCTCTCTTCTATTTCTCGTCATTCTCGACCGCTAGTAATCTTCACTTTCACAAAGATCGACGAATGTGAATTTATATTTCGCTAGGTCATGCGACGCGTGCTCCATTATTCTCGGATATCGCTTGAGCTACTCTCGATTCTTATACTTTTTCCCCCTTTTTTCAATCATTTTTGCGCGATTCGTGAACAATGCGGTATTTCGCCTGGAAGCAAAGCCTTTCTCCTCCCACGTGTGCCCGATCATTGTGTACATACTCTAAAATCTGTTAGATTGATATTTCTCATGGATAGTTAGACTATATTCGTTCTTATCTTCTTATTAAAATTACCTCCAACTGTACAGAGTGTCCAGGAAGAGGTGATGATTGACATAAAAAAACAGAAAAAAATGAAATTTTTTCATTTAAGGCATCGTTTCATTTCATTTTCGAGAATATCAAGTTTGAAAATTTTATCAATTACAGAGATATGGAGAGGGTTCTCGATACGAGGAGGTCTAAAAAACTGCACGACTTGTGCCCCAGTACGATTCGTCTCACTGAAAGGTTCAGAAGCAACTGTTCTGACTAGGAAATGAAGACGACTTTTTTTGCCATAAAATTTTATCGATATGCAAACATTTGAATCGATAGAAAACAAATTACAGACAACGCCACTCCTACTAGAGGTCTAGCCCACGCACCCTCGCGAATCACGTGACCCAAATCAACCAATCGCTAATTTTCGTTGCATTAGCGTTGCACTTGAAGAGGCCCGATTTTCTGGGTTACCCCCGCTAAAATCATTTTCAGTGATAAAATCTTACAAAGTAAGAAATGCAGTTTATCCACGAAACGTTGTGAAGATTGTGTACCGTATCGTCATTTTGTATCGTTTTTGTACGTGAAGAATCAGACACGTGTTAGTCAGTAGCCATTGAAGTATCGAAAGTCGATCAAACAGTTGTTACAAAAGCTTTTACGCTCTGTTGGTCTTCGTCGTATTTTTTTTTTTTTTTTTTTTTTTTTTTTTTTTTTTTTTTTTTTTGAAGGTAAGTAATTTTGTATCTTTAAAATGACAATTTGGTAAAACAATTTAATTTCATTGTCCTGATTCTTTTAAAGTCTTGGATGAAGTTTAATTACAAGAATAGTAATACTTTTTTTATAAAATGTTTTGTACTTATTGAGGAGATAATATTGGACTCTCTATATGACTATTTTTAAAAGAAATTTGCTGAGTTAACTGCCACATAATATTTAATTACATGAATTCAAATGTCTTTGAAGAGGAAACAATGGACGTGAAGGCGACTATAAATGCTGTTAGAAATAAGAAAATGGGCACTTGCAAAATATATTTATTTTTAATTTATAACTTCAGTTCAATATAATGTTGTTTTTCACATGAAAGAGAATAAAAATTCATTTCAATAAGAAAATATAATTGCGATTAAAATTTTTATTATTATAAAACATTATGCTGTAGTAACACATAACGAACATTTACTTTCGTGTCTAATGTTTCTTATGAGTGTGAATATTTTGTAAAATATTCGCCTTTGTGAAGTGACACCACATATATAGAATTGACATACATTCTCTTTTTCTTTGAGCTACATACTTTGCAAGGCTTTTGCGGATATTTTTTCTTTGTAGAAGAATGTATTGCTTTGTATTTCTAGACAATCTATCTACTGATAGATCCATTTTTTTTTTTTTTTTTGTAGGTTTAATTTGGATATGACGAACAACTAAATTTCTAAACTTCGGAATCTGAATCATTTTTTTTTTCGATCGATAATGCAGATTCTAACTATTTCTTTTAGAAATTTATTGTAAATTATTGTACGTAAATCTACATGACTCGTCTTAAAATATTGAAAAAACGTAAATTTATATGTCCCATCCTAAGTGTTAAAAACATCCACCTCCGCGTATTGGAGACATGGAGTCTCCGTGTAGTAATAATCGCATGTTTTTGTTAATTTAACAATACGCGAATAGAAATACATCACAATACCATCTAACGTGTATTTAAAAACAATATACAAAATTTCGAGACATTCCTCTATTTATGTGCTACTAAAGAAAACTTCGTCATATTTTCTCTGCTTAAATTTAGTTAATTCTGGACTGGTTAGAAAGATGGACAAAAAGTTGTTCTGCGTACGAAAATGGGTCAGAATACAGGTTCTTTTAATAAGACACTTGGTTTTCGAAAAAATTCAATTTATCAATTTTACGTTTACTAAACCAATTCTTATCTAAATGTATTCAAGCTATTCATTCTCTTGAAAGTGAAGGCTTAAATGAAAAAATTTTATTCCACATTTTCGTATGTAAAATAACTTCTTCTATCAATTAGTCACTCCTCTCTACTTGATTTTCTCCAAAAACGATGCCTCGAACGAAAAAATTTTCTTCTTTATTTTCGATTGATCTTTTCTCATACAGGGAAAACTTCCTCGCTAGTATCTTCGATATAATACTGACGAGTTCCTCGAGTCGCTTAAGTGCTTTTACGTGGCTTGCACGGGCGCGTTCTCTTTTCCAATATTTTTGTATTTTACGTAAAGGAAATACAAAATAGAATGGAACGAAGGAAGAAAATAGATCATTCGCTATATAATGCACCTTACATTGGATACAGGATATTTAATGGTGGAATAACACGTCCCTGAGCGTTCTTCGATGTGTACGCGTGGTGTCGTCGCGGTATATTGAATTTCTGTCCTTTTTCAGGCACAAACGACCGAGTGATATCTCTCGTATACGGGGCGGTACACCAGTAACAATCATATCGCGATATGAATAGGGGGTTGTAATTTCGATGAGGGTCCATTAGTAGAAAGTTATTGATTCGGTTCGACGTTCATGCCACGGTCACGTGGCTGACCGTTATCGTAAATGAATTCGCGTGGTAACCTTCCCTCTCGGACGCCACTCTTCCACAACACATTCCAGAAGCCACCGATAATTCAACAATTCTCGCAAGCGTATCATTGATATTGTCACTGCACTCTGCCAGTTTCACGATCACGCGACGCGAGAGTGTAACACCGTGTTGTCTATAGAGACGCCCGCATTTCGTGTCGCAAACGTTCGCGAAACGAATTGCTCGGGACAAGTACAGTTGATAAAACTTTCCACGTTTCCACGACCTTTGGGAAATTTATCTAATTCCATCGGCTTTCCCCAAAAATTTTCACTCGACAGTGATAAGTATAATTTGTTGTGCAAAATTTAGGATGACTCTTTAATTAAAATTTGTCATTTTATCACTGAAAGTGATTTTAGCGAGGGTAACCCAGAAAATCGGGCCTCTTCAGGTGCAACGCTAATGCAACGAAAATTAGCGATTGGTTGATTTGGGTCACGTGATTCGCGAGGGGGCGTGGGATAAACCTCGAGTAGGAGTGGCGTTGTATTTGTTTTCTATCGATTCAAATGTTTGCATATCGATAAAATTTTATGGCAAAAACGTCGTCTTCATTCAGAACAGTTGCTTCTGGGCCTTTCACTGAGACGAATCGTACTGGGGTACAAGTCGTGCAGTTTTTTAGATAAATTTATTGAGAAAATTTATAAAATTTCTTCCTTCTTCATCTTACAGTTTTCTACGTTGTGATGCCGGAGCAATACTTCGTGCCAGGTGGCATTCCGCGTGCAAAGAATTGTTATCGAACGTCGTTTCTGCCAAAAGAAAATCATATACAAATAGTTCGTTGCTATTATTTATTAACAAGTTACGATCGGTTATAGAGCACACGTGGGCTACTTTCCGATAATGAATTATTCGAACGATAACGTCTAGGAATTGAACGAACAAGCTCTGTGACAATAAATTATCGACCAAACTTGCGGAGACCAGGTGGTTGCGAAAATTGAATATCCAGTCTAGAGGTGAACCAAAATACATATCTTCTGTACACCCGGTAGATATTTGTGCGTAATGAAAACATGTTTGGCTCGTACGTCCGTGCTGCGGTTGTCTCGAAATTTCCATTTTAATTACGTTGTTCGAGAGGCAGACGCGTCGGTAACTGATTGATCTTCGTTGAACTAATCTTTCGCCCGATTGCAGTCGCGTCGAGAACTGTAGAGAGAGGCAAAACTTGTTACATTCTCTTACATTTTTGCGAGATGTAATTTGCTAAATTCACGAGGAATCGCAGAAGGAAAGAAATTGCAGTTTTCCTATGTCAATAAGAAAAACTGTAAAAAGAGGTAGAAAAGAATGGAGTCAAGGGGGGTTATTGGTTAATTGCACACACGCGGCAGTTTCGCGACAACGCGCGAGGAACGTCTCTCCGTGTCGCGTGTTTGCGTGCTAGGTCGCGCGTTACCTTGAGACTCGCGAATACGCGAAGTGTGTTAGCGATGCCGTAGTCAGAGAGACACTCGCGTCGAATCTAAAGCAGATATGGGAATTTTTGGTTGACTTTGGCCGGGCCAAGTGGTGCCGAACTGATCTGTGTTAGCCTTGATTAGAACGTTACCGATCGTTTTGGCACCGGTCCCAAAGTCAACCATTGATGTCTATGATGCTTTTCGCATCGCGAGTCCGCTCCACGATAATTTACACGCACCCCTCCGTTATCATTTTCTGTCCTACCGCCAAATGTTTCACTCTGTAATTTCGTACAACAAAGTGTCGCTTCCGAGAAGTTTCCTACCGAGAAACCACCGACGCAAAGGGAACTCGCTATACATCCCGATTAGCATCGACCGAGGAATTCGCAACAGCAGACTTTCCTTCGGTCTGTCTGCTCTTCCCGAGTACCTTCACTTCGCATTGTTACGTATTCATAAGCGACGTTACGTAAACGGTTCGAACGAGTAGCTTGAATTTCGCCCGGAAGCATCGGCCCGTGGCGAAACGACGCGCTCGGAATCGTGCGTGCGTTGCAACCGCCTCGAACCGGAAGGGATATCTTCGACTTTCTGCTCCAGAAATAATGTAATTGACAAGCCCTTGGGGAACGTTTGAAATGATTGAAAGGACGCGATATGTATTTTCTTCGAGCAAAGTGAAAGTGAGATCAATGCTCGATTCCCAGGGTTAAATTGAGAATAAATAGACACTAAATATTGAAACTATGTGTAATTATATAATATAATTTTGTAAAAAGAAAAAATCGTAGAAGAAACGTCTACTTTCAAGTGGTTTATTTTATTCTAAGATAATTTTACACTCTGTGACAGATGACAAGGTCAAGACTGTCAATTATCATAGTACGTAAAAACATTGAAAAATTTTTTCATGGCTTAATTTACAATCGGTTTGAAGATTGAAGTCTCCCATTTACAACGACCTTTTAAATCTTACCGTGTCATTTTTTCCCGCCAGTTTATAGAACTTCGAATATCAAGTAAATAAATCTAATAAAATGGCACGAAAAAAATCATACATCAAGTTTACGGTGGCTTTTGCGAAAGGGAGCCTTCAATCTTCAAATATCCATTAGATTCAAACACGAAACAAATTTTTCCGTACTATGGCAATTACAATTTATAGAGTATAATTATTCAATTGTAATTGCGTGATGTAAAAGCATCTTAGAATAAAATGAATGATTTTAAAGTAGATGCTTCGAGCTTTAAAATGTGTCCAACTTATATTATTATTACAATTTCCTTTTACAAAATTATAACAATTTCAATATTTAGTGTTCAAATATCAATGTGAGTCAGTATGTGTCACAAAAAAGGCAATTGCACGTTAAAAATAAACTGCAAACCGATATAATTATCCAGTGGTTTTTTATCAATTTAATGGGCCTCAATTTCTGTAGTCGCGAAATTAAATTATCTTTAATTTTTACTAATTTTAATATAATTTATGACGTCTGCAAAAAAAACCAAAAGTGAAACTGTTATCATAAAAGTCTGTATTTGAAAAAATACAAATCTATGTTATCTAGGAAATAACTAGTGATGAGGGGAATTTTGTCATAGTTATGGACAAGGGAAATTTATTTCATTCACTCGTAACAGTACATAAGTGTAAATTATTGATATCGACTGAAACTGCATTTAAACATTTCAAAAACTGTAGAGTTACTTTCTTACGTAAATTAGATTACGACGAAGAAAGAGAATAAATTTTCCTTATTATAAAAAAATTTATTCGTCGTCAGTCAATTAAAATTGTTTTAATAAAAGAAAAAAAAATTGTTATCCTACGATCATTCTCACTCTAGTTGTAATAGTTGTTATTATATATTACCGTAAATTGTAAACGAGCGTGCTCATTATCGTAAATAATTAAAAGTAGAGGATAAACGAAGGTTTCGTCCATTCCAGTTGTCGCGAAGAGTAACTGTCGTGAGAAAGAATTGTCGATTCGTATTGATCGTGCGAACCTGGGGAACAACAATGTCTCACACGTCCAATTGTTGTGCTACATTAATAACGCATAGACGACGCGGCATGTGGCAGCGAATGTATCTTAACCGATGGTAATTATTGTTCGTTCGCCAGCAAGTACATCAGCTGCCTGTGCTTGCCGAACAATGCGGCACGTGACCGTCGTTACCGATAATTAGCGGAGCTGGTGGTTGTTCGCGATAACCGCCGATAACGCGACAATAAAATACATTGTACGCAACGGTGTTGATAGACACCGTTTATCGTTTTCGTTTCGAACCTCGTAATTGTACGAAACTTAATCTTTTAAACTCGATTTGTCTCTTGACAATGTTCTTTACTTATTTATTAAGTAAATAATTTAATTTATTTATCATTTTTTAAACCGTGATTTTTGTCGAGACTCGTATTGAGTTTTATAGCATATTTACATTGTCATCTCCAGCGTGATATACGAGCTCAAAGGATTAACATATAATACTAAAGTTCTAGGCAAGTGTAGTTTCCGTGTAGACGTTGCTCCGATGCGAATCGGAAAATTTATTAATGGAAAACAGTTCAAACGTGACGATTACGTAGTCGAGAAAGGAATATTTTTAATTTGTACCGTTTAACCTCTTCGAGCTTCTTGCCGTTTGGTATGCGTGATATCACTGACTGTATCAGTTATACCATCGAAGCATTGAATTTAATTGTCTTCAAATTAATATTTCTGTTTTGGAGTACTAGAAACATATTGATAAATATGAAGCGCATAACACTACGAAACCCTTAAATTTAATGCAACTTTATAGGGAAGTGAATGGAAGAGAAAGTAACTGTGATAGATAGTGTGGATAAACACAGTTTCGGATCCATTGTTAAAGAAATGTTATACAGAGTGTCCCATAACTAGTGGTACAATTGAGTAAGAGATGATTCTACGTGAAAAAATGAGTCGAGAAGAAAGAAAAAAAATTTTTTTTTTCATTTAACGCGTCATTTTCAAGGAAATAGACGTTTCAAGAAAATACACGTTTCTTTAAAAAAAAACTGCACGACTTGTACCCCAGTACGATTCGTCTCACTGAAAGGCCCAGAAGCAACTGTTCTGACTAGGAAATGAAGACGACTTTTTTGCCATAAAATTTTATTGATACGCAAACATTTGAATCGATACAAAACAAATTACAGGCAGACAACGCCACTCGAGGTCTACCTCACGCCCCCTCGCGGATCACGTGACCCAAATCAACCAATCGCTAATTTTCGTTGCATCAGCGTTGCACCTGAAGAGGCCCGATTTTCTGGATTACTCCTGCTAAAATCACTTTCAGTAATAAAATGTCTTAAAGTTAGTACACTTCGTATTTGATAAACTTTCAAACTTGATCTCAAGAACGAAGCATCTTACAAAAAAGTTTTATTCCACGTTTTTCACTTATTTTCGTACGTGTAATAATCTGCTGCTAATTATTCTTTTCTGTCACGCCTGGAATTATCTAAATTCAAGCATATTTGGTAAATCTCCAAACTCGATTTTCTCGGAAACGAAGGCTTTGGCGAAAAAATTTTGTTCTTGCTTCTCGATTCATTTCGTAGAATCATCGGGTTGTACACCCGATGTATCTATATCTGCTACATCTGTCACGAACAAGTTTTGCGTTTGTCCTCTCACCGGACGTATCTGTGATTGTTCAACCTTGTTATCGACTCTTGCATTAATTTCAATGAATTTTCTCCGTTGAAAGTCGAACAGCTTTCGAAATATCGAGATATCTTGGCTGTGACCACGATCTCGAACGGAAGGTCTCGGTTAATTGTCAGCTTATAATTAGCGCGTCTCTTATTATTAGTACGTACACGTGTTCTTAGCAGCGGAAACGCTACACCAAAGCCACGTTTCCTTTCCCTGCACGGTGTCGCGCCTCCAGTCTAACGTGTAACGGTCTTCCACGACGGCGTTTCCCTTCGACAATTCAGACGCGTGCGTTTCGATTGAAGTCAATTCGATAATCGTCCTCCTTGACGAGCCTCGACTCGAATTCTTCCGGCTCGTGTCGATCTCAATCGTGATTCTCGTGATCCCCGGCAGTCATCAACTTTCTTTTAATTTATCGCAAGCCTTACCCTTCTTGCGAACAACTGGAGGGGATCCATTTCGTCTGTTTCGAGCTTCCGCCTGACTATTTACCACCCGATACCACTAGTTCGCATATCGTAGCTATTACATTTATGCTGCTCTATAGTAATCTTCAATGATCTTTACGCAGAATAGCAATCGAAAAAAGATGGAAGAGAATCGTTTTTCAATGGCGTAACAACATAAACGAATGACAGTTTGATTCTATCAATTCTTTAATGGAATAATAAAATGATCGAGAATTCAGAGTGAATGATCTAAAAAATAGAATGATCCTCTGCATTTCTGGTGTCAGATATAAAAAACACACGTGTTTTTTTTTACAGGAAATAAATATTAATAAGCTGGAGGGTTTTATTTATGTAAAAATACTTTGTTTAGCGAATTTTGAATAAAATTTTAAATCCGTATTAAAGTTCGATCTCAACTGATCAACCGTACCATTTTTGACTTCGGCTTGCCCGAGTTTCTCTGGAAACTCGATGTTGGCTAAAAAAAAAAATCGCGTCACCACGATTCTTGGAACGTATGAAATGGTTTCCAAACGGCGAATCGAGGCGCGATCTCGTCATCAACAGCGGCTGAAACTCGTCGGATTCTCGGGATACCAGGCAAGATCGTGTTCTTCTGGAAAACTGGTCTGCCCAGCAATTGCGCGCCATTTGCTTTTTCAGCGTTTCGAACTCGATTTGGAATTTCACGACGTACGCGCATCCGTGTGACGAGCACAAGACCAGCCGACCTCGTCGCACGTTCGGCGTTTTCTTCCTTCTTTGTCGGGCATCGATTACGCGGAATGACATAATAACGCCGGCAACAGACTCGCCGGTTGCATTCACGGTCAACTTCTCGGTCGGCTCGGTCAATTCTGAATTTCACCGAGCGTCGAACGCGTCCAACGCTTCGACACTTTAAACCCGCGGTTGCCAACGTGGGCGGCCCACAGCGGGACAATTTGATTTTCTGGAGGGGGGGAGGATAATTCGAGAATGAATTATTAACAGTGAATTTTTTGCATTTCTTTAAATGAAAATTTGACTCTCCATTTTTTTTTCTTTCATGTTGTTTGGAAACTTGTTTAAACCAAGTTAATGGCTTCCTCCGCGTCGAAACTTCACTTTTTGAACAATAAGAATTATGTGTCATAGGGCTGAAGCGTCAGAATCGGTCAAAAACAAGATTGGGTTTGCTTTAAACCCAATTCGACGAAATCATACATGAGTAGTTGAAGTTTTCAGATATTGGCCGATAGGATGAATTTCTCAACTGATCGTATAATTTCAGATTGATCGATCCATTCAAACGTTTAAAACGATAGATCACGAATTTTTAACGTGCAATGGGATCCGGTTATTATACGACTCGATCACCTTTATCGTCAAATCAGTTGACCCCAAAACACTATGTAGAGTTAATTAAAAGTAATCTGTTTATATTATAATCAAACTTCGACTATTATTATCGATAATTGTGATAACTGTACTTGGAAACAAACGATAAGAATCCTTGGAAAACTCGTGCTAAATCGATCTTCTCCTCGAAACTTACGTTTAATCGACTATGAGAATTATGTTCAAAAGCTAATAACGCAGCTTGATAAGTTTTCCCAGTAAACTTTAAATAACAAACCACTAGTTGTTTATAAGAAATATTGCGTATATAAATGTGTAACAGTGTGTCCATACAGTTATAATATAAATTATATATCATAATTATATATTTCTAATTTATAATAATATATATATATATATAAATTATAATATAAATTGTGACAGGTAATATAATAAATATAAATTGAACAAGTGTCATAATTGCTTGTAACAAATTGGGCTTGATAACGAGAGTGTTTTATCTTGTTATCTTTGTTTAATCTTGTTAGCCGATTATTGTTATCAAAAATTTCAAGGTGATCGTATAATAAGCGGACTCCGCTGTACTTGGTTAGTTTTTGTGCTCGTCAACGGGCAATGAATGATTTTTAGATCGTTTCGTTTTAACAAAACGAAAGAAAATCAACAAAGATCTGATGGGTCATTTTTAATATTTATGAATCGACATTTAACCTCACCGATCTACTAATATAGTGACGACGTATAGAATTTTGAACGTTAGTAATTTTTCAGCGTCGATATGTACAATTTTGTACAGCTTGGACGTCTCTTTACGAGGAAAGACGTCACGGATCGTGACGCGTGTGCACAGGTAAGCAGTTCTTTCCGGAGATTAGCTAAACCTATTTCGTCATTTCGGTTTGATACTAATCGAAACGGATTAAACTCGCTGGGACAAGGAAAAAATTCCGACGGAGCAGAATTTCCTTCCTTCCTTCTTTCCTTCCTTCCTTCTGTTCCTAAGAGCAGTTATCGTTTAGTTCTAAATTTCATCTCGTGTGCAACGATGTTGCTTTGTGCTCTGGAAAGCCCCCTGTGTCAGAGACTTTCGTCGCGACTGTCGTCGAGTAGAGATTTATTAATTTTCCGGCCGGTAATGAAACGTCTCCCTCCTCAACTCGAACGTAACGAAATTGCGAAACTGCCAGAGCCAAAATTCCGATAGCTGGCAGCGGTTCGTTTTACAGTTACGTGCACTCTCTCCAGCTACAAAACGGGGTCCTCGCCGCGCGAACACGTTCGTCGCTCAATGTTTGAAATCGCGTCGTCGTTGCGGTACTTCTTGCGTATCTTCTGCGCAACGTTTCTTCGAACGAACCGTTTCACAGTCACGGCTGAAGACATAAATCGTGATTCAATTTGGAAATTGCCTGGGACAAGGTTTCGAGCAAAATTCGTACAGAAACGAGCAAGGACAGCAGGCGCACCGAATGTCATCTCTATGACTGAGAGGTCGATGTTAACCTCTTGCGCTAGTAACTGGTTCGCGGACCATAACGAGTGACCAAACCGTATACAACAATTTGTCTTCTTTTTTTAATTCATCGGTATATCACTGGATAGAAATTACTAAGAAGTAATAACTTTATTATTTGTTTTCCCTATACCTCAATATACTTAAAACTGATGAGAAAATATTGCAATTTTGGGCCAAATATTCTCAACGTGCGTAGCACGTCATTCAAACGCAAGAGGTTAAATCGGATGATAAAGCTAGCATGGGAAAAAATCTGGCGAGGAAACAAGCAGAAATCCGGATAAGCCGTAATTATCATACATTAGCGAGTTATCGGCAACGAGACGCCGCCTGGAACTTCCTTCCGCTGGAATTAATTCGCAGGGACGGTGGAAAAGATTTCGCTAGAAATCCCCTCGCAGAATGTCCTTTAGCTCGACTTTGCTCGGGATTCTTCACGGATAGTCCGGTAAATGGCCGCGATAAGCTTGGCAGCGAGTTTGCGCGTGCATTCATGAGACATCGTGACAAACTGTCCGTGTCATTAGTTAACGGGCCGTGGCGTTCAACTAGCTAACCGTTGCTTGGAATTTACTGCTTCCAGGTTACGTAATCCGCGCGTTTTAACCGTATCCGATGAACGTGTCCGCGGATCCTTGTAAGGATTCGACGTAGTTCCTCGTTAGCCAGAATTGAACCCTGCAAAATATAGGTTATAGGAACATGATAATATAAATAATAATTAAATAATGATATAAACAATGATGTAGCTGATAGAAAATTTGAGTAAGTGCTTGTTTTTTATGGTAGGATTACTCTTCCGGAAGGGGAAAAGCGTCCTCATTTTTTGTGTCGTGCAAAAGTTCTTAGAAAGTGAATCGAACGATTAGATATTATAGTGAGAGTAAATTCAAAATGTATTACCTTTGAATTATTTATTATTAAATATATTCATTCTTGATTATTCAAAATTCACCAGTACTAAAATTATTTTCTTCTTATTGTTATAATTTGCAATTTCTTATCGAATGTCGCAATATCGAATGAGTACAATATGGAACATGGTTGATAGTTCTTTTGACGTAGGTAAAATTAATGACGACAATGATGATGATGTGTAATGCATCAGGTGGTAACTATAAAATGATAAAACTATAAAAATGATAGTGATAGAGAAAAGTGGATTTTATAAACTTTCAGTAAATAAACGTGCCTAAATTATAGGAGATATAAAAAGCAAAGTTCGACAACAAATTTTGAAAACTGATCTGTATTCATTTTTGACATTTTTATTTAATAAACTTTCATTTCTACTAACAAGTATAGGATTTTTTCAATTTTCTCAAAAAATTTTTTTTAGATGTTCTATATTAAATATCATTCTTCCAAACTGCCGATTTTCACTCGATTTAAATTTTTTTCAACAACTTTAAAACATTTCAGTCTTTTCGCATTTTACTACCTTCGTGTCACTTTTATTGAAACAACAAATTCTATCCCTATTTTTGACAAGCTTTTAAAATCAGGTGTTCCATACTTTTTTTGATTTACTGTCTACATAATAGTACGTTGTCTGAAAAAGCAACGTTGATCGAATGCGTCACCTCTTCGTGAGCAAGCAAAGTCATTTATGTCCGTAAAAAATTCTTTTTCGATCTTGAAATACTTATTTAAAAGTAATACGTTAGACAATTTATTTTCAGGTCAAATGTCCGATAAGTAAGTTACCTACGAAAAATAAAAGTTGGACTAAATTAAACGCGTTATTTGAGAGTTAACTGTCGTCGTTGGAGTGATTTAAAATAAATTTCACGGAAAATTCATTTTAAATTTCGATGGTTAAATATTCGTTGAAAGAGACCGAGATTTATCGTTTATTGTTAGACGTTGGATGTTAATTTATTTGGACAGATCGGAGGGGGACGATAAGACGGAATATTTGAGAAGTAGACGCGGTTGGCGATCGAAAGGGGGGAATTATGTCCGCCCGTGAAATATCGCGCGATTGTGCAGCGCGTCACGCGTCACGGTGAAGGTTCACATGCAAGGTGAATCAGAAATAGTCGCGAGATTTCGCTCGTGCCCCCTATCGCAATATCCATCGATTCGTTCTTTCACCGGTTACGCCGGATAATTAAACGTATATGCGTCGATCAAAGGAAAATAACCGTGATCCTTCGATCTGACTGAACAACCGATTGACTCGACATGCGTTGGAAAATTCACTTAACGCAATCTTTGCCATTGAATATTCCATTTAAATCGATCTCGTTTATGAACTGATCTCTTGATACTTTTTGTATAATTTATTCATAAGATTATAGTGAAAAAATTTAAATCTAATTTTATATATATAGAGTCTAATTATTTCGATTGCTGTTGCAACAACAGTTAGATTGCAAACAAGTTTTGTACTCGTGATATTAATAATTAAAATGGATATTTTATAAATAACTCTTTACGTAAAATAAACAAACGGGTGACGAATAGATCATAGAGTCATTATTTTTATTTTTTACATTTTTCGTACATATTTATAGATTCAATTAATACACTAACCAAAATTTTATTTCAACGCAATACTGCTCTATTTTAATTTTTGATTTTCTGAAAAATTCCTTTTTTCTTTAACTTTGATTTATTGAGTCTCTGATAACTCGCGAAAGATCATCTCGTTTTTAATCTCTTTAAATCATTTCTCACTTGCTGCTAATAACACTTTAACATAAACTTAGTTTCAGATTAGTTTTCAATTGAGGGATACTTTTACTAATACTTGGTATGGTATTAGTTTTCAATTCGTTTATATTTGTCAAAATTACTCAAATTTCATCGTTCAAAATGGTGTTTCACCATGCCAAGAGAGGCACCGATAACTGCAAATAAAATCAATCAAAATCCGATAAATCCTTAAACGACACCGTTCAGCGACAATCTCGGTGATATTACGATCACCTTACGAGGCCAGATCACCGCGCGCGGATCACCTGTGCGTGAAAGTGGTGGTGTATAATGGTGGTCGATCGTCCGGTCACGATAAGCAAAATACGCGAGATCAGAGACTTGTGTGTTTTCATCTGAACTCGATTGCGAAACTGCGAATGACACACAATCCCGGACAGCCTTGGAGCAGCCTTGCCCACGGCTAATGCAACGCTCGTTCGTGATCTGTGAATTACACCCGGTGACGCCGGGTGAAAGTTGTTCCACTGATCGTTGTGCCGATCGTTCGACCATCGCGAGCGATCGGTTTCACGATATCGCGTACGTACCGCGCATGTGTCAGGAAAAAATTTCACTCGACGCGATTTTTCTCTATGACGTGAATCTCGATTTCGTGTCAAAAAGGAAAAAGAAATTGTATTTCGTTTTTTATCATTGAAAGTGATTTTAGCGAGGATAACCCAGAAAATCGGGCCTCTTCAGGTGCAACGCTAATGCAACGAAAATTAGCGATTGGTTGATTTGGGTCACGTGATTCGCGAGGGGGCGTGGGGTAGACCTCGAATAGGAGTGGCGTTGTCTGGTACTGAGCAATCGCGCCTGTAATTTGTTTTGTATCGATTCAAATGTTTGCGTATCAATAAAATTTTATGGCAAAAAAGTCGTCTTCATTTTCCAGTCAGAACAGTTGCTTCTGGGCTTTTCAGTGAGAATCGTACTGGGGTACAAGGGTTTTTTTTTTATCGTTTCAGTTGCGAGGGTAGTGGAATACTGGATAAATTCGAAACGGCCTCGTTTTATACCTCGCGTCGTCGTCGTTCGAGCTAGATTGAAACGTGTCGATCGTTTGCAGTTGAAACTCGACCTATTAAACTTCTAATTGTAGCCGTGGCAACAGCGGATCTTTATTGCTTCGTGTTTGAGGAATTAATTTAAGTTTACGTTAGGTTAGGTTAGAGATTCGACTCGGTCGTTAAGTTTAAGGGGTCCTCCGACACGCTCCGATGTTCCTACTTACGAATCTGACCGCGTAAAAGGTTACTACAAAGCGGTGACCGTAATCAGCTTAATAGGTCTCTATGGATAGTATTTAATCGTGGCAAGGACGGTGCACGCATTGTCTGCAAATTGATTTCACGAAATAGTTTCATCCCCTAAAAAGGTGAAAAAGTCAAGCGTATATGAGCAAATTCGTTCGGACTGTTCAAAGATTTTATAACTATATAGAAAATACACTTCGATTCATATTTGGAGCTTTGTATATACGTTATATGTACTCTTAAATAACGTGGTCGTTCGAAAATTATTATTTCAGAAGATATTTTAACTTTAATTTTTTATAAAATCATCTGCTTTCTTCGTCTTTTATACGACAAATTTTGCAAAATTAAAGTTAAAATATCGTCGGAATTGATAACTTTTCTGCATACATAGATTGAGAAGAACATGTTGATCTGTATAGATTGATGGAATAAAACATACAAAGGTGATCTTGGAATCGTCGAAATTTTATTAGCTACAAAAAAAATGATTACTACCATATTATAGCCCTTTCTATACCGAACAATGTTCCTTCATAAAATTTTTCTATATCCCCAAAGACAACAGAGATATTCAAGAGTTTTTTCAATTCTTATTGAACCAGCCTGCGTACTAAAATAACTCGAGCTAAAATATTCAATAAAAAGAAAGATCCGTAAAGAAAAGAATATTGCGTGGTATCTGACCTGTGCGGCGAGAATTTCACTTGAAATTGAACTTTTAAATTAGATTCGAACGCTCTCGCGTTTAACAATTTTTAATTAATTTAAAAATTTGCATCTCGTTTTCCAAATCTCTATCTCTAAAGATAGAATTTTCAATGCTACCGACGCGGAGTCGCGACGACAATTGCGGGCACGTGAAACTCGTTTCGATTCCGCTCGAGATTTCGCCGTGATTCTCGCAATGGTTTAAAAGAGGATGGACAAGGAAAGTTTCGCTTGGTTGTTTTTCTTCTTTCGGAGTGCCGACGATTCCGCTGGTTGGACAAGTAGCGTCACCTTTTTTCGGCGTCGCGGCGCGCCACGAACGTCGACTAGTGACGTATTTGGAGCAACAACTCGGTCGAATTGTCCGTGAAGCCACCGTCACTGCAGTGTCTGGCTATCTTTCACTGCTGATTTCGTTCCACGTTCCACCGACTTGCTTTCTTTCCACCTTCCCCTCCTTCCTCCTTTCCCTGTTATCGATCTAACATGTTCCGTACCATAAGATGAAAACAATTATTCAGAAAATGAATTCTGCTTCAGTAAGGGGAGGTAGATCGCCTTCGAGGAGTCGTCTTTGTCGCGCGTCGTTCTTCGAAACGGAAGATCGAAAAGATTTCGATTCAATGGTTTAGATAATCCTTTTAGTACCTTGCAGTGTATTTTATGTGTCATTTAGAACTGCAAAACATTGTAGAAATCTCGCTGAAACGCATGTACTGCTTTACAATAGAAACGTCTTCTTATAAAAATAAGAAACACCGAGATATTCAAATATTCAAAGTATATTCAAATATAATAAAATACGACACAAATTGCGAAGCCGATATTATCAGCTCTTAAAGAATTAATTTGGCTGTGTTCTTCAATTTGATTGTACATAAAAGATCCTCCAGTCAAAAATGTGTCTTTAACTAAAAAAAAAAAAGTTGAATTTTCTTAGTATAATAAAATATTACGAATCAGAGATGTATGAAAGCTTGTGAAGGAAAATATTTTAACATTTATAAGACACTGATACTTTTCATTGATAATAGACTTTACACATTGGGTAACAATCTTACTTGATTTTGTACTTTTTAATAAATTAATCTAAATTTTCTACTTTTTATTGTATTTCACACAGCTTCCTTTTTTCGTATTTCTTCTTGCGACCATTTTCTTATATATATTGTTTTGTTGGTATTTGCAAATTTTTTTATTTTGTTGTTGGTAAATATTCTCGTTCTCCTACGTATACCTTTATCAATTCATTTTTTCTAAATAAAAATATTCAAATTTAATGGAAATTCATTTTCTTTGTATTTTGATATTTTTTGACAAGTATCTTAATACTTTTTAACCGTTTTAGCGCCACGCAGCGCGATCGCGCTGTTCGCGTACTGCGGTGAAATGAGCCGCGATGTTTGGTCGCGAGCGTTAATTCGCAACGTATAAATTGGAATCTTGAATTGGAAAATCAAAACCTATTTTATAGAATGTTATCACATAAACAAAACGTAAAACACGAATATTTATAATGTTAATATGATGTTTCTGATATGACTGATGGAATGAAGCGCGAGCGCACCGAGCGACAGATCTGGACGAAAAAAAAACAACGCGATCGCGTCGATCGGCATTACTCGCAAATAAATGAACGAAGCGCTATCGCGCTGCATGGCACAATCGAGCACGGATTTTTAAAAACCCCTGGCACTAAATGAGAACTTATTTTTAAGTATCAATAAGAGAATAAAAATTATATATTATACATTTTCGTGCAACCTTCGTCTGCATTTACAAATTCTGATTCGGGTCATCTAAAATGTCGCATTCAAAAGTGTCCAAGGGATCTTTCGTGTGCTATTTTTTATCGCGAGTAAATAACGTAAATGAACTTTTAATTACTCGTCACGCGTTGCAAGGTAAGCTTCATTCGTGCTATGAGAAAAAGGGAAGAAGAATCAGGAAAATTATGCTGAAGCAAAATTCACGAGACGGACAAAAAATGTCTCGAGGGACGTAGCCTGGTTAAACGCAATTGCAAGCCAACCGAATACGTTCGAGCGAACGTACAGTTCGGTTTACAGTTGCGGATTCAATATCATTGGGTGTAATTTACGTTGCTGTAACGCGGCCGAAACCGCGGAGCAAATTCATGAAATATTCAAGACGGTGCGTTTTATTGTTCATCTGTATCGCATATGGACGAAAGAGCGAATCTTACGCCGATATCAAGCGTGGCGGAATTGTCGTAGGCAGAGCAGGATCAACGATCGAATTACCGAGTGGCATGGTGGTTTAAATTTAATCGTCGCCTTCCGATCTGCTCCCGGGTTAAATTCATTCTGCCCTCTCTGTCTCGCGAAAGAACATCGCCAGAAATTGTGGTAATTAAAAGTTCGCCTCGACAATCCGTCTTTGACGAGCGATTACGACTGCTCGGTAGCTTCGATTTTACCAATCCCGAGGGTTAAATTGGCCTTAGCCCCGACGTTGGGTCGCCTCGGGACAGATTGAATTCGCGGCGAAAATGAAAATGTCGATTCCGCCCGACGACGTTCACGGATTTCCTGCGTGCAAAGTTTTGTCGCCGGGGCTCTCCAGCGTCGGTTTCGAGGCTTCTTGCTCCCTAAGCCGCTGTGCAATATCATTTTACGTACGGCCGACGTGCGCTGGATGGACTATCGTTTGGCACGCGAGCAAACATGTTAAATCGCGCTTCCGGGTTGCTTCGATTCCCTGGATACACGTGTCTTTTATCGAGGAATCGATAACTTTTGTGCAGCCATGTGCTTTCTGTTTGCGAGGCCGTTGCTACGAAACGCGCCCTTAATTAAATACCAGGGAGTAAACTGCTGGGCGAATGTTTGATTGAAAATTCGAAATCGCATTTTTGCCATCTCTGGGGGCCAAACGTTCGTACGAATTCCAACGAGATATTGAAGATGGTCGCGTTATTCGATCAATCGACGCTGGTGGATCTCTGGTTGAAACTTAGAAATACTCGTTGGGATCGTCTCAGGATCGTAGAGATGCAAATTTTTCGACGTATCAACCGGGGTTGACCCGGTTACCACGGTAATTGGCTCGCAGACAACAATTTGTCTCTGAAATCCCATAACTTGGTGACCATTCTCCATTGGGGAAGTATTGACCGCGGTTTTGTTAAACGTCTCTGTCCTGCTTTCGCGAGTTGCCACAATGTCCTCGGATAATAAAACTCAATAATGGTTCGAAAGTATCCCCACTGAATCGCCTTGATAAGTTCAACGAATTTCCTACCTACTGTCCGATTGTTGAATTTGCGTTATATTAAGAAACATAAAAAGGCCTCGTTAATCGTTTACGAATTCTAAATGGTTAAAGTAGCTACTGTTCAGAATTATAAATACTCGTTCTTCCTCCAAAAAAATGTTGTCAGAGTCCAAGGAGAAAAGTTTCAGTGCCACGACAATACTCGTACTTCGATGCAATGAAGTAGAATTTCACTTTGAACTCGTTTAATTTTTAATTTTTGGAAAGAGAGGCTAGATTTTTAAGAACCAAGAGCACCGAAAAGCTGCTGTCTGTTGGATCACAGAGTGAAGTTAGAGGACTCGGCGAATAAACGCGAAATGCAAAATTTATCCCACGGCGACGTTGATTTTCGCGTCTGAAATTACGTTCATCGCGCGTTTAACTCGTCGACTGTAATATTGAGAAAGTTCGCAGCAGTTAGTACAGGCAGATGAAAAGTATGACGGAATTAGGGTCGACTGCTATTGCAGATGTACAGCGTAGCTCGACCAGGGTTACGAAGCTTCTTCGTTTTTTATTGACGCTATCGAGAGAGGTGAGAGACGGTTAGTCTCGTTATATCGATATTCAGGGGCTCGTGAATACTTCTCGGTAACCTCCGTGACCGTAATTCGTCGACTGGGTGCCTCGTCACGTTCGGTGCTCGTCGCAATTCCCTTTTTCCCACCGCGCTGGTCGTGATACAGTTCCGGAAATGGTAAAACGGGTGAAAAATCAAAACGATATTGTACGAGAACGGAAGGAAATCTTCGCAGCACCTTGACAAAAAACGCAAAAAGAATCGAAAAATCGAATTCTGTTCGAGTTCACGATTCTTGCACGTTGCTTGCCATGAAATTGCCTGCTAAAGTGCAATTGCGATTAATCAATTATTTTATCACTGAAAGTGATTTTAGCGGGAATAACCCAAAAAATCGGGCCTTTTCAGGTGCAACGCTAATGCAACGAAAATTAGCGATTGGTTGATTTGGGTCACGTGATTCGTGAGGAGGCGTAGGATAGACCTCGAATAGGAGTGGCGTTGTCTGGTACTGAGCGATCGCGCCTATAATTTGTTTTGTATCGATTCAAATGTTTGCATATCAATAAAATTTTACAGCAAAAAAGTCGTCTTCATTTCCTAGTCAGAACAGTTGCTTCTGGGCCTTTCAGTAAGACGAATTTTAAAAAGTTATCTTAATTTGTTCGTTCTCGTTTTTAATCAAGTACAAAAAATTTATTATTGTTACAATTATTGTTGTTATTGTCATTGTGAATTAGTTAAGTGACGCATCGACTATAGGTTCTTAACATCATAGGGGAATTGTATTTCTGTTTGAATAATTTTTGATAGTGGGTACAGATTTGTCTTCTAATTATTAGAATATCTAAAATTGGTACTGAGAATCTGATACATTCAACTCATACTTAAATCTTTGGTTTTTCTTTTTTTTAATAGATAATTTTTGATGGTGATAATGAATATGTAACAATGTTTGTACGAAATTATGAGAAAACAATATTTCTGTACATATGTATGTAGATATGCATACTATTATACACTTTGTGACACCTATTTTATTCTATTACAAAACGAAAATAAGTATAATTTATAATTTATTATAATTTCTATATTATAAAATATATAGAATGCACGTATATACATTATCACAAATAGACAGTTATAAGCATATAGAAGCAGAATTCACTGTAATAGTACCGACAATTTTTTACAAATGTCTCGAAAATTGTTCATTTCCGTGAAAAATAATAATAACCTCGATTTTCCGCTCCAGCGATCTAAAATATCCCTGAAATGACAAATTTGTACCAAACATTGTTTGCCGAATGCAGCTAGAATCTTTCGGTATAATACACCGAATAACTGTCTGTACAGATCTTATTAAACAACTGTTTTCGCTATAGTAGTAGTCGTCATAGACTATCAAGTAGATGACATAATAATGATATCGATCTCAGTATCTACAGGGTATCATCCCATCTATTTAATCAGCATGATTAAATTCTTTTTCCGGGCAGTATTTTTTTTCTAATTTTTTCGCATTACTCGATAAAAAAAAATAGGAGTTAAAATTGGACTTGTATAATATAATTTCTCCCTCCCGATCCACAATATTGCGATACTCTAATGACACTCTGTAGGAGTATAGATATTGAGCTCAATCTCCCAATCACGTCATGCGCTAACAGAGAGTCACTAAAGATTACTATAACGAAAACCGTTGTATTGTTAATGCCTGTAGACAGAAATCGATGTACTGTACACGAAGTGTTTTATTAAATAAGAAACTAACGAATATCCGATGCTAAAATTTTATATTTGTGGTTTTCATTTATGGAAGTACTCGCGTGACTAAAAACAAATTTAGTATAAACATTTTTTAAACATGTTTTAATAAAACATTTATTTACCATAATATACAAATATCGGTATGTTTTTATATTCCTTTAAATAACAGCAATATATACATACAACAAATGATATTTGTAGTTAAACAAACCATAATCGCTGGATGCCCACATGTGTGCTGCTGAGTTAATAATTTAGTAGATTTTCATGAAAATGCGAGTTTTTTTCTTGAGGAATTCACTGGTTTAAGAATTATGCCTATATAAAAGTGAGAGTTTCTAGTGCCATTTTTATCATTTTCGTGTCATTTTCTGTGTTATCGACGCAGCATTCTCCTTTAATATTAATTCAAATTATGTCAGATAATTACATTAAAAATATCTTGGATTTTAACTTTTGAGTCATCACAAAACCTTGTCCTAAATTGTCTGTCTAAAAAAACCTTTTGCCTGTCTACAAATCAATATGGTAACTTTATAGCTGTATAATTTTTGAACTCCTAAAGTTAAAACTTGTATTTTTGATCTCAGCTTGCCAAAATCTATCAAATTATCAAAAAAAGGCCATAATTTTTTAATGGTCGGCTGTTAGAAATCAGAATAGTTCTTTCTTTTTCATTCGTGTTACCTGATAAAAATACGATGCTAAATGATGAGTTTTCCATTTCAAAATCTAGTTGTCTAGGTGTCTCGAGCGTAGAAATTGGAGATGTTGCCTGATCAGGCTACTGCGAGAATGACCACGCACAGACACGCACTTATTATCCGATCTTTAATCCTTTCGACAGGATGCGCGTTCGATCAAAACTTTCTAAAATTACCTGGTCGTCTCATCTCGTCTCGTCTCGTCTCGTCTGCGTTCTTCCGTTCTGGCGAACGGAAGTTCGGTTAGGAAGAAACTAACAACCGTGTGGAGCGTTACCAAAACATCTTTGCTCTTAATCTTCGATCTTCCGCTTGATACGCTATCTGCCAATTAAACTCGTTGGATTCGCAATAACTGGAATTCTTTGTTATCGCGATAAATTTCTGTTCTTCCCCGAAACATTCGATAAGAATTCGTGATAGCTAGAAATTTCGATTCGATAGGCGTAATCCTATTGTTTGACTTTTCGCCCGGCTGATGCGTGCATCCAGATAATACTGGACTAAAGCAAACCTGCTAAGTCGTGCAATCTCGTTAACGAACCAAACCTACGCAACAAACCTGTGCACGATCGACCGATGCCAAGTCGGAGGCAACTGATGATCACGTTCCAAGTTTTAAGCCTGTTGACCTGTGCCCGATCTTGGGGAAATTTCAAGTACTCGCACATCTTCGTCGTTTATCGCAACGCGTCGACGACGACGCGTCTTTGAGAACGTATTCTGAAACCTGCGCGTGAGATTTTGGGGATGATTCTCGCATGTCGCCCCCGAAACGCACGAGTGCCTCTATTATTTCGTTCTCCTCGCAAGTTCTCTCCTGCTCCCCACGTAAGATCGGCACGCGCTCTCTCCTCAGCCTCTTGATAGCGAGGAGGGTGCGTGTAGCGTCGGTGACATTTACGAGCCGTAGGGTGCTCGAGAAGGGTGAAGTGAGTCGGAAAATTCGACGAAAACTTCACTGGATTTGTTTAATCTTCGAATCGTCTCGTAAAATCGTTGTTATCCAATCGGACAGCATTTCTTCCCCTTCTTCTTCTTCTTCTCCGTTCTCCCATAGGTAATGAAATTGATCGTGAAACGTAACAACGACGCACGTGTCGTTCCTTTATCTATTTAATTCGATTCCGTCGACTGAAACGAAGGTCGTCGAGCAGCGGAATTGCTCGAATGGAATTTGTCACGTGCTGCTCGCCAAATATGTACACGCGACTCTCTGTCTCTTTCTTCGGTTTGGCTCTGCTCGTACTTATAATGAGATTCATAGGGGTAGGCGTAAACAATGGCAACGTACAATTCAGCCCTTTGTACGATTCGATACGTGACTACGACGTGCCCGCTGAACGGAAACAAAGTACTCTGAATATTCATTTAAACGGTTCGTTTTGGTAGATCCCGGTGAGAACTTTGCCAGATCGGCAGTGTCCTATGAAACTGTGAATCATCGTTGACCCTGAATTTCGTTTTAATCCCTTTGTTCCGCGAACGAGCGCTTGCTGCCGGCTAACCACTGCCTAAATTCATTTGCATTTCAATGCCATCCTCGGCGTAATTGTAGCAGATGAAAATACAATCGTATTTTACGTCTGCTGTGTATCCATGCGATGTAGCGTATTCACGCGTTTTTCTTTCGTTTCAGGGAGGAAGTGCAGGAACATACTGTCAGATGGAACGCTAAATTTGAGTTTCTTTGCAAGATGAGTGCCAATGCGTCCACCGGTGTTCTCGATCCGTGTATTTTAAGGATATCCGTGAGAAAGGTAACTCGTTTAAACGTTGAACCATACCACCATCCGTGAGATTTCACGTCGTTGACTGTTCTAACGGCAGGTTGTTTTCGCAGGAATTGAAGGGAGGCAGGTCCTTCCAGAAGCTCGGCTTCACCGACCTGAACCTCGCTGAATTCGCAGGAGCTGGACTCTGTAGAACGAGGTACCTTCTAGAAGGCTACGACGCGAGGCACCGGCAGGACAATTCCATGTTACGCGTTGCCATCAAGATGAACATGTTGTCGGGAGATATTCTGTTTAAAGTGTAAGTTCCGTCGACGTATTATCGATAGTCTCGTTGCAACCTGACGGTTGTAATTTAACGATTGCACTCGGAAGGATGAACGAAATGATGACGCTCGGACGAAATTTTGTAGACCATCGCCGTCGTTGAAGCAAACGCAGCTGGCAGTGCCCGGTGTGCCTGGTGTCTCCGGTGTGACGACGGACGAAACCGTATCGGAGAGGTGTACCAATCGAGAAGATTATGTGTCCAGTGGTTCGTTAGCTGGGAGTATAGCTAGTGCCAGCAGCGGTTTCGGCAGTCTTCCCAAAAAGAGGCCTGCCCTCTTCTCCTCGGGTAACAATCGAACCTTACTCCCGATTCTTTCATGTTCTTTCGCCAAATCAAATGTAAATGAAATAAACGAAAAGAAAAGAGATTGGAGATTAATTGTGAAACGACGGTTTATATAACAGAGATAATTAGTGTACGTGAGCATACGTACATGGTCGAAATTGCTCCTATTTTGGCTTATTATTATGTCTACACCGACACGTGTTGGGATGATAAGCTACTACAAATAGTGCTTCAAGTAGGATAAGTTTCGATTTCAAATTTTTAATTCCGTACGCGGAATCTGAATCTCGAGGAATTCGCTCTTAGACCTTTTCTTATCGAATAACTTAAAATCCGCAATTCAACGAGGAAGATCTTCTCGAAAAGTAATGGAAACAATCGAAACTTGGCGAGGGAACATGACAGAAATATATAAATACGAATGGTAGTTATGAATTTTCGTAATTGGCGATTAACGTTATGCTGATTTTTCAGAGCTCCTCAGTGGGACGGAGTCGTACGATCCAATGACCCTAAGCGAGATCGTACCGCAAGTTCTTCCAGTGGAGACTCTAACTGAAGCGCACACAGAATCGGGCCATTCTCGTAACAGCAGCAACACCAGTCAACTGAGTAAAGGCTCCGGCTATGGATCTTTAAATTCACACAGTCAGCACAGTAGACAGAGCAGTAGTGGTGACAGTGGCCATATTAGGTAAGGCCACGCGGTCACCCAAGATATCAAACGCGAAAAGCAGAAAAAAGAATAAAACACTCTTGTTTCGAGAAACGGAGATTCAAGTTAGATTCGGGAATTTCAAGTCGAAAGAGAAATTAAATTCTAATTAAATATCCAGAGTTCTCTTCTCGATTCTTTCTGTAACAAAAACTTTTCGCGTCACATTAATATCGCTTATTACACTATCCTACTCATTTTCAAAAGTATTTTCACTCTGTCAATCTTTCAAAAAAGAAAAAAGATTTTTTTTTTCTTTTGGTAATTACTTTGAAAACTTTTTTCTTGACATTCAGTAAACATTCTCATAATCAGCGTGTTCCTAACTTTCATGGTTTTATTTGGACGATAAGTGAGCATGGTATCTTATATGGGATCAAATAAGAGAAATACAGTTGCTTGTATAAGCTATATGAGTCGCGAGACATTTTCTTCGATAAAAGAAATAATAACGAAATAATATCGTCGTATAACGCTTATTAACAATTTCTAGTCGCGTACCACTAAATACCATGCAGTCGCGCTTACGAGTTTGCTTTTGAACTGTTACGCTTACGTCTCTATTTTATTATCGAATTTTTTTAAAAAAACATCATTATCCTAGAAGTTTCCCTTCTAGGTGCCTGCCTCTTAGCAAACGAAACCTAAACTCGTACACTAACTTTGTACACTAATTCTTTCTATGCTATCAAACTTACTACTCGGACACTTATTATCCAACACGTGTTCGTTGAACGGTTGTTAATAAGAAGGCATCAATAACGATTTACGAGGAAAACAATAGATTACTTTTCCCCTTTTTTTTCGTTTTCTTCTCTTTTTTTTTACTTTTTTAAAACTCTGGATTCTTTTTTCCTATATAAATATATATTTTTTTTACATCTATCATATCTTCCCATTTCCATCTTACTGTATATGAGTTTATTATTATTTTTGCATGCTTGAATATTTGTATTGTGATCTTTATAGGTCACCCTCCTGGCCGGTATGGGCTCCACGTATTCCCAATATCTCCCAAAAATCCTCGAACCAGCAGCCTGCCAGACCCGAGACCTCTCTCGACTCCGAGTTTCAATCCTCGTCTTCCCTGATGCTGGACCCACGTAATCGGTTCTGGTCAACGTCCAGTCCTCTTTCGTCGCGCGAGAGAACATCGATCACGCGAAGTTCTCTGAGATCGAGCGTAGCGGCCGTTCCCTCGTCGACCGATCAAAATGAAGTGAATCAGTCGAAAAATGGCGTCGTTTCGAGTAACGTGAGTCGTGTCAACGAAGATGTAGGCAACGACGTCGGCGTGTTTAAAGTGCCCGGACCGCAGGATGTGCCACGACACTTACGAAAGAATTTCGAAAGGAATAGCTTTGACGCGCGAAACGACCGTAACGCGGCGAATTTGACGAACGATCGGGACGAACAACAGAACAACGTGGTTGCGTCGACTGCGAAGCCGAGAATCGGTCAGCCAGGTTGGAGAAGCATTTCGAAAACCTGCGATTGTATCGAGAAAGGTAAAATCAGCCCGGTTTTACGATTAGCTGACCAGGCCAGAGCCGTATCCTCTCCCGATCCTCTTCATAGGCCCGATAACCCCAGAGCCTCGCTACGTTCCGCGACGACCGCTCAGACCCTCAGGTAGGTTTCATTCATCAGCGACTTTTTCTTTTATGATTGTCTTTCTTTTTTTTTTCTTTTTTTTTTAAATTAAATCCTCAAGTCCCTTTCTGTTTGATGATTTGTACGTTCGATCTGTTATTCTCTCCCTGCTCTTTGTTCAAGCTGCAGTAGTCAAGTAGTGCGTGATCTCGATTTCTCGGAATACAAATATTGTTTTATACCGACAATGTATCGTACCGTAGGATGACACAATGCTCTGTTGTTCGAAAAATCAATGTGACTTGTTAAAATTTCTGTCGAGTTGAAAATTGGTTCTTCCTCTTTTTTTTCGTAATTCGTTTTGATTTATACGTTTATATGTTTCATCCACACGTCGGATGTTTTTAATGTATTTGTTTTTTTTTCCTGTTATATTTTTATGTTTCCTCAAAACGATGCTTGAAATTAACGACACTCAACGTCACAGACATTTCAAACGCGCCGATACGGTTTTTGACACGCGACTAATAAAAATTGGACAAACACAACAGACACACTCGCTGCAACGCCTGGCTTATCGTTTTGCTTCGTTACGCGAGTTTCTTGTTAGAGACGCTAAAATTCGACAATTCGAAATTATCGTTCCCGTTTAAAAATTTACGTGTAGTAAAAATTTTCAAAAAGCGACTGTAAACAAACCATGCGCTGCGCTTATTTGTTAACTCGAATCGTGCTATCGTTTCATCGCGAATTTAATGTTGAATAATTTCTCTCTCCCTCTCTCTCTCTCTCTCTCTCTCTCTCTCTCTCTCTCTCATGAGAAAATTCATCAAAGAGCAACTGTATTTGAATTATAACAAAAACGTGCGTTTTGATAAGTGGATTTTTCAACGCTGATTCGAATTGAAATTTCTGAATTTCAGTTTTTATAAATTTTATATATATAACATGTTATATATATATATATATATATAGAAAAGAACGGTGAATGAATATTAACGGAATGCATTCAAGAGACGGGTCAGTTAAAGTGTGTGTAAAGAGTTATGTACGATATAGATAGTTATATAACGAACAAGCAATTGGTCGCTCAAGGTTCTCCTCTTTGTTATGGAAAAGTGCCATAAACGATCCATTTTTAGACGATCTTGAGCTACCAATCAATCTCATCAGGCTATTGAAGATGCATCTCGCCGGACACTTTCACAGCCTGCCTATATTACTTTCGACTTAATCTGCTCTTAACGAGACCTGCGATCAAAACTGATCTAACCTGCTGTCTAATCTCTAACTTTTAACGATTTTCGAAGGAAAATGTTGTGATTCGAGCTGTCAAAGTGTCTGCACACGTGCGAGGTATGCGAGAAAAAGGAGAAGAGGAAAAAAAAAAGCACACAGAGGAAATAGAGAATAGGTGAAAGAAACGAGAAGCGAAAGAGAGGAGGTGGTGTAGCTTTTCTTCCAGTTTGGATGGCTTTGTGAATCCTTGCAGGGGTATTGGCGGAAGTCACCGGAAGTTGCTGGACGGGGCGGGGGGCAAGCTGGCTACGGTCGCCACCAGCCCAGCGGACTCCGAGGAGTCCTCCTTAGGAGTTCCGGAAGTTGCTCCACCGAGCTCCCAGCACCGAAACAGCATAACCCCACCGTCAGTCCATGCTTTCGTCTTAATTCTCTTCTTTTTCCACTTTTTTTTTCTATCGTGTCTTTCTCTCTCTCTCTCTCTCTCTCTCTCTCTCTCTCTCTCTCTCTCTCTCTCTTTCTGTCTCTTTCTTGTTTCCGTCTCTTTTTCACTTTTTTGTTCTTTTGACGCAGTTCGCGGATACGTGGATGCAAATGATGTTCACTCAGAATTGGAGTTTCTCTCCTCGTTTCATTTCACGGCGCGACTGTTAATTGTTGAAACGTTATTTCATGCAATTAGTCAGTGTCATAGAATAGTTTTGGAGTCTTGTCATCGCTAAATAAGCTGTAATGAGCTGTAATAATTCAAAGGCTGTAATAATTCTTCAAACAGAGAGTCATTCTGAATGTTGGTTGAATAAGAAAATATGTAAATGAATTATGCTAATGTTTCCACGTGCCCGTGTAAGGAGCTTCATTCATGATGATATTCTGTCTGTTAATAAATACTAACGTGGAATTGCCATGTAGTTTTGCTAGGATTAAAATACTCTTAAAAAATAAAATGTTGAGGAGAAGGTACAAGCACAAAAAGCCTTGAACACTTGACTAACCCAGACCTGTCCGTAGTTAAGCTTCTAATCTCACAACTGTCGCAACATTCGCAATTCGAAACGTTCACGTTCTACAAAAATTTGGCAATTTTTTGCAAGGACGATAACGAAAAAAGTAAAACGTCGCTTAAATTTGGACAGGGCTGGTTCGATTCGATCGATGTCATGACGATTAGCTTGTTGCATGCGAACCTAGATTCCCAAGCATATATAACATCGTCGGTCATAAAAATTGGAGATCTCGCCGCTTTGATGTACACTTTGTTTCGCTTGCTTTTCGTTCATCAGCTTCGTCCCAAATCGTCTCTATTATTTTTTGTAACGCGTCACCAAAAGCCAGACTTTTGATCGCTTTTGATCTTTGCGTTTATTTCATTAGCGTCATAGCAACAGCAGCTGTCTGGTGTTCCTTGATCTTTGTATCGAACGTAACGATGTGTTTTGCACGTGGTGTGCGGTGAAAATTAAACATTTTCAATGATTCTGTAATGAAGGAGGAGCGCTGGCCCGGAATCTGCCATCTTATGAAAGGCACTGTGCGGAGAGAATCCAAGGATTCCAAATTTCTTGCAATCAATTCATAAATATTTATCAAATTTAATTTCGATATTTGTCAAGGTTGAATAGAATCTCCTTAATTTTAATTTCTAAACGACGAGACTCTCGTTCGACGCTTATTTTCCATAGAAATGTTTAGAAATGTTTACGAGGAAAAAGAAAAAAGACAGAAGAAGAAGCGGTGTTCCGCGCCAGTGCTCGAAAAAGCAGAGATTCCAACAAGGAAATACGAGAGAATAATAGTACGTCGTTATCGTTGGCTCGTCTTTTGCGTAGAAATCCTTCCGGTGGCTCGGGTTTGAGCGAGACGGGATCTCTGGATCGGGCGAAAGCCGCGCTGGAGCGCAGGAAAAAGGCCGAGGATGGCACGGGAAATCCGATCTTGTGCAGGGTTGAAGTGACCAGGCCAAACCCGGATTCTCTGATCGACGAACTGATCAAAGCAACAAATTTGGAGCAAACCGATCTTGAGAGCTCTGAAAGTACGTTGTTCTTGTACAGTTGTTTCAATCGTTCGTTCTTTTTCTTCTTTCTCTCTCTTTTGTTTTTTTTTTTTTTTTTATCGTGCTATACTTGAAATGAAATAAACGACATATCACGAACAGTCAATTAAACTAGTAATTACTTTAACTAGCAAGGAACGTAATTATCAGTTTATCTAGATAATGATAGCTATTTCGTTATAATGATAGATAATGACAACATTTCTAATTATTGGCCTTTAATCATATCTAATTAACAGCGACTGGACTTCAGCTATTCATCGCGAAAGACGGGACAACCGCGCTTGGCAGCCACGAAATCAAAAGCCAGATGCCCGCGGGTGTGTTCAAGCAGGTGGTGATGGAGGAGAATAATAGGTAACACGAAGCTGTCACGACGAGAAGACAGTACGCAAGACAGACCAGCGCCACGTTCTCGTTGGCCCTGGTGCCAGAGCTCGTCTACGAGGCCTACGAGCCCCGGTAGTTTGCGAGAACAACGACACTGGACGAGGGAATCGTCGAGAAGACGGTGAAAAACACGGCGAGGATAAACGAACGGCCAATGCGCCTCGACCTCCTACCTAAATTGTTCATTTGAGTTGCATAACTGTCCTTCCGGCGTTCGGTGCTTTACGCTTCTCGTACGCAAAACCGAATCGATCATTGTCATTTACGCTCAAACGTTGCTAAATTTTTCTTTTTTGATATATCGAACGTTGTTCGACGCAACAGTCTTCGTTGAACCGCGGCGCAGCTCGCGAATTTAACAAATTGTAAGGGGAGTGGGGCGGGGAGGGCCGCTGGAGATCGTTCGATCTCCAGAGAAATCGACGCCGTGGTCCGTAGTAATTAGACGCAATACACGCACCGAAACGCTTCGAGCGAAGGGAGTTGCTTCGTTGATCGAAACCGACAAGGGGTGCACACTAATTCAACCACGAAACCGCGTATTTTCTTCCGCGAAGTCGAAGCACAATACAAAATCATTTCTTCTTCTTCTTCTTCTTCTTTTTTTTTTTCTTTTTTTATTATTGTTACTTTTTTTTCTCGTCGACCGTGCTTCAGGAACAAATCAGGAGGCATTGTTTATAAATCACGAAAAAGAAAAAGTTTTGACCAGAGATTACATGTTACAAAAGCGCGCGCGCGCGAGAGAGAGAGAGAAAGGGAGAGAGAGAGAGAGAGAGAGAGAGAGAGAGAGAGAGAGAGAGATGACGAAGCGCGATCGGCGCTCAGTGTATCATTGATCGTTTCATGTTAAACAACATCGAACGATGTACATGTGTGCATCAACGCTTCTTCTTTTCTACCTGTGTTCACGGTTCTTCTGTTGTCCGTGTGAACGACTACTATGCAGTTACTATAAAATGGACGGAGACACGTTCGTTCGTCTCGATCCTCGAATGGAGTCGACGTCGGACGAACGTTCGACAAACGAGATAAAGCAGAGGTGAGACGAGTCTCGAGCGCGCTCTAACGTACAAAAAAAATTGTTTCAAACGATCCGTTTCGACTGTGCTTTTCCTTCTCGTCCTGTTTTGCTATCGTTTGTGGTACAAGCGTTTGATACACGCGTACTACTCGTGTATATAGCGTTCTATTGTTCGTTCGATTGTTCAGTTAGTTCACCCGGACCGACCCGGACTCGTTTCAAATGTCTCCGTCGGCGTTTCGATAATGTATTTATTTTTATTCTTCGATTTATAACTTCACTTTATAGTATTTCCGTTTAATATATTGTCGCGAACTGAATTTTATCAGGATCCTCTGTATTATTAGCCTTTACGCTGGCTCCTTTTTTTCGTTTCCGTGATCGTTTGTGTATGTGTGCGTATACATGTGTGTGTGTGTGTGTGTGTGTGTGTGTGTGTGTGTGTGTGTGTGTGTGTGTGTGTGTGTGTGTGTGTGTGTGTGTGTGTGTGTGTGTGTGTGTGTGTGTGTGTGTGTGTGTGTGTGTGTGTGAGAGAGAGAGTGTCATACTTTTGGATACAGATCGAATTGCTGTTTCCACCTGTGAGAGAAAGCTCCGTTTTGCGAGATCGAATCGGTGAAACAAGATTCACCAAGTGCCACATTATTTAATTTTTCGAGGCTGGACATTTTTCCGTGATATTACTCTAATTGTCGCATTCTCGCCCTCGTACCCTTTCCACTATTTCCGTTAACCCAGAAACACGAAGAGAAGAAAAGGGAAAAGACGAAAGGAAGGAAGACAAAAAACGAGAAACAGAAAAACTCGTCTTCAATTTTTCGGTTTTCTGGCGGTCGAACTTCTCGAAAAGCCGCTTCGCCTTGGATTTTCATGAGATTGGATTTTTGATCGCTTTATCGTGATATATGAAAAAAGGAATGGTGTGATTCATCAACTTCTTTTCATAAATGTTGTATCGGAATTTTTTTTAATTATCTGATTCTAATACACAGAACAAAGAAGGCAACTGCAAATTACGAGCAAAAGATGGAAATTACGTTCGATTTTCATCCGGCCATTGTAAAAAGCAGCCGGCAACTGACACTTCAATATATTCCTCCAAATGAGACATTCACGCATCGGTTTACTTCGAGTCGCTAAAATCAAGAGTGAAGGTTATTCAAATGAATTTCCAAGATATGTGCAAAAAAACTTGCATGATTGCAGTCATAGTAAATTCTGCTGACATATCATTGTGCGTCAGCGACTTTTTGTTCGCAGTTTATAGTATACTAAAGTAAAGTGAAATTAGATTAGAAACCTAATCCAATCTATAAAGAATAAATAGCTTGTCGATAAATTAAATTCTATTTTATTTCGCGTTGAATTTTTTTTTTTCTTTTTTTTAATTTTTCCATTGTTTGTAACGAAACGATTAAAAGAGGGATCCGACCAAAATCCAAGGTGGAGCGGTATTTTGACAAGTTAACCTTCTGTTGCAATCGGCGATCGTGTTAGTGATTCGTTGTATATAGAATGGTAGTAACTGTTACGTAGGTAAATGGCTGGTGTTGTATATATTCGTTCTCTCCTTCAATTACTCAAATTACCTGTAATTGCTAGCGTATCGGACAGCGCCGACGAAAGTTCATGTCGCACGTCACCTGCGAATGAAAATGACAAAAAAAGCGAGAGGACGATAACTGTTCTGTGTATATAAGCGTGCCTGAATATGCTGAGTGTGAATGAGATTCGTAAAGAAAAAGAGAGAGAGAGAGAGAGAGAGAGAGAGAGAGAGAGAGAGAGAAAACAGGAAAAATAAACTTCCAGTGATACAAGGGCGAACGAACAAACAGTCAAAAGAATAACCACACGATGATATGAAGAAGAATATGAATATGGAGAAGAATGCAAACGTTGCTTTTTACTCTTCGACGTCTGCGACCTGCGACCTGTCCTCTATTCTGCAAATACTTAACAAATTGAAACAAAACGTCAAAAATAATGATCGAGACAAACGCGAAGCTAGCAATCGTGTGCGCAAAAACCAAAAATCTTCGCTCCGGTAAAAAAAAAAGTCTATCCTCTTTGTTTCAGGTCTCTGTTTTATACAAGCTTCAGGCTTCGGACTTATTTAATAATAATTTAATAATTCTCATCCTTTAATTCTGTTTAAACTCCATCATTCGCAACCATTTTGAAATTGTAAACCTGTGAATTATTTTTGGTTCTGTCGAATGTCGAATGGCAATATTTTACGAGCGTTACAGAGCAAGTGCGCTGGTGCATCACTTAATAGTTCGCGACCCATATTTGTCGATTAAACCTCGAACAACACTAGGTACAAAAAATTATACAACTAAGTGACATCGAATCGTCGTTTCGGCGAATGAAATTAGTAATTGAGCCTTTGTGACTCTATCGTTTATACTCTTCTATTTTTTTTTTTTTTTTTTCTTCTCGTTATCACAGAATTCTCCCAGAATTGCTTGTTTAATTTTCATGTGATTTACATCGTGCTGATCCTGAGTTTCGCGTCAAGGTAGCCAGTTTTACTTTTCGCGAGAGAGAGGAACAGACAAGTCATCGTTCGCTATTTTCTTCAACGTACGTCGATGTGTAACAAAAATTTTTATTTAAAACGACGTACCCCTTTCGATGACTTTGCAATTCCTATAATCGTACGCATATCCCGATCGACACACGTCCCTCTGCCGTTCTTCCTGCCTATATACTTTTTCGTATATTCGGTTGTTGATTTATTTAATTTATTCCTTCAAATGAAAATCCTGCCACGACCGTACGAAATGAAAAGGAACGTCGTTCACCTCGAAATTGTGCGACTCGTTTGTTCTCTCGTGTCGTTGACAAAAGTGTGTCGAGGTCTAATTGTAAATCATGTTGGAATTAGTTTTGCATAGGAACGCGTGTCTGTAACGTGTTTCATTAGCTCGGTATCAGATTTTGTAACGCTACATTGGTCGTCATGTTTCAAGAAATATGTAAATCGTGAAAAGGATAAACGTTCGTTTCTCAATCTGTCGAAATATTAACACTTCAGGGTAAAAGGCGTGTCTCTTACGTATTAAATCGCATGACCGATGAACAATCGGTATTCGCGGTTTAAAAGACAAATTACATTCCTTCGTTTCTTTCTTTATATTCTTTCCTATTCCCCTTTGATCGTCTTGTTTCCTTTTTCGTGTTTTTTTTATTTAAATGTCTTTTGTTTTTTAAGAGTCGACTCGACAAAACACTCGGCAGACACTAACGTTGTGATATTTTGTAATATTGTAACGATTACTCGTTATCGCCTCTGTATTACGAATGGTATACACCCGCTCCCCGATTTACGCGATCTTTTTCTTCTTTTTCTTCTTTTTCATTATTGGTACTTACTCTTTGCACGTACAATAGGTTCAGCAAAGTATCAAGAATACTTACTAACGTACAATTCTCATTCATACATCTTTTTTTTTTTTATGAAAATGTGTAAAATAAATGTTTTCATAATTTATTTCGAACTCCTTTTACACGATATACAAATAAACCACATGAAGCGGATAATTCGCGTAAATCGAAGAACCGGGTGCATTACACGAATGATACTACTTTTTAATTAATAAACTGGCTTCTAAAACGCCGTGAAAAATGCGGTTCTCCGGCGGCTTGTAAGGTCCGTTCATTTTTTTCTTCTCTTTTTTTTCTTTTTTCTTTTTTTTTTTTTGTTTCTTATTTATAATTGTTGACGTTTTGTCTGATTCTTACTTTGTGAGATGGATACGAAACTATCATGTGCTGATAATAATACTTTGAAAATCAGAAGGTATCGACGTTCTTTCTTCCAGGCCATTTTCTCCTTTCGTCATTTTTTCTTCTATTCTACAGTACGCGCACCGTCGAGATAATTCTGGAGTATTATAAAATAACCAAACTATGCAACGACGCGAAACAATGAAATCGACGGCTGGCGAACGCACGAATCAAGCAACGATTAACGAGTTATTAAATTATTTTCATACTAGAAAAGCGTTGAAAGGTTGCGTGTAATTAACTACGTTTCCCAATTTCATTAAAGCGCCCGAAGGTATAGAGATTTTGAAATTTATTATCGTCTTTGACTAGAAATTTCAAAAATGTGAGGTTCGACAACGATGACAAAAGAAGATGAGAGAGGTTGGACGTTCTGTTACTCGAGGTTCAAAGTAATTTTAACGCTAGAACTACCAAAGTAATGCATCTCGATTAATTTCAATGTATTTTTCGTAAAATGTACAAATGGAAGTTTGTGTCTTTTACGGTATTACTTTATACGGTACAAGTTTCGTGCATATCTTCGGTAGTCGGTAGTTGTAGCGTTAAATCTCAACGTCTACATTTCAGTCTGTATTGTTCTCTCGGTAACGCAAGGTTCCTATATATATATATATATTACACGCGTGTAGCGTGAGAAGTAGATAAAATGAAATTTGGAGCCGGTGTTCGTGTCACGACGGCTCATCAATGAACGTATTGGAGAAAAGTTGATCTACGCGAACCAGGAAGAGGAAAACTGCCTACTTTCTCTACTGCGGACAGGTCCACAGCTCTCTGACTCAACATCCGTTTGTACACACGTGTTTTATCCCGAATGTTATGCGAGCGCTTTCACGACGTAATTCGCTGTTACGTCTAAATGAAAACGAACGTAGATCCGTACCGTAGATCGGACGTAATAGGATGCAACATGGCAACAGAAATGATATATGTAACGAGTTACATGTTACTCGCGAAAGGCTCGCTCGTCATTTTCCTCGATTTTTCTACAGATTTATTCATTTCCTATTCTCCAATAATTCTAATTAAATAATCTTACATAAATGACGTAAAAGAGTTAATTATCATTGATCACTATTGATTACTAATTGATTATCACCGATTAGTTTAATTCAGTTGTGTGAAAAAAAACCGTTCAACATGCACGTGTTAAAAGCAATAACGTCAAGACTCGAACGTTATTTTTGTATCGGCGTGATTATAAGTTTCGATAAAAAATTGTTATCTTTCGGCGTAATTTCCATTTTACATTACATATATATATAATGTGTTGATACGTTGATGGCAGAATAGAAAGATTTATCCTCTGCATCAATTGTAATCAATGTATATCATTGGTATATGAAAATTTGGCAAAAATTGTAAATTAAATTACAATTCAATTAATCAATTAATCTTCCAATTCGAAAGGAGAAATTTTATTTTCCTAGCTTCACGTATAAAACATATGCAACTCATTCGTTCGAATCCTTTGTACGAACTCCATTTATTTGATCAGATTTTAGTCAATACTCGATCAACTGAATCGTGCCGAGTCATTTTTTCCTCGAAAAATGAACATTAATCTTGAATTTGTACACTTGATTACACAACCTTTTATTATATTAACCCCTTAACCTATGGATACGTGTGAGACTCGTAGTCTTGTATTCGGGCCAAAACGTATTAATACGGGCCTAGCCCGTAGTACATCGTTCGGGCCAAATGTAAATATTACGGGCATGGCCCCTGGTCCAATGATCGGGCCAAATGTAAATATCACGGGCATAGCCCGTCGTGCAACGGTCGCGGCTCGTGATAGATTCTTATTATCTCTTTGTATCATAATCAGTCATAATATGTTATTCTTGGTCACGTTCGCACGTTGAAATATATTTTCTTAAATATTAGAGAAGTATCCCCACAAGATGTTTTCAAAAAGAAGATTTTGTGATGAGAACAGTGAGAGTTATGTTGATACTTTTGCTACCGAAAGTGACAATAGTGACATTATACGTTCTGTGCGAAAAAAATGCAAGCGATTAGTTATTAATGATATTTCTGACGAAGATCAATTACCAGAGCCCTGGATTTGGATAGAAATAAGAAAAATCTGGAACGATACGATGATTCCTGGCATAAAAATTTTCGTACGGAGATATACCAGAGAGACTGCACGTGAAACATTGGGCTCATTTTCCTAAACATATTGACCCAACAGCATCAAAATTAAGGCCATCAAGACCTTGTAAAGTTTGCACGAAAAATAAAAATCGTAAAGTGAAACAACGTGGGAGTGCAAGAGGTGCAAAGTTCCATTACATGTACCAGTATATTTTGAACGATATCATACCATAGAAGATTATTAATTTTTTGTTATTGATTTTTTTATGCTAATTACGTGAACTGCTAATTTATTCAAGAATTGCAGATAAATGTTATTGATTTATGTTATATTTTAGTGATTGATAATAAACCTTTTGTGGTATATCTACCACAATTATTACATATCAGGTTGTAATTATTTATCAAATATTCTACAAAATTAAACCAGTTGTATCTTACACATGTATTTACAGTAGCTCGAAAGTATTCGAGCGCTTCCAATCTACATCGTTAATAAAACGCACACCTTAAATTTAAGTTTTCAAAATAAGATTGTACGTAAAGTCACATAGGAGTCTCGAGAATGCTTTGTAATCCTGTATATGTGGTCAGATTTTTTTGTAATTTTAATTATACATTCTCGAGACTTCTATGTGACTTTACGTACAATTTTATTTTGAAAACTTAAACTTAACGTATGTATTTTATTTGTTAACGATGTATTGGGTTGGCAACTAAGTCATTGCCGATTTCAAATAAGAAGGAAAATTCAGAATTTTTGTTAAAAAATATAACTTTATTCAATTAGATATTGCCCGTTCTTGTCGATGACCTTTTTCCATCGTTCTGGCAGTGTAAAAATTCCCCGTTCGTAAAATGTCTGGTCTTTGCTATTAAAAAACTGAATTAGGTGTGATTTGACATCATCCGGGTTATTAAAAATTTTACCATTTAAAGAGTTTTGCAAGGCTTCATCTCCATATACGGCACATAACTTCTTTTGTGCTTGCGATGCGTTCTTGCCTTTTCGGAAATAATACAATAAAATGTGTCGGAAGTGCACGTCCTGTTTTTCCATTTTTAAATTGGGATAAAAACAAAACTAAAGAACTAATCGATATAATTTTTTTACTAATTAAAAGTACAAGTCCACACAGTAAGAAAAAAATATAGGTTAGATGCTCTGACCACGTTAACAAAACGAAAAAAAGTGTAGAGTGAATCTCTATCGACAAAAGCGACAATGACTTAGTTGCCAACCCAATAGATTGGAAGCGTTCGAATACTTTCGAGAGCTACTGTACGTTCCGTAAGTCGTGCGCGTTTAGTGCAACTTAGGACCGACTTGCCGAGGCGTCAAGTGGCCCGAAGGCTGCGCGATCCTGTTTACGTTTTGGGCCCAGACTGTTGGAACGCAGCGTGTAGGTTAAGGGGTTAATCATGCTAATCAGATGCTTTTTTTTGTCGAATATTATTACTAATCCAACTATCTAACGATCTTTTACGTAAATACGTTAGTGCTTGTAACAATGTGTTAAATACCCACACAGCAGTAATTTCTCTCGAAACTTCAACGTTCATCGAAAATACTTTTTCCCTTTTTTTATTTATCAGTGAGTTGCTTGTTCGTGAATATTTCATTTGAAAGAAGATACGACGCGTATCATTCCAACTTATCATTCCAATTAATAATCACAAACACTGACGTTGCGTTCAATGTACATATGTGCCGAGCATTGCCAATAATGATCAGTAATGACAAAATAAACAGTTCTATCGTTCAAGTAGACAGTAGCCGACGAAAATGTTCGTATTTTAAATTTCATTTTTCCTTATCCTTGGAATATTCCTTATTTTACAAACAAACGACACAACCAGATTTCAGCAAACCCATAAAAAAAAAGTCATAAAAAGAGAATGACTCTTTTAAATTTACCAAAAAAATGATTTTTTTAATTTTACGCAACAAAGAGATTTATTTCTTAATACCATTGTCAAGTATAATTCATTTGAATATTAATTTGAGTATCATTTCTGTCTCTTGCGACAATTGACTGTTGTTTTAATTTGAAATGTTCGTGGAAATTAATTCGATTTTAAATACAATTTTCCTTAATGGCTTTAATGGTATTTTCTGAAATAACCGTGATATTTTTATTCGCTCGATCGGTATACACATATTAACGGTAGACGTAGATTTTCTATCGCTTGTTTGAAAAACACGGATATTTGTTGTCAAGATTAATATTCATTTTTGTTTCAAACAAAAGCACAATATCATTTATTTCGATTATTCGTATTTAAATTACAATGATTTGCATTAAGAGTAAGTTCGAAACTAATTTTCAAATTCTCGAATACGAATCTCTGTAAAGTTTCGAAACACTCGAAACTTTCGAAGCTTGAAATGCCGATTTTATCTTGTAAAAGGAATTCGTTATTTTAAGAACGCTTCGATGCGTAAATCTTTATTTGTCACAGTTGGACAAACAAAAACGTAACAAACCACACAAAAATATCTAATTCAGATTCTTGTTTACGAACATCAACGTGAGAAATCTTCCAACCCTGAAAGTTCTTCAGAGTGTACCGTTGATGGTGATGTAACAAGATATTCTTTTTAATTTCAATATTTTACAACATCTCAGAATTATGATCGACCGCGTATCTTCTTATATCCTTAAAAGTAAAAACCGGTTGCCAAACGTTTGTGAAGCATCTCGCATTAAATATTCAAAGATACACATGAAACCAAACTGTCTTCATTCTTCATTCACGCTGCAAACGATTCTTTATTCATTTGTTTTCTTATTATCTAAGTTATCGAGAGTTTCGAATCAAGAAAAAAAGTACAAGTCCGGGTTCTTGAAAATCGAAACTTTTCTTTGGATTTCGAAGGGTTTCGTAACAACCCAACCCTAATTTATACGTATTAAATATGTGTGTGTACAAAGTGGTCATCATCCAAATATCTCCGCTATTTTTTGCTGTACTCGAGAAAGAACCTCTCAACACAAAGTTGCACTATTTTAAGAAGCAAACTCAGTGCTGGAAATATTCTTTTTCAATGATCATTTATTTATGAGGTTTTAAGATCATTGTTGTTCTTTTTGTAATTAATCTATATTCACTTTTAGATATTTTTGTATAGATACGATGTACTATTATGATCATTATTAAGATGCACACATTTAAATGTAATTTATACTTTTGAGCTTCACGCGTGATCTCATGGCGTGATTTTATAACGCGCTATCTGTCGCGCTTGTGTTACGCTGCTAATTTATCAAACGTTCAAATTAATGGATAATTCATCACAAGCGAATAATGCAGCAAATCGCTTTACTTAAGTTTTTACTTTAGTAACATTCATTCAGGCGTTACGTAAAAGCTAGAATTGCGCAGAATGTAAGATCAAGGAGAAATGTATATCGTTTTGTAGTGCGAATCAGTGTGCGATAATATATTAAAATATATTAAAATATATTAAAGTTCAGAAAATCTACATTTAAGCGCAAATATTACCTAATATCTTAAAAACAATAAATGATCAGACCGAAATGGTTTTGTGGCTCGTTGAATTCGTTTTTACAAAAATAAACATGGATTAATTACAAGAAAAATAACAATATCCTTGAGATCTCGTGAATGAATGATTATTGGAAAAAAAGATTATTTCCAGCATTACGTTTGCTGCTCTTAAAGTGTGTGCAGTGCAACCTTTGTCCTTAGCGAAACTTAGCGGAGATATTTGGATGATCCCATTTACGTATTAAATACGTATTAAAGGCCTAGTATTAACTGAGTTCTAATATTAACTTATAAGGGAAATTAAGGCATCTGGAAATTCCAAAAATAAAAATAGAACTTTGTGCGTGAGTCGATTTTGAAACCGAATTTATGTCGAAATATTGTATACGAATAATTCATGCACAACGCAAACTTTTATTTTATCACTGAAAGTGATTTTAGCGAGGGTAACCCAGAAAGTCGGACCTCTTCAGGTGCAACGCTAATGCAACGAAAATTAGCGATTGGTTGATTTGGGTCACGTGACTCGTGAGGGGGTGTGAGGTAGACCTCGAGTAGGAGTGGCATTGTCTGGTACTACTGAGCGATCGCGCTGTAATTTGTTTTGTATCGATTCAAATGTTTGCGTATCAATAAAATTTTATGGCAAAAAAGTTGTCTTCATTTCTTAGTCACAGAACAATTGCTTCTGGGCCTTCCAGCGAGACGAATCGTACTGGGGTACAAGTCGTGTAGTTTTTTTTCTATTTCTTTGACTTAATTGCATAAATTTATATGCATTTTTATACATTGACACACGCATGATACACGCTAGGAAGATTTCTTCTCAAGAATTCTATTTTATTTGAATATGATCGCTGAACTATTCCGTTCGCGTTTATCACCCACACATTGCTCCATGTTTTGATCTGTATATATATATAAATTATCTTCGTAACTGTTCGTTGTTCGAGATGACGATTCAAGTTTGCTTCAAAGAGGCAATGATTTGGCGTTATTTCTTGCAGGCAGACGCGTGCAAGATAAAAAAAAGATTTAAAGCTTGATGCCGATTTTCAATTAAATTAATGCAATAAATCGTTAAATATATTGAATGTAAAGATATTCAAAGAATTATTATCAACATCAACAAAAACTGCTTCATAAATGCAAATGTGATGCAAACCTGTCTTTGCAAGTTGACATGCTCGAATCGTTCTCGATGCTCGGCTCGCGTTTAGGAATCGACGCACGTTCTCAAACATTTCTTCCGTATCTCGCATTGCGCAGCACAAAGACTTCATTGTCTCAAAGAGATTCACTCGAGAGAATGATGAAAGTTGATTTTTTTTCAAAGGGCTCGTATCGGTTAGACAATTTTTCACCCCTTTCGGCGAATACTGGCAATGAAAGCTCGCATGTGCGTCCTCGGCGCAGACTTTGATGATTTTCAAATATTCCGAACAATTTCTTCCTATCGACGAGAACTTCAAACTCTCGTAATTTCCAAGACTAGATTCGCAAAAAACTGTTTTCCTCGGTTATTATCTACTTCCACTCTCTTGTGCGTCTGTGATGGAGCAATTAATACATAGATATTACTACTACTTCGCCTAAGCAACGAGGTAAAGCTGTATTTTGTACAAGTTCACCTTATTCCAACTAACCGCCTTCACGTTCGTTTTAATAAATAATTGCATTATTAACGAATAAATTAACGACAAATGAGATGGAAATGTGTGTGATTGAATTGAAGTGATTTAGAAACCTTACGTTACACAAAACGTCGACCATATATATAATAAAATCATTCGCTTCCAACGAAACAGGAATAAAAATCCTAATCGTTCCTCCAGTACGCTAGCAATCTCCTTTCAAAATACCAGAAACGCGCAAAGTTCCTCGCCTGTTTTTCGACCTTGGCTCCTAGACCATCATTTGTTACTCTTCCTTTGACGAGTCAGCAGCGCAGACTGATGATTTTCAAATATTTGAAACAACTTTTTCCTGTCGCGAAAACTTCAGACTCTCACATTCGCAAGAAATTGTCGATAGAAAATACGATAGAAAATCTGGCCGCCTAAACCGACTGCCTCTCCTTCGGACAAGGGAAGAACAGCTGCAAACGCGAATCGTCGAGAATTGCAGAAAGGAACGAATATTTAGAGAAGAAAATAAGAAAAAAGGAAACAAAAAAGATTGATTGACACAGTCGGGCTAATTTGAATAAATAAATGTTTGAATAAAAAAATAGTCGAGATCGTGTTTGTTGCATATTGATCATCTTAATTTCATATTCAGATCAAAGGCCAGCATTTTATACGTTGTGCTTATACGCACGTGTGACGCTTTCATGGCAAATTGTGTGAAATAAATGAAAGAACGATGGAATGAAAACGTTGTATTTGTATTTTATACAATACGTTAATTAAATATTCACGATAAAATGACATTATCGTGCACGTCTATTTAGACGTTCAAAAGATCGATTCCAACTTGCAGACGTTGACAGAAAATTTATTCGTAATTACGACGTAACTAAACGACTCTGACAAATATGACATTAAACTTGCAAGTAATCAGAATATATTTGTGTCATTTCCAACGTGTTCGCAGCATACAATGTGAAAATTTTTTTACACGATTTTTTACAGTATTGCGCGCACACAATTTTTTTGTACTTTCATTCTCCAACGTGTTTCAATGCATTTCTCCGTTTTGTGATTTCTGGCAAAAAGCACGAGGGAACAGTATCAAATAGAATTTTCCTGCCCAAGGAAAACTTTATTTTCATTTTCGAAAAAAAATCGCGCACGTGTCTAACTCTAAACACGAGATCGTTCCATATAGCACGTCTCATACATATTCTAATAAATTGAAAACGATGTAGAGTAAAAACGTGCTTCGTCTTCGAAAAAACTCTAATTACGATATTTATTAAATTCACACTTCACGGGTCAATTTTTAGTAAAGGTCGAACATAGTGAAGGTCGGTTTTTTTTTTGTTTTCGACGAAGTCTTCGACGGAAAAATTTTCTTCGCGTTTCTTTCTTAGTTTCTTAAGAAGAATCCTCCCGTGTTTACTCGTACGTAACTTTCAACAATACACACTCGCAATTACACGTCTAAAAGGCACTTTGTCCATAATTGTTATCGTGCAGAATACCGAATCGAGAGGAAACGTGGGAAAAAATTGCGACAAGAAAGAGTCGTTCTTTGATAAAATATGCATGGACGAAAGAAATGAAAAAAAAAAAAAAAAAAAAAAGAAGAAAAGAATGGAAAAGTATCGGATCAAAGAAATTTTTCAAAAAAGCTCGAAGATAATCGACGACTATCGAGGAATTTCGACGATGTTAAAGAGCGCGACGATCTTGACACTTTAAAGACAACACGGTCTTGTTAATCAAACAGAACGCATCGGCAACTAATTCTTTATGCCTGTTTCAACATTTAATTGGCCGAGGACAAAGGCTCTCTCGTCGAACGAGCGGATCGCCCGAATGAAAAAGAAACTCTGCACTCGCTTTTTCCGTGTCGGGTTCAAAAGAAAGAAAAAAAAAGGAAAAAAATTTTCACACGTGTAATTTCGTTCGCGGCGAAATTCGACGAAGTCGAACGGCAAGTCGACGGAGACCCTTTTTACCTAATCGCGTCAATGAATTAAGAATGCTAATTACGAGCGATCGTAAAGCCGGTTAGAAGGAACGTTAAACGCGCCGCAGCGGCCTAGTGAAAGTTTTCGACTACCGCGGTATCTGTATCCGTTGCACCTCGACGATCGGTAAAATAGAAAAAAAAAAAAAAAAAAACAGCGAGAGCGACAGTTCGTATCGCGTATTTGATATTCTTCTTTCGTATTACGTATTCTTTTTTTCTTCGGTTAAATCGGAGTGAAAAGTCAGGTCGTATCGGGTTCAAACGAAAGATTCGACAAAGAAACGAATGCACGATAGATAATTAAAAAAAGAGAGAGAGAAAAAATGTGGCCATTTTTAATAACGTAATAATTAATTTGAATTTGCGCAAAATTGCGTAAAAGTGATATTTGAAACGATAGTTGCTCGGCCACCCCGAGAATAATAACCGAGTGAAAAAGTGGTGGGGTGTCGTGGTGTGACTTCAAAGCCAACAATGACGCCGCAGGCAAGGACGGCTTGCTTTCCATTTCGAATCTGTCGGATTACTCCTAAACGACAGTCCTTTCCCGATCGTCGATCTCAATAGTCGATGCTCTCGTGTAAATATATCGTGTGGTCCTAACTCGATACGGATTGTCTCGTCGCAATCGTCTGAAGAATAGCTTCGTTCAAAGTCACAGCGCCCACTGTGTTGCCCCACGCACGGTATATTATTCAGCAGTGTCGCAACACTCGATTTGGGCAGTGAATTTTAAATTTTCATTCAATAATAGACGTTTCGATCTTGAGACATGAAGTGCGGAAAGATACGGTTGTTCTTATCATTGTTGTTAACTATTTCTTTTTACCCGTCGACTCGAGGAACCACGGAAACCATGAGGCAGACGTTCCCAGTGTACGCGCTTATGGAAAACATCGATCTTCTGAATTCGAGCAGATGCCGGACAGAGATGGAAGAGTTTCGCAACGGGGTGGATAACAAGATACTTTGGAGTCTGAGAGGTTAATAGAACTTTTGACACCGTCTTGACGAGTCCCGTTCTGTCACTCGATAACGATCGAAAAAAAAAGAAAAAAAAAAAAAAAAAACTAAACGAAATACTTAAGCGAACGCGAATCGAACTACACCCGATGAATTATGTTTGCATCGTGTTTGCGGTTTCCGTGTTTCGTAACGCGTCGTTTTGCATGTGAAAACTTTACACGGCGAAAAATTCGATTTCGATGACAATAAAAACCAATTCTTACGCAACCGCGTGAATTTTCTCTTCTTTTCTTTTTTTTTTTTTTTTTTTTTTTGGAAACGACGATCTACGCGTCGGCGATTGTAGATTTATAGACGCGTCACTTTTCGCCGAGTCAACCCCCCGCAACTTCGTTACGCAACTAACAGTTTCTTTTTTTCCCTACGTAACGAACGCGAATTGTACCTCGTATGTTTCTCAAGTGCTGAACAACAACGGAGTGCCATCACCGGGGTTCGTCAACGGGAACAATTTCTGGCTGGGAGATGGTCCAAATTGCAAGCTCATATCTGAGAATCACACTCTGGCGTTCTCGAAAGAGATACTAAAGAACAACTCGATATACCGAAATCCGAAAGAGGAGTTTCCACCTTTCAAGGTGCATTACTTTATTGCCCGTATACGGCACAACAGCACTCTGCAGTATCACACGGAAGTAACGCAGGAGGAGGTAAGTATTTGTACAGTGGAAGTAAAGCTTAGTTTAAAAAGCTCTTGTCGGTTATTGGTAGCAATTCGTAGGAATTGCAATCAGTAGTGTGGCCGATTTAAAATTGTACACGTACGCGTAACATATTTGCATGCCGGTGTGACGAAGATCTGAGAGATCGCACGTTTCCTTAGAATTTGATCACGCTCGGATTTTGTCTGCCGGCGTCCTGCACCAATCACGATATAGCCACGATGCTGGAAAGAGTGTTGAACGACAGGAAACTTTTGGTCGGAGAACTTTTCTCCGCAAATTTCGAGCTAGTCGAAGTCACCGATTTGGTGGACGATCATCAATGGCTTCTCTCTGCGAAGATAATCTTCATCATGTACGTAAATTTCTAACGCGCAATTGAAAACGCTGCGTGGAATCATTAAAACGTCAATTGCAGGGGGTTTTTCGTACTGTTTGGCGGTCTTGTGATAGTGGCCTCGATGTACGACGTTCTCGTCCATGAAAAACGCTCGAGGAGCAAGAAGGAAATCTTCAGCTTCGAAAATAACAACACGAACAGTGTCAAACTCCGAGATACGCACGCCGATGGTATTAAGTATTATTTAATACGTTCATAATTGCGCTTGAGTGTTGCCAATTTCAACGATCCTTGTCGCTTTGAACCTTCCTTTTAATCTGTGTAACGTGTGATTAACTTCGAACAGAACTGAAGAACGAGATAGAAGATAAATGCGAAACCGACCAAGAAGAATCGGTGTCCCCGCAAACGAAGTCGCAGAGCAACATCACGCAGTATCTTCTCTGTTTCTCGTTCGTCACGAACACGCGACAGATATTTAAAGGAAAGGAAAACGCAGACGTGCGTATATTCCACGGTATAAAAGTGTTGGGAAATCTATGGATTATTCTGGCCCACGCAATCTACTACACGACTCATATCACAGGTAGGACGTGAAGTTAATTCGTTAATTTCCGATTTTTGATTTCTTCCTTCTCTTTTAATAAAACGAATCGTGTTACACAGCGAATAACACGGTCAGTTACGCACTAAGCGACACTGTAGCGGCACAAATTATAGCCAACGCGGTGTTTTCCGTTGACACGTATTTCTTTCTAAGTGGGTTCCTATTGATGTATGTATTTTTGAAGGGACAATCGAAAGATAAGAAAGTCCCGACTCTGACAATAAAGATAAAACAATATATTGAAATGTTCGTCAAACGATACATTAGGTATAGTATATGGTACCTCAACGCTTATTTAATTCTGTCGGCGAGATATACGTGTGCAAATGATAATATTTTTCTCTGTCGACTTTTTTTTAAAGGCTCACGCCTGCGTATTTCTTTGTTATATTGTTGGCGATATTCTATTTCACATGGCACGATCAAGTCTCGATAGTCTTTCCCAGGGAACGACTAAACGTTGTATGCTCGAAATATTGGTGGGCCAATATGCTTTATATCAATAACTTGTACCACTGGGACGATATAGTACGTATCATTTTATTAAATAATTACATTGTTAAAGAAAGAAAACGTTTCACAGGGAAAGGTAATGTTTTCAGTGTCTCAGCTGGAGTTGGTACCTGCCCAATGACATGCAGTTTTTCTTGTTCGGCAGTTTTCTCCTTCTTTTATCGGACACGTAAGTTTACAATTTGGCCATTTCAACGCCAGTTCAACGTGTCTGGCTTTATCTCGTCGCTAAATTCAATCGGTTATTTCAGGCATTACAATACCGCTGTAAGCTTAGGCGGCGTTACGATACTTTCATCGTTGGGATCACTCCTTTACTTTTCGTACATTTTGGACTTTGAATTGACGTGAGCGTGCAAAGCGAATATTAATATTATTTATACCATAGGAGATGTTTAAATATATGTACATTTACTTTCCTAGGTTGGACAAACAATATAAGACGCTGACAGATCTTTACGTACGACCGTGGGTTAGGATAGTACCATATCTCGTAGGAATGGCCACGAGTTACATTCTCACAAAGTGGAATTACAAGTTACATTTATCAAGAGTAATAAACCTACCTATGTAGTTTAGTTGTACCTATGTGCCTGCGCGTCTTTAAACAATATGATTAAATCTTTGTTCTAGAAAAGTTTAATCGTTGGTTGGATCTTGTCAATTTTGTGCAATTGTTCGATTCTATTCAGCACTGCGAACAAGAATTTACCTTTCAGTCTATCCATTATTTATTCAACTTTAAGCAGAGCAGGCTGGTCTCTTGGTATTGCGTGGCTCGTAATTGCATGCTGCACGAATCACGGCGGTAAACTATTTACAATTTGTTATTTTGAATTACTTATTATGATACGATAATATTATCATACATTTTGCAAAAATATTATTTTTTTTTTAAATACATTATCTATCATATTAATATTAATATTAACGTTAACATTAATATGATTTTTTTTTTTAATTTGATACATTATATTCAGATATATCCTTTATGATTGCAGGTATTGTGTACAAAATCCTAAGCTTAGATTTTTTCATTCCTCTGAGTAGATTAACGTATTGCGCTTATCTCGTGAACCCTCTTGTGATATTAATGATTTGTGCGTTTCGTAGTTTTCCTGGTTACATTGATTATTACAATATAGTAAGTATAATGAAATAATATTGGGGCAATATTTTAACTTTATACGAATACGATGTAATTCGTTTTTTCTATCATTTCAGGCTGCTTTCTTTTTAACAGCGAGTGTTCTGTCTTACATAATTGCTTTTCTAATATCCGCAACGACAGAAGTGCCATTTATAAAACTTCTCCGATTATATAATAACCGGCAAAAAATCAAATGAGTGATAAGTATCTTTAATTGAGTCCTTTAACTAATAAACTAGTGAAAAGAAAAAAATCACTTTTTCGTGTTACGTGTGTGCCCTCAAAATTTCGAAATATTTCATCCTATTGCGATATGTTTCTCCGATTTATTGTTTAATGAAAACAATAACACTCGTCGTTTTATTTAATATTTCATAATACCTGGGAATGAGGATCAAGCTATAAAATCATTGCGCAAAAATTGTAAACGTTCTTTTTTTCTTTATCAACGAGCATTTTGTACATAACGAAATGGTTCGCACGACGAAAGAAGAAGCTTATATACAAATAACTACAAATCACTAAAAGATGATAACAAATCTTTCCCGTGCTATGAATGAACTGGAGAATGTATCCTAGGGGGTGCCGGCGATGTCATGGATCGACTTGCGCGACTGGCCTGTTCACGGCGACCTTCCTCCAGTTGTTTCTCGAGTTGTTCCTTTAAGACTAGCAATTCTCTTGTTCGTTGATAAACAGGATCCTTTACGAGAGTAAAAGAGAAAATGCTTAAACAATAATTCAAATTTATGTATGTAAATTACTCCATTAAACTAGAGCTATTTTTGTATACCTGCTGTCGCATACTGGGATTCCATCTGCAGTACAAACTTTTCCACGGTTTGATATATCTCATGCTAGCGATTGGCATTAGAACAAGCTGATAATTGGGAGCAGCCCAGTACAAAGGATTTTGATACAACGACAACTGGCTATTCGTGTACGACCATAACGAAACAGTTTTGTGTTTCACTTGTTCTTGAACTCTTTCGCGTTCGCTGCAGACAAGTATTTATAGACAATAATTATGATAGACGTATAATCTACCGAAGATGTTTGAACATACCTGCTGAATAAAAATGTGCCAAACCTACAAGAGTATAAATGATCGAGAATAGTGATTAGAAAATGCTCGTTAAACTCGAATGCATTGGGAAACTGACGACTTATTTGCCACACACAATCCATGAACTGCAAAAATACTGGAGATCTATCCGCATCGCTGTGATGTTCATCTCCATGGCCGATTCTCTAAAATATAATTATCAAGATCACAACGCTTTGATTCGTAATTACCTAATTTGGCCGCATATCATTGCATACCTGCTGAAACTTATGACCAAAACTAAGCCATTCTTTTTCTATAAGCACTTCAAAACCTTTGATGGTTCTGTAATACGGATCTAACATTAACATGGCAAGAGCTGTGAGCTGTAAACAGTTATGAATATTAAATGTACATTATATGGTTAAAACACGCTTCGTCATTTTTTAATTACCTGCGCTGTTCTATCCCAACCATCGGAACAATGCACCAGCACCGAAGTTTTATGGTTTTCAACTTTATCTACAATTCGTAACGCACCCGCAAGTACGTACTTTATGTGCTTCAACCAAACGGTAGATTCTATTCCCGATAACCATCTGGCCTCGTCAATTGTTGGAAAACATAACTCTAAGAGGTTGGAAAACGTGACTCTATACTAATGTCGATAATATAGTTTCTTATCGCCAGCCTTAATGATCCAGTACGATCATTAGTGACGCAAACTAACGTACCTTTTAATTTTCTAAGACTTTCTCTCATTACGTGTATATTATGAATATCAAGAAACACAAGCTCCGCGTTCTGATAAGCGTCCTCGCTCTCGTAACCACCACCTTTGGCTTTGTTCGCCACTGCGTTAGGCATTGGTCTAGCGTCCATGATAAAAAGTTTATGACTTTGTGCATTGGCGTCCATTATCAATTGAACGTATCGCTCGTCCTCGCGGCTACGTTTACCACCAACACCTACTAACGGCTGAGCGCAACGAGTTATGGTTGCTTGACTTTCTGGATGGATCCACGACAGTACGGGAAGCCTTCCTCTACTTCGAAAGGCTGCCGACGCTTGTAGATCCTCGTCGGTTGCCGCCGCAGGCACTGCCCATACGGCTGGATAACTGTCACATATCGAATATGTATCGTTGATCTTCGATATCTTCCACATGTCATTGTTTACTCCCTGGAAATAATTGTAACGTGTCAATGCGTTTCCTGATAAATCAGTTCATATAATGTACAATATCTTTTACCATTCGTTTTAATTCGGCTATAGGCTCGTAAACATTCCAACCATTTTCAGCAAACGTTTCGGAATATTCGAACGCGAAAAGGGGTAATTTATGGGATAGAGGAAACGAATACTGTTGAAGTTTCTCAAAAACATCTCTTCTGGAATGATTTTCCTGTTTGTGCGCGAATCTGAGATTTCGCATGTCTTTACAAAACACTTCGATACCATAAGAATTCTCGCCTTTGCTAGACGCACCACCGACTTTCTCGATTCTGCTAACAACACCTAATGGTACTTCGACAACGTACGGTGTTTCGCGGTCTACACTCCGAAAATGGAGCTTGTAATTTGTAATACTAAGAATTCCTCTGACCGGTCCTGAATAAGGACACACATAAGTTACTTCGTGAGCAATGCCTTGTACACGTTCCCCATTTAAAAGCGGTGGACCCGTTTCTCCAGCAGATAAATTCTGTGAAGAGAGAACAGTTACGTTGACAGAACAACCATTAAATAATAAAATAAGCATCTATCTGCCACCTTAGCTAGACACTTAAATAATATATACATTGAAAAAGTAAAAGTGATGAAACAGAATTTCTCAACAAAGAAAGATAAAACGTACCAAAATGAATGAAATCAAAAAATATGTTGTCTGGAAAAGGAAAACAAGTTCTGACAATATGCAAATGTTTGAGAAATTAAAAAAACCGTATTAATTCTGTTCATCTACAAAGAACTCACTTTTACTTGATTGTCTTTTCTAGCTTCTAAAGCAGAGACAATATTATTATCTGTCGAAGTAGAACTTGAAGAAAAACTTTTGGAATGTGACGCTTTATCCCAGCTTTCCTAAAGAAGTTCAATGCTTACGTACATTTAGATACGATTATTTTTAAATCTTAAACCTACACTATTAATTAAACTGTATTACCGATTCTTGGCCCATTTTGGAATTAAGAGAGCTACTCTTGCTATCTGAATTTAGAGAATCAGAGCTGGCATTTTTGGAATTGTTTTGCTCGATATTCAAAAGTTCAGCACTACTCCTCTTCTCCATGTTTCCAAATTCAAATTTCTTATGCTTTCACATTTAATGAAATATTCATTACATAATTCCAGCTATTACATTTCTGAAACTAACACTTTGAAGATAAAATATTTGATCTGTCATATATGCACTTCTTGGATTTTCTGTTTAATACTTTTAATGATATCAACAAAATAAATAATAATAATAACAAATATGTAAAAAATATTTGCTACGAGAGTAATTAGAAAAAGTTGAATCCTCGCATATTGATAAATCACATAACGTGTATAAATCAAAGAATATATAAAAAGCATGAAATACGCAATTTTCGAAATTCTAAATTACTTAACCTCAAAAACCCGGAAACTTCACGTTATAATGCAAATTGCACTAAATATGAATTTCTATGCACATAATTACGCAAAGATAACAACTGAATATATAATATTTAAATTTCAAATACAAAATAAATTCTAGTAATGTCGTAAACAAAATTTTATATATTTTATGCCACGCCCAGAGGTATTACAATTATAATTTTGGACACAAGAATGCATGTTGATCATAGTATTTTTCATACATAAACAGTATATCCAAAATACCAACCTCGTTCACAAAATATTATATAAAGTATTTTATTATATTCAATCTTTTTACTGCTACTCGTGTTTGACAGATATACTTCACGGTTTGGAAACTTAAACAGAAACACTCGAGAATTTAATGTAGTTCGCGGTACAGCCATTTTAGCGCTGATGACAGCATTGTCGGTCAAATCGCAAACGATATTAACAGCTGCAGTTAATGCAAAACTTGCCTGAATCCTACAACAGGATGTGACACGAAAGTGGTAAGGGGGTCCTGTGATCACGTCATAACTATCTTATCGCAACCATCTTGTATTGCCGGATCTATCAAAAACGGAACTGTACCAGAGAATCTCGTCCGATCCTGAATACTTCTACGAAATTAATCTTTTGTAGAACGGTATCGTAGGAAACGTCCATATGTACACATGGTGCAGGGGAACTTATATGGACGCGTTTATGATAGATGTAGGTTGATGATGATAAGGTTGAAGGAGGGTTAGAGGATATTAGAAAGGATATTAGAGCAGAAAACTCTGCTGAATGCATGGAATGTGGGGCCGAGAGGGACTTGCATGCTAACATGCACTGGAGGTAAGTCTCGCCTTTGCAGTGCAACGAACAATCTTCACATGAGCCATAGGAGGGGACTTCTTTCTGGCAGCGATAGCTCTGCTTATTAGTGATACACAGAGGAAGGCGGCAGCTAGACGTCGTGATAAGGGAGCTGTGGCTCCCAACTGAAAACGGGATAAGGTCCGACTAAAGACCTTGCATCACCTACGAGGCTTTTGTCCAAGTAGACAAAGGAACGAAGAAAAACGGGGAATGAAGAGGGGAGGAGTCGGGTGAACGCGGGTAAAGCAGTGAAGCTTCCCTCTTTACAAGGACGTGTTTTACCCTTGAGGTTGCAGAATATCGGGGAGGGTCCGACATTTCCGAATTACCACCTTGAGGAGAAACGGCACGCGGTGTGTCCCTGGTGTCTTAGCAGAAAGAATGGCAGCCACACTGGAGGATAGAGAGGACAAGCCCTCTCACGGGTATGGGCCGAGAAGCAAAGACGTGTTGGGGAATCCTGCCGCAAAATCCACTGTAGAATCCCGGGGCTTCCCAGAACGCAAAATCTAGGGCCATCGTGGAGGTTTTAATCAGTAAAAATCTGACACTACCCGGCTCTCTCCCACAAGGGAGCTAGGTGTCTTTCGAAGATTTCCTCCACGTAAAAAAAAAAAAGGGTTGTAAAGGATAGAAGTTCGAGTACATTTCATCTCAGAGTCATCGAAGGATGAGCATTTACAGTCACCACCCATCCTATGAGGTATTACGCACACTGCAACGCTGAACCTAAATATGGCATTTGATCGTAGGCTAAGCGAGATCCACTTACAGCTTGTAGTATTATCTTGGAAACTTGTATATTTTGTTTGCAAACAAAGCAAAACTTCAAAATTTTCGAAATTCCACTTGCAAATTTTCGAAAATTTTTCAAAACAAGATGTGTTTTCACCAAAAAAAATGTAAATAAACATCGGAAATCAAAACAAACAAATCCATGTTTACAAACAAAGCGAAATTTCAAAATTTGCGAAATTCCACTTGCAAGTTCTTATTAGGAACCTCTAAGCGGGATATGGAGTTGAGGTGACAGTGGATCCCTCCCGAGGAAGGATCGAACAGGCGTGCATCATTCGAAGAAGCACCGTCGAGCAATCCAACGGAATAAGTCCTGTGTAGAACTTCCCTACAGCAAGTGAGGACGGTACCACCGTGGTTGTTTTAGTCGGTAAGAATCCGACACTTACTGGCTCCTTCCCTCAGAAGAGCTAAAAGTCTTATGCAAGATTTCTCCCATATACAAAAAAAAGCGGGACATGGAGACGGCATTCATCCTTCCGCAAGCTGCGCGCTTAACCTTAAAATCGCACTCGATCCGTAGACATGTGGCATTCGCTTGCAGCTTGTGGTGTTCGTATATTGTATACTAAGGAAGGACTGGATGCGTTGGCCGCTACATTATTTACATTTTTTTAATGTAAACACATTTTATTTTGAAAGATTTTCGAAAATTAGCAAGTGGAATTTTGAAAATTTTAATATTTCACTTTGTTTACAAACACTGGTTTGTTTGTTTTGGTTTCCGATGTTTATTTACATTCTTTTGATATAAGCACACTTTGTTTTGAAAAATTTTCGAAAATTTGCAAGTGATATAACGTCCAACACATCCAATCCTTATTTAATATATAAGTTTTCAAGATATGAACGCCACAAACTACAAGTGGATGTCATTTAGCTTCGATCAAGTACGATTTGCAGGTTAAGCATGCAGTATGCGTAACACCTCTAGAATGAGTCACCATACGTGCTCATCCTAGAGGTTCTTAACAAACGGAGCGTTTAGGGTAGGTGTCGCCGTCATTAGTCCTACTGATGAATCTGGTGGCGATTCTGAGACGTAAGACACTGTACCTTCTTATATCATTTATAACCCTACCTTCACCTTGTTCTACCTTGATTATCATCCTACATCTTTCCTAAAAACATAGATATAAGTATAGCCACAGTATCAAGGATTGCACTAGTGTGCGACAAGGATAGAAATATGTGTCGCGTGTCAGACGAGAAGATACAGCAATAGTGTATGCGAGGTCTATTTATATACATACTTCGTCCGTGTAATCATTGCAGGCACAGACGAAGTCATAGACGAGACATATGTATGTAGAAGTAGGCTCAGACGAAGTATGTACCTCGTCTTTTGAGTAGCAAGGGGGAGTAAAAGGGAATAAAGTGAAATAAAAAATGGAGTAAAGTGGAGTAAAAAATAGAGTAAAGTGGGCAAGAGTGGAATAAAGGAAAGGAAAGTAAAAAGGAGTAAAGGGGAATAAACGAAAAAAAAAAGAAGTAAAGAGGAGTAAAGCGAAGTAAAGTAGAATGAAGTAAAATAAAATAGAATGAAATAGAATAGAGTAGAATAAAGTAGAATAAAATAGAATAAGTAGAATAATTTTAGACTTATACTACTGACTAAATAGATACTGAGGCCGATATCATTATTGTAGTATCGGGAATTTAATTGTTGGTTTGGCTTGTAGTTTTAGTTCTAGGTAGTTTTTAGTTTGTAATTTAATTGTAAGCGAGAGATCAAAGGGCTAGATGTTCCGCTATGCAGAACCAAATACATGGTTGGTTTATGATGTACTACAAGAAGTCAAATACTTGATCGGTTTATGAATAAAGATGGGCCTGTAGGACCAAAACTAGAGGAATGCGTCCCCTACAGCTAGTCGTTATAAAGTCTTTATATAGTCAAAGTTATTTTGTGTTGCCAATTGATAAAATTAGTTGCATAATTGTAATTGTAATGTTGAATAAATCACCCGCAATATTATTATTAATCCCATACTTCATTTATAAATATATATATATATATCATGTCGTGTCATATATTTTACAGTATTATACAAGCTCTCCAATATTCATCGTTGACCGTTGTATTAGTAACATTTCTATAGACAGAATTTAATATATTGCACCGAAAATTATTTATTAATATTTCGAAAAGTAATAAAAACCCAAAGTTAAAATTTGATATCTGAAATCCTCTTCCCCTCCTATCTATTCTTTCAAAATTTCGATCAAGAATTTGTGTTTTTCGAAACAATATCTCACATTGTTATTTTTTATGTTTTATCGCAAATTACCCGGTTCTACGAAAACATTGAGATCTGTCAATCGGCGATACCGAATACTTTCGTCCGTCTTTCAAACCCGTATCTAAGATTCGTTCCGGAAAGAGATCTGAGAAATGAAATATGCGACCAAAAGAGAGAGAACTAATATTTATGTTTAATTCCCAAACATGTATTTCATAGATGTATCTGAAGATATCAGATACAACTATCTTCTCTGAAAGCTGCCTTATCCCCCCATCTTGGAGCAATTTTTTTATATACTCGAGCTTCTGTATCAACATCAATTGTCTCCCGGATGTACATATGTATTTACTGTGCTAAGAGATACATACATACTGTGGTGAAATAAGGAAAAGTTCCCTCAGAAGGAATATGGTTTGATTGTTTTCGATAGATCTAATATAACAGTAACAATCTTAAATATAACAGTATCTATTGGCCAAAAGTATTAGAGCAAACAGGGCTAGGTAGCTCAAATGTCGGTGAATAAAAGAGACGATTATATTCCTTTTGTTCCTCTGTCATCTCTTCTTGAGACTTTTTCCGTCCCTTATACTTACATGTTTTCCACAATTCATAAACTTCATTAAAAATTACAATATGAATTAAAATAATGTAAAATTTAATACATACGTGATTAATTCGAGCACCAACTTTTAAATAAATTGTATGTTGAAAGCTTAAAAAGTTATAAAATTTGTTAAAGTTATTATTTCAAATAATACAATATTTTTTTATCTTCGAAAGTATTTTATTTAAAAAATTGGAAAATAACAATTTATTTGTAACTTTTAGGTAGTATCCTAATGCTTTTAAAAAATTATTATTCCGTAAGTAAGATCAAAAACAGATCATATTCGTTCAATTACTAGTTTAAAAAATAAAAAATTATTTATGCAGTGCATTAGAAATGAAAAATATTAAGATCATAACGTATCATTATTAGTTAAAGGTCTTGCATAAAATTATCATAAAATATTCTGTTTTATACCTTATTTTATAGGAAAATTCAATTTTAATTCAAACTATTACACTGTTCATATTTTTTTATTTTAATTGTAATTCCTATCGCCAGTAGCGCTACAATGCAATGTCTGCCTAAATCGATACGGCAAAATGTAACACGAAAATGTTAAGATCAGGTGACTCCCAAAATCTGAGATATAGTGGGACATGAAAAACATTTAGATATTCGATTTATCTTAATTAGTCAATGCTATGACGCATTCACTATTTGATCAACAATCGTTTTGCTTGGTTTAGTTCTCCGTTTCACTATCTTTTAAGCGTAAAGTGCTAAGAAGCCAATGATCTTTCAAAGCACATGATGCGAAATCCTATAAGATGTAAGATCATATATACCTTGTCTGTGATCAATAGTAAAGGGATCAGATAGGGTACAAAAAACAATCCAAAACATAGAGAACACAAAAAAGCAATGTTATGTAGGTGTATTCTGTCCTTAGTCAATGATAATACAATTAAGAAAGTTAAGCTTCTTATTTTGTATTTTTCAATATTGGTTTTAGTCACATACTTTATGTACTATTTACTAACCACTACTTATGAAAGTACATAAAATATATCAATTCCACATAAAATTGTTCCCGGATTAAATCGCAATTGCAACTCAATGTCTATGAATTTTTAAATTAATTTTCACAGAGTATTTTTACTTTTCAAACCGAAAAATAGAAATTACATTATATTTCAGATAAATTTAAACGTTTAAACGCAACTCCATTTAATTAGGACGCTACAACACCCTTTACTAAAGAAAAAGTATGTAAAATCAAATTTTTTAAATTACCAGTTAGAAATATTTGAATGCAATCGAATGTAAAATTTGTATGCATACCTACTATCTAAATCTGAATTTTTAAATTGAAACTTGAACCAAATTAAAACTGCATCACGTTTGTTATAAACAAGATTTTCATACACAAGATATTCATGTTGTAACATAAATACCTTTAGATTTTGTAGCACAGGGGTTTCAGGATAATGAAATCTTATTAGTCAAGTGTTAAATCAGATTACACATGAACTGCTTGCCAATAGTTTTGAAGAATTAAAAATCTTACTTTACATTTTACACACAAATCTATAAATCAATCAACATTTCATTTTTCTTTTTTTATGTTCTCAATAAATAAGTTTCTAAGGTTTTACAGAAACAAACCACGTTATATATAATTAGTAGTCTTGATCTGTTTAAACATACATATTAAAATATATTTTTATATATTTAAATTATAATTTTAATAAATTATAATTTTATATATTTAAAATATATTTCCTCAAAGGATGCTAAAATCTTACGAATGGGTTCTACATGAATTCTTGGGGAAAAGTTACGAATTTATTTATAAAAAAAAAAGAATTGCTCAACGGAACAAAATATAATTATCTGAGTTTGACGATGATGCAGCGATTTCGAATAGTGTATTTCACAATATAGAGCATATTTGTAACATGAAATATAAAACTCTCATCATCAACTATATATCGTTAACTTTGAACATGGTCAACATATAAATATACAATCATTACATTAAGTTAAATGTATCCATACAATACATACAGTGAATCTATACACGATGTAAGTAAGATCCCTACGTCTGTTATTTTTTTTTCTTCTACATTTTGCTCTTTTTTCCGTCAATTTAGATACATGTATAAATGCATACACATGTATATGCGATGTATATATATATATATATATATCTCGGAATACGCTAATACACAATTATACAAAACGCTATAGCGAAATTCGCGCTCGCGTGTGGTTCTTTTATATATATATATATATTTTTTTTTTTATTTTGTTTCTTTTTCCTTTATAGAAATTTACATTTATCAATAGCACGTAAAGACGCTAGCGATTAAAAAAGAAAATGAAACAAGGATGAACGAAAATATATGTGTGTATATATGTGTGTATATATAATATAAACATATATATATACATCGAAAAAGTTTCATTTACATGAATTACAAAGAACGGAGTATTGGTTCAACGGATAATATGTCTCTCTCTCTCTCTCTCGTGCGCGGCTCTCTCCTCTCTTTCTCAATTTTTTTCATGACACTTAGATTGCTGTTTATTACAGCATTTTGGCACTCACAATTTTATAGACTGTAGAAGAATTTATGCAGAAATGATGCTATTCCTTGTTTACTTCCTTCCTTGAATGGATTACTGAATCATTTAGGCCAACACTGAAATATTATCACTCGTGCTTTTTTTTTTTTAATCTATTGGATAGTTCCTGTTTGCTCAATATCCACCAATTACAACGAAAAATATGTACGATATCATTAGGAACATGTAGAGAAACATCCGTAGTATATCCTCCGTCTGTTGGTCAGTCTCTAGCCTCGATAGGCTCTCTCTCCTTCTTTACTGTTCATGCGAATAAATTTTTTTCTCGACAAAGAACCCGAGAGATCTCTATTGAGCCCTGCTCGTCGTTCTTTCTTTTCTATTCGCAGTGTGTCTACATAAGTAAGTGTTGTGGTCAGTCTTATTTGGTAGTGCACGGCCAATCCGGTCACGTCATTTGGGCGGCGTTGAAGCCTCGTTTCCTCGAGGTGGTAAAGTGTTGCGGGCTGGTGATTTGGTATTGTTGCACATATGGATTGTTTCTAAGAACATTGCCACCCGGCGAACTGGCCGAATATTGAGAGGGTACCGTGATTATCCCGGTTTGTTGCAAATACTGTTCGCGATAGAGCGCTTGTTGTGTCACGTATTCTCCATTCACAGGATTCTGAGCACCATAATGAACCTTCACGGTCTTCGCGGATGGTTGATTAGCGTTACATTCCTTATAACTATCTTGATAATGCAGGCTCGTTGGAGAGGAGCCAGGCGGCGTGACGTTTTTTAAGCTCTGGGTTGGACTCTGAGTGATGGACTCTAACACGTGCCTCGGCATACTTGGCGATGGGCAGTGAGTCTCTTGGAGACCATCTACGCGATTTGCGTTTCTCATGTAAATTGGTGCGCTCTCCGGTCTACCACCGACTATGTTCCTCATTCCCTCTCTATCTTTCGCGCTTAGACTTTGCCGGGATGAGTCCAATGCTGAATTACGGTTCTTCGTCACCGATGGGGATGCATTGTTCAGATCGGACACGCTCGACCAGGTCACGCTTGCTAGCTCCCATTGACGGAGAAGGTTTGACACACGTTCGGCTCTGGTAGTTGTGTCGAGACTCTCGTCATAGTCTGGTCCCTGAAAATATCGCATCGAGTATTATTATCGTTATTAAATATTATATTTAAAATATTTTGTCTTAAATAACATTATTCATGCGGGATACCAGAAATTGAGATTATATTAGAACAATATGTATGTAAGAAGGAAAAAAGAACGAAGCAACAACAAGAAGTGAACATCTTTAAAACAAACGCAAATATGTAGCTAAACAAAGCATCGAATCGTTCATATCCCACAGTCGATAAATAAAACATTCAACGAACTGACCAATCGACCACAGCAGCACACGAATTAATATTATTATTGCGCCGAGGTTACCGCAAGGTCGACGAAGCCTTAAGGGTACATCTATTTTATATGCCCTGATTCTAATACATATTGTCGACATGATAGAGAATACACCACGTAATTCGAGGTTGATCCTGATCGTTTTACAAGCCGGAAATTTCATCACACGATCAATCACATGGAGAAATAACGAAGCATTGTGTATACAAAAATGTCACAACTAATGAAGCATTTCGTGGACTTTTTTAAAAATGTTACATAAAGACAAAATGAATAGAAATATACAATTCAAGGGAAAATTTTCGTATTAATATATATTCTGGAAGAAGCGACTTACATTCTCAATTTTTTCATCGAGCATCTTGAAGAAGTCGAGTTGACTGGTGGATATCTCTCTGCAAAATTCAGAATGAAGAATAATTAATTATATCATTCATAGGAACACTTTACACACAGAGAAAATTATAGTTGGTTATAAGTTATTCCATGGTCACTTTAGAGCGATACTGTATGTTCTATTTGTAGTGACAATTTGGTGAATACGAATAATGTATTATGTAACATACAGCGAATGTGTTTAAATATGCATTTTTGAAATAAAATATTATCAGATATTTATTAATTATTAATAATTGAACATTTAAACAACAATTAAGTGTAACAAAAATTTTAATTTTTTTAGTAAACGTAATAATTCATACAAAAATGACACTTGTACTCGTACAATGTAACTGGTGTAATTTCGTAAAAAGAAAATAAATAATTTCATACAACTTCATTTTAATGTTTGAAAGCTCCATTTTTAAAATGCATCGTTCATTTGATTCTAAAATATACTTACATTACGTAACAATTGGAAAACTAAAGATACTTTTCTCTTCGAAAATGCTATAAATTGTCACAGTAGACGTGATAGTTGAAGAACATTGAAAAATTTTTTTCATAACTGAATCTATAACGAGTTAAAATGTCCTTACAATGACATAAATCTTATTGTACGAATTTTTGCTGCTATTTTATTGAACCTTGAAGATTAGGCTTAGGAGACGAAAATTCAAGAAATCATCTTAGTGACTTTCGTTAGTGATGTTCAAAGTTCAATAATTGATGGAAAAAAATCATACATCAGTTATATTGTTCAAATTATTGTACCACACCTATATATTTCTATCAATAAACATCTGATAATATTTTATCTCAAAAAGTATCGTACATATTCAATCATTAACTGAGAAGATACGAATATAATATTTTTATACGATACGACTCGCTGTAAATCGAGCATGATAACCGAAAGATATTGGCAGAAATTGAAGTCGAAACGTACGCTTGTTGCAACAGAGGACCACTTCCAGGTCCATTTGGCTTCTTCTTGGCTTGACTCTTGAGCTCGCCAGAACCATTTTGTTCCTCATTTCTGTTCACCTCGATCCCATTGTTATTCGTTTTGTTGTTCTTCGTGCTACCGTTTCCATTCTTTTGTTCTACAGATGCAGAACCTGCAACACAAAAAATAAAAAATTTAAATACTATAGATCCTGAAGCTATTGTGTAATACGATGTAAATTAAAAGAACTCGTTACGATTGCAATTCGAGGAAATACAATAGACTATCAACGCCGTTACTCTTTACTCAAAGAATTACGAAAAGATTCCGACGTAAAGTCTATTTCGAAATTTCACCTTTTCCCGTAGAAGATTATAAATTAATCTATCAGATACTTATCGAGTGGCAAATTACAGTTTCCTTTTTTTAAAATTATAAATTAATATAAACTTTTATTACGTACGTGTATAATTATGTACATATATATAAACCATTATAGATATATTACGATCTACATCATGTTGCATCTATAATATATATAACGAAGTACACATTAGAAATTGATTGTTCAGTGTAAAAATACTTTGTCATTCAAAAAAAAAAAAAGTGAAAAAAGAAAGTAAAAGAGTACACATTCAACGTAAACCGATGGACAATGAGAGGAGAGCCCGCTCCCCATTATCTCACGAGGGCGAAATAATTGTTTGAAGTACAAATTCAAGGAGCCGTATCGAGTCGCTTCCCTCGTTTTTTCTACCATGTTCCACGAGCGGAAGGCATAAAAACGTAGAAAAAAGAAATCACCGGCTTGAAAAGGCAGAAAAAAGGAAGAGTCTGTCTGTTCGCAGGCAGGTTGCGAACTCGAGCGTTATCGTGTGTAACAGACACATAATAGGCAAAAGCGAGCAGTGACAAGGAAGAGCGGAACGAAGCTAGCGCGAAACTATTTTTCAAAGCGGCGGCGGCGACACGACACGAGGTCGAGGCGCCAACGCGTATGAAAGACGCGAACCGAAGTGCCAAGGGTCAAGATTGCACTCGTAAATACTTTTAATCTTATCGCGAGCAGGCTTGACAATTTTAAGGGCGTTCGCGATCGGGACTCGTTCCAAACGGAATATTCGATTAAAATAGAACCGACTGTCAGTTATAAATGAACGGTTGAAAAATGAAGCAGTCGGCAGTAGCTCTCGACGTAACCGTTTCAGTTTTCAACGAACGCAATCCTCTCGAATCTCTTCGAACGAAGAGATAGCTTTGCTTTCCAAAGTTTGGCACTGTGAGGTTCGAATTGGATCATAGATCACGATCGATGTATTCACAGTTAATTAGCCTCTCGATGACAATCTCTACGCATCGTGTCGTACAGTGGAGTATTCGGTCGACCTGGCTGGCCAAAAATCGCGTGATTAAAAACTGCACGACTTGTACCCCAGTACGATTCGTCTCACTGAAAGGCCCAGAAGAAACTGTTCTGACTGGGAAATGAAGACGACTCTTTTGCCATAAAATTTTATTGATATGCAAACATTTGAATCGATACAAAACAAATTACAGGCGCGATCGCTCAGTACCAGACAACGCCACTCCTACTCGAGGTCTACCCCACGCCCTCTCACGAATCACGTGACCCAAAGCAACCAATCGCTAATTTTCGTTGCACCTAAAAAGGCCCGATTTTCTGGGTTACCCCCGCTAAAATTAATTTTAGGGTATAAAAAAAATCCCTTTCAATCGCGTGCTTTCCAACTAGATCAGCAAATACACCACTGTGCGCCTGTATGGACTGTATAACTCAATATTAATTTAACTGAATGAAAGAACCGAATTACAAATTGTAATATCATTGAATACGATGTAACTGAATTGCCTCGTAATTATAGCTCGTAAAGTAATTCAATTGCAATTCAGCACGACTCTGCTTTTTGATAGATAAATAACTGAAGTTTGTATAATGCGAGTTCACCAATCTCTTTCGTTATCTGCGATTTCTCGTTCATATAAGGAGTTTACTTTTAGATAAATGAATTCAACTAGTAGACAAGAAATATACAGGGTGGTCCAATAAAAATTAGCACTCGGATATCTCCATTGTCTTTGGGGGTATGAAAAAATTTTATTTTAAAAAATTGTTCAGTATATAATAATAATCTTTCTGTAGCTGATGGAATTTCATAATTTCCAAATTTCTCTATTCTTTTAGATAAAATTATACAATTTTTTTATGCATTAATCAATACAGATTTACTTTTTCTATAAGAAGAAAGTATCAAGTTATCTATATTAGAAAATTGTCTATTGCATATATAAAAGGATAATACGAAAGAATGCCATTTACCATCTTTCTTCGTTTTTCATACGATGAATTTTGCAAAATTGAAACTAAAATATCTCACCTACATTAATAATTTTTCAAGATAGATAGATTAATACATTTTTTTATAGAAAGTATCGAGTTGTATCGCTGGATGCATTAAAAAATACTCATATTATAATTACATTAAAAGATGAAGGTGAAATCTTCGAAACGTCATTAGCTACAAAAAAATTATTACTATCATATTATAGTCCCCTCTAATTCGAATAATTATTGTTGATAAAATTTTTTCATATCTCCAGAAACAACGAAGATATTCGATATGAACAAGACGTGCTTTTGGACTGTAATTCTTGTACTTGATTGGTCATCAAAATTTCACTGAAGTAAATGAAACGCGTTCTATCTGAACAATTAAATTTGATTCGCGTACAAGCAAATTAAGCGATTGGAGGGGGAGCCTCCACTTAACCGAACGTTATTACATTACAAGGGACAAAGCAACGAGCATCGATCCGTGGAAACTTGACCTTAGAGTGCCGGCATACCAAATATTGCATACATTTAACACGCCAATTACTCCGACGCTTACAGATAAAGCAACGAAAACAACACAACACAGATAAAGCTACTGGCGCCAAGAAATAAAGCCGACACCGACTCCTCCGGAGAGAAACGATTATATACGGATGTCCGTGAATTCCGTGTCGATGTTAACTCTCGAAACCTGTTCTCTCCAGAACTCGACTGACCGTCAAGACGAACCGATCGAAACTTCGACTGAATTTCGCCGCGATTGTCACTGTAAATTGTAAAATATCGCAAACGAAAATCACCTCCTAGCGGTCGATGGATCGTCTTTGCGAAGCCGATAGGCACAGAAATGCACGTTTGCACATGTAATATGGTTCATTCATTCGCACGCGAGGCGACCAGAGACGAGGCGCGAAAGAGAGCAAAAGGAGAATGAACTCCGATTACAATGAAACGCAAATAAACCCGAGACACGCAGAGAGCCGCAAACGAGCAGTGGCGCTCTCTTCCTACGTGTGTAGGTCAGTAGGTGTGTCCTCGACTGGCTGCACTCGTCGTCATCGTCGTCATCGTCGTCGCCGTCAGACTCGAAGTCCATGCGCCCACTGCAATTATCCGACCGCACATTCGACGCCTGTCTCGCGATATGCCGACACCTACACGTAACTTTAATGACCCCTCTCTATCCGCGCCAATGTAGTAGCACCACCTAACCTAAACCTTTAGTCGCGATGCTTTAAGAAAATATGTGCTCATTGTGCATGGTAATGTACTTATAAAGTAGTTATAGAGGAAGTACGTTTTAGTTCTGAATTTTTCAAGTAATTCGATTCGTCTTTGGTGTAGAAAGTTTTGAAACAGAGTCATACTCGTGGCATCAATTATGACGGTTTGAACATTAGGCTTCAAATTGAGACACTCTTAATCAGTATATTTTATAGTAAATTTTCCCCCGATATATTAGTAAATAATTTAGTGACTAATGTTAGTAAATAATAGTTGATACGCGAATTTTCTCTCGGTGGGAGAGGAGAGAATATTTATGGTAGTTTAAAATCTAAATAGATGTTAAATATATTTTCTATATAAGATATGTAAATGCATTAATACACGAAACATCGTATCTATCGAATTCATAAAAATCAGTGTAGGCAGCATCACAAATACAATTCTCACGACGTGGACCCAGGATGCAGTATCGTCAGGGCCATGAGGTAATTGTCAAAAACCTCTCATGGTTGCCTGATCGTACAGACTGTAAGAAAAACAGACACTTTCTGATCCCTTGACTTGGAGAGGATGACAGTGAGAGTCGGAATATAAAAGGGCCAGTAACCCTAAGTTTACTATTAGGAGGTCCACGTCTTGTAAGTCTTCCCGCGTGCGCAGCCTGATCGCGTTTCCTACTTCGCTCTCGCGACAAGCGGATAGTAAAAATAATTATCGGTTGAACATTGTCTTTCGTACATATCCTTGCATCTCTGTATATATATTATTAGTGTAAATAAAACTCTATTGAAAACACCAAAATTAGTATGTATATCTCTATATTTTGAGATGGCACAACGTACGTACCAACGAGCACTCAAACACTTAAAACACTTAATATTGACTTAACTCAATTCAAATAGTTTCTAAAAAAAGGAATTCTTTACCTATCTCTCAAACATAAATAAATATCTTTCCAACGTACGAACCGTTTCGATCCAACATCATTTATTATTCTTTCCACAATATACACATACTCGATGGCCTCTGAAATATCTACCTAGAGGGAATTTTGCCAGAGGATACCGCTCGAGAGAGACTGTTGATCGAACCTTGACGGTTCAATGAATTTCGGTGTGTGCAAATCGCCCATTCCAAATATAGAGGGGCCGTGGTACTAGTTAATTTTCGACTAACAAGTAGCTAGAGAAGAGCCTAACTACCGATACGAATTTGCATCGTATCGATAGGATGCCAATCGTGGATGTTGAGAGGAATTTATTGGATAACGGAGGGGAAAATCGACGCAGCTGGAAGCATTTTTTCCTACACGCGGATCAAATGAAACTCCGTGAAAGCACGGGAGGAGTATAGGAAACAACGAGAGGAGAACTGCCAGTTATTTGCGATCGAACCACCAATTAATACGGTCCACGCCGTTCGCAAGTTTTATTTCATTCTTCATTGGCTAAAGCCTCGTGGCGCGAAGTCAAAAAGACTTGAACATTCCTCTGCATTCGAAATAGCCCAAAATGCGATCATCGAATAGAATGAAACCGAACGACGAGAAATTTATGAATATAGTGGACGAATTGAAATATGTACATTAAATTGTTGATTTATTCCTCAACCAGCGATAAGTCTTCGTCATTTGATCGTCCTACCACATGATCCTATTTAAAGCTTTAATACCATTACCTAACCTCGTCGGATCTGGTCGTCTTTACTTGTTGGTTGTTACGCGTCTAACGCTTGTGCTTCTCTACAGAGAACCCGTACAGAGAGAAAAAGAATAAAAAGCGTGGTTATGACGTCGTGCCTTGTAATTCTAGCTCTCACTGACGGCAGCCTTGTCGAACAAATCAAAAGGCTTTTCTGGAAAAAATACGATCGAGCATGCGATCAAGTACGTACATATGCAAATACGTATTATACGCGCTGTTGATAAGTACGTTATTCGCGATTTCACGGTCTATTAACACTACAACTACCGACGATTAAGGCATAAAGTGTCCATCAGAGACACTGAAATCCAAAAAATAGAGAAACTTTATGATATGCCAATGATGGACTGTACAGACTTTTATTTGTATATTTTGCGAGAAATTATTCAAATCCTTAAAAATACACTGTTTTACGTTCATAACAAAAATTATAAATTATAAAATTAAAAATTATAAATTGGTCATTTTGACCACTTTGGTAGTTCTAGTGTTAAACTCTGTTCTACCGTAATAAATTCCTTCGGTCGAAATCTTGAGCGTCGTCGCGATATCGTTTCGCGAGAAACTTTCCGTAGAATTCATAGTTGATACGATTATCTTTATAGATGTTTTCGAACGAACAGGCACGTCGTGAAGCTTGTTTTAACAAAAGAATTACTGTCACGCGATATTTCTGTGTTTTGTCACTTTAGATCGACAATTTCGGATATTTCTGTGAATGCGAGAAATTGCAGTGTCCAAATGGGAGATGGAGAAATATTTATTTGAAAAAGGAAGGAGAATAAATTACACCTGATGAAAAGGAAGCGAAAGAGGAAAGAAAAAGTGGCAAAGAAAGAATATTTACAGTTCGTCTAATAATTGCAAATCGCAACTACAGTTTCTTTTGAAGTCCACGTATTTTTTTAAATGCAAGATTTATCGCTACTCTGCACCGACCTGTTGGGAAATTTTTTAGATAACGAAATGAAAAATAGAATTTTCTCCTTCGAGTGAAAGAGATTCGTCTTTCGTTCTCCAGACTGGCTGTTTAATTTCAAACATTTAAATATAGCAGAGTCAATGCGCAAGAGCGAAATACGTTGAAGCTAAAAATAGAGTTAGAATAATCCCAACGGCGAAATCGTATTTGCATCAGTGAGTTGGAAATGCCGGGGAAACCGGTCGTATGGGTCGCTAAGATTCAGTCGCGTCCGCAGATACGTCGGGTATATTTCAAGCGTCCCAGTCAGTGACGATAATAAACAAAAAAAAAAAAAAAAAAAAAAAAAAAAGAGGAAAAAAAGAAAGAACAAAAATCAATCGACGGAAATGGCTCTCATTCATTCGTCTCGAATTCTCCCCGCTTTCGAGCTGGCAGCGCGCCGAAGGTCGACGAACGTCCGAACAAGCAGAACGGAATTCCGAAGTTCCATGAAACGCCTCCGCGATGCTCATCGAGTGAAAATTTAGCCGAGAAGTATGTAAAAAGTGAGAATAAATTCGTGAACGGCCACTTTCCACTTCACCGAAATGCGCTCTTTCAACATGTCCACTCGCGTCTTGATCTTTCAGTCACTACGATGGAATTCCCTTTTGATCTCTTCGTAATAAACAGAGTTATTGGAAAGCCTTGCATTGTGTACTTTAGCCTAGAATTCGATACAAATTTCAAAATTGTTCGAGTCAAAGTCCAGGTTACTAGACAATTACCTACAAAGAGATAAGAAAAGTGTCTTCTGTACGATTGAATTTTTGATAAGGAACTTACGATGAATAGCAAGGAAAGTACAAGGACAAGTACTGTTTGAACGATCGAAAAAATGTCTCGTTCATCTCCTTGTCCAGCTTTATCACGGCAAAAGTGTTGCACGTTCAATACACACACATACGCAGAATGACGACATTAGATTCTAGAATTCATCGCGTCGTGAATCGTGAATTATAAAATTTCTAAAAACTCCGCAGAATACAGTCAGAAGTCGCACAAGTCTGCACTCCCAACATACATGTGTACGTTTGATCTTTCGATTGCACCTTCGTCTCCGCTTGGCAATGTTCTCGAAATTTCGTCGCGCGGCTACAACAAAGTTGCCAAGTTCGCCTTGCAAACCTTTATCCTTCGAGAACGTAAAAAAAAGACACCGGCAACGTTTCATTTCATTTGTGATCCCAACGTGTCCTTTGCAAGCATTGTGCTGCAAGTTTGAAAACCACACCTGCAAAATTGAACGTCCCGTTGTAAATTTTAATTTGGAATTTTGTCAAATCATCGATGGAATATGTATGATAATTTAAAACTTTTCTGTTTCAGCCGGGAGAACGTTGAAGACGATGCTCCACAAAAGATTGTCCGTGGCAAGTGTGGGACAGAGGTGACCAAGAGAGACCGGAAATGGAAGATCAAAGACCTCGGGAACAGGCAAACCCTATAGTAGATTTCATAACTCACCGATTATGTACCTTGTCGGCACAAGAAACGAGACTTATCCGTACATTCCGGTGATCAACGTCATCTCTTTCCTTCGCATTGCGAGCGGTTTTCTGTAGCACGGATAAATATGTCGAGGACACGAACGCGACGAGGCGCGCAAAGTCGGCAAAGTCGTGAAGAATCTGGTCGGCACGAAGAGCAAGAGGATCGTAATATACGGTTTGATAACGCGCGCCTTGAAAGTCTGGGTCCTTTCTTTTTACCCAAATTCGATATCTTCACTGCTGCGGTTCGTTTTATTTTAGTTTTATTTTATCAAGTATCTCAACCTACCAATCTACCACAGATTCTTTTCTTCGTTGAATAATCAAATTTATAATTTTGTGGTATCCTAAAACACGTACAATTTTACATTCTCTTTACACCTCCACCGCCTACGGTCATTTTTATTTTAAGTTTAAGTTTGAAAAATACTTAACTTCCAATTTATCAAATTTTTTTCGAGATTGATTTTTCTTGAATAATCTTACAATTTTGTAGTATCCTAAACGCATGCAATTTTACATTCTCTTTTCCGTTTATAAGAAAAAAAAGAAACTTCATACTCAGAATTAGCGAAATCCTTCAGATAACCAGTATAATACTTCTATTCTACGATTTTACTCCAAATGCATCAATTTCACGCATCCTTCGATGTACGCACGAACAGTACGAAATCGAACAGAGAATATTTCAACAGGTTTAACCAATAAACACCTGAAACATAAAATGTGTTTCCGACAAACGAAGTCTACACGTCTATACTATACCAAAAGCAGAGGCGCCGGAAAGTTTAGCTAATGTTTATGCACGTGGAGCCAAGCTACAATACTCGAGGCATTCACTTTTACAGAAAATTCTTATAAATCCCAGGAACATTTGAAAAAAACAGAAAAACTGCGCAAACGTTTTTACCAGAGTTGCTTAACTCTGCTGATCAACCAGTTAAGGCAACCGAAACGTTGTTACGACTATCAATGACGTAGACTTTTAGAATTGAACGAAACAGACACGAGCGATGTGGTTGGATAATCGACGATAATAGAAACTTTTGCACAACATATTCCTCTGATCAATGCTCTATGTATAGCTTCGTCTTGGAAAATTTTCTAAAACTTTTGCGAAGTATTTGGATATTTACCGTAGAGAATTTTTGTAAATTTTGTATCATCACCGTAGTTAACACTAGAATTACCGACGACCAAAGCATAAAATTTCCAACAGAGACGTTAAAATAAATGAAATAGAAAATCTTTGTAGTACAAGCTTTTATTGACGTATTTTATGAAGTCTCCAAAAATATACCGCTTTATATCTGCAAAATATTTAACAAAAATATTGAAATGGTCATTTTGACCATTTTGGTAGTTCTAATGTCAAGCACGACTGTCGTGATTATGCTGATGAAATCTGAGGCCAACTGTTAAGGCCACGATAGATCGAATTTATTTACAGATTCCAGATTCTTATAATAAAGATCGGCTTTGCGCCAGATTCGAGAGAATCGGACGAGCGATCAAAGGAAAGGTTAGGCTCGTTAAAAACGCTCCGGTAGCATAGAATCCCGATGAATTCTGCCCTGTAATCAGTTGATAAAAGAAACGACACCACGGCAAACGGAACCACGTTGCTTCACCGAGGGAACTGTGTCACCGTGTATGCGAGATGTAGACGATGTGCACACCGTCACGTAGTACCTACCTACTTCGAAATGGACGCGCATAACGTGTGCTCGACGTTACATTAGGTAACGAAACTCCGCCGTGAAAAAGCTGCGTCTCGCTTACGTCCAATAAAAAAAAAAAAGAAAACAAGAAAGACGAGATGCCTCAACTCGAACGAGTAACTGAGATTTTTGTAAATTCTCCTCACGATTGAAACATTTATTTAAATTGTTGCTGTGTTTTTGCAAAAATACGATAATATTTTTCAAAGAAAGATTACTAAACAGAACGTGGGTTTATTTTAGTAAAATCGATATTTCTTTCGCCCTTGCGAGAGCTTGCCTCAAATATTTAACATTTGCATCGAGGTAAGAGACACGAAAATAGGAATATATTTCTACGTTGCTCGAGCAACAAAAGTGAATGAGAAAAAGAAAGATAATTCTACCGCTTGGGTGAAAAATGTTTATTCCGTAAATAGAACTCGTTGCGTTTCAACGCTGCCAGAACGTTCTTTGCGAATAACGTGTACGACGTGCGTGAAACGCAAACCAGGGACACAATGTGCCGGTGTTGGTTGTTATATCACGGCGATCAAGAACTGAAATGAGCAAGGATGGAAGACACCGAAGAACGTCGACCTTAGCAATTCCATCGAGAAAACAGACGGCGCTGGTAATACACTGGAATCATTTATATTTAGTATCGGACAGAGTGTTGACGTATGTAATTTTACGTCACGCTTTGTGTGTGTGTGTGTGTGTGTGTGTGTGTGTGTGTGTGTGTGTGTGTGTGTGTGTGTGTGTGTGTGTGTGTGTGTGTGTGTGTCGTGTATTCTAACACATAGCTACTTAAATATATCTGAAGCTTAAGGTCGTGAGATCGTTCCTGATGATATAGTACAATACGTAATGATATAGTGCATCGGCTACTAACCAAGAGCGTGGCCCACTTTTACGGCTTCTCGATAAATTTAGGAACGATGCGCAGCCTAGACGCGGATGCGTAATATTCTTACGTCAAATCTACATCAGACTATATATAGCTAAATCTGTTACTATAACAAGTTACAGGTGTTACGAGGTAATAAATCGAGATGAGACGTCACGACGTGCCGCGTTTGAAAGGAAAAGACTTTCGCTAGCCAATATTGCGAGGGTGAACCAGAAATAGAAAAGATCAGTGAAAATGCCGCAGAATGAATAATCTGGAAATGCTGATTGAATCGAATAACTTATAGATTGTACTTAATTCTCTGAAGATATACATATATATATATAAAGATATGACCTTGAAAATTTCGAAAACACAAAAAACTGATACATCATATTTTACCTCCTTTAAAACCTAATAAAACCAAATAAACTTTTGTATTTAACAATTTTTCAATAGACGCATAATTTAAAAATTATTTCAGGTGTGCAAGTTACGTGAATCACCCTGTATATATTGTACAGAGAATATTACCTAGGCAACATAATGTGAGGTACGCATCCCTGGGCGTCCGTTAGGCCCACAAAGTAACTGTGAAAATTACTTTATGAGACTGATCTTGCCCAACCTTCCTAATTGCAAGATTGGGAAAGGCACAAAGAGAGTCGCTCCAATATAAAGGCCGACTTCGATCCCCCAATGTAGTAAACTATGACAGCAATAACGTGCCATTCAAAATAAAAACCAAACTACCAAAACAGGCACAATTTACACCTGCAGACTAATTTACTAACGCACTGCACACAAAGATTGAAAATTTTCGTACTACTCTAAACACAAATCAAATTAAACAACTAAAATGATCAGATAAAATAATGACAAACAAACTTCTCATGTTAAATGCAGATAATAAGGTAACACCACCCCAGGCACTGCGAGAGGACAACACAGGTTAAGGTAAAAAACTGCACGACTTGTACCCCAGTACGATTCGTCTCACTGAAAGGCCCAGAAGCAACTGTTCTGACTAGGAAATGAAGACGACTTTTTTGCCATAAAATTTTACTGATGTGCAAACATTTGAATCGATACAAAACAAATTACAGGCGCGATCGCTCAGTACCAGACAACGCCACTCCTACTCGAGGTCTACCCCACGCCCCCTCACGAATTACGTGACCCAAATCAACCAATCGCTAATTTTCGTTGCATTAGCGTTGCACCTGAAGAGGTCCGACTTTCTGGGTTACCCCCGCTAAAATCACTTTCAGTGATAAAACGGAGCAATAGCGATAGTTAAACCAATTCGCGCAATATGTATATCTATAATACTTCTACAATTTAAAACTGATCCAAGTACCCCTGATACAGTTTCTCCACGGTCGAAAAAATGTTAATCTATTAAAATTTAATAGAAAGACTTTAATCTATTAAAATTGGATGTAAATGCCTTGATTCTGCGAACCTGTTTGAACATTATCAAATTCAACAACTTTATCTACAGACGTCTTTAACATGCCCCTTGATTCACGAGTGAATTAAATCCCTTTTCTTGACATTATGAAAACTGAACTTTCGTTTAATACTTTATAACTAATTAAGAACAGAATGTAGCTTCATTGTACAAAAAAATGAATAGTAATTATGATAATACAACTTGAAAGAAATCCACGTTTCTTTCAATAATAAACTGATGGTTTTACGATATAAAAATTGACTTTATTAATATTAAATATACTTTATTAATTCAAAACAAGATACACGCAAGTTAAATCGATGTTTCTGTAATAAACTTGTTTTTTGAATATTGTGACCGCTTGTCAAATGAGGGGCTCGTATATTTTATAAATCTTTTAAATCGCCGAGAATTTTTAAAACTCTGCGCTGCGTTCTAATGAAATAAAAATGAAGACTCCTCTCGGAGACGGGTAGTCTGATAGTTAAGGGTTAATTGGATCAACCGTGGTCAAAAGTTAAAGGAACTCGCTCCTCGCTGATGCAATGAACGTGTAGTTCCATCGGTCAATGGACAAGTTACAAACGAATTACGAACAAAGTTGAAAATTGTTGGAGATTTCTGCGCGGAAATGATCGTGATTGATTACGCGGTTTAACAAATACTAGGAAGCGGAGAATTGATTTTTGAACAGGAGGGAGTGCCTTAATTTTTCTCTCGAGACAGCCCCTGCCTATTTAACTCGTTTTGCAAAACGGCGCGGCGGGTCATTTGTCCCAGCACGGTCTTTCATTTCCTTTTGAAGAGCTCCACGTGCAGGATTACGAGAAAACGCGGCTGAGGCATTGGCAATCGATTGACAATTATTCTTCGCGTCCGGTTCTATTACAATTCTATCGTAGACGTTCCAATTTAATATCTTTTGAATGTAATCATTGAATGAAGGCGAATCAAAATCTCACACTTTTGATACATTAAAGAAGAAAACGATCGGAATAATTTCGAAAAAACTTTCTAAATTGAACAACAAACGAGTGCGAAGAGGAGAATTATCAAGCGTTAGCTTACTTTTAATCTCTCAAAAATTTGATACAATCATTATCTGAGATATTATTTTGAACAGTATAATCCAATTATCAATTTTATTTCAAATAATCATGCATAAGCTCGCCGCTATTTCAAGCTATCGAACTGTTCTGACGACAGCTATTTTTCTGACAAAACCGACGACTTTCCAGAAACGTCGTTTCAAAACGAATTACATGAAATAATCAGGATTGAATATTTATCAGAGAGTAATCGATCAAACGCTTAATCCACCGGTGTCAGATACGACGTAAGAAAAAAAAGGGGAAAAAAGGAAGAAAAGAGAGAAAACGACGCCGGTAGGTAATCGATAATAACAGGAAAAGCATCAACTTTTTTTCTTCTTTCGAAATAAATCGATAAACGACGTTCGGCGAGTCACTGAATCGTTTCAAAAAATATTCAGCGAGTGTTACTCTCCATTGGCGAATTGGCGTTATTACCGGGAATCAATCGCTAATAATAATGTCACGTTCAAATGCCGGAAACGAGAGTAAGTTTATTTTACGAAATGTCCAATATCAACATGCGCCGATCCAAGTGATTCCAATTACTCCCATTCGATGAATAACGCTTTTTCTCGGCGGTAATTTTTCGTTAACGAGCGATCGATAAACCAACTTGCGAGAAAATGATCGATTGTTTCGCGAAGAAACGAGCTCGAGTTCCACGAGGATCGCTTTCCACAGCGTTGCCCCCCTCCCCCCTTCCCCACGCACCACCTCGATTCATAGCTTGCATCCTTTCACCCCCTCGGCGGTGGAGAACTCGGCTGAGAGGTCCATTGTCCGTTTTAAAATAAACGGGTCATTCAAGCGCACATCGCGTTGCGCTCTTATCAATAGTAATGGAGGGAATAAAGATGGAGGAAGGAGGAACGGGGCAGAAAGAGAGAAACCAAGAAAAGAGAAATAAAGGACGACGATTCCTTCCTTCCACCACGGGCAAGAGAAACGATTAACAAGGTTAATAATATAACGTCGATGAAAGGCGTCGCTTTGATCGGCCCCAGGTCGGGACCAAGTTCGCTGGTGCACGATAAACTTGCACGTAATCAACCAGAGGCGTAAATTAACTGCGACGCAATTAGTTCACCTTCGAGGCTACGTGCACCCGCTATTTCATCGATTCCCTCTCCCTCCCTCTCTCTCTCTCTCTCTCTCTCTCTTGCTCTCTCCACTGTTTCGAACGGATCGATACCCTTGCCGAATCCTACTTGACAGGAGAAACATCAAAGGACACTGCCGTTTCCTTAGGTAATGAAACTGACCGCTGGAACTGATCGCGTCCCGCCAATAACCGAGCCTTGAGCTCTTTCCGCGAGATAGTCCTCGAGCCTACTTTTTTTTTATCTCGACTGAAAAAACTATCGATTAAGCTGAAATTGTTTTTGCACTCGTGTCACGAATGCAAACAGAATTTTTCTAACGTAGATTGACTTTCACACGATACAAGTCGCACGAGTCGCGCACAGGAAGCGATCGTAGCAGGAAAATATTTAGAAATGATATAAAAAGAACTAGTCGAGTCTAGTCTCGAGATATTCTGAAATGTCTAAAATTTACAAATACGTTTTATTTTCCACGAAATGTTTAATTTAATCCCTTGCCCTCGACAAACTTCTTTTTGGAACATCTACCAGCAATTTATTTACGAAGCTTCGTCACTTCAAATGAAAATGATATAACATTGGAAATAATCATTCGAATATTATTTTACACGAAATTTTGTTTGATTATATCTTTCTAACGTGTGATCATCGTTTAAATTTAAAGCAATCATCATCAACGTGCATTGCGTGTTTGTTAAAACGATAATATACAAGAGTTAATGACTCACATAGTTTTGATCTGGAAAAATAATATTCTTAAATATTTTTCAAACTTTCGCATGGAGCAATAAAAAGTTTGTGTGAATTATGTGAATTATTCCAATGAGCCGGGACTGTCTTTCTTCTTCTGTTTTTCCTACGTCGTTATTACAGGAGTCTGTTTAAATATTATACTATCGTACAACATCAAATTTTATAATTATTAGCAAATTATAAAAAGAGAAAGTTCGAGCTGTTAGCTAGATTTAAGTACGATGTTCCCTCAGAAGGGTTAAGTTAAATTAATAAATTGTAATTACTCTTCTCGCATAGTATATGTGACAGTGTACTCGTCATTGCACAAAAAAATTGCCATTTCTTCTATACTCGTCATTTATAGATAAGAGGTTAAAGTTGGCTCGGAAGGACGTCGGTTATTCCGGTATCATAGAAGAACGACGAATTCAAGAGACGATGCGAATATCAATAACGGCCTTGCTGATTCCGCGGAATGTGCACCATCCGCGGAACAGAAGTAAAAAAGAAAAGAGAAAGAACGGAAACTATATTTCAAGATCGCGACAGCGGTCGGTTTCACGTCATGAAAAAGTTTCATAAAGTCGCAGAGAGGTACAAACGTAAGCCGAATTAACGTTCGCAGTGTTCGCCATGAATCACAAGACTACCATGAAACTCAGCCTTGCTTCCTAACCCAAATTCCGAGAGGGGCTTTAGCCTAGAAGTCGAACAGAAAAAGAATACTACTGAGAATACGACTGAGAAGCGACGGAATTCTGTTGGACTGTTGCCGGAAGACGGTTGTTGCTCACGAGCGATTAACGTAATATAGAAACACGATGGAAGAAGCAAGCGAGCGTGAAACCAGAGAGCGACGGATTCACCTTGGATTCGAGAAGAGAGACACGCGGAATCGCGATGGCCAACAGTAAAAATAAAGTGAGAAAGATACCGAGAACTTGCAACGACTTCCGATAATTGATAAATATTTCTTCTAAACTTTCTTAATTCTAATTATATACCCGCGTATTTACTGAATGGTCAAATTTCACACGCAACAAATATATTGCGTATATCATTACGTTATCGCAAGTTATCTTTATCCACGGTGCCAAGATAATGCGCACAATTGGTCATTGTATTTTTTTTCATGTGTTTGTTCATAGTTAATTATAACAATGATCGAGCGACTCGTCCAGTTGCAGCTACGTCTCTTTTTATCACTGAAAGTGATTCTAGCGGGGGTAACCCAGAAAATCGGGTCTCTTCAGGTGCAACGATAATGCAACGAAAATTAGCGATTGCTTGATTTGGGTCACGTGATTCGTAAAGGGCGTGGAGTAGACCTCAAGTAGGAGTGGCGTTGTCTGGTACTGAGCGATCGCGCCTGTAATTTGTTTTGTATCGATTCAAATGTTTGCGTATCAATAAAATTTTATGGCAAAAAAGTTGTCTTCATTAACTAGTCAGAACAGTCGCTTCTGGACCTTTCAGTGAAAGTCGTGCAGTTTTTTTCTTTTTTTTTTTTGAGAATTTTCACATAAAAGGCCTCGATAATTGCAAATTCGCAATTACAATTCGCGATGAACTCAATATCCGATGATAAAGAAAATATTGGAATTGACGGTACAAATGCAAATACAACAAGCGATCTATCTTTTCGCTTGGAAATCACGGTACTCCTAGATTCACGCTCGACCCGAACCAGTAGATAATTGAATGGATGGAAGGAGAAAGGAGAGCAAAAAGAGATGCAAAGCGAAAGAATTTAATCCAATTTCCCTGTTATGCAGATTCTTTGTAACGGTAGGTTAATCGATATATACTCAAAAGTGGAGAACGTCAAGCTATTGGCCCATGTATTATTCATAACTTTATGAATGCCGTATGCTATAATTCAGTGAGTACTTATAGATTCATACTGTGCGTGCATTTACAGTGGTGAGCAAAACTGAACGCACGTATAGACTTTTAACATTAATAAAAAAAATTTTATCGAGTGTTTGCATGTGGAATAGAAGAAAAACAAAATATATACTGTTTTTGTAGGATGTTTTCTAATAAAAATTTTATGACCTTGTTACCATCGTTATTCTGGCGAATAGAAATTGTTTTCGTGAAGTCAATTTTGCATCGCAATTAATTTAAATGAAAAACTGTCAATACTTTAAATTATTGTAACTTCGTTAAAAAAGACTATGTAGCAGTCTAACTTGGTTTCATTTTAAAACGTAAAGCTTCTGTTTTCACTATCTTGAATTCGTTTCTTTTTTCAAGATACTGTAACACATAGCAATTGCAAGTTTTTTTTTTTCTTTAAAAAAATATTGTAAAAATTCACATTTATGTAATATTGCAAAAACACTGAAAAATTTTATTATGATTAATCAGTATCATTTTCCTTATGATAAGAAATTTATATCGCGTCTTTTACGTTTTAATCGAATTACTGTGATTTAACTGAATTACACAAAATAGAAAAAAGAAACGAAATTGGGGGAACTTTTCGCATAAAATGTGCATGACAGATTGTAAACGCATGCCGCTCATTCTAATAAAATACCAATCATTGTTACATTGCACTTTGCTTTTATAAATGGTTTATTAACAATAAAAAATAGCGATAACCCTGCAGCAATTAAAACACATCAGTTTTTTCAAAATAAGATTCATGTCGCATTTTAGAGAACCAATCAGGTTGTTAAGCTCGTAAATTGTTTAGCTCATTGTTGGATTATAGATGTTTATGCAAATTCATGTCAACGAAATGTAATCTAAGCAGAGACTTATTTCATTCAGTAAATATCACAATGAAAATTTCAATCACATTTTATATCTTTTATGTTATACCTTGTTATATATTGTAGTATATTTTATTTATATAAAATTATTTATATCACGTTTTATATCTCTTTACATACAATCTTTGTAATTTTAAATTTCCTACAAATGCGTTGACAGCCTATTCACGATATACTTGGCGGATAATTTAAAAAAAATTATCCATTGGCGGGAAGACGAAGTACTAATCCCACTATTTTTTAAATGTAATCTCAATAATTAATATTGAAACGTTATCAGTGTATCACATGCTTCTATTGCGTACAGTCAAGTGTTGCAAGTTGAAACACGCGGAGACCGCAATCGACCGTGGAGCGGCGTGTCGCGACGAACCGATTTAACATCGTCCGTTCGTCAACATTGAGTCAAATTAAATCGAGCTGGATCGAGTTGAGTCAAGGTTGAATCAAGTCGTAACAGACATCGTTGCTCGATGAACAATAGACCGTTTGGTTCGGTCGATCGCGCGCGTCGCTGACATCCGTAACGCGGAATTCCAATAAATACGTGTCGCGACCAATGTCGCGATTACTCAACGCGCATCGGTTCTCGCTTTGTTGATATGTACCGCGACGAATACTAATTTTTCCACACGGTTTCCCACTCTTGGCCATTCCTGGTCGGAGCCGACGTACATATATATATATATATGACTGTATGTCGATGTTTGTTTGCATGTGTATATATATCGACTGTTTGTCGATGTTTGTTTGCATGTTATATATATATATATATATACATATATATCGACTGTTTGTCGATGTTTGTTTGCATGTTATATATATATCGATTGTTTGTTGATGTTTGTTTGCATGTTTTATATATATATACACATATATCGACTGTTTGTCGATGTTTGTTTGCATGTTATATATATATATACACATATATCGACTGTTTGTCGATGTTTGTTTGCATGTATATGAATGACGCGACGGTTCTTCCGGAACCCGGACGGAAATTATGCACAGACACTGCTTGGAAGACAGACTATTACCAACGCTTAATACGTCAGAGTTAGTAAAGAGGAAGGTCAAAGAACCCAGTTTCCTTTCCCCAATACGATCGATAATTGTCTCTTGAAATGGTCCGAGGAATTTAATTCTTTTTTTCTTTTTTCGTACCAAAAGAGATGATTGCACAGTCCGGTTATTTCCGTTGATATTTAATCTGATTCCTTTCTTTACGTCCCTTTTGACATTAACCCTTCTGTTCGCCACCTTTATCCCGGTGTTATTATAATTCCGGATTAACTGAATTGCATTACGAACCACAGGTAGGCTTCACGGTGTTTAGCAACTAAATAATAATAACTGCGATCGAACAATGAGGCTGAATAATAAACAACGAGTTATATTCAGGTAATGTTTAATCGTCGACTCTCGAAAGGATTATGAATGCGCTGAAACATAGTAAGCAAAGCGTGATTGGTACGAACACGTACGTGCGTGCGTGCGTGCGTACGTATATCGATGAATATATCGGGATGAATTTTAATGCAAGAAATAATCGAAAAACTTGATGGAACAGCAAGATGACTCGTGCAAGATGATTAAATCTAATTCAATAGAATGCGTGAGAAGCTTATCCAGATACGCGAGGAGAAGAGGTAAGCACGTGCGTTCTATCTACGATTAGATTTGTAATGATGAAAAAAGATTAGCACTTGGTTAACTTTAGCGAAATGAATCAATATCGATCGGTATCGAACACATAGCCATTTTTTTCATAAACCTTTGATATCAGTCAACTAGGTACTTGAACATTTTTCCTAGAAATGAAATTCTGAATATTTGTGCAAACTATACTATATATATATTTTATAGAATATCCTTTAGATCGACCAAATTTGAAATGTTATAATCGGTGCTTTTCGTTCGACATTTCGTTTGTATTTGTTTACACGTTAATACTTTTAATATTTTTAATAAATTTCATTACTCAATTACGTCACAATGACTATTACATATTTTTGAAAAAAAAAAAAAAAAAAAAAGAAAAAAGAAATAAGTGACACATTTCCACAATGTTTTGTTGTGATATTCACTGTAAACAGTACCACAATAATATTGTAAGTTGTAAAGCGAATCTTAAATCTGAACTCGTGTTTAAAGATCAAATGGTATCGACAACGGCTGCAGGCGTTGTTTATTCGTTCGCAAAGAATTCCGCGCGCTTCCGCTAAAAATATCAATGAAATCCGATTCTTGATGGACGAACGCAATCGACTCGATAGAAAATCGAACAGCGGCCCGCCACTAGTTGATTCACCCCGTATACGTCTGTCGGTGATGCGTCTTGGCAGCAGATAGAGCCAAATATAGGATGGGACTTTCTATCCATTGTGAGTGACCGTCCTCGAATGAACGCCTGTGTGTTCCGGTTAAACATGACGCTTGCTTCAATCCTTGAGTCACACACCGTGACTTCTTCGCTTCCGATAGACGTTTGAAAATTCTCCCGACGTCCGCGTATTGCGAAATGACGCGAAAAATTGAGCAATGTTACGTAAATTTGAGTTTCAGTATCTAAATATTTGAACGAGTGTTTTAGTTTGCATATTAATTTCTGGAAACGTTCCTAGCTTCTACAGTCTAGCGATAAAATATTTAAATTTGAGAAAGCTGGATAAGACGAAGAAATTTGAATTTACCTCGTTTCTGGACAAAGAAACTCTTCGACCGAGATCTTTAATCGCAACTACTCTAGAATAATCTGTCGATTTGTCGAAGCGAACATGGACTGAATGTGTCTTAATGTTGAATTAAACGGTTGATTCGATTGATCTCGATGAAATTCAATAGAAGCGAAGACAGAAAATAAGCCTTTTGGAGCACTTGGAATTGATCGAGTTACACCGGGTTAGAGAGAACACGTGAACTGAAGATTGAGCGTGTGCGCTACAGAGTGCAAATTGCTCTTGATTCGATTCACCTGGATTCAATTTGGTCGAGCGGAGAACTGTCTCGAGACTCGTGACAAAATCACGAGTCCATTGATTTACAACGATGATATTCTAATTGGAAACACAAAGAGGATTTAACTTTTTATTTTTGGTAGGTCAAAATTAGGCGAGAATATCGCTGTTTGATCCTAATTTGTATTCTGCTTTACCTCACTCGTGAGAAGTTTTCTTTGTACGTTTGTTATCAGTGTTGATACCGTGTGAGCATCGGTTGAAATCTCAAGGAGGTGGAGATATATGCGCGCACGCATACACCGCTATCCAACGTCATAAATAATGCATAAGACTCCTGAAAAAAAGGAAGCGCAATGTTTATCAATATTCGATACTTCACTTTCATCTCTCCGGCGATTTGCATTAATCTTCCAATAGATGCAACTCATCTCGAGCGACTATTCAACTATGAGATTTCAGAATGAGCGTTCAATGCCTCCCGTTCATATTTAAATTCCTTTATGGCCAAGTCACGAAAAACTCTTCAACGTCTTTTCCATTTTTCATATATTGTTCCTTCTACTTGAAAAGTGCATTATCTGTACTCTATATCATCGACATTACTCGTATTTCATGATCCTTAATCTCGTATGTATTTCGTAAATATTGAAATTCATCAATATAGTACGCAACTGCAAGAAAGAAACAGTGATATTACATCTTTTTAACAGCAATCATTAAGAAACAACGAAAGGGAACGACGGATATGATCAGCGAAGACAGTTCCAACGTAAAAAGAAATCGCCATCCAATGGTACCGTACGGATATCAGTCGCGAGTTCGAATTACCGAGGTGTAACTGGTTTCCGTGGAAATCAATACTCGCACGACGATTGATAGCGATTCTAATACTCTCTTTCTACGCAAGTGAAATAAACGAGAAATACGACGGCGATCTCCGCAACTTCTATTAAGGGGCCAAGCAATTTCTTCGGGAGGAACGTAATAGTCTAGACAACGAGAAAAAGACGACCACCGTGAGAGAGAAAAATTTTTTCTTTCTCTCCTTCTCTCTTTCTCCGTGTGCGACGACCCTTTCGAGAAAACGGGAACGCTCCGTTTGAAATAAACTTGGCTTTTCATTGAAATTCATGGCGTGTGCGCGAGACTCGTCGACAATTACGACTATTAAACAGATTGAAATAAATAACCTCGCCACGAATAAACGATGAGCAATGCGCTTGTTAATTTGTTGTAAATACAGGAGCCAACGTAATACCAAGCGCAACGTGAAAAAAAAGGACGAAGAAAGTCTGAAATTCATCGCACAAGGACGGATCTTGATTCGGATTTCTTGATAAACGTTTGTGAAAATAAATATAAGTTTCGATCGTTCCTTAGACCGAAAGGAATTTTCCTACGACCAACTTTCCGTGGAAGTTCAACAATCGAGGAAAGAAAAACTTCTTTCTCGAGAAACTCTGCCCAGAATTGAATACTTTCTAACTAGGGAATACATGAAGTACCAACTTGCAAGTGATTCGAGTGACTTTATTCGATCGATTCCTGCGAATGTGAGATCTCAAGAAACGTTGTACGCGAAGTTAAGAGATATGAAAGATTGTTGTAAATAACAAACAACGTGTATGCAGTGCAGGTAGCCTATATGAAAACCGGAAAACCAATTTTTCGAAGCAAGCACTCGTATTCCAGTATGGTGAAACGTCCACCGTTTTGTGACACCACCACGATCGCGAGACCACGAAAAGCGATACTGCAGAGACAGTGCGAGAGTTTCTTTTCCCCCTTTTCTTTTCCACTACAGGTGGCCTCAAGGATTTCGCGTTCTCGTCGAGTGTTTAAATCTTCCACAAATGTGCCTTGTGTGGGTGTGTGTCTGTGAGCCAAATTCATTCGACAAGGAAAATAATCTTTAAACGGCGTTTGAAACAGCAAACGTATTAAAATTTGTTTGATCGAAAGAAAAACAGAAAAGGATAAAGACACTTTCTAATCGAACAACTATTTTTGATATTTTTAAGCTGTTCGTACAGAGTAATAAGTCCAGGAAAGATTTAAAATTTAAAACGACGCTACTTTTTATTCAATTTTAAGTGCAAATTCGAGTTTACACGATTCTTTTTTTCGTCATTCGATAAGATTTCTTTTTCACCGATCCGTGCAAATGAAAGTTTAAAAATACAAGGCTATACGTGACGTTAATAAAGTGGCTAAATACTCTGCGTTCTTCAAGAGTTAACCTTTGGACTTGTTACAACGTGTAAACTAATAATGAAAGCAAACTCTGTCTTGGGTATTATTTCTACGCACATCTACGCTGTATTTTCCATCGATCAATTGATAAGGCAAATAAATTGTTACAGACAAGAAAACATTGGAAAGCGCTGAATCGATGAGTATTGAAGATTTTTCGAGAATACTTGCTGATTACATGTTATATTTCAATATCGACGAGAATAGACATAGTGCAGGCTAGAGATCGATAAATGAGAATTGTATGAGAATGATTTCAAACATCTTTAGCATCCTTTTATTCCAATTATAACACTCGAGGAACGACACACAAAACGACTAAAACTGCGTGGCGCAACCAGATAATGAATTTGAGTATATCGAGTACACTGAAGATTTTTGTTAGCTGATAAAACCAAGATATCGTCACATATCTCGCCGTTATCTCAATCCCACACTTTGTTAACTACGCTACGGTTATATTACTCCAAAAATTATACGTAAAAAAAAACGCAATTCCTATCTGTTTTTTGTTTCATTGCAACAATGAATCTTCAACAATAATCTAAATACGCACGAGACGTTTCTGAAAACGTATTAAAGACATTTTGCGTCATTGGTTATTCCACGAACATCGCGTCTGTCTGATGCGTCATTGTTAATTAGTAAAATCAACATATCACCAGGAATACCCTTTTTTAGCTTTTCGAGCAAAGGGAAAGAAAAGAGAAAGAAAAGAGAAAAAAGTGGACTGCCACTGACAACTAAATAAGCAGGACATCTTCGAAAGAGTGACGATGCTCAAAATAGATCGTTTATTTGCATTTCATTGACTCCGCTATGTTCTTTGAATTGTTTCCGCAGCTTGTTCTTTTGTCGTTAAGAAATTTCAAGTTCGGGAAAAATATTACGCGAGCGCGATTTTTTACGCTCAATTTCGCGTCGAGTAAAATGCGGAAGAACAAAAGAAAATTCGAACGGGATTAACTCGTTGCGCCTGACGGTAGACGTCAACGAAAGCGACCACGTAAAAGGGACGCACGTATTAAACCGCAGCCACCTATCTCTCTTTTTTTTTTGAACGCCTACGCCACTGTACGCAATATCACGTTCTATGTATAGTCACATGGCTGTCACGAGCCACGCATTTTTCTCACTTCCCCTTCCCAGGATATGCATACGGGGCGTGCCTCAAAGAGAAAAGTGACGTCTATACAGATTGTCAGATTAGATCGGACGTGATACAATCGGTGAGGACGCGCCTCGATAGTTGTGAATTCTTCGTTGGAACATCAATTGAAATATCAAGGACTTCGAACTTTCCCCAGATTCAGAAACAAAAACTTAAACGCCGATAAGATATTTCAGCGGGGCGTTAACTTGTCCGAGGAGCTTGAATTTGACGTAAAACTTGTGTACGGAAGGAAAACTTCGTTGCAACATGTAACACGCGATTGTAGTTTGTCGATGTATTTGGAACCTATGTTGACAAACAGATTACGACACGGTATATAGTACGAATGCTACAGGTAGAAGTTTTCGTATCGAAATTAACAATGGACTGATAATAGGTATATAATTCATAAGAATTACTTGAAATAAATATCAGTCATCGCGCTTTCAAGAACAAGTTGATGAAAACCGCCAAGATAATTACAATCACCGTGAACTAAAAACTTGAAAGTGTTTCAATGTGGAAAACGTTAAAATTGAAAAAAAAAAATTGTTAATATCATGTACAAATATTTCCTCGTTACGGAAAAAGTTTCACAATAGAGAAATTAAACCGCTTGATAACTTTCGTGCTTGGTAATCGCGATTTCTTGTTTCCGGACTTTACTATCGGCAATTCAAATATGAAACATTCGTGTATCATCAAAGTAATATTTATATACATCAATAAGATCACATGTGGTAACCGTTTGTACGATTTTTCTGCGGGGTTAACAAACTTGGAATAATGCAAAAGCCGGATATGTTCTGCTGAAGCAGCTGTGAGTCAGACAGCTGCAACAGCACCGTCACTGCGCATTCCACAATTCTCCTCTTCGAAAGACCGCGAAACGCGAGACGGGCTTAAATTAGACTGCAACCTAATTCGAGGATAGAATTACCTGCACTGCGCGGTTATACGGAGAACACGTACTTAAGTACGTACGTGTAATTGCGTTTACATCACTGATCGTGAAGTATTCACAAAGAGGAGTTAAAAATCTGTATACAATTGTCTAAATTTCAGTGGCAATAAATTTCTATGATTCTATAAATAACTCTTTAGTACAGTGACAACCGACGTCTTTCAAAGTAATCTTACCTTTCGTCCTACGGGCAAAATGCGATATATTTTGCCTGAGCACCTTTAGCCACATCCTGGCGGCCCCCTTCTGCTTGTTCTCAAAATCCGACGTCCTGCTAGGACAAACTCCCTCCAATCCAAACGAAATGTCGGCACCGATGCTTCGATGCAGCGTAAGAACTATGTATTCACTGTCACCGATTGGGCGATGGTCTCTTGCGCGCCGGTTCCCTTAACCTCACTCTTTGCGGTATTTATAACGCGTTACGTTTATCGATAAAGTCCCGATTAACAGTAACTGATAAATAGATATAAATAGAGAAGAACTACTGGAAAACAGCGTTCTCTAACGACGCTCGAGAATAAACGATGCTCGCACGCGAAATCGCTACGAGAGACAGACACTGATGCTACAGAAGCACGACCCTTTTATAGACGGGACAACGATCACGTAGGCAAGTCGTTAGAGCTGCTCTACTATCGAACGCGATAATATCGACTCCGGGCCTTGGAACTTGTCTTGTTTACCAAGCGAAGACGTGTCGGCTTCTAGTCGTATTTTGACGAAACGCCGGCCAAACCGCCGCGATGATCGAACTTGCGCCACTTGCTTCGAGATACGAAAACGTGCCGAACGTTTGCATGCACAATAGCCACTTTAACCGTTTCGCGGTATATGCCCCCAGCTTGTAAGACGGCAACGCTGTAAAGAGCACTGGCAACCAAGTGCGCGCGCAACATTTCGTTATTGGTAGAAAAAATTGAAAATTAAAACAACGTACTTTAAAATAAAAATAGCGCGAAATATCTCATTCGAAGTTTAATTACAACTGTTTACATATTAATTAAACATCTTACATTTTCTCTTTAATTTTAGATTACACCTATATTTACGTGTAGAATACCATCTATTTTAATATACAAAAACAAATCCTGTCAAAATATGCACGTATGTTCTTGAACTTATATGTTTATAATTCTGTAAATAACAATGATAAAATTTTCCTTGACTTAGCATATTTGCAACGACCGTAGATAAAATTGCAGTAAACGCAGCAATATTAATAACTTTCATCTCCGATTTTCTTTCACGCAAATAATTTTGTTTGGTGCATATTGTATTTATTACACGTAACATTTAGATTTCAGGACAATTTTATTTTATTCGTTCCTCTTCGGGAACGATGTCAACGATAAACGATCGAGCCATTGTTTTGGGCCATCGTTTGTGGATTAAAAATATATAATCTTAATGCATGCATGTGCATTATTAAACACCAGAGTTCCTAAGTACCGTAAGCGAAGCCATCGTAATGATATAAATATCAGAATTATCGCGTGATATATTTAGCTCGCAGACGTCGAAGCCGGTAAACAACAAACCACGATCCGACATGCGATTTCAAGATGCGTGGTTCGCCGACTCGTTTTCTTTATTACTTTTTTTTTTTTTCTCTTATTCGCATGACACATTTTGCTATCACGAGTTTATGAACTGTTAAAGGAAGAAAGAGAAAAGATATAATATCAAGTCGTTCGACTCTCAACTGCTTGATGAAAGTAAAAACACGATCGTTCTTTACGTCGCCGGATCTAGGTCGTGTAATTCCACAAATTAGAAAATCTATCTCTGCTTAATCATCGTTGATAATATATTACTAGTGAAATTAGGGCGGCAAACATATCTCAAAACAGACGCTGTTTTGTTTGAATACTCGATTATCAGGATTTACAGAAACAGAGTGTACAATTGAAACGACGAATAAGGAAATAAAGGAGGGAAACTTTTTCGAACGAAATGAAAAATACGTGAACAATGAAATACATCCGGTACTTATTAAAAACATCGTTTTCAATGGATAAGACAACGGGCATGCGAATAACAGTGAAAGAGGGTTGTTGAATGTCAATTTATTGTTCAGAACGTTATGCTCCCCTTGTACACCTAACCTAAAGTCTAATCTACTTCAAGCGATGTACGTTAAAGAATGAAATCGATCGTTCCTGCACGCGTGCGTATACGTGTATAACATACGTGTGCGTGGCCGCGCACGCGGCATACTTGTTGCCGTTCTATTGAATTCTTATTATAATTCGAATGCAAAATTCTAAAATAACAAGTTCAGTGAAGCGTCTTATTCGCTATTTTTTTTTTCATTGTAATACACAATTCAATTTTTTTCAAACCGAAACAATAAGATAACGATAAATCACGCGTTGATTGATGAAAAATCTCTGAAAACGTCATTAATAAATTCATAACCAATACGACAAAATACCTGACGCAAAACGTGCCTTTGCAACGAAATGTTACTGAAGGAAATTCTGCTACTAATTAGTAGGTTCTATCTATTTTATTTAACAGATTATCAGGTAAGATAAAAGAGAAGATGTCTAATGACAAATTACATTATTTCGATCTAAAGAAAGATATTCGTTTTCTAACGTGGAGTATGAGTCAACTGTCATTGCTACTAAATTGAAGAATTTACTGATTCTTCTAGAGATAGAAGAATTTACTGATTCTCTAATAGGAAGAAGTTTGACATTCTGGCCAAGTGAACGTTCAGCGCATACGCGCACGACGTACGAATCTCACAAAAGAACCGCGATACGTTACGTTGAAGATAAACAAAAACGAGGAACTACTAGCACAGTAATTATACAACGAGAATTGCGACTTAGCCTCGAGACGGATCTGCGAAATACGGACATCAACTCCACTATGGTTCGCGGTTAAGTTCCACCTGTTCTGGAATGTAATTTCAACTTATCTCGAGTCGACTTATCTTCGATTGTCGCGTGAAAAATTTTTCCCTTCGTATCGAAACGAAATAAATAATGAAATTGAAAGTTTACTTTCAAAAAGTTATTGACCATTTTGAAATAACTGCATCGCGTTATGTACGTGTATCAACGGATAAAATTTTAAAGAAACGGCAATTAACGATGAAATCAGAGATACGAAAATTATTTTAATTTCCCTTTCATTCCCTTTCCATGTCAGCTGCATGAAGCTACAACCTTGATTTTGTTGACAAGACATGGCTGTAAACTTATTACAATGTATTCATAACCTTTAATGTCACTGCGCGACAGGTCAATTAAATCATCTTAAACGTCTGATTACCGTCGTATGAGATGTAAAAAATGTAATTTAAAGTTGCATTCGATTTGATCAACATATTCCTCACGTATCGAGAAGGAATTATGTGTGTATTTCGCGACAGAGAAAAGAGTCGACGTGACTGTTCAATCACCTTTCATCGGAAAGGAACTCTCGCGATGGGTGTCGATGCTCTAAATTGAGACGAATCTATTTAATTACCGTCATCGGGTTAACAATTACGCGGCAGACCTAGATTGACGAGATACGACGTTAATTACGGGAACAATGCCGATCTCGCCCACGTATGTCAAGCGGCGAGGGAACCTCGTCAAATCGATTATTACATATTTACATCGTGGACAGACAATCTAAACTTACAGCTAACGATATCATTTCTACAACCAAACATTAAAAATGAGTAAAAAAAAAGGAAAAAGAACAAAGAAAAGAAAATATGAATTGTCAAATTGAAACGATCGAGTCTCCGATGATTTGAAATGGCTATTGTACCAAATAAAAAACAATTGTCGGTCGATCACTTACCAATAGAATCTCCGTTTTTCTTGCCAGAATTATTTTTGTTCTTCTTGTTTTTCGGATAGATATTGCCGATTTTACTCTGTCCGCAACCCATCCTGCTCTGTTGCGGGCTTACGCAGCGATCACACTTCAACTACACTTCTCACTAACTCCGAGTCCTTTTCTTTTCTGGCTGTTCGTTGCACGCCGTTAATGATATTTTTAACAAATTAACAAGAGTCCCGTTAGATAAACGAAAAACGAACGAACATTTCTCTCTTGAAGTTGAACGTCTTTCTAACATAAACGGATTTTTTTCATAGAAAAAGAAAAAAAAAGGATATATAGATACAGTTTACGTAATTGTTCTTTTACCGTATTATACACAACACTTTATCCGCGAATACTTTTATTAGGCAGCGAAAGAGTTTTTTTACATCTATTTTTTACATAGTATACAAAGTAAACATATACGTATATACATATATTCTGTTCTTATACGCGTGTCTATATGTACGCGGTGTATTTCCAATATGTATAACAGTCGAAAATTTGCGTAACGAAACGTGTACGCCGTTCGTCAGAAATTTTTCAAAGCTAATATAGTTCGTACGACAAGCTGTCTCTGTAAGATGCGTAGATATATAGATGTACGACAATTACGTGAGATCCCGAAAGATATGTATATATAGTGCAATAAATGAAAACTAGTGTCCTATAGAACGCGATATGTGGACATTTCCTTTTCTTTTTAAAATAATGAATTAACGCGTGTTCAGTCTTTTCATGAGTCAAACACTAAATACCTCGGTCAGACCGGAAATGGACAAGTAAATTCGTAACGATCTTTTTCTTCTTCTTAAAACGAATCCACCGGGATCCGGTGATACAGATTAGTCGGCACGAGTCTCCTTTCAGTACGCGTCACCGACGATGATGATCTAATTTCGAGATTGATTATTGATTATTGATTATCACGTTCAGTCTTTTTTTCACAACGCTGATCAGCAGATGGCAGAAAAGAATAAACAGTCTTTCGAAGAGAATACGTTTCACCGATAACGTCCGTGTGAAAATTTCCTTTCATTCTTCAGCGAAACGCATAGAAAGGGAGACAAAGAAATGTTTGCTAGACAGCTCGGGGCTCGATTGCCCTGCAGCCCATGACTTTGTCGTCTCTGGCTACCTGAGCCGAGCCACCCAATCCATTTTTGAGCTTCCTGTCCGTATTACGACCCCATCATATATCATCTATCCCATGTCCAAAGCTCCCAACCGTACATTCTCCCACTCTGTCGTTCTCATTCGTTCACTCGTTGGGCTCGTTGTTATTCCCAAGGACGGACTCGGACACGCCCGGAGAAGGACGTCTCGAATAACTTTACCAATTCATCGAGTTCGACCCGTCGATTGACCAAGCTCTCTTCTCCATCATATAATCGAGCTACGCGAAAAAAATGTTATCACTCTTTTCGTGTGTTCTCTTCCGCTGGTACCTGAACGATGCGTGGCTTAAGAGCGTGGTTGGCACATGTGTTTCGGTTACGAGGACAAACTGACAAGGTCTCGAAACAACGCTGCTTATGGGCAACAGCTGTTCCAGTTTCTCAGTGACGAATGTTCATTGGGTAACCAGGCAAAGTAATTCTTGCGAAGAAGATGAAGGAAATATACGTATATTGGAATAGTTGATAAAGACTCGCTGTTTTGCACCAGAGGCAAAGTTGACTGGAACAGGGCTGCAGAAGAGGCGAGATTCGTTCAATCCCTTAAGTCTTCGATCCCTTCGTCTCTTTCCGAGGTGAGCGTCTCTCGGCCTCTTCTTAGAATTCGATTATCGGACTCGGGCCTGGAAAGACGCACGTTTGTTAGAACATTACTATTCCGACGTGAGAATATATGAATCGCATCAATATTTATACGAGCTCATTTAATATACGTATGCACCGATAAGTTTAATCAGCAGTTTAAAATAAAATTAAAAAAATGAATGTTAACTGAAAATAGAAAAATACGACCAGAGCTATTTTTCTTTCTCTTTTACGTCGGAATCGATACATCTTCAATCTTACGACTAGTAGGTGTATCAGGGACAAGTTTATTTCGTATATAACCGAGATTTTAAGGGTAATAACTTTTTACGTAATACGAGACACTCGGACGAATTATAAAAGTCGAGCGATCGATATTAACTTTGGCACGATATGCTGTTGTGCTTCAACTTTCGGACAGGCATACACACGCGTGTCTAAGAATGGAACGACACACGAAAAAGCAGCAAATTTTGTGCACCGCCGCGGCAATATTCTGACGACGTAAAAACCGCAGGTATAATCGAATCATGCGAGGTGATTGTGATTTTCTTTTTAAAATTGCAATTTTTTTCTTCAACGTTCTTTTGTCGTTTCGGACAGCGTCGATATTGTTTATTATTACTCAACATGTCGAAAATACACGATCATTTCAATCAGATAAACATACGAAAGTTTTTTTCGATTTCTCGAAATCGTGAAATTCCAACTTTAAAAGGAGAAACTAACAATGGGATGTTTCAACAACATATGCACACATATATATATATATGTTTCACGGTAATTACAAGGTAGAAAGCGCGTTTAATGCTCAATCGATGTTCAAATCAACAGACGGTTTACTATCCATTTCTCGGTCAATGTCATTTTCTTTGATTCTCCCGTCGAACACCATTAAATTGATTGGTATATTAGTGTATACTGCGATGAAGTAGCGTTTTAAAAGCTATATCAATGTGCAACAATCTCGAGATTAATCGAAATCCATGTTACTGTAATTGTATAATCAATCCTTATCAATTTCCTGATAATATTTTTGTTCTCTGATTTGATAAAAATTACTCTCTCATTATAAAGACACTTGAACGGTGAAGAATATCCTCTCGGTTAAGTACGATCAATTGCAACAATATTTGCACAATCCGTTTCGTCTTGATATCTCGGATTCTCGTACATCACATTTTCCAAATTTTAGATAACTTTGACTTATTGTAAAAGTACAACTAGCATAGATTTACAAGGAATTCGGATATACTCCGATCGGTTCAACGCACGATACTAGTTTTTGACTGATACATCGCTTTGAAACATCGCGTGAAAAAAAATGAGAACGCGATCTCCCTCTGGATGTATCCTCGCCTCTTCGTATTGTCAGATGCGATATCGAAGCAGCAACGGTACAGAAAAACACAGAGATCGTTTCTACGAGGCAAATATCCGCGCAATGTCGTTCCCCTTTAGAGCGACCAGCCGAAATTCGATTCGTAGTCAAACTAACCTCGTTTCACTCAATAAACCAACCAACCATTAACGTCCACCTGTTCACGACGATCGTTCATAAATGAGACTCTCTTCGCCTATTCTACGCTTGTATCTACATGTACACGCACGAATATAATTTGAGTATCAATTTACAGCGACAAGACTCGAAGGACGAACACAGAAACTCGCACCGTGAGGTTCCAGCATCGACTACAGCCGGTCGAGGCGCCAGCTAAGTTTGCGCATGCGCGTTATATTGCCCCTGTGCATATACTACACATACAAATGCTTACCCACTACTAACATCGTTGAGATTCTAACCTCTACGTACTGCGCACATGCATTCTCGTTTGCCGTGTACTCACCGACATTTAGATGCTTCTGTTGCATGTACGGTGCACATACACATGTACCCGTTCTATATACTGATCGTATCTCTGTGGGAGTGCGTTCACTTATACGAGCTCTAGATTATTCTTAATATAAGATTATCTTTACGGAAAGCGAATTTCAATATTGTTTGTCATCGCAGATTTTAGTTGAAAACAAATTTTAACGCGCATAGAGAGTAAACGTGATAAGCAACGTAGAATAATTAATTAATTTGGCATTCGTAGGTTTGTGGATTAAGCTCGCGGATTGAAGGGCAGAGGAGCAGAGAACCTCATAGAGGATTACTGGAGACCCGCGATGTCACGACCTTCTGACAGGGATTTCTTGGTTTCGTGATTGCATTTACAGGCTGCCATCGCCATTATAGTACACGTGTACTCACTGGATTAAGCTTCTGTGTTTACGTATCCTGAAACTGTCGTTCAAACAATAGAATGACTATGTCATCAAATTAAATAACATTGAATTTTTCACATACAAAATCCAATATTTTGTATCTATTTCGCGGAATTACGTAAAAATATTCGATTTTCACAAAATGTATACATTTCACAAATGTATAAACGTATACTCTTTTGCACTAAAAAATTAATTTAAAATAACGATAATTAACGAATTAAATGATAAATAACGGATTGAAAAATTAATTTATATAACGTAGAACAGAACAATTTAAATAACATAGAAAATAGTTTGTTCACATTTACTCGATTTTATTTGAAACAGTTACCGAGGAAAGGATTAATTTGCAACGGATTCTAATAAATTCACAATTCTTTGGACGAAATATATCTACAATACTTTTGTGCCAAATGCTAATGAATTTTACAATCGTTTAAATTTAACGATGTTTGATTCAAATACAATTATACAATACTTATATATTGCCTTTCAAAAATCAGTGTACTATATAAAAGAGGATATCTGGAACAGTGTACTCACTGTTTTTCTTCTTGAGTAAATTTTGATTCGATAAATAACGTTTAATTTTTATTTATATAATTCTTATTAATACTAAAATTTCTAAAATGTATGTTCGATCGAATTTTTGTCAATCTTGTTTAACCAGTCAAATTAATGTAGTTAGATCAATGAATACATTTATTCGTTATATCAAGAAGCATATGATTGTATGTATATGAAACAAATCTATAATACATCCATTCTGACAGAATTCATAATACAAATTAAAGTACGTTAATTTAAATTAATACTCATTAATTTTGGTTCAGGAATATATGGGATATAATACTGATATACTGCAGGTTGCTCCCCGAATTCCACGCAAGAAACAATGATGAAAATTGTAAAGTTTTTTTTTTGTATCCATGAGCAGCTTATAAGTTTTATCAATATTATATTATAACGTCAATATCTCCTAGACTAATCGATGAACTACACATACTGAAATTTTGTTAAAGAAAAAACAGACTTATTACATGAAGAATCAATTTTTTATTTTTGTTTCTTTTCTTTTTTTTCCATTTTTTTCAGTTTTTCTTTTTTTTGGTTGAATACAATGATCAATCGGTCGCTGCGATTAATTGCATTAAGTATCTCCAATCTCAGCCACGCTATCTCGTTACAAGACATGCATTTCACTCGACAGCAATTTCAGCGTAATTTGACCAAAACGAAGCCGAAATCCTATTACAATACGTACGATGCGATGACTCGATCAAACGAAAAATCTCTCGTTCTATCGTTTTTTCGTGTCAAACCCGATTGAGGCTCATAGCAGAATTCGAAGAAAGCAAATTTTCGGTATTTAGTAATTCACTTATGTATAACACTGTTAACAATACCGATGTGATAACAACACATATTCCTTAAAGCAGATATTCCACTTCATTTAAAAATGAGCTCATTAATTGTTTGGTTGTATCAAAATCACCAGTTTCATCGACGGATTAAAGTCAACTTTAAGAGAGTTCACAAAACAAAGGTTGTTTCAATTTTTTCCCTATTTCTTTTGTTCTTTATAAATTAAATTATTCGGTTTATTTTTCATTCTATGTCCCGAAGAGTCAATTTCTTTCAATTTTAAAATACACATGTATTTCTCGGTATTTAGGTCAACACAAAAAACACATCCTATCATTCGCAATCGCATACAAACTCTTCTACATGTACGATATATATTAAAGCAATGTACAGAGGAATGTCTTCCGAGAAAATAATATTCTAAAATTTGATAGTGACATATAGGAAGATTGATTGAGGAGGACGCAGAGCGCGAGGGTCACAAATTCAATTGTTTGCTTTCTCTTGTCATCGTATACCTCATCTCTTCATGTGCATTGCACACACCTAAATAATTAAACATCCTTTAATCATACTATCTTACTAAATCGAAACGTGAAAATTAGAATTAGAAAGCAGAAGAGTATTTTACATTATTGACTAAATTATTAACACACTTCATCGAAGTCTAACAACAAACAACACGTTCTATAAGATTCAAACTATATTATATCACAAAAACAAAATGATACAAATTGTAAACGCAAATAAAAAATGCAGAAATAAGTTTTTAACTTCTATGTATTGTGCAGCCTAACCATTGTATATCATAGAGTATCTATTCGCAGCATTCTTTATTATGTCTAAAAAATTGCACTATAAAAGAATCTCGGAAAGCCATTTATAAAGGGCCACCCCTCTCCCCCCGCACCTTGCATGACATCCTCCTCTTTTTCATATCTTTTTTTTTTCATTTAATAATATTTTTGTAACATCGTTAATTATGTTTCATGGTTCATTATTTCCCTGTTACGAGAAAGCATCATCAACAATGACAAGTGCGTTCCTTCATTCCGGTGAATATGTTCATCGATATTTTTCGTCTCACGTCATTTTTACATGCATTCTGCCTTTCTTTCCCTCGCACATTCAAACACGTTCTCTCTTCTTCTACAATTCACATATTCACTATTTCTCGCAATCATGTACTCTCGACAAGATTTTAAAATCCGGCACTTATTTATTTTCCTTCTTTTTTTCTTTTTTTTTTTCTTTTTTAATCGCAGTTCGTTACACTTGAATTATACATAAATAAATAAATAATAAATCGGGATGCCATGTGCTTTAAAAACAAGATATCACTTGTTCTAAGTAATAAAATTTCAAAGATATCCTTTTAGGCCTTTCATATGTTTCGGAAACATATTACCATTTGACGAATACTGCATCGATGTTAAATTTTAGGATACACTCGCGAATCAATGATGCAAAATATTACGTAGTGAGTATGGTATCATCGATCGCATAAGCGTGCTTCAGATGCTCATCGAATAAAGTTTCACTGAAATTTCTTTCTTCACTATTGCGAGTTCCCCTAAATTATGCGACACACAAATCGGAAAAAAGTCGTACCATTTCTTTTTTGCTATATAACTCTTAATATTAGTAGTCCACGTACCTATGTAGTTATTTATTGTTCATCGAGCCATTATCTGAAACACGTTTAGTCGTAACAAAAGTTTCGATTACTTCGTAGATCCAAATAAATCTTTAATGCTATGTAACAAATATTTTATAAATTCATCACTTCGAAGTGAAGTTCGCGCCCCTTCCTGCATTATGAATCTCAAATACAGAAGAACTTACAAAAAAGAAAAGATTAATGGTAAAAATTAATAAATATGAAAATGCAAGGAACAACAGTCGACTATAAAATTAGGAAAAAGAAAGTTAATCGATAACTTTTTCAATCTAAGTTGCAACACGATGTTACTTTTTCTATTCACTATCAATGAGAGTTTAAATCTTTTAGGCCTTAACTCGTTACAATACTTCAAATCAAACCAAAATAAGTGACTCGAGAACGATTTATTTTATTATAATCTATAATATCGATAAAATCTTAAAATAAAGGCCAAGTATACGTATCACTTTTTATTTTACTTTCAATTTGATTTGTCGTTTTTTGTTTTCTTTTTTCTCTTTGAATATACCTTTTGGTACCGTTAGACCAAAAAAAATTTACTCCGTAAAAAAGGATCAGTCAAATACGATTAGTGTTAAAAACAATTGTTTAAAAAAAGAGGTAATCATTGTAAAATATCTATTACTATAGAATTAGTTAGTTTGAGTTTAAAGTGTCTACGCTTTGTTCTTTTCTTTTTAAGAACAATAAATTTTTCAATAATTTTAACGAAACTTATGTACGTTCTAACATTAAATTATAAGTTATATGAAAAGGAACAATTCTTATGTGAGCATATTGAAGACAATACATGAAGGAAGTAGGTACAAAAATCACTTCGGCGTTTGCAAAAATACTTCACAGATAAATGACGGCCCACATAGATTTAAATGCCGTTATTTCTATTACTTACTTTATTTTTACATCCTTCATAAGGATTAAGTTGATTTACATCCTTCAAAAGTAACAGAGTTTTACACCAACACGCGACATATATGCTCGTTTGTACGCGAGCGATAACTCGTTAAATAAAAGTCCCTCTTTTATAGATAGTAAGTATGTAAAGGTAAAAGCTACATATGTGTTCTTGCCATGAAATACATCGGATACGTCAATTAATAAGATGAATTTCTGTGTCCTTATATTTTTTTTTTTCCTTTTTATATTAGTTGCATTAAGTATTATATAATCACATTCTACATCGAGCAAACAGTTGCAACACAGTCAAAGTGTAGTAGTTGGAAAGAATCGCGTAGATTGTTGAAATTTTTTTTTTAAATATTTTTAATTTTACGCAAATTGCATCAGACTTATTACTTCGGGTGATACTTTTATATGTTCCCACCAGAAGGATAAAAGGAAAATGCTCCGAACTGGAAATTCACTGGAGTTTTTGGCGAAGCACAAGTATACATAAAATCATCTGATTGTAGCTGCGTTCTGTTTAAGTTTGGTTCAGATGCCGATCGTGTTATTTTAGGTAATCCTCGTGAAAGACCTTCTAAATTCGCTAAAATTTGACGAAATATTGGTCTATCCTCTCTGGAAAATTTGATGCAATGTTCTGTCAGTCTCTTCAGTGCTTTGGGCGTATCTGAACGCAATTTATTTAAATCTGGACGTAAATTTCCACGTCCAACCATAAATAATATCTGATCCTTGTTGTTAATATGCGAATACGGTAACTGACCAGACAATAATTCAAACAAAACAACGCCAAATGCGTAAACGTCAGATTGAAAGCTGTATGGATTTTCTTCTTGCATTCTTATGACTTCTGGTGCCATCCAAAGAATAGATCCGCTTGGTTGATGGAATTGTTGAGAACCAGACCACCTAGTTTTTGCTGTAGCTAAACCAAAGTCTCCAATTTTCACAGTAAGATCATCGTGCAGAAATATATTGTTACTCTTTAAATCTCTGTGAATAATATTCTTTGCATGCAAATAATCCATCCCCTGTGCAGTTTGTCTTCCAATTTCTATTAATGTAAATAGATCAAATTTTGTCTCGAATACATGTAAATGTTTATATAGAGAAGAGCCTTCACACCATTGAGTAACAATAGCCAATTGTGGTTTGCTAACACATCCCATGAACAAAAGGATATTTACATGCCGCGTCTTACGTAAAACTGCAACTTCATTTTTAAATGCTTGTAACTGAGCAGCAGTAGGTATTTTAACATTGAGTGTCTTTACAGCAACAGGACCATGCCAATGAGCTTTGTATACCGTTCCAAAAGAACCTGATCCAATGCGAGCTCCAATTAAGATTTCATCTGCTGGGATTTCCCAATCTTCTATAGATTCTCTAGGTGCTAAAAGATTTTTGGCTGATTCATCGGCTGATCTTGCTCTTGGTCTTTTTGGCCTTAAGGTACTAGTAGGACTAGCCTGTGTTGACTGACTATGTTTGGTTGGACTATTACCAGGTGATACTACACTTTGTATGATACCAATAGGACGACCTAAACTCTGAGATCTACTGTATTCATCTAAATTTGCAGATTCTCCACTTGGTTTTACCATATTGAAACAAACATTAGGCGCAGAGCTTGAACGATCTTGTTGCCCCAAAGAACGTGGATGCCTTTGGCTTCTCGACGGAGCCAGAGATGGGGACATACTCCTACTTAATCCATATCCCGAAGGAAGTTGTAATATCCCAGCAGTACTTTCAAGGTTATGTGCTAGCAACGCTTGATAATAAGCATCTTGCATACGTACTTGGTGGCACAAAGCAGGTACACCACCAGCACATCTTTGATGAAACCGATAATTGCATGTTCTACAATAAAATCCTTGAAAAAGAAGTTTTCTACAACATTCACAAAATGCTAGTGAGAAGAAAGTCTTGCGCACAAAATTATGAGAAATGGAAGTAGTTATTGGAAACTTATCCAAAATTTCCACAGATATTTCATCGCAGTCAAGCAAGGAGATGTCTGTGTCCCAAGAAGTAAGATACTTGGAGTCTGCACCCAGTATGTATACCACGCACATTTCCGTAGTTAAATTCCTTAATTTCATTGCTTTGGCAAGTGCGTCCCTTAATGAAAGTCCTTCACGAACCTGTACACTTGTACGCTGTTGATTAGGTAAATATGCCCTGAGCAGAGATTTCATTGGCGTTCGTTGACCTGTAGCAGATGCATTAGCATCACGAGATTCACTCTCCGAGGTGGAAGCACTGCCAGATACTCGGCCAGTGTTCAACAATTCATTGAGCTTCTGTTCCTTAGATTCTAGATCATGCAACTTGCTGGTTAACTCTTGGTATTCATTCAAGTATATGGAAGGTGGATGTTGAAATCCAGCAAACCGATTGTTCAGAGCGTCAATATTTTGTCGAGTAACGTGTATTACATTCTGTATGTTTCTCAGCTCATACCTCAGTGGATCTGTATCCAAGTAACTATCCTCGGAGTCGCTTACTTCCCCCGAATCCGGGCCACTGCCCCGTGAAGAGGACATAGTTAACTGTACGTGGTGTAGCTTTCTCCTCTGCCGACGATGACGAGATGACACAGTCGAGGATGAGGTGGCCGGCGATGTGGTCGGCGATGTCACCGAGTCTATCGCCTCGAACCTACGACACGAGAACTCCGTGTACGCGTTCTCACGGATCGCCGTGTAATACCTCTGCTCGCCGATCACGGCCATCTTCTTGCTCCGTCGGGCAGCATCCTGGGTAGCTGCTGCTGCGCTTCGGAACACCTTGGTAGCTTTTTACTCCGCTACCGGTTACCGCCGAATTTCTCTCTAGTTCGAGTTTTCACCACACCGCCGTCACCTCACCTCTTACCGCACGGCGACGACATACGACGAACGCGTACTTTCAGCACCACTATTTTCCTCTTCCTCTTCTTCCTCTTCTTCCTCTTCTTCTTCTTCTTCTTCTTCTTTTCTCTGTATACCTCTCTCCTACCTTCTTCTTTCCTCTTATGTCCGCCAAATCGAGCCTACTTGCCGATGCGCGTCTCTGCACCACGCCGCCTTCCTTGATTTTTCGGCCATTGAATTCTCACGATAATCGTCGCGTAACAGTCGTCGTGCAACCGCTCGTTGCGGTCAGGACCCCAAGATCGAGTTATGGAATTCCTCTCGTCCGTGCACTCCCGTGCACTGCCTCCTCTCTGCTTCTTCTCTGGAGCCTTTGCGAAAGAAAACTGGTACAAGCGTTGCAGAACCGTGACCAGAGGCGCGGGGCTATGTTTCTTGAAGCGCCGGTGCTGCCAGCCTCTCTCTCTGCGTGCAACCTTCCGTCCTCTCCCACTCGTTCTCTTCCTCTTCCTTCGTTTGAATTCTACCTGAGCAAATTGTTCTCGATCTTCGACGAATTATCGCTTGCTTCTTCTTATTTTCCAGGCTTTCGAACAATTCCGCGTCATCCGCGATAGAAGTAATATTTTTTAATTTCAGTTTATTTTTTTTACCTCGATGAAACGTTCGATTAACGAAACATTGGGACATCATTTTGCGACGAAGCAACGTTTCTTAACTTGTTTTAAGATCATCTTGACGTATTACGTTACTTTTCATTTATTTAAACATTTGCACAATTTTGTTTTGAGTTCAAGTAATTTATTGCTATGTAACTTTATATTTAATTATTGTGTTTTAATAGGTTTATTCTATTTTTTCCTTTCTTTTTGTTATTTAAAACAAAAGCATCGAAGTACATACTACTTGAGAAACAATCGTTTGGAATAGATCTATAATTCAAGTTCAATTTTTCTGTAAACATAGCTACTCTCGTTGCGTTTCTGACGTCACTGCAGACGTGCTTTGACGTCAACAGCATATGGTACAGTTACCTAGGCAACAGAAGTCCATCGTAATTGGTTCAATGCTTGCGTACATACCTCACCGTGCGCATATCTACTAATAGTTAAAAAAAAAAAGGTATTCGAAACATACTGGAAAATAACTTGGGAATCGACGAGATTGACGTCTTCCAATATCAACTACTTATTTTTTTAGATCACCAAAATTCATATCGATGAAGTCGTTGGTCTTCAATAATTTATACTCATAATTTATCTGTTCGACTTTGTATTTGTTTTTTTCTGATTGAAAAGCGAAAATGGTGGCCGGCAAAGTAGCCTTTGTAACAGGTGTGCATTTAAAAAAAAAACGAGAAAAAAATTTTTAAAAGGTATTTGCGATAAACAGTTTCGACCAAAATAGAATTTATTTCAATTACAGGCGCTGGCAGTGGCATAGGTAGAGAAGTATGCCGTATTTTGGCCAAGCAAGGAGCTAAGGTTATTGCTGCCGATCGAAACTTAGAAAATGCAACGAATACCATTGCTTCTTTAAATGGTTTGAAAGTAAAACATTATTTTTTTCTTAATTATTTACTTACGTACAATTATCAAAATTGTGCAATAATTTTTAGATCCCGGACATTTGGCATTAAATGTTGAAGTGTCAAATGAGCAAAGTATCCAACAAGCATTTAAAAGTGCAATAAACAAATACCTAACTCCACCCACTATTATAGTTAATTCTGCTGGGATCACGCGTGATCAGTTCATTTTGAAACTTAGCAACGAGGATTTTGCTAAAGTACTTGATGTAAATTTAAAAGGAACATTTTATATAATTCAAACAGCAGTAAAAGAAATTGTTAATGCTAATATAGGTATAGGTAGTTCGATTGTTAATGTGAGCTCTATTATTGGGAAAACAGGAAATATGGGTCAAGCTAATTATGCAGCATCAAAAGCTGGAGTAATAGCACTTACACAAACTGCTTCTTTGGAGTTTGGACAGTAAGTACAAAAATAGTAATACTGCTTTATATCATCAGTCATATATGTTTGTTATAGATTTGGAATTCGCGTTAATGCAGTACTACCGGGTTTCATAGAAACCCCCATGACGGAAACTGTACCTGATAATGTAAAGCAGTTATTTATAAAAAAGATACCTCTTCACAGAATGGGAAAACCAGAAGAGGTGGCAGAAGTAATTACATTTTTAGCATCTTCCAAAAGTTCCTACATAAATGGTGCATCTATTGAAGTTACAGGAGGATTGCATTAAATTTATACACACATTTTTAAATACATATGTATATACAGAATAGACCATTTAAACTGGATCTAAATTAACTCCGTTATTTTTAGGAAAATTGGATAAATGTTAAGAAAAGTTATTCAATACTGAGGAGATCATAATACAGCAGTAATAATTCTTTATGGATGGAGAGACTTTCGAAGACTTCAAAATCATCTCCACTTTTTTAAACGTAATGATATATTTTTCTATTTGCTAATCGATGCATCTCTACATTTTCTATAAGAAAATATTACCATTCTTTACAAGAAAGTATGTATATCGAAAAACTGTTAATTTAGGAAATATTTTAACTTTAATTCTGTAAAATCTATGCACAAGCAAGAACAATATGAACACAAAAATACTATCCCTGTTTTTTTTTGTCTCTCATACGATAGATTTTACAGAATTAAGATTTAAGTATCTCCTAATGACTTTTCAACATATATATGTTAATACTTTTTTTATAGAGAATGTCGATTAGTGGATAAAAAAATATATTATTTCATTTCACACAAAATGGTGACGACCTTAAAATCTTCAAAACTGCTCCACCTGTAAAAAGATTATCATTGCTCTATTATGGCCTCCTTAGTACTGAATAACAAAGTTTATCCATGACACTAAAAACAATTGAATTATTTAGGTGATCTCATTTAAGTGGTTTACCTTGTATATACATATATATAATTTACATACATACAAGCACATGTGTATGTATATATTTTTATAATTAAATTTATATTTCTTTTGATAATTATAAATTTTACAGTGTTGAAATGTTGGTTTAAAATATATATTTATATATATATAGTTACATTTATCATTTTTTCTTTCCTTTAAGTTTCTTCGCATGTCTGTGAGCTTTATAATGTAATTTTTTCTTCTCATCAATGATCTCCTTATATTTACGTTTGTTATATTTAGAAAATTGAGCATCAGCCATAAGTTCATCAACAATCGTGTTCTTACGTTCTTTCTTAGTAAGACGTCCAGAATAATAATCTAAATGTGAGTCCATAACTTTACCAATTTGAAAGTACTTAGGTATTGTTTTAAGATCATTTTTCTTATAGAAATGTTTTGGATCTAACACCGATCTCATTCTTATAACTTGAAGGTCATGTCTGATCTCTGGTGTCACTTCAGGAGCAGGCAGATTATACCAATCCTTTCCTTTAGTTTTGGCACGTTCTTTGCGATTCTTAGCTTGTAATGCCCTTTTACTTAACTCATACGGAGGCACACTTAGCAGCTTTTCAAAACCAGGTATTATGACACTCTTTTTAAGTACCTTTTCTACTGGTGTTAATTCCATTGTAAAATTAGTCACGTCTGGAGCCTCTTGACTCTTTTTTTTCTGAGATTTTGTTTTGTTTGATTTTGACCAACCCATATCTTTTTCAAATTCCTCAAGATCAAAATCTTTAGTTACATTGAGAATTTTTTTTTTTGGAACCTCATCCTGGATTAAATCTTCTACATCAAAAAATTTGACTGGCTGTGTGCCTGTTAATGTACGTAAAAATATTGTCATTGTCGCATATTTCTAACCTCTAAAGATATGATGAAATGTAAATTTAATTACCGCTATTTTCAAAATTTAAGTCGTCTTCATCACTATCTGTCAAATGATCTTTTGTTAGTAAATCTGCTTCGCCTTTCGTATCAATTATTATATCCATTATGGAAAATTAATCGTTCTAGAAACTAACTAAACAACGTGACTTCCTAACATAAACGTCACTACGGACCTTATGCCTACTAAATTCCATTGTCTTTTTCCAATTATAGTGTCTCCCTCTATGACTGATGCTGAAGGGATAGAAATGATATAGGATGTGATATGGATGCGTTTAGGAAAGAATATTTGAAAAAGTGCATTTCGTCTCACAATCAGGGTCATCAAAACTGCCTATAGACTCATCAGTGGGACTTTGATGACAGCGACTCCTATTCGTTTTACCACAACGCGGCGTTATTACTCGTAAAACAGGGAAATTTTTATTTGCGAAAAAACCTAATTTAGCGAAATAAATTGTGAACTTTTGTGATTGTATTACCCTTAACTTTCTTTGCATACTCTATTTAAACCGAAAAATGCAGAAATAAGTATTTTTAAAATTAATTAGTCCCACTGAGTTACCGCTAGATGGCGCCAGCATGTCCAAAATGACAGTTTGCACTAATTATGAAAAAAAACTAATTAAGAGGAATGATTTGCGAACTTTTCTATATGCCTCTATAAAATTAAGCTCTCAGCTTTCTGTCTATGTGTTTTTTCTTAAAAATTTTGTATGTGCAAAAATTTGTATTTTTTTCCAATAGATCGAAGAATATCCTTGTCGCACATTATTGCTTTCCTTGTCTATCGTCATTAGACAAGAAGGGCAATAGCGTGTGCAAGGACATACGTACTCGCGCGTAGACAAAGAAGACAATAGCGTGTAACAAGGACAGCAATATAAATTCTACCGTTTCACCGCTCCGCTGTGTGTCTGGCTTGAATTTCCTACCCAAGCGACTAGGCTGCACGCAATTGTATCAACTCAACTGATGAGTTTAGCTGAGCGATCTGCACTAAGAATGAAATGCATCTTATTTTTCTCACCCTAATTTTGTTTCTCGGTACGATCATTTTCTCTTCATCCAAGCGTTTTGAGCACTTGCGCATTTTTAAATGCAAATGTACAGTTTGGAATGTGACAAGGTATACTATTTATTTCTTCATATGTATATCTACTTATGTTGCGTAACTATTAGAAATAGTTACTTTTTACATAGCAAAAGTAATTACTCGTTCGAAATTCGAAAATAAGCTAAAATATTATGTTAGACAAACTAATATGTATTACAAAATACTAATGTATTTCCATGTTCATGCACATTAAATATAACAATATAAACAATGTTTTCACGATTAAAAACTTATTTTCGCAACATCTAGATGAGTATTATTAACAACTGAATAATTTTCAGAAAACAGAAACAAAAAATGAAAGTAAATTATCATATATATTTAAATTGAATGGTTTTAAAACAATTGGACGTTTTAAATATGAAACGCATTTGTTACGCAAATAATAACATAATCTTTACAATTTTAAATGTGTTACGACTCAAATCATATAATACACTATATTTAAGTGTATATATATATATATATATATATATATATATGTAATATGTTGGATTGGTATTATAGCAAGGAATATTGTAATCTACTTTCTCTATAATGATCATCAAGTAACATATGAAGTAGTGAAATTTGTAGTGTTTAAATAATCAACACCTATTTAATAGAAATAATACCTTTATAATAGAAATAAGTATGCATAGCTATGTAAGTATATAAGTACATAAATTATGCAGAAATATATTCAATCTATTTATATTGCAATATACATATTACATATTACTATATGTTATATATTATTAAATTTTACATTAATGATTTTCATAATACAGATTTCATTTTCAAAATGATTACAAAAAAAGATGAGAGATTTGTATTTTCTTCTCAAGCTTATTTATTATTTAAATTTATTAAGTAATTTTGGATTGCACAAACATGAATCAACACATTCTTCATTCGAAAATAAGTGAAAGATGAAATTTTTCCATTTAAGATCTCGTTTTCAAGAAAATAGAGTTTGAACGTTTTAAAGTTTCAAATTTAATTTTCTTGCAAACAAAGCCTCGAGTGGAAAAATTTTATTGTTTCCTTTTTACTTATTTTTCTAGTTATATTATGATTTCGGAAACATCTTGTATATTCTTTTATAGAAATGTTTATTTATATATTACATCAGCAATATATTATCAATAATTTTCATTATTGTATTCGTGATTCATATTCGCCATAATTTAATAACTATTTTCTGTGGCTCACGTAACGTAATTACCGATTGAGCGCAACTACTTTATTTCTAAATATACCGTTAGATCTCGTCTCTTTGAACTGTTATACTCAATATTAGCAATAATTATTAACGTCTTATTTCTCACTGAAATAATGTATACATAAAAATGGGATAGTAGGAATAGAAGTATAGTAGCAATAATAATAATAATAATAGTAGCAACAACAACGTACTCTAACGATATTAATAATAAGTTAGATAATGCTACTAAAAATAAATGTTACTACAAATAATTATATGTAGATTTAAAAAAACTTGAAATCTAATTTTCACTGATAAAAAGCATCTAAAGAGCATAATACATAGTAAGTAAGAATTATGTAGAATAAGTAGTATGTGAAGCAAAAAAATCCAAGACTGTCTTTTAACAGCAACAGCAATAACAACAATAATTTTCATTTTATCTCTTCTTTATTCTCCTCTCTTTTGAATTTCTCTTCTTATCTCTTTTTTATTCTTCTCTCTATATTTATATTTATATCTCTTCTTTATTCTTCTCTCTTGATCGTAAGTACCACTTTCTTACATTTCATTTCTTTTTCCCCTTTCACTTCTTCCTGTCGGAGAAAGTATACCTCGCTTGACAGAGACAAAATTTAGCGATATGGCTAACTTTGTTTATGATTTAACTTCACTATTATTTGTGTAAAATTAAGTACTTTGTTTATGATTTAACTATACTATTATTTATGTAAAATTAACAATATTTTCAAAACATTTTATTCTTTATACTTTATTCATACTAATTATTTTTTATTAGTTAATTCTTTCTATAGTTTTCTTACTCTGAATAATTCGTAATTACCGATTATTAGTAAAGTTTAGCGTCAGTAGAAAGAAACATTTTAGTACTTTTTTAAATAAATATGTATAAGAAGAATATTTTTGAATAATTTTTTTTTTATTTGAATAATTCAGTTCCTTATTAATGATAAACATAGCATACGCAATTATGAAATAACAATATTATATAAGAAATTTAAAAAAAAAGTCGAACACACGCTTGTTCAACATGCTTGGTCATCTTAAAACAATTTCCTACAACATATGAACAGACAAAGCTGTATTTCTACAGCTCTATCCAGCTTATTCAGGAATTTCACTAAAATTTAAAAATCACAAAGTCACGTTACTTTTTTCAAGATATTTTGATCTTTCAATATTTCACCTTGAAGCACGATACATTCATCGAAGAAGTAAACGCTATACTAGAGACAGCTAAAATAGCTTGATCTTGATTACCTTCAAAGATATATATTTTCCGTTCAAAGATTTTGTAATAATAAAAGAACGATGACCGATGAAAGAGAAATTCTCTTGAGAAGAAAGGTCAATCGTTAGAAGGCCAACTTTAGACTTTGGATTGGATGATTTTACACTTTATTTTCAAAACTCAAAGAATTAAATAGAATATTCATCGATAAAACTTGTTCCTTTTTCTGAAAAAAAAAAGAAATGAAACGAAATTCATTCGGTTTGCTTTGGCCAATTTCACTTTCCGACGACGTTTACATCACAGAACAAATATGCGATACGAAGGAAAGAGAAATCCTAAATTAGAAAAGACTTATATCAAAGTCAGTTTTAAAAAAAAAAGTTCTCAGGATTATCGTGTATATTTCATGCGTTTGTATACAACAAATTAAAACGTCGTAAAACTATAATTACATGAACTTTCATTTGTAGCACAAATCAGAGCTAAATACGAGAGAACAACTCAAATCAGACTTTGAACCAGCGATTTTCTTTCGTCATGTGGATTAAATTAAAAATGACGATCAAAGTTCGATTAATATTCTGCAAAAACTTTTACTCTGCAAAGAGCAACGAATACGTGCAAAGTGTTGCAACAACGTAAAAAGTATGAGTGCATTTAAAAAAAGTAAGTGCATTTCGTAACTGCATCTACTTTTCACGCGATACACGTTTCAATGGTGTGTGCCGTGAATAATCATCTATATTTACCGATGTATTAATGATTTTCTCAATACGATATCCGTCGAAAATTTAACGTTGAGTTTCAACCAAGTAAGTATCGTCAACGATTGCAAAGATTACTGATTACAGGTAGCAGAAAATTGGTATTTTTCTAATTATTATAATTTTTAGAGGAAACCGTATAGGATTACCAACGCAAATTATACGGGAGGAGGGAGCGATAATAAAGATCTGTAATAGCAAGAAAAAAAGGAAAACAAATTTCAGCACGATTGAGCAGGCAATGATAGCGTTTGACGAAAGTTCTGCGTCGGAGAAAGAGAAACACTCCTCTAATAGTATGAAATTTCTTAGTGAAACTTCTAAAATAGACTTTACTGTCAATTTCAGGCGAATTCACGCAAAACTTCATTCGAAATCTTCGCTAATTGTTTGTACACGACTTCATGGATAATTCCACTAATTAATCAATTGATTTAACGAGTTTTATGTCTTACGATCACCTCGGTTCATTGAAGTTTGTTACATACTTTCGTAAAACCGATTATCTGTTCTTAATTAAGTGTCCTTAACCACGTTTCGATTTATTCTTGAAAGTTAAGTATTCATGAAAAAGGGAAAAAATCTATTTTTCGTAGAATATCGAAAAATTCTGCGTAAAAGAAGAAACTGATACAAGAGTCGGTCGAAGTTCAAACATCCTCATCCGTTCAGTCTGATAAATCTGGTATTATATAAGCTTTACAATGTTAATGAATAATATCTGACTTCCTTTCTTCTGCCTTCTTTCATACCCAAATCGAGAAACAAATATTCGACTTTGTTAACCCATTGATGCACGTTTCACGTTCACAAACTGTTTTCAGACGGTATCATTTTGCGAAAATATATTTCTGAATTAACACGGGAATTCAAAACATTTCAAAATTTCTTTTTAAATACAAAACCATTATCTATGGAAAATACGTAAGTACGTGTGATAAGATCCTTTTTAGCAAAAACATGCATGACGGCGATAACCGTCAATATTATCATTTACGTCAATATTTTAAGTAAATAATTTACCAAGCACGTTTTCTTAGTTTCCTTCAAGTATTTTATAGACATACCGTGTTACATCTAGAGCCTGAAGAAATATTTGTTATTCAAAAATCTTTCCTGTCAACATTTCGTTTTTTTCGCATTGAAAAAAAAGAACGAATTTAGCAATTCCGATGAAAGAACAGCTTCTCCGTGTTTAAAAAGATACGATCTTTCCTCGCCTCTTTCATTTTCTCAACGGACACAAAATTATGTTAACTATGAATATACTTAAATAAGACGCATATCGGGCTAAGGTATCCACCACTGGCACTCACTTTTCAATATGGGGAGGTTTCTCCCCACCATCCGCTCGCACTTTCATTACTACCAAGATATTCATCCGGCGAAGCCATTTTTCTACCATTGCCAGTCTCGTCGTTCTAACTGATTCTTGGTCATCAAATAAGGAGGAACCATACGGAAGAGGAGACACGCTCTGTTAAAAGTTCTCACATCGTCCTAGCGGTCATGGCGTGGAATCTACACTCTCTCTTTCGTCCAGTGTCGTTGCTTTCTTAGAAGTATGATAACTAAACGAACCTGTTCAAGGCTCCAAAAGGAAATTTCTTGGATAAATTGGAAAATGCAGTCAGAAAGATTCACGTGGTTCTGAAAGAAGCTGAGAAGATCGATATTCTTTCCTGTCAGGATAGACGAGGAAGAGATCGTACCATTGATCAGTGAAGATTTTCACTCGAAGACTAGTTGGATATCGACTGTGATTTCAAACATATCTATTCTGTGATATTTTACGATTTCTGAGACTTTTGGCTCAGATGATCCGATATTCGTCGAAACAACATTTGTAATATGTTGAACGTGACCGATCTGGATTAATCGACTTCTGAACGATTCTCGCAGCGATTGGCATGAGCGTAACAACCATGAGTCAAACGTGGCATCTTGTCGTTCTTTTCGCGTGCTACGCGATTTGCGGGGTGACACCTTTGAACGTTTCGGAGAATCCTACGCGAGAGTCTCTGGCGAACCAACGAGTGAGAACTTTTACCGATACCGATAAAATTACGGATAGAAATTGGACTACGTTGTCGGAGATGTTAGACGTCTTCGACGTGCGTCATCTTGCCAATAATTGGACAGAAGGGAAATATCCTATTCAGAACCAGTGTGCCAAAGATATTACAAGATATATAGAAGGATTGAAGAATCACGAAGGATGGGCTCTCAAAGGTATGTTGAACCAGTCAGATTTATGCTAGAAGGAATCGTCACTCCGGTAGTTGGTTCCTGTTCAAATGTTTGACAATCAATTATTCATTTCGAGCTAACCGTGAGCAAACATTTCTTCTCTCTTTTCTCGTGTCGCGCACCAGACAACGGTGCGTTTTCGCGCGAGTAAAAATTCGTCATACGAATAGAAAGTTGAGACGAATTACATATAACGGGGATAGTTATAATTAACATGGCACACGATTCCGTTAGTTTTTAACATTTCCAGAGATTGCGACCTAGTATGAGCTTAAACTTGAATTTAATCAAACCATTTAACTAAATTTAATTTATTCATATAGAATCGATCAAGTGATTAAAAATTTTTCTATGAGAAATATCGCACAGCTAAAATAACGGATCAAAATCCATACGGTTTAATTCAGTTTTACGAGGAAAGAAATCGAAAGTTGATGGGTCATCAGCCGGTGGCGAGAGCTTACCAGAAACATCCTCGCTAAAATACACTTGCCTTCCTCCCAGGCAGTTCCTTTTGCATTGCCCACTTTCATCGTGAAATTTCACTTTTCGCGACACAAAGAGCTACGCCGTGGCTACTTCCACGACAAGCACCGGTTCCGCCCGACAACGAACCGCTTTCAATGTTTTACCGCTTGCCTCGGTCAATGCCACTTTTCGCAAGCGTCTTGCAACATTGTACTTTTCCATAAATACCGACACGTTCGTTTTGATCTTTTTCCCTTTATTTTTACGAAGAAAAATTGTCACTTTTCCGAATTTTTCCGAAACAGAATACACGTACGGTGAGACACTGAGCATCGATTGACAAAATATGTGTATATATACACGCGATATCCAAGAACAGAGTGTGTCTTTGTTACTTTCTTTATCGCCCGTTATAACTTTCAGGTCTTTTTTTCGAACACTTTCTCATCGTGTGGACCTAATGTAGGTAAAGGGCTTAAGTGTGTCAGGGTTGTCCCTTCGCTTTTGTAAGCTATGAGAAGATTATACTGTCGTACAAATTTCATCCGTGGAACGATAATTTTCATTACTTTCAAAAATTGACAATTTATTGTTGCAAATGTTCTTTCTCAATTCTCAAAACTCGTACGATATATTGCGTTGAAAAAATAGAAGTAAAATAATATAAAATATTACCATAAAATATTAGTTACGTAGATAGCAGTGAAAAACTAGACAAATCAGCTTGTTTTCTCAATTTTACGAATGAATACCGAAAACTAGTGCCTGCAAAATGAACGAAAAATAGATCGCGGAGAACGGATCATTTCGCATAACTAGCTAAATACATAATTGTGAAACATGTTCTTGACGTACACACGTCAGAAATGATACCTTGAAGCAACTAGCATAGACATTGAGACACCAATGATTGAATACTGTCAATCATTCAAGGCAATCGAAATGTTGACGATAAAGGATCGATTATCGAGTAGCTGAGTCGAGTACGAAACCGTACAATTCGCCTAAAAAAGGAATATAAAAAATACTATATGACATTATATTATGTTATATTTAATATAAAATATTCTTTCACGAAAAAAGAATTCGCGAATGTGCAAAAAACGAATAGCAATCGAGAAAGCAATTCTGCTTTTAAAATATTTTCGACAGCCATTAACCGAAGCAAATGTGAAATTTTGTTAGGATTCTACTACTTTGTAACATTTATTGTTTCCGTTGAAAACTTTGCCTGTCGAATTCTCCCTAATTTTCAAGCGGAGGAAAAATCATCGAAGCAAATTTCATTTGACAAAAGACTTTCTCTTTTCGTGGCGTGTGCTCCACTATCATTATAGAAAGTTCAAATTTGCACAATTGCACAATGAGAATGAAACAGCATTAGACACATTACCATTATGACAGTTTAAATGCAATTCGTAATGACACCCACCATGAAGCAAGCGTTCTTCGTTTAACTTTCGGTCGGTTCAACGTTGACATTTCCGGGTTCTTTAATATAATTTCATATTTCATTTAGTACCCGCATCCATTGTGATGTTTCAAATTAGTTGTAGAAGTAATAGCAGAAGATCCAAGAAATGAAAAAGCTAGAAAAATCTTGAACAAAGTGTGAACAATAATTATTTAGATTATGGATATTTACGTACTCAATTAGATCAATTTTGACCCAAAATATTAACTCAATATTTCACCCTTATACACCTAGATTTTGAATTACACTGTACGTTAGTCCAATTTTCTTTTAACTAAATTTAATTATCACACAGAGTTGGGAAAGTTTTTCAATCTTCGCTTCGTCTTTGTGAAATAAAATATTCGAACGTTGTACAACACGACGACTAAAAGTGAAAAATAAATGATAAACAAACAAAGAAATCTCTCCGTTCCTTTCATTGCGTTCGCGAAAGTATAAATTTGCGCGAACAGTGATAATACAGGCAACGGATGCTCTTTTTCGACGATAGCTCATGAACGAGTTGTCGCGTACATCCTTCGTGATAACTAATAAGTGTAACGTTAGAAAGTTTTAAGGAAGACTCGCATACGAAAGGAACACGGTCGGAGTAGAAACCACGGCAATCGTCGAAATTACGTCACGTTGGATACAAAAACCTCCCGGAGAAAGGATTACGTGGAAACCAGGCTTGCAAACGCAACTTTCACGTAACTTTTCTTCGGCTATTCTCGATCCTTTATCATTCTATTTCATGTGCATAAACACCGTGGTGTAACGGTTCGTGGTTCGTGAACAGCGTCATTGGAAAAGCACCACGCCTACCTGTCGCTTCCTAGTTCGTGGAGCACGCTGTCGCGTCGCAACGCGTTCACGATCTATCCGTATTTTTACGTTCTTTGCTCTTCTGTACATATATCCATATCCATATTTTCGACGACTGTTAAAATATTATTTTATCACTGAAAGTGATTTTAGCGGAGGTAACCAAAAAAATCAGGTCTCTTCAGGTGCAACGCTAATGCAACGAAAATTAACTATTGGTTGATTTGGGTCACGTGGGAGCGTAGGGTAGACCTCGAGTGGCGTTGTCTGGTACTGAGCGATCGCGCTTGTAATTTGTTTTGTATCGATTCAAATGTTTGCATATCAGTAAAATTTTATGGCAAAAAAGTCGTCTTCATTTCCTAGTCAGAACAGTTGCTTCTTTCAGTTGCATCTTCAGAATGGTACTGGGGTACAAGTCGCGCAGTTTTTTTATCTTGTACAATATCTCGCCCACATTACATTTATATTTGCATTTTAATAATTTACATTTATGTTTGCATTTTAGCAGTTCATACGTATTGGATCTTTTCTCGTGTCTGATTAATGTTTCGACCCCCGCATTATGTAAGCAGACATTTCCTTATGTACTTTCTACTATATGTTCACCTCTAAACAGGTTTCCTTCCACGTAAACATGCATGGGCAAATGGAACGCATTCTAGGCGCATTTATTCTACCTTATTTGAAACTTCCTCGAACTTCAATGAAAATCGGTGAAATTCTAGCCGTTGGTACGAACAGAGAGGTCTGGTCAGATTGATTTTCGTTCCTTTTGCTTGCTGATGTTGCGTTTTCTTCAAAAATGTCTATTAAAAAATAGAAAGTATAGGTATACCTACATACGTTTAAAGATTGTGCAACAACCTAAATACGTTCCTAGGTGTTTGTCACGTATACGTCATAGTCTTTTAATTAACAATCTTTGAAGTCCGCTAAATCGAGGGAAAAGCAGGTCTTCGTGATGAACGCTGTTTGTTCGGCACAATTCCAATTATTTCGCATCGCAGATTTACGCACGAAACCTTTGGATCGTTCGTACCGAGTGATTCGAAACGCGTAGCTTGTCGTCCACTGACAAGTCGATGTTTCGTAGGCGAGTTTCAATTAATTTTGGTTGCAAAATCGAGCAATCGGTTGTAAACAGCAAACGAACGTAACCGGGGGACATTTTCATCGATCACTGATTATGGAACACGTTCATAAACGTACACGCCCGTTTCATTTCCTGCTGGTTAGAAAAGCGAGTCGAACGCGTTATAATTTTATTCTGAGATCGCGTAACGCAGCTTGATGCGATCGATCAATGAACAGATCCTCGAACTGTCTTTCTGAATCATTCTTTTACCACGTCACACGTTATGAATAACGAGAGAAAGGAGTCAAAGAATAGCCATAGCCATAAGAATAGGCATATATAATAGGCCGGGCTAATCTAATATTAAAAAGTCGGAGGTAAACGTATGTTTTATGTTTTAAAACATGGTATTATAGTTGGTACATAATAAATTCACATTTATATATCGAAAGCGGAATATCAAAAGTGATACAGAATTTGAAAATCAACGAACCAGATTTCTATTAATATCGCAATATTTCCATAACCAATAAGGAGAATTGAAGTTGATCACCAAACTAATCTATTTCACAATTTCACTTACATATCAATTTTCCAATTAATTGCCCAGTCCGATATACAAACGTACGTATGTGAAGTTCAATTTTATTACGTTATTTTTCGATAAAAATCTCAACGTCGTAGTATCATTCATGACTCACTACTTAAACATGCAAGTCAACGTTGCTCAAATGCTTGTAGAAATTTCGTTGTATTCGTCGATCGACGAACAAAGAGTACACGCAATCAGACCGAATCAGAACTTTTTCAGTAACTCTTGTTGCGATAGCCCTTGAACTTTATCAAGGAGAGTCTGGTCACGAGCATGCTACTCCAAGCAGAAAACCTTGTAAACCGGTAGAACTTATGGAATTTATTTTGTTCCTCACTCTGATCTTTCTTCTCTTTTTTATAAGCCTCTTCTGGGTACGTGAATTATTTCCAATGCCATCGTGTCTGCTATCGCTTCTCTCTCGTCCTGTTCTTGAGAACGAGAGAAAGTTAAAGAAATTCTAAACTTTTCAGTCATTTATCTGAACCGAATACTTTCAATACTTTTCAATGATGAAAATGCATATATGTTTCATATATGTTTCTTACTCTCTCTCTCATATTTGATCGAGTGTAAAAAGAATTAAATGAGACGTACCTGTTTGACCCATTTATAATAAATGAAACGCGACGAGAATAAGCAAGATTATTCGCTTCTCATTCATTCACGAATCAAACGAAGAAAAGATAAACTGATCAGGTCTAGAGATTGAACTTGATCTATTATTCAATGACAGATGACAATGTTGATCAATTGTGTCAAAGATCACTGTTGTGAACGCACCAAATCCATTGTTGTTCTAATTTCTTTGCGGTGCACGATTCAACTTTTATGCGAACGGAATCGGTAATAAGACTCTCCGTTATTTTTACCGGGATTACGGATTACGGTGATGATTGTAAAAATTCCATTGACTGACTCAAATACTTACGAGATACGCAAGGTCAGGTATTACATCCGAATTTAATTCACGAATCCATCGGATTCAGGTTAACGTTCAAATAACGGAATTAAAGAAAAAAAGGAATAATTTCAGTGGTAATGTTCGACAAATGAGATGTCGTACTAGCGGAAATCAATTACAAAATATTTCGGAGGAGAACTTTGGTAAATTTGTTTCTGTGCGCAACGATGACGTTGCAGTTTACTTTGCAACTGCAATTGATGAATGATGCAACGAATCGTGATTAGTGATTATGTTACGCACCGTGTATATACACCGATCCATAGAAACGGTTTACCGCGATGATGGTTAAAATGATTAGATAATATCACTTTCTTCTCGAATAGAAAGTCTTATTAGAGAACAGCTAGATTCCCAGTCCGCGATAGGTGTCGTAATCTTTGGTAATGAAAATTATGTAGCAGCACCATGACGTCTACGGTCGAACGTCCATTATGAAAGTACAAACGAATACCGTTGACTAATGTCCAGCTTACGACATCGAACGATCCTATATTATTTAATATTGAATAAGAATATGTGAAATCGAATTGACTGTACAAGCAAAAAAATTATCCAACAATGTTAAAAGCAATTGTGAACGTGGAAATCCTTCAGTCAAGTACTGATTACTTAAACGTCACTCACCCAACGATTAGCTTTCATTGGAATTTCATCCAATGTGATTCGGAAGTGAAGTCACTCGTCCAGCAGAGAGAAAGTGTCCTGAGTGATAAAGTAGGTCATTGGTTACAACTAGCAAGTCATTCTATATACAGACAAAGAGCACGGTGACTTTTATGATGATTTACTAGTCAAAATCTTATGGCAAATCTTATGGCAATTCGTTTGTTACAGCGAATGACGCTTCAGGCAGATACACTAATAGTTTCTTTTGGGGAAACTCCTATTATGTTGGTTCGTCCATCCAGTGTGCCTATATCAACGAAAATTATGGAAAGAAAGTGACGAAAACTCGTCAGAACAAACCAATGGAAGAGCTAAAGGAGTTCGATACCGAATCGCGAAAGAAGCACGGCGGTCTCACTAGTAATGATCTTTGGATCGGGACAAGATTCGATAAACCACCTTATAAACTGGGATTTTACATGATGACCATCTCATTGAATACCACTTTCTTTCCTAGGGTAAATAATAATTCAGATTATCAAGATGTGTTAATTAACGAGTTCGTATTTTATTAATCATTTTATTAAACGTTAATTGCAGATTAGAATGATTTATCTAGGAGTTTGTTTACCTTTCTCGTGTAACGCTTCCGATGTTTCTGTGATAGCAAAGCTCGCGGGGAGTAAACAGGCGATGAAACATTCGTCACTTGAAAAAATTCGAGATCAACACGACATGTACGACATGTACGAGGACCCAGTCTTTTGGATTCTATTGTACGTTGAATCGTATTAAAATCGAATAAAAAAAAGAAAATATAATAAGATAAATTAAAAACATTTCAGCGCTGTGACTGCTACGGTTTTCGTTTTGATGGTAATTGGAACTGGATACGACATCTACGTAACGAGAAAATATACTCGCGAAAAAAATGTGATCTACGATTTGGAAAGGCATGCGAAATTCGATCAGCTAACCACCAGAACTCATAAATCTCTTAGCGGTAAGATTGCCGACGTCTTGAATATTTCCTTCCTTCGAACGTCCTTCCTGTAATGTTCCTCTTTTTGATATGGCTTCAAGGAAACACATCTTGTTGCTCGTCTCCCTTACCGAAAGTACTAATGACTAACGCTTACAGACAAGCACAGGACAAAGACAGTAACAAAGACAGTGACATACTTTTATTATTATATTCCGTAGCTTTTCAAGGTAGGGTCTACCTTCCTGTTCCAGCGGCAGAAGCTATCATCAATGGACCTCAATCATTAACAATTAATAACAATAACGATCACGAAGGTAGTCTACGTTCAGCTACCCCCAAAGTACATAAATTTAGTAAGTAATTTTTTTTGTTTTAATAAAAAAAAAAAACCTTAATAATAATCAGAGGAAGATAAAAAATAATTACTAATCCTCCGTTATTCCTAGGTGTTTTCGAAGAATTGTTACTCTCTTTCTCAGTTCGAGCTAATGTAAAAGTTATTTGTGACAATAAAGTTGGAGGTGACACGATCAGTACTATTCATGGTCTTAGAGTGATATCGATGGCCTGGGTTATCTTGGGGCACACCTGTATTATCACGTTCAAGTACTCTGACAACATGGAGTACCGAAAAGTCGTAGAGAAAAAGTTCCTCTTTCAAACTATTACGAACGGAGCTTTTAGCGTCGACACATTTTTCTTCATGGGTGGTTTACTCGTGAGCTTTCTGTACTTCAGGACAAACGCGAAAGGAGACTTGAATAAACTTACGCAGGGTACACGGGGTATTGTCGCAGGTGGTTTAAAATTCATCGGTCTTCTCATGTACAGATTTTGTAGGCTCACAGCTCCGTATATGTTTGTACTTGGAGTAGTTCAAGTCACAATGAAATGGTTTCATTCGAATTCCGTGTTTGAACCACCGACCGCGGATCATTATAACTGTCCCAATTATTGGTGGAGGAATTTTCTTTACATTAATACTTTGTTCCCGGTAGATCAAATGGTGAGTCGTCCGATCGTTTTTTTTAAAGTTCACAGTAAAATCATTTATAAAAAGAAGGACACGTGTGTTCTTGCTTTGCAATTTTAAATAATCAAGTCGTTAGCATCGTGTATTTTTTTTCAGTGCATGATTTGGAGCTGGTACGTCGCAGATGACACTCAATTCTACGTTATTGGCGCCGTCATACTAGTTTTAGCAACAAATCACTTTAAAATTGCAACCTTTCTGATGACTACTTTGTTATTAAGCTCCTGGTTAACAACCGGATATATTGCATTAATAAATAATCATATGCCGAGCTCAGATGATCCATTGGCGCTTTTCGATAAAATCTATGATAAGCCATGGACCAGGCTGGGTCCTTATTTTATAGGCATGTCGGTAGGATACTTCCTTTTCAAGATTGATTGCAAAATAAAAATGTCCAAAGTATGTTGAAATTGCAATATAATAATGATATAAATTATATAAAATAATTGTAATAATAATTTCACCATTTTCAGACGACGATTTGTGTAGGATGGCTTCTTTCTTCGGCGTGTCTTTTAAGTTTATTGTATGGTCTGTATGAAACAGAACTTAGCCCTATAATGGCAGCTACTTATTCTTCATTAAGTCATAGCTTATGGGCACTTGCTTTATCGTGGATCGTCGTTGCATGCAGCACAGGTTACGGAGGTAAATATTGATTGGTAATGGCGATTATTAAATTACAAATAGATATAAAAACACAATTTTAATCATGTATACCTGTAGGATACGTAAATAGTATTCTATCGGCACCGATTTTATATCCAATTAGCAGAATAACATATTGCGCTTACTTGTTACATCCGCTTATAATTCGGCTCACGGCTATGAACTTGGACTCACCGTTTCACTTAGGAAAATACACCATGGTATGTCGATATAAAAATAAAAAATTTATTTTCTCTTGATATTATAGCTATAATTTTACTAAAACGATACATTTTTTAGATGATCACTTTTCTTGGAGTTCTGGTTTTATCGTATGTATTATCATTTATCATATCGGTGTCTTTCGAAGCGCCTATTGTGACCATGTTGAAAATACTTTCCCCCAAAAAGCGGAAACGCATACAATGATGCAACGACATAGTTATTTTACATGATATATTCCGCAAAATTGCTTATGTCTTTATTGGGTAAAGACAAACTAATGTAAAAAAGAAATCATGAAACAATACAGACGTATTATAATGCGCGAATGAATAAAAATTACGCACAATTATGCATTGTTATACTATTGCGCATAGTATGTATGCGACGATGTGTATTGTTACTTATATAATAAATTATTTGCCTTTGTATATCTGCATTCCTGACTATATAAAAGAATAGATCCTTGTTCATGTACGATTATATTTTATTTGTAAATATAACATATAGAAAATAAATAGTATATTTTTTGAAAATTTTACTTAAAAAAGTTATTTAATGCCTTATATAATATTTCCAGTAAACTTTTAACATACAATAACAAAAATAAAAATGGTATAACTCATAGTCCTTCTATTGCAACTTCTGTGTTGATTTCAACATAATGTGGTCCTTGATTTACAAAGTCCCTAAACCTTTGCATTGTATTTGCATCAAATATATCATGTTCAGCTTCAATTAACTGTTTGACAACTTCGTATTTAGCTTCCTTACATTCTTTAAAGGATTCAATGTTCCTGTCCAATAGAAATTCTACAAGACCTGGATAAGAGGACATATATTCTTGACCCCATACTTGAGATGCCAAGACAACCATCACCTCTAGACCTGCTTGTCTAATATCTGCAAATGGTTGTCTACACAATGCTACAATCATACCCAGTGGATCGTCACACATAGAATCAAACCATGATTTTGTTAATGATAAAATTCTATTGTCCTGTTCTGCTTTTTGTACACCAAGTATTAGAGCCAAATTATTAAGCCCACGAATTCTTAATGCTGTAGGCATTCTTTGTATTATTTCAGCAATTTTTTTCAATGCACATGGCATTGCATCTCCCAAGGCTTGCAGAGCATATTTACCTTCTGCACACACAGAAACATGTCCCAATGTGTCTAAGGCAACACCAAGAATAGTTTGATCACCACTCTCTATTACTTCAAATAACGCAGATACAACAACTGGATATTTTGAAAATATTTCATTAGGCCAATAACGTGCAACATTTCCAAAAAATTTCATTAATCCAGGAATCAATAAATTTGATAATGGATTTTCATTAGCTTGTGCTATTTTTTGAACCAATTTTCTCAGAACTTCTTGTTGCTCTAAGTAACTTAATCCTTCTTCTGTTAATGCCAATTGCGTCAGGATTTCTAATGCATTTACCTGCAGTAATATGTCTTCACTCTCAAGGCTATCAAATAAACTATTTAAAAATCCTGATTGAACAGAAGCTTCTAGACCTTCTTTTGAAGATTTTGCTACATCCACAATAACTTCATATATACGAAAGCGAATAGTATCGTTCTTCGCTAACAATTTAGCAAAACTTCTTAACAGTTCACCTGTATATAAAATCTGCAATCCATTTGGATTTTTACCAATTTCTTTCATTATACACATTGCACACTTAGCTACCATCAAATTTTCATCCGCGATCCTATTTATAATAGCAACCAATAAATTGACATCTCTCAACAATAGAGGTAACTTTTGGGGATTAGAAACAATGCATAAAATTTCATGCAATACAAGTGATCTAACCACAGCAGTTGGATGAATTATCAACTGAGATATTTCTGCTGAATACCTTAGATATACTTCTCCAGGTTCTAAAATGCCAAATAATGCCTTCAAAATGTCACATATTTGATCTACAAGCTCTCTGTAAAGAAAAAGTAACAAATTTTAATTTTATTACTGCATTAATGTTATAATAAATTATCTAACAAAAATGTTTTTTATTTATTATACATTTGTATTGTTCCTTATACACTTTCGTCCTTCTTTTAACAAAACATATGAAAAGAAAACAAAAATAATTTAGAAAATATCTAGAGAATCATTAACCTTTGGAGAATGAGTTAGTTTTCCCATTAATCTTTATATTTACAAATAAGAACTTTCATATATTTATCATAATGTTATACTATAAAAAATAAACTTCTCTAGAGAATTCTTTCAGACTTTCTATTCAATACATTAACAAAAATAGAATTACTCAAAATTTTTATATAATTCATCTTTTATCTTAATTTGGGTGAGAAAAATTATTTTATAAAAAAAAAAATTATGCTTTAACGATATGTGCCAAATTTCATATGTAAAAGTGTATATCCATACTTTGAGTAATGAATCTATGTAGTAAAATATTTAAAATATATCATATGAATCTGTATATATATCTTGCAAGTTATAGGTAACTAAAGAAAATCTATAATGTATCTACTTATCTATTGCACATCTTAATACACCTAAATCTTATTTAAAAGAATGTTCATTGATATAGATTAAAGAAAACTCAATCCATTAAACTTATCACATATTCAACCGAGGTGAATAATGTGTATAATCTATCAGAAACGATTCAAAATAAAGACTATTCCAAAATTAATTGATATTTTTGAGCAAGTGCAAAATTTAACCCATTGCCGGCCCAATTTTAAATGGCACAGCGCTACCGTACGGACCGTATTTTTAAGCGGTGGTATTTAAATTATCGATGTCAGCGCTATCTGAGTGTACCTCTTCAAAGAAAATAAGATTTTAACAAAACAAAGAAAGATTAACATATAATTCCTTTTGCACTTTCATTCTAAGATATCCATACATTTTTATTTGTACTCACTCTAATTTTGTACTTCTACATTTCGCTTCTGGTGGTATTCTAAAAAACACCCCGTCTTGCAGAGTGGTAGATCACACTGCTTACATTTGAATGTAGTTTGTTTTCCCCTTCCATAAGCAGCTTTTATTTTATTTTGCATGCATAGAGCACACACTTTAGCACGACCTGGTATTTTCACAAGACTGTGAAAAAGTTTAGGGGATTTCTAACTTGCATCTGCATGGACCAAGACTGTGTTTATTATTTATGGAGATAATCGATAAGAAAAAAGTGATGGAATGTTTGTTGTATTAGGAGAACAAAGTCTCCTTGTCTATGATTCAGTCTAACCGGTCGGACATCTGCTGATAGTGTTATATGTCTTTCAACGGATTGAGTTACAATGCGTGTTGGAAGAGCGTTTTAGAGCGTTTAGGCGGGCACCGGGGATTTAAATTTCGAGCGTTCTAGAGCGTTAGGGCCAGCAATGGGTTAATATTAAGGCATCTAATAGCATTGTGTCGACAAACAAGTGGACACATTAAACATTTTCTTCAATCATCTATAACTTAAAAACTAAGTTATAAAACATATGTTATTCATGTGACATTTTTTATCTATTTCAATGTGTAGACTCATCACTCAAAGTATGAACATGCATTTAAGAATCACCCTGTATATACTAAGGAATGTGGTAAAAAAGAAACATATATATATATAATAGAAATGTGTGTGTGATGTATCTTAAAAAAACAAGATACAAACACAAGGTATAACGTTCACAAGACATAAACATTGACTTGCGACGAATATGATTCTTCGATCAGATTATACATTGTGATTGTTCTAAGACTTTCTTTTAACATTTTTGAAGGAAAGTAACAAATAAATCTTTGGATCGAATCCTTCTCGTCAAGTCACTAAACATATAAGTGAAAACAATGAAAACAGTTTAAAGCCAAAAAAAAAAAACAGGTCTCCCGTCCTCTAAAGGTTAAAGATAATTTTATAAAATCCGTACTGTTATGATACCTGTCACTTGAGGTTAATTGAGTAAACAACTGATTAAAATCCACATTACGAGAGATCTGTTCAGTTTCTCTGTTGTTTAAATTTCCCAATTTGATTTTAATGTCAGACAGAATAGCCTTCTTTTCTTCTACGCTGCTCGATTCGCCGAGACGAACGATTTTCGATTGTAACCAATCCGCCATGGCCGGCGTGTCACTCACTGACAGTACTGACATTACTTTTTTGAAAGTGTTACTAGCTCGACCTCTGACATGCCAACAAACGGCTACCAACCTAAAACAAAAATCGTCTTTTTATTTACAAAGGAATAAACTTTGCGAAATATTGGACTTGATTATAAGTAGCATTAACGTGCGTAACTCTTTATATCGTGATGGAACTATTCATTATCTCGTTTCAAATGATCATAATGTTTAATTAGAGAATGATTAACAAACAACGAATCAATAATACATTGCAAAAGCTATGTATTATTGAGGGAAAAAAAAGAACAAAACAATCCGATCTTTCAGAATCTTGATCATAGATTATTGGAGCGCTGTAATAAAGTATTATTTAAATTTAACAAATTTTGAAGGAGAAATCAAAGTATGCGAAGCCCGTGAATGAAAAGTAGAAAAAGATATTTTCAGTTATTTCTCAATCTGGCTGTCTCAAATCTGCAATCTTTAGAACTAAATAAACTCCAAATAAAAGCTCAATGAATATTCACTATTGTTTCCCGTAAATATTCCAATATACGGTCATTTGAAAAATACTTGAAACTTCATCGATATTTTCATGCAAAAGGAACAAACGTAACTGACAGAGAAACTATTGAAAATATCAAATCTCACTTTTTTTGTTGTGTGAAAGATTTTATTTTATTGAAACATTTACTGTTTTCTAGGAGTCAAATGAGTTTTCGAATGTATTTTGCACTTGATTCAAGATCTACTCGAACCGTCTAACTTCTTCCATCGGCGGTCAGTACGTTCTTGTACGTCGCAAAACGTCGTTCTGTATGGTTGTGTTTTGGATTGTTACTCTTTCGATCAACACAAGGTAATGAAGACCAAGTGTACGTTAACGTTTAAAAACGTTTAAAATGTAATCATGTAATTCTTCGCAAAAGTATAAATTATTGTACGTATCAGTCACGCACTACTGCAATGGCATGTCCCATATTTTCATGTTACCTTATCAGGTCATTTAGTGATACCTGTTACTATATGTTCCACGATGTACTGTACTGTAAAACTTAACTTTTTCCAAAGTTATTTTGTGAACAATCGTGAACGTTTAACGCGAAATCGGAGAAAACTCACCCATGCATTATACACGTATTAAAGAAAGTTGCAAGTACAAAAACATTCTAAATTACACTTCAAACACATTTTAAGAATGATTTCAAAATTGGTCGAGAGTCGATTTTTTAAATATACTAATTATTAACATAAGTGTATATTTCCTAATATTTTGTTAATTGATAATTATTATATAACTAAATACGTAGGAGTAAATTGTTTAGATCTAATAATTAATAACAAAACATGAAATTTTTGTTTAAACGTAAGCTCAGATTCATGTTTCACATTTTATCTGAATTTATAAGTTATTCTTTGCAGTATCGCGCATTGAGAAATGGCGGAGGATTTGGATTCAAATGATCCTGAAGTACGATTATCACAATTTCTTTATGTTGGTAAAGAATATCCTGATTATCAACCTGGAAACTGGTTTGTCCATAACTATTTTTTGACCAAAAATGTTCCGTCTATTGAAGAATTAGCTGAAAATTCAGAGAAACAATTATTACCAGTTGATATTATCAAGAAGGTAAGGTTCAATAACAAGTACTGAAGTCTATTATATGTAAATAATTTACACATAATTATTCATAATATTTTTAATAAATAATTTTTTATTGAAAATTTGAAACGGTTCATTTTTTATAGGCATTTGAAAGTAATCTTGTTCCAAATCCAGAAACATTGGTGTTTGCTCTTGCTGTTTGCTGTAGACAGAAGAAAACTAATATTTTACGTAAGGCAGCTTATTTAGCTGTGGACAAAATTTGTGTGTCCCCACAGCATTTCATTTTGTTTATAAAATTTGCTTTTCAAATAAGGAAGCAAATGAGTAGGAAAATGAGTAAGCTAATGAGGAAGCAAGAAATTGAGAAGCAAAAAGAAATTGAGAAGCAAAAAGAAATTGAGAAGCAAGAAGAAATGAATAAGCAAAAAGAAATTGAGCAAATAAGTGAGCAAAAAGAAATTGAGCAAATAAGTGAGCAAAAAGAAATTGAGCAAATAAGTGAGCAAAAAGAAATTGAGCAAATGAGTGAGCAAAAAGAAATTGAGCAAATGAGTGAGCAAAAAGAAATTGAACAAATGAGTGAGCAAAAAGAAATTGAGCAAATGAGTGAGCAAAAAAAAATTGAGCAAATGAGTGAGCAAAAAGAAATTGAGCAAATGAGTGAGCAAAAAGAAATTGAGCAAATGAGCGAGCAAAAAGAAATTGAGCAAATGAGTGAGCAAAAAGAAATTGAGCAAATGAGTGAGCAAAAAGAAATTGAGCAAATGAGTGAGCAAAAAGAAATTGAGCAAATGAGTGAGCAAAAAGAAATTGAGCAAATGAGTGAGCAAAAAGAAATTGAGCAAATGAGTGAGCAAAAAGAAATTGTGCAAATGAGTGAGCGAAAAGAAATTGAGCAAATGAGTGAGCAAAAAGAAATTGAGCAAATGAGTGAGCGAAAAGAAATTGAGCAAATGAGTGAGCAAAAAGAAATTGTGCAAATGAGTGAGCAAAAAGAAATTGAGCAAATGAGTGAGCAAAAAGAAATTGAGGAAATGAGTGAGCAAAAAGAAATTGAGCAAATGAGTGAGCAAAAAGAAATTGAGCAAATGAGTGAGCAAAAAGAAATTGAGCAAACGAATAAGAAACCCGGTAAGAAACCGAGTAAGGAAAACAAAACTGATGAGGGAAGTGGCTGGGGTTCTGGTTTAAGAAAAACAGTGCGTAATTGGTATTTCTCAAAACCTCCAATGGAACTAGCAAAGTGTGTTACAAGGTACAGAAGCAGATATGGTTGGAAGCATAAAGATATTATAAAACTGTGTCATCCTGCACCCAATAATCCTGGTATTTATTCATTTGTTATTTATACTATAATTGTCATATAAATAGTCATATTCTTCACTAAACAATATATTATTAAATAGAAAGAGAAATGATCTTTAAATATGTAATGCGTGGGTTAAAAGGAATAAAAGCATCTTCTATTGAAGATCCTACACTTATGGAAATTCTAAAATATATTGAACATGTTGAAAATTTTAAACATTGTACAAATGAAGTTGAAGCAGCAGATCTTTTGAGGGCGTACAAATTAACACTAGATCATGTACCTGGACATTTACTGAAATCTAAAGAGGTACATGTATATATATATTAAAAATTCTAACTAAATTATAAACTAAAATTCTTTAAAACATTTGATTATAATTTTAAATAATTTGTAGATTTGGACTGCACTAATACCATCAATGAATTTAGTCATGCTTTTAACCAATCTGCAAAGAATACACAATCTTAAATTATTGAAATCAGGCTCACGAATAGTTTCCAAAATAATAAAGCAAATCACTGATGAAGAAAACATTATCAGAGATAAAGTTCATCCAGTTTTAATATTTGTTACAATAAAAGCCTATGAAAATTCTGGAAAGTAAGTAGTAAAATAGTGTGTCTTTTCTTTGATATATGTTCTTTTTTTTATATATTTCACTAAAATAATATGTCTAATATGTAACTTTTAAAGACAATTAACGTGCGAAAAAATGAAACTGTTCAATAAACCATTACTAACTCCATCCAAACCAAATTCTAAAATCATTGGTGCTCTCTACAAAATGTGGAATATTTCTTTTTTTGTAAGTATAAATATGCTTGTGAAATATTTACATATGTATTCATTATATTATATACCAATGATTTTTATCTAGCATGTTGAATCAACTGATTTACGTTATATGATAACAATCAGTATGAATAAAGCGATGTTAGAAACACATACTTGGCGTAACGGTAATATAAATGGTGCAGAAGCAGGGTGCATGATGGCACTTGCACTTCTTCGCAGTGAGAAGAACGTCACCGTTGCTACGTTTAAAAACGGTGGAGTTTATATTGACAAAACTATTCAAAAAAATGTTACTTTTAATCAACTTATGAGAAACTTGCAAAAGATGCCTGTTGGAACCATAAATTTGGGTAAACCAATGTCATGGGCTGGTAATAAAAACTATAAATACGATGTATTTATTAACATTGTAGATCAAATATTTGAAACATTTGACACATCAGAAGAGGCTCTTCAAGCATATAATACAAAACTTAAACTTAAAAATACAAAGTAAGCCATTTTTAATTATTTTTTTGTAAAAATTATCAGGTGTAAAAATTGTAAATTAATTACTTTTTTCAGATTAATAAATTGTGCTGTATGTTCTTCGTCCACTTATCGCAAGGAGAAGAGTAATAAAAATATTTTAACAATGAATGGTTTTGATGCTAGTACTCCTGTAGTTATACAGGCTTTTGTGAAATCTCTGTTTTAGTAACTGCATGCATAGCAATTTCTTCTTTGACAACCATTACTACTTAATCAGTTATTACACTTCGGAAATGACATCAACTTGATTTTTAAACAGATAAGTCTAAAATAATTTTTTTGGAACTGTCAATTAAGAAATATTTCGAAATACCTAGATCAGGTATTTTATTACAAATCAGATTCATAAAATAGTTTCCAATAATCTGTAAATGTTGCTAGTCTGATACTTATATAGTAGTCAGAGCATGCATTAGTTGAAATAATTAAAATTAAAATTAAAATTAAAATTACTATAAATCGCAATATCTACGTGCTTATAAGTAATACAAAAATTGGTGAATGAGGCTTAAACTTTTTCGTTTATCAAAGTTTTGGTATTAAAACGAATGAGATTATCAAATGATAATATTTAACTATTCAAAAAGACATATTTAAATAGAATGTAAACAAGTTTTATCTTAGAGTGCCGAAAAAATTAATTAATCTAAACGATCTTTCTATTCTGATATTGACATTAATTGTTTTAGTACAAAACTATACTCATAAAGAATATTTCTTCTCTATCTATTTAGATTTGATATGATAAGAGAAATAATAATTCGACACTTAATTATTATTCATTACTAACTCTTACCCCTATAATTATATCTCATATTAATACTAACACATAAATATTACTATATATTGCATGTTTTTAGTATTTAGGGTGAGCTGTAATCATTGATGGTAATTTTATGTCTTTAGAAAGTGGTCCAACAAATTTTGTAAATATTTGTTTAAAAGAACGATACATTGATAAACGAATCAAAGTAAATGAATGTGATATATCTGTGATCAACCACTTGATTAGATAAACGAAAATGTTTGAAACACCATGGACCACCTTGTATCATTTAGAAAACAGATAATACATGTTTACTAATTTATCGCTTTACATTTATTAAAATTAGTTGCGCAGCTAAAAAATTAGGATAAGACTGCATATTAGATACAAAATAAGTATTTTAAATAACCTAAGGTGCATTTTTAACTAATGATAAAATATTGCCTGCTTATTTCCACTGGTTGGCGGTAAAGCTTTCTGTAATATTTTTAATAGGATATATGGATACATACGTGATTTTTAAGATGACACATTTCAAAGACTGGTGTGCTTCTGGAAATTCCAATAAGAATTTGAAAAAAAATAGAAATGTTGAAAAATTTCTTACTGTGATATGCATTTAGCCCCAAAGAATATAGATTTACATTAGTATAATTTTACTGTTATATTTCATATTTGCCATATCCAAAGTAAATGCGACAAATACTAAATACACTACTAATATAATACTGTGATACAAAGTACATTGTTATTGTTCAAACTAGGTGAAAAAGTAAGTAAATATACCCAGAGGCACACCATGTATCTGCTTCGTTTGTTAATTAGTATCTATATCAGTTTTTATTAAAACAAAAAATATGGCAGTATCCAGAGATACCTCTGTTTCTATTTCGGTCTTTGAATTACCTTCGCGATGTCCTTTGGTTTCTAAACTGAGAAGCAAAGTCTTCTTTAAAAAAATGTTGCTAAAAAGTACAGCGTGGATGGATTCTCAGGTCTGACAAACATTTAAATTAAGTGCTTAAATATTCACGTGTTCTTTGCAGCCTATTTGGTAATTCATAGATCGAAATTAATTATATATTATTAATTTTAATATATATATATAAACTTGCAATATAAAGTATAACAATATTCTAATTTTTTGTAAGTGAAAAAAGCAAGATTTTAATGGAATCATGTTTGTAGCATCGAAAATATTGTATTGGAAATCAAACTTTTCCGAATGAAGTTTATGATTTTCGATCTTAGTTGTCGCGCGACGCTTCATAGAAACACTTAAGAATTATAAGTTATTAAAAATAATAATAATATTTTTAGATACATTTTTGGTAATAGACATTCATGAAGTTTTGTATTACGCTTGAAAGATTATTATGCGGCTAGACTGTATCATTTCCCCAAGAGAAAAAAGTGAATTTTTTTCATAAAAAAAAAAACATTACAAAAATAGGCATAATAATAGTCGCGCATTTAGTTATTATTTATTTATTAAGAGTACTAGAATATAAGCTACATCTATAGCTGTAGCTTATCTTATTGAATGGTATAATGCAAAGTAGTTTAATGTATATGTTTTTATGATCGAAAAGAAACGTGTAAATTTTCAAGTAATATTGAATTACTAATATTATGTAAATTATGTAATATTATGTACTATATCACTGTCATTTTACTGCCATTTTTAGTGTTTATTAAAAATATTTTACAAACTTCAATTAACTTGGCAATGGTACTAAAACTTCCGGTTATCAATATTTGAATCAACATTAATCACAAAGAATATAGTATATGAATTTAGATATTTTAATATTTCGTTGAGTTTATGGAAAAAGTTTCTTTTCGATCGTACTGCGTAAATTAGACATGTCCATTTTCTATTGTAAGAATACGTCCGATGTTAAATATGCAATGTTAAAAAAAAAAAGGAAAAGATAAAAAAAAAATTATCATGATGTGAGGTCCATCTAAAAAAATACTGTACACCTGCGCTTTTCTTTAAAATCCACGAAGTTCAGGTTGTGTGCTATTCTACGTAATGGGAATACGAAAAACAATATATTCAATGTGTTCATGCTAGTTAAGAAGAAAAAAAGAATATTTACCGTAAGAAAAAGGCAGAAATAAAAATTTTACATTTCGTAGTAAATGATATGTAATGTATATCGAGGTAAAACAAGTATACATATATCTCATTTTTATTGCATTGCACAGGTTCTTATTCGAACAAGAAAGTTAGCTTCCTTATAAAAAAATTATCTGGTATTTCGATCTGAAATATTTAATTTTCATCAGGAAGTACAAATTATTCATTTTGCGAATGTATATTCGTATATATATATTTTACACATGATATATTGATCAATTATCAAAGTCTCGAAATACACATAATTGCAATAACATGTTCCTGAAAATTAATAAGATTCAAAAATACAAGAGAGAAAAAGAACATAAATTTATTGTAAATGCATTTTTAGTGCATTATCCTTCGATAATCCGTGAGAGAACATCTATTACTCATAAACATTTTGAAGTAACGTCAGAAATTTGCTAAATTTTACAATTGTTTAAAAACGATTAGAAGTATCCTAACTACATCGACGGATTTACAGGATTGCATTAATTATGCTTCGAAAAATGAAATATTTAACTCAAATCATTCACAGAATGCCTACTTTTCGGCCTTATTATTAACAAGAGAAGTACTGTAAACTTACAAAGTAGACATTCATTCTAGATTTTTTTAAATGTATAAGTATTCAGTTATTAATTGTTCATTTCGATATCTTTTATATTTGTGTATAAATGAAAGAAACAAAATCACTGATGCTAATCGATTATATGTGAGGGTTACAGTGAGATTCTTCATTTTGTGATTGCGTTCGTAGATAGCGAATAGTATTACTATTTTTCAATCTTGTATCTAACACGATTATTTTTCTAAATCATGAAATCAAAATCTATACTGCAAAAGAAAATCATAAGAAATTTACTACAAAAGATTCCTCTACAGAAAATGGTTGCTATGGAGTTTTGAAGTTATTTTTGTACCTAGCTAATCTGTATGTGAAAGAAATATTTAGTGACTGAATTGTTTCAATAAGCAGAAATATTTTAAAAAGATTATAGAAAATTATAATATGTTATATTACATCTGTTAATATTACAATCCAATTAAATAGACACAATAGATATTTAAAGCTATAGAAAATTAATTCTGTTCATAAATTTTTTTGTTATGAAATTAAATTATATTTCTGAATAAAATTTGTTCCAAATTCATTCTGTGTATTATTTCTTTTCAAATAGTTATACAAATAGATATTACAATTGAAGAAAATACTTTTATTATGATTTACTGAAAAAATGTTTATTTTCGTGATACTAGTACATATGACAACCACTCACACAGAACAGCTATATTGTACATAGTACGATATAGTTTGTCTACAGGCAGTAATAGGCGCAAGTCATACGCGCTTGCACATTCATTCTATTCACATACACATTGCAAAACCTGTAACGCGAATTACACAACTGCTTATTCGATTATATGTAATAAAACATACAAAACAATTAATTAAAATAAATTAACGCGCAGTATCTCATGTGAAAACTAATGAAGCTATTCTCGGTAATAAAAATTCTTCAATTAGATGTATATTCTTTTATCAGAGAAAATCAAAATCGTTATGACAAATATGCTACAAAACAATACACAGACTGATCTCCACAGCCATGTATTGTTTACTTCTGTCGTAACTTAGTGGATAACAAACGTTCGTCGATCAGTCTTTTATACTCGACGACTTATCAACGACGTATTAATCTCTGCAACATTTGCATGAGACTGTTAATTCAGTCTAAATTAGGACAAATACAAGTATTGATCATATTTTAGTTAAAGTTCATCCTTCAGATCTTCCTCATCACCACCTGTTGGTGGAACACCACCACCTGCACCTTGGTACAATTTGGCAATAATAGGTTGAACAATATCTGTAAGTTCTTTCTTTTGTTTCTTATATTCCTCCGGGTCAGTGTCTGCATTCTCTTCTAGCCACTTAATTTTTTCTTCAATAGCTTCTTCCATTTTAGCTTTATCGGAATCACTAACTTTTGAGCCAAGTTTCTCCTTATCAGCTAGTTGATTTTTTAAAGAATATGCATAAGATTCGAGTTCATTGCGCGCTTCTACTCGTTCTTTCAATTTCTTGTCATCGTCGGCAAATTTCTCTGCATCCTTTATCATCCTTTCTATATCATCCGGAGTAAGGCGGTTTTGATCGTTGGTAATAACAATCTTTTCTCGATTTCCAGTTCCTTTGTCCTCAGCAGACACTTGTAGAATACCGTTAGCATCGATTTCAAAGGTAACTTCAATTTGTGGTATACCCCGTGGTGCTGGTGGAATGCCAGTAAGATCAAATTTACCAAGAAGATGGTTATCTTTTGTCATCGGACGTTCACCTTCATATACTTGGATAGTTACTGTATGTTGATTATCCGATGCAGTAGAGAAGATTTGCGATTTTTTGGTAGGAATCACAGTATTTCTACAAACAAATGAAAATGCTTTTATTTGTTTATACAAATAATATGAACGTAAATAAAAAATAATTGAGATTTTCTTACCTTGGAATGAGTTTAGTCATCACACCTCCAACAGTTTCAATACCCATTGTAAGTGGGTTAACATCCAAAAGTACAATAGCATCTGTATCTTGCTCTCCAGAAAGAACGCCAGCTTGCACAGCAGCGCCATATGCAACGGCTTCGTCAGGATTAATACCTCGTGAAGGTTCTTTACCTCCAAAGAATTCTTTGACTAATTGTTGAACTTTGGGAATCCTAGTGGAACCTCCAACAAGTACAATTTCATCGACATCCTTCTTGTTCATATCGGAATCTTCCAAAACTTTTTGTACAGGTTTCAAGGTACTACGGAAAAGATCCATATTCAACTCCTCAAATTTGGCACGTGTTAAGGTCTCAGAGAAATCTTCGCCTTCAAAGAACGACTCAATTTCGATCCTCACCTATGAGATAAAAAAGAAATATATTAGTTATAAAGATATCATAATTTTACTAAATTATTTTTGACCACAATATAGCAAAACATACTTGGTGGCTAACACTGAGTGCTCTTTTAGCTTTTTCAACTTCACGACGCAATTTTTGTAAAGCTCTACTATCCTTACGAATATCTTTGCCTTTCTTTTTCTTATACAGTTTCGTAAAATGATCCATTACACGTTGATCAAAGTCTTCGCCACCCAAATGAGTGTCACCGTTTGTTGCCACAACTTCAAATACTCCATTATCAATTGTAAGCAAACTGACATCAAAGGTACCACCACCCAAGTCAAAGACTAACACATTTTTTTCCCCATCTTTTTTATCCAAACCATAAGCAATTGCAGCAGCTGTAGGTTCATTGATGATTCTCATAACAACAAGTCCAGAAATAGTGCCTGCATCTTTAGTAGCCTAAATAAAAATAATCATTTATTTAATAAATACTTTTAAAGTTAAATCTGATTCGTTCTTTAAAGCATATATTCTATATTTACTTGTCTTTGGGCATCATTAAAATAGGCTGGCACGGTAACAACAGCGTGAGTAACTTTTTTCCCTAAGTATGCTTCTGCTGTTTCTTTCATTTTACCCAGTACCATAGCAGAGATTTCTTCAGGTGCAAATACCTTCTCTTCGCCGTTAATCACCATTCTTATATGTGGTTTGCTATTTTTCTCAATTACTTTAAATGGGAAGAACTTAATATCACGTTGTACAGTAGGATCTGACCATTCTCTGCCAATTAATCGTTTGGCATCAAAAACTGTATTCTCAGGATTTGTGGTCAACTGATTCTTTGCAGCATCTCCAATTAAACGTTCACCATCAGCAGTAAATGCCACATAGGAAGGTGTAATCCTGTTTCCTTGGTCATTGGCTATAATCTCTGCCCTTCCATTCTTGTAGACTCCAACGCTGAAATATTTGTTTCAAACACTTGTTTATTAAACATTGTTTATTAAACATTGGATGTACGCATATCTTTTATTAAAATAAAAACAATCATTGAGATTTATTTACCAAGAATACGTTGTGCCTAAATCAATACCAATGACAGTACCAATATCTTCCTTCTGTTTTTCTTCTTTTGCAAAAGCAAAAGTTACTAAGCCTAATAAAATTAGAGCTTTAATTCCCTTCATATTTCTTCATATAAACGTTTTTCTGTAAAAAAAAAAAAAAAAAAAATAAGCAATTGCTGAAATTTGCATACTTTGTAATAATGTAATTTTAACTACTACTTAACACATGGTATTTTCATACAAATTCGTAATTTGTGTCTAATTATTCAAAAACATAAAAAAGAACGTGAACTACTGACATAGAAAATTCTAGCACTGACGTGCAAAGTATCAGAAACTATCGGATAAAATTAATGATACAAAAGTGAACGCTATAAAAATTTCAACAGTATTGAAGGACAGTGTTGTTCGCAGATACAACTGATAAAAATAATAAAACACGAGTGAAATTACTTGTTGAAGCAGTCTTCCAGTTCGGGAAACATATTTCGCTATCTATGGTACCATACAAAGCACAGTTCGAGTACGTTCTTTTATGTTATATGTTAACAATTGAAATCGATGTGATAATTACATTCATTTCATGTATTTTACAGAACTTTAATAGGCATTCTTTTATACTGAATAAAATATAAAAAGTATTAACAGCCTTTTATAACGTGGCAGGACAGTAAAGTATTCACAGCGTTGTATGAACTTTCAAGCTTTTCAGATTTATTAATGTCGAGTTAGCCACACAATTCTTGAGGTTGGTCATTTACTACTTACCAGATTAAATACACCTTTCTTCTTTTCAGAAGTAAAAAGCTTGGTTACTCTCAACACGACTTCTACGAACAACACGAATAACTAGGAATGACTGACTACAAGCCGCTCTTAGTACTGGGATATTAACAAAGTGAATACGTCGTGGCCTACGTTGATTGGTCTCGAAGTATCCGTACCAAGGGAAAGACGAATGTTAATTGGTTATATCACATACAGTTGGCTGCTATCGATAGGCCCACGTTACAACGGTACCGTATTTCTGGAAATTTCGAGTACTTCTACCATTGGTGGAATTAATGCTAAGAGAAATTTATCTAACACGTGAAAACAATATCTCTCGCTTGTCGTTATCACGTGTTAAGAAATTATATGTTCTACATAAAAGTTTTTATCGTTTGTTATTAATGGATTATATTTAATTATATTTTTATGTGTTATTCCTTATGAAAATATATTTAGGTTTATCATGCATTTTTAATAATATTAAATATATATAATGTGTAAAAGATTATATAATTTTTAAATATATGTAGTATGTAAAAAATTTTTTCTGCAATAATGTTTTTAATATGTAAATTTTATTTATATATATAGATAAATAATTAGCACTTTAATTTATATATATATATAAATATTATAGATAAATAATTAGCACTTTAATTTTTATATATATATATATAAAATTTATATATTAAAAACATGATTAGTTGGATAATAAAAAATAATCTTTTGATATGGTAATTTTTATTACTTAGATAAAATTAACAAAAAGGGTCAAATCTTTTTCTTTTTTGTTTTTTAACAGATAGTTGTTTCAACTCTGTGTTTAGTGCAACGTAATGTAGAGAATTATTTTACATTAATTAATTACACTATCTATTTTACATTAATTAACTACACAAGTTATTTTTATTTTTATCCTTCTGTCTTCAAATATAATACTTCTCTACTTCATATCCCTTTCATGAAGTAATAAACAACGAAATTTATAAAAATATTTATTTACCACACCAAATATCAGTATCATGCTTATTTTATTATGTACCAATGTTAAGTACTTAATTTAATGTTTAATATTATATCAATATTTACTTCTTGGTTGTAACATATCTAAAATTAATGGTGTAAAATATGTTATGATGCAATCAGCACCTGCTCTTCTCATTGATAAAAGTACTTCTTTCAAAACATTTTCCAAATTTATTGCACCATTTTGAGCACCATGATAAAGCATAGCATATTCTCCTGAAACCTGATACACAAACATTGGATACTCTGGGTGTGCATCTTTTGTATGTCTAACAACATCCAAGTAAGGTAAACCTGGTTTTACTATAAGCATGTCAGCTCCTTCAGAAACATCTCTAGCCTAAAAAAAAATATTTTATTTGTCTTATTTAAAAAAATAATAGGAAATAAAAAATTTTACACAGTTAGAAACTAACAGCTGCTCTAGCAGCTAATCCGTTACTCCCTGGAGGTAACTGATAACATTTTCTATCTCCAAACTTGGGTGCAGATTGTGAAGCATCTCTAAAAGGCCCATAAAATCCTGATGCAAATTTCACAGCATATGATAAAACTGCAACTTTATTCATTAATCCAGCTGTTGCTAATTTCTTTTTTATTGCGCTTATCCTCCCATCCATCATATCAGACGGTGCCACAATTTGAGCTCCTTTGTAAATAAATAATATTCAATATTACTTCTATATATTTGAAAAAAAAAAATCTTACCAGCTTTTGCATATGCAAGAGCAATTTCAGAAATACGTTCGATACTAGCTTTATTGTTTATACTTCCATCTTCATTTAAAATTCCACAATGGCCATGGACAGTATAAGCACATAAGCATACATCACATGCTATTAGTAAATTTGAAAACCATTTTCTTATTAATGGTAGAGCTTGTATAATGGGATTTTGTGCACTATCTGCGTTACTTCCAACGTGATCCTATTAAAGATATCATTTTTTAACTACTTTACTCAGATCTTTTTTTTATACAGATTTACCTTCTCCAAATGCTTTGATACTCCAAATAATAATATTGATTGTAACCCTTTTGAAACCAATGGTTCTAACATTCTTTCCAAATGATTAATGCCATACCGATAAACACCTGGCATACTAGCAATTGGTTCTTTAGCATCTTGTTCATCACTGTAAAAATATGTACATGTATGAAAAAACAAAGCTTATATAGGTTGTTAATTAAATATTAATTTATTTAATTTATTTTTAATAGATTTTGAAAAGTGAATATATACTTTCTAATATACTTATGTAACATAAAAAATTATTTTCAGAAAATATCAAATTTATTCCATCTGTAGATGAAGACATAAATATAAATATGTTTCATAAAATGCTTATAAACCTGAACTTGCTATATACACGTGAATAATAAAAGCGGTAGATATGAATTTCACTTACGAGATGAAGATTGGATACATAAGAGCATTAACCGTGATTTCTACATTTGGTGATTGCCATTGACGTAAAACAGGATGAAAAATACCACTGTGAAGAATATGTTTCGCTTCTACCTCTACCATTTTATTTTTAAAGAATAAATACTTATTTCCTTCAAATTAATTCTTATTTCACAGACGATTCAGCCTAACCTATATTTTCTGACCCAATTTTGCTTCAGTTTGTAGATGTATCTTTCTATTTTCTACTATTGTACTGTATCTCTATCCCTTTAAATATACACGTACTTTATTATTTCCTATATATAGTATATATAGTATATAGAATATTAAGTTCATTAATTTTATGTTATCGTAATTTATAATTTAAAAAATGAAAATATATTAATGTAATGTTAATTATATTGTTTTAATAACAAATATTTAAAAAATTGAATAAAATAAATAAATAAATTGAATAAAAACAGTTAAACAACTTACACGTATACTCTTCCTTTAAGTGCAATTTATTTTTCTTTAAAACTAGAAAATGTATTTAGAATTGCAAAATAATTATCATCATGACAAGCTAAAAGAACAATAATAATTAAGAACAGTACTTAAGAACAGTACCCAAATATTTAATGGTTTTATAAACGTTTCGTTTGCGGCGAAATTTTGTTAAATAATCATTCATAATTATTTCTGAATATAAAAAAATACAAGCATAGAAATAATAGTACTATTTTATAGTAACGCGCCAATATGAAAATAGATAAAATTCCTGAAGTATTGTTATTATTATTTTTATTTATATTATTATTTAGAGTCGTATCAATTGATACGTCTTGAAAATAGATCTTGGTTTTAGGGATTATAAGCATCCAGTTGCAACCTTGTCTCTTATCAGTTCGGAATTGCTTTCTTAATTTTTTCTAAAAGCATTCATTTTTGTTAAAGTGGTAATTACTATTGGGCAAAAAATGATGAGAAAGTAAAATAGAATTTAAACTAAACACAAATGTAACGAAGCACTATAAGTAGTTTTTTACGATTTTGTTGAAATTTACGAACGAATGGAAACCTATAGTGTATTTAAAAACTAGAAACTTAGAAACAGAAAATTCTCAATTCTTATTAGATTTCTTATTAAGAAATCTACTTTTCGGCGATGATAAGTATTAACATTGACTAATAGCATTAGTATTAAATACGTCATTTTATTTAAGTTCCGAAAATGCCGCGATCTACGATTGATAATCGAAAACGACAAAAAGATGAAGTTTTAGTGCTTTCAAATATTTATAACAATAATGAATTCTCTCATAACAAAGAAGATATAATAGAATGCTATTATAACGCATTTCCCCTTGTCAGTGGTGATTTACTGAGACTCGAAAATATTTACGAAAAGGATTTTGATTCATTTTCTAGTTATTTTATCAAATATTTGCCACCTATTAGAGTGTATTTACAACTTAATAGAGATTATCCTACTGGAAAATCACCCAACTTCTATATTATTTCCTCGTGGCTTTCACCTTGGCAGATATCTCTTATTTGTCAGAAATTAGATGAGATATGGCTACAAAATAAAGGCCAAGAAATATTGTTTTTATGGTTTGAATTTTTAAGAAGTGATGTTCTTAATTTTCTTAATATTAAAAATACATTAGATATTTCATTTATACATATGACATATCATAACATAACAGATTATTTTAAGTTAAATTTAATATTTCAAAATGATATTAGAGCTATATATAGTATATTATTTTCTAGTCCATTGAAATTTTTAATAACTTATGATAAATATGAACAAAAGATTGAATTTGAAAGTAATCACTTTCTATGTATTATATGTTTTGATGAATATTGTGGAAAACAATGTACAAAGCTTAAAAATTGTAGTCATGTATATTGTAAAAATTGTATACAACAATACATTACTATGAAAATTAAAGAAAATAATGTGAAAGATATTACATGTCCTAATTTAAGTTGCAATCTTGATATTACACGTGATGAAATTAAGAAATTTTGTCCAGAATTATTTCAAAAATATGAAAATACATTACTACATATAACATTAAATACTATGAGAGATGTAATCTTTTGTCCAAGAATTTCATGTCAATATCCACTTATAAAAAATGATGATGACACTCTAGCTATTTGTAGCAAATGTGATTATACTTTTTGTACTTATTGCAATAAGGTATTTAACTTAAAAACAAATGTTGATTGTATCTTCACTATAATATGTATTAATATATATCACTATAATAAATATATATTAGGTATATCATGGGGTTGAACCATGTGCTATGTCTCTAAATAGCACACTAAAACTTATTGAAGAGTATGAAAAAAGTAACAAAGATAAAAAAAAATTGTTACAAGCAAAGTATGGGAGAAAACAATTGCAAATAGTTGTTGAAAAATATTTAACAACAGAATATTTAAAGGTATGTATCAATAATAAACAATTTATGTATTAATTTTATAATGTAACAATAATGTTTATAGGAAAATAGTAAAGCATGTCCAAATTGTTCAACTATGATTGAGAAGATTGATGGATGCAATAAAATGACATGTAGTTATTGCAAAGTTTGCTTTTGTTGGCTTTGTGGAGTACACATTACTACGAAAAATGCATATGACCATTTCTTGACTGTTAATAATAATTGTTATCAGCGTTTATTTGATATAATAAAGGAAGAAAATGTTGAACTATAATATAGAAAGAGTATATACATTTTTTGTACCAAAAATATGCAATATATTTTTAATCAGTGAAAATCATTATTTATAGTAAACTAATCCATTTTTTTTTTTTGGTATTAACAAATATCTCTTGATATATGAATCTCAACATTAGTTTCTGTTACTAACTGTTCTGTAACTGTAAATCCATCTCCTTGATAAGATGCTGTGTTATCTAAAAATTATTATAAGTTTATTTAAAAGTTACTATAAGTTTTCTAATAAATATTTTTTAGGATTTCTAATAAATTTATAATATATGAAACTTACCAGCACATTCTTTATCACAGTCTATCAATGTTTGTTTTTTAAAAAATTGCTTCATATTTAATTCTATGAGTTTTGAACCAAATATCCAATATCCAATACCTCCTCCCAATATAATAGCAATATTTACATATATATTATATGACATAACAGCTAACATTAAAAGATAACCAAGGGATGTATGTACAAACCAATGAAATATTTGAAAACTCCATGTAGACCATTGTGCACTAATAAAACAGTATATATTAATTTATAATGTCAATTTATTTCTGTAATTCAGTAATTTATAAAATATACATAATACCAATGTAAAGAAATATATCTTCTAATAGATTTTGAGGATATTCCTGGTAATAAACAAGAATTTTCTGATAATGTTGGACTTTGACTTTGTATAAGGGTTAAAGTACTTTGATGTAATTTAATTTGTAAAACTTTCATACTCTCATACAATATTGCAAGTGCAAATAAACCTAAACAGGTAGAAAAAAAACTGGAAGTTGTGACAACATTATATCCTGGTAAAAGAAAATTGCCTAAATTGTTTCCAAACCAAAACCACATATGCATCTATAAATAAACTGAGACTTAATAAAATGATTGAAGAATATGATTATGAGGTTATACGTACCATAATTAATCTTATTCTCTTTTAACCTGCAGTTTTAAGATAATAACTCAAATTGATAAGAGTTGTAGATATAATTGTCTTCAACATTCTAAATAGTACCTAGCTTTACCACTTATTCGTTAATGACTCAATTGTATATTACTTACAGTTACTACATTTTATGTTTTATAAACAATCTTAACACTCTGAAATCGTACTCATATTTTGCCATCTTGATTGTATTTTTATTATAAATAATAATAATACAGATTACATCCAGTCATATAAAAATGTTAAAAATATATAAAATATAAAATTTATAAAACTTATATTAACATATATTAATAGATATTAAAATTATATATATACATGCATATACATGATTACGTGTAGTGTAATCGAATTTGAGGCTGCAACATAAAAGATCTAGTAAGTTTCTTAACTTTATGTTGTTTAAAGTTGCTAGGAAACAAGTGACGCTAATATAATATGCGCATCGGTTTTAAATCTTTTCGATTATGAAAACATTTTTCATCGGAATTAAAGCAGGAGCAAAAATATGGTACGACCGTACATTCTTTCTAATCAAGTGTTAGTTAACTAAAGCTTAGGAAACTTGTGATCAAAATAGTATGTTAGAAATATATCGATCGTTCATTGGCCAACGACGAAGTAGAAAAGAGTTATTTTTGAAAATATAAATTTCACTAAGCATCATAAACATCAATATTCGTTTAATAGGTGAAATTTCAGCATTCTTACATAAAAAGAAAGGTATTAATTAGAAAGGTTTAAATAAAAAGATTTATAAAAAGGAGCCGGAAGGTGGCGGACAGAATAAAGCACGACAGCGCTATCTACATCGTTGGGTCGAGCAAGCGTGGCTAATCAAAGCACTAAAAGGTAAGCCGTAAAGGCTGTTTATTTTTGGATTTTCGTTCGTCCTACAAGATTTTTTCTCGAGTAATGTGCTTCCTGGCCGTGTCAGACGGTACATCGTGTTTGAAAATCAGTTGACGAAGCAGCAATGACCACGGAAACGTAGGTGAACCGCCGGACAGGCCGTAACGTCGAGCATCTTGCCTAGTAAAGTGAAAACTCCATTTGCTCCCCTCACTCTGAACTCCCCATACCCAGCCTCTCGTTGGCGCCTTTCTAACCAATTGCCAGGCGTGCATTAAGCACTGACGTCGTACGTACGTGTGGATATAATATACGGAGATCCGAACTTTTTTTGCGCACGTACCTTTATGCGTTGTACACGAATCCTGCGCTCTTCTAATGAAGTGATCATTTCTGTGTAGACTGATAAGAGAATATTTCTTTCACTTTGTTACCCATAGGAAAATGAGCAGTTCTGAGGAGGTATCTTGGATTTCGTGGTTTTGCAATCTTCGAGGCAATGAGTTTTTTTGTGAAGTAAGTACCTTTTTTCACACAATATCTCATTTCAACGTATACTTTAACCTGTTTGCTTTCTTTGAGGTTAAGGATTTTAAATTTGTTGACATTTGTTGTCTAACTAATTCTACTATTGTATTCTTGATTATATTATAGTTTTGTGTAAATTTTTATTTCTCTATACTTGATAACAATTAAGTAAAAAAATTCAATAATTTAATAAGTATAATTTATCATGTGCACTGGTTGATACAGTATTTTTGCAGGTTGATGAGGATTACATTCAAGACAAATTTAATTTAACTGGATTGAATGAGCAGGTACCACATTATAGGCAAGCATTAGATATGATACTTGATCTTGAACCTGGTAAGTATATTATTTACGTCTTGCCAGAAAATATCAAAGTACTTTTAAGCTTGTTTCTATTCTGTAGATGATGAATTGGATGGCCATCCAAACCAGTCTGAATTAATTGAACAAGCAGCAGAACTACTTTATGGATTAATTCACGCACGATACATTCTTACTAATCGCGGCATTGCTCAAATGATTGAGAAGTATCAAGCTGGAGACTTTGGTCATTGCCCACGTGTATATTGTGAATCCCAACCTATGTTGCCTCTTGGTCTTAGTGATGTTCCTGGGGAAGCAATGGTCAAAAGTTATTGTCCCAAATGTATGGATGTTTACACACCAAAAAGCTCTCGACATCATCACACTGATGGAGCATATTTTGGAACAGGATTTCCACATATGCTTTTCATGGTTCATCCAGAATATAGACCCAAACGTCCAACAAATCAATTTGTACCTAGGTAAGTTGAAATGAAAGAAGAATCTTTGGAAATATGTGTGATTTTTGTTTGAATTCAAATGCAACAGCAAATGAGTATTTTTAATAAAATTATGTAAAATGGAAAACAATATTTTTACAGGTTATATGGCTTTAAAATTCATCCTCTAGCATATCAGTTTCAACAACAATCTGCATCAACATTTAAAGCACCATTGCGAGCTGTTAATTATAATAATGGAAAACGTTAAAAACATTGCAACATAGTTTCGAACATTTTTTCATTCTTCAAAATACAATTCCTAATTTCGTCCCTGAGGATTAAATACAATATTATTTTTTATATCGATCTTTATACATCTTATCAAGGCGCTGAAAAACTGATCGTTTGACTATTCTGTAATTAAAAGTTTGAGTGTGACTTGAACTTTTCGGATTTTTCCACGGTATTTATACCGAAAAGATTCAAAAGTGACGTACGAAACTAACATTGTTTACTTAGCGCCAAAGTTCATTTTTATTTCAATTTTAGTAACAATCTTCTTTTATGTTGAAAATCATACATGTATGATTATGTGTCAACTTTGGTCGAAACAAGTGAAACACTTACGATAATTACTAGGGAGTAAAGATGCAAATAAGAATTACCATAAAGTGTATCCATTTAAATATTTTGCATACCGTATTTGCTGCCTAGTAATTTCCAAAATACGAATAAAAGCTGATCTCGGAATAGAGGAACGGGTAGCAGCAGATATCGATTCCCCCCCCCCCACCCCCCAGAAAAGAAAGAAGATACATATAAATTGATCGTTTGTTAAATATAATTTAATTTAAATATTAAGCTGTGAAAAAAAGCAATTTATTTATACATGATTTATCTTAAATAAATACTGAACTCTGATAAACAAGATTTAAAGCAAATTTAAAAGTAAAGACTGTGTATTATTCTATAAAATCTTGTTTTTTGTCGCAATTTTTTTGAAAACTGCATTATATGCAACTTTTATACATATTATTATATAACTGAAAAAAGAATTTTAGAAATTTTTTGAATATGATATATATTTAATATAGACAATCCATATTTTAATATAGTAAAATGATTACTATCTTTTTTTTTTTTTTTTTATTATAATCATTATGTGTTCAAAATTGTTATTTGTATATTAATGAGTTATATATTTTTAAACATTGTAATTTTTAAATCAAATATATTTAAACTAAATTAATTTTATTTAAAAAAGTAAATGCGTAAAATATGGATTTTAAACAAATATATTCTCGTATCTGTTGAATATTGATATTCAACTTTAAAGATTATAGAAAAATTTACAAAGAATTAGAATATAAAATAAAGTTTTAAAATAATTTTTAAAACTTCGACAAAATGAAATTTATTTGTAAAGTATTTATAATGTTTAAAGAAAATGTATTAGCAAATGAATTGTATTTTACATTAATTGCTTTTAATTTGTATTTTACATTGCTTTTCAGTCATTATTATATATTACTGGATTTTTTCTCGACTATAAATACAAATCATTCTAACATAACATAACCCACTGTAAAAAAATATTAAAAAAAATTATTTTTATGTTTATTTTATTATGTTAATTTAATAAAAAAAAAAAACCCTTTTGATATAAATGATGTGTTTACAATTCACATGAGAGCGCCAATGCAATTTTGAGAAATGTCCCTAGATTTGCAGAAATATATTGCAACACTGTTAGCATTGACCAATCAACGACTGTTTTTAAGTTTGAATTTCGTGATGTAAACGAAAAACCGGTATGATACAAACTAAATAGTATAGTGTCATAAAAAATTATGTATTTTGATGCATATGTTCTACAAAGTTAAGTGTTTCTGGTAGCATTTAATAAAATGTGTTTTAAATTTTTATTAATACATTTTAAAATTGTTTGTTAAGAATCGTGATTCAAGCAATTGTTGTAATTGTAGGATAATGTTTTCATGCCAAGGTGGTTATACGTGGAATTGTTTTGTTTTGTTTAATTTTCAAGATATTCTGATAATTTTTAAATATCAGAAGTTTCGGATGTTCGATTATTTTAATAAATTTTGATATTTTGGAATAATATTGTACCTTACGTGCATTTATATTATTTTTTTTCTTTACTAGTGTGAATTAATTAAAGTGTATTTTTTAAAAAGTATCAGATCTATCAACATAGATAGGTCCATGTTGAATAATATGGATTTTCAAAACCATACTGTTTCACGTCCAAAATTTCAACCATTGCGTGTGAAAGAATTATTGCATTTTTGTGAAAGCGATGATGATGAAAGTGAAGACAGACCACAAGATTCTGATAACGAGTCAGATTTTGATGATGTTTATTCTCTACCACAAGATGATTATGTTGAAGATAATTTAAATATGTCATTGCCTTTGCTTAATACAACATGTAATGAGTCAGAAGAAACTCGTAAGGTTTCACAGACAGTTGTTTATTCAAAATCTCAAGAATTTGAAATAAGCAACAGTAGACTTACAGCATGCAAGTCTGAAAGAAGTCTGAAATGCGAACAGTCAAATCAAGTGCAATTAAATATTGAAACTTCTATACAAGACAACTTTTCACAAATTGAACACAAAAATAAATGTATTACTAATGTAAACAGTAAAGGAGAATCAAGTCAGAATGAATTTTTAGATCAACAAAACTCTAGCCAAGTGAGCAATAGTAAAAAATCTATTGCTTCTACATCTCAACATTTGGAAAATATGTCACAATCTGGAATAGATAATTTACAGAATATAAATAAGAAATCTACTGCTTCTACATCTCAACATTTAGAAAGTATATCACAATCTGGAGTAAATAATTTGCAGAATATAAGTAAGAAATCTATTGCTTCTACATCTCAACATTTGGAAAGCATATCACAATCTGGAATAGATAATTTACAGAATATAAGTAGTAAAAAAGAAACATTAGAATCAACTTCCATGGTAAATGAAGAAAAAATTCATTGCGAAAATGTATCTTCCACAAGTAAGACATTAATATCAGATACAGGAACATATATAAATTCTATTGATCAGCGGATATCACAAAGTCCCTTGAAACATGCAGTTAGTTCTTCACGTCCAGATCCATGCTTCTCTCGTAGAAATATTACGCAAACACCACAAAACAAATGTGATATATCTAAGAATCATGGTTTGACTCCAGCTACAATTTTATCTCATTGGTCTCAAAATAATATGAAACAAACTCCATTACAAAATAAAAGTATTAATTTTAAAGATTCTACGCAAACTCCAAAAAATTCTTTTTATTTCACATCAACTATGGGAAAACATGAAACTCCACGGTATATATGTGTATGTGTGTGTGCGCGTATGTGTGTAATGTAATGTAAATTATTTATATATTGATTTGTATTTAATTACAGATATTTGGATGCAGAGGATAAAATGAGAAAACCTTTAACAGACACAGGAGGTTTTGTACAAAATAATACTTTTAATAAACGTTTAGTACAAGGATCTCAGCTTCCTAAAGTAAATGAAGTACCTAAAACTCAAGAAAAATCATTATGTAAAAATTTATGTGAAACAGACTTACCAAAACAAATATTTGGAACGTTAGAAAATGATCTAGGATCTGATGTTAATGAAGAATTGATAGAAAATAAATATTTGAATATAAAGAATAGAGTAATGGATAAAGAAACGATAAATAAAATACCAAATATCAAACATGTTTCATCTTGTATCAAAGACAACAAAGATACTTTGAAATCAAAATGCAATTATTCTCATTATCAACATTTAGAAGCTAATAATCAAAATCAGCAACAGGAATTAAATAAAATTGTAGATAAATCATTGAATGTACAATTTTCACTTCCATCTAATGTTCCTAAATCTAGACAAACTAGAACTCTTTTTGTTCATGAAAAAGAGTATTTAATTTTGGATACACTTGGTCAAGGTATGAGTGGAGAAGTTTTGAGAGCACAGGATTTATCTTCTTTCGAATTATGTGCTATTAAATGTGTTAATCTTGAACGTATGGATAAAGATTCAGCACAAGGTTGTTTAGACGAAATTTTAATGTTAAATAAATTACAAGCACCATGTGTTGTTAAAATGTTTGATTAGTAAGAAATTATTTTATAAAATATATATTTGTATATATGCATGTACTGACATTTACATTCAAGTTTTTCATTTCAGTGAAATTAAGCCTCCAATGGTGTATGTGGTAATGGAAATGGGAGACACTGATTTTAGTCGCCTTTTAAAAACTATGTCACGTGAAAAACAAATTTCTCTTACAATGATTTTATATTATTGGACAGAAATGTTGACAGCCGTTAAGCACATACATGATAACGGTACATAGCTTAGTATAAGAATACCATTTATGTATTAAATAATTTTTTAAATATTTTACACGTATACATTTTTAGGAGTAATTCATTCGGATTTGAAGCCTGCAAATTTTTTATTAGTAAGTGGGCGATTAAAACTTATAGATTTTGGAATCGCTTCTAGTATGAATGCTGATATGACATCTGTTGTAAAAAATTGTCCAATTGGAACTTTAAATTATATTAGTCCTGAAGCCTTAATGGATATTGGTAGTAATTCAGGTTCACCCACACAGAATGTTAAATATAAAGTATGAAAATAGAATTTTTAAATTCTAATAAAAGTCGAAATCCAAATATAATTCAAATTGTTTATTTTGTAGATCAGTTTTAAGTCAGATGTGTGGTCTTTAGGTTGCATTTTATATAGTTTAGTGTATGGCCATACACCATTTTATCATATTCGTTCACAATGGGCTAAAGTGAACGCAATAACTAATCCAAAGTTGAACATTTCTTTTCCTACAACTATAGTGTCAGAAGATGGTAATAAAGTTATACAAACACCACCAATTTTAATTGATGTAATGCGTAAATGCCTTCAACATGATCCAAAAGTACGACCGACGGTAGCCGAACTTTTACAAGTAGAGTATATACCTACTAAAGAACATATGTCAACTACATTTCCTGAGATTCCAGCAAATATTTTGCTGAAGATAAAACATACATTAAATGAAGACGAATGGCGACAATTAACATGGGTTTGTACAATAACATGTCATTTTTATATAATATTTTACATTAAAAGAAAAATAATTTTATATAAATCTCGCTTGTATTACAGATTTTGGAGAATAGAAGATATATATGAAAGTATTCAAATTAAATACTACTGTTTATGTATGTACATAGGTTTTTTTTATACATAACAATAGGCAATAATATATGGAGCGCTTATTTAAATGTATCATAGTTAAATATAGGACTTTTTCAATACTGGTTAAAAATATAAGATTGTATTATAATACGATTTTATTATAAAGTCCACTTATGTTTACCTACATGATATACATGCAAAGTAGACAATGCATTTTAAATGAAATACGGCTGATCTATTAAATTAAAATATCTTTCATTTTATTATCACACACTCATGCATACAAATGACTTCATTTAACAGAATTGATAGCATTCACAAGGATCTATTGTGCTAGATAGCTGCATGATTGTAAATCTAAAAATACATATCTACATGTTGCTCGCGAAATAATGTACTCCGAATCAATTCCGTTGCAATTATTTTTAGAATTTAAATAATACAAAAGTACGCAATATTTTCATACTACTTTTTTAACGTATAAAAAAAAAAAACGCAAGATCAGTTCAACATCACTTTTTTTTGCGTTTTCATTGAAAAAACAGTTTGTACAACTATATTGCACAATATAATTTTAATATTGCCAGTCAGTGCATTGTAGTTAATTGCCAATATTGAAGTAATCTTTCACCTTTTGGTAATGCCATTGAATTGGGTCTTTCGAATGTTAACATAATATCTTTAACTTTATTTTTTAATTCATTATCGAATAAATGGCCTCCCGTACGTTCTAAAGCCGATGCCATATCATATTCTACAGAAGGAAGGGGCTCGCGAATAAAACGTGCAGCACTAGCAATACTTGGTACTATATGATATTGTAAAGCTTTGATTTCCCAAAGACTACTAAGAAGAGCGTTACTTAATAAAGGATCTCGTTCTTCCATTAAAAACGGGTCTCCAGCACCATTATTTTCTTCTGAAATTTCTCCTTCTTGTGGATGATCAATAAGACGTTTCAAACCAGGATGCCTAAGTAAAAGATTTCCAACGAATAATAAAATGATAAGAATATCTTCAGGTGGTGCTACAAGAGTTAAACGCGCAAGTCTTTTTGCGAAGGCGGCAACTAGTGCTTCTGGTAAGTGCCTAAAAAGAATATATGGTAATTCTTATATAATATACAAAAATATATTTTCAATTATTTGAAACTATACCACTTACGTTGAACTGAGGAAAAGATCAGATAGATAAAATAAACGTGCTTTGTATTTTGTGTGAAATATTTCTGGTTCAAACATAGAATAAAGTTTGGTAAAAATGTTAGGATATTCCAAATTATGTTTAGTAACTAATAAAAATACACCTTGTAATGCAAGTAAGCCAATAGGCCCATCTGCATCCAAGGAATCCATAAGAAAGTCTGTTAGCAAAACAGGTTTTTCCAAATGTGGCATAACTCTTTCTAAAAGAACTATTAATAATTGTTTATGTAATTGTGGTGTCAATTCCCAATGCATAACACAAGCCCAAACTTTATTTAATGCACGTCTTGCTCCTGCTTGATCCCATATAAAATTCTTTGTAGCTAATAAATAAAAGGGAAAGTATGAAATATATAAGAATTCGTAGTTAATTTAAGTATAAGAAAAAAGTATGGGAACTATATTTTTATTACCTTGTTCTGGTTTACACAGTAAATTCTTATTTTCAGATATTTCATTTTCTGGAACACAATTAAAACTTAATGAAATATTAATTTTAAAACAAGTGACAAAATCATATTTAATTTATTTAACTCATACCTTCAATTTCTTTTGGCAGTGATAATTTATGTATAAGTTCCAACAAATTCTTAATATAAATTTCATGTGGTTGTCTTTTTGGGGTAAGAGATGGAAGACATTTCCATGTGTAATAAAGAGCGTCAGGATATTCTATAATTTCTTGAAATCTAGATATTAAACTAGCATTATCCTTCTCCGGTGAAAGTAACTTCATCAAAATGGGCTTTAATCGATGAAATGGAAAATAATATCCCAAGTTGCTAATTGGTTCCAATGGATTTTTACCTTCTTCAGCCATTAGTTTTAAAGCCGTAGTGAGAGCTTGTAGTTGAATGGCGGGTCGATATTTTTCCATTGATGCAAGTATCTTTTCCCATAATTCTTCATAATAGTTCCTCAACCAATTGATGTATCTTGCTTCAGGACTTGGCTCTGTTTCATAAATCTTATGGAATATCTATTTCAAGCTCTCAACATGTACAAAATTGAAAAGTGTGTATATATTTTTTATTTCTGTGCTTAAACTTTGTGCCCATAAAATGTATTTTCACAAAGTAACACATAAGAATTTACAATTTTTGTCAACAAATTTGAAGATGCGCAATGTCAAAAATTATTGAATAACAAGAAATATTAAATTATCTGAACATACCTGAAATAGTAAGAGATATTGTACGTTCCAAGTACATGTCACCTCTTTTTAGAACTTCGACGAATATTGTTTCTATTGTAAGTAGACAGGACAAAGTGGATTCCTGATAGAGTGATCAGGAATTTTAATAAAAGACATAACCTTAAAAAGTTGATACATTCATCAATTTGAAATGATTTTCGACTTTGTACTTACATCCCATTGAGAAATTATGTCTACTAGATTATTTGCATATTTTCTCGAAGTCAAAAATTCTTGAGCTTTTTGCCTCAAAAGTTTCGACGACATCTTTTGACTGGAAGAAGCGCCGGGAAGATTTGCTACATCCGCCATCATTGAATGTGAAGTCAGTAATGGCAGAAGATTGTTCAGAATAATGTTGAATATATTCTCTGTATTCTTTTACAGGATCAGTTTATTTCGTGAATCTAAAGTAACTTATTGCAGAAAGCGTTGTTAGTTTGTTACAAAAATTGGTAAGATATATCGTCAATAATGATATTGTCAATTTCTTCGTTTAATTAACATTTTAAATTTTGTAACACACTGTTAGTGCATACAAATGTATGTAATAATTTAGAAACAAGTTTCTAGTAAAAATATACGCCAATAAAATTTATGTTGTTGTAATATTATAATATATCGTAAGTAGATATTTCATTAATATTAATTTGTAAATAAGAAATATTGTCATTTACATATTAAAGATGTTTTTTGCAAATTGGCATAACTTTGATATAGAAAAACTTTAAGTTAAATATCTTATGCATTTGTCGTTATTGATATTTTATAATCCTCATGGTTGTGAGTATCTTGTATAAAATTGTTCTACTAATAAAGTTATTTTAAGTTGCATTTAAAGGTTATTTTTTATATTAATATTATATATATATATAATACTTATGTGTGTGTATTTAATACTAATTTTTATATCTACTCGTTAATATTCGTAGAAAATTAATTTTTTTATTATAATTGAATAATATAATTTCTTATATTTGTTATTAACATATAAGCATAATATTTTTTATTGATTATTTATTTTAAGGGAAAAGATGCTAGAAATAACATGTAATGATCGTCTTGGAAAGAAAGTTAGAGTTAAATGCAATCCGGATGACACAATAGGTGATTTAAAGAAATTAATAGCTGCACAAACTGGAACACACTGGGAAAAAATAGTTCTAAAAAAATGGTATACTATATTTAAAGATCATATAAAACTGCAAGATTGTATCCTTTCAAACAAAATATATTTTTACATAACATAATTATTAACAATATAAATAACATTTTTCTTAACTTAACAATACAGATGAAATTCACGATGGCATGAATTTAGAATTGTATTATCAATAATTTATAATTAATATTGTATAAGTTATCAATGTTACATACATAATAATAGTACATTTTATATTTAAGCGTTTCTGATCTTGTATTCTACATGATAGATAAATACATATATATATAACAATACAGTAAACAAACATAAATAGCAATAACAAAAACAATCGTAATTTAAAAAGTTGAAATTAATTGCTGTTTACAATGTAAGAACTTATTATTGCTATTGAACATCTAAATATTGCTATATTATTTTTACAAATGTAATCTCTAGAAATATATTTTGTCACACTGTAAAATATAATATCTTAGTAACTTTTAAATAGCTTTCATTTCTATATATACAAATGATACTAAAATCGAGTAAAAAACAGCTTATAGTGTATTTCATGAATCTGAATTATTTTTTTAAATTTATATCAATTATAGCTTTTTAAATTTAATAGTGATGTTAAAAAATATATAATTATTGAAAATAACAATAGATACAATAACTCAGTTAATTTTTTATCAATCTCTAGAATTCTAAAAATTAATGTGGTCTCTTGGATAATTTCTCTGTTTTGTTTATTGAACTTTCTGATTGAACTGTAATTCTACCTCTGTTGCTTAAGAAGTCTCTTATATGTTGTACTATCAAATCTATTGCCACTGTAACAAAATATAAAAGACATGTAAATCACCAAAAATAACCTTGTAATGATGGGAAATTTAATTTCTTTATTTCTTTTCTACAATTTAAACAGATAATATATCAAATTACATAATTTAAACTATAATGATGACAATTTTATTGAGATTAAAATTATTTGGGCATTTAAAAAATAAGAATATCAAATAAACGAATTAGCACCACACGAATAATATAATTAAATGTCTTTGACTATGGCAGTACATGAATAATGTAGTAATTTAAATGAAAAATATCACATCTTAAAGTATTATGCTAATATTATGCTTTATGTTCGCTTAATAAATTTAATTTGTATTACTATATTGATGCACAAAACATTCATTGAGAAGTAACAATATATAAAAAATCTAAATTTTTTTAAAATACATACATGCATGTATATGAACCTTCATAAAGGTTCTTATATGTAAACTAATACATAAGCTTTTTTTATATAACACAGATCAATCTTATGTATAAAGTTGAATAATTATGCAATATTGGAATTATAGTGTTTGAACGAGATACCTCTTGTATAATCATGCATTATGCCTAAGTTTTAGGAACAACCAAAAATTAATTTTACCCAAATTAAGGGTTTGATAGATGCATACACTAGAAGCAATATTGTTTGTTGCTTAATATAAATGTAATACAAATATAGTTGTACAAGTATATATAAGAAACAATTATGTATTCAAAAAAGAAAAAGAAAAAATGTTTTAAGATTACTGCAAATCTTAGATATCAATATATTGTGTATAAAAATGTAGAGCTGATAAGTGCGTATATCATGCTACAATCATCTGCTGAGCGTGTCGGATGAAGTTGAAGTACGCCTATGTTGGTAGATGTATGGATGCTGCCTGGATGAGTTTTCAGCCTTTTTCAAACGTAAAATGTCCCAGATGTGGTGCACTATAAGGTCTATTGCCACTGTAAACATACAATAACCAAACCATGTACGTTTTTATATGACCTCTATTTTGCACTAACTTAAAAGATAGCTTGTGTTTTAGAAGCCTTTACATACCAGGCAGCACCCATGATGAGTGTATATGTATATATATATATATATATATATATATACACACATATACATACATATATATATATATATATATATACACACACACACACACACACACACATATACATGTGTTATATTTATTTTATATATATATATATATATATATATATATAGAATACAATTTTAAGCTGCCTTATTAATCTAAATCTGCATCTGGAGTGCATTAATTAATATATACTAATATCATCATTAACAAATATAATTATCATGATCATGAAATTATAATTAATTCTCATGTCTCATTAGGCAGACTTAATGAAATTGAATTTTGGTTATGATAATGAAAATTAATTTCATGAACATATCAAATAAATGCAATTAAGAGCATCAAAGTATAGGTAATTTATGTTCCTAATTTAAATTATTGCACATGATCTTTGTATATTATATAAATATTATAATTTACCTGTATTGTCTGCACCTCTTGGTATGATAACATCAGCAAATTTCTTAGTGGGAAGACAGAATTCTTCAAAGGCAGGTTTTACAAAATTCATATATTGATTCAATACATAATCTAAGTCCCTCCCTCTTTCTTTTATATCTCTTGGTACTGTAACAATTGAAAAAATTGTACAAATGTGCAACTTTAAAAAGAAAAAAACGTAATAGATGCATCGTATCATCACCTCTTCTGGCTAATCTAGTATCTGAATCAGTATCCACAAATAACTTCATATGAAATAAGTCTCGTATTTTAGGGAAATAAAACACTAAAATGCCTTCGAATAAAACTACATCAGCAGGATAAATTGTTGTAATTTGATCTTTCATTCTGAAATCCATCAAAACATGATTAATATACCATAGTAACTTAAAATAATAATATTAGAATAAAATTATCTTAAACGACACGTACAAACTATTTGTTCTATAATCGTAAGCTGGTATCTCACATTTCACCCCAGCTAGTATATCTTGTAACGTTTGAAGTATTAAATCATTATCAAATGCGTCAGGGTGATCGAAATTATATTGACCTTTCTCAGCTTTAAGTTTTTCGGCTGGCGATAAATCTCGATAAAAACTGTCTTGTGAAATACAAACTACTTGCCGCTGCATGTGATCCATATCTACCTGCCCTAATTTTTCCATTATACGTTTGCACACGGTTGACTGGAAGAGGGAAAAAGAATTATATTAATCACCTCTTCTATCAAGCATATTAACAATAATTATAATTCTAAAGTTCACGTGCTTTTTCATAGAGGTAGTGTCATATCTTATATAAAGTATATTCTGTACATATCATTTTAACAAACCTAAAATATTTTAGAAACACACGATGATGTATTACTCACTTTTCCACTTGCAGTGCCCCCTGAAACTCCAATTAAAAATGGTGTTTTGCTTTCTAGACCATTTAATTTCCCATTGATACCGAAAGACATCTTTCGCGGAGTAACAATATTCATTGACATATCTGCCATTATTACAAATTTACTCAGACCTTCCAGAATTAAATACAGAAGAAAAAACACTCAACTAACAATGCAAAAGAATCTCAATTAATGACTCGTGTGTAACACGATTCCGGCAAGGAATTATTCTGTGAAAATACAGATACACAACTCGACGTAAATCGTTAGATCCAGTACGCGCGTGCGTACTCACAGGCGGAAATACTATCTGTATGTACATATATTTATACAAACGTAAAAAAAGGCAAGAAATGATCAAATTGAATTTTTTGGGTTATTTATTACAATTTTCTGTTTTGTATTTAACTCGTCTAATTTAATAAATTAACATTGGATTTTCATTCTCTCTATAGTATTACAATGAACTTCAATGGCAATTTTTATCTATAGCCGTAAACAAATGATGTATATTATTACATTATTTGTTTGATACAATTTAATAATGTTTCCATGTTATTCATAGTAATAAATCATAATTTGTTATCGTAATTTTACACTTCAATAAAAAAAGTTAATGGTGTCTATTATGTTTTTAAATTAATAATAATATAACCTAAAAATCTCCAAGTGTTAGATATATGTAGTTTTTAATTGTATGATTCGAATCGGAAACAACAAATGTTCCAATTGTCGCAGCGGCGACTTAAATTTTGAAGTAGATAGATAAGGGAAATCAACGTCTCGGTGTCGTCGTATATGATAATTTACAATCTTGTTATTTTACTACCAAAATCTAATTTAATCTTATCATATGTATAATGTTGTTTAATAATATGCCAGTTAAAATATTTTATGAATGATAATACGCCAGTTAAAATATTTTATGATGATCTACACTAAGCAGAATAAATATTTAAGAAACAAAGATCAAATCCAATTGTATACTTGAATGTATACTATTTTTTTTGTTTTGTTCTGACAATATCAATCCACAAATGATTATATAACAAATGACTCCGTTTTATCTATTAAAATAATGTGGAATAACTTTATCAAACGTTATGTTTGTACAGCAAGTTATGAGGTAACTTTTCTACGTTTTATGCAGTTATTTAAATTTTTTCTGTTTATTTAATATTTAATTATGGAGCAAGAATTTAATAATACTCTTGATGATGATAATTCATATAAGGTATAATATAAATTATTTGATTTATATCAAATAAATTAAATAAGAATAGACTGAGAATTGAATTAAAGAAGAAAAAGATTGCATATATACGTATGTATGTTTATCAAAATTATTTTTTCAAAAAAAAATTCTGTTTATAGGCTGCTATAAAAGCATTACATAGCTTACAAAGCAATAGTAGTTATTTAAAATTGGCAGCAAAAAATAATTCACAACAGAGTGATTTTTGCAAATTGTTTGATACAAAACAATATTTATTCAGGTAATAATTTCCTTTTTATATTGTACTAAATAATTTTATCATATAATCAATATATTTTATTATATTGACATATCTATATCTTATCTATGTAATCAACATATGTTATCAATCTATGTAATCGATATATGTTATCAATCTATGTAATATATATCAAAACAATTTAATAATATAACTTTTGCAGATCTGGTATTACAGTTGAAAAGTTAGATACTTTGTCAGTTATACATGTAGCAGGTACGAAAGGAAAAGGTTCTACTTGTGCATATACAGAATCTATTCTACGTGAACATGGTTTTAAAACAGGATTTTTTAGTTCTCCACATTTAGTTAATGTAAGAGAACGTATAAGAATAAACGGACAACCAATAAGCAAAATGCATTTTACTCAGAAGTTTTGGAAAATATACAAACAACTAGAAGATGCAAAAGAATATGAATCTGATATGCCCTCATATTTCAAATTTTTAACAATTCTTATGTTTCATTTATTTTTGGAGGAACAAGTTGATGTTGCTATAATTGAAGTTGGAATTGGAGGTTTATATGATAGTACAAATATTGTAAGAAATCCTGTATGTGTAGGCATAACTAGTTTGAGGTTAGATCATACTTCTCTATTAGGTAATACACTTGAAGATATAGCTTATCAAAAGTCTGGAATTTTTAAATCAAAAACTGTTGCTATTTCTGTTCCACAATTACCTAGAGCAATGCATGTATTGGAGAAAAGAGCAATTGAAAGAAATTGTAAATTACGTATTATTCCATCTTTTGATGACTATAAGTGGGAAAATGTTTCACCTATTTTACAAATAACAAATAAAGTTCAACAACAAAATGCATCTCTAGCTATTCAGATGGCTACTGAATGGATACTATCTAAAGCAAATAAAGTTCCAAACGTTTTACGTAATTCTATAAATAATGCAGTTTGTAATAAGTACGAAGAAAATACTGAAATAATTGTATCTATGGATAAGATTGCAGTAGGTTTAGCTTCTTGTAAGTGGCCAGGTCGAATGCAAATTTTGAGAAGTAGTGTTGGTGACTTTTTTTTAGATGGTGCGCATACTATTGAAAGTATTGAGTGTTGTATTTCATGGTTTAATGACATGAGTAGTAAAGGAAAAAAACTTTTAATTTTTAATACATCTAGTGGACGAGATTCAACTAAATTATTAAGACCATTACGATCTTTACATTTTTATAAAGCATATTTCGTACCAAATACTGCGGGAATTAAAAGTTTAGATGATGAAATGAATAGCTTATCAATAGACGAACAAAAAATAAAATGTGAAATGAACTCTAAAATATGGGGAATGAATTCAATAGTTCTGAATAATGTTTTTGAAGTTTTAGAAGATATAAAAAAGAATTTGAAACAAAAAGATGATTGTGAAAGGAATCAAATACTTGTTACAGGATCTTTACACTTAATAGGTGCAGTTCTTGCTATTATAGATCCGAATTTAACAATGAAAACGCAATTTTGATATATATCTTAAGAACTCGAACTTATATGTTGTATTTGTGAAATCTATAAAAACATTAAAAAAAAAAAGAAAAACAGATTAAAAATACATTTTTTTTTATAAACGATAGAATTGTATATTTAATAACTATATTAACAATTGTATCAATTTATAATAATACAATGATGAGATATTGCATTGTTTGATAGTAATTGCAAAGTACTTATTGATATTTTCCTTTAACAATTCTTTTGTACTTTAGTATAAATATATTTTGCGTAAAACTATAAATAATTGCAAAGTTATAATAATTTGTACACGTGACAAATTAGTATTACATACGTTTACGAATCGAATGATGCAAAAAATACGTGATGCTAAAATAAAAACTAAAAACAAAAATGCTTAAAATATTTTGGTATGATAGTCTAATTCTGATTCTGCTTCTGTGTCAGATAAACTTAAGGAAACGCCAGTTCTTCGTCGTAAACGATTTTCGTCAGGACTCTGAAATGTAAAAAGAAGTTTTAGATGAAATGAAGTTCTGTATTTGATAAAGAAGCACCTTTCTGACTTGTAAATATTTATATTTAGTACTTGACATCACGTAAATCATTATTATTGAATAAATGGGAAGACAAAATTCTAGAAAGGCTATTGTTTAAAAAAGAATAGAGATCAATACCTGATCTAAAATACCGGCAGTGGGTTCAGAAGCATAACCTACTTCCTGCGCATCTTCTTCTAGATCTGCCTCATATTCTTCTAATTCGTCAGTATCGGAATCAATTTCCAAATCAACGTATATACTTCCCCTGGATACTTTACACACCATCTGAGCCAAATCTGTAAAGGTGTATGAAGATACTGTTTGCTGATTCGCCGCTTGATGTTTTGCTCGTAATGCCCGAGCATTTTCTCTATCTGCATTAAACCGAGGTAAAACTCCAGCTTTCGATTGTCCTTCGAAATAAGTTTTTCCTGTAAAAAAATATATTTATATAATCCATTTATTTGTGTTTTTATGGAATATGATATTTACCATGTTGATAGCCGACGTCTTTAATTTCATCAAAATTAGCGAATTGAAGAGTTTTATATTTATCTATTGGTGGCCTAATATATTCGCAATAATCTGAACTTTTAACTTCTTCCAACTGCCGTACACAACTCACGTAAGCCAATCTTGATTGTATATCGGGTAAATTCGGAACTTTGACGGGCGTTGCAAACGGATTCCATCGTTTCCACAACAACCACCAACCGGATAAAGAATCTCCATAATTCGTTAAATCCGTATCGTCTTGTGACCCAACATCAATGGCCAAAATATGATGCGCTCCTTGCCTCAACATTTCGTCAGCTTGAACAAAAAAGGTATAAAGCCATATATTGAAAATTTACTGTAATGTATAAATTATTACATCTACGATATATGATAAACAATACAGGTTTAAGATACCTGGCACGTTATTAACATAACACCCATCGACCAAAAGATGCCCGTCAAGAGGATCGCAAATAGGAGGAAAGACCCCCGCAATGGTCATACTGGCTCGAATGTATCTCCATAGCAAACCTGAGTTGACTTAGCTATTCAGGATTTGACAAATGCATCTTTTATCAACGGGAGTGAGCTTTATATCATTTTCAAATTTATATTACGCTTTTGAGTTACGATGGATCGTTTCGAACTTATATCAATGAAAAAAGGGACTAGTAAAATTTCCTCTATTCATTGATATGACGTTGTTTTTAATGTCCAGGTAATTTTATAAAATTAAAGAGGGAAATCGTAAAAGTATTTTTGTCTAAGAGCGTTTGTGCGTTCAACTCAAAATATGTTATAGCACATGTATTAGTATGACATTTTCACATTGTAGTGCATTTTTATATCATATAATAACGAAGTTAGACGCACTCTTTTAATGTAACGCTCAAATTACCTGGAAGGTTATTGACGTACCCGCCGTCGAGCAGGAGATGGCCGTCAACTGGGTCACACATGGGTGGCATATAACCAGACAAAGACATCGAAGCTCGAATGTACCGCCACAGCGATCCTAAACACGACGAATTAAGTTCTTAAATATATGTATTTGTATTTTTCTTCGTACTTCGTACGTTCATCTATAAATTATATAATATTCTTTTAGTGCAAGAAACGATAACTTTAAAGTTCTTTGTTACCACAATTCATTAAAAAATATTTAAGGAGTTTATTCTTTATACATCTAGTTTTCAAACGAGAAGTGATTCGACATATGTCAACAAACGATACAGAACGGAGAGTACGTCATTATAATACAGATTATCCAGAAAGCTCACTCCCGCTGTTCAAGCTTATTTTTACGCAATGCTTTATGGTAATGCTCATTTAAATTTAAAAAAAAATAGGGTTTTGGGTTAGAAACGTATCTGTGAAGTTCTATATAAATTTCACCAAAACAGCGAGAGAGTTTCCAGTTAGTTATTTTTAAATTATTTAAATTTATACCTTAAATGTATGTTATTAAAGGAAACTGGAAACTATCAGTGCTTTAATTAATGTTATACTATTTTCGTTTTTGTACAGACCGTGTGTATGAGTACGCATACAAGAATCAGTGATGTCTGTGGTTATTGTAAAATATGGTAACCACAAATCTTCTATGTACGTATCACCAAATGTTGCTTGAATCGTACTGTTGAAGTCTTTTCCAGAGAACATAGATGTTACTGGATATGTCAAATCCATTATTTGTCTCCACCATTGTGTCATTTTCTATCAAAAAAAATATACATTCATATAAACAAAAAACAAAAAAAATAAAAAATATGATCGATTTTATGATACTTACTCTAGACCATTCACGGGCTTTTTGTGTTGTTGTGGTTATATTTTTCTCCATACACCACAGAGCACCCATAAACGCTCCAATACTAACTCCGCCAACCATATCTATAGGTATACCGGCTTCGATAACTGCTTTAAGCATCCCTACATGTGCTGCACCTCTAGCACCTCCACCCCCAAGTACAAGCCCAACTGAAGTTCCAGTTAACCAACGAGCAAGTCTACTGAAATCACTATGTATGTTTGGCTCAGACATTAGAACTTTGGAATACAACTCATTCTGAAAAGAATTCAAATTATTAATGTACTTTACGCATAATGGAATACTAAATTAAATAGATTGTAAAAATAAAACATTTGGATATTGGATTTTAATTTCTTATATCTTACAATTCTATATTGAGATCTTCTTGTAAACATTCGTTTAGGACATTGAATATGGTGATGACTAGAAACCCAAGATCTCATATTCAACCACTGCACCGTATTCGTAGGTCGCTGTCCACTTTGTTCTTTATGTAAAAGTACTAATTCTTTTTGCGTTCTCATTACTAAACGTTCAACTTCGCGTTCAGTTCTACCTATGGATGGAGGCTTATCCCCTAAACCTACAATAAGAATACAGTCAGCTTGTCGAACACATCGTTGAGTCCACAACGTGTATGTTGAATCGCATTGATATAATGAAATTCGGTGTTGATCCTCTTGTTGCGCAAGCCACGACGTTAGACGATATTCATTTGCAGGTTCCATTATGGTGCTACCTAACGTCTATTAATTAAACAAAAATACAGATAGATTCTGTAGAACTTCATTACTTGTATTGTAATTAAAGAGATATTTCTTGCATTAACTACACTTACTTTTCGAACTACATCAGAAGTAAGGCGTAAGCATGGTCCAATAGCACATAGTGAATGATAAAGTTCATACGTAAATGCTGTTAATGGGACATCGTCGGATACTGGCACTATTGCTACAGTTGAAAAATTTACTTGAGCTGGTCTTGCATCAACTGTTGCAGCGGCCCGTCTATAAATACGTTTATGTAAGGTGAATTCAAATTAGAGAAATTATATAAATAGTGTAGACAAAATATTCTACGATATGTACTGCGTATCACTATTGCCATTTTTTGTGTGCGCTTGTTGCCAGGTGCCAAGAATACGATGTCCAAGTAAATTTATAAGTCTTGTAACTACTATTGGATAACGAAGTTTTATAACATTAAATAATCCTTCCGGAAGTTTTGCTAATTCAGAATCTCGTACTGCCATCACTGTTGTTGATCGTGGCGTTTGTGTAACCATTTCTACAATACCCACAAGATCACCTTTTCCATATTCTGCAACGAGTTCTTTTTTCCCATTTTTATACGTGATTACCGACCGAAGTCGACCACTTAATACAATAAATGTTGAATCTGACTCGTCTCCTTGTCGATACACTGCTCTTCCACTTTCAAGAAATAACCAGTCGAGTGCAAAATCAACCTTTTAAAAAAATTAATTAAATGATCAGCACCAGTGAAATAACTATTTTTAATATTTTAATTTGTATAATATTTTTACCTGTCTTACGAAAGGACTAAGTCTTCGAACAACTGAATGAGCAACGTGTAACACAACAGTTGGTTGTTCTCGCATAATGGCGAAAAATGTTGATTTACTTAAAAGTGCTATGCGACTAGAATGCTTTGCTCTAATAGTATAAAAAGAAGGTTCTCCAGTCAATACAGCTAGACCACCAACAATTTCACCTTGATGAGCACTAAACATGTGTACCTCTTGACCCATATCTCTACTTTCTGAAACGCGTTGACTGACTATCAATGAACCAGACACAACATAGACAAGTGCAACGTCCTAGAAGCAAAGAAAAAAAAATTAGGAAAAAAGAAATATATATTTTTATAAATAATGAATAACAATGTCATAGAAATGTTAACCTTATGAGATTCTTCCTTCATCAAATATGTTCCAGCTGGTACTTCTCTGATTTGAACTTTACCATCTCTAAGTATTGAATCATCTTCCAAACCAAGTTCCCGAACGAATGCTTCTGTTGCTATCTGCACAAGATGTGTTTCATCTAATTGTTGTTGAATTGGTTCAGTAGTAGTAGATTTCTTTTTGCTTGAATGTGAATTTCCTGTATGTATCACATCTGGTTGTGATCCTTGTTGTGACGTTATAGACGAAGAATTTGGCCAGTGAGAATCACATTCTGGTACCATATCTGCCGTGTTCTGACCTGATTGTGGACTTAAATTTTGATTTTTCCAATCAAGATTAGTTTTTGGCCTAATACGAAACAAATATTAATAACAACGTATTTTCTATTTTGTATCATTTTTTAAACTTACCGTCGACTTATAACAATAGGTACACTTTGATGACTACTTAACGCTGAATCACGATGAAACATTTCATTTTTATCATGTTCTGATGAAACAGTTGCAGATGTATTGGACTGATTTTCTATATTTTGAACTGAAAAAGTTTCTTTAGTTCTTGATCTAACCGGAGATCCAGAAAATGGACTTTGTTTTTTTTTGTGTGATCCTTGATTAACTAATTCTGCGGATAACCCAAGATATTGATGTAAAGCGGTGAAAGTGACTCTTTGGAGACGGACCATAATGACCTGAATAACTCGAACAAATGCATCAGGATGATCTTGAAAAACCTGCAAGATTTAAAAATGGTAATAATATTTTGTTTTAATTTATAATTTATAATTTAATTGTACCTCTTGAAATGCATTCATTGGTAACTTGACTACTATAGAATCCTCCACAGTTTTAGCTGATACCGTTTTATAGGTACTTGTATGCCCAGTAAGTACATCTGTGAAGCTAAGAAGACTAGTTACTGATTCTCCCGTTTTTACTAATTTTAACGATATTTGAGAACCATCAGGTCCTGTGATATAAACATTAACTAAGCCTTGTTGTACAATAAATAAATTTTCATCTGGATCTCCAATTTTAAATAAAGTGCTTCCAGCTGGTAAATTCATAATCTCTGTGTGTTTGCATAACTTAAGAAATACTGGTTTTTCAAAATGACCAAATACTCTGATACTTTGCAACATATATAAAGCATCAGGTGGTACTTTCTCTCCAGGACCTAAGTCTTCTTCTAGATACTCAGCAGGTGGTTCTAAAACCTATTACAAAAAAAATATAATAATAAATACATGGAAATATTAGGACTGTAAATATAAGAAATAACAGAATTGAAATTTATATACTTTTAATTGTAATGGTGCTGTCTCTTTTTTTAGTTGCAAAAGTCTTCGTGCAAATCTCATAACAGCCTTTCTTTTCTTTCCTTGTCCAGTTGCATGTACTTGTCCACTGATGGATTTCACTTTGCGTAACATTTTTCTTCCATAGAAGAGTACCTTGTCTCTTTTTCTGAATCTGGGTTTGCCTGTGCCTACCCCAACAAATTCTTTCACTTCTGGAAGAAATTCTTTGTTCTTCCATTTTCGAAGAATGATTATAGATGCGATCAATAAAATCGCAAGAATCAATACTATAATTATAAACAGAGTCTTTGATATTTGGTATTCTGCAATTAATTTGCCAATCCATCTTGAAAATAAATAAGAACCTAAACTTTCATTACATTTATTGAATAATTCTACCACCTACAAAAAAAATAATAATTAGTTTGTCAATAATTAATTTCATTTGATATCTATATTTGATATTGAAATCGATTGTTATAAAAATACTTTGTACAAATTGATCTTATATGTCAACAAATAGCTCAAGTATTTACAAAATTACACAACCTCCATAGTGAGTATTCATTTCTTCCATCAAAGTATAGTAGAATGTCAAACAAAAACTGCGTTATAAATCCATAAGCGAAAGGCAATGAAATACGAGGTAGACGGATTAAAACAATGTTCTTGCTAAGTAAAAAATTACTTATCTACAATGAATTAATGACCTTTGATACTTCGCTCGAGTCATCCAGCGCCATTTTAGTCACTTTACAAGCTTGCAACTTACAAGCTTACAGTTTCGTTTTTCAATTGCAATTAATTTTATACAATTACTACTAAACATTTTAAGAAGGTCGTTCTCGCGTGTATTTACGATAATGTTTATGTTTCGTGTAATTTCCGTACTTCTAGAACCAAAATATCGATAAAATTTAGCAAATCTCCGTTTTTCAAACAATATGTATCACAAATTAATTTAAAATGTAAGAAGATAATACGGTACTTTTAAAATACTAAACACTCTACTGTCTCTCACGACAGAGAGAGAGAGAGAGAGAGAGAGAGAAAAGGAGATTTAAAATGCTTGAAAGAATTTCCCTTTATTTCGGGAGGAATACGTAAACCGTTCATTATATAGACCTTTTGTTTCTTTTGAGATATAAGTAAGATATAGAATATACGTAATAACAATCCCATGAGCTCAAGTAATATACCAATTTCCAGCGAACGTCGTGCAACGTTCCACGTCACTATCTTCAAGTGCTGCATCGCAAGCGTTTGAAATATACCCGCCAGTATACGTTCGACAAATTGTAGAGGTTTCCCCACTTAGTGTCTGATTCATATCTGAAAAGTTCGATAGAGCGCGCTACGGCCGAATTCTGGGCGGTTTTTGATAGACAGTCGGGTCCAGCCAGTCAGTGGTTACGGGCCGACATGTTGGAGATATTTTAGTGACCGTGCGCGGTGGGCCTAACGCGTGATTTTTCATGCGTTTTTGGTGCGTGTTCGGTATACGAAAGGTGTTTCTTGGATTGCGACGCTACATGTGAAGTGCGAGGGTGAGACGAGCCTGCTTGTGCCTGGTTTACCCGGCCCAGCAAACATGAGCTGGGGTACAGAACTCTGGGTAAGCCTACTTGAGACTATTTCTTTCTCTGCTTTGACTCATTTGTTTCTATCATTTTTCATTTTCCCGTGATACTACGCGCGTATATATCAGACGGCAGCGATTAATGTATACGTCGTAAAATAGAGTATCGGATGCTGATCCGTTGTTTTCGCCAACGCGTAACGAGGATACCCCCCAAAACCAGTTCACAGTGGCAAACCACTCACGAGAGTTTTGCCTTTGCGGTTGCTAGCCGCGGGCGACGTTCTTCTCTCCTTTGGTGTATCCCCTCCTTTCTCGTCATACCCAACCCGGGTCTACTCATCGTTGTGCTCTTCGCTTCCTTTCTTATATCTTCGACGAATATCGGTACGACGATATATGACAGTAACTTTGTCATCTTGCCACAACACCTAATTTGGTTATCCTAAAGCAATTTAGAATTTAAAGATTATTTTATATTCTACATATAGCGTTATAACTATTCTACGTATTATATTTTTTTCTTAATATTATACACGTCAATCCAACGTTTTTTTTTTCATTTTTTTTTTTTTATCATTGGTATAACATCCGTGATGTGCTTTCGTCGAGCATACGATCTTGTCGAACTTTTTACGTTGAATGCTCCGAACGATTCAGCCAGTTACAAACGTGATGTGTGTGCGTGTGTGAACTTGCAGTGACTTCAGCAAGTGCACCCGTCATTGCGCCGAGATTGCTTATTTTACGATTTGACGGGATTTATTGAGTGATTAGTAATTACTACGGAGTAGTCGCTTTGAGAATGATCGTTCTTTATTGTCGATGCGACCTGTCTGCTTATTTTTTTGTTCTGTTTTTACGAAAAGAAAAAAAAAATTCACGCGCATCTACGTTGCGTACACGGGAATCGAAAATTATGCCACTCGGGTTCGTCATCTTCTTTACTTTCTGTTCCCTATAAATAATTCATTCACACATTCCAAGTCGCTGTTTTTTGCTCTTCGCGATCTCTCTCGCTCGTACAGGTTCGAAGATCGATGCATTACTCGCTTACTCGGTCTTCGCTCCAACAGTGACTGGAAATAATTAACGTACTTGATAAATGTACGATTCGGACATTATTACTCGTTAATATTATATTGTTCAAACACAACTGACAGTTGCGAGTATTTACAAGTCAATCTTTTTAAATGTATGAAAATGTCGATGCGCATGCGCAAAGTAACGGTCACTTTGGATACACATTATTGCTATTTCCAATGTACGATGCACGTACATTACAAGCTTCGGATGATCACTTTATTTTTGAGGGTTATCTACAATCTGCAAAATTATTGCCTCATTAGATTAATCATTAATCCGATAATTCGTTTGAATACGAAAGCGTATTCGATTCCGTCTGTCATTATGTATTACAATTCATTGATGTTCTACTCGTGTATATGTATTCCCTCGTGAATCGTGATACAGACAGGACGCGTTTGCGTTCAATCGCTAACGGCCGCTCGCGAGCATATGTACACGTACGACACGGGCGTGCCTCGCCATGCTCTTGACAGAGAAAGGGGGAGACCACGTACAAAGAGAGTTTTGCTTCGAAAATTACCGACTGAAATATCGTTTCGTTCCTTTTAGTGTACGATAATTTATCAACTAAATAACATTAACGAATCGACAAGATACAAATTGTTGGTTAGCGTTATATTATTAAAAGATCAGAGTTGATACAAAATTAAGAGCACCATCCATATACTATTTCTTGAATATTTTTCTATATAATACTTTTTGAAAACTCATTGCCTGGAATCTAAAAAATTAATCCATGCATCAGTGTACGCAATATACATACAATGTACAAATATATTACGGTCGCGTACGCTTTCTCTCGTAATTTTTCTATTTCTTACGTTTGTGAAAATTTATCAAACTTATTTTATTGTCGTGTGAAATAATTCTTGTAATTTACAGAATATCTATGATCAATCATACTAGTTCGATTATGCAATACACACAGCTGATACAGAATTGAAATATAGATAGTACAGTTGTTAAATACCAGTTTCAATTGATTTTGTTAGAAGTTGCTGAACTGAATGAAATCGATTACTTATGGAATTAAAATAACAATTGATCGGTTTGTAGATTTATCGAACTCAATTGACGCAAGTTTCGTTCATGATATTGACTCAACGATAAAATTTCATTTTTCAAGAAACTTGTGGATCGACGACGTATCCTTGAATTTCCCGTAGCTCTGGCTATTAAATATTTGCTTCAGTTAAGAGCAAAAGAGTTCTTGCTTTCGACTTTAATCTGAAGATGACTAATTGAGATAATCGTTTTCCAAGCTACGTATACATGCACTCGTACACTGACCATAATATTGTCGTTCCTTTGATCGTATTTGCGCCAAAGTGCAATAAATGCAAGTTCTTATCGGACTCGTACGTACGAGAAAACAATTAATCGTGTAACGTCGATTTATTGCAAGCGAAACACGACCATAGTATTTGTACATTGTGTATATTGTGTATACTGACGCATGGAATAATTTTTTAGACTCTAGACAATGAATTCTCAAGAAATTCTCTGAGAGAGAAAGTGTCGGATAGTGCTCTTAATTTCAATCATCTTCATCGTATCAACTTTAATATAATATAATTTTACGTGAAATCACATGAAGTTAATGAAATAATGAGCCTTGGTTGCTTGAGGAATCTTATAACGTCTATCTAGTACATTGGAATGTCTTTGTTGTTTGTATTTATATGATAACGAGTATCGTAATTTTGTGAGTTTATTCTGCAAGTCGCAAATAGCATCATTGAATCGTCACACTTTCTGCTTTGTGTCGATAAACACACTCTTTGCTATATTGACATTGTTTTTAATCACTTATAGATGTGATTTGAAAAAAGGGCTAATTTTTTCCTATTCTTTTTCTATTCAGTTAATAGCTACATAAACACATGCTGTTCTGCTTAAAAAAAAAAAAAGAAGAAGAAAATGTTCATCAAGTTATTTTATTCGAATATCGAATATTGTTCAAAAAATCGCGAAAAACGCGATTAATAGACCTTCAAGTCAGAAGCAATAAAACAATCGAATTCAATTCGAAGGAGGTAGCATTCTTTCATATTCTTCCTGATAACCTACACGACTGTTTTGCATTGGAATCGCGAAAAATGGAGGCGAAACCGATGTAGGCGAGAAAAGCACGAAGGTTACGAGCGCTCGACTAACTTTCTCTAGCACGACGAAATCAGGAATCGTTTTTCTGTACGCGCTACACCAGGCATTGTCTCCTCCGCGTACGTTGAATTACAATCTCGCGGCGAAGTGACGTAGTCGAAGAAAAAAATTGTCACTGAATTCTCATTTTACCCGAGTTTCATCGATTTTACCTGTTTGAATTTTCTAAAACGAACGAAAGGAAACTCTTGGCTTCGTTGATTTCGTTACGACCGGCCACGACATAATTGTTCTCGCGTGTTTTCCTTTTGTCGATCATTTACTTGCTCGTTGAGTAATAACCGAGGAAGGAATGAAATCTCGCGTGAATACCGCGAGAGCAATCGATTTCAAAGAGCGCAAGCGACTCTCCGCGTTCTCGATTCACTTATTCGAGCACAACTGACTTTTTTCCTCGAGCCTGTCGTTGTTTCTATTCCACGGAGAAACGTTTTTTCTTTCCCTTTGTTTGTCAAATGTTCGATTCGATAACGTCAATTTTGCTAGCTGTACTGCTCGGTGAGTAACGAGCAAATAAAAACTGCACGACTTGTACCCCAGTACGATTCGTCTCACTGAAAGGCCCAGAAGCAACTGTTCTGACTAGGAAATGAAGACGACTTTTTTGTCATAAAATTTTATTGATATTCAAACATTTGAATCGATACAAAACAAATTACAAGCGCGATCGCTCAGTACCAGACAACGCCAAGTCTACCTCACGCCCCCTCACGAATCACGTGACCCAAATCAACCAATCGCTAATTTTCGTTGCATTAGCGTTGCACCTGAAGAGGCCCGATTTTCTGGGCTACCCTCGCTAAAATCACTTTCAGTGATAAACAAGAATTGTTCTTTCCGAAGAAAAAAGAACAAAAAGAAATAAAATCGTCGTTGATGGAACAGTACAATACATTCGATGATTAAACTATTAAATCGAATGTTCATTAAATTCTATCAGAACGAGCGACGATTTTTTTCTTTTCTTCTATTTTATCGATACACTCCAAATTGTCTGTTCGAAGGAACTCTTCTTTCCTTCTATTCGAAATCGTGCAGGCAATGGGAAACGTAAACACGAGGCTCGACATTCTTCGTTCGTGTCTCACTGACGGGGGGAGGTAAGGTCAGGTGTGTTTCTCTCTGTTCAGAGCTGGAGTAATGCCTAAAAAGGTTCCAACCATCTCGGAGACGATAGAGCAGACGCTCGAGGTGTTACGTGTATCGAGGATCGATACTTACCGACGAAAAACGGTTTCAGTCGAGAGGCATTTTCAAAGGGAAAGGCCCGTAGGCAAACGGGGACAAAATTTTCGAAACGTTCGGGCAAGGTAGCGAGGTGAAAACTTTACAGGCAATTTGTCAGCTGATTAATTGAGCGTAAATCGTTTAACAACGTGGAACGAAAAAACTCAGAACGAAAGACCCAAATTTGACAAGTATTCTTTCGCGAACTTATCGAAGACTGTTCGACCGTGGATCTTATCGAATCGTGAGAATGTGAAATTTTTGAGTCACAAGATTTCTTAGAAGAGATATCTGAGATAATGGAGTTATCGACTCTTACGTTTACTGAAATGACGAATTTATCAAAGTGACGTTCTTAATTTTTCGTTTCTACAACTTACAGCGTAACACATTTTCTTCAATATCAGATTTCTGACTTATTAAGATAGGATCGCTACTTTAATTGTGATTAATTTGTATTTCAGAATTAACTATTCAAAATAGATGTATACGCGTATACTACCAATCAATTAATTTCTCTTTTAAAAGAAGGAAAACTTAACCTGACGTACGAGTTAGAAAATTCTCAACAAATGAACGCGGTGAAAGCTAAGATTTATCGAAGCGAGTGAATCAATTGAAACTACACGATGAAACGACGATGGGTAATTGCGCATTTGTGGCATAATTAATAGACAAAATCATCATTTCTCGATATGCGACTTACTCTTCTACCGGTTATCACTCTTATCTGACTTGCCTTTATTGTCTATCCGTCGTGTGTTTCTTCTCTTACAAACCACTCTCCGTTATCTCCTTTCAACAGATAGTCACTCCCGAGGTTTTCCTTACAATTTTTTTCTTTGGATGTTTTCCAATCTTCCAATCTCGAGCTCTCTTTTACCGAGGAACCAAGATTGTTACAAGTTCGCCATACGACTCGGTTTGATCGGTTAAGAGGAGGATTCTCGAGAATAGAAACAGGGGCAATGATTTACACGCGGCGTGATTGTTCTTTTTCGCGGTATTTGTCGACGCGTATCAATAAATACGCGTTGTCTGATTGTATCAGCGTTATCGAGATGCAGAGAATAACAATACGTGCACATCGATGTTAAATGTTGTAAGAGGATCTGAAATGATAACGCCGATGGTACATCGATCTGCAAGTGAATCAAGTGAAATTCCACTGATCCGTTGGGTTTAGTTTGTCGATGTAAGCGAATCACTGAAAGAAGAGAGACGTGGAATATTTCGAAATTGATAATCGAAGCAACTTTTATCGCGAATTTCTCGAGTGCGAAAAGCAGAAATGTTTTGAAAGCATTTGGAAAATTATCGGCGGCGTGCAGATAAGAGGAGAAGCCCTTGCTGAGGGCCTTTGTTGATGTGCGAGGTCACTTCGGCGGGACTTCATGGTCGCCTTATGGCGTACAATAGAATCCATGAATTCGAAATTTCAAGTGGCGCGGTGTCTGGAACTTGCGGTTCCCACGTCTCATGGACGCAACAACCGGTAGCTAGCCCCGAGCATGGACGAAGGAAGATGTTTGCATGATTACATGCTTTGTGTCTCACCCCGTGGCCAGGAATTCTCATAAAACTGAAAGATTCGCGAAATCGTTCCCTACGAGCATCTTCCTGCCCGCGATTACGCGCTGTTTACTTTAATTTTAGCGTTTTATTATGCTGGTAGAACTGATTAACTCTATTTATCCGATAGACATAGTGCATCTTACGGTTAGATGAAAAAGTTCGAATCGTTTGTAAGAACCGATTGAATTATTTTGTCTTCCGTTGTGTTACAATTTTCATCGTTTTCTTCATTTCGACACGTTTATATTCTTTCACCATTTTACTGCCGTTTTATTACATTCTGACGTCGCTTCTTTCGATTCGTCTACTACCATATACTCCGATCATTCGAAAAATTTGTGAAACGCTCAAGGTACATTCATTTTATCACTGAAAGTGATTTTAGCGGGGGTAACCAAGAAAATCGGGCCTCTTCTGATGCAACGCTAATGCAGCGAAAATTAGCGATTGGTTGATTTGGGTCACGTGATTCGTGAGGAGGCGTGAGGTAGACTTAGCGTTGTTTGGTACTGAGCGATCGCGCCTGTAATTTGTTTCGTATCGATTCAAATGTTTGTATATCAATAAAATTTTATAGCAAAAAAGTCGTCTTCATTTCTTAGTCAGAACAGTTGCTTCTGGGACTTTCAGTGAGACGAATCGTACTGCGGTACAAGTCGTGCAGTTTTTCCTTGGTAACGAATGTGCATCATATGACACCTTTCCTAGTGTTCTCTCTATCAATTTAATTACACTTGCATATTTTGCAAATTCCATCAAACAAATATTCGATGCAACTTCGTATCGTTTGTATTTCCATTTCTTACGATCCAATTAAATCTTGCAAGAAATTCCTCTCGAGTTGAAGATCGCAAGCGAGCGTTTTTTTCCACGGAAAGAAGAAAGAGAGCCTCTTCGTTCGTTCCGGTGTGCAACGTTCCGTGCGATCGCGCGTCGCTCGTTATCCGATTCACCGGTTCTCGTCCATAGAATTTCGAATTAATATCGTGACGGGATTCAGGTTCGGGAGAGTCAGGCTTGAACGGGTCTCGCGGAACTCGCAAAGGTGGGGAACAGTTGCGCGGTGGCGGAGAAAAATCTTCGGGACTCTGAACGGGGCTACTCGCCTCCCCGGGAGGCGCTCCTTCCTCTTTCCTTAAGCAGCCGTGTCCCTTTTGCAGCCGGTTTTCGCCGTGGCGTTGCTGCGTGCGTTTCTTTTGCGGCAGAACACGCGTGCCGAGATCGCTCGGCGAAGCACCAGGGGGAACTTGCATTCGAATTTTTTTTTTCCATACCTACCCCGAAAGTCCATCCTCCGTAACTCTTACTTAAATATTTATTATTTGTATTCTTTGTTTTCTTTTACTTTAATTTAATGCTTTTGCGAGTCACGATTCTCTGTTGCATTTTCCTAATAAGATTGGCATTTCTCTCTCATTAGACGAATCAAGCAGTTGTACAATTAATTAACTCCTTAAAACATCCAGTCACAGTCATGCTGGCTCCAATTCAACAGAGGCAGATTTTATTTATAAAAAAGTTTACATTGCAATGTAATTTTAATCACCAAACAGAAACTGTTGTTACAAGATACTTCAATTTTTTTTTTTTAACGACACGTTGCAGTAATATTTGTTTAAATTGTTATTTAAAAAAAAAAAAAAAAAACGGTAAGACGAGTATATAAAGTAAAAAATTCACTCGTTACCTCGGTAACATTCAACAAAGAAAACTCTCGTGCGTTCTCGAGTTTGAAGCAAACTTTAAACTTTAATTTTCTTTTCGAACGGTGTAACGAGCAAACAGACAAAAGGCAATGATTAGAGGGAAGACAAATAAGAAAATAGAAAAGAAAGTTGATCGTATATTCGATCGATTTCTTGCCAAATATCTCACCCGTTATTCTTGCCCGCGTGTCTTGAACGTTTCTCTCTGAGAGCCAGCACGCACGGTGTGCGTGTGCGTGGACCGAGAGGGAAAGAGTGTGCTTGCGAACTTGCCCCACCCACGCATTGCGCCAAATCTCTATAAATATCGTAGAGACGAGAGAGTACGTTTACGCGCGTACAAGTCGCGGAGCGCAGGATAGGGGAGAGACTTAGACGTTCGTGGGTGTGGACTTCTAAAAATGATACCTACTTCTCAGTGTGTTTCCACGCCAACGAATTAAACGTCCGCTCGATTAGATCTCGGTACGGTGCTGTTAATTTATTAAACGATTGCTGCCTAGCAGAAGCGAAATACGTTTCTTTGTCATTGAAAGAGAAATTTTAATGGATTTTCTATGCGGGATATCAGCTTAAATCAATTAAGTATTTCTCGATAGTGTTCGTTTCTTCCCGTTGATGCGTATTGTAACAAACATATACAAATGAGCATTTAATTGCCCGGCTAATCTGTCTCACAAAAAGATCAAAATCTTGGGAGGAGGGGAATCTTATCGTCCTTATCAGACCCGATGAATCCCACATTTTTTAAAATCCTTCGAGACTATTTCCTATTAATCGATCACTGGCGTTCTTCTTGCTGGATTTCGCTCGTCTATCGGAGATGAAATACGGCGGAGCTATCCTCGGAGTTAATTTATGCAGACCGTGGGTTTCGCCACGGGTTCCCGCTTCAGTTTGAGAATCAATAATCCAGTCTCTAAATGAAATTCTGCGACAAAGAAGGGCCAGGTTTTTCTCATTAGGCTGTCAGCCAGCCAGGAGTGGACCCCGGGATTGTCGTTCTCTAGGTATACCTACTCGAGACGCAGCATGTCGGAGAGAATGAGAATTGTATATATCGTCGATTAAAGCTGACGTCGTACGGTCTCTCCTTCGTGGGTCGATCGATAAACGCAAAACTAAGCTGCGCCTCTCTTTGCGCCGCTAAGAAATACAGACGGATTACTGTACTATCGAGTTATTATTTTTACGACCTGACGCAGACAAGGAAACGACGTCGTTTACCGCGCAATTTCGTGCCGGTGACGCTCTGCGACGAGATTTGTATTTGCAATTTTTTGTACGAGAACAAAACAAGAACTGTACGTACGTATGATTCGTGTTTATTTAGAAGATTTTGTCGTAAATTTTTCAAGTACGTCTAGTAATATATCTATAAACTTTGAATTATCGAACATTATTGTACCTATATAATATACTTGCTATTAAGTTGATACGTAAACTTAATATGTAAAAATTCGCGTTCGACAATTGTATTTTAATGTTTCAAGGCACGTACTCCGATTACCAGTCAGAGAAAGTATCACCGGTACAAAAATTGAAAATTGATATCGGCGTTGGTCGCCGTCATCAAGCCAATAGATTCAATTTGTTTCGTAATAAGATACCTAGTAGTAGAGGTTTTCAAAATTTACAAGTGTCGTTTTTTTTTTTTTGGCTCTTTAAAGGAAATTAAAAAAAAAAAGATCGATGTAGAAGGGCTCTCAATTGGCATGTCGATTTTTAATCGTTTTTCTCATGCAGCTGCGACTGTATCAATCGTTCGTTCCCCCGAGGCGCGTGCATTTTCTCGGAATGGTGTCGCAACGATCCTGGTAGATTCTCAGCATTTCCAAATGGGCAAGAATACGTTATTGCTCGTCACTGTTTCGTAACAGCGTAATCGGGACACTTAGCTCACGTCAGTTGGGAAACGAGTGTTCTATTGAAACGAATTTGATAGAAAGCGATAATCCTAATTAGAATTACAGGCTGACGCGCGACAACTGAAACTCGCAACAGCCTCTAGAGCGGTTTACCTTCAGCGTTGAGGTGGCGATATTCGGTGATATTGAAAACACGGATAGATGTTCGACTTACGCCGCGAGCCTTCGATCGACTTCAGGAAGAAACACGCAAGACACGATTCTTCGATTTTCGCGGAACGTGAACCTCGACATTTAACGTTTCAAGGATCTCGAACGACATAGCTGGCCGAGATTCACGAAAATCGATGGTGAAACGTGCCCAAATCGGATGTTGCTTCGCACAGTGGCAGTAGTCGTTCATGGTTGTGGCCCGTTACACGGGCCAGGGATTCGATCCGTTCGATTCCTTTACCGTACGTCACGCAGTTTTGTCGCCTCTTTTTTGCCTCGTTGTGTATGCATATAAAGCGTTCTTGCGCGAGCAGAGGCAAATGTCCGATTGTAACGAGCGAAAATGTGCTTGCTCGATTCCTGTTGCGTGCAAACTTCGTGAAACCTTCCCGATATAGCGCGAGCAGCGAGTGTAGACTCGCGACATTAATTTCTAACTTTAGTGCATAATTATAGTGCGTTGCATTCCATCTTGTATATGAGCTTGTAGCGTGTTGGTTGGTTAAGATGATGGAACGAGTTACATCAGACGATCGTATAGAACTCGATTAGTTATTGAGTTCTCGCTTGATACCGTGCAGGTAGGTTCAATGTGGGGCTATAAGGTAAAATAGAAGTGATAGATCTGTTGGGATTAAACTAAATATTAGGTAGGTTCAATGTGGGGCTATAAGGTAACATGGAAGTGATAGATCTGTTAGGATTAAACTAAATTTTTGACAGAACGAAAAAATGAATCGATATTTATCCTTTTTTTTTTTTTTTTACCGCCGTTATCAGTAATTTGGCCTTTATATGCCGTGATAAAGTCTCTTCTATCAACCTCATTCGAGATCAGTTGGTTATAATCGTTTCAATCTTTTAGAATCTTGTTTCCCTCAGAAATGGTTGAATTAGTGGATTTTTATGACAATTTATTTTGGTGCAGTGTCTGCTGCAGTGTCTTTTTTATATGTATTTGTGACAATTGTAAAGTGTCTTGTTTGATGCATACCATGATGTACCATTATATATTACTCTTAGTATGATAATTGTATTGGATTTGGAATAAATCCAGATTTCTCTTATTATTTTTTTTTAAATAACTGCTTTACTTTCCAATACAGTTTACTTTACATATTTTCAAATATTTTTGAATCTTAAGTCTATCTGCATCCATCTTGCTGATATATGTTCTCTCCAATAGAGTTTACTGTCTAAGTGAGTTCTAAATACTGTACTGATTATGATTTCGGAATTGTTATAATAAATGCTCTTTTTTTAACCCTTTGTTCAGGGTGTTGTACTAAAGTATTATACAGATAGTCTTATAGTCAATAATAAAGTAGAAAATTACCAGAGATTCAAAGAGAATAACATATTGAATAAATATATCAAAACGTATATGTTTAAAGATGAATGTATTCTTTATTTGTTATACGCTCCTTATTCGGTATTAATCTTTGAGACGTTTAATAATTTTAAGCACCTAAAGGATTTAAAAAAATCTTGTACGAGTTGACTTGATTTCGATGATTTTGATTTCCCATTTGAAAATCTTGGGTTAAATTTAGATAGTCTTGTTAAGTGAGAGGATATGAGAGTTATTTTCATAACTTTCAAATATGGCTCTATCGTCAACAAATATTCCTATTTGGTATGATGTTTGATATGGTAAATTAGATGTGTGTATTAAATATAGCATCACACTTTACTTTATTATGTATTTCAGTTTTAATTGGGGGTGACGTCAGAAATTTCATCGTTTACTCCGGTTCTGAAGCGATGATCAGATTGAAGAATATTGGCACAAGGAATTCAATTTGTACTGGAGATCATCGTGCCATATCTTGTCAAACGCTTGTTTAATATTAAAAAGTACAGATTTTTTTCTCCTCCATTCCATTTATTTATTTATTTCATGGACAATGACACTACTCAATAATCAGTATTGTTGCCGGAATCTAAACCAGTGTTGGTCTGCGATTATATTCAAAAATGATCTGATTTTGTGGAACTTTGCACAAGTTTTAATATTATTTTAAATCAGTAATTAAATTTCAGAATAGCATTAAATATCTACATGTATTATACATAAGTTAACGTAATTATTTCTATGTTTGGAAGTTCTTTAAATGTTTTTAGTTTTATTAAATCTAATCGAGGCGATTTTTTGTTGTTGAGACTTCTGCTTGAATTTCCCTGAGAGTTTGCATAGTTCATAAATTAGATGCGTTATATCCAAATAATTTTTTTTCAAGTTGCTCCGCGAAAAGATCAGCCTTTTTTTATAGCTCTTCATCCACAATCTTGATGGAATTAGTCTACGATCTGAAAGGTTTGATTAAACAGGTTTCAGTACTGATTTAACTGCTAGCCAAATAGTCTAAGATTGGATATGTAATCATTATGAAATAAGTTGGTGCCATTTTACTCTGACTTTCTTTTTTCCAGCTATTAACTTTTTCGTTTCAAGTGGAACAAGTGTGGTTGTTTCTCGTGGAGTTATCTAGGGAGTAACTTTCAAGGCTTCCTGTTATAAGATTAGTGTTATATTTTCGGTAGCTGCTTTCAACTTTATGCGAGGCTTTTTACATTTATTTTTAAGATTATGTTCTCGTTAATAACTCACCTGTATTTGTCTCAGTTAGTTTTGGAATTATTTTTCCTATTTATGGCTGTGCTAACTGTTGCTATCACTGGGGAATAATCTGAAGATAGGTCGTAGTTTGTAGAAAACAGTTCTACATTCAAATGCCGTAATGACAAAGGAAACTGCAGAAATTCGGGGATCTTTTTGAGGTTAATTGGCTAATAACTGAGAGTTCTAGACGATAAGAATGAGAAGTTTTTTCCTTTAGCAGTTTTGCTACTTCCCTTCGGTAATGAACAGCCAGAAGCCTCATATTGTATGTTTGCTGTTGTAATCACCCTCTATTTGAGGTTAAGTGCTCGTAAGAAATCTTCGAAGTCATCTTCTTTTAGGTTATGTATTTTGGTATTGTCATTAGCTAATCCATATCTATTACTTCACTTTACTTACCATTTTTGGGAAGTTAGCTGTCTCATATAATAAATACTTGGGATATAATAAATATTATATATATATATATATATTAAATATTGTATTATAAATATTATAAATATATAAATAAATATTTGGGAATTTTTATCACATTAATGTTTGTAACTATTCTTTCGCCGTTGTCCGCGATTAATTAAATTCTTATCTACCGATTTGAATTTAAGTTTTTTCTTTTAGTGATTTTTAATACTTGCCATAATTTTGAACTGCCAGTCATGACCATAAGTTGGATTCTACATATATGGCCTCGTTGGATTCTAAGATTCTATTCTGAAAGGTTCTGATTACATTGTTGTTGCTCTTGATGTAATATTTCAGTATTATATAGCACTAAATATAGTATACTGTAGTATTTTGCAATTTTGAGAGGACAAGTTTGGTTCTGAGTTGACGGTATGTAATTATTTTTTAATAGCGTTTTATCTTTTGTTGAGTAAGTCTATTTGCTGCCATTTGTGTGCCCTGTGATAGATAATCCTGCATAGGATAATCCTGCGATTAGATTTGTTCTCGATTGATAGCTCCAGAGCCAGAGTTTTTCGTAAGAAATATTTTAATGGTTACAAAATTTCACTGGTTATTTACAAACAGTGGATAACGAGTGAGCATTGTGCTAAATCCACATTCTATTACGGGTCATAGACGCTTCTACAAAACAACAAATAGCGAACAGTGTTCGCTCGGAGGCGAATGTATCACAAGATCTGTTCGCCTATAATTGCTTGTGATCTGCTAGCGAACTGCTCGCAAGCTCTAATGTGAACAAAACGTTGTTTCTATTCGCGAACTGTTCTATCTAATATTATACATTTCATTATCAGCCCGTTTGATGGATCGATACAGTCAAGATTACTTGATGCAAACGTATGCACGTCAATGTGTTTATTATCGGGTCTGCACTGCTGCTCGTGAACAGTTTGCAGCAGCTTGTGAACACAACAGGTGAACAATTCGTGAACGGCTCCAATCACTGTGGATCCAGCAAAACGGAGATGTTATTTCTACGGTTGCCGATCGGAGACTGATAAATTGCGCTTGTTTCTCTTCGATCTGACCAGAGTGTAGTTTGAGGCAAAAACTGAAATGATAGGTCTAGAGTGTGAAGTAAATTTTTAGCAGAGCGAAAATATATGGAAACTGAATTAAAATTATTAGAGACGCGTATTTTTAAAGCCAAATAAAAGAGGCTGCGCAAATGATAAAAACGCCTACACTCGTCGGCTTTTTATCACGATGCGTTCTCATGTTTGTCGTAACAATGTTTCACTTGCTTTTATGTTTCTTTAGTATGCGACATATCGTGTTGTGATTCACTTACAATTAGTTCTCGATTAAAAAGACAGACGCAATTTGTTTCAATTTCTATAATGTTAATTACAAAAACCAAGTTGTAGGTAGGATGAATAATAATTCGACCGTATAGTAACTGAGATGTACAATAGTGGCTCGCAAAAATATTCGAGCTGATAAACACGTTTTATCAGTGTATTATATGTGTTACATGAAATATTACATTGGTGCAGATTGAAACAAATCTGAAAATGTACGTATTTTGCACCAAAAGATTATTTAAACAGTTAATCATTCATTACATTAGTAAGTTTAGATTAATGAGCTTGACTAAATATATATTTGTAGTATCGTCATTTATCTTATATGTATTATTAGATTAATTTCAAATATAATCGTTGCAAAAAAAGCAATTGTGCTTTATAATGCAAATTTCAAAATGTCTTGTACAACACGTACAATATACGTATAAAAGTTTTCTGTAGTAGTTGCCAGACATTTTCGTGAGTCATTACATATTTTAAATCACGGGTAGGAAGTGACTATGATTAGATATGGTATAACTGTACTTAATTTAGTGAAATTCTGTGTTGAGTTCTTTATGAACTCATCTTGTAAACATGCAGAAGAGTATTGATACATTTAGATTAGCAAATAAAAATAAATGATTATATTAACAAATAATTTACTATATATATTGAAATAATGTAATTTTCAATGAGATAGATGATAATAATACAAGAAATATCAGATTTGGAGAGTCAAAACTTATTGACAGGCACTTGCAATTCCAGTGCTTAATTTATGTTTAAATTATTATTAGAATATTATTAGAAAAACTACAAAATATCTAATAAGCGAATAATATGCTTATTTGTAAATCATTCTGTTCAAATGCACGATAGAAAAGGAAAACCCTTCATAATTTATTAAAATCTAATTCAATTAAATTGAAATTAAGAGTTATTTGTGTAATGTTTTTTTCTTTGCAGCAATTTATCATGCAATTGAACAGCATGTAAAATATTTCCAATGGTAAATACAAATAATGGAACGTAAAATTTAAACCATGAATTCCATATTTTGTTACATGCAAGCTTACAGGTATCAAGTTACAGGTTACAGTCAGTGGATCTTGAAACCAAACATGACACAGGGTAAAAAATTCTCTATTCTTTTTTTTTAAGCTTTCCTCGAATTCTTAGACCGAATTGCTTAGAAATAGAATCTGACAATCTTTGGAACCTTCGATGGTAGCCAATTGCAAATCATTTTCCTCATCTTGAAAACTTCACAGAAACTTAAAACCGACGTGTAGAGTAATATTGTATATTGCGTTTAGTTTTATGAAATAAAATAAAAACGAGAAAAACAAGATGAATCAGTATCGCGCACCGATTCCATTGACTCGAGATAACGAGACCACGACCCCGTTGCCAACGATGAAGCTGTTCAAGGGGAGAGAACGAGCTTCCAAGGGTCCTTGTCAAGACTTGTCGAGAACAGGGATTTCGTCCTCTCTCGAACAAGAAAATACTTAACGAGGAATATGCCGCCGCGAACATATTTACGGTCCATCCGGCAAAAGCAAACGATCCCCACTTCTTTAATTCCATTTAAGCATTACAAGTAAAAATCTCTGAATCCTGCAAGCACCGAAGTAATGATATACTTTGAACATTCGCCAAATCTCGATGGAGTATAATTGTTTATTGATTTCCACCCTTCCATTTGTATCAAAAGCTTCCAAGAGCCCGTTGATGCTTAAAGTTCTTAATTGAACGCGTTATCACAGGATACGACACGAATTTCGAAGGAGCAAGTTATCACTCGTACGATCGAAAGTATACAAAACGTTCATTCTCAAGAGAATGTATCTAAATACGATACACGAGAACTCTAATATTTTCATTTTTCACCGAATGCACAGCAGAATGTTCACGATTCGTGGCGTCGGCATTTTTCACGCGTGGACGTGAAAAGCGTGCTTGCGTTTCCATTAAAATGGCTATCTCGCGATGCGAGATACCTGTCCACTCCACGACAATGCCGGTTGTAGTTGAACAGACACGCTGAGAGGCAGAGGAAGAGAGGCTGAAAAGGACAAAAAGAGAGAAAGAGAGAGAGAGAGAGAGAGAGGAAAAAAGAGGACAACGAGCCTGAACGATGGAGCGCGCGAGCGATTGCTCGTGTTATCTGGAGAGGGAGAAAAAAACAGTGCGAAGGTCTGCCGAGTCATTGACCGCGTCCGACGACGATAATAACGAAATGATTCCAGTGATTCCGTGCTAATTAATTCGCGTTGCATAGTTGCGATTGTACACGCTTGGAGTATGCCGCCGGCACTCTGACGCGCGTCTACTGTGGAAAGCTAGAGTCGCGTAGAGAGACACGTAGGATAGGAACGTGTCGTCGGTGGCATTTGTCGCCGAAGGAAGAGAACTCTTAACCTGGTGTGGGGCTCAGTCTGGTCCCCTTGACTCGTCGACGCGGCCAGCCTTCTTCTTCGAGGAACAATTGGGCACGCTTCTTCGAATCCCTTTCCGTTTTCAAGCGTTTTCCATCGCGAGTCACGGGAACCTCGTGCCGCGAGAACAATTGTCTTCCACCGGGGGACATCGTGGAACAGGATTATTCTACTTTCCGCCAGGCGCACCGCCGCTGGAGAGGCGAGGAAAAGTAGGCGACCAATGCGAGCCTGGATGACTCGTCTGGCTCGCGTGGGATATCAAAAACTATGATGCATTATCGCTCTCGTGAAACTAGCTTTCAATGAAACTTGAAATCATTCATTCATCCCGTTCAGATCGTATTTATTTCCGGAAAAGTATGAAAATTAGACGGTGCAGTGTAAGTGTGATTGATTTGTTGCTCTAGTCTTCTTAAACAATCTGGAAAACTCAAGAATATTTATTTACAAGAATATTATAAACTCGTCATGAAGAAATGGCAATTATCTGTAATGACGAGTATATTCCTCATGCGAGAAAAAGTAATTACCATTTGTTACTTAAATCAAATTTTTACATATTCGTAAATTTTGGATATTTTAGAATATTTTGGGATTAGGTGTGACTAGTTCTTTTTACATCATTTCTAAATATTTTCTTGCTATTAATATTAACCCTTTGCGGACGAGAGGCGACTCTCGGTCGCCACGGCGTTTCGCGCGGCAGGACGAGTGGCGAGTGAGAAGCGACAGTCTATGTTTATAAGATTTCGTTACCTCCAACCGATAGAAACGCAATATTGGTTTTTGGAAAGGTTCCTTAGCTATTGGTGTTCTTTCATACGAAGTGTGAAATGACACATCATAACAGAAATAAGATAAAATTAATGAAAGATTCTTCTAAGACTGTGGCTCTGACAATGGCTCCGAAATTAGTTGAGACTTGGCGATCGTGGCGAAATCATCAGAAAAATTTGTATAGAGTGATTTTGTTTGAATCCCGACAAAAATGGATTTTACAAATGAACTTATATACAATGATACTGAATAAAATTCCAGGTGCGCAAGGGCACCACATATTTACTGATCGATATTACACTAGTTACATTTTAGCTAATGAATTACATAAACTGAAGTGTCATTTGACTGGGACAATACTAACTAATAGAAAAGAATTGCCAGATTCAATAAAAAAACGACAATTTCCGAAAGGAAAATCAATGGTAGCGTATCGTAGAAATAATAATGTGATTTTGGCGTGGAAAGATAAGAGGATAGTCACGCTATTGACAAATTATTACAATGCAGAAATGAGTACCGTTGAACGAATAGTCCGGCATGGTGTTCAAATTGTGGTTAGAAAACCTAATGCTGTCATAAATTATACCAAATTCATGGGCGGCGTTGATTTGGCAGATCAGTATTGTTCGACGTACTGCTTTATGAGAAAGTCCCTGAAGTGGTGGCGCAAATTATTTTTTTGGGGATTGGAAATTTGTTTAATTAATTCATATATTCTCTATAAACAAGTAAAAAGGCAGAGAAACGAACGGCCACTTACACATTTGCATTTTCGAAAAATTTTGGTGAGAGGAGATTTTTGACAACCACGAGATCGAGCTTGAAGATCGACCTCCAATTCTGACGAAATTCGTCTAAAGCTTCGTGTAATTCTTACTGGCACAAAGAAGGATTGCAAAGTTTGTTCTAGTCGAAACAAACCAGGTGGAACACATGAGACGACCTATTATTGTGATACATGTCCAGATAAGCCAAGAATGCATCTTGGTCAATGTTTTATAAATTATCATACGAAACAAAACTACAGATCATAATTTTTGTAAAGTTATATTCTTAAAGGTGTAAATATAGATAAACTATCGAAATATAACGTTTTTGTAAGATAATTTATATGTAAGATCATTTTATTGTACCATGTAAAACACTCGACATATTAGGAAAAATCGCCTCGTCCTGCTACCTCCCCGGCCGAAAAAGTCGTCGAGCGCAAAGGGTTAATATCAATTAAATTAAATAAAATTATTGATTTAAAAAAAAAACTAGTGTTATTTCTTTATAATTTAATACAATTTTACAGTAGCTGCACATACTCTGTGTTTGACGAGCACAATCGTCATAGCGACACAATGTAGATACACTTTTAAAAGCGGCACTATAGCTAAGAGATTGACAATTTCGTTTTACAATTTATTTGTTTTCGTTAATTTGAATTTATTTATTTACATTTTTGTTTGTTCATCCATGCTTATTTGACCCAGAGTAATTTCCAAAGCTTCTTTACCTTGCTCTTGACGCTTGTTCGCTTCTGTTCTTGTGCAACGAAATGCAACACAGCCATTAGACTGTTATCAACTATCAGTTGCAACGATTGATTAATTCCGACGTCCCACAGTTATTCATTCGCGATTGCGTTAAATATCTGAAATAGACTACTAATTATAATCAGACGACAATTATCATGCAAATGGTCGGTAATTGCGTTCAAGACTGGCGGATTGGTTGCAAAATCGCGATAGTCGATGAGAATTATTTCAACTATAGATAAACTGTACAGATGCCCTATTGGCACGGTTTATCGGCCGTCCTGTTTTCCCCGTGGAAGCGAACGCTCACGGGCTTCGTTTCGCGTTCAACGATGCAGATATTTTGTAGGCAATCGCCACGAAAGCTCACCTTAATCGTCGAAGAGGATGAATGGGGCTTGGTAGTCGTGCATCGCGAGGAAGATCTTCGACCTTAACCGCAGGAAGAAAAATATTAGCAAATTATAATTATACTAATTACGTCCTTTTGCCGTTGTTACAACGAAGATCACGGATAGACTATTTACGACAATGGTCGTCGGCAGGCTGAAACGAATGTCACGCATACAAAACGCATGGCGGTGGCCTGTGCACAATCTTTGCAAGGAAAGTTGCTGTTCCGCTTGAGATACAGGTTTTCTATTATTCAGTTGATCTTTATGCATTTTTCTGTTTAGTTAACGGTACATACCGGTCACGAAGGAGAAATGAAAAGTCGGATTTATATGATTTATTCAGCTGTAAAGAGAGGTAAAGAGGTAGAAGCCATCCGAGTGGCTAATGCTTGATTGAGAAAAATAAAAGATAAATATTATTAAAAAATAAAAAAATAGATATTTTTTACATATTTTACATGTATGTATGTATTTTCGTTACTTATGGAAAAATACGAAATATTTCGATTGAGAGAAGGGAGAGATTCCATAACTAGAAAGAGAACACAGTCATTTGATGAAATCATCAAATAAGTACAATAGGACATTATACGAGATGTAGTACTCACGTTTGATCCAGGATTTGATCTACAGATGGAAGATCGAAACAAACTTGGAGAAGAGTTCCCAACTGTAACTACGATTTTACCGAAGATAGAATCGGTAAGATCGTGTAAAATATTGTAAAATCTCGAACAAATTATTTCGACAAGTTTTATCTTATTGTTCGTATTATTTCGATAACAGGTTGGTCTCGTTGTCGTTTCGTAAATCATTTTCGGCGCGGACGAATGATAAAAGGCCTCGCGACCACGCGACTTTCTCGTTGGCCGACGATGAATCGCGATTGGAGCCTCTTTGTTCTGTAATCCGTTCCTGTCGCATCATTCACCTCTCGCCAGAGGACGAGTTTACTCATTACACCGTTAGTATACGAGCCGAGATAGTATATCCCGACCTGGGGCGACATTCCTGAGAAAATTTACATGTGTTCTCGACTCTGTATCGTAAATAGATGCGTTTCTCGCGCACCGCGATGCGATTTCTCATCGAGACTTTATTCAACGTTGCGTCATTCATTTTTTTAATGTCGTTAAAAGATTCGAACAACGTGATATCATAAGAGTCAGTCAATTGACGGGTCGCTTAATTAGAAAATCAAGCGATTTATTTTCGGCGACCGATTCGTCTTCGATTAACCGCGCACTTGTACAAACGTGAGATTTATGGCGTCTATTAAAAGCTCGAGAGCAAGGATCTGCCGGTGCTCAAGAAAGAAAGAAAGAAAGAAAGAAAGAAAGAAAGTGTGTGAAAAGCGTTTGTGGCTTTGGAGATTGGCTTTTAAAAATCGAACGTGGAACTTACACGCGCGTTGTTCGTCTCGAGTGGAGCGAGTTGGCGAGCAGTTTACCAGCGTTGGAGAGGAGGGACGACGTCGTTCGTCCTCGGAAGGTCAGACAGAAGAGAGGAGAAAGGCTGGGAGGGAAGAAAGTTGTTTGAATTTCGACGTTTGAGCGACGAGTGCACTCGTTCCTTGTACGGCGAATTTCAAAGGAGAGGCGTTTCAAGAGTACCTAATTTTGGAGTATTTTTCCGCATCGTCGAAGAAAAATCCTGTCCCGTTTCCTCGCGAACCCGAACGATCTTTCCCGGGATTTTAGGATGCCGGAGCTTTTCGAAACATTCTGAAAATTTAATTCGAACTCGAAGTCTGCTTTTGTTAGTTGCAGACGGCGAGAGCCACTCCTCTGTTCTCGCAGGAGTGCGAAGCATGCTATTTTCGCGAGACATTCGAACGCACCGCGTAGCATGCACCTCTCTGCGGATTATTCACGCTAGGTTGCATTAAAGACAACGACGCATTCTCAGCGCATTTCTATCGTGCAACAGTCTTGCACCATGTATCTGTCGACGGGTCTCGCGACTACGCTGGCAATTAGTCTTTTCTATAGCTTTTCTTTTCTTTCTTTCCCCCCCTTTTCTTCTTCTTCTTTTTTTTTTTTATTTTTTTTTTTTTTATTTTTGTCACGCGTGCGTACGTATACGCGCGCGCACGAGCGCATTTATACTAAATACGCACCACCTCGGACATGCTGCGTGCACCCGTATGCACCGCACGAGCCCCGGCGAAGAGCTAGGCGCGTACGTACGCTTGGCTGTTGGTTCAACGTTCCGTCTGCTTATTAAATGCAGCCACCATGCTCTCGTGTTTCACTGGTTACTCGTTAGTACACACGAACGGTGTGTTGCGAATAAAGATGAAAGTGTAGGGGTATCGTATCGTATCGTCGCGTCTCGACGTTATACGACCGTACTAAAGTACAAGAACACGCTGGCGAAACCTACTCGCATCTTCGTTCGTCTTCCATGAACCGGCGTTTCATTTTCTTTTCCTTTAGTTCCATTTCTCTTCCGTTTCGTTTGCACGTGTCCCTCCAGTCCAGCTGCGTGTTTCTGCCTGGACAGTTTAAAAGCATGAAAATAGCTGTTATTTTTCATTATTAACCTTGGACGGCCCAGAAGTATTCCAAGTTTACTCACCTATGGGTAATCCAAGCTTTCATACAGAGAGAAATTATGTACTGAAAGATTTTTATGTTTATATATTTTATCACTACTGCCGTTGTTACTGTGTTTCATTCTTCCATAGTTTTCAGACGTATTTTACAAGAGCGCAAAAATGCACGCAAGGACAAATAATTACATAGATAACAAGCGGAAACAAACGTAACATTTACCGCGTTAATTGAAAATATCGCAACAGTAACAATGATAAAAGTAATAAGATAATTTTTGAATATAATAACAGGGCATTCCTAATAAGTAAAAGTGCCATGCCGCATATATTACGACGTTGGATCGTTAATGGTTAATAGTAGTAGATGATGATACAGTGCAAAACTGAGAATACTATTTTCAAAGTTGGTAAGACCAATTTTCTCTCTCTCTCTCTCTTTGTCAGAAATCGTGAGACAAAAGCGAAACATTTTTGTTTCGTTGTCTCAGAGCCCCATTTATATAATCCTCGATCATTCTTCGTCAATATTTGACCAACGTCCCACGGTGCATACTACTTGAAAACTCCATTTGAGCTCTAAATCATCATACTCGATCGTTTCGTTCGTCGATAGCCTCTCATCGTACCAACGACCCTGTTCGTTCTCTCGCGTATCCAAGATATACCTATTCGACTGGCATTGTGCGCGTACTCGTGTTCCCGCGCGACAAATTTCTCTGTCTGTTCCTCGCTGTCTGTCTGTCTGCCTGTCTGTCACCCTATCCTTTCTCCATCGCTCTCGTTTCCCCGGGGCCTCTCTGTTGCTCGTTGAAGTTGCGTGAGTACACACAGAGAGAAATGCAGGATCAATAGGGTGGTGAAGGGTACGAAAACCACCCCAGCACGATTTCATGACTCATAATACACACTTGTTCGAGTCCCGTAGTCTTTCGTTCTCACTTTATCTTACGCCCATCTCTCGTTTTTAAGCTGTTCTCACGACACACGAAGTGATCTAATGGCCAATTTTTTTCTATCTCTGGAATGGATGGAACATTGATTTTTCACGCTGTGCTCGTCTTCCTCGCGTTTTTTCATTGTCTGACGGCAAACAACGGATTTTCTTGCTCTCTCTCGTTGAATTAATTAACACCGGTCTCTCGGCGAGTCGCGTATTTTTGATGCTTTCGCAAATGTTTAATTAATCGAGCTGTTCCCTGACTTGCATGTTTTCACAATTTGCCTTTGCACAGTTTGTCGTAATTTTCTGGAAAGTTTCAGATACTGCCATTTTAACTTCTTTTTGTTCCTTGTTTCGTTCAATTAAAGTCCTCGAAGTAGTATGGACAAACCGGTTCTAAGCGAGAATGTTCGTAGAAAATAGTAGTAGAGAAAAATCGAAAATCTCCCAGAAATCTTTCTTTTTCTTTACGACTTTCAACGGGAAGAATGGTAAAAAAAAGAAAGAAAGAAAGAAAAAACACGACCGTGAATCTTCGTCGCGATATTGTCCCGAATATCGGAAACTGGTTCGAGAGGTCGAAACTTGAGACCAGCGGAGACGGTAAAAGCGAGAAGAAAGCGGCAGATATAGCGGAGGTAGGTGATCCGATAAAGGTACTCGGCCACATACGCGTACATACATAATAGAAATACCATGGAATTTATATCTCCATGGGATGATCTAACCGACCTGAATAGTCTGCGTTCGGCAAGGTTAGGTCGGCGCTGCAAGTGCACCTCTTTGAAAAAGGTCGTGCCCAAGGGGTGAGTCATAGTGTGGTGGACGCGCGGCGTTGTGTTGCGTTTTTCATCTATCGACCTGCGGCACAGAAAACGCAGGATTGGTCGTGGGGAAACTCGGCACGGACCGATACGCTGGTGTACAACCGTGTATACACGTCGTGGAGCGGCTTTACTCGCTGGAAATCGATTCTAGATAATGGCCTGTAATTTCATTCGCGTCCTACCGACTGATAATCGAATAACCTCGGCTGCAACCGATGAAGCTCTTCGGCCAGTACGACGAGCGTGTACGCTCTTCGAAATTTAGTCTACGCTCTCATGGACTTTCTTCGTTTTACCAGCTGAGGCCAGTTAATTTCTTTCAACGTAAATAATTTAATTTCATAACGTAGCAACGTAATTTTCTTTTCTAAATCATTATTAATTAATTAAACAAAAATGAAATCGAACCGGAGCAATAAATACGTATCCGTGGAATAAGATTTTCTACGATTTCTTATAATTTGTATGTTTTTTTAACGCGGATACTTGTTCTTGTTCGAGGCGCAATATCCTGTTTCGAACGCGAGGTATTTCCTTCAAGCCGATTTACGTAATATTCGTGTTTTCTCCGCTAAACGACGAGGCCCAATAATTAGTCGATATCGGAGGCGGCGTGAAAATAAAATTGGTCAAGATAGAGCGACGGGGAAAAAGATAAAACGATACGTTTTTCTGTTCTTGTACGTTCGAAAGTCGGAGTTCGACTATCACCTGCGCTACTGGTTCTCCGTTATTTAGTTACCGATTGCCCCGGTTACGACGTCAATCGCGTACAGTTATCACAATGAGAAAGTTGCGAGCCGTTCGGGAAACTTGCGTTTTAGCTGGATAAATCGTTGGCGGATCTACGATCGGTTCTGCGATATGCGACTTGAGGTATCTGATTTAGATGTGTATTTGTGCCAGGCAATCGGCGTATCGGTATCACCGCTCGTCTGCATTGCCACTCGTGCAAGTATCATGTTATACTTGATTGATCAGCTTGGTCGCCTGGATATTCTTGCTTGCGACGACAAACAAGAATATCCAGGGATTGTCTCGAATCGATATCGCAAAGACTTTGCCTATTTTTCTGCCAAATTTCGTAATTTTATCTCTTAGATTTGATTCTAAGTCTTGTAACTTGAGCCGCTCATTTGCCAAATCGTCCGCAAAGCAAAAAGTAGAGAATCGATGAAACAATTGCGCATCCTTTTTTAAAAATTCCTTTTAAAATTTAAACTTAAATATGTCATTGCAGGAGAAAATGTACATCATTGATCGTAGACAAATGTCTCGAAATAATCACGTTGGTTTCTGAAATGAATAATTTATTTGTTCCACGAAGAAATTTTTGTCGTTATTTAGTGATGTTAATTATTAAATTAGGAAATTTATTTGAAATAAACACGTTGCTTCACCATCGTATGCATTTCATATATTTATTACACTACAAAGATACCAAATAATTTATAATGATTATTAGATTTCAATTCGAATAAATACCTGCAATGAGTCAATGATCTTTTTCTTTTACAAGTAAACGAAATCCTGATTATAAGAAATGAATTAATTGGTAAATAGATGACTAGAGAATGGATTAGAGACGACTAGACGTAAAGTGGCATAAAATAGGGGTTTAGGGCTGTACAATTAATCTTGTAGTCTGCGCACTTGTGTAAGAATGAGAATTTCTGTGGATGAAAAGCGATTGAGATTCGAAGAATGCTCGTGGAAATTTGATTGATCGTTAATCGCGTACAATACGGTACGATTAGAAAGCAAAGAGTACAGAATTATTGGAAGTGTCAACGAGTTAAAAAGAATCGAATTGAGTTGATTGAGACTCCTTGGCGAGTGTTGAATCATTGCCGTTATTTTTATTACATGGTTGAATGCAATTTTACGACGATTTAAAATATTTGCGGTTACGGCACAATGTTATTACAATATCGCGTATTGTAGCACGACAAATGGATATTAACATTGATTAATTAAGCGTGAAACGTGTGATTTGATGACTCGCAACTTTTCTCTACCTCTGTTTTCTATACCTTCCACCAGAAGTTAATTACTTTAAATGCGTGTACGTCAGCCAGACGCATCCTGGACGCGTGACATCGATGCGTCACAAGATCTCGTTCGTGTTTCCTTTCTTTTCCTTTTTTTTTTTTTTCGTATAACAGGTTTTTTGAGATGGATCCCGAGAAAGGAAAGAGCTCTACCGATCGACCGTGTCTGCGTACGTAGACGCGCGTCTCACGACCGGTGCGTGGCCCTTGAATGGCTACTCGTTGGAAATGAAAGTAACGCGTTTCGAATGCCAGAGCATAGGCGACTCGACTCGACTCGACTCCGGGCTTCCCTCCTGTCCCTCTCGTTTCTTTTCCATTCTCTTTACCCGAAGCCGAACGTTGTGCCGCCTGTGGTGTACCCGTGTGCAACTCGATTTGTCCTTAAGCCGCGACTAGTGTGAAATGTTGAAAGACAGGATCGTCCTTGAACGATAAAGCCTCCCATTCCGTAACTCGCTGCGCCACGGCGCGCGGACGTTGTTTTCTTTCATGTTTCCCAGAACCTTGAGCAATTCCCCCGTATCCCCGGCGCTACGTGGTTCGAGTCTCTTTCGGGTCATCGCGCGAAGGGAATGAACTTCCAGAAGAGATCACGATATTCCACGGAGTACGGGCCGGGATCCGCCGGTACCTTCGTGAATGAATCAGACTTTCGATTGATGACGCTTCGTGCGCGTGGAAAGGATCGTAAAATACGTGTTTCGAGTGTCTAGCACGAGTCTAGTTACGACGTTACTACCTCGAATTCACTCGTAACACGTTGAAACACGTAAAACAGAATACTCGTCTACAGATGGCGCCATAAGCTATACTTTCGTACACGAAATACGATTTACGATCTCGTTTTACTTCTTTTGTCGATCGTATCAGTCATCGTCGCAAGGTCTTTGTACGAACGCTCTTCATTCACGAGGACTCGGCCGGAACGTAAATCAAAATTCGTCAGCGGAAGAAAGAGCAGATCGAGACAGGACCCCACCTATGGTTTCCCTGATCCTGACGAGTGTTCGACCAGAGTCGGAGTATTCGTGCAACAATGACCAGCCAGAGTCCAGTTTCACTTTTCGTGCCGAGCTGCTAAACGGCCAGAAATCTTTCTACCGGCAGCCTTGCGAAATCCCTCATTGTCCCGAGGAGGGACGACGCGTGTATGTATGCCAAGAGGTTTTCTCAGTCGCGTCGATCGCGATGAATACACGTACCGTATGTACATGGAACACCGTCGAGTGTGCACATCGTCGCCGTTCGACCATATCTCTCTCCGCAAGGAAAAATTCTCTCTTTCCTCTTGACAAACGGCGTTAGAGAACTGCAGAGAAATGTGACTCCTGACGCCATGGTTGCTGCATTGATTCGAGAAATTTTTTTCTATCCTCTTTCCTCCCAGAAATTTTAAATAGTTATGCTTTTGTCGTCCTTCAACAAACAGAGAGTTGTTGCGAAACAATCGGCGAATGAAATTGAGCTATGCCGTTCCATTCATTGTGTTGGATATAATTTCGTAATTTTTGGTTCTTTTATTAATTTTGCAGAGAAGATAAATTGCTTGCTTGATAGAAGATATTAATAGTTTTGTTTTCTCCGATTACGTGGATGAACAAATTTGCCACTAGATTTTACAGGAACTGGAGGGTCAGCCAGTTTTTCGTATCGACAATTTAATTATAATATCATAACAAATGTATTACCGTGTCTGTCGATTAATAGTTTTAGCAACGAAAGGATATTTCTAATGAAAGATGACTCACACTGATTGGCCTCTGAGCCCTCCATGCAATAAGGTATGGTTCATGCGGAGCTGATTCATTACTTTTAGCAGTAATCCGTCTCCGTCAAAATAAACGTTCTCTGCCATTTTAGAAGAGTGATTTAAAACACCGACAATTTTTAAATATGAAAGCGGCGAATTAATGGAAATGCGCGAATCGCAAAAAAAGAAAAACATTAGCCACAAATTTGTTTGCCTGCAGAAAAAGCTTGCAAGCTGATAATCCACTAATTGCGCTTCCATCTTTTTGTTGCAGGACCAGTACGAGAATCTATCCCTGCACACGCAAAAAGGGATAGAATTCCTCGAAAGGTATGGCCATTTCATTCGCGACCGATGCGCCATCGAGGTGGAATATGCTGCCAAACTCAGGTAAGAAATACTTGGACGCATCAAAGAATGTTTCGTGCGTAGATTTTTCGCGAGATTTATCGGTGGTTGTCTCTGTGGCCACCGCCGAAGCGAGCCTCTCTTTTTGTTACATAAATTAACAAAGGGCGTAGTATCCGAGGTTAACGATTTCAATGGGACATCCTGTATAATGAGCGTGTCTCACGCACCCCATGAGTTCACGGACACAAGATGTAGCCAGTAATATTGTATTAAAGGGCCCCCTTGTTTGTTCCGTGAATGCTGTCTACTGTTGCACACTTTTGTTCTATCTGGTGTCTCTCGAAACCAGCTTATTTTCTCCCCTTTCTGCCGGTATGATTTAATGAAAATAATACAACAAGTAGACTACGGATAGATGTTTGTGCGTACGTAGAAAATTTCAGAACGTACAAAATGTAGTTTAACAACGATAAAATAAAAGATGCTTACTAGAGAAAAGTGACTGTATAATAACGTAGACTGATTCCATTGTTTGACTAATCATTGCAAACAGAGCAATTTAAAGTAATGATAAACTTAGAAAAGTGTCAATTGCAATTTAAGATATATCAATAGAACTAAAATTTGAGACGTTCGTTACTATGTTTCAAGTATTCTTGCGCGGTCTGTCCTGGCTTGCAATTGAAAAATGGAGGATCGCTGCAAGGGCTGTACGACGATATCTTCTGAATCTGGTGAAATTTAATTGCCGCGAACGGTTATTATCGTTGTCTCTTAATCAGTTGGCGCATGTGATGCCTGGAGAATGATTCCGCGTGCCCGTCACACATCTATCCAAAGCACGTTCGTTCCGCTGCATATAAATTATCACAGGCACGTTCCTCGCCTTAATGCGCCGTAATTTCTGCGATACATGCTCGTGTTACTCGTACAAATGTAGTACCGTTTTACCGCGCAGCAATTTTCCTTTGATGCACCGTTGATTTTCATTAAAAGCATTCCGAACACTGCAAAATGCGGTTATATTCTTTAAATCGAGCGCGAGTTAATTTCTTTGAGTTTCTCGGTTAGTTGGAGAAGTTCGGTGCAATGTACGGTGAGCTATCATACACTAACCCAGATCTAGAAAGAAGAAGAGCCGAGAATCGTAAGGATTATCTCACCGAGCCTCTTCTCTTTTGTCATAGTAACGCGAACGTAAGCGTCACTCAACTCGAAAATATTACAGATTCGTCAAATTTTGTTTTAACCAAAACCGCGATATTAGAACGTTGATTAGTTCGCATGTGTTTTCATCAAGCTATTTGACAATAACGACCTAGACTTAGAGAAAAGGGGCTATCGGGGATCGATTTGGAAATAGCTTTCCCAATTTTTGAACTGACCCAGACCTAGGAAGAGGAGTTCGAGCGGATTCGAGAATAACTTTTTTACGCACGTACTTGCCTCCTAGTTTACGATTCCCGTTTCTCGGTATTTTAGAAATCAGTGGCCGTTTTCACGAACCGTTTTTCCGGCCTCATACGTGAAACGTATGGTTGATCTGGTATCAAGGACACGTCAACTTCCGGATGATAATGCGTTTACCAGCCGACACACATTTATTGCTCGCTCGTGGCCCGAGTGTTCAAATTAGAATGACTCGGCTGTTGGTTATTTCTTGCTGCACGAGTGACTAAATCCAATCCGTGTACGCAATTCTGGAAAGCGTTCAGCTTTGTTCTACGTGAAACACGAGCTTGATCGTCGTTTTATCGCGTGGCTTTGTAACATTCCGCGAGATTTCTTTTTTTTTTTCTTACGCGATCACGCGGTATCTCCACGGTGTTGTTAACAACATTGCAACTTGCGCTCAGCTGAGAGACGTCATTTCAGAAATAATTTTAAATCACTAGATAGCTAGAAAAGGACAAACTCTATTTAAACTGTGGATTCTTTTTTTTTCTTTTTTTTTCTTATTTTTACACAAATCAGAGGTAAATTACTTTCCTTATTAGGAGATCACTTGGGTCGTTGCAATCAGGCTGCCTGTTACACGTGCACTGATAATCTGTTTTCGTTTTTGATTTCAGACGTCTCGTGAAGAGCTATCAACCCAAGAAGAAGGAGGAGGAGGATTATCAGTAAGTATGAGCCAATTCAGAGGCGTAATACCGGATCCACGCTCCGTAGCAATGTTCCTCGACATGAATAATGCTTCAAAATAATTCCTACTTTAAAATACGGTCCGTCTATTTTTTCCTTTCTCCCGCATTTTTTTTCTCTTTGTCACGCGTAAATTATATTTTAGTAGGTCGTCCAAAGTCAGAGGTTAAAGAATATATTTCCTCTGCCTTTCCAGAATGGCTTTTCTACCTGGCATCTAGCCAATTTTTTTATATCCTTAGGCATTTCGCGAACGTCAATCCAATCAATGATCGCGCAAGTTTTGCAATTCTTAAAAGCTTGTGTGCTTTTTTAGACTTTCAATTAGAACGCGAACGCGGTGTCGCGGAAGGAAGAAAAAGAAGAATTCTCGAGCGCCTTTAATATTCGAAGCGCGACAGAAAACAGTAGCTAATCTCTTATCTGGGGGCGTGGGTAGATTGCACTGTATAAGTTCAGTCAGCAACTTGCTCGTCATCGCGCTTAAAGACTTGCCCCTCTTTTCGCGTCGCGGTTCGTTCTCCGTCACAATCATTTACATAGACAAAAGATTTATTTACGATCAACCGTTGTATAATTAAACAACCACGCGCGTGAACTTTGACCGCAGGTATAGCCCATGCCGAGCGTTCAAAATGGAGCTGAACGAGGTAAACGATCAGGCAGGACAGAGGGAAGTGATCGCGGAGAATTTACAGGCCAACGTGCTAAGGGAATTGAATATTCTCGTGAAGGATTTCAAGGAGGATCGTAAAAAACATCTTCAAGAAGGCGCCAGATTGATGGCGAACCTGACCGGTCAGATTGGAAATCTGGAACGTGCTAGGAAGGCTTATGAAAAAGCTTTCCGCGAAGCGGAAAGAGCAGTGGAGAATTATCAGAGGGCAGACGCCGATTTGAATCTTTCGAGAGCGGAAGTAGGTGGATGATGTTGATTTTTGTAACCCATCTTCGTACCCGAAATATTTCGACTTTAACCTCGCCTGTATAGCCTTTAACGTTAAACAATGTGACGATGTGTAAATTTATAGTACGAAACATATGTAAATTTATGTAAATTTCGTAAAATGATTTGTTTTACTCTCAGGTCGAGAAGCAGAGGATGAACATGACTTTGAAAACACAGCAGAGCGAGGAGGCGAAAACCGAGTACGCGAATCAGTTGCAGAAAACAAACGACATGCAAACGCTACATTATCACACGGCCATGCCAGAAGTATTCCAACACCTGCAGGTAAATAAATTATTAAAGTATGATAAATTATTCGCGCGCATATGCAGCTCGAATTCAGAAGTTTCATTCTTTGAAGATTTATTCAATTTTAATGCTCTATATGTTTTGTCTGCAGGAGCTCGATGAGAAGAGAATAAAAAACATGCGAAACTATATGCTGAAATCCGTAGAAATAGAACGAGCAGTGGCTCCGATAATCGCTCAGTGTTTAGACGGTATTGAGAAAGCGGCAAATGAGATCAATGAAAAAAAAGACACATTATTGGTAATCGAACGTTACAAAAGCGGCTTCCAGCCTCCGGGAGATTTTCCATTCGAAGACCTTTCCGTAGCAAAAACGTATGACAGCAATAGTCAGCTGTCGCAGCCTGTGATGCAGCCAATACACAATCATCACTTAACAGCGAAGGGTACCGTTTCCGGTAGTAAAATCAAGAAGAGAGTTGGTCTATTCGGAATATTCAGTAGCAATAAGGTAAATGTTGTACATAACATTTGAACATAACGTAGCTCTTATTTGTGTCATAAATATGTTTGTGAATCAAGCATTTGTTTATGTTTTTTTTTTCTCTTATTCTCTCTAAAAGTATAGAAACATCAAAAATAGAACAAAAGATGGTTACAATATGCACGAAAAAAGTAATTATTATTCTTTTTTTTTTTTTTTAAGTGTTATTCGAAATGCATTTCCATATCATTACCAATCAGCAAGCCTGAAATATGCTCACAGATCTTATACAGCATGAGTGATCCGTATAATTTTTTATTACTTTTTTTTTTTTAAACGATTGTGTTTTCGTGTATTTTTTTTCTTTTTTTTTTATATATAGCACTGTATTATTTCATTTCAAGTTTCGTTTTTATCTCATGCAATCAAGCAAAAAAGACACATCAGATCACATTCATTCCATTTAGTTCGATTCGTTAATTTAAAATAGTATCGCGTCAATTTTCGCGTCGCCAGCGTAACTTATCTTTCTTCTGTACTTTTTATTAATTTGGTGGATGGTTCGATCTGCCTGTGTGGTCTCTTGTTTCCAATCATCCGTGGACTATGAATTTGGATACTGTTGTACTTAGTAAGTACACTACGAATCGTTTGCTTGCCTGTCACTATGTAACATCAGCATTTTCTTCTGAATCGAGATATATATATTTTATTAACTACGTATTGTTTGTTAATTGTGTCTTATTTGCCGAGTACAAACTCAGACATCGTTGAAGCAGTAAACATTTTACACTTTTTACATAGTACTAGCCACGATATTTTCATTCGCTGAGTTTTTACTCAATACTATTGCTTGAGACTTGTTTTTTTTCTGATTCATTCGCTGAATGATACGCTTTTGGAATTTGTTTCATGCGAACAACAGAAGTTGATCGAGGTGGGCATAGCTTTGAAGGTCTGTCTATTTCTTCACTGTCGTCATTGTCTTTTGTACGACAGTCCTTATTGACAGAGTCCCACTGTTTTAATGATTAATCACAGAATATTTCTCTTTATGTATATTTTTTTTTTTTTTTTTAATTCCATTGATAGTTCGTCCAGCTCCAAGAGTATGCTCGTGATAATAACGCATATATATAAAACGTTGAATTTGTGTTTGTTAACTCTTAATTGGTAACGTAGAATTAACTGTATTGTCATATCTATGACAATCACGTGCTTTTCTCTCGTGTTTTCCACCGTTCATTCCTTCATTAGATTCTTTTTTTGTCGGCATTCATGCTTGAATTTAAATATTTAAACTAAAATATTCCAGAATAACGTGGCTGGATATGGCGACGGTGCGAAGGAGGATTGCAGCGATCTACCTCCAAATCAACGCAAGAAGAGACTGCAACAGAGGTTGGATGAAATTCAAGCGAAAATTCAGCAAGAGACTGCAGCCAGGGATGGCTTGATGAAGATGAAGGGCGTGTACGAGCAAAATCCTGCATTAGGTGATCCGATGAGCATAGAAGGACAATTGAATCAATCGAGCAACAAGCTAGACAAACTCGGCGCGGAGTTGGCAAAGTTCCAAGGTTATCTTGAAGAAGCAATGCGTGCCGGCATCAGTTTATCCAGGTGACTTTGCAAAATTTCATAGACTCCTTTCACGATCTACTTAGTCTGTGATGTAAGTTGTTACAATTTAAAATTTCTAGTCCCAGTCAAGCACCACGAAAACCGACTAGTAATGGTTCTGCAACGAGGCCGCTAAGTTCAAGAAGGTCCAGTCATTCAGGAGGAGAGGAAAGTCTTTCAAGATCGGCGTCTGACTCAAGCGTAAGCAACACGAATGCTAATCAACCAATGCATAAGAAAAGTGCTCCGGGTACACCTCAGCCGACGCACGGGTAAGTTTTAATTATCTATGGATTCGTGTTTTAAATTTTAAGTTAACGTTATATCGGATTATATTATCGGATTTAATGTAGGATTTACCGTAAAAGGCTTCCTTTTTCGTTAAATAGAAGAATCTTGAGTGATAATAATAAGCTTTTGAATCGGTATAAATATAGATCAGAATTTTTAACTAGACCAATTAGACACGCTTTTCGCTTTACGGTACTGATGCACAGTTCCACGAATAGCCCGGAATCTGGTCTTGGAGAATCGAGGACATCGCTTCCTGGTAGTGGTGGAGAAGAATATTACGTTGATGAAATTGATGCTCAACCGCCATTGGGAACGTGTAGAGCTCTTTATCCTTTCGATGGTATGTGTATATATTCAAAAATTTTGTCAAATTTTTGTATTCTGTTAATAATCTAGAAATATACATATGAATTGGGAATTATATTTTTAGCGACTAGCGAAGGCTCAATACCTATGTACGATGGAGAAGAGTTGTACATGATTGAGTTAGATCAGGGGGATGGGTGGACTCGTGTTCGTCGTATTTCACAACCAATCGAGGGTTTTGTACCTACATCTTACATAGAGTGTCATTTGTATAACACTTAGCCACTTCTTTTAGGACGTTAAACAATTGTGAAGTGGTGAAGTTCTAAGATTATTTATGCTATTAGTTCGATATGAACGATTAAAAATAGCAATTCATGTGAGTATCAGTGAGGGTTCTGTGTTGGTTAAATGGCACAAAATTTCAGGATATACTCTGGTCAAATCATGGGCCTAAATGTCAATGATGTTATATAAATGAGAATTAATATATGTGCCAATATTCTGATTTTTGAGAGAATCTTATGACTCATCAAATTCAGTTATGCCCAACACACTTCTCTCTGGCTTCCATCAGCTTCTCGCAAGAACAAAGGAAGAACAAAGAGAAAATAAATTTCACTTTTAAGATTTAGCTTCTTTTATACAGTGATTGATAAGTTGAACTCACTTAATACTAAATATAATAATTATGATCGTAAAATTACTTAAAAACGATTACGCCCAACCATTTAAAAGATTTCATCGTACATGTTCAATATTTACAAAATACGATACATTTTTCTAAGAAAAATGATAGAAGCACCCTGATCACTTGGATCATTCTGAAAACGTGTCTCTGTAATTTAGATGTGCACAAGTGAACAATTTGCAACTTAAAAATTATTTGCAAAATAATGAAAGTAAATACCTGTCATATAATACACACGTACACATATGTAACATGTGCTCCGCCTATACATCACGGATAAAAATAATCATTGTTATAATTGCGTGAGTTTTTGTATATATATATATTTTTTTTTAATTCGGTTGTAAAGCAGGCAACTCATGAACGAATTCGAGCTATCCCTGCCGAAGTTTAGGAAACTGATCAATTCTAGAGTGCTTTTAAATTTACTTTTTATTTAAATCGTATATATATATATATATGTGACAGAAATGTACTTTTCATTTTAATATATTGATGTCTGTTTTTTTAGTCGACGATAGAAAAGTGATGTCACTTCTTTACAATTATTTTTGAATCTTTTTTATCTTCTGTTGTTGTATAAGTTTATTAATTGACGTCGTTCGTTTTTATTGTCTTTTCTTTTTCCTAATGCAACAAGAAGGTGATTAGGTGGTGCTCTGTACAGCAAATAGATTTCGAATATATTGGACGGCTAAGTTTTGTTTATGATGTATTGTCTGGATGTGAATTTAGTTAGGATATATTTCTGTACATATTGCAAGGGATATGGGAGAAAAAAACGAAATGAATGGTACGTGTGTGAGTGCCAGATTCAATGTACACTCTGCGAAGCGATGAATTTGTTTCCATTACAGGTACAAATGCGGAATAGCGGCGTTGGCATTTTTCGTTTAAGAAAACGCCTCTGTTTCGATATCTTTGGAAAGAACTCCTAGCTTCGCAGTTACAAAGCCTAGATTCGTCCTAGATTTGATTGCGATGTATTGAAATCGTGTAGTCACATATATGCTCGCGTATTAAAAATATGTATATGTATATATATATAAACTATAATCACTCATTAAAATATAGCTTCGGTATATAAGGTACGCAAGTACAGAAAATAAAATGAAGATCAAGAGCCCTCTCCTCAGCCGCAATTGCTGCCTATTCATTCGCTGTAATTTCTTTATTCCCTGACATATTTGCGATTATATAGTGCGATAAGTTTTGCTGCATTTTCCAAGTAATCGGTAATAAGCATGCAGCACGTGTTTCTACGGGATCTTTTTTTTTTTTTTAATTTATCATTACCGTCAGAGAGAAAGCATTAAGAAATTTTAAGTTTTGCGAGAGTCATCAGTATTTTCGCGTTCGGTTATCGATTTCAATGGAAAGTCAATCGCGATACTTTTCGCTTGAATATCAGTCGTTGATAGGCTGTATCGCTTTATGAAAGTGGAAAGAGAAAACCATTAGATAACGATAGAAAACAGAAAAAAGGACGAGATCCGTATGTCTACCTTAATTCTTAACGTTCAAGTGCGTCCATTCTATGTATATTTTGTGATTTTATATCCACGAACAAGTATTGTAGATAATTAACTTCGCGACTCATTATACGTTTAATTATTATTATTATTAGTTATTATTATTATTAATATTGAAAAAATATAGCTACTAAACCAACATAACATGGTCTTTGATACTAATGGGCAAATCCAATTATCCATCTATTATTCCTCAATGTCTTTTTAATAGAACGGAAGTGACTTAGAAAGAAAAACAAGAAGAATTGTGTTTCTTAAAGTATATTATAACATTTCGCGGACAATTGACTAGATCAGAAATACAGAGCAATACATTCTGATACTTGTTGTGCATATACACAGAGCTACATTACAATTAATACATAATACAGTTTAATACATATCGTTTATAAATTAAATACAATCGTTCCTGTAAAATTCTTGCCAGTCCATGAGACACGTATCTAAGCAGAAGAATACCGTGAATTTTTATATATCAGAATGATATATATTAGATTTATATTTTTCGTTCTCTTTTTTTCTCTTCGATATTTTATAAAATCAAAGTGTCGATCGATTATAGCGAAAGTATTAATAGATTTCGCCTGTATATTGGCAGTCGTTTGATTATGTCGAATATGTCGCAAATCCACGCATAAAAATAATAAAACGTATCTTAAATGTACAGGATATTTATTTGGAGTTAGTAAAAATATGGTTGTAAATTGAATCGGCAGCTCGCGATGTTACATATACATTAATCACAGCATTTGCGCAGGCCAAATGAGCGAGCAGCAGAATAATATCTAAAAAAATCCACACGGTACAAAACGAGAGTAAAAGAAGTGACAATCAATCGCTATCCACGAGATCAATGAAGAAAGTTCCAGGTACGCGGCAAATCTATCCTTAAGTACAGATTATGAAAAACATCAACTAGAGAAAGTTCCATTTCCTGATGATTCTTGCCGCATATCATCACACACCTGTTGTCGGACAGTCATATGTTTTTTTTTTTTTTTGTCACTGTACAAAATACTTGCTTTTGTTCTGAATTCGCGTAACGATCAGTTTGCGAACTTTCGAACAATCTCAGTCAATAGTAATGGAAGCAAACTACGTCCATGTGGGACGATTATTCGACGATCAACTGCTTTGGCAGATTTTATTATTTTCTTTGAGCTATGGGTTTACTTCAAATAGTAAGATCCTCCCATTCTTCGACTTGTCGAGGGGACAGTTCGATTTTAATTCGAGTCAAAGTACCGAGAAGATCGTGCATCCTAGCCGTTAGGGGATTGGCTTGAAGATCGATAAATTCCAACGCGGGAGCGTGCCTAAGTCTTTCGACATCTATATCTAGAGAAACGTAATTATCAAGATTATAATATCAATAACTGGATCATTTGAATATCGTTTATATAACGTAGATATGTGCAATGCTTACCAATGATTGAATTGTTATTGGCAAGGAGCCGCTTCAGTTGCGGTATCCGACATGTAACGGGTGGCAATGCAATGAACGTATTATGCGAAATATCCAACCTTTCTAAGGCTTGCAATTCAGCAAGTTCTTCTGGTAACTTACTCATTTGATTATGACTCAGGTTCAATTCTAGAAACGATTACGTGTTTGAATTTGTATTACAGTGATACCTATCAGCTTAAATAAAAAAAAAATACACATGAAATTTTCCTTAATTGTTGAAAATAAGAGGATAAAAAAGGAACAACAAAAATATTAACAATACGAATATTTAATCAAATGCAAGTGTTAATCAACTTACCAGTGATCAGTGAGAATTTAACTGCAAATTTTGGTGGAATTTTTGTTATCACATTTCCTGACAAGTTACATCTTTTTAATTCTGTATGTCTCATTAAATGATAAACTGCATCAGGTACTTGCATCAATTGGCATTCTGATAGATCTGAAAAAAATATAAAATAACAACATTAAAAAAAGTTCTAAATAAAATTAATAAAATTTCGTTTCACGTTAGAAAAAAAAATATATTTTCCGAAATTTATATGTTAAATGAAATTAAACATATTGACGGTCATCGCGAACGATATATTGTTAGGCATATATAATTAGATTACATGTCGTAGAAAATAGCGATGTATTCAATTTTCACAATTGGAGCACGAAGACATTGTGCCCGCCCGTATTGTGTTCTTGACAGATCAGCTGTCGAACTAGGTCAGTGTATCAATATTCCACGACGATAACAATAGAAGTTTGCACACTTTTTTTTATTGTTAATCCTCACTCTCGAAATTACAGATCGATTCTGGCTTGATTTGTTTTTCAGGAACTATACTAAAAATTTCAAACAGCTTGAACATGTACGATTTTTTTTTATAAAACGCGCGATGCACCTGTAGCAGCGAGAACTAGGTCATGAACTAAATTGAAGTATTTACACTGACGACAATTGATTTAAACAGACTGGATCTAAATTTTTACGAAAACCGTGATTTTAACAGTCTGTCAAAGTAATTTCTTAGGTATTTTTCAAAGTACAGTTTACCAAGATTGTTAGTCTCTTGTGCATCCTCGCAGCGCAACACCACTCTCGTGACGGCGTTCGCCATTTTGCTGAGGCAAACTGAGTCAAGTCAGACGTCTCACCACCTTGATGCGAAACATTTATTTTCGACAAACTTCAGAAATAAATAGCACCGGTTCGATGGCCTTGGCATTCATTCTACTTTTCGGAAATTCACGCCACGACGTAGAAATCAACGACAATAATACTCGTAAAACATCCGATATATATTAACAATTCAAGTGTCATGTTCCTTTAACGATTGAAATTTACCAATTCAGATTTATTGATGTTCCGTTTGAATTAAAATTCGGCTGAAAACGAATTTTAAGAGCATTTTAGCGATGTGAAAATAGACGCGGGACGCTCGCTTGTTTGATATTGCGCTAGAAAGTCTCGTCGCCATTTTTCTAGCGCATGCGCATTCGGTGATTCCGTTATGCTTTATACAATCATTTCACGTCAATCGTTGTTTTTATAATTTATGTTGTTACAAATGTTTATGTATGACGTAGACCAATTAATTTTGTTATATTAAGTGATTATGTATAATGGACATATGTAATAGATCATACAAGATAAGATACACATTATTTCGTGAGCCGACAGATAACTATACTACCGAACATTTGAAAATTTCGCTACAAAGAAGCTATATTTCTTTCTCGCAAACTTTTTTATATTATTGTACGTTTTGAACTTTACAACAATCTCATGTTGTATTAAACAGAAAGATCTTTTAACACTGTCAAATACGAGTCGACTACCTGACTATGTTTTACCGTTTGTATTGACAGTGATGATGACTTTTTACTACGAAGTAATAAATGGCTTTGGTGGCAAGCTACCATTTAAGGTTACGTTTCCATACATGGTGGCGCCTCACATACTTGTATTCGTATACAGTACAAGGTGTATGTAGGTATTTGTGACTATAAAAATATATAGTACCGTCCGTGTTTTACATATAAAAAAAACAATACTCCATGTCCAGATAAAAATTGGTAATTCTTCGATTTCTTACAAAATAAGACGATTTTTAGTCGTTTTTATTTGTCAGATATTTATAATACGCATACTGATGCAAACATTCTTTATAGAACAGCATTCTACAGGGTTGAATGACAAAACTGCAAGCTGACTCACCTGTTCGAACATGAGTTTCTTGTTTTATATTTTGAACAAATGATACTAGATGTCTCAGTGAGTTTTTGAAACTTTGAAACAATATTTTATTGAAAGAAAATAATAAGCAAAAATATTGTACAGTTTTGTTACACAAAAATCGAATTTAAAGGTATGCAAGAATAATAGAACAAATAACAAGATGACGTAAATTAGTAGTTCATTAACACTTTGATATGAATACATGTAAAAAAGATCAGGAAGAACGACTCTCGTATGGCATGCAAAGCGTGAGTATTTATTTGTAGTGATTCACTATTCCGAGATTGACCTTTCGTGTTTCCAAAACGTCAGGCAAGAGATCATTCCTGTTGATGGATCAATTGTCTCGCAGATTGATGCATCGATATATCGCACGATAATATTAATAGCATTTTAATAACGTTAAAAAGTTGAGAATCTTAAAATAAGATTCTTAAAATTAGAAATTGATTACAATTTTCTGATTAATGTTTTCTTATAAAATATTATAAGAAAATGAAAAAAAAAATGGCATGAAAAGCATAACAATTCGACTTTTTTTTAAGAATTTTGATAATAATACTTCAACTATGATACAGGTATTGCCTTTAAGCTTTGTTCACAAAAACAAAATTTGCTCACGCGCGAACAATTTGCAACGCGTTCGAATCGATGACTAGCTTAAGGAACAAAGACCGGATGCGAGAGTTGTGCAACACAATGTTTATCCAACCAATTATCTATGCTAGAGCCCGGAGTGAGCATTTCACTTTTATTCGAATTGATGCACGAGCCGTTACCGTAGCAAAGAATACTACCACCTGTTACGTATACTTGTTTAATGCATCGCCCTAACATTACACATCATCTATCGATCTAATATTACAACTGTAACATCTCTTGTACTTTCGAGTAGTAGTTCTTTCGATCGTAAATTAGTAAAAAAGAAAGAAAGATCTTTTCAATCATTTGATGTTAATTTAAAGAAATAGAATTAGAATCAACTTTTTAAATGACAGAAAGAAATGCATTCATTGCGTATAATAAACAATTACACGCGCAAAAATTAAAGAAAAAGGATCACTTCTAGTTGTCGACCTGAGTTTTATTGTTAAAACATTTTTTTTCTTCTTAAAGATCGTTACATTGTGATCCTTGAACATGGCTACTAAGTGGCTCTCGCCTTCGTTTTCTCCAGTTCGAGGCTTTCGCTAATTACCGATTAGAAATCTTGTATTTATTTTTGACGACTTGACAATGATGTTTTTCGCAGTCACGATAGAGTTAAGAAGAAAAGAATGTGATCAGTATAAGAATACACTATTTGGTAATTAATACACTGAAATAATGAATAAACAAAGAAAACAGATGAGAAAATGCCCGATACAGATCTAATTCGAGACAAAGCTGGAAGAAACGACATTGAGGAAGATCTTAAATCTATCCGGATAAGATATGAGACTCGTTCTTTCTTTCAGGTTGAATGAGGAAGCGAGTCGCGTGAGCTACACTCTATACAATGCTTTGGAAAGCAAGCATTGATATGGAAGACATTGATGATAGACATGGAGCATTTTCGTATTCCTTTGAGAATGATGTTTAGTGTTCTAGCGAAGCTAATTTGTCACAGTAGTTTCAAAATTGAGCTTGTTACGGGTCGGTCGAAACAACGAATCAAGGTCGGCCGAAGAAACGCGTATCGAGTTGCCAACTTTATTAGTCCTCTGACTGAACGAATTCTGAGGTCGCTCGATGACACGTATTTATTAATTTATTATTCCATCGCACGTAATTTGTCGATAACGATATTGAGGCGGAATAACCAATTACTTCGCGAATGGAACAATTTCTTTATCTATTATATAAACAATATAGTTTATGTTATAAATGAACATCAAGCTTTCACCATTCACACACATTGAGAAAATTATTTCCGATGTTGAGTGCTATAGAGAGTTACGGAAGTTACGTTGCCGGCAAATGTATGCTGTGAGTAGATTATACCAGTAGGAGATCAGACCATGCGTTATAAACAACTAGCAAACTTTAAATCTGCACAAGATTTGTGGTTCATCAGATCTGCGATATATAATTTACTATAAGTATTCATAGAAAAGTTTAATAAAATTGATTAATCATGTTCGCAAGCGTGGAGGTGGTAAAAAAAAAAACGATTAGTCTGAGTAGACTTTTCTCAAGAAACATGTTGTTGCATGTGATTTTGAACGATTCAAACGGATTGTGTGCCCGCGAAATTAATCTTATGCAGACTGATTAAGGTAGAAATGTTTCTCGTAATCAAAGTAGACTATCTTTCGTATCTTGAATATATTGTGTATCTATGCGTGCCGACGATTTTCGTATATCTGCCCTCCAACGAACAACAAAAATATCAACTGAAATCGAGCGTGGCGATCGTCACGACTTTTCACCAGCATGAAAAATTTGGCGAACAATTAGCTTCTGTTTATAACATTCTGTAAATTAAAAATAATTTCTTCATGCCAATAAAAAGTGACGTCTTAATTTAGAACGTTCCGGTGTTTTTTGATGGCGAATATTCGATCTTTGTTTTTTGTCTTTCGAATCTGAGCTTCAATACATGCAATTTCAACATTGTTCGATATCTTATCTGAGCTTTTATTATCGTATCTGTCACTAAAACTACGCAGCCCGAATTGTTCTTTGTTCTATGAAACATTTATGATGTTTTTGTTTATCAATCGTACAGGTGTTTTTCGAAATACTGTTCTCGTCTTTAAGTGATTACAGAAATATAAACATTACTTGGAGTGTTCCAACGCGTTTTCTTTCCCGGAATGAAATCCTCGGCGAAAAGCGAAAGTGTAATGCCTCAAATGCGGAAAGATGTAGCGTAGAAAGTACCAAACGCGAAAGAAACAATTACGTTTCGCTTACCTACTCTATCGAGTCAATCTCGCTGATAAAACACTTTTTTAAATGGTTTCATTTTTTCTAAAAAAAAAAAAAAAAACTATGCTTTCTTTTCTCAAAATAATTGCTTTTATTTTCTATCAAAGATCAATTTTTTTTCACAAATGTTTCGTTTTACGTTCGATGATCCAGTAAACAAATCCAAACTCGACTGATGTTAGCAAGCTAAACATACTAGAACGACATCAATGATGGATTTGACCTACCTAGATTACAATTGTCTTGTGCCTCTTCGCACCGGGAAACTACCCTAATTATCGCTCGGCCAGCCAACTGAACGCAAACAGCCATGGCCACGTTCCTCTCCCCTTGCTCCGGAGAAATCTGTTGCACATCATCACCGTTGTACGCGGGTGGTCTCATCTCTTCTACGTTTGACTATATACGCCAGATGTGGAAAAATTGTATCGATCTATCTTTAAACAAATCTATCTATTCGGAATCGAACGATCACTGAATCTCCTCGAGAAATTGTCTAATCACCGTCGAACTTCTTGCACAGTGATCAAGTACACGCTTTTACGGTTTCTTCCTCGAAGTATCAATAGCACCCTCGGTTCTCTCCACTTCCGCTTCCCGCATCAAGAAACTATCATGTTTCGGGACGCAATCTTTGATTGTACACAGAGAATGCTTGAAACGCACTTTTCCAACGAGATACTTGTTGCATGGAACTGTCGCGTCTAAAGAATCTCTAGCGTTGTCGTCGCAAATGTTCTCGTTGTTTTATTGAGAAAACAACGGGAAAGCGTTGACTTTAAGAACATCGACGAACTGATCGCGTCTAAGACGTGATCTTTCTGTCACCGATCTTTCACAAAGTCCGCGACTTCTCGCTTTTTGTCCCCCGCACTTGAAGAACTCTTGGAAAGGAGGGAAAGGAGGGAAAGGAGTATCAAAACGAGAATATCCCAGGTGACGCTGGCTGGCACTGAAGTGCAGAACTCCACGCGGTGCTATTTAAGCCCTCGTAGCGGGGTCTCCCACCAAAGATGCATCTCGGATCAGCTGACTACTTTGTTTCAACTCCCTCTCTTTGTTTGAAAACAACTGTAGGAGCCATTACGCATATGCGCTGTCAGGTGTTCTCGGCCTGCAACCTGTCAAAATTGGAATTGAAGTTTTCGCGAGCATGAAATACTCAAGGTTGCCACTGTCTCGTTTCAGGGTCTACATTGTCACTGTGTCTCTCCGACAAACAGGACGAAGGAAAATTTTTTCGCGGATCGAGCGTAGATCGATCTTTTTCCGCGTTACGCTTCTTAAGAGTCGAACTACGTTAAACGCGGCATTGAAGTTTCTTTGTACAGAAATAGGCACGTAAATACGTACTGCTCGAAGGCCTTTGCACGCGGCATAGACGAAGGGAGCCTGGACATAAGATCGACGGAAACAGGAAGGGATCGCCGCAAGGAGAAGCGTGATACTCGACGCAAAAGTTCTCGCGGAATGGGATGACTCATCTAATTGTTCTATTGAGATTGAGGTTTTTTTGATTATGCCACGCACTCGAAAGAGATCTAGATATCGTACGTGTGCAAGTTTGGAAATCTTACACATTTACGTATGTAACTTTACAAACAACGCCGGCCAATTTCCTGCCAACATTTGATTACGAGCTTCCAAATTGCGTTTCACTTTCAGCTTGCAATTTCAATTGATCGCACGTTCTTTCATCTATAATTCATTGTACGCTATGAAGAATCGTTTAAAGATCGTAAGATCTACAGCGAATCAATTTTTCATTTCACACTTATCCATACGTCCGGGACTGTTATGTAAAAGTGAACGAAACTTCTCGCACGTGTACGAAGCGTAAAGGGGAAGCGTTCTTCGATGATAGATTGAAAAAAAAATTACGGATACAACGGATTAAGAAATTATACAATCGCGTGTAGGAACAATTCCGCAATTGTCGTTGCTCAGATACTATTTTATTCATTTATATATATATATATATAATATATTGCTCTTCGATATACATATATACGTATATACGAATTGCGACGTTATATAAATGTGTAATTAGCGGCGCAACTCGCGCGGTAAGGATGAGGAAGCGAACAATATGCAAAATGAAAAGTGTATTCGTCTCTAACGCGCTTCCGGTTCATTTTTCGTAACAACCTTCTGTTCTGTTCATCCTGTTCACTTTTCTATCCCGGTTTGTGCAAAGCATTCGCTAAAAACATCGTCTAATATCAAGGTCGGAAATACGATGGATCATTCGTTCGGCACGATGCCTGCTGCGCCATCACGAATACTCATTATTGCTCGTCCGTTTATCGCACTTCTCCAGCAGCAAAATCTATCTCACTTTTCTTCGTATTTTTTCTTCTGCAAACGACGCAATATAAAAATGACGCATGCACGTTTCACTCGAATGGAAATCAACGAAAATAAGTCTTGTTGAAAATTTTCCTGCTTGTTTCTTTGGGACCGGTTGCAAGAAGTAAATCAATCGACAAAGTTGCTAAATATATACTCATTATTTTGGACAAAAATCAACATTCTACAGAAAACGATATTGAATATTTTAAAATGAATAGAACGTTAAAAGACACTGTTTAAGAAGGAGATTGCACATGAACACGTGCATTGTTGTTTCGTCGTGATAATAAAACAGTCAAAAGAAGCATCTGGAGGAACCGACAAATATTGCCAGGGCATCTTTCCAGACAAAGGAAAACATCGAATGCGCGTGCTTAGTTTTGGCCGATGTCGCGAGATCGAGAAGCGCATTCGTTTCGCCACATTAAACAACGTACATATTTCTACGCCTTTCTCTCAAAAGAATCTGTTGTTCGTTCGATCACACGGTATTCTGGAAAGGAAAAATCTTCATGACTCATCCTCTCCTCGTGTGGTTGAATCGAATATTTTCACGAAATTATAGAAGGAAAAAGAGAAAAGGTAGTCGTATCTTTAATTGTCTCTGGTTTTTCATAGCGAAAAATGACATAAAATCAAAATTAATTCAAAAGATCAATCGTGACTTTACTTTTCGATGGAGAACTTCGCTCTCCATTCATCGCAGAGCCCAGTGCCCAACAGGGATAAAATGTTTATACGACTCTTCGGTATGTTTGGCACGTGGCCAGAGAATACTGCGCGTGCATTTCATGTGGACGAGAATAGATTCGCGGGCCAAAATCCCCCATGACTTCTGAGTCGTCGTGTTCGTATTGATTCTCGCGCAAACGTACGCGAGATAAAAGCTACGGTGCGTCGCGAGATCGATGCACGCGATCCGTGCACGTGTGTGCCCTCTTTTTCTCGCTCTGACATTGTCCTCCTCTTTTTTTTCCTAAATATAGACGCATTCACATATATCGACGAGGAAGATATTCGTAAATCTATTCCAAAAATCAAAGACGAGTTTCTTGATATTAAGTTTCTAATTCGTAACAATGAACGTGAAACGTTTGCACGACAGATACATGTATTTTCTTTGTCAATTCGATGGCTTTATGTTTCCACAACGACGCACGATTTTACATCCGGTCAGGATTGCCGAGCTCTGATTTTACGCCAAGTGTGATCTGCCAACACGTGGCAGAAAAAAACATCGTGTTCCACGAATAATCCGCGCAACAAATTTTTCTAAAAGTCGGAGCATCGCACGCTTACAAATGAGAGGAATCGTAAAAAGAGTACGCTGGCTATGATCGGAAATATATTCGTTGATTTTTCGCGATGAAGCGGGGAAAATAAAAATAATACCAGAATCATTGGAACTTTTACATTACAGGCTATTTTTTTCCTTGTTTTTACAGTATAACTTGACATTTCACAATTATAATCTGCGAAGAACTTTTACAAAAGTCTTCGTCTGACCGCGAACATTGGCCCTATAAAATCTTTGGCTTTGACGTCGATTCTTTGTGCGCTCGCGGGTTACTGCGTCTCCGTTTTTCGAGTATTTTCATATTTACCAAGAATTGGGATCTTCCACGTAGCCTGAAGGGAAAACGTCACTGGTAGATATAAACGGACGTCTACTCGGTTTCACATTTATTCGTATATATTTCTCGTTGGACGAATAAAACATCTTCAATACTTAAAACATTGTTTGGAACAACACAGCGTGTTTCAAGAAAATAATAGCTCGAGAAATGAGTCTCGTTAGTCTTGTTATATTAACCCTAAATAGTACAAGTACAAATTGTCATTGAACGTTCGTTCAACAATCTATATTGATTTTCTTATATTCATTTTACATTTTAACAATGAATCGTAATATCTCATTGAAGCCACAAAATATACGTATGTATGTATATATCAATATCTCGATGTTCGTTATCTATGGATGGAATTTTACCGTATCATGTGTTTCATTCATACTCGGGTGTAGGTGTATATTTGATTAAATCAGTCGCAATTCATGCATTTCGTTGCACAAGTAAAACACTGGTAAGAAAAGAAATCGATCCAATTATTTGATTTTGATATAACGAAATCCTATCGTTATATTGATATCAAAGAGAATAATATATCTGTTCCGCAAAGCTGTCGCTAATTAAGTATCTAATTGCCCGTTACCTTAGATTTACCTTTCTGTTTTATTATCCTAATTTCTTTATAACACAACTATTTATCTAAACCGCTGAAAATACCTTAGGCGTAAACATAACTGATACATATTGTACTATGTTCTCTACAAGTATATATAGAATCTGTAAATACAAGTCTTAATATTTGGTGTTCTCTGGTAAACTATATGAAGATATCACGGTAAAATTTACGAGTATAATATCTCGGGGCCTATTAACTTGAATATCGAATTTTAAAGAGAAATTTCAAAACACGCATATAATACGTACAATTGTAAATATGTATCTAATACAGATCCCTGAAGAAAACTATAATCGATCAAATTTATCAACGACCGCTAATTTAGGCTAGTAAAATAGAAGTAAAATAGAACGTACGAAGATTCGGAATGTATATTGGTAATTTTGTTGGAATTTTTTCATTGAAGTTAAGTCTGTTTGGACTCCTTGTTATTTTGAGATCGATCTAATACTTCTTGCGCATGTTGCAATCCAGCGCAATAATGCAATAGTAAGACACTCAGTGCTTGCACGCGTAAATCACTCTGTGCAATCAATTTAATACTGTCCATTTCTCCACTTTGTGATAATTCTAATCTTGAGGTAGTTTCCGCGTCGAGCGCAGTTTTTAGCTTCCCCATCTACATTGAAAATTTATGTTAAACATAAAATTAATTTATATGAGTCTTAATATTAATAAAAATCGTTATCTTTACCATAGCATTGATTTTTTCAACGCGTTGTAGCGGTGCCAAGTGTTTATACAGAAACTTGCCGGTATCTTTAGCCCTAGACATAAGACCATCATCCAAATCGCCAGCTACTAAAGGAGCTGCTACGCTAGGCTCAGCGCCCTCCAAGAGATCAAGACTTATGCCCAAGCCTCCAACCAATGAATTCTAAATGTTTCAACAATTCGATCAGATTCGTCGGAGCGTAATATAATAAATTTAAATCTTGATCCTAGAGAATGGATGCACCTACCTCAATTGCATATGATAGTAAAGGTGTAAAGAAAGCATCATTTATCGCACTATGAGAGATTGTAATAGTTATAGAGTGTTAATACAACAATATTTCATGTAACAAGCGTGGCGACTTCAGTGTGCATCTGCGTGTCCCTCAAATAACAATTAGTGTCACGAGCAACAGAAAATAGTGTAACCATTTGCGACAGGAATAAAAAGCTTGTACAAAGTTCCAAATACATTGCATGAAAGATGAACGTAAAGCGACTCAAATATAATTTAAGCTTCAAAAATGATAATAAATATCTTAGGCATAAGCGTGTTTTCTGCCCCTTGCAATTGCTGGTATAAAAAATAAAACAACGAACAGAGATGGAGCAGAGAAGGCCTAAAATTATAGCTTGATTTAATTACAATCGTCATTAAAATTTAACGCAACGGTTATTATTAATGATGCGATTTATAATCAATCTGATCCTTCTCTGTTCCAACTGAACAAATTTGTGTTATTAAATTCTACCTTGCGGGATGCACAGGGACTTGGGGGAAGACTTCTAGATGCCAGACCAGTACCGGAAGCCGGTGGGGCCAAGCAACTGGTACTTCCAGCCTTCTTCAGGCCCAACAGAGTATTAGCTATACTAGCCTTCATGGCCATCATAGTTGCACCCTGATTAATCGATCAACCAATTTCAAATTTATTAATAATCTTACTTATCCAATCATGAATACCGATAAAGTACTTAAAAAAAAAAAGGAAAAAGAGAAAGAGAAGAAGAAAACAAAAAAAGAAAACGATATAAATAACCGAGCCCTCGATCTCGCTCTTGATTATTTTCCGTGTAAAAAGCTTAAGTTAGTCAGTAATAAAGTAAGTGTTTTAATGACTTACAAAATTCAGAAGTACTCAACATTAAAAGCAAGGTCAAGGTGCAAACCTACAAAAAACCTTCACCTCCCTATTATGCAGATGATCAATTTTATTGCCAACAATAAAGTGAATCACACTTAACAGTTGTTTTTCTATGTACAAAATACCAAGAATACTATTTCCAGTATACATTAATTGCCCAAAAACTGCAATTCCTTGATTACAGTATTGCATACTGTACAATCAAATATAACTAGTAAAGCGTAGATATGCATAGTGAATATTTATAATATTTCTTTCTTAAAATTCCGCTGTAACGATAATTGCATAATAAAATTTTCTTTCAAAATTAATATACAATTTTTTTTCAATAAAAATATAAATTATGTATATGTATATGTATATGTATGTATTACATATTCAATAAATTTCAATTCAGAGATTTAACTTTAAATTCTAGGTTGTCTTAATTATAATCATTGTTTTTAAAAGTGATATATTGGATCACAATCAAAAAACGAATAAGAATTTATGTTTAAGGAATTGTCAACTACAGCATTCATTGCTATTTTAAAATATTATGTAAATTTAAAAATCAGTAAGTTGACAATACCATTTCCGCGTAATAAAAGTTTTTATTACGTCTTGAGTACCTGTACATTATCTTCACAACTGGTTAGAGAAATCTCTGGGCCTGATTCCCCAATAAGAGTAGTAGGCTCTATTTCATCAGCTTCTAATGCCATTGTTGTTATACTTTCAGCTCCACATGTTCCTGATGCTTGGCAACGAACTTCGCATTTCTTATGACACACCATACCACAATCTCTGCACTGCACTGCATCCTTTAGCCAAATCTATATAATGAAGATATATTCTATTGTATTCAAATATATTTACATACATATAAAGAAAAAAAATAACAGTAAAAAGTTTGACCTTCTTTGTACAAAAATCGCAATGTGTCGCTCTATGGAAATGAGTTCTAATAAAGTCGTGCATCTTTTTTTCAACAATTTCTTCGCTTAAAGGCGGTTGTGCCTTAATAGTTTCTGCATTTTCCTTTTTCCCTGAGTCACCAGCCATGTAACGATTCGGATAACTAGATTCCCATACATAAGATAATAAAATATCACCATAACAAAGTGTTGGATCAAATCCTGAATAACCTTGTAGTTTTGGATGAACCGTTGCTAAAGAAGCTTTTGAAACAGTATGCAAAATTAGTATAAAATAAATGAAAATAAATATATTAATGACAATTGTAATTTAGTAAGAACAATACATACCACTATCTGGTGGTAATAAAGCATAGCATTTAAGATAATGACCAGTTGAAGACGTATAGCATTGTGCTAGAATTAATTTCATAGGGACGTTAATATATCCTAATAATTTTGCGTGAATTTCTCCTCTGATACGACCCCATACTCCGATATTTAAATATTGAAGTTCTGAATCAATTTGAAAAGTTCTAGTTTCTTCAAAAGTAATTAAAGATGCATGTTCTTTCTCTTTAGTAGTATAATATAAATCTGATATATTTGTTACATATGTGTCATCGTTAAAGCAAAATTGAGAGCTACTGAATATTATTGATTGATTCGAAGTAGTAGAAATTTTTCTGGAAGGTGTAGTGTCTGGCGTTTGAACAATATCATCAGTATATGCGCTGCTTTTTCTTCTCTTAAAAAGTTTACTGCTCATTTCCAACTTATCGGAAATTTCATTTTCACAATCCTTCAAATCCGAAAATTTAATTTGGCTTTCAAATTTGACTTTAGTATCATCGGTACTAGGCGTATCATTCTTATTTAATGCAGAATCAATTCTTAATGTTTTCCTATCGGATCCCCTTTCTGTTGATATTCTTTCACTATCCAATTTCATACTAGTTTGCTTGTCCAAATCTGCTTTAGAATACTTTCTTTCAACCCTTATAATAAAACGCCTCTGCACAGCACTTTTTACAAATTTAGCTACTTGATTCATGTTAGACACTTTTTTGCCATCTACTGCTATTAAAATATCTCCTTTCTTCATTTCAGCAATTGCAGCAGGACTTCCAGCTATTATAGTTTCGACTAGCACACACACATGACCTATTTCTGGCACAAATTCTTGCTTAAATACTACACCAAGTTGCTGAGAACCAACTTTACTAATAATTAAATCCAACACCATGTAAGGAACTCCAGTATATTGAGTCAGATATACCCAAGGTGTTGAGTCGATACTTATTGTACAATATACTTCAACTTGTGATTTATCTTCCGTATTAAGTATATTAGGTCCAAGATTTAATCTAGTTACTTCCACTAGTGATACTTCCAAATAACCTGGTGTCAATTGCATGTTCGCAACCTGAATAAAATTTTTAAAAATTTATTAAATATATGTATTATTTTTCAATTTTTATAATATTTTAAATAAAAGTAGATCTTACTTCGGATAAATCTACCGTTTCGTCGTTCAATCTACGGAAAAATGGTTTATAACGCATTTTATAGCGAGGTAATGTATGCTTCCTACGTACAGCTCTTCGAATTTGTCCTGTTATCAAAGAGATGATCTGTGGTTGTAATTGACGACCTTGAAATTGGGATTGCACTTCCAATTCAAGTATGGGATCTGAATAAAAACTTAAAGACCAATGAGTATATGGTACACGTGTAAACTGCAACCTAGCTCTGCCACTGATACGTTTCACTAAAAAAGATATCACTAATTACATTCAACTAAACTTTATTTAAGTATTATATTTAAGATAATTTCTTAAATTACCTTGTAAAGCCATATATGCAGTCTTTCCCAGTAGCATTTTAACATCTATTGATAATTGAAAATTTCCAGAATAATGTAGATCTAGAGATAAATCCAACGTCTCCAATAAACCTGTATCAGCATCTATTTTTGAATCTGCAACTTCTAAACCTTTTATCGTGGGAAATTGTGAACCAAGATTTAGATCTCTCAGCTGAAAATATATAAGTATTATTATTAATGTAACTTTAACAAAAAAATTGAATAATATTTTTAACTATATACTTTACTTGTACACTATCTAATAATTTGCCTGTGGTTGATTGAGTTAATAATTCTTTGAACTCATTATTTAATTTTCTGTACAACCAAAGGCGCACTCTCTCAGCATTTCTAAGTTCATTGAACAAAAATTGCAATGTTAAATTTATTGCCAAGTTTTCATTGCCTTGGCACATACTCTGACGTGATATACTTATAGAATTTGTTTTTTCATCTTGAATCTTATCAAGTAATTCCTTAGGTAATTGGGCTTTGCCATGGTGAATTGATTTTCTTGGTGAACTTGCCAGAGGCGCTTGTTCCAAGTATTTTTTGAACAAGTAAAATTCCAGTACAAGTATGAATATTATACCACACACAAATGCAATCACAGATATCCAAATAAATTCAAAAATGTTCATATTAATATATCATTTGTTGGAAACTCGGTTTCCTTAAGTAATACAAATATTTTTACTACTAGAATTAAAAAATGTTCACACAAATTGTAGAAACAGCAACTTTCTTGTGAGGCAGGTATGAAACAACAACCATGTAAAAATACTGTATTTCGAACTTTTTTCAAAGAATGTTTATGTGAAATATTAGGAACTCCTATAATATCTACAATTTTTAGTTGATCATAAAAAAAGTATTGTTTTTATAATGCTGTATTACATTGTGGTGAATTACCCTCGTTTCACGGGTCAACAGTTATTCAGTACACTTTCACCTGCCATTATGAATTGAAGTTACGACATTTTCGTAAAGATATGAGTAACTTTCGTGTTATTCATGTTCACAAAAAAATGCTCGTGCAATACATTTTAGAAAAACTAACAACGCCGATGAGCATGGGCAGAAGGTATCATGACAGTTTTCTATTGATTTCGGCAGCCATGTTAATGTTAAAGAAACTTGTCAATTTGACAAACTTGTTTTAACTGTTTACCCAAGGCATGACAAATAGAAATATTTTTTCATAATCTTACATTATTATATAGTAAGCAGATTGTCTGTAAATATCGTTACTGTAATGTTTTTAAGCTTATTTGCTATGTGCAATTATAAAAATATTATAAAGGTTCTTTTATCGTAGTTCTTGTATCCTTCGAGGAAAGAAAAGATATGATAATCAACATTCCTGAAAGTGAAAGATAAGAAAGCAATATGACAAGACATTTTATAAATTAATATCACAAATAAGTTATATACGCTAAGGGATTATTTAATTTCCTTTCGAAATCGAAGATTTGTTAATTGATAAATCAATTCTTTTATTTTGCATATCGTTTAGATATGTATTATCAATAAAATCATTTGATTTTACATTTTAACATATACATGTATATCGAATAACAATCAGCTGATGGTATAACCTCATAAGTTTGTCTATAGAATAAAAGTTCAAATTATACATGACATTATATGTGTAATTTATGATATTAATTACAAATAACAGCTATCACTATTACAAATAACAGCTATCACTTATTACAAATAATAAGCTTTAAAAACAAAGAAGTTATTGATTTTTATATTTTATTTAATATAAAATATTGAGAAACATACGAAAAACATAGATATACGAAATTTGAATCTAATTTTTGCAAACAAATGCAGATTATTTTGTTAGAATGGCAGCTTTAATGAAGAAAAGAGTATTAGCAGAATTTAACCAGAGTCAGGTAAATTAAATGTTTATTTTCAGGTAAAATTTTGGATTAAATATTTCATTTAATTAAATATCGTTTATAGGTTGTGAATGATCCACCGTTAAAGAGATTAAGAACATTACGTCTTATATCTAACTCGGGTAGTAAAAATGGAGTAGAAGGAAGTTCAGCATTAGCTTATATTGAATGCCTTGAGAAATGTAAATGTGGCAATGATGCATTACAGCTTCTTGTTCGTATATCTGATACAATTGCGTACATTTCTCCAGAGGATGTTCCTTCTGTTGTAAAAAAATTATCAGAGAGATTTACCATAGAAACAGAAGCGGCTGTTCGTGCCAAAATACTTTGGATATTTGCTGAATTAGGCGAAGTAACAAATGATTCGACAGAAAAGACAAAAATTGTTAACGAAACAGCTGAACTTTTGAAAAACGAAGAATCACATAGGGTAAAAAGCCAAGGGCTAGCAACACTGTTAAAGTTAGGAGATTATCATAGGTATTATATATATATATATATATTTGAAATTTATTTCTTTTAATAATTAAATTATTTGAATAAAAAAGAAAAATCATATGCATTAAATTGTAGGACTCTTGTATTAAAAATTGCTCGTGAGCATTTACCTGATACTTGGCATGGTGTACAAACACGCTGCTTATCTATTATTGGCAGATACTTAACTGCAAACATTACGGATGATACTTTGCCACTCGTTAGTAATTATGCATATTCTCAAGATCCAAGGGTACGTGCTCAAGCATTTGAAACAATGGCTGAACTTCACTCTTATAGAGGTTGTAGATTACCTGCAAGCTTTTTTGGAGAAGCTTGTACTGCTCTCAGAGATGATTATGAAATAGTTCGTAGAACTGTCCTTAAATTAATATGGCTTTTAGGCAGGGAATACCCTGAAAAGTAAGCAATACTTGAAATCTATTTCAACTTATCAATATTGCCAATTATATTAATTATTATTTTGCAGTATCATTGTAGGCACAGATGGAGAGGACATACGTATGGTGGATTGTGCATTTTCTCAAATTTGTAGCCTTATGGGCGACTTATCTCCAAGAGTTAGAGCTTCAGCAATGTCTCTTCTAGGAACAATGAAAGGTGTATCACAAAGATACATAGAACAAGCATTGGATAAAAAGCAAAAAGTTGTAGAAGCAGATAGACCAGAAGTAGAAGAGAAAAGTGGATCATGTGGTGCGTTTATTCACGGTTTAGAAGATGAATTTCTGGAGGTAGCATCATAATTTATTTGTTTATTTTATAATTTATATTATTAGTAGTTAAAATAAATAAATATATTCAGGTGAGAACAGCAGCAGTTGAAGCTCTTTGCACCTTATCCTTGGAACAACCAAACATAGCTAGAATTTCATTAGATTTTATGGTCGATATGTTTAATGATGAAATTCAAGATGTTCGATTAAGAGCTATTGAATCATTAAGGAAAATGTCTGCGAGTGTAACGCTTCGTGAAGATCAATTAGAAACAATTTTAGGGGCACTGGAAGACTTTTCAGGTGAAGTACGAGAAGGTCTACATGCTACTTTGGCTGCTAGTCAACTTGCCACAAGAAATTGCCTTCATATGTGTGTAAATCGGTTGCTCGATAATTTAAGTCGTTATCCGCAAGATAAGGAAAGTATTAGAAATTGTTTAGCAGCATTAGGAGCTTCGCATCCATATTTGACATTACCTTTAGTGCCACAACTTCTTGGACGGCATCCGTTTTTTGATACACCAGAGCCGGATGTTGATGAACCTTCTTGTATCCTTCTAATTAGAATTCTAGTTCTCTTTATATAAATTTTTAATATAAATTATATTAGCAATCTTATTTTTAATATTCTTAACCATAAATAATAGATGCAAGTGTGCTGGTTCTAGTATTCAATGCTGCACTGCATTGCCCAAGTATGCATGCTCTTTTTACAGAGCATGCATCTAAACATTATCATTATTTACGCGATACGATGCCACATTTAGTTCCTCGATTACGACCAACCGTGACAAGTGGATCAGATTTTGGGAAAGAAGATAAAATTGACGAGGAAGCTGAACGTGGAAAAGAATTTCTAGAAAAAGTAGTTACCGGTGTAGAAAATGCAAGACCAGGTGGTAGAGTTCACACACAACTTTTAGAAGCTGCAGCTGTCGATCTCGATCGTTTAGCGGAGATGGATCATCGTATGGAAGGAGCTGCACGTTTCACTGCTCTGTATATAAGATGTTTACTACTTTTAAAATCTATATTAAAAGAATTTTCAATATTATCAACAAATTCAGTATCTACAAGTCCATTGCCGAACACAACTACTAATGTTTCAGTTCTTCTTCAAAATACTCAAAAGTATGTAGTAGTTGCAACATTTTTTATACGTGTATATAAAAATATTTATATATATATAATTTATATAAATATTACAGATTGCAAAGATTATTTAGTGGATTAAGTGAAAACGAAATCATATTAGCTAATGACGTGTGGTTGAAAGCATTGGCAGTAGAACTAATTCGAGTAACAAGAAGCGTGACAGGAAGAAGTGCCCTTCCGCTCGCACGCCACTTTTTGTCTGAAGCTGATACTCTACCTCAAGATACGACAAAATTACCATCTTTTTCCAGAGCTCTTGTACTTCAAATCCCAACTTTAGCTGATGTAAAGCCAGGATCTTTAACACGAATGCTTTTACCATTATTATTAACACCAGCATCGCAAGGGGAAGAGCGTCTCCCAAGACCATCAGTATCTACTCGATTCTGTAGAGCAATTATCGAAGAACCCAGAGGTGACGCAGATGCGGCATTGAAATTTACAGGAGGACTTCTATTAGGAATTCCATTGACAGCAAAAATACTGAATTTACGAGATCCTAGTATTTTACGCATTAAATTGAGGCATCCTGATCAACAAGTACAACTATTGTTACCGCGTCAGTCGGATTTGCGATTGCAGAACACAGAACAAAATGACTACAGATTGAGAACTATAGTTTTACTATCACATCAAGTTTGGATGGAAGCCTGCAACGTAGAAATATCTCTTGCACTTCTTGTACCATCTTCAGCTGTATGTACGCATTCCCCTCTTGACGATCCATGTGTAATAGATCTTTGCAAACCGACTAAAGTATCAATTGCACCAAAACCTATAAAACGAGGTATCTAAATATATTTTTATACAGCATTATTTTATAAAACTTTTTATTGTAAATAAATTCAATATATATATATATATATATATATTTGATAATTCGATATGTGTGTGTGTGTATATATATATATTCAATTTTGTATAACGGGCAGATATCAGCAATGTTTTAATACTAATGTTTGATTTATTTTATAAAAAGTAATTATAAATACATGATTTAAACAGACTGAGAGAGCACAAACAATCTATTTCTTTAATAAAACATATCGTAACAAATGATCTATTTAATTTACAATTTGTTGACTACCGCCAAGTGGAGAAAGAGCTTCCACTGTAACAAAAAATACATTAAATTTTTTACTTCATGGATCTAAAAAATTATATATTTATAAAAAGAATTTAATTGTCAGCTTACCTAGTGAATACTGGAGATTTTGGTACGTCAGCGCTTTTCTGAGCTAAACTACTGAAACTAAGTCCGCCTGATTGATTTGCCAAAGATTCAAATGTGCTACTACCACCTACATTTCCGAAAACTTTTGGCATGTTATTATCAATTGGAGCGGGACTTCCCCCCATAGTAGGTGGACTTCCAAATGCTATTTTACATATTTTTAGTAATTAAATTTTGTTGTTTTTAAATTAAAAAAGATACAAAATATAGCAAGTATATATTACTATTAAATTAAACAAAGTAAAAAGTATAGAAATGTATGTATTATTTACCTGGAGGAGTGGCACTGACTCCGAATGGTGATGGTGTTGTTCCAAAACCACCACCAAAGATTGGTTTTGGTGGTCTAAACGTTGCCGCTGATCCAAACACTGGTTTAGTGTTAAATGAAGGTGTCTGCCCAAAGATAGGTTGTACACCTAATACAGGTTGTTCTACACCCATTGATGACGTATTAGCTGCACCACCACCAAATACAGATGATCCAATTAAAGATAATGCTGAAGTATTGTTTGCTGCACCACCAAAGAAAGATGCAGAACCAGTGTTTGACGCCGAATCAAATATAGAGTCAGATTTTGGAGTATTATTATCAAAGATGGACATCTGAACTCCAAATGTATTTATCGAGGAGGTATTTCCTCCAAATATGGAACCTGATGAGGATACTTGTGTGTTTCCGCCAAAGATGGAATTAGTATTACTTCCACTGAAGATAGAATCACTAGTAGAGGCTGTAGTCATTTTGCCAAACATAAATGTGTTTGAAGAATTTCCAAAAGGTTTAAAAAGAGGAATACTAGCATCTGGTTTTTCAAATGTATTAGCTGTTGAAGAAACTGCCGGCGTAGTTGAAAACTGAGAGTTCATTGTAAGAGAAGGTTTATCAAAAACTGGGGCAGCTGTAGTTGTTGCGATTTTGTTTCCGAATGTAAGTGTAGATGAGGTAGGGGTAGTAATAATATTAGTAATAGCAGTAGTAGTAGTAATAGTAGGAGTAGTAGTAGTTACAATAGAGCTAATAGTAGTACTAGTTGTTGTTGTAGTATTAATAGCAGTAGTAGTAACAATAGTCGTAGTAATGGTGATAGCAGCAGCAGTAGTAGTAGTAGTACTAGTAGTAATATTGCTAGCAGTAGCAGTGGTACTAATGGAACTTGGTGGTAACATAATGGTACTTTTATCGAAAGGTTTTGATAAAGCACTTTGGAAAGGAGTGATAGTAGAAGAAGTTATATTTGCTGTTGTATTTGATGTTGTGAAGAAACCACCAAACAATGGCATGGCTGAAGTAATTGTAGTTTGTGTAACAGGCGTAGCGGTCGTAACAGCACATATAGTTATTGTTGGAGTAGAATTCGATATTTCTTCACATACAGAAGTATTCAATGTATTTTTTAGAATACTGAACAAAGGAGTGGCAGAAGGTTCACGTAAATCTTGTACAGTACTTGTTGGAAGACTAGAAGTTGACTCAGAAAGAGGTACTTCTTCGATCGTAACAGATCTATAACATAATTTATTTGCGACAGAAATTTGGTTTCCATCAGATGAAGAAACACCAGGTATTCCAAACGTAAGTTTGGAGTTATATTTTTCATCTGCAGTAGTACAAACTACAATACTATTATTGGCGGATATACTAGATGCTTGATTAGTAGTCTGAAGCCCTGTAAATGATCCTGCTAAACTTAATACATCTTGTGTTTGAGATTTTGATGGTGTCATTTTTAAATTGAATGGCGTAGTAATGTTTGACGGTTTTGAAGCAAAAGAAAATGTCTGTGCATTTGTTGTTTGTGATGTAACAAATGTATTCTGTGTAGTAACAATTGGAGTAGCGAAACTAAATGTAGATATTGCTTTAGTTTTTGCTGCTGTTATTGGTAATGTCATCCCAGTATTCGTAGTAGTTGTTTGTATTTTCTCTATCGAAGTCTCTGGTGGTAATACATCTTTTAATGAATCACTGAACAAAGTATTTTCTGGTTTAATAGTATGCAGCCACATTGATTGGATAGTTGAACTCTGTGCTGCTGTTCCTTCTGACTTCTGTGCTGATGTATCAAATGTAATAGTATCAACTTTAGGAAAAGATTTCATTAAGTTAGATGAAGTATGCATCTGATTTAATGTAATAGTATCTTGTTTTGGCTTACTATTTTGAAGTACTGTAGTAGTTGTTGACATACTAGATATTTTTTCTATTTGAACAGGTTTACTACCAGATACAGGTGGAAAAGTAATTCCAAAACTAGGCTGTTTGCTTTGTATTTTGTTTTGTGTCGATACATTATTAGATTCATTTGTGCATTCATTTGTGCCAATACCTGCTACAATGCTAGCCATAGAATCTAAAGGATCAATATATAAATTCTGTTGTTTGGTAATTGTACTTTGTTTGGAAACGGGTTGATCCATTTTGTTTTTAATATTAATGTTAGCAGTATTGGGAGAAGTTAAAGAAGACAAAGTTGCTTCTAAACGATGTTGAATAGGTGAAGGGTTGACAGGTTTTATGATCTTTGGAGTACAAGTAGATAAATGTTCTCTTAATTTAATTTGTTTTTCTTGAGTAAAACTTAAAGTTTTAGAAGCAATCGCTTTGCATCGTGCTTCTATGATTCCTGTATTTCTTGGAAGAGTGACTAAAGTTTTTGACGATGTAATAGTTAAATTAGATAATGAACGATTTAATCCAAAAATACTATTACTACGAATAATCAATTTCCACCTCTTTTTAAGGTATTCTACTTTGCTTTTTTCTTCTTGTATAATTTTACTATGTAATATGAGATTTTGATACACAAACTCTAAATAAGGTATTTTCATTCGTGACATTTCTTGAGATTTATGATTTGACCATTCTAAGTCAAAAATTTTACTAGCTTGAGTCAGTTGTGTTTGAGTATAATAATAAAGTTTCTGCAAATCAGATATTTTATTACTATCTCCACAATTTCTAGTCGTAATATCATTAGTTGCTGCATTTTTTGATTTCGTTTCTTCAACCCAAGCAAATGATTGTAGCAATAGTGCTTTTAAATATGCTATGTCACTAGATAAACTGTTTGTCGTTTCTTTCAATTCCCGTAAGAACTTATCTATTATAATAGATGTATCTATAAGTTTCCGACGTTCTTCTTCTGTATCATATTCCAATATTTGTGGTTCTAATCTGTTACGTAATTCTTTTTCAAATAAATTATGTTCTTCTACATATGCACGATTATCTTTAGCATCATCATCTGCAGATGATTTTGGTTCTACAGGCTCGTGTGTAATTATTTCTTTGACTGCTGTTAATTTAATATCCGGTTTTACAATTTCTTGAGATTGAATTTCTCTGGTTGTTTCCAATTTCATTCCTATACTAGGTTGTTCAGATTTGTGCTCTTGTTTTGGTTTTTCAGTTGGAGATAGAGTAAAACTAGACTTTTGAATAAATTTATTCAAAATATTTCCTGCAACAGGTGGTTTTGAACGCTCAAGAGCATTTTCTTGTTGCCTAGCAATGGGCGTACTAGTTATTGGTATACTCATAATAAAGGATGTTTCAGGTCCTATGATTGATTGTATTTGTAAAGGATTTGCAATAATTTCTGTAGGCGGAGAATTAATAGGAGGACAATTGGCAGTTAGATTTACCATATGAAAGCTACATAATTGTCCAGATGTTGCAAGAATATGAAGTATAGGAACTGGATGGGGCAAGGTAGAATCTGCTCCCCATGGTAAATTTTTAACTGAAGATCTGTCGATAGCTAAACCTACAGGATAGCTTTCTGTAGTGTGAATCAATGGTAATTCAGCTCTGCCGCTATCTACCAACTGCCACTGATTCCAAGTGACACCTTTATCTGTGGAGCCTAATACAGCTATTTCACTGCTGTTGCTACTAGCAGCAATAATTAAGCCCCATTCTGGTACATGATCAAAATAATAACGAGGAATTATTCCTTCTGCTTCTGAATCTGTTACTCCATAAGTAATATCTTCATAGCAAGTAAAAATAGTATTTGTTTCACCTTTAGGTGCATCAATTATGAGAACATTAATTCCTTGTTCATTGGCGAAATAAGCAGCACAAAATTGATAATTGCTGATCCATAAAATATTAACAACTTCACCAATGTATGGATTAGGACCAAGAATTGTCCTTGCTATTTTTAAATCAGGTTTAAATTGCACTATATTACCATTTTTACAACCTACTACAATTTGCTTTCCCTTAGGACTCCATGCTGCGCATAAAGCATTTATATCATCATTAAATTTCTCTAAAGCTTTCAGTTCGATTGCTTCTTTTTTCTTCTCTTTTATTCTAAAACTACCAATTGTATAATCGCTAGCTATTGTACACAACATTCCTGGTACAGCAGGATTCCATCGTAGATCATTTGCGAATATAGCTCCATTTGATGTAGAAATTCTGATTTTATGTAGTAATTGTAAACTCTAAAAAAAGTAGAAACGTAATTACTAACACGCTTTAAATTACTCATTATTTAAAAAAAAAAAAGAAATTCTCAATAAAAGATTTTACATATACATTACATTTTTAGTAAGTGCCTGTGCATCATAAATTAAAACCATAGGTTCATGGAATGCCACTGCTAAGTAAGAACAATCACAGTTAAGTGTTAATTTAGACACAACTAGACATACATTAAATTCTATTTTCCACTCTGGATCAGTGTCATCTCCTGGTTTCAATATAATTATTTTATTATTTTGCCCTGCATATAGCAGTCCCCTCTTTTTATCTACAGCCAATAAACTGCATGCAGTTGGTATAGATATGAATGCATCTAAAATTTGTGAAGTACATGACTGTTTGAATTGAAAATCCTGGAAAATAGTTGCATTAGAATAAGTATCACACAAATATAATAAAAAGAAAAAGATGCTACAACTATTTTCTTATATTTGAATGTAACAGGATGGTATATCTATATAAATACTTGATTTAAAAATATATTTTGGTAAGGTTATAAGCTATCAATAATTATATAAATATTAACAATTATGTTTCTAACAAGTAACGTATAATACCTGAATGTCCTTTGGATCAGATGCAGTTTTCATATTTATTTATTTTACAACAGTTTTAAATAAAATTTTTGACTTATAAATAAACGTCAGATTATCGTCAGGTTATCGTCAGGTTAATTTCGAAGTAAACGACAGTAACAACAGTTGTACAATCTTCGATTACGTAGAATAAGATTGAACTGCATCTGATATTTTTTGCAGTGAAAACGCTTCCAACCCTAGTGTCGTAAGCTTACAAATATTTAAATAGAATTTATGTTGAAAAATACTTGAACAATGTAACAAAATTTAACATGTGTTTTTAATTAACAATTTTTAATATTTCTTCTGAAATTTTCTTTTTCATAGAATAATGTATTACTGCCATCTACTGGCATTTAGAGATTAAATGATTTTTCACTAGATATAGTGAATTATAAATGATGGCGCCTCACTGTAATAAAATGTAACGGCCTATGATTCCTTGACTACTGACTTGCACAAGCCACACACTTGCGCGCCTAGCGTCGAGGTCCTACCGATCTCCGACGTTAAGCAAGCAGAGTGTGCGGGGAACCCCGCTAGAATGGGGGTGTCGATCGGGGGACCAGTCTAGTCGGTTAGTTACAATAACACAAGTGTCTGGGGTAAGGAGTCGCTGCCATCAACCTCACTGGAATGAGTTTTAGGCAGTGACTCCGAGACGAAACGCATCCTATAAACGTATAACTTTCTTCTCATCTCTCACTCACTACCCCAGTCCATACGTCCTTCCATCTCTCTCTTCCTACAAAAATGTTATCTCAGCAGAATTAAAATCAGCGCCATCTGCCTTTCCTCAATCGTTCCGCCGAGGAAATACGTTTCCGATAAACTGATGCCAACTTTCTTAAAACTCACAAACAATAGAAAATTTATAAATTGGTATTTTATTTATTTATTACCATAGAGATGTTTGATAAACGTATATATAGCTGGTATCAAACATATTAATTCATTCTTTATTTTTCATTCATTATTCATTCATTAGTTAATATTAAAAAAAAAAGTTTAATTTATAACTTTGTAATTTATAAAAATATTTAATATAATTTATTTATATTTATCGTATCACATGTGATATTAACGAAAATAGTAAGAGAGTAAAACACAAGATAGACGGAAAAGTATTGTATGTCAGATCTATTCTCTCTTTAGTCAATGGTATAATTTTAAATACTGCGAGAAATAATAAAGATTACTAAAAGTTTACATTTCTTTTTTATTTTTTAATATCTTCTACTTTTATTGCAATAATTGCAATTAATCTAAATTTCTAAAATTTAAAATCAATTTTTAAGAATAGCAAATTTTGTTTAGAAAATAATATTTTAGAAACTTTGCTTCCGGTATAACGCGAGCTGCAAAGAAAAGTGAGGGGAATGCAGTTCTAGTTGGTTGTTTCAGATAAATTCAAAATATATATTTTTATATATAAACATGTTATATGCGTGGCCGAAAATATCATATACACAAATAAATTCGTGTCGCTGCCTCTCTGTAGTCTCGGTATTTTTTTTTCTTTTCAACTTGGGAAGTAACTGATATTTCTGTCTGATCACGTGTGATTTGGTTAGAATTTCAACAAAGTGAAACATTTTGATTTATATACATAAAATATTACCGTTATTATTCAGTAATCGAGAACAAAATGAAACCTGCAGGTATTTAAGTTGAATTTCACATATTTAATTTTATTTCGTCTATTTATGTTTAAAGGCTAATTTGATAATAATATTTACAGGTTACAGACGTCGTGAGCGAGTGCCAATTAGTAAAGAAAAGTTAGCAAAGCATGATAAAGGCGAAGGAATTGATTTAAAGGCAAAGTCAACTAGGATAAAAAATAAGGTGATAAGACAGAAATTGAAAAAGAAAGAAGTTGTCTATAATGACACAGTGAAAGATACTGCCCGCACTGAGTTACTTTTGACAGAAGATTACGGTTGTTTGGAGGCTGATTGTGGAGAAGTAACAGTACAATATAAACAAAAACAAATTGTAGACAATGTAGATATAACTGCTGCAGCTAAACGTTTTACATTAAATCTGGAATTTGGACCATATTACATAAAGTATACAAGAAATGGTAGACACTTAGTATTAGGTGGAAGGAAAGGACACGTGGCAGCTTTAGACTGGGTCACAAAAAAATTAGCCTGCGAAATAAATGTAATGGAATCGATCCATGATGTGTCATGGCTTCATATAGAAACAATGTTTGCTGTAGCGCAAAAAGACTGGGTATTTATATATGACAACCAAGGAATTGAACTCCACTGTTTAAAAGCAATGTATAAAGTTAGTAGGTTGGAATTTTTACCTTATCACTTCTTGCTTGCCAGTGGATCTAAAGAAGGTTATTTGGCATGGTTGGATGTTTCCATAGGCAAATTTGTAAATTCCTTTAACTCTAAAGTAGGAAAAATTGCAGTAAGTTTAAGTATATCTAATATTTCTGTGTAGAGGTATTGCGTAATATTATTATTGATTATTATTAAACGGTTATTTTATAGGTAATGACACAAAATCCTACTAATGCCGTGCTGTGTGTGGGTGATACAAAAGGAGTGGTTTCCATGTGGTCTCCAAACAGTAAGAATCCTTTGGCAAAAATGTTGTGCCATACTCAAACAGTAGCTGCCTGTGCAGTTCATCCTTATGGAACTTACATGGCAACTAGTTGTCCAGATAGATCTGTGAAAATATGGGATATTAGACAATTAGCAGGTCCCATGCATAGTTATTATGTACGTGCTCCCGTTGAACATCTATCTTACAGTCAAACTGGCCAATTAGCAATGGCAATGGGAAATGTTGTAGAAGTTTATCGGTATAAATATTATACTACAATTTATATCTATATAATAATAAGAAAGATTTATATATGTTTATAATTTTATTATCAGGTTATCAACCGATGAAATGAAACCTTACATGCGTCATAGAGCTGATTGGACTGTAACAAGCATGCAGTTTTGTCCATACGAAGATATTTTAGGTATTGGCACAACAAAAGGAGTATCTTCTCTTTTAATACCTGGCAGTGGAGAACCTAACTTCGATGGTCTTGAAAGTAATCCATTCCAAACAAAGTCTCAGAGACGTGAAGCTGAAGTAAAAGCTTTATTAGATAAGATTCAACCGGAACTAATATGTTTGGATCCAGTTGCTATAGCAGAAGTAGATACATCTACTTTTGAAAATAAAATAGAAGCTAAAAAGAATCTTTTGGTAAGTAATTAATATACTTAAGTCATTTTAATTTCATAGTAATTGTTTAAATTGTTATTTATGTATTTTTATAGTATCTCAAACCAAAGAACATCGACTTCAAACCTCGCAGAACGAAAGCTAAAGGAAAAGGAGGAACAGCTAAAGTCATTAAGACTAAGAAGATTTTGAAAGAACTAAGTCGAAAGGTAAGTGATTTTTTTAATACACGTATATCGCGATACTAATATTTTTTTCTTTTTTAGGAAACTATTGATATGCTTCGTCAAACAGACAGTCGATCAGATACAAGAAAAACAAAACCTCAAAAGGATTACGGTATATTAAATAGATTTTTACCAAAATCTAATAAAAAAAGCAACTAGATAAAATACGATGTTCAATTTTATATCTTTTCTTATTTAAATTTTAAAGTTTAACTGTAATATTTATTGTATATGTAACTGTTGGTATTGTAAATATAGATTGTTGTACATAAAGAGTATAATTTATTTTTCATTCTTCGTTAATAGCATATATATTAATACAAAGTAGCGTAAATAATAAATAATTACATATATATGGTATTGAAGGTGTTTAATAAAATAAGTAAGCATCCAACAGTTTAATTGTAACATATTCTATAATTTAATAACTCATAATAAAAAAGGAATAATTTATGTAACTACAATTAATTCTGGAAAAGAGTACGAGTGAATTCGATATAATCCAATGCTCCTGTGATTGGTCGCTCTGTTTTTGGATCGACGTAAGGTTTCATACGAGCAACACAATAATCAGCCATCTCCTTGGTAAGATTCTAAAGATATTATTATTATTATTATTATTATTATTATTATTTTATTATATGTAGTAATTATATTATATGTAGTAATTGTATAATTAATTGTGTATTTGAAAATTCTATACTTACAGCATATAATTCTTCTTTCGTAACGTATGGCCGATCTGCAGCTGTAATAGCACGGAAAGCATTTTCTATTTCTTCAGAGCTCTGGACATTTTCGGTTTCTTTGCTAATCATGAACGCCATGTATTCTTGCAACGATACATAACCATCCCTATTCGGATCAACAATATCTAAAAAGAAAAAAATAAACCAAAAAGATAATATATTGCACTGTTTCAATATATAAACGGAAACGTGTATTTGATATACCTAACAATATGAACAAACATACCTAAGATATTCTCGAATTCCGGATCAGGTTGGCCCTCTTCTACCATTGGTAAATCGTAACCAAGAGCTCTCAAACAAGACTTGAATTCCTGGTGATTCAGACGACCGCTCTTGTCTTTGTCAAAGTGTTTGAACATCATTGAGAACTCCTTCAGCGCATCCTCAGAAACACCGGACTGGTTACGCGCTTGTATTTGCTGTTCCAAATTGTGTTGCATGCGCATCCCCAATTGATCTAATTGATCCCACTGTTGCGCCAATCCGACGGTACTGTGTTCCGTGTAACGATTGTCCAAGATCAAATGTTCTTCCAAAATTGCTCCAAGATCTTCGATCTTTTTCAGATCTTGACGACGAGCACGGACCTCTTGAGTTTTTCTCTTCGTCGCTTCTAACTGTTGTTCCAGTGATCCCGATCCTTCCATCATGGATGTTCTTGTCTCCGCTAGCCATTGATGGAACGCGTTAGCGTGTTTAGCAAACTCCTTACGCAACTTATCGTTTTCTTCTTGTCGTTGGGCTTCTTTCGCAAGCTCCACGTCGCGTTCTTTGATTATTTTCTGTAAATTACGCCAGGTGTCTTCCAACGCTTCCATCGTGAACCACGTGTATGGATTGGGACCAACGTTGAAACTCTTGATCTGTCTGTCAAGAGCTGCCAAGGCTTCAAAGTCTGCCTCTGCCGAAGATAAGCTCGCCTGGAATTGCGCGTGTGCTTCCCTGAGGGCCCGAATTTCTTCGATACTGTTGCATCGCACAGGATCGGTCAAATCCTCCTCTGCGTTCTCAAACCACGAGTTGAAAGCGGATGCTTTCTTAGCAAATGTCAAATACAATTCTTCAATTTGCCTGAATTGATCTTGCATCCTCAACAAGCGTTGCTTTCTCGCGTCAGAATCAGCCAGCAATTTCTGCCAACGAGCAATAACATCCGCATGACGTTTCTGAATGCTAGGTGTTTGATCATGGCCAGAATCAACTAGCATTTCCTTTAAAGAAGTAATATTCTGAATTCCTTCGTGCTCAAAGGCATGCAACCCGGCGTCAAAGGTTTCCTGTTTAGTCAACAGCGTCTGAACGGTAGACAAGTCTCGTCCAAACTCTTCCGAACGTACGTGAGTTTCCTTATCAGCGATCCAGGATTCGACTACGTCTGCTTTCCACATAAACTGCAAATAAGCCGAATTGTCGTTAAGTCGTGTTTTTCGTCTGGCAGCAAGCGCTCCAAGTTGTTCCAATTTGTTACGAAGCTGGGTACATCTTTGTCCTATAGCGTCTGCACGATGATTTTCAGCCTTGATCAAAGCTTCTCCGGCTTCGCATATGTCTTTGCAACGTTCACCATGAGCCGCAAAGTCAGTTTCAAAGGCGTCGTGTTTCTTCAATAAGCCCTGAACCGCAGCCATTGTGTCACCGTAATCTTCGACTGATAACAATTGCTGTTTCTCTGTGATCCAAGCTTCTTCTTCTTCTACTTTAGCCAAGAATTGTTGATAAGTCAGAGACTCGTCCAGTTTCTGCCCTCTATTGGCCGCTAATTGTTTCAATTCAGCCCATGCTTGGTTGAGAAGCTTCAAACGTTGCTCAATTTCGGGCACTCCTAAATTAGAAACGTCCATCAACTTCTCTCCAGCTTCTTGAACAGCTTGTATAGCAGGCTCATGGCTACCTAATTCTGCCTCCAGCCTCTTGTGTTTCTTCTTCAAATTTTGTACACCAGTAAGATCACGACCGTAGTCATCCGATCCGACCAACAATTTTTTCTCTTTGATCCAAGACTCTTCGTCAGCGATGTCCCTGAAGAATTGATGTAAAGTGTTTGCTTCGTTTAGCCTAGCTTGCCTATGGGCAGCAAGGTTGCGGATCCTCTCGTAACGCTCGTTTATACTTTGTCGTTTCTCTTGGATACCAGCTGCGTCAAACTGTCCGCTTTCAATCAGAGAATCTGCCTGTGCGTTCATGTCTTTAATTCTTTCCTCGTGCGCCTGAATGTCGGCCTCGACTAACTGGTGTTTCTTCATCAGATTTTGCACAGAAGCTAAATCTTTGCCAGCATCTTCAGACGTAAGTAAGCTCTCTACTTCGCCAAGCCAGAAATCTAAGTCTTTAACAGCGGCGATGTACGTGCGTTGTTTGTTAGCTTCTTTCAGCTTCATCGACTTCTCTGTAGTCTTCTGGGTAAGGTACTCCCATTGATCGGCAATCGAGGCAAGCCTTTTCTGAACAGCATCCTCAGAACCGGCACATTGGTGTTTCTCGATCAAATTACCTCCCATGGCTAACACAGATTGAATTCTATCCGCATTCGCTGCCAATTCAGCCTCAAACGCTTGGTGTTTCTGATGTTTCGATTGAATATTGGCTGGATCCTTGTAATTCTCCTCAGTAGCCAACTGCAGTTTCTCGGCAATCCAATTTTCCATTTCATCAGCGTCGCGGGAAAATTGTTGTAGAGTCTGGGACTCTCCTAACTTGGAACGTTTCTCTATAAGAGCATCTTTCAAATGCTTCCAGCGATCTAGAACCTGACAACGCCTCTCATCAATTGGTTTTGCAGCATAATGTTCAGCAGCGATCAACTGATCTGCCAAAGTCTGCAAAGTAGCAATCTTCTCCTCGTGAGCATTGATAGCTTTATCAAAGTCCTCGTGTTTCTTGATAAGGGCTTCTACGTTGTCACTGCTGTCAACAGTGTCAGCGCTGCTGAGGAAAGCTTCTCGGGCGCTCATCCAGTTTTCAGCTTGCTCGCAATCTCTGCAGAACAATTGCAGCTCCAAGTTTTGATCCAACTGCATACGTCGTTGTATCCAAGCTTTTTCCAATTCTTGGCGTGCTTCAGCCATAGATTCAAGTTTTTCTTGAATCTCGACACTGGCATAGTGACTGGACTGCAAAAGCTGCTGGCCAAAAAGCTCGAACGCCTGAAAAGTACCTGCCCTGGCGTCGATTTCCATGCGATGTTCCTATAATACAAACGAAATTAGAGTCACGTGAATTAGTTTAAGAATCTCGTTATAAATTCACACGCATATTCTGCACGTATTTCAATCCATTCGACAATGAGAGAATTATGATAAGCAGGAAAAGAAGCGATCGCGTTAGATCACTGGAAGAAGCGTTGATAGTAGTCCATAGATGTTAATAAGGCGGCGTCTTCATTACTAAACTCTGTTCTTTTTTTTTCATCAAAAAGAGATTTAGCAACAACAGAAAAAATATACCAAAGATGACTAATTATAAAGAACGTGTTCACAGGCAAAGTCGCCTAGTTTTGTTCCATGCTCTTTTAAATTCTTCAATACCTGTGGAAGTATGCCGTATCGTGCGTCTATCTCTGCCCTGTGATTCTATAATTCATGAATGACTCGTGAACGACCGTGTGATCACTGGATCATTTCAGCATCGACAGTTTCTTAATTGATCAACTCACCTGATGTCGTTCCAAAAGAGCTTCTGCGCCAGTCACATCTGAGGCTAACTCCTCCGAAGCGACTAGACCCATCATTGAATTTATCCAAGCCATTAGATCTCTGTAGTCACTAAGGAAACGTTGCAAGTCGTAAGAATCCAACAGCTTTTCCTTCCTGCTATTAGCCTTTGCCGTCAACTGGGTCCACTCCTCGTTAATTTCTTTCTGCTTGGCGTACGTCTGTTCGGCAGTTTCAGGATGCGACTGCATCAGACGATTAGCTGTTTCATCTAGCTGTTTGATCTTATCTCCCAAGGCAGCCAAGTCTCGCTCTAAGCCTTCGTGTTTGCGTTGCAAAGCTTGAACGCTACGCAGATCCTTTCCAAGATCGTCGTTATTCAACGCAGCATCCTTCTCTCGAATCCAGTCCTTGGTCTCGTCGACGTCACGATGGAATCGTTGAACCTCGTGGGCGGAACCGAGTTGATTGGCACGTTCTGCAGTAAGAGTCTGCAAGCTGGTCCATTTCTCATTCAGATCCTGTATCTGCGTCTGAATCTTTAAAGCTGCTTCCGTCTGCCCTAGACTCATCAGCTGAACAGCAATCTCGTTCATTTCAGCAAGACGAACCTCGTTGGCTTTCAAGTCTGCCTGGAAGTCATCAAATTTCTTCTGCATCACTTCCACTTGTTCTAAATCCTCGCCAACGTCCTGAACCTGAGCGTGATTCTCCTTGTCCTTGATCCAAGTGGCCAATTCTGCGGCCTCTCGGACAAGCACGTAAGCCTTGGCCGTTTCATTAAGCTTGTTCTGCCTCTCGCGCGCCAGTCTCAAGAGATCGTCGTACTGAGCTTCTATCTGAGCTTGCCTGGCAGCTATAGAACTTTGTTCTCTAGCGAGATTTTGCTGAGAAGCGCTTAATCCTGCTTCGGGCTCAACTCTCTTTACGTAAGCGGCTGGAACAAAACCTTGACGATCATTCACTTCGACTTTCCACCAATCCTTGTTGTTGGAGTTTAACAGAGTCAGAGTATCGCCCTTCTTCATGGAAACTTCCCTTGGTGATTTCTCTGTGTAATCGTAGAGAGCCACCACGCACTCTTTCCCGGTGATGTCAACAGTTGGAGTTTCTTGCTGACGGCAAGAAGCAGCTTGTTCTCTAAGAGCTGCTATGGTGCTTGCAAACGCCTCTAGGTCGCTAACCAACGCCTCGTGTTTCTTCAAAAGAGCCTCGGAACTGTCCTCGTCCTTTCCGTAGTCGGCGTTCATGACTATGGGTCGTTTCTCCTTCATCCAGGACTCGGCTTCGTTGGCATCGGCAAAATACTGATGCGCCTGGAGAGAGTCATCCAGATCATTCTTACGTTGTCTGGCCTTCTCTTTCAACTGTCCCCAATGCTCGTCCAACGCGGCCAAACGTTGGCTGATTTCCTCCGCCGCGAAGTGGCTTTCTTGCAACATTGACGCGCCTGCCTGACAGACAGCAGCCACACGTGGCTCGTGGTTATTTATTTCAGCTAAAACAGCTTGATGCTTTTTCTGCAAGTTCTGCACGCCGATGAGATCACGTCCACGGTTGGTGGATGCTGCAACTGGTTCTTTCTCGCGGATCCAAGCTTCTTCGTCCTCTATGTCTCTGAACAGCTGTTGTACCTGCAGCGAGTCAAGAAGTCGCTGCTTGCGAATGCTCATGGGCTGTTGAAGCGCACCGTATCGAGACTGCAGTTGTTCCTGCTTAGCTTTGATATTGTCCGCATCGAAATGCCCCGACTTCACAAACTGTTCCGCAGCTTGGGCGATACTCTCGATTCTGTCAGAGTGGGACGCGACGTCGGCTTCCAGAAGGGCGTGTTTCTTTTGAAGATTTTGTACGCTGGTTAGATCTTTGCCGTAATCTTCGGACATCAATTGTCCCTCCACTTCCGACAGCCATAATTCGATATCCTCGACGGTACGATTGAACTGTTGCTGCTGAGAGGCTTCTTGCAGTTTGGCACCTTTTTTCTCGCTAGCATGAGTGAGACTTTCCCACAGAGACATGATTTCGTCGGTACGAGTGCGAATCCTATCACTGGCGTAGTGATCACTCTCGATTAATTCTTGACCGGTAGCTACCATCTCTTCCATGCGGGTTCTGTTGGCGTTCAGCTCCTGTTCGAAATTCTGATGTTTCTGTACCTTTCCGTTTAAATTAGTAGGATCCAGATAGCTGTCGTCGGTGGCAAATTTGAGTTTCTCGTTGACCCAGCCTTTCGTTTCGTCGCAGTCGCGTTCAAATTGCTGTAATTTATAAGCGTCTTCTAAACGGCGTCTTCTTTGAGCCGACTTTTCAAGAAGAACGGCACGTCTCTCCAGCAGAAGCTGACGTCTCTGCGCCACGTCATCCGCCGCGTAATGTTCCCCTTCTATTAGTTTGCCGGCAAAGTCGTCCAATATTTTGATCTTCTCTTCCTGAGCTGCCAATGATTTGTCGAAATCTTCGTGTTTTTTAATAAGAGCTTCTACGCTGTCCAAAGAGTCGCCCAGGTCTTCGTTTGCTAAAAATGCTTCCTGCTTAGCCATCCACGCGTCCGCTTGTTCCGTGTCTCGATAAAATAACTGCAAGTCCATGCATTGTTCGTACAAGATCTTTCGCTTTTCCCAAAGACTCAAAAGAGACTGTTTATCCTCGGCGAGAGAATTCAATTTTCTGGTTACTTCCTCTGCGGCGTAATGTTTCTTTTCCAACAGTTTATTGCCAGCCAGGGTGGTCGCGTCGAAACTGTCTGCTCTAGCGTCGATTTCTCCCTTGTGCTCCTGATGTCTCTCAACAAGAGCTTCTGCACCAGCCACGTCCTTGGCTAATTCATCCGCCGATATAATTGCGCGCATGTCGTTCATCCAAGAGACCAGATCTCTGTAGTCAGCCAAGAATCTGTGCAAGTAGTACGATTCGTCAAGCTTCAAACGACGTTCCTTGGCTTTTGCCGTCAGACTCTCCCACGATTGCAATATCTCGGCGCGTTTCGCTTGAATTTGTTTGGAATGGTCTGCTTGATGAATTGCTGCGAGACGATCCGCCTCGGCTCCTAATGTGTAAACTTTGTCCTCCAAGGCTGCCAAATCACGCTCTATGCCCTCGTGCTTTCTCTGCAAAGTTTGTACGCTCGCGAGGTCACGTCCGAAATCGTCTGAGGACAGAACAACGTCCTTTTCAGCAATCCAAGCCATTGTCTCATCGGCGTCCCGATTGAATCTTTGAATTTCATGCGCGCCAAAAAGTTTCTCCTGCCTCAGAACAGCAAGCTGCTTCAATCTTTGCCAGGACTCGTTGAGTTCCTCCTTTCTACGCAGGATGGTATCACGTTCGGGATGTCCATCCAGAAGAAGTTTGTCTGCCAATTCGTTTACTTCTGTTACCCTGTATTCCTGGCTGGCCATATCCTTCTGGAATTCGTCAAATTTCCTTTGGAGCACCTCAACGTGTTCCAAGTCGTGTCCAAATTCGTCCGTCGTTACAAACGCTTCCTTGTCGTGAATCCAAAACATTACTTCGTCGCAATGTCGAATGAACTGTACAAGTACCAGGGCTTGTTGCAATTTAAGACCCTTGTCCGCCAATCTAGAGAGTAACAACTCCCACAGCTGATGAAGATCCACTACAAAATATACTTATTATTAATTTCAAGTTGCGAGTTGATTAAATAAATTCGATATTTGACAACGTACCTAATCTCTTGCGAATGACGTCGCTTGCAAAATGATGCTGTGCTATCATTTCTGATCCGGTGTTATCTAACGACACTATTGCGTTCGAGTGGGCTGCAACTTCTGCTTCGAAGGCTTGATGTTTCTGTATCTTTGCCTGAAGGTTGGTAGGATCTTTGTAGCTCTCGTCCGAAGCAGCTTGCAACTTCTCGAAAATCCATCCTTCCAGTTCGTCCGCGTCTCGCTTAAAATACTACGAACGAACGAGCGTCGTTAACAATGTAATAAGAGTCGAGTAAAAAGAAAAAAAAGAAAACAATATGAAGAACATACTTGAAAGCGACGGGAGTCCTCGAGTTTATCTCTTTTGTTTCTAGCTTCCGCCTTGAAATTCGCATATCGACTGAGAACTTGTTCCCTCCTTTCTTGAATGTCCTCGGGATTTTCCAGGATCTTCACTTCCTTCGGTGTGATTTGATCCATCTCGAACAATGCTTACCGTCCGACAACAGGAATCTCTACTATCCAAAATGGCCACGGGGTGTGGTGAGGTTGATTGATGTAACGAAATCAATAATTAAAGCCTTAGTAAAGCGTCCGGATTTCGACGTCGATTTACAATTATAAATTTGACCGATTGTTGAGAAACAATGTAGAAACAATGTAAAAACAATACGTACCTCGTACAAAATCCTCTCTTAAATGCAATCCGACACTGACAGTGACGTTCCTTGAGGTTCGACATTAACTGAGATTACCTGTGTGTGTAACAAGTCAGGGAAACAGTTCCCTTTGAAGCGACATCTCTGATTGGTCGACCGATGATGAGCTAGGCCAATGAAAGCTCTTCTTTAGATGCGTGTACTTATCAATTATTTTTATATATAGCTATTACGTCATTGAGCGTAATCAGTCTAACGAGCAATTTCCAAACACCAATGAGAAAGTCGTACTTTGACAATTTTGAAATTTTATCTTATCTTGTTTCTACTTTGATAGAAAAAAAAAAAACTTTGACTTACTTTCTTTCGTTACTTAGTCCATGACTGTAAACGAAAATTAAATTTGATTTTACACTTGGCAACGCGTAGTGATAAATTTTTCTCGTCGTTCGGGAAAAAGGGTTTAGAAAATAATCAAATTATGATACAGTAATCTTTTATTAAATTTCACCTACAAACAACGAATCACAGAACGTTACATTAGAGTTCTTTACGTCAATCCATCGTGTCTTCGTATTATTTTACAAATAATTATAGATTTATCCCTATTTAGAGTAAAGTCTTATTTGTTAAAATATCTTGTAGCGTAGTCAATCGTTATGTATATGTAAATTTAATTTACCTAAAAATAGGATTTTTTTTTGTTGCAGTGTCCATTCATTGTTTATAAGTGGATGTTATGTATAGAAGTGGTACTATTTATAGGTACTTGCTTTTTTATCCATTGTACTCTGATGTATTTAATTTCTTTCTCTTTCTCTCTCTCTTTCTCTCTCTCTCTCACTCTCTCACTCTCTCATTCACTCATTCTCTCTCTCTCATTATATCCAGCTTATCTTTTTTTATTGTATTTTTTAAGTATATTTTTCATCTGATACGTGTATGCAAAGTGCGATATGAAAAAAGTCTTCGTGTACCAAAAACGTTTCTCAATTTTTTTTTATCTTTTTCCCATTATTACTATTTTCATTATCATTATCATTATTATATTTCTCTTGACAAAAAATTACAAAATTCTATGCTGACAAAGGGAGTATGATATACGGCGTTAAAAGTTTTCTTTAAGTACCCGGACAAAGTCAATGGTATTACAAATACAAATTGCTAGAACTTTTTTTTAATATGTTTTTTTTTTTTTTTTGTTAGAAGGCAACACGTTTTTGTTAATTACAAGAAGGCAATTCGCTTTGTATCATCTGGTATGTCTGGCGTCCCAAGACATTTCTTCTTGATTTTAATAAACCGCGTGTATTAATTCTTTTTATAATCAGTTTTATAATCATTCTTTCTTTCATCATTTTCTTCTTTTACGTGACAAAAAAAAATGCAAGGGACTGTTTACAGGCATTATTGGCAGCACTTCATTGTTTTTTTTTTCTTCTATTATTTACTGTTCTTCTTCGAAATGTTTACAGGTGATCATCAAAAAGAACAATTTCCCGAGGAGCTACACCCGGTGTATCCCGCTCTTATCTTTCCTTGTTCTTTCCGTCTCTCTTATTTCTCTTTTTCTTTCTGTTTCTTTTCATTTTTGTCCATGTTTACGAAGATTTAACCAGCGTAATGTTCTTTCTAAGTATGCTCTCAACGAATCTTTATGTACAAAACTTATTTCTATAGGATACGCTTGCACTCGCATGTCACGTCCGTATTTAGGGGCGGGCTGCTGCTCAATAAATTAATTTTCTTTCTAACTTATCATATTCCAAACACTCTGCCCCGTACATCAGGAAGGCTATTACATTCTAAACGTTTAGAAAAGTACGATGTCTCTGATTCTAGCTGAGCATGAGAAACACGCGGATGTGCGTTTTTTTTTTCTTTGCGGATCATGTCAAATCAAATCGCTGACCGTGCAAAATTGATTCCTTAGCGTTTGATCCCAGTATCGAAATCTTGTAAAAAACATACAACACAAAGGAAGAACAATAATGCTTCCACATGTTTGTTTCTTTTTCTTTCTTCTTTTCTTTTCTTCATATATTTATATATAAATATATAAAGACACGAATAGAGGCATCGTACAGATAGACGGTTACTTAAACTTCCCTCTACGCAGACGTGACAGAAAAATCTCATAGACACATTAACTCGCTCCATTTACTACATAACATACAATATATATTCATATAATATATATATAATATTCAATAATATATATACTAAAGGTATATTTTTATATATACAGAGATATATGTCTGTTTCAATAATTTTTTTTTAAAGAATTAGTAACTAGCTTGCTAAATAACATTCTTGGACCTCGTGTGTATAGCCAGCACCTTACATTGTTGAACCCTCAGCTCAAATAGAAGAGTCGCCCTTTTTTTCGCTTATATTTAAAAAAATATAGTGTGTGAACAGAGTGTGCGTGTATGTTTTGTGTGTATGCGCGTGTTTGTGTAGACGTGTAATGTAGAGATGTATTGAGATGTTTGTATATACGTGTACCTCTCCCTGAGCTCGCTCCGTAAAACGTTTTAAACATCTTTATCATTTCCGCACTATCATATTTTCCTCCTTTCTGAATCTCTTCACAGCCCTCATTTCGTTTCGTTTTTTTTTCTTTTTCATTGAACTTCTCACGTTCTCGTGCATGCACTTTATAAATTTTACTTCCCCTTTGCTTTCTTATGGTTCCTCTTCGTCGACACGTTATATAACAATTTCTTTTTCCGCTTTTTGTTTTCGTTCTAGGTAACATATATAATCGTCTAATATACAATAAATAATTTATCGCGTTCTTGAATGTACAATCGCCTACATTCCGGCTATACGTTAAGTAATAGATTCATGTTATTTTTTTTCCTTTTCTTTGTTTACTCTCGGTTAAAATACATTTAATAACACTTGTGCCGTAGCATCTTTAAGAACTAAATTTTGTACAAATTTGAACGAGCTCAACGTATATATATATATATATATATATATAAACGTTGTAAAGCTTAGTACGATTACTATCGTTTGCCATCAAGGAGTAACAAAAAAAAAAAAAAAAAAAAAAAAATTAAAAAAAAAAGACCAAAGAAGGACGAAATTACGATATAATTGTATACATATACCGTGGCAGCTATCGCGTCAATAAAAACAAAACATTCATCCTCTCGCGCGCAGCATTGATGCGCATGCGCACACGTGCTATTCGCGTTTTACTATACATACGTCTACAGTATATATGAATTTATAATACAAGGAACAAACGAAGTCAGAGAGAGGGCATTCTTTAGACTTTAAATCGTCTGAGGGGTGTACCAAACGGGCACACTGTGGCAGGAAGAGCTGTTCGACGAGAACGACGGCGATGACAATGAAAAATATGTGTTCTCGCGAAAGATCGCCGCACGAATACACAAATCACTCTTCTCCCGTACAGCTCGCCTCTCGTGCTGTTGTTCCCTCAAAGGACGAGTCTTGTCTCACGCGCCGGTACAGTCAATTTCTATAATATCCTTCGGTACGTCGACAAACTGATAGACGAGCCTTTGCCCGTCGACTTTCGCCAGTATACCACGCTGATAATAATAACGTAGAGCTCTGCCCATCGTTTCGTAATTCATGTCCGGTTTATTCTTGTGCAAACCCCATAAACGTGAGACTGCCTTGCTGTCCACCAGTTTGAAGACACCTCGTTCACGATTCGTCCATTTGATGTATCGAGGGCAGTACTCCCGATCCTGTAGCAACTTTAACAAGAACTCCCATAGGTACGTTGTTGAACCCTCGCGAGATTTCCTCTTCACCGCGGCGCCATCCCCTTGGCGTGGCTTTTTCAGCTTGTTCTTTTTCGACCGTGGGGGAAAGCCTAATTCCAGCAGGTACAGGTCATCGGAAACTGAACTGGTTGCTGCTTGAATCACGCTCGTTGGAACTCCACCGGGTCCCCGTGGTGGGCTAGGAGTGCAAGGGGTGGCAAATTGGGCCCCGCTGGCGTACATCGAATTCACATAACTGCTGTAACTCTCGGACACTGTAAACAAAAGAAAGAAAATTCTTTTAACCTATATTGCAAACAATAATTTTAATACGACTAATTAAACTAAATGTAGAATATTTGTTGCGAGTTTTGAAAATGTGATCGTCGATTTAAGTTTATGTAATCTCCGTCAGATGACGCCACTATACCCAATATCGAATGATTAAGTAGATTGTCATCGAATAGATTATAAAATTAATTTCAGTTAATACATTCTGCTTGCGGAAGGAAAAGTCGCTTTGTTTGTGAAATCACGTTTGATTAATTTTTTTTTGATCAACTATTTATTGGACGACAAACTTATTGGAAAACAAACTTATATTTCCTATTTGAAAAACCATAAGTATTTATCAAAAATTTGATGCTTTTAGTCATTCTCAAGTTTAAATAAATATGTTTCTATATTTGAACGGATAAAAAATAAACGAGTCATCGTAGAATACCGATCAAATATAGTTTTATTTAAACCGATCAGTCTTACGTATCATGTTTGAAATATCACGACGAAAATCTATGAATTAACAGTGATCAGTAGTTAATTCGTTACGTGGCATCGACATTTTCGCAATGCGCTTCTTCAAATATACATCGTACTTCACCGTGCAATGAACTATTAATAGCTGTCCACGGAGCATCGTTTGCCGGTGCTTTGCCGTTTCTGTCACCGGATGATTGATGCTTTGGGACGAGCTCACTCTCTCGCGGCTTCGTCTCGATTACATTTTTCTCTCTCTCTCTCTCTCTCTCTCTCTCTCTCTCAGGCGATCACGATCGATCTCGATTCCGTGATTCGTAGCACAACGTGTACCGAGCAAAGCGCGATCCGTCAAATCGGATACGCGATCTGTGGACACTGGAAACATCATTTACGCGCCATTGTGGGGAGATTGTACACAGTCATGGGCGTAACGGCGACTAATGCGATGCACTTTTTTTTAAAAACTGTCTCCCATGTGAACAGTCTCCATTAAAGAACGGGTCGATGACATCAATCACGAAGCTATAATACGAGTAAAAATGTAAAACTATCACCAATTTCTAGATTTAATTTTTTTTAATTTTTTCGACAACCATTGTTATCGTCATTAATCTCTTGCACTGGCAACTGGTTCGCGGACCATAACGAGTGGCCAAACCGTATAGAATAATTCGTCGCTTTCTTTTTCTTTTGAACTCGTCGGTATGATATCACTGGATAGAAATTATTGAGAAGTAATAAACTTATTTGGTTTGCCTGTGTTACATTTAGATATATTTAAAACTAAGATGTTGCAATTTGGGACAAAAAATTGGTACGTCATTCCAGCGCAAGAGGTTAAGATGAGTAAATTCCGTAGATTTTGACGGTAGCAAATTTTATGGTGGAACGAAAATCTTTCTACGAAAATAAGGAACTCGAAGAGGATGCCTCGAAATAGAAAGTATTCTTACGCCATTGGTCGTGTGGCTAGTGCCGTGTGTGAGCGAAGAGAAGAAGAAGAGGTAGTGGTCGGGTAAAGAGAGGGTTAAGCGGAGCCAAAAGGGGAGAGAGAAGGAGGGTAGGAGCAAGCGCGCAGGAGTGAGATGTAAGATACAGAGAGCGAAAGATAGAGATGGGCAGATACATAGAGATAGAGGGATAGAAGGAGGGAGCGGGAGAGAGAGAGAGAGAGAGAGAGACGACGATTGACAAAGAAAGAGAACGAAGAACGAAGGGTAGGGGAACTCTGGCTGCAGTATGATAGAGGACTGACCCGAGCCAAGGTTGCACGGGTGACGCCATCAAGCTACTAGTGCATAATAGCGCCGCTCGTTCTGAGGCCGCCGCGACTGCGCTAAAATCGGAACTCGTTCTCTGCATACCCTCCACCGCCGCTCGGCTGTGCCTCTTCCTCTCGCGTTCTACATGTCGTTCGCTGTAGTTCCGTGGAGGCGCGCCACGCGGTTGAACGATTCCTCTTCTATTCGAAGAGAGAAGCGTTTTCTGCTTCCGAGCTGCTCTGCCAGGGAGGGAAGGTTAAAGAAAAAGGGAAAGAGAGGAAACGAAGCGCGGGCAAGACGGGCAGCAAAAAGATGAGGAGGCAGGGAACCAAATTCTTGCTGCCTCTAAAAATAAAGAGAACGCTCCGTTGTTCTCAGGGTCCGTGTACACGTAGGTTATACAGAGGTAGCAAAGGAGAACAGAGAGTAAGATAGAAGGGGGGGGGGGGGGTGGCGGTAAACTCACGTAAAATAGAAAGAAAGAAAGGGGGAGAAAGCGATAGGAAAAGAAGGAGAGAGACGGAACGAAGATCAAGAGTAAAAGAGTAGCGGAGAACAGCTGGAGTGGATCGTGTTTACGCGCCGTATGACTGGCTAGATGAGTCAATCGTAGACCCGTTGTCTAGGAGTCGCGTAGTGGGGGAGCTACTACTTCACTGACCTATACCACGGACGTCGTATAGCAAAGGAAGACCGCTAGAGAGACGATACATCGCGTATATACGTACGTACATGAATGTTTCGTGACGCATAGAACACACCGCCGCTCTGCCGCCACTGTCTTCACATACAAGAGTCAGAGTTCCGGCACGAGTTTAACAATCTATCGACACTCGAACCGCAATTCTTCCGCGACCGTTTTAATTTTATTCTTCGATGCTTTCGAAGCAATTTTCGCGTGGATTTCGCAAGTCAAATGCCACCGACATTGTTCAACTGTTCTTCGTCATCGGGAAAGAGCGGAATTAAGGGAGAAATCCGCGTAAAAGAAAACGAACGAACAAGTGGCTTCCGTTTCGACGACGTTTTCGTCGGCCACGTAGTCGGCTGTTTCTTCCTTGAGGGCATGGCAGGAAGTTTAGGCGAAGCAGCCGGTAACGAGTCGATAGTTAAAAATACGTACAAAAGAGAGGAAGGGGACGAGAGAGCGGTTAGGAGGGAAGATTGAAATAATCCACGGAGTCGTGACTCTCGTTTTGCGAGAATTTCGCGTTAGTCTCGCGGCCGGAAGTACAAGTATAGCAAGAAGAGAGGGATACAGGGAGAGCGCAGGAGAAAAAAAAACAGGGAAGCGGGAGGAGATGATCTCGGTATCTCTCTGGTGGGGGGATTCAGAAACGTACGAATACGTTGGTGGTAGTAGAAAGATGGCGTAAAGAGACGTATAGACTGAAAGTGAAGTGAATCTCTGTATCTCTACACGGGGAACGGATTCATACGTACTTGCATTTTTGTAATTCGAAAAATAAATTCTACGCAAACACGCGCACGAGAGAGAGAGAGAGAGAGAGAGAGAGAGAGATATGATGACTACGAGCAGATGCAATTTCTGCTACGATAGAAATGATACACGATTAATTTTAAGCATCGTCAGAAAGTTTACGTAAACTTAACTTTTTTCCCAAGACAACAAAAATATCCAAGACGACTTTGATATACGGCACATAAAGCGTGTGACGTTAATAGCTGTGAACCAGTCGTTTAGTGAAGTATCTCTATATAAACACACGTATGTACATCGACACTCGCATTATCGGCAATTTATGTAGCTAACCAATTGAAAAAAAAAAAGATACGCGCGAGTTTATCGTACGATTTCCTTCGGACGAGTTACTGTACTAATAAACGCACCGTTATTTCTTCTTCAGATACGGGTTACCTTCTGGACGATATTGTTTGCAACCGTGATCGGAGAACATAATAGAAAAAATACGATAAAGACGATCGACAATGTTGATAATATTTAATCGACGCGTGTGGTATTAATCGACGGTACTTGAATGACGATCGGTTTGACGCTTTTTATCCGAGATTTGCTCGCTGATTTCTATCTGATGGTGCCTTGAGAATAAAGAGGCCACGTTCTAGCTAACGGCTGCGACCCAAAAAAACGCAAATTTCAATCGTCTGTGTACGTTAGTGTACGTATGTGCGCGTGCGCGTGTACGAAAGAGAGAGAATCTGTTCGCAGGAACGATGAAAGGAACATGTCGCGGAGGATGTAACCGTGTAAGGCGAGTTCTCACGTACCAGGACTTCGAGGCGGAATTCCGCGTGCATCTAAGTGCACGAATGACCCTCAACCCGTCGGAGGAGGGCAGCGGGAACGGAAGAAGGATGGAGTGACACGGTGCGAAGTGAAGAGAAAAGGCACCGAAACTGTTCGTACAGCATAAACAAAGCGGTCGTGGATACTATATTCGTACGTGTATCTGCATATGCATGCACGCGCGCGATACCACAAAGACGAGATATAGGTTTAGGAACGGTGTGTGTATAGCGGTATATACGAGAGAATGCATACACGCGTGTATCGAAGAATACGCCGAGAAAGGAAAAGAGATAAAGAGGAAGGAAGAAGAGAAGGAAGATGGGATGAAGATGAGGCTGGACACACCGAGAGAATGGCAGCAACAGAAACAGAGAGAGAAAGAGAGAGAAAGAGAGAGAGAGAGAGAGAGAGAGAGAGAGGAGAGAAGAGGCAACAGCAGCAGTGGTTCAGCGGGTGGCGGAGAAGTGGGTAGGATGAGGAAGAAGACGAAGAGACAGAGGAGCGGGAGGTAGATGAAGAGGATGAGGTCGAGAGAAGGGGAGAGTTGACCTTCAGCTGCGCCGGGAAAGTCAGGCAGTCACTGACCGACAGACTAACTTAACTACTCTATCCTTCTCCTCCTTCTCTCTTCTCCACCTCCATTCGCGACTGGCTAGTCCGATGCACCGTGTGGCTGTACATACACATCCACCGTGTCTCCTTTCTCGTTCTATCCTACTCTTTAAATTTCTCTCTCTCTCTCTCTCTCTCTCTCTTGATTTTCTTCTCTGTCTCGCCCCCTCCCCCTGCCCAGATGGATTCGAGCCTTCTCTCACTTTCAACGTTCCTTTCTTTTCCTCTTTGCTCGGTCTATCTCTGTTTCTCACGTTCCTTCTGCATCTCCCTACTACCGCGTGTCCCGACTGTCGAGTCGCGTTCTCCTCTTTTCTTTGCTCTCGTTCCCTTTTTCTCTGTCTCTCGTTAGACCCAGACCCCCATCCCGGCCTATTATGTTACCCTACTGCCTCGGGATACTATCTTTAACCCCGAAACCCGTTCAAATTGCGAGCCGCTTTGCGCGCACGTGTATGAGCGCGCTGCTGCTCCCTCTGTACGTTCGTCGTCGCTCCCTCCCGGAAAGCACGCGGAAAAGGAGCAAGGATGCGTACGTTTCACCCACGGGGAAGAATAGAGGAACGACGATCCATCGTGCCGCGTGGGAAATCGAAACGCGACACGATTCGCAATTCGATTTGCAAATATTTCGAGAATCGTGCGTCTGCATCTACCGCGCGTCCACTCGAAATATATATATATATATATACATACATGTACGTACGTAAGTAAGAAGGAAAAGGTAGATGGTCCGAAAAAGCTTCGCTTTCATCGGGATCCGAGGCGCCGAAGGACGTCGAGGTGTAAAAGTCTGCACTTTGATCTTTTCGCGCGAAAGGCAACGACGACGTGTCGAAAAAAAGCCCGTTCCCCCGCGTGGTTCTTGCTCGCGCGATTGCAATAGACACCGTGGGCGGAACGTATTATTTCTCGGCCGTTTCTATTCCTCGAAGCGGCGACGCCCAAGCGAGGGGATAGCACACAACGCTTCTGTCCGGCCTGTCCGAGGCTCAACGAAAAGAACGAGATTTACGTCCGGAGAGTTCTTCGCCGCTTTTTCTATGCGTCCATCTTGACCGCCCGTAAAACGTACGTCGAACGTATGGGGCCTTTGTCGATCCCCACCCCCCCTCTAGCTTCCTCTCGCGAAACGGAAATATTTCGGAGGAACAACACAACTGGGCACGTCACGCGCGAATGTGTTGCGTTTCCACTACGTATAGAACGGGGGAGTGTGGAGAGGAATGTATTTTTGAAAATGTCTCCGCGGGGGGAACGCGTCCAAGATTTATTTCGGCAACGAGCTAACACGCTTCCACGATCGATTAAACGAGGAAAAAAAAAACGATAAGAGCAGATCCGCTTGACGCGCGATATAAGAGGAAAATAGCTGCGTCTTTATATATATATATATATATACATGTTATATGCATCGAGGTGAATATTTCTTCGGATCGAAGTATCGCGAGCGTGCATCGTTTGCAGGATACGTTTCTTCGCGGGTTCGTCGATCGTTCGATGGGATTCTTATTACTAGTTTCCTGCTGCACGTATCGCGGTGGGTAGCTCTTTGTAGTTGACTCGTTGGTATCCGGAAGTCTCGATGCGACGACCAACCGATGACCAACACGGTGCACCTATGTTCCCTCGCAGTCTATTATTCTGCTTATGGATAGATACGTATACGCGGCCCTAGCTTTGGAACATGTACAGTGTCTGTTCGAGTGCAGCTGAACGTACAGCTGCGTTCGAAAAATATTTTACGACTACATTACGGTTTCAATTTCAAAGACGTACACAATGGATACGCGCGCACTTGCGGCACTTTGCGCGGGGCAAATCGGCCGATATTTTTGAAAATCGAGGGAAACCAGAGCCGTCGCGATGCATTACGAATGCAGAGAGCGTGCAGTCGCGCGTTTGCATCTCCAGACTAGTCTAGCGCGTGCACTTAGCTACTTGGTAGTCATTAACTCTTGTCGTCGGCAGACGCCGCTCGACGCAACACCGGAGGAATAAAAAAGCAGCGCGCCGTTTCGTCGTCGGATCTCGAAATTTGTCCCTTTTGCGAACTTCTTCTCTTCTCACGGTAATTTCGAAATATCGAGCAGAGTTTGCCTGAAGGGCAAGTTTGGACAAAGTTGAGAAATACTCGAAGCGAGAGCGGGGAACAACGATCGCCGGCTCGATACTCTTTCGAAACGTTCAAATGAAAAAGCATCGAAGCTCGCGAACATCTATATATTCCCGGACCAATCCAACGCCCTGCGCTGCCTACGTCGCACGCATTCTTTTCGTTCGCCAGCGGACAGAGGTCAAGACGACGACGGCCGAATGGGAAGAATGCGTGACTCCTCTTCCGTCGTCGCGGACACGACGTGTGCGAGGTCAGTGACCATCGTGCGCGCACTCTCGGTGGGCGCAACTTCTTGCAAGCGGATGAGGAAAGAGAGAGAGAGAGAGAGAGAGAGAGAGAGAGAGAGAGAGAGAGAGAGAGAGAGAGAGAGAACGCGCGCCTCCTCCGAGAAGAGAACCAACGGGAACAGCAGACACACGACTGCAGGGACAAGACTCGAGCGAGCGAGAGAGAAAGAGAGAGGGAGGGGAAGAGAAGTTTTGCAGTGCAAAATACCTACGACGATATTTAATAGTCGGCTGATACCGAATTTAGAGGCAGAAGCAAGGTAAAATACCGCTGTCTTCTCCACTGGCGAAAGTGTAGGTCCGTATAAATTCCGACCGGTGGAGACGAGAGAGGCGGCCAAGGAAACTGAAACTTCGACCCTTTGATTTTGTGGTGCCTCTTAATTGAGATCCGAGCGTAACGAGCCACTGCTCAGACCAAACTCCGCGGCCTGACTTATTTTCGGCCCTGTACGCGTATATTTTCGCGTGGCTATTGCGTTGGTTCTCCCCGAGCCTTTCCTCGACGCCGAGCCATCGAGGTTGAAAGAAGGAATCTCGAGTAGTTTATTCCGGGAAGAAATTGTTGAAAGAATCGAGATCGAGATCGAGATCGAGAGAGACAGAGAGAGAGAGAGAGAGAGAAAGAGAGGAGAGAGTGCTTGTGTAGAAAACGAGCATTCTTAAAGAACGTTACGCAAGGAATTATCTGAGAAAATGAGATCGACGTCGCCGAGACGTGTTCGTGATAAGTGTGACGAGATCGACGGCAAGGAAAGCCAGAGGGCTTTATCGCAACGGTAGATAACCTAAGAGAAGAAATTGCCAAAACCGTGCTTTCTCTCTTCTTCCACTATCGTTGTACAAACGTCGATAAAACGCGATCGAGCGAGATGATTTGGTTCAGTGGCATTGACACGGATCATATGTAAGGAGTGTCTTATCAGTCGCTATAATAATTACAATAATAAGATAACGATTGCAACGAGAATGTAAATAAGTTAATACTCCGCGCGACGTCTCGATCGCTCTGTGTTTCGCGATATTACATAATCTGATTAAAAAAAAAAAAAAGCTGGAAATCGAAGCGACAGTAGAGTTCATCCGGCGGAAGCAATGGAATTTAAACACGGTTTTTCGATGAATACCAGAAGAAGCGAGGTTCATCGAGTGTCCCGAAAACGTAACGGTGTCTCCACTTGTCGACAACTGAAAGAAGGCGACAACGTAGTCCGCGTTCGACGCCACGAAATGACGTACATACGTACATACGTATATCTCGCGTAGCTTTCCGTTGTAATAACAAAGATCTTGCTCCGGGGGAAAGCACACGTAGCGAGACTAAATGAAGAAAGAGAGAGAGAGAGGGAGAGAGAGAAACGATTCGTCGGAATCTCCGAGGAGAGATCGAAGAGAAAAAGAGAACGAACGAGGCGAGAAAGAAGTACAAAGAATAATAAAAGGAGACGTGACGAAACAAAAAGAAAAATAACGAAAGGAGGCGCGAGTGATCGCGTGACACGAAAAGTTTTCGTGCGCGTGGAACTACCACGTCCGTGAGTAGTTGATGCCTGTTCACTTTCTCCGATAGTACTAGAGACAGCCCACCTCCTCCCCCCTTCCCGCATCTTCCTGTTCCTCCCCACCAGACCATATATATCCGCGGGTCTAGGCTAGCTCAGTAGGTCTAGGTCTAGGCTGGCTGCAACGTCGCGTGTGCGTACAGTATGCACCGACGATGCAGCTGCGTGCATTCGCGCCGGCGAGTGCCACGATCGAAAGCCGACACAGCCGAAGAGAGAAGAGGCACCGTCGTCGTCGTCGTCGTCGTCGTCGTCGTCGTCGTCGTCGTCATCGTCGTCGTCGTCGTCGACGACGTACGTACATTCGCCGTGTTCGCTCGCTCGCTCGCTCGCTCTCGGTATTCGTGTTTGCTCTCGCGCTCTCGTCCCTTGGAACATCGCGCGCATTATATTTAGACGCGGACGTGTGTGCGTGATTTCGCGTCCGAGAGACCCGCCTCGGTTAGATCGGCGTCCGTCGTCGTCTCTTTTTCGCCCGTCCCGCCCCACCTCGTCCAGCTATCGCTTTCTCGCTGCTCTCTGCTACACCCGTGTCTCTTTCTGTTGCGAGTTTCGTTCCCCTTTCTCTGTATGTCGCCCTTCTCCTCTCTCTCTCTTTCTCTCTCTCTCGGTCTCGCTTTTGTTTCTCCGTTGACTGGACGACGACGAGACGAGACGAGACGAGACGAGACGAGAAAGAGAGCCGGCCCCCACGGAGCGGAGTGGAGCGGAGCGGAGCGCCGGAAATGAATCATTTGAAATTGTCAATTTTCGAGCGTGGTTCATGCACGGTACGCGTGAGGAGCGTACACGTGCCTACGCGTCGTTGTGTGTACTCTACGTTGAAATCGAGAGAGAAAGAGAGAAAAGGGGGGAGACGAAAAATAGAGCGAAATAACGGATGAAGAGAGGAGAGAGAGAGAGAGAGAGAGAGAGAGAAAGAGAGAGAGAGAGGAGGCGTTAACGATCGGAATGCGGCGAGATCACAGAGAGATGCGTATTACCGAGGCGAGGAAGTGCTTCAACACCCGCAGAAAAGATTGTCAAAGGATTGCGTCATACGGATGCTGATCTGTCGGTATGAGAACCGACTTTTTCATCGCCCGCAATTCGTGCCGCGTTGCGTAATCCCTTCTTCTCTTTTTTTCCTTTGACTAATCTCCCTTGCCGTTGCTCTCACCGCGATAATGGTGCTTCTCTCCACCGAACGAGTTCGATAAACAGAAAAATCAGCGTGAAACGTGGCGATCGGAGCGAAAGATTCAACACCGTGCTTCGTTTCTTTTTTTTTTTTTTTTTTTTTTTTTTTGTTCTTTTCGTTTGTTTCGGTTTCGAGCGTATCGAACACGCGCTTCGCGATCGACAGCGTTTGTACATACACTGTACTGCGTGTATCGTGCCGCGGTGGTTTCTCGCGTTCGTTCGTTCGAAACGAAAACCGAACGTGTCACGAGTCACCGTTCGGTTTTTCAGAGATCGAGCTCGTTGCGAAAATATTGCAACGAATATGTCGCTGAGCAAATATAATGGCGACGCGTTACGTAAAAGTTAATCTGCGTTTTCCTGCGCCGGGTATGCACGCGAATATGACAACGTGCCCACATATATGGGACGAACATGAGGCTTGTTCCAGAGAACGGTGTCGAAGTCCCGCGCTCGAGATAACGAGAATCGAAGAAGGAAAATAAGACACCGCTGCTGTACGCCCATGGTCGAGTGCACGCGAGGCGAATCGTCGTCGTCGTCGGAGAGAGAGAGAGAGAAAGAGAGAGAGAGAGAGAGAGAGCAAAGGAAAGGGGAAAGGTCGAGTAGAAAAGCCACGCGGAAGAAAACGCGTCGTGTATGAACGTGGAGATTTTAAATTGTGCGTATGCAAATATACCTCGAATTCGCGAAAGACTTTTAAATCGTTGCTAGGTGTGAGAACGATTCGTCGAACACGGAGAATGGAGAGAGAGAGAGAGAGAAGAAACTTACCGGATGCGATCATAGAAACCTCGACGAAATTTGGAGGGAAATGCTACGATTTCTTCCAGGCGAGGCATGACACTAAGAAACAGCCGGAGAAACGTGGAAGTCGTACGACGACTTTTCATTGCGTGTAAGATTGATAGACTAACAATAAGTGCGAACGAAGAAGAGACATTGTCGCACGTAGGAGATCGTACGCCATGAGGAGAACGCACGACCAAATACATAACTCGAAACGCCACGAAAGAAAGAAAGAAAGGAAAAAAGGAAGAAGCGGCTATAGGGAACCAAGAAGCGAGAAGAAGCACGGAGGAGCGTAGTGACGTCGTCTGTGACGAGTGCAACGAGGAGGACGCTAGCCGCGATGCATTCGTGGAAGAATGGAGTGCGAGGAGGACGGCGCGATTACAGGAACACGCGGGGAGACGGAAGAGCGGTCGAGAGAAGAGGGGTGTAGCGACGTCGAGAAAGGACGACGCGATGGTAGAGTGCGGAGAGTATCGGAGAGGGTCAATGGAGGGAAAGAAAGAGAGGTGCAGAAAGGCAGAGGGAGGCCGTACGAGTGGAGGGAAGGAGAGAGAGAAAGAGAGAGAGAAAGGAAAGACAGACGGGGTGAATTGCCGGCGACAAGGTCACCGTCTATACCTCGCTAAAACCGCCGATACGTGCCTTCGGCGTTATACTCGCGTGGTACTCTAGCTGCAGTTCTTTTCCCCCTTCCCGCGTGCCCCGCCAGCCTATCCCACCCTGCGTCCCTTCGCAGTGCGTCTCTCTCTCTCCCTCTCTCTCTCTCTCTTCCACACTCCCGATTTCCCTTCTTCCTCTTTCCTCGATGCAGTCTCGCGTGTGCATGTGCATCGCCGGCTCGGTGCATGTGTACGCGGCCGCGCGCATGTGAGGGCGTGCGTGAGCTAGTATAATAGGAATAAGGAAAGTGATCCTCATGACGGACTGTGCCGGGACTTTGCCTCGCCGTGGTGTCGTACCAAAAAAAACGACACCGTTGCAAGTTCGATTGCGGGTGAAATACCTGCACGCAGCGATGAAAATATTTTCGCTGGCAATTAGCGTTAACGAGTCGAGAACGTTTCGTGGAAACGATCGGGGGAATCGACCGACTCTGTTTCACGGTGATAACGAGTCGACACGGGACTGTCGCTACCGAATTTTGGCCGAATTCTTATTGTCTTTCATCGGTGACGAGGGAAATGCAATCGGCATGGAATTAGGATGATTTGGAATTCAGTCCGATATCCGCATGGAGAGAACAAGAAGCAACGCGTTCAACCGTTCAACCGGGAATTCCGTAAATCGCACGAGAAGTCGGCGAGACGTAAGTACGGCGAAAGGTTAAGAGACGAGCAAATCGGACGTGGTCTTTGAACCGGTAGTGGAAGAAAAAAGGGTAGAGTACACGAAGCCTTGAAGAGGAGGTATCGTTTATTCGCCGCTCACAAAGTCCCCTTCCTCCCCCACCCCTCTCTTCTTCTTCCTCGGTTGTCTCATCCTTTGCTCCGATTAATTTTATCGTGGCAACATCATCGGCGCATCGCAAATATTTTCACCGTGGATTTGCCAGTCGAGAGAGAGAGAGAGAGAGAGAGAGAGAGAATGAGCCACGGGGGAATAGTTCCCCTTTGGTTAATCGATTCGGCTCACCGTCTCGCCGATAAGCCGGATCAGCCCCGGCGATGACTTTTACACGCGGCCAGAAAAAGCGAGAGAAGACGAAGAAAAAGAGAGAGAAGTCTGTCCGGTTGAGAACCGTCTGGTGCAACAGCGCTATGCATTTTTGCCGGCGGCGGTGGCGGCGGCGGCGGCGGCGGCGTTCCACACACACACACACGCAACATCGAGTGTGCATGTTTCCACTGTGTATACGTGTGTATACGTGTGTGTTGTTGAACGCGCGCAACATACATCGCAAGCACTTACACGATCGCGGCGGACACCGACAAGTGCACACACAGAGGGACTCGCTCTGATAATATGTACACTGCAAATATACAATACTACAATACATACGTCGGTAGGGGCAGAGACCCAGGAAGGACGCTTACTGCGAGGCTTGGCTGGCTGGCTGGCCGGCTGCCTGTTCGGCCGGCTGCCAGCCTCTCTGCCTCTGCCTCTGTCTATCTGTGAAACTCGTGTCTCGCTTCCTTCTCTCTCTCTCTCTCTCTCTCTCTCTCTGTTCTTATATCCTTTATCCCTCCTCGTTTTCCCCTTTCTAGCCTGCACGTTATGTACTTTTATTTTTTCTTCCCTGCCGATTCTTTTCGTCTTCTTCCTTGCTCACCGGCAGGGGGGCACCGGGCCGAAAATCGACGCGCAAAATATCGTGCCACTTCCGGACGTGGCCATTTACGAATTCACCGGGGGAATGGCGCGCGCGCGTTCTCTCTCTCTCCTCCTTTCGTCTTTTTTTCTTTGATTCTTTGGTTCAGAGGCGGGAATCGTCGAGCGTTTACCGCAGTGACACGCTCCAAGTTTTCGGACATGTATCCTGGTAATCGCGAGACAGCTTTTCTCGTCTGGCGTCAGGTTGAAAGTGAAACGTGAAATAAACACTCAGCAAATAAGCAAAAGAAAAAACTGCACGACTTGTACCCCAGTATGATTCGTCTCACTGAAAGGCCCAGAAGCAACTGTTCTGACTAGGAAATAGACGATATTTTTGCCATAAAATTTTATTGATACGCAAACATTTGAATCGATACAAAACCTCCTACTCGAGGTCTACCCCACGCCCCCTCGTGAATCACGTGACCCAAATCAACCAATCGCTAATTTTCGTTGCATTAGCGTTGCACTTGAAGAGACCCGATTTTCTGGGTTATCCCCGCTAAATTCACTTTCAGTGATAAAAGATAACAATGCCCAAGTTAACGTGCTTTTCGAAAAGCAAAAATTTTCGATCAAATAACTTCACGTCACAACCTTTTCACCGCGATATCGCAACGAATGCCGAAGTTCAATCGGGCCTATTAATATTCGACGCGACACTCTGTTCTGAGCAACTGTGCACTCTTTATTGAGCCGAAGAATTTGTAGCGGAGCTACAATACTAAAAGTACGATAATAATGATTTCACTGACGAACGCGTGCTTTTTATGAGAAGAAGGGAGAGAAAAGAAGAAGAAAAGAAAAGAACACGCGACGTGCACAACTCGCTCGTGTAATACTGTACGCGGTGTCGATTACTCCTTTGAAAATCGTGTCAAATTCACGCGCGTAACGTTGTTTCCTGCTTCTACGGCAGTTTTTCTAAACCCCGTGGTGTCTTGGCCTACTATAAAATCCGACACCGTTTACACTTCCGGAGCGCTGGGAAGACATTAATCAGCAGCCAATAGCGGCGTAACCGTCACGTGCGACCGGTGTGAATGCACTTCACGTTTTAACACTTTCGTTTTCTGTGTCGTTCTTCCTTCTCCTCTGTTATATCGTCGCTCGGAGAGCTTGCTTTGTTTTGCGAAGCAATTAACAGGCGTCTTGGTTTCGATAAACCTGAAGCTTCACTGAGAGGAATTTTCGAAAGGAATCTCTCGCGATATTCTGTCTTAAATATAAACGCAGTGTTATCTTTCGCGAAAGAGAGAAGCATTGAATTTTGTAGGTGGAGTACCACATCGACGGAAATGGCGATTCCCCGCTACTAGGCCAGGAAGTAGACCGGCGCACCCCTTCCTAGTCAGTCGACCTAGACCTACACCTAGACCCAGCCTAGCTTCAGCCGCGGCGCTTGTTTCGCTCCTTTTGTTTTTGCTCGCCGCCTTTGTTGCACCTGCTGCTCGCTGTGTCTTGGACAATGGTGTCCAACGCTGTGTTCCTGGCGAGAAACGAGGTGAACGGGGCTAGTTAAGGAAACGCTACGACGTACTTTCGCGGTCGAGTTTCGGCGGGGCGAACTGCCGGCTTGCAACTCGCGATAGTTAATTCGAGCCTGGAATTTCTGTCTGGTAACGTCTATTTTATCCGACGAGCACGAGCTGAGCATAGACGCTCTCTGTCTTTCTGTGTGTGCTCTGTTGTCGGGCGCACTTTCGTGCAACGATACAACTGACCATCTCGTACAAATGTATCCAACGTATCACTAACGCGCTAGAGGAGTCACGCGTGCAGCGTGAGGAAAAGTGTGAAATATGCTCTCTCGCACACCTGTAAGATACGCGATCGAGATTGTTGGAAAAGAAATCGCAATGCGACACGGTCGTCCTCCGGCGAGTAATCGCGATCGGAGAGAGGCCACGAAGCGAGAAGGAGGAGGAGGAGGAGGATCGACCTGCACGAGGAAACCAAGTACCGTACGGACGACAGCGTACGTATATAACCATACGCCCCGCCTAGCCGACCTAGACCTAGACCCAGTCTATGTTCAGAATCCACTCTGCATCATGTTTCGTTTCTTTATTTTTACCCGCTGCTGTTCGCTGCTACGCGAGGCGTTACGCAACGACACGTACGACCCTTTCAACACGGCTATCGTCGTCTGAGAAACGTCTTTTTTTCTCTGCAGTTTTTCTTTCTATCATAAACACACACACACACATACACACACGTATCCATTCTCTTTCATCTTTGTTTTTCTTAATTAATCCAAGCCGCATTTTTCTTTTAATCTTCCATGGCAATTTATAGCAACTGAAATATCGTAACGTCGACCGATATTCGAGAAAAGAACGATCAACAGATCAGTCACGATCGTACCTAACCAGATTCCAACCTCGAAGATCGGTTGAGCGGCCGCGAAGTGCCAGATTGGTTTTTAGCGGCTGATAACAAACAGCTGTGCAAGTGACTTCGTTTCTATCGGCTACGTGCGCAAACCGTTCGAATCTTAATCTCGAGGCAACGACCAGCTTCTCATTGAGACGGATTCAACCGCAAATCGCTCTCCGTCATATTGCGACAACATTGCTCATCCACTGAAAACACCTGTCGATTTCTACCTCGCGACTATTTCTTCCAGTCGGTCAACAGAGTTCGTTCGATTAAATGTTACGAACAGTTTTTATTATATAACGAGAAATCGTTGCGCGATAAGATTCGTCCGTCGTTAAATGTTTTTCTCGAGCGACGTGGCCGGTTGTTATTCGACATCGGCGTTCTATTTTTTCTTCGATTTCACCGATACCACCTCCGCCGTCGGTCCACCTTCCCCACTTCTCTCTTTTTTTTTTTCGCGACTCCCACGTACGGGGATTACGTCGGCGGGGCTCGCGTCTGGCGATCTTTTAAAAATATCCGGACGAGTACTTGATCTAGGGCAACCAGGACATCCTCGAACCGCCGCGAGGTTGTTCCGCAAACCGCCGAATATAAAACGCGCCCGCCGACGCATATTCCCCGTGTTTTTTCGGCCGGCCCGGTAGCCAAAAATTTCGCGCTACGGTGAAAAATTCGGCGCCCGAGTCATGTGACAGCCCGTTCCGGGAACGGCCGTGCGTTACACCTCCCGCTCGAACCAGAAATAAGTTTGAGATCACACGTAGTCGTTTACGAAATCGTTGGTCGAACGAAGGATGAATCGAAGGTGCTCGAAATACGTATATCGAAAAGAACGAAACTCGACGGCGAGCACCAACCATTTCAACTCTTTGCACTCGACTATCCCTTCTGCGGGGACGTCGAATTTAACCTCTTGCACTTGGAATGGCGTGTCACGCACGTCGAAAATATTTGGCCCAAAATTGCAATATTTTCTCAGTTTCAAGTTTTATATTGAAATATAACCAAAAGGCAAAACAAATAATAAATTTATTACTTTTTAGTAATTTCTATCCAGAGATATACCGATGAATTCAAAAAGAAGACGAATTGTTGTGTACAGTTTGGTCACTCGTTATGGTCCGTGAACCAGTTACCAGCGCAAGAGGTTAAGTTTAGCTAACAGCTCGGACTTTCTCTTTTTATAATTTCCTGATAACTGTAATGGACGTATACACTTGGTGTTGTATGATGCGATGTATAACAATGTAACATCTGAACAGACGCCTAGAGTGAAATCTATAACAATGACGTAAGAAGAACGAAAGAATTTTAGAAGAAGAAATTTCTGAACACAGTCCTGATAAATCGATAATTCACATAATTCGGAATAATTCGCATATTGATCAGACTTCTTATTGCTTTTTACAAACGTTTAAAAAACTTGGAGGATATTATTTTCCCAGAGATTGAAACTATATATCATTAACTCTTGTATATTATTGTTTTAGCAAACTTGCAATGCACGTTGATGATTGCTTTAAATTTGAACGATGATCACACGTTAGGAAGATATAATCGAACAAAATTTCGTGCAAAATAATATTTGAATGATTATTTCCAACGCTATATCATTTTTATTTGAAGTGATGAAGCTTCGTAAATAAATTGCTGGTAGATGATACAAAAAAAAGTTTGTCGAGGGCAAAGGGTTAAAATCGAGCGATCGTATTAAGACGATGACCGACTTGGTGTTAGTCAATATCCGCGAATACTAAATCTTGACATCCAGAATTGTCGACGAGGTCAAGTTGCGAATTCAGAGTATCGTTGGACAATTTTGGTTCACTTGATAATGTATGTAATTCACACAGTCATCATTGAGAATGAAGACCGAAAATTCGTAGAACCATCGTTGATGGACACGCAAAAGCGAAATGATCGTTTGCTTCTTGCCCTGGTCGATTGAACTGCATCTGAACGAGAAATGTAACCGGTCGACACGGTCGGAACAAGCGTTAAAAATATTTTCAACGCGATAAAGCGGCGCAAAGAGCGATATGAAAATCCAGTTTGCAGTTTCCTTTCTCTCTTCTTTTTTTTTTTTTTTTTTTTTTTTGAAATACCAGGTTCGACATTTTAATCGAGTCACGATTAAAAGTAGCGAAAAAGCTCGAGCCAGTGAATCAATTTCCCACCGGTTTGATGGAAAAGCGAATTGAATATATTACAAAATGCGACGAGCCGACGATTTTCGAAGGCAGATGGGAACTTTGTTGGCACGAACGAGTCGTCAGCCGGCTCAAGCGAGAAGGGTTAATCGGGATTTGATCGCCGGAGCCTTGTAACGCTTTACGACGATTCGTCCTCAACGTTAAAATGTGTGCCACGTCGTGTGCCAGCGCGCGACGCGCGAAACTTTCGTTCTCGACGTGCCTGAAGGGTCTTTCACACGTTCGACGAGCCTCTGACTGTTCGGATGGTAGATCGATGATGATCCATTCGAAAATAACCCCGCTGATGACTATTCTTTGCCGCGTTTCTATTCCGGTCGGTCGGTGGCGCCTACTACTCATCGAATTAGGCTCGCGAGCACAAATTTTAACTATACGTGCATATACTGTGTCATAAATGCAGTTATCAGTTGAGTTATCGGTTATCGGTTATCGCGCATATTATATCATAGTTGTTCAAATTATTATTAAATGCAGATGATCGGATACAGATAGCAATTATTTAACAGTACTAAAATATTACATTACGTTGTATCATGACAATACTATAATATACTATAATACTGTAATATTAGGTTGGTCAAAAAGTAACTGCGTTTTTTTGGCGAATTTTTCATAACGAATAAAAACTTTATTAATATATCGTTCGATTACCTTTTGTCATTTTTCAGACAATTTTATGATTCCGCGTTCAAAAAAGTTCTCATCTTTTTCGACGGAAAAAAAGAGTTCCAAGAACGATATCCTAATAAGTAGTAAAATTTAGCAAATCAATTTAGATTTTAAGGTTTCTTCGATAATTTTTGTAAGTATGCACAGCGTTTTCTTCCTTTTTTGGAAGTAGAAACGTTCCTTCTTCGACTTTCCATTTATAAAGAAACTGTTAACGAGATCGAGCATTTTCTTTTTCCAAAACAAGCTCGAACATTCAGCTATCAGATTACAGAATGAGTTTGCAGTTTAAAATGAAGTTAGTTACATTTTAAGATGTGGATAAATATATCGCAAGATTTAACTAAGAAATTATAACAATAACTATTTATTTTAATTAACGTATAACAAGATCTTATGACGACCGTTTGCTTTGGCTGATTATTATATTTTTTATTTTATTTTCTTCTTTCTTCGTTTTAAGTCAACGCCGCCGCTGTTAAACTCGTTTTAAAAATACGCGCGCCGCCACAAAGGTTTGCGCGTATGTTCATCTGTTAGAAAAAAAACGCAATTACTTTTTGATTAACGCAGTAGTGCTATATCACATTGAGAAATATCCTTGTATTTTTTTGGCAATTCACCTGAATCGAATGCTACTGAAAATATTTGAAGCATATTTGAAATTAGCCGTATTGACTACGATTCGAAAAAAAAAAAAAAATTGAGAACAAATACGTGTACACATATGCACATGAATTACAGTTACAACTGATGGATAGAGAAAGGAAACATGCTTTTGTAATTAACTTTGTAATCAACGTTGGCTGTTAGAATTCTCTCATGTATCGAGAGCTTCGTGCGGTCCTCCTAATTTGGAGAGCAGCTGTACATTCCTTTCATATCGTTTGTTCCCGTCAGCTCGTCTCTCGTTAGAATTCCCCTTTCTTTCTTCACTTTCACTTGTTGCGCGAGTTCTCAGACTTCTCAGCGAGGAAGAAGCTGAAGGGGCGCAATCAATCGTGGAACGACGCGTTTGTTTCTTTTGAAACGCGGAAAGCCAAGTCGACAGATTTTACGTTTTACTGCGGCTCACGAGCCCCTAGGCTATTTCCGATGCTTATCTAGTACGTTGTTCTAGATAGAAGTGGCCCGATGTCCAATCTGCTTTGGCAGAATCACGGAAAAACCGCGGGCCACTTGGCAACGTGCGAAAGTTCGCATACGCATCGGCCCGAATCCGGATTTCAGAATGCCGCCTGTTTGAGGAAAACGGATCAGGTGAAAGAGAGTTTCCGTTCGCGAGGAGATATTGCGCTCGACTCACCCTGCTTTCTGTATACGCGTAGAAACTATTTTATTCCAACAGTGTAATAAAATCTTGTCGCTGGTTCTTAAACATTGAAGTAGAATTGCGTTACGAACGATATTATCGTTTTCCAAAAACGATAGAAAGTCGATTATCCGGATCGTAGATGCATTCTAAAAATTTAATTTTTTTTAATGTAGCAATCTATATAAGGCTTTTCATACGTCTAAATGTAAATGATTACTCGCAGAGATAGAATAATTCTAATCGTATTTTTCTTTTTTTTAATAAATATCGAAGCTTAGAACTACCTTATTTTTTCAGTACCCTATATTCGATTAACCTTTTGCGGAATGACGTGCCACGCACGTCGAGAATTTTTGTCTCAAAATTGCAATATTTTCTCAGTTTTAAGTATATTTAAGTACAGGCAAAATAAATTTATTACTTCTCAATATTTTCTATCCAGTGATATCATATCGACGAGCTCAAAAAGGAAGCGAGAAATTATTGTACACGGTTTGGCCGCTCGTTATGGTCCGCAATTAGTTGCCAACGCAAGTAGTTAAAAGGTAAGTTGATACCAGACATGGAAAAGCAATTGAGACCACAGATACCAACATCACTGATTTTGTTTATATCTACAAGTAATTGTACGTTAAATTATTCAGGTTAATCGATTCCATTGTCCAGTCATTCTTTTCCAACGTGAAAACACGTATTTGCCGGCACACACAGTTACACGATGGCCAACACATTCAAAGTTCCAAAAGCAACAAAAAGCTCAGACCTGCGACGTGAGATTCAGTCTCTCCATCTACGAATTATCATACGATCTATCCGTTATCGAACGTGATCCGGCCGTGTTTGCGTAGCGTAACGCAATATCCCGTAAATCGATCGGACCCAGCCAGCAACGGAGAGCCAGTGTGGCGCGGTCCTGCGATCAAAGGGCCCTTTTAAGAGCAGGTTGAATTTTCCCTCGGCTTTCGTTCGTGTCCACCGTGGTCGGCCACCGCAATGGGAACACGGCCGCCACTGGTGGGGCGCCCCGCAAAGTTACCAAATCGCTATGGCGTAACATTTTGCTTATTCACGTTCGATTATACAATCCGGCACACTTTTACTCGGCAGAGCCGGCCCTCTGTCTCTTTTTCTCTCGCTCTCGGCTGCCTCTCGAGAGGGTCTACCCGTGTCACCACGCGCAAATTTCTTTTCTTTTCTTTTTATCCGTACGATTGATCTTTTTCGATGCGATCGAACAGATGTTCGTTCGTAATTAAAGAATTACGGTACTGACGCACGAATCTCGCCCGGTGATATTTCGTTCGAAGCACAGATTTTCTTTTTGATTTGCACGAATCGGTCAGGTGCTGGTCCCAATTGAGCAGTCTGCAACGATTGGTTGTTTCGAATTTCACTTTTGTATTAAAACTTCGATCTGCGATAAATATTGACGCATCGTTGTATTTGTCGTAGCATTTTAGTCCCGATACTACCAAAGTGGTCAAAATGACTAATTTATAATTTTCGTTAGATAGACAGCATATTTTTAATTAAATAAATTAAATGTAAATACGTAAATTTATTTATTTATTTTATTTACAAATAAAATTATAAAATTTCTCTATTTTTTTTTTTTCTTGACTCTATTATCTCCGATGGAAATTTTATACTTTAATCGTAGATAATTCTAACGTCATTGAAAAGTAGTTCCGTACGATCGTAAAAATTTGCCAGCGTGGAAATGAAACGTGCCTCATTGGAAACGAAGTGTATGCCTTTTGTAGCCACTGTACATTTGAATTTACCACGTCGGTGAAAATTAACAGGCGTAAGTATGTTTCTGTCTTGGCAAAATGCTTTAAGAGCCAAAAAAGCATTTGCGAAAACAAAAACCCCGAACACTAAAGACTCATTCTGTTTTCATTTTCCGTCTGAAAGAAATGGAAATTGAAATTTCCTTCTTTCTGCGAGTGGTTCGACGAGAGCTATGTTTCAATTTGATCAGGCTGTTACACCGTGAACCAGGAAAACGTAGAAGAGTTTCCAATCGCGCGTTAGCAGGAAGGAAACGGGGTTAAACGCGCTGCCACGCTTCGGGAACACTTTCAATCAGGGAAAGTTCGCCACGGACGTTTCCAGCATAGTCATTTAATCAATGTCGAAGAGGAACTATATTCTAATATTGCTAATAACGCTAAACTTTATCTTTATCTATCAACTGAAAGAAAACTGAAAGAACTAAAAGAAATTAAGAAATTGGGAGTTTGTTGTAAACCACGAAAATTTCGAGCAAGAATGAATTTCGAGAATCGTTTAACTTTCTCACTCGAAGAAAAAACATAAATCTATCACTAGGAGGAAATTAGAGACATTTTCCATCCTGACTAGCAACAAGCAATTGTTTTGGTGCGTGGACTGGTTAAAACATACCAACGACGTTTTTAAGTTTCTCGATCGACAATTCTTGCAAATCTGGAATAACGAAATGAGAATAATCAATCTTGCACGAAGAAATGAAACGCGCGCTACGAAAGTTTAACTCGAATCGAGCCACGGTGGTCTCAGTGTTATAAAAGTATATAAAAATCGGTGAAATTTCCTGGCCGGTGGCTCGTGTAATTGATAATCGCGGCGCTGGTATAATTGATAACCGAGTCGGTTGGAAGCGAAATTTCAGCCGGTGGAGCGGTTCGACGAGCTTTCCATTCGGTGGCTCGTTTCGAGTTAAGGCGCAACCTTGGCGGCGATCCAATTCGAGCACGGCTGTTTGAAATCACGACAGAGCCAGGTGTGTATCCCGTTCGAAATCAGCTGTCGTTTTGTCGAACGCGAATCGGCAAGACGAAAAGGGAGGGTCGTTTCGCGATTGCGCGACTCGCGTCTGCTGATTCTCCGAACCTGCCGCTGGTCCACTTAATCGGTTGCGCGCCACGAGATCGGCTCGAAATTCGAAAATCTCTCAGGAACCGCAATCACTGTCGCAATCGCGTAACGACCCAACGATTTGTAACGTAATGACACCGCCGAAATACGCTGCAATTTCTTTTGCGATTTATCCTCTTTGTTGCAATATAATTCGCAGACTATAAATGGAACTGTAACGATGTATCCGAATGTGTAATTAATTGCGCACTTAACCGTATTTCTTGATAAGGAGATTTTTCTGTTTTTAGTAATAGCAGAAACAAGATCGTTTTGAATAATTTGGACGTTACATTGTTTAATTGTTAAATCGATTTCAATCATTAAACTGTCGACGCTTAGGAAAATGTATTTGCGATTATTTAAATTTAAACGTGCAAAAATACACAAAATGTTCAAAAGCATAAAAAAATTCACTTAAAATTTCTAGAACCGTCTCAATGAAAACATAAATCAGAGAGTTACAATTCGCCAATTATATATTTCAGCTAAAGTTAAGTTAATTAATTGTATTATATTATAATATCATATTAATTTCTACAATATATATTCTATACTATATACTCTATACTCTACAGTAGAATATATCAGGGTATATTATATTATTATACTATTACTGTATCATATTATTATTAATATAGAGTATATTATATTCTATATAATATAGTATAATATCATATTAATCGTACACTCAATACATTCTAATCACAATTCGCCAATTACATACTCTGACGCTAAAACTATGTTAGTTAATTATATACTATGAGACACGTATGCGCGCACTTTCTCGTTCTTCCTCTATTAATTTCAGTTTTTATATTTCGTTGTTACCACCTGATAAAGCGACGATTTTCTCTACGTTCCCTCGAAAGGGAAATCGTGGACGGTTAAATCCGGGACGCGGTTGAGAAAATCGCGTGAAACGGAGCGAGAGGGAAAAGGAAACGTCGGAAGAGATCGAGTTGATCCTATCGACGCGCGCGGCGACGGCCAGGAAGCGAATCTGGGCCGTTGAATCAGGGAAAAGCAAGTGGGTCAAGAGAACGAATGGCTCGGCTGATGTCGGGCGTCGTTGCGACTTCTGTCGACGATGGATGACGAGGCTCAAACACAGGTACGACGAGGTACGAGCACGAGCGTGTGACAAGACCAGGCGAATCTCGCCTATGCATACACCCCCCACCTCGCTCCCTCCCTCCCTCTCTCTCTCTCTCTCTCTCTCTCTCTCTCTCTCTCTCTGTCTAATGGAACCTTCAGTTGTGCCGAAGCTGCTATTGCTGTTACTGCTGCGGCAGCAACAGGAAACTCGCTACTCCTTTCACTTTGCATCTACAACCTGCCACGAGGAAGTCGCGGGTCTTTTTCTATCTCTCGGTTTGGCCCAGCTAGACGAGAGCTAGGCACGCTTCCTGCCTTAGGCACGCGTTCACCATCGCTGGGCGCGATGTGGTTACGTGGAAATCGAGCACGAGCTTGGCTTGACCGATATTTCTAGCGCCGGCTGTTTTTAATCGGATCGTTCGTCGCGGAGAAATTCGCAGAAAATCGCGAATCACCAGCATAAACCACACGAGAAGATCGGAACCTTCGTTTGAGATTCTTCGCTACACTTTCCGGTAAGCTGCGCGGCGATTTTCGGGGGAAAACCGGCGATTTCGTATGAAACCGAGGGCACCGAGGGCTTATAGGGTCGTAAGAAGAACGACGGCAGGCTCTCAAGCGCGGATCAGGGGTATTTATCAGGATTCGTAATGCGGTCGAATCGGCAAAAGCCGCTTTGGTTGTTCGGTTAAAGTGTTACGAGCTATTTTCACGGAACTGCCGGAAATATCAGCCGGCGGTTTACGTTTAGAACGCTTTGCATAAACGTGCATGTTGCTCCAACAGCGATCCATTTCCGCGTCTACGCTGTGCGTTTTTATTGTTGTTGTTGGACGTCGTCTCCAGGGAACTAGCCTGATATTTTATCACTGAAAGTGATTTTAGCGGGGGTAACCCAGAAAATCGGGCCTCTTCAGGTGCAACGCTAATGCAACGAAAATTAGCGATTGGTTGATTTGGGTCACGTGATTCGCGAGGGGGCGTGGCGTAGACCTCGAGTAGGAGTGGCGTTGTCTGGTACTCAGCGATCGCGCCTGTAATTTGTTTTGTGCCGATTCAAATGTTTGCGTATCAATAAAATTTTATGGCAAAAATGTCAGAACAGTTGCTTCTGGGCCTTTCAGTGAGACGAATCGTACTGGGGTAAAAGTAATTTTTTTAGAGAAAATTTGCAGAATTACAGCGACAGGTACGTTTTCGGAGATTAGATCGATTTTTCGCAAAATATAGAATAAGGTTTTATATATATACGTATATATATCGGATTTGGAGACAACTGTAGTATAGAATTCAATTCTCACTTCCTCTGTTCGGCGGCTTGTCGGTTACTTATCAAGCGCAATTACCTAAGAGTCCGAAACACTTTCTTCCCTTGTCATGATTAATCGAGCGAAATAAACCCGAGTGGTCGTTGCGTCACGACTGTCGAATCCTTCTCTTTCACCACGAGATATTGAAATTACTAACTCATCGATCGGCTCCGATCGAATTCGTCGAACTTGTACCGTCGGACGGTGGAAACGGGGTCAACGAAACGTCTAACTTTCATTCACACGCTTTAGTTTAAAAAAAAAAGGCACAAACAAAAAAACGAAAGGTGCAATCGTAATTTCTGGATGGAACTTTACACGATTATTATAACCAAAGTAACATGGCACACCGACGCGATGTTTCCGTGGAATTTCGATCGAAATTCATAAATTTCTATTTGCCCGAAAATGTTGCAACTGCGACGTACCAGCATGACCGTAATAATACTCGCAATTCCGAAACAGAGACACTTTGCCAATGTTGTGCACGTAATCTCTGTGCGTCAGTAAACGACGAAGAAAAAAAAATGTACAAAAGAGAAGGAAAGAAAAATTAAAAAAAAAAAAAAAAGAAAAAAGGAGGAGAGCAGGAAAAAGATAACTTTTGATCAACTTACGTGTAGGTGGCTGACGATAATGCAAGTGTTGTAGACTCTGCGTTTGATGGTGGTGATGATGGTGGGGCGGTCCCATTGTCGGGCCCATCGTATGGTTCCCGTGTTGATGGTGAGGCGAGCTCCCTCTGTGCGGATGGTACTGGGAGGGATGATGCTGATGAGGATGATAGGAGGGCGGCAGGAAGCCCGCCGTCGACGGATAAACGCCAGGACTGTGACAGGCTGACCTGCCGAGTGCTGCTGTCAGACAGTCGATAAAGACATCGAATGAGAACTTACTCGCTCCTGTTCTTATAACGACAAATATTTTTTCAGTTTTTTTTTTTCCATTAAACGACGAATATCATTTTGCTTAAATTGTTTCAACACGTCAATTGCCAAGCAAAAGACAGACACGTTTTGTTCCAATAAAACTGTAACGAAAACGGTACTTTTCCTTTTTATAGCAGGTATCATTTACAATTAGATCATTTACGTTATTTAAGATTTTTCTTTCGACGACATTCATTATTCGTTGGTTAATCTGAAATGCCAGTCGATAGATTCGATTTTCGTTGTTACAATTTTATTTCGTTTAGTAAATATTACAACATACAGACGTTGCATTTCGAATATATTTCATACATTTTCGTACTTTGGATACGTGCGTTTATGAATTTTCTATGAATGCACGAAAATTGTACAATGCCGTGCAGCAATACATTTTACAACATTTGTCTCTGACACAAATTACCACGAAACGTTTTCTTCACAATTTCGTGATTTTTTCAGTTCACGTTCAAGTTGGCACCGCACACGTGTTCCAAAATATCAACTCGAGCGTTACTCAAAATTCCAACTTTTATCCCAGTTCATCGGCAATGAACTACGAATTTTAATAAAACCGTGTGAAAACGACTCGTCAAAACAATTACGAGTCGGTCTGTTTTGCGCTCGTCCGCGTCTTCCGTCTAGACGAGAAAGAATTGGCGGTAGAAATAATTGGACGTGGGATATGATCGCTTACCTGACGACAAGTGAGAATGATGGGACGCTAGACTTGGCTGAAGGGACGAGTTAGGGTTGAGCCTGGCTTTCAGTAAGAGATTCGCGTCCTCGTTACCGCCCGAGGACGTGCTGGACTCGACGTCGCTGACTCCGCTGTCCGCGGGGCTCGCTGGCAGTGATCCGCTTCCTGTCCCCCGTGCAATGAAACAGAAATGCATACGAGTTTCGTTTGATACAAATTGTGTCCAGGTGACTGATCCGCGAGATGAAAAAAAAAAAAAAAAAAAAGAAGGAAAGAAAATGAAATCTGGCCATACTGAAACGCGCGCGAGCAGCTGCGCTCGTTGATCTTGCAAACGTTTTGCACGCTTCCAGCGAGTAATTACGCTGCTCGTTCATCCATCGATCGAGTTTACGAGCACGGAGGAGATCGCGGCGATCGTTGCTCGTTGACGTATCGACTGCATGCGCGCGTAAATCGGAACGAACCGATCGTTTGAATCAAAATATTCCAACAGAGAATTCGGCTCGTGGTTTAAGATTGTGTGTCGACACGTGCAAAAGTCTTCGGAGGTGGTCCAGAGGAGCGAACGATCGCCGAGCGATCGGTCGCTTTATCGAGCACCGTGCCAGACCGCCGAACGTGTTTTCGCGTGTGCCGTCAATTAAAGGCATCTTTATGCAACGAGCGAAGGTCATCCGGTCATTGGGTATGCATATCGCTCGTGCTTCCCACGGTCTCTTTCACTCCCTCCCTCTGCGCTCTCCGCTGCTCCCAGCCAGACGGAGAGAAGGCAAAACCGTCTGAAACCAGTCCCTAAAACGAGATGTTTGTCTGTCCGTCTTCCTTTCGACTGTTCGACGCCACCTCCGCTCCGTTGACGTTCGTTGTCGCGGAACGTTATGCAAAATGTGTCGCGGTCGTGTGCAGAAGGGAGATACACACACGCACACACGCACACACGCATACACACAGGCCGATTTTTGCAACGACCCATTATTTCGACTGGGTAATCGACTGGCTCGGCGAGGCAAGTATGTACTTGCGAACCGGATCGCTCGCGACTATGTACAGAGATCCGTGGCCCTGTGTGTTACGCAACGATGCTTTGCAAAGTGCCGAATCACGTGCATGGCTCGACAAAATTTTACGCGAGACGCCGTTACGTCGCGTAAAACCTCGTTCTGTCCTGACCTCTTTCGCTTCTCCTTGTCGCGTTATCACTCGAAAAGGTCGAAATTATTCGACGGGATATATATTTCTAGGAAGCTCGCGTGCAAACGGGTGGAGAAGAGGCGAGGAGGGGAGGTTTTCGGTTTGGTCTCGTATCGCACAGGTGAGCACCGGTCGGTGAAATCTGCCCGTCCATCGGCGGACGGGAAGCCGAGAGATCGATATTGCCGGCTCTGCGCGACGGCTAAACAGGAATTTTCGCCTTTTTTATTCGCCACCTCGCCGTCTTGAACGATTAATGTCAGCGGCGAGGGGGGACTGTTGCTCGATGGCCGAGCGAACGAGCCAGCCGAGAAACAGTCAACAGCGGCGTGCGTAACGATTTACCCGCGGCGAGCCGCCCATGAAAAGCGTGGTCGGAGAGAGAGGAAAGTCAAACGAAGTCACGCCGGAAGTGATTTCCTGCCGGTTGTTTACCGGCGAACCGTCGATACTGCTTTGTAAATATTATTGTTGGCCGAGCAGAACGAAGGTGTCTTTCCGAATGGAAAATCGGACGCGTAATGTACTCGCGTTTCGCGACCACGAAAGAAGGGAAAAAAAGAATCGCTGGCGTTAGTCGACGTTTCACGACCTTGCGCGCGATTCGTACATCTTCCCGCGAGCCGTTCACGCGAATTGATTTCACTTTGTTTCCAGCCTGCATGAACGCGCAATCATTTCCATTGCTTTCTCCGCGTTTCTATTGTAATCGCAGCTGCGAGGTTTCGACGAAAGCGTGCAACACGTTGCGTACACGTTACGATTATGTTTCGTCGATATGAACGCTTCGTATCGAACGAGGCACGTTGGAATGAAGTTACACGGCGTTTGGAAGCATAAATTGTTGATCAATCACGTAAATTGAAAAATGAACTACAATTAATGTACTGTTATATTATTATATTACATATACTAGTGTAATATTAAATTATTATATTACATCTCCTTTTTCCTATAAATGAATGAATTGTAATTAGATTGTGAATACTTGTGCAGACTCATTATTTTATCTACTCAATATTATAACGTGTACTTCGTATCTTCAGATATCCCTCGAATGCACAAAAATCCAAAGTCTGGTTGTACTAATTCTTTTTTGGAAATAAACATTACGACGTTTCTCGCAATGGAGCGCGTGCATGAGGTCGTGATGATCAGTTGTAAAATAAACCAAATTGATAATTGTAAATTGTAAATTGTAAGATAAACCAAAAAGTGATAACACTAGTACGTTATTATATTACTACATCAAGTTATATCACTTTTTAGCCACTTGCGCTGGTAACTGATTGCGGACCATAACGAGTGACCAAACCGTATGCAATAATTCCTCGCTTTCTTTTTAAACTCGTCGGTTTGATATCACTGGGTAGAAATTGTTGAGAAGTAACAAATTTATTATTTGTTTTGCCTGCGTTATACTTAAAACTAAGAAAATATTGCAATTTTGGGACAAAAAATTCTCGACGTGCGTGGCACGTCATTCCAGCGCAAGAGGTTAAGTGAAACTAGAAATCAGTTATTGTTCGTATCATCTTCCTATAAATAAATTAATTGTAATTAGACTGCGAATACTTATACTGACTCGTGTTTCTACGAATACATCGAGAAAGAAACTTATTTTATCTACTAAATACTACTGTTACAACGTTCACATCTCCCCCGAATGCACAAAAATCTATTTCTATTTTGGAAATTGGACGTTAATCGTATATTCGTGCAATGAAGTTGGAAAAGTGATGAAAAGTGAAGTTGATCATCGGGGGTTTGGAGATTGGCCGGTGACTGACCTGGTGTACTGGTGGTGGCGATCGTGGCAGTGGTGTAGGACGGTTGGCCCATCTGAGCATGACCGGCCAAGTGGCGGCCGTATCCGTTTTGCACCCCTAGACCGTGTTGCTGAGGATGCTGCGACAGAATACCGTGCAGAAGACGAGTCCCCGTGGTGGTCGTCGTCGTACCGGTCGATCCTGGTTCTGCTTTAACGCTCGCCAGGCCAAGTTGCTCTTTCTCGTTCGCATCGTGTGGCTGGACCTCCCTGGTGTCCACTGCAATCGCACCGACGTCAAGAAAACGTTAGATTTACTACGATAAATATCAAAGGGTCGAGTTTTTTTGTACTTTGGTTGTTCCGCTCGTACTAAGGGACTTTCTTAGCTATTGTTGAAACACGCGGTTCCTAACGGGACACAATAAGCGCCGTTCTGACTGAATTATTGGCTTTAGAAGTCGCGCGTGTTTCAAATTTCAATTAATCAAGAAACGCCTGTGAACGGCCATTGATGCCGTTTGAATAATTATTAGCAGGTGCGCGTATGCGTGTATTAGTCTTTCTACGCTCGTTGTTCACAATGAATGCTGGCTAATGAATGTTGAGGTTGATACACATCGACTCGTGCGTGCGTTACGAAGAAAACGAAATTCTACGTTGCGTTACGCTTGTTGTCTCGTTAAAAAATTTGCAAATGGCTGGTAATTTACGAGAACGTCTACGTTAATACCGTAATTCGAAGATTTCGTTCGTACGCTGTTTCATTAAAATTGGCAAACTTTCGCGTTTCTATCGTGATCGATTACGATACCATTAGACGCCGGCGGCTAATGATCAGATCGCTTCCTAACGGTAGCCACGAGAAAAGGCCGAGGAGGCACGAAGAAGGGAAAAAAAAAAGAAGAAGAAGGAAAAAAAAAAGAGAGGCATGGGAGGTGTTCTCGAGGGGTATAGTGCGGCGCTGCGGAGAGGAAGTGAAAGCCGGTGTCTCTCCTTGACCCACTGCAACGTTTCTACCTTCCTTTCAGGCAGTGCCAACCTCGCGGCTTCATTAAGCAATTTCTCGTGGCAGCAGCCGAGGAAAAATCGCCTCGTGGAAAATCGACTCGAGCCGCCGGCCACGCTGGATAACCGCCGCCGCAAAATCGCTCGCTACTTTCTTCGCCTTGCCTTCGCTCCTCATCTCCTCCTCCCCTTCTTTCCACTCGCTTCGTAACACCGGGATCGTTATCGACCACTTCTCGCGAAACCGAAGTGGAATCCGCCGCGCAAACCAGAAAGGAGCGCGCCGACTGCTTTTTATCGCGTTTACTTTTCGGCGCCCACACGCGGTTAAACGCGCCGGGAGATCGGTTGCGTAATTGAACGAGGCTCGCGATATTTGCGCCCCGAACGGATCCGCGTGTCCGATGGAAATTCGCTGACGAAGTCCCGCGAAACGGGAACGTGTCGCGTATTTTCCTGGTTCTCGATTGTTTGCCAAACGTTGGCAGGATCCTGTGCTCTCTGAATTTTCTTCGTTTATATCTCATCGAAGTTAGTTGTATCTTCTAATAAATGAACGAAAAAAGAAAAGCTCAAGGAATGTAACAGAATAGAAAAAACTGTGTACATGTAGTTTTATTTCCGTAATATTTAGCAGAGACGTTAATTGATGAAATTAAAAAAAAGAAAAACTGCACAACTTGTACCTCATAGGAAATGAAGACGACTTTTTGCCATAAATTTTATTGACACGCAAACATTTGAATCGATACAAAACAAATTACAGGCGCGATCGCGCAGTACTAGACAACGTCACTCATACTCGAGGTCTACGCACGCCCCCTCGCGAATCACGTGATCCAAATCAACCAATCGCTAATTTTCGTTGCATCAGCGTTGCACCTGAAAAAGTCCGATTTTCTGGACACCCTCGCCAAAATCACTTTCAGTGATAAAAATTTACTTTGACCCACGAATATCAACAAACCTTCACACTTTGTTTAGGAATTCTTTTGTCACTTTGACAAGATTGATGAAGCGATTCCAGCAATTTGGTAATTAAATAACAGCCGCGAGAAAGTTTGAAAAACCGGAAGCAAGATTGAAATTCGAGCGCGTTTCTCGAGGAAGTCGATCATCGAAGGTTAATCGAAGATAGATGGATCTCGACGTCACGGACCGGCTCCGTGAATTGAATCGGTAATTATGATCGCGTAGATCGAGTCGACGGGTGTGTGTTTAGCTGTTGGCGAGGGGAACGAGCAAACGATCGGTTTCTTCTTGCCCGGGAACAGATGCTGCTTCGGGGCCTGGGCTGAGCGAAAATAAAGGAAGAGGTAAGCACAAAGGGAAAGACAAAAGACAAAAAAAGAAAAAGAAAGAAAAGAAAAGACACGAAGGATAAGGAAAGGAAATAATGAGAGAAGTCACGGACGTGGCTTGAAACGAGTCACGAAACGAGCCTGTATGTGCTCGTAATTTTCTGGGACGTCACCCGATGCACCCGATGATACATTTGTCGTACGTAACCTATGGAACATCCGGTTCTGCGCGAAATCTGCAACGTCGACATTCGACTGCGTCGGTTTCGCATTGTGTCGGAAATTGCCGCCGAGATCCCCGCGAAATTGGATAGACGAGCTTTTACCGACCTGCAAACCGGAGAAAGCCCGCCCGTCGTTTACTTTTACTCGTTCCATCTGGTCGGATGCGAGAAACGAGGAACAACTAACCGCTTCTAACGAGTTTCAGTTACACGTAAGAGGATCGATCCTTGTTCTTCGAGCGAAATGATAAATTTTCAGAACGGTCAAAAACGAAATTGTACAATCCTGAACATTTTGTACACCTACCCCCCTGTTTTGCGCTTTCATTATTAAGCACGTGTGTTTTACATTTTTATTACGCGCGTGCAAATGTCCCGATGGAAATAAATAAGTAAAAGCGGTTTTTAGGTTTTTTACGTGGTTCGATTCGTTCGAGACGTAAATCAGGGAAGATCGTATCGAGTGCGGTTTAAGGATCCCGTTGACCTCTGTTAACCCTGAAACACGCCCTTAACGAAGTCTCTGCTATCGAGGGTGCATTTCAGATCGACGAGACGGGATAACCGTACGCGAGACCGTTAAATTATTCCTGCACGCTCGACGTTTTCAACTCAAATCGAAGTTGAAAATAAATGCCTTGTTACCGAGGTACCCCTCGTTTTCTCTTTGCCTCGTCGCCGACGTCGTTCGTAATAATATTGATTCGGCTCGAATACGTCGACAATTTTGTCCCCGAGCCTACTATTTTCTGCCTGCCGGCCGTTTCCTCTTCGACGGTCGTGAAATAGTCGGCAGGGACAGCGAACGATGGCCACGAAAATATCTTCTAGTTTATTCCATCGTTCTTCACGGTGCAAAGTAAATCTCTCGGCAATTTCTTACAATAAGTTTCTCAATTAACGCTGTTTAATTGCAATTGGATACCTCCGACTCTTTAAAAAGTTAGATGTTTCATAGCCTGGAATTCTAGCGAGATTTTAGCTTGCGCGTCAATTAGTAAAAATTCGCACGTATATAAAAATATGACATGTCAATTTAGCCTCGGACGATCGTGAAAGGTTAATCGTCTCGAATTGAAACGACCGCTTCTCGAGGATCGTTTCCTACGATCTCCGGCCATCTTAATTGCGTGTGGCCGGTCGTATCGGCTCGTTAGCGAGGACCCAAGTTCCCGAGGAAGGTTCCCGAGGGGGGTTCGACCTTGCTTGACCTTGACTCACCCTCGCGTCAGTGGAGAAGGGTGGGTGTCTAGCCGCATCGACCGAACACACACCCCCGCTTTTGACTCGAGTCGTTTCGAGAACCGAGGAATTTTCACCGTTGCTGTTTTTCGTCTTCCGTCCCTTTCTTCCTACGTGTTTCGCTAGCCAAAATTCGCTTCCGGCCATCGCTGTCGAACCTGTGCCCCGTCGTTATCGTAAAATGCTCGAGTTCTCAACATTCTCCAACTATTTTCAATTAAAAGTTAGAGACCAATTTATCTGGCCGATACTTCTATTCGTATAACATTATGGCTACGTACGCGGTAAATGTTTAAAATAATTGGTAGGTAGCTTGAGGTTAGGTTTGATGTCGAACGGACACTTAACGTTAGAATTACAAACTAGCAATTTATATATTTATGTCGTAGATGCAAATACATGCAATTATTATAATTAAAGCAGCGTGTCTATATCATTGACTTGGTATATATATACATATATATATATATATATCCATACATATCTATGTATGTATATATATCGACACATACACACACACACACACACACATATCTATCCAGTAATTGTAAAAACGATTGTTAACATCTACTAACTATTAATATATTAATAGTTTTACTAACTATTGACTTGGCAAACAATACACACATACACACACACACACACACACACACACATATATATCCAGTAATTATAAAAACGATTGTCAACATCTACTAACTATTAATATAATAATAGTTTTACTAACTATTAATACTATGTCGATACTCGCAATTTATGCAAATGGTAAAACAACGTTTTAACAAGACAACAACTCCTAATGTCAGTGTTTCTCGCGAATGACCAAGACGAAACTAATCAGCATCAGCAATTCTAAAGGATTAAAAAATCTTTGAAAAATTACTCGGAGAAAGATCAAAAATCGTCGAAAAGCAGGCAACTGCATCTCGACGACGTTTCATTTTCCTGGTTTCCTCGAGACTCGAGGAAAGATATTACGCGCGAAGCGGTGTCGAGAGAAAGAGAAACCTGAAAATCGGTGGCGATTGCGGGTCGATCGGGCCGATCGAGCGCCGAAACGATTCGAGCGCGCGTGCACACGCACACGCGCGCGCGCAGTACGTAAGGTCAGCGTTTGCCCGGGCCACGCAACTTTCTCGCCGCGTACACGCACGCACGCACGCACGCACGCACTCACGCACGCACACACGTTCCGGCCGTGCCTGGCATTGCGTAACGGTAACGACTCTCTCTTTCTATATGACATCACGCGCGCGCCCCACGAATATGCCAGCGACAAAGGTGGCCGCACGACCGATTACCATCGATCGACTCCGTTTCGCCTGGAATTCTGACGAAACGGCCGGTTTAATTGGCCGCAGGTTCGAAAGTGTCGTGCGAGTCTGGCTGGAAATTTTTAATTTTGGAGAGGAAGCTTTATAGGAATATAAAAAAAAAAAAAAAAATTAAAACGTTGACAAACGATGTTGTACTAAAGAAATAAAAACGAAGCGTGCGTGAGTATGATTGAAAATGAAAAATCTTCTTTATCAGATGGTAATTATTATTTTTGTACGAAAGTTCTATTATTGACTGATTCATTGTTCTGTAAATGATATGTTCATAATTTTAAATGTTGACAAGATAATTTGTACAACAAGTTGTACATGTGATAAGCTAAGCAATAGTTCAAAATTTTATCGTAAAATAACATAATTCTACAACAAATACTATTAAGCAATATAAAAAGGAAAAGAAGAAACAAATTCTTCCAGTTTTATTACTTCCAAAGATATATGTTTATGTATATATATATATTTAGAATTATGTATGTAGAATTGTGTAGAAACATGTATGTAAATTACGTATGTATGTATACAGAATTGTTATTTATATACTTAATAAACTATCTACAATAATTCCTGTTGTATTCGTTGAAATGTTGTCACACGTTGTTTATTAATAAACAGATTATACAGTGACAGATTAAATATGACAATTCGAATCACGTGGCGCGAATAATGCGAATGACTTTTCGTTCTTGCATGAATAGTCGATTCTACCAATGCATACTATAATTACTAACTACATATTTACATTTGACGATTGTTTATTTGTCTCGCTCACATTATACTATTATACTGGTGACAACGAACCGCGAGATTGCGTGCACTTTTGCATCGTGCGACTTTACATAGATACCTTCGATACCTGTCTCTCAAATTTTATTAGAAAGAAGAGATCGAGGCAATTTTGCAGCGTAACACCTTCCTGTGAGATCAAAGATAGACGTTCGCTCGGGATTGAACTATGAGCGTCTGACATTTGGATACTATGTTCGCCAACGGTGGAATCCGTCGATGACCCGGATAGTTCAATTGCTTCAGAAGCGAAGACGACGAGGAATTTCGAACCTCGCCAAAAAGTCAGAACCCTACCTCCCGTTTCGTCACTCGTTTACGCGATCCAAGCGAACGTATCCTTGACACGGAGACATCGATCTGTCTCGAAACGAGTTCTCCCACTCGTTGCATATTTTCCACCCTTGCTCGCGTTTCTCCTCGACGATACTACGATATTGCAATAGCGACTGCACTCGATCATGGATGCGAACAGCGGCGTTTCGTCGAAATTCTGTTCGAGTTGTACGGATAGACACCTGCGACTCGCGAATGTGCGATGGTGGGATCCACGGGAGGAATCGATTGGTAACAGCGAGCTGGAGCAACGGCACAAAGAAATTACGGCCGTGAAACGATCGCGATGTTTTCATGGCGGTCGCAGGTGCAGCTGCACGCAGCTGTGGTCGGCCAAGAACGGAATACCCGGCCCTGGAAATCACGACTCGAAAGTAGCAGTGATTAACCCTCTTTCTCGACCGCAGCACCGTTTCCGAACTTCGAACGGGTTCTGTTGCGTCAGACCGTAATTTTCGGAAAGATTCTCTTTTTTCTTTTCTTTTTTTTTTTTTTTTTTGAAAATGTGAGTGGTTAAAAATATCACTTGTTACGAGGCGGTCGTTCGAGGGAAAAAATTCTTACGAAATCTTCGAAAGATAAATAAATCTCTCTCTGGAAGATTGCAGTTTGATTGAATAATTTAATTTTGCAACGATGTTCATTGCCCTGAGAAAGTATCGCTTGATGTTCGTAGCTGTGATTATATTTGTGGAAAAAATATTTATTTTATCTTTAGTTTATTTATTACTTATTCCATCTTATCTAAATAACACAATCTGAATTAAAAAAACTGCACGACTTGTACCCCAGTACGATTCGTCTCACTGAAAGGCCCAGAAGTAACTGTTCCGACTGTCATAAAATTTTATTGATATTCAAACATTTGAATCGATACAAAACAAACTACAGGCGCGATTGCTCAGTACCAGACAACGCCACTCCCACTCGAGGTCTATCGCACGCCCCCTCACGAATCACGTGACCCAAATCAACCAATCGCTAATTTTCGTTGCATTAGCGTTGCACCTGAAGAGGTCCGATTTTCTGGCTTATCCCCGCTAAAATCACTTTCAGTGATAAAAAGAATTATTTGTACGTACATATATCCAACTACGTAAATATATGCCAAAAATTTATATCGTAGCTACGTAAAAATTTTTTTTTATCAACTTCAAATAATAATTTTCTGTTTCAAATGGACGCTTTGTCGAAAGAATGAAAAGAATTCTAAACTAGATTTTTCCATTGCTCTTTTGTGAAACATCGTTGGCTAATATCATACGTGTCAGTATCCCTCGAAAAGTTAATGCGCGTTTCGTGCAAGGGAGCATAAACACGCTGGAAGTTCTAATTCAAGTTCAAAGTTAGAAACGTCAGGCGATACCGCGTTTGTAAATAGCATTAAAACCGCATACAGGAAAGGTATACACGGCGAGGATGAAGAAAACGAGTTATTAACTCTCAACTCTCCTCGATCATGCCCAAGCCCTTCCGAACCGCCTACAAAGTCGAATCGAATATACATGAAGCCGCAATCGCCAACAAACCGAGAGGGAAAAGGATGAAAAGAAAAATAGGCTCGGGGTCTTTATCTCCTTCGTATTCCCAAAGGTGGTGTTTGCTGTAGCGCAATGCAATCGCGTGGCAAGCAGAACCTTTGATTCGTCGTGGTTCGTTATTGGCTGCGTTATATAATTTCGTGGCACGCCATACTTTCTCGCTTCAATTCTACTCCCGACTCTCGATCGACTCCTGTTGAAAAATGTTGTCTGATTACGGGTGCCGAGGTTCAATTTCAAAGCGAAATTACTAATAATTAAGCTATCTGCATCTTCATATCGTTAGAGTATCGTTAGAGCAGTTTATTTGATCCTTTGGCCCATAACGAGTTTAATAACGAGTTTAATAAAAACAGAATGTCTTTTAAAGAAATTCTCGATTTTTGTAAATTATAATGAGCACATTATTTATTATATCGTCTATGATCGGTCAAAAATCATAATTTGTAGCAATCTTTTCGAATTAACAGTTGTGCTTTTTACAATTTATCAATTGTCATTTGACATAATTTGCTTTAAATATCATCGTATGTATGCGTTTTAGTATTTAAAGATTAGCATGAAACGTCACGAATTGTAGCGCTATTTTCTGTGCTCTATTGTGCGTGTTACCGTCGTGTGATTTGCGATTTTGTAGCCCGATGTCTCTTCGATCTCGTGCCAGCGAGAGTTCGAGCACGCGATCGTTGACTCGAAACTCCTACGCTTCCGCTTTGCCAGAACGAGAACCGTGATACTATTATTGAACCAGATTTTAGATAGTCTGCGATTACTCTTCTCGATTATATACGTTTCTTGTTTACCATTGCCAATTGTTTGCTTCAAAATTTCAAAGCAAAATAGACTAAAGGACTTGGTTAACTAATTAATTTCCAGGACTGTGTGCGAGAGTGAGCTGAAAAGTCACTTAAACAAAAAACGGACGTATCTTTATGCAACAACAATAGAAACAAACTTTTGTTCTTTATTTCTAAAGTCACGTAATTATTTATCCATATGATTGCCAGCTATTGCAATATTTGTTCGCCAATGTTGCAGTAGCTTTTGCAAATTTGTTTCTAAAAAAAGGCAAAATTCGTCTTTTTCTCGAAGGCAGCTCTTTATTATATTTAATGATCTTCGTCTTCGTGATTTGTGAAATTAAAAGACGAACATTTCAATAAAAGCGGTTTCTAAACTAGTGCTGTAGTAGTTGGTGATTATAAAGTGAGTGAAACAAATTTATTTTTATTACTCTTTGATTATTTGTTAAGGTAAAACTTTTGCAGACATCTGATTGTGGGATCCGTATTTACTGAAATCTCATAATCGAACTGATGATATATGGGGAATAATTGTGGTTAAAATAGAAAATAACAATTGCTATAAATAAGTTATGTAACGCTAGCATGGGAGAATAAGACGATATAGTGGCAAACGATCAAAATGAAACTTGTCAAACACGAGTACATGGATAAGTAATTTTCAATCATTTCTTCCATAACATAATAGTTACTTTTTACAAATATAGATAAAGAACAATAACGTTTGATGACGAACGATATAACGTTTTTTCATTTTTCAAGGTGTTATATAGGTTAGTTATATAATTCAAAGTTTCTCGTTTCGTATTTTATCACTTTAACAAAGTTATACTGTACAGACCACTACGAACCAACAACTAAATACGAACGAAGAAAAAAACAGTGGCAGAAAGTGATAAATGATGTCAGTTTTCTAGAAAAACTAGCAAAAATTGGCAAGAATCAGATTTTCAGTATTTTCAACTAAAGCACGATTACAATTTCTGTACGATATATTTAGATACTGGAACTACAGAGCGGTCCAAAATGTCCAATCCGTGATTTCTTATCCAAATTTTGTACGATGAGTTTTTACAGATTTGAACGATTTTCCACAAAATATACGATTAAAAATTGTGAACAATTCTCTGTCGCAAGTTTCATATACTTTATTCGTTCGAATATTCCAGAGTTTTAAACGTTGCCCAAAACATTGCTTCCACATTGAAAAGTAATCGACAGTCTCGATTCGTAAACAATCCATAAACGAACCGTTCAACTCGACGCGTCGTTGATTAACCGAGTTTAAATCGTCGGGACGACGACGAGAAGGGGCAACGATTCGTCGTGGTAACCTCTTGCATCGCGAATTACCAAAGCCGGAAATTTCGATACCGGAAACGACGCGGCGCGGCTGTGCATGTGCGCGACCCACTTCCTCCGTCGAAACCGAGAGTGCCTTTGCCCGTTCGTGTGGCTCGGCCATTCGAGCGTGTGCGCCGCTCCATATGTGCTCGTGTGTGCACGTCAACAGCGAGTGGGTGGTTTCACGTGAAACAGCCCGGCCGTTATCGCGCGGAGAAACGATCAAGAGCGAGTAGCGAGCGCACTCCCGACCAAACAGGAAACGTTCGATTCCGCGGAAGTGTCGTTACGTGCGCTCCTCCCCGTCCCATTTGAAACTACCGTTCTCCCTCCCTTCTTTTTTTTTTCCTCCCAAAGGTTCGATCACGCGATTTAACACCGAGCGCCCCGTTTTCGTGCTTTTTTTCTCTCTCTTTTTTAAAATTGTACTCTGCAGGCAGCTTTTGTTGTAGTTTGGGCGTGGGATCAGATTGGGCTCTGGCTAGAGATTGCTTTGGGCAGAATGTAACAAGTTTTGTATCGATGGAAAAATAATATTGCAAGAACTAAACGTACAACGTTTATATATATTTAAATTTGAAGTTACGAAACAACATGTTGCGACAATTTACAGCTTCACTGTCTCATCCACTGTGTAATGTACAAATATCTTGGAATAAAAGGAGAGGCTTCAAGAAGGCTATAAAATGAGCCCAAACTTATCGTTGTATGATATTTTTTTATGAAATTGTAACAAATTAAATATCTAATGTCTGAATATTCGAGTCTCAGATTCGATTTCGCAGCCTTCTAATGACGACACACCTTCATTCTCACTTCAAGATAATCAATAGGAATTTTTCGATCACTGTAGGACCTGGAAGGCACAACAGAAAGAGGAAAAAACTGCACGACTTGTACCCCAGTACGATTCGTTTCACTGAAAGATCCAGAATCACGTGACCTAAATTAACCAATCGCTAATTTTCGTTGCATTAGCGTTGCACCTGAAGAGGCCCGATTTTCTGGGTTACCCCCGCTAAAATCACTTTCAGTGATAAAACAGAAACAGATTCTCGTACGTACGTACGTGCACTCAACAGAGAACTTTCGAGTGAAACGAGCATCAAGGCTAACTCGCGACTCGAACGAAAGGGAATTTCACGCGGAAACGCGTTACCAGCTCGTGGAACGTGGCCGTTTCCACGTGGAAATGAATTCCGGGCAAATTGCTTCATCCAGGTGCGTGGGCCGCTTCTATCGCTTTGTAATTCGAGTTGCTCAATTCGAAAGGCTAGCGAAGGAAAAGGCAGGAGGTGAAATGTGGGTCACCGTGCGCGTGCAACCTCCCAGAAGGGAGGAACTATGGTATCGAAACATCATCGGGTTCCATTCAACCGAGAAACAGGAGGGGCCACCCCTCTGGTTCGTGTGCAGCCTTGAAAACCCGCAGCCTACGAGGGTTTCGCGCGACCTACCTACGCACCCTTCTTCCTCTGCTCGGCACTCTGTGTACAGGCCGTGTTTTCACCGTGACATTTCTCTCTTTCCTACTTCTTGAGAAAGAGGAAACGACAGCGCGGCAACTGCGTCCCTGACCTATTTCGAACTGAATGGTCTGGACGAGGAGTAGCAGCAGCACGCTTCTTCATCCGGCATTGTGCTCTAAGGACAGGATCGTTCAAACACGCACACGCCCACTTCCTTCTACCCGTGGACCGTGGTAGATCGTTGCAGATGGGAACGAGTTGTCGAGGTTTTCGAAAAGATCGATGGAAAAGCAATCGAGCATCGGGGCAAAGGTTACCAACGATAATTGCCGTTGCGTGGCTGGAAAGTTGGTTAACGGAACGAACCACTTCTCGTCCTATAGCCGCGCTATATCCGATTCGAGTTCTTATACGTACACATTTCTCTGTTTTTTCAATTCTCCAACGTGCCCTGTATAAATCATTGCTAACGACGTTTCATTGTCAAAATGAAACAGAATGTTTCCCAAGCAGGATAGTGGTAATCAATTGAGATGTAATTACACCTGGCTGCAACTTCCGGCAGCTAACTTTCCAGAGGAAAGTTCTAACGAACAGCGAGACGGTCTCTCTCGTCTACGCGTACGAGGATGTTCCACATAAATGTGTCACGTTGGTCGAACCACGGTGATTCTCGAGAGCCGTCAAGAGAAAGAGAAAGCGGCCGAGGCCGAGCACTGTTAACTAACGAAAACATTTGGCCGATGAACAGATCGTTCCACGAACTTGACTCCGAGAGGAGTGAAAATTCCTTTCTCACGAGGGGTGGATACCCCTCGTTAATGCGTGGACCTAGCAGCGTGTCCCGTTAAAAGTCCGTGAAAGAAAGTGGATTATTCGGCGAGGATCGATGTTTTGTGTCTAACGGTACACGGTTAGGATCCAGGTAGAGGAAAAGGCTGCAACAAGGGATGACGCCGCTGGACCAGATGGTCCTCTTAATGCTTTTAAGCGTTATCTTTCTCAGACGTTCTTACGACTTCCTCGCCTGTGCTTTAACCACTTGCGCCGGCAACTGATTGCGGACCATAACGAGTGACCAAACCGTACACGATAATTCGTCGCTTACTTTTTGAACTCGTCGGTCAATATCGTGAATATCACTGGATAGAAATTACCGACAAGTAAGAAATTTATTATTTGTTTTGCCTATCTTGTTTTACTTATACTATACTTAAAACTGAGAAAATATTGCAATTCTTTTGGGACAAAAAAATTCTCGACTTGCGTCATTCCAGCGCAAGAGGTTAAAGAAGGTACAAGACGCACAGGTTTTCACCTGGAAAACTCTTCGGGCCGGATAAGAAAGCCGATCGAGCTGAAATCGATGGTGAGAAGGAACGAAAGGACATCGTTATCGCGGTTATGGCTTCTTGGGAACAGTCACCGTTTAAAGGCGTGGTTGCGCAACCTAATGACGTGGAATCTAATTTCTTAATTGCATAACGCGATTTAGAAGGAATACGTGTCTCGGCGCTGGAATTTCGTGGACTTTCTTTTCACCATCTCTCCCACTCTGAGAATCGATCGGTCGGTCGGTCGGTCGGTCGGTCGGTCGGTCGGTCGGTCAGGTCGACAATCGAAACCCCCTGTAGGCATCGAACGATTAACGTAACACCTGCAACGAAACGGAAGAAAGGGAAGAAAGGCAAAGTTTCAAAGAGAAAGCGTCGCGACGATTCGTCGGAAAGGTCAGTGGCCAGCTTACGAATCACCGTGTCGAGGTCCACGCGCTGTCGTTTAATTCGTCGACGATCGAGCGTCGAGCCACCAGAGGCCTGTGAAAAGGTGTCAAGGACGACGGTGGTCAGGAACAGATCGACAACGCACCAAGAACCCGAGGAAATTCGTCGCATTGGCGCGACGATCGGGACGCGAACGACGAGATTCTGCTTGCGATTTGATTAGAAAATAGTACTCTCATTTTCTGCTTGGGCTATTGTGTAACGAGACCGACTGGCCAGTAACGAGCTTCTCGTCGCATATACCGGCCATACTCTGCCCATTACATAATGTTAAGTGCCGTAACACTGTCCGCGAGATGATATAATAACGGGGCACACGCGGGCCCTATACGTGTCGTACGTGTGCAACGGATGGTTAACTGCTAAATTATCGGTAAATTATACTCGTGTAAAATTTTTGTTGATCGACGTGCGGCTTATCGGTTCGATACGAGCCTTATCGGATACGCTGCTCGCTTTCCCTCGCGCGCCGACGACGGATCTCTCCTTCGAGTTTCCCGATCGCTTTTAACCTGGAAAAAACGACGCTTCTTTCCTGACAATTGTCCGATGAGAAAAAAAGAAAAAAACAAACAAAAAAAAAAAAAAAGAAAATAATCGATTCGCGGCTCTACTTGAAAAATTAGTCGAAGCTACTTGACCCTTTTCCCTTTTCTCCCACATTCTCCTCGAGCTCGTGTTTGAACCGTGTTCCATCCGATCACCGATCACCGATCAGACGACTGGGGAAGAGAAAATAAAAGAAGAAAAGGAAAAGCGAACTCGATCTCGCGTTTGCCCACGCCGCGAGATGTACGCGCGCGTGCAGAGGGACACGCTCTACACCTCGTTGCTATAATAGTCTAGGTAGCTCTAGCGTAGGCTCGCCTAGCCCACAACACGCTTTACTATGTAGGTCAGGGCTGGTGCATTCAACGAGCACGCTGCTCTTCCTCTATGCGCCGTTCGCGTACCTATAGCGAGCGATCGAGCCCGCCTCTCCTCTCTTCTCTTCTCTCCTTCTACCACCGCGTTCCTTTCCTTCGCTTCACCGCGTTTGCATCTAGCGGGTGTTTCGTTTCATCCCATATTCTCGCCAGAGACGCGTGCGCGCATTTCCAAAATCCTTCGTCCCGATAGTCGCCTCGGTTCGTAGTCGTTGGGAACGTAAAACGCGGCCTCTCGATCTCGTCTCGAGAGATCGAATTTTGCTCGTACGTTTCGACGACGCGAGGATGAATGGAATGAAGTTAGTCGGTGGTCTATTTAAAGGTAGTTAATTGGGACACCGGGGCGGTGCATCGCCACGGCCACACTGAATCGTCGCGTTGAACGCGCGGTACATTATGCCGGTCGTTAAAATTTACAATCGCCGTTTGTAATCCCAGATGGATATTCCGATTGAAAGCGTTATTATCGTAATACCCGGTGCGGCAACATTATTGTAAATATTGAAATTGAATTCCTACGGGATGGCGCCACGATACTCGTCCTCCCGGCAGTGATACTCGTGTCACACATGCAGCTAATTACTTTGTAATTCTTTCTTTTTTTCTTTCATCTGTTTTCTTTTTACGATACCCACGTTCATCCGTTATTTGAATAACGTGGGTGTTACGATACGCAAATTGTCTAATACCACGATGATGGTTCCCATGGACGTTCATTCGTCGTCGGAATTTCCAATATCGCCCCCGTCCCGTGTCGTTCGGAAGGCGGCCATTTTCATGAAAACATTCGCAATTACCGATCGATGCCCGATCGAAACGAAGGGATCGGTATCCCTGCCGCGCCGATCGCGAAACGCGGGCTGCCCGCGGAGTTGAACATTAATAATGCGGTTACGATGGCTAATTAATCGCTCAGCTTCCGAGTGATTCTTCCAGGGCCGGTGGTATCGCAGTCACGTTCGTAATTAATGCGCCCCTTGTACGAGATATCGATCGCTCTACAGGGTGTCCCTTTGAAGCGGCGATGGTACCGATAGCGCCCAGTAATTGCCCCGCTTCCAACGTACATGGTTCGTGAATACGCCAACGTCCTACACGGGGTATCCGTGAGACTCTCTCCCGAAATTTCTACCATTTCGACTCGTTTCGTACCCGCGTCGATCATTCGCGCGTAGGAAGAGAGCAACTGTATAATTACAAAATAAACAAACACGTCAAAAGATACGACGTTTCGTAACGTTTTCCTCGTTTCGATAGTTTAAAACTAAAATACTCGATAGAAAAGAAGTTTGCCTCGAAAGATATTGATCAGCTAGAAATTTCAGAGTATATTCTTTTCATTTCTTTATATTCGTTTCAAATAAATTGGACAAATTTACTATTAGGTTTCTATCACGGCTTCTAGTTCAACTGATAAAATAGGACTAAAAATGCAAATACAGAGTACCAATGCTGCATATCTGTTAACATAATTGAAATACGCGCAATTTCGTCGATCGATCCTCTAATCACGATTTACGTCGTTGGCAATACGATAAATCGCCGATTTTACGGGCACCGAGTCGTGCCCGAGTTCGCGTCTCGTCCGCGATATCGATCGCGGATCCAATATTTGTTCTCGATATAGAATCGCGGGTGTCGCGTTTCCATAAGCAGAGGTTCGGCCGCGGACAAAAGAATCGCGGCCGCGCAAAAGCGATCGAAGCGGCTAGGCGCGTCGATGATAACCTGGACGATGCAAATGACCCAATCGTGGTCGGGCGCGTACGAGCATGCTCGATCGTCCCCCTTCGTTCAATTCGGCCGCGGTCCGTGCCATAAAAATCGCAGACGATTGTGTCAAGGTGAGGTCAATTACTCCTCGAGAAAGAGAGCCGTCTGTTGAAAATAACCACAACGGTACGAATTATACCGCTGGTAATTATCGACGTGCGATTCGAATCTGACGGTAATTTTTAATTTCCCCTGTCCGCGATGGCGAGCTTCGAACGGCAGCTCGGATCGAAATTATAAATGATAACGAGGTTCGAATGGAAATGACGCGGTGAAAACGTACTGTTGTTTCCGCAGCGAACTCTGAGCGTCGAATTTCGTTAATTCCCTCCTCCGGCCTCGTAGCTGGCATTTGCAACCTTGCCAACAGCGTCGCGCCTATTGTTCGCGCGACGCGAACTGCACGACTTTAAAAGCGTCCATTCCGGTGATCCAGTTTCTTACATCGGATGTCCGCGTCCGTTGAACGCGAAGTTCGATTTCCGAGCGAACGGCGAGAAGAACGGCGAGAAGAACGGCGAGAGGAAATCGTAACGCGGGTACGCCTATATATAGAGGAAACGTCGCGAGAACGTTCTAGAAACTTCGTTAACGGGCCGTACTTTGGTACTTTGGTACTGCGAATTTAGAAAAAAAAAAAAAAAAAAAAGAGAGAGAGAGAGAACAAGAGTCGTACAAAAGCACGGTCGAGTATGGTGAAGTAGATCGGGCTTCGATCGATCCCGCGGCAGCGCATATTTTTTTCCTCTATTTTTACAAAGGATCACGCTCTACTTTCATTAACCGGCATACGTGCCAAGTGTCAAGCGTCCCTGCAATTGGGACACCCGGTAGACGAAGGTAAGCGTCTCCGTGCCAACGTTCCAATAACCACCCAAGAGCACAAGGACAGTCTACCCCAGTTTTCCTATTGCGACCGCCTACGGCACGTCCTTCACCCCCTCCCTCCCTCTCGCTCACTTGCTCGCTCGCTCACCGTCTCTCTCTCTCTCTCTCTCTCTCTCTCTCTCTCTCTCTCTCTCGCTGCTCTCGCTCGCTCTTGGTCGACTCTCTTCCGGGCCGATCGGCGTGGAAAATACCGCGGGAAATCGATCTCGACCGGACGGAGAGGAAATTCGTGAGGCGTGAGACCACGCCGCGCGGATAAAAGGGTGGACCTGGTGTAGAAAGGCCGACGCCAGAGAGGGTGATCATCCCCTTCGTCAAAGACGGACCAAGAAACCGCGTTCGTTTCAAGGAGGAAAAAAAAACATATATATATATATATGTGTGTGTATATATAGGGATCGCTCGTGTGTCGAGCCCCGTGCTTTCTTTCAAGCCCGTAGACCGGCTATAAAAATAAAATAAAAAAAAAAAAAAGAAAAAGTTTCACGCCGTTCGAGAGGGGCGGGAGAAGCGGGGAACGACGACGTGTATTTAAGAGCCACGACACTTTTGTCGGTCGAAGAGCGATTCCTCGAAACGCAAACTCTGTAAATTCACGGTAAATGCCGGTCCCCAAAACGACTTTAATAGAATTTCGAATTTTTATTTCGATAGATAGAAATCGACATATCTGGGATTTGCAAAAAAAAAAACTTTTTCCAAGTTCCAAGAGCCGAAACTCTTATCAAGGATTATAATATTATCAAAAGCGCGAGGTTGAACGTGTTATTCGGATGATTGACTCGAGTATTAAGTCGCTTTTGAACGACGATTGTCAAGTTGACTTATGGGTGAGTTTCAGATCGTTATCGTAATCAAACCACATTTTTCTTCGCCAGATTGCGTTATTTGCTTCTCGATTATTAACACCGCCTGCTTTCCTCTTCCACCAAATGCTGACGCGTTGTTATTGTTTATATGTACGTGGCTGATAACTGGAGAGCAGAAGAGAGAGAGAGAGAGAAAGAGAGAGAGGAAGAGATCTTCGTGAATATCTAATCACGTTCCACCGATTATTGTTAGAAACGATTGAAATTCACGGGCTCGATCTCGTATTTCCCGTCTCTCTCTTTTTTTCTCCCCCCTCCTCCTCCTTATCGTTTATCGAGATCGATCGAATATAGGTCAGTTTCGTGGATGCGTTTAAAAACGATTCGCAGCTACGTAACGGCCGAGTGTACGACTCGATCGTATCGATGTCGACGAGATCTCGAACGAAATCATCGAGTTTGTAATCTGGCGAAGTGCGAGTTTCAACCTCGCTCTTTCTCTCCCCTCCGGTACACGTTTCAACAAACGCTAACGTAACGTTTTCGATGGGAAACCCCTTCTCCCCGTACCGACAAAAATATTGACTCTCTTTCTCCGTAACGTAGAAAAAAATTTCTAAAACCATCACCAAGTGCATACGTGGAACGACGACGATCGAACGAGCGTCGTTCCATTAATTCAACTTTCTATGTGCGGCGGATCGAGGGAGAAAATTTTCCTAGCAGCTTGGTGAACCGTGAAAGTCGAGCCAATTAAGCAATTTCATAGTAAAATGCGCGTTTCGAGAGTCTCACCTGCCAAAATCCGTCCTTGTCTTGTTCTCAGGACCTTTTAATTGTAGCGAATGTATAGTAAATGTGTTACAAAATTATAAAATAGTTGTAACAGATAAAATTAATTTCTGTTTGAATTTCACCTATCTTTAACAAGTACAAAGTAGCCAACTTTACATACAAAATGTAATTTCTTACACCTGTATACAAAAAAATCGAAGTTCTTCGTTGAAAAATAGTACTTCGTATAAACTGTTGACAAAGTGATAAAATGAAAAAAGCTATTCCCAGTCTTTTAAAATTCAGCGAGCTCTTAAGAGATTACATTACGAAAATGTGAAATCGCATAAATATTCACATGCTCTGCTCTCTCTCCTTCCCCTATTCTTATTTTTGTCTTTTCCTGTCTTTTTATTTCTATCTTTTCAATTCTTTTTCTTTGCTTTCTTCGGGGAAAAGGAAGACATTTGAACGGTATTTTATTCAGAAAAAGATTATAAAACAGTATTATTATATTGAATATCGAAACCAAAGTTTTGAGCAATAACTGGTTATAAAAATACAGCATTTTTTGGAAGTCGTACGGGATTTTAAAAACGGGATATTCAACAAAACTGACGCGTAATGATTAAAATTTAAATAATAATTTGTGAAAGTGAATATAAAATGTCTTCAACTTTAACCCTCAGCTGAGAGTAAGTGGCAATTACAGTAATTTTACATCAAGTTATTCAATTCTCAATTTCTTTATTTTAGATTAAACATCAATAACTTTACTTTCCAAAGTGTAAACCACAAAATAAAACCAAGCAAGTCGGACTTCGTCATTTGCAACTCGACGATGATGCCAATTTGAGACTAATTTTAACGTGACTAAATTGACATCCTTTCTACAATTGTCTATCAGTAACAGAATTTTCCTTTTTACCGCATCGTCTCCGTCGAGTCTGCACGTTAGAAAAAAATATCTCCATTCTTAATGGTCCACATTTCAATTCATGAGGTTATAATTTTATAGAAAAAGGTCGTAAAAATAAAAACAAACTTGGGCTCGCTTCAAAGCTTGAAGCCTCTACTTTCAAAATGTGCCGTTGGTTACATTTTAAAATGCTTTCACATCATGTAGCGAGTTTAGAAGATACTTTCTTCTCGAAAATGTCGTAGTATGTAAAAACATTCAAAAACTTTTTTCATGACTGAATCTACGATACATTTGAAGATTCGTCCCTTTTACAATCAACACGGAAAACTCGATGTACGACTTCTTTTCCCCATTTTATTCAACTTTGAATATTAGGACGAAAATTTAATAAAAACGACGGCGAAAAGAAAATCATACAGCAAGTGCTCGTGCAGGGAATCGCTGTAAAGAGATAGTTGTTTCTACACACTATGACAATTTTCATTACTTCATTTGCAAAATGTAAAAACATCTTAGTAAAAACAAAATAAACGATGCATTTCGAAAGTAGGAGTCTTCAAGTTTTAAAATCAGCTCGAGTTTGTTACGATTTGTTTCTTTTAGAAAATTGTACCAGTCCCGATATTTGATGTCCATATATTAACGGGAGTGATTGCAGTACGTCGTGTGTTATCGAGAGAAAAGAAGTGATTTAGTCTAGGACTCATCGGGGGGGGAGTGGCGAAGAAGGGAAAGGTGGCGGCACGGCGTCGCGGTGGAACGCCTAGGTAGAGACGAAGATACGAAGGAGGGTAACCGCAGACAGGAAGTTAGTCCTTCCTTCCTCGCCGGGCCAATATCCTGAATTACAATGAGCCGCTGCGTTTCCTCGAAGCGTCGCAGGCTATTTAAATACAGCCACCGACGGTTTCCATATATCGTCACGATACATAGTCGTCCCCGGCGACAATGTTGCACACGGAAGGAGGTCGTGCGCGAAACTCTTATCAACGTTCAAACAACGGCAAAGTTCGAATCAGCCCATCATCCAACGCGAGAAAACGCGGCGACGCTGAGCGCGAAGGAGTTTTGTAGAAATTAAAAGTGAAAAGTTTATCGCCTGGTGGTTGCGTGAAAGGTGACGTGCGCGAAACGAGAACGTATCGATAGCGGGCGTTAATTGGCCGAAAATTGGCCCGTTATGCAAGGTCGAAGGAGCGACTGATAAGATAAACAAAGTGAGCCAAGGCACGCGTGCAGCAATTGAACAGGTTTGATTTCGATTGTTCGAGTTGAGAGAGATAAGGACCGAACGAACGTAAAACGTCAGACACGTGACAAGAGGAAGAGCAAAAACAAAAAAACTGCACCACTTGTAAGAGTTCTGACTTTTTTGCCACAAAATTTTATTTGCAAACATTTGAATCGACACAAAACAAATTACAGGCGCGATCGCTCGGTACCAGACAACGCCACTCCTACCCCATGCCCCTTCGCGAATCACGTGACCCAAATCAACCAATCGCTAATTTTCGTTGCATTAGCGTTGCACCTGAAGAGACCCGATTTTCTGGGTTATCCCCGCTAAAATCACTTTCAGTGATAATATTGAGTAAGTGAGACGTTATCAAAATTGAAGTTTTAGGTTCAGGTAACAAGAAGGTTTCGCTTCCTGATGACTCGTCGACACGATAGGGCGTGCTCGTTCCTTTTGTTTCTCTCTTTTTTTTTCTTTGATTGATTCGCGTCGAGTGGAACAATATCGCAACCCCCATTGTCCGATTAACCCCAGAGCGGTGGCTGCTCAATCGACGGACACTGTTTTCTTCCCCTCGAGGCGATCGAACGGTCTTCATTTCCTGATTAACGCGGCAGCCCCCCACCCTCCTACCTCCTTCTCTCTCTCTCTCTCTCTCTCTCTCTTTCTCTCTCGCCTATCTCTATCTCCTCGAATATAGAAGAAGAGAGTGCAGCCGGAAGTAATCTGTCTTCCTCTCTGCTCGTGGCGAGGCGCTCTCGCGAAAGGAGAGGATAAGAGAGATAGAGAGGTAGAGAAGGGGAGAGGCGAGAGAGAGAAAAGAGAGATAGACGGAAGGAGAGAAGGACAGAAAGAACGTCCGCTCGAATTCACTTGGAGTGATTTAAAGGCTGGAATTATCCTTTTCTCCCCTTCCTCGAGAAGTATCCTCCTCCTCTCCTTGCTAACCATTATACATCTTCTGTTGCGTGCCTCTCTCGATTCTTTTATATCGCAACGCGGATGATCCTCCTTCTCCTCCGTCGTCTCTCGCCTCGTCCGCGGGAGAAGAAAGAGAGACACCTCTCTCTTAACCACGTGTTTCTGCACGATCATGTATAGTACACGCTGGGGGAGGGAGAGAGATTCTTTTTCTTTCTTTTTTTCTCTCTCTCTTTATCATCAACCGATCTGTATTTGCTTTTGCAGCAATCAGAGTGGGCCGGTAGTCTCGTAATTTCGCATCGTCCGATATATTACTTCGACTTATCTTTAGCCGGTACATTGATAAAAAAAAAAAAGAAAAGAAAACACGTTTTTTCGCCGTTTATTGGCCGCGCTCTTACGAGGCCGTGACACCCGTGTCTTTTTTATCCAGTGAAATATTAATAAGCTGTTCCGCTGTTTTGCGCCAGGTCGGCCCTCTCCCAACTCCGCGATGAACTTTTAATTAACTGTAGACGGATATTAGGTCGCTCGATATATCTCTTCGAAATAACATCACGTTTCTATCCCTTCTTCGGCGTCCACACTAACGCTGAAGGTAAAACGGCAAAGCCAGGAGTCCGAGTTGTCGTAGGAGCTGAATTTATAATTCGTCGATGGACCGGCTACCTGCCACGTGAAAGGTTTCGAAAGTTTTTCCGGGTGCCGCGGAAAAAACAGGGGAAAGACCGCAAAAGCCAACGAGCTGGCCAACGAAAGTAAACTTTATAGTGCCTGCGGCGGCCGGATCTCTTTCTCCTTTTTTCCCTCGGCCCTTTGCAACTTTCCGTTCCCCTTTTCCTGCCGTCCTTTTCCCAAAGAACATTCAGGCCATACAAGACGTTGCACGTACAAAGAAAAGCGCAAGACCTTCACTAATATACGTAGATACATCGTTGCATCAATCTTTCTGTTGTACATTCATTGTGTTTGAGATATTTCAATAACAGTGAAACATATTCAGACACAACAACTGTGGATATTCATGCAGATTTATATTTTATATGGCAACTAAGTAAATACAATTTGAATAGAGCTCGGTTTTCTGCAATTTGAATATTTTGTACATTTTATCACTGAAAGTGATTTTAGCGGGGGTAACCCAGAAAATCGGGCTCCTTCAGGTGCAACGTTAATGCAACGAAAATTAGCGATTGGTTGATTTGGGTCACGTGATTCGCGAGGGGGCGTGGGGTAGACCTCGAGTGAGAATGGCGTTGTTTAGTACTGAGCGATCGCGCCTGTAATTTGTTTTGTATCGAATCAAATATTGCCTATCAACAAAATTTTATGGCTAAAAAGTCAGAACAGTTGCTTCTGGGCCTTTCAGTGAGACGAATCGTATTGGTCGTGGAGTTTTTGCATTTGGTGTACTCTCGCGTCTTTAAACTTCCCATAAATGCATAAGTATCCACAGTCTAGTTGTCTGAGTTTGATTTGAGGAAGAAACGAGTTCCTCCAGTTCTATACGACTGGAATAAATTAACGTTGCAAACTCACGTGATTTAATCAACAGTTTGCTCTGCATGCTTGATTTTTGACGTGATTTAATCCAAGACAGTATTTTCCGAAAATCTTTGGGACGAATAAATAAAAATTCTCTGGATGAAAGTCTTTTGGTTGCGTTTTTAAGATTTCTCTCTGCTTCGTCTTTTTTTCGTCGAAACAAACCTGAACGCTTTTTTTCGACCAGTGAGAGGAAAAAGTGGACAGAAAAAGCGCGGACTTTTTAGCTGACGGACTAACAACGAATGCGTCGCTTTTTTTTTCACAGGGTCATAAGGATCGGCGTTTCCTTCTTTTTTATCGTATTCGAAGACGCACGAGTTAATCGTCAATGGTTCCCAAGAACTATTCACGGTTTACTGTTACTTTTTTTCTTTTTCTCTCGCATTTTCCTAGAACTTTGAACTATTTTTTATTTTGCCAGGAATGTTGGGCACGGAGCCGGTGAAAGTCGAAAAATCGTCTCATCCGGGGAAAAGCCCCGGAGGGTACGCGTAGGTCTCTTCATTTCCTCCGAACTGTGACGAAAATGAAAAATGAGACAAATTTCTCGAAAGCTCTACTTTCTCCTCGACTTTGAGAACTCCTGCACTCCTCTCCTTTCCCTGCCATTAAAATCTGGCGAAAAGGGGACGAAAAACTCTTTGGTAAAATTCTCGACGTACCCTCCAAAGGGTCAAAAGTATGTTTTCCCTAATTTCCGGCTCTACTGAATTGCACCCTGCAATTTGCTTCAAAAAAAAAAAAAAAAAAAAAAAAAATCTTACTGCCTTAAAGGAATCTTTTTTCCAATTTTTCAAACAGTAAAATAGTAAATACATCAATTTGTTCTCCGCCGTTACGTCTTGTATCTTGCGTAATCAATAAAAATAGAAAAAAAACATGTCGAATTAATTGCAATAGGAAATGTGGCGAGATAGAACGGACCTATGAGGAAGACGATGTCGCGGTAGAGCAAGGACAGCGATATGAGAGATTAATTTCGTTGGGGTTGGGGCAGGTCACATGGTATTATCTCGTTTCGGTGGCACGAAACAGCGAGATCTTGGGGAACGAAAGCGCGATAACCAGCGAAGGGGAATTGCAAAATTATTTGAAGAGTCGAAATATCATGGCGGGAGGTTTACCGTCACCCAAGCCCCGTCATCAAACGACCTTCGCGGGTTCGCTTGCGTAATATTTTTATCGGCCGAAATTACACGCACGTTCGCACACGTATGCACGCACGCCGCATGCACACATACATCCTCTCTCTCTCTCTCTCTCTCTCTTTCTCTTTCTCTCACGAGAACGGTCGGGGGCACGTATTTTCGGTCGAGCGTGAATATGTACGCCACGCATTCTCTGCCTTCTTTCTTTTTCTTTCTTTTTCTTTCTTTTTCTTTTTCGCTTTCGCGTTTCATATTTATGTACCGTCGGTCGGAAGAGATATACTTGGCTCGTAAAATCGGTCAGGTGTTAAAGTTTACATGTCCCGAGAAGTGATACAGAGTAATTCGAAACACGTAGGAGGAGACACTCGGCTCGCGTGAATTCGCAATTGCGAATTATTTTTATTATAGCGTCGAGCAGATTTCGGAAAAATATACAATGAGTTGTTTTACATGCGGCGCACACGAGACTCTCGAGTGTAAGTGTAAGGACACCTATTGATGGTGTAAATTAATGTTTCTCGCTCTATTCTTATTTTCTAATGTATTTTTTTAATTATTTGAGTATAAATCTGTTGTCTAGACGTGTCCTGTACAATGTAAAATATTAAATAAAGTTTTCTAACAAGTAGTAGGCGTCCGTGATAATGTATAGTGTCGCTGCAATTAAAATGTTTTAGCATCTTTTCGTTTTTTAAGAAACGTTTGGAGTTTCTCTCTCGGCAAAGTAAAATTTGTATTATACAGGTTACGAAATGTATAACGTTTGTTAATTTCAATTTCCTTCGAATTCGAAATAGACAATAGTACATTTCAATATAGTACGTTGTCGCTGTCCAACATTCAGGATATTTTTACAACGTGCAACTTCATCAATCTGTGCCACTTTAAATTGTAACCTCAGTGTACTTTTTCCTCCGACACATCTACATGTGTGTCTGTGTCTGTGATATTTCGATCATGTGCACGCCTACGTATTGATAAGATTTGGCGGTGAAAAGAGGGAGGGGAGGGAGCGCGACTTTAAGGAGGATCTGAATTTGACTGCGAAAGCCATTTATTGGTCGAAAGAATCGTACTTCCTGGTTCCTGAGTGTTCCATTTACGTTCTGTTAGATAACATCGCTGACAGCTGCGATCAATGCGATTATTGAATCGAGAATGCTGACATTATCGACGATTACGCGTGTATCGCGAGAAGACAGGTTTTTTTCTATAATTGCAAGAGAAATCTTACAAGTCGTGTTACGTATAATTTCGTAAAAAAAAAAGCTAGCGATTAAAGAGATGGACGATTAAATCGTCACGCTCCTGACAAAACGAATAAAGGATTTGATACCGAAGCAATCGTATCGATAGTTTCAAAGTCGGCGCGTAATGGCGGCAGCGAAAAGGCGCGAAATGTGGTAATAATAAACCGCATCGACGGACGGTAAATACGTTTGTAAGAAATTTATGTATATAGGTTTCTATGCATCTGCGATAAACTGTACAAAATTACATTTTACAATATTCGATGGATGAGTCAATCTTCTATCTATATTCTATGCGAGTTATTCAGTTATATTCGTAAAAATACAAATGAATTTGCACGTCATATTCGTAAAAAAAAAAAAAAGAAAAAACATTAGAATTTATTTAGTAAACATCCATGGTACAGTGGCAAACTCACGATATCGTCTCATAAGATTCTTCTTGTACGGTTTGGTACCGGGTGGTCTGGACCTCGATCTCGTGCTACCGTCCTTTTGATTATTGTCGGAGCACGAGTCGTCCGAATCCTCGGAACAGGTACGATCCTCCCTTTCCTGAGAGTACTCGGTGGACGTGGTGGCGACGAAGCATCCTCGTAACCTGAGCGCTGCCGCGGCGTTCCCGTAGTCGTCGATCGGCTCCTTCCGATCCTGATCCTGATCGTTCTCCTCTCTGGAGAACTCCGCGTAATCCCCAACCCGAACGCTCAGGTCCAACGGTTGATCCTCGAGCATCGTTCCAATCTTTGCCAGCCTCGTTCCCTTGCTGCCCAATCTGTTCCAACGAACTATTACCCACACGGCTACCACAGCACAATTGCCATCTTGATCTTCAACGATTTGTACTCGACACTCGTTCGATAGGACGTAACATAACACTCGCCGATCGATTCTCGATTCGATGCTTCTTCCTTTTCTCGGACCCCTTTTTCTTCCTCTTCGAATTTCACCACCGTTTCACTAGGGTTCGACAGACGCGACTATCCTGTCGCAGTGAATTAGAAATCTCGAACAACAACAGATCGAGAGCCGACCGATCTATGAAAATGTCACCGTGGCGGAAATGTCACTAGAAGAAACGATCGCCAACGAAATTGGCAACGCGACACGACGACAGAGATCGAGTAGAATCAGCTGGAGGAGAGAAAGAAAGGTTAGATATCTTCGTGGGAGGTAGAACTCTTCCGGCAGTGTCTTCGTCCCGTGTGGTACGCGTGACGCACAACGGATACTCTACCGGCAGCTTCTGGCGGCGAACAGTTTCTCGATATTAGCGACGTTCGCGCGGCTCGCTCCACGTCCCCGTGTTGATCATTCCTCGCGTTACGTTTTTCCCGTTTGTCAACACGGACGAGGATAGAATGGACGTAGGTTGCACTTGTCGAAGGGGGGAAAAAACGACGAGTGACAGAGGGCAACGACGTTGAGGTATCTCTCTCGCCTGGAGTCTCTTCGACCGGATCATTCAGAGGGTAAAAATCGTCTTCACGTAACAATCTTGCACTTTGAGGAAAGGCTCGTTCGCTTCACTCTGTCCCGTGTGTACGAACGCGCGCGTGTCACCGAGTATTACGGAGGAGCCAGCAGGCAGAAAGAGGGGAAACAAAACAAAAAAAAAAGACGCGAAACAGAGAATCGCTGAAGCGTATCCACGTTCTCCGCACCGAGGCTACGGTTGCCGGTGGCACACTGACTGACTCGGAACCGGGGTAGCCCGCTAGTCCAGACTCGTTCACTCACTACTCCAGACTCACACTCCAACTCCGAGCGCCGGACTCGCTCTCGCTCGTGTACACCGCACACAGTACTTACTCTCCGGCCGCCAGAGCCGACCGGCGTTCGGCACTTTCCGCCGACCGACTTCGGCCCCTTTCGGCTTACACACCGCCTCGATCCGAGTCGGCGGCGGTTTCACGTACACGCCGGCACCCACACACAGTCGCGGCCCGTCGCTCGAGATGCGCGGATGCGTAGCCTACCGCAATGTTCGAGTTGGTGTGATGCTCCCGCCCGCCCCCTCCCGCCGCCGCCGCACACATTTTCTGCCCTTTCCTCTCTTTCCATCTCTCCCCGGCCTTTTTTTTCCCTCCTTTTTCCCTCCTTTTTACCACCTCTTTACCCCTATCTTCGTTCTCTCGCTTCGTGTCTTCTCTTTGCCCTTCGGGCAAACACAGTCTCGTGCTTATTTCTTTTTCTCTCGTACTCTGTCTTGCGTTCTTCGCGATGAAAAGTTATTTTCCGTCTATTGGGATAGGACACACGACGAACAACCAGCCCGACGGACGCCGGCTTCTCACGACATTAACCTTCGATCGTCGTCTGCTGGAAACAGCGGGCGTCGACGTGAAATATGAAATGTTTTAACCTCTTGTAACTGGTTCGCGGACCATAACGAGTGACCAAATCGTATACGATAATTCGTCTTCTTTTTGAATTCATCGGTATGTCACTGGATAGAAATTACTGAGAAGTAATTTATTATTTGTTTTGCCTGGATTATATTTCAATATAAAACTTAAAACTGAGAATATATTGCAATTTTGGGCCAAATATTCTCTACGTTTGTGGCACGTCGTTACAACGCAAGAAGTTAACCTTTTCTTTTCAGACCAGCTGGCTCGATGTATTTGTAGGAAAGAGAACGGCTCCTGAGACTCGATCGTTCTTCCGAGGATTCTGTCACGACGAGACAGATCGTGTCGTTTATTTCGAATAAACAAAGTGTGTAAATCCGTAGTAGATACGTGGCCTACGTATGCACGAGAGCGTGTTTCAGCCAGCCGTTTCTTTCTAATCCCTGACATTGTGTTTCTCGAGCGGCGAGGAGCAATAGCAGTATAGGAAGAACCGGGGAGAACAGAAACGAGACTGGAACGATTGCGTATGCACGGTGTACACAATAGGTGAACGTGCGTACGAGGTCGCGGCGGAAAGGAACTTCCAATTCCGACGTCTCTCGTTGCAGCCGGTAAACACAGGTGCAACGAAAACGTCGGAAGTGTTTTTGCAACGGGTCATACAGAATGAACCTTGAGAGTGACCGATTTCGTAATCCCTCTCTCGGCGCTCGACGATCTGGCGTTGTTTGCATTGTAACGCAACCCAAAAAACGATCTCTCAGATCTTGTTTATCGAGGTCACGGATCGTTATCGTAAATCGTTCTTTCCACAATCAGGTTACGTCTGTTGTTTCCTCTTTTCTTAATTTCTTGCCGAGTCACATTTTTCTTGAACTGATGCGTTTAACTTAATTTACATATATTTGATTATATATTTATTTATATATTTGAAGTGTATCGTTTCGTCAATTTCATCAATCACGAGAAATTATTACATTTTTAAATCGTCATAATCGGACTAATTGTAATACAGTTGTTTTGAAAAATCAATTTGCAAGAGATAATTCTTGTAAATATTTCAAAGAATTTTCTGAAAATAAAATTAATCAGTGAAAAGAATCGTAGAATGACGGTGAGCACACACCCGCCAGGACGATTTCGAGACTTCATCCTAGAAACGTAACGAGCCGCGTACGAAGGGCCCCTGTTCGCCAACCAGGGGCCCCTTGGGTCCGTTTCCCCGATAAGTGAAAACGAGTTGGCCTTAATTGCACTTCCTGCCTTCGAACCTACGACTGCATTGTTGCCGAAAAACATTTTCCGCGGATTTCACGCGTCGCGATCAACGACTCCGCGGAACAAGATTATACCAACAAGGAATTCGTACTTGCGCCCGATAGTTGTCGATGCATTTGCATTGAAAACACACCGACTGTTGCGATAAGCTCGCTCTTTCGTCAGATTCTCAGTTCTACTATTCCGTTGAGAATTCTGAGATTATCTCTGACTCGTCTTCACTTTCACGATCCAAATCGACAGCACGGTTTGCTCGACTCATCGTTTCTTTTCCCTATCGTTGGAAGATCTTAAACGGAGAAATGGAAAAGAACCGGAAGCTCAAAGAAGACTCGGACAAGGTCGGATAAAGTTTCGTTTTATCGTCGTTTGCACAGTGACGGCTACGTGTCAACGAGTCTTCCATAAAAAAATTCAGCCAGTGAATTTCAAAAGTAATCTAGAAATCCGTCGTTTCGCCCGAGTTTCATCAAACTTTAAATTCGAATACTCCACAGACGAGAGAAGCAGTTTGCGAGTTTTCGAAGATTATCCGTTCTTATCTAAGAGCAGAGTCGCGAAATTTGCCAGACCCACAGTGAAGGAGAACGTTCGTATCTGCGTTAGAGGGTAGAAACTGCACCTCGCTATCCTCGATCCTCGATGTTGTCCATCGTCGTGATGCGGAGTTACCGCGAAGCCGGGGACAGGCTAAGAGTTATTTTCGCGCAAAAACGGCCGACATCGCTGGCCTCGGAGAGAAAACCTCGTAACTCTCGCCGATCTCGGAACGGGACGACGCCCAATCCAGGAAAAGTACGATTTCTAATCCATCACCAAGACTCTACGGTTCACGTTCTGCGTTCTGCGTTCGGCAACATCATTTTCTACCCCTCTATTTTCGTACGCGCAAAAGGGACCTTTTATCTTAAACAAAGGTTGCGTTTTTACAAAGGCATTTCTGACTTTCAGTTCTATTTATTGCAATAAAATTTCAGTAGATGTCCAATTAACGACATTTCATTAAAATCCTACGTGTTAATAAGTAACTTTTACAACATCTGTTTTTAAAGCTTTAAAACTTTAAATTAATGAATGAATTCGTATGAATCGTAACTATCACGCAATTTTTCCGACAATATTTTCCGCGTCGCGATATTAGTTGCAGGCATGTAACATGTAATTTAATTTTATAGAAAGTTGTAGAAACTCTCGACGATTCTTTCGATCGCAATTTAACAAAATTTAACTTTAACGAAATCCTGCATCTGGTCCTTTACCCGAACGTAGATGCGACAGAATCGAAAGTAGGTTAAAAAGAAACCCCGTAAAAATTTCTTCGCGGAGAAAAAGTCGTTTGAATAATATCTCTCCTCTTTCTTTCTACGCAACGATTAACTTGCGAACGTGCAAGTTTCTAATGAAAAAACGCGATCTCGCGTTCATCTAGCGCGAATTCGTAGCGTCACTTTCGTTTTCGCGGTCCGCGTCCCCCCCTGTCGATTTTGCTTTTGTTCCACGGCACGATTTTCCACCGGTCGACGTGTCGCGTTCTCTTTCCTCCGCTTTCTATCGCGCGAGATATTCCGTCGAGCGCCTTTCGATTGCACCGATCGTTCGATCCCAAACGAGCGTTCCTTGCCTCGTGAAACGTAATTCCGTCCGTTCGATCGGTCGAATATCGGTCGAACGGGGCGTAGAGAAAAGAAGAGAAAAGAAAACGCGAAAACGCGCCCGGACGAGCTGCAACGACGAAAGAGAAATTTCCCTTTTTTGCAGAACGCGACGTTTCCTGTCCAAGCGACAGCGAAGAAAGTGTAGCTAGGCTTCTCCTTTTTTTTTTTTCTCTCTTTCCAACCGCGTGTTCCCCTGCAATTAGAATATCCATCCTGGGCGCTCCGATTAAGCGGCATCACGCATGTTTCCACTGGCACGCATTTCTATCGTTATTTCGACTGTAATTTAACAGCATCTCTCGAAGTACTCTGACAATTTGCAAAAAAGAAAGGACATTGCTCGTTGGAGAAAAGAGGACGAAAAAAAACGCCGAGAAAACACGGAAAGCGAAATGAGACCGTGAATCTCTCTAAATTTCCACGTAACTTTCGTTCGAGGCACGCGCGCGTCGTCTCGGCCGAGGCTCGCGAGACGGCGGCGTTTTAATTTCTCGTTATTCACCGGCCGGAGCGCCGGAGGTGAAAGAGACGAGGAAGAGGTATTAGCCGACGATTCAGGCCGAGACTAACGCGCACTTTTCCCCGGCTGTACGACGTTTCTCTCTCTCTCTTTCTCTGCATATTGGCGCACCGACGCGGATGATTTCTTTCGCGCGTCGCGCGCGCGTTTCTTCGTTCCTTCGAAAAACGGCCGTAATTTTCACCCGTGATTTTCAGCTGCGACGTGGTGCGGCGATTCCGAGAGGCTGAATTCTGACAAGGTTGAGGCGATGGACGCGTGGTTGTCGTTTCGACTCGATTAGAATCAAGAGGAGCCGAGCGGAGAGAGAGAAGGTGGCCGGTTCTCTCCGCGGCCGGTTGCCATGCCGAAGCGAGCCTGCGCCGCGCTCCAAGTGCCAGAAACCGTGAAGGAGGCCTCTCGTGATCGGGACTTTCCAAGGACACGAGGGTGCATGGATCCGTGGCGTGTGCGTGCCGGCTCGTTTTCCTTTTCACGGCGAAAATCACCGGCGAGAAAAAGAAAAATCGGCGTACGCGCGGCCGCTCGAGGCGCTGTGCCAGCGAAATCGCCGCCACGTTCCATATAACACACAACAGCCGGCTATTACGCCGATTTTCCTATCGCGTGGACTTTTCTTCGCGCGCCGGACGAGTCTTTCTTTTCTTTATCGTCGACCGTTCGAAACCTACGAAAGGACAAGATAGCTACGAACGATCGTACTTTCGACCGCGGGGGGAGGGGGAAGTCGGTGTCGAATTTAGGCACTTACGCGTCCTGATCGACCATCCCCCGTTTCCACGATTCTTTGAACCATCGATGGTTCAAACAGAGCTTGCAATATAGCTCAATCTCGGCGCAAGGAACACCAAATGCAGAAAAACGAAAAACGAAAAATGAAAAAGTAGAAGTAGTAGAAGAAAAAGAAGAAGAAGAAGAAGAAGAAGAAGAGGAGGAGGAGGAGGAGGAGGAGGAGGAACGAGGGAGGGAGGGGGAAAAGGGAGAAGGGGAAGCTACGGAGAGGCAAGGCATTAGGAGGAGGAAAAAGGGAAGCAAAAGGTAGACGAGGAGGACGAGCGCGAAGACGAAGAAGAAGAAGAAGAATCCCCCTTGGCTCACGTCCGCGAGAACCGGAAAGATTCCCTCGATCCGCTACGAACGGCTTCCAAGGTCCGCACTCCGTATTCGAACGACCCCAACACGCACGGTGCCCGCGCGTGCACACGTATACAATACACAGAGAGCAAGCGTACAAAAGTGCGCGCACACGGAGAGGAAGAGAAAGAGACAGTGGTAGAGTGTATAACGTGGCGAGTGGTGCACTCACGCACTCGCGCCCTCTCACACGCGCGCTATAGACGCACGTCCGGCCAAACGAGCCGCGAGGTTATTGTTTAAAGCGTTCCCCTTTATTGTGTCTACAATGTGCTCGGTCACACGCGGCCGGAACAGCCAGCCGCCACGCTGCGGCCCTCCTCTCCGTCGCTAAACGCTCTTTTTACTTTATTATTCTATTCGGTTGCTGCACCTCGCGCCGCTCGCTGCTGGGCGTTGCCCGACTACCAGCCGAAGCCTGTCCGGACTTTTCATCGAGACGTCTCTTAATTATCTACCTCCGCAGATTCGCGGGTGACAAGACGAGGATTCGACATGGCGGCACCGATCACTACGTCCTGTACGAATCGAACGGACAAAGATGGTAGAACGTGAAAGGTAGATTTCACTTGTTAACGCTGTGTAACAAGCCTGTAAACGTTCGTTCGTAATTTTTAAGGATGAAATTATATGCCTCGTTATCGACAGGTTATTAATTATTAATCTAGCAAAAATGAAATCAATGTATCGTATTTGAAACAGGTATCTGGAGAGAATCGTGAATTTTATGAACAGCCACCTGGAAAACCTAAAACTCGAGCAAACTTTCTATTTTTGCCTTTCAAACGTCTCGAAATTTGAAATTAATGAAAGTTGTTCCAACTTAAAATTTTATATATAACAATACTATATTTTATTATAATATACATTAAATTTTATATATTACGATATCATAATTTAAAAATTATTCTGCCGTCGATCGGGCTCCGTTCTGCGAAAGGGAATATCAGAGTCCGAAAGAAAGGCCGTCGTCGCGAAAACTCGCGGAGCGTTTTCGCTCGGTGATAATTCGGGACCGTAAACGTTTTATCGAGGCCGCGTCTCGCAAGGTAGAGACGTGCACCTGCGCTCGAAGCCAGACGACGAAGATGACGAAGGCGGCGACAAGAGGAGTTCTCCCCCGTTGACGGTCCCCGAGACTTGCCGGTTTCCAGGCAACAGCGTGGACGCTGAGGAAGGTCCGGGCGGCCGAATATTGCCAAAACGTTCGTTATTGCGTCTACGAAGAAGTCGATCGAGGAGAGGGCGAACAGTTGGCACCGTTCCACGCGCGAACGTGTCCGGCCGTGTTGCGACTTCTCTCCCTCTCCCCCCCTCTGGATCGAGAAGCCGCTTCTTGGCAGGAAGTCGAATCGCATTTAATTTACCATACGCTCGTTGTTGGCCACAAATTCCTTTCCAGCTATTTATACGTTCGACGGTGTGCGTTTAACTTTAACCTGCCACCGTCCACCGGCGGTTTGTACAAAAATTTACGGCGTTTGGATGGAAAAGCTTGATTGTCGCTGATTGAGAACGAGTCACGATCGCACAGTGATCTCTACGGCGGAGGAGGAGGAGGAGGAGGAGGAGGAATGCTTGCCAACTTGGCAAGTCCCCTAGTTCTTCCTAGGGGAAGCGGTTGTGGAAGCACTCGAGTTCTCCGAAGGATTTCCCTCGAGAGCGGCAATTTTCTGGCGCGAAACCCTCACTTCCTTTATCGGCCATTCGCGGGCCTGTCCGTACAAAGAGGAACGCGTCTGTCCCCGAGACAATTGCAAATCGTGGCGAAGAACTTGCACCACTCGTACGCCCCGTGACGTGTCCTTGAATCTTTGGAATCTCGAAAAGGGGGAGGTATCGATGGACGAGAAAGAGAGTATCGTGGAAGATTTCGGTGCTGTGGTCCCGTCAAGGAATCCGACGTGTCTCGGAGGCACACATCGCAGTGTGCCCAAAGATCGTGTCGTATCTCTTTCTCAATGCAACCGCGATATGGAGAGAAAGAGGGAGAGGGAGAGGGAGAGAGAGAGAGAGAGAGAGAGGGGACGATGCACGTCCACTAGGAGAAAACGCGAGCGTCGCGTGCATGCATGTGCGAAGCTAGCGGCCGGTTAGCATGTGCACGTCTCGACCGGCGACTTGGAAAGGGGGAAGTTGTCGACGGCCGAGGATTGAGAGAACGAGCTGAAAAGAGGAGGAGGAGGAGGAGGAAGAGGAGAAGGAGGAGGTGGAGGAAGAGGACGCGGAGCAGCAGCAGCAGCAGCACCAGCAGCACCAGCAGCACCAGCAGCACCAGCAGCAGCAGCAGCAGCAGCACCAAAGCGCGAGGAGAACAAGATGGAGGAAGAGGGAGGTAAGGCGGCGGTAGGATGACTAGAAAAGAAGCGAGAGGGAGAACGGACAGACGGACGGACTCGAGAGGTGCAGCGAACTCTCCCAAGGCCTGCGTACCCCCACCGAGCGTGCAACTGCAACTGCAACTCTCGCGGACAGAGAGTCGAAGGAGCCGAGAGTCGACGGAGCGTTTGCCCGCACGACGTCTTTACACACACGTGCACGCGCATGCGCGCGCGCGCGCGACACGTACAAGCTCACGTATGTGCTTCTTTCTCTTTCTGAAGAAGGGAGAGAGAGAGAGAGAGAGAAGAGGCAATGAAAGAGAGAGAAAGGGCGCGAGAGGACACGACTCTGTGTAGCGACCGAGGAAACAACCGGACAGAGGGAGACGGACGGACGGACGGACGGACGGACGGACGGAGGAGTGGACGGGGGCTAGAGCGCGCCGAGAAGCTGCTACCAAGAACACCGACACCTTCCGCGAGTCTTATTTTTCACATCCTGTTCACCGGCGACCTATTTTTAAGCCGATGCCCTCTCGCAGTCCGCGAACCAGCTGGAAAAAAAATCCTTGGGAAAACGGAGCCGGACGGGAAGACGGGAAGCTCCGCTCTCTCAACCCTACCGGATCTTCCGAATACGCACAGGTTTCTTCTCCGTCATTCGCGTATTGGTCGCTCCATCGCTCCCTACGCGTTTACTTCACGCATCGTGTTTTCTTTCTTTTTTAATCCAGAGCCTATATATCAGAGCGTAACAGGAAGGACAGCGACGATCTTCCTAGAATAGAATCTCTAGGAATGGCTTCTTATCGAAATTCACGCAACACCGAGAGCAAGTACCGCGAGTTTCCTACGCGGGTTATCCTTGAAAAATCGTGTCTCCTACTATATCCTCCGCGCGCGTTACGCCGCCTGCTCGACCATTGACGTCACAGAGAGTGCAACACAGCGGCGTGAACCGAGCCGGCGAACGTCCGACGAATTTCAATCTCCCCGGAACGATTTCGAACACGCCGCGCATTTCCAAGCGGCTGGTCGCACAGGCTGCGACTGTACCGAGAGGAAGAGTGAAAAAACACCGAGGACGCGAAACGAGAGGGAACGAGAAAGAGCACGAAGCGTTCTCGAGCGAGTCCCCTTTTCGTTCGCGCAAAAATACGCTTCATTTGTGTGTCACGCAGCGCGCTCCGCTTGCTCGCTGGTTCGCGGCTGTCACGCGCGCTGCGTCATGCGACGCTGTTCAAAGTGACTCAGGTTTTATTTCCTGCTTCGAGTTCTAATTACCGCGGCTAGTCGCGCGGCGATAGATAGCGCGAATCGATAGCGCGTTCGCTCTCTTCTCTCTCTCTTCGCTCTACGCGTACAATGTGCGCCAGTCGCGAAACAACGTACGTTCACCGGTCAACGAGTCGCTCGTTTTATCAATCGAGTTTTATCGTTCGAGTCCTGGGACGATCGCCATGACTCGTCCTTCTCCTCGAGGTGCTTCTTTCCTTTTTTATCGCGGCTTCGTCGAATGCTTGCGCATCGTTAAATCTGTTCGCTGGCGTAACCTGTCGCGGAATTTTCGGACACCGAATTAACGAGAGTTAGGAGGGGAGTCAAACGATTTCTCCTTCCCCCTGTGAAATGATGTACGTAGTCGCGACAAAAATACTATTCATCTTTTTTTTTTTTTTTTTTTTTTTTTTGAGATTGAGGAGTTGCGTGCTATTGTTCCAAGTGACAATGAGTAGTTCTACACAGCTTCCAAGTAATAACTTGGCCAAATTGAATTTTCCTTTAATTCGCTTCGATCGCGGAGGACGCTGCTCCGAATCTCACGATCGTAAAAAATATTCTTCTCGAGTTCTCCCTCGGATGGACTTGCCACAGCTATCCCGCCCAATGGAACAGGATTCTTTTACGCGCGGCACCGCCGATTCTTTCGCATTCTAGCATCATTCCCATCGATTCCAGCGAACGTCGCGTAAAGATGACACGAGTGGGTAGAACAAGCCGCGTCTACTTCTCTACTTCGTTGAAATTGCTCGTTGTCGAACCGCGAATATTTATGCAAATTCGTATTTTTACGCGAATGCGAGAAAAAAGGAAACGGACGCTAAACAGCGATTCATCCTACCCACGTGTACTTTAATTTGAATATTTTATATATATTTGCATATTTACGCCCTCTCCGCCCCTCCCGCGGAGTACGTGCACACGCAGGTACGACGAAAAGAACTAAAAATTTGATCCTCGGTTTGACGAAAATTAAGCGATATCTACGAAACAATATTCCGTTCGGAGTGTGTCGAGCGACGTCACATTATCGCCTCGATCCGCGACGATGTTTGCTCGCCGCGCGATGCCTCCCTCGGCTGGAAAACTCCGGCGATAAAGTTGCGCCGGTAATTCGAAGATAAACACCTCGACGGGAGCCGAGCTTATGTAATGGGGGACTCGTACGTGTGCATGACTTGTACCGGTCGTTTCTCCTTTCCTTTTTTCTTTCGAAAAACGATCGATCTCTAAATACATAAAAGTATAAAAATACGTTCGCGTTCCCTGTCCGATCGTCGTGAACATTTATCCGGGAATGTAATTCCTTGATCAACAGACAGATTTTCAGACAAGCAGAAAAAATTGTAAACTTTTGCAGGATATACAACGATATACGTTAATGCGTCATGATCGTACGTATCATTTACAAATCGGGCGATTGAAAATGTTCCTTACTCTGATTAATACTTCGAACATTTTTTACAGAAAAAATTTATCTTTGCAAAATGTCTCTATCGAAAAGTAACGTGTCCGTCGTATCAAGACTTTTACGCGTTCTATTTTTACGACGATGCTTCGTAGTTCTAGACGATATGTGAAAAAAAAAAGTAAGCTTTTAAACTAAAAACCGTTGAACGTAATCACTCGCTCTTATCGTTTCGCAAAGAGGTTATTGAGAAAGAGTGAGAAGAAAAAGAAAAGGAAAAATATTCAAAGAGACGCGTCGGCAAACCGCGTATCGCTGTATCTAGTCGGCTGCATCGGTACTTCTGCAAAGTGGCACACGACGCACTTGGAGCGATCTGCAGGTGGAAATCGCGCGACAGGACGCTACCGATTCTGTATGGCGCGAATCGAAAGTGAGATCGAGATCGTCGACTACCGCGTACACGTACGCGCGCGCGTGTGCGTGCACGTCGGAGCCGAGCAAGCCTAGTTAAGGAGATAGTGCCAAGTAGGTAGGTTGAGGGCCTCGCACGAGACTCGCGGCGACATTTCGGGTCGGGAAACCAGCGCTGGCTCGCTCGCGCGCGTGATTCTCCGATTCCATTAGCGCACGCACGTGCAACGCTCGCTACGCTGTACACACGCTTGCTTGCATACGCGGCGGCATACGTGCGCACACGCGGGCAAACGAGTGAGCGAGCACAGCTCGTTCGCCACGCTAGCCCTGGCCTAGATAAGCCGGCTGGCTACTCGGCTTTGCATCGTTGCATCGCTTTAAGCCCGACTCACGCGCCACCGATCTATCTATCGCTTCGTTCTTTCCCTTCCCGCGGCTGTCCGATAGACCCATTTCGACCTAACACGGTTCTCCCAATTTTTCGCACGACGGCCGTCTCTCGTGTGTCAGCCCCGCGTGCAAAACGCGCAACGCGCCGTCACGCGTGATCAAAGCGTCGCCCGCTAATTTCCGTGACTCGTTCCCGTGACACCGTTTCCCTTGCCAATCGATACTCGACTGAATTACGTCGTTCCTCCTTTTCCTTTCCTTTCTCCACTCCTTCGATCTTTGCAATGGAAAACTGGAAATTTGACGAATGCAAAGAATCGACGCACTCGTAGAAGGTTTTCCCGCGTTTCGAAGCGATGAATGTTTTAACTTTGCAGCGCGAACCACTGTTTCGAAAGTGACGCTGATCGATACCGAAGGTAAATTGAAAATAGACGATCGTTCTTTAAACGTGTGCACCTTAGAATTTATTAATATTTATGCCATCCTCTTGCGACAAGCGAATTAATAAACGTTATACTTCTCTGAATAAGAACCGACTGCATACTAAAGTCCGGCAAAAAATGGAAGAGATCGATATCGATACCGATACTTTGGTACGAGACGTCACCTCCCTCGCATGCATAAAAATTCAGTTCGACTAGACCGAACGTGTTAACGCGCGCGTTAAGTGACGAGCTCAAGCTCGTGAACGAAGAGTTTTCTTCTTTCTAGCAAAAAGCTGATACTTCCTATCGTGAAGTATCGATCCAATTAGAAAGAAGAAACTAAACGATGCAAACGAGCGCGAGAGGGAACGAGAGGAAGTGAAAAGAAATCTCGGCCGACGTACGTATGTAGCTCGAAGGGGATTCCACAGTGAGAAGTTGGCTTAAGGTCGCGTGAATCCGTGCACCGCAACAGCGGACAGTGAAACTATGTCGTTTTTTTCTCCGACTCTTTCCTTTTCTTCGAGCGGCAGTCACGACGTTGGCAGAGAGACCGATTCGCCTTTCCCTCGATAGCGAATCCACCTTCGGTGGAAGGTAGATTCCACTTTTCTCAACCGTGTTTGAAACAGAACCGACGCTTTTCGCCGACTTACGTTACCGAGATTCGTTCGTTCGATCGGAAACTGGTCCCGTTCTTTGCTATACGTACGCTTTTTAATTAAACTTTTTGATAAAACTCCAATTAAAATCATTTTAACGTGTTCGAAATGTTTAAATAATCTAATAATCTTTCTAGTCGGATATTTTCACGGTACATGAGAAGATTTTAATGATGTTGCTGATCAATATCCAATTCTACAGTAAATATATGATGAGCTCAAACAACAAATCCTAAAAATCCAATTCTTAATATTACACAAATTATTTTCAAATTTCCCAAAAATTTCTTTTTCACCACTTTCATTTGTAACAATTTGTGAAATTAAACCGAATCCTGGTAAAATTAAAATATAAACTTCTGGATGTCCGGAAAATGAAAATAAATGTTGAGAATATACGCGGCATGGCACTTTCATTTATTAAATCGAATTGCGAATCGTATACTTTGAACATTTATTTTCATTTTTCGGACATCGAGAAATCGTATCGCGGCAAAAATTGCTCTGTTACTTTTTTGCTTGTCATTTTTTCTTTTTTTGTTCCTCCTGTTTACAGTAAATAAACTTGAAACACTCCTGAACTGTCAGGGGTTAGATATCAAAGTTTCAAATTCACTTATCCGTTCAGGCAACTTAAGCTAACCTAATGGTACAATAGCGTTTCGGATGTCTACGCAACGGTTAATGGATAACGATGGATTTCGAGGGTTCTCCCATTAAATGGTTTCGCAAGAACGTATCCATTAGCTCGGCGGACGAAATTGGAAGACGAATAAGCGGAACGCGCGCGTTGACGCGCGTACCCATCATCCTGCATGGATGTATAATACCGTAACCTCGATTCCAATGAAAACGGTGTTACGCCATTTTCCCTGTCAGTGAAATGTGATCTATTTTCACGGAATTCGCCGTGATACAGCGGAGCTCCGGCCGATTCGCTCTGCCTCACTTTTCCAGCGATAAAAGCGGTCGCGTCGATTACACGCTATTTCTTTTTTTCTCCGAGTGCATAGGCAACGACCGCCTTGTTGTCATTTTGTTTTGTTATTTGTAACAATCGGACAGCATAACGCTAAAGCTCGAAATTACGAGCAGTCGTAAACCTCGTGAGCTTGTAATCGTGCGATAACACCGGGATTAACGCGATTACCAGTTTAGCCCGGATGATTATGCGAATGTGTACCCGGTGATCGTGCGTTCGACTAATGCAACTCTTCGTGACCAGCCATTCGTCCACTGACGAATTTCGAATGAAAATCGATTGCGAAATACGTGTCGTTTCGCGTCTAGCGTATCGCTGACTAGCGATCGACTTGATGGATCTTAATTTAACCTCTTGCGCTGGTGTGACGTGCCACGCACGTCGAGAATATTTGTCCCAAACTTGCAATATTTTCTCAGTTTTAAGTATATTGAGATATAACCCAGGCAAAACAAATGACAAGTTTATTATTTCTTAGTCATTTTTATCCGGTGATATATCGACGAACTCAATAAAGATGGCGAATTATTGTACACCGTTTGGTCACTCGTTACGGTCCGCGGACCAGTTACTAGCGCAAGAGGTTAAAACCTGACGAAACTACGCGCGTTACGTTCGCGTGAACATCTCGCGCCGATCGAGTACCTTCGAAAAACCGTCTAATCTGACCGATTCCATTGATTCGCACACCCGGTGCAGGCGTCGTTATTCAATTTCCACGAACGTAATCTACCACCGTGCCCCAACAACGCGTGATCTATCATGAACATGATTCATCCGCGTCGAGAGATGTCCTCTCTCGGCAATTGGAACAACGCGATAGGACGTGCGGCGTAGGAGGCGAGAGGAAATTCGAGGAAAGGAAAGATGGATCGATCTGTCAGCAGTTTTCAGAAGAGAAGATCGCGGAAAGTTCGAAAAGAACCTTCTGGCTTTGGCGGGATGCAGCGTAAGGAGAGAGACGCGCGCGCGCGCGCGCAACTGCACGGCGCGGTGCATCGAAGACGGCGCGGTCCGCGCATGCGCCGCTCGGCCGATGCACGTGGTAAGTACAAGTATGTCAAGGCGCGACCTGAATTTTCCTACTCTTGGTGCCCCCTACCGTACTCCCGTGCCCCCTCCCTCGCGCTCTCGTTCGCGCCCTGCCACCACCGTTGCTCCACGCTTACTCGATGCAACTTTCCTCCCCCCGTCCCGCCCCTCAGCCTCCGCGACTGGCCGAGCGTCGTGTCGCGCGCGCTCTTTGCATCTACCTGCATGCGAGAGAATGCCGGTGGTCATCACCAACACGCACGTGCGTGTTCCTCCGACAGCCAAATGCACCGTGTACGTGCGTGCGTGCGTGCGTGCGTGCGTTCCTACGCGCGACGACACATGACTTTTGCACCGATGCCCAATCCGCTGCCTCTTTGCCCCTTCGAACGTAGTCGTGTGCGTGTCCCGAGGACCCGTGATTCTTTACCCACCCGTCCCTTCCGCCCAGTTGATCCTCTTTCCTACGTCCGCTGTCACGTGGAAAAGGGACGACTCGACGCGGTCGTCTTTTAATGACGGGGCAATTGTGTAGTGGAATAATAAAGAACGTCGTAAGGTTCACCTCGGAAACGGGGAACAGGTTCCAGCGGATATATGGGTCACGAAACCATCGTTTTTTTTCTTTTTCGTTTTAGTTTTTCAAAGAATTCCTTTCCTTGTTTCTTTTCTCTCTCTCTCTCTCTCTCTCTCTCTCGCGGTTCTGGGGCACGTTGAGATACGTTTGATTTCAATTTACCGAAGGCGCGCAGCATACCGGCCATCTCGAATCGGTGTACAAATCGAACGCCCGAGGCTGATCTCCGATATCCTATTTGAGATCTCGTTCCTATTCTCGGCCAGCTCGCCAGGCCGCCGAGTTTTCCTCGTCAATTTGTCACGGAAAAGGAAAGCGTTACGGTATATCTAACCGATCGATCGATCGTTCGATGTCGTCAAAGCAAGGGCTCCTCTGGAAAGTTGCTCTTTCTCTCTCTCTCTCTTTCTCTCGCGCCTTTAAGGGATTTACCCATCGACTGCTCTTTTCCCTCTTGCGCGAGTATCCTTTTTCCTCGCTTCGTTTAAACTTCCATACAGCTCGACAGCAAATGAACGAAACAGGTCTTTCACGCGTCTTATTTTTATTTTCATTCCTTCGATCTCTTTCTCTCGCGTTAAGAATTATTCGTCTTTTATAACAAGGAAGTGCGTACTACCGCTTTATACTTTTTTATCGTGACCTATTTTCTGCAGAAAGAAAAATCGTCGTAACTATATTTATTCGATCCGTTTGTCATTAGATATTTCTATACCGATTTAATTGCCGTAATTATGGACTATGCGTGTTTTTTGCTGATCTAGTTTGCCAAGAAATTACCGTAACAAACAGTTGTCACTCGATCCATCCATCAGCTGTGATTACGCGTTAAAAAATTGCCACGGTTATGTTTCGCCGACGAGAGAAGAGGTTTGACTTTAATCGCTGGCTTTAATCGCCGAGATTTCGAGAATGCATTCGAAATATCGAATGCACATTGTGAGTAAGCACGATCGAAAAGTATCCGTCGGTAGCCGTGAAATTACGCAATAAAATTCTTCGTGCATTTCATGGCGCCTGAGCGTTACGACGCTTTCGAGCCACGCGCGATTAAACCGATAACCTGTTTGCTGATGGCTCCTGTTGCGTGGTCGAAAATCGAACCTCACGCAAATACGCACGTTGCATCGAGAAATCTTTGTCGAGAGCGTAGTTGGAGTAACGAGGAAAAAATGTCTGTACACGTGTACAACGTAACGTGACAAGAAGAAATAAAAATCTTGTTGGCATTCTTCGCAATTAGTTAAAACGATCAATTTGTAATTATAATTTATAAATTTCTCGCAAAATGTATGTTTGAAAGCTTGTGTATGGTAAATTTTGTCTTACATTTTCGCTAATTAAATACTTTGAGAAGATGAAGATCTTTTTTTCCAATTCTAATTCTACGAAACAACGAGAAGAAATAAAAGCCGATCGAACGACGCCTTTTTGTCAAACCCTTCACGGATTTCGGAAAACTCGTTCGAGGAACGTGCCAGAAATGGTGCGTAAATCATAAATGAAGTTTCACGGCTGAACGTGCTCGCAAATACGCATGGCTCTTTTGTCCGTCCATAAAAAGAATAAATGTTCCTTAGTATATTTCCCCGAAATAGGAAACAAGGCAGATCTAAATTCTGGCGGAACGCGAACGTTTCTACAAATTGGTATTATTGTTTTGTTAGACACAAAAGTATAAAACTTGTTTCAATCGCGTCGATTGATTATTGTTAATAATTCCAATGAAGCTTTTTCTTTATTGAATTTCACATGTTACTTTTATAGTTTCAAATTTTCATAGACATTAGAAAATATTACTGTTACTATTCGAACTCAATTAATCAGTAAATAGTTCTTGTGGCGTTGTAGATTTCATAGATTTCACATTCAAAAATTGCGAAAAATCGACTTTGATTACTCGAAGTTACTCCCTCAATTAATATAAATATATCGTAACAACTTCCTCAATTAATTTCGTCAATAACAAAAGTACTTCGAGTCAATCCTGTCGACGAAACTACGTAACTAACGTCGAACCAGGCAAATCATTATGCACTGCATCGTTCGTTTCACCTTTCGTCCTTCGTTTCTCTGTCGGAGGTGAGCGTTTCCCTTCAAACATACCCACCCTTTTCGGTGCCTATTTTTTCCAAGGACGCGCCATCGCCGTACAAGCGTAGGAGACGCTTCACGAGAGTTCCATCGAACGACAATGGACGGACCAAGGTTCAGGTTCCAAGTTTCAAAACGGATCGTGAACGGAGTGTGCCACGAAGGACGAGGAAGGGGTGTGAGGATCTTCTTTTTCTCTTTTCTCCCATGACGCGCGGTTACGCCTGGGGTTAAACGGTAAATCGAAGGAGTATCGATTCGAAATGCGTAGGTGGGTGCTGACCTACCCCTACCCCCATCCTCGTCCTTCGGACGACCTTCTGGGCGCGTCCTACCCCAACCTAGACATCCGTTCCGCCGACAAACAGCCTCTCCACCAACACGCCGAAACCCTCGCCAGCCCCTTTTGCGCGCTTTGCCCTCTACGCCCGTCCCTTGGTGGGAGCGAGCGCGCGCCAACCCTCGTCAGGAACGCTCCATCGAGGCCACCCTCGCAAAAACTAATCCAGGGTCGACACTTCAACCACCGTTCTACTCCTCTCTCTCTCTCTTTTTCCCTGTCACCAGCGCGAGAACTCGAACGTAAAAAGAAATCGAAAGTGGTGCCGTCACCGTCTTCCAGATACTCGTCTTTTCGTAGTCAGCTAGAATTTTGTGGGAAACGCACGTAAGAGAGAAGAATTTAGCACCGTCGGGAAGAGAGGGTTGCTGCAATCGCAGGGTCCGTGGTGCGATTACGTAACAGACGTTTCTTTTACTCTCTTTAAACGCAGTTTAAAACGACGTGTTATTCTTACGAACGTTGCAGGTTAGGATTTCGTAGGTTATTTCATTTCGTAGCGACGAAACGAAAGGCTTACGACCTGTTAAAAAGACAAACGAGAATTTGTCACGATGTTGCAGATGTCTGTAAAATCCAAGAGATGAAGAAACGTTAAGCGAATTCTTGAAATCTCTCTTAATAATATCGATGTCAGAAAATAGACCTTGATAATTGTAGACTGATCAATAAGAATTGCAAATATAACGTTGCGTAGACGCAGCCTCCTCAGGAGACTTTTTACTTGTATCTTTTCCGTAAGAAATAAAATCCTTCGTACGGCCTGGCAGCCTTCGTTTTAATAGCGTTTCATTGTCCGAGTCGACTTCATTATCGATCCTCTGTGTTAAAAGTTCTTGCGCAAATACACCGTTCAAACGATCAGGCACGCTCGAATTCTGGAAGAAAGCAGACGTCTACGAAGTAGATTCGGAAACAGAAGACGCGCCGTCGATGGCAAGCATTCGGAGGCGGCGGATCGATCGTTCCGGAAACCCTCCGAAACCGCGAGTTCCTCGGAACCGTGGGGCTGCATAGCGCGAGTTAATGATCGCATGCAGTACGCTCTTGTAATTAATACCTCGCTGAAATTAGGGTACTGCCAAGATCTCGTTCATCGATCCCTCCCTTTCGAAACATCGAACGAACCAGTTGGCTCTTGTTATGATATTCTGATGGATATCGAAGTACAATTCGTGAAGGAAGTAGCCGTTTCTCGAGTTATCGCGCGCCGATCGAATTGTGCAATGCGCATTACATTTACATACTTACGTACGAATGTGTGTCATCCAGTGCAGTTACTTTTGTTGCATATTCAAAAGTCCTCTATGACTGTGACTTGATATTGCTCTTTTCTCACTGACTCACTTTTATTACACGTACGTGTACTTCCTTCCTCTTTTATTAGATTGAGCATGTTTGTGCATCTTTGGCAAATCCGTGAAATGTATAAAACATTCAAATTGAACGTACATACTTGTTGCAATATGTGACGACCGAAACAAACAAGTTTCTTCAGTTACGTTCGCAAATATATTTATTTATTACTTTTGAATTAACAAACTGTAATTTGCATCATATTTTGTTAATTCGTCGCGTGAAAGTTATGCCTCAAAGTGGACTCCAATTAAATCGAACAATTTTCGAACAGACATACCCAAATGTTTCTCGACTCGTTGAAAAATCGCACACGATCCAATGATTGTGTGATCGAGTCGCGAAATCGAGAGTGTTTTGCGTCGGTAACCGGATCTGGAGGTTGCACAACGTCTCGTAACGCGTCCAGACGTTTTTGGGACCCGGGAACCGAGCAAAATGAATCCTTCCAAAAACAACGCACGACTAATTGCTACCAAATTCTGACGCAATTCCTGCGGAACGATCCAGCAATTGGAAGTGTCGGCGAGCGGCGCAGGGGCGGATTGTCAAGGGTCAGGGTTTCCGCCCCGTGGCGTCGTCTTTCTCTCTTTGCCGCTTGAAATTGAACGAGACCCCCCTTCGTTCCAGACTGCACTTACATCTCGCGCTGCCGTTCTTCGTGTTTGCAAAGTGGCTGGGATCGTGGCGAGCATCCGAGAGACTTTACGACTAACCGGTGTAATTTCGCTGAAAGATTCACGAAGATCCGGATCGAACCTTCTCTCTTTCTCCTTCTCCTCTTCGTTCGGCGAACACACGAACGCTGGTGCAATGAACAGATCGAGAATATCTTCCCGCAAGGTAGAATTGATTCGAGGCCTTACCTTTGACAAGGTCGAAGAAAAATCGATGTTTTAAAATCTGTCGTGATTTTTCTAGAATACTCTAGAAGATAATTAACTTAGAGCTTTCGCCAACGTCTAGTGGTAACTTTAGATAATTGAAACCGTTCTGAGAAGGAGGTTCTTAAAATTTAGAATCATATTTGAATCAATTACAGAATCAATTTAGACAAAAAGTTTGTAGTAATATTCCCAAGGTTGTTAGTACTTGATTAAACAAAATGAAATTTTGATTCGCGCATCTTTTTTTTGTTATTAACAAAAGAAATCGAAAATTTATGACGAAAATTACATGTTCAGGTTCAAATAGTTGTCACTTTTTTAAAAAAATTGATAATTTAAAAATTGGCGTCGACAAGTGCTAGCTTTTCTTGTACAATTTAATGTAAAATTAAAAGGGAGATATATTTGGTATTACAGACTCTGTAATACCAAATGGTCATAATTAAATGACTGCTATATCCTCTTACCTTCGTATATATAAATTTTTGCAATTACTAATTATTAATTGAACAATATGTATATATTGTAATAAGACGCACATATTATTTTTTTTAATGAAATATAATTTTTTCTTTTAAAAAAACTCTTGAAAACTCTCTTTATTCTGTAATCATTCAAAGACAACTTCTTAAGTTCTGAGAATAAAATTGTATAGAATCTTACATTGTGAAATAGCCTATAGCGGGAAGAAAAAAAAATATTATACAAAACATTGGTTCAGTTTAGGCTTCTAAGTAGAAAACAGGAGAGGAAACATCAACGAGACGCAGCAATACAATTTTTAGCACATTAGATTACTATTTATTTAAACTTCATTTATTGAAACGGAAGTTTGGATAGCATATTCTATTAGATGAATTTAGCCAGGCTATAATGAAACCATTAACCGGGAATTTTTCTCCAAAATAATTTAATTACTTGGCTATTAAATAAAGTAACTTCTAATTTCATTTTACATTTTGTATTTGTCTGTTTTAATAATTTTTCCCAATTCTACTGTATAAATCTCACGCTTCGTTGAGATCGTTCGTTATTTTATAAAAGATTATTTGATTTGAACTCAAGATAAAATTACATCTCCCAAGTTATTTCCCAAATAAAAATAATAGAAAATCAGTGGAAATTTTATTTATAGTTCTCAATTCTATTGCACAAACTTCACCGTCTTTTGAATGAAAGATTACTTGCAAAATGATTCGTCCGACTTTGGGATTCGCCTGACAATTACATCACCCGAGTTATTTCCCAAACGAGACAAATAAATCAGCGGAAATGATTCGTCAATGATTCAAATTGCTCGCGTCTTTATCTTCGCTTCGTACGTATAAAATTTGCCCAACCTCTGCTTCCGTTGTATCAGCCGCTCGTCCCCGGTCGTGAATTCAAATGAACGGGGTGCCGCTATAAATAACGTCGAACGAAATAACAAAGAGGAAAACAAGAAAAAGGAGGAACGCAAGAAACGGAGGAACGACGAGATGGAAAGATCGTAGGTTAACCCCATTATCGATCCGCGTGAATTCATTGCGAACGTTTATGATGATTCGTCGTCGGGTTAATCAAGCGTCGTGCCAACCTTAGACAGCGATGAAATTATTAAGAAGCAGCACGGGATTAAAGCGACGCGCGGAATTATTCAGTCGATCGAGCTCGCGAGCAGTCAGAAGCGGAACGCTCGGCTCGGTAACGAACCGCTCTTTATCCGAATCGCTGTCTGTCCGTGTTTTTCTTTTTCCCGGGTTATTCGGTTATGGACCGATATTTTTTCATCGTTTTGCAACACCCTCCCCCCACCCTCGCGCACATCCCCGTCGCTTTCGACTGCTCAAAGTGTCGATAATGGCCGTGCTACCTATCTGAGGTCGAGGGTCAGCCCTCGTCGATGCACTTTGCGGAGATACCACTTCGCGTCCATCAGACTTACGCTGTTCATCGGACGAAATCGCGCGAGCGAGTGAAATTCTTTTTTTTAATAACAACCTTGATGGGGAAAGGATGGGCCGCTGCGTTGACGTTTTTTGTTCCGGAATCGAGGCTCGTCGACGAACTCCTGGTTATGGATTGTTCATAGAACGTTTGAAAATTTATTTTGCAATTCGACGAAAGGACTTTTTCGGGACACTTTCCCAAATGTCGGAAGAACATTAGATAAAACTCTTCGAGGAAACAGTATTCCTAGCAGTATTTCTAACTCTACTCGGACAGGATGTTACGAAATATCGACTGTCGTAATTTGAACGAACGAATTTTAACTTGTCAATTAAAATCTACTCACTGATCATTAATTTCTATATCATTTAAATAAAAAGAAGTAACAGCAAATAAAACAACAAGTAGATAAAATTGACGCCGATCGCTCAGTCGCCGCTTGTTCTCCACAGAGCTCAGATATGACCGGTCGAACAATAAGTGTTTTATAAAATGATCCAAATAAGGAGAAGAAAAGAAAACAAACAATCATTTCGAAAAGAAGCAAAAACTCTTCCCGAATCAAACAGTCAAGAGAGCAGGAAGCACAGTGAACTTGGAATTTACGGGGATTTATCTCGTCTTTGAGCTTCTGTTGCCACGCTCTAGATCGTTCGTGCGACGATACACGTATGCGCGCCCTGCTTAAAAGAGTATCTGCCAATTCTGCCAGGCCTTGTCAACAATCTCCGTAAACACGGTTCGTCCGATCTATTTATATCCTACTTTACGTTTCACTAGTTACGTAATGGCGCGACTTAATCAGAAATTTTGACCGTTAATCGCTCGACGACCACGAAAAAAGAAAACAAATTTCAACGAATACGGGATCTAGAAAAATTTCCGGGAAAATTGGACTTGACGAGGAAGCTCGTCCGACTGGGATAAAATACAAGGTGTTTTGTAACATGTGGGGAGAATAGGGGGTGATTTCTCATGAAACAATAAATCGAAAAATTTTTTCATTTAAGGCTTGCAGATTTAACAAGTATAAATAATAACGTTTTATATTCTGCGAAAATAAGTAAGAAACGTAGAGCAAAATATTTTTGCAAGAGTTTTCGTTCCGTTTTCGAGAAAATCTGTCAAATTGAAAATTTGTCAGGCACACGTGCGCCAAGGCTATTTTCATGAAAACGTGGCTTTGAATGGAAAAATTTTTGACCTACTTTCGCGCGTAGAACAATTTCCTGTTAATTATTTTCCTCTCTCACGTCTAGAATCAAGTGTAGTTGATAAATCTTCAAACTCGATTTTCTCGGGAACAGAAAGCTTCACTGAAAAAACACGACCTTGTACTTGTACCCCAGTATGATTCGTCTCACTGAAAGGCCCAGAAGCAACTGTTCCGACTGGGAAATGAAGACTTTTTTGCCATAAAATTTTATTGATACGCAAACATTTGAATCGATACAAAACAAATTACCAGACAACGCCACTCCTACTCGAGGTCTACGTCACGCCCCTTTGCGAATCACGTGACCCAAATCAACCAATCGCTAATTTTCGTTGCATCAGCGTTGCACCTGAAGAGGCCCGATTTTCTGGGTTACTCCCGCTAAACTTTTAGTGATAAAAATTTTGTTCTACGTTCTCGATTTATGTGTCCACGAGGAATATCATCCTCTGTTCTACTTCCCATGTGTTGCAAAACACCTCGTGTATTGAATGGACGAGGAAAAGTTAAGAGATGCACCACTTTGGTTGTCGCTAATCGGCTGGTTTCACCGTGGAGCGAACGGAAGGCGTTTCACTTGGCGTTTCGCAAGTGGAACCGGGAGAAAAACAGTCGCTGCAGGCTGTGGAATTTACCATATACCTCGATTTATACTCGATACAGTCGTCAACGTCCCTATAGATTAATCCCTTGACACCAATAGCTGCGTAGAAGGCAACAATTTTTGTAATTAACAGAAGAACGATTAGCTCATTTCTCCGTCGATATTCGCACGAACGAAAATAAATACTATTCGAAATAATTTCCACGTCTTTATATTTTAAAAATTAAATAGACGACCTCGACGAGAATAACTTTATTGAGTCACGTATAAAATTTAGACTCGTTTCCTCGTATTTTATATTTCCCAAGATGAGATTAAACTAAATTAAAAATTTCAAAATTACGTAATTTATCTTTAAATTATTACAGCCTCCAATGACATCACTTGCGTGTTGATTTGTATCGTTAGTATCTGTTGGTATTATATAAATGAAATAGCATTCAAAATATTTCAGTATCTCGGTTTTAAAATAAAAATTAGATAAACGACTCCTCAAGTATAATATTATTGAGTCATAGATAAAATTTATGCTATTTTCTCCTATTTCATATCTTCTATGATAAAGATAAGTAATAAGTAATAAGATTAACTCTTTTTAGTATCCAAGAACCGATATATTTTGTCTTATTTTAATTAATACTTTGACCATTTTTTTGAATATTTTCTCACTGATGCCTCTTATTTTTACGAAATTCTTACGCATTCTTTTTCTGCGACAATGCTTTGTAGTTGTATATTGGACGTTATAAATTACAAGGGTCGCCAAGAGGGTTGAGCCAAATTGAAAACTTCAAAATTAAGTAATTTAACTTGAAATTATTATACGTGGTTTCCAATTGCCCAGTTATGCGTTAATATTTACTCTTTTCTTTTGATTAAAATTGGCGAGCGAGATCCTCCACGGCGAGTGCTAATTTTTCTCTCGTTTTTTGATCTCTCTGATTCGACCTTGTTCGCAGTAATCGTCATAATTTACGTCACGCGGCGCGATACAAATTCATTTATCACCGTCTCACGCGACCACGGGGCCACATTTCTAATCTTCCGCCTCGAGATACCGTGTTTTCTCTGAATCATTGTGACTCGCCAACGACACGTCCGGAAACACCGATGTCGTCCCTTGTTCATTACGTTGCTTGTTCGTGATAGCCGTTCGCGTGTTCACCAGTGTCGTGCGTTCGGATACACGATCGTTGAGAAACGCGATCTATTCGCGGATCGTCCAATTTTCGCTTGAAACGGATGAGATTTTGTTGTTCGTACAGAAATAAATTCCCATTAGTCTGATCTGTAAAAATTGATTGCGATGAAAAGTAAAAGAGTAAGAAACGATAAACATTTGGCATCCAGATACGAGAAATGTGTATACGTATGTATGAAAAAAAAAAAAAAAGATAAAAATAAAAAAAGAAGGTAGCGAAAGTGGAGGGAAAAAAATAGCGTGTGATGTTTCGGAAAATGCACCGGGAGCGATCCGGGTGCGGATCAACTTTTACGCACGAATTAACGAGCAAACGAGCGAACGTTGCGGTTCTTTGCCGGTTGGAGGACGCGGCCCTGAAATTTAGGGGTTGTTTCCAGGCGATTTGCGAACTGCGTAGCGAACACCAGCAGGGAGAGAGAGAGAGAGAGGGGGTGGTGTACGGCAGACAGGGCGTGGTCGTCCTTGAACCTACCTACACAGCCCTCCGAGCAGCGACTCTGTCTCTCTTTCTCATCCTCTTATCCGGCTACGAGCCTCTCCCTCCTTCCTCCCACCCCGTTCCCTCCCTTTCACTCTTTGCCCTCACTTTCTCTCCCACTTTCACTGCCTCGTTACACCGGTTCGTCCCTTGGCTCGGGCCACCCTTTGTTTGCTCTGCATACGAGGCACAGAAACGAACAGTTACCTCTTGATGCCCTTTTGATAGGTTCACCAAGGCCTCCGCCTGACACCGCCATGATAAAAACTTTCGATTGAAATCCACGAAACAGTTCGTATCTCCTTTTGGCGATTCGACTCGAATGCGAAAGGAAGCGACTATCTGAGGATTGCGGCTCCCACCGACGTCAGAAGATTTTTATAGCTGGCGAAATTTTATGAAAACGACAGATTACGAATTCGATTGTGCGACAGTGACAAGTTCAGACACGAGGCAAGTACAGTCGCACACGGCAATTTTACCAACGACAGACCGTGCAATTATCCTATTCGATGCGAAATGATGGAATTGAACCTGTAATCTGTAACTTGTTACTTGTCAAACTATTGATACTGCTAGTTAGATACGCAAGATTGGAAAAATAGTCACTCACACAGACAAATGTATATTTGATATAAAATTTTTATATGGAACATATAGTATCTAGTGAATAAAGAAAGAGAACCGATTCGTGCAACACGTACAAAAATCAACGATGACATAAACGTGATAGGTTGCGACTAGGGGCACGATGTTGCGATACGAAGCCTCGCGATAAAAATTCTTTCTCGCACTTCGCTGCTGCGCGAGTGTAAAAAGCGAAGCGAAACGAGCATAGAGAAGGACTCTAGGACAGGCGAGACAGTCTTCTATCTGCGATAAGTGTAATTATCGGTTTGGCTAGCAAACCGTCTTATTAAATGGAATACGTACCGAGGAGTCCCAGACTGGCCATTAAACGCTAATAAATGATTTATCGAAGGTCTGGCCCTGCCACGTCGGTTCCTGCCACTTTATTTCTTTATGCCGATGTCACCCCACGTTGTTAAGGTAGGTTAGGTAAGAAATCGTCGACGCTAAAATCGTTGTACGCGCGCACGCGAGGCGAAAACGCGCGTTGAATCTTCGATGAAAGGCGAAACGTTCCTCTCTCCCCCTCTCCCGTGGTTGTGTCGAATATCGAAGCGATATCGAAACGAGGTCTCCGCGCGCGGCCGATCGGTTGACTCTGCGGTTTCGATCGTACGATCAACGCGCGCGCGTTAATCGTCAGAGTTTTACAGAGTTTTTGAAAACTTGATTTTCTAGGAACCGAGTCGATCTGAGACATTTATCCACGTTGAATCGATGAAATTTTCATTTCGTTTCTTCGTCGGCGGTGGCATAGAAGATGGTAGACTGGGTATCAACGATGCTATACCGATCGTTACTTCTGCGAAGGGAGCGAATCAAGAAAACAACATCCTTCAGTAATTGCACGGTTGCTACATGTGAATGCCAGTAGATATCGGCGAGAATGTGAGGTCGAACGACCGCGACGTATCGAACCGTTGGGAACAACTTTCTTTCTTTTTTTTTAAACAAGCGAGGAGAACAGATTTGGTCGAAAATTGCTCGGCGATCGTTCAACCTTCGCGTTCGGTCACACTGGTCATATCACGTAAGCTGTTTCTTTCTTTCGAGCGAGCAAGCATCGAATGGAGAAAACGAACGTGACCCCGCGGGTCGTCGGGAGGGAAGAAGAGGAGAGAAGAAGGGGAGAGGGGAATTCGCGAGGCGTGGAATTCGCCTGGAATTCTCGCGACGCCAGGGACCCGGAGGTAGAGGACCCTTCGTAGTCATGGCGACTGCCGGGTTCCACCGGCTGATCGATCCACCACGGTCAAGGTCATTCACGAAACCACAAAGCAGTCCCTCCTCCCTTTCTTTGCTCCTTTTTTTTTCTTTCTCTTTCTCTCTCCCTCTCGTCACTGTTCCTCCCACCCCGTGCGTAGTGGTGGTGCCGTCACGACGGACACACCCCTTCGAACATTTTCGTCTTCGAGGATTCACTTCGATTGCGCCTAATTGCGTAAACAACCGGCCGCTTTCGTTTCTCGTCCGAACACTCGTCTGCAAACAATTTCTCGCAACCCGTGGAGATCTTGCGAAAACTCCACAGTTTCGCGCGCCTACACTATTCGTTATTCGCAAGTATTTGTCAGCGCGAAGTGGAAGGAGTTGGAAGAAGGGACGGGCGAATTTTTCAAATGGATTCAGAACGATTCAATCGGAGTTCTGTATTCAACGAAAGAGCGAAGGTTTCGATGCAAAGCTTTTTAACCTCGTGCCACGCAAGAGAGTCGAGAACTTTTTGTCCCAAAATTGCAATATTTTCTCAGTATTAGGTATATTTAAGCATAACCCAGGCAAAACAAATAATAAATTTATTACTTCTCAATAATTTCTATCCAGTGATATCATACGAGTTCAAAAAGAAAGCGACGAATTATTATATACGGTTCGGTCACTCGTTATGGTCCGCAATCAATTGCCAGCGCAAGTGGTTAAACAGAAGACGCCTCGTAGGGTTGATTTACATTTAAATTGATTTAAAATAAAATTGTTCATACGCTTCGCTTTTAATGAGGAACATTTTCCCTGTCACACGGGGAAAAAAAGGCCTTTATAATCGCGTTATTACTCGAGCGTTTGGAATCATCAACGAGAGATCTACTTGTAAGAACAGGTACAAGATCTCCGTCTCTTGTTCCGCGCGTTCCACCCACGTAAGGACGACTCTCGCTGATATCCATCTCGTTCCGAGGATCGTGAAAAGGCGGAAGTTCGCGACAGATCGCGACTCGTTGGCAATTACGTACAAAACTTTCTTCTCACCGTCTCCGTGAATTTAACGATTATCGCCACCTGTCACAGTTACTCGGATGAAACTTAAAATTTATACGTTATCAAGCGAAATTCTCTTTCGATCGTTGAAGAAGCAGAAATTCCGTGAGCGAAGCTAATGGCACGTTATTGCTTGTCCCATTAAACAAACAAGCGGACAGTTCGACATACGGATTCGATACGGATTCGTTGCGAAACGTAGCTTTCAGCGACTCGAACCGACACCCGTGACCGGTCGATCTGTTCATTTTGTAGCGTCGCGAGATATCGACGCGCAGAAGTCCACGAGAACCGGAAAATCAAACGTACGTGAGAATAACACACATGTAGAACGTCCTCGTGATTCAATTTCTGTTATTTATTATAAGTTAGACATTTGTTTATTTATATTGAAGAAAAATTAATATTAAAAGGATGATATTATCAAATTGGTTAAATTTATTGAGAATTAACGGAATACTTATAGAGCGAAGAGCATAACAGAATCAATAACAATGAAAAATTGTCGATAATCTAAACTATTGTAACTTTATAAAAAAGAATCACAATAATGATATAGCTGTCTTCTGTGAAAGTGATTTTAGCGGGGGTAACCCAAAAAATCGGACCTCTTCAGGTGCAACGCTAATGCAACGAAAATTAGCGATTGGTTGATTTGGGTCACGTGATTCGCGGTGGGGTAGACCTCGAGTAGGAGTGGTGTTGTACTGAGCGATCGCGCCTGTAGTTTGTTTTTTATCGATTTAAATGTTTGCATCAATGAAATTTTATAGCAAGAAAGTCGTCTTCATTTCCTAGTCAGAACAGTTGCTTCTGGGCCTTTCAGTGAGACAAGTCGTGCAGTTTTTCTAGAGACATTCGAATTTTCAGAACTTTCAGGGAAAAATTATCTTTGCTTTCCCACTTGCTGTACGATACAAAATCATCGTTCCTGAAAAAAATCCCACTCAAAGCTGTCAAGCTTGTTTCTCAAGAGGTTTCACGTTCTGAAATCATATCGTTACGTGATATGCTTGGCTTCTTTTTCTTTTTACAAAGTTATAATAGTTCAAATTATCGACAATTTTTCATCGTTATCGATTCAATTACGCTCTTCGCTTTTGCGAGTGCAGGCAACACCGTTATCGATAACGTCCTTCATCATTTTACAGCCCTTTGGATCATTTCATCGCGGCAAATTCCGTGGAATCATTCTTCTCAGAGAACTTTTTGCTATTTCCTCTCTTTATTATCTCCCTCTTTCGTCGGATTAAATCTGACTAGCGGCATGTAAAGACGAGAACACCGGAGACGAGTGTTCCGGTCGGAAATTTTCTTAATTGCCGCCGTTCGACGGCGAAAGAAAAGGAAACCGTGGCGAATGGCGGATATCGGTAACCGATCGGGCAGCAAGGCTAAGGTTGCAAATTAGATACTGTCGCGAAAGCGCGATCAGGGAGGAACGAATGCTCTCTTTCTCTCTTCTAAGATAACTCGTCTCTTATTAACCGGCACTTTTTGCGGCGGGCTGTGTTCTATTTAAGATCCATTCGAGCAACGATAAACTCCTCGTCAATTAGATAACGTGGCTGTTCCGGCTGTTTATTTCTCTTCGTTGTGAAACGTTTGATGCTCGGTATCGTTTCGTATCGAACGAAATTGAGTCGTACGAGAGCCATGAGTACAAACGTAACGATGGGATTCTCCAATCCAATTCGCGAAGGCTGATATTTCGGTTTGATCTTTGCGCTATCTTTCTCCAGAGTTGTTGCGTCAAATTGCGGATATTAACGTGTTCATTATGCAACATGCGAACACGAGTCGACACGTACGTTTAACCGACGTATTTGGAATACTGTTGGTAATTTGAAATTTAAAAGATATTGATGTTACTGGAAATGATCGAAGCGAATGTTAATCGATGACTGAATCGTTTCAATTTAATCTATGGATAATTAAGAAACGTCATTTCGCAAAAGTATTCTTTCAGAAAGTGTTGCAATCGTGGATATGACGCGTCAAAACTTCCGACTGAATCATTTGATCTGATTCATTTGCACTTTCTACGGATTCGTGTCAATTTTGTAGTTATTTCAAGGATAAATGTAACGTGAATTTTAGGCTGTTGTTAATGTGAAATATCGAAGATAAATGTAATTTGATATGTCTCATGTGACGTAGTGATGTTTTCGAGAACTAACATCGCGTCGTTTAAGAAGAAAATTTACGAGGATCTTCAACTACAACTGAAAATCTCCGTGTATAAGTCTCCTATTTAATATTTCTTTCATTTCAAATACAAAAAAACTCGACGAATTCTAATAAACAATAATTTCATTTTCGTTTACTCAACTAATAATATTTACTCGTGATTGATATCTATTTAGACCATAAGAGAAAATAATTTTATTACTTGTTTTCTTAATTTTATACGTTAAATTACCTTAATTGTCAAATCAAATTTTTAAATATTTTTCATTTTTGATTATTACTAAATTTGAAATATAAAAGTTTGTTAGTTTCCTACAATATTACTCTACAATTTTTCTTTCCATTCACTACTGTAATTTTCTAATCATCTAAAACAAACTGGTATTTTAAGTACGCTATATTTTTCTCTGACTTTTGGAGGACGAGTCGGCGAGTCAAAATTGCACAACGACGAACGAAAATTTCACAAAGTGGAATACACTTTGGAAAGATTTTACAACGTAGGAACGTATACTACGTGAGAGAATCGTTCCATGATAAATAAAAATAAAAACAAAATCAAGTTACAGGACCAACGAGCGATGGCACACGAGATCTTACGTTTACACGCGTTTTCTAAAAAAAGAAAGCATGCAACGTGGAAATCGAAGAGCGTGAGATCTCGCAAGAGGTCCCGTGACGTCTGGCCGACGTCTGCCAGTTTTTCCCGGTGACCTTTGACCCCGTGAGCAGAGGACGCGAGCCTAACCGAACAGCCTCGCCACGCTAGACGTCGGCGATTCTGTATTATCCTAATAATCGTTTGTGAAAGTCGTGGAGGGGTGGAAGGAACAAAGTGAAGAGGGAACAAGAAGAAGAAGAAGAAAAAGAAGCGAGAGACACTGTCGCGGGGGTTGCTGGCTGCGGTGGAGGCCATGGCCGTGACCTTGGCGCTCGGCTCAGGAGAGAGGGGGTGGTTTATCGAACGTCAAGACTTTCACTGTTTCCCCTGCCGCCCTCTCTGTCTCGATCTTTCTTCTCTCTTCTCCACTCTCTTGCCCCTTCTCTTTTCACCTTCCGCACCCGTCTGCCGCGTTCACCCGGTTTCCCGCCTCCACCACTCTCGCCGCCGCCGCCGCCGCCACCACCACCACCACCACCGACAACGACGACGACGACGACGACGCAACCGCCGCCACTTTCCCCACCGTGGCCCATTCACGCAACTTTCTCCATCGAGCGACGAGTTCGACCGCCCCACGGCTCAACCACCCCGACTACGCGACCGTACACCCCCTCGAGTCTAGACGGTTTCCTTGCAATCATTTCCTTCTGCCGCCCCTCTTGCCGCGTCTTTTTCTCGTCGAATGCCCGGCAGAATTTCGTCCTAAACAATGAGAGTGGTAGATCGTGGGTGGCTGACGAGATGGTTCATCCGCGGAAGGATTCTCTTATCCCCTTTTTTAGGAGGAGAAGAGCAAACGACAAACAGGTTACTCAAGGTTACTCGAAAAAAATACTTCAGTCGTCTGCCCTTTCAAAACTGCGAAGAATTTGGAGATAGATTGTTTGGTTAGTTATTAGTGGCGTGACCAGTAGTACAGGATGACCACTGAAAAACTGAAGGGTTTGAGTAAGAAAATGGTGGATGAATTTGAGGGATGTTGCTTTTCACACGTGATACTGAAAAAAAAGCCATTAATTATATTTCCAAGTAAAGTAATAAAAAATTGAAAAAGCATGTGTTTGTAAAAGTTATTTTTGTTTCATTCAGTCTTTCAGTCACCACTCTGTACATTGATAGCTCGACGATAGATCGTAGTTTTCTCAGTCTCCTGTTATTACCTTGCAGACTAACATTCGTAATGTACAATAAATTTGATTATTCTGCGCAAACCTTTATTAGATTTGAGTTGACAATTTCGAAGTGTAGATGGTTCGAATAATCGTATCTTATTAAATTCTTTATAAAAATAGCAAGATTAAAATATATGTATATATATATATATATTATATTTTTTAAAATACAATAAATGAATTAAAAGAAACAGAACCTCGGTAAAAGACAGTAAGTAAGACACATTATACTTTGAATATTTCATACATTTTTCCACATACCGTTCAATTTTGCACTGCAAATGGACAAAAATTCGCGGATTTCTAATATAAATAATAAAACAGATGAAAAATGCAAAAATCCAATTTACTTCGTTTCTCCCGCTGCGGTTTTGCTAAGGAGGAAGCTGTCTCTTATTTTTGTAAATGGAACGATCGTAGTAATGAAACGAACGGCCGCGGAAAGGAGAGAGAGAAAAAAGAAAGGAAAAAGTGAAAAGACGCGAGACGCGACGTCGTGATTGGAAGGGAAAACGGAAATCTCGCGGAGAAAAATCGATCAGGGTCGTAGAAGAAAGGGGCCGTTACAATTCGTGCCGGTGATTACGCGGAATTTTTCCTACCATTAAACGCGCAAAGACGTGCGCGAGCTGTGGACGAGGAACGCGTGCGTGGAACCGGTTTCCCCGATAAAATTCTCCCCCTTCCGCAGGAAACGAGCGAACCGCCGGGAGACGGAGCGAGAGAGAGCACGTTAAAGAAGTCTAGACGGTTTTTCCTCTCTCGCACCCTTCCACGACCGCCCCCGGTGGCTTCCGTGCCGTGTCGTGCCGCGAAAGTAAACCCATGGAAATAACGTTACGTCGTCTGGACCGCTTTGAGCTTCTTTTCAACCTTCCTCGAGGTCATCTTTCCCAACCATCTCCCCGCGGGACTGTCGTCCCGTGTCGAAAGGTGACGCTTTGAATTCAAACGCAAAACTTTGCGCGAGATCCGATCTCTTTCAGAATGGAATCCTTTTACGTTCAACAATCGTATCAACCGTTTGGCTTTTCTTTTTTTAAGTCTCGTGTAAGCAAGATACCGCGATTAGTCGCGCGAAAGTGTAACTGTAGGGACTGATTGTCCCCAATTTTTGTAATTTTATTACACACTTTATTATACGAATGATGTTCAATTTTCAGAAAGTAACTTACTTTCATAAGTGAGAGCGTGAAGATGACACGACTGAATTCTGAGGTGAATTCGAAAAGCAGTGATTAGGGTATCGTCACTTTGTTGTAATTTTCAATTTATGGGGTTGATTAATCGAAATTGAAACTGTGCATAAATTTTCAAGTAAAAGTATTCAAAAAGTAGAGATTTTGAGTTGGACTTATAGAAAGCTAGAAAACACTGCAGTTATTTATTTATTAAGAGTACCTATAAATGAAATTCATCCTTAGATTAGACTACTGTCTGTCAGATCGTTCCCAATTTTCGTTCATCTCTTGCTACACATTATTTTATATTTTTAACACATTTGGCATTGTTTAATTACTATTTGAACTCGATATTATAAATATACATAGTAAGAACAATCAAATTTGATCTTTATTCAACACTTGGACGTAGATAACAATCCAATGAATACTATGACACCCTAATTCTCAACACCTATAATCTTCAAAGATTAAAACTTTTACATAAATTTCAGTGCCAACCGTCCAAAAACTGCGGATCGTCGAGATTTCGGTTAAAAAAGAAAAAATTGAAAGAAACAGAAAGAGAAAACAGGAAATAGGAAATGTAAGATAAGAAAAAAACTGCACGACTTGTACCCCAGTACGAGTTTTTTGCCATAAAATTTTATTGATACGCAAATATTTGAATCGAATTACAGGCGCGATCGCTCAGTACCAGACAACGCCACTCCCACTCGAGGTCTACCCCACGCCCCCTCACGAATCACGTGATCCAAATCAACCAATCGCTAATTTTCGTTGCATCAGCGTTGCACCTGAAGAGGCCCGATTTTCTGGGTTACCCCTGCTAAAATCACTTTCAGTGGTTTATAGAACAAAGATGAAATAACGTGGCCAAAATATTTCAGCTGATATCAACGAAACATTGATAACAAATATATTTCGAAACAACAGCGTTTTTTGATTTTTATAACGATTCTAAGAGCCGGTCGCTAGGTTGACATCATCGATCTACGCCGTCCTTGTCCCATCGATATCACCCTTCGAATCGAAACCGGGCTAATCGGGAGAGTTGTCCGTCTGTTCTCCTCGAGAGGCGGGGAATCAACGGGGAAAGTGCCCTCCAGTGATCCATTATTCCGTACGTACTCCCCCATCCTCTGCTGCTCCAGTTGGACAAGGATTCGGAGCTTGAAGAATTTATTTAGAGATTCTTTTCGTATCGTATCTTCATTTACGGCGAAAGAATTTCAATGTACTTTTGACGCTTTAATTTCTGGTTTGGTTCGTTCTTAATACGTTCATGGAGGATCATCATAACTTTTTTTTTTTTCATCGGATCCTATACATATTTTCAGTCTCACGAACCGAAGATAATCTCAACGGATGATCGGTTTTCCTTCTCGGCCTCTCGGATAATCTCGATTTCGGCAGGCTTGTGGCACTCCGCGTAATCTACCCGAAGAAATATGATAACAGGGGTGTTCTTCAATCGATGAAGGTCGTCCGTCTTCAAGATCGATTTCACCTCCAACGCGTACTTCAAGAACTGTGAAATACTCCGTTTTCTGGGAAAACCTCTTTTTCCTTTTATTGTTCACCGACCTTTAACACTTTCTGCAGTCTATAATAATTTTTAAACTTGCGGGTTTTGCATTATTATACCGACAATGATAACGACAATATTTATAAAAACGAAAAATAATCGAATTTCTTCAACGTGATAGAAAAACCTTAGCGAAGTTTTCCAAAGACATTCCGAATGACAATTTGAAAGCATTTTATTATTTCTTTTCTTATTAACAGAGGTCCGTATGTATTGGTGTGTCTGGAACAAACGAACGAATGCTCGTTCATCTTCTACCTCGATCAAATTTGTGCTTGTATTCATGTCACACCCGATATTTTGACTGCTGTTGTTATCTATCGATGAAATTTTCAGATCACCATTGCACTTTGTTATTTTGCTAACGCGCAACGCTCAAAAACTAATCGTTGAAAGTAAATATCAATTTTGTTCAAATATGCGTAGATAAATATTTGTTTTGTTAAAAAACAATGCAATTTAAAATATTAACGAGCGATCAGTATCGACAGTATCTGAGGAATGCTTTCGGCAAGTATTACTGTCGCGTAATCTGCTTTTCAATGACATTATTATTTCTTTTCGAATAATAAACGCATAATACGGTTACTTTCAATATGTCAATAATGAAATTTTGTAAAAGAATGCCATTGCAGATTTCAAATTAATAGACACGTGTAATAAACAAGTACGAATCTGTTCAAGTGAACGATTATCTCACCACACGAGGTAATTCATTTACATAATATCAAATTGTTTGTTGCAACTTCAACGCTGTATTAATATATACGTATATTTTATTATTAGACAAAATATGAAAGACCAACGACACTGTTACGAACAAAGATTCTCTCGTTTTCCGACCTGATATTGGACCTACTAAAACAAAATCAATGTCTCACCCAGAAGATCGCAAGGAGTAAAACTATTTCTGCGCGTTCCGGCAAAAACCGCGATTTATTCGATTCCGATTGAATCGAATAAATCGGTTCAGTACCATCAATCCTTTCGTCAGCCGAGGGACTGAAAGTACGAGATAAAATTCGACGAACGATCGGTAAATTGATTTATTCCTAGCGGTCGGAACGACGGGTCAAATATAGGGGAGGGAAAGCGATAGGAAAAAGCGCGAGGAGCTGGGATCTCTAAGCAGCGACCTGGCGCAACCCTCCGGGACCGATCTCCCCCCAAACGTTCATCCCCGAAATACTCCCTCGAAAATCTATTTAGGTTCGCGTAATCGATTATGACGCACCGCTAGAAGTCAACAGGATGAGGAACGGGGGTTTGAAATATTTGACGATCGAGGGTTCGAGAAGGAACGAAACACTACGAGTTGTCTTCTTTGTGATAACAGACGTTTGTAACAACAGACGAGTACAAAATCTGCGACGACTCGCTGGTTTTTCAACTCGAACGAATCACGTCGCGTGATCGACGAATTTGTCTACTGTAGACAGCGATGTTTCAATTTTATATAAGCGCGCAATAGCTATGTACGAGAGTAGATTAACTGGTCGACCAGTTATCTGTTATTTTCGAGAAAGGACGAAGAAAGAAAGAGTGGTTTCTTCAGTTGTTCGGCGAAGACGGACGGAGCGTCGGGAGTGAATCGATAGGGTCGTTCCAGACGACCTTCGAGGACCAGCCTAGTTTACGGGGTGTATAACCCCCCGAAATCCAGCCGTGATAAAGTATGAAAGGCGTCACACCGTCAAGGTCTTCCTTTCACCCTGTCGGGTACGTGGGTTCTACGTCAGAACCTCGATCGCGAATTTTCTCGTTCCGTTTCAACGTAGTTCGTAACATTAAGTGGAAACGTTTTATACAAGCAAAGGTGAAGAAAAAACTGTAACCGTAAAAATATCATCTTGGTTATAAATAGATACGTATCGTGTTCGATTCAGTGGTATAAAGATATGCAAAATAGTACCGGTTATAATATTGACTAATAATAAGTGAAACTAATCTTTCTTAACTCGATTTTTTGAGTTGTATTTGTAAAAATTAAATATTTACAGTTTAACTATGGGTTACAATTTTATTATTAATTTTTGATAAAAATTTTTCAATTAATATTATATAATGACAAAACATTAAAACGTAATGTGAATGATTCAATGCAATTTTATGTAATTAAATATATTAATATGAAATTCAGTTTATAATACATACATGTATTAAATATTAAATTAAATAATCATCTGTTAATAACAGAATAATTCTTCGTTAATTATATTAATTGAATAATTAAATTATCTACTAAACTGGAGATATGTAATTATATATTAATAAATTTTTTAACGTTCAACAATATATATTTATGTGTTTAAACTATATGTAATCACATTAAAATATTCTACGGTATAATATAATGTGATATTTCAATTTTATACATAGTTATCATTAAAGTCACGATATCGTTCCCACCTCACGTACGATTTAACACTTTGAACGTTTGGCTTAAATCGCGACTTAAAGGGAAACGTCCGTGTCTTTATGACGGCAAAACACGAGAGCGAAATATCGAGAAAGTGGTCATTATCGACGCATCTTGATCGCATTATGGAAGCGAAAGTGTACACACACGCATCTAGCCCGCGTTTCTTTCGTCCCGGAAAAGTGGGTCACGAATTTTTTCTACGCCATTACCTTCTCTCTCCCGACGACCAAACCACCCCTACTATCCCGTCCTGCCCTACCTCACACAACGCAACCATCGATACCCTCTTACGTCTGTGTACTATCCATCGATCTTCTGCCTCGCTAACGACCTACCATTTAACTGACAGCCAAAATACGAGTACCTCGATATAACCTCGCTCGTTTAACATACAATGACTCCGTTTGACTCTAATAATCCCGCAGAGATGGCTTGCCATCGTTCCAATCCGAGACTTTACCCACGCGACATGAACGTTTTTACAAAAGTACTCGTAAAATGTCGAACTGGAAAGGAAACCAGCGAGAAGGGGCAAGGACACGCAATCATCAATCGCGCAACATTATCGAAAAAAAAAGTTTTGCGAGTTAACGAAATTTTGACGTTACGACAGTGAATTTGATAATGGAAGAAATCTAGCTTCCCAAATAAATTTTGTAGTTTGTTAATATTTATTAATATTGTTAGTTGGTGGATAATTAATACTGATGTATTTTGCTATTGATGAAACAATTCGCAATTAGTATTCTACGATAGCGAGTCGTAAGCCACGAATTTGTAATTAATGGGTATAGTCATCTTGGACCAATGGATAAGACGAAAATAGGTGGGTTTAATCTGTCACGATTAATCGAACCAGCATTCCTTCCATTCTTTTTTCTAGCACCGCGTAACATAAATTTGAAGGGGGGAAAAAACGTGAAATTACACGGCAGATGGACTGGTCTTTTTATGGGTGATCAAAGATCCTTTGGATAGCGCGAGTTAACACGAAGGAGTAAAAAGGACGAGCTTACGAACAGGTTCATTATTTTCTTTTCCTTTTCTTTTTGTTCTTCAGTCACTCCCTGTTCCGGAGGTGAACCAGGGCAACGAGTGTATTTAAAGACGCGGCAAAACCTTCTGCGCATCCGGTCCCCGACAGCGATATCGAGGATAGCCGATTCGCAGTCGCGAATTTCAAGTATTGCCATTCGACGGTAAAATTGAAGTCGAGTGCCTTTCTGTTTTGAAATGTTATATAGTATTTCGAATACGTAACAAACGTAAATGAATAAATAAATAAAAATCGTACGTACGTACGTGCAAACAAAAATGAGAACCATGCAAGCAATGTATAGGCAACGTTGTATTTCAACAGGTTTTTAATCTGTATTGTGTATTTATACTTGTTAACGACAATTTTGAACTTTAATATACACAGGTACTACGTTTTCTTTGCAAAAATGTTTAAAATTTATAGTTACCGATGAAAAAGAAATTTTTCTGCTAGCTCGAAGACATTCAGTGCTGAAAGAATTAACGTAGTCCGTCGAACAATGCTAAATTACAAAATAAATGTATCTGTTCTCGATAATTTTGAATTCCAACATTATCTCTTCTTTTTCTTTTTCTCTGAAAAATACGTGTTTCGATAATTCGATAATATCAATGCTGAAGAAATTAACACAGTATGCGCATTCAAGAGATTCATTCGCGTCTCGTTTTCAAAAGGGATAACCGTGCCTCCTCTTGCCTACTTTCCTCGTTCGACGTTTGGTGCTTTGCTTTGAAACTCATTTTTTCAACGCGAATGATCTTTTTGTCGCGCGACTTCACTGGCGATGCCACGAACGAACGCTTAATAGACGGTCACCGTCGATCTCGGAGCGGAGCGTGCCTCAACGACATTTGCATACAGATTAAATTCTGAGAATAAGGTTAAGGTTACAGCTGTTCCACTTCACGCTTCGAACCAAGCTGAATTAACGTGGCTCGACTCCGTCAAGCAATGTGCAGCGGGGACCCGAACTAAATTTTCAACCCGACTCCCGTTTTACCCGTTTCGTTCGTCGAGAGTTCTCGCTTTCGTTCGTTCGAACGAATTTTCGAAGTACGAATTTTCCCTCCGTTGTATCTGTGAACCAAAACGAAATTGCAGAGGAACAAGCACAGCAAATAATTCATAGAGGAAGATTTGAAAAATTTACGAGAATTACTTACATCAGCGTGTATCGGTCGTCGTGTGTAACGCGAAAATAAGAAAAAAAACTGCACGACTTGTACTCCAGTACGATTTGTCTCACTGAAAGGCCCAGAAGCAACTGTTTTGACTAGGAAACGAAGACGACTTTTTTGCCATAAAATTTTATTCATACGCAAACATTTGAATCGATACAAAACAAATTACAAGCGCGATCGCTCAGTAGTAGACAACGCCACTCCTACTCGAGGTCTACCCCACGGATCACGTGACCCAAATCAACCAATCGCTAATTTTCGTTGCATCAGCGTTGCATCTGAAGAGGCCCGATTTTCTGGCTTACCTCCGCTAAAATCACTTTCAGTGATAAAAGATATTTCGACGCAGGTGTAACGAATTATTTCCTAGCGCGCGGGCACATTGTTAGAAACGAAAGCTGAAACCTGTTAATTATGTCCATCGTCATTCTGGGTGATCGAAGCGGAGGAGAGAACTCGGTGGAAAACCGCGCCGAGAAAGCAGATCGATCGGAGGTTAAATTTCGCTGGTAGGATCGCGTGCAGCGTCGACGGGTTTCTAGAATCGTCCGGCTCGAGAGACGGTCGTCGGGATCGCTGCATTATTGACGAGATCCTCGAAGAGGGTCGCTCAACTTTCGTTATCAACTGCTAATAATTCGTCATCGTCGACGCGTCTACGACTGGAAAGTTTTTCCTCCGGTGTATCGTCGTCCCTAGTTCGTTTCGTTTATTTATTTTTTCCTTTTCCTCCTCTTCACTCCTTCTTCTTCCCGTTTTATTTGTCTCGTTCGTTGGTTTCAATGTTTTTTTGACCAGTCGTGCCCTCGCCCGGCCTCGGCAAAGCGCGTTGCGTAATTTCGCCAACTTCCAGCCAATGGTGAAAACTGTATGAGCTCGACGTGGGCGGACGCGAGCAAGGGGTGATTAAGTCTTCAAATCGAATTAGCATGTCTGAGTGAGTTTCGATCGTTGTTACGCCGGCTCTCTTTGAGCGTAACGAACCATCCTTTTTCGTCGAAACGTTTTCATTTCGTTCTCGAATAATGCTCGAACTTCGACATCTAACCTCTTTAAGTTACATGCTTTTTTCGGTCGTAGATTTTTGCAAGAAAATCAGAACATAAAGGTACCGGAAGTTGGCAACTTCTAGCCAATTCCGCTTTCTGCGATAGAAGCTAATGTATTTGTTTTTCGACCAACTTTACTGCGATCAGATAGCGTTTCGAAACTCCTGAAGGTATTAGTACTGACGATAAGTTAAGCAAATAATCGGACACTACAGAATCGTCCTCGTGAAATATATAATGTTTTCCGAAAGAAGATAATGCAGTGGAAACATAAAATATTGACCTTGCAAACTTCGTGGGTTCGCAATACAAGCAATATATTCACGAGAAAGCGACAATGTACATAAATTCTATCTTTCTTCTTCTCTTTCGTCCTTGCTCGCGAGAAGATTACATAAATAAAACGAATAGAATCAGCTTACGTTGCCGACCACCGATCTTGAACACCGCGTCTCGACCGCGATTTTCCCTCGTTCGCATTAGCAAATGCACTCCCCGGGCAAATCCAGCGTTAAATGCCGACTTTTCTCGCGTGGCTAACGATCCCGAACGAAACAAACGAAGAGAAACGAGCTTGCTCGCGGCGCACCGAGACCGATATCCCTCCGCGAAGGGTTAATCTTTTAAGCAACGCCGCCAGAAATTGCTCCAGTTCACGTGTCACTGACTTCTTTCCTCCGTCGGACTAATTATCAGAAAGCCGATTAACGTCAACTGGGTCGACGCAGCACGCCGCTGTCTAATTCGTTCGACACTTGTCGAAAAATCACGTTCCGCCGGACAATCACCGCGGTGAAGAACCAACAGTTCTTCTGGAATTCGACAGCCGGAAACCGACCCGGTCACCTCGATTCTTAATACCCCTATCGAACTGGCAACCCCTCCTCGTTCTCGTCTGCGGTTCCTCTTTTCCCTCGAATCTAGATCGAGCACAGCGTCCGACTCTTTCTGGATTTTCCGTTGGCCAGCGTTTTATTATTGAAAGCTCGTAGGGTGATGTGTGTGGTTGTTGACGTAATACACCGATGATTATAATTATCATAATCTTAGCTATCGTGTATTTACTGAAAGACTTTCACAAACTTGACTTTATTTATAACAATATCTTTCATCAGTTTTAGGTATATTTAAATGTAACCCATGCAAAACAAATGATAAGATTATTACTTTTTAATTCCTATCCAATGATGTCATATCGACGAATTTAAAAGGGAAAGAAAGCGACGAATTATTGTATACGGTTCGGTCACTCGTTATGGTCCGCGGACCGGTTGCCAGCGCAAGGGATTAAAGGACACGCACAAATATTTCAAAAATATTACGATTCTTCCTGAACCAATTTTCCGGAGACCAACATTTTATTATTGAAAACTCGTAAGGGAATGTAGTTGTTGAGAACGTAATGCACCGATGACCATAATTATTAGGATACTTTACTTGTTACGTATTTACTGAAGGACTTTTACAAATTTCACTTTATTCGCGATAATATCTTTCATTAGAGGACACACACAGGTGTTTCAAAAATATCAGCTCGGAATAATTCAATCTTCTGTTGGAGGAACATTGTTGGAGTTCAAGTATGGTTTTAACAATGTACTTTATTGTCACTAACTTCGTATAAGGAGAACTTTTACGCAATACGTACTGAAGGTTTTAAAGGCATTAGTATGGGTATGAGCTTGCCAGCTGATCGAAACAGTTCTCTCTCTCTCTCTCTCTCTTTCTCTTTGACTTCCGGGGTTTTAGACATTCTATGGACTCGGCATTTAGAAAATTGTTGAGTAATGAAAGGTCAGGGTTCATGAATGAGTAAGGGGATGAAATCATTATTAGCTAAGAAAGCGTTTTTGATAACAATTGGTATACAACATTAAAACCATCAAAGTAAGATTTTAAAGGCTGGAAAAAAAAACTTCAAAAATAATATTAGATTATTGTTTTCTAGGATCTACTCTTTTTTTTTGCGAGTATTGTATTTTTAACAAATAACTTTTTCTTTTCTTCTCCGTTGTTTCCTTGCTCAAGTCGGATTAGCTTTAGAACATGATCCGAGCATTGTAATAAACGTTCAGTTTACAATAAATAGCACTTATTTATGGTTAGCAATGTATAATAAAAATTACTAATTTACTTTTGAAAAAAATTCGTCGTTTATTTTTTTTTTTAATTTCTTTGTTTCTTTTTTATATTTATTTCCAAGCGAAATTAGAAGACGGATCGTTTTCTCGGTGGTCTCAGTGGCATACGTGTGTTGAAAAAGGGGAAACGTCGAGCGACCCAACGAATATTTAGATTAGAATGTCTGGCTGCACGAAAGAACGCGTGTGTGTGTTTGTATTCAAGGAAAAAGTAGCGGACAGTCAGCCGTGAAAGAGAAAACACGTGAAAATGAAGTTACGAGACGTGGGATATATCCACTCTACGAAAGCAACGAGAGAACCACATAGGATGTATAATACTTCGGTATATTTTTGTCACAACACGTACACACACACGCGCGTATGTAAATACATAATTTCTTCGGTAACCGCGATAAAAACAAACACGTTCGTTGCAACATTCGATGATTTGAAACAACATTCGATAAAAAAGGAAAGGAAGAGAAGCATCGAGAGCCATCGAAATTTCTCGATCGTCTCCGAGGAGGTCATCGCCGCCTCCGATCCCGATAAAACTTTACATGCAGAAAACATCATGGTTCGTCTGGTTCGTCGTTTGCGCGACGGTACTCGACTAATTGCACAACGTTTAAATGTTTCATTATCAAGTCTTTTGAAAAAATATGACCCTAGTGTCGCTAATAGCTACTACTAATTACGTACCTCGGCGATATAACTGCAAAAAAAACCAGCTGATCTAATATTTCCCATTACGCCATCATGTATATTTTTGTATTATTGTATTTACGTTTGCGTAATCATCCTGCTGTATCTTATTTAGGACCATTAAAATGGCACCTTGCAATTCTCCTTTTTTTTCGACGTATAAATTAATTCATTTTTTGATATGTTTATCCCACTCTTGTTTGCAGAATCCACAATGTAAATTAATGCACAATATACAAATATATACAAATTTATAAATTTTAAATTTATAAAATTAAAATTTATAAAATTTACAAAATTTGTGAAATTTATAAAATAAAGTTTTAAATTTAAAATTTATAAATAATATATAAATATATGTAAAATGGTACAATAAATATCTATAAATATGTTTTGCATATATAATATATATATTATGTTTAATCTTAATAATATATTACAATTATGTTATAGACGTAATATAATATATTATACATATATTATAGTATATTTAATTTTAACAACATATACATGTATTTTATATACAATATAACATTTTGTCATACGTATATTTTCAAGTAAATTACAGCTTCTTTCAAAAACTTTCGTTTCGCTTGAGAACAAACGATAGAAACGGAGGTTCTTCAAAAGGAAACATAAACGCGTCTCACTCGAGCTGATGCGGAGTCGCGCTCAAAATCCGAGTATCCGAAACGTTACGCCACTCGTGCAAGATTGCGTTATCAGATTTCTTAGCGGTGCAACGATCTCGCGCGGTGACAGTTGGCCAAACCGCGACGCGAATGAAAACGGGAACGGCGGTAACGAACACTGGTTCTCCATATACGCAATCAACATATTAGAACGCCAATTACTTAAACAATCTGGAGTAACAACCTACGCAAGTCGATAAACAACCTCGTTTTCAACGTTTGCGATTATTTTAACCGCCAAATGTTACAACGACGTGTTACACGCGTTTCTACGCCTTTAGCTTTGCAAACGCCTGAATTCTTTAGGCGCGTACTCACCGGTGAATAGTTTGCGAACATTAGCAAGGATTTTATACAGGACCCGTTTAGACATCAATCTCGCTCTCGCTTTCAACGAACAAAATGATTTTCAATATTCTAAAACTCTGGCACGTATTTTGTAACTGGAAACCAGATTTGAGCATTACTCGAATAAGATATTCGAACGTTATTTGACCAAGCAAATGATATTTCTCCGAGTTATTTCGCTATTTGGTTGTTATATTTGGAAATGATGTTTTATTCTATTTCGTAATTCTCAAACAGTTTCTGATTCCATTGTGCAAAATTCTGGGATTATTTGTCACCTTATTTCAAAATTATCGAATTCATTCGCAAATGCTATTTTTTAGCTATTTTTCCAAAAAGAGAAATAACAAATTAGTTGAAATCGTTAGACTTCAAATTGTTACTTTCCTATCTTTATCTCGAACAAAAGTCTGCCGATCTGAACTCGAGATATTTTTAAACGTTACTGCGATAGAAAATCTCTGTAAAAATTACGGTAAAACGTGCAAACGTTCACGGTCCGTTCGACATCTTTCTAGAAACACGACGAGTCTTCTAGAATCGAATGGAAAGATCGAGAGAGAAAACCGCGGCGACAGAACACAAAGGAGCAACGGAGCGTAGAATCTGGACGTAATCGAGAGAGGAGGAATCAACGTCCGGTATATCGTAAATCGAAGCGATATTAATAGCCCACGGTTAGCGGCGTTGCGTGGTTGGCGATCGAGCAGCGATCGGGCAATCGAGGCGAGCGAACGCTCTCGTCTAACGCTTGGCACTCGTACGCGAAATCGCCGATAAACCTCGATAAATAGATTGCGCTTTCCGCTATCGGCATGCAATGCCTGACACGCACTGTGTCAAGGCCCCGCTAGGCGTGCGCGCCCGATGCTAATAGACTCGTAGAGCAAGCGGGACCAGACGCGAGCGACGGAGAGAGCGAGAGGAACGGAGGGACCCCGGCCACTCTCTCCTACCCTCTCCCGAGCTGCGCACACTAGCCAGCCTGTGTCTAGCTAGGGCTCCACCGACCCGACCAGTGATTCACCTATCTCGTCTATTGGCTAATTGGCCACTCGGAGGATTTAACGTGTCTGACGACGTTTAAATGGATTTTTGGCTGACGCGACGCTGCTGAAATTTGGGGTTGCCCACTCTCAGGATCGACACGACCCACTCGAAAACGACGATAAACTGGTGACAGATTAGGCGGCAAAATATTTAGTTGGACTTTCTTTTTTGCGTGAGAGACAAGTACGTTCTTTTGTTGTTGTTGTTGTTGTATAATTCTTTTATACAAGAGCAAGGAGCATTGGCTTGATTGTCTGTCTAGAACTTTGATTATTTCATTCGTCTATTTCGAGTTACCGACTACGACCGAGAATTCAACGGTATACGTGTAATTATGAAACATAATTAGAGACAGACGAGATGCAAAATAGATTCCATCTGTCTGAAGGTATTGTGGAAGCAGGAAGAACTCGATGTGTTTATCTTAGACACAATTAGCACAATTGAATTGATCATACAAATGTTCTCGATAGCCTTTGACTGGAAATTGCCTTAGAGCAATCTATCTAACGATTTTTTTTCAGTCGTCGAAATAGTAATGAACTTGAAAGCAGAGTTGGACTGTAATTAATTACTTTGTGGTCATCGCTGTAACCAATTACTACAATAAATAGCGATCATGCTAATTGCAATTATCAATCGATTGTTAAAATAAAATAAATTAATTTTTGAATCCGATTAATTAAACGATTAATTTATATTTCATAGTAATCGCAATCATTTTTAAAATAAATCAGTAATCTTGACTAATTTTTGTAATTTGTAATCGTTAATCGGCAATTGTTAAATTGCCAAGTGATTGATTTATTACGATCTGTAACGTGTTAATTCTGTAACGTTGCTACAACACGTTCAGCCGCATTAATCACGTAAGACTGTGCTATTCGATATAATTAAATGTTATTATTAAACCGCTTGCAGCTTAAATAGTAGATCCATTAGTAGATCAAGACTAGACTAGACTAGACTAGAGAAAATATTTATGCGTATTCTCTGCTGCATAATGGTACGTGCATTGTTAAATTTAGAACTTGTTAAAGTTCTAAAGAATTTGTTAAAGTTTTAATGTAAGAACGAGCATGTATCATAATGAAAAATCTCGAAATTTTAATCGTTAAAGATCAAGTTTTACAGAAGATTCAAGAACTATGATAATAGATAAAATTTTCAATCGATGAAAATTCTGAGTTCTAAAATTGTAAGTTCATGCATATTGCAAAATAATACAAATAATAAATATGTAGAAAATATGTAATGTGAAGTAAACTATTGACACAATCATAATCAAAAGTGTAATTGTTTTATGATTGATAATTTTAATTCCCTTATTTATCAATCAAATAACCAGCAATCATGATTAATATTCTGATTCCACGTTAATTATTATCGTCAATTGTTAATTACGCTTTGCTAAATTTTGCTTAAGAAACAAGCTCTGTTATAGAAAAGAAACAACGTGAAACTCCATTTATACGAACTATAGTTTCAGGGACCATAACTATAACCAGAATGAAAACAATCGTAGGATAACAATTATTTTTTTTGATTAAAATGTTTTTGATTACAAATTAGGATTATAAATACCCGACAAATTTTTCTAATCAATAACCATTATTGATTAGAAAGATTTATTTCGATTACTCACAATAGCTATCGGCCAACTCTCTTTCGATCGCTCATAATCGTTATGGACGACGAGAATTCACTTCGATTGCTCGTAATAATTATCAGTAAAGAAAATTTATATATGAAAGTGACTCTACATTTTCTGAAATGTTGCGAATGCGATCGTTTCAGTCGAATACGAAGCAATACTTTATTGTTTTACACCATTATGAGCAACTGAGATAATAGTTTTCTTCATTGATAGCTTATGAGCAATCGAAATATTGGGTGGTCCAGAAAGTTCGTGCCGATTTTGAAGGAAAATTAAAACGCAGAAGATTTAAATTTCAGTATACATTTATTAAATATTAAACTGAATTTATATTAAATCGGCACGAACTTTTCGGACAAACCAATAAATTCCCCTCAATAGTGGTTTTCAAGAACGAAAAAAGATTTTCGATCACCTACAATTATTATTTATAATCAAAACGTTAAACTTTTCAATTAAGTAGCATTTCGAAAATTATTTTTACGTTACATTTCACATTTTAGAAATGTCATCAATTTAAATAGTAAACAAATTTCAGTCGCTGATTCTCTTTGCAAAAGTTCCTGAAACAACTATTATTTTCAGCCACTGCAGCTTCACACAATAGGAACCCACTCATTCAATCATTTAAATGGCTCGATGGTCGATAAAAGCCATCTATCATTTTTCGCTCGCACGATAGAAACTCACGTGGAAATCAGTTTTTAATCGACAGGAGCACGTTCGATCGCAGTGCCTGAAACTTTCGACAAACGGTGTGTACCGCTGTACACGACCACCAGAAATTCGATCCTCCATTTTCCACTCTACCCCGTTCGTATTTTCTACGGTTCCAAATTTCGCAGCCAACGGCTCTTGGATCGAACGAACGTGTCGAGAGAGTACGGTAACGGAGTATGCGTTCGCGTGCCGATTCGCGAGTGGTCACGGCCCTGCATCTGGGTCTAGGCGAGCTCCCGCGAGCGCGAGCGAATCGAAGATACGGCGGGATCGGTCGAGCACGAAAAGGACAAAACTCGGGACAGAGACGACGCGTTGCGTGAGGCCGCGCGAGAAACGAAGAGGAGGAACGAGAGACACAGCGAAATACGCTGTATAATCAGTGACACGCGCTTCGTGCCGACCTAATTTACAAAGTTCTTCCTACACGTCGCCGGAGATCGTATCTCCTCTTGGTTTTTCTCCGAACTTTGATATCCACGCGAGCCGGAAGTATCTCGTCTCCCCCCCCCCATCATTTTCTTCCACGTGAACTGTCGTCACCGATCACACGACTCTTCTGTGGTTTTTTTTGGAATACGTCCACTCTTTGACGAATGCGGCTGTCAATCGGTAATGTGTATTTAAGTGTGGGTACTGTACGTGAACGACCATTAACGATCGAAACGATCTGATTTCACTGTCAGTTAATCATATTCGTCATATTATTTCAGTCTCGATGAAAGTCGATAAAAGTCTGTATTAATTTTCCCGAAAGCTTCTCACTTTGATATTTAATAATTGCTAAAAGAGAGGAATTATCGGATCTGGTAATTTTAGCATCGATTGATTCGTCTAAGTTAATATAACGAGTACTCGTTGTTTGAGGAAAAATAGTTTTGTTATCTAAATCAATAGAATTTCAGGTATTTTAGAATATTTTGAAACAAAAGCAAGATGAAGAAAAGTAAAAACATTCACTTTAAAGAATCTTCACGTAGTATGCAGCCTATACTTGTTGATAATTGCATTTAGCAGGTTGATGTTATTAAAATAATTTTTATTGTCGTTAAAATAAAAAGAGAAATATCTTTCTCGTGTGTTTGATTTTTCCTATCTTTTTCATCGGCGACATTGTTGAATTTTCAAAAAAATCAACTGCCATAATTTAACGTGCACATTATATCTACTCTGACGAATACATTCGTCACAGCTTCATTTTTGATACACAACGTTGGTAAGTGCTACGTATCCATTTTTAAAATAGGACCACGCAGTTAATAGGTCAATCGAAACTAGGATCTATTCTAAACTAGGATATCTTCATCAATCTAAAAGAAGCCTAGAGTAGAAATATCTTGAATTTCAAACCATCGCACTGTGGATTTTTAAATTTTTGTTGACATAATTAAAAAAATAAAAATTGAAAATCGTTCCTTCTATTATATTATTATAATTAGTATTATAATATTAGTAGTATATTATATTACTATATTAATAATATAGTAATATATAATAATACTATATTACTATATAATAATATAATATAGTATTGTTATATATTACTATATTATTATATTATTAATATACTATATTAATGACATAATTATATAGTAATATATAATAATACTATATAATAATATAATATAGTAATATAGTATTATTATATATAATATTATTATATTATTAATGTACTATATTAATGACATAATAATATAGCAATATATAATAATACTATATTACTATATAATAATATATATAATAATACTATATTACCATATTATAACTCTATTATTATATCATTAATATACTATATTAATGACATATAAAATATATGTAATATATAATAATACTATATTACTATATAATAATATAATATAGTAATATAGTATTATTATACATTACTATGTTATTATATCATTAATATACTATATTAATGATATAATAATATAACAATATAGTAATATATGTTTTACATATTATTATTACTCTTCTTTGAATATTTTGTATACCTTTCCCTATCACAAATTTTCCATAAATGCATGGAAGTTCGCACTTTACAAGTTACAAATATATTATATATATATATATCTTCGAATGTGTTTCGCCATTTGATCCTATATCGAAGAAAATCGTTGCAGTTTTCATGAGCTGCCGCTTGACGGTTGTTCTCTCGTGCTCGCCAAACACGGCGAATTGCGTGTGGCCGTTTTCGCGATGTCCTCGAAACAATTCTCTCCTTCTCCGCGAGTCTTGTCATTCGATCGACTGCCACACTGGCGACGATCGTCGATTAACGCGACCCAAACACTCGTCATGGTGGAAAACCATGGTTCTTTAACTAACAATTCGCAAATGATTTTCAATTTGGAAAAATTTCGTTCACTAACGTGTCACAATTTTAGCGAAATTTATCCATTTGGAACTGCTGATTTATTGAATGAAAAATCGTCACGTTATTATAGATCAAGGATCTCGAAATTTTTTACTCGAAGTCCAAGAGAGTCTCGTGTTTCGAGAATTCGAAACGTTATACTTTACTCGTGATTCGAAATTTCCGGAACTCAGACGAGGAAACTAAAATAAAATCAATGAACGGAGAATCATTTTTAGCGCGAGTAAAGAATGCTTGACGATCGGTTTTCATTTCCATTTGATCGATTTCAAGTATACAGTATGTAAAAATATTGATATGAGAAATTTTGCAGCATCAAAAAAAGTATCCTTGCTTTTTGCGTGCCACCCGCTACGTTGATGTACACGACTTTGATGTACGCATTTTGAAAGTAGAGGCTTCAAGTTTTAGAGCGAGCCCAAGCTGGTTTCCGCGAATTTGTTTTACAAAATTTACACAGTTTAAACATTTAGTGTCTTACGACAATATTAATGAAAGTCACTGCACATCGGTAATCTTGCCATTAAAATAAATGCGGGGCCGACAGAAGTCGACCGGAAACACTGCTATCATTTGCAAACAATTCACAAAAATGAACGATTCTTAATGAATAAGTTATCTTCGGGAGCCAAGGAAGGAAATAGTATGTCTTTTATAGCGAAATATAACTCTCGAATTACCTGTTTACTAGAAATCCAAGAATCATTGAAATCGGTGATGTTAGCCTTTCGAGAAGTATGAAATATATTTTTATACACATTGTGAGAACTAAGACATGTATAAGAAATAGTTTCTCAGAATGACAACCTTGGCAACATGGTTTCCAGATAATCTAGACAATTTCAGAAAAATTATTGAACAAAACGACTATTGTCGATATTAACATAGTTTTAGTTCGCGAGCTAAACTCTAGATTAAATTCATTTCCGATCTTGCTGTTCCAGAGGAGTACAACGACATGAATCGCGAGCTATTAAAAATGATATGTTGCGGTAATTTGAAATTATAATAATAAAAATATAAAATACACTATATTGTCTTGAAACATGATCAACAAGTGTGCAAAATTTGATTTATAATAATCTAACAATTTTTTGTCTAATAAGTGGCTTAAAAATTTTTGCTTGCTTTGAACAATCATATTCTAGGAGTAAACATTGGAATGCTTGTTTCGACAAATAGTGGTTTCCCCCGCTCGTTATTGATCCGTGAACCTTACTCTACAATTTTCAAATCAGAATTTTGACTCGTCGACGACTACTAATTTCGAATTTGAAATGTTAAAACTTCGAGAGCGCGTAAGGCATTGACAAACAAAGAAAAATGTTCTCTAGAGATTTGTTCTCGATTTTTGGAAAAAATCACGAAAAGAGAAAAAAAGAGATTTTCGTTTCTTCACTTATTCATTTACACTTACTGGCGTTATCATCCATTTTATTATCCATGTTATCACTTATCATCTGTTTAATGAAGATACTGTTCAAAAAGCTGATCACTTGCTGATTGTAGCTAGACGTTGCTCTGATAATGTGTACTCCTTTGAGTTGACTGACATCAAATAAATTGAAATAAGTAAGAAAGTTACAGCTTTTTTGTTGCGACTTTCCCTAAATTGGAGCAAGAACGAGCAAATCTCCAAGGGACTTTTTTCCTTGGTTTATCGGCTGCCGAAGTTTTGACATTTAAATTCGAGATACCCTGTACATTGTCAAACACTGAATACCGAAATACAACGTTCCAAATCTCGATAATCGTTAGAAGAATATTTCGAGATCGTTAGAACGAGACAGGACATTATCGATCCCGGTTATTTGGAGATCAGCCCGATGCACTGAATATCTCAGACGCTCACATCGATCGAGAAATTTTCGCCTGACTCCCGCTGAACCGAAAAATTCATCGAAGATCCCGAAATAAGCGCAGCAACTGGCGACGTTTTTCCAGCAGTTTTAGTGAAATTATCCGAACCGCCGTCTGATGACCCAATTTCACATCGACGACCGCGTCTCCACGTGGTGGTCGGAAATAATCTCTACGTTGTACTACCATCGCGAAGACGAACCGACCGCGGAAAAAATCTCCAGGATGCTTTATATACCTCTCGAAATAGCTGTCGTTCGAATTAATCCCGCATCTAACGAACGTATCATCCAATATGAATTTGTTTACGAGGAATAATCGCAGGTATCTTACCTATCGACGAATTTTGTTTCAGCATCAGTCTCGAAATATCATGTCGCATCTCGATCGATTTTCAATCAGACGGGCTAATGGCGGAAAAAATGGACCGTTTTCTATATATATATACACGGAGTGTCCCATTTTAATCTATGATCAGTGCAATTATTATCAAATGCATTTTCTTTTTGTTTTGAGAGGACAGTGATTTGGTAGATTTAGGATTCTTAGTTTTGTCTCTAGGTAGACGCGTGTAGAAGATATGAAGATTGCTATTATTTTTTCAAGTATAATTATATAATTCGTTTTCACTGAAAGTGATTTTAGCGAGGGTAACCCAGAAAATCGGGCCTCTTCAGGTGCAACGCTGATGCAACGAAAATTAGCGATTGGTTGATTTGGGTCATGTGATTCGTGAGAGGGCGTGGCGTAGACCTCGAGTAGGAGTGGCGTTGTCTGGTACTGAGCGATCGCGACTGTAATTTTTTTTGTATCGATTCAAATGTTTGCATATCAATAAAATTTTATGGCAAAAAAATCGTCTTCGTTTCCTAGTCAGAACAGTTGCTTCTGAGCCTTTCAGTGAGACGAATCGTGCAGTTTTTCTTTTTGCGTCAGATCGTTCTCTATAAAAAAGTATCACTTACGTTTGGGAAATATTTTGATTTCAATTTTACGCGTACAACGTAATGTTTTTCTTTATAAGTTATTCGATCTCACATAATGCTTATGTTGGGAAAAATAGAGAAGGCGTCCAACGTCTGTGACATTAAGTATCATTGGTATTGAGAGCTAGACGAGGTTACTTAAAACAGATTAAAAAGAAAAGACATCTTTCGGTGTTCGACGAAACTGTAACACACAAGTATACGTCAGATTAGTCACGAGAATAATATATTCTAAAAACGACTATAGTACGGGTATTGAAACATCAAAATATCTCCTAGACTAAAACTAAACTGGGTTTTAGACATAGATAGGTTAATACGATCTACTGCATTTGCGCAAAATAAATTACATAATTATACTTGAAAAAATAGTAGTAACCTTCGTATCCCCTACACGCGTTTATCCAGAGACGAATTAAGTGTACCCAAATTACTACCTTCTCAAAATAAAAAAAAAATACGCTTGAGACATTTTTGAAATGACGAATAGTTTAGATTATACACGTGTATAATTGGAAAACGACAGCGAGATTTCTCACGCGAGAAACATTCGAACGTTCGTAGTTTATTTTTCTTTCTTTTTTTTCTCTCCACAGGACGATCCTTTCGATAAGTTTTTTCGAGGCTGCTGCTCGAAACGCGCAGATGGCTGTTAGAGAGTGACACGGCATCGAAACGAGAACGGCGGGCCGCGGGTATAATAGGCGATTTCCGGCTTCGAAATTCGTGTGACGTCAGGTATAACGATAGCGAGCGTCTCGAAGAACAAACGAGCGAGTCGATTCCGTGGGAATAAATCATCGTCGGGACGAGTTTTTCCTCCTTTTTCATCGATCGCTGTCTCTCCCTCCCCCCTCCCTCCAATGGAGACTCCTTATCACCGACCGAAGTAAAAAATTGATTAACCCAAATAGACCGAACGAGTCCAACTTACTTTTTCAATATGGCTCGCCCCTTCTCTCTCTCTCTCTCTCTCTCTCTCTCTCTCTCTCTCTCTCTCTCTCTCTCTCTCTCTCTCTTTTTCTCTTTTTGCTCGACGTGTTTGCTTTGTGCAACACGCTCGTACCTTGGACCAAGCTTTTCAAAGCCGGCAGGAAGCTATTTCCCCAGTCAGTTTTGAAAACTACCCACGAGAAGCTAGAGTCTGTCGAAAGAAACGGCTGTCGTCGACGAGGGATCAAAGAAGAGCGCGGATAAACCTCGAGTTTCGTCAGAGGCCAGGAAAAAAAAAAGCCTCGCGCGGCATTTCGGGCAAATTTACCGTTCAATGACCAATTCGTTACGTTGGCTTAACGATGACGATCGTTGGGTTATCGATATTAGCTCAGTGGAAACACTGAGCCGGTGATGCTTTCTTTTCAACGTGATCTACGATAGATACTATCGAAGATAAATTAATTCGTAGAGATTTTTTTTTGCGATAAAAATATAAAGAGTCGCACTGTTCTGTGCAAGCATCGACGCAAGCATGAAATTTCCATCAGAAAGATTAAAGTAAAAAGATGGGGAAGCTTTATGATACAATAAATTACACGAGCTTTTATATTTGAAAAATCATTTGCAATACAATCAATTTCTAAAAATCCATTGTTTCGCGTTCTAAAGAAAATTACAAATTGGTCATTTTGACCACGGTAGCAACTGAACAGACCGGAAGTTATAAAGTGTTATTCCTTCACGCGAAATCCAACATCTACCGATCGAGAATTTACATCGAATCGCGACGTAACCGAGACTCGCAAATCTATGCTAAACAGACAACCATTTTCCCGGACACGTTCCTCGCCTCTTAAAAACCCACCCTGCCAATGAATTCCTCTAGCCTGTTGAATATGCAGCAAGGTAATTCCTATCTGCTGGAGAGAAAAAAACCATCAGCTGAATGCATCACCCCCGTGAGAAGAAGAGCAAAAGTTCGAAAAGAGAGGGATCTCAGATTCCTCGTTCGACTCTCACAATTGTGACAGGAACGGAAACGGAGAAAAGAAAGGAGAGAAAGGTCAGACAGAGGGGGAGAGAGAGAGAGAGAGAAAGGGAAAATGGAATGACGGAAAAGCACAATTTTCTATTATCGAAGCGATTACCAACGTGTTCGAGCGCGAGGAATTTCAACGAGGTTGGAATCTAGATCTAGACGCTGGAACACGCACGCGGAGCCCTCGTTAGGCCCTTCAAGGGCGCGACCACGTCCCACGACCAGGCCAAGGGTTCTTCCTCGACGATCCTTGACGATCCTCGACGATCCTCGACGCGTCGGGGGAGGGCAGCCACGCGAGTTAACGCGCGTTAACGCGCGATCCTGACACGAACCAGACTTCCGTCCCGTCTTCTTCTTGTTACTTCTATCCAGTCGATCGCGGTTTCTCACATACGTGACCTGGGCTTTTCCCCCTCTTCGCGATACATTTTTATTACACAGGGATGAGACTGGGTGCGTTTAATTACAGATTGCACCTGCTGCCACCCTGACGCGTCTTCATCAGCTGTCTTACGGAACAGGATGTTGGGAGTCAAGTATTTATTTACTTGTTGAACTTTATCAAGGAACTTCTACTTTCTTCTGCGAAAAGAAAATTTACAGAAAAAGATTGAAAGAACGAGAGGAAAAGGATATTTCTTGCTTGATAAAAATGAACGAGACCAATGTTAATATGGCGATAGATCTGAGAAAAGTTTAGGTTCCATTTAAAAATGTAGAGACCTATTTATTTATTTGTTTATTGAGGAACTTCTACTTTCTTCTGCGAAAAGAAAATTTACAGAAAGAGATTGACAATACGAGAGGAAAAGGATACTTCTTGCTTGATAAAAATGAACAAGACCAATGTTAATATGGCGACAGCTCTGTGAAAAGTTCAGGTTCCATTTAAAAATGTAGAGACGTATTTAAAATCTGCGAAATCCCGCCAATCACAAAAAAGTTGTTACTATATATTGTTATACTAATTATTACTAAGTTTTAAAAAAATAGAGATGTATTTGAAATCTCCGAAATCCCAGCAGCTCTAGAAAAATTATTACTATTATACTAATTATTTTTTTACAGTCTCTATTGTACAGAACTTTTTCTAATAAAAAATTTTTTATATTTTCAATAACAAACAAGATATTCAAGCGCCAATTCTCATTGGACCATCCTATATATTCACAATTCGGTGATTGACTGTCCTGTATTCATGGATCGAAGGATTTGTTTTTGGATTAGTTGTTACTAAACTGCGGGTTTTGATGCATTTAATGGAAATTTGAAGAAGCAAATATATAAATATATACACAATGCATGTACGTAAAATATCCAGGATATAATATTTAGTAGATAGAGCAGTACTTGTTTCCTAATTATCTTCAAAGAAATAAGATGGACTCGTATAAATATCATACAATTAATGTCCCGTTTCACAATTTACACGATGATAGAATAACGAACGGTAATTGTAATTAAATCGCACAAAAATAGTTCAGAAAGCACGAAGAGATCCTCGCGAATATCCCAAGTAGCATCGTTATTTATTTCAGGCCGAAAAGTTATCCGATTTTACTCGAATAGGTTCTAGATTCTAATAATTAGAACTCCCTATTTAGAATTCTAATAACCGAAATATTCTGAACCGAATTGCGTTCCGATACCCGGCGGCTAGCGAAAAGAGCAAACTTGCAAGCTTTCCTCGAGGAAAATTGACGAACGCGATTTATTCATGAAGATCAGTCGTGGAATGTATTCGTGGAACGTTACCCGTTCAATAATTTTGTCGCGAATCATCGGCAGTTTACCGAGACGGAAATATCCAGACGAGAAGCGATCGTTTTTCACGATGGTTGTTAGTCAATTATCCAAGGCGGATCATTTTATACAGAGAGGAGTTGAACTTACCGGGTAAAAATAATCGTACTTTGAAATGCGGCGCGTCGTCGCTTGATTCCTCCAGATTAATCCAATTCCAAATTTAATCTCTTAAATGCAGGCGGGCACAGAAATAAGTGAGGAGCAAATATTGTGGGCATAGATATCGATGAAATTTAAATTAGCGTTATTCTTATATACAACAATTATAAGTGTTATCTATATACTTGTAGCACATTGATTATTTCGTGTGTAATTGATAGTTATATAACACTGGAATTATCGGCGACTAGAGTGTAATTTGTACCAGAGGGATTAGATGCAAGGAACAGAGAGAAACAAGTTTTATAATACGCGAGTTTTTGTTGCATCACACGTGTATGCGATATACAGTATTATATACAAAGTCTACTTTGAGAATACTCGAACGTTCTATTATCTAAATATTTTGTCATTCGAATTTGTGATACATGCCTCTTTTTGTATCATACCAAAGTATCATTGTACGTAATATTATAATTGCAAAAAAAACTTACAAATATGAGATGCAGAATTTTGCTAAGAAAATGAAACTAAATGAAAACAATAAGGATGAAAGAGAAAGAAAGCAAAACTTATACTAAAAAGTATACTAAAAAGATGATTAGCAGTATATATAGCATTCTTAACTCTAGTACGTATACCTGTAACAGATCGATATCAGAAAATTTGTTACTTTGTTATCCGAAAATTTCATTAACCAAACATTTTTGTCTCTCAATCTCTAAATAGAATTTCTAGGAAAAAATTACGAATCGATCATTTCCAACACTCTGGTAATTCCAGCGTTAAATACGATTAATCTTTTTAATTAATTTAAAATATTAATTTCGATTATTACAAAAATACACAGTATACAATTAATGAAACTCGAGCAAGCACGTAACACTGATACTTGCTCAAACTTCACTGATTACATTCCTCTGTCTATTTATTTCTGCGACTGACTGATTTCTGCCAAGAGCTTTCTAAGCTTTCTTCGATAAAAAAAAAAAGATAGGATTTGACACGAGGGTCAACCTGTCCCACGATCAGAGGACGAAAAGACATAGAGGAAAGAACTGCGAATTTTCGCAGATTGTAATTCCTAATGCCTCGTCGATTGTTCGCCACCAACGACGGATACTTTTATCTGCGTAGAATTGCCAAGCCGGCCGACGTTGATTTATAGACGGTACATTACGCAAGCCCGGCCGTTATCATCGGCAGAGCCCATAAAGAGATTAGAGAGAGGGAAGGAGAAAAAGGAAGGAGCGTAACCTTTTCCACTCCGCGCTTTCGTAAATGAATGGCTGACGAACGTTTCAGCTATCGCGGCACCAATAAACAATTCATTCAGTCGGCTCGTTTTTTTCCTCCCGACCCAATTAGAGATCGTTCCGAGATCCCCATTTCGATTCGCGTCGTTCTCGCTCTATGGTCGCGTGTCTTCTTATGAAAAAAACGTAAGTGGTCGGATCCGCGACGATCGAAGTCACGGCGGGGCAGGAAGAGCCGCCTTCCGGAATTCTTACACGGCGAAAGTCGACGCGCGTCAGGAGGAAGCGCTAAACAAGGCGAGGCAAGGTCGTCGAAAGCCACGGTTTTAGGCGTAGCTCGATCGTGCCAATTAATCTCTCGCGCCTCTACGTTCGTTCATCACACGCAGGATGACGCACGCGTAATAAAAAGAATTTTTTTCACTCGGTACGATACTACGCTTAATCGCCTCTCACTTTTCTCCATCTTTGCATCATCCGAGCTCGTGCGTTTTACAGGCAACCGAAAAACCGGACAGGATGGAACAAGCAACGATGTTCGTACGTATGTATGTATTTTACGATCCGTCCCCGTTCGATTACGAGCGGTAACCTCCGCCGCACGGAGAAACCGATTACGCGCGTATCATATCCTTAACGGCGCATTCTTCAACGAGGATGTCATCCACCTAACAATACGCCGATCGTTTGCTCTCCCGCGTCTATCTCTCTGAAACGTGCCAACGAATCAACCGGAGATAAAGCAACGAGGCAACAACGGTTTCCGCGATTCCACCTCCAGCCGAGGAGGTCGTACCTTTTCGAATCTATTTCTCTCGAATCGAGTCCCAAGAGTTTAACAGAAATACGCGGGCTGAGGCGAGGGTATCGAGGCTAGTAACATTAACCTCTTGCGCTGGAATGACGAGAACGTTGCAACATTTTCTCAGTTTTCAAACGTAACCAGGCAAAACAAATGATAAGTTGATTACTTCTTGATAGTTTTCTATCCAGCGATGGATCACACGGACGAGTTTAAAAGGAAAAGGAAGCGACGAATTATTGTGTACGGTTCGGTCACTCGTTATGGTCCGCGAACCAGTTGCCAGCGCAAGGGGTTAAACGACACGGAATTTGGTCGGCCAGCAGCCACCGGCACGCACACACCGGTGCAGGCGCAACACGCCGTGTTCCGTCGCCTCTCGCGCTTCTCCTCTCGCGGCGTACACGTCGCGTACACGCCGGTGTACACGTGTGCGCGTATTTACACGCGGAGACAGGGCTCACAGGTTAGCCTCGGCCCACATTGGCATAACACTTTCACTGACGTAACACTTCACTCTAAACTGTTGCGTTGCCATACACGTATTCCCCCTTCCTCCCCCCTACCCCTCCTCGCCCTTCATCCTCGCGTCCTATCTGCGATCCGTCGCGTCGTGATACTCGACGATGGAAATGATGCCCTCGTAACCGACCGCATCGATATATCTGTGCTCCAACTCTCAGTCTTTCTTCTTTTCTTTTTTCTCTTTTTTTAATTTCTCTCTCTCTCTCTCTCTGTTTTTAACGTAGCCTGAAACGGACTTTAAAAGCAGCTTTCTTTATTATGTTTTACATTATTAACGGCGGCCGACATCGCTTGAATAATTAAAATCTGAGACACGTTTAATTTGGAAAGGTAGTAAAATAAAGATGGTATTCATTGTTTAAGAATTGAATGTTATAATTACGATTTCCGCTATTTTACTACAAATCCGTAGTCAAATGATAAATAAATAATAAATGTGTGTATGAAACCGTTTATATCTATTACAGCGCGCAAACTAATTAATTGAATCTAGGAATATTGATTTTACGTATCGTTCGACGCACAATGCATTTCACGCGAACATAGGAATTTGATATTGCGAAAATGAAACGTAGAATCTGATAAAACGGCACTTGATTGGAAAATAAATTTATATGTCAATAAATTTACTGTGGGAAGGGAGGAGTTTCGATAATTAAATGCGATCAACAGCGTATGATAATTATTATACAAACGTATAGATTTGACTCAGCAAATGTCGATTGGATCATATCGAATTATTCGACCGAACCTTTCGGAAAGATTCGCAGAACAACATTAGTATTCGACGCATGTATCGCATACAGATTTGCTAGAACATTCGAGTTCTCCGAAGAACATCGTGAAACGTAGTGTATGAAGCATTTTTCCACCTCTCTTCTCTTCTATTTGAAACGAGACGTCTTTCCTTCGGTTTCCAAAAGAATCGTAGATCGATAAGACTCAACCCTCTTCCGTCCCTTGTGCCAATTTGGCGCATTATTCTTGTAAAATATGTAAAATATTGAACATTGTTGGATATGTTAAATTATATCCAGTTTAATAGAAATATTTACTCTATTTACTGTCAATAAAAGTATTTATAAATTTAACTACTTGTCGATATTAATTTCTTTCCCCCCACACTGCATCAACAAATTAAATTGGAAAAATGAGAAACGCAATCGCTTTAAAAGAAAACCAAATTATTATCGATAATACGACGCTTTGTAGTATCCGCATGTTCCTGACCAAAACACGTGCGAAATTATTCGACTCGGAAAATCCTCGAGAGATCATTTGCATTTTGCGGTTGCCGGGAAAAAACACATCGCGAGAAAAACTCGAGTGAAAAACAGTGGCAAGATTTTCCCAATGTTACATATTCATCCGGTTTTTATTCCGCTTGAATTCTCATCGAACTTCTTACGATGGTTTAGGTTCCAGACAGATGAAAAAGAACAGAAATTTAAAACTTTCAACATTTGTTCTGAACGAATCTCTCAGGAGATGATAATTAATTTTACCTTCTATTGATTTCTTCGTTTCACACGTGCGTGCAATTAATATTCAGTTTGAGAAATTTAATAAGTTTACTCGTAACAATAAACTCGAAGGTAAATAAAAAAGAAAAAGAAAAAGAAAACAACATTTGTGATATAATCCATGGCTTAGAAATCTACTTTAAGATTATTCAAGACTGTTAAATTTACTTTAATAATTTGATTAAAAATAATCAAAAACACTGCAAGTCCCGCACTGCTTAAAATAAAAGGAAATGTTAAGAAACAAATCTGCGTGTCGGACTTAACCATCTCTTGCTCTTCCCATTTGATTCAAATTAAGATTCCTTCCTCATTCCTTGCCATCAATTATCACGCTGTTTAAACGACCACAGACGAGCAAACACGACTGACGAACGTTTTTCTGCTGTGAATTTTTTCCGTTTTCCAAGTTTCACGTTTATTTTTAATAAATAAAATTGCGTAAAAACTGTATAAACACATATTCCATGCGGCTAAACACGTATTTTAATCATTCTACAACGAAGACATAAAACACACTTAAAGTCACATTCAAAGTCACTCTGCAGCGTCCACAGTCACCTTATTATAATATTAGCTATTCTTTTTTGTCAACGTCAATTAACTGTCTAAATCGACTTTGATGAACTTTAAACGACGTTTCAAAAATTGTATATTTTGTAACCGCGATTCTTTTAGAAAATAATTGACTTAAAGTTCTCGTCAGTATCTAATGGTAACTGACGCTTTAAAACGTTTTTTTTTTTTCATCAGAAATATTTGAGAAGCTACTGAATCAATTTAGATAAAAATTTGAAGCGAAATTTTAATTCGCACGTTTTTTTTTTTTTCGGATAAAAGGAGCTGAAAATTTATGATTTAAATTACATGTTCAAGTTATGCCATTGATATCTTAAAAATCGGCTTCTAACGCGAGATAAAAGAAAATTTGCTTTAGATGAAACAACCATAGCTAAATCACGTCTTCTTATCTTCGTGTATATAGTCCAAATTTTTATTGAACAACATATTATTTTTCTAACAAAATATAATTTGTTAAAAAAAAAAAGAAATCCAAAGGAAAAGAAAAAGAAAACAACATTTGTAATATAAACACATGGAGATGATTTAATCCATGGCTTAAAAATCTACTTTACCTCCAAAAACAAAACAAAAACTTTTGAACTTGCCTTATTTTGCAACAGTTCAAAGTACGTACGTAATCCCGTCAGGTTAAATTGAAGAGACTCGTTGAAATTTTACTTCGCACTATAAAATAATTTACAAGTGCACGATGAAAGCGAGTAAATGGCTGAAATTAATAAGGACATTTAACTCGGGCGCGGTCCAATAACGGTCATACCGGCAAGGGAAGGGTAATTACGACACCGGAAGCGTAGCTATTTGCAAAAGGCACCTGCTACGGTTGGACACAGCGATCGACGAAACCAGCCCGAGTCCCTAGACGCAGCTCTCTTGATCGATCGATCGATCGATCGTTTCACTGGCTAACCGTAACCCAATTTCGTGCATCGATAGAGAAACGTGCATTGCGTGTACGCAATTTTACAACATACACACATCGTTTGACTCTCGTGTAGTATAAGGAAATTCCCGATCTCGCGAACCGTGATTCTCTTGCGAAACTGTTTACCTGCCGACGTATGGGATAGGTGTCCCAAGGATAAAAGATTACACGAGCCTCGCCGTGACGTTAGCCTCTCCTCTCTCGAACGACGAGTTTTACCTCCCTCCATTTTTGTTTATACTTTTCCGCCGCTGCTGAATTCGATCGGCCTACTTTCCCGTCTATTCCGCCGCGATCGTTCTGCGGCGGCGACCGTGGGTCCGTGACTGATTTTGAATGGCGAACGCTTCGACTCGTAGAATCGACGCTACATCGGGGGCATCGATGTAACAGATTTTTCCCCGCCAGGGTTTCTTTGTTGTGAGAAAAGAAAAAAGACGGGCAAGTCGAACGATTTCAAACCAATCGAGTCGCAATGTGCTTTCGTAGATCTTGATTCGTAGGGGAAAATGGTACGGATTGTTAAAATTCGAGTTTTATGATTTGAATTCACATGTTTACTTTTGTAAAATACGGTTTAAATAATTGTTTGGAAGCAGAGACGTGGATATTCATTGTAAAGAATATCGTCGAACCTTGTCTGTGAGATGAGAAATTTAAAAAGAAGGGGATACTCAAATGGAGTTAAAAATGAAAAGATGTACGATTTCCAAATACATAATTTCAAGACTTGCAAAATTCTCAAGACGCGTTAAAATTTTGTCAATAATTTTGATCTAAGTTTGATATTCTACTAACTTCAACGACTGCGAATCTACATAGTTTCGAAAAATTTCGAATAGTTTGGACCCTGATGATCCAACTTATCATCGCGTAAGGTATTTGAAGGAAGAAAGAGAATTTTTGTACAACATGAAGAAACACGCGATTCAAATTTCAAAACTTTATATTGAAACTAGAATTATATTAAAATATGTAAGATCACGATGTATAAAATTAAATACCTATATCTGAGAGTAGGTTACATACAATTAAATAGAAATTTATTTTGTTCATTGTTGAATAATATAAAAAAGTGTGCCAAATTTAATTATTTGTCCTTTCTTTTACAACTGTGTCAATGATTGACACCAAGCGGCAAATTAAGTTGGGAAAAATAAAAGCCGAACGAGTGATTTTACGTTTAAGGCTTTCAAGAATTCCGACTTTCGAGTCAGCAAATGAACCTGCACAACCTCGACAGATCTTCGAATAACAATCTGGAAGTTGGTATCCGAATGGCCATCGCTGAAACGAGATCATCGACGCGTAATTTTCATCGAACTCTAGAAAAAAAAAAAAAAGAGAAGCGCATTCCGGCTGAGGAAACCTCCAAGGTCTGTTTATTGTGTCCGTAGAACGCTTCCTTCCCTTTTTATTTAACGAATAAAATACGGCGTTATCCGGCTACGGGTCGCGCCGGTGCGCCGGTATAATTAAGCGCGAAGGACACGCGGGTCGGTAACTTAATTCCCACGAGCGGCGTGCACGCAGCTTCGTGACTTCTGCCGTGCGTTTCCTCGCCGGCGTGTTTCCATGCAATTTTCCTGACAACCCATCGCGCCGGCTTTCGCAATGAAAATTAACTCTGCACGACAAGAGGAAGCGGCCACGACGAGCGCAACACACAATGCCAACCGGTTCCTCCCGCAGCCGAAAATAATTGAGGATGTCTTTCGTACTCTTTTGTCTTACTCTGAAACGTATCTCGAACCGAACGTGTACTTGTAACGTGGCTCAATTAGTATTTCGTTTCCATGATCTCTGAAAAACACGGTTCGCATTTTTGACGTTGTTCGTTCGTAGTTGAACAGTTTGTTGGAAAACGTATTAGAAAAATATGAAATAATGTGTAAAATTGTGGACTAGCCAAGTGTTACATGTAATACAAATAGCTGACCTAATTGATACAAACGTTGTCAAGAAATTGCAAGACAAGGTACTGTCCAATATTCTTTGCGAAACACGTAAACGAGACAGTAGGAAAGGAAATTTTAGTAACTCTCTGTTCAGTGAAATGTATGTATGCATTTATCATTTACTAAGAACATCCAAAAATATGTGACGCGTTAAGCCGAAAAAATATTTCCACCGGGCCAATATCAGTCACGTTCCACCGTAGAAACAACAAAGCATTCGTGAACGATGACAAGACGCGAGTTCCAGCTACGCCGATTTCGAGAATCTGGAAGAAGCCGCGGGAGATTTCTCGCCGGAAAAGAGACTCCCTCAAAGGGACTGTCGAGGAAGTCTCTAGTGTAAACAGACCGCGTGCATCGTTCTCGAGAAACTAGGGAGAGCCTGCGCGAGAGCCAACGATGCACGTGTTCCCCGTTAATGCGACGTAACTACCCTCTCGTGTTCGTGTGTTGTGCTTTCAAATTTTTTTGTCAACCCTTCCAGGCTTGATCCCGAAAAACGACGCGTACACCTGCGACTGGCACCGACGTCTCGACGATTCCAGAAGTTTTTAACGTCGCGCATGAGAACTCGCCGCGGATCGCTCTCTGTGTTTACGTTTGCACGTGTACCCTGTTTCACTTTCGTGAACTCTTCGCGCGACGTGACGTTCCTTTGACTAGTGTATCTCAACTCGACGAGTACGTATGGTAATAATGATTCTGTCTTATAATTGATTTGATTCTGTCATGGTGATTTTGTCTATTATTAATTTGTAGTATTGCAAGTTTACACGAAACAATTTCCCATCATTTTCTTTCAATTACATTCTCATTTTGCATAAGGATTTGCAAAATTTAAATACGAAAAGTAGAGAGAGAAAAAATTTTCGTTAAAATGAAACAATTGTGAACAATCACTCTCTACTTTTCATATTTAGACTTTGCAAATCTTTGTACAAAATGAGGATATAATTGAAATGAAATGGTGGAAGATTGTTTCGTGTATTAAATGTTTATAGAAATTGATTAGTGATTTCGTGTATCTACCAATTTCTATTTTCTTCACGTTTGATTGTGCTTTCTGAAATTTGTATCAAAAGTCTTATCATGTATGAACAAATCAAATAAATTGTAACTGTTTTCTAATATTTATCAAATTTTCAAAACTGCTATTTTATATTATTAAGTGACCTTTTGTCGATACATTTCATACTAATGTATTTTTACACTGAATACGTATAGTGACTTTCATTAATACAACTAAATATTTAAATTATAATTTTTTTAAAAATCGTATAACAATAAGCCTGAGGTTATTTTAGTATTTACTTGAAGTATTTTCAAACTGCATTGTTTATTTCATTTTTAAATGTTCCCACATCAAGATTGTTCTTCTTGAAAATGTTATAACAAAAAGATCAAAAAGTTTTTTCATTGACTGAATTTACAATGAATTTGAAGATTGAGTCTCTTCCAACGAATACTTGATGTATGATCTTTTGTCGCCATTTCATTGAACTTCGGATATTAGGCTTAAATAACAGAAAATTCAAAGTTCAACAAATTAGTAAAGAAAAATCGTACAGCAAGCAAAGAGTGTCTTCAAATCCAAGGTAAATATCTGAATCTAAAAAAAAAAAAATCCAAAAAGCTTTTCAATATCTTCTGATTTAAGATAACAATATATATTCATGAAAAAAAAAAGTGTCTCGACTTTGACATTTGCTACATAACGTAGAAACATCTTCGAACAAAATACATGTCAAAAATAGAGGTTTCGAGCTTTAAAATAGTTTATTATTATACAATTTCGACATTTACTGTTATTATTGTACGAAATTATGACAATTTCAGTTAATAACATTAATAAAAATCGCTGTGTAATAACATAAATGTAACGGAGAAAATTGGTCGTAATTTCCTTTCCTCTCTTGCAAAATTGTTCGGTTCGGGAACAAAGACGTGAAATTTACGTTTCTCTACAACGAGGAAAACATGTTTGTACAGACAGCAGTAGATTTCCAACAGGTGGTTCTGGGAGTCCAGAGTCGAACAGAACTCGCGGCTCTTCCGAGTTCGAATTTTCAGCCGCGTCGAGTCGATCGAAAAAATTAGCGGGCCGGTGGCAACGCGCTGCGTGTGTTGGTTTCGTGACGAGGCCACGGGTAAATATTATTCCAAGTTTTTTACAATAGAGAAATCGGAAGGGGGTCGCATCCGCGAGTTTCTCCTCGACTTCCGCGTCTGCTTTCAAAAATACTTTATTTGTTTTCGTCTCTCGGTGCATTGTGTCGTATATACGTAAATACAATGACTCTTGTTAAAATTCAAACTTCCTTTTTACCATTATTGTTCTATACATTTTGGGACATTTAAATATATTGTTTTACGTTATGTCGAAACGAAAATTTGTAAAATTGCAAATTGAAATTTATTTAACTTTTTACTATCAAAATGGAGTTTTAGAGACTTAATTGATTTCTTATAGAAATTAATCAGATCATTGATGCTTAATAGTTTATTATTTATTTCTGATTTTTTTTACAATTTATTATTACTAATTTTATTAAGTAAAAAAATGTGTAATAAATGTAAATTATTCGAGAAGAATTGTCGCATCTCGTGTCAGATTTTACGTCTCAAGCGAGAATTCAACATTTAATTTTCAATACAATTAAATGTATTATTCCTGCATCGTAAGAGCATAGTCGTTGAGATTACGTACACATGTACGTGAGCCACGGTGGAGAACAGTGATTTACATCGAAGCGAGACCGATTCGAAGAGAGATAAAAAGATGTTCAAACGAGTTCGTGAAAGTAAAAAAAAAAAAGGAGGACCTGTGATTGTTCGTCACGGTTCTATCTCGTTACGTATTTACAGCGTCAATTTAGTCCTTTCGCGAGGAAAAGCGGCTACGATGACTCACCGCCTAGACTCGTTCGTCGTGCACCGAGTCATTCCGCAAGCTCGATCGGTGCCCTAAAATCGACTCTGCTGTTGCTCTCGTAGAGTTTCCTCCTCTACAAAACCAACCTAATGTACGCCTTCATCATCTTCGCGTATCGTAACTTTGCAATATTTATTGTTAGAAAAAGCAATGCACGGTCGAGCACGTAAAATATTTCTCGCGTTTCACTCCGGTGATGGATCAACTTTTCGTTCACGAGTGACAAAAGGTACCTGATTCAACAAACGTGACGTCTCTGAATAACGAAATGAACTTGGACATGCGCAATTCGACAGAAGAAAACTACGAAAATTTCATTTACCCGTCAGTTGTATTACGACAGACTCGGCTATGTTTATAATATGACGTCATGATCAATTATTTCTCGGTCCTTAACAATATAACATTCCCTGTTTTATCGCTGAAAATGATTTTAACGGGGATAACACAGAAAATCGGGCCTCTTCAGGTGCAACGCTGATGCAACGAAAATTAGCGATTGGTTGATTTGGGTCACGTGACTCGTGAGGAGGCGTGGGGTAAACCTCGAGTAGAAGTGGCGTTGTCTGGTACTGAGCGATCGCGCCTGTAATTTGTTTTGTATCGATTCAAATGTTTGCGTACCAATAAAATTTTATGGCAAAAAAAGTAGTCTTCGTTTCCTAGTCAGAACAGTTGCTTCTGGGCCTTTCAGTGAGACGAATCGTTCAGTTTTTTACTTTGTCGACACTACGTAACGACAGAGGCCGGTAGTTCTCCATTTCCGCGAAAAGGTCTACCGTTTGCGCGGCGATCGAAACCGGCCGCCGACTCGCGAGACGAGTATCGGGAAGGGGTTATAGGTAATGTCGGAGCGCCTCCACGGGGGGGCCCTGACCCGATTGCAGAAAATGTCAACACTCTCGTTACGTGGCCGCGCTATCACCGGCCGTGCGAGGCGAACGCGCGCGCGAAAACACTCGGAACACGGCGAACGTCGAGCGCGAAAACGTGCAGGGGGGGAAGCTGGGGAAGAGGGGGGGCGTGCACACAGGTGAGTGGGTGTATAGGTGCGTAGCACGCTTTGGTGTCTTTAAAGTGGCCATCTTGACTTCACTTTCAAACGCTCTGTGTGTGCTTGCTATCGGCCTGGAAAGAACGAGCGAGAGAGAGAGGAAGATGGAAGAGGACAGGATACGGTGTATCGCGTCGTGGCACAATGTAGCAATACGAGGAAGCCGATTACTCAACGATCCAGGATCCCTCCAAGTCCGACACTGGTTACACGCGATCCCAACGTTCCATGTGCTTTAACTCCGAAACTGTCACAAATCACCAATTTTACACATTTTATTCATTTACAGCGATGTATTTTTAGAGATTGGAATAACAAAGCTACATAGTTGGGAAACAATTTGTTACTTATTAGTCAAAATAATTATTGATGAATACAAATAATGATGATACGAATAATAAATCGCGATTGAAACAAATTAGCCATACTAATGAATTAAAAGATACTTGACACAACTCGGTGGACGAATAGACAAAATATGATAGGAGCCCAAAAAAAAAAATAACTTCGAAGGATGAAATCTTTTGCAATAAAGGGCCTAAAGTTTCGAATAAATAAATTTCGTTTCTACAGACAGAGTATTCTATGTTTAATTCCACCGTGGCGAATCCCGTTAATTCGATCAATTGTCTGAAAATAAACTTCCATCGCGCGAAACAACGTCAGCGGGCAAAGCTCCGAGAAATGTTTCAAATTTACCTCAACGCATCAGCCAATTTTCGCTGCCATTCTCCCAAACAATCGCGAACCACGGACGTCGAAGTTCGACGAAGAAGCGGGGAAATAAAACTGATTGCGAGCGGAACGATGGCTGATGAGAGGGAATAAAGGAGGAAGATGCATCGATGGCAAGTACGGTTGGCAATATCGATTCGCTGCACCTGTTTTTCTTCGACCAACAGACATAGAACGAGGGGAGAAAGAGAGAGAGAAGGAGAGAAAGAGAAAGAGAAAGAAAGAGAGAGAGAGAGAGAGAGAGAGAGTGGACGACGTCGGGTCTCGAATCTATTTCCGTGGGGCCCTAACTCGAGTGTCGAGAGACGGAAACAGACGGACGAGGGGAACAGAGACAGCGCAACAGGGGAAGAGGAGAATTTATGTGTTTGGAGAGGGTCAAGGGAACGAGGGTAGCGACAAGTGCAGCAGAGTCGTACAGCTGGATGCAACAGGGGGTAAAGAAACGCGTTTCCCTGTCACGCCTGCGTTATCCAAACTAATTTTCCCCGCGTGAAAATTGATCTTTTCTTTATCTACGTTCGAACGAGTGCGAACGAAATTCAGCTTCTCGCATAACTTAAGAGATCGTGGTAGCCAGATTAGTACCAATTCACTTTGGAAGTTAATTAACATGTATTTCGAAAAGACGTGTTTAATGTAAAATTAAATAACATATATATACATTTTATGTACAAATACGTGTAATATATTATAATAGATAAATTATATATATAATAAATTTATATAAATATAAATATACATAACATATGTAATATGTAATATAAATTTAATACATTATTATATTTTAATATGAATATAATACAATATAAAATATAATATATATGATGTAATACAAAATTAAACTAAACGCTATTTAGCTTATTTAGATGATTTTATCAAGATCCATTTGTGTTACAAGTTATGTCAATTTTTTCAAAAACTTTCAAGTTACATTAACAAAAATTTTACTACGACTCTCTCCTAAATGTGTAATAAATTTGCTGAAATCGCAAGGGAACAACATTTACCGTGACTCGCTCGGTGGAACACGAGGATTAATGAAATTTCGATTGGATCAATCTCGCGCCACTATGAAAAAGTGCAAATGGGACTTTGTTTAGAGAGAGGAACGTGAAAATAATCCAGGGATATTCTCGATTTTCACGCGTTCACCGGTCGATATACCTATCGCGAGCGTGACGGCGCTTAACGATTCCACGTGAAAATCCACTTTTTCAACGGTTACGCAGGATGCACACGGCGAAAGTGATGCGTGTCGAAGAAACGAGACAGTCGAGTCCGACAGACCGAGCAAAATCACACGCGAGAGTATATACGCGAGAGGTTTTTCTTTATCACTGAAAGTGATTTTAGCGGGGGTAACCTAGAAAATCGGGCCTCTTCAGGTGCAACGCTAATGCAACGAAAATTAGCGATTGGTTGATTTGAGTCACGTGATTCGCGAAGGGGCGTAGGGTAGACCTCGACTAGGAGTGGCGTTGTCTGGTACTGAGCGATCGCGCCTGTAATTTGTTTTCTATCGATTCAAATGTTTGCATATCGATAAAATTTTATAGCAAAAAGTCGTCTTCGTTTCCTAGTCGGAACAGTTACTTCTGGTCCTTTCAGTGAGACGAATCGTACTGGGGTACAAGTCGTGCAGTTTTTTTCCTACCGCCGTGACTTAAGGAGTTCACTCGGTGAGAAATGTTTCGGTGGAACGTAAACTCGGAATACAGTTTCGACATCAGCTACGGTCAACGAGTTTGAAGAATCAAACGTCTCTCGTCATGCAAAAGAGCAGCAACGACGAAGAGCTCGATTATTTTTGTTAGAAAAATCGATCGACCGGCGTAACTGGATCGATGCTCGCTCTTCTGCGTTGGTAAGCAAAGCGGAAACGAGCCGAGCGGCCGTTTGAAATTGTTACCAACAGCAACTGGAACGTAAATATCGTCGGCGACACGAACACGACGTATTTTCGTCGATATTTCAACTGCAACACCGTTCTAATCTGTATTTATAATAGTTTTGCTAGAAAGTACACGGTCTCTCACTTTCCAACCGCTTTCTAAAAATGTGAAAAGAACAAACGACCAGCACCCATCCCGATTCGTGTTCTAACGGCACGTAATTGGCCGTCGCGGGTTGCGGTTGAAACGGAACCGCGAAGTTTACCGCGGATCGGTTGGACAGCGAACGAAAAGTTGCATTTCATTTGTATTGTCACGATAAAAAAAAAAAAAGGAAAGAAACAGAAAGGAACGAAAATTTGGATTGTCAAGAATTGAAAACGCGATTCCACGATTTCCTCCCTTCCTCGCGAGGCGTAGAACAATTTTTCTCTGTTTTCGTTAAGCACTGGCATACAGAAAAACTGGTCCGCCGCTTTGATCGTTTTAAATGCTTGGGTTAAAGGCTAAGCGTCTCACGCGGCCTACAAAAGGTCGTTACCACTTTAGCAGTGTCGTGCACAAGATACATTTGTAAGACGCGTTATACACACAACGTTGAGTAGTCGAAGCAGAGCCGTGAGCGTCCCGTTGCCGTTTCAGCAGGTATGTTTCAGCAGGAGTTACAGAACACGACACCTAACGCGCGCAGTGGCATAATATTTGCGCCGCATAAGCCTTAAGGTCGATTGTAAATACGTTTCTTCCTCGATGGTCGTTGCACGTTCTTACGTCTCGAGGCTGGCTCGAAGCGATCGCGAAATCGCGTACGCACGTAGTGTGCGTTGTTACGACACGGCTGTAAATTGTAAGAATTGGGCCACCGCGAATACCGACGCAAGCCTCTCGTACGTGTACACGTTTACACGCGAGTGTCGGCTGTTTTTTCTTTTTTTCGCGTCGACGCAAGAACGCAGGCGCAATTATCGCTAACGCGGATGTCTGGTCGCGATCCGCGGGGCCTTGGCCGGTTTCCCTTTCGGAGTAGCGAATCGACATTGTTTAAATACCACGGCTTTGAGCGCGAGTTCAACTCCCGATCTGTGCACCCTTCGCCTGTATCGATGCAAGGTACACCGACACGGCGGATTTCTGTTGTACCGACGGAACAAATATTCGCACGATGGTAAGTCGATTCGTTTGCAGGATCGGTAAACGAACGAAAAATCCCGATAAAGTAGGAACCCATGCGGGTAACTACGGTCGATAACGTAGATTTGAAGGAAAAAATGGTTGCTTGATATACGACGGACGATATAACAGGTGGAACAGCAATTGACGTTTGAAAATTATGAAAAATTCAAGACACACGTGTGCAAACTTACCCTTGCTCGTTTCGGGCTGAATACTTTCCGTCTTGATCTCCGCCCTCGCCGCGTACGGGATGGAGGTTGGAGATGCTTGCGAGGAAGGAGCTGCTAATTTCTCTGTTGCAAAGTAAAACGGTGGTCAACGCGACAACGGGTTTCTACGGTTTGGAATCTTATCTGTTCACGAGACTCACCTGCTAACAACGGGTTGGCGGCTGCGATATTGTACCTCTGCCGCCGACAGGAAGGGGTTGCGGAAGTTGTAGTGGATGTGGGTTGACTGGCTTCAGCCAAATCGGCTTGCAGTTCACGAAGGAATGTGTCTAGCGTGTCAAAGGGTTCTTCCCCTGTGACACCAGCCATTCCTTCGCCCTCTTCCGCCGGCATATTTGGAGCAGCCGGCGTGCCCACAAGGGCGCTCAATTCCATCGGGGAGAATTCCACTGACTGCCCCGTACTGCTCTCCTGGTAGACAATCGATAAAGTCCAATTAACGACTCGCTTTCACGATTGCAGAGCCGATCTTTCGCTCTGATGGAAAAAATGATCGCGATGGACCAACCTGGAGACACTGCGTCAAGTCGACCATTTTGCCGTCATTGTCAGGGCACCAAAGTAGCTCGTCGTCTATGAAGGGCATGTTTGACTCCTCCTTGGGCACGAGGGTGGAGGTCAGCGTGAGGGTTTGCGATACGGGGACCGGCATTGGGACCCGTACCCTGCGGTGGGGCCTCTTTAGCCACCCCCGCGCTTTCTAACATCCAAAACCACCTCCGAAACGTCCCCACTTTTCGCCTCTTCCTGTCACTGCTCTGCAGATCTTCTCTCTGTCGATTTATGCGCTACCTTGATTTCCCTGAAACAGACAAATTTCATTTGTTGCGGAGAAGGAATTTTTCTCAGGAACGGAAATTAATTACGCAGTTACGTCTTTAACCACTTGCGCTGGCAACTGATTGCGGACCATAACGAGTGATCAAACGGTATATGATGATTCGTCGTTTCTTTTTAAACTCGTTGGTATGATATCACTGGATAGAAATTATTGAGAAGTAATAAATTATTTATTTTGGCTGGGTTATACTTAAATATACTTAAAACGGAGAAAATATTGCAATTTTGGGGCAAAAAATTCTGGACGCGCGTGGCACGTCATTCGAGCGCAAAAGATTAAAAATTACTTTCTCCCGTCGCACAATGTGGACACGTTCACGCGAAACTAATTCTGCGATCGTTCCGACAATCGTCGCGATTATCGATCTTTGACTCGACGTACGTGCCCGTCGATAGCGAGAAATCGATCGATAAGTTTCATCGTGAAACGATCCGGATCGATCGTTCGATTCGTCGATGCAAAGCAATTCCAATTCCAATAATTAGAAGCTCGTGCGTGTAGCAAGCATGTAACGGAGCAGGTAACGCTGGCATTTCCATGAAAGTGAAAACACCGAGTGAAAACTTTCTTTCTGGCTCGTAGGTTGTTTCACTTCCTGTGCGCGTAACCTCACTCTCCTGTCGGCGCTGCATTTCTATGCAGCTTCTACACGCCGCTGTCTTTTACGTAATCCTCGGTCGCGAAAGAAAGTTTCTATCGTTGCGAGGAGGTTAACATCCTCTAGCCTAGGCTATTCAAATATCGCTCGCCGCCCGATGTAATCGGGAGCAACGCGCTGCGTCGAAAACGAGGCGATCGAATGTCTATGTACCCGCATGGAAAGAGAACTCTCTAATGAAACCTTATTATTTCCTTTATTATTTATATAATCGATGGAAATTTTACGAAAGAGAATATATATGTATATATATATACCGTTACGAGTACACTCTGTTTTCTTCCACACGTGCATGCACATGAACGATATTTTTTTTCAAAGCGAAAGTGCATCATCTGACTCGAGCAGTGGAATTCAAATTGCCCGCCAAAACCAGAGCCGAACAGTTTCGATATGGCAGATGACGAGAGCAGCTCAACGTCCGACGAGAGTCTGGACGTGAAAAGTGTGAAATTCGATCCGATGAAAGCGCTGTACTCGAGAAAGATCGATCTGTCGGTGACGAAAGCACCGATCTACGACAATGTCTCCAAGTTCGAAGCCGTAATGTCAGGTCTATCCGGACAGATGAAAGTGCGTATCGCGCTCGCGCGTGCCGATGCTACACACCATCACACAGCTGACACATTTTCGTTTTCATCTTCTCTGACTATTTCAGAAGAACGTGCAGACGACTGCCGCGAAGCAAGGAGAATGTTCGAGACAACGATTTTTACCCCATCAAGGTAAGATCGTCGTATTCCAAGAACACGCACCGGTGTTTATTGTCATTCTGGAAGAGTGAGGTTATACCATTTGGTCGACCTAACCTTTGGATGTCTGACGAGAGATGGCGACCGTGTGAAATCGTCGCGTCGTCGGGAGGTCGCTGTTTCATTCATGATAACTCGCACGTGGTATCAAATTTCAATATGCTTACGGTTAGCTAACACGAACGGTGTACGTACGCGGAAGTGGAACGAGTGGTAGTCGCGTGAGAATCTATGATGATTCACGCGTCCCTTTACACCGCGTGCATCTTTTCATCCAGCTAAAGTATACTGTTCAACTCTCCACTTTCAGGAACATACCGTCGTGATATACACCGAGTTGTACGCTGCTCGCTACTTTGAGCAACAATGACCGAGTCTTACGCGTCTCGTTGGATCGTCGGAGGTGATACGGCACGCGGTTTTTCATCGAACCAGCCGATCACTGTTGAGGTAGCTCGCTCCATATTAGCAAGATTCTCTCGAATGAATCATTCAGCTGTGTGTTTTTTTTTCTTTCCTCAGTTCCCCCCCATCTAAATCGGTTTCTCGCTAATAGCACGAACAAACGACGCCGACTGTGGACTCTATATCTCGAGATATTGGCACACTTTATTTACGAACCAACAAATACCACGAAGGTCGTCGGTAATGCCATCACGAGGCGCGCGCGTAGCCGCGTGGAATTTGACCTCCGCGAAAGTGCGTCAACTCGTGGAAACCCTGGTCTGGTCTCATTGTTTCCTTCCCGACCGAGTCCTTTCATCGCGCGCCTTTGGATCATATCTAATGTCGCGAAGCATTCGCCGAGACCTTCCTCTGGACATGCGTCGTGCAAACGCGCGATGGAATCCGCGGTAGAAGGTCCCGAAATGTTTCGCAACCGCGGAAGCCTTCGACGCGCGGGCGTACACGAGATTACCGAATGCACCGTCGCATTTTTTTTCTATTATGCAACACCTTAAAACAAGAGCTAATTAAAAAAAAATTATCACTAGTATCGTTATTATAGACTTAGGCTCAATATTAATCTCTTGCGCTAGCAACATTGCGGACCATAACGAGTGACCGAACCGTATACAATAATTCGTCGTTTCCTTTTTCTTTTGAACACGTCGGTATGACATATCATTGAATAGAAATTATTAAAAAGTAATAAACTTATCATTTGTTTTGCCTCGGTTACATTTAAATACGAATAATTAAAACTGAGTAAATGTTGCAATTTGGGACAAGAAATTCTCGACGCGCGTGGCACGTCATTCCAGCGCAAGAGGTTGAAAACAATTGCCGACAGTGTTAGAATAAACGGAGAATCTAGAATTTCCAAATTTCCGTTGTTACACTCTGCGACGGGGAATTCTTGTCACGTAAATTTCGAATCACTGATGTCAATAATTTCGAAATTTTCCCAAGAGTAAAAAGATGAGGAAACCAAAGTACAACGCCGAATGCCTCGAGATAGACGGCACTGGTATTACATCAGACGTGTACCGGGCACGTCCGGTAGCGTGGTACGCCCGGTCGAAACTTGACCGAAGCTTTCGGCGTCGCTTCTTAACCGTGATTCTGACACGGTGCCAAGTGGAGGGTCGGCTTAGATTTTCAGTGAAAGTGGCGCGGTTACCGAGGCCTCGACAGGCCTCAACTGCCCGACGAAATTTCGGCACTTCGTCGCTCTCCTCCCGTGGCCGCCAAAGAGACTCAGGGTGAAGCGAGAAAGAGACAGAGAGCACCAGGGGGGAGAGTGGCGCGGCATAGAAAGCACAAGGAAAAGAGGGAAGAAGGACAGGAGGGGTTGGTTGGTTTAGTCAGTGTAGACAGAGAGGTAGGCACGTTCCCTTCATGTCGCAGCGGGTAGCCCGGGGGTATGTATCTATTGGCCGGCAGCCAATTACACGAGGCAGCCGATAAATCACGGATCCCTGACCCAGTGCAGTTTTATATTTACAGGCGACGCGAGAGAGGAGGAGGTGGAGGAGGCACCGGGCGTGCGCCTCTGCCGTTGTGCCGCCACTCGCCGCGGCACATTCACCGTCTTTCTCCTTCGTTCTTTCTCCGGCGCTTGCGTCCGCATCTCTCCGACCTGAGTGCGCCGAGAATCGCGGTGGTGTGGTGGTCTGTAGGGCTCTCTCGTGTGCTGCTTGGCGATGCTCTCTCGCGCGCGCGACATCGTGTGGAAAGCCACGGCACATACACACACAGAGACGGAGAGAGAGAGAGAGAGAGAGAAAGAGAGAAAGAGAGAGAGAGAGAGAGAGAGAGCTCTTCCACAAGAGGGTGGAGAGGGGCTGGTCGTTGGGCTGTATGAGTGTGGGGTGGGGTGTAACAGCGTATACGTACGTAATGCAGCACTTGTTGCGCCCGGGCGTCGACCTCGGACTCAACCCGAGGCTCCGCGCCGGATTGACCGTCTTCTAGACCGAAAATTTTGCACGTTGCTTCGCTGCGCAACCTCGTCGAGGTCCTTCGACTTCCGTAATCGCGAGATGATTCAAACAGAATGAGGATATCATCTCGGTCGTCGAGGAATCTTTCGTCATCGACGTATATCGAGGCAAGGAGGACGATAACAAAAGTCACGGACAACGTTGTCCGGAAAACAACGTTGAGAAGAAGACGGAAGACGTTTAAAGGAGGAACAAGTCGGTATCCGTCGAAAGACTCGGTACGATATCGAAGAGGATCGCGGGCGCAGCGAGAGTCGCGCAGCAGCACTTGTTGCGTCCGGACGTCGACCTCGACTCAACTCGAGGCTCCTCAGCTTCGGAGGCGGCCACCGAACACGTTCGGCCGGAACTGTGATTTTCATGATTGCGCTTGTATGTGGAACGTAATCGAACGTTATTATCGTTGCTTAATTCGCCCGGAGCTTTCTCGCGTAACGTTCGTAATCCCCGCGCGCGTACTTTTCCCTCTTAATAGCTCTTCGGGATACAGCGTCCCTCGAGACAGGCGTATGCGCTGCCTGTCCCTTTCTTGCACGCGAAAAACGGGAGAAAGCTCGTTCGGGGAATTGACTTCTGACGCGATCGGAGGCGACTGCGAACGATTTTTACGCGACCTAGGCCAACGTGAGTCATTCGCCGTTCCCCGATCATCATCGACCACGCTCTTCTCGAAACGTTAGTAGAACGTTGTTGGACGTTACTCGGTGTCGATCTCCAGACTCTATTCCACGTCGCCGTGTCGACACGGAGGTCGTCGTTGACGATAACGAGGTCCGTTCGAGGAACGGCCAGCAACACGCGAGCGTCGTCAAGTTTCGCCTGTTGGCCGGTCAGAAACACGACGCAAAGCGAGTCCACCGGCAGTCGTTCGCCCCGAGTAACGGAATACACGTCGCACCGCCGGCCGATGTTTTCCCTTCGATTCTCGCCGGCGTGTTGCGCAATATTTATACGCGCGTGACATATGCACCCACCATTCGGTAACTCCACCACCGCGGTCGGCCGACCAGAGCGCAGAGGGGACTTCTCTTCTTCGTGGTAGTCTGGCTGTGCAACGACCGGCAATCCACGTCGAACGCACGATCCACCGCGCGGCGTTTTTGTTCGACAACGTTATCGGATACGGAAGCGTTCTGGCTAGTCTCGAATTCCTCGCACGAACGAACCGACTAACTGAGCGAACGAAGGAGCAGCGTTCCCCGTTTCTTTTTCTTTTTTTTGTTTCTTTTTTTCTTTCCTTGAGCATTCTGGCGGAGATGGTGGACGAGCGACACCCGGTAGATTGGACGATCCAATTCCTCGGTCGTTTGTGTGCACGTACCGTCGCCTCGACCTATCCCAACGTAACAGATGACTATAGAGCACGTCGAAACGGCGTTTCTCACCCTCTTTGAATTTCGAACGGTATCGTCTCTTTCTTTTTTTTTTTCCAGTCAGACATCGTCCTGTTCTTGTTGATGGAATCAACTTTTTCGGAGTCACGTGGTCGACAAATTGGAGATTCGCGAGTAGCAAACGATCGATCGAGATCGTACGCGAAAACGCGTGAAAATGGACACGGCACTGGGGTTAATTGTGACTCGCTGATGGAAAAAGAGACGAACGAGTATGAATGAATCAGACGGAGCGAAGAATTTCTCGTTGAAAGGAATGTGACAAACTTCCTAAATGCATATCGTTGAGAACGGTTCCAAATTCAACGATCTCCCTTTAGTCGATTTATTTTTTTCTCTGCTACGCGCGAATCGTTTACTTCTCTGTGGTAAAAGTGATTTCTCCTTTCTTCTGGAATCTCACCGAGCTTCCATGTACTTTCCTACGAACCGTTCTCGCGGCCGACGAGTTATCCGAATAACGACTCGAGTCTTCAAGAGAGGAAGAGAGAGGGAAACCGACAAAATCGTTCCTTCGAAACCACGAAAACAATGTCCCTCGAAATTCACGTCCATTCGTCTTCTTTTCTACGTGTATCCCCTTTGGCTCGTTACCTGTCTGCTACTTGGAAGAAAACAAAGCGAAAGCGGCAGAGAGAAAGAGAGAGAGAGGGAGGGGGGGGGGGGGGCAGGCGAGAAGGGATCGAAAGGGCCTGGTCGCAAAAGTAACAGTACCTACGGATAGTTCGCGTAAAGCAAACTCTCGCGAGAGGCGAACAAGTCAGCCGACGTTTCCTCGTGTGCGTGCTGCTCGCCTTTCCGTGTGTGTGTGTGTGTGTGCGTGTGTGTGTGTGTGTTCTTATACAACGTCGTGCATGTACGTACTCTACCTTCTTGTCTCTCTCCTCCCCCCTCCCTCACTCTCTCTCTCTCTCGCGCGCGCGCGCACACACACACACACACGAACGAAAAACTCTGTCATTGTATGTGTGTGTGTGTGTGTGGAGGAGCGCGTGCGCGCAAGAGCAACGTTGGTAGAGCGTAGGTACGCGTCGGGTGCGCGTGTGTGCGAGCGTCGTACACACACGTACAGGGACGTGTGTGTGCGTGTCTGTAGAGAGGTCTGGTGGCTGCTCGGCTGCCTGCCTCAGCTCTCGGGTGCGCTGCCCGCCAGGACGTTGAACCCAGCGCGACTCAACCTGGGGATCATCCGCGGGTACAACCAGGCTTCCCTCCCTCCCCCTCCCCCCTTCCCTCCTATCCCCACCGACGCTTCTCGCTGCTCTTCCTCCTCCTACTCCTCCACCACCTTCGCTACCGTGTGTCTCGGTCAGTCTTCTCAGTCCCGTGTCTTCGGAAAAAGTCTCTCTCTTTATTCCTCCTCTCTGCTTTCTTTCCCTTTTCCTCTGTCCCCGGTCATCTTTCTCTCGCTTTTCCTCGGCCGTTGCTTCTTCCTTCCTCCTCTTGGCGACCCCTTTCCCCGCGATATTTCGTCGCCCAGCATCGCGCAAGGGAGTACCGCGAGTATCGCCCCACCTGCCTCCCGTACGAACATTCTCCAAGGGCCGTCGTACCCACCTGCATAGGATCCTCTTCACCGCGGGACCGAGTGCTCCTTCGCACGCACGGTAAACATTTTTACAGGTGAACACGTGAGATACGTTGCGCGGACGAATCCGAGACCGAGACCTCATCTCGAGCCAGCCTGATTCGCGATTGTCCCCGTCGAGTTAGAACCAGAGTTTCCATCTTCTTCTCCCCAAGTCGAAGAACGAACACCTACCCAAGCGATTATCGCTTCTACTCGAGATCGTCTCGGAAAGTTTCGAACGAGACGAGTTTTTCGCCAAATTTTCCAACAAGACGATTTTCCGCGAGACACGAAAAGTTGAAAATCCGCAAGAAGGAGAGCTACCGAGGTGCAGAAGTCGAACGGTCAAGCGCGGAGGATAATACGTCGGAGCGGTTTCGCGCGGGCTGCGCCGTCGTTCTCGGCTCGCAGTTGCAAAGCTAACGGTTCCTTCCGCGGTGCACGCACGTGAACGCTCACGGAGTGCTGCCTCGCGTTATCTCCCTCGCGCCGGTGTATAACTGAAAATCGAAAAGAATCTCGGTGCCTTCTGGAGGATAAAAGAGGAAAAAATAATGGTGGCGTTGACTCCCTCTTTCTCCTCTCCCTTTCTCCCTTTGCTTTCTCGACAGTTCGCGAGATCGTCCAAGCAGATTGCATCCTCGCGTGGCGAACGCGAACCGACGGTGGAAAGCGACTACTCGTAAACACGGAGGCGGCCCTTCCCGTGCCTCGAGTAAATATTCCAAAGCTCTCCTTTATACATCGGACGGAAGATACGTCGTCGTAAAAGCGCGAAGACGCTTCGATAATCCGTTCGGCGGGCAACGCTAGCGCCATCGCGTTACCCAGTGTCGAAAAAAGTATGTAATTTCTAATTTCTAACCGCCAGCTAACGTCTCTCACCGTCCGTCCCTCTTTCTCCAACCGACGTGACGAAGATGCGCGAACGTGTTTTCTTCGGGAATTCACGGCTCGATGAGCCGGTATTTTTACCGGTCTCGTAATGTATAAATCGGTCGCGAGTCGAGGGGGTCTTCACCCAACCTCGTATTTTTAGAAATCACCCAACGCTCTACGGCGCCGTAAACCGGTGTGTAACCGTAGCGCCGCGGTCTCGAAAAATGGCCGGGTCGCGCGCGAGTGTCCGGCGTGTAGAGCGCGCGTCGTAGCCGAGCGCCGAGTTGGAATTGGATCGCGACGATAGTGAAAGTGGCGCGTGGTGCACGCGGAAAGGAATATAAAGAAAGGTGGAAAAGAAGCGAGGGATCGGGGATAACCGTGGCGATGGAGAAGAGCGGGGGGGGGGGGACCGTAGGTTTAAGGTGGATGAAAGTTATCGGAGAAAGCCAATTGGCAGCGTCGATCTCGCGAGTGCGCGATCGCCTGTCTCTACACGCAACGCAACACCTATCGACGCTGCACTCGGAACGTGCTCGCGCGAACAGCTTGCACGCTCTCCACCATTCCGCTTGCACACGCGCGAGCTGCAACTCGCGTCGCTATCGCGCGTCCGTGTATGTGTGAAATTGCGCGCGGCCGCGCGCACACCGGCGAAATAAGTGCACATACGTACGTAGAACGTACGGCAGAAAGTGTGTATAGAGCAGAGCCAGCCTTTACGTAACTCTGCGGCGTTCCTCTTTCCGCGCCGCACCGAGCTACCAGGGCCGAGCCACCTTCTCACCAGGCCCCTCCCCCCTCCCCCCTTCCACTTCGCTATGCACGTACCATATATACGCGCTTCCCCGATCCGAAATCGGTTTTTACAGAAGCGCAGCACGATGATATTCCGGAGGCTGATCGCTTAAAGCAGGCCGATGACCAGTTGTGCACGGTGGATACTTTCGCCGCTGCGAATAGTTGACAAAACCATCGTAGAACGTACGTAAGAGGCGTTCCTGTGCCACCGAGCCGCTGTGTAATTTACCGTAATCAAATGTTTATTGTCGCAAATAACTGTTACTATCGTGGCAACATATGCGTGTACCTTTTTCTATCTTTCTTCTATCTCGCATAAAAATGACCAACGATGACGTTATCGATAAAAAGAAGAGACGCTCGAGGGTATTCCGCGGTTCGTTTCTGTCTTGCATACAAATTCGATTTTTCTTAATGGAACTCGCGGATCTGTCGGTATCTTCGACATCGTCCTCGTTGTCGGTTACTGTATGTGTAATGGCTCGTCATTGTCTTTCTCTCTCTCTCTCTCTCTCTCTCTCTCTCTCTCTCTCTCTCTCTCTCTCTCTCTCTCGTAATGGCAAAAAACGAGCAAAAACTGGACGACCAGAAGCACAATGCTATCGGCGCGCGTTCGTCTCAGCGGAATACAACGATGAACGATGATGATTTGTCGGCGAACCGACCAGCGAGAGCCACGTAAATTCTTATTAGCACACCGTTATGGTCGCGTAAAAAAAATCTACCGGAATAATGTTAGCTCTGATAACTCTCTCTGAGAGATACACAGCGAATTCCACCCACGTCTGTCTTTATTCGTTCTCTCTTCGTTTCTCAGGACCTAATTTGACGATACATCGACACAATTGGATACAACTCTCCAAATTTCTGATTCAGGTCTAACTGTATCACACGGTGGCACCGTGAAGAGAATAAATTTGAAATCAGCTATTTTTTCTTTTTTTTTTTACAATGTGCAGAGCCCGTAGCTGGCAGAAAGACGACCGGAGAGCGAGGATGGAGCATAGAAGGAAGAAACGTCCTCGCGAAAATGCAAAGGACCTTCGGCCCGTTAGGAATGCTACACGGATACATGGAAAATCGGACTCGCGTCAAGGTAGGTCAGGACTTGTCACGTTTCTCGATGATCGTGCAGTTTCTTCAACAGTTTCTTCTATCGTCACGAGCAACAAACGTGTTCGTGTTTCAAGCGTTCTAGAAAACTGTAAAGAAGAAAAGGTACAAGAAATAAAAGAAATGTTAAAAAAAAGTAAATCTGCAATCATGGAGTATGTAAAAGTCAATGCGACGACCCGACACCATCTCGATTCGAACCGTGCGATCGGTGGAAATTTCGGGGATAGTCCTGAAACCGGCACCGTAAACACCCACGCCTCTCATTTCTGCCTGACCCCTGGCATTGTGCGCGTACGCACACGCGGTTGACACACTTTCGCGAGCCGGGAGACACGTGCGCGAGCCCTTCGAAGGTAAACGAGGGCTGGAAACGGCCGAAAGATACGGCTAGAGGCAGAAAGGACACCGTTCGGGTCAACACTCGTCTCCATGGAGACAATTGGGGCCTCTCTCGTCTCGTCTACGCCCCTGGATCTTCCCCTTATTTTCGAGGGTCGCTTCGAAAAGGCAAGGTCGAACGTCGTAATGCCTATTTCCAAAAGGATTCTCTCTCTCTCTCTCTTTGTCTCTCTTTCTCTCTATCAGTTACCTAATCTCAAATACTTTGAGATTTGTAAAACACGTATTGCACGTATCAAAGCGATAGCGTATCTATAAGTCTATAGGTTATGTTATAATGCGATCGTTATCTGGCTAAAGCGGCTTTTTTCATTGTGTCGCCGTTTCGTATTTGGTTTGTTCACCCTTTCGTAGTGTAATGAAAAATAATCGGACGATCGCGATGCAATTATCAATGTTCACTTTACACGCACGTGCTAAAATAGTAAATTATTGTCATCGATTTTCGGCAAATACATCTTAAAATATATATATTTAATTTTTTTGTAGGACATACTTTTTCAAATCTCGGTAATACAAAAATAGCTATATTCTAAATCGAAATTCCTTCATTTCGAACGTTTCGTCATTGTCGACCGCACTGGCCGGAGAGTTGCTATAATGCAACTTCCGGGAGTAGGTTAGCGATTACAGCGACGAAGATATTGCAAGGTTAGAGAAAAGCCGGGTACTTTATCTGACCGGGTTGCGTAACGAGAAAGCGAGGACGCGCTCGTATCAAACGTTTTTAATCTGGCCGCGGTGGCATTCTTCTTCGACAGAAGAAACTGAATATCGCGTGTGAGTCAGACGGCGATCCGATGAAATCACGCGAAGACGTTTCTGGATCGTATCAGTCCCTCGACAACGATCGCGAGCCATTTTTCTCGCGCGGCCGGAAAATAAATCAACGTGCAAGGTCTTTTGTTTGTTTCATTTGCTTTTCCTCGCGACCGGATCGCGTCGTAACGAAGAGAAATCGCGAGCGAGCGAGCGGAGCCGCTGGCTCGTCCCGATCGGATCAAACGACGAAAGTAGGAAAAAAAGAAAGAAATGCACTTCCTGCCACATCTAGTAAATAGTATCTCGTTGCTTCCTACTTCCATAATTAGCGGCGTATTTGGTGAACGCGGGAGAACGGGATCCGCGAAGCAGGAAGCGTTACGCCAACCTATCTCGTTATATTTCCCGAACTGCTCTCCGAAATGAACATGTTTGTCGACCAACTTCCAGAGCCGGGATAAAAATAAGCATCAGTCTGTTTATTTCCGATCACGTACCGGATGACAATCGATTGGCAAACGTTTTCAAACGACATTCTGCCATCATTCGGCTCGATGTGTATTAACTTGCGCTGGCAACTGGTTCGCGGACCATAACGAGTGACCGAACCGTATACAACAATTCGTCGCTTTCTTTTTCTTTCGAACTCGAATTTGTTTTGCCTGGATTACGTTTAAATATACTTGAAACTGAGAAAATGTTACAATTTGGGACAAGAAATTCTCGACGTGCGTGGCACGTCATTCCAGCGCAAAAGGTTAATGTGCAAGACGTTCAAAGCGTCTCCCAGCTTTACTCCTTCGTTAATTTCCTTCGAACGGAACGTCTGGCCAGAAAAAAAAAAGAAAGAAAGAACGATTAATCATTAAATTGATGTAATTGATCTTCCTGCGGAAGTGCCAGTCTATATTCCATATTCTCAATGAGCGGAATCGAGTTCCTAATTAAACTCCTTTCGGATCCGGAGCTTTTAATAAGAGACGGGGAACGTGTTTCTCGATTAATTACTTTCATTAGCTCTCATTCGCAGCTTCGTTCACCAGCCCGTCGTCGTCGTCGTTGTCGTCGTCGTTGTCGTCGTCGTTGTCGGTTGAAACGACGTTTATTCCTGCTCGCACAGTCCTCTCACTGTCTCTGGTCTACGTTTCATGAAACCACCTTGTCCTTGGGAACAGATCCTAATCTCTAACCTTCGGATGTGCCTGCATCCGGAAAGAAGATTTTTTCCTTTTTCATCTCCGCCGATCGATTACTCCGTCCTTCGATTTCTTTTCAAATCGTCGAAGAAAGCGATTGGCTCTTTTCCTTGGAGAATCCAATCCCATCTCGCGCGCTCTCGTCATTTTCATGCATTCCCACGTAATATCCTGTATAATGCACGTGTTACGTAACGAAAGGATCGCCGATAGAGAAAAGGAAGAAACAGTTGATAAATACGATTCGCGCGAGGACAATTGTCATTACGCGATTTCTGTTACTTCGGTAATGTCGTTAACGCCTGCAATTCACTCACACGTCGCCATTAGCCTCGACGGCTGATTTTTATACTCTCTCTGATTCCTTAATAATCATCACTATCGAAAGAAACGGAAATAATATAAGATTCGCCAGGTATTTTTCGCTTCTGATTGGAATCTCGCAACGAACCTTGAGACTCAGCCTGAACGATTTTTAATTTCTCTTGGCTGGACAGGTTCGCGAGATCTGATCGCGGATTGAAAAGACTCGATCGATCGTTGGGCCTAACGATTAAGCAGATCTATGAACGCGACAACAACGTGGTTATCCTTCGCGATTAATGACCCTGCTGCTGGTCCAGCAAACGTGCGGATCGATGGAATCTTGAGGACTTCTAGAATCGATTCTAGCTTGTAATCAACCTGGCGTCCCTCTTCTCAATGGCGTTTCACGCACGCACGAAACACGTGCGCGGAGTCAATGACAAGCAGCGGTGTTTCGAATTCTTCACACTGGAATTGACCAAAGACTGAGTCAGAATGGCCAATTTACAATTTTGAAAATTTGTAAAAGAATTTGTATAAATTAAAACAATATAGTGTTTAGAGATTCGTAAAACATATAAGTAAATGTTGCTTTGACATCTTTGATGGAAGTTTCATCCCTTAGTCGTCGTTGGTCGATTGTCACCAGTATTCTGCTGGGTAAATCGGATCGATTTAAAGAAACATCGAAAGGAAAGGAAAAGTGATTTAAAGAAATCCGAAACGTTTGAAAAGGAAAAACAAAAAACATCGAGAAAAAATCAAAGAATTTCGATAGAATATCGAAACCTTGAACGATCGAGCTCGACTTGGTTAATCGTTCAGAAGAATCGCTCGATTTGTTGAAAGATCTCGTGGAAAACGGTACTGATTGTGAGCGTTGGATGCGCGCTGGGGAACGAGAGAGAAAGAGAGAGAGAGAGAGGGGGTGGGGGAAGAAGCGAGTCAGAGTCGGAGTCACGCAATTAGTTTTCATTGCGACAAAGCCGAGTATATATCAGTGCGAAAGGCATTGAAGGGGGCCTTGCCACGGCCTGCACTTCCGCGTATCAGCCTGCTATCTTGTCTCGCGGCATATCTACGCGCGCATGACAAACAACGGAACGGTGCTCGCTCTCTCGTGGACACGCTCGCGACAACTGTCATTAATACAATTATCCTCTGGAAAATGGAAAAGTTTGCGTGAGCACGTACTTTCTTTTTGAAGCAATCTTCGTCGTCGTCCGTCCATGATGTCTCCAACATCGACAAAGATTTATTAACCTTCGCGAAAGATTTGTAAAGAAGAATCTGGGACTCGCTTCGCGGTCGAGATTCAACGAATCAGAGAAAGATAGATATTCGAATAAATATTCGAACGTGGCACGTACAGGTCGAATGCTTTATCCTCTCGCGTCGCGAAAAACGTACAATCAGAGCGTGTACAAATTATGCATGTGTCGTTTTGATGCAGTGCGTGTAAAAAAAAATAACCTGCCTTTTCCCAGGCCGAAACGATCGATCAACGAGCGAAACGAGCACCGCGGCAGCCGACGTTCCTCTTCATCGCAAGTACGGACACGTACGATCTGGAATAGGCGGATCGAGATGCGCGTTACGTCCGTGCACTTATTTTCGATGGAGAAGAGAGAGAGAGAGAGAGCTTCTCTCTTCTTCCCTCGCTTCTGCTCGATCCGTCGCGGTGCCCTCCGCGTGTTCTCGTCCCACCGTTTCGCGAGAAGCCGGCTTTACCTGGAACAGTTGAACCGCCACGACGAACGGACAACACGAGACTCGCCACGATTTAAAAGGAATAATCGTTCGTCCTTTGTGCCGAAGGTCTACACGAGGAACGCGCGCGGCATAAGGGGACACGTGGAGGCATACGTGGCTGCCTTCGACAAGCACTGGAACCTCGCGCTCGAGGACTGCTTTGAGGTTTGGACTCGTAAAGTGAAGAGGAAAGCACCTGCTCTTGGTAATTTGTATTCTTTTTCTGTTTTGCTTTTTTCTCTTCCGCCGTTCTTTTTTTTTCTTTCTTTTTTCTTTTTTCTTTTTTCTTCTCGCGTGCGCTTCGTCGAACTCTTTGGATCGAGCGAAAGAAATTGAAGAACTGAGTCGTAAAAAGCTTTGTAAAAAACGCAGTCGGACAAATAATAAGACGATGATAAATTCGCACTCGGTCATTTGCAGAGTGACTCGATTATTAAAATAACACTCGTATCGATTTGACGACGATTTTCATTTATTTTACTTTGCTGAACGATGGCACGTGGTATCTGCGATGAATCAGACATTGGGATGCTAATACAGTCTATAAAAAGCGGTTGAAAGCTGTAACCTCCGACATTTGTACGACGTAGCAGCTGGTCTTACCCGTGATTCGAACGCGACGAGGCGGCGCGCGAGGCGCGATACGGCCCTGGAAAAATTGAATCTCTATCTGACGGCCACTCAAGGCCTGCCGCCTTGCCAAGGAATTCTAAACAATGTCGTGGGTTCAATGAAAAGTCGAATAGTCGCGGCTAAAAACTATCGACCTTCTCCTCTGTCCTTTTTTACCATTTTCATGGAATCACTGGTTCGTTTTTTATTTTGAAATAAAAAGAGAAAGAATATTTTCTGAATGGTCTCGAAACTGTCGATTGTTCTTTCGAAGAACAATTCGCATTTCTGAAATTAACGCTTTCTGATGATACCGGCGACGTATGAAACAATTCGTCATCTGTTCACGGTTATTATTTTTGTACAACAGTGTGTATTCGCGTTTTTATGCGAAAACGTATTCGGTATCCATTGATCGGCCTCGAAATGTTTCTATCTCACAGTACATGTATATGTACAAATTGGCATGCAAATTTTTAGATTATACATAATGGACGCGGTTGCGGCCGCGCGCGTCCAGAATTTTAACACGACGTATCAATAGGCGTAGCAACGTTACCGTGTATTCTTCGAGCCTAACGAGAATCCAATTTAGTCCTTCCTACACTCGCCTGACCATGAATGACTCCTACCACTGTCTGTGTCAATGGAACATTCGCGCGCGTCTTCCTATTTACGCGGCTGATCGATGCACCAATGGCACGATGACGCTTTTCGGATTTTCCATCGCCGATTTCCCCCTCCTCGCCCTGTCGAAGTCAATCACAAGATCAATTAAAATCACGCGTTTGAATATTTTAACGCCGGCATGTTCCACGTTGAATGGAAATTCTCGCCTAATAACAACCCGTTCGGCTCGGTTCGTCGATCTATTTTGAATACGTAATTAGCCACTTCTCTCGATAATGGAACACACGAATGACGCGGGAATCGATAAAATTAATAAACGGCTTCCGATTGGCCGTTCGTTTATCGTTAGCCACCTTTATTTACACGGGAGGAGAGAAGCACGAGAGATAGCCAAGGGTCGTTGTATCGCGGGGGATACAATCCTCAGGACGCCCCTTTACGCTAAGGGGCAAAGACCGACCTTGACTACATAGTGGTTGCTACGTTCGATACAAGGCCCATGTGCTTCGCTCCGTCGTTCGTTTCCCTTTTTTTCCTCTCTCTTTCTCTCTCCCGCGTGCGCGCGCGCGCCGCGCACATCCAACACCTTCTCTTCATCGAACGCAAGAGGTCGCTCTCGGAGTCTCGCTCTTTTTCTCTCTTCCCACTACTCCCGTTTCCCTCTTGCTCGCACCTCTTTCCTTCCGTTCCATCTTCCTCCTTCTTTCCTCGTTCCGCCACAACCCTGCAAACCTTCGGCACACGTTTCCATTCATTCACGTGGCCACGCCAGCCCGCACGTGCGTCCGCAATTGCAACTTCCTTCGAACGTCTTATCGAGACCTTCGTCTTCCCTTGTCTTGCCCGTCGCTTATCCAAAGATTTCCGGCAAACTGGCCGTGGTTCCGTTCTTCAACCATCGCCAACAGTTATCCCCTGTTCGTTCGCATATTCTTTTTTTTTATCGGTTGCTCGTAACCTAAATCTTCATCACGCGACTCGCGCGAGATCGCGAAAATTTTCCGGGCAGCGAATTTTGTTTCGTTGTTCTATGGTATCGGTACGACATGGCACGTGGTGTGAATCGATTGTCCCCTTTTGAACACGATAAAAATCTCGCTGATTGTTTCAACGTGCTCGTAAATCAACAAAATGATTCTACGATTTCTACGTGGGATGGTGGGGGATGATCGTGATTAATTAATCCTCGCGCAGGAACGGGGACAGCGAGCGACGAAACGCTGTGGGAAGGACAGAGAAGAAATATAGGACGACTGTGCGTTGTTGATTCTCGAGTCTAAAAAGGGTGATTCCTCCGAGAACAGTAATCGCGGCGGTACACCGAGAGTTCAGGGTTAGTTGGCCTACTGACGTACTTTGGGATATCCTGAGGGGGTCGAGAGGTCGTTGATACGAAACGGCGAGGGTGGCAAGCCGGGAGCGACCTTGAAGAGCAACTTCCAGGATCGATGTCTGCCGAGTACACGTGTCCCAGCGACTCCTCGTGCTTGCCTGCTCCCTCCTAACCGTATCGCCCTACGCCCTTCTGTTTCCCCTCGAGCTTGGCGGACACGTGCCAGCACATAAACAACCTTTCGAGACTTACCTCGTGACCCGTCGACATTCTCTTCGTTCGTGATTTCTCCATGACGTCAACCTTCGCTGTTTTGTTTTTCTTTTTTTTTTCCTTTTTTTTTCTGCTCTAGCTCTCGTTTTCCACCGAGAAAACTGTTGCGACTGTTGCAAATTATCGGTATACATATTTTATTGAGAACGATACGTTTTCATGAGTCAAGGACAACCAAGATGTTCACCGTGATCTTGCATCTCTTTCGATAGCGAACTCCACGGGGATTAACTTTTTTAAATTGTTTCGCGTTCTCGATCCATTAGGTACGCCGAGCGACGTGAAAACGAAAGAAGACGCCGCGCCCAAAGTAGTCGTGAGGAAGATCGAGGGAAAGAAGGAGACCTTGGAGAGACACGTGCCGCAAATGTTGCTGAGGGGAGAACAGGTCGCTATAATCGTCAAAATCAATTGAGTCAGTGAATACGTCCTACGACCGAGAAACGGACACTGGTGACGTCACGCGACTCCATGTTGCGACGCGTCGTACTGCTGGACGAGCAAAAACCAGTGCAATACTTTTTATACTGTTATTTATTCTTCTTTTTTTTTTAGTATAACTTATTTTCAACCATGTTCATTTTATACGAAATAAAAATTCGTGGTATTTCATTTGATTTCTATTAATCCTTAACTTCTTGCCGCTAGTAACTGGTTCACGGACCATAACGAGTGACCAAACCGTGTACAATAATTCGCTATCATTTTGAATTCATCGATACATTACTAGATAAAAATTACTAAGAAGTAATAAACTTATCATTTGTTTTGCCTGGATTTCAATATATTTAAAACTGAAAAAATATTGCAATTTTAGGCGAAATATTCTCGACGTGCGTGGCACGTCATTCCAGCGCAAGAGGTTAACGACGATTCCTCGATCTAATTCCAAGTTGCGAGCCTCTGAGCAACGTGCGCGAAAAAATTCGGCGCGAAAATTCGAAAGCGGGAAATAAGTGGATTACGATCTTGAGAGAAAGAAGCTAATTTGCATCTCTGTACTGGCTGCGGCGAGCGTGCGAGAGCTAGGGTGACGAGTTGTTCGATAAGAAGAAGCGATAAGGAGAAATGAAGGAGAGGCTTGAAAGCAAAGGGAGACGAGGAAAAAGCACGACGCGTTGATGGGACTCGGCTAATCCACCGCGTGACCATCGACAAGGAAGTTGCACGAAAAGAAAGTAAATTCGTAATTGTTCGACAGCGCCGTGTCGCTGCTGTAACTAACTCGCCGTCGCTTTTTCTCCAAGGCGGTGCTCAATTGCACGTTAACCGGCTCTTTCTCTCCAAGTTTCTCGCGCACTTGCGAAACACGCGTCCCAAGAAATAAGAAAGTTTCGGTGGATCGCGCGCGCATAAAAGATTAACAGTAAACAGTATTCCCAATCCAAACCAACCATGTAATTCGTCGGTTTAATTACTAAATTTTACACGATATTACGTCGCTCTTTAAATCCAAATGCAACTAAAGCAAAGCGACATTAGCATCGTTCCACGGTTGATAAGCTACTCCGAGTCGAGAGTGACGAAAATTTTTCGTCTTCCTACGGAGCGACCGAACGATATCGCACGCCTGCATCGTTTCTACATCGGAGAAAAGTGCAGCAGCACGTCGGTTGGGCCACGGTGAAAGCAAGATACCTGTCCCCCCTTGTCCCCTAGATCTGGGGGGGGGGGCACACAATCCCGCGAGGCCCTCTCACTTTCGCTCTCCGGAGAAAGTCTGGCGGCCGGCGTCACCGCACTGCCCCCTCTCTCCCCTCCCTCCTTCTCCTTCTCTGCGAGAACGCTGGTCCCCCGCGCGCCTGACCACCACCTTCTGCCACCCGTTACCTCCCAGCTACCGCACCTACCCCTTCTCTAGGCTCTTCCTAGGCCGCCCCTGACTTCGCAAAAGCGCTCGCTTGCGTCGCACTCGGCAAAGCGAGCACGAACTCCTAGCTTCGCTGCCGTAAGCACGATAGAGAGACCGAGTCTTGACGGCGGAACCAAGGGAGAGAGAGAAAGAGAGAGAGAAGCGTCGAGCCGAGTCTAAGCGAGAGAGAGAGCAGAGTCAGTTCTCTCTACCGTCCCCCTTCACGCCACTTGTGCACTTCTTCTACGATGTGCTCTGGAGCCGACGGGGGTTAATGCACTCCTAGAGCAAGCCATAACCTTAGCCAGGGCTCGCTGGAGAAGCGCGGGAATCTTGGCATCGTCGGACGCACCAGGCGCGCTAGAACCACCGCGCCTAGCGCGCCGTGTTTACGAAATCGTTCGTGCGATCGATAATTGCAGCAAGATAACGCAGACTCCGTGGATCACTCCGTTTTCACGACTGAACTGGCTGCCGAGTTGCCGAGACTCGTATCTTGCGAGCTTGAACCCATCTGTTTGAACAACGAAGAGTCTTGCGCCAGTTGACGTAAATTTTCCTAAACAATTCGTATTCCAGTTTACAATCGTACTCCGATATGCAATGTTTTGTTTTGTCGCTGGCTATCAGCGGGGGCTCGAGTTATTTAAAGATACTACTAGATTACGATAACGTTTCGACAACGCTTGAATTTTTCGTCGTAGGTTGCATCGGGGGACGTCATTCCCCCCCGGTTCGCAGCCGGCCGAGATACGGCGGCGGCGGGGAAAAATGCACGGACGGCGACGGTCATCGAGATTCGTGGACGCGAAACCTTGGAACTCATTGTCTACGAGCGATAATTGGATGTACTTGGCTACAGTTTCACATGTGTGCGCGCATACACACTACACTACTCGTCAGAGAGAATAGTTCATCTCTTGTCTCTGTCAATCTGTCTCGCTTGTTCACGCTAGACGATAGCCTATAGAGGTATAGACGACGGTCCAGGGCCGACAAGCGACCGCCTTGGAGGCGTAATGACGATTGTAGAAACTCTCGAGGCCGGTCCACGACGGCCGACAGTTTTATGAATGTGCAAACGTAATAGAAGACATCGAAGAAAGACAGACAGGCATCGATACCGTACACGTATCGGATTTTATACCGTGTACCGTCCGTCTACGAAGCGACTGGTCAATCCGCGACAACAACGACTCGTTGGATTATTTCATCCAGCGCGATCCTTTCGAAGCGTCATCTCGAATTCTACCGATATCAATTGGGCATTGGTTTGATTCATTTAGCGCGAAACGTTCGAAATTGGCCACAAAATTGGCAATTTGTCCCGCGTCGATGGAACGCATTTCACGCGTACGGCGTTTCGTTCGGAGTATATATCGAGAGCGCAGAATCATCGTCGCGGTATATATTAATTTTATTTCGATCGAGCGGGCCACACGGGGGATTGCGCAACGCGTCGGCGTTGCGTCGACGATCACCGGTTTCCAAAATATTTACTGAAAAAACAACCACGTCGATAACCGTTTTTCGACGATATTGCAAAACGATTTGCAAGTCTATAAACAAAGCAAGGTCGCGTGGCAAAATCTAAACGAAACGGGGAGACCTCGCGGAAAATTCCAGAACACGGCCTGTCCTCGAATTTCAACGACAATGAGCGAAGGGAGTAAAAGATTACCGCGCATCACGGTAGCCAATAGCGAGATTCATTCTCGAACGAATCGTCGTCGACCTTTATCTGCGCGCGATTATGCGACGCGACGAAATCTATACTTTATCGAAGACGATGACGCATTCACGACGAATACGCATTCGTTTAAATCCAAAATTCGCTCGTTTTACGCTTTGCTGTTGGCGCGTTTCTGCAAATCGCGATATTTACATTTCTTAGTTTCTTCAATTTAAATCGGATCTTTAATCAGATCGTTGGACGTCAACTCTATATTAATTAGCAAAACTACTGTGCAATAACGCTTTTTATTGACTTGATCATTGCACGATAAATCGTATTTACATGCAATTCCATTGAAAGCTCGATTTTTGTCGCGTTTCAACAGTTACAAAGTCCGTATTTATTTTTAAACTAAACTGCTGCTTCATAAAATATGCACAAACCTTTTCAATGCGCTCAGAGACAATCGTTTTTTAATTTTCAACGATAAACAGAATCTCCCATTATTCAATTATCAATATCTATCAACCGTGCGTGTCAGAGTTAAATTAACACTAAAACTATCAACGATCGAAGTGTAAAATTTCCATCAGAGATATTAAAGTAAAAAAAAAAAAAAATTTATAATACAGTGCACTTTGTAATACCTTTTACAAATTTTTACAAAAAGTCATTTGAATCTTTAAAAAATGCATTGTTTCATATTAATAATAAAATTGCGAATTGGCGATTTGGACCATTTTGGTAATTCTAGTGTCAAAGAGATTCATTTGCAACAATTTAAGAGCGTTCAAATACTCAACGAATGCACAAATCTGATTTATTTTCCACGTTGCGTGTCGCAACCAATTGAAACGATCCACGAACTTTATTTTAACACGATATAAATGGAAATGTATCGTTTAACGCTGTAAAATTTCTTCGAACGAGAGTCGAATCGATCGAGCATCTCGGGGCGAAAATACTGCATCATACTTCCATTCTCGTTGCACTCTGGTGGAAATCCAAGCCAAAGTCAACGAGTGTTCGCTCGATCGATTCGAATCGAAATGTATATACGTATATATTTCGAACGTACGTGCGTTTCCCGCGCTACGTCGGAGCCCGCGTGGGCTCGTGGCCATCCGTACGCACACGTGTCCGATCCGCGGGGCGAAGCGTTGAAAATAACCTCTTAAACGTCCCTGACGAGGTGGGAATGTTGAGTTTGCCGCGAATACTACTCTGTTAGCACTTCCTAGTCGAGGCTCGTACGCACATTAGTACGCACATCGACCGCACGCGCATTCTCTACATACACGCGCGCACCGACACACTGGAGGAATCGAGCAGCGCGCACGAGAAGAGACGCGAGAGTGTTGGTGAACACTCGCACGAGAAACGGCGGACGGTGTCGGTGTAAAACTAACAATAATAATAAGGTTGAGTCATATGGGGCCTTCGAGAGCAAAGAAGGGCCTTGATTCGTGCCCCGGGCAAGGCAAAGATCTCCGTCAGCCGATCGTCTCTCTCTCTCTCTCTCTCTCTCTCTCCCTCTCTCTCTCTCTCTTTCTCTCTCTTTTCTTTGTCGATTCGACATGCTTTTTTGAAGCTCCCCGCTTGTTTCTACGTTACATAGAAATCGACTCGAGGGCAAGCCAATCATAAAAATCTGTCCGCTTTATCGGAACGCGGTTAAAGAGACCTCGCGCTCTGATCGTTCGATCCTTCCCTTTTACACTCTTGCTTTTGCTCTTTGTGAAGTAATACTGAATGAGTCGTTTGATTCGTAGATGGCCTCTGATCAATAACGCTTCGTGTTCATTTTCTGTCTCTGAATGAGAGTACGCACAACACACGGTAATCATCGCTCGTATCTACAAACTGACACGACAAATACACGGCGAGTGTAAGAAATATTTGCATTTATCTTTACTCTTATCACATTTCAAAATTTTGCCACTTTCGCGGTCAAATTTTTGCAGCTACGTGCAAATTTTTGCAGCTACACGCAAATATCTCTCGTAACACCGTGACACTCACCGCGGGAGAGTCTTGCGACGAACAGATCTCGATCGCGTTCTTCGACGCGTGTCACGATTAACGTACAATTTCCTCGTAGCAAACTGCGAGCGGCAAAGCGTTCGGGTCGATTATCGTCGATAAACACGCGCGTGTGTCGTTCGAGAGTCCCCGGTAATCGAGCTTAACGATTATTGGCAAGCCGGACAACTTCCTCTAAGGCGACGGACAGACACTCCTCAACGCTCGAGGTTCGATGGACCTCGATCAACGGTGGACGATCTATAAAAGACACGTTTTATAATGCGCGCGTGCTCCAACAACGCGCGGCTGACAACCTCACGCGCGAAACGCCGTCACCGGTCGTGACTGGCCAACAATCGGGTCCAGGAGGATCGCCCGATTGGGCTGTTCGATCAATCTTCGAATTCGAACGAGGCCCTTTCTTCCGTCGGCTTTTGGAAATCCGCTCGCTCGCGGACGTTTGGAATCCGCGTGGAGAAGGTCGTTGATGTCAATCGTCAGAAGCGTTGCGCGATCATTGAATCCACAGGGACGAGATGGAATAATGATTTATTTTTGTTCCACGGTGAAAGCGCGATGCGACGGCCGCGTCTAGTCGGTGTAGAAAAACTCGTCGTTTCGTTCGTTAGGTTGGCCAAAAGGTAACTGCGTTTCTTTCGCGTGTACATGCGTGTGTAAATGAAAAGCGAATTTTTCACAAGGAACAAACACTTTGTCAACACGGGGATTTTTTTCAGGCAATTTTGTAACTTTTTCGCGTTTAAAAAAAAGTTGTTTTTTGGCAGAAAAACAGTTTCAAGAACGTCGAAAGTGAAATGTGACAAAAATTTTGATAATATAATTAGAATTGTTTTTCTTTTTTCTTTTTCGGAAGTAATACAGCAAAATACGACGAAAACGATTCCTTTTTTTGATTCTCCGTTTTGAAACAAACGAATCGTGCACATTTTCTTTAAAAAAAAAAAAAAAAAAAAAAAAACAGTGCTTTCGAACAATCAGATATTACACGAATACGATGAATTCGCGTAATTTAAAGCGGAGTCGGTTGCGTTTCAAAGTGCGCGTATTAGAGAAAGAAAGAGAAGCCATTTACTTTTTGGCCAACCCGATATATTACGTGCGACGTCGTCGGGTAAGGAACGATTTGTTCTCTGAATGGCGGCGGTTATTGTGTTTACATTGGGCTTTAACGACACCGACAGCGACGTGAAACAGCATTTCCATGCAATTATGTAAATACGCGACAAGTGTCGTTAAAAACCGAACGATTTCGATTACTGCTCAACCAGCGGCGCTTGAGACAAAGCCGGTACAAAGATCGACACGCTACATTGTTACTCGAACAATTAATTAATAAGATTTATTAAAAGATCTCCGCCACTGCGTCGTAAAATTAAAATCGTCACATCACGGTATATACAGCGCTGTTCAAAACTCAACGTTGAACACGTTTGCCATTTTATGCACAATTAGATTGATTATTTGCGAGCTAACGCGTTTTTGGTCAAACACTTTGGTTAACCCCGCGAATATTAGCTTTCTGCAACGAACGTTTCATACTCGTTCTCTGCGAATCGCGGGGAACGAGTATAACTCTAACCACCGGAGGAATTACGAGGTGCTACTCACCTAACCTGCATATTCACAACGGGAATAAATAGGACTCGTAAACAACGAAACGATCCCGATCCCGGTTAAAAATAAACCCGCCCGCCTTCCGATATAACTTTTTTCATTACTCGATGAACGTTCGCCTTTACGCACGTTCGTGCGTCGTGAAAACCGGTTTCACCTGAAGAATCGTTCGGAGCGATTCCACGCGCGAGGTTTCGCGTATTTCGAATTTCAGATCGACGATCTTAATTCGTCGTTCGAGAGGACGATAAATGGATCCTGATCGCGAGGAATAGACGAATAGACGAAGGAAAGGGAACGAAGAACGATGAAAGAACAGCGGCAAACTACGTCGAACGGAGTATAGATAATAGCTCGACTGCAAATGATCTTCCGCAACACCTCGCGCAGCCTTCCGCTTTTATTGCGCTCAGCGAGAGACCGTCGAGGTAGCGCCATACCTAGGGGCTGAAAGTGCCAGCTCAAACGATCTCTCAAACGATGGACAAGCCGCGTGACATCGGTTCGCGGCAGAATTCTACGCGCGCCTCCGAATCAGCTATTTCCATCATTAGTTACTTGTAGACGTTAATTGCACTCAGTCGTTCGGACTTCAGTCGCGCGATAATAATTGTTACGTACTTCGCGCGGGGATCATGAATGAAAAACCGGGTCATTGAAAAGTGACGATACTGTTCGAGATACCGTCACGCACATCATCGCGAGGGATGCGAACCGCGATGGTTCGGCGTTTGCTGTGGAACATCGTGCGACGTTTTTGCTCGTTTTCTGTACCCTTTTGGCAAGATTCTTCGGGGACGAAAATAATCTCGATTCGCGGATTGCATAATGAACGGTGGGAAATAAAATCGCTCGACAATGGTACACCGCAAACAAGGCAGGTTTGAATAAACATCGTCGTTCTGTCTGCATACAAGCCGCGAGATAACGAACTCCACGTGTCGCGATAGCTATAATCCACGTGGTGCGAGAGAGGCGCGCGGACTTTGACTTGAAATTTCGCTCGGAAAAATCATTATCTCGGTCGCCGAGATAATTTACATTTCTTTACCGTCTTGTGGAATTCAAGGATCCGTGCTTTGACTATCGATACGTTGTCGATTCATCATCGCGGCCCATCGACCGTTCTGTCGCGCGTGTTGTGTTTCACCGACGTCGACGAAAACGTTATTTTCTTTGCGCGTGTGTAAAAGTCCACACCTACGCGGTGCACACAGACGCGAGTCGTAATAACGCGAGCCACTTGGTTTCAACGGGCGTGTATGTACTTAATCGTGGCATTCTGCTGTTTTGAAGGTAAACCGTTCCAAGGTGAGCTAAACCAAGCCGAACGGTAATTGTTTAATCGGCGCAACAATAACATTTGATTCAGCATTATTCTTGTTTCGTGGCAGTTGCGCGACAGCGAAACAACCCGCGAGCCAAAGAGACATCGCCGTTTGAAGCCGTCCTTCCATTGGATACTCGAAGCGACAATATAAACCGAAGAACCAATCGTTCCGTCAACTCGTCCTTTGAGATCGGCGTGCGTGTTATCCAGCTGCGTACGAGCCGCCATATTATTATACGTCATACACTCGTACACGTACGTATATAAAAACAGGCGAATGATTCACGATCCACTCGAGTACGCAATTGTGGGAAAGATCTCCGTGGCAGCTCCTTTTCGAGCAATTAATCCACCTTCGCGATGTCGAGGCATGATCGTCGATTTTCAACGCGATGCAAACGAGCGTCGAGGAGTTTCCATTTCCTCATGCATTTATCGTTTACTTGTCGTAGATTTTCGGTCTATCCTTGACCATGACCGTGTTTTTCACGGTCTCTTTCTCACTGTCTTTGGCAGCTACCTACACACACACACACAGACATATACATGGGGCAATCGGTTCTCGATTGTGTTACGTCAAGCGCGAGCGCCAGGGCACGAGGTGCTCCTGCTCGAGAAAGGTTAGGTCCACGATCTACGGGCCACGAGTCTCTCGAAGGTCGTTGCTACGTATGAACGAAGCAGGGGCGGATATTCGAAAAACGAGGAGGGGAACCGTGGATGGAGAGGGCCCTCTGGGTGGGGCTTCCTCTCCGAACTTGCCGATACATTCGAGAGTCAAGGCTCTGGCCCAATTCGAGTTCGTAGACCTAGACGGACGACGATAGGTCACAAGTACACGCCTGACTCCTTTTTTTCTTTTTCCCCTCTTCAGCTTCTCCTCTCTCGCTAAGGTCATTTACTTTTACCCAACTGCCTTCAAGGTGTCACCTTCGGGTCTTCGAATCTCCTTGTCCTTAAGTTAGAGTTCGAGAGGAGAGAAGTCCACTCGGCGCGCGTGGAAACGCTCGTGTGCCGTGGCGCAGGTGCAGGAACGCGTTCGACCTATATATTTCGACATCCCGCTCTGCCCTTCGAGCGCCTGACGAATTGTTAAATAAACATATGTACGCAACAATCGTTCAGAGCGCAGGCAGGCGATCAGGGACGATCGGCAGCAACCGCGTTTGCTTTCCTTAGCCGGTAAAAAATAATTGCAACGCTGACGACGCACGCTGTTCCTACTACCACAGCCAGCCATTATTTTTGGATACCGTGTATATGATACGTGTACGCGCGCGCCTGGTTTGCGTGAAATCGTAAATACAGATGCAGACCTCGCTCTTGAAAGCCAGACGTTACACGTACGTCGCGATTTTATCGTACGAATCGCGCGTAATCGATGTCACGCGAAAACACAACGTTATGGAAACCGAGGATCGACCGATCGGTAGTGGCAGGAGCGGAGGGAACTGGAAGAACTGGAAACTCGGAACTTCGCGTTAACGCGACTAAGAGAAACCCGATAAAACGACGTAGAGGGAAGGGAACTTCGAAACGTAGCGAAATCGATTAACGGAGCGGACAGCTGCGAAATTCCAATTCCCCAGAGTGTTTACGAGAACGATACTTTCGGTTAATAACGGCCGGTCGTTCGATGGTGGATTATCCATGAGAGACGGTACAAAGTCGAGATGAAGCAAAGTAAAGAGAACGAGAGAAGGAGGAAGACACGTTACAAACGTTCAGGGACGCGGTAGGTTTATATGGAGCGCGAGGTTACGTGGCCCTTATACCGTGTCGGCATTTCAATATTTATCGGTGCGTGTACCGGCGCGTGGCGCGATACTAAACGTACACCCGGGCGATTTTGGCCCTCGGCCCTGGGTACCAGCGAAGGTCGCCGCGTAACCGGTCGCGCCAGAGAACTAGAGAACTAGAGGCCGCGAGGGAGGGAGGGGGAGTACGCGAAACTCTCGCTGCAAACTATAAATCTCCTAATTGTATTAAAGAGTCGTCCGAGGTCTTCCGAGGCGATCTGAGAAAGAGAGAAATGGAAGAAAGGGAAGACGGGGACGGACGATCGGGGCGAGAGCCGAAGGTTGGCCCGGGCTGAAAATACTTGCGAGAAATATAGTTACGTCTTATTTCTGCGCGCGTGAGTACATGCACAAGTGCATACGCGATCCGCAGTAGTTCTATTCGGCGGGTTTCGTCTGTTTACATGGATCATGATGTTCGAGATCCTCGACGTTTCGTTTCGAATCGATTCCAATCGGGCGAGCGGAATTTTGCACGAAATTAGTGCAACTTGTCTTTGAAAATCAACGACGAATACCGACCCATTCGGCTCGGATGTTCTCGCTTGCACGAGAAATTCGTAACCGCGATACGAGTAACGTTTTTGCAACGATAAGGATCGACGCGTGCACACAGAGAGTCGTTTCTTGCGCACGCTATCTCCGCTCGAATCGTCACAGATGGTTATGATAATTTTATATAATCGATAAAATGGTAACGCGAGCTACCAACGTGTACCGGGTCTACGGCGATGACAGAGGAAAAGGAAAGGGGGCTTAGAAAAAAAAAAAAAGAAGAAATAGTCGTATCGATTCGTAAAACGCTATTTACAATTGAGCGTCCATAGAGCGACGCAGAAAACCGAGCGTACACCATAGAATTTAATCGTTTTTATGTAAACCGATATCTCGCGGTACACCGAACTATAATGCGTGATCACTTCCTTGATCGTATGCGATTACCGTCCGGTTGCTCATTTTCACCCCGGCCGGTGCGAGCCGTCACCACCACCACCACCATCACCATCACCATCACCATCACCATCACCATCACCATCACCATCAACATCGGCTTCGCGAGATTCACTTTTACTCGGAGAAAAGATTCCTGTTAGGTAATCTCCAGGCCAAAGACATTCGATCGCGACGCTTTCATTAAATCACTATTATTGCTCCGCATCTCTCGCACTCCGCGTTTGTCAGACGAACTCGTGTAGGCGGCATTCAAATTCAACGCGCTCGACTTCACCGCCACCTCTGTCGCCAATCGCGAAAGCGAAGATATATTTTTTGACTCGTTCTTCCATATTATACATACGTATTGATATATCGATATGTATTCGGTATGTTAACCTCTTGTGCTGGAATGACGTGCCATGCAGTTTTAAGTATATTTAGATGTAATCCAGGCAAAACGAACGATAAGTTTATTACTTCTTAATAATTTCTATCCACTGATGTCATACCGACGAGATCAAACGAAACAGAAAACGACGGATTATATTGTATACGGTTCGGTCACTCGTTATGGTCCGCGAACCAGTTGCCAGCGCAAGGGGTTAATCGTTTCAACAGATCTGCGTCAATTCCTCTTACCTTTTTGCACGACGATTGATCTCACGATGCCCAAAGTTGAACGATACGCAGACGACACGGAGTGGACGTGCCTCTGACACACATCGGTTTCATTCGCGCACACTTGGCTAATGACAGTTCCGTACTTCCCAGCTTAACTTCCCTTCTTTCCACTCTGTCGTATTCCACTTCTTCCGAGTCGCCGATAACGTAAACAAACTTTTTGTGGGGTCGCGCGTGCGCACGATGACCCGACGCGAAGCCGAACCGCGTTCGAAACGGGGAAAAAAAAAAAAAGAAAAAAGCAAAGTTCCGAGCTCGCACGATTTAGAAAAAGCGCGGGCAATCAGGTGCGCGTCAGTGGGGTCGCGATGTAAATGTTTCCAATGCGACAATGGCGGTTCTACAGTTCCTACACGCGCACAATCTAACTGTTCAGTTTCACGAGCGACCGGGGGAGGAATCGTTATTGGCGAACATCTTGGCGCGATCTTGTAACGTCGAATGCCGAGCGCGATGCCGCGCGCAAAGTGACTCGAGAGCGAGCCCGAAATCGTCCGGTCGGCGACGTAGCGATGCGCAGCCGTGGTACACAACCGTCGGGCCGCGGGAAATTCAGGAAGCTCGCGCGCCGTTGTGATTACACAGACGGCTGGCGATGTTTCACGGTGTGGTATCGGTCTCTTTTCCTTCTCGAAGTTCGGCAGCTCTCTCCTTCGAGTCCTTTCTCCGGCCGCCGGTGGTAGGTTTGCAGCGACAGGGGAAGGGGGGGGGGCGGAAAGAAGAGGACGACGTGTTTGTGTTGCGTGACACACACAAGGCGTACGGAGAGCCTTTTGGCCGAATGCGCGAAGGAACACTGAACGTAACGCGCGAGCGGCGAGCCTCAGTTTGCCTAGCCTAGCCGCCACTAAACGCCACTATCCTAGGTTAGACACGCTCGCGACACTCTCCGTCCTCCCCCTCCGGCTCGCTGTTCCTCCCCCCTGCCATTCCACTCCTAGCTCGCGCTTCTTCTTCCTCTTTCGCGTCAACAGTTTTACTCTCTCTCTATCTCTGTCTCTCTCGCTCCCTTTCGTCCGTCTTGTTCTCGCCTCCGCGAGATCTTCCGTCTTTCTCCGACTCGACGGATCTATGTACATAGAATACCGGGGGGGTACACACGCCGGTGTGGATTCGGAGCGGTTTGTTGGTGGGGGTTCGTAAGGCCATAGCCACGGCCACCGAGCCTCGCACACTCTCTCGCAAATACAGCAGGCGCATGCACGCACGTATACACACGTCGCGAGCAGCCACACACCGGCCCCGGAACGACCGTTGTCGCTCCGTATCTCGCGTGCGCGGGCTCGCCAGCGCGCTCACGATTCCTCTAGCCTCTCTCTAGAGGCGAGCGCTTCGCCGATCTCGTGTATCGTCCCGTGTATCGTTGTCGCACGGAAGCATTTCGTGGGACTATTTTATAACAGGCGGCTAACGAGAAAGTGGAATCCGCCTTTCTTCTCATCGCATTGTCTCATTACGCTCTGTTGGTTGAGCGCTGACGAAACGAGATCTTTTCATCGAATACGAAAAGAAAAAAGAATTTCCGAAAAGGAAATTTGAATCGAGAGTACCCTAAACGTATATGAAAAATACGAACAGTCGGGTCAGCTCTGAAGGCGATATCATCTCTGTGCCACGGATATAAGTAGCTATACACGTACGTGTATACAAGCGAGAAATTCAGACCGAGCTCCGTATACGTATGTGTAATTTGTTCTATATTCAAGGGGCACTGTGGCACACATATGCACATATGCCTATCGCATATACGTCGGAATATATGTCTTCATGGACGCGAGGGTGTACAAGAATGTAACCACCGTGCGACTGAATGCAACAAGAGGTCTTCCGCAATGTCTTCCTCCATCGATATCCGTTCTCTCTAAGTACGTGCAGAACACGTTGGCATTCGAGTGACCATTTACACGTCTCAACGAAACGGAACGGAACAGAACGCGCAAGCGTTCGCTTCATCGAAATCCGTTTGAAAATCACACAAACTCGCAAATCGTTGGTGAAAATTTTTGTACACGAGCAAAACTCCTCGCGCTACACCCGGAATGTCCGACGAAGAAATCGCAGATAAAAGTGGAATAAATTTTCCCTTTCTTCATCGATGAATTTATATTGACACAAACGCAGTTCAAATGTCGTGACCGTCTCGTTATCGTTATGCGGCAGGCTGAATGCCAGATTAAAAAGCTATTAACCTCTTAGCTGTAGTGCCGCTTTTAAAATTATGTAGCTACATTGTGTCGCTACTCGTTAAACAGAGTATGTACAGCTTCTGTAAAATTGAATAAAATTGCAAGAAAATAACACTAGTTTTTTTTTAATTAATAATTTTATTGTTTATTAATTAATTAACAACAATTAATGTTAATAGCAAAAAAATATTTAGAAATGATGTAAAAAGAACTAGTCAAGTCTCAAAATATTCCAAAATGTCTAAACTTTACAGATATGTTTTATTCTCCACAAAAAATTTAACTGGAGCAACAAATTGTAATTACTTTTCTCGTCATTCACGGCTAAGAGGTTAACGATCACAAGCGCCGATAGAGAACAGGGAGGCGTGAATTTGTTCCGTCATCTTTTTCATCTGCTTGTACGGAATAGAAAAATGCGTTTCTTTAACAGGCAACAGTTTGCACGTAAACACGCTGTTGCAAGGAAAACGAAAAAGTAAACGCGGAATCGAGCGTATGTAGGGCTAAGGGTATAGTGGGATAGTAGTGGAACTCCGAGTTTGGTCAGACAAGCAGCGTTAAATCCACGTTCACCGGTTAGGCTCTCCCGATGGTCTGCCACGGATGGCGGAGTCGATTCCCGGAGACTTTCTAACGAAAGTGCAAGTCTTTTCTTCTAACCGGCTACCGCGCAACCGTCCTCGACGCGACTTTCGCGCATTTTCCGCGGTTTCCACGCCGAGGACGAAGACGTCCAACGCTTCCGGGGCTGTGAGTCACTCTCGTAAGAAATATCTCGCCGATCTCTTTAATTAAAAATAAAAAAAAAAATAAAAAAAAAAATATAACGAACCTTTCAATTGGCTCGCGTTTTTTTTCGCGTGACGTATCGTTCGTGGATATCTCTCGGTTGAATAACGTAATTATTGAAAATATAAAAAAAAGAAGACTGTCGGTTACATGCCGCACGGTGTGTATCGCGGAGAATCGAAAAAAAGGCAGAAATATTTGGGAGATTACACAGATATTTAGGAAGTGGCGTTATCTCACAGGCAAGACGTTTCTAACGTTTTTTGAATGTAACAAAGAACCCGCCCGCGGCGTACTGTCAAGGTCTCGGCTCTCGTCGACTTTGCCGTGACATAAATATTCGGGGGCCTTTCGGGGGCCCACGGTTGATTCCTCGTGGCGAGGGACCTGAACTTGCCAGTTGTCGTGCGAAAGAAAAAGAGGAAAAGGAAAACAGAGACAGAGAGAGACAAAGTTGTTTGGTAAAAACGAGACAGAGGAACCTTGCTTGCAATCGTCTTCGCCGGGAGTAGGAACGAACGGCCCTGAGTAGGAACTCAAAGATCGAGCCATCATCATCCTTGGACTTCTTCCTTCGACTATTTTTGAAGTGCTAAACAATTCCATTCAACGCGATGAATCGCTATCGCGCAAGAGTCGTCAATGCATAATAATAATACAAATGAAGAATATAATTAAAAGTATCCTTCACGCTTCTTTTATCTACGCACACGTATTGTTACACATATGTATACAGATGTTGCATACGCTATCCGCAGAGAAAAAGCTTTGTCGAATCGATCAACGATGTACTTCTGTGTTCGGGTTGCACGCGTGTGCGTGCACAAAGGAAAGAAAAGTGCACGTTTGATCGGTTCGTTCCGGTTGCTCCCAACTCCCGTGACATTCGAAGCTGACGCATAAAGAATCGCGCGCGTTCCGATAGCGAGCGTTTGCACACGCATTGAAGCATCGCACGGCTAATCTGCCGCGCTGACTCGACTCGTCATCGGTGTGCGTTTCGTACTAGACTTTAATAAACTTTCACTGGCTACTCGCACGTTCATTCTCTCTCTCTCTCTCTCTCTCTCTCTCTCTCTCTCTCTCTCTCTCTTTTTGCCCGCTTGTGCGCTCGGCTTCCAAGCCATAAATTCGGTAACCTCTGCGGGTACCGCCTTCTCGTGTCCCCGTCCTTGCCCGATCGTTCTGACGAGATCGCGTGAAACTCACCACGGCGACACTGTCGCAATGAGTTCTACTAATATATAAATAAATATACCTCAAAGACTTCATAGTATCCCCATCCCCTCTCCCACTTCCTCGTATCCTCTTTCTCCGCGCTCTCACGCGTGGGACGTTGCCCTATTAGCGAAGCAGATACAAGTACTTGCGAGAACGTAGTCAATTTAACGAGGTTAAAAAAAAAAAAAGAAAGAAGAGAGAAAAAAACCCTCTCTCCCTCGTTTCTGACGCCAGAGGCTCGCGTATGGCTTCTCGAAGACGGCCAAACCGCACGCGTGTTTGCGCAAAATGAACGGGCACGCTGCCGTTCCCGATCACTCTCGCTTTTCACCTGGCCGATTGACAAAGATCCCACCGATCGAGGACGAACGATCCGCGATGCGAGATTAGATCGATCCACGTTCGGGATCGTGCGCGCGTGTAACGCAGCATTGTTCGCCTCGTTCCAAGGTGATTCGCGAACACGCTTCCTAAATTTCATCGTCGGCCGACGATGTTAAATCACTGGCTTTGCGCGGCGTTCAGGAGAAAGTTGAAACGGTCGAAGAACTATGACGTTCCCCTGCTGCTTCCGTATCTGCTGCGCGAGCCACCGTTCCATTCGGAAACGCATACATACCAAAATCACGAATAAAGGAATCATTACGAGCGAATTGGAATTGAAGTCGATCGCAGGTTGCCAGCGTACTCTCACTTTTTACCTTCTTCTCAGGAGGAGAAAAACTCGCGGACATACGTGCCCCTCCTCCGATTGATTCAGCAACGATTCGCTCGGTCCAAGACCGGTGTTAACGTACGATTAGTGGGCCAGTGTCAGTCAACGACATCGTTCTGACGGTTAACCGGCGGATTTAAAGCCGAGGAAGGAGGCTGACTGCCGTGCACGGTGAACCGCACGCACCTGGGGCCACTGGCCAATATTCGGGCCAATGTTAACGTTGGCCTCTATATCGATTGCCTAACAGCGACTCGAGTCACAACACAACCTGATAATGAGAATGACGAGAAGGAACTTTCGTACACGAAACGCGTTACTCAACCTTCTGCGTAATGATCTCTCCCAGAGACGCGTAAACGCGCGGCCTTAACGCTACAAATATCGGTTAAAATTAAAAGTTCCATCAAACACGTCGAAATAAAAAAACAGAAAAATTCTTCATAATGCAGTAAAATGCAACAACCTCTATTTATTTTACGAAATTCTATATATTTCACGAAAACGATTTGATTCGAGGACGCTTGAGTTTGAGGCGGATAACGACCGTGTGTCCGTGAAATATAGTGAAGTATAACGAGATGAAACGAAAATGGTACGATACCGATAGAAGATCGAGTGGTGTTGTACAAATTGCAAAGGATGTTCGCACTGATTAATTTGCAATTGAATGTCGTTTCTCGCATTTGATTGTCGCCTTGAATTTTATCGTGCTATTTTGTATTGATAACGCACACTAAACTCCCCGCTGACGACGGGCCTGCTTTATAAAAATGTGACGGCAAGTGTGTTAGCCAATCGCTTTGAAGCTTCGAGCTGTTTAATTGCCCTAACGTAATTTCACCAAAACATGTGAAATTAAACATCGATAGAATGATCGATGCCAATCTAAACATAATAAAAACGCGGATCAGCTGCTGTAAATAAATCGTGTCACAATAATACGATAATACAAATACCGTATTTTATCTATAAAATTTCTGGGAAAAATTATAAATTGTTCATTTTGATCACTTTGATAGTTTCATCGAATTTCAATTCGCGCGACTGTGTTGCGTTATCATTCATCGACGAGAGAAAAATCGAAGCCACTTCTCGTCATCTTACAGAGAAGCGAACTTTCGATCCAACGACTTCCCCGTATAAAAATGGCAATTAAGTCGTACGCTCAGATGGATCCGCGAGCAAAGTCGATTCGATTTAAACGGACTGCCGTTTCGCTGGCGGAAGAGGACGAACGCCCGGTGCTGCTTGGCATTCGGAAGCCATTATCAACGTTAATCGTACCGGCGTCGCGGCGAGACTTTCAAAATCTCGTTCTTGGCACCCGATCTACCTGCTCAATGGCTCGTAACCACGGTCCTTGGAATTCACGCGTGTCATTGTGCTTTCACAGAGGCGACTTTAGTCGATTCACGTCTAGTTCTGTGCAACGTGTGTGTTTTGCCCCCCTCCCCCGAATGGAATCCTTTTCGCAATTAATTTTTAACGAATTATTTCTTTTTTCAATAATTGCTCCAGAAAAACGTACGAGTTGAAAACACGATTGCAGGGCACGATCGGGACGGTAGATTCTCTCGGAAAATACGCTCGCGGACAAGAGTGGCTCTCGCGTTCGTTCGCTCTTAATGTCCGTGCCTGGTGACCCGTGGTGCAAACTAAACCCGCTGGAGAAAGTTGCCAGATACTTTCTCGTAGCTCCGCTGCCTCCTCGCACGTTGGCCGATGCAGTCGCTCAAATGGTCTTCCCCCCCGTATCGATTCGATCGTTTCGAACCAAACGTTCCAAGCTCGAGATGCTCACAGGTTTAAACGAATAAAAATGAGAGGAAGAGAAACGAGAGACACGCGATAGAAACTCTTCGTAGAATAAGAGTAAAATAAGCTCGAGTCTATCTATTCGAGAAAAAAGAAAAAACAATCACATACGTATCGCTTATCGAGATAATTCACGTGTCTTCGATAAGAAATTGTTTATCTGTCTAGTAAGTTTCAAAACGTGAACTTTCTTTTTTTGCAATTAGAAAATTCCACTACTGGAGCTAGAATTGCAAATTCTCCTAAGGTTATCGTCAAGAGACGGAGAGGGAGAGAGAAGAAGAGAGAGAGAGAGAGAGAGAGAGGAAAATAGACAGAGCTGACTGGTTCTCGTTCGAAGAGAACGCTACCAGTAATATCGGGAATGAATAGCGCGGATGCGCGGCAAGAATGGATCAAGGAACTGGCAAAAATATCGAACCATTCTTGGCCAGTCTTACGAGCTTGCGGCATTCAGCCGACTTCGCGGACCAGCGACTTGATTTACTCGTTCGAGGGAACGAACTCGCCCGCGCTTACATATACTCTTCAGAAAGGCATAACCGTGGCTCTATGTATAACCGAGCTATTATACTCGCAGGTACATCGTGCGCATAGTCGTCGGAGGAAAATCTTGGTCCTCCTACGCCCGTTCGTTAACTATTCATGCGCGTACCGTATAGCCCGCGGTCGGCCGTGATGAATTGGAAGTTACACGTGCTGCAAAAAATTATTTAGCCAGCCGCCATAAGCGCGATAAGTCATCCGTTTCGACCGTTTCTCATCGGCGACGAAATACGCGCTGCTTCGACTCGGTTTAACGCATGGCGACAATTAAGGAATAGCAACTGGTTCGTTCCGCGTTCGCGTCCATTATCCACCTTACACCTTCTGCTCTTCTTTTAACCACCGCCAAAACAGTCAGAATGACCAATTTTATAGTAAAACGTAAAAACAGTGTTACATTTTTAAAGATTTAAATAATTTTTTACAAAACGTGCGAATAAAAGCTCGTACGCTCCATTGTATGTATTTTTGTTTTCAATGTCTCTGACGAAAATTTTACGCTCTGATCGTCGGTAGTTCCAATGTTAATACTCGCGGGCGACTTTATCAAAAGGCGTCGAAGTTGCGCGCGAACGCGGAAGAAAGTTCGACGGCGAGAAGAAAAATCGGAGGGCAATTGCTCGGCGCTCGAACACGATCGCGTTTTGGAACGCCAAACGAAAAGAAGCCCCGAAGAGGGGAAATACTTTTCGCGGATGCGTCTTCGAAGAATGCAACCAACCGTGACGTAGCTTTCGTGCCGCGAACCCTGTGTGACGTCACTCATTCGATGACGTGTGGTCAACCGCGGTCAATGCACCAGGCCGACGTTTCTTGCAGGGCACTATAATGCTCGGTTCACTGGCGTCGCGCTTGTGTGCGTTTGTTCACGTACATAGGCTGCACCGCGGTGCATGTACGCGCGTTACACCGCAAAATACCGGGTGTTCGTAAAATCTTCTCTCTCTCTCTCTCTCTCTCTCTCTCTCTCTCTCTTCGTCAAAAGGAACGATTGTTACATATATATACTTTCATACTTTTATGTATCGACTGATGCCTGACGTCTTCTCGCTCGTACGATTTGCGGGGCAAAGAAGCGATCGCGAGCTTTGAGTTTAAAAATTCATACGCGACGTCGGTCGGTGTTTTGCTTGAAATTCCCGCAGCGTGCCACGCTTACGCCGGCATCAAAAATTCATGCGCGTCGTTGACGCTGCTACCCTATATCCCCTGTTTAACGAAGCTGCGCTTCGACGTTTGTTCCTTTCGCGCCCTTTCCGCGTTCGTCCCGCGAAGTCATTCTCGATCAGACGAAGAACTTTCGAAGAGAGATTCCCCCTCTTCTTTTTTTCCTTCCTAGGCACAGACAATGGCCTAATTACGCGCGAGGTTTTTTTCTTTTTCTTCTTCTCATTGTCGACTAATCGTTCAGCATCGGTGACAAAAATGCGCACCCACGTGCGACGCCCACGTTCAAGCGATGCTCCGCGAATGCAGATCGGATGCAGTAGTAGGTGACGCGAGTTATCGGGCGAGTAGAATGGTCCGCGACGTAGCCGGCCAAGTTCCGATAATCGATGATCGTGGGCGCGTGGGACCGGACACGGGAATTGTTTACAGAGCAAGGAGAAGGTGAAGGAAAATCGCAATGCGTCGTGCAACGTGCGAAAGACAGCGGCGGTGAACGCCATTCAGGTGGTTCGAGACCGAAAGTAAAGGAACGAAAAATGGAGAGAAGTCGTACGTTATAAAGTAATAAAGAAAAAAAGGAGAGTTATTTCGACTACTTGAGATCGGTATCGGCGACAAAGAGAGAGGCCGAAGAATTCGACGGAAGAAATCTCGATTACATAAGACCGCGAACAGTATTGCTTTTAACAAACGCGAGCGTCTTCAAACAAGGCACGATGACCTTCTCTCGTTTGACCGTATCTTATCGAAATTCGTGGAATTTCGTGCAAGAACGACGCCTCGTCTCGTTTCGAAAAAATCATGCAATGCTGTGTCTAGAAAGCATGTAGCGAAAGGAGGTGTAACGTCCATTGCATAAGAGCAAAAAACCATCGTGGACTATTAATCCTCGACAATCCTCACCGCCGTTACTAACATATCCATCGTTACCAAAGAAATCGATATACCGTGTGAACGAACCGATAACTGAGCCTTTTTAATTTTCAAAAATGAACGAAACAATTCTCTACTCTTTGCTTTATTTACTAGGAATAACCACGAAACGTTCCCAATCTTTTGTGTATACGCTCACGTTCTGAGCGTGATCTTAAAAAAAAAGAAAAAAAGAAAAAAAGAAAACGCCGAGAAAAAACGTACATCGATCGAAAGGAAATTTACCGAAATTCACGGAAAATGTGCCGGTTCAGCGCAGAACGCACGGAGGCTGCGTCAGCTAATAGGAAACGTGGAGGAAGATCTACGCGATCCACGAGGAAAGAAAGTCGAAAGAGAAAAAGAGACGAGGAAACTCGGGCGTGCTCCTCGTTTTCCCCCTTTTTGTCGCGCGAGAAGAAGAGTGCTTTTTCGTGAAATTCGTCCGAGAGAATCTCGCAGGAGAGACGGCAAGGGAGACGTGACTTTAGCCATAAGCCGTAGGTAGGCCGCACAGAGCATGGACAAGCAAGTCGAGTTGAGAGGCGCGGACGGGCGGTCAGAGACCCCGCAGGGCCGGCGCAAACAGTACAGCATTACCCACTCGCTCGTTCTATCGCAACCTGGACCCAACAATGCTCAATAATCGTCCCTGTGATCGCGCGCCACCTTTTAACCGACAACCTGGAAAAATCGTCTGCTCTTTTTCCAGGCAGTTTTGCCCCCTTTTTCTTTTTTTTTTTTTTTTTACATCCCGCAAAAATATATGTCCAAGAGAACAGAGAAATACTACACCGGGCGTCGTCGTTCTTTTTCTTTTTGCGAGACGAAGTGAATCATCTGAAGGACAGAGTCTTTGAACGATAACAAACAGAGAGAGAGAGAGAGAGAGAAAATAGTTGCAAATAATCTGGAATAGATTTAACAATTTCGTTAATTTCGCTATTTTCGTCGAACGTGGAATCTTTTCACTGTTGTTGATCAAAGTACCAACACAGAAACGAGCGTGGTGAGCGTGTGTGGAATCGCTTCGCGGGACTTTCTCTGTAATTCGCGGCACAGCCTTCACGTCTCCCCGGGATTATGATTTCCGCGATTCGTTACAAATACGTTTAACACGACGCTACATAATCATAACGGTTTACGCTAACTTTCTGTAACCAGAAACCGCGCGATGTTCTTAATTTCGTTGGCACTTTCTCCCTCCCTCTCTCTCTCTCTCTCTCTAAGCCTCTCTTTCTCTTCTTTCTTTTTCATTCCGGCGTAATTAACACGGAGAAACCAGCACCGTCGACGTAAGAAAACATCGAAAACATACACAACGTATAGTTACGGCATATCTTATTCATATCGCGAATAAACGCAGGCATAGATTATACACATATAGGCCAACAAGTAACAAGGTACGCTAGTCTCAAAAGAAAACAGAAAAAACTAACTAGCTCGTGACACGTTACAATTCCGCGAATTCTACAAATCCGATCGCGAGATTCGCGTGGTCCCGAGGTAGATGGTGCGAAAGATACCCCAAGGAGAAGTTAAATATTGACTGGCGCGGCTAGGTTTAACTTAAACGCGGAATCTTACACGTCTATTTTCGTTTCAAGTAAAGGAATAGGGCTGTCCGTTTCAACGTGTTTTGCTAGGAACATAAACAATGTACGAGGAATACCAATGGCGTTCGATGGCCACGGGACGCGGAAACGTCTGAAAAAATTTCTGGAGGAAAGAATTGGGTCGTCGCCGATCGCGTCGAAAGAGAACCGATCGCTTTTTTTCCACGACTCGCCGAAACTTTCAACGATGTCCTAGTCCGTGTCTTAAACTGCACGGTCAATGATCCCTTCCTGCCCCGATTTCACCAATTTCGCCTTTTCTCATTGCGCCGAGCTACCGCTAGCTCTACGTTTCCGGTTGATATCTTGCGATCAGAGAAACTTGCTACTCCGATTGGAATTGTCAATCCTTAATACTCGCGACGTACGCCTGATAAAAAAGCTCGTTGTCTAATCTCGTATGGGGTTCGGAGCAGGTAAATACACGCGGACTCACCCTCGAGATCGCAATAACGTAATGCATAATGATCGTCACTCACCGATCGAGGACGCGCCCGTGACATCTGGATCTAGCTGGCTCGCGTAGCTCTTTCTTCTATTCGAGAAGACCTCTCCTCGGCCCTCTCTTTCGGCTCGGTGTTCACTTCAAGTCACCAACTGACAAACCACCCACACACTGCAACGCGCACCGCCGGTCCTCGTCGGAAAATCCGAAATCTTCCAAAATCTTCGCGATCGTTCTCTGTCGCACGCGGCCGTCGTCGCTTCTCCGATCTCTGCGCGCATCCAGGTTCGACGGGGGGGGGAAAAAAATGTTCGTGCTCGTGATATTCGGGCAATGGAAATCAACAGTGTAAATAGTAGCCGCAGTAGGAGCGTAACCAGCACGGTGTTCCTTCGCGGTGTCACTCGGCGTGTACGTTCGAGCCGTATATCGTTCTGTTACGTTCCGGCGGTTTAGCCGGCACGTGGTCGCGTACGAAACACTTTCAGCCTGGTCGACGAGAGAGAGAGAGCCCCACGCGTCTCGTGTGCTTGTAATCGCGCGTTCGACTGAGCGGCCGAGTACTCCCGAACTCGCCGGCTCTCGCTCGTGCCGCTCTTCCTGCTCGCGCTCGTCACGCATTCCCTCTCCTTTCAACGCGCGCCGACTTCGACGCGTCGGCTCTTTCTACCGCGAGCCTCCCCCACTCTTTCCTTGTCGCTCCAAAATGCCTTTTCGCGCATTTCTCTCCCGTACCTCCGTCTCTTTTATTCGTGCTTTCTCCGTGCTCTTTCTTTCTTATCATCGCAACTCTCTTTTCTTTTTTCCTCCATACTTTTGCGAATATAATATTTTTACGATTATACGCGATAGAAGCGACTGCTGTCAATGGTCGCAACGATTATGATTTCAAACGTGTTGCCGATGATCGTGAGCGATTGAAAGCTTCCGTTGGATCGTGCCTCTCGTTACTTGGAAGTGCACGCTTCATTTGCATACTTTCCCTGCTTTCTTTCGCGTGTGACGTGCGCCGTATTACGCCACCGTCTTAGACGTTTTCGATTGATCGCCGCATCCTGGCGTTTGCACGCTTGTTCGCTTCTTCGCCCGTTGTCGGCGTTTGACGTTAGCCTCGGTTCCACGCGATTTTCTCAAGGCAATCGTCCACACCGTCGGCTGCAAAGGGGAATCCCAGCGGCTCGTAATCGCCGAAAGAGAAGAATCTCGTCCATCTTCGTTCCCGGCACTCTCATTTCCCTTCAGCCCGCTGTCCCCGCTACACTGGAACACGGGATTTATTATCTGTTACGTCGTGTAATGTCTTTCGAGGCAGGTTAGAGCGCTTAACTCGACATTAGCCGTTTAGGCCTGCCCCCCTACGGCGGCACACTCTTCTGCATTCTGCCGGTGAAATCGGTTGACGCGCGATCAACCACCGCGGCAGTAAATCACCAACCGGGCATTAACTGTTGCAAACGGTTGACCGTTTTATTGCGTATTTGCGTCAAACGCGCGGCGATTAAGTCAACGCTGCCGAGTCAGTTGGCGCCAACCGAACTTCGAGCAGTTTTTTAAAAAACTCCCAGAGAAAAGGGTGGACACGCTGCGATATCGCTCCGAGATCGAACGATACTCTTAAACGAGTCATATATGGGCCAGTAGGTCGAGTCGACGTTAGTGTATACATTAGTATATACGAAGCAGACCAACGCGTGTCGAAATTGTATCGCGCAACGTTCGACAACGTCGACGCATCGTGTACGCTTTCGTTAAAATCCGATAAGGCACCGTCGATTTCGAGCGCGCGTTATCGATCGACTGGGCCAGACCAGGGGTCGTCACAGATATCAGGAGATTAGATTCTTTCCTTGTCCCAAGATCGTCGTCGCTTTGAGGAAAGCGACTGATACGAATCCCCCGACCTGGAGGCTCGCGCGGACTTTTACGTTTCCGCGATACAAATGAAAGTTCCTCCGCTTGCTTTCTTTCCTCCTCTGTCCAGCTTGCAAACGATAAAGATCGACGAGCGGTAATCTAGAGATGCGACGTAGTAGAATCACGAAGCGGTGGGATAATCCCTATAGACGATTCCATCCACCTGAACGTTAAGATTTATGCATCTAATATGACCGGTATTAATTCATAAATCCGAAGGGTATTACCATCTACGAAACTCGCGATTCATAAATCCCGAGATTTATGCGCGCAATACTATGAGCGCGAGATGGAAATGCCCGCTCGCCCGTTCGTCCACGGTGTGTGTGTGTGCAGTTAAATTAACCTTGAGGCGATTCAGTTGCACGGATAAAATTGCAAATCTTTGCTACTAGGTTTTAGCGTTGCCCGTTATTAAATATTCCGTGCTCACCGTGTTTAGAGCTGCGCCGGCCGCTGTGGACATCGAGTGTGCGTAAAATCGCAAGAACGAATTACTCTCTCCACCTCGATGCGAGTGCTTCAAAACGCCGTACGCGAGAGAACTGCTGCCATGCGTTCGATTAAAATTTTTCGGCCGTTCGAGACGTGCGCGCGCGCAAGCGGGGCCGCACTCGTTCCCTAACGGATACCCTAATACATATCCGAAAAAAAAAAAAAAAGGAAAAAAGAATTTGCAATTCCACCACTGTGTGACATCAGAGGCAAAGATCTTCGACCGGAGGAGGAGATGGAGGTCGTTGCTAGAGGAGGAGGTGGCGGAGAAAGAGAAAGAGGAGGTGGAGGAGGCACACGGGTTCGCTTTTGCCTGAGCGTACCCGTTCGTTCACCCTAGCGGGGGCACCAACCTGGCTTTACTTCAGTTACACGCCGAGAGAGCCGGCGCTGTATATAGGTATATAATACATTCTCGCGTGTACTTACATCTAGTATAGGTAGGTATACGGAGTGTACAGAGAGTGTCCCGGTCGAGCATGATGCGGTTCCACGGCCCTTTACGAGCGAGGCGGGGTACCGACTTGCCCCGTTCTCCAAAGAGAAAGATGGAAGACACTATGAGAGAAAGGGACAGGGGGCAAGCCCTTGTGTTCGATCGCTTTCGACGAGCCACGGATCGTACTTTCAAAGAAATTTTACACCCTGATATAGATATTATGATAAGAACGAACGTGAATTAAATTTAACTTGTAGTTGGAAATTTTCAATAGTTAAACTATAATTTTATCAAAGTGGAAGCAAGTTGAAATTGCGATAGTTATTTATAGGTTTGTGTCTTTTTTTTTTTATATACTAACGTCACTTTTTTTGACGAAGCAAGATTTGCATTGCTCGGTGTCGAAGGGTCCTTGACCTAGCAGACGATGATTCCAAAACGCTGACTACTCATAAGAACGACGCTTATTTACAATAGGATCGCTAAAATATACCGCCGTAATACGTCGCACGTTGGTATTTAAGGATTTTAATGTCTTGTTATTTTACATCTAAAAAGATTTTACGATTCTTTATTTATTTTCACGTAGCCTCAATTTCCTAGCAATAAGTAAATAAAAGTATCTATATATTGTTACTAATTCATAAAAGTTAATCAGATTGTACAATACTTCTTCCCTGGGAAAGCTGGATAGAGGTTAGAGCTCAATAAGAACTACAATATTTTAATTAGGTGTAACGACCAGTATGTGTGCTGACCATTCTGATAGATACTGGATCTGTCACTGTGTCTGTTGGACTTGATGTCTGTTGTTGATGCGAGTAACTCACTTCCATGTCAATTTCGTCTAATTCTTCTTCCTCTTCTTCATGGGTATCTGACTCTTCTTCTTCTTCTCCTTCACCTTCTTCTTCTTCCTCTTCTTCCTCCTCTTCTTCTGATCCTCTGAACTATGTTAATAAATAATTCCGATCGTATTAAATATAATAATTCCTATTTTCACGTCAATTAACAAAAGTATACTAAATATAGAAAACTAATTTATCAGAAATTTCGTACAGTTTGAAGAATATTTGCTCCTCTCTGATTTATTCACGCGCGTTGACTTAATCGATAGTCGGTAATGATGCCATCAACAATTGCCACGTATGATAAAAAGTTTAACAATTTTGAAAAATATATATATATTTTTTTTTATTTTATATGCATCTACATATATGAATTAAAGTAATAAACTATAAAAGTCAAGTACAAAACAAATATAAATCTCGTACAAAATCATTAAATAAAAGGAATACAGTAACTATGTACGTCAAAACTAAAAGTGAGGTTAACTTACATCACTGACTGTTTTCCCAATTGGGATATGATCATAACGTTGGACACGAACATGTTCTCTCTTGAAAAAAGAAGCAAAGATGAAAGATTAATGCAAATTAGACAATGTAGTTTATATTTGTTACATGTGCGTTGTCATACGCAATTTGCTCACCCAAGCTTGATGTTCAGCTTCAAGTGCAGCTACCTCACTCTCGTCATCGCAAGGTCTATCGGCATTAAACCACAGAGGGTCCGTTGTTCTGGGCTGTAAATTTGGCCACAATGGAATAATTGACATTTTGAGACTTTTTTTCACTATCTGTCGAAAGCGTTCGTATTTCAACTATCAAATTGAAGTGTGCAAGTACACAAACTATATACGCATGTGCAGATGTCATGCGCTTAGATTTTGGCGCTCAAAACTTCAAGTTCAAACGTTCTTCAACGTATAAAGAAAGAATACGTTTGTGCGCGTGTAAGAAAGAACGAATGTTTGAATAATTTAAAATATTGGCTTTTTATCCCGTTTTTTCAGTGCTCATGTATCTCTGTTTAATTTGACATTACAATGTTTTCTTTAAATCTTAAAACATTTTCGACATAGAATAACTTACTACGCCATCTGCTGTGAAACGGAAATAATAGTATCACTACTCTAGTGTCACGTGTTTACCCGCCGAAACCATTAAGCCGAGTCTTCGTTATGTTACATCTACGGCGATGAAGGAAATCGTGAATGTTATGTGCAGTTTATTAATGGATCTCTGAGAGATTGCTAGAGCGTTCCCACAGAGAAAGCTACGAAAGTGTCTGCTTGTCTCGTTATAATCGTGTTCAAGTATTTTTACAGAAAAGTAATACATTTTACAACATAACCTCGGCTAGCAAAGGTAAGATCGAGAATTGTTAATACTTTATACACGGATAGTAGTCTAATTGAATTAGTACAGATGACGTAATTCTTTTAAAAATTTGAAATTCGTATGTGCACGAATCTCATAATATAAATTAAACGTAATGACCCATATTGACAGCTACATATATTCACATTACTAGAATGCAGTAGGGTGGTCATGTAATCAAATCTTCGTGTATTTTAGCGTTAATATATCTCTGTAGTCTCTACAATCTGTCAACTACTTCTGACATTAGATTTTCGCATCGTGTTCCTAGAAAATGAAAGTACTTCGGTATTTCTTCTTTGAATTTTATAACATAAAATGACATATGTACATATGTTTCGTGGTGTATGGTACAGTGATGATGGCTTGTACTGATAAAAAAGTGAATGTACTACTGCATTCACGTCTCTCTCTAAGAACGTTGCCAGTTAAGATGTAATGTGACGCATAAAGTTTCTCTTAAATTACGATTACAAAAAAAGAAATATTCTCTTCGTCGTACGGAAGATGATAATTGACAACTTGATGCTTGCTATTTGATTTTCGTCCATAAATCACAGTGCTGCTGTGCCGTCCATTGGTTAATCACAACCATCATCGATTTCAATTGAGACCAATTGCTCAATCCTGATCGTTTCCAATTTTACATTACTTACAAGCTCCATAAGATACATTATTATATAAATTATTAAGAATATATGTATTATTCAGAAAATATTTGAAAAGCATTAAATGTTCTGGTGATTAATTCCTCAAGTATAACGATGTCATCGAAGATTTTCCGTTTCACACTTTTAAGCAGACTTGAATGCAGAGATCTTTAATAATGGAATAAATCGATAATCGAAACATCCGAGAAAATTATAAAGCGTGTTCCCTCTATGGAATCTTCGTATTTCAATATAAGGATTCCAACGGAGCATCGCATATCCATCTACAATGGCGTAGAAGTTCATAAATGGTCTGGAGTACAATAGCGTATGAATTATTTCTGTTTAATACGTATTTTTTTAAATTAAACTATTCTTTTTTATACATTATGATATACAAATTCAAGTTAAAAGTAACTTCCTGTATTGCTACCAGTTATTTCCCCGATCGATTTCCTGTTTTTAACGCACCGCGTCCCCATCGTTTGTTCTAATCACTTGTGGTTTCCGCGATGAAACTGTCTATTTATTATCATGAAATTCCCCTTGAAAATAAGGGGGAACTCGTATCATGTTCAATATTTGACTATCAGTATTACCTTCCACACTTTTCTTTGTTGTACCATGTTATCAAAAACAATCACCGGGTCGTTCAATTATATTGTAAAATCGACTATAATTGCCTGATACAAGCTAAATATTCTTTTAAAATTTAAAACAAGGTAGTATCGTTCTTACTTTATTCGAAGTATAAAAATGATACGCGCAAGGCGAATGATATTCCTTCAATTGCAAAACTCAAGTATGTTTGTAAACATTTTGCTACCTTCTATGTACTATCAATGAGTAGATAAGGATAATCTCAGTCGATAACAAAATGACCAGTATATCTAAAGATAAGGACGCAAAATGTGATTTATTTAGGCAAAGTATTTCTTGTTACGCGCGACCTAACACAATTGTTTATTTTACTAAACATCGATAGCAAAATTATGGAAACTATATATACGCGAATGTGCATTTTATCAAATTTTTATCTCAATGGTACTTGTGCAAGTAACGATATTTCTTTACGAAATTTTTACGAACACGTTTTGGAACTGGATATGGAAAGTGTTCGTAAAAAGTGAATATAATAATAATACTCATTATTCACGAGAAATGTGTATGCATATATCATTTAGATAAAATACTGTTTACCAAAGTGTTAAAGATTAGCAGTGTGCTGAACGAAATGGGTTTCGTGACGCGATTTTGCGGATTATCGTTTTACAGTACAAAACATATCGCGTTTCTCTTTCAACGAGAAGTTTAATTTTCACGAGGCGTTGTGTTTCAAAGCATTCGCCATTCAGCGCCTACGATCGCGATTTCATAAAAATTATACTTCTGTAATTAACCAGATCAGTCGATGCACCTGTAACGATAAGACAAGTATATCTACTTTTATACTTCACATAAATATTTTTCGTCAAACGCAAACGAATTCGTGTCAATACAGCTGTGCTTCATTTTCCTTGTACACACAATTTTAATTTAAAAATAATTCTATTCCGAAAGAAGAAGGTAACAAAAAAATATGTTTATGATATTGAATCTCCTTTTTTTTTTTTGTGAATTTTCACAATCAACGTTTCGTAACGTCATGATTATACGTTTTTTAAATAATGGAATTATTTTACCGTAGTTTTTGATCTTGAATCGGTGAACGTTATGAATGCTAGCTAAGCAGTCGTATAGAATGGAATGTTAGCTGTTAGATTTACGTGAGATCGTACAAACTATCCCGAAGAAATCCGCTTTAGAAAGTACGCCACTCGTGTTTTTTTTTTTTTTTTTTTGTTCGTTCTTATTGTTCGCGTTACCTGACTGCCAGTCATGAACTCGTTTCTTCTTGTACTTCTGTTCCAAACTCGTTCACGGCTAGTCTGGCAGACTGCCGAAGTAGAACGAATGATTTTACAGAGATGACGGTATTAATTAGAAAAGGACATCGTTGACTGCTCAAAAAAGTATTATCGTTCATTTATGAACCGATATGGTCACGGTTTTCCATCGAATTTCTTATTCGTCGGTTAGTTACGTAATTGCTCTCCTCAGAAGAAGGAAGTAATTTAACAGCGAATTGAAAAGTTGATGAATTTTTCTCATACAAATAAACAAAGTTGAGGCATTGATGTTTTGTTATTGCTCAATTACGATTTAATTTGTCAGTTAGTGTTTCAAGTACGTAGAGACCATGTTCCACAATATGGCAAATGCTTTCGCTGTGAAATCAATTGAGTAACAAGTGTTCTTAGAATTCTGATTCATCTTTAACAACTTATGGTGATAAAAAGGAGTACCAGAAATTTGCATTGCAATTTTTTCTTATCCGACTTGTTTCCGATAAATTAATAATTTTAGTGATGGTCTGTTAATGATTTTAGAATACATAGTTGTAGCAATTACGAGGTACGTGGTTTCTGTTTTCGATAGTGATTATTTCGACCTTCGAGCTTCACAAATTAAAGAAAAAATACGATGATTATTTTTTGTAATAACTGCTTTCTATGTAATGGGGAAAAGGTGATAACTATTCTGTGATATGAGTGTAATTGCTAGAATTCCTGGGATTCCCAGTTTTCAAAATATTTATGAATCAAAATATCAACAACTTTAAACTGGTTAAAGAAAATCTTTATTACTATTATTAAACAGGTAGTTTATATAAAAGATCATTTGTTTTATCGGATTTGAAATATTTCTCTTTACAGATGTCCCATCACAATCATATGGCACATATGATGAATGCATCGAGTGAGCACGCAGCTCATGCACCTCATCAAACTATGGATCACTCGAGTATGCACGAAAATATGGACAGTTCTCTAGACCATGCTGGCATGGATCATGGAAGTCACCTTACTGCTACTTCGGAAACTTGTAGCAACATGGGGATGCACGGTATGTCGGTATGTATCATCCAGAGATAAAAATTCTGGTGCGGACTATCGTATATAAAAATTCCGTTTATAGATGGTCTTCCATGGTGGGTATTGTGAAAATGTATTATTTGAATCGTGGAAAATCTCGTCAATCAGTGGCCTCATAGGATCGATGATTGGTATTATGATCATGGCCGCGCTTTACGAAGGATTGAAGTATTACCGAGAATATTTATTCTGGAAAATGTATAATTCCCTTCAATACAGGAGTGTTACGATGCCGCAAGAGAAAAACGTTGTAGCGGAGGATAACAGGGTTGTGCAGTAAGTTTCGCCCGTTTAGATATATGGTCGATTATAACTTTGAAACTTATAGTTGTGTTAATTCATGAGAATTGTCATACTTGATTTCATTTTCTTTTTCATTTTTTTCTTTTTTTTTTAGTATGGTTGGAGAAGTAATTCATAAACAGCCGTAAGTAGGAGTGAATTTCTTGGTTTTTTTTCTATTGATTTTGAAATCGCTTGTCTGTGAAAATGCAGTTATATTTCTAAAATTCTATTCTTGGGTAAATACTTAACATAACCAATTTATGTGGTATTAAGCTCGTACTGTGATCTGTTTTATCACACTCTAACCGGCATTATTTTCACTATTTTTCGAAATAGCTTCCGTGAGATCCTGACAATACGTATGTAATGTAAAAAATTCAATATTACTTCAATCTTTTTATTAGTATATGAAGGCAAAGTTCTTGATATAGATCTCTCTTTGATCCAATTTACGATCAGAATGCGAGTTAATACTGTATAATTGTCTTCGGTTATTTAATTGCAATTTCATTTAAACCTATTGTTAATATTGCTTAGCATGATAAATTAATATAATTATGCATATATTTTTTTATATCCAAAAATTAATCCATTTCGTATAAATCTGTGCAGGCCCACAATGTTATCCTGGATGCATACGTTTCAAACGTTTTTACATATTGTGCAAATTGTACTGTCATATTTCCTTATGCTGATCTTCATGACTTATAATGTCTGGTTGTGTTTTGCTGTAGTATTTGGTGCAGCAATTGGCTACTTTTTATTTGGGTGGAAAAAATCTGTTATTGTGGATGTCACAGAACATTGTCATTAGTTTATGTATTTAAAATACATTGTGTTTTTACAACAAAAATGTACATTAACGTACATTGCCGAAAAGTTCATTCTAATTGGAAGAACTTTGAAACAATTACATGTAATATACGTGTGCAGGAAATATAATTATTCTAAATTTATATTTACAGAAATATATAAAAAAAAATTTTTCAATTTAAAGTTATTCCTTTGCATACAGAATGCAATTTATAATTGTCCATTAAGAAAGATAGCATGGCTTAATTATTATTGAATAAAAAATATCTATAAAATGCAGATTTGTATACAAAAATACTGGAAGGTTAAATCTTTGATCTGAATAACTATAGCGCACTTAATTTGTAAATATTTAAAAAGTTTAAATGAGAAAAATATCGTAAGATGCGTGTGCACTTTTTTCCAAATTTTCATATTATCACTTTCAATTTTTTATTGTAATGTATTTTATAAATATTTTCCCTCTGAAATTTGAAAAAAAGTGTACAATGATGTCTTGAACATACATGATGTATTGTTATAATATAACGTTATCAACAATTGTATTATTACCAAGTAATCTATAGACTACTGTTAATTGTAAAATATAAGAAAATATCATATAAAATACAAAAAAAAGACACTGCCAATATATTTTATTATTTTTAAAGAAGCACAGAGTTCCTCTACTTGTTTTTGTATTTGTTTCCGTTGTAAAATCAATTTTTGAAATTATAAATTTATAAAGTATAAATGTTAATTAACCGATTATCTGAGACTTTAACTCTTGACTGCCGTTTGGTAAATAAATTATACAGATATTTTTATAAAATTATTAATAAAACTCGTACAATATCGATAACTAAAAATATATTGGAATAGTATAGAATTGTTCTTGTATATTGAGCGTGAGACGGTTCCACCTTGATATGATTAAATTTCACATGTAGTTTGCACTTTAATTAACAAATTGTTGAATAAGAAGCCAGAAATTTATATATTCCATATATAGCTATACAAAAAGCACCAGCATGCATGTCACATTTATAATTAATGCAAGCCTCGTTATTGAAAATAATCCTTAAATAATATAATGTTATATATTGTTTATTTTCTGTATGTAAAGCATTACTAAAGTGTTAGGTAGCTTTGAAGTAAGTTACAGTGCTTTAGAAATGCGTTCATACATTTTATACGTACAAGATTGTACAAAAAGCTTTATTTGATGTGTTTATAATATTATTTACTTTGTAGGAAAATCTTTAAACACCGACAGCAGGGCATTCCAAGAGCAGCAGAGTATTTTTTTTTTTTTTATAGTGTAGATATTTCAAAATCATATATATATATATGTATATATGTATATATAAAGATGATTCAGAAGATTTGTGATAAATATATATTACTACCACTGCCCTTAGTTTGTGCTGCGAAGATAAGGCAAATTTAGATTACAAAGCTAAATTACATTTTATACCTAATCCTTATTTATAAAGCAGTTGATAATCAATGGTTTTTACTATTATTATTTTATCACAAGCCAATGGTGTACGAAATACTTAAAATACTGTCTGTAGCTCGCGAACTGCACAAAGCGTGATACGAGTAGGACGTTCAATTTGACCTTATAGTTTACAGTTGTATTCTGGAAATATCAACCACAAAGTATTATTTTTTTCCGCGAAAATGAAATTTCATATTTTAACGTAACTGAAAAATATTTGTGAAAACAAATAAAACATGAATTTATAAAAATATATAAATATGTTCACATTGGCAACAGAAGAAACACTCAATATCATTAAAAATAAAATAAACAAAAACTACTTTTAGCATTAAAATTCACCTTCTTACGAGGAAAGTATTGCAGACAGGCAAGAAATCTCTTCAAATAATTTTGTTAGACCTAAAAGAAAAAGTATATTACCAGCAAAATTGTCATTACACTAATAATATTAAATATTTCTCTATCTTTGTTATCATCTGAGTACGTAATCGTGTATTCAAATATTTCAGATCTTTTATAATTGTGTTGCCAATGGTCTTTAATCTTTAAACATCAAATTTAAGTTGTTTAGTCAGTAATAAATATTGTTTAGGTCAAAGAAAATAGTATAATTCTTACATAATGTAATGTCCTTATATATCCTCAATACATTAATTATAATTTATAAGTATTGGTACAATTTGCAACATATCATACCCTCTTTATAAACAAATTTTATATGTCCATACCAAGGCTGCCAGTATGTATCACAAAAATGATTTATCTCTTTGTCATTCATTCCAGTTAGATTATGATTGTGAAATCTTCAGAAATATGTTTCATGCATTATGTTGTGAAAACATAAAATATATTTAAAATCTTGTATTTATAACCTACTCAGCACCAGACACAGGCATACAACAACTTGAACGATGAGGAGATTGTTGTTTCGAAAGATCAACAGTATCTTCTACTAATGGTCTTTCTAGTCTAGCTTCAAGTTGTGCCCAAGCAGCAACAGCTGCACCAAATGCTGCTTCAACATTGGTTGCATCCTTTGCAGATGTTTCCACTAGTGGAGGATCTCCATTTTCTGCACACCAAGCTTGAGCTTCTTCTGTAGAAACTTGCTTCTCAGAATCTGGAACGTCCACCTATAAGAATGATTTTCATAAATATTACTGATTTTCTTATATCTCTCTTTACAAGCATCGCTTACTTTATTCCCAACAACTATAAATGGAAATGTTGATCCTTCTTGAACGTCAGCATAATAAAGAAATTCAGATCTCCAAAGTGCTAAATTTTTAAAACTTGTTCTATCGTCTACAGCGTAAGTTAAAAGGCAAATGTCAGAGCCTCTATAAAACGGAGTTCTAAGAGTCTTAAATCTTTCTTGTCCAGCTGTGTCCCATATTTGCAATGTGTACGCCTCTCCATTAATTTCAATATCTTTGTTTAAAAATTCTACTCCAATTGTATGAAAACTATGTTCGTCAAAGTGATTTGATACAAATCTATTCATTAAACAAGATTTGCCAACGCCGCCATCACCCAGGATTACCACTTTCAAAAGTGTAGATCTTTGGGAATTACGATTTTGTAAATTACCACCTCTGAGTGTACCCACTGTAGTTGAATTGTTTCCTGACATCTTTCAACTTTTATTCTTTTAGAATAATGAAGAAACTATATGTTCAAAAATACGACATATATGTATGTTCTTCATATATTGTTATTTTCGACATGAGATAATTCTATTTTTTATTCCTTAAGCATCGAACATTTGTCAATCTAGGAATCAGCTGATTCTCATACCAAATAAATCAATTCACTTTTTTTATATTAAATACATCTTAAGCCAATAATATACGTTCACTCTGAATTTATAACTTCGTATAATTCGTATCTAGTAAACAATCGTATTATTTAAAACACTTTAATACCGTAATTTTCGTTTTACGACCGGGCATAACCTTTTCATTTTCTAGCAGGGCTTCAACGTCAAGTTAAACGGACCTCATGTTATTTTGACGATTGCAATTTTCAATTTCGCAGAAGCCATATATTTTATCTTCTTCGATGTTAACTTAATTATTCGGGCAAAGTCGCGATACCTTGGAATGATGCTCTTTGGTTGTGAGTCATAGCCAACACCGAGTGAAATTGCGATTTTCTCGAACGAATATATATCGTACGCTCACTTCGAAGCATTTGGCAATGGCAAGAATCATAAACAGTTTTTTAACGTTTTCGAATGGCTAAAAAGTATTACTGCTCCTGGACATTTTTGTTGTGCGCAAAGTATTTGACACTTTGCAGACGACAAAAGAAACGCCCATGTTGGATGTTAAACATACAGGATGAATATGGCTACCAGAAATTATAAATAAATATTAATCCAATGTATACGTATATATCGGACTACATCTATACTACATCTGTATATCTGTATACCACACGTATCACCTGAGAATAATTTATATAACAATTAATAATAACCGAAGTAACGACGGTTACTCATGCGTATTATTATAATTTATTCGAAACATTAATATATGTATATGTATATATATATGCATTATCCTATCAATACACGTATTATAATTAAAATATGTTAAAGCTATAATATATTGTTTTGGAAATCAATTGGAATATCAATTGAATTAACAGAGATTAATTTAATAATTATATTTCTATGGAATAATGCATATTTAATATTACGATCTAATGCATGATATCGGTCTATGGTATTAAAAATAAAAAAGATATATTAGATAAATTATTACATAAAAATTATTGTACGTAATTGTTATAATTATATGTAATACTCTAGTTGTTTTCATGTAACTTGAATTGCATTTAACCAGAAGATGGTGCTATAGTTTGTGAAACGTTCTTTTCTATATTTAAACGTCATATCGAATTGATCATTAAATTGTAAATCATTTACAACTGAACCTTTATTGAAACATTCCAATAATATACGAAGCTATAGAATTATCGAAATTTTCTTATTTTTATAATAATAACTTTATAGTGAAGTATATAGTCAGTAATAAGTGTGCATATGCATTTCAAAAATTGAAGGGTACAAATGAGGAAAGTTTAGCTCTCAATTAGACAAATACAATTGCAAAATAAATTAGTTCTGTTTATTAGTTTCTTTCTAAATGAAAAATTGATTGATTCACGGACACACTAGAAACACTATCACCACATAGCGGTAGAAAGGTGAAACTAATCACTATCGTTGTCCTTGTCTCAAAATATTCTACTGCCTATGATGGCGATATAGAACTATTCTTATTGGTGTTTTGTTTCTTATCTGTTACTTGACAGACATCTGTTTTTGTCGCACATTATGCTCTTTGTTTACAGAGGTGGTGTCTCAATGAACAAGGTGTTGTCGGTTGATAAACAGAATTATTTGCAACTTAATAATAATATTTACAATATGATAGTAATAAAATCATTTACAACTTATGTACAATATTTAACAATAAACTTTTAATAAACAACTCTTTCTTTATTGACGAAACCGTTATTAATCGGAAATCCTAAAGAGAATAATTGAACAAGAGTAACAATTGAAAATCCCGTCGAACATTAACCAATAGGGAGCGCCAATAGGTATCGATAGAGTGATAACAAGATACATTCCATAGCTTTGTGGCGATAGCGATACATTTTAATATCGCTTGCTATCGATGTTTTGCGACACCATTCGTGATTGGTTGACTACAATATATCGCGACGCGGGACTTTCAATTATTTTAGTAAAGACTTACCGACATTTTGTCATCTTAATTTATTGAATAATTTTTAAAGGATATATCAGGATGACCTTGATCTCGCATATGTTGTTAAGAACATGATTCTGAGTAATTTTTTCTAATAATTTAATCGGCGATCTCTTACAGTTTTTGAGATGCTTTTCTTTTGGAAGACAGAACTTTAACAATTAAAATCGCTATATTTTATCTTAATTATTATCAGATTATACACATTACAATTATTCATTAATATACTCATTGAAAATTTATAGGATAAATTAGATTATAGAATTTGTAAAACGACAATCAAGAATAAAAATGAATAATCGATTAATAAAAAAGGTACAGATTATTTGCAAAAAATATGTCGAAGCGTTTAAGAGAAGTTATTAAAAATAATGACTATCCAATGAAACATCGAAAGTTTATACCAACAGTATTGTTTTAATTCTGTGACTTAAATACATAAAGTTCCAATATTTTTGTGACGCAACATTTTATAATTTTTGTAAAATAAAATATTTTTTATTTATTAGATTCTTTATCTCTAGCATGACATGATAGTAACTAATAAGCAATACATTTTGGTAACTAATTAAATATTTGTTCAAAATATAAAACTCGGAAAAAGTTATGTTATTGTTCCAATATTTTTGTGACCGATGCACATATACATGAAAATTGTTTTGACGTACCTGTCGCAGCTTACGTTTATTGTCACCACTCGTACACTTTATTTAGATATTTTGTCTTTGCTTCAATCACTCATTCTTTCACTTATTCTCGTTATATAACATTCATAAGAATAATTACAAATTTAGATCACATTTAATTACGTTGCAGTTTTGAAAACCCTCTGATGGCTGATCGACACTAAAATATTTATTATAAAATATATTTATTAATTTTTGGTACAAAAAAAAGAAATTGCGGTATAATACACCCATACAACTGTCCTTGCCGCTAAGATATCTATTATACCTACAAAATACAATACATTCTACAATCTCTGAGCGATAAAGTATACACACTGGAGAAGCAGTTATTTCTGTTGCCGCGTATTTCCTACGTTTCTTTGATCTTTATCACTTGGAATGAAAATGGATAACAAGTGTTATTGGAAACAGAAACAGGAAGAAACATTCGGCAAGTAGCGATTTTTTTAAGATATGTGTGATATCAACAAAAAGTTGCCTTATACTAAGTAAAACTTAATTATCGTTCGGCTTGTTGAGTAGCCGATAACACGGCGATATCCGCCTCGGTATGGATAGTTATTAATCAACTAGCTCTTTGCTCTATTAGCGTCGCATCGTACAACCATTATGGTCACTGTCAATCGATAACCGAAAATTAATGGTTTCTAGGTTTGCTGCAGACAAGAGATTTGCGGCAAATCGTCACATTGGCGGTTCTCTTCTTGAAAAATAAAAGTTCTTATAAAAGTATTTTATAAAAATAGAGATGAGAGAATTTCATTCGTTTTATAAAAATAAAGATAAGAGATTTTTGTGTTTTTTGTTCTTCCAAAAGAATCGCCGCTGTGACGATTTGCCGCAAACTGCTAGTCTATATCGAGCCTTAAATGGAACACTATAGATAATGAGAATATCGTTATTGTATAAACAATTTCCCAATACTCACGATACGATAGCCAAAATTCAACATATTGTACTAAATACAAGGTGTTTTTTATTAAATATCTCAGAAACTAATGAAGGCCCATTGCCAATGTTTTATATTTTAAGTCTTTCGCTCCTTGTGTTTCATTCTGATAGTTGGGTCATATCGTATTATATCCTAAAACTTTTAGTACAGTATATTGAATTTCTGTATTCTGTATCAATTGTATGTTATCAATTGACCGAGTTCTCTGTAGTAGTAGTCATCAATTGTCGAATAGCTAATGACGCAGTAATATGCACACGCGATAATGAAATTAAACTAAGAAATCAAAATAAGGAAGATGAATTAAATAAAAGATGAAAGATAAATTTATATATTTATCACAAAATTCGAATCACATAAGTTTTGTAGACTAGAATTGGTTACCAAATGTATTCTACTCTTAACTTGTACATATAGTATATAAATATAGCCAGACAATGCATCACAGATAGTTGTGCTCAACAGCCAGATGAATGAGCACGTCTACTTTGCAAATTTAATACACCTACTTTTGCGTGATTCATCAGTAATATGATTATAATGAGCAACGATTAGCAACGCAGTTCGACAATGTTTTGACGATTTAGCATTTAACGTTTTTCGTACTTCCATAATTGACATACTATTTATTATTTCTGATAGAACTTCATTGTTCTCGATGAACGCACAGTGATGGAACATTCTTGAGCCTGTTTCGTCTAAAACGAAACGTTTGCTTCACATTCCAAAAGAGTTGAGTAACCGCACGATCATCAGGTGTTTCAATTTCTGCTAGTTCGATCTGATCGGCGTAAAATGTAGCGTACTCGCTCGTTTGTCAAACTGTCGATATAAACGATTGCTATTTCTAAACCATCTCTTTTCTTCGTAAACTCAATCAAGTGTCATATAACCTCGCATTCCCTAGACCAAGTGCACCGACGGTTTCGTTTTTGTGTTCTGTCAAAAATAGGCAAAAGAAAAAAATAGATTTATTTATATCTTGAATTTATACAGAATTCCCGCCATCATCCAGAAGGATGTCGCCAAGTTGCCACATCTCATCGTTATATATGTATTTGATTATCATTGATAGTTAAATTTGATCCTGCATCAGATTTTAATAGAAGTATTCCGCTTTTTTCCTCGAATGTGAACTTCAGCCTCGTACTCTAATAGTCTCTATCACTACAGATTTTGCACCGTAGAATTGTCATTCGTAGTCGCGTCCACCTGCGCATTTAATTTCTCATTAACTCATTTAATTTCTTAGTTAACTCATTTAATCAGTTACAATTAGCCAAAGTGGTATTCGTAAAGTAGTATTTCATGTATATTAGGAGTGACTACAACCTCCACGGCCTACCAGGGGCTTAAGGAGGAAATGATAGATGAAATCGAGAAACTGGGCGTAAGGTGGCCGTGCACCCTAGCTGATCCGTGGTAAGGACAATAAAACATCTATCGAGATTCGCGGACAATGTCATCAGGAAGAGGGCAGCCAAGGGAAAACGGCAATGAAGCCGAGACAGCCGAGGACAAGTGACAATATACCGTGGAAGCTGCGCAGACACGGCCTAACAGCCGTGAGCACACACGGTAAACAGCGCAAAAACACCAGTGGTGTGGAAACCCCGGACAAACCGGGCCTGCATGAGACCGAGCGCAAGCTGGTGTCCCCGCCTCCTCGCGGCCCCCGCTGGACAACAGGATAATTTTCACAAATTCCGGGCCAAACGGCCAAGTAGGTCACCTCCCGAAAGGGACGGTCTACTATTGACAGCACCCACAAACGTGACTTTTCGCGGTGGCAACGCAACCCAACACCGCCCGGAATAGGCACACGCCTGAGCACGGCAGAGCAGGCGCAAGCTAGCTTGCAGCCCAATTAGCTCATAAACAGAAAAACAACAATAGTCGGTGGTTCTGACGCCACGAAGGAGATCCTCGTGACCAGCCTAGCACCAGCGAAAGAGAAGTTGAAAATACGAGTCAAGAAAATCTTGAACAACGGCGTTCTTGTGGAAACAGCTACAAAAGAGGACGTGTCCTGAAAAGCGAGAATCTCTAAGCCGCGGGGCTGGTTACGGGCCTCCCGGCAAAGAAAAAGCCGGGGATTATCATCTATGATGTCCCGAAAGACCAGACAGAAAAGGAGTTCCTGATCTCGCTTCGTCAGCAGAACCTCAGCAATGAGAAACAAGACGAAGTGAAGATTTCCCACAAGACCGGCAACAGGAACTCGGACACTGTCAACTATGTACTTGAGGTGCCGCCCAGCATCAGGGAAACTCTCTTGAAACAAGGGTGTACATCGGATGGCGCGCGCTGAGAGTTCGAGATTATCTAATGGTGAGTAAATGTTATAGATGCCAATCCTTTGGCCATGTATCAAAATACTGCAAAGCTGCCAAAGAAGTCTGCGGTCACTGCGGTAGCGTCAGACATATGTTCAAGAACTGCCCCCAAAAAAACGATAACCCGGTATGCATAAACTGCAAGCGAGTGGCGAAACCCTGCGACTACTCCTCTAGATCTCCGGAGTGTCCGGCCTACAGATTTGCACTCTCCAACCTAATCTCAAAAATAGATTATGGCTGTCAGTCCAACAAATAATGAAAGCATGCAACAAATAAGAATAGCTCAACTCAACGCCCAGAATTCGCGACTGGTAGCAGATGAACTAAGAATAGTACTCGCGGAAAAAAGAATTGACACGATAGCAATCCAAGAACCGTATAATAGGGAAGGCGAAATCACGGGCCTAGGCATCACAACGAAAGTCATGTCGGACACGAAGCGCTTCGCTAAGTCGGTCGAATACACAAATGTCAAATCTACCATAGTAGTCACAAGCCGGGAAATAGAGATCCTAAAACTAAAGCACCTATGCAACTCTCACTTCATCTGTATAGAGTTGGCGTCGCCGTCAACAAAATTCTACCTAATCTCCGGATACTTGCAACTTTGCGAACCAATAATACGATACCCACACCACCTGGACAGAGTCCTCCAGGCTCTGCAAGGGAAAGAGGTAATACTGTGCCTAGGCACCAACGCAACCTCGGTACTTTGGCACGGCATATCACTGTCCCAGAGCAGACCGACAGACCACAGAGGAGAGGAACTAGAAGAATTCATTCAACAGCACAGGTTGGTGGTCGTGAATAAACCGAACAACCCACGGACTTTTGACAACATCCATGGGAAATTAAACATAGACGTGACGCTTGCCACGAAAGCAATAGCCAAAAAAATAATGAACTGGACAATCCACTCAGACCAAACGAACAGCGACCACAATCTGATCACATTTGAAATGATTAGCACCTCACAGTCAGCTCAACCGACCGTGAACAACAGATTCAACACAAAAAAGGGTAAACTGGGACGCGTACCAGGCGCACCTAAGACTGCTCTTACTACAAAACAATACACAAAAAGATGATGAACCAGACGCTCAAGCACCTCTCCGAAAGACTAGACAGCATCATACTGGAAGCTGGCAAGAGGGCCATCCCACATCCAACGACGCCCTGGCAGTGCTGGCGGGCCAGATACCAATAGACTTATTATTGAATGAGAAAATAGCACTCTATCAACTACGGAAGAACCAAGAGCTCGCAATAGGCAACTTTTATTATAGCCCGACAACAGAAAACAGAAACGACGACCGCATCAGAGATATTGGCAGATATACACGAGGAATCGCTGGACATGTGGCAGGTCGAGTGGAGTAGGTTTGAACATGGGGGGATTACTTGGGAGTTCTTCCTGGATGTCAGATCGAGAATAGAAATGAAAGACGCTAGGATAAATCACAATACAACACAGATTCTAACAGGACACGGAAATATTAACAGCAGACTATACAAGTTCAAACTACCCGAAACAGACCTCTGCCGTTGCGGTCAAACCGACACGGTGGAACACATTATATACAACTGCAATGAAAAACAGGTGGAGCAAAAATGATCGATGAAATTGAGAAACTGGGCGTAAGGTGGCCGTGCACCCTAGCTGATCCGTAGCGAAGAAGGACAATAAAACATCTATCGAGATTCGCAGACAATGTCATCAGGAAGAAGGCAGCCAAGGGAAGACGGCAATGAAGCCGAGACAAGTGACAACATACCGTGGAGCTGCGCAGACACGGCCTAACAGCCGTGAGCATACACGGTAAACAGCGCAAAAACACCAGCGCTGTGGAAACCTCGGACAAACCGGGCCTGCATGAGACTGAGCGCAAGCTGGTGTCCCCGCCTCCTCGCGGCCCACGCTGGACAACAGGATAATTTTCACAAATTCCGGGCCAAACGGCCAAGTAGGTCACCTCCCGAAAAGGACGGTCTACTCTTCCGATGACCCTTAAGCGGTGAGGAAAAGGTTTAGCCTATTGACAGCACCCACAAGCGTGACTCTTCGCGGTGGCAACGCAACCCAACACCGCCGGGAATAGGCACACGCCTGAGCACGACAGAGCCGGCGCAAGCTAGCTTTGCGGCCCGAACTAGCTCAAATAAAAAACAATAGTTGTCCCTATCTACTTTTTTTTTTTTGCTTCTTAGGAAAATTTTTAAAAGAATCAATTAGCGATGGCTAGTGCAAAGACATCAAGTGTAAGTTCAAAAATGGTTGCGAAAGCAATTATAGACAGTGAAAAATCTAAAATGGCAGCCAAGAGAAAAGTGAAAAAGAGTAACGAAGATATTTCTCCCGGCAATTCGCGTAAGAAAAAATTAACTGCGGCCGTGAGCATAGAAGTGTTTCCACGGCTCCCGGATAAATCCGGAAAGGAGAAAAAAAAGAAAATTAAGAAAAAATTAACTCCGACCAAGACACCAGTTGATGAAAATAGCAGTGACTCGGATTCCGAATTAGATTCGGAGAGATTCTCATCCGGCAGCGAAATGGAAGTTGAAGGAGCCTCACGGATAAAAACTCAAAAGAAAACTGCAACGGTGACCAGCATCGAGCAAATTAATTTTGAACAAAACAACAACGATACGGACGAGCAGAAGAAAGTCAGGGTTCAGCGACTAAAAAAGGTAAGCGAATCCATCTCTCAGAAATAATTTGACGATCTGACCGAGCATGACTTCGACGTTGTCAAGAACCACGTAGCGAATCTTACAAAATTAATAGAGCGTTTAACGGTCGAAAACGATACAATTTCTAAATGTGTGAGTAATTCTACGCGCTTAAGTAGTAATTTGCAAAAGCTCGAGAACTTGATCTCAGGTGTAGAAAAAGCCCTTAAAGTAAATGAAGAGGAACCATCGCAAACGCAATCGTTACCCTGGCGACAGGCTAAAATCCTCTATAGTTGCGAAAGAAGTGTTACGACCCGAAGTGCCTGCTTGACACGTGGTAGCTATTTACCTCAGCAGTGAGAGCCAAATAAAAAGTAGCGATGACACTAAGGCGACTTTAATGGCAAACATGAGACCTGAGAAGGAATTAATTAAGGTCCGCGGTGTAAAAAAGATTTCAAACAACGGAGTTTTAGTGGAGACATCAACCAAGGAAGAAATGCAACGCGTACTCATTAATGCGGGACTTGTGATTAGCATACCCGTGAAAAAGAGACCTATGATTATTGTTTATGACGTTCCGAATACGCTCGATGAAAAACAACTGTTATCATCCCTACGGCAACAGAACTTTGAAGAAGTGCAGAAGGAAAAATTCAACGAAGAAGTTCGTTTATCACACAAAACAAGGAGCAGAAGCTCGGAAACAGCCAACTTTGTGTTGGAAGTTTCCCCCCACATAAGAGAAACGCTTCTAAACTCGACAAAAAGGTAAAACTTCTATGTTACAAACTTCTACTCCGCCCGATACTAACCTACGAATGCCCCATATGGTTTAATATCAGCGTCGCTCGAGCTACGACAACATACCAAATATAGCCCTAAAAGACCTGCCACTACTGCATATACATACACAAATATACAATAATATTCAATAATATTCAATGCCTGAATTCATATTACTTCCCTGCAAAATGGAAAATCGCAAAAGTAAAAGCTCTGAAAAAAAAGGAAAGGATGGCTCCAATCCAGACAATTACCGACCGATCAGCCTCCTAACAATAGCAAAGTATTTGAATCAATAATAAACAACTCCATAAATTCATTCTGCATAAACAACAACATAATCCCAGAAACTCAATTTAGATTCAGACACAAACACTCGACAATCCACGCAATTACAAAATTTACATCCGACATATGCTGGGCAAGAAACGCGGGCGATTGCGTCGGGGCAGTGCTCATCGATCTAGAAAAAGCTTTCGATACGGTTTGGCTGGATGATGTATTCTACAAATTAATAAAAAAAAAATTCTCACCGCACTTAATAAAAATACTATGGAATATGCTTCACGACAAGCAATTCCAAGTAAACGAGAACAACAATAACTCGAGATCGTACAAAGTAGAAAACGACCTCCAACAAGGTACAGTAAATTCCCCCATCCTGTTCAGCATTTACATCAGCGACCTGCTACAGATGTACAACCTAAACAGCGACGGCAAAAAAGCAATAATAGCTTTCGCGGACGATATGGTAACATACATAAAGGACAATAAACCGTCAGTAATAAAAACGGAATTGCAACAATTATTTAACAAAATACAAGAATATTTCCATACGTGGAAATTGAAAATAAACATAAAAAATGCGAAACTATTCTATTCAGACCATACATATCAAGAATATCCGAGGCAAACTCGGACGTAAGAACTAACACTAAAAAATTCGCCATTCATAACCACAAAAACCCCAATAACGAAGTGCCGCAAAAGAAAGTCGTCCGCTATTTAGGCGTACATCTAGATTTCAAACTAAACTACAACGAACACGTGAAATTACAAATAGACAAGACACAAAAAGCATTCATCGCGAACAAGCGTATCTTTTACTCAAAAGACCTCAACAAAGAAGTAAAACTTTTATGCTACAAACTTCTACTCCGCCCGATAATAACGTACGGATGCCCCATATGGTTTAATATCAGCGCCAGCACCATGGAAAAGATACGCCTGTTCGAATACAAATATCTTAGAGTCTGTATAAACATGTACAAAACACCGGAATCAAATTTTACAAAAACAATAAGCAACTATCGCTTATACAAAGAACCCAGAATAACGAGGATAGATCTGTTCACCCTAAAAATAATAAGAAACCACTGGGCAAACATTCATAGTAATAGCTTAATACTCTATTCAATGAATGATCGAGATTGAAAACCCTATAAAAAACAAGAGCAAAGAAGAAACAGAAGAAAAGAGTAGTGTTAGGGACGCAACCCCAAACAGTACCCACAAGGCCCCATAAAGTACTATTCGCTATTACTTTACGGGACCAACCAGCTATTACTTCAGGAGCTCAACGGCGCAAAAAAAAAAAAAAAACTTTCGGACAACATAAAGAAGAAAAAAAAGGCAGTCGGCCACCGACTGTTCCCAAGTTCTGCTCAGAACTTTCTCCTGCTACATCTCAAACAAACAAAAGAAGAAGTATAAAGCTCCCATTCCTGTTCCTTTCTTCCACGCCGAATAACCGCCAACGAGAGCTGCGTGTGCGGTGCAAATGAAGACACTGTGGCACACTTCCTCTTAGAGTGCCCAGTGTATGACCCGCAAAGGGAAGCTCTGCGGGACATCGTCCCGGCTGGGATGTGGACATGGCCAGAGGCAGCGCAATTCTTCGTCGCGTCTCCAGAGACCTTCCGCATCTTCGCCGACTTCTGTGAGGAAGCCCTGTACCTGAAGGGCTGCGAGCAGGAACATGCGAACGCCCCGTATTAGTTAATCGAATAATAGTAGGACCTCTTCGGGGTTAGCCCACCTGTCCTGAGTCTGACAGGGCAGGCACGGCGCGGTGACACCTGCAACACTTCGCAGGCAGTCAGCGCGTCGGGCGCCCCACGCGCTGCGGCGACAGCTTAGCTCAGGCAAAAGATAAACCCAGTCTCCACCAATTCGACCAACTCTTCATGCTCATCGGGAGTTCACCATCGGGAAACTTTATCACCTTCCCGGTGGTCAGAGTGGTGTGCTAGCGCGCACGCGTGAGTCCGCCTCCCCGTGGTTCCCCGTGGATGCGATGCCGAGCCTGCTCGACAGCATAACCAAAGGACTCATCCACGGCAAACGCTCCGTGGCACTGCTGGATTTTGCCCTATCCCAAAGGCAGTGGCGAAACTGGGAGTGGATGGACGGTTATGTCGCGTATGCCCCTCCGGGGCGAGGTCGCACAGCCGTTGTTCCGGTTCGCCGGGCCGGCTTTACATTAGTTGTTCCTTTCTTCCTACTCATTCCTCTCACGTTATCTTATCTTATCTTATCTTATTATACTATTATTTTATATTCTATCTCAATTTATCTTATTTTACTCCAATATCTTTTATACTTTATATGCTATACTATATTATATTACTTTATTTTATTTTATCTCACTTCACTTCATTATTTTATTTTATTGCATTGTATCTTACTTCATTTTATCTCACCCTATCTTATTTTAGTATATTTTACTCTACCATTTATTTTATTTAATTTAACTTATCTTATTTCATTCTATTTTAATTTATCTTACTTTATTTCATTTTAATTATTCCATTGACTCTATTCTACTCTAACTCATCTCTATCTCTATTTCACCCTATCCTATCCTATTCTATTTTATTTTATTTTATCTTATTTTATTCTATTCCATCTTACCTTTACTTCTACTTCTACTTTTACCTTACTTTATATTCTACTTTATTTTACTTTCACTTTCAATCTTACTATCAATTTCAACCAACTCTACCCTACCTTACAGTATCCTATCTTACTCTATCTTATCTCACTTTACCTAATCAAATCCTATCCACTGTATTACTCTATCTTATCTTATCTTATTTTATTTTATTTTATTTTATTTTATTTTATTTTATTTCATTTCATTTTACCGTACTTTATCTAACACCTTACTTCACTCTACTACCTCACCTAACTCTCTGCCCTTCTTCTCATCCTTTCCTTTCCTTAAATTGTATTGTATATAATTCAAAATCTTGGATTCTTAAAACCTAAAAGATAAGTTCTTAAATCTTCAAACCTTCAAATTTTCAAATTTTAAATTTTCAAAATTTTAAACTCCAAACTCTAAACTCTAAACATTAAAGTTGGATTAAACTACGTAACAACATCGAACAATATATGAAACGCGAAACTCCTCCGGTCGGGGAAGGGGCCTCAGCCGGCCGCGGTGGCAATTTTTTCTCCCTTACAGGCTCATCTCCTGCAACAAACTACAATTAAAACTTCATGATGGCACGCCCTAGATGTAAGAACTCCGGAGGTAAAATAACCCCCCATTCGGATCTCCGGGCGGGGGCACGTCTGGGGTGTGCCGTCGTGGCGGTTAGCGAGAGGACCAAATCTCTTCGGTCCGCGGGAGCCCGACGCAATGAGACGGCCGCACCAGTTGTCGAGGAGCGGTGCCGCCCGACCACGCGTTCGGTGTCTGCCCTTCTTCGCAATAATCACCGCCAGACCACGGTCGGGTGCGATTCCTCTACCGCGCCGACGACTGTGCGGCCCAACGAGGTTTGTGGCCTTCGAGCCATCGTTGTTTTGGAAGACATTAGGCATCTGTTAGACAGTAGGAATCTATCGCAGCTACCCACAGTCCGCCGATCCCAGCGGCTAGCTGCGAAAAAATCCGCGTATAAGCCCGCGAGTAGCTCCGCGACTAAACCCGCGACTAGACCCGCGATTAGACACGCGACCAGACCCGTGACTAGACCCGCGACTAGACCCGCGACTAGACCAGCGACTAGATCCGCGACAAGCTCCGCGAAGGAAACTCTAAAGCCCATTCCTGAAGTGGGAATCCGAAAGAGAACCGGTACTAGCACCGCGCCTAAGTCACCCCATCAGGCCGCGCCGCCAGCGCTACCGAAACCAATTTCAGCCGCGCCGGTCTCCAGAAACGCGAACGCGAATGCCACGGGAATTAAAATTAAGATCCTGCAGCTGAATATGCAGCGATCAGCTGTGGTAACGGGAGAAGTGCGACAGCTCGCTGCCAAGAGGCGTTTCGATCTCCTGCTATTGCAGGAGCCGTACGCTGGAAAACTTGGCACGAGCGGCACTGTGCAAGGATTAGGGACCGGAGTGGGCGTAGCTGCTGCTCGCTCGCAGTACCCGTGGGCTGCGGTGGCTCTTTCTAACCCCAACTTCGAGATTATCTTCGTGTCTCAACTCAGCACTCCCCACTGTTCGTGCGCGGAGGTGCTGACTCCCGGCTTCTCATTCTACGTCGCTTCCTGCTACTTTCAGCACAGTGATGAAATTGAGGTGCACCTCAGGCATCTGGAGGGAGGAGACTCCTAATTTCGATAGACGTCAACGCGAGGTCGTCACTCTGGGGCCCCCAGAGCTCTGACGAAAGAGGTGTCCAGGTCGAGGAGCTCATCCAAGCGTTTGGCCTTCACGTTGTGAACGACGCTGCACAGCCGCCCACCTACTGGACGCCCAGGGGGTCATCATACATCGACGTCACCCTGGCGTCACCCGAAATGCTCCGTTTCGTCGGGAGTTGGCGAGTTAGGGGCGACTGGACGAGCAGCGATCACAACGCCGTGGAGATATGTCTGAGGCCACCGAAGGCCGCAGCGGCTGAGAGGCCTGTCGGGTGCAGGAGGTTCGACACTCGTCGTGCCGACACCAAAAGCCTGGCCGATCTTTCTCGATCGAGGCTGGAGGGTCTCGGACTCAACTCCGCGGAAGACGTAGAGAGAATGGCGTCCGCGCTCACAGGAGTCATTGCCGACGCCTGTAACGCGTCCATGCCTCGGAAAAGGCGCTTTAGGAAGTCCAACCCGTGGTGGACAAAGGAACTTACGAATATAAAGAAGGCCGTATACCGGCAAAGGCGCGAGCTCCAGAGGGAACGGGAAGAGGCCGCCCGCCGTATCAAAAAACTGAGATACCGCTCTTCCTTGCGGAAATACAGCAGAACGGTGAGGCGCGCCAAACTCGAAAGCTGGCAACGTTTTGTCACGTCGCACGGTAACTCGGAGCCCTGGGGCATCGTCTACAAGCTCCAGGCGGAAAAGTTCCGAGCCAGAGACGTGCTTAGCACTCTCCGGCGTAATAGTGAAGATTCGACAAGAGATGCCCGCGAAACCGCCAGCTTACTTCTGGATGTTCACGTCCCGAACGACCTGGAAGATCAGGACACACCCGAGCAGAGAGCGATCAGGGAAACTGCTCGGCAACCCCCTAGTACCGACGATGCTCCGCCGGTGCAGCATCGCGAAATTGTCGCCGCCCTCAAGTCCATGAGGAACGACAAGGTCCCTGGCGTGGACCTGATCGAGGTTCGCGATCTCAAGGTCGCGTTTAAGGTGATCCTAAGGGTCAGCTGGTGCGGCTCTTCAATGGGTGCCTTCGCTGGGGCGTCTTTCCCGCTGCCTGGAAGGTTGGCTCCCTGAGGGTCTTCCTGAAAGGCGAAAGGAAGGAAGACCCGAAATCGTACAGGCCGATTTTTCTTCTCTTCGTGATAGGAAAGCTCTTCGAAAAACTCGTCAAGTCGCGATTAGACTGGACGTCGTTGGCCCCGGGACGGATCTCCTCCCGGCAGTTTGGCTTCACTGCCGGAAAGTCGGCGGAAGCTGCGACGCGCGGTCGATGCTTCCGAGCACCGATACGTTGTCGGGCTGCTCTTCGACATCTCGGGAGCCTTCGACAATGTCTGGTGGCCCCTAGTTTTAAAAAGCCTTAGAGACAGGGACTGCCCCCGAAACGTTTTCGAGGTCATGTCTAGTTACTTCAGCGACCGCCGCGTGGTCCTTGACATAGGGACTTCACGTGTTTCCAAGCGGGCCGAGAGAGGCTGTCCGCAGGGCTCAGTCCTCGGCCCTGCCTGCTGGAACATTATGTTTGACGACCTTCTCCGGTCACTAGAGTCATCGATAGGGAGCAACTTCTTCGCCTACGCGGATGATCTCCTCGTCGCCATCGAAGGAGACAGCAGGCGAGAACTAGAGAAGAAGGGTCAGGAAATAGCAGACTTGATCAGCAAGTGGTGCGCGTCTGCAAAGCTAGAATTATCAGTCAGTAAAATTGAAGGCATTGTCTTAAAAAGCGGAATGATAAGCAGGGCACCGATAGGCAGGCGGAGAGGAACGCGACCCGACTGAAAGCGAAAGGCAGTCCGTTCGTCGAAAGCGGACTTAGCTAGTAGGCCGCCAACTATTCGACTAGGGCAACAAACGATTAGGTTTAAACAAGAGGTAAGATACCTGGGCGTCCACTTTGGTAGCGCTGACCTCTGCACGGAGGCAGACGCGAGAAGGCTCCGTGCAGTACAGCGACAGGCTCTCCTGACGGTCACCGGGGCGTATAGGACCGCATCGTGGGAGAGCCTCTGCGTTATCGCGGGCGCGATCCCCATCGACCTTCTTTTCGTGAAACATAGGGCCCTCTTCAACCTTCGAAGAGGAAGGGACGCCGAGGTTGGGGGGAAAATAATACCGGCCGGGAACGAATGCAAGGACTTTAGAGCGTTAGTCACAAGCGAGGCGTGCAACGTGTGGCAAACCAGGTGGATAACTTCCCACAAGGTCCGCACAACGCACGCCTACTTTAAGGACGTTGCGTCGAGATTGAAATCGAGATGGATTATGCCATCCTACCACTGTACGCAGGCTCTTACAGGACACGGAGTCTTCGGCTCGTACCTTCGCGAACGCCGAATAGCCGCCAACGAGAGCTGTGCGTGCGGTGCAAACGAAGACACTGTGGCACACTTCCTCTTAGAGTGCCCAGTGTACGATCCGCAAAGGGAAGCTCTGCGGGACATCGTTCCGGCTGGGATGTGGACATGGCCAGAGGCAGCGCAATTCTTCGTCGCGTCTCCAGAGTCCTTCCGCATCTTCGCCGACTTCTGTGAGGAAGCTGTTCGGGAGTTTCCACGCTTCAATACCTACGGTCTGGGTACAGGCACGTATGGGAAAATTTATTGCTTTCGAGTACCCTTAGCAGGCCGTGTCGCCCAAAACACTGGTCACATGGCTGGACTCTTCTTCTAAGAAAACACGGGCCAGCGAGATCACCCACGACGGTAACGGGTATCTGGCCCTTCGTGCCCCACCCTGGACCCGCGATTTTCCAAAGCCGAAGGAAGGGGAACCGAGAAGACGTTCGGGCTTTCCTTCGGCTTCCAAAGCAGAATCATTTTGACTTCCGACCAATAAAGTTACTCTCTGGCGATAAAGTTACTACGAGGGCACAAGCCCCTAATACTCTGCGTGCAACCATAGTCCACATTTGTTTTCTACACTCGATCTCGTCTCGCTAATCACGCGCGCGACCAGAAGCCCTATACCTGAAGGGCTGCGAGTAGAAACACGCGAACGCCCCGTACTAGCTAATCGAACAATAATAGGATCTCTTCAGGGTTAGCCCACCTGTCCTGAGTCTGACAGGGCAGGCACGTCGTGGCGACACCTGCAACATTTCGCAGGCAGTCGACGCGTCGGGCGCCCCACGCGCTGCGGCGACAGCTTAGACAAAGGATAAAACCCACTCTCCACCAATCGACCAACTTTCCACACTCATCGGGAGTTTACCATCGGGAAACCTTATCACTTTCCCGGTGGTCAGAGTGGCGTGCTGGCGCGCACGTGTGAGTCCGCCTCCCCGTGGTTCCCCGTGGATGCGATGCCGAGCTCGCTCGGCAGCGTAACCAAAGGACTCATCCCCGGCAAACGCTCCGTGGCACTGCTGGATTTTTCCGTGCCCCATCCCAAAGACAGTGGCGAAACTGGGAGTGGATGGATGGTTATGTCGCGTATGCCCCTCCGGGACGAGGTCGCACAGTCGTTGTTTCCGGTTCGCCGGGCCGGCTTCACATTAGTTGTTCCTTACTTCCATTTTACTTTTTTACTTTTATTTTATTTTACTTTATTCTACTATCTCATTTAACTCTACCTCATCTTACTCCATCCTATCCCATTTCAATCTTATGTTTTATTCTACTTTACAGGCACAACTCCTGCAACAGAAACTAAGATTAAAATTTCATGATGGCACACCCTAGATGTAAGAACTCCGGAGGTAAAATAACCCCCCATTCGGATCTCCGGGCGGGGGCACGTCTGGGGTGTGCCGTCGTGGCGGTTAGCGAGAGGACCAAATCTCTTCGGTCCGCGGGAGCCCGACGCAAGGAGACGGCCGCACCAGTTGTCGAGGAGCGGTGCCGCCCGACAACGCGTTCGGTGTCTGCCCTTCTTCGCAAGAATCACCGCCAGACCACGGTCGGGTGCGCTTCCTCTGCCGCGCCGATGATTGTGCGACCCAACGAGGTTTGTGACCTTCGAGCCATCGTCGTCCTAGAAAATATCAAGCATCTACTAGACAGTAGGAATCTATCGCAGCTATCCACACAGTCCGCCGATCCCAGCGGCTAGCTACGAAGAAATCCGCGTATAAGCCCGCGAGTAGCTCCGCGACTAGATCCGCGATTAGTATCGCGAAAGAAATTCTAAAGCCCGTGGTGGACAAAGAAACTCACGAAAATGAAGAAGACCGTATACCGGCAAAGGCGTGAACTCCAGAGGGAACGAGAAGAGGCCGCCCGCAGTCTCAAGAAGCTGAGGTACCGCTCTTCCTTGCGGAAATACAGCAGAGCGGTGAAGCGCGCCAAACTCGAAAGCTGGCAACGTTTTGTCACGTCGCACGGTAACTCGGAGCCCTGGGGCATCGTCTACAAGCTCCAGGCGAAAAAATTCCGAGTCGGAAATGTGCTGAGCACTCTCCGGCGTAATAGCGAACACTCGACAAGAGATGCCCGCGAAATCGTCAGCTTACTTCTGGACGTTCACGTTCCAAACGACCCAGAAGATCAAGACACCCCCGAGCAGAGAGTGATGAGAGAAACCGCTCGGCAACCCCCTAGCACCGACGACGCTCCGCCGGTGCAGCATCGCGAAATTGTAGCTGCCCTCAAGTCTATGAGGAACGACAAGGCCCCTGGCGTGGACCTGCGTGGATCGACGTTCGAGCTCTCAAGATCGCATCTAAGGTGATCCCGGGTCAGCTGGTGCGGCTCTTCAACGGGTGCCTTCGCTGGGGCGTCTTTCCCGCTGCCTGGAAGGTTGGGTCCCTCAGGGTCTTCCTGAAGAGCGAAGGGAAGGACCCGAAATCGTACAGGCCGATTTTTCTTCTCTTCGTGATAGGAAAGCTCTTCGAAAAACTCGTCAAGTCGCGATTAGACTGGACGTCGTTGGCCCCGGGACGGATCTCCGCCCGGCAGTTCGGATTCACCGCCGAAAAGTCGGCGGAAGCTGCGACGCGCGGTCCGTCGTTGGGCTGTTCTTCGACATCTCGGGAGCTTTTGACAATGTCTGGTGGCCCCTACTGATAGGGAATGCCCTTGAAACGTCGAGGTCATGTCTAGCTATTTTAGTGACCGCCGCGTGGTCCTCGAGAGAGGGTCTTCCTGCGTTTCCAAGCGGGCCGAGAGAGGTTGTTTCTGTGTCGTTTTCGTTTCGCGAGACTTTTGTCAGAGATCCTTGCGAACGGTCGACAGTTCCGCCTTTGAACAGTTTCGTTACTTCCCGCGTATCCCTCATTTATTTTCATTCATCGTTCTCTGGTTTCGAGGAGGCACCACTGGCAGAGATGGATACGGAGACGGTGTGGCGATAAAGGTAGAAGCACGGGCAAGAGCAGAGGCAGAGGCAAAATCAGAGGAAAAGGAAGAGGAGGCTGTCGGAGGAGCGACGTCGTATGGAGGAGCGATGAATCTGTCGCGGAGAGAACGGCAGAGCTCTGCTGTCAACGGCATCCAACGACGACGACCGAGCTGGCGGTAACGTTGCAGTTCGATTCGAGCAACGTTGAGAGTGGACTAAAGTAAGTCAAGCGCCAAAGGGTTTTGATCTATCTTTGTCCCTTCGCTTTGGAGAGTGTACCACTGGCGAGTGAAACAGCGAAACCACAGAGATAGTTTCACGTCGATTTTCTCCTACTTGTAGCGCGATCGCTAGCGACGGAGGAGCTTCGGCGACCCTCGTACGCTTAATTGTTATTATTATTTATAAAGGGAGGCGACTCGTGCGGCGACACGTCGAAGAGATAGCGCCCCGCAAGGAAAAGAAGATCTGATCAGTAAATGGTGCGAGTCTGCTAAGCTAGAGCTGTCAGTCAGGAAGACTGAAGGTATTGTTTTAAAAAGCGGATTGATAAGCAGGGCACCGATAGGTAGGCGGGGAGGAGAGCGACCAGACCGAAAGCGTAAGGCGGTCCGTTCGTCGAAAGCGGACTTAGCCAGCAGGCCGCCAACTATCCGATTAGGACAACAATCGATCAAGTTCAAGCAGGAAGTAAGGTACCTGGGCGTCCATTTCGGTAATCAAATGAGCGTGAGCGTGCACTGTTCATACCTAGGGAATGGTGATGCTGCGTATGCTCCTCAGGGGCGAAGGCGCAAAGCCGTTGCTCCGGTTCGCCGGACAGGCTTTACATTAGTTGTTCTTTCTTCCGGATCTACAAGATGGCGGCCATGCGTGCGGACGCGTTTACGCCGCTCCGTGAATATTTGCAGAAAGTAACGGTTTAAAGCGCTCGGTGCATTTAAAATTAACGAATAGTGCACTCAGCTAATAGAAATGTGCTTGTAACCGCGATTTTGTGTCCGAGGTGCCCGTAGTGATTTCAAGAGCGGTGGAAATAGCGAACGGTGTGACAACGCGACCCTCCTTCGACACACCATCACACGTATTGTGCGTGCCAGTGAATATAGGATATGGCTGCATGTGTCCACATGTGCGCCAAATTATTTACGGGCATTCTAAGTGTTGAACGGCCAAAATCGCTGCAGTGAAAGTGAAGTTATTAATTTTTAAATGTTTTAATCGCCACGTGGCGGCGAGGACGGCCATCTTGGATCCACGCGCAAGCGGCTGACAGCGGAGGCATTCTCGCCCCGGTATAACACTCTTAACAATTGATTCTCATGATGGCACACTCCAGACGTAAAAACTCCGGAGGTAAAATAGCCCCCATTCGGATCTCCGGACGGGGGCACGTCTGGGGAGTGTCGTCGTGGCGGTGAACGAGAGGACCCAATCTCTTCGGTTCGCGGGAGCCCGATGCGAAGGAACGGCCGCACCAATCGTCGAGGAGCGGTGACAAGAACCTGCAAATTATTAAAGAGAGCGTCAACGGAATGTACCAAATGCTCACGCGCCTCTTTGAAGAAAACACCAACCTCCGTAAAAAACAAGGTGAGACAATATCCCTGGACGATAAATTAAGACAGCTTGAAAATGTCATCCAAGGAGCAACGAAATCGATACGGGAGCTCAAGGCCGAAGCCCAGAAGTCAAACTCTTACGCGGAGAAACTAAAGGCTCCGGCAGTTAATAAACCGACGACGCAAACAACGACTGCCGTCTGACACGTTGTGGCAATATACCCACGAGCCGGGAGCTCGCTGAAGACGAGCGAAGCGACCAAGGAAACTCGTTACCAGCCTGGCTACAGCCAAAGAGAAGCTCCAAATCCGCGGCGTAAAGAAAATCTTCAACAACGGAGTCCTCGTGGAAACGGTAACGAAGGAAGATTTGGAGCGAGTACTCAAAAACGAGAAGCTCCAAGCTGCGGGACTCGTCACGGGACTGCCCGCGAAGAAAAAGTCAAGAATTATCGTCTACGACGTCCCAAATAACCACACAGAGAAGGAGTTCCTGTCCTCACTGCGCCTTCAGAACCTAAATAAAGAAAAACTACAAGACGAAGTGAAGATATCGCACAAAACCGGCAGCAGAAACCAAGAGACAGCCAACTACGTGCTAGAAGTGCCACCCAGTATCAGGGAAACACTTCTGAGGCAGGACAGAGTGTACATTGGATGGCGATCGCTGAAAGTCCGGAACTACTTAACGGTGAGTCGATGCTAGCTACAAATGTCAGTCATTCGGTCACGTCTCCAAGCACTGCAGAGCCGCTAAAGAAGTCTGCGGCCACTGCGGGTGCGAAGGACATGCCTTCAATAGTTGTCCCAAAAAGAGCGAAAGCCCCGTCTGCATTAACTGCAAGCGGGCCGCGAAACCCTGTGACCATTCCTCACGATCCGCGGAATGTCCGGCGTACAAATTCGCGTTAGCAAATCACATCTCAAAAATCGATTATGGTAGATAGACGAAATAACGATAGAAACAGAGCAACGATCACAATAGCACAACTCAATGCGCAAAACTCTCGCCTGGCAATAGACGAACTAAGAGTAGTATTAGCAGACAGAAATATCGACGCAATAGCTCTCCAGGAACCGTACAACCGCGACGGCAACATAAGCGGACTAGGGGTCACGACCAGGATAATATCAGACACAAAAGCCTTCAGCAGAACAATAGCAAACAAAAACATCAAGTCAGCCATCGCAGTCCGGAATTCCGAAATGAAAATTCTAAAACTGGAACATCTATGCAATTCGCACTTCACATGCGCAGAAATTGTACAATCTTCAGTCAGGTTCTACCTAATAGGCGCGTACATGCAATACTCGGATCCAATAGGCCCCTACCTTCTACACCTAGAAACAATAGCACAGGCGTTACAGGGTAAAGAAGTCGTAAAGTGTCTCGACGCAAATGCGACCTCGGCTTCCTGGAACAAATTAACGACACACAGCGGAATATCAGATAGCAGAGGCGAGGAACCAGAGCAATTTATAGCACAGCACAGGCTAATAGTAATCAACAGCAATGGAAATGTACCCACATTCGACAACTTACATGGACAATCGAACATAGATGTAACAACAGCCACTAATGCAATAGCAAAGAAGATCAAAAACTGGACCGTGCACCCTAATGAAATAAACAGTGACCACCGACTCATAACTTTTGAAATCGCATGCACAAGTCATGAAACTCTCAAACGAAACCTAATAATAGATTCAACACAAAACGGGCGGACTGGCACGCTTACCGGGCACATATAAGGCAACTCCTAGAGCAAATCGCACCACAACTGGAACCAAACGAACTAGACGCACAAATCCGATCGGAGTTAATCGACAAAATAATCCTGGAGGCAGGTAACAAGACAATTCCGAAAAGGAGTAAATTCAGCAAGTCTACTCCCGCAGTAGACTCAAGTAGGTCACCTCCCGAAAGGGAGGGTCTACTCTTCCGATGACCCTTAAGCGGTGAGGAAAAGGTTTAGCCTATTGACAGCACCCACAAGCGTGACTTTTCGCGGTGGCAACGCAACCCAACACCGCCGGGAATAGGCACACGCCTGAGCACGACAGAGCCGGCGCAAGCTAGCTTTGCGGCCCGAACTAGCTCAAATAAAAAACAATAGTTGTCCCTATCTACTTTTTTTTTTTTGCTTCTTAGGAAAATTTTTAAAAGAATCAATTAGCGATGGCTAATGCAAAGACATTAAGTGTAAGTTCAAAAATGGTTGCGAAAGCAATTATAGACAGTGAAAAATCTAAAATCGCAGCCAAGAGAAAAGTGAAAAAGAGTAACGAAGACATTTCTCCCGGCAATTCGCGTAAGAAAAAATTAACTGCGGCCGCGAGCATGGAAGAGTTTCCACGTCTCCCGGATAAATCCAGAAAGGAGAAAAAAAAGAAAATTAAGAAAAAATTAACTCCAACCAAGATACCAGTTGATGAAAATAGCAGTGACTCGGATTCCGAATTAGATTAGGAGAGCTTCTCATCCGGCAGCGAAATGGAAGTTGAAGGAGCCTCACGGATAAAAACTCAAAAGAAAATTGCAACGGTGACCAGCATCGAGCAAATTAATTTTGAACAAAACAACAACGATACGGACGAGCAGAAGAGAGTCAGGGTTCAGCGACTAAAAAAGGTAAGCGAATCCATCTCTCAGAAACAATTTGACGATCTGACTTCGACATTGTCAAGCACCACGTAGCGAATCTTACAAAATTAATAGAGCGTTTAATGGTCGAAAACGATACAATTTCTAAACGTGTGAGTAATTCTACGCGCTTAAGTAGTAATTTGCAAAAGCTCGAGAACGAAACGGCCAAGTGGGTCACTTCCCGAAAGGGACGGTCTACTCTTCCGATGACCCTTAAGCGGTGAAGAAAAGGTTTAGACTATTGACAGCACCCACAAGCGTGACTTTTCGCGGTGGCAACGCAACCCAACACCGCCGGGAATAGGCACACGCCTGAGCACGACAGAGCCGGCGCAAGCTAGCTTTGCGGCCCGAACTAGCTCAAATAAAAAACAATAGTTGTCCCTATCTACTTTTTTTTTTTGCTTCTTAGGAAAATTTTTAAAAGAATCAATTAGCGATGGCTAATGCAAAGACATTAAGTGTAAGTTCAAAAATGGTTGCGAAAGCAATTATAGACAGTGAAAAATCTAAAATCGCAGCCAAGAGAAAAGTGAAAAAGAGTAACGAAGACATTTCTCCCGGCAATTCGCGTAAGAAAAAATTAACTGCGGCCGCGAGCATGGAAGAGTTTCCACGTCTCCCGGATAAATCCAGAAAGGAGAAAAAAAAGAAAATTAAGAAAAAATTAACTCCGACCAAGATACCAGTTGATGAAAATAGCAGTGACTCGGATTCCGAATTAGATTCGGAGAGCTTCTCATCCGGCAGCGAAATGGAAGTTGAAGGAGCCTCACGGATAAAAACTCAAAAGAAAATTGCAACGGTGACCAGCATCGAGCAAATTAATTTTGAACAAAACAACAACGATACGGACGAGCAGAAGAGAGTCAGGGTTCAGCAACTAAAAAAGGTAAGCGAATCCATCTCTCAGAAACAATTTGACGATCTGACCGAGCATGACTTCGACGTTGTCAAGAACCACGTAGCGAATCTTACAAAATTAATAGAGCGTTTAACGGTCGAAAACGATACAATTTCTAAACGTGTGAGTAATTCTACGCGCTTAAGTAGTAATTTGCAAAAGCTCGAGAACGAAACGGCCAAGTGGGTCACTTCCCGAAAGGGACGGTCTACTCTTCCGATGACCTTTAAGCGGTGAGGAAAAGGTTTAGCCTATTGACAGCACCCACAAGCGTGACTTTTCGCGGTGGCAACGCAACCCAACATCGCCGGGAATAGGCACACGCCTGAGCACGACAGAGCTGGCGCAAGCTAGCTTTGCGGTCCGAACTAGCTCAAATAAAAAACAATAGTTGTCCCTATCTACTTTTTTTTTTTTGCTTCTTAGGAAAATTTTTAAAAGAATCAATTAGCGATGGCTAATGCAAAGACATCAAGTGTAAGTTCAAAAATGGTTGCGAAAGCAATTATAGACAGTGAAAAATCTAAAATCGCAGCCAAGAGAAAAGTGAAAAAGAGTAACGAAAACATTTCTCCCGGCAATTCGCGTAAGAAAAAATTAACTGCGGCCGCGAGCATGGAAGAGTTTCCACGTCTCCCGGATAAATCCAGAAAGGAGAAAAAAAAGAAAATTAAGAAAAAATTAACTCCGACCAAGATACCAGTTGATGAAAATAGCAGTGACTCGGATTCCGAATTAGATTCGGAGAGCTTCTCATCCGGCAGCGAAATGGAAGTTGAAGGAGCCTCACGGATAAAAACTCAAAAGAAAACTGCAACGGTGACCAGCATCGAGCAAATTAATTTTGAACAAAACAACAACGATACGGACGAGCAGAAGAGAGTCAGGGTTCAGCGACTAAAAAAGGTAAGCGAATCCATCTCTCAGAAACAATTTGACGATCTGACTTCGACATTGTCAAGCACCACGTAGCGAATCTTACAAAATTAGTAGAGCGTTTAATGGTCGAAAACGATACAATTTCTAAACGTGTGAGTAATTCTACGCGCTTAAGTAGTAATTTACAAAAGCTCGAGAACGAAACGGCCAAGTGGGTCACTTCCCGAAAGGGACGGTCTACTCTTCCGATGACCCTTAAGCGGTGAAGAAAAGGTTTAGACTATTGACAGCACCCACAAGCGTGACTTTTCGCGGTGGCAACGCAACCCAACACCGCCGGGAATAGGCACACGCCTGAGCACGACAGAGCCGGCGCAAGCTAGCTTTGCGGCCCGAACTAGCTCAAATAAAAAACAATAGTTGTCCCTATCTACTTTTTTTTTTTGCTTCTTAGGAAAATTTTTAAAAGAATCAATTAGCGATGGCTAATGCAAAGACATTAAGTGTAAGTTCAAAAATGGTTGCGAAAGCAATTATAGACAGTGAAAAATCTAAAATCGCAGCCAAGAGAAAAGTGAAAAAGAGTAACGAAGACATTTCTCCCGGCAATTCGCGTAAGAAAAAATTAACTGCGGCCGCGAGCATGGAAGAGTTTCCACGTCTCCCGGATAAATCCAGAAAGGAGAAAAAAAAAGAAAATTAAGAAAAAATTAACTCCGACCAAGATACCAGTTGATGAAAATAGCAGTGACTCGGATTCCGAATTAGATTCGGAGAGCTTCTCATCCGGCAGCGAAATGGAAGTTGAAGGAGCCTCACGGATAAAAACTCAAAAGAAAATTGCAACGGTGATCAGCATCGAGCAAATTAATTTTGAACAAAACAACAACGATACGGACGAGCAGAAGAGAGTCAGGGTACAGCGACTAAAAAAGGTAAGCGAATCCATCTCTCAGAAACAATTTGACGATCTGACTTCGACATTGTCAAGCACCACGTAGCGAATCTTACAAAATTAATAGAGCGTTTAATGGTCGAAAACGATACAATTTCTAAACGTGTGAGTAATTCTACGCGCTTAAGTAGTAATTTGCAAAAGCTCGAGAACGAAACGGCCAAGTGGGTCACTTCCCGAAAGGGACGGTCTACTCTTCCGATGACCCTTAAGCGGTGAAGAAAAGGTTTAGACTATTGACAGCACCCACAAGCGTGACTTTTCGCGGTGGCAACGCAACCCAACACCGCCGGGAATAGGCACACGCCTGAGCACGACAGAGCCGGCGCAAGCTAGCTTTGCGGCCCGAACTAGCTCAAATAAAAAACAATAGTTGTCCCTATCTACTTTTTTTTTTTGCTTCTTAGGAAAATTTTTAAAAGAATCAATTAGCGATGGCTAATGCAAAGACATTAAGTGTAAGTTCAAAAATGGTTGCGAAAGCAATTATAGACAGTGAAAAATCTAAAATCGCAGCCAAGAGAAAAGTGAAAAAGAGTAACGAAGACATTTCTCCCGGCAATTCGCGTAAGAAAAAATTAACTGCGGCCGCGAGCATGGAAGAGTTTCCACGTCTCCCGGATAAATCCAGAAAGGAGAAAAAAAAGAAAATTAAGAAAAAATTAACTCCGACCAAGATACCAGTTGATGAAAATAGCAGTGACTCGGATTCCGAATTAGATTCGGAGAGCTTCTCATCCGGCAGCGAAATGGAAGTTGAAGGAGCCTCACGGATAAAAACTCAAAAGAAAATTGCAACGGTGACCAGCATCGAGCAAATTAATTTTGAACAAAACAACAACGATACGGACGAGCAGAAGAGAGTCAGGGTTCAGCGACTAAAAAAGGTAAGCGAATCCATCTCTCAGAAACAATTTGACGATCTGACCGAGCATGACTTCGACATTGTCAAGCACCACGTAGCGAATCTTACAAAATTAATAGAGCGTTTAACGGTCGGAAACGATACAATTTCTAAACGTGTGAGTAATTCTACGCGCTTAAGTAGTAATTTGCAAAAGCTCGAGAACGAAACGGCCAAGTGGGTCACTTCCCGAAAAGGACGGTCTACTCTTCCGATGACCCTTAAGCGGTGAGAAAGGGGTTTTTCGAAGCTAACCGCAGTACCTACAGACGTGACTTTTCGCGGTGGCAACGCAACCCAAGACCGCCGAGAATAGGCAGACCTGGCGCAAGCTAGCTTGTGGCCCAGACAGCTCAATCAAGAAACAAACAACAATAGTGTCGGTCTTGACCCTCACGGATATTGCGAGCGAATGCCGAAGAGACACCGCCCAACTAGTAGGCCTTATGTGAATCATCAGCTTCATCGAGGTTTTTGATCCTAGTCTGGAGGTCCTGAAGGAAAACCTGCACCAATCTCAGCTCCCCAACGTGATGCTGTATGCATCAATGTCGACTCGTGCTTCATTCTCTCAAATACGTTGATTCTGAATTCGACCAGTAATTCAATAATAGAAACATATTCGTTCTCTGTTGCTGGATGCATCGAGATACGATCCTGATGATTAGTGATGGAGATTGATATCTTAACATCGTAAGAATTGGAATTGACGTTTCGTCACTTTCGGTGCTTGATATATACGTAATGCAGTTTATTTTGTAGCGGCTAGCAGATGTTGTTCTCACAATAAGAAAAAACCAGGAGAGTCTTTACAACTCTCACGCCAGACATGCTGTTGAATAACGAAAGCCAAGTCTTGTTCTTACGGTGCATAGGACAATACGGTCCGCACCAAGTAATAGTAAATACGCCCAGAATAGCATCCACCAGCGTCGTACATTCTAGGATTTTGAAGGGCCCGTACTTAGGCCGACGGACCTGAGATACACCAGATGGTAACGTGCGAGGCCCGGAAGAAACTCCGCTACGTTGCCAGAAATTCGGGAAACAGTCCCCGGAGAAATTGCAGCCACGCTCTAGAGAAAGAGCGCAGAGTAGGCGGTGCAATTTCCCGGCAGCCTAATTGGCTAGAGCCAAAAAACGCTTAGCCAATTAGGAAAGCTACAGACTGGGAGGTTTCCTCGAAGACGAAGTGAGCAGGAGAGCTGAGAAGTAGCTCGCTCACCATCCAGCAAACTTATAAATATGGAGCTCCAAATAAAGTAAAATATAAAAAACCAACTTAGTCTCGTGAATACAAACATCCCCAAAATTTATTGTTTTGGAAGAATATTCACATTCAACGATATTTAAGGACGCTTTTTTAAAGATACATATTTAATAACTCCTTGATACTCCACTAACACATAGCGGCTAAAGCTCACCAATACTATCTGAATACAGTTGTTCGGACGGTTGTTCGAACTGTAAACGCTATTTCAATGTAATAGATTTCGAGTTTTTTGTGAATAAAAATTCTAAAGAGCATTGTTTCCGATACTTCTATGAATGATTTTGGTAAATTCTGAAGTTTATTTTTCCGCATTTTACCAACCAAAAAAATGTTTACTTTTCAGTAATCCCTTCCCTAAACTAAGGTCCGTGAAGAAATTATCTGTTATCACACAGCGTCCTGACTTATTCCAAAAATTTGACAACGCGTTGTCCTTGTTGTTTTTCCGGGGTGTTTCTGCGTTTCCAGATAAACATCCATATTGCAACAATTATAAGTGTTTGAATCGCAAAGGGTCCACATTTTTATCCCATATTTTCCGGACTTGCTTGGCACATATACTTTGAAAGAACATCTGCCACGAAATGTAACCAATTGTTCATCAATACAACCAACTTCTTTTGCATCGTAACAATCCTTACAATTTTGTGAAAAAATATTTGTTATTTCTCTCAACGGTCGCTAACTTGTCTTTTGCTTTTCTTTCTTCGCGAATGGCGGAATCATCAAACCGAATATATCATAATATATCTGTAAAACGGTTACGCGACATTATTGCCGCATAAAAGAGCCGAGATAGTCCTTCGTCTACTTTCCATTGATCTTGTTTACGCTCACGAGATTCTCTGAATCGTCCAATCAATAATACAAGTTCAAAAAATGCGTTGAGTTCTGTGTGGTCTACCGGTTTCCACTGTTTATTTGGTGGCATATTCTGTTTTGCTTTCTCATTAGTGTATTGAATGACGATGTCCATAATTTTTTCATTGATGAATAAATGAAAACATTCTTTCATAGTTTGCACATGTTCACTATTTTTAGTTAGTGAACACTTACGAGAAGGATGTTGAATAGTTACGCCATTCTTAGGAGAAGTGTACTGCCAATTACGAGCAGATTCATTTTGATCATTTGAAACTGTCTCTTCGATAGTTGCTGGCGTACCTACTTCATCAGAATCATAATCTGACACTTCTGGCTCAGCATCGCTGTTTGATGCACTTCCTCCATCCGAAAACTTTTCGCAATTGTGGACATCATCTACAAATTCGACATAGGAAGAATGAACATAATAAAACGGAAAACAACAAAAATTAAAACAAAACAGCAATTTTAATACAATAAATACCTCGAACTCGTCGCACACGTCTCTCAAGGCGTTACTAATGAACTAATTCGTGTTGCATAGCGTCACGTCGCTGCGGAGCTGTAGTGAGGATGATAAGGTTCGTCTCACACAAATAGCTTCTCATTGTGTGCGTAATCGTTTTCAAAACGACGCGGCACGATGAATCACCAATGACTCCCGGCACGATGCTCGGAGAATTAATTCTGAAATCCTATGATTCTTGCGTACATTTTGCACATCCATCGTAATTCATAAAAATTCGCAGCATTCTTTCTTCTGATTACTAGATGAAGAGCCCATGGTGAGCTGATCCTAACGACAACCACCTGTTAAGACAACTCTTTACATTTTTATACGATAGATTTTACAAAATTAACTCTTTGCGGTCGAACCCCGGCGTGACTGTTTTACATATACGCCCAGTTATTTAGGCAGCCAGACTTAATACTGTTTGACATTTGAATAAAATTTATACATTTTTCAGACAATAGTTGACTGAGCGCGCGCTATTAAAAGATAATTCCAAAATGACTACCATAACTACAAAAAATACGACCGCGAAGAGTTAAAGGTGAAATTAAGACAAGTCAGTAATTTTTCGATATATCTATGTTAGTAGTTTTTTGATATTCCTATGTTAGTAATTTTCCGATATGCATATGTTAGTAATTATTTTATGGAAACTATAAATACAAAAAAAAGTAGAAAAATTAATACTATTTTTTCAATACTTCCTTTAGTTGTAAAAATTTTTAGCTATTAATAATTTTTAGTCAAAAATGTGTCCAAATATCATAGTCATGCCTCTTTTATCTTTGTTCTTCTATTACTTCATAGTGCATAGTCAAAAAGATATTTATCAACACATTGAATGTACTTTTAATGTTGGAACACGTGTATTTGCTATGTACATAGTGTTAAGCCCAAGAGATACGTAACACTTATTGACATGGATATGAATCTAACCTCTAATGTGCGGGTTTATTGCACGATATTGTATAAGGAACAGAGACGCGGAATGGAAGGCAAGGTCGAACGCGCTGAAGCATGCCATTAAGGGACAAACAGATGGGCAGGGATTCTCCCTTTCGACAGGGATCTCTGGGAACGCTCATATAAATTGGACCTGGGAAAGATTCCGCCCAGGGCTCTGCCTGCCACGGAGGCCATTGGCGCCGAAACTCTGGAAAGGGTGCTATCCATCCTCTTTTCAAGCAGAGACGTATGGGAAACAGCAAACGAGTCACACGCTTCAGGAGAGGCAAACGAGCCAGAGATCCCACCGATCACGGAAGAAGAGTTGGCCGAGTCTGTGAAGAAAATGGAGGGGAAAAACTCTGTCCCTGGCCCGGAGTTCCAGGAAAGGTGCTGCTAGCCGCGGCGCTTAGGGTGTTCGGTCATAGGCTCAGATGCGTTTTCAACGGATGCATGAGCACCGGGAGGTTTCCAGAGGATAGGAAAAGGGCCAAAGCTGGTGCTTATACCCAAACCCGGGAGGGATCTGAACTCGCCTTCGGCGTACAGACCGACCTATCTCCTCAACGACAAGAGGAAGCTCTTCAAAAGGATTCTAACGACACAGATCTCGCGACATCTCTCGCAGGAGGGTCCGGACTTGACAGACTACCAATATGATTTCAGGGCAGAGAGATCCACGATCGGCGCCATAGACCGCGTGATTAATATAGTCAAGAGGAAAGTCCACAAAGGCGGAGTTGTATTGGCGATATATCCATTGATATCGTCAACGCTTTCAACTCACTGCCCTGGAAGAAAATTAAGGAGGCGCTCGTGTGTCACGGAGTTCCTCTGAGAAGGGTTGCGCCTCCCCCCCCCAAGAGCTGCATGCGTCTGTGCAAAAAACACAGTCGGCTGTAAGTACGGGATTAGCGATCCCGTGATACCCGAGCTTTACACAGAAGCAGGAAACATGCCATCGGGACCATGCCGAGGACACTGGGGGGTGGGCTGGTGGGTGCCTTTAGCGTTCACCTCAAAATACCTAGCGACCTCCTATTGTAAGTACCTCCCCCCCCCGGAACACGCGCCACCTGGGGGGGGGGGGGGCACGTGTAGTTAGTTCGTCCAAACTCGTGGGAACAGTATGGCAGATAAAATTATACAACTTGGGGATATTCTTGAGGGGAAGAAGATGGTAGCGATAGTGACGGTCCACAGGAGGTCGACACGTAGTGTGTGTGGAATTTCACGGAGCGTGAGCCCTTTGATGAAAATGAGTTAAAAGGAGTGCTGATGATGCGACGACGGATGCTGAAGTAAGTGTGGATGAGTTGAATGCAATGCGTGCAATGGGTAACAAAGTGCGAAAAGTTTATCTTTACGGATAAAATCGCGAAGGCTGCAAGTGAGTTTTTGTTAAGATGTGTGAGTAAATATGAAGAGCAAATGATGCGTATAATTGCTAAGAACGAGATATTGAATGGAAGAATCGATGAGTGCGAGAAGCTAATTGCCCAGAGGGATGTGATCGGTATGAGTGTTTCTTATGCGAGTGTAACTGGAAAGGATGTTGCTAGTTGTGATTGAATCGAGGCAGGCGGAGAATGTGAGTATGAATGAGCGTGTGAAAGAGAAGACGTATGCGGTGGTAATGAAAGCGAAAGATCAAACGGTGAAAACGACGAGTGACGAGGTAAAAGATAAAATAATGAAGAATGTTAGCAGCGAGCTAAACATACGTATAAGAGCAGTGAGAAAAACGAAGAGTGGTGATCTTGCTATCGAGGCTGCTAGTGAAAATGATGTAAGAACGCTGCGCGAATGTAAAAAGTTTGGTGCTTCGGGCTTAAAAGTGGAGGCCTCAAAGAAAGTAGGTCCCAAGGTAATGGTATTTGACGTTGAAAATGAAATGACAAACGAAGAATTTGGGAAAGAGATATACGTGAAAAACCTGAAGAATGCAAATGTTAGGGCGCGTGAGTGATCATCATTAATCTGTGCACTGTATATTTAATCGCACGATGAGATATGGGTGGGGCCCTTAGTAGCTTTAGTGTCGCAAATATCAACCTAATTGCTCGGAACGTGAACCGATTCTGGAATCCTAAGTCGAGGAACGCACTGAGGTAACCTCGGTTCCCCTTCCCTTGGGGAACAGAAAAGGAATGAATGTGGGGAATGTAGTGATGCAGGTTTTGAAGCGAATGCGGGATGTGTTGGTGCGTAAGGTCGTGTGTATGTCAAGTGGCGTGCGTATAAGATAAAAGAGTTTGTAAATGTATTAAGGTGTCATAAATGTTTCTGCGTCGGAACCATGGTTTCGTTTGCAGTGTGGGAAAGAGTAAGTGGTCAACAGATAGGGGGGAGAGTCTTCCATTAGAAGACAAATTACACTAATCATGACGGAAAAAAGAAACAAGATAAATAGTACCGGCACAGCGAGTACCATTGGTTCCGGAACCTCCAGGTCCGGCGCAGCGGAGATGACACGGCGTCCCCGGCTACTTGAGTGGTGGGGAGTTACCTGTCCGAGCGAAGCATCGAATTCCCGATAAAGGACGAACGAATCGAACGACGTGAGGTAACACGCGGTATCCCAGAGGTCGGTCTTCCGACCGCTCTTGTGGAACATCGAGTATAATTACGTGTTGGAGATTGCTCTACCAAGGAGCGTTCGACTCGTCTGTTACGCTGTTAGTCGTAGGCAGAACAAGCTGGGAGCGGGCGAAAGCCGGTGTGGTTGCAGTCACGGATAGGATCCACGAGCTCGGTTTGAAAGTGGCTGGAAGGACAACGGAAGCGGTTTGGTTCTTCAACCGCTCTCAAAGGAAGAAATCACCTCAGTTGTCGCTAATGATGAACGGATAGGCAGTACATGTCCAAGATGAGGAAGTATCTCGGAGTTACCCTAGAGAGCAAACTGAACTTTAGGAAGCACTTCGCCCGATATGATCCAAAAATCGAGGGGGCTTTTGGGTCGCTTGCTGCCACGGGATTTGACTGACGTGAAGTCATACCAGTACGACGGAACAGCGGAAGAAAAAAGAAATAGCGAGGACACAGAAATGCGAGTTAAAGAGAAGAAATTGAGTCGTTAGTGCAGTTAAACAAAGAGTATAGATGAATTCCGAAACGAAATCTGTCCACGAATTTTCTTTGGCAGAGCTAAGAGCACGAAAACAGAATTGATTACACGATTGAATAAAGCGGATCCATCCGGCGAATGATCGAGGAGTCGAAAAGTCCGCGAAGATGCAAAAGAACTTTAACGTGTCGGCAACTGGAACTGTCTGAGAGACAAAAAGCTTTGGCAGAGCGCGAGCTTGATTTAATCTGGATTTAATGTGATTGAGAGAGATACAGAAATTAAGCATCAATCGTGATCAACAACGAGAAACAACAGTGCAGAGAAAACCATCCGCTAGTATCAGTGCCATCGTTGAATTGTTAAGCCATTTTGACGGGAGTGGAAACACCTTCGGACGTGGGAGCAATGAGAGAAATTAAAAAATACTTATAAGTTGTCTGACGATATGGCGAAACTGTTAATCAGATTGCGATTGAAGGGCAATGTATTGGAATGATTGCACTCTAGATCCGTTTTTTTTTTGTCTCCTCTGGCGTAGCGATGTCGTCGTAAGCGTATTGCTCGCTCTTCGTCCAGATCCTTTCGATGGTCTGCGGCGTGGATGGAGAATTCTCGCATCTTAGTTGGCTCCAAAATTCCTTCCTCGAGGCGGAGGCGTCGATGCTTGAGCTCAGGTTCTCCCAATTACGCGTGCAGTTGATTTGGAAGCTGGACCGATTGGAATTGTAGACGGAGATCTGCCCGTTGACGTACGCGGCACCGAAGAACTCCTCGTTCGCACCGTCGAAACTTGACGATATCCGCGGAATGTATTTCTTCGCGTGTGGGTCGTGCACCCTGATCGAATGGTCTGACGATGCGACTGTCTTCGCGTTAGCGAGGTTGCAGACGCACGAGCTGCCTGATGTCGTCGAGCTCTTCATCTTCGGCGAGCTCAAATTGGAGCACAAGTAACTTGCGTTCTCCTCGCCGTCCAGACAGTGTGCCTGCTACTGATTCTCGGTCGCGGACGTCTCTTTCTCTTGTGGGCTCTCGTCGTATGGACTCGTACTCTCCGACGAGGTGGCAGTGTGGATCCCCGGATCGTTGTGCTCGGAGATGTTCCTGCTCCGATGCTCGCCGTCGAGTAGCAGGCTCGACAGTGTTTTGTCGACCTGGAATTTCAGCTTCTTTCGAGTTGAAGCCGGGCAACGAGTTGTGAATGTGAGCCGTCTCGGCGGTCACGTTGTTCTCGTGCGTAGTTTCCAGCAGGCACTGCGTCTGAAGGATCTTGATGTTGTGCGAGCTATCGAGTATTTCGTTGTCGAGAGCGTCGACCGATTCAGCCCGAACGGCCCGTTGAATAGTTGTGCTTCGAAATTGTGGAGCCGGTTTTTCGACGGCTCGAGTTTGCGCAGGTTTTATAGCGGCATATTGTGTTGTTCCGAAGAGGGTTCGCATTGAGAACACATCCCTGAACGTACGCGTGTCGATGCGCGCGAGCGCGGCGTGCGATGGCTCGTGGGCGATTAGCCGGATCAAAGCGCGGAAGGTCGTCTGGTTGTCGCGGTCACTGCACGGCAGGATCCCGAACAAATTCAATACAAGCAGCTGGTTCAGCCGAGTGATTATACCCCTTTAAAGATCGCGGAGCGCGCTGTACGCTAGGTGTATATTTCGCAGTTCCCTGATATTCGCGAACAGTCTCTTCGGCGGCGCATCTAACGAATCGTGGCTGGTGTTGAACACACGTAGCGCGGTCAGCTATCGGATTGCGTCGCCGGTCCTTTACAGTATCGAATTTCACTGTAGGCACGGTTCCTATAGTTGCCATCTACCCACGTGTCGGAAGCTCAATGAAGACAAGCGACGCCACAAAAGAGACCCTCATATCCAGCCTGGCATCAGCTAAAGAGAAGCTGAAGATACGTGGGGTCAAGAAAATAGCAAACAATGGCGTTCTTGTTGAGATAGCAACAAAGGAGGACTTGGAACGTGTCCTCAAGAGCAAAAACCTCCAAGCTGCAGGGTTCGTCACGGGACTGCCGGCGAAGAAAAAGCCAAGGATCATCGTCTACGACGTCCCGATTTGTATAAACTGCAAACGAGCCGCAAAACCCTGCGACCACTCCTCTCGATTATCGGAATGCTCGGCATACAAATTCGCTCTATCTAACCTAATTTCCAAAATAGATTATGGTTGTCAGGACCACAAATAAAGATAGCATGCAACAAATCAGGATAGCTCAATGCCCAAAACTCGCGACTGGTAGCGGACGAATTAAGAACAGTCCTTGCGGAAAAAAGAATTGACGCAATAGCGATACAAGAACCGTACAACCGAGAAGGCGAAATCATGGGGCTAGGCATAACAACAAAAGTAATTTCTGACCTGAAGCGCTCCTCCAAGACGGTTAAATACCGAGGAACGGCCGCACCAGTTGTCGAAGAGTGGTGCCGCCCGACTACGCGCTCCATGTCTGCCCGTCTTCGACAGACTCACTGCCAAACCACGGTTGGGTGCGCTTCTTCTGCCGTGTCGACGACTGTGCGGTCTAACGAGGTTGGTGGCCTTCGCGCCATCGTCGTCTTAGAGGATATTGGGAAGATCCTAGAAAGATCCGAAATCCGCAGATCGACGCGGATTGCTGCGAATAGATCAGCGAGTAGATCAGCGAGTAGATCCGCGATTAGAACTGCGATTAGTACCACGACAACAATGATGAAGAATACCCCCGAGATAAGCACCGGTTGTAGCACCGCGTATAAATCACCCCATCAGAACAATCCTTTAACGGAAGCGAGTAAAAACAATTCTAAGGAAATCCATTCCTACATTCTAATCATCACAACTCATTCACATCGAACATCGCTCTTAGCTATTCTTAATCTTATCCACTCAAATTCCATCCAATCAATAATTGAACCGGCTGATCTTCATTAGTGTTGGAGGTCAGCAAGCTACCGACCAAATTCACGATTTCATTGCGTAAATTCGGGTCGGCACGCTACATTTTTTGGTCCTTCGAGCCGGATCGAGTAACGCATTCGAGCAAAGCTACATTTTTTGTTTCTTCTTGTTTGTCACTGTGAGACAGTGCAGTGAGCCACGTGGTCGCATAAAGGAAGATCATCCTAACTCACATCAACAAGCTAAGGAGCTACAAACATTACGCCGCAATTTCAGGAGTTTCTTAACAGACTTCGTCAATTACCTCAAGACAATCGACCAGGAACCGGACCTAACAAATCTATCAAATGAGATAGACAGATTAAAAGCACGATTCAACGCGCTGGACGACGTACAACTCCGCACAGAACCGGTCGATGAAGATGAGGTAGCTGAGAGAAGAGATCTAGATAAGCGATATATCAACGCTCTCACCACCGCGCAGAAACACGCAAAACGGAATCATCCGAGTTGGGGGACGACTCACTCAAGCAAACTTATCCTACGACGCTAAACATCCGATGATGATCCTGCCCAAGTCGCATCATGTAACAGATCTAATCATTCGACACTACCACCAAACAAATCTCCACGCAGGGGCCCAAACCACATTATACCACATTCGACAAAAATACTGGCTACTGGACGGGAGAAATCAAACACGAAAGGTGATTAGAAGTTGTATTAGATGTTTCAGGGCAGCACCACCATCAACACAGTACGTAATGAGAGAATTGCCGGCAGTAAGAGTCAACGAAGCACCACCATTCACCAACGTCGGCATCGATTACTGTGGACCATTCTATGTGAAGGAAAAACGCATTCGTAATAGGGGGCGTGTGAAGGTGTACGTCGCCGTCTTCGTATGCTTAGCGGTACGTGCAGTACACTTAGAACTCACCAGTGACCTAAGCACCGAAGCATTCATAGCCAACCTAAAGAGATTTATCGCCAGAAGAGGCAAATGTCAAAAAATTTACTCAGACAATGCCACTAACTTCGTCGGCGCCAAAAACGAACTGCAGGATCTATACCAACTACTCAATACACAACAGCACAAGGAACTGGTACACACCTTATCGACCGACGTACTGGTACACACCTCATACATCGACGTCACCCTGGCATCACACGAAATGCTCCGCTTCGTTAGGAGCTGCTGGAGCAACTGGACAAGCAGTGATTACAACGCCATGGAGATATGTGTCAGGCCGCCAAAAGCTGCAGCGGCCGAACGGCCTATCGGGAGCAGAACTTGCTAAGATGAAGAAAAACGTATACCGGCAAAGACGCAAAAAAAAAAGTAGATAGGGACACTATTGGTTCTTAATTGAGCTAATTGGGCCGCAAGCTAGCTTGCGGCGGTGTTAGGTTGTGTTTGCCACTGTGAAAAGTCACGTCTGTAGGTGCTGTGGTTAGCAGGCTTAGAAAAACTTCTTCCTCTTTGCTCAAGGATCATCGGAAGAGTAGACCGTCCCTTTCGGGAAGTGACCCACTTGGCCGTTTAGCCCGGAATTATCATGATTACGGGCGAAAAGTTGTCCATCCAGTGGGGGCCACGAGGAGGCAGGGTCAACAGCTTTCGCTCGGTCTCGTGCAGGTTTATCTTCTACAGCGCTGCTGTTATTGCACTGTTTACCGTGTACAGCTGTTAGGCCGTGCCATTTTATTGCCGTCTTCCCTTTTATAGCTGTCCTCTTTCTGATAATGCTGTTCGTCAATCTAGACAGATGTTTTATTGTCATTCTTCGCAACAGAACAGCTAGAGTGCACGGCCACCTAACGCCTAGCTTCTCGATTTCTTGTATTATTTTTGCTCGTCTTCGTCGAAGATTAAGTTCCAGAATAGGGGTCCCAGGACTGAGCCCTGTGGGCACCCTTTCGTGACCTTTTCGACGGTTCCTGTGGCACCTACGATAGTGGTTCTGCTGCCGCTGATATAGCTGTTGATTAGGTTGTAGAGATTTCTCATGTAATTCCTTGCCTTGCTCCCCAGTATACTCGGTCACCAGACATCGCCCCGGATATATCAAACAGAATTACTACGGCGTATTTGCGTTGTGTTGATCGTACTACTCGCTGGCGTTCTACTCGCTGGCGTCCTCTGTAGATCTACCCGGGCGAAATCCGTATTGGCGCGGCGATGACCTTCGTTATTGTGAGCTATTTCTGTCAATCGTCCCGCGATCGCCTTCTCCAAGATCCTCCCTGTTACAGGTACTAGCCAGATTGGCTTGTATGATTTCGGGTCCGTAGGTTCTTTTTCATACCCTTATCTGTGCTATTTTGTATTATTCGGGAAGGTACCTTGTGAGAACGGGCAGTTAAAGAGCCTGAGGAATTTCGTTCCTCATCACGGGCCAGACTTCTTTTACCATTTCTATCAGATCGTGTCTCGGTGCTTTGTTTGTATTTAGATTTTTAACTATTGTTTCTATTTCATTAGCTGTGAAAGGTGGCACGTCCGTGGAGTTCTGCGTTTCCTTTGTGTCTATTCGTGTGCGTCGGTGCCAAAGGTGCGAACTACAGAGGGAACGAGAAGAGGCCGCTCGCCAGCTCAAGAAAAGCTGGAATACTGCTCTTCCAGCAGCTCCAGGCGAAAAAATTCCGAGTCAGAGATGTGCTGAGCACTCTCCGGCGTAGTAGCAAAGATTCAATTAAAGATGTCCGCGATACAGCCAGCTTACTTCTGGACGTTCACGTTCCAAACGACCCAGAGGATCAAGACACTTCCGAGCAGAGGGTTATAAGAGAAACCGCTCGGCAACCCCCTAGTACCGACGATGCTCCGCCGGTACAGCATCGCGAAATTGTCGCCGCCCTCAAGTCCATGAGGAACGACAAGGCCCCTGGCGTGGACCTGATCGAGGTTCGCGATCTCAAGGTCGCGTCTAAGGTGATCCTAAGGGTCTTCCTGAAAGGCGAAAGGAAGGAAGACCCGAAATCGTACAGGCCGATTTTTCTTCTCTTCGTGATAGGAAAGCTCTTCGAAAAACTCGTCAAGTCGCGATTAGACTGGACGTCGTTGGCCCCGGGACGGATCTCCTCCCGGCAGTTCGGATTCCCTCCCAGAAAGTCGGCGAAGGACGCGATCGCGGCGCACGGTCGGGCTGCTCTTCGACATCTCGGGGGCTTTCGACAATGTCTGGTGGCCCCTAGTTTTAAAGATCCTTAGAGAGGGAATGCCCTCGAAACGTCTTCGAAGTCATGGTTAGCTACTTCAGTGACCGCCGTGTGGTCCTCGGGACAGGGTCTTCTTGCGTTTACAAGCGGACCACGAGAGGCTGCCCGCAAGGCTCAGTCCTCGGTCCCGCTTGCTGAAACCTTATGTTTGACGACCGTCTGAGGTCACTGGAGTCATCGATAGGGAATAACTTTTTCGCCTATGCGGATGATCTCCTTGTCTTCATCGAAGGAGAGAGCAGGCGAAAATTAGAAGAAAAGGGACAGGGTGTACCTGACTTAATCAGCAAATGGTGCACATCGGCTAAGCTAGAATTGTCAATGCGGAAGACCGAAGGGATAATTTTGAAAAGCGGCCTTGCAACACTTCACAGGTAGTTGACCCGCTCCACACACTGCGGCGTCAGTGTAGCGTAGGCCTTGAAAGGCACTTCTTCTCCCACCTACAAATCGACCATTCTACACGCTCAACGGGAGCATACCTCCGGGAAACTTATCCATTTTCCGGTGGTCAGACGTGTTGGCATGTACGCGTGAGTCCGCCTCCCCGTGGTTCCCCGTGGTTCCCCGTGGATGCGCTACCGAGCCGGCTCGGTAGAGTAATCAAAGGACTCATCCACGGCAAACGCTCCGTGGCACTGCTGGATTTTTCCATGTCTTCTCCCGAAGGCAGTGGCGTAACTGGTGGTGGATGGAATAATGATGCTCCTCAGGGGCGAGGTCGCAAAGCCGTTGCGCCGGTTCGCTGGACAGGCTGTACATTAGTTCCACGGATGAATACGAAATGTGTGTGTGGTTGAAAGGGGACTTTGAAGAGTTGTTTGTGATGTCCATTGTCGGTATGGCTACGATATTGAGCCATACATGACGTACATGGATAGAGTGCGAGAATGTGTGAAAAATAGACGAATGATTTTTGGTAGGGATGTTAATGTAGTCTCCCTCTTGTGGTTTAACAAGGATGGTAGGTTGCAGTAGGGAGAATTTTGGAATGTTGTAATTCGAATCTCCCGTATTAGTACGTCTGGATCGATGTCTGATAGGTGTCTCCCTCTAGGGACACTTATCATATTATGGGTATCGAGAATATTCTTCACTTCCTTTGTAACCGCGCCGTGTGTACGAGTGAGTAAGTGTTTTTCTCCGATAAATACGGATATATTTGGCAAATCCTTAGAGGTATTTTTTATCTATCCAATATTTTACGGGTCTAGAACGTGGTTCTTCCGACAGTATATTGTATATTTTTTATTAGAAAAACAATATATTTAGTAGGATATAAATTATAAAAATAGTTCTCTAACGGTCGACCACGTGGCGGAAAAATGTCGCATGCAGACTGTCGTTTCAGTATTGGTGGTAATATACCAATGATTGAAAAGCTGCAAGATGTAAAAAATTATAACGACTGGAAGTTCTTTATGAGGATGAATTTGATACATGATAGATTGTGGAGATACGTGATCTGAAATATCACGGATGAAGCAAAGGACCAGCGGGCATTGGCAAAAATATGCCTCAGTGTTAAAAAGGAAGTCTTTCCGCACGTTAGAGATGCGGCTACTTCAGCAGTCGCTTGGAAAAATCTGAAAAAGGCATACGAGGACAAGGGGATGGAACGGAGATTACAGTTGCTGATTTAGCTGTTTCACACAAAGCTAAGTAACTTTGAATCCATGAATAAATATATTTCGAGCATTATGACTGTTGCGCACCAATCAACACATGTAAAAAAGCCTCTAGAAGCCGAGTTTCTGCCTGCGGTGATGCTGAATGGCTTGCCACCGGATTTCGAGCCGATGATTATAGCCTTTTAAGGACTGACCAGTGAAATGGTTAAATCAAAGCTGTTGCCAACAGACTTACGAAAAATTAGTTCAACAAGTGAAGTGGCACTTGCCACCAAACGTAAGAAGCAAAGGTCAATGGTAATGTTTCACAACAGCGGAGGGACTTGCCTTAATCAGCTGGCTCCGCGAGGGTGATGACAACCTGTATAAAAAGTCCCTAACCGAACGCTGAGGTATCGCGGCTAATAGGCACCCCCATAGTCGATGGCACTGGGGGATGGGTTGGTGGGAGCATCAGCCCTTAGCGTCTACCTTAGGACACCTGGCGACTTCCTGAAACAACTAGCCTTCCCCATCGAATCGGGCGTCACCCAGGGGGCGACGTGTAGTTTGTCCCAATTCGTAGGAACAGTATGGATAGTTCTAAACATATTAAACTTGGGGATATTCTTGAGGGGGAAAATGATGGTAGCGATGTTGATATATCGCAGGAAGTCGATATGCAAGAAACCCTTAAAGGGCATTGATGAGAGGCCCAGAAAGGACCAGAAAGGCCCAGAAAGGCACAGAGAGGCCCAGAGAGCCACAGAGAGGCTCAGAGAGGCACAGAGAGGCACAGAGAGGCCCAGAGAAGACCAGAGAGGACCAGAGAGGACCAGAGGGCGCTGCTGGCATCTCGAGGAGTATTAGCCCGGTAAAACGGGCTAAACGGTATGCTGGTGATAGACTTGATGTGGATGTGCATATGGATGAATTGAGTACTATGAGAATCATTGGAAATAAGGTTCGGAAATAAGGTTCGGAAATTTATCTTTACTGATAAAGTAACGAAAGCTGCGAGTAAATTTCTATTACGTTGTGTAAGTGAATATGAGGAATAAATGATGCGAATGATTGCAAAGAATGAAAGACTGAGTGGAAGAGAATTGATGAGTGTGAAAAATTAATTGCCCAGAGGGATGTGATCGGAATGAGTGCTTCGTATGCGAGTGTGACTGGTAAAGATACGTCTAATGTTGCGATTGGATCGAAGCAAACGAGTGTGAGTGAGTGCGTGAAAGAAAAGTCGTATCCTGTGGTAGTAAAAGCGAAGGATGGATCTGTAAAAATGACGAGTGATGAAGTTAAAAAGAAAGTGATGAAGAATGTTAGCGGTGAATTGAATATACGCGTAAGAGTTGCGTGAATGTAAAAAGTTTAGTGACTTGGGTATGTCCTCAAAATGGAGGCATCAAAGAAGATTGGTCCCAAGATTGTGGTATTCGATGTAGAGGATGAAATGACTAATGAGGAATTTGCGAATGAGTTGTATGTGAAAAATTTAAAGAATGCTGGAGTGAGTGAAGCGGAGTACAAGGGAAGAGTGAGAGTAGTAAGTAGAACAAATAGGAAAGGTATGAATGTGGGAAATGGAAGTGTCTAAGCGAATGCGTGATGTGTTGTTGCGTACAGGTAGGGTATATGTGAAATGGCGTGCGTGTGGACACCTGAAAGAGTGCGCGCGTGTGTCGTAATTGTAAGCTGAAAGGCAAGAAATGTGACCATTCGGTTCTGTCCACCGAATGCCCTGAGTATGTGAGAATGTTAGAGAGTGAGAAAACAAGAGTCAACGAAGACGATGAGAAGCTCTAAGGATCGTTCAGATCGAACTGTCAAAGATCGTATGCAGTCATGAACAATTTGAGTGCCGTGTTGGTGGATGAAAGTGTGAATGTTGCTTTGTTGCAAGAGTTGTGTGTCGAATGATCGTGTGAGTGCCCAGTTCTTGGCGGGTATACGTCTGTGGGCGTGTGCCTGCCAAGGCTGCGGTGGTGTATGTGATGAAAGTGTGGAAGCGTTGTGTATGAATGAGTGTACAGATGAATACGAAATGTGTGTGTGGTTGAAAGCGGACTTCGGAGAGTTGTTTGTGGTGTCCATGTATTATCGGTATGGGAACGATATTGGGATACAGAGTGCGAGAATGCGTGAATGGGCGAGTGATTCTTGGCATAGATGCTAATGCGGCCTCTCGGCCTTGGATGGTACAAATGCCAAAATATTGCGTGCGATGTGGAGAGCGATTCCGGGATGGTTGATGCGTGTTTGCGTGCTGGTTGTTTTCCGAGTGCATGGAAAAAAGCGCGAGTGGTTGTTCTCTCGAAGTCCCCGGAGAAACCGCGATCAGACTCCGCGTCGTATAGACCCATCAGTTTGTTGCCCGTGTTGGGAAAGACGCTTGAGAGATTGATGGTTCGTAGGTTTGAGTATAAGGTGAATAAGAGAATGAATGAGGCTCAACATGGTTTTAGGCGGGGTCGATAGACAGAGAGTGCGTGGGTGAGAATGAAAGAGTATGTGCGATTGAGTGAAAGACCCTGAGCTGCGTTCTCAAAATATTGCAAATTCCGAGGGTACGATTACTCTTAAGATAGTACCTACCGATAGCAAAGGAGGAATCCGAGAGAGCAAGGTGCGAGTTAGAGCGCACTTTTCCTACAAAGCTTCAGAGGACCCGTACATACCCTGCAAGGAGGCTGAACTAGACTTTTCGAAGGGCAACGTTCTGCACGTCCGTCAGGATGACGCTTACTGGTGGCAGGCAAGGCGACCGAAACATGAGGGCCGGCTTGCAGGAAAGACGGGTTATGCTCGAGAGACATCAAAAGGAGAAGACTGACGACAATTAGGGTCGGGAAGAAATACCAACCTACGAAGAGGTCGCAAAGCTCTATCGAGAGTGTGTGATGGGCGTAAATGAGATCGTATGCGTCTCAAAAATGGTGAGAAAGGTTGTCCGTGGGGATCCATCTGTGGTCCATTCATTTGAAATCTCATGATGAATGGACTCCTGTAGAAGCCGGATGAGTGTGGGTATAAGTGTGTAACGTATGCGGATGACTTGTTACTGCTTGTGGAAGAACACGGCGTAACACAAGCACCAGACACCGCGTATAACCACCGCCATTCCAGACTAAAAACTGGCGTAGTGACCGCGGAACCCCAACTCCTCCGCACTTTGAAATGAAATAAGGAAAGGAAAAGTGTTCACTGCGTTCTGCTGACGCAACAACCCGAAGAAGGCAATTTAAGTACAACTAACATATTCAACGGAAGGACGCGGAACAGGATGAACCTGGATCCCGGAAGTCACAAGAAGAATTCCGCAACGAAATCTATCCACGAATTTTCTTTGGCAGAGCTAAGAGCACGAAAACAGAATTGATTACACGATTGAATAAAGCGGAATCATTCGGCGAATGATCGAGGAGTCGAAAAATCCGCGAAGACGCAAAAGAACTTAACGTGTCGAAGATCGAGCACATGTGTCGGCAACTGGAACTGTCTGAGAAAAAAAGCTCTGGCAGAGTGCAAGCTTGATTTAGTGTGACAGCAGATCGAGCCGTTGAGAGAGACAATGAGCTGAAAAAATATTTGAAGAACGATGGAATACGACATCAAACCACCGTTCACAAACAGCCCGGAACAAAACGGTGTTGCGGAGCGTATCAATGGAACGATAATAGAAAAAGCTTTGCTCCACGACAGCAAATTGGATCCCAGATTTTGGGGAGAAACTGTTTTAACAGCAGTATATTTAAAAACTCGCTCTTTCATTATATCTGTCAGAGGCAAAATACCGTATGAGGTCGATGAAAAGGCATAAGAATTGTATTTTCGTTGGATACTGTATCAATTCCAAAGCATATAAATTGGCCGATTTCAACAAACCAAGAAAAATAATGAAAGCAAGAGACGCAATATAGAAAAATCAGTCTACAGGAGAGAGGAAGGATGTAAGTCTAAAGAAACTATAGATCAGGATGCGATCTCGGTGTATGACCCGTACTTTTCAAAAATTTTTGAATGGTTGAAGAATCAATTTCTATATTAACACATTCTTTCAACTGTACAGATATTTCAGACGATAATTTTGGATTGTTTTTTTGTCAAACGAAGAATTTTTCTTTTGTATCTTTTAGACAACTTTTGCGGACGACCAGTTCGGCACAGACTTGCAAGATTTTCTTCATCTTTATAATTTTTAATTATTCCTTGTATAGTAAATTTACTTCTTTACTGCTTACCTTTGTATAGTAGTATTCCCGGTGGTATTACCCACGCGGGAAACATTAGATTAAAGCTTGAGAATAAAGGTGTATTAATCTTCTTACTTCTATTCTTTGTATAGTAAATTTAATTCGTTATCTTTGCTATTTGTGGAAACATTTATTTTCATGAAAATTCAATATCATTTTTCTTTCTTCGATTATTGTTTCGCATCCTCGACACCATTACTATTATGTACATATAAAAAACATATTGGATGAGATAAAATAAGAATAAGAACACGAAAAAGGGCAATGAGTTATGAAGAGAAAATAAGGCGGGCGGATATTGGCGAAAGAATGCTTGGAGGAGAAAGAAAAAGGGGTAGGAAAAACAATAGTCAGGAAAGGGAAGATTACCTAAAGAGGAATGGGGTCAGTCAGCAAGGTCTGCTATTGAAGATTTTGAGAAGTATTGAGACAACAGGGGAGGAAATAGTTAAAATACTAGTAGACAGGTACAGTTGATGGGGCGAAGTATAACAGGAGATACATAAAGACAGGACTCAGGCCAGAGTATTTGAATAAAGAGAGTAGGGACGGAAGTCAGAAGTTGATAGCGAGAGCTACGTGCAGAAATGTAAAAGATTGTAACAAATACTAGCTAGAGGATGATAAGAAAATATGTGTGCTGTGTAAAAGGAACAGGGAAACGTTGAAACACTAGTTGGAAGAATATGAGAAATTATAGATAGGGTAATTAGTACGGAGGAGGACATAGTGGAAGGAAGAAACAACGATACAGCAATTGATTGGTTAAGAAAGTTAGAGAAAAAAAGAAAGAAGCCGACGAAATGCGGAATTGTATTTTTAAGTGCAATAAAGAGAGCATTATACTGCATTTATTAGTATATAGTATATAGTATATAGTTATTAAGTTAAGAACTGTAATAGTTTTAAATTCGTGTGAGGTGTGAATGCGTGTGTTGTGAGAGGGAATGTAATGAGTGATGAGTGAGAGTAGAATAAGATGGTATGTTCAAAAATGTATAATATGTACAAAACCTTTTCTTAGCCATTGGGGCAGAAAATAAAATAAATAATGGAGTGTTTCGTCTAACTGAGTATTGCATATCGTGCATCAGGTCGCGTCGCGTAGGACGACACGCACTGTGAAGACGGCCTTATCACCCAAGTTCAACCAAGTTCCACTACTGACTCAGTAGCCAACCCAGGAATCAGCAGATATTTACCAAACATTCTGAGATAGGCCACCGCGGTTATTTATACGTTAAACTTACTGTAAATATCATTGTACATACTGGCACAAATAAACGTTTTATAAAAAAAAAAAAAAAAAAAAAAAATGAATAAACGCATTGTTTTTCGTCAAGTCTAACTCTAATTTCTTCTCCTGCAAGATCAGGCTGCATGGCGAAATGACCAGGTAAATGGGTTCCCAGGGGTTGCCAGCCCCTTCGAACCCCAAATTGTGTTGGCCCACCTAAATTTAAAAAAGCCTCGGATGGGAAAAGTATTAGGGATGCGCCCGCAGGCGCATCCCGGTCAACACGCCCACCCCAAAACCCACAGCCAAGTACGAGTTCGGCCAATCCCACTCCGCCGGACTCGTTTCAATGTTTATTCCCAGGCTGTGACCGCACCTTTACCACCAAGACTGGTCGCGGCGTCCACATGAGGAGGATGCACCCGGATTGGAGTGATGACGTGAACCGCGCCGAGTCTTTTTCGGGTTGGGATGTTTTGTCACACCCACCTATAGCCCTGATCTTGCGCCTTCGGATTACCATTTGTTTCGTTCTATGCAAAACTCTTTAAATGGTAAAATTTTTAATAACGCGGATGATGTCAGATCACACCTAATTCAGTTTTTTAACAGCAAAGACCAGACATTTTACGAACGGGCGAAAGGTCATCGACAAGAACGGGCAATATCTAATTGATTGGATCTTATTTTTTGAGGAAACTGTTGACGCAGCAACTTATTTGAGGTTTCTGTAACATTCGACAGCATCTTAGAATTTTACTCAGAACCTTATCAGTGTCGAAGAACGCTTAGTCGTTACCATTAATATTTCGTAAGTAGATCCTTATTTCTAATAACAGAATTACAAAATTCTTCACCTTTGCGACGTTTCACGTACACTTTATCATCTGATTCAAATCGATTGAATTTTGAAAGAACTGTATAAAACCGAAATATTAATATGTTACAATCTTCACTCAAAGAAACTTGTGAAAATGTAGAAATTTCGGTATGTACTTATAAGCATGTGTCTGCAGAAAATTTGAGATACTAACCCAGATACTAATAGATCACGGCAACATTAATAGCAGGCTATTTAAGTTTAAGTTATCGGAAACAGACCTCTGCCATTGCGGTCAAACCGACACGGTAGAGTACATAATATTCCACTGCAAAGAAGACCAGGTGAAGAGAGCAAAAATGATAGATGAAATCGAGAAACATGGCGTAAGGTGGCCGTGCACCCTAGCCGACTCGACGCGAAGAAGCACAATAAAACATCTGTCGAGATTCGCGGACAATGTCATTAGGAAGAGGGCAGCCAAGGGAAGACGGCAATAACAGAAAAGATAAACCGATAGGTAGACGGGGAGGAGCGCGACCAGACTGGAAGCGTAAGGCGGTCCCCGCTCGTCGAAAGCGGACTTAGCCAGCAGGCCGCCGGCTATCCGACTAGAGCAACATTCGAATAGTCATTGACGGGAGCTGCGCGTGCGTTCACGATCAAATAGAAGTGAAATGATAAAAGAAGCTTGGCCTGAGATGCGCTCAGAGTATTTCACAAAGAACATTCCGGAACAATACAAAATAGCAAAGATAAGGGTCCTCCTCAAAGGGGATGTCAAAGACCCAACCGACCCGAAATCATACAGGCCCATCTCGGTACTCTCTGTGGCAGGGAAGATCTTGGAGGAGGCGATCGTGGGATGATTGACAGAAATAGCTCACAATAACGAAAGGTTATCGCCGCGCCAATACGGATTTCACGTGGGTAGATCTACAGAGGACGCCATTGTAGAACTCCAGCGGCACAAGGCAAATTCGCTAAGTAGTGCTGTTCGATATATCCAGGGTGTTCGACAACGTCTGGGCAGCCTCAAGGCAAGGAAATGCCTGAGACTGATAACGATCTAATCAACAGCTATCTCAGCGACAGAAGGGCAACCATAGAAACCGTCGAAAAGGAAGTCACGAAAGGCTGCTCACAGGGCTCAGTTCTGACATCCCCCTATTCTGGAACTTCATCTTCGACGAAGCAATACATAAGGAGCGACAGTAATGAGCCGATCGTATTCGCTGACGATCTCATTGTGGTGGTAAGCGCTGATACAAGGCTGGAAATAGAGTAGAAAAGCAACGATGTCACGCGAAAACTTTCAGAGTGGTGAAAAACTCGAACTCGCCACCAAAAAATCTGAGATGTTACTGCTAAGAGGCTTCCTGGATATTAAAAGACCGTCCACAATAAGAATAGGACAAACAACGATCAAGATGAAATCCACAGTTCGCTACCTCGGTGTCTACTTTGGTACACGGCTCAACGTGACTCAGCACGTAAACCACACATCATAGCCAAAACTAGGAACGTGTTCGGAAGACTCGTGAACCTAGCCAAAGCACACTGGGGACTGGACACAAAAATCATAAGGAAAATATACAAGGGGCTTGTTCTCTCAATTCTCTGCTACGCAGCCGCGGGTTGGGCGGCCAAATTCAACCAGCATCACATTATCAGGGGAAGGTCTTCAACGCTTCATACGCTTCGCCGATTGGCGTTTCGTTCACCGATGAGACAACTGATCGTGTCCGAAACAATCGCGTGGCCTCGGGACGTGTACGTCGAGCACGTCTCCGGGATCAGACAGTACCTGGTGCCGGCACCAGGGGACCAATCCGAGGTTCCAGTCGCGGGCGAAGGTCCGAGCCCGTGTGAGATTGTATTGACAATGGTGTTTGCACGAGCAACGCCGACTCATAACTTTTTACTTCTTCTTGTAGACATTAACCCGTTATGGTTAATTCTATTTTAACTTTTGACTATCTTTAACTTCTTAACATTTACTTCTTTTACTCTTTTCTTTTTTTTTTTATTTTATACTTAACTACTTTTAACTTTAACTTATAGTCTTAACTTCTATTTTATACTCACTCGTGCTCGGACCGCTCGACACTTCTCTCTGTTAGCCGCGTTAAATGTCGTTCCTCGTCCGCGTTTAACCGACTTACCGTCTTATCGATTTTATCTTAACTTATTTATAGTCGAATATCTATGTATTTCATCTTGTAATTTCTTGCATGGCTCTGTATTCTAACGTACCATCTCTTATCTATTCATTTTAATATCTACTTGGTACACCCTCTTTCATTTGCTATAAATTAATAGTGTTAAATGGCCGCTCTGTGTAGCTTTATATACCATCCCACGGGGCACTGCTCCGGCATGGTTTGTGAATAAAGTAAAGTAAATAGCGCAACATCAGCGCTGTGAAACTCCCGGCAAAAACCGGGCTTGCATGAGACCGAGCGCAAGCTAGTGACCCCATCCCCCGGTGGCCCTCGCTAAACAACGTTTCGCCCGTAATTCTTGTAATTCCGGCTAAGTGGGTCACTTCTCGAAAGGGACGGCCTACTTTTCCGATGTTCCTTAAGTGGTGAGGAAGGGGTTATTCCAAGTTCGCCGTCCACAAGATCTACGGACGTGACTCTTCGCGTGGTTAGTCGCAAGCCAATCGTCGGGTATAGGCACATGCCTAGGTACGGCAGAGCAGAAGCAAGCTTGCTGCGGCTCAATCAGCTCAAGTAATGGAATAATAGCTCTATGTTTAAACTATCTTAGCTCAGAACTGGTACGGACTAGGGGAATTTTTCTATCTAATTACGACAAAGTATTGCGATGGTCCCCAAGGGTGTTGACGGTGATGGCCTGCAATATGATTTCTGCTCTGAACGTGAAGAAATTCAACAAAAAAGCGTGGGTAAACCGTGTGCTATTTATCGTACATGATAGTCAGGTGACTGACCAAAAAGGTGCACTGCGCAGGCGCAGCGAGGCGCCCTCCTTCACCGAAGGAGAATTTTGAAGTGGTTCTAATAAAGCCGAAAGGCGAAGATAAGCGAAATAATGAACAAATTAAGGATGAAATATTGAAAGGGCTTGAAAAGGTTCGAAAGAACCTTAAAGTGAGAGGAGTCAGGCAAATGAGGAAGCAGGGCCTGGTGATTGAGGTTATGGACCACAAGGACGTAGAGACTATTGGTAAATGCGGACTTGATAAAATTGGCTTTCTGGTGGAGAGACCAAAAAAGGTCGATCCATCAATTATAATATATGATGTTGAAAGAGATTACAGAGAGGAGGAACTAAAAGAAGACTTGATTAAAAAGAATCTCGAATGTAGCTCCGATGATGACGATGAACTTGACAAGTTGCACAAAATGGTGCCGTGGTGGAGTGACCAGTTGACGAAATTGAAGAAAAAAATAACCATGGCCAAAAAGCAACTTCTGCGAGCAATACAGGCTACCAGGCGATCTGCGGGTGAATCAGCGTGTCCCAGGCGTGGGCGGAGATCTCGCGGCACGGCGTCCCGACCTTGTCGTTACGCACGAGCCGTCGGGAACCATCGTCGTGGTCGACGCAACCGTGCCCTTCGAAAATAACTTCGAAGCGCTGGAGAAGGCCAGGTTTGAAAAGATACTGAAGTATCGGTCCCTGACCGACTCCATGCGTGGGCACGTTACACCGTCCACGTCGATGACTTCGTTGTAGGCGCTTTGGGTGCCTGGCATAACGATCGCCTGCTAACCCTGTTGCGCATCTCATCAGGCTACGCTGGCCAATTAATCGTGTCAGAGACAATCGCGTGGTCCCGGGACATGTATGTCGAACATGTCTCTGGGATCAGGCAATACCTGGTGCCGGTACCAAGGGACCAACCGGAGGTCCAGCACGCGAACGAGAGTCCGAGAGGTGAGTTCTTCAACACTGGCGTATAATGCCATCATATAGATTTCAACTCTTTCTTCTCTTTAGACGTTAACTCTCTCTGTTTTAATATCTGACTACTTTTCTCTTTTACTTATTTATATATTTATCTACTTATCTACCTATTTATTTATTTATTTATTTATTTATCTGACTATTTACTTATTTAGTTCTTTCTTTTTCTTCTATATATCTATATACCTATCTATTTACTCAATTATTTATTCCTTCTTACTTCTTCTTATATTTATTTATCTATTTACTTACCTACTTCTCTTGTTCTGCGAAATCTATATTTAATCTAATTATTTTATCACTCTCTTTATATTCTAACTCTTCTGCTTTCTAACTCACTTGCCCTCGGACCACCAGGTAATAACTAACTTGGCCGCGGAAATTAGTTAGCGACTGTCGTCCTCGTCCAGTCAACTAACGTTTTACTATCTACTGTTCTACCGATTTTAATTTACTTTACCTATCTTAATCTCTTCTATGTACTCTATTTTATTTTATAACTCGCTATTTGCATGGTTTGAACTTTTAATCTTACCATTTTCTTTTCTTTTATTATTTACTGACTCTGACTTTTATACTTTTTACTCTGGATAACTTGTAGTTCGTTCTACGGTTTTATTATTTGAAACTTTCTTCTGTTAATCTTTGACAAAGATTCCGCACCTGCATGCCCGCATGAAATCGCCCATTCTTATAAGCGATTCTGCATGCTACAGTAGCGCTGTGCGCGCGGCACTAACTGTGCCAGCATGTTACTCTGCTTATTGTATTGTTGATTTATTTGTTAACTTATTTATTTCTATTTATTGGCGCGCGAAGTGAGGGCATAATTTACTAACCCTCCTTCACTCTTTCTATACTAAAATCTGGGCTGAGAGCCCGCTTTGTGCAGCTACTGTATCATCCCGTGGGATATATTCCTGCGGGAAACATTTTCTGAATAAAGGTGCTTTTATCTGACTCGTAGTTTGGAGCAGAAAGGTTTCCGCTTAGCACGCGAACCAGTATTCCGAACAGATGACGATAATCGGAAACCAGATCTAATCGCGATCAGATTAGAGAAGTCGTTTGTCATCGACGCACAGATAGTTGGAGAGCGAGGAAAAATTTTAAGCCTGAAAGTTCTTGTTCGGCGTGCGAAACATATGGAGGGCGTTTTACCTGTCCCAGAGCTCTAACAAGAGAGATGTCCAAATCGAAGAACTCATCCAAGCGTTCGGCTTCCACGTTGCGAACGTTGCTGCGCAGTCGCCTATCTATCGTCATTCATCGATGTTACCCTGGCGTTACCCGAAATGCTCCGTTTCGTTGAGAGCTAGAGAATCAGGACCAACTAGACGAGCAGCGATTAGAACACCGTGGAGATATGTTTGAGGCCGCCGTGGAATATGTTTGACGGGTTGCAGGAAAGACGGGTTATACTCGGGAGATAGCAAAAGGAGAAGACTGACGACGACGATATAAAGAACGACGATTTCGAGTGTGAAGAAATACCGACCTACGAAGAGGTCGCAAAGCTCTATCCGAGACCGGGCCTCCACCGACTGGTGGTCCTGATCGGGCGCCACCTGTGTGATGGGCGTAAATGAGATCGTATGCGTCTCAAAAATGGTGAGAAAGGTTGTCCGTGGGGATCCATCTGTGGTCCATTCATTTGAAATCTTATGATGAATGGACTCCTGTAGAAGCCGGATGAGTGTGGGTGTGTGTAACGTATGATTATGCGGATGACTTGTTACTGCTTGTGGAAGAACAGAGCCGAGAGGCACCAGACACCGCGTAAGAACCACCGCCATTCCAGACTAAAAACTGGCGTAGTGACCGCGGAACCCCGCCAACTCCTCCGCACTTTGAAATGAAATAAGGAAAGGAAAAGTGTTCACTGCGTTCTGCTGACGCAACAATCCGAAGAAGGCAATTTAAGTACAAGTAACATATTCAACGGGAGGACGCGGAACAGGATGAACCGGGACCCCGGAAGTTACAAGAAGAATTCCGCAACGAAATCTGTCCATGAATTTTCTTTGGCAGAGCTAAAAGAAAAATTAAGAGAGGGAGGACTGCCGTTCTCGGGCACAAAAACAGAATTGATTACACGATTGAATGAAGCGGATAACGATGAGTCGAGAAGTCCGCGAAGACGCAAAAGAACTTAACGTGTCGGAGATCGAGCACACGTGTCGGCAACTGGAACTGTCTGAGAGAGAAAAAGCTCTGGCAGAGCGCAAGCTTGATTTAGTGTGGCAGCAGATCGAGCTGTTTAGAGAGATACAGAAATTAAGCATCAATCGTGATCAACAACGAGAAACAACAGTGCAGAGAAAACCATCCGCTAGTATCAGTGCCATCGTTGAATTGTTAAGCCATTTTGACGGGAGTGGAAACATCTTTGGACGTGGGAGCAACGGATGAAAGAAATTGAAAAATACTTATAAGTTGTCTGACGACATGGCGAAACTGTTACTCAGATCGCGATTGAAGGGCAATGTATTGGAATGATTGCACTCTAGACCCGAACATTTTTCTATGCTTCTAGAGGAATTGTTAGATAATTGTTTCACCATTCGGAGAATGTGCTTATAGCGAGATGGAAGTTTGAGACGCGCGTGTGTAAAAGAGGAGTCATTTGGCGAATATCAATATCAGAAGATCATTTTAAATAACCGATGCACAGATCACCGAATATATCATTGAGGGGATACCTGATCCTGCATTGCAAGATGTCGTACAAGCATAGAAGATTAAAACCAAAAGGAATCACGTTGCGAGAACGATTTGTGCCGGACGCGATGTCTAATGTTTCAACTGAGAAAAATGAAAAGACCACCAGCAAGAAAACACAGATGGCCGGGTCAATCATCTAACGGTGAATTGTCGAAGAAAGAAGGCCCCAAATATTTTGACTACAGAGAGTTTGGGAGCGCATTTGTAAGTGTGAGACGTGTCGGAAACAGAGGGAAAAAATACAGCACGAAATGTTACAGAATTTCTGAACAAGAAATTTGGAGATCGTTGGATTGGTAGAGCAGGAAGAAACAACGCGAAAAACCAACAAAGTTAACATGCAAGAACGTATAAAAAGAGCTTGCTCCGTAATAGATACGAATGAAATTTGTCAGGCAATAGACAAAGGCCTATTCTTGATAGCAGCCCGAGAAAGCGGTAAAAATGAATTCAAGGCAGAATTGTAGAAAATTTTTAAAACCCTAGAAATACACAAAAATAACAACTACTACATTCTGGCAAAGGTAAAACGTCGAAGACTGAAAATATTAGAATACAGATTATTTGCAAACGGAACAGACGGCTAACAGCCTCACAAATTCGTGCAGATCCTGATCATAGTAGATCGACTTGAGTATCCCTGACGACAGTGAAAAGACGACTAAGAGTTGGTGGTTTAAACGGCTGCATAACTGTCAGAAAACTATTGTTTTCGTTAAAAAATCGCAAAATGCGGTTGAATTAGGCAAAAAAGTCACAAAAGTTGGACATTTGAGGATTGGAGCAGAGTCCTTTGGACTGACGAATCCAAGTTTGAAGTATTTGGGTCGCACATTTGGTCCGTCGATCTGTAAGACAAAAAATGTTGGCAGTATTGTACCGACTGTCAAACATGGTGGAGGCTCAGTTATGGTGTGGCGATGTTTCTCGACCGTTGGAGTAGCAGAACTGATAAAAGTAGAGAATACAATGAGAAAGGAAGACTATAAGCAGATACTTGAGCAACATACCATACCATTAGGTTGCCATTTAATAGGCAGAAATTTTATTATGCAGCAGGATAACGACCCTGAGCACTCATCTAAATTATGTAAAAGGTTTCTGTTGCAAAAAGAAACAGAGGGGGTTCTGAAGAACACGAGATGGCCGTCGCAGCCACCAGATTTGAACCCAATTGAGCTTTTATGGGAAGAGCTCGCATAGTTCGATTTTATTATCTCTGGCACTGCAGCGACAGTGATGGTGGAATAAGTTGGAAGACGAAGTCCTGAAAATATCCACGTTTGGATTAGTGATTATGTTGGTATATCTTGACGATCTACTTCATTCTCGTCCCGCTTATTCCCCATAATTTTTAGCTACCTGCTGTGTGGATGGGTCAACTCCTAGCGGTGTTCCGCACACCGCTTGCTTAACGTCAGAGATCGGCAGGACCTCGACGCTAGCCGCGCAGCCACTTGCGGCTAGGAATATCCGATTCCACTGCTCAATATAGAATAAACATCTTTGGCAAATACTACAAGAAGTACAAGTACAAATAGTACTGATCAAATTTCTCTTTGGGACTCTAAATTGAATTAAAAGAACGCATTAACTGGAGTGAACACCGCGAATCCTGGCTAGAACCGGACGTATGTACGTGCCGGTTGAGCCAAAGGGTTGCATCTCGTCACTCAACCCGAATTCGCGATAATTAGCACTCGGCTTCCCCGCAACCCGGACGTGACAATAGCATAAAATTAGCGCTAGTTATATCAATAAGATAGCAATAGGTGCAAATAACAAATTTCTAACTTAAGATTCCTTACTAATTGGTCCTACGAGCCGGATGCGCTATCAGTTTGGTTGCCAACAGGTGTAACCCTGCTCGCGATCGCTACCACAGAAGCACTTTTCGGATCCGTAACAGCCGTCACCAGTAGATCCAGATTTCGCCACACTAAGCACGTGTGCGAACGGCAGTCCATTACCCGGTCACGCGAATCAGTTCGGACAATACCGAGTGCACATCATCAACGATCGGAAGAAGAACACGAGTTACGTAGTAACCTACCAGCGGACGAGATCAACAACGAGAAGAGTCTGAACTTTCAAAGAGCGAACAAATATCTGTCTTATCAATACCAAGCTAACGCGATTAACTCTGTAAAGTAATAGCGAGGGCTAACGCCTCATCCATACTAGCGTGCAAACAAAAAATAAAATACAGTCCACTGTATAACCGAACAAAAGATCTCGTCACGCCACCGAGCGCGCTAACATTTGGTTTTTGTTCGTTATGCTTGTCGTACATAGTCATTGCATATTGGCACAATTAACACGTTTGTCGCCCAGCGTGAATTGGTTGAGTTTCCTGCGGGGCCCAAATTTCGGAACTGGAGCGCCAGAACAGAGCGTAAACAGAGCGATCAACTGGAATAGCAACGATGAAATTCGAGTAGGCACTTGCGTGGTCTGTGACCTAAAGTTTTCGAAATTTCGTGTCATTATAAAGTAAAACATTTAGAAATGAAATGGGGAAAGCGATAAAGAGGACTGCGAGGAATCTCACTGCATTTATCCCAGAATTTTCATTCAGTCAAAAAGCATACTTTGTCTGACAAGCAAATCAGTGATTTGTTATCCTCAAAATCCTGTTCGTTGCACAGTGTAAAAATATAATTGAAAGTGAGGAGTAGTGAGTTTTACAAGAAGGATTATAAATAGAATTTCATCAAATTCAGACTCGGATGACGAGGAATCATATGCAAGTGAAGACCTTGAGAAGATGTTAGAAGAACTTGCTATAGCAGAAGAGGAGGAATTGACCAATGCTGGTGATTCTTTAGACAATATCCAGTGGAACGAGTTCGCTAACAAACAATAATCATTTACATTCACCGAAAAAAGTGGGTGCCTTCCAACATTAGCCCAGGTGGGCTAATCTTTCATTATTTTTGGATGAAAAGGTGATGTGCGTCCTATGTTATCAAAAGAAGAGACAACTTTTTGAAGCGAAAAAAAATGTAAAAAAAACTACAACATACTGTAAAAATTGTCCAAAACCACCACAAATGTGTTTGAACTGTTTTAACAAATATCATAGAACGTAACGTAATGTTTCATTTTATTTTAATATAAATTAATATAAAGTACAATATAATATGTAAATTTTTTATTTTTATTTTGTATATTTTATATTTGCCAGTGCTTATTCCATTAAATTCCTAAAAATCCAATTAAACATCCTATAACTTGACCAAGAAGAACGTCACCTGGGTGACGGGGCCCCCACGGAAACACCCGTCATCCAGATATGGGTGACGTGGCGACGAACGTGTTAAACATTCTGTTATAAAATAAAAAAAAAAATAAAACCGGCTGTGGCTCCATAACGTCAATTCAACTAGATAAACTACTTTTATTTGTTATATTTCATGTATAAAGATGTATATTTTATTTTTAAATCTATTTTTAGCAAACTATTCTGATTCATTTCTCAACTAACTTTATTTGTTGGATAAAGGAGCTCCAAAATGCTACGTACCATTGTACACAAAGAATTTATTGTAACGTGAAATATTTATGACTGCTGATCTGTTATTGTATACAATAATGGTATCTATCTGGTGAATTATTGTTTCGTATTATTGTAAGTTCTCGGCACCAAGAAGCAAAGTGCGTCGAGTAAAGAGCGTTGAGCATTGAAAAAATAAGCACTATCGCCTACAATTCGTTATAAAAATGCTTTTTGTTAATGTGAAACCTACGGTTCGTATCATATGACATGGATGTACTCCAGGCCACCGTATCAAATTTTCAAAATATTTGTGCTCCAAGTATTCACAGGCATGGGCCACTTAAATGGCCACATAAATATCGGCTAGTCTCAAGTGCGACGAATTTTCCGTACCGTAGGATACACCATTATCATGTCGCAGACACGTGCGTACCCTAAGTATTGTTCGAGTAGTGGGACAGTTTCCAAAAGATATTGGGTGACAGTGAGACTTTTTTCGAAAAATCTTCCACACACTTCCTGATTCATCTTGTTGACAATTAAAACATTCCCCGCTCCACAATTCCTCAGAGACCCTTTGGAAAGGATAACCCAAAACTTTGTAAGACCAAGTCAGTTTGAAAAATCACAAACACTGTCAGATTATCTATAATTGTAATTTATCATTATAAAGTATATTAGTTCGCGTGTTTTATTTCTAGAATTATATTTTATTTATGTATTGGGTTGGCAACTAAGTCATTGCCGATTTCAAATAAGAAGGAAAATTCAGAATTTTTGTTTCTTGACATAACCAAGAGTTTTTAATTTTTTTTCAATGCATGTATGCGATACATTGAGCTTCTCTGCAATGTCTCGTGTTGTGCTGTGACGATCTGAATCGATAATGGCCTTGATATGGGTTTCATCCACTTCGACTGGGCGGCCAGATCGTTGTGCATTTTTCAGTGAAAAATCACCAGAACGAAATCTTTCAAACCAATTTCGACACTGCCTTTCTTTTAAGGCTTCATCTCCATATACGGCACATAATTTCTTTTGTGCTTGCGATGCGTTCTTGCCTTTTCGGAAGTAATACAATAAAATGTGTCGGAAGTGCACGTCCTGTTTTTCCATTTTTAAATTGGGATAAAAACAAAACTAAAGAACTAATCGATATAATTTTTTTACTAATTAAAAGTAGAAGTCCACACAGTAAGAAAAAAATATAGGTTAGATGCTCTGACCACGTTAACAAAACAAAAGAAAGTGTAGAGTGAATCTATCGACAAAAGCGGCAATGACTTAGTTGCCAACCCAATAGCTTACATTTGTAAGAGTACGTAGTTTGTGTTATTGTTAGTTCCGGTATTATTCTTAACGATAAGTTTCATAGTTTTATTATTTTTAATTGTAAAGAGTGTGGCATTGATCAAGATGAACCCGTAAGAACCTAGTACCATCAGTCGATGTTAAATTAAACGTCCATTCTATTATTGAAAGTTCAATTGTGAAAGTGAAAGTCAAAGTGAAAAGCAGCAGTTTACATATTCGGAAATGTTCAAGAAAATTAAATTACTGAAAAAGCATCTGTTACAATTTCTGAAGGAGCCATTAATATAGGCGATCATATTACCCTTTGTGTATTAGTAATGATTAGTTAAAATTAAGAAATTAGTTAAAAATTGACAAGAACTATAAAAAATGTAAATTCTTCTTTCTATATTTACAAAGTTACAACAATTTCAAATTGCACACGGACAATTGCATCCCGTTCGAACGTCAAATTATTATTCGTGTATTTCGTAAATAAATTGGCTGTTGTTTCGAAAAGCACCGAGTTTCCGATCGATGTGAAAAATTTGGAGAAAATATAGGAGAGGACGACGACAAATATAAAATTTATTAGTTTCCAAAATATTAATAAAAAGAAACTTTCGATATAACATATTGAATTGCGATAGTGATGTAATTGGAATATTACTCGGTAGCATTTTCAGCGAGCAAAGCTCGATTTATATTCAAACATTCTTGTGAATAATAAATAAACTGTGGATTTTTATGCAGATTCATAATTTTTAAAATATAATAAAGAAATAGAGCCTGAAAAGAAAATTATTTTAAATATTACTTATGAAAAATATTGTAACTTGGATATTTCATGTTTCTTTATATTATGCGTATCGTGTGCAATTTCATAATTGAAAATTTCCTATGAATGCATATAAATTTGCAGTCTAGCAATCATAACGTTCTATGTTTGAATGGATACAAATGAATACTCGTTTATACATGGAACGATTCAATTCAGACAAACGATGAAGTTGCCTAAACACGCTCAACTGACGATAGTGATATGCATTAGTATGAATTTTATTTTTTCTTTTTCTTTTATCTGAACGATCGTTTCGTAGTTAATCGTATGAATTCAATATTTTGTCTGAATTCTGAAAAATCACTGACTCAATTTATATAAAAGTAATATATAAATATTACTTCTGGTTAAAGTAAATCGTTCCATGTTTAAACAAACAATGCAACATATTGCTTTGCTAATGCGGTATATTCTGCTTGTCGAAACTGTAACTAAATTCTGTCATTGATTCAACCACGAGGACTGTAGGGGACACAGTCCAGACTGCAGTATAAACATTCTCACGACGTGGATCCAGGTGACAGTATCAGCAGAGCTATGAAGCAATCGTCAAAAACCTTTCATGGGCCTGACCATAAACACCGTAAGATAAGAGACGCTTTCCGACCCCTTGAGGGGAAAGGACAGAGTGAGAGTCAAGGTATAAAAGAACTGATTTCAACGCGTCGACACAGTTAGTTATGCGCAGTTTATTACTGGTGAGTCCTTCCGCGTGTGCAGCCTGATCGTGTCGCCTACTTAGCTCTCGCGTCAAAGACAAGAACTAATTACCGTCGTACACTGTCTTTGTATACTCACGTATCTCTGTATTATTATTATTATTATTATTATTATTATTATATATATATATATTTTTTTTTTATTAGTGTAAAAATAAAGGCCTTTAAAACACTAGGACTATTCAATTATACAAAACATACCAAAATTGTTAGAAGTCGAATAATTTACGTATAGTCGTACATCCTTCGTAATCCACACTTATACGTCTGCTTAAAGTAAATATAATATAATTACTGTTGTTGTCTACAGATACAATTTCATAATTCGCTATTCCTTCTAAACTCTTTCCTCTTTTAACGTTCTTTTTAAAAATTAGCTTAATTTATGAACAGCGAATTCAATATCAGATCTATTAGCTCTAACTGCAACTAATTGTGTTTCGCGATTTGGTTTGTTCCAACAAATGCAAACTCGGGGCTAAATGAGATTGTAACCAATTTCGCATCTTCCATCCGAAACATTTCAAGCATTCTTTCGGTGTGTCGTATCAATTTTGATCGTACGATTTTGTCCGTCACGCGCAATTTCCATATCAATAAATTGCCCATTTTCTATTCCCCGGAATCACCGCTCGCTTCACATGGCATTTTGTTCACACTTCTTTCACGAACATTTATTGCGAGCATCAAACCAATCTGTCAAATATTTTTTTATGTTACTCTTACACTCGCACAAATTTACTTTTCCAAGAAATCGTTAAAACAGCAAAGGGGATCAACTTGAGTCGCTCTTCATGATCCATCATCTTCGTTTGCCACCGTGAATTTTTGGATTTCAGAAATCAAGTGTGGTCAAGCGAAAACATATGGTGTACCACGTTCGGGCATCGAAAAACTGGTGTCATATTAGAAATTGTGAATATGGTTCTGGAAGATTAACGGAAATTGCAAAAACTTCTCTTATGAACAAGTAGTTTATATTTTACATTTTACACGACAAATCGAGTTTTAAAAAGTTTTCTACAAAATGAGATCCACGCGTCGCATTCGAACTCGAATGTAATGCACAATCTTCACAGAAAAAAATCTTCTATTTTCATCCCAGACACTACATTTCATTTGATCCGTCTTTTTAATAGCTTTTAAGTAGCATTTCGCGCTATGTTTTCAGTGAGTTCTTTTGTGCTACAATATACATATAGCTATATTGTGCATTGTAAAGGTTTCTTTGTTTTGTGAAGCATTTCTTAACAGACGTATTCCAATTCAAGATGGAAGTTTCAGACGTTGCCCCGCTAAGGTCAGTGGTTTTGTAGAAAAAAATGTGTCAATATCATTAAAGCGGTCTTTTGAAGTGATGATAATTCCTCCGTAGGAAAAACCAATAATCTTCTGCCTTGATCACTTAGAATGGCGAGCCCTCGAAGAGTTCTGGATTATCTTCTGAATCCGGCGGAACAACACAAAGGAATAACCACAATTTACGACTCCAAGGAGACATGTAGTGAATAAAAAATCTCAACATTTTGTTCCTCCTGTATCGACAGGATGGACAAGTCGATAAAGTCGAAAACATTTCATATCCTTCTGTATCGACAGTGTCACGCCGGGAGTTGCGTCATCGAGAAAAATAAATATGCAGCTCGATGCGCCTTCTAGGTCTCCCACAATCGATGCTCCCTCGATGCTCTTCTTTAATGTCGCTCCGATTGCTCCAAAGCGTTTACGCGGCAAATTCAAACGAGGATTTCAATCGTTACTTGGTCCTGTGATCGCCAGTCGACGTCTCTGTCAAGAGACGGACAAAAATGATGCGCAACGGTTTAAAACGCCCGAATAACCTCGCGTAAACTGTGTGACACGTCTCTTTAGTTAGATCCAACGCGAGAGTAGTTAATAATTATATTCATAAACTATTCGCACTTTAAATAAAATTAACTCTACGCGCTAAGGAAATCTAACTTTATAAAGGAAGAGGAAAGATAACGGAATAAAAACGTTTTACACGCTGGCTATTTGACTTGTCGACTGATATTGATTTATCAGTCCCCCCTTCGCGGGGTCCTTTTATACATATCTGAGTCTATTGTCTTGAGTGGATGAGTCTCTTGTTTCACATTCCTTTGAGGTGGCGTTATCTTACCTTATTACTAACCGGATGTGGAGATAAGCGGCCAGCTCACAACAGGATGAAGAAGTCGATAAAGTCGAAAACATTTCATATCCTCCTGTATCGACAGGATGAAGAAGTCGATAAAGTCGAAATTTCACTACTGCTTTTTCTCACTTCACACCGTTTGTCAATGATATCAAACAAGAATCTCTTCTCATTAAAAGCGTTATTTTCGTTAAAAACAAATTTTCGCTCAAGAAAAAGAACATCTGATAATAGCTGTCGACTCTCTTCTTTACACTTCACGCACGTGATGATATCGATTATTCCTGTGCCTAACGATTATCCGTACCACGTATCTGTCATTTTGCATTTGCATTTCCAACGGTTCCTGAAAGATATGGCACGATTTTTTTTTCTAGGTCGTTTATCCGACATTTTGTTTTGTTTCTCGGCAAGGAAAACTCTCTGCTACATATTAACTGCACGGAAATTACTTGCACGTTTTATTTCTGCCACTTTTTATTCTTTGTCGATTTCACCTGGCCATTTGAAACTGTTTCGTCTGCACATTTATTATCTCAGAACCACTTGTAGAGATGATAAATTTATCGATCGATACGAGACATTTAAGTGTTATTGAACTCTCGACTTGTGCTTTCCCAAGCTATTCTAAATGCAGAAGATTTCGACGAGTTACCAGCAGTCTGCTCGACGTTACAGCAGTTTCAGAAAGCTTTTTTTCTCGTACCATCTAGCTTTACATAAATGGTTTCAGACCATTAGGTTTCCATTACGATTAGATCATGTTCGCAAATACGAAATTTATGAAAACTGGGCTTCTATCAAATATCTTTATTTGCGTTGTGCAATTTATATTCTCTAAGGAGAATTTTGTCCATGTCCTAGATCAAAGTTTCTTCCATTTTTTCCATTTCTTCAATCGTTGATTCCTCGTCCATTTGGAAATCCAACGAATCTTGTGCTTCGAGCAAAGATGTGTTTTCACTGCTGCATTTCGTAAGAAAACAGTATTTATACTGCTGAATTTTGTAATATTGTATTCTTTACGATCTGTCATTTTCGTCATTTAGCAAAACGAAAAATTATTACTATATAGCGAGACGCACGGATTATTTAAGACATTCGAAACAACAATGAAATAGAGACGCGATAATTGACGGAGAAAAACAGAAAAATATTTCAGGCACTTCAGGAAGACAAGAATCTATTGGAATTTTATCCAATGAAACGAATCTCTTTTAATTACGAAAAGTGCCGCTCATTTGAGCGTCCGCAATCGAAACCAAGAGCGAATTGTGCCGAAATATAGAAAGCAGCTATCGCTTGCTTTGTATTGTTCAAATCTTGTTTTACGTGGCCTTCGGCACGTCGCTCGGTTAACGCAGAATAAAGTGAAATAGTTCCAATTCTAAGAATTAGTAGGATAACGACAGAAGCTAAAGTGAGAAAAAAATGCGCTTTAGTGAACACTACTATACGTACGATAATAGAAGAAAAAGAAAAATATTTTATAACACCTGAGATTTCTATTGATATTTTACAAGCAAGTGGACTCTGTGTAAGTGCAGGAGCGCAATCACGGTTAAGTGTAGAACAACCGAACACATCAATGATTTGATTTTTTCATGATCTTTCTGATACACGGAGCATTTTTGTTCAAATTAACATCGATTTCTGTTTAAACTCTATTTATTTTAACTATTATCATTTCAATTCTAATATTTTACGTACTAAAGGCTGGTCATTCTAATGTAAAGAACAAGTGGTAATTTGTGACAGAAATGGTTACGCATTTGTTACGATATTCACATTTGTTTGTAATATAAATATTCCTAACAGAACCAATAATTTTTAATTAATATTCTGGAAAGTAATAAATACTCAATGACAATTTTTTATTTAGGCTCCTCCTCCCTTCTTTTTTGAATTTCGTGCTTTTCACAACTACAACCAATAATTAAAGATAATAGCATTCCCGAAGCGAAAGTATACGCAATGAAGAGTAAAAACATACTACTGACGATCCTTAATTCAGTAATTATTGGGATAACAGAGATCAATAAAACAAAAACTATAAGATCAATTGTTCATAAGCAATCTAAAGTGGCTATCAATTATTAAGAAAAAAAAAAAAAACCAACATCACACGGAGTTCCCAAGCGGTCACCCATCTAAGTACTATCCGTGCCCAGCACTGCTTAACTTTCGTGATCGGACGAGAACGAGTGCATTCAGTGCGGTATGAACGTTGGTTGAGAAAGCTGTCTTATTATAAGAGTTTTATATATCTTTATTCTAATCTAATTTATTCCAAATTTCAATGTTGCATGAGTGTAATGATATGATTTCCTTCAATTTTTTCATTTCATTCGCTTTCATTCTTTGAACTTTCTTCTGTTTACCACTACGCGATCATTTAAAAATGATAACCGAGAAAGATAATGTTTAATGAATGAAAAATATGCGGTTGAACATCAAACACATTCTACTACTGTTTTATTTTACTTGGAATTACCCTTCCTCTTCTAAAATATTTATAAAAAAATCGAATCATCCACATTTCTGTTCGAATGTACATATTTGAAAGCAGTTTTTTCGAAATATTTGAAGGGCTTATTAACAGTCAGCATAAAATTGTTTAAAAATTCGAATAAAAGAATTATTCACGAGTAATCTAAAGTAGTTTCCAATTATTAAGAAAATAAAAAAAAAAAAAAAACCAACATCACACGGAGTTCCCAAGCGGTCACCCATCTAAGTACTATCCGTGCCCAGCACTGCTTAACTTTCGTGATCGGACGAGAACGAGTGCATTCAGTGCGGTATGAACGTTGGTTGAGAATGCTGTCTTATTATAAGAGTTTTATATGTCTTTATTTTAATCTAATTTATTCCTAATTTCAATGTTGCACAAGTGTAATAATACGATTTCCTTCAATTTTTTCATTTCATTCGCTTTCATTCTTTGCACTTTTTTCTGTTTGCCACTAGGCTATCATTTAAAAATGATAACCGAGAAAGATAATGTTTAACGAATAAAGAATATGCGGTTGAACAAACATGTTCTACTAATGTTTTATTTTACTTAGAATTATCCGTTCTCTTCTAAAATATTTATAAAAAAATCGAATCATCCACATTTGTGTTTGAATGTACATATTTGAAAGCAGTATTTTCGAAATATTTGAAGGGCTTATTAATAGTTAGCATAAAATTGTTTAAAAATTCGAATAAAATAATTATTCATAAGTAATATAAAGTAGCTTCCAATTATTAAGAAAAAAAAAAAAAAACCAACATGACACGAAGTTCCCAAGCGGTCACCGATTTAAGTAACTGCTTAACTTTCGTCATCGGACGAGAACGTTCTTTTTTTTTGTTTATTTGTGCCAGTATACAATGATAATGTATAACAAATATAACAAATAAAAACTGAACAGTTGGTAAGGCTTATTTCTAGATTAACCCTTTCGGTACGACTGCCGGATATATCCGGCATCCATGTGACAGTCTGTATGCACAAGCGCCATCTGTAGTTGGTAACAGAGTATTCTATTTTACCAACGTATGAGATTAAACATATTCGAAATACATTTTGCACATACGCTTAAAATTTTGGACTTTGGATTTCAAGACGATCGTTTTCTGCTTTTTTAAGCAGATTTTCTGCTTATTTCATCGATTCGACAGTGGAGCGATATTTCTCATACAATAAAAATTATTCTAATAAAGTCATTCTTAATTTCTTACAAGAATTCTGAAAAAACCAGCACAGGTATAATTGTTTGATCTCAATTGATCTTAAAAATTTGAGGTTAAGATTTTGTTTGAAACTTTTTCATAGAAACATTTTAGGTCCTTTTCAGAATGTTTACAGAAAACAAAAAAAGTAATCGATTTAAAAACGGATTAACGGACTCCGAATATGACGAAAATGAAAATAATTTCAATCTGCGTAAAAGACGAGAAAGAATTTTGTACCAAAAATTCATCAATTTACCTTAAAAAGTTCGGGAATCGCTAATACACTAATCGTTAAAAATCATCGATTACTTTCAATTATTTATATCTGAAGAGCTCATAGAAATAAATTGTAAATGAGAAGAACTATTATTGAGCTCAACAAAGTAATAACAACGTGAATACTCTCGAAACGAATGTACGCGTCGTGGCGCTAAACGACGAACGTACTGTTTCTTCGTCGTTTCCATGTCGTTACTGATGACACGCAACAAAAAATTATCACTAAAGGAGTATTGGAGCACATATAATTTTCTATGGAGCGATTTATTTTTAGAACAATAATGACCAGAGACCGTTACTTTCTGTTGTTACGAATGATACATTTCTCGCATGAATCTGGACGCATTGGTGATCGCCTAACAAAAATAATAAACATAATCGATATACTGCGAAAATCAATCAATGCAGCATATTTCAGCCTTGCCAAGAACTCTGTATACAAAGGCTGCCTATCTTTCAAGCAGTATATTCCGTCAAAAAGAAACAGATTTGGCATAAAGTCGTTTATTCTTTGCGAAACCGGATATGTGCGAGGCATAATAGTTTATACTGGATCATCTACAATTCCGGATAGTGAAATCAAGGAAATTGGAAAATCGAGAGCAATCGTTTTAGTATTTTTGAAGCCATACTTAGGAAAGAGCCATACCCTTTACGTGGATAATTTTTATTCGAGTCCAGCGTTATTTAATTTATTATACAGCAGTGGAACGCGTATTGTCTTTATAAACACAAAAAGAACGAAACCATATCTACCGCAGTTTCAATTGCAATTGATAAAGGAAATAATCGATAAGTATCATCACGATTATATCAAAAATCAAAGAAGAGACACTGATAATCCCATAAGGTTAACAGAGAGGCATTTTCCCTCATTATATATACCAAGAGGAAAGAACCGAAGCCGATGTGCAGTTTGTAGCAAAAATGACAAAAGATTGGAATCAAGATATAAATGTAAAGATTGTAATGTTGGTTTATGTCTTGCCTAGACCTCCACAGAGTTTGAACGTGTCCTTCAAAACGAGAGTTCGGACCGACCCAAGTGCACAAAATAGCGAATCCTGTAGTGTAGTGCATACTAGTGCAAAACAACATATTCAAGAATGGGAAAAAAACATATTCCTCCAATAGAAAGAAACAACAACAGTGCAAATCATTACTACCAGCGCAAAAAAAAAAAAGGAAAAACCCAAAAATCAGCCAGAACGGAAGACAGCAGTATAAAGTCCCTCTGGGACAGTCCTGAAGAGCAGTGATGGAGCAGCGAAAAGGCAAAAAGAAAGTGTTCGCGCGCATGTTTAGCGAGGCGAGATCTTTGTTAATGAATGGATTAATTCGTGCGCTGCGATATCAGGGGGTTTTCCTCTCTAATATCGCGAGAAATGAATCGTGTTGATTGGAATTCGAAACAATTCTAACTCACAAGACGAAGGAAAGCACGGAAGCTCTCTCTCCGTTCTTTTTTCTTCGGCTTCGGGAAAATTGCGGGTCCAAGATGAGGCACAAAAGGCGAATGCTCATTGCCGTTTTATGTGACTTTGGGGGAGCGTGTTTCGCACGTGTTCGGAAAAGTTCCATGCTTCAGTCCATGGTCGAGAGCCTTGTTTGTGGTAGAACAAAGTTCAGCCAGATGGTCAGGATTTTATGGCGATACAAGCCAGCTAGAGACTCAGGGCACTTAAAAACTCGTAAACTTTCTCCGACGCGCCAGACCGGAATACCTACAATACCAGAAGTAGGTATTGTAGGACGGAAACTCTCCTGAACAGAAAGGACACGACGCAAAATAAAACAGTAGATATAAGCAATGACACCGCAACAATAAACACCAAACCGTACGACATGGAATTCGAAAAAAAAAATAAAACAAATCCTAAAACAAAAAAGCCCAGCAAAAGGGTAAACCCAGCACCGACAATTATTTCAAAAAAATGATGTTTTATTTTACTTGGAATTATCCTGTTTCTTCTAAAATATTTATAAAAAAATCGAATCATCCACATTTATGTTCGAATGTACATATTTGAAAGCAGTTTTTTCGAAATATTTGAAGGGCTTATTAACAGTTAGCATAAAATTGTTTAAAAATTCGAATAAAAGAATTATTCCCAATTCCAAAGTACGGTAAGTATCTTTATCGCAACTATCCTCGCGATAAAAATAAACCACATCTGGAGTCAACTAGCTGCTTGAATAATCCCGTGCTCGGGAAAACACATTGTGGTAAGTGTGGTAAGCTTACTTACATAGTAATCTAAAGTAGCTTCCAATTATTAAGAAAAAGAAAAAAAAAAAAACCAACATCACACGGAGTTCCCAAGCGGTCACCCATCTAAGTACTATCCGTGCCCAGCACTGCTTAACTTTCGTGATCGGACGAGAACGAGTGCATTCAGTGCGGTATGAACGTTGGTTGAGAATGCTGTCTTATTATAAGAGTTTTATATGTCTTTATTTTAATCTAATTTATTCCTAATAATACGATTTCCTTCAATTTTTTCATTTCATTCGCTTTCATTCTTTGCACTTTTTTCTGTTTGCCACTAGGCTATCATTTAAAAATGATAACCGAGAAAGATTGATTGTATGATTTGACAATCTGGCTAATGAGTTATAAAGAATGTGTAAAATAGTATGATTATGCAGGTAGGAATGCTGTAAGAAAACTATGCGTGTTGAGATGTATGGAGACATTCATGTGAATTCTTGAAAACTTCTGTCTATTGTGCTGGATGGTTGTAAAAAAAAACTGAACTTACTTTGTAAGTAAGTTTACCACACTTACCACAATGTATTTTCCCGGGCACGGGATTATTCAAGCAGCTAGTTGACTCCAGATGTGGTTTATTTTTATCGCGAGGATAGTTGCGATAAAGATACTTACCGAACTTTGGAATTGGGAATCAAGCATGATTACAACAACGAAATATGTAAAAGTATTATTTTTTGCATCACTTGGTCGTTTGTCCCTCGCTGTGTTCGGTGAGACCGAACAAAAAGGAAGTGGAGAAGTGCAATAGTGGCGATGCTAGGGACCAAAGACAATTTCTGCTCGCACGAGAGAACTTCGAATTCTGAGAGCAGTATAATATTGTGTCCATTTGCGGGTCTCAAACAGTTGAGCAATACTCTTGGACTCTTAGAAGCAGTTTTATTTTCCAGTGGACACCTAGCTTAAAATTTATTATTTTCTCCACGGGAGGGGTTTCTCTTGACCGTTCTTCATGTTTTCGATGAAGAGCTACATAAATCAGCTTTAAAAACCAAAAAGAACCGGACGATTACGATAAATTTGGCCAATATGTAATGTTGGAGCTTAAGTCACTAAAATCTGACTTCAACAAAGCATTGAAAAGCGAAAGGAAAATTATTGTCCATATCACAAACGAAGATCTGTATAGTTCATTTTCAAATCAGACATCATCATCAATTTCCACGCCTATACCGTCTCCCGGCTTTGAGTCAGAAGGATCTCTTCAACAATTTCAACAATCATGTCGTAAATATCCCTACTCTACACTGTAGTTTTTCATTTTATTATATTCTTTTGTAACACTCTTTTTTATGTTTTTTATTTTTAATGATCCAAATAAAATTTATATTACAATTCATATTTTCTCATTTACAAACCCTAAACGAATTTTAATAAAACTATTTTACCTTCATATATTTGTCTTTCATTGTACTGTTAAGGGCCCATGTCGCTTCACTTACAATTCTTCCAACTGTACATTTTGGTATGCAAAATAAATATTGCAGACTCGCATATGAATCACCTATGAATTAAAATAATATAGTATTCTCCTGAATGCACACGTACCTTTACATATCTCTGGAAGCCGGAAATCATTTGAACCGGTAAGACAGGAAAGGCGGCAAAGGCGCACAAGCACTAGACGCCGTGCAACGAGCATCGCTACTCTGGACTAAGATTAGCGTACGAATATCGATTGGTCTGACTGCTAAACGCAAATGACCCGACGGTTGCACGTATCAGGAAAGGTCAATGCTGGAAGACAGCGTCCGGGAAAAAAACCCGGTGTTCAAGGATGTCGCCAAGAATCTCGGGCTCGCTTCTCTTCTCACGCGTTCCTTTAGTCGGGCATTAGATCGGTTGCGTTGAGATCGGCGCAAATGTTTGGCTTTCGATGGCGCTGGGACGGGACGCAACACGAATTCTCACTAAAGTGCCCAGCACGTGGCGGTTGGACAGTGACCTACCCCGGCTGCTAAGCGAGAAGTCATCGGCCGAATGAGGGCGGCAGTTTCAGAGCACTACATGTCCACCCTGCTTAAAAAGCGCGATCAGAGTAAGGTTTTCGACGCCCATATTGATGCATCAATATTGTTACTTTACTAGTTGCAAACGTTTTTGACAGAACAGCTGTCAGCCAACTAGTATAGATAGCACACTCGGCCCTATACATTATTGTGTGACGGGGCGCGGGGAGAGTTCTACCGTGGTAGACATCCGGGGTGACACCTCCGCATGGTATTCCTGGACGCACAGTGATTGAGTCACTTCAGAAATGGTCTCCGTTCCTAATTTTTCCAAGCCCGTGGGCATGCTCATATATCTAGTCATGATTGTTATATATTTATTGTTATCTAGTTCTAAGTTTTAATCCTAACGGAGAGGATAAGCCCCGGAATAATATCTCCTTCCTTAAGAAGATATAAGCTATAGCCACGGCTCATTTCCCACCATAACCTAAACTATTCTACCACTCATACCACGCATTGTCCCCCACCCAAATCCCGCATTACACCCACCTCATTTCAACCACTCCCCCCATCCACGACTCGCGACCCACTCCTTACACATTGCTCATTCCCCAATCAAAACACTCCTCTACAAAGAAGTAGAGAATCACGTGTGGTCAGAGAGGACAATTCTAGAGACAGCGGGATTTAATACAGAGTAGCGAGAGTTGAGAGTGTTGTGAATTGTGAAAGCGAGTTTCAATTTTAATCTGTTTAATCATCTGCAGTATGTAAGAACTTTAGTTGACCAACTGAGAGGAGATTTTCATCAGACTCGTGATCCGGCTTCTACTTCTACCTCCAGTTTCGATAAAATCCGTTTGAATGGAAAAAGCTGCATATCATTCTAACAGGAGTTAAGAAAGATTGCAAGGTTTGTTCTCACAGAAATAAGCCCGGTGAAAGACATCAGACGACAAATTACTGCGATACTGACCCTGACAAGCCGAGGATTCATCGGCGATTGTTTTATAAAATACAATACAAAGCAACGATACAGAGCTTAAGAAAGATTTGGTTTTTTATTTTTAGGAAAAGAACTTCCCAAGGAAAAGATTATACTGATCACGCTGGTTATTTACAAATACAGGCTGTCCCGAATTTTTTCATACATACTTCGGAACTGTGGCCTACAAATATAAATAAGACTAAAATGTTAACAAAAAGTCTATGAATGCTTTGTTGAGAAGTTATAACAAAAAGAAGAAATGTGAAAGATGTGATAACGCTATTTCTCTTGAGAGAAGGGAAGGGAGGGGAACTGGCGAGGGAGTGTTGGAAGGACAGTTTGAGAGTGAGTGAAAGAAGCAAAGGCAAAGGATGGTGGGAAGAGAAAGTTAACTACAGGTTAAGGGGATTGGCTGCTGAAGGAGGCAAGACGACGAATGGAGGGAAAGAAGTAGAATATAAGGAAACAGAGAGGATCGATAAAGAAATTCAGAAAAACGAAAGGTGGCAAAAGATCTTAAAATCAAAATATAAGAGATGCTATAAATTTATAAAGGAGGAGATATACCGAGATATCTAAAAGGGAAATGGAACGCAAATAACGTGAGAAGGCTCGATAGATATAGACTGGGAAATGAAGTCAAAGAAGGGAGATAATGGGTATTTCGTTATAATGTACTTAAAAATCACTGTTCGGGAGAGGTGTTATGCTACAATATCCGATTAGACGTTCGGGCTTTCCTTCGGCTTCCAAATCAGAATCATTTCGACTTTCGGGTAGCAAAGTTCACTCTCTCGCGACACAAAATAACCACAAGAGGGGACAACCCCCCTAATACTCAGCACGCGTAATATGCAGTCCACATTCTTTTCTAAACTCGATCTCGTCTCGTAACACCCGCGCGCGAACAATCACATTTTTCTTATATTGAAATGTTTTTTTTATAATAAAGTTTATGTCAATTGAAAAGCATAGACATTCCAGCATACATCTCCCTTTCTAAGAATACCGTAACTTACATTTTTAAGAAATAATAATCATCATTCAAAGTGTAAAATTGGAGGAGTACGAATACTCCCGAGACTCACTGTATTACAAAAGAATGCATCGAATAAGTGATTTGGCGTGCTAAATAAAAATTATACAGTCCATTTATCCAAGATCTCGTCACGCATCCGAGCGCGCTAACATTTGGGTTCGGACTCTTTACAAAAAATACTGAGAAGACGCGTTGCTAGACGAAAACCATTAGTAAAAGTTTAATCAATAGAAAAAAGCGATTGGATTGCTAAAGGCATATAATTTATATTCTACTGCTGCGAAGGTCACAGACATTTCGAGTAGGGCGGTGCAGCGTCGTTTAAACGAAAGCGGGCAAAATATATACATATATATATATATATATATATAATAAATAGTATAGTAAATATATATATAAATAGTATAATAAATGTATGGAAGAATTGCAGCACGTAAACCGTACATTTCGAAGAAAAATGTCATTGCTCGCTTGAAATTTGCTAAAGAGTGTCAACTGAACCACAGAACAGTGGCGAAAAATTCTCTGGTCGGACGAATCAAAGTTCAATTTACCAAATACAGATGGTATACGCTTTGTTAGACGGCCAGTAAATACAAGATTTAAATACACAGTAGCTGTAGTTCTGTGAAGCATGGAGGAGGTAATATAATGGTGTGGGAATGTTTTTGTTTTGACGCAGTATGTCCTCTTTATGGAATAAATGGCAAACTGGATCAAATAAAATATAAAGAGATCATGGAAGAAATAGTGTTACCACATGCCGGCAGGATAGGTCTCTACGCAAGATAATGATCTTAACCATAAGGTCAAAAGCATCACGAAGTGGTTTGAGGACAATCAGATTGCTCTTCTGAACTGGCCAGCTCAATTACCGAATTTAAATCCAATTGAACATTTATGGGGCGAAATTGAAATAAGATTAAGAGGGAAAAAATTTAATAATAATCAAAGAATGGCCATTGTTGCTTAAAGCAGTAGTAGAAAATCTAATTAAATCTATGCCTCGTCGATGTAAAGCAGTACTTGACAGTCGTGGGTCTATTACGAAACATTAGACTCCCAATTATATACGTATACTATTTCTGTATATATTTTGTCTAAATAATACATTCACGAACTATTGGAGGGAAATGCAGAGGGTGCTGATGAGGAAGGGGAGAAGGGAGGTGCGGTAAGGGACGTACGATGCAAGAAAAGGAGGGGAACAATGCTGCAAGGAGTGAAGCCAAAGATGGGGGGTGGAAGAAATAAAGGACTCTGTTTATGTTATATTTGAGTAGTTGCGAGTAAGTTAAGTTTTTAGAGAGTAAGATTCTGTATGGAGGCTCAGACGAGGCATTACGTAATCTGAAAACAATTAAATCTATCTATCATTCATAAAATAAGTAAAATAAAAGTTGTTATAATTTTATCCAACAAAGAATCTCCGCATGTTTTTATTTCTACCCCATTAACTAACTTATTCTCAATCGTTTTCAAACTATTTCTAAACAAGAAAATAACATTTCAAAGAACACGTACCTTCATTGATTGATACAGAAAATACTAAAGAAATTGATTATTATGGTCCAGTATGGGTTGAAACGACAGATCCAGAAATAAAGAAAAAGTATGTGTGTTAGTCGGCATTATTTTAGATCCCGGGAGAAACGGGATTTTTATCAACTCTTTGGGGTTAGGTGCCTTAAAATTGTCCTAATTTTTTTATAACACGGTGGGATATTTTTTGTCCCACATTAACAAAATTGAAATTACTAACACTACACTCATAAATTATTATATTTTATTTAAATTTTTTCGTCCACTTGGCAATTCTATGAATTAACTGTAAATAAGTGATTAACTGAAATAATTGATAAACATTTTTGGGAAACACGAGGCAAAGATGCAAAACATCTACCGATATGCGGTCTGCAGTACGAAAAAAAGAAAGAAATTCGCACTTTATGGTGTTGTATTGTTTGCAAAGTACCACTTTGTTCACACGAAGTGTAAAACATTACGTAGATTACAAAATGAACTTTCCTCAGGCAATATATAGAGGAGCCATGCTTGAAGAAAACTATCGCGACTAGAGAGTGTTCGGTTTCGTTTTTACTTTTATAATAATAGTATTTTAAACTTCGTGAGAATTTAAGCGGTACAGAGCAGCAAATACATTTGTCACAAAAAGTACATGTACTGCAAAGAAATAATAAAAACTCGTAAATGAATAATTTTATTTTAGTAAATATTATGTATTATTTATAATAATAGTCAAGAGAACTAAATACATAAGGATGGAGATTATATTCCATGATTCAGTACCTTACTTAAATGCAAATTCAGAAACAAGGTTGTATGTTGAGCGGACAAAAGTATTCGTACATCGCAAGATTTGTGATAAACATTACAGGCAAAGCGAAATAACTGACTTTCATGCATGCTGAACAAAGCTTTTCCTCAGTATAACGAACGTCAATCATTCGACGCAGTTAGTAGATTTAAGAATATGCGTTGTAAAGCTAATGAAACTGCTTTATCAGAAAGAAATACTAATATAAACTTGCGTAACCATCATTTAAACGATACACAATACAGATGTAACAGAAACAACAAAACGGGGAGAAACCACGAAAAAGCCAAAAGCTGTAACTGAATACAATAACACCATGGGAGGCGTAGACAAGGCAGATCAATTTTTGGAAAATTATGAAATAATAAAAAAATATGGAAAAAAATTGCCTAGACCTTCATAGGGTACGGACGTGCTAGCTGAGTACAGACCGACCCAGGCGCACTTAAGTAAAGAGTGGTACATAGCAGTGAAAGTAAAAAAGGGAAAAGAAAGGAAGAGAAGGGCTCAACAGCAAAACGGAGGACAACAACAAAAGGTCCCACAGGGACGAACAGTTACGAACTTAATTTGATGTTAAATTTTTAACATCATGCCAGCCGCCAAAACACCCAGTAATCAGCAATAAAGGTAAACCACAAACCCAGAACCCACAAACCCAAACAAACAAAGAAAACCCCCACCAATAATAACTCTATGGAAACGAGCAGATAACACAAACAATAAGCATATTAGATAAAAAAATAAAAAAAAATTTTTACATCAAAAGAATTAATAACAACAAAAAAATACTACAAACAGAAACGTTAGAGGACTACAAAATATCGTGTGAGACACTTAAGCTAAATAAAATACAATACTACACATACACACCAAAAACACAAAAAAACCAAACAATTTTACTAAAAGACCTGGAAGGCGATTACGATACTGAAACCGTCCTCCAGGAGCTAAGAAAAAGAACATCGAGAACATAAATTTCACGACAAAGAAATCAATATCAGAGAAAAGATCGCTCCCTATTTACATTGTTCAAATAACACCAAACAATTTAAAACAAATAAAAACAATACTCCACACTTATATAAGATGGGAAAAAATCGCAAAGAAAGAACACATCCAATGCAAGAGATGTCAAAGAATCGGACACATAGCCACCAATTGCAACCTAGAGTACCGTTGCGTAAAATCCGACTGTCCCACACAAACCAAGGGAATGCCTTCGCAATAGGGAATAATACACAGCCATACTGTATCAATTGCAAAAGCTTCGGACATCCCGCCTCATACAAAGGATGTCCAAAACTCAATGAAATGAAAGAAAAAAAACAGCCATAAAAGTAGCAAAAAAAAAAAAAAAAAAATAAAACACGGAATCACAAATAAATTCATAGAAAAAGGAATATCGTTCAGCGATATCGTAGCAGGAACAAAAACAACAGAAAAAAAACAAAGAAACAGACACGCACATCATCTCAACTCAATAAAATCAGAACGCAACAATAGAACTAATAAAATCAGCCATAGAAACAACAATACAAAACCAAATAGACCGACTACTCGAACACATAGAAGACAACGCCAGCAAAATCGCAGCCCTAGCAGAAGCATTTGAAAGAATATCAGGGACTCTAATTGGTGAAGTCTTATCTTCTTATCTGGTGTAAATTCACGGTATGGGATATTGGCCGTATCGGAACAAATTTCAGTCTTTCGAATCAGTCTCTTACAGAAATTATCAGACGAACTAGCAAGCCTTTTATTTTTCATATTTATTGTTTTTTATGATGTCTGACAATATTGAATCGGTGCAAACACTGAGTTAGTGGCAATTCACATAAAAATGAACTGTGAATAGTTAGTCACAAGCTCCAGTAATTGATCATCTATGCTCCTTTCCCTTCCACTCGAAGACGATATATATACGAACATGCTCGAAAGAAGAAGTCATTATTATTATTATTATTATTCTAATTCTTTTCCTCAATATTCCTCATCGACAAAGATTTTGTACGCGACCACTGACAATTGCAGTACTGAATAAACCTCTTCGTAATTATAAGTGTGTTAATTCCATTACGCGGAATCCAACATATTTTTGCGTCTTTATTTATGCGATGCCTAAAAAACCCAGAGAGGATATTTTTGACAGTGATGGTAGTGAGAGTATTACCTTGAATCTCACATGACAGAAGATGACGACAGTGATTCAGACAGTGGAAACGAAGTCGGTATGAAGAGAAGACAGTTCAAACGGTACAATATATCCAGCGATAGTGAAAGTGGATCAAGAAATCCTGGTCCACAGATCAAGTCCAAACAATACAGAACCACCTATCAACTACTTCAAATCATTCTTTACCGATGAATTGATCAAGGAGATAGTTGACGAGACTAATCGGTATGCAAATAATAAGATAAAAGAAAAACAAAAATAATCCATTTGTCATACGTGGACAAATGTTGGACAATGCAAAAGGAAATGCGAGCATTTTTAGGTATAATATTGCATTTGGGAACAAGGAAACAATACCACTTCCCAATCTAAAGAAATATCTGTCAACAGATAATAATTCTAGGATTCCTTACTTCGCCGAGACATTGAGAAGAGATCGATTCTTACAAATACTTTGGATATTTCATGGAAATGCTGCCCGTTTGCTGAGGTTTTCTCATTCTGCCTTTTTACAGTCATCGGAAAGATATTGCAATAAATGGAAGAATATTTAATAAATATATTTGATAAGAATGTATATAGATATGATGCGAGTCTGGAAGATATACTGGTCTCTCCTCGTGTTAGACTGATTCCCTTATACTAAGAAACTCTTAATAGAAAGAGCGAACGTGCCTTCTTGGTGCCCGCCAATTTAATCCCTTTGTTTAGACAGATTTTTATATTCTTACAGAGCCTTTCCATATTGTTTCTGCCTCTTAGAGCAAAAGAAAGTGCACTTAGATGGGAGAATGTTAGGACATCTGGAAATTTTCTACAGGGTAAAGTGTTCCTAGAACCTGAGTGCCCGCATCTCGGGGTGTTCTGTTTTGCTTCAGAACAGAATGAAAATCCAAAAGGCGCGCAAAACATCGAAACTCGGACACAGAAAATTAGCAATTTTTTAGAATATATAGACAATAGATGCAGGGAAAAGTTTGTATCCGGGACGGAGAATGAATCGATAGTAAAATTCAAAGGCAGAGTGAGTTTTATTACATACAACCCACAAAAGTCAACAAAGTGGGGTATCCGCATATATGTTCTTGCAGATGCAAATATTGGATATTGCAAATACAGACATTTTGCCAATTTACACAACTGGTAATTTTACGACTCAAAAAAATTAGTCAGACCTGATCTCTCTTAAATGCAAGAATTGTTTTACAATTGTACCAAAACTTTCTACAATCAAAGCCTTGCCCTGAAGCTGCAGGATATTATATTTTCAACGACCGTTATTTTACAAATATCCGCCTGGCTGATGCATTACTAGAAATGAAATGCCATATAACTGAAACAATCCAAACTAATAGAAAATTCACTCTAAATGAAATAAAATATTCGAAATTTGCGGGAAATGCAGTCGTTGCCTACAAACGCAAGATCACACTATATTGAAGCCAAATGTTATTATAAATTGCAACAAATATATGGGTGGCGTCGACAAAGCACATCAGTATACGGCTACATACTGTTTTATGAGAAAGTCCGAAAAATGGTGGCGAAAATTATTTTTTTGGGGCCTGGAAATAACAACAATAAATTCGTACTTATTATATAAAGTAAATCAACAGAAGCAGAATAAACAAACAATGACACATTTGAAATTCGTAAGTCGCTTGATAGATCAACTACTTGGAGATTCGTGACAGCCATGCCAAAAATATCCCATCCACTTCTGGAACAGCAGAAAGGCTGAATGGCCTTTTACACATCTACTGCGTGTTATGTTTCAACCGTAAGGTCAAAGGTGGAAGAAGAGGTACTATTGTGCTACCTGTTCGGATAAACGGGGCTTGCGTAGGCGATTATTTCGAAAGATACGCCATGCAAGAGTATAAAACTAGTAACACATAAGTATAGTAAATTACACATGTTATGTTGTATTATGACCAAAAAATTTTGTTGAACTTATAATAAAGTTTTAATTTTTATAACGCAAACGTTTAACATGCATATTCCTGCGTATTCGACTCCAATACTTCTCGTCCACGACACTCGCTCTTTGGCCGGCTAGTCACAGTTCTCGAACCAGTTAAAAAAGCGACCGTAATAATGTGTGCTGATAATTACCCTATTTTATCTCAATATCTTCCTCTATATATATATCCCCCTTTTCTGGAACCTAATATTCGACGATGCAATCGAGATTGTAAGGAGCGACGGCAATGAACCGATCGCTTTCGCCGATGATCTCATTGTGGTGGTAGGTGCTGACACAAGGTCGGAAATAGAGAGAAAGAGCAACGAAGTCACGCGGAAACTCTCAGAGTGGTGCGAGAAGGAGAAACTCGAACTCTCAACCAAAAAATCTGAGATGATTCTGCTTAAAGGCTTCCTGGACATTAAGAGACCGCCCACAATTAAAATAGGACAAGCCACAGTAAAAATGAAGCACACAGTTCGATACCTCGGTGTTCACTTTGACTCAAGGCTAAACGTAACTCCGCACGTCAACTACGTCACGGCCAAAACAAGAAACGTGTTCGGAGGCCTCGTGAACCTGACCAAAGCATACTGGGGTCTTGACACCAGGATTATCAGAATAATATACAAAGGACTAGTTCTCCCAATTCTATGCTACGCGGCCACGGGTTGGGCGAACAGGCTGACAGTACACCACACGAGAAAACTTATAAGCGCCCAAAGGTAGGCGCTGTTAGCAATAACCAGGGCGTACAGGACAACATCCAACGACGCCCTGGCAGTACTGGCAGCCCAGCCACCAATAAACCTAATTATAAAAGAAAAAATAGCGCTCTACCACCTGCGGAAGAACCAACACAACAATGAGGACAGGACGAAAGAGATCAAAGGAAGAATCCACGAGGAAATGCTCGACATGTGGCAGGCCGAATGGAGTCGGTCTGACCGCGGAAAGATAACCCGGAAATTCTTCCCGGAAGTCAGGACAGGATTAGAAAAGAAAAACATCAGATTCAACCACTACACCGCACAACTACTAACAGGACATGGCCACATAAACAGCACGCTACAGAAATTCAAACTATCAGAGACAGACCTCTGCCGTTGCGGACAAACCGACACGGCGGTAGAGCACGTTATCTACAATTGCAACGAAAAACAGGTTGAGAGAGCGGAAATGACAGAGGAAATTGGAAAGCTGGGCCTAAGATGGCCGTGTACCCTGGCCGACCTGTCGGGCACAAGGACAATAGAACACCTGACAAAATTCGCGGACAGTGTACTCAAAAAGAGAGCGGCTAGGGAAATACGGCATCGAAGACAGTGAGACAGAAGTGGAGATGAAAGAATGCCGTGGAAGCTGCGCAGGCACAGCCTAACAGCCGTGAGTATACACGGTAAACAACGCAGTAACATTAGCGTTGTCGAACTCCCGGCAAAACCAGGCCTGCACGAGACCGAGCACAAGCTGGTGACCCCGCCTCCCTATGGCCCTCGCTGGACAACGTTTCGCCGTCAATCCCTCGCGGATTTCCAGCCAAACGGCCAAGTAGGTCACCTCCCGAAAGGGACGGTCTATTCTTCCGACGATCCTTAAGCGGTGAGGAAAGGGTTTCGCCTAAATTAACAGCTCCTACGGACGTGACTTTTCGCGGTGGCAACGCAACCCAACACCGCCGGGAATAGGCACACGCCTGAGCACGGCAGAACAGGAGCGAGCTTGCTTGCGGCTTAATAAAAGCTCGCATAATATGAAAGAACAATATATATATATATATACATATATATATATATGTATGTATTTGAAAGCAGTTTTTTCGAAATATTTAACGGACTTATTAATAGTTAGCATAAAATTGTTTAAAAATTCGAATAAAATAATTATTCACGAGTAATCTAAAGTAGTTTCCAATTACTAAGAAAAAAAAAAAAAAAACCAACATCACACGGAGTTCCCAAGCGGTCACCCATCTAAGTACTATCCGTGCCCAGCAATGCTTAACTTTCGTGATCGGACGAGAACGAGTGCATTCAGTGCGGTATGAACGTTGGTTGAGAACGCTGTCTTATTATAAGAGTTTTATGTATCTCTTTTCTAATTTAATTTATTCCTAATTTTAATGTTGTATAGATGTAATGATACAGAACAACTATCTTTTTCAAACAAAACGTTCCAAGCGCTTTCCGCTGGCCAAGTGGCGGGCCTGCTGGACGACAGTATCGAATAAATGAATGGAGCGCTAAGAGTTGAAATAAGAATCAATAAAACTCATTAAAAATATATCTTCAACGTTCACACCGGAAGCATTCATCGTTTTAGATAAGAATGTTTTCATCCAAAATAAAGGTAATATTATCACATCCGTAGAAAGAAACAGAAAGCAGCATTAAATTATAACCCTCATCTAATGAAGCAAAACCAAAACCAAACTTATCTTCAACACGGACCTTCTCAATCGCCAACTGTAGCATAAAAGCAACAATCAAGATTAAAATATCCATGGGTAGGATAAAGTCTGGAAGATCTAGATACTCTCTCCTGTTATCAAGAATTACCGTTTAAAAAAACAAAGAAACAAATAAAAAAAACATAAAAATACGATTTTATCTCAGAAAAGAAGACTGACTACAGTTAAACCTCACTTGTAAATATTGCAAATGCAATTACTTTAGATTTCAGTAAGACTGAAATTGTAACAGACAAGACCAACTGCGAGAGATATTATATGCATAACCAAGTAATTTATAGTCCCTTTCCTCAAAAAAGGTCCGTCTCTCATACTCATTATAACCTAAATAACAGTACCTCTAGTCACCAGCCAAAATCCAACAGTTTACCTGCTATATACATATGTGCATTAGAGGGAGAAATGAGAAAGAGAAAAGATTATACCATGGTTGATATCACACTGTTAAGTTTATTCCCAAATAATATATCGCTGTTAATTATTCGATGCATTATATAAAACAAGAAAAGTGCAAACAACTGCTCTAACTTTGAAACCAGTAATCAAAGCCTAGCAGCTGAATGAGTTTTCTATTGATGATCCCTTCTTATAAAAAACAATCAAAAAATTTACTATTTATTTGATTACTTACATTTATTGAAAGCAATCAGAAACAATTTATTAAAATCTGATTTCTTAATTAATAATTCTCCAGTTTCGTGGCAAGATGTCATTTTGCTTTGAAACTTGGAAAGTAGTAAAAGTACGCGAGCTAGCCGCTTACAAATTGTCAGAATAGCTTATCAATCCCAATAATTTTGACAAAATAAAATGCAAGCTCGCGGTTCAAGTTTTTAGTAAAAGAGTTTAGGCCTGTGTTATCTCGTCAACAGGTAACATAAATCCAAGAGGTATGCAACACACGGCTCGATTCTTCGAACTTTGAATGATTTATTTGACAATTAATAAACAATAGATCTGCCAGTGATTAATTGCATGAAATGTGCAATATCAAATTTTAATAATAAATATTCGACAAAATTGAATAGATAATGCAATAAACTTGAAAAATTAGTATGTTATTTTGGCTAATAATTTAATAACACCGCCAGATTTTTTGGAATTACAGCTATCTGTAAATGCCACCGTGCAGTTGTGAAATGATGCAAATAAAGAGGGGTTTTCATTCTTGATGACATCGCGTTTGAACAGTGAACTTACAGAAAAATTTTTTTCAGTTCTCCGCATGCACGGTGGAAGTTGCAATCCACTATTAAATATTAAATTTATATTAAAAATATGTTATTAAACTAATTGTTATCTGAAGACAAAGTCTTCAATGGAGTGCTACTTGAGATATTTAGAGCGAAGGCTGGGCATGGGAATATTTGGTTTAGTCGCCCAGACCTAGGACTTGGATTATTATATTAGGTACAGTGCCGTGACAAAATATTGGCACTCTATTCAAAAATGTTCCTATATTAGGTGAAAAGTAAATGCTTTCAATAACACGCTTACAGTAACAAAATTTACTCAAATTAATTAAAAACTAACATTAATTCAAAAATATCGTATGTGGGAAAGTATTGGCAATATGACCTGATATCTTAGCAATTTCCTGCATTATATACGCATATGGGAATCCCAGGTTACACATTTACTCAGTATTCAGTGAACCTTATTCGTACGATAGTAAAATAGGGCGTAGAGGATGTAAACTGAAGAACAAAGAAAGGAAAATAATATTGAATCTTCATAATGAAAATAAATGTTATTGACAAATAGCAAAGGTAAGGTTCTAGCTATGAATAGAAGTAAATCTACTAGCGGAGCATAATTAAAAATTATGAAGGTAAAAAAAATCTTGCAAGGTCCTGAAAACAAGGTACGTCGCCTCTACATTGGCGTGATCAAGTCCATGATCTTAAACGGGGCGCCCATCTGGTCTACTTTTGTAAGTAAAGTGCTCAAGGAAACTGGCAGCTTTATCGAACAAAAATGCATACGTTCTAAAATCACAAATGATGAAGAACGTTGTACTTCTATGCTAGCTGTTGCCTATAATCCACATACCAGCATACCAGTAGTGTAATACGTATTTTGCATTCTAAATCGTTTCACCGGTATCACCTATCAGTGCATCAGGAGTTACATGGGCGAGACTTTGAAAAACATTTTTTCGTACAACAAATATTTTACGAGTTATTTGATGTCGTCATATTTTTGAATTATTTGTCGACAGGGAATTTTTTGAACTCGTAGCAGACCAGACGAACATTCATGCTGAATATCTGCAAAGAAAATTGGGTAACAATGATACAAACTGGGAAGAAACTAATGCTGAAGAGATAAGGGCTTATATAATTCTCATTTACATGGGCTTAGTTGAGTTACCTGAAATTGACGATTATTTCTTGGGGGACTTTTGTGTGTGCCCAATTGTTAGGCAGGCAATGATACTAAAACGATTTAGAAAGCTAGGGCAATATTTAAACCTCAGCAGTGAAAAAAATAGGCCTAAACCCGACGATATAAATTTTGACATTTTATACAAAGCAAGACCAGTTCTACAATTTACAGAAAAATTCCAAATTATGTACACACCTGGCCGTGACCTTGCAGTAGATGAAGCAATGATTGGTTTCAAAGGAAGGCTTTATTTTGAAACAGTATCTTCCGGGCAAACCAACCAAATGGGGAATCAAGGCATGGGTATAGCTGATAGCGCTAATGGTTATTTTCTAAAATGTGACATTTACAGAGGAAAAAAAGAAACAAGATGTTTTACATCTGACAGAGCCGTATTGGGGAAAATGGCATCATATTTATTTTGATAATTTTTTCAGTTCTGTAAAACTTATGAAATTATTGCTAACACATAACACGTACAGTTAAAACCTTATTTTCTTTGAAGAGGTACACTCAGCTCTTTGCGGTCGTGCTGTGCTATTTAAATTGTGAGCGGCAAAGGGTTAAGTAACCAGACAACAAACTTTTTCAGACTTCTTGTTTTGAATATACATTATTTACAGCTCAATGTAATAAAATCGTAAAAAAAAGTAAAAAGTTTTGATTTATAATTGCAAGAAAAAACGATGGTAATTATTTAGAAAAGAAGGAGTCTCACCGATTTCAATGATTCAGAATATGTTACAAACATCAATATTTTGAACTTTTTCCTATACAATCAACCTTTTCCGTTCCTCAATTTCCGAGATTTTTCTTCAAAAAGATCGCTGTTACTACATTGAATTCCGTTTATACGTACGCGTCTGTGACTGTTTGCGTCAACCCCTCTCTTGTTTCTGCAAATAACGGCATGGCGACCAACGACGAATAATGTATGTGTCAAGCTGAATCTAGTTCTACATTGATCTCGTTATTGAACGAAAATTTCTGTCAAAGAATTCAGAATGATGTTGTATGAATATTTAAATATGTATATGCAACAGTTGAACAGAGTGATTCATAGTGAGATGTATTGTACCAAGTGTAAAAATAAAGAAGCAATGAAATTTAGTCGCAAAGATTTAATGTTCAATTTCTACGCAAGCTGTTTTTCAAAAAATCGCAAAAAGAAACGAGTGCTCTCAAAAATTAGTACTCTCCACCTTAGTACATGGTTTAATAATTTACATCTTTTCATACAAGATATTTGTTGCATTATCGGTTATCATTTAATGCTGAAATCACCAAGACAAGAATTAATTAACTGGAAACATCCGCTTGCTGCCAAGCGGCAAGTCATCGGGCAAATGAGGGCGGCAGTGTCCGAGCACTACATGTAAACACTGCTCACTTAATGCGGACGGGTCGCTTCGGGTCGCGCTTGTAACTTATAACTTATAATTTATAATTTATAATTTTAACATTCAGACTTTCAGTTTTATTTTTCGACAAAAGCCATTCATATGGGTGCTGGCGCGAAAGCATCCTGCCTCGTACAAAGTACGTCCGAAGCTGAACGAACTCAAGCAGAAAATCGAAAAGAAAAATGCAGCCATAACAACAGAGAAAAAACTAACAAATCAAAAATAAATTTATAAAACAAGGGATTTCGTCCAGTGAAATTGCAGCAAGAAACACAGGAGTAAAAGAAAAACTCATAGAAACAGACACATATCACCGCAACTCGAATAAAAACAATCACAGAAACAACAAACAAATAGGAGGCTAATTCAAATAAACAAATAAATTACTGTAGCAGAGGCACTGGACATTCAATTTTAGATGGAACATTATATACTTTCTTTCGTCCTTTCATCTCCGTCGGAGAGATGTCTTAATAGAAGGATAATTGTATGGTTTTAAATACCAACTATACAAATATTGCATGTATGATACTAGTCTGGGGGGCAATATATTTTTCTCCTCATGAAATACTGACTAACTGGCAGTATCTCAGCTAAGCGGGCAGCAATCAACATCACCATCGCGCTGAGACAGTAATATTCAATCGTAGTGTTCAATTTTCAAAAAAATATCGTTACACGATAGCAGAGGAAGTGGAAATGATTCTGATTTATGGTGAATGTCACAGAATTTTCAGGGAAGCGGTACGTGTGTATGGTGAGAAATTTCGTGATTATAATAGGCCTCCGCATTATAAAAATGTTTCAAGAAACCGGAAATGTGGATAACAAAAACACGCGGTCAAGCCAGAAGAGCGCGATGAATATTTTAGCAGCTGTAATACGAGATCCACATGTTTGTACGAGGCAACTTGAACGCGGGACTGGCATTAGTCGACGAAGTCTACTTCGACGAATACTTCACGTTAACCAATTTCACCCGTTCCATATTTCATTTCATCACAATTAAGTGAAAATGATTTTCATAAACGTTTACAGTTTCGCGAATGGGGCCCATGAAAACTGCAAAACGCTGAAATGTTCCGGGAATCACTTGAACCGGCAAGACAGGAAAGGCGGCAAAGGCGCACAAGCACCAGACGCCGTGCAACGAGCATCGCTGCTCTGGACTAAGATTAGCGTACGAATCCCGACTGCTCTGACTGCTAAACGCAAATGACCCGACGGTTGCACGTATCAGGAAAGGTCAATGCTGGAAGACAGCGACCGGGAAAAAAACCCAGTGTTCGGTAACGAAGAAGGATGTCGCCAAGAATCTCGCTCCTCTTCTCACGCGCATTCTTCTTTCTTTAGTCGCGCATTAGATCGGTTGCGTTGAGATCGGCGCAAATGTTTGGCTTTCGATGGCGCTGGGATTGGACGCGACACGAACTCACTAAAGTGCCCAGCACGCGGCGGTTCGACAGTGACCTACTTCGGCTGCTAAGCAACATCGGCCGAATGAGGGCGGCAGTTTCAAAGCACTATATGTCCACCCTGTTTAAAAAGCGCGATCAGAGTAAGGTTTTCGACGCCCATATTGATGCATCAATATTGTTACTTTACTAGTTGCAAACGTCAAATCAGAAAGTGAGTTTTATTACATACAACCGACAAAAGCCAACAAAGTGAGGTATCCGCATATATGTTCTTGCAGATGCAAATATTGGATATTGCAAATACAGACATTTTGCCAATTTACACAACTGGTAATTTTACGACTCAAAAAAATTAGTCAGATCTGATCTCTCTTAAGTGCAAGAATTGTTTTACAGCTGTACCAAAACTTTCTACAATCAAAGCCTTGCCCTGAAGCTGCAGGATATTATATTTTCAACGACCGTTATATTTTACAAATATCCGCCTGGCTGATGCATTACTAGAAATGAAATGCCATATAACTGGAACAATCCAAACTAATAGAAAATTCACTCTAAATGAAATAAAATATTCGAAATTTGCGGGAAATGCAGTCGTTGCCTACAAACGCAAGAACACACTATATTGAAGCCAAATGTTATTATAAATTGCAATAAATATATGGGTGGCGTCGACAAAGCACATCAGTATACGTCTACATACTGTTTTATGAGAAAGTCCGAAAAATGGTGGCGAAAATTATTTTTTTGGGGCCTGGAAATAACAACAATAAATTCGTACTTATTATATAAAGTAAATCAACAGAAGCAGAATAAACAAACAATGACACATTTGAAATTCGTAAGTCGCTTGATAGATCAACTAGTTGGAGATTCGTGACAGCCATGCCAAAAATATCCCATCCACTTCTGGAACAGCAGAAAGGCTGAATGGCCTTTTACACATCTACTGCGTGTTATGTTTCAACCGTAAGGTCAAAGGTGGAAGAAGAGATACTATTGTGCTACCTGTTCGGATAAACGGGGCTTGCGTAGGCGATTATTTCGAAAGATACGCCATGCAAGAGTATAAAACTAGTAACACATAAGTATAGTAAATTACACATGTTATGTTGTATTATGACCAAAAAATTTTGTTGAACTTATAATAAAGTTTTAATTTTTATAACGCAAACGTTTAACATGCATATTCCTGCGTATTCGACTCCAATACTTCTCGTCCACGACACTCGCTCTTTGGCCGGCTAGTCACAGTTCTCGAACCAGTTAGAAAAGCGACCGTAATAATGTGTGCTGATAATGACCCTATTTTATCTCAATATCTTCCTCTATATATGTACATATTTGAAAGCAGTTTTTTCGAAATATTTGAAGGGCTTATTAACAGTTAGCATAAAATTGTTTAAAAATTCGAATAAAATAATTATTCACGAGTAATCTAAAGTAGTTTCCAATTATTAAGAAAAAAAAAAAAAAAAAAAAAAACCAACATCACACGGAGTTCCCAAGCGGTCACCCATCTAAGTACTATCCGTGCCCAGCACTGCTTAACTTTCGTGATCGGACGAGAACGAGTGCATTCAGTGCGGTATGAACGTTGGTTGAGAAAGCTGTCTTATTATAAGAGTTTTATACATCTTTATTCTAATCTAATTTATTCCAAATTTCAATGTTGCATGAGTGTAATGATATGATTTCCTTCAATTTTTTCATTTCATTCGCTTTCATTCTTTGAACTTTCTTCTGTTTACCACTACGCGATCATTTAAAAATAATAACCGAGAAAGATAATGTTTAACGAATGAAGAATATGCGGTTGAACAAACATGTTCTACTAATGTTTTATTTTACTTAGAATTATCCGTTCTCTTCTAAAATATTTATAAAAAAATCGAATCATCCACATTTGTGTTTGAATGTATATATTTGAAAGCAGTATTTTCGAAATATTTGAAGGGCTTATTAATAGTTAGCATAAAATTGCTTAAAAATTCGAATAAAATAATTATTCAGAAGTAATATAAAGTAGCTTCCAATTATTAAGAAAAAAAAAAAAAACCAACATGACACGAAGTTCCCAAGCGGTCACCGATCTAAGTAACTGCTTAACTTTCGTCATCGGACGAGAACGTTCTTTTTTTTGTTTATTTGTGCCAGTATACAATGATAATGTATAACAAATATAACGAATAAAAACTGAACAGTTGGTAAGGCTTATTTCTAGATTAACTCTTTTGGTACGAGCGCCGGATATATCCGGCATCCATGTGACAGCCTGTATGCACAAGCGCCATCTGTAGTTGGTAACAGAGTATTCTATTTTACCTACGTATGAGATTAAACATATTCGAAATACATTTTGCACATACGCACATGTTCTATTTTACTTGAAAGTATCCTTTTCTAAAATATTTATAAAAAGATCGAATCAGCCGCACTTGCGTACTCGAATACATATGTAGGTCTATCTGAGGTGTTTAAAACAAATCATACTCAATCAGAGAAAACTAAAGAAATTTCCAATCATTTACGGGATGCATTGTAGGTAATTTTATTATTCTTGCACTCGAGAGGCAACTCTCATTCACCACTTACTTCGTTGCGGCAACTCGAGAGGCAACTCTCGATCACCATTTTGTTTGATGCAATACGCTATCGACGGCGATGTTTATTTGCGTTTGATTTCTTTGAAACTCGAAGCGTTGTATAATGTATAAAATTCCGAAGTGTGAAATGATGCACCTTTTTTATAGCGACAAGATTTTTTTATCCAAATTAGTCCGGGATCATGATTCGAGTTGCGTCTCTCTGCATCAGTCTGAGTTTGGCAGTCGTGACAATAAGAATATTATTTTCAAAAATTTTAAGCTCTGTAAGCATACGATAAAGAAATCAGTTCAAGTGAAGATGAGTTTGATTTTTCGTTGTTAAACGACGCAATTACATCTATACACACAGAGGAGCTTAGCGATACAGAAAAAACAAAAGTAGTGATAACGATAGTGATGAAATAAGAATTGTACGAAAGCGAAAAATCAGAATAATAGATAGTAACAGCGAAAACGATAGTGATACTGCAGAAAACGCACAATCAGACAGTTCCAAATGGATAAATTGCACAGAATCCGAAGACATACCCTTGCAGGACCGCAAGTAACTTCAAACATAGAAGAACCATTGGATTTTTTCAAGTTATTTTTTACAAATGAACTAGTGAATGAAATAGTTACTGAAACCAATAATTACGCCGAAAAAAAAGTTAGAGAAAGATACTATCATCGCACTCGATATGGCGAACTTGGCGCAGTGTCACTATTGAAGAAATGTGGTCATTTATTGGCGTAATTATAAATATGGGGACAATATCGTTGGCAATTATACAAGAGTATTGGTCAATAAATAATGTTAGCTACATTCCATTCTATCCAAACAGTCACGAGAAACACGTTCAACCAGATTTTTTGGATGATTCAATTAAAAACACTTCCGGCACAACATACACATCCAAGAACACGTTTGCAGCTTGTAATGCAAAAGACACCAGACAACGTATTACTGTAATACGTGCAATCCCCGACAAGCCGAGGATGCATCTTGGCAATTGCTTTATAAAATATCATATTGAACAGTACAGAGACTAATATTTAAGAAACTTTTTACTTTGAGATGTAAAGATACAAGAATTATTGAAATATAAAAGTTTTATACATTAATTTGTATGTGTAATCATTCTAAGTTAGATGTAAATAATTCAAACTTGCCGCGAAACTTCTCGAGTTGCTGGTTCGCCCGCGCGAAAAAAGCCTCGAGTGCGAAGGGTTAATGAGTCATAAACGAATGAAAAGGTACAGTGTTATACTTGCAATTCAATATATTTACAGATGCGTTTTGAACCGATTCTAAAGAACGATATATACAGCTATGCGATGTTGCTAGATCCAAGGTTTAAAGACCGATCTTCTGTTACCAGTAGGAAAGGAAAGGAAGGCCAAACAAAAATTAAAGCAAAAGAAGATGAAATAGATATACATACGTCAAGAGATACATATGTATGTATTTAGTATATGGTTTAGTACTAGAAATATAGACATTAGCTCGTGGAAATGCAATACAGACAGATTCCCACTATTGTCTTTAGTTGCAAAAAGATTTCTTGTTGTACTTGCCACTCAAATTTTGAGTGAAAGACTATTTTTCTTATCCGGAAATATAATAACAGCAACTCGAGCGAAAGTAATATCAAAAAATGTTGAACAATTATCTTTTTTACATTATCGTATGGAGTAAATATTACATCTAAAGAAAAAAAAAAATTGTATATTTACATTAAATATTATTAATAATTGACTTCGATAACGCAATATAATCTATCTTATCCCCTTTGAACTTTTTCCAATCCGAAATCGTTGGGCTACCCGAAATTGTCGGACTACTCGAATATTTATATACTACGGGTACCCGGCCCAAGCCCGCCCGACCCGAACAGCACACCTCGAATATGCAGTACGATCTCCAGTATCCAAAACTACTTGCAACAATAACGGATAACGCTTCTAATTTTGCAAAAGCCTTCACAATTTTTGATATCGAAAACGATACAAATGATAGTAGCAGCAGCATCTATGAATTAGAGAAAATGAATATAGATTTCGATACAGCGAAATTTTGTTGATGTTGATATATTACCAAGGCATATACGTTGTATTTGCCCATACATTATCGCATAACAACTGATGTAACTCGAACTATAAAAAGAATAGAAGAGTTAAATACAATATATATAGAAGAGCTGTAGAATTTGAAAATCAGCAAGTAGGACTGTACGTTACAAATGCAATAGAAGGGATCGGAAGAAAAATTATAAAAAAAACGAAAGTTAAATAGTCAGAAGCGTGCTAGGTGTTGTTTCTGTATAGGAAGTAATAACAGATATTCGTTTGTATGCGATTCATGCAAAAAACGTTTGTAATGCCCACTTAACAAAAATCCAAAAAATTGTATGTGATGGATGCAATACTTTGCAATAAATATAATTTTTTTATAATTTACTAGCCTATTATTTTTTTGTATACATACATATAACGAAAATCCGAGCATAACTCGAAATCTGTTACATTGTATCATGAGGTATCGGTGTGAGTCAGAAGTGACTTAGGTACGGTTCCTGCTGCGGTGCTCGGAGGGTTGAGAACAAGGAATACTTGAAAGCTAAAATATTTTTGGAATGGGAAAATATTCAGGCAAGCACAACGCAAAAATTAGTCCAAACAATGCCAAAGAGGATGCAAGAAATTATAAAATTAAAAGAAGCCCCAACTGACCACTAGTTAACAAATTCTGAATAATAATGCTACATGTACGGAGACATTTTTGACTCATTTTTGTTATGTTTATATCATTTTTGTCATTTTCGTTCGTTTATTTGTTAAAAAATAAATGTAACATTGTTTTTTTGCACTATTAATAAATGTTACGTTTGTGAACATAATAACAAAAATTATTTATTTATTACTATTTTCTTTAAAATTATGCAACTTTAAATAAATTCTTGTACGGTGTACGGAGACTTTTTTGACTGACTGTATGTGTTTAATGTGCTAAAAGTTGTAGATCTAAGCGTTCGAATACTTTCGTTAACTACTGTATCTGTTGGATGATCAACCAGGTCAATAATATTTGCTCAGTGCTAACGCTGAGTCAATAATAGACCTAAAATGACCTACAAACTTTCAGTAGTTTCCAGTATATTCCATCTGTGTCCTTCGATTACATAAATATAAACAGACATGCTGGGAAGCAAACTAGAGACTTTGTAATATTGTCTTTCATCAAGGTTAAACGTATTGGGTTGTCCGGAAAGTTCGTGCCGATTTAATATAAATTAAATTTAAATATTTAATAAATGTATACTAAAATTTAAATCTGCGTTTCAATTTTCCTTCAAAATCGGCACGAACTTTCCGGATAACCCAATAGAATAATAGTCTAAAAAATGTAAGAAATATTCCTTTACGCGAAATTCAAAATGTCCTCATCCTCGGTCAATAGTAATAATAATAACTGAAAAATACATGTCACGTTTTTTCCTAAACTTCGTCAATGCATAGGATAATATAATACGTATTTATTCATATACCGTATCTACGGTAATAATAGCAGCAGTTTTTTGCAATTATCTCAAAAACTAAGAGAGAGCAACATTTTTGTCAGAGAAATGTCGATTTCTACAACATATGTAAATTTTATAAAAATCAGACATACCGCCCGAATTGTGTAGTATTGCCAACAATTATTAGAAGAAAAAAAGAAAAAAAAATTCAATTTCTCATATTGATGGCGAAATATTTTCTTATCATTCCAGAAACACAAGTTACAAACGAGAAATTACAGGAAATACGTATGTACTCGACTATGAGAAGCATAATTGTACATAATTCTTGCCACGCATTTAAAACAATTACATATATTTCTTAACGAAAATAAATATTAATTAAATTATTTGCATATTTCTCTGATACTAAATATCCAATAACTATCCGCAATTTATGAGCTATTGTAACATTAGGAAAATAATTTGTTAATAGAAACCAATATTTCTATAAAATGAAAATTTTTCGATATTTATGGTAAAGCTAACAATATTTATTTTTTCAAGTAGAAAGTCTTCTATTGTCCGCAACGAAATCTCCAGCTGAACTAGGACTGTATTTAACAATATAAATCTATACAAAATAACATAAATACATGACAAATTATATACAATTATACAATATATAGTACGAAATTATTTTAGATTAGAATATTTGTACATTTGTAATTATGCTTTTGTGGCATCTAGTATGAGAGAGAGGACTTACGAAGCGAAGAAAGACAGGAATGTGTGACATGATGTAGAAATAAGAAAAGTTTTTACCAAGAAATCCGAATACCAAAAAAACAAGCAATATTATATCATCAACATAATAAATATATGTTTATATTTTATATAATAAAAGGATTTTTAATTAACAATTTTGTATCGTTATTTTATTTAGAATCCCAGAACTTTATGTGTCTATTCACATTTGAGAAGTGTTCGTAACTTTAGGGTACGAAAATGCTTGGATTCGCAAATCGTGATATATTTCCGTGTAAATATCATTTTCCATTAAATTGAAAATAATTGGTAATTTAGAACCTTGTTTGCTTTTAAAGTAATTTTTTACTTACCAGTTTTAATGATGTACGTTACCTTTGACAAATATGTGATCGTCGCAGCATTGATTCCAACGGTTCAATTCGGTAAAAATTCTTCTATAGAATTGCAATGAAGACCAGGATCCTCTTCAGTACTCGTATTCTCGATTCGTATCTACCACTCTCGTACGCGAGTTCTATTAAGATATCACTTGATCAAATCATGACTTCGAATGTTAGAAACTTTGAATAGCTGCGAACACTTCGGAAGTTCCGGCGTAAATGCCAAATGACCGGTCCCGCTGTTGGAAGATACCTTTGTCTTTCCCACTCCGTGATCAACTTCTTTGGACTCTTGTGCCCCGAAAGTTCGTTACACATATCGACCAATGACAGACGCGCTAAGCGACCAATAGCGAACGCGTTGAGCGATTAAATTCAATAATTCGAAAATACAGTAGATATTATTGGATAAAATAGAAATTGTGAAATTATAAAAGAAAAAGAAGAGACGGAATTAAGAATGATGCAATAATTTCTACAATTTTCCAACAATATTAGGCCCGCGGAAGGGAAGAAATTCGATAGGCTTGATTTATGTACATCAATCGATAATGCGACAATATGTAATAAATAACATTCTTTTCATCTGTATTTTAGAAATTATAATAAACTTTTTAATAATAAATAGCAATGTAATTTTTAATAATAAATATTCGTTACTTCATGAAATTATAATCGCAAATTAATATAAATGATTTACGATACAATATTAAATTGCATAATACGTACAAATATACATATCTTAACTTATATTTTAACAAGCTTGTGCTCTAATTCGTATTCGTGTAAGTATTTACATAATTATTTTACCAAGCCCATCGAATTTTTTCCTTTCCAGGAACTACAAGAGTTTAACTTAATGTTCGCTAATTGTCACGTACGCAACAAAACGACGATTGCCACATCGATTTCATATAATATAACGATAGCAATTTTTTAAAGTAGGAAAACTCGTTTCTACCAATAAAAATTAACTTCTTGCACCGGCAATTGTTCCGCGTGATCAAATCGTACTTCCATAATCTTCATTATAATTTTCTTCCTTCTCATCGAATAGCAGTTTATGCTTTTTTTATATAACAATGTTACTTCATCTGCTATAACTTTCTTCACTATCGCTTGTCTTTTTTTTTTATTTCGTCGGAATGATATTACCAAGTTGTCTGGGTTATAATTAAATAGATTGAAAGATGAGCAAAAGTTTATAATAAATATATGTATATCTTTACGAAGACTGTAACGTGCTACTCACTTGCAACGTTTATTAGTTTGAAAAACAATCTTAGTCGATAAAGTCATACTTGTCTATTCTATATTCTTCAAACAATTGACTATCGATGTGTATAAGCATTACTAATTCCAGTTCTGAAACAAAATACTTTCGACGAACCTGAAACATCATCATGAAGCTACGATTCTACCCGTCAAATTAATTAATTAAATACGTGCTGGACGATGGACGCACAACTAATCGTTTCGAATTGATTTTCGAATGACTGGCGATCAACTACTCTGACGATTTTCTCGACGTATTTAGCAAATGAATACAAGTATAATTGACGAAATGTTCGATTAACGAATGTCTAATTAGCGTATCTCTCAATGAATAATTAGCGTCTCTTTCCACGAAAAATTGGTGTTTGTGTCGACGAATAATTCAAGTCTAACTAAAATCTGTATTGTAAAGAAAGTCAGTAGTGCAGTAAAATTTACATTAAAGGGAAAACATAAAACAGACACATAAGTTTCTTGGACTTTTCGAACTGCGAAATCCCTAGAAGGAATAAGGGTACTACTTATAGGGTACTACTTATAGGGTATTAAGGGTACTACTATACTTGAAAAAGTATAAATGACACTCGGAAGTTAAATGAATTCTATCGAACGAGTCGAACGAATTGCAGCGCTTTTGAATAAACGTCGAAGTATATAAATTGTACAATAATATATATTGTATAAATTGTATAATAATACATATTTTTTACAGGATCGACGGAAAATTAACGTTCGGCTGCACATTAATGATTGAAGTCTAATCTGCATGTCGACAAGTTATGTCTTTAAATAAGAATACTGATCGGATTCGCATGAAATTGTTTTACAATTAGCGTGTCTCCCTGGTGTGCTCGACCTTCGAAAGTCCCTTTTTCCAAAAGAATTAGGGTGAAATAATGTTTCGAATTGCTGGAACACAACGGAGATTTTTTCCAGCCAGTACACGTGTAAAACATTTTTTGAAACATGTGTTTTGTTACATCCCTTTGGAAATTCCGGATTTACGATATGATCGGCTATTGAGAACGGAACGAAACGAAATTTCTAAGTTCATTGTAATGGATAGTTGGTATTATTGGCAATGTCAAAAATATCTTTTCTCAAAAACAGCTGTTTCTATATGAGCTCCGAAGATTGTATTCGATTCTGTGTAACAGAACACAGAACATAATATATAAATATTGTAGATCATAACTTTTAATATTTATAATATATTTATATAATATATTTATATAATATATTATATAATATAATATATTTAATATTTTTAATATAGCAATATGTAGTTACTAGCTAATAGCACACATCTATGATTCATAAAATGGATCTCCTTTATATTTCCTTCATGATTAAATATCACGTTGATATCATTTTGAATTTGTCTCGTCTGTACTTTAATGAATGATAGATTAGTTGAATATAAATCAGGGAGAATGTAGGAAGGATGCTAATCATTTTTAAAGTGGATATTACAGAACGTGAGATGAAGTGGACCTGAGCAATGAGCTGAGCTAAGAATTATAGTTCATATTTTTATAATTTAAGTTAATAACGTTTTTCAGGCGTTGAAGACTTTATACGTTTAATTTCATGGTCAATTATAACTTCATTTATTACCGAGAAATGATAGTACTTCATTTTAGCACTTAATTAAGAAAGCAATAATAGTTATTGAGTCGCGTCCGCTTACAGTTGCGAACGATTGTCTGTGCTCAAATTTAATTTTGTACAGACGCGTTAAAATGGGACGTTTTCTGTAATTAGTAATTGATTCTAACTTATAACTTTAGAAAGTGAATCTGTATTTCTCTGCGTATCTGCGTCTATGCACGTAACATCCATTTATATGTGCATATTTCTCGCATCTCTCTACTCGCTGATGAGCCTGTTTTATAGATTAGCAAGTTGCAGCCAATGAATTTAAAATTCAGGCCGTTCGATTACTCTGATCCAGATGAATTTACGCAGCATTATTTTGAATATTATTGCGGATGACGTTAACCATCTTTGCAAACGCTAAACAAAACAGCCAAGTCGAACTGCGGTGACAACAAACCGTGACCGAGCGTGGCCGTTAAGACTTCTTATTAGCATGAAAAAGTGGGCGAACCTTCAATCATAACATTTTAAATTTAAAAATAGATTCTTCATGCTACTAAGAAGTCTAACGTTTTAAATTAGAAAATTTGTGTATATTTGATTATGACTGTTATAACTGCTTTTCTTTGTCTCTTGGAGCTGAGCTTCAACAATGGTAAATGTACGATAATAATTTTAATTGAATTTGGTTTTAGAGTTAATGTTGCGACATTTATTTCATCGCGATTTTCAATTACTTTTACTCTTAGTGTTGCGATGTTGTTCCTTTGTGATTTTCAATTAGTTTTCTTCTAATTGTTAGTGTTACGATAATAAATGATCGCGTTTCTTTTTTGAAGTAAGCGAATTTTTCCACTTCCATCACTTGATTTATCAATAGGATTAGGATCATATCAATATACAGATATATATACACTAAAGGTTTAGAAAGATAAAATATGAAAAAGAAACAAAGAAAATGACTGAGTGGAAAAAATTGTTACAACAAAATGATATTTCATCCAACTGTAGTAGTTCATAAAGTTATACTTTACAGATTTTATCAATCTTTTTCAATTTCTTAGATTTGTTTCAGATACAAATTATAGAATCGATCGAAAAAGAGTTTGCAGTGGCTTGACAACACTGTAATGAATTTTAAAAATCATATTTCTGACGCATTTATTACTTGATTTCGATTCTTTTACTTGATGTAATTCCAACTCATTGTTGTTGAAATGTAGTGTGCGCTAAAAAAACCAGTGATTTTTTACTATGTCGGTATTTCAGGTCACGGGTACAGACAAAGCAAGTGTCAAAAAAATATTTATATACCTCGTCTGTGGTTTGTACTAATAACTTTTAAGTTTATTTTTATTTATTTTTTAAGTTTATTATTCTTTAAAGCATGATGGCAATAACTTTTTATATGCGATTTTATATTATGTTTAAAAAGTTTTAACAAATATTATTTTATTGTCTCTGAAATGTAAAGTTGTTCAAAACTGTATGATAAATTACTGTAATATTTTGTCCTGTACATTTAAAATTTGTACATTAAAATTTTAATTTCAACCAATGCACATCTTGTAATTCATAGTCAATGATTTATTCAATACTAAATCAGCAATGCTGGGAATGACATCAAAATGCATTGAGTGTTAGATCTATTCTATACTACGTCTATGGTAATAAGAGCTATATAGTATTTTAGCACAGACGTGTCAGACAGTTATTATTGTTAGTCTAAATAAATTTTGAAAAAATATCAGAAGATGTGATGTTATGATCAAATTTATATTCGTCCTATAATTTTCATAATTAATTTAATGTCGATATTCCTTTATATTAAGGAAGATTTGAAATTGTAAGAACACATATATTTTTACTTAGTTTTATAAACATTTATATTAAATAGCGTTATCACTTATGATCAATAATAAAAACAGTATATTCATTCTTATTTATATGGTTCAATATACATTTCAGGTCAAATATATTTTAGAAAATGGCAAATCCTCCTCCAAATGTTGGTCAGTCATATTTTTGGAATTCAGGAGTTTCTCAGCCACAAAATATGGGGTATTATCCTGTGCCACCCCCAAATTTTCCGCCTCCAAATTTTAGACAACCACCACCTTCTTATAATATGCCTGTTTCTACTTTACCTGAAAATAAAGGTGGAAATTTTCCACCATATCATTCTATGGGAACATACTATCAAAATGAAGTCTCAAATTCTTATCACAATGTTTCTTATCAAACTCAAACAGAACTGCAATATAATAATCAAAATTATGCATTGTCTAACTATTCTCAGTCTGTAAATGGGAACTTTAACACAAATTGGGATGATAGAAATGTGTATCACAACAATGATAATGCAGAGTGGAAGTTTAATAATTATTCATCTGATTGGTATAAATCACAAGATAACAAGAGTTCTTGGTACGAAACAAATAAAGCGCAAGAAGATGACAGAAAGTCGTTATATGTAAAATATAATAATTCTCCAAAAAATAGAAACTTTGAATGGAGATATAAAGATAAAGAACCTTCCAATAGTCATTCATTTATTAAGAAACGTTCCAAGAGCCCTGAAAATAGATCAAGAGAGAGATCAAGTAAATCACCATATAAATCAAGGCATGATTCTCAGAGAGATAGATATTCAAAATATATAAAAAATAGATCAGTTTCTAGAGAGCGTTTACACTGTGAAGAAGATTTTGATAGGAGGTCATTATACAGAAAAAATAATTCATATGCATCACGTTCTCAGAGATCATATACAAGTTACAGAAGCAGGAAGAGATCCAAGTCTCAAGAGTCTTACTCATCTAGAACTACTAGTCCAAATAACCCTCCTGTTAATAGGGACAGAACTGAAAGAGAATTACTTCTAGAAAAATATAGGTATTGTATATTTTTTAAAATTATATACATATTTCTTGTTAAGATTTTAATTTTTTCCATTTTATTTGTTTAAGGCAAGATTATTGTGCAACAAGCAAAGATATGGAAAGGAAAATGGATGAATTATCTGCAATGGGACCTGAAGGTATTATGGAAAATGCAAGAAAGGTATGGACACGTACTGCACCAGCAGATTTATATTATAGTAGAGATGACAACAATCCAAAAATAATGAACGGTACACTTAAATTGCACGAGTTATGTGAATTATTCAAGAAAGTATTATTGAATAGAGCTGCAGCTGCAAGAGCCTTGCAGGTATGTTTTCAATTGTTATAATAGAATAGTTTTTATACGTTTAAACATATTTTTAATTTTTTACTATGTAGCCTCCTTATGAACCACCTCCAAGAAAGACTAGAGCTCGTTTGTGTAGACACAAGTCTGAAGCTTGTAGTAGTTCTTCTTCTGACAGTGATAGTTCAATGGATGAAGATGATAGAACAATGGAAGAATTAATGGCAAAAAAGCAACATCCACAAAGATTACATCCTGAAATGTGGTTTAATGATCCTGGAGAGGTAAACATTCTTCTTTTTAAGCATTTTATAATGTCGCATGTAAGCAATATATAAATATTGTAAAATATTTTCAATATTTATAGATGAATGATGGACCACTGTGTAGATGTAGTGCAAAATCAAGGAGGTCTGGTATTAGACATGGAATTTATGCTGGGGAGGGTGCAATAAATAAATGTGATTTAAATGCAAATAATGCTGATAAATTATATCATTATCGAATAACAATTAGCCCCCCAACGAATTTTCTTACTAAAACACCAACGATTATTAAGCACGATGAACATGAATTTATATTTGAAGGGTTCTCTATGCTCTCACATTTTCCTCTTGTAAAATTGCCAACTTGCAAAGTAATAAGATTTAACATTGAGTACACAATTCTTTACATAGATGAAAAGTTACCAGAAAATTTTATAATTCAAGAATTAGACTATTTCCGTAAGTTTTTTTTTTTATATATTTAGTCTTTTTTTTACTATAATTTGCTATATTTTGTACTTATATATCCTTTTTGTTTTCAGAAACATATTTGTTTAAGGAAATATTGGAACTTATAGATTTTGATTTACAAGCCGCGCAAAATAAATCTGGTTGTGGTCAATTTCATTTTATGCCAAGATTCGTTCGTGACTTAGCCGATAATGGGCAAGAAATATTATCCATGAATGAGGTTTTAAATTATTTAATCAAAAGTAGTAAATTATTAATAGAGCCAGATGATCTACCTAGGTTGGTGGAAATGCCCCAATATAAATGGCAAAACTTTGCTGACGAAGTAAAGGGTATGATTGTTACATATCCTGGAAAAAAACCATGTAGTGTTCGCGTAGATCAATTAGATAGGAATCAAACAGATCAGCCGCCTGGTGTAATTGCATATCCTGAAATTGTACATTTTGGAATTAGACCGCCACAACTTAGTTATGCAGGAAATGCAGAGTAAGTATTTGTGAAATGATTTTTTTGCGGAAAAGCAATACTCAATTATTCTTTCTTATTTTAGTTATCAAAAAGCATGGAGAGATTACGTAAAATTTCGTCATTTATTAGCTAACATGCCAAAACCATCATTCGAAGATAAAAGAAAGTTAGAAGCAAAAGAAAATAAGCTTCAGGAGTTGAGAACTCAAAGCAAAATGAAACGCGATGTTACTGTTGATGTTAGTTCTGAAGGATTTTATAGAACTGGAATAATGTGCGATATAGTGCAACATGCAATGTTAATTCCAGTACTTGTTTGCCATTTGAGATTTCACAAATCTTTAGACAACTTAGAACGTACCTTAGGCTATGAATTTAAAAACAGATATCTTCTTCAATTAGCTCTAACACATCCTAGTTATCGTGAAAATTTTGGTACAAATCCAGATCACGCACGGAATTCTTTGACTAATTGTGGAATAAGACAACCAGAATATGGTGATCGTCGAATACATTACATGAATACTCGGAAACGTGGTATTAATACATTAATTAATATAATGTCAAGATTTGGTGCAAGAATTGAAACTGAATCTTCGATAGCGCACAACGAAAGATTGGAATTCTTAGGAGATGCAGTAGTAGAATTTCTCACATCAATTCATTTATTTCATATGTTTCCTGATCTAGAAGAAGGTGGTTTGGCTACTTATAGAGCAGCAATTGTTCAAAATCAACACCTTGCTGTATTAGCAAAGAAATTAAATTTAGAGGAATATATGCTCTATGCACATGGAAGTGATCTCTGTCACGATTTAGAATTGCGACATGCAATGGCAAATTGTTTTGAGGCTTTAATGGGTTCATTATTTCTTGATGGTGGTATAGAAGTTGCCGATAGAGTTTTTGGTGAAACACTTTTTAAAGACGAAGATGATCTTGCAAAAGTTTGGGTAAATTACCCAAAACATCCTCTGCAAGAGCAGGAACCAACTGGTGATAGGCAATGGATACCAAGTTTTGAACTACTGCAAGTAAGTGTATATATATATATATATAAGAAATATTTCACATTTAATGTGTTAACAAGTTTTATTTGATTTCTAGAAATTAACAAAATTTGAAGAATCCATTGGTATAGAGTTTACTCATATTCGTCTTTTGGCTAGAGCATTTACTGATCGCAGTATAGGGTATACGAATTTAACATTGGGTTCTAATCAGCGTTTAGAATTTTTAGGAGATACTGTATTACAATTGATAGTTTCTGAATATTTGTACAAATATTTTCCAGAGCATCACGAAGGGCATTTATCTGTAAGTAGTATTATAATTTTTTTCATAAAAACATGAAGATACATATCTTGTATTTTACAGTTATTACGAAGTTCTCTGGTAAATAATAAAACTCAAGCTGTAGTATGTGACGATTTGGGGATGACTCAATATGCACTCTATGGTAATCCAAAAGCCGAATTGAAAACAAAGGACAGAGCAGATTTATTGGAAGCGTTTTTAGGAGCGCTTTATGTTGATAAGGGTCTAGAATATTGTCGCGTTTTTTGTGATGTATGCTTCTTTCCACGTTTGCAAGATTTTATTATGAATCAAGATTGGAACGACCCAAAAAGTAAATTGCAACAATGTTGTTTAACATTAAGAACAATGGATGGCGGAGAGCCTGATATTCCTGTATACAAGTAAATTTAGATCACATGAGCTTAAACATGTTTATATATATCATTATGAAAAAAAATTGATTTAATTTTCTTTCCAGAGTGATTGAATGTAAAGGACCAACAAATACAAGAGTTTATACCGTTGCTGTATACTTTCAAGGAAAACGATTAGCAAAAGCATCTGGTCATAGTATTCAAGAAGCAGAGATGAACTCAGCAAAAGAAGCTTTAGAAAAATCTCAAGGTATCAAATTAAATATTTAAAAATGAAATTTGAAAATATATATTTTGTACTTTATTATATCCATTTTTTTACAGATTTGTTTCCACAACTAGATCATCAAAAACGGGTAATAGCAAAGAGTATGAAAATGCAACAATGGCCAACTAAACATAAAATGAGGGGAAAGTCTATGAAACCTACAGATAGGCACGATGATTCAGATTCCAGTCAACGATCTAAGAGAAGTCGTAGTGAAGCATAGCTGTGCTAGGATATTATTTTATATTGATTAGTAATCATTAAAATAAATGCTATTATAATATCAGAATATATATAATATATATAATAAATATGTTTATTTAATATTTAATTATTCAATGGTATCTATGTCATTGTTAGGTTCTATTAAGGCAGGATTTTTTTGGTGTAATATATCCTTATTTTGATTTATAACATTTTGACACATTTGTATGTTGGTTATAATGTTTTGTAGAGTCCAGTGCTTTGATAGCAGTGCATGCTTTATATTAAATAAACCATCTTGTATACAAAGTACTTGAGTACAAGTAGCATTACTACGAAGCTTTAGTCCTAGATCATGAATTATGGCTTTTAAATACAAATCAGTTTCATTTGTGCAAACAACTTCTGCAACATCATAAGAAGTACAAAATGCAATTTTTTTTATAAATTTCGTTATTGCTTCAAAAAATATTATTCATATATTTACCTAACATAAATTCTGGAGGTGAAAAGTCTACACATTTAACTGTGTATATCATAGGGATATTAGAATCTGCTGGTCTAAGTAGTCCTTTAACTGCTAATTCATACGCAGCTTGGCTCTGAATATCTACACCACACAATCTGCAAATATATAAAAATATAACAACAGTGCTTGCTTGCATCAGATATGATTGTTCTTAAATATGCATTAAATCTGAACATACTCAAACATTTTTCTTTGATGTGTAGATTGCATTGAGCTACATAACTTATCAAGGTGACCACGTCTCACATGTGTATATGTAGATTTTTCTACTACTTTTCCAGTATGAAAATAATTATCTGTTGCCTCTCCTAATAATCCCTTTATCTTGTAGAACCTTAAACTTTGAGATGTTTTTATTTTATGTATCAATTGGTTACCCGCATTGATTCCACAAACCAAAACGCCAGACACATCTTTATGCATAATTTTTGTAGCTCCCATTCTGAAGTCATTTAGTTGATAACGAGGTCCTACTACTAATGGATGATCTGCAAAACTACTTCGAACAACAACTTTCATAGGTTTAGTGGTTTCTCCTTCAATAGCTACATGTTTCATTGGTGGTCTTGTACGCATATCATTTAATTCTAAAAGCAATAATTTCTATTTTAGTAAATTGGTTAAATTTTATTGAAATGAAAAAGAAATATTTCATAAATAAAGAATATATTATGAACCTCTGCATAAATTGCTGATCACTGTTTCCCTTACATTGTTGAAATGTAAAACTGGAGATTTATACAACACAACTACACCATTTAATGCCTTGTATATTATTCTTGCATCATCAACGTATTTAGTCACTGTTCCTATTGCTGACATGTTAAATGTTTAACAATTATACATAACGACATTTATTTTTACTTCAATACCAACACAAACCAAGTTAAATCATTTATTTTTTATGTGTTCGTTTCATGTTTTTATTCTGTACTTAAAGTCTAAACACATTATTGTACACAATGTATGTACATGCTTGCACGTGAGTTGTAATCACATATGATTATTTATACTATCTATCTCTTTTTAGTGTTTGAAATACGACAAGGACATCTATCGTATGATTTTATAAATGGCTGTTAGTTTGAAGAATTTTGGAATTGGAGTGTTTGGTAGCCGGCGTTTTATTTTTAAAGGTATTTATAGAAAAATACATAACAGCATTTATTTTTGAATACTTTAAAGAAATATTTAAGGAATGATAAATATGCATTGCTTTTAAGTATTTTTTTTCATATACTTATCCAGTAGAATGTAGATAATAAACTAACTTGATGATAGGTTATGTTGCATATGATACTTTTTTTTTAGCGGTATTTTCAAATAGTAGACAGCTTGTCACGATGTCTGAATCACTGAATAAAGTACCTGATGTGGATATCGATGGCCATGGAAGATTTAAATATATTTTGATCAACGTTTACGACGAACCCAATAATATCAGCAAATCCATCGTCAGAGGTTATGCTAGAGCTCAGTGGCACTGTGAGTAATTACCATAAAATATTTCTGATTTTTCATTGTTATATTTTTACATTAAAACTGTGCTTTCCGTTTAAAATATTATTACGTGAAATATTCTTTATATATATACATATATATATATAAAAAGGAGAAAGCTACAAGATATATAAATATTTTACACAAAAATGTTAGAAGGTGTTTATAGGCTAAAGTTTCTACGTTATATTCTTATATAATCATATTCACATAATTTATTATTTACATTAATAATAATAGAATCTGTACAATTTTACATACACATACGTTTTACATGTACAATCAAATCCATAAATCAAGCAAGAATTATTACAAAACATGCCTCTGGATTAAATTATTCTACCAAGGTGCAGTAACATTTGTAATTTTTTTTTCAATTTGTTTAATTACGTAGAACATTTATTTCACGATTAATAAAAGACATCATGAGATAATGCCGAGACATTTGCTGTCTAAAAAAATAGATTTGAGATGTTGGATCTTTAGCGATGATTGATTTTGAATAGTGTGTCGTTTAATAGTCGTTCAATAATCGTCGGTTTGCGTATAATCAGCAGGGCAGTACGATTTCCATTTGTAGTAGTAACAGCGTGGGTAGGAACTGCATGAATCGTAGTGGATTCTTAACCCCTTGCCTTATGATTTTCTTCCCAAACTTCTTAGATAATTGTGAATTATTATAATTGTAACATCGTATTAGATGTAAACGCATTGAAACGTTTTCTGTGAACTTGTACTTTCTAATTTTCAAATTAGATTTAAATGCAATGCCACGAGCGTGACTCGATATTTTAAAGTAAAGCAAGAAGTTAATGACCAAACTCTGATTGTGAGTCGATCTCATTGTATCTGTAACATACTTTCGATAATTAAGCATCACGTTATCACATTCGTCACGCTTTATTGATATCAATTAAATTCTTATAAATCTTTCTTCTCGCGATATATGTATACAGGATGTTCACGAATTTATTAGCCAGCATTTTTTTCACGAGCGATAAATATGAAAAAGGAAGAATTAGTATTGTTTTTTTTTTGTAAGCAGTATGATAATTTATGAAATTTTTTTGTATTCGCAGCATTTTCTTTTAATGAAAGTGAAAGTTTAATTTTTTAAACAGAGTGCTACATATTTTTTTATATCAAGCGTATTTCAAGAGGATTATAATGATGTAACACACAGTGACCTAGAGTATCATATAGAGTTAAAAATGAAAGAAAAATTTTGGACATTTCGTACCATTATTTACTCACATATACATAGAACATTCTTAATTAAATATATAAGAAATATTCGAATAAGAAAATATTCAAACTTTTTCACTTGATTCTGATTTTGTACGATTTTGAAAATCGCTTTTATACACATAATATATAAAAATATGTTCTGCTTAAAAAATTGAAGATTATTTTCATTTTAAAAAATATGGTGCGAATGTGAAAAGTATTTCATCACAGTACTACTTTTTTCTCTTTCATTTGTTTCTCATTCTTACGGTTTATAAGAAAAACGCTGATTAATAAATTCATGAACCATCTGTATACACGATGTTCATGAAAGAAGATACATAAGTAGTTAAATACTTAAAATTTAATGAACTACTCTCACATTCGAATAACACCCCTCATCGAAACTTCAATCGTCAATTGTTAATTACTAAGAGATAATAATTCTCCTTCCAGAGTTAGAATGAAAACATTGTGATCAATTTCGTCAAACGATCCTTCCCTTTTCGCGTTACTAAGAAGCTCTTCTGAAGCAACACCAAGCTCTCTGTATGTCGAAACCCAGTTTACAGTTTTTGTGATTCGAAGTTTTCACGTTTCTCGCGCTACTGTTATTCTTCGTCGATGTTCGTGACGACGCGTCGGTTGTTTCCACCTGGTCTCAGGTACTGTCACTCTCCTCGTAATGTTCTATGAGATCAACGTCGATGTCCTTGGACTCTTTTAGTTTCTCCTTAATCGGCTCCAATTTGATTCCCTTGTATTTATGCCCTTTATTATCTTCCTGTAGATTCTCCGTGATCTCTTCGCTCGTTTTCCCCAAAACTTTTGGCTCCCTGACTGGCGATGGAAAGCCCGCTAAATCCGGATCCGTATTGCTGTGCATCAACGTGAACGGCAGCTTGAGGGACACTTCTCCGCCCATTGTTGAGATTAATAGCTTTACCTGCAAAAATGTTAGGATAAATAATTGAAGCGAACTGACTCTGATTTATTCTGGACTTAAATAAAAAACTGCACGACTTGTATCCCAGTACGATTCGTCTCACTGAAAGGCCCAGAAGCAACTGTTCTGACTAGGAAATGAAGACGACTTTTTTGCCATAAAATTTTATTGATATGCAAACTGATTTGAATCGTTACAAAACAAATTACAGGCGCGATCGCTACCAGACAATGCCACTCCTACTCGAGGTCTACCCCACGCCCTCTCACGGATCACGTGACCCAAATCAATCAATCGCTAATTTTCGTTGCATCAGCGTTGCACTGAAGAGGCCCGATTTTCTGGGTTACCCCCGCTAAAATCACTTTCAGTGATAATATACAAATTAAATCAAAATTTTGCTTCATTTCCTAAATGAGCTGTTCAAAAATCGCGTTAATCAACTAAATTGAAAGGCAGGGAAAGGTGATGATAATTGCAAACTATTTTTTAGTTTTAAACTTAATTTAATTTTAAATTTAAATCTTGAATTTATCTTGGAATTCGTTAAGAAAATTAAGAAACTACACTGGCGTTTAAAGCTGCATAAAGTAGCATTTAATTTTCGATGAGAAATTATTCATATTCAAATTATTCTTGTAATTTCTTAAGGAAGAATTAAATAAGAAAAAAGAATTCTGCCTGGGTTCATTTTAAAGTGAAAGAAATCCTTCATTTCATTTATAAATTTTTTTCATTTGTAATATCCCTCCCGTTTGTTCAGATAATTTACCTTCACATAGTAGGAAACATATATGGCAAAAACGTTCCTGTCCTCTGGACCATTGCCAGGGCAGACGACGGTCGAGGCCAGTGTCGCTTCCCCTTTCGTGTAACTATCTTCCAAAGCAATCCAATTTTTTGTCGAGCCTTTAATCGGCCGAAGCGTGTAGTTTCTCTTCAACGATGCTCCAGGGCCTATAGGACACCCTTCTTGCGAGGACAGCAAAGCCACCACGTTCTTGAATTTACCGTTACTGAACATGCACACGTCCACGTGTTGCACGATGAAGACCTGTGGGACGATCGATAGCATCGGCCATGAGAATCGTGTTAAAATTCATGATAAAAAGATCATATGGAAAGATGGTAACGCGTATTCGTCGTAGGAAAATTCTCTTTGTCCAGCAATATCTGGAATTTTACGATCTCTGTTAATTTCACGAGAAATTTTCATACAACGTGGAGGAGTGTAAGTTAAATTTTACAGCAGAGAAATGTAACGTCGGGCGAGATGCTTTGAGAAAAGAATCTCTGTTTTTATTGCTCGGTTTTCGTATCGTTCGAGCAAAGCTTTGCGTTCAATTGGAAACAGAGGGAAGGTCAGTTGCGATGCTAATCTGGCAAAGAGACTGGTACTTGCCAACTGAAGAACAAACGCGACTGTGTGCTGCGAGTCTAGCCTGTGTGTCAGTCTGTTTGTCAAACTTGTCGGAACGAAGTTAACATAGCAGACCTATTCGGAATTCGTACACTAGTCACCGCACTATCGAACCTGTCTGTTCTCGTTTTCAAACAATGTTCGTCACACTCGCTAATGAACCGTGGCGCAAAGGCAATTGACACGAGCGTGGTCGCTTTACGCTGCCAGCTCCTTTTGTTGTTCGAGGGAATTTACTAGTCATCCCCATTCTGTCTATTATTTCTCATCATCGTTTCAAGAAATTCGTGAAACTTCCTTCATAATTTTTTTCTTTCTCTGTTCTTTTGCGTAATTGAAATATATGGGCGAAAAATATGTTATGATATTAATTCGACGCAACAAGATATTGTTTAAAAGTCTCGATAAAATATTGCTTTCTTTAATCGCCAAACAGTGTCGTTATAGCATATAATTTACGTTGTATTGTTAAAATTTAGAATGTGAAATTTTGTTCTCTATGACCTGAGTAAATTCACCAAAATTTTATATAATTTTATACAACGAATATTATACGATACCGATTAAATTAACTTTTTGGCGCAAGAGACAAATTTTACTCTTACTCGTTATTAGCCTTTATCATTTCTGTTATCTTACGTTTCTCTGTTGGAGCCATTTGTTTTACTGGAATTCTAATATCTCTTAGTACGCAGCTCGACGTTCTTATCGTACCTGAAAATCCTGAAACGTTCGCTATCTTTTTATTCAAATTACAGTGTTATATTCGACACACGAATTTTAATCGAAGGCGTAGAAGAGCAAATTTGCCTTTAAAAAGCAGTTTTCGAAGTAATCTTCCCTTACTTTTTAATATTTATTTATGTACAAGTAACGTCCTTTTATCGAATATTTTTGAACAAGTAGTTGAGAACTTGAACTTTCTTCGCGAGACGAAGTAAATTAAACGCCAACACTGTGGAATTAAAGCACGAGTCAGTATCTAGTTTCGAGCCAGAATATTTCCGAGTCCCTTTCTCAAATATGATACGCAGTTGGATTACGCATGCGTACCCTACGAATGAAACTTTACCCGGATTAATATTCTCCGAGCCATGTTACTATGCACGAACCATTAGTGTTTCCTGCGAAACTGTCCAGCCGTACGTAATGAAAATGATCATTGCACTGAAAACATAGTATTCCTTTTAAATTTTATATAAATTCCCCTGTTATTTGGAAATTTTGTTTCAGGGAAAGTTATTGCACAACCGATGGTGATTTTACGAGAAAAAATAAGACGAGAGAAAAAAAAAAGAACAAACTTTGTTTTTCGAGAAAATCGAGTTCGAAAATTTGTCAAGTTTGTCAATCCGAACAAGAAGTTATTCTACCTGCGAAAATAAGTCGAAAATGTGGAATACAAGACGTTTCGTTTTTGAGAAAAAAAATATTGAGCGAGATTTGAACATCTCCATTAAGCCAATTCTTAAGTAAATTCAAAGTCTGTTTTCTTGAGAACGAGTTTGAGACGGAAAAATTTTATTCTATTGGATGGTCGGCTAAACTTTTCTAGTTGTCTAATATATTGTCACAATGTTTGAGACAATTGTTCATTGTCGTAATAAATTAGTCAGAAATTGGGTAAGTTTTGACGTAAACGGGAATAAGGAGCATTCATATTTTTTATTTTAATGAGGGAAAAAGTGTCATACAAATTCGTGAGAAAATTTGTGCTGTTTATGGGCAAGATGCCTTATCAACATCCGCAAAATACTGGTTCTGTCGTTTTAAAGATAGAAATTTTAATGTCCACGACGCTCCTTTATCTGATGCGACTGTAAAGATCATTTGCAATGGGACACATTTTTTTGCTCAACAATAAAACCAAAAATTTTATACAGATGGAATAATGGCACTGCCTAATAGATGACAGAAAATTATCGTATGGCTGCACATTTAGTTTAATTTTTTTATTGTAAAGCATCGGAATTTATATTTTTAAAATATTCATATTTTATGATTTACTCGACATTTCGACGTTTTTCACTTATTTTCGTAGGTGATATAACTCTTCCCGCTTGATATTAATTCAAATTAACCAAATGCAAGCATTTATGCTTGAAACATTTTCAAACATGATTTTTTTGAAACTCAAGCCTCATATGAAAAAATTTATGCGACACGCTGTGTATTTCTGCTTAATGCTAGTTAATGATAGTGAATTTAGTCGTTTCTTTTTTTTTTTTTTGAGAATTTTATTTCAATTTGATCATTTATTTGCGCGTAGAGTGAAACGGTGAAGCACAGTAGAATAAGTAATCGCCTGGTCAGACGAATCGTTCATACATTGCTCTATGGTTTGATTTTCGATTGTACAAATTTTTCCCGGTTTATTAATGAAAATAATTAAATATTTTATAACGAAAAAGCATCTTACAACGCAAATGCATGCCAAATATACTTTTTATAGATTATATACATGTTTCAGTATACGGAGCATTGGAACAAACTGTATAATCTGAATGGTTAAAGATAGAAAAGATGTTACAAGTGAAAATTAAATGATATTCAACGAATTTGGAAATAATTACATATTATAGTGTCTAAATACTCCATGTCTAAATACTCCAGATGTACTTCAAATAATTTAGCAAACTTTCAACTTTAAGAACTTTTGAAGTTTAGTTTAGTTTAGTGTGTCAACTAATTAAAAACCTATATCGATTGACCTTATCAAAACTATAGGTATTTGTTTAAAAGAAAGATGCAATTGCACACATCACAAACATATTTCATTGAGTATTACTTAATTTTGATTTATAATACTTTCCATTTTGTAATATTTTTAATTTATAATCGTTTGGAATATAATACACAATTCGTTCCAGTTACGCGATATAGGAATCATCAAAGATATATCGGAATTATTAATTATTTCGAAAAGTGTTTCATATACATAAATTGGATGATTTCGAGGATAAAGTAGATTTCGTGTTTCATTTCTACGAATGAAATTTTGTCGATTAATATTTTCCAAGCTGTAAACGTTACTATTCACAAACCATTAATGTTTCATGCGAAACTGTCCAGGCGTATATAATGAAAATGATTGAAAGCATAGCATACCACGAATGCCTTTCAAATTTCCCTAATTGAAAACCATTTGTTTTTGTTACTGTGCGTAGAGAATATATGAAGATCACACGTGTCTTTTCAAATAATTCTCTATAAAAAAAAGTGTCAATTTTTATGTAAAAAAAACCATTAGTTTAGCAAATATTTTAATTTGAATTTTCTACAATCTATCACACAACGTCGTCCTTGTTTGCATTGTTCCGCTTTCCGCTTTCCCTTGTTTTATATATACTATAAAACTTTGAAATATTCATTAAACTAGTTTTGCGACACAAGTAGATTTGTACCTTTTTTTCAATTAAAAAATATATGGTTTTGTAAATAGTAAAGTTGACTTTTATCGCGATTTTCTGTAATAATTATATTAAATTACTTCCACCTCGAAATGGAACAAATCTTCTTTCAAACATTTTCTTGACACAATTAACAGTTCTGAAAATATTATTAGATGACTCTTGTCTGGTGTATAGATATCGTAGCTTTCAAATCCATCAAAATTCAGAACTGAAATACTCATATAAATCGAAAATAATTTGTCTTTATATAAATGCAATGAACATGTACGGTAACATGTTCACTGTCACGCGTAATTTAAATGCTTTGTTTATAAGACAAAATACTTAATTTCTATAATTTCTATAAAATATTATAAAGTACTAGTTATTATATAATATTATATTAAGATATTTTAAGATATTATATTACAATAAATTATATTACGAAGCGTATTTTTCGTTTTATAATATTATCTAATTATATATGTTATTTTTTCTTTAATTCTTCGTTGACGATATTTATCTTATTTTGATGATTTCAGAATAAAAATATTTTCTCATAAAATTCTAAAATATTTACAGAAATAGAAACGTCAGAAATGGTCACCAGTATTAAATGGTTAAAATCCAGTGTCTCCTAGTCATAATTAGATTTGGAGTCGTCTTATTATAAATAGAACAAAGTCAATAAGTGAATGTTGTTTCAATGACTGAATATCACGGAACGAATAAAGTTCTATTTGTGTACTATCGACGATTCGTGCACGACCTAGCAGAACAAACGCATCGTCGAAAGCACGTGTTGACAGCGTTTTATTATTATTTCTAATTATTCATTAATGTGCAAAGTTCAGTGAACGGATTCGTTCTGCTCTATTGCATCGTTATTTGAAAAAATTACAAAACCATGCCAACGAAGCTTCCACGAGTCTCGTGATTTCTTGGCAACGAATTTTCAGACTCACAACGAGTGCATACTATTGGAAACTGGGAATTAAACAAAAACTTTTGCATCGTGATTCAGTAATTGATTGTACAGAAAAAACTCTGCTTGTGTTTTACGATTGGTCTAAATTGATCTCCTTTTTGTACGTTTCTTTTTCTCTAATGCAACAGCTGTCGCAGTTAAATCGACACATTAATTTTCTAACGCTCCATAAAAATCTGCAGTTATAATGATCAGTATTTCAAATATTCACATGCTAAAGATAAATAAATAAAACAATAATAAAACATTATCAACATGTACTTCGTTCTGCTCGGCTCATGCACGGTTTGTCGATAGTACAAAATGGACCTTCAATCGGTTTTCATTCTGCATTTTGTTTCGTCATCGACAAATCCGCCGCGATCTTATTAAAATTATTTAGCGTCGTAAGCACGTAAATAATACAGCACACGAGGGATGGCAATCGTTTGATTTATCAAACGTGGTAATAGATTATTTGCGATTGTAATTTGCGCGGTTAAGGGCGATGGATAAATCGTAAATTGCTTCTCGAGTCGGACAATCAGCCTCTTATTAGCATTTTAATCTCTTCCCAGTATCCAGTTCATACATTATTCAATCAGTCGCGCGAGGAAGGACGCAGCTTACCTTGATCCTCCTTACAGTTTTACTGCTGTTGTTATTGATGTTGACGTGAACGGTGATTGAATCTCCGTGAGCGTAGAACGCCCGGTCTAACCGTGCTTCCAAACTCACCCGACCGTCGCTTAATAAGAACGGTTTCTCCACTGCAGCGTGTGGCCCTGCGTTCTCTGAGAGCAGAGAGTGTAAGGAATGTAAGAAGTTGGAATGGATATGTAAAGTCTGATGAAATGATACGTCGAGCGACTAGAAGGTGAAAAAATAAGAAAAAAATCTTTCAACTCGAGTTTACTTGAATTTAATGAATTTTGAACGCGACAGAAAAGAATAATTGCAGGAAATAGTAAGTAAATAATTTAAATAAAATCTTTTCAAACATTTTTTACTTTACACTTTCAAAAAATGGAAATCCTTTTTTTTTTTAATTTTTGTATTTAACTATAGATATTGGCGTTTGGATATTACGTGAAAACGTTCTTAAATAAAATTATTTTAAAATTTACTTTAAAAATAATCATATTTTAAAATTAACTTTTGAGTGTAGCAACGCAAGAGTTGATGGTGAATCAAAGACATTTTGTTTCACGAGACAAAGAAAAAAGTGCTCACCCTCGTCCTCCGCGATTTCATTCTCCATGAACGAGACCCTTGTTCTACAAGCCTGGCCTCTGAATCCAGGAGAAGGACTCGCTGACACTGGCACGCTGTGCATGTTGGTAGTTGGCAGCGGCGGCTTCGTGGTTCGCTGGATGACACGGATGCCCATCCTGACGGTCGTTCTCCGATGCAGCTTCTCATCCGCGCGATCAGCTGAATATATCATCGTGTTGTCCAGAGAGAGAGCGTTTGGTCGAGTTGCGATATTTACGGAACATTTGGGCATGCAAAGGCAAATGTCAGACCAGAAGGGGTTGCTCTTTCAGGTAATGGAAATTTAAAACGATCGTTCATTCGTCCAATCAATCCACGAGCCAGCGTGGAAAATGCGAAAAGGGCGAGACGCGATTTAATTTACGACATTACGGGTGGGCGTAATACGGCATGATCCCCTGTTACGGGATTTCAAATTGGAAATTTTTACGCAAACGACGAGATATGACATGTAATCACGCACGTATGTACGTATGGTTAGCCTATTCGTTCATTTTTCAACCGATCTGGAAATAAATGTACCTTTGACATTTGTCTCTTTTTGTAATATTATTTCGTTGTAATAATATTTTTTTCATTTATCTCCTTCGCTGAAGTTTCGTATGAAAACACGGAGTGGAAATGGCGAAACGCTGATGAGAAAGATGCACGTGTATCGTCGGATATTTGCATTTTGAAATTATATTCTGGAAAGTGGGCGTAGCAATCTATCTATTTTCGTCTGTTTAATCATAAAGATTCAGTCAGATTTTGCTCTCTTCGCGTAAATGAAGATAGACTCGCAGTCAGTTTGCTCACCTACGTAAGCTCTGACGTCGTAGCTGGTACCAATGGGGGCGCCATTGTACTCCTTCGCAGGCACCAACTGCACCGATGGGGGTGCTAACGGTGTGATCTCCATGGTAAACGCGTGAGCATTTGGACCTAATCTCTTCATTAACGCCTCCTGGAATAGAAGATCGAAACGTTCTCTCACCTTTCTATCGTGTCTGGCACGATTCGTTTTTTATCTCGATTGTCTCCATTGTTTCATCAAGGGACGATCGAAATAAGAGCGAAGGTAGAACAAAGTTGTTAGCATCTGGAAGTTAGTCGTAGGCTTGAAAAATAAACGAGAACCTTACTTATTGTATATTATTATTATAATGAATTTAATATATTATATTCTCTATTTATATTATATTACATAAATATATTTATAATATGTTGTATTATTAAATTCTCTACAATGTAAATACGTATCATAGAGAATCTATAATATAATATACCTACCAATTGTACGGAATTTAATACGTTATATATTATTAATAATATGTTTGAGGAATCATTAATGATTTTAACCGAGAGTGTGCTTCTTAATTTCTTTAAAAAATAGTTGTTACGAGATGTAAAACTTGAATTCAATATATCATGAAAGGTGTGAGGAATATTTTAGAATATTTTGTAAATAGTTTTAAGATCGTATTTTGAACATCCCTGAAGTATGATTACCGCGAACTACTGTGAGGTTTATAGGATGGAAACTGGAAATTATCAACCATAAATCATTGCGTGGCATACAGATCACAGGTGATAAGCCTCGATATTATCAGGATCGTTAGTCTAATGATTTTACACGTAATGATGTTCTATTCGGAGATCCAGAGATCATTCAGTTCTCATTTGGAGAGATCGAACGCGGCTTGCGCGGTATGGTTGATCGCTTCATTGCACGATGATAGATTAAGCCCCAGAAATTTGTGCTGCTCGCTCGATCGATAAAGGGCTTACCGGACAAATTACCGACGTACATTACGCTGATTTTCGACGGATGTCAATTAATAGGGATTTCGAGGTTTACGCGTAAGATCCAGGATTTTCACACATCACACGTGTTTCTTGCTTCTCAGACTAGAACTGAATCCGCGTGAAATACATACTTTACCGTAATCAGAGTCTACAATTCAACGAACCTGACGAAGCTGTTAGCAAACTGTGCCCCAAAATGAAGTTTAACTGGTTCGATGAAGCATTTTACGAATGTGACGACACGCGTTACGAACAATTCTGCGACGCTTTTGCAGGGACAGAAGCTTGTCCGAAGATTTATCGCGGTTTGGTGTTGAGCATTGTCGAGATATGCCATTGTTATTCGGCCGTACCGACAGCGAAATCGTCACGCGGCGTAAAAAGTTTCAATGGATATTTCTGCTTAAAAGACCGCATTCATTGGTATCAGAAACGAAGCCTGGCAACTGGAACACCTTCGTTTAATACGTCAATTCTGTTGTGATCAACCGAGCTCTTTGTCACTGTATTGAAAGACGAAAGCCGGACAAAATATGCTGAAAGAAGATGAACTGGTTCACTGAGAACGTCAATTGCATCCATTTACGTGAAGTTTCTCCTTTTTAGATTTTACTCTGTGTCGTTGATGTTCTTTGAGGAGACATTCGGCTGTCGTTTCATTTTTGAAATATTGAGCAAAAAAATGCAAAACGATTTTTACTACGGAATTTTTCATCTTTGTTTTCAAGAAAATTGATTATTCTACGCTCCAAAAATAAATGAATCAATAAAACGTAGAATAAACGCAGAAATGACGTAGAAATAACATCTTTATTGTGAAACGCTTCGCTTTCGGGAAAATTAAACTTGAAAATTTACGTGTATAAGTACGCGAATATTGAACTCATTTTATCACTGAAAGTGATTTTAGCGGGGGTAACCCAGAAAATCGGGCCTCTTCAGGTGCAACGCTAATGCAACGAAAATTAGTGATTGGTTGATTCGTAAGGGGGCGTGGAGTAGACTTCGAGTAGAAGTGGCGTTGTCTGGTATCGCGCCTGTAATTTATTTTCTATCGATTCAAATGTTTGCGTATCAATAAAATTTTATAGCAAAAAAGTCGTCTTCATTTCCTAGTCAGAACAGTTGCTTCTGGGTCTTTCAGTGAGACGAATCGTGTACAAGTCGTGTAGTTTTTAGCTCATGTGCATGTTCGAATTCTATTTTCTTGAAAACGAGAATGGAAAAATCTGATTCTACGTTTTTATTTATACATTCAGCTCGGTATTAAATTCAGGAATATTTGATAAAATTTCGAACTCGGTTTTCTCGGGAACAAAGTGTTATACAAAGAAATGTTATTCTTCTTTTACATATAGAATTCACACTACAATTTCTTTACAATTACTTTATAAGTTTCTTTTTTTTAGTGTCTCTTTCTAAATAATCCCATATGTATTTTGTAACATTTAAATCAGGATTCTATTTGTTACTTTAACTATTTATTATAGTTAGTCTCTAAAAATTAAAAGAGTTTCTGATGAAATAACGTCGCGTAGAAAATATCATAAAATTAGTTATCACAAAGTAATTATAACGAAACGTACGCGATCCAAGGTAATATTCACACGTCTAACATTTGAATCGGATTTCTCCTCGAATTCTCTCCATTTCGGACTGTTCCTTTTTCTTTTTTCCCTTTTTTTTCCAGAAAGCCTTATTTAACGCCTTCTCTTTCTTTCTTTTCTTCTTTGTCCGTTTGCCATAAAGCTGGCTCGCATTTTGTATGCATGATCGATGCGCCACGTAGTGGCTTTCAGCTCTATCGCATTGCCCCTTTGAAACCTGTCGGCCGTGGAATCGTAACATTTGTAGTCCACCGTGAAACCGCATTATCCCCGCGTTTTGCATCCATGCCTCGGCCACCGAGAGTAATCGTCTAACGATAATATCGCCTGGGAAATGCGTGATCAAGATCTCCTCCGTCCCTTTCTTTTTACTTTCTTATCTTTTTACCCTCGAACAGACATGTTCAAGAGATTGTGAACGCGATCAGAGCAGGTTGGCTGGAGGGTCAAGTAAAAATATTCGTAACTTATATACGCGAACTACAATTAAACAAGGTGTGCGTCGGCAAAGTTAGAAAATTCTAATAAATCTTAATTTACGTTTTCTAATTGGAGATCGTGGAAGAAAAGCGTGACAAGTATATCCTTGATTTTAATGTCATTTTCCGATTAAATAGGAGAATTTTAACTCTCTGGCGGACTTTCAATTTTAGTTTAACAATTGCACTTTATGCTTGGAATTTCTTTCTGATTTTAACTTTATGATTAAACAGAAGAATTTTAATCCTTAAGAGCACTTTTAATTTTTAATCATCGAAGCTTAGAATTTAATTTAATTTAAATTTCTCTTACACATTAATTTAAATTTTTCTGTACACATTAGCTGACAATGTTTTTCATTTGTAAATGTTTACAGAATCAACTTTTTGAATTTTCTTTAAATACATATGTATTTGTACGAACGTCATGAATTTTTAGCCAATCAAGAATCTTCAACAAATATTCAATAATATTCTTTGGTCATTCGTTTTTTTTTGCTATCATACAATTGTCATTTAAAACGAAATTTCTTTCACTTTTTTTCCATCTTACCAAACTACATTAGTGTTCCAAAAATTTTGAATTTCATCGGTCGACACCGAATGGTTAAACTTTCTCAAATATTCACACGAAGTATTCGCGAAAGTCGACGTGTAGAAGTTTCGATATACACTGCTGCAAGGTTGTCGGATATATTGAAGAGAGTTGTGCGTTAGGTATTCTCTGCTTCGCCTAACACGATATTCGTTACACGCAATATCAGGGATCGTTTTTCGTGGCATTCATATTTCTTCGTTTGCCGATTTGTATTACAGGAGATGACGTTGTTCGAGGTAAGAGAGTAAGCTATTCACTCTGGAAATAACATCTCGCATGATTTTCTATGGAAACGGGTACGAGCAAGATAGAAAAGAGAAGACGACAACTTGGCTTCAGAAGTAAAAATATTACAGACTATGTGTTTTACGAAAAGTTTCAATTCTCATTATAGTTTGCAGTTATGCATGTTGCACTGTTATGCACTGTAAAATACCTCTTTCGACGTTGGAAATCGTTTGAATATTGCATCAAATGTAGGGGAAAGTGGGATCAAACCAGGCTTGAAGATCTTCAGCCTGAGTTTTGTGAGCGAAGTGATTGTTTTTCTAGTGTTTTCACATTCAGAAATCCATTTCTATTCTAATATTTGTATTCTATAATCCTTATAGATTATTCTGACACTTTTTTCACCTTTCTGTCTCATACTGAGGTATAAGCATTTAATGTTTAGTAAATTAATACATTCGGGGCGACGAATTTTATTCGCGATTTTTGTTCTATTAATTCCTAAACCCAACCTAAATCTAACCTAAACCTAACCTAAACCTAACCTAACCTAAACTTAACCTAACTTAACCTGAACCTAATCTAAACCTAACCTAAACCCAACCCAAGCCAGTAATTAACATAATTTTTTATAAGACCAAATAGAACAACTTTATACTTGTTAAAATCATTAAAAATAATTGGTTTCACTATTTTTCAACCAATAAAAAATACGTCTTTTAAAAAGTACCTGATTTTATTCAATCCGGGAAGACCGGATATTTGTATATCTCCAGAAAGTTTTATTTTTCTGTAAGCCATACAATTTTTTTCAAAAAGTTTGGTCATTTTCTTATTTTCTATAAGGTTCAATTAAGAGATTTTGCCTTATGCAAATTTTTCTTTGCCATTCGATTTTTTATCGTGAAGCTAAATACATTAGGTACATTAAATGTTCCTTTTATTCTAATCTCTCATTTTTCGATCTCTGCTCGATTTCTAACGTAGAATGGTGCTGCAAAATTTCGTACATAAGCTCGTTTTGACAGCACGTAAGTTTCACTTTCACTAGCGGAGGAAATTTTCGAATTTATTAGGGTGGATTAGTGGAGCGGTGCAACCATTAGCCATCATTATTCGCATTAGGGATGATTCGCTCGTCCTTGAAGATGATGGCCTCTTATCGGTCACGAAAAAGCAAGATAATTCCTCGAACCTGTTCGATATTCGGGCTTTTCTCATCGTCGGTCTTCAACTTTTACAAACTTTCTCAAATTCTGCCTTCTGTGTGATTTTAATTTAAGGGAATTTGCTTAAGTGGTTTCTGGACATTTCTTTTTTCTTCCCTTTTAAAAGACTATTAAAAATTCGGCGAAAAGTTTCGTGCTTTAAGCGGTTAGTTATTTTCCGAACATAGTATCGGTAGAAGAGTGTTTGCTTTGGTTCATTCGACGCTATTGACGTATTCTACGCGTCGTGCATTGTCTGTTTTTAGATTTATCTAAAAATCCGCTTTATGAAGGAATTTTGTTATTGTGGTTAAAAAAAAAAAAAAGAAAAGAAAAAAGTCGCGTAGGAGTTATCGTGAAAAAATAAGCTCGCGTAGGAGTGGTAATCCGTGAAAACAATAAGCGATGTTATCAAGACAAAAGAAGGAAACGAATGTCACGGTAAAATTTCGAAATTTCGATTTCTTTTCGTTGTATCCCCGAAAGATAATAATAAATCGATTTCCAGATATTAGCTACAGACGGCTTAATGGAAAAAGTTACGTTGTTTCGTGAGGATTAACAAACGACCTAGAGCTTATAGATTTTCAGTCGAAACACAAGGAATTCTGCACGATGAATTGTTCGTCCCGTAATGATACAACGTCCGTGGTTTCTCGTTCGATTCCTGAGAGGCGCGCAGGAAAGCTTCTCCAAGTGGAATCAAATTGTGATTGATCACCAAATCCTAAATGGCTGTCCAGTCATAGTGACTAGTCTCCGTTCGTGCTCGTCTTCTGGCACGACTCGATTTTCATGATAACATCGCCTGTTGCCCCCTCGAGGCTTTATCACTCGATACGATAATGGTCAGAGACCATAACTAGTGTAACCGGAATGAAACAAGATCGATAGTTATTTCTTTGTTTAAAATGTTCGTGACTACAAATAACAAAGAATTTTTTCGTCGCCAATAACCATTGTATTTATTTATATACTCATAATATGTTCTGAGTATAGTTATCGAGAGCGAGAGAAACTCTCTTTTTTATCGACCAGGAAAATTTATTTCAATCGCTAATTTACTAGTTACTAAGAAAGTAACTCTGCGGTTTTTGGAACATTTAAATGCGGTCGCGGAGGATTGTTTCAACCGAATACAAAAAATAATACTTTAGAATTTACACTGTTATGAGCGATTGAAATAGAAGTTCTCTTCGTCGATAATTATCATGAACAATCGAAATAAATTTTCCTTATCAATAACTATTGCGAATACATTTACAATTAAAAATAGAATTTCCCTTGTCAATAGTGGTTTTCGCGAGAAAGATTTTCAACGAGAAAGATTTTCAGTCACCTATAATGAAAACATTTAATATTTCAATCAAATTTTCTTTATCGAGTTTGAGATTAACGTCAGCTTAAATAACAAACAAAAGTTTCAATCATTGATTCTTTGCTTTCATAAAAATTTCTGGAGCAACTGTTACTTTTGGTCTCTGGTAAGAGTAAATTGAACACGCGACGTTTCCAATGTTTTTTGGAACGATTTCGGCCACTGTCTCGCGCGATTAACTTTACAATTGTTTTCTCTCGTTGAAGAATCCAGGAAAGAGCGTTCCTAAAATTTTCATTTCGCGTTGAAACGTTCTGTTTTTCCTTTTTTCTTTCGCGATTGAATCACATCGATCCGTTAACGCAGCTCGTTGTAGAAAAGAAGCTACCCCACCATCGGTGAAAATTAGTCCGACATAAATTAATTCACGTCGAATGGAATAACGTTGCGCAACAACGCGGCTATGGAGCCGAAGCGTGTAACTTGAATGCACGGAAACAAAACCAGCAATTATATCTGTTTTTTGTTTTTAACGAATTAATTAAGAAGTTTCACCATTTTTCTGCAAATTCAATTTATGTGGCAGCTCGCCGTGTTTTACAGAATTCGAACAATCCCGTTGATCCTAGTATGTCCTCGTTTCTTCCCTACAAATCGGGGTTGTTACACGCAGCGACGTGACAATTTTTTCCCTGACGTTCGGCTAGCGGTAATTTTCGAGTAAAGTAGTATATTAAATATTTACACACGACCCAGAATTTGATCGGGCGAGCTCGAAAGTGGCAAAAATAAAAGTCAAATCGTTACTCCGCGATACTGCTCTAGATCGCAAATGTGAAAATAGAGGTGGTTGTTTACTCCACTTTCTGGATGGGTTCGATAGTTTACGTGCCAGGATACGATAGGATACTTCAAGAAGTGGTTCGGTAATTTTCTTTTAGCCTACCGTTTTTGAAATACTGTTTTACGAAACTTAGAAAGCAAAAACAATAAATATGTAAAAATACATATATAATATTAATAATAATCTATATCGAGTATGTAGTTTAGGGTTTGGAGATCCACAGTATTTGAAACCACATAGAAAATTTTTAAACTTTTTGCAACCATTAGGAAAAGGATATTTAGTTTTACAACGAATTGTTAATTATTGACTATAATTATTATTATTATATAATTAGTGACTATAATTATTATTAATAATTAATTGTTAATAATTGATATGTTTATTATTTATGATATTTATGTTAATTATTAACAATTATTACTAATTAATTTAAGTCTCATAAAATTGTTGCAGTAGAATAATTTATTTTTATAATATATATATATATATATATATATTATAATTATATCCATATATTTATACAATTAATTTTTAAATTAATTAAATATATAAATTATTGAACTCTTTTACATATATTTTTACCAACCACTGCTCGTCATAATTTAATTTCTTCTACTCGTGTTCAATGCCGTAAATTCTCATCATCACTAGCAGATTTTTATGCATTTATCCAAAAATTTGAAAATGTGAAATTGCACAGAATGCAAGAATAATAATATGAAAAGGTGTATAAAACATCCGAAATTTATGCTTTTTGTAATATCTGATACGTAAAACAATTTTCTACAGAGATTCTGTTTTTTTAAATTACAGTCTAAAAAATATAAATTGGCGTAAAATTCGCAGTCTATTTATTACACTTGGCCACAAAGTCAGCCAAGTTGACTGCAACGGTGAGTTTCTATTTCTATAAATATGCTATGATGATTAAAATAGAATGTATATCATCGGTCAAGTATTTTTAAAAAACATAAATGATACTGTATGATACTGCGAAATGGAAAATGCGCTGTCGTTACATTTTTTTTTAATAAAAATTAATACTAGCATTAATTTTATTGTATATTATATTAAACCTCGTTCGTCCCTCGTATCAATTCGACATATTTTTTTTTGTAAAATATTATATCATAGAGATGTTTTGTCAGAATTGCAAATAATATTCGTTTTCAAGTCCCTTGACAATATACATTATCTTTTAATTATTATTATATTAAATATATATAATTACATATTTAATATATATTATTATATATTTAATATATATTATAATTATTCTTTATATATTAATATTACAATAAGCATTCAGTGCATAACTTTTGCATCATCTTTTCGAAGATGCATATAAATATCTATGATATTTGATTGTAAACAAAATAACAGATAACTATAATGTTAAATGACTTATACATGAGAATAGATTTTGTCTGAATTTTACAAAACTCCTATCTGTTAATCAATAAATAAATTAATATAATAATTTGCAAATTTGACTATTTATTCTTTTACATTTGATTCCTTCTAGCGATAAAATTTTAGGTTTCTGAGTTTGTTCTTGATTTCTAGTTTAGCAATTTTCTATTTCACTGGACTCTTTCCTTCTTTTTGCATTGTAGACGTAAATTTTTTACAACTGTCTGTTTGATACCAAGCGACAAATGGAGTTAGAGAAATGAACGACGAATTTGGGAAATTTTAATTTCACAAAAATTAAATATTCCGCTCCATTGGCAAAATATGCGCATCGACATTTCACTTCGTTTGACTTTCGTTTGCGAAGGTTCGTCGCGAGTTACTTAGTTCGTCACAAGAATCCTTGTGTTCGTAGTTTCTCAGTGTTTCGTTGTCGATAGACGGCGAGCAGTTGAAGGACACTCGACTTATTTTTGATGAGACGATGTTCGTCACAGAAGGTACAAAGCTATTTATATTTGACTAAATCTAAAACTAGCGATGATGCTTTAGGTATCCGAGAGTTTGGTCTTGATTTCGGTAAATTTCTAGTTTATCAATTTTTCTCAATTTTGGCCATTTCGTTGCACGCACTCTTTCTTGAGAGATCTGGCATTTCTTTTTATTTGTATCAGAAAACTTTTATTTTTTATCAGAAAACACAGAGGAACATCGAAGGAAAAGCCGCTAAACCAGAAATTTACCTCGATTTCGAATACCGAACGAGACGTGGCAGAGTCTAACGAGAACTGGATTGGGCCACATCTGGCTTTGAAACGTAGGTCTTGTAGATTGTAGGATTTGTGGCCTCGTTTCTTCGGAATTCACAACCTATTCAAAAACTTATTTGCGTTGACAACTTTCTGCACTATCTAGAATATGTCAAAATGGTATCTGTCTTATTAAATTTGCAAAAACAAGCAGATTGTTTCTTGTCCCTAAATTCGATATTTAATAGTTTCATAATGTCTACGAAGCTTGCAGTAAATAAGCATCGTGTAATTTGTATGTACATATATTTGTTTCAAACTCTAGCCTCGGGGCGCAGACTTAATGAAATTTCAGAAAGTTTTTACATAACTTGCTTAAATAATTATGTATTCATAAAATGCTATTACGGCGAGTGTTTGTATATTTTCGTGTACACTCTGTGCATATTTTTTCTGTAAATTGTGAGACATTTCTAACTTGAAATTGGGCTGTAGTTTTACGTTTAGGTGGTAGTTAATTTTAATTTTAGTTTTAAATTAAATCTCGAAGCGGTCGCTAATTTCAGGGAATTAAAGCATTGTTTTCGTCTTTCTTGACTAATTCGTTTTCGAGATGTCAGAGCAACCAACGAGCAACAGAAGAAACGAAATGTTTCTTCGGCATTATTCGAATAATTAAATGATATGTTATCTTCGTATACGTCATCTTGATCTGATTCTGTATTAGTTTATTTAAACACGCAAATGTTCCCTTTCTGAATTATTCTGTTATTTATCAAATAATTGTCTATTTTATATCGTATTTCTGTTTGTTTCTACAAATGATTTCTCAAATAATTACTGTATCGTGTAAACTGCACCATGTGTTGAGGATTATTTGGTATTTTATTACTTGGGAACGATTCATTTTGATTTGGTCACAGAATGAGATTATTCATCCCGTGTTACTTTTCAAATAAAAATGATAAATTGATGAAAGCTGCTCATTGATTTAAATTGTTTGTAACTTTTAATTTCTGTTTTAAATGAAATTTCAGCAATTTTGAGTAGTTTTGCTGCATGAAAAGGTGCAGTAAGTAAACAACATAATTTAGTATTTTTCTAATTAAGCATTTAAGAATATAAATTATGGCTGAATAATATAAATATAAATATAAAAAAATGTATGTCAAAAAGAATATGTTCCAGGTTGTTTTATGCAATTGTAACAAGCAATATTCTTGTTTTGGTCGAAATTAGAGAAAAATGTTTGAGGAAAAAAAATCCATACTGTTGATATTTTTAGTATTTTTTTCGCGCGTGCATTTCGCAGTTGCCCCATTTTTTTTTAATAGAAATTCAAACATTTTTTTCTCTTTTACATTTATCAAGTTCTCTCTTTTTTCGTTCAAAACGTTTTTTTTTTTTTTTGCGTATATCAAATTCTTTTCTTCTACATAAAAAAAAGTATTAAGATAACATGGTTGAAAATTGACGAATCTGAAAGATATTTTAACTTCAATTTTATAGAATTTATCGCATCGAAAGTCGACGAAAACAAACTCGAGACTTGTCATCGTCTTTCACAAAATCAAATTAAAATTTATATGAAAATGATTCATTTCACAAAATCAACATTAAAATATCTTCTAAGTTAGTCACTAGTATTCTTCGATCATAAAAGTATTTTAATACTTTTTTTTCATAGAATATCGAAAAAATTTGCAAATATATGCAAAAAAGAGGAAAATATTTTAAAAAAATAGTCGCAACTGCAAAATACGCGTACAATTTTAAAACATTTTTTTCTAACTTTAACTAAAGAAGAGACACGGCTTTTCCATTTGAATGAATCCTTGCATAAACAACGTACACAGCGAGGGGAACAGAGACGTCAGTTTATTTCAAAAATTGATGTAATCAAAAACTGCACGACTTCTACCCCAGTACGCCCAGAAGCAACTGTTCTGACTAGGAAATGAAGACGACCTTTTTGCCATAAAATTTTATTCATACGCAAACATTTGAATCGATAGAAAACAAATTACAGGCGTGATCGCTCAGTACCAGACAACGCCACTCCTATTCGAGGTCTACGCCACGCCTCCTCGCGAATCACGTGACCCAAATCAACCAATCGCTAATTTTCGTTGCATTAGCGTTGCACCTGATTTTCTGGGTTACCCCCGCTAAAATCACTTTCAGTGATAAAAAGTGACTCGTACGGTGTTTAAGAAGTTAGTAAAACGTTACGGTACCCCAGCGAATCGCGACCTCGACCCGGTTCCGTGACGTGGAAAATTTTATTACTCGGTTTTATTCCTTTCCCTCGCTTAACAGAAACAGATTAGAGTACGATCGGCTTGCTGAGCAAACGATCATCGACGCTGATCGTAATTGGCTTTTAATTGGCAATCGGTTTGATTTCACCCGAACAGGGGTAAAAAAAAATACCGTCAACCTCCTTTACGAATCGCCGCTTAATCGATCGACGAGTTTCAATCGGCCTTCTACCTATCGTTCCGAATCGTGATCAATTAATATAGGAAGGTCGTGGAGTAGTAAGTTTGCGGGTAAATCCACCGCAACGCAATAAAGTCGAGTGCAGCGAGCGGAGCGCCACTGTGCGAGAGCGCACAAAGAAGATTCGTAGGGAATCTAATTGGAATGGATGAAAGTGGATGTCGAGCAGAGAGCAGCGAGAGTTTTCTCGACAACGGGCGAACGAGAAGAAACACGTTTCGAAATGTTTAACCCACATGTATTGTGAATTCGACGGAACGAACTTGAGCTAATGGCTCGCGTAAATAGAGAACACGTGCAAACATCGCGCAAACTTTTGCTGTTTGACTGCTGTCTCCTTTTCTCCTCGAGAAGATGTGGAAATAACGAGTGAGGAGAATTTAATCTCAACGTAAGAACGAGTGTAATTCGAGGTAAAAGAAGAAAGAAAAAAAAAAGAGTGTTGAAAATAGTTTCATAATACGTATTCGTCTGCGGATAGTTCCTTTTTAGTCTGGCTAAAATGAATCGTTGCGCAACGCAGAAAGGAATCTTGGATCTAGGATAAAAAGGATTCCTCGAGGTTAACTGTAGGTTCTCTCTTTCTTTCTTTTCTCTCTTTTTTTCACATAGAATTTCTCGAGTTTTTCTGCTTCGAGACTAGGTTGGAACAATTCTATCGTTGTACGCCTACAGTTTCTCGGAGATTAAGTGATCTCAGGAGGACCTTCTCGGACCGGAGGATTTTCTTCTGGTCAGTGTTGAAATGACCCATAGAAGACGTGTTCTCGTTGGTGAAACATTCCAAAAGTAATTGAAAAAATTCCGCACGAAGATCGTTGAAAGATCGAGAGAAAATCGTCGAAGAAGAAGAAAGTTGTTTTCAGAGAGTTGTTCGCTTTCGTTATCAAAATTATTCCGTTTCATTGAAAACGGGAAAAATCCTTGGGGAAATCCTTTGTACTTCATTTTTATTTTATTGAAAAACAAGGGAACTCGGGAAGGCTAAAGAAAAGTAGAAAGACCTCGAGAAGAATGAAAAGAAGAAAAGAAGAAAAGAATAATAAAGAAGAATTTAAAAAAGAAAATTATTTTCAGAGTATTTCTATTTTATCGTTAAATGTAATTTAATTTATATTTCAACGGACGAATTGCTATTAGTTTCGTAATCAGAAACGCGTGATTAAATTTAATGTACGATGGGAGCGTGCTCGTGTTGCGAGATCGTGAAATACAGGAGAAGGTACATTCCCCAAAGAATTGCTGTACAATCAAGTTGCGATACACATTTCACGCTTGCCGACGAGATACTGCGATGATGGTAAGATCAGACTGGCGAATTACGATAGGTCACGGCCTTGACACTGACCCTGACCCGCAGCTAGGTCGGTTTAACGCGTCGCGAAAATTATTTATCCTTCCCCTTCCTTTCCTTTCTCGGGGATATTTCACCTGGCCACGGGTTTTTACGATCGACGCGTGTTGCATTATTTATTCGATCGACGAATTACACACGAACGAAGGTCGTTTTGCAGGATATAATCAAAGAGTGATCAATTTCGTCGAGACTTCTCTGCGTGTTGCGTGTTACGTGCCTAACTTGACGAAATATTTTATCATCAGTCATTATTAATCATTTTTCAAATATTTTTTAAATATCTTATTCTTTTAACTTTAACTGAAGCGTTATTTAAATAAAATATTTGAAAATTGATTTAAACAACATGTAATCTTGTTTGACTCGAAATAATTGTCTCGAAATAGTTCTATATTTTGAACGAGCAAATGATTTTTCTCGAAATCATGGATCGCCACTTAAAAAACTTTTGAATGTTTGTTCTGTTTGAAACGTGGATCGTAGTAGAGCTTTTTTAAAGAATGTTCTTATTATACATCGCGAGTTTCGAAGCGAACAGATAAATGAATGCTTTTAAAAATAAAAGTTTCAGACAGAATGGAACTTGTAAGATATAAAAATGAAAATTTTTCTGCCGGAGCAACGGATAATTTGTTCATAAATGTTAAAACAGTTCTCGATATTTGTAGCAAATATTGACACTGAATATTATTCAGTGAATAGTACTCAAATATAAAAATGGACTTTTAATTGAATGTTTTAAAATAACTTGTTTTCATGGAACCTTTGTTACGCAGATTTTAAAATATCTGTTCCATGAGAACATAATTCAAAAGTGTTCCCCACTTCCTTCTACAAAAATTCCAGAAAAACATTTAGATATTTTTTTATACGAAATATAAAAGAATATTTTTGTACGAAATTCGAACAGAATTCTTTTAAAAACGAACCTGCTAATTTCGATCTCTTGAAATTATTTGATTATTTGTCTATTAAATAAGGTAATATTTGTTTTTGCAAATAATTTATCAGGTAATTTCTATTCAATAAACATTATCTTTTGTTGGAATTATTTGTTATTTAATTTCAATAAATGAAATCAAACAAGAAATTTATTTCCAAATGATTTAATTATTATTCTTCGTGTTTATTTCAAATAAAATTTTGATGCAAGAAAATGCTGGATTTTTTCGATTTCTTTCAAGTTCCTTCGATTATGGTTAATTAGATTAAACGTATATATATATTTTTTTTTTCTTTGAAGAAAGAGATCTAAAGCAAGATTGAACAAATTTTATTTGAAATGAAGATGAAAAACAATAATTTAAAATAACCAATCGTTTCTGCTAATTCACTACTTTTATTGGAGAAAAATAAGTAACGTTATCTTGGATCAAAATTAAACTAAATAAATTTGGAAATATTTTCTTGATTTAATTCATTGAAATTAAATAACAAATAATTTTAACAGAAACTGAAGTTGGAAGGTCATCAGGAACGGGATCAGAAATTATTTGTAGAAACAAATAGAAAATATAGATCATTTTATAGAATAGCCGAGTAATGAAACAATTCAATATAATGTTCAGGATAATATATCGAGTCAAATAAGACGATATGTTATTTAAATAATACCCAAGCTTCGTGTAAATCTTTTTACGTTGAATTTATAATAAAAATAGCATTCATAAATTTAGTGCTCTTTAATTCTATTTTTTGAAAAGCGATTCGTGATCAGAAGAAGTCCAGTGATTTCCATAAGAATCTAAATTTTGTGAAAACGCATTTTCTTCGAGTCTTTCTTAAATTGGAGAGCTATCACTTCCCTAGATAAATCAACAGTTTTTAACTTCTTGCACTGGAATGACGTGCTACGTACGTCAAGAATTTTTTGTCCCAAAATTGCAATACTTTCTCAGTTTTAAGTATATTTAAGTATAACCCAGACAAAACAAATAATTTATTACTAATCAATAATTTTTATCCAATGATATACCGACGAGTTCAAAAAGAAAGCGATGAATTATTGTATACGGTTTGGTCACTCGTTATCAGTTTCTAGCGCAAGTGGTTCATCTCCCTCCAACAAATGATCTTTCCGAAGCAATGTTTCTCCGTTTTACTAAATTTCGAATAGAAAAGAATTACATTTCAATATACACATGAAGTGAAATAGTACATCACAAATAATATTCGTTATCAAACGGAACGAAGCTAATCCCGCGAGAGATACATCATCTGTTTCATACATATGATCGCAAAATGTTCGATTTATACTTTGGAATGTCCGATATCCGACGTTATCTTACAAGGAAGCAAGAGGAATCGATCGCGAAAGGAATGCAGTTCCTTGGTGAATGCAGTCTGAGGAAAGTAGTTTCCATCGCCGTATCATGTTCATACTTCCATCGTTTACAGACACGCAAGAATCGATACACGCCGCGACATTTGGTGATCGAGGGAAAATTTCGTTCATTTTCAAATGTCAATCAAAACGCCGGTTAACCGAGGCTCTCGATACTGTTCGATACGCCGTGTGACGCATGGAGGAGTTCAGTCCCGGAGTTGACCTTGGCCCGCGGCAAATCCAGTAGGAGACGTTATCTCCGCTACGTGTTTTTCAACGTTCTCCGTCGTGGGCATTTTTTGTTTTTTTGTTTTTTGAACGAGGAATGCTTTGACCAGTGCGTTGTTCACATTCATGCGAAATGATTTAATTGACAAAGCGTAGTCATCAGTAACTGATTTACTTGACAGAAGCGTGTATGTAGATATTTCTACTCGGAATTTGTAACGTGCAAGATATCAAGGGGCAATAAATGGTCAAATGGTACTTTACTGTTATTCTTATGAAAGAAAAAAAGGATTGTATAAACGGAGATCCGAATATTCTTTTTTTTTATCACTGAAAGTGATTTTAGCTAACCCAGGCAATCGGGCCTCTTCATCAGGTGCAACGCTAATGCAACGAAAATTAGCTATTGGTTGATTTGGGTCACGTGATTCGTGAGGGAGCGTGGGATAGACCTCGAGGAGTGGCGTTGTCTGGTACTAAGCGATCGCGCCTGTAATTTGTTTGGTGTCGATTCAAGTGTTTGCATATCAATAAAATTTTATGGTAAAAAAGTCGTCTTCATTTCCTAGTCAGAACAGTTGTTTCTGGGTTTTTCAGTGAGGCGAATCGTACTGGGGTACAAGTCGTGTAGTTTTTTTTTTAATTTTCATTATTTATAATCGCATTGACTTGTGTCGGTTATTAGCAACTTGGAACAAAATCTTACAATTTATTATGAAAGTTAGACTCAGAAAGTGCATTAAGTTTAGTACCGTTTCTTTATCCTTTAAATTATCAGTCAGGGAAGGACTTATGTTTAGTTGATGTCTATATATTCCACTGTCAATTGAACTTTGCACAAATCACAAGTTGGGGGGAATATTCTTCTTTTTCCGCATATAGACGCTTTTTGGTTTTGACGAAGTGTTATAGGAATGTTTGAGAATTTAAAAAGAAATTGAAAATGGTTTCACATTGATGTTTCAAAGATTGCCAAAGACACTCAAAAATTTTTAGTGTATGCTGAATTTTTTCACAAAAAGCAATAATTTGGTCTTTGATATTAGTACTTTTATAAATTAAACTTTTAAAGTGTTTTCACAAATAAAAATCTGAAGAATTTAAGCCAGGAAATCGAGAGAATATCTGTATTTGAGAGGAAAGTACAGACAATATTTCTTCCTTAGACGCAAGGATTCCCTAGAGATTGTTACCTGTTTTCCCGACGACCTGTATAATTATTGTTACACGATACTGATTATCAAATTATTTTTTGCCAATTCATGTACAGAGTATCACAAATGTCTCATGGACAACTGGCTGGGGGATGATTCTACGTGTAAAAATAAGTCGAAAAGAAAGAATATTTTTTTTATTTAAGGCTTTGTTTCTGAGAAAATTAAATTTGAAAATTGATTAAGTATCCTTGAATTTGGCTAATTCTGGATATGACTATTTTATTTGGAAAGTAAGCGAAAAATATAGAATATAATTTTCTTCTTAAAAAAAATGTAGTTTGAATATGAAGAATTGGCTTAATGGTTAAATCTTGTACTTGATAAATCTTCTAAATTTAATTTGCTCGAGAACGAAACTTCTTACTAAAAAATTGTATTCTGCATTTTTCACTTATTTTCACAATTTCTGCATAAACTTCTGCACGTTATTCATCTCTAATAATTAATTTTCAAGTATAGTTGACAAATTTTTCAAACTTGATCTTATCGAAATAAAAGACAATTATTCTCAAGTTACTCTTTCTTTTCGATTCGTTTTTGCACGTAGAGTCCAATCGACAGAGTTCACAATCGGTTTGTGGGACACAGTATATATGAGACGTATCCTAATAGTGTTAAATTAAACAATTTAATTATCCAGATCGTTGAAACAAATAAATATTCATCCCGAAAATTAACAAATGAGTTAAAAGTTACAGTAGGAGGATCATCCTGTCGTGATATTACTTTGATAATATAATGGGAAATTTATTGTAAATAAACGATATTTCAAGAAAGAGCGTAGCGCATTTTGTTACCATGGTTATACATACAGTAGAAGATATAATTATTTTATATCATTATTGGTGAAATATTTAATTAATTATTGCTAAAATACATTGTTTAATGTGGTAATTACTAAACTAAAATACAGCAGAACCGTTTATTATCCGAACTCTCTATTATCCGAAGGTTTTCTCACCGGGATGTTCTATTATTATTTCTATCGTTCTATCAGCTATTAACAGCACATTTCATACTTTATGCATATGCGACCTACTTCCTTTCATTAAAATCGTTGAAAGTAACTATCGAAACATGATCTCTCTACAGTAATGTAGTATTTACATTCAAAATGATAATGTCCTTAAATCGGAAACGAGTAGCCTCATTACTCGGAACGAAATGTGAGATTATTAACCCTCGAATGCGTAATTTTTTTTCCTCAAGTCATAGATTTGGAATTGACGATATAGAACGTTGCAAATTCGCAACGATGCACATTAAGATGTTGAAAACATCGTGAGTTTCACATCAGTGAAATTATTTCTATTGTGTCACTGAAAGTGATTTTAGCGGCGGTAACCCAGAAAATCAGGCCTCTTCAGTGCAACGCTAATGCAACGAAAATTAGCGATTGGTTGATTTGGGTCACGTGATTCGTGAGGGGGCGTGGGGTAGATCTCGAGTAGGAGTGGCGTTGTCTGGTACTGAGCGATCGCGCCTGTAATTTGTTTTGTGTCGATTCAAGTGTTTGCATATCAATAAAATTTTATGGCCAAAATTCGTCTTTATTTCCTAGTCAGAACAGTTGCTTCTGGGCCTTTCAGTGCGACGAATCGTACTGGGGTACAAGTCGTGCAGTTTTTTATTTAGTATCTAATTAGTTCTATTATATTCTCGAATCAATTCCGATAATCAAGATTCTACCGTAGAAATTTACTGAAGATTTGAGTTAAAAAAAAATGTCCACTTTTAAACACAGAGTACGTAAAGGACCTTTCTTTACTCCTGTGTGACCAAGGTCTCTTCCCGGGTGAGAGTTTTCACATGTATGAAACTTTCAAACGTGAAATTTGTGAGAGGGACTGGACAAAAAAGGAGAGAAAAGATGTGGAATACGTAATTGAAAGTAGCGGACGTATGCATATTCGCCGTGTTTCTATTCTCGGCTTTTAAAAACCTGATAAAATAATTCCAAGGTAGGAATGTAAACGAGGGGAAGCTCGCAGTGTTGGGAATATATCTGGCGAATGGTGGGCAGCTCTTTCCTTCGGGCGGATTCTTCCGACCAGTGAGTTCATTTCAAACGAGCTAAAAAAATACAATGTGACTAAATTTGCCGAGTATGACTTGGAAAGCTTTTAACTGCGATCAATATCAATCAACAATAAAATGGATTCGGTTACCGCGGGGATTTAAACACTCTGCATTCAATCATTCGGTTCAATTTTTTTATGTAACACGTAACGTTATATTGATCGATATATGACCCATTTATTTTCCCCACTGACTAATAAAGAAGAAACATATTGACAAGTGACAAATAGTCATAGATTTCTATCGTAGAATTTTACAATTTTTATAATCTTACAATCTTACATCGATAATCAAGCATTCTATAATTGCTAACTAACTTGCTATATATTGCTACAATTTCTATAATTTTCAAATTTACTTTACTCGACTGACTGTTGTTTCATTATTAAATTTCTTATTGTTATAGAAAAGAATTCACTTGCAGAGTTTCTTTAATGCTATTAATTTTATTAATTTTGTTAATCGAGTCATGTGTCATTTACAAAATTACACAAAAAATACATTTCTAACGTTAATCTTTTAACGTAAGTAAGATAAAGTTCAATATTTCATCGTATCAAGGGAATAACGAATAATGAATGTAGTTTGCTATGACATTTCTAAAAATGCCCTGTTATGAACAGTATAACATACTGATTGTGAGATACACAATAGCGTAGCTTACAGAATAGGTATTTAAGTATAGAATAATCCATTTTCAGTGTCAATATGAAAAGGGATTCACTGGACATTTGTATATTGTGTTGCCGTAGCAGTCGTTTGAATACACATTTGCTTATTCGTTTAAGTCGTGACAATGAAGACGAGATTTCTCTAGAAAGAAATACAGATCTATAGGACGGCAATAGTGATAATGGTAATGATGATTATGTAATTCAACAACCAGATGGGTATACGTATATTTTTCCTTGAAAGTCTTAGAGCAGGTACTATATATTTAATTATTTAAATTATGAATTATTATTATATAATTGATTACTATTATATTACTATTATATATTTAATTATTAATATATTTAATTATTCGAAACTGGAAAAATTGAAGAATATTTCATTCAACAAAGAATGTTAACGATTATATTATAAAATACATGTGTAATTGAAAAATTTGAAAAATACTTATTGAATAGTAAAAATAAACAAATGTTTTAAAATCTTTCAGTAGCACTTGTAAAATCAAAGTGTGATTTCACGTGTAAAAATAAATCGAAGAGAAAGAATACAGTTTTCGAGAAAATCGCCTTTGAATATTTTTTAATTACGTTAAGTTATTATTAAAATTATATTAAATTATTAAATAATTGAATTAATTTTTCGAAGTGAGTAATTGACGGAAGATTATTCTTCATGGATGAACGAATGTGAAATATAATTTTTTCGTAAGACATTTTGTGTCTGGGAAAATTCAATTTGAAAATGAAGTTTCAAACAAAAAAGTTTTATACTTATTTTCCTACTTATTTTTGATTCTGGAATATTGATTTCGTGTCAGTTATTCGAAGTCTATTTTCTTGAAAATGAAATTTCAAACGGAAAAATTTTATGCTTATTTTTGATTTCGGAATATTTTCGTCAGTTGTTATTCGTTCCTAGTCTGGTACAGAATTAGCCAAATTCAAGTACTTTTACTTGACAAATTTTCAAACTCGATTTATCTCGAAAACAAAGGTTTTGATGAAAAAATTTTTATTTCTTATTTTCGACTGTTACTCTTTTTCGTCATCGTGTGAAAATAATTATCCATTCCAAATGTAGCTATTCCAACATAAACTATTCCCCGATTAAGAAAACTAAGAAACTAAAATTAAAACTAAAACTAAAAAAAAAATTTGTTGCTAAAATAAGAGACTGAAAGTACACGCGAACAAAATGTTGAATCTTCTTTATTTTTATTTTCTTCAAAAATTAAAATGTATCGAGCGAAATTGTGGAAACTTCGCGTTGCAAGTTCCTTCCCAACTGTTTCCAGCTTACGTTTCTTAAAGCTCTGTTAAAGTTCCCGATCCGGAGCTGAAGTTCTTGCAACTTTTAGTTCACAGCTCTTGCCATTGTGTCTTGTGGTAAGCAGTTAACGAACGTTTCTGACGAAGAAACATTCATCTTTTCACCTAAGACTAAGACGAATGTAAATTGATTGAGAAAATCTATTTTCTTAGATTGTCTTTTGGCGTAACTTTCTTCAGTTAGGATGTAAGTACTTGATTTTTCCATTTATGGAAGTCCTGAGAAGTGATTAATTAAGTATAGCAATGGAAAGGTACGACAGGACATGGGTTTCAACAAAAAAGCTTCTACCTGAAAGATACGATGGATTCTTTTTTTTTTTGTTAAGAAATACATTCTCGTTCAAAAATTTTAGGACACCTTTTATCTTTAACTCTCCAAACTGAATCGTTGACGATCTCAGTGAAATTTCGAGGCAAATTTTTATTCTTCCTGAGAAACCTTTTAAAGGCTGACTGTATATAAGACTTTGTTGAATATTCCAAAATTTTTTTGCATTTTTTGGAAATTTAGAAGAACAAAGAAATTTCTTTCCTTCTATGTTTATCGTAGATGATGAAATTTTTTGCACGTTGCTCGTATAATCAAGGAAAGCAAATTTCCACTCGCACCTGTGTTATTTCCAAACTAATAACACTCGAGAATAATATCAGTAAAAGATTCACTATACTTTTTTTAATTAATAGACGATAAAATTTTTCAACTGCACGTAATGTATTTGTTGATATATTAATGCTCGACAGATTCTTTTTTGCATAAAGTATCATCTGACTTAGTAGCTGGTCGACGGTATTTTTCAATTTTCAATTCTTGTAATTTTTGAGAGGAATCAGGAGTGTATCTTTTAAATATTTAAATTTTAAATTCTTGATTATTTAATTTATTTTCCGAGCGTTTGCTGCTTCCAAGAAATATCTATTGAAAATACTTCAAAATAGCCGTTTGATTTCAAAAAAATTGTAATTCTCTCTTATTTTTCCCCATTAACTTCATTCCATTGAAAAGGGAAAAAATTGCTCATCAAGATTAGGTGCATTTTTTTAAATTTCTAATTTCTAAGAGAAAATTACTCACAAATACTAGAAATATATTTTTCGTTCTGATGATTCTGTGAAGTAGGTACGACACACTAAAACTCGATGTCATATTTCCGAAGATTAATAATTAATTCATGTTCCGTGCACGCAACACGAAACCCGTCAAAGAGTTAGCGTTTCTATATCCTTAAGAATCCTTAATTAAGACGTTGCTTGCTTGTTTAAGACGATAATCGCACAAAATACCCAAAGCTTCGCGTAGAGAGATTTCTGTCGAGAAGCAAGGAGACTCTCAAAGCAGAGTGACGGCGTCGAGGCTGAAATTGATCATTTTCGAAAAAGATTTTCTATTACGCGAATGGGACGAAGGCCGTTGAAAATCAATCGAACAGAAATCTCATTGAAATAGGTACGTTGATATTGATACACGGATGGTGGTCGAGGATTAAGAGATCGCGTATCGATTTCGTTTCCGCACGGAACCAGTAACCGTGTTCGGCTCGTTGCAACGGCCAACTAGGCGGTAGAATGCTTAAAGCATTAAGCGAACAAGGCGTTAAGGGATCTGATACATAGATCGTTGATCCTCTCGGAAATGAACCGTTAAGCTTATGGAGCACGGGATGCACATTATATAGGTCGTAAGCCTTGTAACTGACACGCGCGACATCACCGAACAACGTGCACCGAACCGTTCTGAAACAACCCTCCTCTCGCCGAAGAAGCTCTAGTCGCTGCTTCTAAAAGGTTACCCTGGCAGAACTCGTCTTTGAAATCTTCCTCTATTCAACCGAGAAAAAAAAAAATTCACGTCGCGAGCACGTGCATCGTGGAAATGCACGGAGTAAAGCATCTTGTACGACAAAGCAGATGACTCTGATCGATATTTAATATTAATTTCTTTTACCAGAGATAAGTTTTCGATCGAACGGTGAAAGAGAGTATAGAGAGAGAGAGAAAGAGAGAGAGAGAGGTTTTAGATAATATTGCAATATTAAATTTTAATCTCCAATAGAGATATTTATAATGATTGTGGTCGATTATGATTGAGAAATTTTCACAAGCGTTAAAAATTTGTAGTAAGTTTATAATTTGTAATAATAATTGTTATTATTACAAATATTTATGATAGGTTCAATTAAAAGTTTTATTTTATAACGATAACAAGTAGACTATTTCCCAACGAAGAATTTTTGATTGGATTTATTATTTCTTTCATTTTCATATTAAAATCTTCAAATTTTTAGGGTCATACAAACTGACGAAAATTGATAAACTTTCGAAATTTAATTTAAATAATTCAACATTAGATTTTAATATATTAAAACAGATTTACAACTAAAATATATTTAAATTTAATTTATTATATAAACTTTGTAGTACTATAGAATTAATATATTTAGACTTTGTTCATTACCATGTAAATGCAATAAATACTCATGCTCAGATCCTGTCTCTTTAGCCATCAGTTCATCAAAATATCCAATAATAAGTAAATATGTAAATCCATATGTAAAGATGCCAAAAAGGGATTATTATCTACGAAGATTCGTACCTCATACTACTCACAACCAGTGCGCGGCACTTTGTGAAATCTTCAACGTTTCTATAGACCTTGCTCGGTAGTCTGTCTATTCTTCCCTATTCTACTGCGACGTTTATAGACGACCACCTGCTGTCTATAAAGGAGACTCCTCGAGGATTTCCCGACATCGGCTCGTTTACCTAGGCCGTTTCAATTCAGACCAAGCACGTCGCCATTCAAAATGCGCTATTCATATCATTCCGAAAACGGGAATTACGTTTGTAAAATCGGTAGGACCTCTTTAGCCGAATAATTTCCAAACAATGCGCGTGACATTTACGACAAACATTTTGCGTGCGTCTGGAGCACGTGATAAATACCAGACGTATCCAACAGGAGTAAATATCGGAGATCTCGGGAGGAAAATTAAGAAGTCTCGTAGCCGAGCTCTCTAGCGGTGATAAATTCAACCGTTGTAAAAAGCTTCTTCGTTAACCTCTTGCGCTGGCAACCAATTGCGGACCATAACGAGTGACCGAACCGTACAATAATTCGTCGCTTTCTTTTTCTTTTGAACTCGTCGGTATGATATCACTGGATAAAAATTATTAAGAAGTAATAAACTTATCATTTGTTTTATCTGAGTTACATTTATAATATACTTAAAACTGAGGAAATGTTGCAATTTGGGGCAAAAAATTCTTGACGTGCGTGACACGTCATTCCAGCGCAAGAGGTTAACTTTTAACCATCTTTTCAATCGAGAGCATTTCAATCAGAGCGCGCGATTATCGCGAGCTGCTAAAACCATCGAGCACTGCCCATTCGAATTTAATTGTCGACGGTTAACGTTGCGTCAGATATAAATTATTGCTGCTTTCCACGATTTCCTGTTACAACGTACAAATTGATATATCACTTGGATATTTTTATTTTTGAGATATGTTTCATGTGTTATATAAATATATAATAATTATAATATATATTTTAATATGTGTATAAATATTATATAATTTATATCTTTGAGAAGTGTTGTAAATATCACGAGATTAAATGATCGTTGAGATCGACGAGTCTATCTTTTCATACTTTATGAAGATAAGATTCCATTTAAAAAAATAATGGTTTCGAAGGTTCTTAGGTATTCTTCATACAACGATGGATAATAAAATTGCATTTTTTTTCTTTTTTTCCAGCAACTATTACAGCTATTGATCATAGCTAATTTATCAAACGACAGTTGTGCGCTGGTGATATTGTCAACCTCCAGATTTATATGATCCATCTTGTATAAATACTAAACCCCTTTTTCTCCAAAAGCATTGAAATTACTTAAATTTCTTGAAAATCGTAAACTATCTCGAAAATTCCTGACACGACTCGAAAGTTCTTTGAACGAGTTACACGCTCGAGGAAGCGCGTGCGATTCTCTGACACGGTTTAGATTAGGTTTACAATTGGTATTGCGTGGATAAGTTTTTAATTACTGAGGCACGAAGTTGATCGCCAAGTTGAGCAACTTATTTCATTAATTGATTACAAACTTGGGCTGCCGCGTCGTTATCTCGACTAATGCAACTTTTGTACAGTTCAATGACTGAGAAATCCAGCACCGTCGCGATCTTATTTTCGTTCTAACAATAATCACCCTTTGATTTCCAGTGTTTCATTTCGAGCAGATGGAAATAGAAAGAAAAATTTCTAAGCGGAAAAATTCAACAAATTAGTCGAGAAAAAATCATCCCTTATCAGCGAGTCTCTTCCCATCTCTTATTGCGCGGAAATTTTGCTGTCAACAACACATACAGGGATTTTATTTTTTTTTTTCATTTTTCCGCAATTTAACGATACGTTATTGAAACGTCTGCGAACAAACATCCACCCGGGCGTTTGTTCGATCAAGGGCTTTATTAAATTTTCATTGATCGTAGCCCATACTCGCCGTGTGCCACGTTGATTTCACGAGTTTATGAACACCCTCGCGACCAATCTCACCCGACGAGGTTGATTCCTCTGATTTTCTAAATTTACGTTACAACGTTCTCTAAACGCAAAAGCAAAATATAGCGCCCTCCCATAGATCTTTAATTATCGTTGTGTACAAACCTGCAATGGGGTTGTTTCTTGTTGATCAGCGCCAGAGTATGGCGGGTACAATTGCGCGAGGCACATAACTGCCTCGTTACAGAATTTCAGTCCCATTACTTCCTCGTCTTCCCTTCCGTAGCGGAACGTCAACGTGATTTGCCCGTACACCTGAAACGACGCCCGTGCTTAATTAGTAAATAGAGCAAAAGCTTTTGAATTTGTTAAAATTAAATAAAATTCGAAATTTGGTTCGTTAGCGCTCCGTGAACATTATTCTGTTCGACAATTGCACAAATTTTCGAAATCCACCGTACGGTGGAATTGCAATGAATTTTCTTGAATAACTATGCCTGACGATGACTGAAAATTATAACTAATGTGAGAACTAATTGCGTTTTGAGCTCGTCGATGTTCCAATGTGTGCAGTTCAAAATTGTCATACATTTCGCGTTTCTCGAGATATTTAAAGTTTCGTATTCGACTGTACCAAGAAATAGTTTGGCAGTGTGTAACGAACATTCTCTCTTTTCTATGATTGTCAAATTTGATGCGACTTTTTGAAACTTCAAATGACTCAAAATTCATGAAATGTCTGAAGAGAAAAGACTTAAAAGAAAGTAAGAAATTTTATTAAAAATGTTAGAAAGAAACATCTTTATTTACATTTTGCAATTATTCATAATTTTTTATTTTCTTCTTCTTCTTCTTCTTCTTCTTCAAATTAGAGTTTTCAATATCTGATGTTTTGAGCTCGTTTAACCTTCATTTCGTCCCTCATTTTTCCAACTTGGTATCAAATTGACACAAACGCTAGAAAATTAATGTTGAAAAAACAAAAAGTTAAAAATACGAAAAAATAAATAGTTGAATTCTTCGCGTGTAAAATTCGCGCAAATCTACTCTCACGTATGAGTCGCGCGTAACTTACTTCCTGACGATCATTTATTTTAGATTTGTTATAATTATGTTACGATTAAACTGTAAATCCCCTCATGCATCTTCGAAAACGTGGTGTATTAAATGTACAATTGTTTACTATAACAACAATTGAAGGGTCCGTACTCTACTGTTTGCAATGAAACTTGAAAACAAATATTATTTGCAACTTCGACAGCATATCTTTTTTTTATCGAAAATGGAAATGAAAGTATAATATATCATTTATATGGAAAGTGTGGCTAAATATATGGAAATTTGGCAGAATATATGGAAATAAATCCATCCTTTACATTTTCTCCTTATCTGAATATGTATAGTTCCATTTAAGAAAACGAAGATCATCCCGAAATCTCGTTCGCCTAGATAAGATTTATGGTCATCATAAGATGTTCCCCTCGAAACAAAGCGAATTTGGGTCACTTTAAATGGAACATCCTGTACATATTGACAGATGACTGTCAAATACTAATTGGATTCTGTTAACAACTCAACTATTAGCTTAATAGTTGCTATTTTATGAAAGTTTAGTTACACATTGTTAATAATTTAAATTAACATAAATAAATTTAAATAAAAACAAAATGAGTGATAAAATCGATTTTCCTAGTCTCTTGATTTAAACCATTTTCGTCGGTCACGCATTATCTACTTACACTTAAAAATCGTTCGCGAATTCTTGAACATTCTTTGAGCGATTTCTCAATGGAATTTCCAATGAAATTTCCCAAACCACCGCGATAAGCTGGATATAAGTAAGAATTATTAAACTTTATTATTAGGTTAGGTTATGTTCATGAATTCTCGATTCGCGCTTGATAATTGTTCAAGGGATGTCAAGTAATTTTCCAGTAAAGAACGCCAATGAAAGTTATCGAATTACCATGATAATTTGTAGATAAGTAAAATTTCAGGCGACACGAGAACTTCTTACCGATGGATGAAAAAGGTATTTACATAATGCGGTTTATCCATCGAGTTATCCAAAGTGTATCGGAGGATGTCTTTTTTCAGCTTCTTGTATAAATTGCCCACGGGATAACTTGGAAAGTATCTTTAATTAAGTTCTACGAAAAGGTGTCGTGAAAAGGGCGTCGATAAAATTAAGACTGGAAATTGAGGTAGAATTCTCGAGAAATTGGACTTGCGAACTAACTTTTACCGAAGTAAAACAACGTGAATCTCTGTTTACAAACGATTTTCTACGTGTTATTCGTATTCAAAGCTGAGTGTGTATTTGGTTCTTTCTCGATGCTTGATTAACTTACACCATGCAACATAAATAAAATAATTAACAAGTGATTCTTGTAGAATTTTGTATATTGAAAATGAAAATCGTTTTTTTTTCACTCATTGTCAGTTTTTGAGAGAAAAAATTTGTAAGAGAAATGTTTAACTTTGAACACTTTTTGTGCTCTCAACTGTAGAAGTTATACAAATATTACTTATATAATATGATTTTGCAGATTCTTCCAAATATAATAATATGCATTCTTACAATGATGTTTTGTTCATTGATTTAAAAATTAATTATATTTTGCAGAAGCAAAGATTAATTTGAGACCCATGATGAGTTTAAATAAAAATATGAGGTCGTCTACAATGTTCAACAGAATAAAACAGTCGATAATGATAAAATGACAATACAATAATCGTACTCCTGAACTACAAATTGAGATATTGGAAACTCACCCTTTTGTCCTGTAAAAAGTCAGGATCGACCAGCAGCACGCCTTGCAGTTTATCGATTTTCGCCTCGCTCACGGTCAGATCTCTGCTCGCCAAATAAAGAGTGAGCTTATTGTTCGGCGACGATTTCTTGTATACTCTACGGAACAGAAGAAGCGTACTTTACTAAATGCAAATCCAGTTCAAAAGAAAAACGAGCCACGTCGAACTTTACGAACGTATCGTGCGTCTACACGCTGCGAAATTATCACGCGCGTGATTACGTTCTCTCTGTTCTTCGTCGAGTTTCGCGGCTCGTTTCGCAGCCCCCGCGCGGGAACAAACGGAGGGGAAGAGATACGGTACTCGCTGCGCCGGAGCGTCACACCGGGTACAATTATACACATACGGGCGAACAATCATCGTTAATTTTTGTTGGTCGTTGTTTGCTCGCAGCTCTCATTCGCGTCGACGGTTACGCCAGTTAATAATTCCATTGGGATTTCATGCCTGAGCAAATACACGCATGTTCGTAGGATGTCAGGCATGGTTATATCAATGTACGTTTCATCGATCGATTTTCAACGAGCTTCGAGTTCACCTCTCGAGTTATCCCCTTCGAGTTGGAAAGTACTAATATTTTCCCAGGTGATGTAAGCGTCATCCTTCAAAATTCATCACCATGGTGTGCGTCACTCGCTACTCGAATCAGTGTAAACAGCGATAAATTTGTACAACACCAGTTAGATTTTTTCAATCGCTGAAATGTCCTGTTCAATCAATTGCGCTCTGTCAATTCGAAAGTATAGTTATTTTTTTTACTAAAAATAGTTATTTTTTTTTACTAAAGTGCTTTTGATTACAAATAATGATTTTAAATACGATTATAAATTTTTTTCGTTGCTAATAACTATTTTTAATGAGAGATTATTTATTCTCCTTTATTCACCATGCCAAAGAGTTATCGATTATAAATTATAAATATGCCTGAAGAATTTTTTCGTCACCAATAATCATTATATTCGTCTCGAGCGAAAATTACCGATACAAATTATAGTCTGGTGACAAAGAGACGCTTGTTAGCCGTTTTGTATAGGGCTGTTCAGAGGACTGAAGAAGCCTTATGTGAATCCAATGTTGGCTGCTTGAACGTTGAATGTTGATTGCTCGAATCTTGACTGCTCGCGAGTTAATATTCGAGGGTGCATGTTACTCCGCTGTATACAATACTGATTGCCTGATATTGACACTCGAGTGTTGTTATTCCGTCACGTACTCGATATTCGAGAGTGTGTGCTATTATTTAAAAGAGATACAACTGCTGCAATAATACTGATTCTTATCCTTGATAATGATACTTCGATTCTCGTTGAGTGAGAGAAAGTTGTGTTTGATGCTGATACAGATCTCTGCGTAAATAGAAATTATGTAATAGAAAATATGATGAATAGAAAAAAGGTTGAAATGCCTGTGAAAAGTTTAGAACATAAGAGTGCGTAATTTTCTAACAGAAAGGTGTCAAACATGCATAGAAATGGAAGAAGGACACGTGGAAAATCTCCTGTAATCAGAAAAAAAGAGAAATTGTAAATCACTACTTACATAGAGTGTGATAGTTCTCGAAGCAAAGAAATTATTTAACCAGCATTAAAAAATCGTTTGTGACTCTGAAACTATTAATTTTTTGAGCCGTGTTTATTAGAACTTTTTTCTCATGTTTCGGCGAGTACTGTCTACTGTAGAAGTTACGAATCCTTATTTCTATTCACTCTGTATTGATGATAGTACATGGAAAGTCTCGTTTTTTCTACATTTTATATTATCATTGAAAGTGATTTTAGCTGGGATAATCCAGAAAATCGGGCCTCTTCAGGTGCAACGCTAATGCAACGAAAATTAGCGATTGGTTGATTTGAGTCACGTGATTCGCGAGGGGGCATGGGGTAGACCTCGAGTAGGAGTGGCGTTGTCTGGTACTGAGCGATCGCGATAATTTGTTTTGTGTCGATTCAAATGTTAAAATATTCAAATAATAAAATAAAATTTTGTGGCAAAAAAGTCGTCTACGTTTCCTAGTCAGAACAGTCCCTTTGGGCTTTTCAGTGAGACGAATCGTACTGGGATACAAGTCGTGCAATTTTTGGTTGACAAGTGTTAACCAATCAATGATCAATAGAGAAAACTCGCGAACGTCACCAATGTGACGTGTTAAAGACATCTCAAAGATGATAGTTTTTGACATGTTTTAGAACAAGTATTTAACAATGCAATAAAAAGTGAAATTTATAGTATTATAATTTGTCAGCTTTATCATATTGATTCATTCATTATTATTGTATTGAACATGTTGAAAAGTATAAATTCTTAAGACACATTTTTATGTGGAATACCATATATTTTTTTTTGAAATTTTACTTTTTTTTATTACGTTTATTATTAAAATATTATTACGTATTGTCATTGTATTAAAAAATTACTTAACTAATTACATTCTTATAAACTTTTGAATTGTCTTATTTGCATTAGAGTATGGAGTTAATCAAATTGGCTTCTGAAATAAATTATTTATTATTCATGTCGAAAAAGAAAAAAAGATATGATTAGTGGTGTTAAATCTAATTAAGGATATTTATTTTGAATATAAAAAGTTCAATCAATCTAGTGTAGCTTCGACGCTAAAATTAAAAAAAAATTTAAAAAGTGCAGTTAGTCGATTTGGTAGGTGAGCTGCTCGTATAATAGTGTATTATCATTTTAATCCACGATGAAAAGATTTTTCGATCATGCCGTTTTGATTGGGCAACCAAGCGATGATGAGAACGCGATGTTAATAATCCCATTGATCTCTATAATACGCAGTAATCTCGAAATTGCTGATTGATGCACCACCGGATGTTTATTCCAGAGTTCAATCCAAAACCACATCGCTACGAGGTGATTGGTTCTGCAATCAGAGTCAGAGTAGGAGAATTCGCTCTAAATACTTTCCTCGAAAGCATCGAAAGAGTTTTCTCTGACACGAACGCGCGTGCAAAAAGGAACACGGATCGTGGAAATTTCGAAAAACATTATTTTCCCGTGCTCGAGAGAAAAAGAGAGTTGAACTCGAAAACAACGTCAGTTTTTCGACAGGGAACATAACAAGTTTCCGAAAGATTGTCAGCATTTTTTCGTCGAACAAGTTATAAATATGTACACGTCGTTCGTTTCGAAACAACACTTGATACGTTTGAATGTTTCTTTTTTTTCTTTTTTTTTTTTTTGGACAAGGTTTAATTAAACCGACGGGCAAGTTCGAAGGTTGCTTGTCGCGAGTGTTTCTTTTTCCCTTTTTTTTAACTAAACGCGAGAACCGTGTTCGCTGTTAATTAGTTTTCAGACACGAAGGTTCGATGACAGGTCACTTCCTCTAATACTTGCTGCAATACTAATTAACGAACGAGTCCTGATATTCCAATTGATTCTGATTGAAGCGCATTTATTTATTTCTATCGTTCGGAAGATTTTATTTATTAAAATATAGTTTAATATATTCGTTTAAAATACAAATTCACGGAAACTTTTCATTAAGAGTTTTTTTAAAGGAATTATAATTAAAAGATTTCATCATTCCAATTTGTTATTTAATTAATTATTTCAGTCACACTATATTATTTTTAAATTATTTCTTCTTTCGTTTAAATTTTTAAATATCGAGAACAATAATCTATAATCTTTTTGAGCTTTTAAGTAATCACTGCAATCACTGTAAAGAATTTACATATTTTAATTTATGTAAAAGCAATAATAATGTGTACATTTTTTATAAAAAATAATATATGGGGAATATAATATTGAAATTTGTAATAATAGAAACGCCAATTGAGACATTACTTTCAAATAAAATCCGCTATGAACGACACCGTGGAGAAAATGCCATCGCAACGCCATTCCACTTTCTTTATAGTCTGCATTAAAATTTTAGATAGTAGAGACATCAATCGAAATATTTCCGGGCGTTAATTTCAAATGAAATCCACAACGAACGATTCTATAGAGGAAGCAACGTCACAATGCAGTACTTTTCCATTCGCAAGCTGCATTAAGATTTTAAGACGCGAGGGAGCCTGGAATTTTGTGAGTTCCAACTCTCGCGAAAGGTTGAATTCTCCTTCCTTGATAAATCATTCCTCGTCGAGCTTCTCTCAAGAAGTCAACGTGAAAATATTCGAACACCAAACGTACATTTCACTCTAAAGATTCATATTTTTCCTAATTACGGAGAAAATAAAATCGAAATTGTTTCCACTAATACATCGTTTATTGCATTATACTTTGAGATAAGTTTTTTAGTTAATTGAACGATAACAAAAACGAAATGAGATTGTATTCAATTTTCGCGTGACAGAAATATTCGAACACTACACGATATCAGTATTTTGCAAGCTGTTAACATCTGGTGTTTATAGATCTAATATTCAATAGCGTAACTTTCATTTTTAATTACGAATTTCAATCGCTAATTTTTTTTTATCGAGAAAAATACTTTTTGAAGGCAACTAATTTTTTGGAAATATTCTCAAGTTATTTTCGAAATATTTTTAAGGTATTTTGTGCTTATTTCCTTCCATTTCTTATGCAATCTTTTCATCAGGGCTTTTTTCTTCCTTATTCGTTTATATGTCTGTTTCTCTTCAATTTAAATTGTCCCATAAATTCTCATATGCATCTTTTTTGTTTACCGTAAATCATCTCCCTGTTCTGACATCGTGCGTTGTTACGATATTACACGTTCCCCGCGATGCAATTACATAGTTACGAGAAAAAATTATTCTCGGAGATGGTATTTTAGTTTGCTTTTTTTTCCTGTATGTATATAGGGGATAACATGTTACACGGAGTGTGCCAAAGTTTCGCGCAGCGATCCATCTCGTCAACGAGGATTTTCCCGCTCGTTTAATGCTCGCGTTTGTTTATGCATTAATCAGGCTCTCAAGAGAAAGTTTCCTCGCGAATAAAACGGGGATTCTAACCTCTTGACCAGGGAGAACTTTCGATTCTCGATTAAAGAATTCTTCGAATTCTTCTCCTCTTTTTGTTTTGGATTTCGTTGAGCAGTTTAGAGAGTAAGTTATTGGTGATTACCTTTGACTACTAATTGCCTCCGATACGTTGTCACTCGGGTTCTCCAGTTTTCTGAAACACAAAATTATATACTAATATTTTATTCGAGCAATTTTCTTTCCATGTACAATGGTTTATGAAGTTTGGAACAAATTCGGAAATGAACACACGAGGTTAATAAAATATTTATTGTAAATATTGTAAGTTTATTGTAAATATAAGTATGTTTGAAAAAGATCATAAAATTATTTAATATTTAATTATTTTAACTGTTGTTAAATTTATTAAATTTTAATTATTTTATCACTGAAAGTGATTTTAGCGGGAGTAACCCAGAAAATCGAGCCTCTTCAGGTGCAACGCTAATGCAACGAAAATTAGCGATTGGTTGATTTGGGTGATTCGTGAGGGGGCGTGGCGTAGACCTCGAGTAGGAGTGGCGTTGTTTGGTGCTGAGCGATCGCGTCTGTAATTTATTTTGTGTCGATTCAAATGTTTGCATATTAATAAAATTTTGTGGCAGAAAAGTCGTCTTCATTTTCTAGTCAGAACAGTTGCTGCTGGGCCTTTCAGTTGGATGAATTGTACTGGGGTACAAGTCGTGCAGTTTTTTATTACAACAGTTACTTATCCATTGTTGCTATAATTCGCGATATTTAGTGACATAATATTTATATATTCGAAAAAATTATTTATATACTAATATTACAGATATTACAGATGAACCTTGTGAGAAACACGTAAACAATAATACGGATCAAGTAGATAATTTCTTCGTCAAATAAAATATCGAAACAGAAATTTCTCTTGTATTAGTCGAACTCGTGCTGGTACCTTTTACTGCTGTTAAATGTGCTGTTACACAAAATTATTTTTCAATATTTATCGATATCGAATATGACTTCTACCTACATTTTTTGCTTTTTGTAACATTCGTTAAGCACCTTCGGTTTGAAACAAAAAAATAAAATCCTATAAAAAAATAATTAATATTTGTTAATACGAGAGTCGTTCAAAAAATATTACCCGTTTTGAAATAAAAACGATTTTTAAAAAGCTTTCTTTGTCTGTATCTTTCGTATATTATATATTATGTATATTTATATATTTATATATTATGTATATTTATATATTATATATATTATATATATTTATATATTTATATATATATTATATATTTATAGTTATTTTTCAACAACATTGCCACCTTATTTTCAACAGTTATCGAATCTTAAGATGAATTTTTGTGTATCTTCATCATACAGTTTACTGCGAATTCACATAATTACCTTAAATAGCCATTTTCTGTTCTTTCTCTAAATTCTTTCGAACATACAAAAAGATAACAATTCCTCGAAGTTAAATAGGTAGGTACTACTTGAATGCGATGTATTAGTCTATTTCTTTAGTTATTTTCAACATTTAAAAAGTGTGTGACAAACTGCGCTTTGTTATTGAAACATTTGGTATGGTTCATGTCACTATATGAAAGAGACTCGCCAATCTTTTATAAACACGTTTCATTTTTATAAATACGTTTCTTATGTATAAACTTTCTGGTCATAGATATCTATATAGACAAGTACTTGAATATCTCCATTGTTGTTGAAAATTTTTGAAAAGAACTTTACTAACAAAAGGTATCAGTATTGAAGGAGTTACAATATGCTGGTAATAATTTTTTATTCTGACGATTTTAAGGACACTTCCACTTCTCCAAATATTTTAGAATCGTATTTTTTTTTTTATGTATCGACCAATACAGCTCGAGATTCTTTACAAAAAAGTATTAACCCACGTATACTGAACAGTTATTAACTTATATCAGGATATATTTCAACTTTAGTTTTATAAAATCTGCTGCATGGAGAACAAGAATAACGTAAATTCTTTTCCCCCGTCTTACGTGCGCTAAATTTTACAAAATTCAAGTTGAAATATCTTCTCAGTTAACCCTTTTATACCTTGTGTATTTACCTGAAATACACAAGGTGTATGAGAAAAATGTCAGAGCCGATTTGATATATACGCTTTTACCAAGGATATTTGAACAAATGTAAACAAACGAAGCTGAAATATCGGCCCGTGGCATTTTTCGCATAAGCGCATACACAAGCCCGCTGGCAGTAAAAGAATTAATTTTTCGACACATATTTTTTTTTTTTTTTTTTTTTTTTTGTACAGAAAATGTCGATTTGTATCGGTTAATAGGTTGAAAAATGGATCCCTTCAAAAACGTGGAGATGAGCTTGAAATCTCTGAAACTGTAACAAAAAAAAAAAAAAAGAGATCTATATCAAACGATTTTTATTGATAACATTCTTTTCTATCTTTGGAAACAGCAGCGCTAATTTTTATTGGATCACTTTGTACCTACGTACTGAAATTTGTTATAAAATTTCTTTTAGCAAATGTAAGCTTCTTGATTGACCAGTGCTACAAGTCCAAAATTAGAAAAAAAATGAGTTTATTGTAAATTTAAAAATAGTAAATTCTACGAATTCGCAAATTAAAGTTTTTAATAGTTTTTAATAGTCAACAGAAAATAAGTCAATTTTTATATGTAAGTGAATAATGGCACTCGATTCCTTTTGAGTTATATTATTACAAATACCATTCTTTTACTTTATTTCTCTAAAGCTACATTTTGTTTTTAATTTGTTAAGAACTATTTGTCAAGTAGACTGCGGATTTAAATGCAACTCTATATTTTTATAAAGAGAACTGAAATCCAAGTAGAAATTTGCTTACTGTTATAAAACGTTGGCTGCTTTCTATATATTATACATTTTCCATAAATGCATAAAAATCCGCAGCCTAGTTATAAACTATTGCATAAAAGTCCAGTCGTAATAACATTAACAAAATTATTTAATTTACTTGTCAAGGGGTTTATATATATCTTCAATTCATTACAAGTATACAAGGTGTTCCAGTACTGAAGTTACGAAAATAAATCAAAGAGTTATACAAAAATAAATCGAAAAAAAAGAGTAAAATTGTTTCCTTTCAAGCTACGTCTCCGAGAAAATCAAATTTGAAAGTCAATCATTTGTCATTTATCGTTAGTCATTCGTTAAACGCGGTCTTTCTTTTATGAATTTCGTTCATCCAATTGGCTCAATCGAAGCGCAGTGCGTCGATTACCAATGTCAAACGCTATAGAAAAAACTTCAATTTTCTCTCCCTTCATTTGTGGGAATCTGTATAATAAAACCTACATTCCGCCTTTTCTCCTTTTGATAAAATTATACGTGCTCGCGGCGCGTAAATAAGAAAAAATTCACGCTCAAGGATACGCGGTGACAAAGAGAAGGAGGTCGCGAAGAAATCTACGTATTTTTCTGCCGGAGTGCTCAGACAGATTTCATATACGCAGGGCTTGTTCACATGTGAGCCGTTTATTTCCAGAGTGGCGTAAATCATTTTACAGTGATGAAAAGTGACGATTCGTTAACGTTTGGGTGAAATTATTTATATTTAGAAAAATATAAATATCTGACAACAAATACAGACAAATTTTTTCGAAAGTTAGCATCAATTTTTTTTAGATTGAGTTAAAACCCTTACAGATTTTTTACTCCAAATTAACTCATTTGCACATTATATGTAAGATTGCTTTCTTGCAAATCAAATTCATTCTTTTGCGTATCAAGTTTTTCTACAAATTTGTTTTCTTAAGCCATTGTAATAAAAAAAACTGCACGACTTGTATCCGAGTACGATTCGTTTCACTGAAAGGCCTAAAAGCGACTGTTCTGATTAGGAAATGAAGACGACTTTTTGCCATAAAATTTTATTGATACGCAAACATTTGAATCGATAGAAAACAAATTACAGGTGCGATCGCTCAGTACCAGACAACGCCACTCCTACTCGAGGTCTATCCCACGCCCCCTCACGAATCACGTGACCCAAATCAACCAATCGCTAATTTTCGTTGCATTAGCGTTGCACCTGAAGAAGCCCGATTTTCTGGATTACCCCCGCTAAAATCACTTTTAGTGATAATAAAATCAGGTGTAAAGATATTATTATTAAGAAATAGAAATTTTATTGCATGTGTGTAATGATTCTCGAATGAAAAATAACATAAAATTAACGTAAAATATTTATTTAATACTGAAAGTATTTATACAGACATATGTAACCTATAACCTGTTGCGCGGGATTCGTTTTATATATATTCATATAACAATTATGACAATCGTCAGAAACGATTGCAACAGAATGATTAATAACAGCCATTAAATATTCATGGTTCGAAGGATCAGACAAAATATTTTTTGTACAGAATTTAAACTTTCGAGAAATTCAAAGAAGATTTTGATCATTGGAGGGTATAATGATAGAAATAATAAAGTGTACTAATTTACTTTTGAATCATCCACAAGGTGAATTTGCAAAAAAAAAAAGATTCGCAAAAAGGTTGATTTACAATGCAAAACCTGCTTCTCGATTTAAAAAAACAAAGTGACTTGTGTTATTTTCAAAACAAATGGGAGAAAGAAAAATGTCCAAATGACAGTTTTTCGCAATAAAAATTGTGCAATTTGGTTTCAAGAGTGTGACTTTCTTTGGCAAAAAGCTTCATTAGTTCCGTCGTAAAACGTAACAGTTTAGGAAACGAGGAAAGGGATCTATGGGTTGTTTCATCCACTCGAAAGATTCATGATTCGAATCCAGGTTCCAATTCTAGTGGATTCCAATCGAGTCCTGGCTGCCGAGGGATTAAGTAACGTGAGCGCTCTGTAACTATGGAAACCTAAACAGGATCTATCAATCGAGCAATTTATATCAACAGATTTGTTAAATTTTTTGACTTTTTTTAAACAACATGTGCATTTTAGTCAACAAAAACTACGATGTCATTGTGACGTTTTGGATTTTTTCATGACATAAATTGTACATGTACATTTATAACTTATAACTTGAACGATAAATATGTTTTTTTAGCGTAGTTGTTCTATTTCTTTTCCTCCGTTTCGTCTCTCTTTGGTGTTTTTAATTTTAATCTGCATCTTAATTACTCTATATAATAAATTGGAATAAGAAATCAAAGTAAAAAGTAAAATTATAATTGTGGTGGACAAAATTATAAACATAATACTGTGTGTCAATTTTGTATATTATAATATATAATATAATTATTATATATTATTATTGTAAATTATAAACATAATACTGTTTGTCAATTTCGTTATTTAGATGATCCCACTTAAATGGTCCACTTTGTATAAATTTCTGAAACTCAAATCGAAGAGCAATCGCACGTGTAAGTTTAGAACTACTAAATAATTTTAGTAACATAAATATCTCAAAATTACGGAAACCTTTGTTGTGTAGTGTAACCTGCAGCTTTGATCTTTTCTTTCCTGCTTCGCGATCTGTCGATACTTTTCTGATTTTTCCTTAAATCTTCGTCTCCTCGGATTTCATACGACATGATATAAAGCAGTCCACGAAACGACGCGGTAAACGCGAGAATGATGAACGACTGACTTCCAGGACGAGAAATGACCCGAGTGGAGAACGTCGAGAGACAATTCACGACGAATTTTACGCGGCTCTTCATTCTTTACGAGGCTAATCGACAGTGAGAAAAGGCCGACCAATTCTACGGAGCAACCCTGCAGAGAATGTCAGGGGCGAGCCATCGCTAATTTCACGGTCGCATCGACGTGATTCATCATAGGTCACCGTGCCTCGCGAGAAATTCAAAGCTCTAATTTGTTTCAACTTTTTGAATAAATTACAACCCGCTGGACAGAAAGTAAATAACTCTTGGAATCAACGTAGAAAAAGAAAAAAAGGAAGAAAGAAATATCACCTGAAGTAATAAGAAAAGTGGGAAGAAGTTATTATAAAAGTTGGCGCGAGTCTAAAATAACTGTGACGTAATCCGACTTTGTTTGTTTTCAGACAGACGAACATTCTTGATTTCGAACTCGATCTGGTTCGAAAATAACGCGTCACCGGGAAGAGGATTTTAATTCTACATTTTTCAATTATTTCTTCGCGTATAGTCACCCCCTGTTTTTATTTTACTATTTTACCATTTTATCTTTTACTTTTATTTTACTATTACTGTTAGTAAGTACAGTACATCCTACGTGTGTTAATTTAAAATTTTTTTACACGTTGATCTCTCAACAACGAAATTTTCTGTATCCGTTTGGTCGTACTTCGAGACAATACAGTATAATTTTTATAATTATTATAATTATTTCAATTATTGTATGTTTCGTGGGGAAAAAATGGAAGACGAGTTTAATGTGTATAAAAGTGGTTCTTTTGCAAACTAGAATGAAGTGAAAAAATTCTTTCAACAAACTCGCAGTCATATAAAGCAAAGATCATTAACTTTTTCTATATATCTTTACAAGGAACTAAAGCCAGTAAGCCGATATATCAGTGATTACTTATCACTTTTGTAGATTAAATTTTTCTTTTCCACGAATATAGCATAAATCGTAACAGCTATTGAAATGAAATAGGAGTGCAAAGAAGATAATTGTACATACAAAAATTGCACTATGTTATCCTGAAACATGATCAAACAGGTGTACAAAATTCTCAAATCTTTGATAATTTAAAAATTCCTAATAAATCACTCAAGAATCGACTCCAAGTAAAACTTTGAAACGAATAGAAAGAAAAAGAAAAAAGAGAAAAAGGAATCTTGCTTATTCTGCACGACGTGATTTACAGTTTCGCGATTCGTAGTACGATGTCGAGGTTAAGTCTGTATCGCATCGTCCGATTTCCGTGCACTCTGTCTCATTTATAGGTGAATTTCGCAGTACACTACTGAGAGATGGTGTCCCGTTGCAAGCGTTGCGTTGTTCGGAGAGCCACTCGACATGCGAAATTCTGCAGTTAATTCTCGTTGCTTAAAGAGCTCGAAGACCTTCATACTGCGCGGAACGTACGCCAGGAATTTATGCCACGTAGGAGTACCGTGTTTAGAAAATCTATCTGCCAATTTCTTACTTCTTTTCCCTTCTTTTTTTTTATCACTGAAAGTGATTTTAGCGGAGGTAACCCAAAAAATCGGGCCTCTTCAGGTGCAACGCTGATGCAACGAAAATTAGCGATTGGTTGATTTGAGTCACGTGATTCGTGAAGGGGCGTGGGGTAGACCTCGAGTAGGAGTGGCGTTGTCTGGTGCTGAGCGATCGCGCCTGTAATTTGTTTTGTATCGATTCAAATGTTTGCATATCAACAAAATTTTATGGCAAAAAAGTCGTCTTTTCCTAGCCAGACGAATCGCACTGAGGTACAAGTCGTGCAGTTTTTTTTTTCGTTCAGTAAAATGTAACTTTAGTAGAGTAAGCTTCCGATTATACAACCGATCTTCACTCTTCGAAATATTTTGTTTTGGCGATCCTGGCGTTGAGAATTTTGAATCTTGAATTTCAGTACCTTGGAAAATATTTTCGTCGAAAACATATCGAGACAAAGGGAATTGCTTCTGGCATCTGCAGCATTAATTTTATATTTAGGAGTTCGGCAGTCTTAAATTAACAATAATCGTTTGCGGTTTTTTCTTGAAGAATTGAAATAAAAATCAAAATGAAATTAAAAGAAAATTAGAATAATGTCTTAAGGAGCCATTTCTGTATTTTCTCTTCCTTTTTATGAAGAACTGGACTGGAATTGTCTTAATACAATATTGTTTTCAATGCCACTCCTTTGGTACCGTAAATTACAAACACACGATTCTAGTTGCAGAGAAAAGCAAACGATTTTTAGATTTAGTTTCTACACTGGGAAGTATGTAGTATCAAAAAAAGAAAAAAAAATTAACGTTTATGAAAGTTGCACGCGTTGGAATGCAAAGTTTAATTTTTCATAAAAACATTCTTTGTAAAAACGTCTGTAGCTGAAAAGTTCTTGCTCTGCAAAAAAATTATTTTGCAGAACTCCCGCGTACTTGCTCGATATATTTCACGTGAAATTAAAAATTTTTGAGGTCTTCTTCAGTTCAAGTTTGAAAAGGGTCGTGAGAAGAAGGTAAATATCCCTCGAGATCTGCATAATAAAGATCTCATTACAAATTTTAAATTTTATTTTCCAAGAGAGGAAAGAGACTTTCTAGAAGACTGTAAAACATTCAAAGTGATTTAACATCTTAATTAAAAATTGAAGTCGAAAGTATTAATCGAATTCAGCAGAGAAGTTTTCATATTTTTAATTTTAGTTTGTGTATATAATTAGAATTTATTTTTAGCTTTAGTTTACGTATAAAATTAGAAATTTTTTTTTAGCTTTTATCATTAAAGTATGTATAATCACGCGTGTATCATTCTCGAAAATTTAAAGTTCGAAACGACTCGAACCGGATTCATTTTCACCAACTTTTCGAATCACAAGGCAATTTTTTTCAATTAACGCATTTCTTTGAGTGTTTCACATAAAATTCGCGATCGAATGCCGAGTAATGCATAAAATTGTATCGCGAAGATGGTTGCATATCTTAGCTCAGCCAATGAGAACGCTATACGTTGTATTTTCTATCGATTGAAGCATGACGCGAACCTTCAAACTGACTATTCGTCGAAAAGATAGAAACTGATGACTTTCTGTCCCGACATGCTTCAGAGGATGATAAACGCACTAGAACTCCACTTATCGGGATTCATTTATGTAAAGTGATTCATAAGTATAATACGTGTCAATACTTCAGAAAGTAAGTCCAGCTGCGGCTATAAATAGAAAATGTCATATAAATATATATCCTATGTTTTCGAGTCATGGGTGATAAAAGAAAATATTTGGTGTGTCCGCTTCATGCCTCAACACATAATTATACCAAAGACAAATGGAAAATTTAAATTAATATAATTTCGCAAAAAGAGATCACACAATGATCTTGGTTTTATTTTAAAGCATTTCTACTTACACGTGGACAGTTTTGAGTTTTTTTTTTTAATGATATTATGGATGAGAAAAGTGAGAATATTTTTTTCTCGAAAAAATGTAAAAATTCTAGAAATCCTAATGTTCAAAGCTCAAAAAAATGGTAAGAACAGAATCGTAGCAAGTTTTGAGAGCTTTTTGTGAGAGAAAATTTCAATCTTTAAGACCAGTGAAAATTATTTTACGTTTAGATTTTTACAATTTTCAAAAAACGAAAATGTATCTTTACTTTCTGCTATATGGTGTAAAATCATCTTCGAAATTCACAACTATGTTAAAGTTATAATAGAAACATAAGACTAAGTGGATTGTTATATATATAAAATTATATATAAAATATAATATAAAAATATAAAATATAATATATTTATATATAAAATGTTTTTTTTATAAAATTATATCAGTTTATATTATCAACAATTTTTTATTAATTGTGCTCTTCACTATAATATCGTCTTGTCCTCAATCTCCGCAAACAATACCCATCGATAGGCAAAACTCTATCCATTAGACTTCTGTTTAAAAACTATTGTACATTTAACACAAGTGGATAGTGTGCATTAGAGGCTAACTGGCGGTCCGTGAGCCCTTGCCCCTACTTTCCTGATCGTTAGGGCCCCTCCACTGCATAAGAGTGTGAGGAAATTTCAATATAGTGTAGAAATCGATGCAGTGGAGGGGGTAGCGCTAATGATCAGGAAACTAGGGGCAAGAGCTCACGGACCGCCAGTTAGCCGACTCTGGTGTACATGATCTGCGACGTGAAATGAATTCAAACGTGTAAGTACGAGATGATCATTTCAAATGTTTTTTTTTTTTTTGAAATCATTTACAACTTGAAAACTAAGGTACATATATATAAGAATGATGTATCGTATGATGTTATTAGATTTAGATTTCTTCCTCTTTTTAAAGTATTGAATCAGTTTGTATGTTGAATCATCCTGCAAAATTGGAATTGTATATAACAAGAGATTACAAACTCCCTCAATATTTATTATTTCTCGATAATGGGAATTCACCAATGGTCAGATAAACGAATTCAATTAGCAAAAGTCCAATCGACTGGCAATTCAATGAAATTTCATTTCAATAAATGGAATTTAAATAAATGGTGTTTTGCCGTATTTTTGTTTTAATAGACTGCCAGGTACACGTGTGAAAATCCCAGAAGAAGAGAAAGGGATACAGGGATACACGGATAAGGGTTGTTGAATTACTGTTCTGGCTTGCAAATTGTATATATGTAGAACAGAATTTGCATGTAACATGCACTGCAAAGCAGAATTTGTAATTACGACGTTGTGTACCGACAAATAATTTTTATGCGATATACATCTGTCTTTAGTGTATGAATTATCGTGGAAACACCTTTGTTAGCGCGCTCGGATGCTAACGGGATCGTTTTTCTTAGATAAAGTGGACTGTATATTTTATTTTCTCACGCTAGTATGGGTGGGGCGTTAGCCCTCGTTTTCAGTTTTACAGAGATATCGTTTTACTAGAATTTTCTAATACTATATGTTGCCGCGACAAGACTGATACGCGTTTACGGTTCGAAAGTTCTTACTCTTCTCTTCTCGGGAGCCGAGGAAGGCCTATAAATCTCGTCGGCCCCTCCCTATCCTACCCTAGGACGGTCACGTGGCTTGAAGTTTAGGCAAAGGCTCACGTGAACGCCGCGTGATATGTTCATATATGTCATGAATTCAGGCACGCGTAGCCCTTGTTATGGTTTTCAAACCACGAGTCGTTACGCCTGGTTCCGTGTTTAGGCCGTAACGAAGGTTCGCGAAGATTCTTCTTAATCCGTGACCTAGGTAGCGGGTCGGTAGCAAAAAATGTGGAATGCTCGCGAAAATACCGCCCACCTTGAACGGCTGGCGTTCGAAACTAAACGCTCTTTGGGGAGAGCGTAGATCCTCCGTTGTCCACCGGCAGGATGTAGACCTTGGTGATCGGGCGCTTTACCATTCCGTCAGCGGTTTTGACGGATAAGACCCTGGAGAAACCGTCGCTGCCCGGGTGTAGGGCTGTGATGCGGCCGCGTTTCCAGCGCAGGGGTGGTAGGTTGTCATCCTTAAGCACCACCATGGTGCCTATACCAAAGTGCTCCGAAGTGGGAGTCTTCCACTTGTGCCGTTGCTGGAGCTGGTGGAGGTAGTCGGCCTGCCATCGTTTCCAAAAGCGTTGTTGAATGGCTTGAAGCATTTGAAAACGGCTCAGTGCTGACGTCGGTGACGTCAGGGAGAGCAGTAAGGGGGCGTCCGATGAGGAAGTGTCCAGGAGTGAGAGGGATGAGGTCGGAAGGATCGGGTGATATAGGCTGCAGTGGGCGAGAGTTCATGCATGTCTCGACCTGAGCGAGGACGGTGCAAATTCATCGTAGATCAATCGCGTTTCTCCGACTTTAATTGAACGTTCCCACAAGCCTCCGAAATGAGGAGCATGAGGAGGAATGAAATGCCAATTGACACCTTCTATGACCGCCTGTCGAGATATAGCCCGTCGGCTCGCTCTAATGAACGCGGTGAATTTTTTCAGCTCGTTTCGAGCCCGGACGAAGTTGGTACCGTTGTCAGAGTATATTTGTTTACATACGCCTCTACGCGCCACGAAACGTTGAAAATATTTCAGAAACGCTTCGGTAGTGAGATCCGCGGCTAATTCTAAGTGCACTGCTTTGGTGATAAGGCATACAAACAAGCACAGATATGCCTTTGTCGCGGTTTCCGAGCGGTAACCCATGTTTGACATAAAACGGTCCTTCGTAATCGACCCCGGCGGAAAAGAAGGGACTTTGAGCGATCACCCTTGCCCTCGGTAGCTTCCCCATTAATTGGTTGATACCCTTTGGATTCACTCGATTGCAACGTATGTATTTCCGAATGACACCTCTTACTAGATTCCTGAGAGCGGCCAGTACTTCCTGCGGATGGCGGATAATACCGCCTCGGGCCCTGCATGTAACATGTGCTCTCTAATTATGATTAATTGGGTTACGTGACTATTCTTGGGAAGTATGATAGGGTACGGATGCTCGTAATTTAGATCCGCGAACGCGAGCCTGCCGCCCACCCTGATTAATGTAGTGCTACTAGTCTCTTTTACCACGGCGTGATGCGGTAGGTAATACGAGTGGTCGCGAATAATGTCGGGCACTATCTTGGACATATGGCCAAGCCTTTCGTAATCGCGCATAAACTCGATATATTCGCGACGTAGCTGGGGCAATCGTAATAGTTTCTTCTCTAAATTGACGAATCGCCTTAGAACAGTGGTTTTGGATTCACCAAGCTCCGAAAGTTTATCATTGAATGGAATAGCAACGGTGAATCGGCCGGAGGGATTCCGAACGGCCGTTCGCTTAAAGATTTCCTCGCAAGAATGTTCGGCGGCGTCATTACCGATTCAATTTCCCAAAATCGCGCCAGTTACTGGTCGAGGCTTTCGTTTGTAACGGCGTTACATGAAGAGACCCGCGTTTGACTATTTGCCTGGATACGACCTCCGAGGACCCATCCTAGCCGTGTTTTTGTTAATACGGGTAGTCCTGCGCCCAGCCGATGCTGGCCCACGCACGTTGAGTCACAAAGATAACCGTTGCCTATAATTATGTCCACGTCACGAGGAACGTAGTATTGCGGATCGGCAAGGGTTAAACGTGAGGGAATGGGAAGCGCGGTGTAGGGAAGCTCGAAGCTCGGAATGTTGGCAGTTAGTTTGCGCATGACTAGGCACGGTAACTCGCATTTGTAATTAGTGCATCGCGAAGCTATCCGCACCTGCATCCTGCCCTTTATGGTGCCTCTAGAATCGGTGGCGCCTATTCCAGATATCGTTATTCACGTCGCGTCCCACTTCAAACCGAGGCGCCTTCACGCCGAAGCGAAATCTTCCTTGATAATGTTCATCTGGGAACCCTGATCAAGTAATGCTCTGGCCTTATGGGTCTGACCGCAGTTATCAGTGACCTTGACTATGGCCGCTGATAGCAACACGTATTCATGCGGAGTGGCGTCAGCATTAGCGGAATCTTTTGTCGTTTTGCCCTTTCCCATCGGAGAGTCTGTTCACGGATGAAGCAGAGCGTGGCGATCCGCCTTACACATACGGCATGCTCTTTGCGAGCAAGACTCCTTTCTGTGTCCCGAGCTAAGGCATTTGGAGCATACTTGCAACTCCTTGACTTTGTCCGAACGGGATTTTATTGATAGCTTCCTAAATTGCCCGCATCGCGGCAACGAGTGCTTATTGCAAGCATACGAACAGGCATGAAGTATAGCAGCGGGCTTGCGCTGCTGTGGTGGGGGCATTTGCCGAGAGTCGGCGGGGCGACCGGAATCGTTCAACCGGTCTTAGCGAGGAACTTATACCGTTGTTCCAGAAAAATTATCAAATTGAAGAGAGTATTCCTCTTATCTGATTCGGCAGTACGTTTTTGCCAATCCTCCTTAGTTCGCGCGTCTACCTTTTGGAGAATGATATGCATCAATAAAGTATCCCACTTATCTACCGGCTCGCCTAGTAATCTTAAGGATCGCGTGTGATTAGTATAATCGTCGAGTAACTGTCTAAGCTCGATCGAAGATTCTCTGCGGATGACCTTAAGAGAAAGTAGAGAGCCTACGTGGTAGTCGATGAGCTCGTTCACGTTCTCGTAGCGCTTTCGCAATAAATCCCAGGCAGCTTCGTAATTGCTGTCCGACACTGGGAGAGTTTTGAGGACTTGAGCCGCTTCGCCCTTTACCGCTGATATCAGGTAATGAAAGTTTGAAGAAATATTTGTGAGTGATTCGTTTCGATGTATCATATTTTCGAAACTGTTGTGGAAACAAACCCATTCCCCCAAAGTACCGTGAAATTGCGGTAATGCAATGACTGGTAACCTGGCTACGGGAGGTGTTTCGGTGTTGACCGGAGACGCGGAGGTCGGTCGTAGATACTGCGCGTTGTCCGAGGTATTTGAACTTTGCAATATTCGTACTCTGTGGCGAATCGCGCCTATTAACCGATAATATGCATTTTCAAACTCTTCACGACATTGTTCGTGCGCCTGTTCCTCGGCAGTGCCCGCAACGATCGCGATTATGCGATCCTGAATTGCCTCGAAGCGTTTCAGGAGGGTAGAGTTGTGATTTAGTCGCTCCTGAAGGGAGTCGACGGGTTCGGATTCTTCTAGCGTGTCATAGAAGGTCTTTAGTCGTATGAGAGCTGCTTTAACGCAGTCACGCTCTCCTATTAGCTGTTGGAGATCGAAATTACCGGTTCTTTCCATTTTTTGTCCCTCGCGCAAATCTAACAATAAATGAATCTCGACTTACCGCAGGATAGTAACAATGGAAGGCGGGATCGATCAGTCTTGTACGTAGCGGTCGTTAATTAGTGAAGATTCTTTAGCGGGCGATCACGTGGCTTGAAATTTAGGTAAAGGCTCACGTGAACGCCGCGTGATATGCCCATATATGATCATGATTTCAGGCCCGTGTTTAGGCCGTAACGAAGGTTCTCGAAGATTCTTCTTAATCCGTGATTTAGATAGCGGGTCGGTGGCAAAAAATGTGGAACGCTCGCGAACAACCTTAACAATTTCGTGATTTTCGGTTTAGGTTTATATAGATACGCGCACAGTTAGTGTTAAATTGTGATCAATCAGCAATGGCAATTGTTTAGCTAAATACTAAAATTTTTCTTTTTGAGATCAAATAATCTGTTAAATAACGAATTAAATGCTTGTCAAGAATAAATGCACTAGCTGTTTCTTGAAAAACCAATTAAACTAATTCTGTTACTTAAATTCATCGATATTATCGATAAAATTTGAACATTCGTAATTTTCTTATTAATTTCTCTTTTCTTATATGTTAGAAAAAAAATATTCAACACATATAACGATAAATTGTAAATTTTTTGTTTTGATTCTAACATCAAAATAATTCCCAAAAGAATATCATCGAAATGTTACCGAACAACTAAATAAATATTCTACTTCAAAATAAATTTCGGGGAATTACAATTTTTCGCATCACAATGTTGATAATTTTTCTCGGGAAAGTTTCTTTTCTTTTCTATTTTTCTATTTTTTAATTTCAAGATATTTTAAAATGTCTTCAATACGAATATTTCTTAGTTTTCATTAAAATTTTAATCTTAGTTAGGTAACAGGTCATGCCTTTTCCCGACACCGTTAACAAATTAAGATAACATAAAGTACACCAAAGGTTATCTATGTTGGAAGCTCGTAATTTTTCTATCTTCACTGAGAACGAAGATTGTAAATCAATAAGAACTACTAAATCACCTAAAGCAACTGAATTTTGTATACAGTTACTCTCGTAAATATTCTGTGAAAAATAATTAAACAACAATCTACTTACTCGTTTTAAAGCTTGACACAATTCTCTATTCGTTTTTTTTCAAAAATATTCGAGCAGTTGAAAAAAAGTAAAGACACTTTTCTTTTTTAAATATTATAAATTCAAGGATTCTTTAAAAATATTAAGAAATTGTTTCTCTAACTCCACTCTGGTTATATCTAAGTTTGTTTATAGTCCCGAATGACGATATTATTCCTTAATGTGTTCCTGTTTAAATTTTGTAATTTGTAGAATTTATATACTTCTTTTTTCTCAAACCTCATCAAACTACACCAACTTGGTCCGATATTTTTCGCTTAGGTACAAATTTTTCTAAAAGAATTAAAGATCGAAATGTAAACAATCTCTTGAAACGTCTGAATATCTTTATGGCATTGACCATAGACATACTGATATATCGAAATCTATCTGATTTATGAAAAATTTAAATATGCAAGTACGTATACAAGTGTGTGTAATCGTAACCTTTTATTCTTTCGCGTGGAAAGCAGTTATATCGATTACCAATAACGAAATGAAAGCAGCAGATTAAAAAGAAAAAGATAAAGAAAATGCGTAATATTGGTTGCAGACTAGATAATCTTCCTGGTTACTTTTTTTTTCATTAAATCACTATTAATCAAAATCTGATATCGTCGTTGATAGCAAACAGAATTCGATGTCAATTATTGCGCAAATAGTCGATGTTACAACGACATGTATTTTCGACTCGTTGTTAAAGTTAAACTTTAAAATCTTGGGAAAAAAACCTTGTTCGACTGATGAGAACGTTTGCCAAATGATTGAAAAAAAACAAAGGAAAGAATATTGTTGACGCTATAGGATAGATTTACGAACGATGTATCGGGACAGCTATGAAAATACTATGAGGAATTGCGGATACATTCGTTATACATTCGCAAGGCTGCGACAAACGTTTCTTTGTTTGACGAAACATCGACGTTTAACTGACAAAACTCCTGACGAAAAATTCAAGAAATCCTAACATTTGACCCTAATGTTCAAAGTTTATAATAAAATATTGAAAACAAATTGTACAGTTAAAAGTCGTATAGAGACATTCGAATTTTTATAATTTTCGAGAACAAAAAAATTCTGCTTTACTATTTGCTAGATGATGTAAAAACATTTTTGAAAAAAGAGCCAAGCTTAGAGCTATCGAAGTGGAGGCTTGACGCGTTAAAATGAGATTATCTGAATTGTTTTTTTTTATTTTTTATTTTTTTTGTAAAATCAGAATAGTTTAACTCTTTCAGTGTCGAACGATATATCATTGTGAATGGGTATACTTGTTATACTCTATTTATTTTATTATTTCTTTTCTTTTGAGATACAGTGGCTCTTTATTTGTTAACAAGTCCTTTCATCAATCTTGTTCCCATTTGAAGCAAGCTTTTACAATTTTCTCATCAATGTTCATTAAATTACATCAATCTGGTTGCACGATGGTTTTCAGTGATCAACTGCAGGCACGTTTCGCTCAGGATTGCATTTCTCGTCGTTGCTAAAAGGATTAAAGTTAAAACAGACGGAGTACTTTCGCACACCTTGTATATATTCTTTCTTCGCCAATCTCGTTGTTTCTTTTTCTTTTCGTTGCATACTGTTGTTCACCAAGTTTCGTTTTACTGGCCTCAACAGTATGGACTTTGATTCCTCGCGAGACGAGTGTGAATTAATTAGATGGACGTAACTAACGAGACACAAGTGCGTATCGTTCCATGGCTCTAGAAAATGGTGACTGTTCGTGAAGAGGCTCGCTTGTGCTCGCAATTACTGCGCAACTTTTATCCCTGAATTAGTAACGAGAAAGTTGTTCGAAGGAAATTACCACCTATCGCCATGAATATTTAAAGCTAAGAAAATATTGCATGTTGAAAAGACGTCGTATTTTAATGGATACCCGATGTACGATTTAGCATTACTTCGTTTTTTGTCATTTTAGCTACCAAAATACGAGAAACACATTCAAGAGTATTTTGAAATAATTATAACTTTGAAATGAGCTTGATTAGGAATGATAATAATTTTCTGGGGCCTTCGCATGACATTAATCATCTCGTGGCTTTCGAAGAAGTTTGAAGTTAAACGATACGACCTTGATGACCTTAATGACCTTGATCGACTGTAAGATGATGACACCGAGACAGTTTTTTAAATGTAGCTTTTCGACAAACGTTAGCAAATGTTATGAGTGAACTGCGGATTTTTTTGTGGTTTTAGAAATGTAATTAAAAAAAATAGAAACTTGGTGAAATATTGTTCTGCATTTTCTGAATTTTATAAAAAGCATGACATTTTAGACATTTGATATATCTTTTCGCATTGTGTGCTACAAATTCACAAAAATCCGGAGCCTAGTTATGAGTAACTATAAGATATTTACTTGATAATCATACATAATTTATAATAAAATAGATAGTTATTTCTAATATATTTATAATAAAATAAATAGTTATAACTTGTAATAGTAACATGATCATTTTGATTTTGGAAAATTTCATTGTCAGTCACGAAATTCTCGATAATTTTACATAGTTGCGGATATTTTATATGCAACAATTTAACACGATAATGAGAAATATCTGTTTCACCTATTTATCATTTGATCGCAGATTTTTATGCATTTATAAAAAATTGCACAATAATGTGACAAAAAGTATAAAATATCCAAAACGTGGCATTTTTTGTAACATTTGATATATTAAAGCTGTCAAAGACTAACGTATAAACTTTGCATCAGAAAAATGAAAATTCAAGGTGTTTCATTGCTATTTATATATTTCAATCAATTTTATAATTAGAAAATTATTTTCCACGCAAGTTTTATAGGTTTATACAGATTTTTAGAGTTTTGAATAATTTTATTTTTTAACGTTAAACAATTTCCCACCGAGGTTCTACTTTTTCATCACATTCTCAAAAGTATAAATTTACAAAAAAAATTGCATGAAAATAATAAAAAATTGTACAAAATTTTTCTGTAAAAACAAGGTTCACTTCTTTAACAACACAGTTAGTAAAAGCGATACACTGTTACCGAAACATTTTGTATCACGTATTTGGAAATTATTATCTCGCGCCAGTGTTAATATTACGGCGAACATTCGACGAGATGAGAAAAAAGTGTTCTCCTCTCGACTTAAAGCTCGTGTTCCTCGTTAAGCAAAGCCTTATTCCTACATCCTGCGATCCGGTTTCCACGACTGCCGAGTAAATTAATTAACCTAGTTAACAAACAGCGATCGGTTTCCAGATTTTCGCTAAATCGAAAATTCCGCGCTGTATTCGGCTCGACCGCCGTGTTTGTTCTGCTTAAAACTCCGTTTTACACTTCGTTGCAACGTCGTTATTTGCAATTCGCAAACGTTTCAATTACAGTTAGCAATTGAAGCCAGAAATAATACCATTTGAGTGTGCCATTGAGTGTCAAAGCGTCGCGTTTGATTTCTCGGTTGATACGGTTGAACGTGTGTCTTCCGCGATCCGAGAGTTCGATCGCGATTGGATCGCAGCGTCACGTGACTGGCGCGAGCTTCGATTCGCCACGCACGGTCTGCTCTCCCCGATTCACGCATACACCAACCAGCCACGAATCAATTAGCCCGTTTAATCAGACGTCCTCGCGCCTGCTGCCCTACGGCCGGAAAATTTGTCTCCGCGAGGCGGGCGGAATCCGTGGGCGGTAAATAAACTTTCCAATAATTTTCTCGCGTCGGTATTGAATTTTCTTGCGTAACTAGTTTGAAAAGAAAAGAAGTGTAGCCTCGTTGCGCGTATTTTTGACAGCAGATTTCAGTCGATACTATAAATTTCTATTCAACAACTTTGTGACCAGAATTGGGCAAAATGTGCAGTTAATTCGATTAATGATCGACGAAATATGAAATCAGAATATTAATCGTGATGATTACCGATCATCAATCGTTGATTAATGAACCGGGGAAATGATCAAAATCATTGTCGTAAAATGATGTTTAGTTTGCTTCTATCAACAATGCTGTGTATATTTTATAGAAATTTCGTATTTATTATTTGTATTGTTTTGGAATGCGATTTTAACAGGACGTGTTCAAAAAATTTTCCATTAATTGAAAGTCTTGTTTATTATGTATAATTCTCGAGTTGTTATTGGTACAATTTTATTGTATGATTTGATGAAGATGAACTAATGATAAATTTTGAGATTCTTCATTGTGATTCGCGCTCGTTTTCGCACCAAATACAGGGTGGGCTAAAAATCACTTTCTACCAAAAATAATGAAAAATAAAATAAAATAGAGCCTATTTAAACTTATCTATCTAAGAGAAATACATAGTTTCATTAAAAAGAAAAAGAAAAAAAAATAGGGATCACTCTGAGATCTCAGAAGCCATCTCCATCTAGACAAAATTTATGACCATCGAAAGACGTCTCTCGAAACAAAGTTATATGTTTTATTTGTAACATTGTTTTCCACAATGAATAGTTTATAAGATAATTGTGTGAAACACAATTTGTTTCAATGGGACATCCTCTATGTATTGGATAGATTTACCTGTGTGTATGTAAAAGGACAACAAATCTCACTTTCAAAAATATCTGAAATCTAATTCCTATTTACAAGAATTGTTATATAATTGCGTTAATTGTCGAAAAGAATATCCGTCTTGGAAGTATTAATGTACTTCGAGTATTAATATAATTGATTAATCGCTACGTGAATGCTAATAACAAATACTATTAATACTAAAATAATAGTAAACTGGTAAATAATATTACCAATCGCATTACCAACTGTATATGTTTGCGAGACAAATAACACAACAAATAGAGTTTATTTGTCAAATAACAACATACTTGTTGCAGTCACTTTAAAGCTAGTCACTTTAAAAGCAGATCGCGTCGCGGTGTTTCCAAATACAAACACCAATTGCGTGAAATTCCCTTGTCGTCGGTGTAAACAACAATTGGATTCGGCCAATCTGCAAGCACTGCGAGAGCATCTCATCGACTATTTCGGCTGTTGGTGACGGACTTTTCGGAGCAATCAGACGTGTCCCATTCCCACAATGGTGGAGTTCCGTTCACTGTGATCGAGGATTTCCATAAGCGCCGAGAAAGCCGCTGCAATAGCAGCTCGGCAGTCTTTTTAACGGAGAAGCTTTAACGGTGTAGTCGACCGTGACGATTCTACGATTCTGCTCTTGGCTTGTTTCGTTCCAGATCGTTTAAAACGTCGGACGAGTTGAGAACGAGGTTACACGTGATTACAGTGAATTACATCTGTATTTTTACAACAGTATTTTTACGAATTCAATGTTGGAATTTTATTTTGTCGCGAAAGAGGGGAAAGAGGAAAAAAAAGACGGAGAATATTGTTCTCCAAACTTAGTTGGTGATTTTATCAGTAAGACAACCTAGCAAGTTGCGAACCACGTGAGTGTCATTCTCTATTATGTGTAATATATATTTGGAATTGAAGAGCACTCGTCGAAAGCATCAATTATCAAAGAGCAAATTCTTCAGTACAAATTAATTTTGCTTCGGTTAAAATTTTTATGGAAGATAAAATATATTTGCAAATTTTAGACATTTCAGAGTATTTTGAGGTTAGACTTGACTAGTTCTTTTTACATCATTTCCAAATATTCTCTTGATATTAACATTGATCGTTATTAATTGATATTAATTAAGTTAGACAGTAAAATTACTGATTTTTCAAAAAAAATCTAGTGTTATTTCCTTATAATTTAATTCAATTTTACAGCAGCTGCACATACTCTGTGCGTGACGAGTACTTTTAAAAGCGGTACCACAGCTAAGAGATTAATATACTCGTATATATTTAATACATTCTACTTGAAAGCAAAAGGAATGTATTGAAAAAAACATATTTGCGTTTGATAATCTAGGGACAAACAGAGTTATCATCTACAGTGCTCGCAAACTTAAATGAACGAGTAAGTTTTTTCTTTTCCTCCTGAAAAATTTGATGTCTGGCACTTGCAGTGATGAATGACACTCGCGTGGCTCGCAGTACAAAAGAAGCTCATCACTCTTGATGTAAGGCTTGCTAGGTTCTTCTATTGACGAGACTACTAAGTAAATATCTACCTTTTCTCTCCCTTTTCTCTTTTACAATAAAATAACATTCGAACCAAGTGGAATTAGCAAATATATACTAGTTATAAATATTTTCCAAATATTTCCTAAAAGTGTTCTTCGGTTAGGAAAATGTGGATGAAAGCTAATTTTAATGATTTACAACGTAATTACGATGTAAGCTTTACACAGGAGAGTTGCAAATTGCAGGAGTTAAATGGATTTGGAGATGATCACTTCCTCACGGCTTCGCCAAACTATAGGGTCACACGAGATCCACTAGGGTCGCTATTCATTCGCTGTTACTTTAGGTTCTAGAATAGCAAAGGCCAAGTTAGAAGTTGCACACGTAGGAGCAGATAGTAGAATGGATGCTTACGAGAATTATTCTGTGTGAAAGTTGCTCTGATAACTGTTATAATCAGGCATCGAAGCAATTAGGTGGCTTCTATTTGAAACGTGAAGAATGTTTCGAAAAATGTTTTCACATTGCAGGTCCCGAAGAAAACAGATAAACAAGTGTTTTTAAAAAAAAGTTTCAGACAGAATAGAACTTGCAAGACGTAAAAATGAAAATTTTTCCTTTTTCAATATTATTAAAATTATTTATATCAATACAATATCAAGTGAAAAGTTTTCAATATTTGTAATGAAATTTTTAATCGAATGTTCTAAAGTAAAGGAACTTTTGTTACGCAGATTTTGTTTCACACTATTCAAAATTCAATTTCTCTCTATAAAAATTCTACAAAAACAAATTTTTTTTTCATACGAAATAAGAAGAAAAACAAGAATTTTTTTTAAAACGGAAAGAACCTGTTCATTTCGATCTTTGATCATAACACAAAAAGGTCATTGAACTTTTCTTATGAAAGACAAACCGCGAGGGGGTAGAAAAAAGAATTTTATATTCGTAATATATCGAACTCTTGACGATGCTTTTGCTCGGAACGGGAACGAGGTAAAAGGTCGGTGTAACGTGGAAATTGATAGAATCGCGAGTCGGACGTTATCGAATTTGCGCCCTCGGCGCAAGACCGCCGTTTCCTCGATACTTACATGTTCGATAATTTCGACCTGTTAATTTCACAATTTCGTGATCGTTTCTTCGTTAAACGGTGACTTTTTCGCCGACGATAAAAGTCACTTCGTGATTTCGTCGATCCTGGATTTACGGATTGCACAGTTGATCGAGCTCTTAAAGTAGCTTTCTTGAAGGAAATTTATTTGCGAAACCGGTTGGCAAATACCGCTTCTGTCACGCGACTCGTTGCTGTTACGTTTAGATATATTTTTCATGGGATTTTTTGTGCAATTTTTACTCTGATTGAAGCTCGTGATTTGATCGATTTAATTTTCGGAACGATCCGACGCGAATGTTTTTTCAGGTCAAGGTTCTCTTATTATAAGGTACAGTGTTCCATGATGTTTCTCCAATTATTTTGATCTTAAAAAAAAACAAGAGAAAAATCTTTCATTTTTAATTTTCTTACCAAGAGTATTACGTTACGAGCAATCTACTTTAATGGAAAATGGATTAAAAATCAAATTCTTTAACGTAGAAGTTGATTTTATTTGTTTCTCCTCTCGAGTAACAGCATTAGCGGAGACCCTCCATTTTAAGCGACAGCTATCGATCACCGCTTTCAGAGTATCCTTTTTCGAATACACTTATAAATATTCTATCCAAGAGAGGGATAAAAACTTCCATTACTTGACTCATCAACTTACAATCTACTTACTCTAACTTTCTGATCCGAATACCGCCACGTTATAACCAAAAAATGAGCAGCATAGTCGAAATTTCACAGACAGGATATTACCAAGGTATATATTTCTAAGAATTGTTTAACAGTACAAAACAAAAGCTGCAACGAAACCTTTTAGCCAATTTCCACGTAGCTAATCATACACCTTTCTTCCATAATAGAAAGCAGATGGCTCATGTTAACAACGACAGCAATAAGAAACACCGCAATTATAATTTAATTTAAAGTTAATTTTAAATTTATCTTGGAACTTGCTGTTCCACCAATTTGGAATTTGCCATTATGCCAATTAATTTAATTTGAAGTTAATTTTAAATTTATTTTGGAACTTGCTATTTTGTTCATGCCACGCGTATGTACTTATCGCAAATTAAGTGTAAAGAATAAACTCGTAAAATCGACGTTTATTCAAAAGAGCTTCGGTTCTTCTTCCAACTGACGTTCAACTCGTTCGATAGCTCATATCGAGTTGAACGTCAGTCTTTATTGTCCTCGTGTTGCAATTTTATCTCTTCTAGGGAGTCCCACGAAGTTTGTAGAAGGTCTGAAGATCCTTTATGTTTGTTTTATGTTTCTCCTTTCATGGATTCTATGTACTACCGAATTTCTTTACATAAAAAAATACGTGAAGGATCCTAATTTTTGATGAGAAATTATTCATATTCAAATTACTGTGATTTCGTAAGAAAAGAATTGTACAATATTCTGCCTGGACTCATTTTAATGTGAAAGAAATCGCACGTCAAGTTTTATGGGATCATTTGAAAAGGACAGGTTTTAATGTTTAACCTCTCGCGCTGAAATGACGTGCCACGCACGTCAAGAATTTTTTGTGCCAAAATTGCAATATTTTCTGCAATAGTTTTAAGTATATTTAAGTATAACTCAGGCAAAACAAATAATTTATTAAATTTATTACTTCTCAATAATTTCTATCCAGTCATATCATACCGATAAGTTCAAAAAGAAAGCGACGAATTATTGTATATAGTTTGGTCACTCGTTATGGTCTGCAATCAGTTGTCAGCGCGTGGTTAAATACACGGTGGATTTTATCGCGAAAAAATTTGAAAGAATTTAAAGAATTTATCCGTATTGAATTAAGTGTATTAACATCTGCAATTAAAAAAGTATTGGCACATCTTTCTTGCAATATTTTCCAGAAATAGTTTACTACGTACAAAAATTATGCAATAGTTATACAACAATAATACAAGTAATATAAAAATTCGAGAATCAAAAAGGTGTTGACCGAGAAACTCAAAAATTCGATCGTCGATGTTACCCATTAGCCTGATCACACTGTGCTTTCTTTTGTCTCTCCGTGTCTCTTCGCGATTTTTTAAATGGTCGATTCTATTTATAGCTACGAGGTTGAAATGGGCGCGATTGGTCGTAAATCGTCAAGAAAACGGCGAGATCCGAACCGAATCATCGTTTCGGTATTACTCAGTAGACATTACAGAATCGCGTCATACTCACCTGTCTTGCGTGTCGGTAGAGTGTAGCAGCTGTGGCAATGACTGGGTCTGCTGTAATCTCTGAGCTCGGTTCTCTGGCGTATGCATCTCTTTCTTGGTCAGATCGTGCACTACAGACTCTGTACTATCTTCGACGTGCCTCTTGTTCTCCATCTGTCACAGAGCAATGGAAATCACAGTTTAATCGTGTAGGCCGGATAATTAATGTCAGGAGAACGAGTGGTTGGATATTATTGATTCTGAGGTGATTACTTGACTCTGTTCGTTTTCTTCCTTGCACTCTGTGTAGAAGTTAAAGATAGCACGTTAAACCACGGCGATCATCGGTGATCGATGTTTCTATTCCTATGAATATTTTAGTTTTATTTATTTTTTTTAAGTAAAAACTAAACTAAAATGAATAAATGAATATAAAAATATTCCTATGAATGTTTTAGTTTTACTTTTTAGTAAAAATTCAATCAAATCAAAATTTTTACACTAGCACAAATAATATTATACATGTGTAACTAAATAACTAATAATAAATATAAATAACTGAATAATACTAATAATATAATATATATGTGTAAATAATTAGATAATATTATAAAATGGCAAATGCACAATATTTTGCAACGTAATGTTTTATAAAAATTAAATATTCCATCCTGCAGGCGGAACGTATAAGTTTCGCGTGGTGGTCAACGTATTACAATTATTTCTATTTAATTTACACAGCGTGTTACAATTATAAATTTATACAACTTTTGTATGTCCACGATAATCTTCAAAATAATTTCAAAATACAATCTCGATGATTTTATGATGGATTTTTAGATATATTCAAATCAAAGAATTTAAAGACCGTTGTGCATCTTACTTGCGAAAGTGAATAAGATTTTACGTACCGTAATGGGGTAAAGAGAGACCCGGTGCTCCGCAGAATCTGACGACAAATCGGTGACTTCCGGCTCCACGTGTCTCTCGTTCTCGGTCATGTTTCTGTTCCCCTTTCGGCCACAGAGGCCCAGCAAACAGTAGAAGACCACACACAAGACTTACGAATGGTTTTTTTCACTCAACACACGAGAAGATTCCTCAGTCGAACACTCGGTTTTCCGACTTCCATGTGATTTGTCTCATTCTGACGCGTCAAGTTGTCTTCCTCTTGTCAAGATCGAGGATAAACGAGACACTTGCGTGTCACAGTCGATGGACGAATCGATTGTTTGAATTAGCCGATTGAATCCACGGTAATCTAAGATGGACAAACGTACATGGACTTTCGTTGAAAAAAGACTTCGTTTTCGAAAAAATTAGGAGGGAAGGTGTCGCGTTTAGACAGAGAGCAAGCTCGATGTGTTGGCGTTGAAACTGTTATGTCAGCCAAATTGATCACATACAGAAAGTGTTCGAATACTTACAGAAATTTTTTATTATGCGTTATATAAAATATTGTAAAATTTCATTAACACACTGTGGTGATTATATTGGTCAAATTTGAAACAAATCAAAAAATATATTGAAAAATACATTAGGTTGTCTCACTTAAGCTCCAAATATTTTTTTTTTTGTTTTTGAGAATTGTAAGAACGAAAAAGATACACGTAATTTTACACATCGATGTTTTCTTTGCAAATAACTATGTACATTCAGATATCTCGTACTGAAACATCTACAATGCATTATATCGGTTCGAATATTTAACAAAGCCATTTTTAACATTTATTCTACACTTCAGAGCCATTCGTGCTGTATACTAATTTTTTTTAGTAAAAAATGTATGTCTGCAATAAATATCTTGTTAAAATAGCTTATATATATATATATATATATATATATATATTTACAAGTTGGTCAAACTTCACCAATATAATTACGACAGTTGTGTCTCATTACAGTTGTTAATGAAATTTTAATATGTTTTACGTAATTCACGTAATATACATATATATATACGTAAAAGTTCCGTGTTGCGTTGAGACATTTTCGTGACTGACATACTAGCATATTAACAACTTGTTTATTTTCAATTCTTTAATTTCAGTTAATTACGTGTCAAGAGCAGTGTTTTTGCGAAAGTTTTTCGTAAACATTTTCTGATTTTCGATGTGATGTTTGCTCGTAAACGTTGTTTGCAACAAATTTACAATTTTTAAAGTCCACAAAAATATTTCATAGCTCGCGAACATTCATTAGAATGAAGGCGCTTTATGATTTTCTTCTTCGGTAAACGTTAATTAAATTTATTGTAATATGTTACATCACGATAGAGATGTAAATCACTGTTTTGATGATTTGTATTTAAAATTGAGAAATGAAATTCGCATTCCACGGGGTAATTTTCTTTTTCTTTCAAATCGAAATTGCGACTCGATGATATTATAACAAAATTTAATAAATTAATACTAATTTTGAGTTAATAAATTTTGAGTAATGCCCAAGATCATCACTTCGAACATTATAGTTTTATTGGAAACATTTTTCTCTATAGCGAATAGTTTAAGAGAAAATTGCGTGGATAGCTTCATATGGGATACCCTATATATAAATTACTAGCAGAGAGGAATTCTTATTGAGCGGATATCTTATTACGAACTTCAATTATATAAACTATTTGTTCCCCGACAAATTCATATAAATGTAATTTTACTTCGAGAGCAGAAAAAAAAGTAGATGACAAATGTCAATACAGGATGTATTATTTTTACGAACGCGACGGGGATTTTCTCGAAATTGAGTTTTTCTTAGGTGTAGTTTGGTTTGAAATGACCAATCAGAAGTCGTCTCGACAGAAGAAGGGAAGTTCTGTCTTTCACGGAGCAAAGTTTCCCCTAATCGCTGATAAGAAGTTTCATGGGAAGGGGGATCGGTGGGTAATAGGATCCTTTGTTGAGCGTTCATCCGATAATCTCGATTTCGCAGAGACGAGCCACCTTGGCTCTTGATAAATCTGATTCGGATATCCTCGGATACTTTTTAAAAACTTGTTACACGTAGCAAACTCTCCTCGCGAATAGCGATGAACATTCGAATCTCATTGTCAGTTTTGAAACGATTCGATATTCTTCGAGACTGTGTAAAAATTCGAATCTCTTTCGAGTGGAATTCAAAAATCATGGAAGTTTTAAAAGTTTCGAAAGCTTTCAAAGTCTCAAAAGTCTTAGAAATCTCTTGGTTATTTTAATCACTCTTATAGTCAACATTTTATGGTAATGCATTTACGTTATTCGTCTTTATAATTTACGCGTTATAAAATTGATTAGATAAATTAAAATCTTGCTTCGATTTTTATACTTTTATGGGAAATTTGAAGATTCAGAAATGTACAACAAAATGTAAAATATTTATATATTTATTTTTATAAACGTAACTAGAAATGAAATACCACCTCAGATATTTTGTACATTTGTTTATTTATATATTTAAATATTCATATATTTGTATAATATTACCTTATTTTGTATATATCACATATTTTATACATTTATCAAGTGGTCTACTTGTCTAAATATCCAAAATTTTCAAGACTTGCAAGACTTTAAAACTTTCAAGATATCATTCAAAATTCTTGAAAATAACGCTTAATGACTTATCGTTACACGTTTTCGTCGAAACATCATCAATTTGTGACGAGAAGAACTTATTTCGGTGAAAGCACATTCCAAGAATGTCCAATATCCTTCCTAGATCGGTACGCATCGTTTGCACGGAAGTCGGGGCTCGTCCTGCGACGGCCATTCGATATGTCGTGTCGTGACAAGTCTTTCCTGTCTGCTCTCAACAGAATCGAAGCGTGTCATATGTCATCCCTATGTCTGTTTGCCCGATGATCGAAGCGTTGACCTTTGAAATTAATCTGATAATACCTCTGTTTAATGGAATTCCAAATATAGAACGTTAATAATAGAACGATAAATTGGAATGATAATGCACAGAAATTGCAGTAATGATGAAGCGAGAGTTTCGTATATCGAGGGAAATGTTTGATTTCGCGGGCGAAATGGACAAATTCGGACAAGCTTACTCGCATTACTGTTCGCGAATCACTTATGTTTTATCGCCTTGAACTTGTGCTCAGGAATCGAAATTAACAGGTTAAGGTCTCTCGCCTTTAACCTCTTGCGCTGAAATGACGTGCCACGCACGTCGGAAATTTTTTATCCCAAAATTGCAATATTTTCTCAGTTTTAAGTATATTTAGGTATAACCCAGGCAAAACAAATAATAAATTTATTACTTCTGAATAATTTCTATCCAGTGATATCATACCAACGAGTTCAAAAAGAAGACGACAAATTATTGTATACGGTTTGGTCACTCGTTATGGCCCGCAATCAGTTGCTAGCGCAAGGTTAAAAAGATTTCGTTCGAATTTGTACACTTCGTATAAAAAAAAAAACATCTGCTTTTGTGGAATTTTTGTAGAAGGTAATAAAAGTTCCGCAGGAACAAGAGCTATTTTAGAATATTTAGTTAAAAATCTATTTTTATATTCATTATTCACCGAATAATTTGCTATGCAAATTGAGCATTGAGAACTTTTGTAATATTGACTAGTCACAAATTATCTGTCCTTCCAAAGAGAAATTTTTCATTTTTATGTTTTGTAAGTTGTATTCGGACTAAAGTTTTTATAATATTTATATTATTTGTCTATTAATCGAATCCATTTAAACAACAGAATCCATTTAAAAGTATCATTTTTCGATCTTTCTCGATCGCTGCGTGTGCTCGAAGAGAATCAAGTAGCCTCCGCCTCTCGTCGAGATAACTCTTCAGGAACATTCCCGTTTGCGCCATCGTTATTCTTTGTTTGAAACGATCAAAGGTAAGCGTGGAACACCACGAGGCTTTTTTGATTATCTCTTGTCTTCTCCGACTTGATACCGTACATGTTATGAAATAACACGATGAAACGCGTATTTGAGAGAAATAATTAAAAAACCGCGAGAAAAGGATTCTTTATCGCTCGCTGGCGTCGTTCCGGGGGGAGGGAGGGAGGAAAGCTTGTAAAAAGGAGCAACGTGTTTCCACCGTTATGATCTGTTTAACGAGACAAAATGCAAAAAAGAAGAAAAACGTTCTCTTAAGGAGGAGTCAAAGTAACCAGCCATTTCTTTCAGAAAAAGAAAACCAACGCGATAATTTAGTAAGCTAGGAAAAGAGTTTCTTTAGAGCAGCAGTTCTCAACCTGGGGATGCGCGAAAATAATATTGATAATGGCGGAAAACACCAAAGAAAATGAGTTAAAACAAAAACATAAAAACAAAGTTATAGAAGTTTGATTTGAAATGTCATTAGTTTAATTTGATTATTAGCTAACCTAAAAAAATTGAGAAAAAAGGTTAAAGTTAAAATAAAAACACAAAAACAAAGTTATAGAAGTTTGATTTGAAATGTCATTAGTTTAATTTGATTATTAGCTAACTTAAAAAAATTGAGAAAAAAGGGAGTTAAAATAAAAACACAAAAACAAAGTTATAGAGTTTTAATTTGAAATGTCATTAGTTTAATTTGATTATTAGCTAACTTAAAAAAATTGACAAAAAAGGGAATTGAAACAAAAATGCAAAAACAAAATTATGGAGTTTTAATTTGAAATTTACTTATTTGGCTAACCTAAGGAAATTAAAAAATAAAACAAACTTTTTTGAGGGAAAGGGGGTACTCAGAAATGAAAAGCCCAATCAAGGAGCACGGGAGAGAAGAAAGGTTGGGAACCGTCGCTTTAAAATATATTTTTCTGCGTGTCACTTTAGTTGTTTACTTTTAAATTAGCTGAAATTGATGATTCGCGCGAAGTTCTTGAGCACTTAAACTTAAATCGAGCCGGCGTCAATTTGCTTTGAGGGTCGATGGTTTGGTTAACGAGCCAGAACTTTCGGAGTTTACTCGATGGTTTTCGTTTGAGTGTTCAATCATTTTGAGGAGCAATCGGCTGAAAGTAAGCTAAACAAAAAAAGAAAAAAAAAAGATAAGCAAAATTGGCAGATATTACGCAAAATTATTTACAGCCTTTGGCTTCAGAAAAAAAGTAAATGTTTTTTACCCTGTAAAATAATACAAAATTTTACCGATGTACTAATGAGGAATATAGTCAGGACAAATAACCGATATTTTGAACTGTTATGGTTTTGCCAAAAAAATTATATAACAATCTATTTTGTCTCATTTTAAAGCGTAAAATCTCTACTTTGACGGTTTTGAGTTCTTTTTCTTCAAACGTGTAACGGGTGGGAAAGTAAATGCAGCTATATTTTCGAGAATTATAAAAATTCAAGTTTCTCTAAAAACATTGAACCTTTTTTTGTTGACTGGTCCTGAATTTTTTCTTTACAAGGATCCCTTAAAACTTGCTATACGATTGTTTTTTTTACCGTTTTATTGAATTTGAACATTAAGATTATACGATAAAATTTTAAGATTTTTTGAATTTTTGTCGCTTCATTCTAATATTCAAAGTTTAATAAAATGACGAAGAATAGAACAAGTTTCTTTAAAGAAAAAAAATTTAATCTCCAAAACTATGACATTTGAATTTTTACAATTTTCGAGAATAAAAGTTGTAAAAACATTTTTACATCAAAAAAAAAAAAAAAAAATTAGGATCATCAAAGGAAAAGAAAACGCTTTGAAACGAGTCCAAGTAGATTGTTACATAATTTCTTTTTTTACAAAATCATTGTATCGTTGTTCGTTCAATTGCTGTGTAAAAAGATTTTCAATGTGAAAACCTTCGACGATTACCTTGGAAACTATTGAAAAGGACAAACTTAACAAAACCAAAGAAAATTGATGTTTCTGTCAATCGATTGCGCGATACTCGTCGATCCTGTTATCTTAACTTGAAAGAAATATTCTTATTGAAACGTAAACGAGATTCTAACCTCCCTTTACCGACGGGAGCGACTCAGACATTTTTTCGAAGCGTTGCGAAAGGAACAGCGTGAATTGCTTTCACGTTAGTCTATCGCTTTAAAAACAGTAGCTCGTTCGTTGCTCTTGATTTACACAGAAGCCTCGAAAGAACGTTTTAAGTCTGGCATTACGTTGAATTCCCGGCGAATTATGCCGAGTAATCCATCGCGAATTTCTTCACGCTCCGTCAAGCTTCAGAAGAACCGTAAAATTGAACGTAGCGCGCCGAGCTTCTCTGATATATTCCCTCCGTGTGTGTGTGCTCGAATTCTTCTTTTTCCTCCCCCCGCATCTATGCTCGTACGATTATCAACGTCTTCCAGACTTCTGCCCCATCCACTTCCAATTTGCCATGTTTCTAATTCGATCTCCGGGCAGTTTGAGAATTCTTTGCGTCGCGAAATGGATTCGCGTTTCTATTTACGAAAAGAAAGAAAAATCGCGCGTTAAATTTCGTTACGAAAACGTTCATTTTGGACACTGCGTATATATGTTTTGCTCGCCACGTGTGTTCCGCGCATTTCTGTACGTTTGAACTTTGCATACGCCCACAAACGTTCGTAATTTAGTCACGATTGCTGTCGTTTGCTGACAACGACAACGAGACGAAAGATTTCCCGACTTTATTTTTTCTTTCGACAAATTTGCGTAAAGGATCTCTCGACGAAAGACACGTTGCGTTTCTTGAAACCTTAGAAAAATCGAGTTCAGCCAACTCGAACCGTTTCGTTTCGGGAAAGCTTCGATTCGAACGTTGCATTTCCTTATTGGATTTAAGTTGGACACGTGGCTGCATCGAAAATCATAAATGCTGCTTTCCAATGCAGATCGCGGCGCAGGAAATACCTGCTATTATTCCCCGGCCAGCCCTTGCTCTTGTATTTCGCGAAACTGAAATTTCCGATGAAACGAAACGTATGAAAGGATACACGTAATAACCATAGATTTTTTCCCCATGAATAAATGTAAAAGGTACCGCAGCTGATTTTGACATCTTGATTCATCGCTGATATTTTATTCGTTGCTAAAAATATTCCCGTTTTTGAATGGTTTCAAATTATACGGGGTATATTCTGACGTTGTTAGTATTTTTTCTCTCGCGAATGGATATCTAAAAATCACGTGGGGTCGTATTTTTCGATACATCAATCGACGCAGCTTGACATTTTCTACAAAAAAAGAAGAAACGTATCAACCGATGTGTATGTCAACAAATTATTAATCGAGGCGATGTTTCAAAATTTGAATTTTATATAAAATATCGTATGAAAGACAAGGGCAATGTAAACGTTTTGTAAATATTGTTTTGCGTATTTCTTTGTTTTTCACGTGATATTTATTTTATACAATATTATAAAATTGAAATATCTTTCAAGATAGTAATTTTTCGATATATACACGTACGAGTCAATACTAAAAATTTTATTCTTTATTTTTTTTTATTTAATATTTAAATTTTAAGTAATACATTTTTTTTTTAACAGAGAATGTCAAACTGTTTCGATCGATGTATTAAAAAAATGTGTAATTTTATTTAAAAGAAAATAGAGTTAATAGCCACGTGACCATTACACATCCACTCGTGAAAAAACCAAATCGTTTGAAATATTTTTCGAATAAAAATAGTGGCGTAATGAAGAGATATAATATTTGACCACCTAAAGATATTTTTTACGAATATGTTGTGTCTGTTGTGCAAATCACTTTCAAATTTTATCAGCATCGTTACGAGATTTGACTATTATAATTGTATTGATAATATTTGAAACAAACCTACATAATATGTATAGGGTGGAAAGAAACGTTTGTCCATGGCTATCATAGAATTCTACACCTTCGATTTAATGGAAATAAATGTAAAGAAAAATCTTTTTTTTTTCTGCGTTTTTCTGTATTCTACTTATCACAAAGATAAAACTAATAGTTCTTTTGAAAAATGGCAAAAAAGTGTCTTAATCATTTGATACTTCCAACGCGTGCGTAATACTGGATATAATGTTTATATTTCGCATAATGTTAGTTTTATTATTTAATTATTATTTATCATTTGATTAGACTCACACTGATGCTACAACTATGATAACTCAAATGCTAATGAAACCTAATCCAGAACCATAAAGTCGCTGTTACTCGCGTCCGCAATATTAAATGAGTAAGAAAATGTTTTACCATTTTTCAAAAGAATTATCAGGTTGCTTAATTTATGCTCCTTTGGAAAAATTTTATCTTCGCGATGAGTAGAATATAATGCAAAAGAAAAAAAGATTCAAGATCCAAGTCAATTTTACACGTGTTTCCATTAAATCAAAACTGTAGAATTCATCTACTTTTCTTTCCACCTTGTACATAGAAGCCAGAAGATGTTTACATATATATTTCGTAGAAAACAGAAGTATATAAATAGCCTATTATCTATTTTACCTTATCTTGATAACAAATCTTAATAAACTTTAGTAATAAAAATAATAATTAGTAAACCTATTATTTATGCCTGACCATTTATACTTATTAACCCTCCTCTAAATGTACGTTTGCAACAAATATCTTGTAATTTCTACATTTTCAGATTTTAACAATACAATCATGATAATCGCATTTAATTTTATGTATGCTGATTTAATACATTAATTTATATATTTGTATTATATAAATTATTATTCTGTATAATTTGCATGCGCATTAATGTTTTATCAAATAAATAGGCATTATACGTTCGCAATGAATATCTAATTTCTACATACATTACTATGTCGCTTTCAAATTTTAACATAATTATAATACAAGCGCAATAACTGCGTCTTATCTTATTTTGAGATTTTCAGATTTTCATATATTTTTAAAGAAACATAACTGAGGAAGAGTCTAAATAGAAATTTGTTTCAGCTGTTACAATGAATATTCCATAACTCTGCATATTGTTTTTCCAACTTTCAGTTTAAACGCGTAAAAACCCGCGTGTTTGTCTACTTATCGCGATATCGATGGAATATCTTAACGGTGTTTTAGTTTCACGTTCATATTTCAAGTTCAATTTTTCAACGAGTTGCTGCGCAACAGCAAACAAAAGTACAAAGAAACGAAAAAAGAACGGGTTCTTTGATACCAGTTTGACTTCCCGCCAAGGTGCGTTTATCCGGCTGGCGAAAAAATGCGGGGAGTAAAGACAGAAGAACGGGACCGCAAACGGAAACCTGTCGAATCAGATTCGCAACGATTGGAATTCAGAGGCTGGCGGAAATCAACGCCCGCGTTTCGCCGATTTAATTCTCGTGTTCTTTCTCTTTGTTCACCGTGGCAACGTCATTTCATACCGAAAGATTTCTATTTTAAAGAGAAAATGAAAGTGAACGCGAAACGAAGTGGATGAAGAATTCACTGGCGAAGCTATCTTTAGAGACTCTCGCATTTCGAAGAGGATCTCGGCTGGTTTTCAGTTTGTAGGCTCATTGTTCCATTGATCGAGTTAGTCAACGGTTCGAGTCGTTAGTCCTTGAAAGCTGCTACTATAGCGGAAAGAACAACCAATTATAGTCCGCGTTTCGGTGTTTCAGCTCGAAAATAAATAGCGAAATATTTTTGGCGGTTGGCGGAATAGACCGCCGATTATTTATACAAATGGCAGAAATTTGTTTCGCTTGCCTGGGTATTTTACGCGCGTGTTTTCGTATCGCGTGCATGCATTTTCCAAATATTTCTGCATTTTCAAATTTACCGTGGACGCGTACGAATTCCCATTTAAACACGAGCAAGTGCAAATGAATTGCGGAAGTACAAACAAATTTGTAATGATCACGGTGATTGGCGAATCGTGGATGCTTTAAATTTACAGTCTTGTTTCCATGAATTTAACAACACCTTGTGCGGCGATTTATTTCTCTCGCGTCGTGACATAATCCGTTTTACGTTGAATGTTTTATTCGAAAATCTCGACGGCAAGACACGACGAACGACATTTTTCACGATTTACAATTGTTCCAATTGTTCAGGGGAACAATTTCGATATATTATCAATTAATTTTATTTTATCAATTCGTTCCTCTCCTTTTATCCGAGTTAAATATTGAATATGTTATTTTCCAGAATATTTCGCGGATATTTATTCTTGCAATATCACGGCTCGATACCAACCTTTGTAGACTTATCAATCATTTTTCGAGCGCTTGTGTATTTAGATTTGACGTGTCTTTCTCAAATTATGTAAGTACATTGAAATATTCTCGTCCAGTCGTTAAGTCCTTTGAGTGCTTAAAATTACCAGAAATTTAATGCATGCGTCTGCAATACTAGAACAACCAAGCCCATGTCAGTATTTTTTAACAGATTTCTTTTTTCAAATTTTCTTTTTTTAGACGTACTAAAAATATTTATATTTTTGTTAAAGTCAATATTGTTTTTCGTTTAGATAGAAACATACCTGATCGTGTAAGTCTATTTATTTTAAATATTATTGTTTAAATTGTAATGGTTTATAATATGTATTAAATACCAGTATATTTTATCCGATTAAATGTACAACTTTTTATATTCTTACGCTTTTTAAACCTCTAATAAGCAAACCTATCAATTATAAAGTTATCTGTACAATACTGTAGAGAGTTAAATAACATGAACACTCAAAGGGTCGAATAGCATGGAAATTAAAAAAAATCAATAAAAACAGACGTGTCAAGTTCTTCTCCTGTGTGTCTTTTACATATCCATTTTTCATATCTGTATCTTCATATCTTCCTACGAATGCATAAAAATCCGCGATTTAATAACGTGAATTAAAGAAGAACTTGTATTAAGAGAGAGCTCACATTAAATAGGATTATTTTCAATCAAAGAGAACTGAATGCTCAGATCGTTTCAGTCAGCAAGCAGAATATTAAAAATTCAGTCGTTTCTTTGCAAAATCTTACAGTTCCCTCGACCGACTAATTAATTGACATCTGAGTTGGCCGTATAAAGCTCGTCCTCTGATTAACGAATAATAAAGGAAGATCGTTACGAAGGGACCGATAGATGGCGAGAGGAACTTCGGTCATTACAAAGTGCCATCAATCAATGCTCGAGGAATCAACGAGAAGACAAAAAAAATACAGTGACTCTTGTTAATGTCGGAAACTTAAATATTGAAACTATCACAATTTTGTGAAAAATGCAAATTGACCTTGACCTTGAATTCCAAAGTCAAAAAATTTGCATTCTACTCATCACAAAGGTAAAATTTTTGCGAGGGACTATAAGTCGCAACCTGATGGTTCTTTTGAAAAATGGAAAAAAAGTTTTCAGTGCGTGTTAACAGCAACTTTATGGTTCTGGATGCATGGATGTCTATATTACGTATTAGGTTTCACTAATATTTGATTTATCATGGTTGTAATCATCAGTGTGAGTCTAAATAATCAAATGATAAAACTAATTTGTTAATATTATTCGAAGTATAAACATCACATATACAGACATCAACGCGTCCGCAATGTTAAATGATTAAGAAACACTTTTGCCATTTTTCAAAAGAACTATTAGGTTGCAACCTATGATTCCTTGAAAAAGTTTTATCTTCGTGGTGAATAGAATACAATGAAAAAAAAAGAAAAAAAAAATGTTGGTCCTAAAATTCAAGGTTAAGGTCAATTTTGTGGCAAGTTCTTTACATGTATTTTCCATCAAATGGAAGGTGTAGAATTCATCTATGAATAAACAATATTGGGCTGATTTCAGAAGCATGAAGCGTTTATTATCGTAAAATATCGTTCATTTTATTCTAACAATAAGATGCTGCTGCTTTCGTAGCAGATAGAAAAGTAAAGACAGTTTCTTCTTTTCAAAATCGCTGCATCATCGTTTTTGAGAAAGACAAACTCAAAACTAGGAAATAGAGATTTCACGCTTTAAAATGTAAGGTAGAGTGTTACGAAATTGTAACAATTTAAATTATCGACAATTTTTATCACTGAAAGTGATTTTAGCGGGGGTAAAAAATTGGGCCTCTTCAGGTGCAACGCTAATGCAACGAAAATTAGCGATTGGTTGATTTGGGTCACGTGATTCGTGAGGGGGCGTGGCGTAGACCTCGAGTGGGAGTGGCATTGTCTGGTACTGAGCGATGTAATTTGTTTCCTATCGATTCAAATGTTTGCACATCAATAAAATTTTATGGCAAAAAAGTCGTCTTCATTTCCTAGTCGGAACAGTTGCTTCTATTCTGGCCTTTCAGTGAGACGAATCGTACTGGGGTACAAGTCGTGCAGTTTTTTGTAGTTACCAGTTTGACTGTGCTCTTCGCTCCATATCGCAGAAAGCCTGTCTACTTTCACGCCATTGTGTGGCGTGTGTTTCGCAAAACTATCGCGGACTTTCGAGGATTCCGAGTTTATTCGCCTCCGGGTGTCATGTTCATGCTGCCTCCTCGGAGAGATGAACGGAAGACACTACTTCAGAAAGAAAAACAGTGAAAACGCGCGGACGTAGAAAAAGGGAAACATCGGTACGTGTTCGACGACACGACGATCGTAAATCTACAAAATTTACTTTACAGTGAGAGTACATGGTAAGAGTCACAGACAAAATTCTCTCATCTCGAGAAGTAACTTATTTGACAAGAGAGTAACGTATTTGATAAAGGACGAGGAAGAGGAGCCAAAGTTTCGAAGAGAAGGGTTTGGATTTTATTCGAGTCTGTTTCGTCTGGATGTATTCAGGCAAATTTGAACGTCGTTCAATATCTCAGAGAACAGTAGTATCATATGCGAAGTATGGCATTTTTGGTTTCTCTGTAAATATGGTACACCATCGAAAGTTTTGAACTGTTGAAAAATCACGAAACCCGATGATTTTAAATTTTTAATTTAACTTTTAGAAGTTCAATCAGACTTTCGTTTCTTTAGAAAGTTCTTTGATAAAAAAAATCGGTCGAATTAATCTTCATCCATCCCTCGGATTTTTCCAACTTAATTCATCTCTTGGTATCAAATTGACACAGTGGTTAAAAAGTTAATATCCACGACGAAGAAGTAAGTTTGAAGAAGTAGATTCTTTTATTGATAATGAACAAACTGAATTTTTACATTCAATTGCGTGTAAAATTCAAACGAATCCAATTCTGTAAACTAATTTCATATTATGATCTTTATCTTTCTCTAATTCAATCTAACGATTTGTTTTGGATTTGTTGCAATCACGTTCCAAAATTGTAAATGCACAATTCTCAAAAATTGTGCACGCTTAATTGTACTGTAATGTGATAATAAGGTTAAAGGATTTGAAAACGAACATTATTTGCAATTCTGTCTGCATATCAACAGTATTAAAAATGTACATTGTTATATGTTATATTAAAAAACGTCGAAAGTGTATGTCACACCGTACATATTGAAGATACTTGTTTAGGTTAGGTTTAGGTTAGGACATTTAAGAAGAAAAGTGTCTCAAATTGACACGAGGAATAGATGAATATTAAAAGTTAAAGAAAATTATCGTCGATTGTTATATATAACATTATATACTGTACAATATAATATTAGTAATATAATATAATATATTATTATAAATTATATATAATATAATAGTATAACATATATATATAATATCATATATATATGTTATAATAAAGATATATAATAAACATGTATAATATCAATTTATAATATTCAACAATGCGAGTCAGCTCAGATTAGCTACAGAGTTCCAATATTTCTACCAGTGACGTATCGCAAATTTTAAAAAGGTTTCTCCATAATGATAAGTTTATCGAAAACAATTGTTTCTAGTAATATTCGTACTTGTGAAAACATTCGTTCCCGAAGAGGTTGAACGCAACGCGCGTTCCACTGTTCATCTGGGAACGAGCAGATGATCGTTACGTAAGTAAGTTGTGTGGATACGTTCGATACCAGTTACAAACAGTTATCGCAGCATGTAAGTGCTTTGCGTAAGGTCACGTAATACTGGCAAACGTAATCGGATACAAAGTCTATCTTGATTAACAGATTGTCAGGTAAACACGACGCCGATACTCGATATCTACTAATTATCCACCGGTGTCTCTGTCAAAGGCTCGGTCGAGTAATTAAGCCACAATTACAGGGCAACAGGTTTTTCGACGATCCTGATTATTGGATCGTTATATAAGACGCGTCATGATCGCTACACCGAACGGCCAAGGTCGCACTGGATTTTCGACGAATTAATTTTGCAAAATTCTCGATTCACAGGCGTGCTCATCAAAATATGTAGATCAGTGATGCATAACCTTTTGCGTGTAAAGGGTCACGTGCAACATGTGTGCGAGCACGTCGAATCGATTAACTCCGCAAAACAGAAAAAAAAAGTGAGCGGAAAGAAAAGTAACACAGTGTGCATTGTTTTTTAAAAATTCATTTCAAATATGAATAAAGATTATAGAATGTATTATTAGAAGCCTAGGTTTCATCTAATCCATAAAATATACAAAATAGAATCTAATATACAAAGTGCATAAGATATTACATCCTTGGAGTAATTGTTATTGTTAGTGTAATTTCCGCATGATCAAGTGTTAATTTGTAAATTGCAAGTGAAATTAAAAAGAAAATAACACCATCAAATCCGACCTTCGAAAACATTTTTCATTATAAATTTTGAGAAAGATTAATATTAATAGTATCATTAGTGTGATTAAATTGAATCATCATTAATATAATAATGTCCTCTTCGTCACGTACATTCGAGTGACGTCGACTTGTTTTTTAATTTAAACTTTTACAACAATCATGTTTTCTAGGAGGATTGAATTTCCTTGATCCGTGTTTCTCTTCTTTTCTTTTGTCATTGTTCCGCCTTTGGGATATAACACAAAAGCTGGTCTACATTTTTCAGAACTACCGGTCTACCTGATAAACGCGCGAATATCAATATAATTGTTAAATGGTATTTTACTTTCTGCTTTTTAAATTTAATAATCATGCAAATAATACAACTGAAACATAATCCAAAAAGAATTTTGCAAAGAAAAGAAATTTAAACAAGCCGCCATTTCGCCCCCCCCCCCTACCGCCCTCCTTTTCGATATTTTAGATCGCTTGCTGTTTCATGGTTTTCGTGTTATTTTTCCAGTCGATGCGCCAGCGTCAGAGACTTGGTTTAACGAACCTCCGTTTCTTCCGGAGAAACACGTATTTCGTAGAATTCTTCTATCGAAATTGTTCTGGCGAGCGGATTGCGAAAGACATTCGCTGGCAAACTTGTTACGAAAGTCGAGAACTGTTCGAGGATTCAGTAGCGTCGAAAGTCCCATATAATTTTCGTGAATCGTGTCTTTCGAGTCGAATATTTTTCAGATTGAAAATACAGTTGGCAGATGCAGTTTAGAAAGCAGATTCGTAGAACAGATCAATTTCGCTCGTAGGAATTTTTTTATCAGTTTTTTGCTATGTGTGTTATATAACACATTTTGAAATTTTCACGACTGTTATGACAGTACAAGTAAAAAATGTCACATAAATCATATTTAACGTTTCGTTAACTTGACAGTGATCTGTCAATATGAATTATTGAATAAAACTTTTATTCAACTTTTACCGTTATCGAGTAATAAACTTTTATTTTAAAAACTCCGTTTGCTTATTCAATAGAAGCGAATGACGCGCGAAAAAGAATTCAGAATGGATTTGAGACTATTCGAGGAATCTGGTATTTTCGAGCGATTGCGGAACTTGACGCCAAAGTATGCCAGTATTATGTGCTATGACACAAAAGAGTATTGAACATTTTCTTCGTTTATAATCATCTATAACTTGAAAACTAAAAGTATTATGTAGGACATACAATGAAGAACGTACCAATGACGATGAAAAATTGTCGATAATTTAAACTAATGTAACTGTCGTAAAAAAGGATCATATAACGATCCACTTGGTTCCATCTTAAAGCGTGAAGCTTCTTTGACAGTGCGTCTGCTCTTTTTCTAATGTAAGATAATTTTACATCATGCAGCGAGTGAGAAAATGAGAAGATTTTTTTCTCAAAAATTGTACAAAAAATTTAAATTTGTATGTGGAAATGTTAAAACATTTTTTTTTTTTTATAAAAATCTGCTATGGTTTTGGAGATTGAGTTTTTCTCTTTTACTCGATTTTTTTTCACCATGGATTCAGAATTATTTCCTTGCAATCAAACTAATAACAGTGAATCAATAAGTTGCGACACCGTAACAGGAAATCACATAACAATCCTTGACCTGACTTTAAGGCACAAAGTCTCCGCGCTTTGGCCGTACTGAATTTCCAGAGATGCTTTTTCATAATTATCATGCAGCGACTGCAAAAGCAGGAACAGTTTCGCTGTCAAAAATTTAAATGTCACGTCGAAAAATCTTCGTGACTAAATACACTAGCACGACAAAAATTCAAAAATTCTAAAATTCAAGAAATTTCGTTGTCTAATCCTAATTGAAAATGATAAAAAAAAAATAATCGTATGGGTTTTAAAAGACTAAAGTAAAGTTTCAAGGGATCGTTATAAAATGGAGATTTCAATCTTCAAAAACGTAGTGGACTCAGTCATAAAAAAAAATTTCTGCGATTTCAGAGACAGTTGAATTTCTTTAATTTTCGAGAGCAAACTTTCCCAGCCGCTGCATGATGTGAAAACACCTTTATAACGAGGCCAAGTAGTTTGTACGATTTTTTCTTTTTTTTTTCACGACAATAATACTTTATCGTTATTGATTCAGTCATGCTCTTTATCTTTTAAAATCTTTTGTTCGCTCGCAATCGAACAAAAGTTAGAAATTTCTCAGTATACGTCGAGAGGTTAACTGTACATTTTTTACTTTTCAAACGATTTCCCTCTCTATTAGAATGTACAATCGTCATTTTACGAGCAGGAGGAAATTTCTCTTTCGCTTAATTCGAATTCAAACAGAAACCAGCGGATCTCCAATCCCAGGCTCGATCGTACCCAAGTTCGAACTTGGCCTAAGTTTCGTTCGCACTCAATGTCGGTGGCTGATAAGTCGTCTTTGACGATTGAAACTTTCTCGTTAGTTACCCCGGCCTGATCCTTGCAATTTACCCAGATTTTCTCGTTACGCGAAGCTCGTTCGAACGAGTACGAACCATCGTCGACGACCAACGATCGGATATTCGCGAAAGTCCCTGAATCTCCTTGGAATTTACGACGATTTCCAAGTTGACTTAATGAACTCGGCTTGCAAATAGAACGTAGCGTACGATTTTTTCATAATTCCGCTCGATCACGCTGTTTTTTTCAGCTGAAACTGATTATTTAGATTGATGATCGGGCTCGTTAATAATTTTAACGAATGCACCAGTCAGCTGTTAGATAGAAAACTTTCTGTCGATGATTAACGAGCCACGTACAGTGCTCGATTGATCGAAAGATTAATTCTGCTATTTTTTTGGCCTGCGATTGGAAGTCGCAAGTAACAATAGCAATCAGCACATGAATGGAGTACTGGAACGAAGTAATTTACACAGACGAGAGTCAATTCAACAATTTGGGTCAGATGGGCATTCTGTAAGTCAATAGTTAATAAATCTGTTCGAAATTCATAAGAGTAAAACTATTTGCTATCCTTGGTAACAAAATTAAGGGGTTAATTTTTCGATATGTGTACGTCTGTAATTGATCTGCGATTGCCTGATAATTCATTTAAACCATTGAATGTTTCATTTTTAACATGAAATTATATACATTGAAGTACGGAAAGTTGTACGAAAATTTTTTTGGTACAAATTTTGTGCAAAGTTTACAACAACAGATGATTATATTAATAATGAAATTATTTAATTATAATAATAAGTTTATTAATTGTATAATAACAAATACCGTATTCATTGTAAAATACCATATTCAGAGTAAATTCGACCAACCACGTTACTCTCTCTACTAGGAATATAAACTTTGTCGCTTAATTCCTTCAAACGAGCCGTATATCGCGCTAAACAATTCGGCGAATTTGAACCTGAATATTGATCCATTTAATTAATTAATACGCTTCTTTCTTTTGTTTTTTTCTTTTTATCACTGAAAGTGATTTTTTTAGTGGGGGTAACCCAGAAAATCGGGCCTCTTCAGATGCAACGCTAATGCAACGAAAATTAGCGATTGGTTGATTTGGGTCACGTGATTCGTGAGGGGGTGTGGGGTAGAGCTCGAGTAGAAATGGCGTTGTCTGGTACTGAGCGATCGCGCCTGTAATTTGTTTTGTATCGATTCAAATGTTTATATCAATAAAATTTTATGGCAAAAAAGTCGTCTTCATTTCCTAGTCGGAACTGTTGCTTCTATTCTGGCCTTTCAGTGAGACGAATCGTACTGGGGTACAAGTCGTGCAGTTTTTTTGTTTGTATCATTACTTTCAATGTATTATATTCTATTACCTTGTATTTATTTTATACTATCTTTTGCTTTTTGTTTCATTTTGAGCTTCATAATCTACGTTTTCTTTTTATCATATATTATATATAACATATATATTATATATCATATATAACCCGAAAGGCTACCGTTAATAAATTTATTCATTTATTCAACGCGTTTATATCTCTATAAATATTTCAAAGTAGTTAAAATGGGATGAGCATGATTAACGAGGAATTCAAAGTAATATAAATGATTAGAGAATAGAACAAAGAATACGCTTTCCTTGTACTTCACTATGATATAATATCTTACAGAGATTAAATATATTGTTCCATAGCGTTAAACAATATAATCGCGGATGTCGTGAACTTTGTTCGAGTAATCCAATTCGTACGACGATTATCTCCCGCAATTTAATTTTCAACGTGTCCACGTGCTGCTCCAGTGTCCTAAATTTACTCGATCTTCGGATTAAGTTTAATGTCATTCATCCAGATGAATTTCAAGTATGAATCGGGGCACAATTAATCCGGAGATTGTCACGAGACCAACATCGCCTCAAAATTCGAGAACCGGGTGACAGGGAGTTGTCCCTCTTATTGGCTGGTGAATTATTCGTCCCTACGACGAACAGCTGCCAGGCGAATAAATTTCTGACAACAGGGTGAACTCCGTCCACTCGGTTTTTGGGCCATCTAAAAATTCTATAAACCATGGTATTTCGCCGGCTCATACATTTTTCATGAGTATCCTCGCGCAAGAACAACGAGATGCTTCCTGCCACGTTACGTGAACGAGTACAGGAATTCTCGGTACCAGCGTCCGCTTTGCATACGTATTTCACTCGGATGACTTATGCCGTCGACCGAAAACAACGTGTAACTTTTATTGGCCAAAAGAAAAAAAAAAAAGAAAAACTAATGCAAATGATATATAACCGGTGAAATTCTACGTTTCATCGAAAGAAACTTGGAATATATAATTTGTATAATAAGAGTGTTCATTGATATTCTTATTATATATATTCTATAAATTATCTATTCCACATATAATATGTAGCTTAACCTAGCGAGAGCCAACAAACTACGCTAGGGCAATATTTCATTCAGTTTTTCAATTTGTATCCATTCTATTTTGTGACAATTTCAAAGGATCCCTGATATTTTTTTTTTCGGTAGCACTTCTCCGATTAATTTTGTGGAATTTAAAAGAGTACGTACAACGTTTTAATTTTGGGTTAAAGAATTTTCATTCATATCCAATTGTTACGCAACGTCTGAGCGTATATAGCGTTGGCTTGAAACAAGATCAGAGACGAAAATTAGAGTATTTGTGTCCAAGTACTATTCATTCATACGATAGAGGTAAATTCAGCAGGAATTCGTTTAATTACATCTCAATTAAACTTTCGTTCCAAAAGCTGGAGTTCAGTTTAACCAACAGGGCTTCATTCTTAAATTCTCGAAAGCTTGCTCCCCGGTCTAAATCGTTCAATTTTCCTCGACAATTTTTTCCTTTTCACGACGCGACGCGATTGAATCTAGCCCTTTATCCCCTTTCCTCTCCTTTTTCCCGCTGCAGCACGTCAACTGAATTGTCCGCCTCGGCGAGAACTCGCGTTCTATTACCGCGAATACCACTTTTGAAACGGAATAATCCTTTATCAAGTCGGACAAGCCGAAAGGACTCGGTGAATAATGAAAACGCCGCGGGAACAACAAGGAAAAATTACCTGTCCTTTCGGCCACACCGTCGCGAACATGGAACAGGTGCTTCCAAACACAACTTTCAACTACTACTTCCGAAGATCGTCTCGGTCGATCTTTTTTTTGTTACGCGAGACCTCGACGATCGACTTTCGATCTCGCGGCTTTTCGCGAGCTGTTATCGTCGATGTTACTTGTTTTACTTACGAGCACCGTCTGCGCCGCGCCACGGATCGTCAGATCACTGACTCTACACTGTAAACAAACCATCTATCGAATATCCCGAACTTTTGTTACACCGATTCTCGATTCCTCACCCTCTCTTTGACGTCACTTTGCTCCAAAGTCTCACAACTTCCCAACTATTTCCTTACTTTGTAAGGAAACTTCCGCGTCCGCGACTTCTTCAATTTACAATCCCTGCAATTCTAATTCCTCTCATTTTCTCGTCTCTCCGTTCCGTTTGAAACTTCGGAGGAATTCAGAAACTGGAAAAAGACTCGAGTCGAGCGAGTCTTCGGGATTCGTCGGGGACGATTTCGTGCGGTGCGCGACGCCCGATGGAAATTTTTGCGAGATTCGTTACTCTCGTTTGTTTTCCGAGCGTCAGAGCCCGCGAACAAGTGGTACAACTCGGCGTTGTGCCCGACGTCCGACGTCCAGCACGGCTCGCCGACTACTGAGCCATCCGACGCAGGCGTCGAGGCGCCTGATCCCTTTGGAGCGCGTTCTTCTCGTGGTTGCTCGTCTTTCTCGCCGAGCAGTTGTTCCTCAAACTACCTGTTTACCAGTTGCGCCGATTTCACGCAAACCGACAGCTCGAAAGTCTTTTTTCTTTTTTTTCTGGTTTGCGGTGCATCTAATCCTCGTACGTTTCTTGTGTCAACTTGTTATTTATTATTTACTATTATTTATTTATTTTTCTTGGTTTACGGTGCATTTAATTCTCGTACGTTTCTTGTGTCAACTTGTTATTTATTATTTACTATTATTTATTTATTTATTTTTCTTGGTTTACGGTGCATTTAATTCTCGTACGTTTCTTGTGTCAACTTGTTATTTATTATTTACTATTATTTATTTATTTTTCTTGGTTTACGGTGCATTTAATTCTCGTACGTTTCTTGTGTCAACTTGTTATTTATTATTTATTACTTACTATTTATTTATTATGTATTTGTGAAAATAATTTCTACTAGATTACAGTGACAGTAATAGAGGACAAGATGTAATATAAATACGAAATTCAAATGACGTTACGCAGTTTCGAAATTCTGTAGATTTTTTCGTTTTAAAAAAAGTATAGCAATCTTGTCAAAAAGTCAACAGCTCTCCTGTAGGAATTTGCTATTCATCATTATCCGATTCACCGAGTGCAAGGAAGACAAGCTTGCGGAGTACGTAGACACTGTAAAGTATATCTAAACATTATTGTGAAACCCTTGGAGATCTGCTAGGTACGTAGATGTTGATAGGTTCGAAGAGTATTAAACGTCTTGAAAGGAAACAGTAAATCAGAGAGTATTGAACGTCTTAGAAAGAAACAATAATGTAACGTTTTTCTTAGAAAATGTTTATTCGTATGAAGTAAACGAGGGAAATACTTTCTTAAAAAGAGAGAGAGAGAGAGAAGAAAAGGAAAGAAAATAAAAAGTCAATGTTAAAGTAAAAACGAAGACATTATTCAGGAAAAGGAAAAAGACACTTATTTAAGGAAGGAGAAAGGAAAAGCTTGACATACGCTGTCTTAATAACTGAAAAGTTATTAGAAACATTTTACTAAATAAAATGCAAATTTCAGTAACGAAAATTTCAGTTTTGGGATTTGCTTAATCCAGATGTTTTCCTTTTAAAAGACGCTAATTATTTTGTTTGAATTATTATTGGTATGGGTCGGACAAATTTCCCGTCAGCGGAAGCCGGCCGGCAACTTTGTTAATGAATATTGTAGAGACGTTAAGAGTGCCATTGCAAACGTCATATCGTTAAATTTTTATTTGAATGACTACACACGTTTTCGATAAACGTATCGATTATTTTTTTGATGTAACGAATAACGAATAAAATGTATCGGATGAATAATTAATTTAACGTATTAATATAAACTTCATTTTTGTATGTACTTCACATTAAAATTACCAACTTTCTCATTAAAAGTTTCATTACGTACACATGATAATGACGTCAATTTTTTTTTCCTGTTAATGATTTTTTAACGAATAACGAGCGACGGCTATTGGAGCTTATTTCAGAATGTAACATATGTATCAAGGCCAAGGTCATTGCTAACATTTACCAAAAATTTAAATAACAAAAGCAATATCGATGGAATATGATAAATAAAATGAACAAGATGAGTAACAAGTAGCAAGTATACAACATGAATATGATATATGAATATAATAATTACAAGGATAAATGAGATGAAGGCAGTAGAAATAAGATAAATGTAGTAGTTATAGTAATAGAGATAAGTATTAGGATGAAAGGTTACAGTAATAGAGATAAGTAATAATGACGGTAGATATCAGATAGGATAGAAGATTCCTTGATAAAATAAATATAGCGTAAAATAATGGAATAAAGTAATAGGTAGAGAGAAACTGTAACAATAAAGTAGACAGAACGGATTGCGCTGGAGTGTCCTTGTTATATTATTCACGTAAGTGCTTATTGTACAGAAATGAGGCTCCATGATTTTTCTAAGATATAGCATATAATTTTGATATTTTTGATAACAAAGTCGCTAGAACCATAGATATTATTAATTTTCAAAATACTTGATACGAAGCAGTATATCGTTCTCTAATTATTACATCATAATGATTACTATGATTACTATAATAATTATACGTTCACTATAATTGCTATACATTTAATATAACGACTATAATATACATTTATAATAAAATATAAATATTACCATACACAATATAATATAAATTATGTTATAATAATAATAATAACATAATTGTTATAATTTATTACATATATAATTATATTAACATTTATTAACATAAATTTTATAATAATAATAATATAATAATAATAAATATAGTAATAATTATAACAACAATATAATTTATTGTATCATTTTCTAAAATGCATTTATAATTTCGTACATAGTTGTAACAACGATCAAAACTACACAATATAAAATTGCGTGACTTGTGCGAATCTTATATATAATTGAATATAGAAATTTAATCCGTTTATTGTCAATTTGCAAATTCAGTTATTATCTCTTCATTATAGGCACTCATTTCTCACCAATTCTGTCATCAATAGGTTTTCATGTCAGTTTGACACGAAAGGATTAAATTGGAAAAACGAGAGATGGACGAGAGTTAACTATTCTCGCATTGAGCGGATAAATATCATTTTTCTCGTTTCACGAGAGAGGACGGTATTTTTCAATCAGATAACGAATGTATTAAATTTGATGCGTCGTCGGGAATTTCAACCGATTAAGCGATCGGAATCCCGTGACTGAAGATTGAAATGCGATTGTACCGCAAATTTCATAATGACAAATTATGTATTCCGTAATTCATAATACAGCGCAGGCGATTAAATTTTTAATTATGTCGCAAATTGAAATCATTCGACTGACGTCGTTTTCACTTTCCTTTTTTAATTGTCGAGCGAACATTTCAGCCGATCGAGCAACCAAACTTTCCAGTTTTCGCGAGTAACTTTATACACTGCTACACAGAAGTCCATCATTACTTTTTATCTCGCTTGGAACGTGTTTCTTCAAGGTAACTCGCATTCTTCAAACTCGTTCACTTTCCCGAATTCTTTTTTTGTTCTTTCTCTAGGGATTCCTCAACGAGGATTTCGAAGTTTTGACCTTGACGAGAGGCCGTGAAATTCGAGGCCACACGCGTAATTTTTATCAAACGTAATATATAGTCGTATTGTAATACATAATTTCCCCAGATTCCTGTTGCTATTTTCCGCGTTACCGCGAATAATTATTGATCCTCCAGTTCGTGTTTGGGATTTGTTCGTCTTTAATCATCCAGTCACGATGGCAGTCAAGAAATTTTTTTCGACAGGGGTTGGCTGTTTTCTTCAGCACAAGGTGCACTATACTTATAATATATATATAAATAAATGTAAAATAAATATTTATATGTACATTTATAATATACATATAAATAAATGAATTTATCAAGACTGCGTCTTTGTAATTTTTGAACGGATCGTGATAGCTAATTTTTTCGAGATCAGGATTCCTCAGGATTACACTGTAACCTTGACAACATACACTATCGTGCATAAATATTTGGACAGTTTTAAATTATTGCAAATATCTTTTTACCTTAATTAATTTAATTTAACATGTACAATTAATAAATTTATTAATGTCATTTTTCGTGTGAATAAGATTAATTTTGTAGAAAATTAATTTACACGATTATATTTCTTATATTTTCCGCAATGTTTTTACAATATTCTTTAAATATTATATGTCGTAATATTCTTATAATATTCTACGATTTTAGTTATATCTGTTCAATATTGAAATATTAGAAAGATCGAAATATGTACGTGTCTTTAGTCACATTTGAAAAGTTTATACATGGCGAACTCTCAAATATCTCTGTTGTTTTCGGAGATACGAAAATATTGTTTTAACAGAAGTTATACAGTACAGAGTAATTTTCTTTTTATAGATGAAGGAGTTTCGGAAATCCCAAGATCATTTCCACTTTTTAAAATGGAAAGATATATAATATTTTTTGACCTATTAATCGATACAATTCGACATTTTGTATTAAAAAAAAAATATTAATTTATAAATTCAAAGATCTACAGAAAAATTATTAACTTGGTAGATATTTTAATTTTAATTCTATAAAATCTGTGTGTACAGTATATCATAAACAAAATCAACTCGTGACCATTTCCCGCCACTGTCTAAATTATTATTAAAGCTGGTATGAAAATTGTCAAATTTGCTCTCAAGCATCATCCGCAATTAACGAAGGGTTCCAACAAAAACGAAAATTAATTTTTCAATAAATGTGTTGCATCACAACTTTGTAAATACTCTCTAGTGTCATCAAAATAAATGTAAAATTCGGAGAATTTTAATTGCCGATGCAACGTAGCTGCAGACGAGAAATGACGAACTTTTCAAAAATATCCCGCGATTAAACAAGCGTTAGGCGAACATTACGAATAGATATTGAAATACGCGCGAGATACATTGACTTTTCAATCAGCAGAACGTCTTTGATCTTTCAAATTTATGCGTTTTAATATTAAAGCACGTGTATGACGTTAGAAATCGTCTGCAGTGCAACAGATTTCTCTTCGATTGGATAAAGTGTTTCCAATTGCAGAGTGTCGTGATTCCCTTCTCGCACTTGACTTCAATCTAAGCGCCAATCTGTCGACGTCCGTGGATTGTTGGCATTCTCGTTCAAAACTTCCAAACGCAAAGAATAAGGCTCTAACTCTGTTTTGCCGCGGGGAATGATTAAATCTCACTTTTCCCTGTTTGCCCCCGGGCTCCGCGCTTTCAACGATTTAAAATAAACATGTTTGCCATCGTCTTTATTTGTTCAATCGCGATGCCGATCGAGACGGAAGCTCCGAATAAATGAAATGTTGGATAATTTTAATTAACGTCGGAGAGAGCGCGCGCTGTTTGTACGAACGTATATTTTCCTGGTTTCGTTTCGTTTCCGCGGGCGCGGCTATTGGAAATAGTGCGGGGGCGAGAATTCGCGTGGACATAACAGATAATCGAGATTCACACAAATATTTATATTAGAGGCTTGTCGATAGATAGTGAGGGATGAAATTGGAAATGCGCAATGTATCGTGCGTGAAAAGACTCGGTGTTGTTATTGTGTCCGTGAGATTTGAAAAGCGAGACTCTGAAACGATCTACGTGTATAGATTACGTGAGTCGTGCTTGAGCGAGACTCATTTAACGACGAAATTGAAATGATGCAGCAACGTTGTGCGAGGTCTGTCTTAAAAACGATCAAATTTTTTGAAGGTAGTAAAACAATTACAAAACGAAATAAAACGACAACAGAGAACGTGAAAATTGTTTTGTTTTATTCGAAATACATTCCTTCTGTACAGCCTTGGGTATTATTTAAAATATTTTTAGGCAACTGTAAATAATTTAAAGACCCTGGATGCAGCTGGGAAGGAGAGAGAGAGAGAGGAAATGAGAGAAGGTGAGAAGAAAGGCGATTGCGTTTCGTCTCGGAGTCACTGCCTAGACTCATCCCAGTAGGGTTTGATGGCAGGCGATTCCTTACCCCAGCCGCTTGTTGTTATTAACTCTACCTAAACTAAGCTGGCCCGGACACCCCTCCTCCTAGCGGCTTAACATCGAAGATCGGTAGGACATCGACGCTAGGCGCGCAGCCACTTGCGGCGTGTGCTAGTCGAGTGTTCGAAACTCGTAGTCGAGGAATCGTAGGGCCGCTGCATATTTATTGGGTTGGCAACTAAGTCATTGCCGATTTCAAATAAGAAGGAAAATTCAGAATTTTTGTTTCTTGACATAACCAAGGGTTTTTAATTTTTTTTCAATGCATGTATGCGATACATTGAGCTTCTCTGCAATGTCTCGTGTTGTGCTATGACGATCTGAATCGATAATGGTCTTGATATGGGTTTCATCCACTTCGACTGGGCGGCCAGATCGTTGTGCATTTTTCAGTGAAAAATCACCAGAACGAAATCTTTCAAACCAATTTCGACACTGCCTTTCTTTTAAGGCTTCATCTCCATATACGGCACATAACTTCTTTTGTGCTTGCGATGCGTTCTTGCCTTTTCGGAAGTAATACAATAAAATGTGTCGGAAGTGCACGTGCTGTTTTTCCATTTTTAAATTGGGATAAAAACAAAACTAAAGAACTAATCGATATAATTTTTTTACTAATTAAAAGTAGAAGTCCACACAGTAAGAAAAAAATATAGGTTAGATGCTCTGACCACGTTAACAAAACAAAAGAAAGTGTAGAGTGAATCTATCGACAAAAGCGGCAATGACTTAGTTGCCAACCCAATAAATTGTAGCGTGACGACGTGTGTGTATATAATATAATATAATGTATAGCGTTTGGTCGAATAACAATATATGCAAAAGCAGACACGACGTGATTCTGTATGAAAAAAAGCATTGGATAATATTTTTCGAGAAAATTGAGTTTTTATCAAGTGTACTTGAATTTAGCTAATTCTAGAAATAACAAAAGATTATTCCATGTGCGAAAATGAGTCTCTTTTAAAAAATTTTTATATCTTCTTCTTACTATTTTTTTTTTTCTTTCACAAGGAATCACGTCGTGCTTGCTCTTACATATTCGATCGGATATTGTTACATTTCGTTTTTTATATAATACATCTTGAGATTCAAGAAATGAATCAATACTTTTTTTTCCATGGAAAATATCGTAGTGTGTGAAACATTTGAAACTACTTCATTTACCAAAAAACGAATTACTGCCATATTTTGGCAGCCCTCTCCCTGCCGAATAACTTTCATCGCCAAAGTTTTTTCATATTTTTAAAAACAACGGAGATGTGTTAAAGTGTTCAAGTTAAGTGGCACACTCTATACTCTGTACTTCGAGTTTTAACCGGAAGAAGAGAACGGAGTTTCGGGAAACAAAATATTCCCTTATTATCGTTTCGGAGTAAAGATTTTGTAAAAGTATCATATATCGTTCGTCGTCTTCTGCAAGCAAGGAATAATTTCACAGAAAAGAAACAATAGAGATGCCGTAAAAGTTCCGCGAAAGTGTCGTGGCTCTTCTTCCGCGAAAAAGAAACAGTGAAGAAATGCTGTAACTTCGTCTTCTTTCATTCTCTCTGTGTTACCGACAGTTCCTCGAACAAGTTCGCTTTCCTCAGCGTTAGAAAAACTAAGAAAGATTTACCGTCTCTGTATTTGATTTTGTCGATGGTTGCTCTATTAATTTTTAGTTAGAATTTTAAATTTAATTCTTTCTTTTGATTTTGACTTGCCGATCGATCACTTTACACTTTCCACGAATAAATGAATGACCGAAAGTTGGTCATTGTCTTAAAAACAGTATTAATGTAAGTAATTTTATGTTTTTTACGTACAATCTCTGTTTTATCCGTTATCTCGCGTACGTATCGAGCGACAAACTGTCTGCAACTTGTTATGTCTCGCATCTGGCTGTTGATTAATCGATTCGTGCACTCATCGTTGTTGTTCGATGCATTTCGACTTGACGGAGAAACTACTTTTTGGATGTGGAATTTACTCGATCCACTTGGCTATATGCATAATTCATGAACGACGAACTAACGTAAGGCTGGGGAATGTAAACCGACAAGAACACGATCAAAGGTCGTTGTATAATCAACGTGAATGTTAATGTACAGAATGTAAAATACGTCTCAAAAATGAAACTGTGAAAAATCTGAAAGAATTTCACTAACGTATAATCAACCGCTTTTGATACAATTTTATTAATTATTAAACTTGATTAAAAATTAAGATTAGCTTTTGTGCACTGAAAAGCGTGATTTTCTCACATTGACGAATATTGTTTCCAACTTATTAACGCATTCTTTATCCTGACAAAAATCATTATATTTATCTTGAATCTTCTAAATTCATTTTCTCTTTCTATATTTTTTATATTTCTATTATTGTCTTTTCTACTCTATATTCCGTTTCCTGACATTTCTCCTAGTAGTGAGAAATTGCAGTTATTTCTTTTATTCTCAAAAACGGAAGAAGGAATCAATAGCAGTCCGAATTTATAAAAGACGACGTTATTTTTTACATTTCAATTAATAATCTCTATTCCTTGAATTTCACGCAACAACGCAATTAAGGAATCTTAGATTTATAAAAAACATTATCTTTTATATAGACCACCCATTTTTTTTTTTTAATAAAACGTCAAAACACAGGGAAAAACTAATTTTACTAATTTTAAATTAAAGTTCAAACATGTTTTAGAAATCTCTAAAAAAAATTTTCTTAAATATATAATAAAAAAATTACGGATTTTAGTAGCAAGCGATATTTGGTTTCACCCTGTGCCTCAGTTTATAATCTCTTTAAAATGTTCCTCGAGTTTCATGCAGCGAGGAGATCACGAAATCACGGAATGTCGCGAATCAAGCGTTTCGAACGCGTATCGCGGCTTGCATTGTTGCGATAGATAAGCGTACCACATTTGATTGACGTGCCGTGCCCTCTAACTGACAGAAGATCTTCGAACTTCCAGTCGAAATAGCTGCCGTGTCGCGTTCGTTCAATCCACCAGGATATTAATTCGTTAATGTCATACTCGCGGCACTGAAAGCCAATTTGAAGAACCATTTTGAATCTACCGTCTACTTCACGAATGAATAATTACGTATAATACACGCAAAGAATAATTGACTGACAGGTGAGGCTCACTCTAGTTAAGTAGATAAAGGAATCGTTCCTCTTCCTCTCGCGGAATTCCTGGAATTCGAGAAAGAAGGAACGGGCGGCGCTAATTAAGATCCATTCCGAACGAGCGAGAGAATTAATTCATTATTTCTTAATGCTCGAAAATTACTTCGTCGTCCGCTTCGTTTCTTAATGCTGTTCAAAGTTACGGAGATCGATATTTTAGAAGTTAAGATGGAAATTTTACAAGATAAATTTAATAATACTTTACGGCGGAGCCTTATTACGGAATAATTGAGCGTTTAATAATATTAACACGCTGACTAACGGTGTGGTTTTATTGGCACAAGTATTTTCGACGAAGAAATTTTAAGCAACATACTTACATAGTGAAACGTACACGTGCTTTCGTCGCACGTTTGTTGTAACGTAATCAGATTGCGGGCTCTCACGCGAATTTGTAATTAAAATTATATAATTATAATATAAAATAATATAATTATAATAAAATTTATAATTAAAAAAATAGAACTCGAGTAGTAAATTGCTTTATGTACAGAATATTTATCGTAGAAGGCACTATACTCTGAATATTATACACGTCACTTCATCTTATTACGTTTATATTAAAAGTCCCGATGAGAGCAGATAAATAAATGTTGTTAAAAATAAAAGTTTCAAACAGAATAGAACTTATAAAATATAAAAGCAAATATTCTTTTGTCGGAGGAGCAGGCAATTTGTTTGTTAATATTAAAAAAGTTCTCGAAAATTTGCAGCAAATACCGACGCTGAGTATTATTCCATGAATAATATTTGAATGTAAAATCGTCTCGAATATAAAAATGAACTTGTTAATTGAATCTTCTAAAATAACTTGTTCCCATGGTACTTTTATTATGCGGATTCTAAAATATTTGTAGGAAATAGGAATTCCTTGAAATTCCTTGAGCATGTATTTTTTTATACATAAATTTGAATGGAATTTTTTTTAAAAACGAGGAGAACATGCTAGAAATTATTTAATTATTTTTCTGTTAAATGAAGTTATTCCATGAATAATATTTGAATGTAAAATTGTCTCGAATATAAAAATGAACTTGTTAATTGAATCTTCTAAAATAACTTGTTCCCATGGTACTTTTATGATGCAGATTCTAAAATATTTGTAGGAAATAGGAATTCCTTGAAATTCCTTGAGCATGTATTTTTTTATACATAAATTTGAATGGAATTTTTTTTAAAAACGAGGAGAACATGCTAGAAATTATTTAATTATTTTTCTGTTAAATGAAGTTATTCCATGAATAATATTTGAATGTAAAATCGTCTCGAATATAAAAATGAACTTGTTAATTGAATCTTCTAAAATAACTTGTTCCCATGGTACTTTTATTATGCGGATTCTAAAATATTTGTAGGAAATAGGAATTCCTTGAAATTCCTTGAGCATGTATTTTTTTATACATAAATTTGAATGGAATTTTTTTTAAAAACGAGGAGAACATGCTAGAAATTATTTAATTATTTTTCTGTTAAATGAAATAACATTTTATTTCACTTTGTATTTCGTACTTGCCTCTGCGAGTAATTTCCCAAATAATTCCAGAACTTCATTTTCTGTTGGAATCATTTGTTACTTGATTTGCAAATGATATCAGTACAGTTTTGTAAATTTTAAATTTAACATTTATTGACGTTTAATCAGGGCTAGACAGAACTCTAGCGAGCGAGAAGTTGCCGGGTAAAACGCGTCGCGACTTTCATTTCGGCAAGTTTCAACGCGCGAATACTTGCCCAACTTGAGTGGAACTTGCTTGAACCATCGATTTCCTAAGAGTTTCGTCCTGAGAGGACGGTTTCTTGGAAATTCCGCGATTCATTTGTTCGCGCGTCGGACATTTTATTATCGAGCGCTCCTCCGGCTACGGGGATCGTAAATCTCGAAACTCGATGCATCGACGCCCGACGTTTCTGAATGGCTCGCGGTTTCCTCGATTGTCAAACTTTCCCGACTGTCTGTGTAGTGTGTGTGTATGTATGTGATGCTTCCACCGGGATCGATTTAACTAGAAAACTCGTTTGTAAGGATGAACAATAACGATAAATACGAACGATAAAGCCATCGGAATAAATCAATGGCGTGAATAGGAAATCGGCGTTAAAAACGAGATAAGGTTAGAAAAGGTTAGAGGTCGAAGAAGGTAGCCCAAGCAAGTTGCAGATTAATACGACGTTGAATACGTAAGAGAATACGTAAGGGAATATATATATATGAAATTCCAGTTATTAATAAAATTTGAATAGAAAAGTACTGATCGTAATATCAGATATACAATCTGCAGCATAGAATCATACGAAGCATTGCAGCGAAATAGTACGATTATTCAGTGATGCATCCAAGAGCAAAGAAATCTTTTTGGTCAGATTTCTTATTTCTTGGAAATCTAAATCTAGAAACTGTTTGTTCGAATGACGCGTCGTTGTTTGTTCACATGTTATACATGTCAATTTTTCTATAGACACTTTAACTCGCAAACGGTGAATGGTTTTAATAAAATGCAGTGTTAAGTCTCCAAATGGTACTTATTGTGAAATAATATTTTTTTCAGTTATAGAATTAGAATCTTATTATACCTTAAAATACGTTTGTGTAAGTATATAATTGTATACTTTATATCTATTCTTACGAATGTATATTCGCATGTATAAATAGCTATTATATTAATTATTATTATTACAAATTACTGTTAGTCATTGTAAATAAGACTAATTCTATATTTGGAAAAATATTAAAAGCTACAACAATATATAATGATATTTATAATGTAAATACATGTATAATATATAATGTAAATATAGTATATATATATATATTTATTTATTTATAATTTTTATATATAATTTATTATATTATAATTTATTATCACTGAAGGTGATTTTAGCGGAGGTAACCCAAAATATCGGGCCTCTTCAGGTGCAACGCTAATGCAACGAAAATTAGCGATTGGTTGAGGGGGCGTGGGGTAGACCTCGAGTAGGAGTGGCGTTGTCTGAGCGATCGCGCCCGTAGTTTGTTTTCTATCGATTCAAATGTTTGGATATCAATAAAATTTTATGGCAAAAAAGTCGTCTTCATTTCCTAGTCCAAACAGTTGCTTCTGGGCCTTTCAGTGAGAGGAATGGTACTGGGGTACAAGTCGTGCAGTTTAATATTTAATATATATATATTCGTAATAATAATTATTAATATAATGAGTGTTTATATTAATATTTGTAAGTATGTATATATAATATACTTAATAATACGTATGCTTTATATATTAATCATTAATCATTATTACGAGTTTATTGTTAATATATTAATAATCATTACTAGTTACATTAATATATTATATACTTATATCAATCATTATTACTTATGTATATTATATACTTATATTAATCATTAGTATGAGTTTATTATTGATAGGGATCTGACATCCGCCAAGCGAAGATTACTTAACTTCATAGTCCGCAAATTTCATGAGAAACTAGTGCATGATTAATTCGTCAATTAATTAGTAAATTTTGATGTAATTCATGCGAGCGAATTTGAATAAGGATTACACCGATTCATGCATATGGATCGTAAGACGCAAAGTTAATTTGAATGCACAATTACTTCGAAGACTTTCAGTTTGTTATTAATAGGTACGAGATGGGTACTTCTACGTTTATAGAAAAGTTTCACGCGAACGAACAAGGTTAGGTGGTCCCCCAGGTTTCCTTTGAATACTTACATGATTGAAACAGTTCCAAGAGACAAAGTCGTTTAATTCCCATCGTTATATATAGACATATTTCCCTTTACGATCCTCATCCGAAAGCGGATTTCCTCGCAGTTTGATCTTTATTCGCTTCCCTGGCCTGTCCTTGACACTCGATTTCAACATGTCTGAAATATCGTAGACTACTTTCCCTTAATCTTTTTCATAATGTGTTATCGCAACACTTTCTCGATTGAGAAACTATTCACTATGTTTATTGCTCATAAGTCTGGATAGTTTGATTGATTTCGAATGACAGTATCAAATAAATTGTTATTGATTATTTATTGTTAGATAAATTTAATATTTTCTCTTTTTCTCTGGAATTAGTGGATTCAAATTACCTATTAGAAGACAAAGCAATGATATATTTTATTATTTATTACATATACTGTATTTGCTCTTTGTTACTGTTTGCATTAACATCATAAGTCTTTCTATTGGTTTAGAAGATTCTTCTTAATCCATTTTCTAATTAAAAAAATGAAAGAATTTGAAGTTAAATGTTTGTCAACTAAGAAAGTAATTTTTATGGAATATAACAGTTACTGACGTATATTAACTTCAAAAATCAATTTAATTAGGCTATAATACGTTGTTAGGGTAAAATTGTTAAGATATAATATACTACTAAAATGAAATTATCAATTTCATTTTGTAAAGAAACTATAAAATCTCCAACTTGTAGGAACACTTTTGTTAATTTTTTTTTCTTGCAAATAATTGTGTATTATATGTATATTTTTATTATATATATTATGATATCATTTAATGATAAACATTCGGCCTTTTCATATTGAAATAAGAATGAATATTATACGCAAATAAAAAACGCAGTTTATTTATTCCCGAAATTTATCTTCTCTGTCTCTTTCCGAACATTAGGCATATGAAATCTGTTTTGAATTTTTGTCCCTCACTCAGTTCAATTAAAAAAAATAAAAAATGAATATCTGATATGATAGCTATTTAGCAGCTAATAAATCTTAAATTTCATGCATTCTTCAACAAATTATTTCAAAAACTTTCTGCAACGTATTTCACAGATTAAGCACTTGCTTAATTGATACATGGCACGATTCTTGCGACATCAAAAACTTCTGTAATAGAGATAATTCGGTCATATTCGGAGAGATTTCGTACATATTAAGCAACTTCCTTTCCAACAGCTTATAATATGTAACTATAGCGATTACGAAGAATAAAGGAATTGCAATTTGACATGCTGTCAAAAACAAGCAAGTGTTCGAATAGCTTTAATAGATAATGTAACTCGTTTCTTCGTAGCCAATCAAAAAACGGAACAAACTCTCTGCCTCTCTCTCTCTCTCTCTCTCTCTCTCTATGGAGTTAGCTTCCCACGTTGAATAAAAAATAAAACGATACCAGGAGCGCGATATAAGAACCAGGATATTCTGTTGAAGATAAGGATATACATGTACATATATACCGGGTGAGTCACATAAGAGAAGAAGCTGAAATATTTTCTAAACAATGGTAATAATTATATACAAAAAAGTTTTAGGCGAAAGTTGAATGATTTCAAGAAGGATATTAATTGATATAATAATCATTTTTTAACGTGGATGTATAGGAAGCATTTGAAGTTATAATTAATGAACATTGCACGATCTTCTGTTATTAGTAATGTTGCTACTCCGGATAAATTCGATACTCTACAAATTATTCTAATTACTCTGAATTTTATTTTAATTGAAATATCTCCTCAACTAATGAATGCTTTGATCGAGTTGAATCTATTAGTATATTAAGAAATATACGATTTCTCTTAAAAAAACAAACTTGACAAATCAAAATTAAAAGACAAAAATTATGTCAGTTAATACCCGTCTCGAAACTATTCAACTTTTGTCTGAGACTTTTCGTCTCTTTCGTTTCGAAAATATTTCAGCATCTAGTCTTAGGTGACACACCCGATATACGTATACATACATAAAATATATATATACATATATATATACACACACAAAAAAAATATTTGACCTATGGGGAATCTTCGTTGGCCATTTTTTCATCCCCCTCTCGACGATCCCTCATAAGAGGGGAAGCGAGCAAGTAGATTACGATATAAAATATTGCCACACGAAGTTCAGCTAATTATTATATCTAAGAACCGCTCTCGATCACCGGAAACAAAAGCCATAGATCATTCGGAGAGACTTGTCTCGTCGATAAAGTTTTTTCTCCCTAGTTTCTCAATATCTTCCAGCCTCGTCATAACTCATCTTGTCGCGAACGTGTCTTATTCCATTTCCGGGTTTTTTGGTGGAAATACGTACATGCGTGCGTTTGTTTCCTCCAATATAAACAAATCGATCGTACCTATGATCGTACGCACATTTTATCACTGAAAGTGATTTTAGCGGGGTTAACCCAGAAAATCAGGCCTCTTCAGGTGCAACGCTAATGCAACGAAAATTAGCGATTGGTTGATTTGGGTCACGTGATTCGTGAGGGGGCGTGGAGTAGACCTCGAGTAAGAGTGGCGTTGTCTGGTACTGAGCGATCGCGTCTGTAATTTGTTTTGTATCGATTCAAATGTTTGCATATCAATAAAATTTTATGGCAAAAAAGTCGTCTTCATTTCCTAGCCAGAACAATTGCTTCTGGGCCTTTCAGTGAATCGTCTTTTTCTGTAACATTATGTACACATCTGTTATTTATGTATCCGTAAGGGAATCCATTTTGTCGTAAAACTTTTCGACGAACATTGACACGTTGAAGAGCGTGCAGTATGACAAAAGGAACGTCCCGTTGCACCGAGTTTCTTCGTTTTCGCGAGCCAGGATCTCCCTTTGCTCCTACGTCGTTGTTGCAGATATAAATTAACTCTCTGACTTTGTGTTCCACGAGAGGAAGTTTTATTGGCGGGGGACAGTTTTCCTAAGTTCATAATCGAGCAGCCTGAGTTTTAATCTCGCGAAGATTTACTTTCATCCTTTGAGCGACATTTTCCACCACTTGGAAACGGTTGCAAATGCAGTTTTCTGACAAATATAGAAATACGCACGGGGAAAATTTATATTTTACACAAATAAAAGATTTTGTAGGATTTGTGTATTGTAATTGCCTATACCGCGATTGTAAAAAAGCTTGTCCTTAAAATTTTTTTTTTTAAAGAGTTAACAGGTGTTGAAACGTCGATAATTTTTCATCGCGTGTACGCAGACTTTTTAGAGTGACTTTAGTCCTATTTCTTCCAACTTCGTGTCGAATGCCTCTTACCGGAATGGACTTCCAATTTGAAAATTGCTCTTGAAATTAATAATTAATTTATTATTTTTATTTTAAAAGTAACTTCATCTTTGTGTCCGAACCGAAATAAATGATTTGCAAATCATTTTTTATTTCGTTCTATAGAATTATTTGTAGAAATAAATTTTAAATATAGAATGAAGAAAAAATTATTTCATTTGATTGTCGAATAAAACCTTTTATTGTTCAAACAAGCCGATGGACGGTTATTTGTAAATAACATCAAGCCGAATGAGATTTGTTGTTCAAATAATTATTTTCCAAACATTTTGTACAAGTGATGATCAAGTCTGTTTTTATGCGATAATTGCCACGTGAATGACGCGATTTGATAATGTTTCAATATTTTGGCTGTTTGTACTTTATGAAGTAAAACTATGTCGATGGCAGTTGAGATTCTCACGATACACGAAATCAATATCGCGATAATGAATCGCGTGAGAATTAGTATGTGAACATGACCATGTTCATTTATTCGGTATTCATCATTTATCGCAGTACAAGCATCTCTATCTGAAACTGGCTTTGATGATTTTGAATTTCAGTGCAATCACAGCTTGTAAATTAAACTATTTTTTTGTTTTATCTAGTCTGTCGAATATTTAAAATAATCAGTGTAACAGATTAATATTACAAATAGTATACACAAGTAAGTTTAATTCTCAAGTAATATTGTTAGGTAATAAATGACTATAACAATTAAATAATTACAACTTGGGATATTTAATTTTGGCAAAAGAATATTTTATATTCTCTGTGATAGATATTAATTAAATTAGAAATCTCAAAACATTTAACCATGTGTTATGGTTTTCATTGGCATAGTAATATCAATTAAGAACTAATTAATGGTGAATTAATGGTGTAAGTATTAATAACTTTGTGTCAAATATTTTTCATCATATCGATAATCTATAGTAGTCTATTCTAAAATTACGTTGATTCGTCGCTAAATTTTTACAATTTAGAATATGATCAATTTAGCCAGAAATTCATTTTATTATTTTTTACTTATTTTCGCATGTAAAATAACCTCCTGCTAATTGTTAATTTGATTCTGTCGTGTCTAGAATTAATTAAGTTCAGGTTTGTTTGATAAATCTTCAAACACGATCTTTTCGAAAACAACGCTTCGAATGATTTTATTCTATATTTTATCACTGAAAGTGATTTTAGCAGGGGTAACTCAGAAAATCGGGCCTCTTCAGGTGCAACGCTAATGCAACGAAAATTAGCGATTGGTTGATTGGGTCACGTGATTCCTGAGGGGGCGTGGGGTAGACCTCGAATAGGAGTGGCGTTGCCTGTAATTTGTTTTGTATTGATTCAAATGTTTGCACATCAATAAAATTTTATGGCAAAAAGTCGTCTTCATTTCCCAGTCAGAACAGTTGCTTCTGGGCCTTTCAGTGAGACGAATTGTACTGGAATACAAGTCTTGCAGTTTTTTGTTTGTTTTATTTCTTTGCGAGGAATCGTTTCCTGCCCGTTCAATGTTACTCCGACGCGTCCTGTATAAAAGAGCCAAGAAGCAATCGGCGAGAGAGATTTTGCAATTGAATGCGCGAGCGTGTCATTTTGAGCAAACTTTGAAAATAACGTTGTAAAGATGTCTCAGGACATCGATTTTCTAGCTGAGTTCTTCCATTTATCCGGATAGAAATCTACGAAAGAAATTATACGTATCATCTAGAATTATATGATAGTATCATTTCAGAAAGTCTCCGTACAAAAGATGAAAAATCAAACTCTTTTTAATTCCGTTAAGAGAAATTGTGTAGCAAGTTTTAAGAAATTGTTGTAAAGGAGAGACATCAATTTTCAAAACTGTGATAATGCTAGTTATAAAAGAGATTCTTTTAGCGTTCATAAAGACGATTGAATTTGAAAAATTTTTGAGATAAAAAGTATCTTTGTTTTTGAGAAGTCTTTCCCAAAATGATGTAAAAATATTTTTGATAAGAACGAACAGAATGAAGTTTAAAAATGGAAGCTTCAGCTTTAAAATGATGGGTACATTGATGGATCTAATATTTTTTGTTAAAAAGTTACAGCACTCCAAATCTTCCCGTTCGGCTATTCTACACTGAAAATTATCAACACTGTAAACCACCACAGGAAATATCCTATCAATCTTTTGTCCAATTTTAAAACATGAAGTTTCCACTTTCAAACTATGCATTCGTTTTTTCCAAAGATGTTTTTATGTCATTCTGAAAGAGATTGAACAAAGATACTTTTTTTTTTAAATCTTGCAAACTCGAACGTCCCTATGGATACTAAAAAAAAATTTTTTTCCTAACTTAAAGACTGAAGTCCCTTCTTCAAAATTTGTTATACGATTTTTTTTCACAAAGTTAACAAAAGTTTAAAATATCGATAATATCGACTGTATTGAATACACATTGTCTTCGATTTCTTATAAACTTCAATAAAATTTTAACAGCTGTTTCATTATACTTGGAATCCTGCCTCCAAAACTTTCTTGTATGTTCGAATTAGGTGCGAACCATAACCAAAATCGAACGAGATTAAAAAGTTTAATGTAAGCCAATCCGGAGAAAATCAGCTTGAGACAAGTTGGAAAAGTTAACGGTACATCGCCACAACCATGGAACAGCCAAACTTATATCCGCGCTGAAAAAGGCGAGTCAACGCGGATAAAACAATAGAATTTATTTTACTTTCTCTGTGCATCACCGTTTTTCTTTCTTTTCTCTCTGGGTTGGGTTTGTATTTCAAGCAAATACACTGCGCGATAAAACCATAAGACGTGCAAGAGTATGAAAAGGATTTTGTCTTTCCTTCGTCCCTAGTGTTAGCATTTACTGTTTGTAAAAGTACTTTATACCATTCCACGATTTATGGAGAACTGAAAGAGAAAACTTCATTAATGAAATGAGAACGCGTGTCTTGTAAAAGAATTTTCTTCAAACGGAGAAAGTGACATGCAGAAGAAAAACTTTCGCTGTTGAGTCAATGTTAGTTAATGTTAAACATAAAATGGTTCATTTGTGTAATAAAATTTGCGGAAAGAAATTAAGATACCAAAATTAGTTTAATTGAAGGGGCAAAAATTATTCTAGTATAGAAATTTTATTTTATTATATAAAGTTATTCTATTTCTGAAATATTAGAAAGAGAACGAAGATGTATGTATTGCACAACTGAACCAATGAAAGAGCATGATTGAAAAATTTAAACTGTTATAATTTCGTAAAAGAAAATCACATAACGATTCATTTTAAAACATTTAGTTCTAGTTTGACAGTCCCGAGTTCGTCCTTTTCAAGGATGAATTTATATGTCACGCAGTGAGAATACTTCTTTTTGGAAAAATTCAGGCGCCTCTACAAAGTATCGAAACATTCTTTTCAAGAATAAAGTCTCTCCTTTGCAACGAGCCTTCAGGTATTTCTTTTTCAGCACTTTATTGAACTTTGAATATTGGAACGACAATATTCAAGAAATCCTGGCACTTTGTCATTATTCAAAGGTCGATCAAATGGTAAAGAAAAATCGTTAGATTTTAAGAGGTTGTTGTAAAAATAGAAGATTTCACTTTTTGAGACTATGGTCGATCTAACCGTGAAAAAATCTTTTTGTTATTTTTAGAGACGTCTGATTTTTTACAATTCTCGAGCAAAAAGTATCTCTACTTTTCCATTCGTTATGTAATGTAAAATTTTTGGAAAAGAAAAAGAAAAGAAAGAAGAAAAGAACTCAAGACTGTGAAAGTGGAATCTTAAGCTTTACAGTGAGATCAAGTAGGCTGTTAAATGATCATCATTATTGGTTTAATTATACTCTTGTAACAAAAAAATAATGAAAATTAGAAAACGTCCCGGTGGTCGTAAAACAACAAGTTGATGAGAAAGATGAGAATCTTAATTAGATGGTAACTGTAGGGTAAATGCAAGGTAGAACATGGTACAACACTTGGAGCAGTTCAGAGAGTGATAAAGACATGGCAAACACAAAGAGGCACAAGATTAACTAATCAGCTATAAAGAATGTAATAGGCAAAGGTCACATTGTAAAAGATAAAAGAAAGTTTTATTTTTTCAGAAGAAAATTATTATTTTCACGATTTTAAAAATGAAGAAAACATGTCAGTAACACAAAAGTGACAAATGAACAGTGATGTCGTGATTTGAAAAATAAAGGGAAATATAAAGTTTGTTTCGATGAAAGTAAATAGCAGAACATGCGTGAGTGTGCATATAGCATAACCAAACAGAAGTATATTTTTCAACGTGATAAAATGTTTATTTTGAGAGTCAAAATACTGATGTTTGTGTCGTCATGGCTTGTACGATATCTGGATTTAAATGTCATTGAAATTTGTTGAGAAATGTTAACTATAGAAGTAGTTTATTATATTCAACAGAAAAATAATTCAGTAATATCGAGGAATTAAAAATATACTCGGAAGACAAATGCTCGGAAGTGTATAAAAGGAAAAACAAGAGGTTGTAGAAAATAAAGATAGCACCACGTTCTATTGATACCAAGTAAAAATAAAGTTCGCGTATTGATTCCTTATAAAAGATACGACGAGTCTTCTAGTTTTGATAGGTGATACTTTTCTAAATATAATTATTGTTTTTACACAATCGTAAGATCCTTTTTCTTGTAACAGAGATTTTGTGTGATAATGTTTTATAATTTTACGTCGCGGACACAGCTTGCTATAAAATTTAATCTCATTGACAAAGATAAACTTCCAAGATTGTCCAATGCATCTTGAACTATTGCAAGCTTTCCTTTATGTAACAATACAGTTTGTTCAAATGCTTGTTCATTTACTTCAAATACAATCTTGATCAATCGGATTCGTTGAAAAAGATTCGTTCATAAAACGAGTTTCTACCAGGGGTCAAAGTTAACAGGTTCTGTTCGTTTTTAAAAAAATTCCGTTCGAACTTATTTATTTTATTTGTGACATACTTGTTCGTTTTTCCATGTAGATTATGTAGAATTAAATTCACTATTTACAATCGAGGTAAATATATATATATATATATATATATATATATATATATATGTACAAAGATTCTGATATATAAAATATAGACATGTAATATGAATAACATAATATCATAAGTTAGATAAGCAGTGTTTAAAAAAATTTTTAAAAATTTAATTCCAAAACCAGATGAGAAAGCTCTTTCAATAATACGAAATTCAGCGTACTGAATACAATTTCAAAATTGCATCGTGGAAAATTTTTAGTTAGTTTTTAATTATATTCCTGTTCACGTGCTCTCTAATTTTGCCAATCATCTCCAAAAACAATCCTCGAGATTCTAACGGCACTCTTCAATTCACGGCCAACATTTCCCACTTCGTTTAACAGCTTGATCAGTCCGGCAGGCGGCTTACGAAACTGCTAATTGGTGCGTTAGCAGGCATCGAGCCTTAATTTTCGGAAATTTGAAAGCGGCATTCAGCGCGTGTCGTGCATGGCTTCACTCCTCCTTCTCACCCAAGGACATCGCCATTACAACCTTTTCCCTCCTTCGCCCGGGGATAATGAACTTGAGGGTAATGATTACACCGCCCTAATTAACTTCCCTCGACCTTTTTCACGCCTACGTTCCCGTTCGACGATAATTGGACCCTGTATCCCCGAGCCGGTCGAATCGCAGCGTGCTGCAATCGCGTTTGCTTGTCTCTCGATGAAACGTTTTCAGCGAGCCGTGGGGGTTTTGTAGAGCTCAGCAGAGTGCAAAATTCTTGTTCAACGATTCTCTTTAACCACCACTCGTAAACATCCAGGCGCGAGAAAAGAAAAGAGAAGAAAAGAAAAAATAGCAGGGAGAGAAAGCCGGGTGATCACCGATGGGAACGAAATCAAGCAGCCCAATCGAGTTTCGTTTCATTTCCTGCTTTATTTGACTTTCCTGCGGCCGCGCGTCCTCGGAGAAGAGCTTCCATTCGCGACGGTTCTCGATAGATCGATCGGAGATTCGATCGTAATTCGCTCCTCTCTTCTCCTCTCCTCCCCTCTCCACCCGCCGTTTTGGTTCGATAATTGTGGTTCTTCGTCTCGTTGCGTGATATCTCGCCGAAGGGACGATGTTTCATCGGGTCGCGCGTGCTAATCGTCGTCATAAATTTTGAGTTGCGAAGCCGGAAAATCGTGACGGCGAAATTGACCCGTCTCCACCTGCATAAATCAGTTTTCGCGCCGGGGAACAACACCCGTCCGGCGTGATTGCCGATATTTTTGGACAAGTTATGGAAGCCTCGAACAGTTGGACGAATCCCTTTTTCGACGGGGCAACGTGTTTTCCGTTTGCGCGTCGACCGATCGTATTTTTGGAAATATTAAAAAGGTGGAGAATCGTATCAAATATTATGGAGAACATTATGCCAGTTCGATATTCCGTGCAATTTTGCATTTTGAAATTTTCTGTATATTCAGGAAAATCCATCCGTCAGAAAACACGAGTTGAATATTTCGTTTATTTTTTTTATGTTATGCGCATTTCGTGCAATTTTGTATCTTGAAATTTTCTAAAAATTCATGCAAATCCATCATTAGTTTAACGACGATGAGAGTTCAATTTTTCATTTTTGAGTTTTGGAAATCTTCGATCGAAAGAGAAATTATCGTTTTACGTAGTTGGTACGTTTGCCTTTGACCTATTTTACAATTTGTGCACAAATTGAACATGTGATTCGCATTTGATAGTCAATCGATTATGTTCGGTGGCTTTGACGATGTAGTTTACACGTCATCGTTTGTTCGAAAATTTTTGACTAAAAATAACATTAAAAACATGGAACAATATATTAAAAATATAGTAATTAGAATAATAATATATCATATATTAATGAATAGAATTAAGTCACTATATTGAAAAAGAATAGTTAAAAATAGGATATTGTAGTTAATTAAGATAATTTCGAAAGAAACAACATAAATATTGATAATTAAACACATGTCTTTTTATAATAAATAAAAATAACACGAACCTTCTAATCTGGTAAATATTATAATATTGGAATAAATCAGATCTGATTTTACTTTATTCTGCTATTTCATATTTGTATAATATTTAATTTATATCTATATTTAAATTTATTTACTTTGTCTTACGTTTCCAACGATTCAAACAAACATGCTTCTATAGTAATATTCATCATCATATAACGTATCACCCTGTTCAAAGAGATGAAAAGCTCGACATTCGACATACAGCGAATTGTCTACGTTCTTCTAAAGTCTCCTAAAGAAACGAATTTTTTAACAGAGTCACATACGTAGTCGCATATTTCCGACGTCCCCTTTTTTTTTTGGACGACGGATAAGTTCCGATTTTTTTGTAGTGCGGAAGTGAAGACCAATGAAGGTAGAGCTCTTTCACCTAAAAACCGGAAGTTACTCGGCCCTCCACCTTTACCGCGCTTTGCACTTAGTGACTTTACTCGACCGTGCTTTTAGTACCTACTGAGAGGCCCGAGATACCCCTCCCTCATCGATTTCTGGTAATTTCCAACTCAACCCACTCACCCCATCCTGACAATATTGCGACTGGTGTACAACGTGCATTCACGTCGATCTTCCGGTGGCCTATAAACGTTGTGGTGCTTTGAACAACATAACGCGGCAAAGCCCTTCGTTTTAATCAAGATTTAAAACATCGACTGTGTAGTGGTACGATCAATACATCGTGGGAATATTTCCGATCGTGTGAACGACTGACCCGAAGATGAATTTTTAGTAAGAGACGCATTGTTTTCTCTGAGCTTAATTAAGGCGATTCATATATAGCAGCTGTAACCAAATAATTTTTGCTAGTTGAAATTAGAAAAAAAGTGTTGAAGGAGAGAAGCGAGGCTACAAATGCAATGCACTCGACAACACGCGGTGCGTTCATTTCGTCCCTCTAACCTTATTTTCTATCTTCAACTAAAACGAAAGGTAAGCTTCGTTACAAGCAGCGTGAATAGAGATGTAAATAATGTAAATAGAATTAACCTTTTCATTCGTTCCTTGCATAAATGTACGAGGCGCGGAACGTTTTATCCGTGTATCTTGTGTTTAGGTGCGAATAACACAATCAGTGTTGAATGGGTTTGTTAAACATGCCCGAGACTGATGACATAACCGCGGCATCATTCGATATCTCTGTTCAGTGTCCTGAGACGCAACATCTGCGTCGTTTATCGAAATCAATCTTATTACTCAGTTCTTACAATGGATTGCAACGAAGCAAGTAATTTTATTAGCGAAGTCAATTGTAGAACTATTGCACTGTGTTTATAAAGGTTGCTTTCAGCGGAGTATAAAAATAAATAAATGTATAAATGATAGCAAAACTGCACGACTTGTACTCCAATACGATTCGTCTCACAGCCGGAAAGGCCCAGAAGCAACTGTTCTGACTAGGAAATGAAAACGATTTTTTTGCCATAAAATTTTATTGATATGCAAACATTTGAATCGATACAAAACAAATTACAGGCGCAGTACCAGAGAACGCCACTTCTACTCGAGGTCTACCTCACGCACCCTCACGAATCACGTGACCCAAATCAACCAATTGCTAATTTTCGTTGCATTAGCGTTGCACCTGAAGAGGCCCGATTTTCTGGTTTACTTCCGCTAAAATCACTTTTAGTGATAATGATTTCTTGTGACATCGATGGCACACACATACGTATATATATTATTGAACTTTTTAATAAAAACTATGTTTTTCTTGTTTCAACGTGAATTATTACTACCGTAAATAGAAAAATGATTGACTATTAGGGACAGTCCCTTCAAAATCTGTTGATCTTGAATTAAAAAAATTTGCGTCTGTGTTAAAATTTACGTTGAGTTGAGATTAATTTGATAGGAAAGTGAAAAGATAAATTACATATTTATATCAACAGCAAGCATACAGTAACTTCTTAAATTGAACGGTAAATTTATGTCCATTTTCTGCGTGCATCAATTCACGTAATCTCCTTTTTGCTTTATTTGCATTTCGTTTCACTGTAAAAAAACTAACGAATCGTAAAAAGATTTATTATATTTCGTGCAAATGCTAATATCCTAAACAGCGGATACGATAAACAAATCGCGATCCTATGGCATAATTAACAGAGAAACGTGAATGGTGTAACTAACAATAAGAATGAATATTTCATCACCTCGTTGAATGTTTGAGTGCAAAGTATACTTGAAACTCTCGAACAACAATTATAGTTCATCGTGTTAATTAAAGTCAGCACCTGTAACAACAGCGGAAAGAAGAAAGAGAGGGAATAGTAATCTTGTGGTATAGTAATTTGGTACAATTTTCGCAAGGACCTTCCTTCCCCCCGTAAGAATACCCTAACTAATAATCCCTTTTTTTCTCACGAGAATTATCCAATATCCTTGCAGGCCCTTCTTTATTTTTCATTTTTATTTCTTCATTATTCAGCGTCGCGGCCTCCGACCTGTTTTCACCCTCGCGTCGAAGCTACGGAAAAAAAAGAAGGGATGCGGAATTAATGGGATACGTAACATCCAGATCGGCGAAGATAAACGTTTTTCCATCAAAGTTTTACGAGGCTGAGAGACAGGACGCGGTCGTTTCATTTGTCACGTATATTACCAGCCTTCTTCGTTCCTCTTCTTTTTTCTTTTTTTTTTGTTCTTCGTCATATTTAAAAAACAAAAAAAAAAAAACGATATATATAGCACTAAAGAAAACCATTCGACATGGCTCTTCTCTTAAAAAAAAAAAAAAATAGAAAAAATGAAAAATCTACCGGAGTATTTCGTTCAATTCTTTTTCAATTTCAAAGTAGTTTCTGAAAAACCACGGTCTTTTTTTACAAAATTTATGTGTTTATATTATTTAATATGCATCTTCCTTCTTTGCTTTCTTCTTTTTCTTTCCTTGTTTTCGTCTTCCGGAGTACGAATAATTGATTTCCCGCGAATCGATAATCCCCTTCCCCCTCTTCCTTTATTCTAGCCTCGATATTTAACTTTGTATCGAGCTTCTTCGCAATTGTGTACGATTTCTCGGCTTTACAAATATCTCGACGGAATGTGCCCTCGCAGCACAGAAGAATATAATGAAATTCATTCTTCTGGGAAGTTAACAGATATAATAAAAGGGGACAATCTCCATTTGAAAAGAGAAAGAGGCCACAGGTCTTTGCGGGGAGGGGGGGATTTTAATTCGTTTTATACGTGTCTCTCCTTTAGAAATCACGTAATGCGTTCTTCGATCACTCATTACGATGATACGAATCGATATTGATAATCTCGAGTCCCGAGTCGCATGATTAAAACGTACCTACGCATCAGCATCAGGAGGATTACTTTATTTCTGGGAAGCGAACAATCGGTCTGTTGACGATACGTTTGCTTCGCGAACTCGACGTCGCACAGGAATTAATAGAAACAATGAATCGAGATCAAACGAGTTCGTTCGAATTGACTTGGCGTCGATTTCAATTTTCTCTATGGCGTAACGCTCATAATTGGAGAACCAGTCACACCTTCGTGTGTTCTAAGTTTACATAATGATTTATTCAATGCGAACATTCGAATCGAATCGCTTCGTGTGCAATGCACGAGATAATCAGCTGTATTACGTCCCCGTTTCTAGAAACTCTCGAGAAATTTTCGTCACCAGTTATTATATATATATATATATATACATGTATTTTATGTTTTTGCACCAGAGAGGGATTTCATAAAAATTATTGATTTCTTTGATTGCTGTAAATCTCATTTTTAATACAGTAAATATGTCGATCATTCGAGTTTCGATGAATCACCTAATTCTATGTAGTTTAAGTATTAATAAGTCTTTTAAATATTTCAACAAAATGCTTTCAGTTATGTCAGATTCGAACATGGCGGCTAATACGAACCTTCTGTAAATATCTTAGAAAAGAAAGGATAGGTAGAACATGTTTGATGTTTCTGAAAATATTATTTTTCCCGGTTATCATTCTTAAATGATCGCATAGTGACAACTAGAAGAAAGTTCGAAGAATGAAAGTGAATGAAATGAAGAAATCGAAAGAAATTGCATCATTACATTTATACAATTTTAAAATTAAGACTAAATTAAATTAAAATAAAGATTTTTGCCATTTTATCGACTCTTGGATATCAGAGTTGGACGACGAAAGTTCAAAAAATCTTGTTTCATCATTTAATTTTAATGCTCGTAATTCAATAAAGAACTTTGAGAGATTGTTATTGAGAAAGAGAAAGAGGAGACTAATTCGCAAGATCACTGTAGATTTAATCGCGAAGACTATTTTTGAACATTTTCAGAGAACATTTGAATTTTTATTTCGTGAACAAAAATATCCATCACTTGCGATATAAAAACGTCTTTGAGAAAAACTAATGTAGGGCTGTCAAAGTGGGGGCTTCACATTTTAAAATGAGCCCAACCGTATTGTTACGCGACTCTTTTTTATGAAGTTGTGACAGTTTAAAACGAAGACAATTTTTCATCGAGTATTCGAATGTTTTCGTTCACCTCTATGTGTCTAGCGATGTTTATATTTTGGACACATGTCCTTGTCTATTTTATTGCTTCGTCCAAGTGAGCTGCTTACGTACAAATTTCATTTGTTATTGAAACAGTATTAAAAGAAAAAGAAAAGAACAAAAGAGAAATTAAAAGATGATTTATTAATAAATTTATAATATTAATGTTATTGTAATATTTAATTATCAATTATGATAAGATAATATTAATAAATTATTATTGAACGTTTAAAAGAAGACGAAAATAGATCTAATTTAGTTATAGAATATAATGTAACAGTTACTGTTTTATAATTTACTAAATTTACAATTAGCAATTTATTATTCTTGTCATAAATTCGTTCGCCCCTTGGTGTTCAAATAATGTTATTTTAAATATGCTATCTTTAAATGTTATTAAAAGTAAAGAAAATTTAATTTGAATTATTTTTCACGGCATCTTGAAATATACAATGTATAATTAATTATGTAAATAATTACAATGATATAAATAACATGTATCTAAAGAGTTATTTTAATAAAAGATATATATATATATATATATATATATATATATATATATATATATATATATATATGGTTCGAACTTCTTGATTCAAACTTTCTTTTGCAGAAATGTACAAGCTTTATTTTTAATGTAGAATAAGGAAACGTCGAATAAGAGAAAGAATTTTAGTTTTACTTTCAGTAGAAAATAACAAAAGTTTATAAAACTGATTTTGGACGCTCGTTTCCCGGATATCGGAGTAAATGAATAATATTTATGTACAATACCTCATTCAATGCGCATTCAGATAGATATAAAACGAAGAATAATAAGAAGAACAAATATAACTTTTTTTTAGATTTATTGAATAGAAAACAAATACGAGAGAAAGATTGTATTCGTAATAAATTAAATTAATGTTAAATTACAATTACATATTATTAATGATGAAAGAGATATTTACAAAATCATTTTTCACCATTTTTAATTTTCAGCAGTCTTTTGTAATTTTGTAATACAGCATTGTATTCGTGTGAAAACGACAATAAATGTTTCATTGTTCTGAATCTTGTTTGCATGTTCCGATAAGAGAATCTTGCAGAGAATATTTCATGCGAAAAATACTCCTGGAGTCTCATTTATTCCTTGGAAGTGTACAAAGAATTCATACATTATCATTTTATAGGAATAAATTTTAAATCCGAAAGTTTTCGATTTCTTTAAATTCGAAACTTTTCAGTGCACATTTCCAACTGTAGAACGTTTCTTGAGATATCTAAGTAAGAACTTTCTCGTATCTAAGTAAATAATGCTCCTTTCTTGTATCCAAGTAAGGACTTTTTCACATCTAAGAAAATTATTCTAGCGGCCCGTAAATTATAAAAATTAGTGAGAGTCGTAGATTATAAAAATGGCGAGAAACTAAGTTGATCTATAATTTAATAAACATTTTATTACTTAAATTTTATGTTTTGTTATAAATTTTTTCCGTCTGTAATAATACGATATAATAATAATATAAACGACAGGTTTTTGCAAAATATTTATTTATTTATTATAAACACTGTATATCACATTTGTTCCTACATATATAAATAACTAGACTCGACTCGACTAAAGAATTCTGATATACTTTTGTTTTTTAATTTGTCAAAAAACAAAATGTGCTTACTGCACAGTCTTTTTGCCCTAATTGCGTGATATTTTTAATATTTAGATTGAACAATTATTCTGTGATGTGTCTCCATAAATACCTCGTGACTTTTTAAATTCAATTTCCTCGAAAGTGAGGCCCCAAAGATATGCTATGTCAAATTTTTTTATTTATTTTTCTATGTAAAATCAAATTCAACCATTGTACCATTAATTACGGCACAAATGTATAATGATAAATAGATATATGTATATGAAGATTCTGGTATATATATATATAATACACACATATGATATAAAGATATGGAGATATAATATAACATAATGATACAAAGATACAAAGACATGATATAACATAATATAAAGATATATTCATAATAAGATACATAAAGTATAAGAATATAATATGAAGATAATATAAACATATATGAAACAAGATTATAATGTAAAGATATAAAGACATATAAAATATAAGAATATAATATAAAGAAATATGAAGAACATGGAATATAATATGAAGATATAAAGATACATAAAATATAAGATTATAGTATAAAGAAATGTAAAGAATATAGAATATAATGTAAAGATATAAAAATGTATAAAATATAAGAATGTAATATAAAGAAATATAAAGAATATTATATAAAGATATGAAGATATGTATATAAAGTAATATAGTTAAAGTATAAAGTAATAGTTTAGAATCTGTGTAATAAAAGTTCCATGAAAACAAGTTACTTTAGAACATTTAATTAACAATCCATTTTTATATTCGTTAAATAATATTCTGTATCAGTATTTGCTACGAGTATCGAGAACATTTTAACATTTATGAACAAATTGTCTATTGCTTTGACTGAAAAAATGTTTACTTTTACATTTTACAAGTTTTGTTCTGTCTGAAACTTTTATTTTCAAAAACTTATTTATTATATTTATTATGCTAAGATATTTATTATATATAATAAATTATAATTATAATAAATATCTTAGTATAATAAATATAATATATATATATATATATATTACACACACACACACACACACACACACACACACACACACACACACACACACACATGCGCGCGCTATATTTATTATATTTATTACTCTATGAATTTATTTATCGGAACTTGTAACATAAAATTTTTCGGAAAGACATCTACGATTCGTTTCAAGCAGAACAAATATTTAAAAGTTCCGTAAAATATTTGTCGATCCGTTTGAACTTTTTCAAAAGGTTCGACGTTTCGATTCGACCTTGACCGGTCATTTACTTGCGAATCTGTTTTTCCTGTTCAAGTTTTTGGTACAATACCCGGCAAACGATTTTCGTGTTGGAACGACTTTTAAACTGATTGGCTAATACCTGTTGACCAAAATCGTATAAAACGCAGGAAATTCAGACTCGCCGGCAGTGTGTTAAACTATGCATCAAATTCATCGGCAAACCATATCCACATCAAATAACATTCAACCCGTTTTCAAGGTCTCTACCACTCGGTATCAGATTTTACAGTTTTTAATTTCTTGGATTTCGTAAATTTGTCATCAGTAATACTGAACATTAATTTTTTGCAAAAGTGCTTTTAAATTTATTCAGTCAATCTGTAATTGCTCAACAACCAAGGAGGACAGGTACGATAAAATATTTCACTTTGGGATAATTTGTATCATTGTTGAAATTTGAGGATAAAGTTGTAACAGTTAATTAATTGTAGAAGCATTCGTCAAGATATTGGTATCATTAAAATTCTTACGAGGATATTGGCTAGAATCAGACAAAACTGGATAGATTTAGGAGAAAAAAGAAAGAATACAATACAGGAGTATTTGAAATATTGTAAGGGAAGCTTCTACTTTCCAATAATTATATGCAGAAGAGCTTCTCGAAGAGCGAATCTGTTCAGATAAAATCATGCTTTCGTTGGAGAAATTATTCCATATTCAATGCATAAAATGGTTTGACGTAGCAACGTTAGCATTGGTTACACAACTCTTGCGTACAAGGTTACATGAAAAAGAAAAGGGACAATTATTTGCTGATCTTGTATTAGACCTTTGAAAATAGAAGAAAGCTGAACATATTTTTAGCGTGAAGACCCGTAAAATTGGTTGTGAGAATTGTAAATTGATTTTTCTGAATTTTCATATAAGAAACAAAACAATCATGCTTGAGATTGGTTTCTTAGTCTACTAGTACTGTTTCAAGAGAAACATAAAAAAAGTTAAAATGGCAAATATATAATATAATTGCATTTGAGGTTGTTTTATTGCCGAAACTTACGCCCGATTGTATTTCCTGTGCAAAGAAAGGAAAAATGTCTTATGAGTTAAAGTCAATTTCTGGGCGAAACACTGAATAATTTTTTTTTTAGTGAAATTTCTCAGGCACGAAACATTGACGAATATCCATATTTATAAATATTATACTGTCAAATGTCATTTTTCGAGATGTTTTAATCGTTCGCATGAATATAATGTCAAACGTTAGAACAGACGCAGTATGACCATGATTTTAATATTAATATATTAAAAATATAGAAAGTAAAATTGCAATGCGAAACAGTAAGTATCGGATCGAATTAACGATGAACGTTGTTATCTTGATATTTTTTATATAATTAACACTCTTTACACAGACGTTTGAAAGGAAGCAAAGTTGAAAAAAGAGAATAAAAGTAACCAAGATTATTTTCTTCAGTAGAATTGCAACTGATCCCTGGAATCGACAAATAAATATTCTGAGAGGACTTCACGCTATCAGCTGAGAACATTTTTTCGATACCGAGTGATAACGTTTTATGTATTCGATTCAGAAATTAGCATTTAAACGGCCGCTTGTCTGCGAAAATGTTGTTGCACTAAATACTCTGCCGGTCGTTTAAATGTTAATACCGATAGAAAGAACTTTGACACAGAGTTTAACACACTGCCCGCGAGTCTGAATTTCCTGCGTTTTATACGATTTTCGTTAACACGAGCTAGCCAATCAGTTCAAAACGGACGCAAACAACAAGAGAAACGGACAACAACAAAAAAAAGAAAAAAAAAACGACGGAAAAACAGACTCGCGGATGAGCGTCAAAGTTGCAAAATCGTCGAAAGTAACTTAATTTAATCAAAAATATTGTAGGATAAATTTCCAATTTAGCAGCTTTCCCCAATTTTCGCTATCTCTCTTTCTTTTTTCCGAGAAATTTAGCACATCCTTTCATTTCATTCGAAAACACAGAATATCGAAAGCTAGAATCGGGAGAAGTCGCTAAAACAGAAATTTATCAAATCTATAACATCATTTGAAATGTATCAAATTTGTAATTGGACAAATTGGAAAGCGAAAGTATAACTGGCTATGCTAAATACGCAAAATTAAGAGTTATGTATGCAACGATGACGGTAACATAATAAAAAGAAAAGAATGTTTTATGAAAACCTGTTGTGTCATTTTTAATCGTACTATATTCAATTATTTAAATAGCAACGGAAATAACTGAGAATAGAGTGATACAACATCCAAGTTGTTCTCGGATATTTCGTGAAAATTTCAAACTCAATTTTCTTCGAAATTTTATACCAAACTTTTCACGTAGAATCTATTATTTAGGGATCACTTTTGCATAATATTGCCTTCAATATTTCAATATTTAATTCGAACTAAGGAGAGATAAAATTGACTAATTGATTAATTTGAGTGATAATATCGAGTTGCACTTGTGGAAGGAATTATGGTTTCGATTTGAAAATAAAATCATCAGATTGATAGTCCTATGGAACATGAATTTGAATTTTTCAACTTTAATTCTTTATACCGAAGATAAACAAGTAGAAATTGTACAGTATATATCAAGGCAGAGATCAAATTGTCAGTTTATTTCGATATATTTTGTATATTTTTTAATTGCTAAATTATTTGGCATAAATAATTCTGCACAGTCACGTTCTTAAATATCGAGTTCTAAATAAAGTCCTTTTCTCGGCGTAAGACACGTTCTCATCAATTTCGTTTGCTGTTTCAGTTTATGTTACAGAAAAATTCTACATCTTCGTCACTCACAAACAATGACAAAATTTATTATGGAATTACAAACAGTCTCCTATATTGTATTCCATCAATATTGCTTTTTCGTTCAAATCTTATATTTCATACTTTAGTGAGTTCCTTTTGCAACGATAGAGATACGTGACACGAATTTTAAGTTTTATATATAAAAATATTGTAGAGACAGTCCTTGATCAATTATGAAAATTTTATTCATTAACTCTTTCGTTGTTATGAACGAGATATCTCGCGTGTAGACGATATGTCGTTGTATATTATATATCATACAGGCCACTAAAAAACTGAAGGGTTTGAAAAATTCATAAAAAAGAAATTTTTATTCGTAAAAATTCACACATAATATTGAAAAAATCCATTAATTATCTTTCCAAATAAAATAATAAACAATTTAAAAAACATTTTTATTTTATATCATTCAGTCTTTCAGTGACCACCCAGTATAATATTGTACATCATTGTATAATATACAATATATTATAATAATTAATAATTCTATGCCTCTCAAGTATTCTAAAAACGAATGTTACTTTCAATTCCAACAACATATATTCTTATCAAAAAATGACAGAAATGAGTTGACTGAGCCTGATCTTTCTATCTACATTTACAAAATAATGTAACATTAATAATATAACAATTTAGAAGAAAAATGTATCAAAATGACACAACAAAACGGATAAGGGTTAATTAATGTAATTAAAATAATAATAATATCTAATATAAAAAGTAATAATATCTAATATCTAAAGCAGTGTTTTGTTTCTCTTGAAAAACATACTTTCTCGAGTTGTCCCTTTGTTCGCAAAGGTACGACGATAATAATAAATAAAGTACAAAAACAGACATCCGTTACTATTCAATTAAAATTCAGATTTTAAAAAACGCTCTTGTAGTTGATGTAAATTTAAAAAAAGGAATTTCATCAGACGCATTAAAAAAGAAAAGAAATTCTTTAAGATGTAATTATAAAAAAAAAAAAAGAAAAAGAAAAAAGAGGAGAACGTAATAATTCGTTGAGAGATTGAAACTTGCACCTTTCGTTTCGATTCTCAGATCGAGTTTCGATCGCTTTTTGGAATTTCGAATTAGTACGTTCCATGAAACCAATATTCGACGCGGTAGCAAACACGATCTTTTCCGTGAAGCCTGTTTCTCCATAATGCAGAAAAACAAAAACTCTGAAATTTTTATCCACGGATATGCACTCGCATACAGAGTGTTTATCTCGTAAGGGATTGAAGGGGTTTAAGAAAAGAATGTTCCTACAAAAATTGTTCGATATAAAGGAGCATGTTATGTGATACTAATAGTATTTTTTTTTTTTTTTTTTTTTTTTTTTTTTTTTTTTTTTTTTTTTTTTTGGGTGAAGGAAATTTCAAGATGGAGTTAATTATTTTTAAATGGAATCGTTCAAGTTTGCACATTATTACGTGGTATTAATAGCATTTTATAGGTAGAAATTTCAAGGTGAAGTTGATTTTTTTTAAAATTCTCCATTAAATGGAGTCATAAATAATATTAACCTATAAAAAATATATTAACCTATTTGCGTCGAAAAATTGGTTTCGGAAACTTTAATTTTACAAAGCTCATCGCATGAAAGACAAGAGGAACATAAACACAGGAATACTGCTCGTATCCTTTCTTGTCTTTTATACGACAAATTTCACAAAATTAAAGAGAAAACATCACGTAAATGGTTTTCCGATACAAATAGGTTATGGTTCCATTTAAAAAAAATCAATGGAGATCTCCTCGACCACTCTACTTGCAAAAATACCAGATAACGCGTCCCGGACAATTTTTATTTCTTTGTTTAATAATTACATTTTAACAATAACATTTTTTTTTTTTTAATAATTTCAATTCCTTGCGAGATATTTCCATTTTTTGCGAGAGCTAAATAGAGTAGTCTGTATGTATATTGCTATAATTTGTAGCGAAGGATCCACATCTCGCACACGTGCAATTTATTCAACACGTGTCGCCCGATTGTTAGTTGGTCACGGCCAAGGACGAAACTTTTGCCCTATTACCGTGAAATCCATAATAGCAGCTTCGCTTAAACTTCACGTGTAGAAATGTTTTATCAGCTGCGTTTGATCATTAAACACGATAGAAATGTTGATCTTTGTTCTTCTTCTAAGTAATTGGCAATCGCGTGCTTATTTAATATTAAATGAAATCGATTTCCAGCGAGCGGAAGCGGAATTCCCGCGTGTTATAAATCTGATTTCCATTTTCTGCGGCAAATAAATCATTTGCACAAATACATTATCGGCTTTATTTTTTAATCTCTTTTCCTTGACTCTTTCAGTTTCGCGTGGGTCGTGCAAGCTGGCTCAGACAAAGTTTATGCAAATCATTTTCTGAGAAGTCGGAGAATTCTATCTCGGAATATGTTTGTTTAATTCTTTCTTTCTCATTTTAAAACGTAAAACGTCCCGACAGTTGACGTACAGTATTTTGACAGTTTGTTTCTGTTTTTTGTCAAAGATGTTTTCACAGCGCGTAACGGGTGGGAAAGTGAAGATACTTTTAGTCTCGAGAATTGTAAAAATTTGAAAGACATCACCAAAGACATTTTTAAAAAAAAAGTTGTTCGTGATTAGATCCATTTTTTCAATGTGACCCCTTAAAATTTACCATAATACTTCTTCCCTTTTAATTTAATCAGAAATATTGTAGGTAAATTTCTAGTTTATTCTATAATATTATTTTACAGGAATATTAAAGTCGAATGAAAGAAATTTTGAAACTCCTAATATTTTACATGTGAACAATTTAATTTATCTTTTTTGCATTTCGCACGTTCGCGGTAGCCGAAGCTGGCATTTCTCTGCGATTATTTCCGGAATTTTCTAAAATCGGTATTTTTCGCACCGATATTGAAAAAGAAAGGCACGCATTAATTAAATCGTTTAACGAGAGATTGAAAAGCGCGGCTGAAAGAGTTCGAAAGTTGATTATGTTTTCCGATTTCCAAGCTTCGTTGTTTCTTTTCCTTTTTTATTGATATTCCGCGTGGTTCTTAGTTAAAAGCTGAATGGAATTTCTTGTGATCGGGGCGATCTTGCGAAGATTTAATCGACTGTAAATTATCCGACTGAATCGAATTTCCTTCTATTTTATTCGCCGACTGCCTGTCTCTTTGTTTTAATATCGCCGTTGAGTTAGCTCGACGAGCTACAGTACTGGGAAAAGGTTTTTAAATGATTTTAAAAGTTGCTGGTTTCATAACAGCTAAATATACTTAGCTAACGACGACTAAATATATTTTTAGGGAGTCTTTTTATGAACCTATTATCCTGCAAGAGCGTTTATGAGAGAAAATTTTTGTCGAAAAGTTGTGCTTTGATGGATAAAATTTTAATCTCAAAAAAAAAGCCTTGTAGAAGAAAAGAATGTGTAAAATTAACAATTGACCCTCGAGCCAACTTTCTATTTTAATTCTATTTTAATTAACGGAATTGGAGTTTGTGTTTAACTCGTATCAAATGGAAATAAAATTTATTAGGAATGTCAGAAAATGTAGATATAAATCTTCAAATAAAGGATATCAACATGTAATATTAATTAGTTATTAATTATTATTATTATTAGTTATTAATTGTTATTATTATTATTATTAGTTATTAATTATTATTAGTATATAACAGTTCGGTTAAGTTGAAATATCATTACGTTTAACAGTATATATTTTAAGTAGATAAAAGAGCAAAAATTGTATTTTTCACTACCACCATAGCGTGATTGATTCTGTGAACTCTGGATCGGTGGAGATTTACCAAAGAAAATTGCTGTAAAATCTACCTAGACTTTGATTTTTAAATCAATCGTTGCATAGTACTCATCGAAGGGAACAAAAGTCTCAAAAAAACCATCGGACGAGAATAAACTGTTCTCGGAAAGAATGATGTTATTTTTATACACATCGCAGCAATTGTCCTCTTTATTTTCATATGCAATTTTTTAAACTTCATTCGCAGTTTGCTTTTTCTTTATACTCGGATGTAGTGTAAAGAAACATCTCGTCTCTCTGATATGTCACAGCTTGTTAATACACGGTCGTGACGCATAATTTCCGCTCACCCTGTACATGTTTCGTTTCGCTTCGACCTTGCGCGGTCGTTGACCTACACGATTGTTTTACCTTTTGCTTTGTCCACTGCTTTTTCGACAGGAGCAGGTTAAAATTCCTGACACCGATCATTTTGTATACTTGACTCAGGTCATTGTCTTACGTATGAAAAAAATGTAAAGTGATTTATGGACAACCGATGAAGAGCATAACTGTATTAATTTTTAACGAAAAATTGTCGACAATTTAAATTATCGGATATAATTTTGCGAAAAGAAAGTTATACCCATCTGGCCTCGTTTTAAAGCAGGAATCGAAAAAGTTAAGGAACTTTTAAATAGGTTCTAGTTGAAACGTAGATTTCGTAGAAATCGTGGAAATCGTGGAAATTTTTTGAAAAATATTCTTACATCACGAGTTCCCGATGGGAGCAGATGAATTATTCTTAAAAATAAAAGCTTCAGAGAGAACAGAACTTGTAGAATATGCAAAATAAGAATTTTTCTGTTGGAGAAATAGATGATAATTTGTTCAATTAAATATCAATATTTATACTAAAAAAGTTCTCGATATTCGTAGCAAATACTGATGTTAAACACAATTCAACGAATAGTCCTCAAATGAAATGAATTTTTATTCTATTTTATTCTATTTTATTCTATTTTATTCTATTTTATTCTATGCTATCAAATGTTCTAAACTTGTGTGTTATACAGATTCTGTTCCGTGAGAATATTCAAAAATATTCCAAAGTGTAACACTTTCTTCTATAAAAATTCCACAAAGACAGATATTTTCTTTTTCGCAAGTATACAAAATTTTTTTCAAAACGCGAAAGAAAGTTAATTTCGATTTCTGTTTCAAAGCACGAAGTCTCCACTTCGATAGTCGTTTTTCTCGAAACGGTTCGTCTCGAACGATGAGGATACTTTTTTTCTCGATACTTTGTAAAAATATTAAACAATTCTTTTCGCAACTACATTCACCAATCTCTCCTGTACGAAACTTAAAACTTGTTGTACGATTTTTTTTTTCCATCATTGTATTGAACATTGAATGTCAGAGTTAAACGACAACAATTCAAAAAATATTTCATCTGACCATAGTTCATAGTTCAATAAAATGGCGAAAGAAGCGAATTTTAAAGGCTCTTTGTCAAGAGAAAATTCCAGTTTTCAAAACTACGTTGGATTTAATCATGAAAAAAATGTTTCAACATTTCTACACGTTTTTCTACGAATTTTCCCTCATTTTCTCATCATCTTCGAAAAGAACGAATCCACGACTGTTAAAAGTGAAAGCTTGGCGCTTTAAAATAACGATTCAAGTGAATCTCTGCGCGATTTTTTTTTACGAAGTTATTTAAATTACCGACAATTGTTATTGGCATACGGTTATGCTTTTCGTTGCATTGTACCAAGCGCAAAATTTTATTTTATTCCGATGATAATAAAGCTAGGGGCTCGGAAAAGTGGAGAAGCTAGAAGAGAAGACGAACATTTTTTGTATTATAATTTGTATAAATTTTGTGTATTACAATTTGCAGCCGATTGGAAGACGCTGTTTAATTTTCGTTTGAGTTTCTATTTTGTCAGACTATCGAAAGTGCCGAAAAAACATTGGCGGTTATTATTTCATAACCTTGTGTATATACACATCACTTGTATTTCGTATTGTTATAATTGACGTCTAGGACAACAAATAATCACAAATAAAGTCATCCTGGTCAACCGTTTTGCGACAAAAGTCTTGCGGCACGATATGAATAAGAAATCGTTAATTTTAAAATATTATTTGTCAATTTGAAAATTAATTTGAAACGACAAAAATGACGTCTATGGTCACAAATAATCAAAAATCAAGTTACGCGACGAAAGTCTTTCGTCGTGATACGAATGAATTTTAAAATTAATTTAAAAGAGTAAATTTTAGCACGTTTTAAAGGAAAAGAATTAAATGTCACAAAAAACAAATACAAGATTTATTTAAAATAGGATAAAAATCGTTCAGTATAACAAGAATAAAAATTTATTGAAATTAATTTAAAATTTGTTTTAAATTAACTGAAAATATTTATTAAATAAATAAAAACACTTTGCAAGAAATTAATCTGGATATGATCAAAGGAAATTTATCTTCCTATTTTAATTTATTAAATAAGGGGGAGGGAAAGTAATTTAGAGGTTTATCTTTTTATGAATGTTCTACGTATATTCCTTTATATGTTGTTAAAATATGTTAATAAATAAATAGGAGCAAGTTTTTTCCGCCAGATAATGTTACCATCTTTTATTAGTAAAAAAAAGGAAAAAGAATGCTACATAAACATAGAGTATCATAAATGCTTCTGTATATTCTGTTTGCACATTTTATACACTTTTGCATATTACACGCATCCCATGATTTTTTACATCGCTAAATTTCTCGAAGAAGCAGGACAATCTTTAGTTCAATTGCAATAAAAATATGAAACAATAACCGACTGGTTTGGAACATTTAGGCAATTTTTTTTAACGACGATCATTTCCGTATTCAGTCTTTGAACTGAACATATGCAACATCTTAAAAAAACCGAAAGGAACTTCGATATCTTGGAAATCGCATGATTTTTTAATTACCATGATTTTTAATTATTTGTAAATAATTATTGATTTTTAAAATAAATAATTATTTAATTATTTGTAAATTAAATAATTATTTGTAAAATAAATAATTTTTAATTATTTGTAAATAATTATTTATTTTTAAAATAATTATCGATTTTTAATCGCATGATTTTTAATTATTTATCTTTCTCTCGTAAAAAGATAAATTTTAAATTTGAATTTTCGCAAAAACTTATCTGTTTTCGAATGATTCAAATTTGAACAATTTTTTCTTTACAATAGCCTCAAAAAATATAGCTGAGTGATTTCCAGATTTCTGCAATCTCAGTGTTCAAATGTAATTCATTTTTGACGAGCAGTGCACGGCCAATCTGTTTTTATAAAACTTACAAAACTCGATGCAGATTTTCGTCAGTTCAATTTCGCTTCAATAACGCGTCCGATTTATATATTTAATTGCACAACGTGTAATGCAACGAATGCGTAATCCTACTACGGCGTCACAATTGGCAATATCGCATCGATATTTCCAATATTTATTCCGATAAATTTTTGATTTTTCGGAAACTGTTGGTATTCAAACTGCTACAACATCGTGGAAAAAACAAATCGAATCGACTTACGTTAAACATGAATTGAAACGTTTTATACATAAGCTATAAATCGAAAATAGTTAAAATCCTTCTAAATTCCAACATTATACAGAGTGTCTCCGAAGTCACGGTACAAGCGGTTGAATGGTGATGCTACATGGAAAAAAAGAAGGAGATTTTTTCGTTTAAAGCTGTGCTGTTTCGAGGGAACCAAATTTGAAATTTCATCCAATCCGACGATCACGGAAGATGATTTCAAATACAAGCAGCCGTGCGATAGACTCGATTACTAGTGCAACAGGATTATCTCTCAAACATGGAAAAGATCGATGAGAGTTTTGTTGCGCAACAAAAGGAGCAGATGCAGTTCTTGCCTCGGTTGTTTGATTCGAATCACGTGTGTGTGTGTGTTGCGTGTCTCTTTTTGCGATATCCTGCCTCCTCGAAAATCATGAAAGAGAGACGACCGACAGAGCTTTGAACACGTCAAATAAAAACCATTCACTGAACGTCGCTTGACAATTTTTTATCGTGCGAGAAGTATTTAATCTTTTAACAGTGCAGTCCGAAGAAAATACAGCAAGTATTAGGCTTTAAACATATGTATTAGATTGCGTAGTAAGTTTGTTCGCACCATCAATGATGAGATTAATGTGTTCTTTACAAATGAATTAACTAACTTTGAAAGTCTCGTTTTTGTTTTTAAATCAAAAATTTGCATGTATTTCTACGTTCTTTGAATTATTGTCCGCAAAGGACATCTTTCTTGTGAAAGAAATGATTAATATTCAAATAGCAGATCGTTCATTAATCGTAAGTCCACTATTTAATAAAAATATGATTAAACTAAGAAGTAAATGATTCTTTTAATATTTTAAGTATTGTATATTATATTTTCAATTTTGTATTATACTTGAAATATTCCTATTTACAATTATGCATGACATAATTTTACATGTTCATATCGTACGTTTTTTTATTCAATTGGATAAATTGTTTTCCACTCGATTTTCTATAATGCATACTTTTAACATCCTCAGAAACGAAATATCAAGAGATAAACGAATGATAAATGAATGAACGCAACCTACTGAACAGTAGGATAAATTTCACATATTTATTCAATTCTAATAACTATTTTTAGTTTAATGAAAAATTTGGCAGCGTATCAGACAATCATGTCGCAGCTGATTGAGAATTACTGTCGTAAATTACAGAAGATTAATTTGTTTACTATGTAGCTAAAATAAAGAGACAAGCAGTATACCCGTGAAACAGAGTATGCATCAGAGTATGGTATTTTTGATAAATCAATCATTTTATTCCTGAAATTCATTAATATTATTGATTCGGATATTCATAATTTCTTTATTTGAAAAAAAAAAAAAAACAACCGAGATGTGTAAGAAATTAAATACGAAATTTAATCTTCTTTTGTTTCTGTTTCAATGACAAACAAACATTGACAAAACATATAACCGTTAGAACTGTTTACACAATGTATTGACAACCAAACAAACGTTTCACTTCAAAATAAACTTTCAAAGATAACAATTTTGTATACAGCGCGCAATATTTTGTAAACGGATTTTTTCATTCTATTTTTTTTTTTTATTTCATCTGGTCGTCTCTAAATATTCCAAAATTTACAAATAGTTTTGTAGTCATAAAATTTTATTGATAAAATTTGTTATAAAATTTGTCATAAAATTTGTCATAAAATTTGTTATAAAATTTCTCATAAAATTTTATTGATATGCAAACATTTGAATCGATAGAAAACAAATTACAGGCGCGATCGCTCAGTAGATCTACCAGACAACGCCACTCCTACTCGAGGTCTATCCCACGCTCCCTCACAAATCACGTGACCCAAATCAACCAATCGCTAATTTTCGTTGCATCAGCGTTGCACTTGAAGAGGCCCGATTTTCTGGCTTACCCCTGCTAAAATCACTTTCAGTGATAATATAATATACCCAGTAAAAACTGTTGACAGTCAAAAATCATAATGATGCCTTACAGTTGATGAAGTAACCAAAATCTTGGTTCTTAAACTAACATTTACGGTAATGAAATCCTTTCCTTTTTTTTTCGTTTCAGCCGATATTTTCGACGAGGTTGGCGATCAGGTGAAATCGATTCCCGGTTTGCGCGCCAAATGTCTCGGTGGTGGTAGAATAGAGCACGATCCCGACGAGAGGACCATCAAAGTGTACGGATACTCTCAGGTAAATCCGCGGATTAACGAGTGCTAACAAAGTTCGCTGGCTTACTAACTCTCGATTCATTTACATCCTGTTAATTTAACACCTGTTACCATTCTACCTCCATCGTCATTCACATTGACACTTGTCTCCTACGCTCGTTTAAACTTTGTCCTCGTTATTTAATAATGCAATTACGTTTAAATCCCGAAGAGCCACGCAAAATCAAACGCAGCGGATAAAAGTTCAATATCATATCGATGTATTTGATGAAATTTTCCCATTAAGTCAAGCTTAAGGGCAGATCGGAATTAGATGAAAGGTAAATCCGTAAGCGGTGGCGGATAAAATCGAATTTCGCCTGAGATTGTGCTTGCAGGGCAAACTCAGTGTGTACCGATGATCATTCACCGGTTCCCGACTTTAAACAGCAAAAATTGGTAAACTAATTATCCTGCTTTCAAGATTACGATGAAGTAAAGCTAATTCGCATAAAACTTTATCGTATCGTAACAATTTAGAATCAACCGTAACATATCGAATGCTATTTATTGAGAGCGGTTTTTTTATTGAAAAAATGGTTCTCTGGGATATAAACGAAAAAATCTTAAGAGAGAATAATTCTAACGTGGGGTATCGTATCATTTTTCTTTTTTATTCCACGTATCAAAGTCGAATGCACTGTAAGAATTCATCTTTTTACGTTGCTTGTGTATTTCGTGGAGTAATGTCCTGTGCAAAATTCATAAACAGAGAAAATTCGTATAATTAATACGAAATAATTCTTTGATCAAAGAAACGCAAAAAAGTGACGTAACGTCCGATTTATTTGCAGGGTTTCGGAAAGGCAGATCACGAAGTGTCTGTTAGTCTATTGAAAAAGCAGTATCCCGATTATACTATCACTTGCTCCGACGATGGATATTAATGGAAAGGACGAAGAACGTTCCATCGTGCATCGCATAACGAGAAATGCAATCAAGTGGATTAAATGTATAATTCAATAAAGAGTTTGTACGAGTGCCACCTTCGTTACCTTGATTTCCTATTGAACAGAAACACGAGATAACACGATTTAATTATGTCGTGTAATTGTTAATTAACGCTAACAATTTGCTTGAATACTGGCATAAATTTATCGATGTAACGAATTTTAGCTGACAATCGAGTTTAATTAATTTATTCATGGACTATGTGTATTTTCGTAATTAAATTAACTTCACCAAGTGTCATGTTAAAGTATTTAAAAAATATGAATCGATATACCTCGTCTGTGGACAAACTAAACTCGTTCGGTCGATAAAGTAAGCACCTGTAAACGAAGTTGATAATTTATTTATAACACCATTATTAGTCAATGATAACGTCATTGACTCTTACAATTAGTCAATGATAACGTCATTGAATCTTACAATTAGTCAATGATATGACCATTGACTAACTTTGTATAGACCAGACATTCAATGCTTTTTCGTCTCCCATTTGGAGATTACCTGACCCCTATACTATTTTTGTATCACAACCTACCATATCGATTTAGGTTTTGTACCGCAGCGCTGCTAGTAATAGGAACCAAAATCAGAAAATATGAAAAATGTTCTGCGTCAATAATATATATATATATATTATTGATTGAATTAAAGTGAACGCTGTTATTTGACAATTATTCTTAAGAGACGACCAACTTAATTTTTGACTATAATATAAATTATTTTCTACATAAATTAGTATCATATGTCACAGACTATGAAATACTATCTGTCTATGAACACAAAGTATTTCCTTCCTAAGATAATGCAGATCACTGTTTCATGCGTTTGATTATCGACCTGATCTACGATTACGTATGAAGCATTTGACAAGTATTTGCTAGATGGCTGTATTTACAACATTTCTTAAAGGCGCGTATTATTTAAATCTATTCTGTATTCTTCGGAAGATTTTAATAATACAAATCTAAACCAAATTTTATACGAATCAAAGTTCCTGAGTCGAATTCAAAATTCTGTCCTCAAGGTTATTTGAAGAGTTACAGTATTATAAATCGTACTGTTCCCATGACGCCAATGAAATAAATCAAGATGACTTTGACTTTTTATCGAAAGAATGATTTTCTGATAACTTTTACTATCGCAATTTGTAACTGATACGAAACTAACTAACACTTGCCTGAAACATTCTTTTTACATTTAAACGCATAATTTTTTACGCCCGTTGCAAACACATTCATTCGAGCAACGATCTTGTTTTTTTCGTTTTTATTATTTCGACGCACATTTTCACACGGCCTAAGGAAACAAATGCAAGACTTCACTTGGTAACCAGACCCGTTAGTCGCCATAATTTGGACATGTCGGACGCCCGATGAAGGCGTTAAAAAAATTTCCAGTGATACATCAACAGGATTAACAATGTTTTCCCGGGCCACCAAGTCCATTGTGAAAACCATCGGGCAGCGAAAATATCACGCTGGTGAAGAGAACATCAAGGTATATATACACGTATATACTGTATAAACAATAAATGTTTGAGCGCACATAACACAGATCTATGGCGCACTTGCGTCAAGGTCACTGTCTCAGTTCGATGATTCGCAGTTTAAAAAATGAAAAACAATTTCCCATGTTAGCTGGCGGTGATTGGAGGCGCAGGGGAAATAGGACGATCTCTCTCGCAAATGTTAAAACGAACCTCGAAGCTCGACGTACTCGCGCTGTATGACGTGGCGTCGTTAAACAAACGATTTTCAACACCGATCAAATTGAACTATTTTAGCAACGGGGAATTCTCCACGAATCTCTCGGTAAAACTCGCATGTTATTTCTCTTTTTCTTTCTCTTACGCCTCTTAGCGTCGTACGCTTGTGAATTTTTCTTAACAGAATTCGCGGATGCTGACGATGCTGGAGAAATCGAGATCGAGCAAGGGTGACTATCGCAGCGAAAATTTTCAAGAACCGTTCTACTCGAATCGCGCGCCAAAGCTGAGCCAGGTAATTCATCAATACTTTCCATCAGTATGTTTGCAAAAGTAGATGACAAATTTATTTATTTTATCGCGCGAAAGAATGCAACTGAGAAATTCGTCGAAAGTCTGTGTCAACTGCCTATCGCCGAGGAATGTGCCACGAATCAGTTTTCAAGACCAACGATGAAATCCCAGGTAAGGATCTTTATTTTAACGTGAAATTAACTGTCGGTGAAATTAACACGGCGGTGACTGGGTCAGATTTGACTCGATAATATATTTATTTGATATATTTATCTAATATATATTATTTTTATTAATATATTATATTTATATATTTATATTATATTATATTATATTTATATATTTATGTTATATTATATTTATATATTCATGTTATATTATATTTGTATATTTATGTTATATTATATTTATATATTTATGTTACATTATATTTATATATATTATATTATATTATATTTATATATTTATATTATATTATATTTATATATATTACATTATATTTATATATTTATATTATATTATATTTATATTATGTTATATTTATCTAATATATTATATTATATTTATATATTTATGTTATATTATATTTGTATATTTATGTTATATTATATTTATATATTTATGTTATATTATATTTATATATTTATGTTATATTATATTTGTATATTTATGTTATATTATATTTATATATTATGTTATATTATATTTATATATTTATGTTATATTATATTTGTATATTTATGTTATATTCTATTTATATATTTATGTTACATTATATTTTATATATTGATGTTAATGATATTATTTATATATATTATATTATATTATATTTATTATATTTATATTATGTTCTATTCCCTTAATCTTGTATAGATATTATATTTATAGGTTATCTATTATATTACATTATATTTATCTTTATATTATACTATATTTATCTATAAATGTTATATTTATCTAATATATTACATTATATTTATATATTTATATTATATTATATTTATATATATAATATTATATTTATCTAATATATATTTTTTCTACGTACATGTATCTTTTGTATTATATCGAATGTGTTTCAACTTTTTGAGTTATTCTAGACTGTTACTAGTGAAATTTTTAAGACAATTTGTCTCTGATGACTTCTTCAAACATAGTCGATTATTATTTTATTACACCGAGACGACCCTCGTCACCGCCGATAGTTACACGAATTTCGATCGAAGATCTTCGCATATCGCGTTCGATCACTCAAAATGCGAAAACGAGTTTCGCGTGAATTGGTCTGATGTAAAAAACGGAATGGCGCGTCTCGTCGACGTGTAACTGTGTCGATGGCGACCATAGGATGAGGAGGAGGATAGGGATGAGAAGCTGACGAGGCGGCGCTGAAGCATTTCAATTGCGTCGACAGAGGTTCCACGTGATTTTTGCACTCCAAAAGAAAGACAAAGACGAACGGTTATTTTATATATCACACTAACCGCGGCACAGCTGGACGGTGCTGAAACATCGAAAGTTTCGAGTGGCAATTAACAAACGACCGACTGATTTTCTTTTTTTTTTTTTTTAAGACGAAAGAAGAACGTCGATCAGAGGTTGGTTGAGGAGCAGGTGTAGCTCGTAAGAAAGCAGGGGAAGTATCGGGGGATTGCTTTTGCCTCGAATCGTTGCTCGATTCGCGACATTCGGATCACGTGCGAGCGTCGCGCGCCTCTTTTTGCGACGTCCCTGTCCCCTGGAAAATGCACGACGAGAGACGATGGACAGGGCTTTGAACACGTTAAACTTGCCAAATGAAAACCATTCGCTGCTCGACCGTCACATTACAATTATTTATTATACGACGAAAGCGCTAACCTTTCAACAGTGAAGTTCAGAGAAAAAGGGAAAAAAATATATGAAATCATTTGTGCCACGCAAATACCCATTGAAACTGACGGTACAATTTAGTCATTGTAGTATAATTATTATGACGTTATAATATATTACGGTTTAATTATTGTGATATTATTGTTCCATGGACTGAAAATTTTGATAAGAAAGTTATGTTTGTACAGCACGCTGATTGTTTTCTGATCTCTACATGCAGATATAGTACTATAAAATTTCACAATTTTATTCAATTTATTCAAGTCTAATGTTTATTTCTTAGAAGAAATGTGTATATTTTGTGTTTGATACCAGAAATGCAGAAAATATCGAGGACAGATATAATTAATGTATTTAGTATAGATTTACTTCAAAATTGGAAAAAAATATTAAATAACCATCGAAAGATATAGATATTTTTATATTTGGTACTTTGTACGAGAACAAGAAAATGTTATAATTCTATTAAAAATAAGGCTCCTTAGCAGTTTTGATACAATCTTGAATTCTGAAGACAGAATTTTTTAATAGTTTTTTCGAGAACAAATGTATTTTGTATGAGAAACATACCAATGCATTAATTTTCATAGAATATCGTAATTCTATTAAAAATAAATACACCAGCAGTTTTTAAAATTTTTCCATAAAAAATGCTGCGATTCCATTAAAAATAAAAAGTGTCGTAGTAGCTTCAAGTAAACGTGTGTTTCCAAATTATAACGCTTGTAAAACACCACTGTCAAAGGGTTAACGCCATCTTCTATCCTCTCCTCTGTTTCGAGAGATCATTTAGAAAAGAAGAGAAAAAAAGAAAAAAACAGAAAGAAACACGTGAAGAATCAACCACCTTGAAATCGTCTCTCCGTCTGTTCTCAGGGGGACCACGCGTGCGCTAGAGATCTGCAGGGTCCTCGAGTTCTCGCTGAAATTGGGCCCGCTTCGTACCGGCACGGTGGTCGCATCATTACCGAGATTTATAAGCGGTTCCCCGATTTCGCGGTCCACCTGAACGAGGCTCGTTCTAGCAACGACGACGTCGCGCCCGCGCGGCGGTGGTACTCGAACGTCGTTCAAAGTAAATTAGACCGGAGAGCAGCAGCGATCGCCGATTTCGAGCTCGAGCTCGAAGCTTCCTCGAGAAACGCGACGGCGAAGGCGGAGAAAACGGACAGGAGGAGCGGTTCGAGGAAGAGGGACGCGACGAAAGAGACGAAGACAGCGTCGTCGGAGCAAACAGTGAAAAGGGGATTGCCGAAAGGCGCCGAGAGTCGAACGCAGGCGATGCAGAAACCCGACAGAACGCAGAGGAGGAACGAGTCGAGAACGACAGCTAAGATCGAAGCGCGATCGCGCAACACGGCCAAGTCGAAGAACTGGACGATTCCAGCCGCGTTGTCGGACAAGAAGCCCAAGACGTTGTACGGTCTGGTTCGGCACAGACGCAAACCTCTCACGAGCTTCTTCCACCGATTCTTCGACGTTCAGAGCGGCGAACCGGCGGACGATCGTTGCAGCAGCAAGATCGACAGGCTCGATTCCGCCGCGGATCGAAAGATACTCGAGGAATCGAATATCCGGGACAAGTCTCGCGAGAAGAGATCGAACGTCTCGACTTCGGTGAGCGATCTGGCTTCTGATCTGCCGGAGGGAGTTACGAGTACGGATGACGCGAGACCTCTCGAACAAACGGAGAGCGCGATGACGGTCGAACGATCGGAGGAAGATCGTGGCTGCGAGATAAACGAAGATAGAGCGACGACGAGTCACAGCGAGTCGGAGAACGAAAGTGCGCGAAAGATGTCGTCCGAGATCGCCCTGTTTCTGGAAAACCTGCAGCTCAACAGAATCGAACGAAGATCGTTGTCGGTGTCGAGTCTAACTTCGTACAATCTCGAGTCCCTGTTCGCCGACTCGGAACCGACGAGTCCAACTTCGAACCAGCCCTTCTGTCCCGCTTCTTTCTTCTCCTCGTCCAGCGACAGCGACTGCAAGCCCACGATAAGAGACAAAATACTGAGGAAAGTGCGCGGCAAGACGAGGGACAGAGGGGAGGATGAAATATGCAGACGGAGGGAATGCGAAACGGAGGAGGCGAGCAAGAGCTGCGGCAAGAAGAGGGAGGAGGCGCCGTGCGGGAAACGGGACGAGAAGAGAAAGCCAAAGTGTGGCGACTCTGACGAAGATCCGTGCAAACCGTACAGACCGGATGAGAGGTACGGACCGACGTGCAAGAAGCACGAGGAAGAGCCAATGACGTACGATCCCTGCGACAAGTTCTGGGACGATAGCATCCACGGGCCACGGTGCAAGAAGCCACCGAAGAAGAAGACTGACACGTGTTGCCAGAGAAAGAAGAGCTGCGACGCGAAGGCGAAGAAGAAGTCGAAGAAATGTGAGAAAAGCTGGTGATCGTCGGTGACCCGGGCACCGGGATGTTCTCAGGATGGTGGATGGATAAATAACGTTGATTCAAAGTTGATACCTTAAAAGCAAGCGAGATCGAACGTAAGAGTGTAATCGTCTTCTCGACTATGACGCGAGTCCCTTCCTGACGCTTTTCCTTTTTTTGAACGTTACAGTGAGAACCTTCGAAATTATTAAAGTTTCGTGAATTAATTTCGTGTGACGTCTCGGGGGCAACAATGAATGACAATTTTATGTACACACGGATGTTTCGCCGTGAATAAACTTATTCTTTTCGGAGCTCACGTGTAGTTCGTTTCTATGATACCTCATCGACACGCGTTTGTCTTCTGTATAAACTGTTCAAAGAAATCCATTTGTGTGTTTTAATTTTAATTGCAGCTGCAGGCTACGCCAGACACACTGGCCAGACCCCACCGGCGTGGTAGCGCAATCGAAGTAAGTCCCGCAAAAAAAAAGAGAACAGAGAAGGCAATTTTCTATCCATTACGTTACAGTTTATCGCCTCTCGAATCGGTCGCGAGCACTCGATAATCGATGATCGAGCAGCGCGTGAAACTCGTCGCTATGGCTCCACCTCCCTTCTGCCTCTTCCTCATCTCCGAATTTGACCGTGAAAATTAAAAAAAAAAAAAAACACGAAAAGAGATAAAAGAAATCAGTCGAAAATGTCGGATCATCCTCTCTCCCCGCAGAGGAGGAGCACCGATTCGCTCGAAATCGCGCCAGCCGCGGACCGAAGGAACAGGGGCCCATTGTCGATCACCAATCACGCCACGAAGAACCAAATCCTCGACGATCTCGCCGACCTGTGTCGCGGTACCGTCTACTTCCATCACGATAGGATCCGCAACGACGACTATTTTCCTCAAGGCGAGGAGTACGAGGACGAAATCGGTTTGGACTATGGTCAAATGCAAAGATATTTCCCCAGTAAACCAGTTTCCACGTACGAAGAACGACATGAATTTGAATGATCGCTCACTCAATGTCGTTTAAGGATCGAGAATTCCTTCCAATCGAGAGTTAAAACTTCCGCGTTTCCTGCGTGAATTTTATTTATTCCTGGTACAACACGCTGGAAGACGATCGTCGAAAGAATTTCGTCTCGACGCGGACTTTGCCTTGCGAAATCGTGACGTAGCCATCTCCTTCGTGAAAGCGATCGTTAACTGAACACATCGCGCGTACCGTACACGTTCGATTCACCTTCGGTGGATGGCGAAGGAGGGAGGTGGGCCAGTGGCAAGGCTTTAGCAACGAGCGATCGGAGGAGAAACGAGAGATCTGAGAGATTTAAACAAAACCGAAACGCAATGTGATGTATCCAGGGTGTAGGGAGAGAGAGGCAGCTACGACTCGGCGAGCCAGACTGCGGCGAGGAGCCGCCCGGTTGGTCAGAAAGGAGCCCTTGCCATCCGCCAAAGGGCCCCTGTGATCCCATGGGTCCGCCGGGCTATCCCGAGAAACCGAAGCAAAAGAAGAAGCCGTTTTGCGTTAAATGCCCAGCGAAGAAACCGTGCAAAACGAGAAAATGTTAGAGGCATCGGGTGTCGTGCACGCGCGTGCGCGCCGAGAGACAGAGGGTACGTGGAGGATAGCGGCGGACTAAACGATATATCCGCTATCGATCAAAATCTCTGTTGTCTGCGTCGTAGGCCAGATTGAACGATTTAAACGCAACGTTCCTGAGACCCGTGCTCAAGCAGCTCTCTACCGCGATGTTCGGCAACTTTCGAACCAGGAGTCACTGTTCTTTGGGATCGTCCCTTTTCGACGCGAGAAACTTCAGTACCACGTCCGTTCTGCCGAGGCAATCCAAGAACATGGTCGGTTTGTCGAAAGAGTCGACGAGATGTTTGTGGCAAGGGCAAGCGAGGTTCTTTCGGAACGACTCCATCTTAACGAGCAAATCACGCTGGAGGAAGCCACCGCTCCCTTCTCCACCGTCGGACTGCTCCTCCAAGTCAGCCCCCGACTGTACGAAACAGGCTCAACCGAGAGGACAACGACAGAAACCTCGCATTCCGTCTGAACCAGCGTGTCGTCCACGTCCAAAGAACTCGGAGTACCCGCAACCTCCGATACCCAGTCCACCCCCTTGCTCCACGTCCTCCGTAAAGCCCGTAAAGGAATGTCCGCCACCGAAAATATGCTATCGGAAGTGTCCTCCGCCTCCGAGACCGCCGAAGCCTCCGAAATGTTTCAAGATCCCTGCTCCACCGCCAGCCCCACTGCCGCCCAAGGTACCCAAACCGCCCAAGTGTGCGCCACCCTGCCCGCCACCTCCTCCACCGCCTCTACCCAAATGTCCAAGCGCACCCAAGTGTCCCGAATGTCCACTGCAGAGCGAATGTCCGCCACCGCCGCCGTGCGAACCTTGCCCTTGCCCTCCTCCCTGTCCTCCGTCGTTCTGTCCGCCTCCACTCCCGTGTCCACCCTGTCCACCGCACGTTCCTTGTCCGAAACCGCTTCCTTGTCCACCTCCCCCCTCACCCGCAATCTGTCCGCCTTGCCCGTCGTGTCCAGAGTGTCCCAAATCTCCTCCTTGTCCGCCGCCGCGATCGTGTTGCCCTTGCCCTTGTCCGAAACCACCCCCACCCTGCCCATGCCCGAAACCGTGTCCACCTTGCCAAGAACCAGAGCCTTCCTGTCCCAAGGACGTCCCATCCTGTCCGAAAAATCGCGGCACGCCGACGAGGAAAGGTCTGAAGAAGAGGAAGATGTCCACGTATCGCGCGGTGACTAAATTCGTTAGACCGGCCGTGAGAGTCGGTTGCAGGCAGTTCCACGCGTGCACGGCGTCGTTCGGCAAGGATGGGAAATCCGAGAAACCGGCGAGTGCGGCCAGCTGCAAAGATATGGCCGACATTTGCGGAAATGAGAAGACCTCGTCCGTGGAAACCCGCGAACGGAGGAATCCCGAGGACAAAGAGGGGAAGAGGAAGAAGAAGGACGTGTGCGCTGGCAGGAAGCCAGTGAAGCTGCAGAAGAAGAAGAAGAAGAAGGAGGAGGAGAAGGAGTCGAAGAAGGGCGAATGCGTGTACAGGTGCATTCGGAGGGGAAAGTGCGAGCAACTAATTACCGCCAAACCGCCGAAGATGGAGTACAAACCGGTCGTTTGTGCACCGCCGAAGTTTGCCTCGCCTGCGCCCTGTCCGGAGATCCCCGATGCGGTGTACGAAACAAACCTGTACCCAGAGATTCCAAGTACCAAAAGTACGAAAGAAAAGAAGGAGATCTGTGTTCCGCCACCGGTGCCGAAACCACCGACAGAGCCGGTGGTCCTCTGCCCTTGCCCGACACCGTCGAAAATGCACCCCGGACCTTGCCCTTGCTACAACGCGAAGGTGACGATGCAACCATCAAAGTCGACGATGCCACCGTGTCCGCCCAAGCAGTACATCTGTCGTAGGAAGGAGGTAAAGCTTTGCGTACTGGAGGACGTGAATTGCAAGAAACGCAAAATCTGCGACCCGGAGAGGAGAAAGAAGAAGGACGAGTAGTGGAGGTAAGTGCTTTTGCACCACGTGATAGTTTGATGAAAATTTTCTGCGAAATTTGGAAATATTTATTCTTATTGTTGTATACAGTGGGATTGAAAGATGGTTAAATTTTCAGTTGTAAATTGTCGATCTTTGAATTGTTGTTATCTCGTGAAAAATAATCACCGAGTGTCTAACTGGATCTTATTTTGCAACCTTATGCGCAAAGCATTTAATTTCATCTCATTTGTCGTCATGTTTACTTTTTTTGAAAATTATATATATTATACATTCGACTAATCGTGAAATGCTGTTTTTTTTTAAATTTGAATGTGATAAGGTACGTAATACTGTCTATTCAATTTCATTCATCCATCGACTATTAATCATTAAGGGAAAAAAATTTGCTATAAATCGTACATTTTATTTATTTATTTTAAATTAAACTCTGAATCATTCAAATTTATAATTAAAATCTCCTCAATGGTTATTATAATTCGTTAGAGTATCTTTATGCATACGATTCTGTCTTATCCAGACAATTTTTCACTCAATGAATTGTGTTTAAAAAATTTTTGAAATTATTTAAACGAAAACAATAATGGATAGATCCCAAAAATATTTGTATTTTAAAATTAACTGAAGAGATAATGCTACCTGGGTAATAGAAATATGCATTGAACGATATTGAAAATATTGATTTAGCGCATAAAATTTTAAAGAAGATGTAACATGTGGTTAAAAACATTTTATATTCACCAATCTAATATTACTTAATTTATCAGAGTGAATTTATTGTCATTTAAACAACACTACAGAAATCGAAGATTTTCAATCTTATTATATACCAATATGACTAATTTTTTTCATGTAGAATCAGTTTCTAATCTGTAAATGTAATAAATGTAACTTCTGAAGTGTGTAAATCGATAAACCAAGGGAAAAAAGTCTTTAAAGATTTTAGCTCCATTTAAAAAAAAAAATCGCGAAAAAAAAAGAAAAAAGTTTTCATTTTCTCACTTATTCAACGCCAATCAATTCAAGAGAACTACTGAGAGACCAAACCATAGTTTGCTGTATCAATCATTAGAATAACTAACATAGATATAATGCTTGTATGCAAATAGCTAGTATTTTGAACAGTGTCTTTATTAAATAAACGATAAAGATAAATAATACAACAGATGATAATATGGATCATGAAATACATAATAACAATGCAAACAAGTGCAAATAAATAAGCGAAGAAACAAAGTCAAAACTTTTTTGTCCCTTTTTCTTCAAAATGGAGCAAAACCGAGCAAATCTCTAAACGAGATAAATTTTTCTTAATATCTTCGATATTTAAACTTAGAACACTCTGTATAATACTTTAAATCCTTCAATTTCCAGATGAAGAGAATGCCCAGACAATCACTGAGAGCGGAGGACAAAGGGGATCGCAGTATCTCACGGGGTCTATCAGACATTGATTTCCCGGATCGATGGTCGTCAACGATATTTTCAGTCGCCCCGTTCGTTGGCTCTCGCTTCGAGGATCGATCGAAATTTCCTTCCTTTTCTTTCTCGCCTATCCCCCGACTCGCAACCGCTCGAAAGATTCGAACGAAACGAGAAGACGAACGGAGGCAGACTTGTTCGTGTGTGTTCTTTGTCGCGTGCCCGACGTGTCGCGCGTTCTTCGTCTTAAATTCATTCGTCGAGTCCCGTCACGTACGAGCCCGACAATCGCGAGGAAGGTGAAAAGCCATCGTGAAACGTCTCGAAAATTCTTCGCCCCTTTTCGTAACCTTTCCGGGCAGGGTCGAGCTCCGCGGATAAATCCGAGCCTCGTCGTCCACGCGACACTCGATGCACACTCGTTCGGTTTTTCTAAGAGAAGTCCAAGTCTAAATTTTCGAATGGACCTCGTGGCTAAGAACTGTGAAATGAAAGAAAAGGAGACGGGAAGATGGCACGGGAAAACGCAGCAATAGACATGACACTTCGTAATCTGACCCTGTAACCTGATCGAAATTCCACGCATCTCAATCGCGAGGCGAAAGTTCCGCTACTGTGGCAGAGAAAATTATTGAATAATTCAATAAATAAATCTGCAATAAACTGTAATAATCTGTGATAAACTGTAACGATTAGTTTTATTTGGATTATTGGTAGTTTTAAGCAAGTATAGTAAAGGTCTCTCATTTAAAAAGCTTGTAATAAATTTAGACCCTCCACTAAATTGGTAAATTAACAAATAATTTAGATCTTTCACTTAGACGAAATTAGTGCTCGTGCCAAACAAAATTATTCATCCCCATTTATTATGCTAATACTAGTTTAGTTAGTGTAACAGATATAGTCAGTCGCATTAATGCAACAAATTAGTGTTGATATAATAAATGAACGAGTTCACACTCATATTGTGCTGAATTTAATCAAACCAAAATCATTCTTGGTGATGATTTTTATGGATTCATGAAAACTTTGGGTGAAAAAGAAATTTATAATACAAAAATATGTGAAATATCCGAAATCAAATGTTTACTATAATGTTTCATGGAAGAAACAAGTTTCTATTTAGGTTTCACTCTTTTAATTATATCTCTAAAGAATTAAAAATCCATAGTCTATAAATGAGAATGAATTTGGTTTAATTAAATTTAGCGCTGAAATGAACTCATCCGTTCGTTCTGAACGGATTATAATAAAATCAATTCACTGAAATTATTTAATTTTTTGAAAAATCTAAAAAACCAATCGTGTACCAGTGTCATGAAATTAAGAAATTAATAGTTTGAATAACAAAATAACAAAATACACTATTGTTGTATTTTTTTAAATAACAGTTTAGTAAGTCTTACTTCTCGTACGCTGTTGTTACAAATAACGTCCACAGTATCCAAACGTTTAATTAAATAGTGCCGATGCAATGATGGTTAACCTTGGTTACCTTGTGTCAAAAAGAATGGCCCAAAGTGTCCAATTATTTACTGGATCAATAGCGGCGAAAATGTCAATTAAATACAATAAATTTGTGTCGACGCAACGACATGCAAGAAGATCCGAAAGATTTTTCGGGGAATTCGAGATCTCGAATGGTCGCGCCGGTGTTCTTTCTGCCACGCGCGCGATCCGGAAACCATAAATTCCTCGGCCGATTCAACGAATTTGCGAGTGTCCGATCGCGTGGGCTCGTCTGAGCAATAGAGCGCGCGGAAGGAGAAATTGCCATCAAAAGCGGTTCGTTACAATAATATCGACATTTATATACGAGTCGGCTCCAGCCAGAGGAAACAGATAGCGGGGAGGGGGTGGAAAGTCAGGACCGGCCGAAGGGAGAGGATACAACCGGGGTTCTTATCATTTTATTATTGGGGTGAGCAACCCTCCGTTCCAAGAACGACGCTTTACTTTTACCTTCCATTGTCTGTCCCCTCTCGTAAAGGCTTAAGGGCCGTTTCCAAACGCTCGATTCGATTATCATCCGCGGATTCCCTTTCTCGTCCACTCGGGACCCACTTCGTTACTTTCCTTCTCATTTTCGCGCTATCGTTTCGAACTTTTTCAATTTTCTTTTTCTTTCATTTCGCGCGTTCGTTACGAAGATGATATAAAGTTGAGATTTTAGAAAAAAATTTTGTCCGAACTTGTATATAAAAAAAATTATAGAAACTCTTAGGAACGTTTTTGTGAATGGTATCCTTATGCAATAGGTATTTTAGAGTCTGTGTAAAAGTCGCGTGGACCAACAAATTATTTTAGAGTATTCAATTAAAAATTTACTTTCGTGTTCGGTATCAGTATTTTTAATACTGATGAATAAATAAAAGAATTTTCATTTTTGTATTTTCCAAGTTCTATTTTGTCTGAAACATTTATTTGGACATGTAAGAACATTTATCGAAAAAGTTCGACGACCTACATTTCAAACAGAACCTATTTAAAAGTTCCTTAACTTTTTCGGAATCAATCAACTGAGTTAAAAAACTGCACGACTTGTACCGCAATACGATTCGTCTCACTGAAAGGCCCAGAAGCAACTGTGACTAGGAAATGAAGACGACTTTTTTGCCATAAAATTTTATTGATATGTAAACATTTGAATCGATACAAAACAAATTACAGACAACGCCACTCCTACTCGAGGTCTACCCCACGCCTCCTCGCGAATCACGTGACCCAAATCAACCAATCGCTAATTTTCGTTGCATCAGCGTTGCACCTGAAGAGGCCCGATTTTCTGGGTTACCCCCGCTAAAATCACTTTCAGTGATAATACGAAGAACAGAGAGTAAGCAACTGATATTAGAATATCTGAGTTACAAATGGAACCAGTTTGACAGTTATTCTCGAAAGGTAAGAATTGAAAACTCCGTTAAACTCGCTTCTAAATTTCTCAGGCTGAAGAATACTTAAACAATGGAAGTAAAATCCAAGACGAGAAGGAAGGTAAAAGTCGATCAGATCGCTCGCGCGTCGTTGCACGAGCCAGGACAGGCTTATTCACTTCTGACCTGTCCGTTCGATAAAATCGAACCCTCGGTGAAAATGGTTACCGTATAAACAACCTTAAAAGAGAACTTCGCCCGGCGAATAGTTCTCGACGAAAGGCTGCGGATCATCTCGATCGGCCGCGATCTCACGGAACGTGGGCGCGCTTTTGCCGGTGTCTGTACCACGGCAAATATCGCGAGCATTATCGCGGACGTTCACCGTGATTGGTCGGATTCGAGGGTGGTGTCCTCTCTTTTTCCTCCCTTTCGTTCGACCAATAAGTGACGTTTCCATTGGAGAAAGGGCCCCGAAGGAAGGGAGAGAGCGCGCGAGCGCGCGCACGAGAGACAGAGAGAGAGAGACAGAGAGAGAGACAGAGAGAGAGAGAGAGAGAAAGAGAAAGAGAGAGAGAACAGGGGATAGAACCCGGGGCTGGAGTAGACGGTGGAAAGTGGTGGAGGCGGCGGAGAAGGCGGCAGAGGGTGTTTGGGGTCGGGGGTGGCCGCGAGGGTGGAAGCTGCGAGAGGGCAGAAAACTCTCCCTCTCCCTCCCCCTCCCCCTCCCCCCTCTCACCCTCCGCCTGCCCCGCCGCGTGGGGAAGAGAGTCGAACGGGTCGAGTCTGCGGATGGAAACGAGCGGGATGGATAAACTTGGAAGCGAAGCGAAGCGACTGTCCCCGAGGCTGATGCATAATTCAGGAATCGTCACCGGCGAGGATATTGCCAATTTGGCGTCGATGAAAATACGATCGGATTTGTCGGCTACCCCAGAATGGCTCGTCCGACGTACATCCAGTGAATTTAACACCTTCGCCCAACGTGCCGCGCCAGCGTACCGTGCGAAATTGCATCGGAGCCAATCGCCGGATCGCTCTAATATCCTCCTTGCTTTCACGCCGTTCTCTCCCCGGTTAATGGCCCCTCCCGTAGGGGCGCTTATCTAAACCCCGGCCGTCGTCGTTCGCTCTTCTTCCGGATTCCGCGGACGAGCGCCTCCAAATTTCTGCGAGGTTCCGCGAGGTTCCGCGAGCATTGGCAAACTGATCTTCGGGCTGGCGGCGGGGGGGGGGGTATTGTTGGAAACGAACTGTGCGCGTTGGGATGTTGGCAGGGTTTTCATTGTACACAGTTCGCTTCACACACAGAATCAGGGAATTAGATATTACATGTGCGGGTGTAACTTCTTTCGTAGAAATGTAGCGTTTTTTTTTTTTTTTTTAGAAATGTTTGATTGTCCAACGTTAATTTATATTTTCTGTTTTTATATCTTTTAAATACACTCTTGTGTGTGTTTTTTTCTTGTGTTTGTATCTTATGGGATCTATGTTTCTGAAATAATCAACGTGATAATAGCTATTGGTAATGGGAAAAAGAAAGGGTTAACAGTCGATAGTAGATTTCTATAGGACGCAGAGGAGACACGTGAAGCTCAACCTCATCTCTTTAAATGGAAGCGTATAATTTTTAATGTATTATATTAATGAGTCCATCTCGACGTTCCTTATAACAAAATTATTAACTTATCGAAAATCATTAGTTTGACATATATTTTCGCTTCATTTCTGTCTCTCTCTTATATGAAAATTATTTGGTTAAAAGCGTCGAATTCATTTTTGCATTTATGGAAACATGTAGATCAATTTTCAATAAAATCGACGTTGACTTTTATTGAGACTGAGTCATAATTATATATGTTTATTTATTTAAACTACTTTAAATGCAATTGATTATTTATGTACCTATTTGTGTGAAATTTAAAGATATGCATAGAAAATACCTGATATACAAGAATATACACGCATTTAATATTTAAATTGTTCTATTTAATGTTTTATTTAAAAAAAATTGTACAATAATAAATCTTCATTTTAAAGTTTATAGCTGTACTTGTACTTTCAAAATGCATCGTTTATTTTATTCTATGATGTTTTTATATGACACAGCGAGCAAAGAAATGAAGCCAGCAGAAAAGTGATTTTCTGTTCAGAAATGCTACAGGTTACAATATGTTGAAACATTAAAAAATTTGTTTCGTGATAATAAGTTTATCGTAATGCTTTTTTTTTACAATCCTGGAAAGTTTGATGTACGAATTTTTTTCTCCATTTTATTGAACTTTGAATATTAAAACGACAACCTTGAATGGTAAAACGACAAAAATTCAAAAAGTCCAGAATTTCGTTATCTAACGTTCAAAATTCAATAAAATAGCGAAAAAGTCATGCAGCAAGTTTTAAAGAGTCGTTATAAATGATAGATTGTCCAAACAGAAGCTTCACGCTTTAAGCATCACTGGATTGTTATACGATTTTTGTTTCACAAAATTACAACAGTTAAAATATTTAATGTAATTGAAATATTTAAATATAAATTTCATTATTTTATTTATGTTTACAAAAACACGAATTATTATAAACATCTACAGTCTGGTAATGATCTAATAATAATCTGTTATTTCCTATTCTTAACCCTTTCCACTGGTTTGCGGACCATAACGAGTGACCGAACCGTATACAATAATTCGTCGCTTTCTTTTTCTTTTGAACTCGTCGGTATTGTATCACTGGATAAAAATTATTAAAAAGTAATAAACTTATCATTTATTTTGCCTGGGTTACATTTAAATATATTTAAAACTGAGAAAATGTTGCAATTTGTGAGAAAAAATTCTCGACGCGCGTGGCACGTCATTCCAGTGCAAGAGGTTAATATATATTGTCGAAGTATAGTACGTATCGAGTAGAAAAGGCTCGTGCCTAAGCATACAATCTCTCCGTCCATTTTAAACAAACCTTTCACGCCTGTTACACGTAATTCACATATTCCCCATATTTAGGATTTCCATTTTCAAGAAACGCTTCCTTCCATCCTTGCTGATGCTGATCGATGGAAGATTATCGGTTCTTCATGGTTTCCCAACGAAGATTTTTCGAGGGTGTGTCGCGCGACTGGCACATCGGGAGGGATGATCGCTGAACGTTCTACGATTTTCCACGGACACGGGGATGCCCGGCCGCCATGAAATATTTATGGCGGGAGCGCGCCGCGGTACAGGCACGATGAAAAGAATACATTCGCCGCCGATTCAATTTGTCAACGCGTCGTTAATTACGTTATTATACGATCCTTCTTAGTTTCTGAAAGCGTCTGCGTCATCAATAACCCATAAATACTTGTCCCGCTTCGTTGTCTCCGCGATGAAAGAAGCTTCGGCCAGGATTATCCGACGATTATGATTTTTCTATTTTTTTGCGATAAATCATAATAGAGCACTGCAGAACGATCATTTTTCAATCACGCAGAAGGGCAACCGATTGTACGATTCATACATTTCTATCTGTTGTATCTACGAAACTCGAAAAATACAATCAAAAATATTTTCTGAAATTATTATTTTTATTACAATGCAATCGTAATATCGAAAGTATTTACAAACAGGCTGCAGGAATATTCGATACAAAAATCTACGAAATTAAAGCGCTGAAGATTTTGCTGCAATAGAATTGTTAAATAAGTGATCGGAGCTTATTTTACTGTTTAAAATTATTTTAATAAAAATAAATCTCGTACGAAAGCAATCGACTGCTACAGCAGATACTCAAATACTTATATCTGTGAACTTCAATTGACGATTTAATTGCTGTGCCCATTTTTTAAAATTATTTTAACTGTAATCGTAATTGAAATAAATCTACTATTTTAACCTGACAGAAAAATAGTAAAAATCGCCCATAAATTTGAAGCGCTGTTATTTCCATCGTCATACTCGTTTCAAAATTATTTATTCTATTTATTTATTTATTTAAATTCTGAAGGGAAAAAAGATAAAATACGTATGTGTCGAGGAGTCTACATAATAAAATGAAAACATAGGTAGTAAATTAAGTAAATAATTTTGTTACACATTTTCTGGAAATATTTGATGAGCCTGAAAACAAATCAATCTTACATCACTTTTAAAAGAGTAAAATAAATAACCATAAATAACATTTCAAAGAACCCGTATTGCAGTCATAACACTAAAAGTGCAATAGAAATAAATAAATATGTAATTCCTTATTTAATTCCCTCTTGAAAATTCGATTCTGCAACATGGGTCGGTCGGTAAAATAGGGAATATCAATCAATTCCGAAGGTTTCGGATTTTTCTGCTACGCGACCGTCGATCATTGACGATCCCTCGTGGTTCGTAATCGATAGAATCGACCGATCGAGAGGGACGGGGAAAAGCTGGAAAAAGCTTGATCGCAAATTTATTCGTCGGACAGAGTGAGGGCTCTGTGACTTGGCCAGCGGACACGAGAAGGCGGGAAGAGACCGAGATTTATGGCACCGGATGCGCGAATACGGTGGAACTTCCTTGTATCCGGTTTGGCGAAAACTTTTCTCCGCGTACGCCTGTTCCGTGCTCTCCCCCTTTTTTTCTTACTCCCCCTCCCCCCCTTTCCCTCCCGAATTTCTATCGGGATCAGCAAAAAGTTCGATAACGAGTAAACGTTATGGTCTCTGTTGCCGAGATGAGAAAAGTCGCTGTTTTATTAAAGGAGAATCACGCGTGATTGGTGAACAGTTGATCTCGCCGCTGTGTTTTCTTTTCTTCTTTTACTTTTTACACGCAGTGTAGGAAATATTGGTGTAGCAGTGAACCTTTATTAGAGAATATCATCTTTATGTATCTACATAATGTCCAGATGCAGAAGTCTATTAAAAAAATCAAAGAAAATACTTTTTATATTGGATTGGTAAGTACAGTAGAACTTTATTTATACATACGTACTGAGAAACAAATAGTTTGGCTAATAATAATTTTTCGTCCATACAGAGTGGTTTTCATCCAATAAGAATATTTCCATTGTTTCTGAAAATATAAAAAAGCTTTGTTAACAAAAATTGTTCAGTAGGAAAGGAATTATAGCGTGACAATAATAATCATCTTGAGGCTGGCGAGATTTCGGAAAATTATTGGTTTAAGGAATATTATAAAATTTTATAAAATTTATCTCACGAAAAACAAGGACAACATAAATTCTTGCCTTTCCTCATCTTCTGATAAATTTTGCAAAATTAAAGTTGAAATATTCCCTCGATTAATAATTTCTCGACGTACATAGGTTAATATCTTTTTTTTTTATAGAGAACCTTAACTTGTATCGATTAATGGATTGAAAAAATATATGGTTCCATTTAAAAAAATAGAGGTGATTTTGAAACTCTATCAGCTACAAAAGAAATGATTACTATCGCATTAGAACCCTTTTTTACATCAAATCTTTTATTCATAAAATTTTTTAATATCTCCGAAAATAACGGAGATAGTCAAGTGCTTTTTTGCTATTGAACTTAAAATTTAAGGTCAACTAAACGAAAGTTCATATAAACGAAATTTTGTTGTAGATACATGTAAAATATCGTTTCTTTAAAATTTAACTTTATCACCAATATCAGCCATTAAATTTTCTTGTTAATTATATCATTCAATGTAACTATTAAATTATTCAAAATATTCGTGTGACTTAAATTTGAGTGACTTGAAAATTTCTAGAAATATGAATTTAACATTTAAGAAATGTTTAGGACACTTTTCATTCTATCTAAACAATTTTTTCACCCATAAATAATTCTTAAAAAATTTACGAACCAAGAAATTTCATTTATTTCGAAGTCTAAAACTGACAATTCTTACAGATCTAGAATATTTAAACAAAAAGAATCGTTGGAAAGTTACGAAATCTATAATTTGATTTAAGAACCAGATTAGTTCAATGGCTTGGTTAACAAAAAAATATTATATTTTGGAGAGAAATCAATCCTTGGTTATTCAGTACTTAGAATTTATGCATAAATTTCAACGTAGAAATATTTAAAGAATGGCAACTATCTGCAATTTTATCACATTGTTAAAAGAAACACAACTTGACACTTGTACCAGCTTATACCAAATAGATCTCATTTAATTTCTGTCATAAAATCATGCGTATCTGCATAAATATCTGTAGTCCAAGTATTATTATCATCGTCAGTATTATCTTGGTCTGAAAAAGACCAAGTCGGGACAAAGATCAAACGTTGAAAGTTTCCCCTTCCTTCGCTCTGGGAAAACTCCGAGGAAAGAAGCAACGACTTTTAAAACGTAATTTAAAACGGCGTTGCTTGTCGCTTTTGTGGAAATAATCAAGCACTCCCGATGCTCCGGTGTCCCAGGTGATTCGATCGGTTCCTCGGATCGTGGAACTTTTTAAACCGGATGGCGTCCGGTTTACAGGGGAGAGTCGCGAAAAGGAATTTTCCCAAGGCAAGGGAAAAGCGACGCGATCGGCCGGGAGGTTAAATTAGATTTCGTACTTTCGAGACGCTACAAGAACCTTAAAAGAGGAGGTAAGCGTGGACAAACGTCCTCCATTTTCCAAAGAGCTCCACGAGTTTCTTCGTTTCTCCTCCAATCCTCGACCGTTTCGCCTGCCCGAAGAAAGGATCTTTTAAGGGTGTCTTTAAATTTTCTTGCAACGCTTTGTTCACTGTGGTTATTGGAACAGATACCAGTATTCAAATAGCTTTGATCGTTTCTCCCTCTCGTGTCCACCATATTTGCTCGTTGAATCTACTGGATTGTTCATCAGCATTTAACATTTTATCATTGAAAGTGATTTTAGCGGGAGTAACCCAGAAAATCCGCCTCTTCAGGTGCAACGCTAATGCAACGAAAATTAGCGATTGGTTGATTTGGGTCACGTGATTCGCGAGGGGGCGTGGGGCAGATCTCAAGTAGGAGTGGCGTTGTCCGGTACTGAGCGATCGCGCCTGTAATTTGTTTTGCATATCAATAAAATTTTATGGCAAAATAGTCGTCTTCATTTCCTAGTCAGAACAGTTGCTTCTAGGCCTTTCAGTGAGACGAATCGTACTGGGGTACAAGTCGTGCAGTTTTTAACATTTTTTATCTTCTCAAGGAAAATGGAAGACGTCAATAAAAGCTTTTACTGATTAAAAATGAAGAAGCTCGGAGTTGAAAATTGATCTAAAACAATATATCTGTGTATCATAATAATAAAATACCTACATGTGGACACATAAAGTGCACTAAGTTGCAATGTAATTTTTGTAAGCAAAAATCGTGAGAATAATCAGAGCAGTTTTATAGTATATTATAAACGAGGGCATCAGAAAATCCCTAAATATTAATACAATTATTAATGAAATACAAAGACACAGATTCAAGATATAAAAGCTATATCGACATTTATATTACAGTGTAACAATAAATTAATTACTATGTACGTATTTATTCATTAAGTAATTTTTTTAATTAGCGAAAGACAACATATAATAATGCAAAAAAGCTTTTCTATACGTTACGTAGTCTTAATTCAACTTCCAAAGGCTGCACATTTTACAAAATTTGCCTTTGGAAATTTGTATGAATAAAAAAGTCAACTTTGAACACGAATCTCAGTAGACTACACATTTATTAATATACAAGTGAAGAAATGTAAGGGATACGTCAGAAAATGCTAAAACACTTCGAATATTTAAAAATATTGCAAATACGTCATAATATTTAATTCTCTGCTACTGAGACACCATTTTTGAGATGTAAATGATGGAATGAAATCTACGAGACTCTTGAATTTTCAGTTAATTTATCAAACATTATGTAGTTTTATATTTTTATAAAAATAATCAATGTGTCGAATAAATGTAATAATATTATAGTTTGAATATTTCATACATTTTCATATGTTACATGCATTATGTGCTTTTTTTTGTACGTCTAAATCATTAATATAAATGCATAAAAATCGACAGTCTATTCATAACTCTTTCGATTGATTTACGTTTATTTTCAAAAGAATTTTTAAAAGAACTTTAAAGAGCAAAATTGCACATAATGCATATAGTATGTAAAATGTATAAAATGTTCAACGTGTGGAGTTTTTTATAACATTTACTATGTAAAACAATTTTCTATCGTGATTCTATTTTCATTATTCATTATTTCATAATAACAACAATAATTTCATTAACGAGATATTTTTGGTTTCGATTAACTTGTAATCTTATTTATAAAGAGAATTTTATACATAAAAAATTAAAGTTTCCAAGACCCTACATCGTTAATAGAAAATTAACATAACCTCTGTTGTAGATTCTATTTTGTAAAAATTTGTAAAAATTTAAATATTTACAATTCACTCGTCAGCCAGACTGAAATATACGATTTCACGATTTCAATTTACCGAAAGAACTAAAACCTACCCGAACAAAACAATATCATATTCTGAGTGAGCTTCCTTCACCTTGAAAATCTATTACTTCGTGAAGGAGGCTCTTTGTGGTTTGCACTCGAGCAGCTTAGCCGGTTCGCCACTCGAAAAAGTCGGGGGGATCGCGCCCTCGAAACGTAGCCGATGCGAGTGTCGATTTCTCGTTCGCTCGTGGGACCGGCGTTCACTTGACAGTCCGCGCGAAGAAAGGGTGCGCTCGCCAAGAAAATTTTAAGGACTCGACTTCCGAAACACTGGACGCGTTATTGTGTCCATGGCAAGAGCCTTCCCGAAGGGGGGGAATGAAACAGCGAAACGTGCGACCCGCGGACTATGATTTCTCGCCCCGAAAGCCCGACGTCGCTGACGAACCAAACGGAAACGAGTGCCGTGCTACGAGTTCTGGAAATAAGTAACGCGCAAGTGCAGCGCAAATACATTCGATTGCTCATCGGAGCGTTCTAAATGGAGAGTTTTTAAATGCAGAGTAGCACATCGATATCCCATGGGAATATTGAATTTATTTGGAGTCAGTGCGTTCAATTAATATTAATTGTTTGCACTTTTCTATTCTCGCGAAAAAATGAAATTGAAGAAATGAACATTTCTCGAGTAATTGAGGAACTTGTACGTACAAATCTTGAGAAATATATATTTTTTAATATCATAAGAGTTCCCGCATAACGTTTACTGTGCATAGGATTTTTAAAAAAAACAATAATTTTATGGAAATCGTGAGCTTTTGAATAAAAAGAGCAATTCTTTATAAAAATTTAAAGTCATTTGTTTCATTTTTGTTTATTTTCTTTAGTAAATATTACGTAGAAATTTATTTCTTTGGTTTGAATCTATTGTCATGTAGATCACCGCGAAGAGTGTCACTCAGAATGCTTCTGCACAAAAATAATTCAAAGTAAGCATTAAAAAAAAAAGTACTAATTTCTTCAAGATTTATTCAAAACTTTTCTTTAATTTTATTCTTCTGTAAGAATAAAAATGTTAAAGTGTATCTTATCAAGTAGAGAGATTACACTAACACTTAAAAGTTTAAAAATTCAACAAATTGAAATTTTTAAACATTTCAAGTTGGATTATAACAGAATTAAAATAGATTCGATTTTGAAATTCTTATGATATCCATGTTTACTAAACGCAAATCCGATTACTGAAAGTGATTCTAGCGGGGGTAACCTAACCTAAACCCAGAAAATCGGGCCTCTTCAGATGCAACGCTAATGCAACGAAAATTAGCGATTGGCTGATTTGGGTCACGTGATTCGTGAGGAGGCGTGGGGTAGATTTCGAGTAGGAGTGGCGTTGCCTGTAATTTGTTTTCTATCGATTCAAATGTTTACATATCGATAAAATTTTATGGCAAAAAGTCGTCTTCATTTCCTAGTCAGAACAGTTGCTTCTGGGTCTTTCAATGAGACAAATCGTACTGAGGTACAAGTCGTGCAGTTTTTTCATTGGTACTGTATCTTTTAATTATAATTTATCTATTTTATAAATAATTGATTCCTTATCGAATTATATATAAATATAATATAAATATAACCCCGGCAAAATTAAGAAAGAAGTAGCGTACTTCTAATAAATCAACTAGGAATAACCATTCAATATTATTATTATTTCAATTAATTCTCTTTCTAATAACTTACGAATATTGGACTATATATATAAAAAGAAACCTAACCAAAACTTTTGAGCGGCAACGTGGATATATATACATACATACCCACGTCGAGAGAATTAACCGGGCAATCTTCGACTTCTCCCACGGTGGCGGCGCGGAGTCAATCACCACCCCTTAAGTTTATCCGTCCGTTCGATTACGCTGAGCGGCGGAAAGCTGAGCGGAAAATGAGACTTCGATAATCGATGCCCGGTACACATTGGCTCGCTGTTAACCCCTTGATATTTAACCTCGTAATTAGCGCGATGTCAGCCGCTGCAGGGTTCATTCCCTAGCGTCGTCGACGCGTCTAGCCGCGCGATCTCGTGTTTTACGTCGAACGGAAACACACACGCGCGCACGTACGTGGACACACAGAGACAGAGCCAGAGCCAGAATCCCTCCCCCGATTCACCGTGGCGCGAGAAAGTATTCGAGGGTGGATGGAGGAGGAGGAGGTGGCGCGTTATGAGAGAGAGACGAACCGGTTCGCAGCCTCTGCAACCCCTCCGCTGGGGGTTTCCGCGGTAGCGTGATTTTCTGATTAGCAGCGGGTCGACTGGTTGCGGTTAACCGTTGTTAGGTTACCGCTCGATTGGTATGCATGGGCTGGGACTCGTGCCCACGGTACAGCCCCTGAACCCAACTAACCTTCTCTCTCTCCTACGCCACCGACTAACGGCTACACCGACCGTGCTATACTTTCTCACCTCTCCTGGATCGGTTCGGTTCCGTTCTCTGATTTTGGTCGACGCTGCACTGGGACTTTTCGTGCCCAAAATTTCCACCGAATTTCGATATCCCTCCGAGGGTACAAATAGTTGGACGTTGGTTTGTGTAGAGGAGAATTATTGGCGCATATTGGATCATGCCTGTGTGTTGATGCACGTAACTGTTATCACGAGATCAGGTAAAAATACCCAGGCTCTGGTGTTCGTGTAGTTATCCAGGCCAGGAACTGAATAAATTAAAGCGCCGAATTTTCATTGTCGGTACTATCGTTACTCGTCACTGAGAGTGTTTTACGATATTATTCGAAATAAATATCGCAAGAGAAAAAGCTAGCAGATAGCAAATGTACGTGTTATGTAGTTATAATAGGACGAAAGTTTGAAATGAAATATTTGACGAAAAGTATTTTTTTAAACTATTTAGAAAATACTAAACTTATTGCCCGGTTGTCTAGTAACCGATTGTACGACAGATATTTAGATATCAAGTGTATTTATCAGAAGAAATTACAATTTATGTTTTTAATTAATTATTTTTGCAATTGGTTCAATTATTGTGTATCTAATTATGTGTGTAAATGCAAAATATTTTCGTTCGTTATAATTCGGACAGTATGTGTTTCACGAATTCTGCGAACAATGCAAAAATGTTTAGAATACTTTAGGGAATAGAACATTTATTCTTAATTTAAATGTTTGCGTAATATATGAAACGCATTTTTCAAAATTTAACTGCTTGTTCGAAATATCTGTAAGAAACTGTCTTTTTTTAAGTAAAATATGAAGCGTCTTTGATTTATAATTGAAAAATCATTCGTATGCTAAAAATCATTCGATTTCAAAATAAAAAAAAAGAGTAAGATTTTAAGATAAGTAATTACACAAAACATTGACACTGAAACTTGAAAATCTAGTATGTTTGAATAAAACAGATGATGTATCAGACGTTCTGTAGTATTCTACTTAGTATATATTGTTCTATATAAAAATTAAAATATAGAAATTGAAACACTTTTCTTCATTAATTCAAATTCAAAAACTACGATATTTTTGTAAAATTGAAATTAGGAAAATCTCTCGTCATCTTTATAATAATATCTAAATTTTAGAATCTGAGTGAAAATTCTTTCAATAACTTTTTATCGAAAGGAAACTTGATTAATGAAAAAATGGCGTCCAGAATCGATTTTTTATCATTATACCTACACCATTTTATATTGAAACTAAAATCGTTATAACGTTCTTTACTAACAAGAACCATTCAATATATTACAACAATACAATATTTGTAAAATGTAATTTTTTTATAAAATGTAATTAATATAGTATAAAATTTTGAAACTAAATATTTTAACACTAATGGTCAAAATTACCAATTCATAATTTTTCAGAGAGATTTTATAAATTTATTAATATACAAGCGCTCCATTTTTAGACATTTGAACAATCTTTCAATAAAAACTTATATTCTTTATTGTACTATAACTGTGTCCTATTCCTTCTATTCCAATTCCTCTGATACAAAATTTATATTTTAATCGTCGACGTTAGAATACATTTAGCCCTTTGATTGCAAGCAGAGCTTGAATTTAACTGTAAACTTTTATAAATACAAGTTATTTAGTAAACCTTTAACTTTTAAATTATTTCTTTTTCTGTTTTAAATTAACTTTAATTAAAAGTTCAATTTTAACAGTTATTTTGTATTTGATTAATAAACGTTCTAAAGGGACGTTTATTTCTTAACAGATATTTTAACGTAAAATATAAAAGTTTATGCTTTTTTTCACTTGCAATTAGCATTATTTAAAGAACTGGAAACAAGATAAATATGGATGAGCATGTAAGTTGGGATTTTTATGCATTTGTATGATTCAAGGTTTCAACCTCAAACCTGTGTAACACTTGACACTTGACAAATTTGTTTGAAAAAATTTAACTTTTTCAAAGCAGAATATCTGTTTCTGTTCAACTAAAACTTTTTCTCACTTCTGAAAAAAAAAAAATAAAAGTTTTCCATCTATGCATATGTACACATATGGAATATAAGTCTCAGTATATATAAAACTGTTTTCCTAAAACAGAAAAGTTAAAAGTAAGGAAATATCTGTTTTATCAGAACTGATTGAAGATTTTAACAGTCATTCATTCAAGCCCCGATTGCAAGATATCCGAAAGATAATCGCGGCATTTTGAAAACGATTACAAGGGAAGAAGCGCGCGCGAGCCGAGAAAAATTGCGATTTACGTCGAATCGTTTGTGACGAGTCGTGGCCATTTTTCAGCGGTTGACTCCGCTTTGACACCACGCCACTCGTCGACCCTCGTCGGCGTGTAACGCGCGTTACAAGAGGGAGGCAGAGGTTTATGTAACGACTACCCCCGTCGATACACCGTATCGAGCATAGGCGGGACGAGGATCGAAGGGGTAGGGCACCGAGGGTACGCTCGAGACAGAAAGAGAGAAGACGAGCCGCGATAGCTCGTATGAATACGTAGCAAGGAGTTGGAGAGATCGGGGGGTTACAATTTCCCATGGATAATGGCACTTTGATTACCCCGTGACGCCGTGCGTCCTGTCAAGTGGCACGCCACCCATAAATGGCCAGCGTGGAAAAAAAGGAGCGAGAAACCGTCAACTCCTCGTCTGTGTACAGGGTGCATTTTCGAACTGATTCTATCCTTCCATCCAGAAAGAAAGGACATTGTTTATTTATTTATTTATGAATCGAGGAACTCTTTTTCGTAAATTAAGTAAATGTGTAATCATAGTAATTACCAACTTGCAAGTAAACTGCAAAAGTATTATTATTTAATGAACGATACAATAAATCTGTGTTTAAAATATAAGTATGTATATTAAAAAACGTAGTATAATGTATAAATATACCTACATTGTAAAAATAAAAATATATGTGTAATATATTTAAAAGTATGAGTTTCAAAATGTGTATATCACAATCATTAAATTACGAATACAAGTTTACATTTTTAATATAATAATTGTACCTGCTACAATTTTATAAATGTAATTTAAAAAAAATAGCACCTTGGTAGAAAATTATTTTACTTATTAAATGTTATAAAAAGAGTTATATTTTGGATATTTTAAGTGTTTTTTGCATTTTATGCAATTTTACTCTTAGAATTTTTCCTACAAATATCTACACAAAAATCTATATTCAAATAATCACGTATTAGTAAGTGAAGTATGTATAACAGGTGAAAAATATCAAGCATCACTATGATTATGATAATGATCATACACAATGCATGAGTCTTGCACGAAGAACATATATCTAATTCAATCTAATATAATAATCAAAGATTAATTATTTGATTTCGGAAGGACTAAATCATATATTATTCTCTCTGACGATGATCAATTTGATTTCCAAAATCATAGAATAGATATGTGCTATCTTAAAAAACTGAAAAAATACTTCGTACAACGAAAAGCGTTGATCGTTAAAAAATTTTATTACCTATTATAAATACTGAATATTGTTAAGGCTTCTGAGCGACAGTGTATATGATTTAAAACAAAATAAAAATCTTTAACTCGCAATTATAAACTCGTAAAAAACTTTATGATGCTCAAATAACAGACGAAGCATAAAACATCGACGATCGAGAAACGTTAGATTCTCAGAGTGTTATGAACGTCATTTTAATAAAAAGGAGGAGAAGAAAAAGCAGTACACGTAAAGAAAGAAAAATTACTCGTTGGTTCATTAGCATAGAGAATTGCGTCGCGAACATTGTGCCACTTGGAATTTTCATCGCGTGGCGATTACTTCCTTCCGTTTAATTTATTCTCTTTTCACATGCGATTTCAAGGAATCAACGCGTAACTCGAACGCATAATTTTTCTCTCAGAACGTCGACGACCCGAGATACCGCGCGAACGCGTCTGCTCGTTTTCGATATTTCCGGGTCACCCGGTGCATACATCACCCGTGAAACTCGTACCCCGTACTCGACCGTTAAATACACTATCGAAGAAAGATTTTCATTTCGCGGAGGGCTCGAGTGGCACCGCTCGCTCGAACAGTTCTCGAACATGCAACTGGTAGCGAGGGATTTGGTGGCGCGGCTCGAGTGCGTCTTTTGTCGGGGAAGGTTTCACGAATCGACGACGAAGAGCCAACGAAACGACCATTGAAAAGTCGCCACTTGGAAATCCTCTGGGCCCCGGAGCACGCAGAAGTCTGTTGTATTGTAGCTATGAGAACGTAGCCACGTCAAATTCGATTAAATGTTTCGCGGTCAGTCGGATCGAAACTCTGAGGCTTCTCAACGCCTGATTTGAGTATTTTTTGCGCAATAATTTATCAATCAGCAGGAATAATATAAGTCGGGCAAATTGACAAATTACAGGTTACTATATAGAATATATTCTATATTATACATATTTTAAACTTCCCTTTTACAATTTTATAATTTGATAATTTCTATATCTTTTCTATGATTTTGCAATTTGATAATTAGATAGTTTGTAATTAAATTAGGTTTTCTTGTAAAAAAAAAAAAAACAATAACAAAATTGAAAAATTCGTGTTTTTTTTTAAATCAAAAAGTGTCAATGCTATGTAATTTTTCTTTATAGGTAATTATCAATGATACTAAAAAATGATAATTGCAAATACCAACAGGAAAGTATATTTGTTGAGAACATTGTAACTGCCAAACATTACAATTTTCAACACATTTATACATTTTTCTGATATATTTTACTTAAAAATAAAAGCAATATATTAAAAAAGAGATATTTTTGAATTTTTATACAAGTAATCTAGAAATGAACAAGACTGGAACTTACAGCGTTTGGAAATTTAAATGAATAACAGACTGGTTCTTTTTCTTACAAGAAAAGGTTTGCATGAATTTGAACTAGATTGATGTAAAAAAAAGAAAATTTTCTGGTGAATTTAAGTATATTCTTAAATCAAATTTAAATTTATATTAACTTTTATATTAACTTTGTAATTTAAATTTAGATTAACTTTTTTTTAATACCTACAATCTTTTCTATGGGTACTTTTCAGATAATTATTGTTACAATCATCTTGCGTAATAATTTAGACAATGATTAATAATATTAGTGAATTGTTACAAGTTATATTTTTTATAATTACAGGTACTAAATGCTTTTTCTAAAATTTTGCCAGTCAAATAAGACAATTAGCTGACTTGTAAAATATATATAATTCATGGAATTTCATTTATTTCATTGTGTTACACAATGTTATACAAACTCCAATTGTCAGTGTTATACAAACTCCAATTTTCTTTACATAGTTTCTAAATTTAAACGTTCTCACTAACAATAAGTAAGACAGAAAAAAAAAGCTTAAAGGAAAAGTGACATTAGAGTTGTCCCTCACTGATACATTTATTAAGCATAAAACCAGCTTTGTGCAAAATAATATAAATATTTAACGAAGGAAAACAGTTCCAATTGTCAGTGAACATTCAACGTCGTCGTCAAAAAAAGAAAATGGTCGTTGATCTACGTACCAGAAGAAACGAATGATCCGGCCCCAGGACAGAACACTTTGATTTCCCCCCCTTTTCGAAAGACTGTAATTTCTTCGCGAGACCTCCGAAGCCGGACAACCTTCTTAATGCCGGTGTCAAGCCTAATGGTAGCCTTGTGAAAATCGCTAATAAGCAGTACCGCGAAATTTTCGTTGGTTTACTGTTTCCTGGCAAACCGATCATTTCCTCAGTGACGCACGAGCAGATAAACTGGATGCACCCGTGCATCAGCTTTCACATTCCTTCGGGTAACTCCTCGATGCATTGGACACAGAAACTCTCGAATACGTTTGACGAATTTAGGGACAATCATAAACGACGCATAATGCCCAAGATTCTTCGAGTTTCATATCACCTTGTGCTGAGTTATATTCGACACTGCAAATATTTCATTTTATTCGTTTTACTTTCAACATCTACAATAGCTGTCATCTAATGAACCACTTCTTTCTTTCTTTTTTTTCTTTTGTTAGATTCTATATTTTTGTTTCAAACGAATTTCACGTGATTGTGAAGATTTGAAGAACTGAGAGTCGCAGTAGTGTAAATCTTTGTAAAATTTTGCGTTTACTACTATTACTTTTTTAGTTGAGTGTTAAAACAAAGTAGATACTGCCATTTCTCAATTGTAACAATAATTGGCCGTGAAACTAAACGTATAAAGCCTTCGACATTTGACAAACGATATAAAAGTACAGTTAAATGATTAATATACTTTGGGTTATTAATATATTGAATTAGTATGTAAATACTAAGTTTTCTGTAACTATCGCATATAATAATTGATTATTTTGTATCAGTAGAATTTGATATATTTAAATAATTTAATATGTCAAAAATGTATGTTAAAAAATACACATGTACGGGTATTTTTAATGCAATATGTTCATTTCTTTATGTTTCTAAACTTTCTATTTATTATTCGTTTATTTCTCTATTGTATAATTGTATATATATTATTATATTATAGTATATATTTATTTCTCTATTGTGTAATTGTATATATATTATTATAGTATATATAAGTATATATTATTATATATTATTATATTAGTATATTATTAGTATATATTATTATATATTATTATATTAGTATATTATTTCTCTATTCTGTATTGTCTAATTTTGTAGTTATAATTATCTCTGTCTTTCTTCATCTCAAATGATATTAAATTCAATAATTGTACAATTCCGATATAAAATGTACAACTTAAACAAAAGAGCAACTTAATATTTCGTTAGATGTATACAACACGAACACGTTCATCTTCGCGCTAAATATAAATATGCTAAAATACTCGAGGCAGGGAAATTATTATCGATTAGAAATTCTGTGTGTTTGGCAAAATATTTAAAAAAACGGATTCAAACTGTTGCTCGGTAGTGTATAAAATAACAAATAAGAAGGAAGAAAGTATCAGCTCTTCCAGTTGGACGCGAAAGGGTTAAGCGTTTGTCGATCAGGCGATCTCGATCGAGGTTCCGAGACTTACGGGAATTAGAGGAGGATCGTTGGAACGCGCGGACCACGAAATGTGCAACGCGGTGGCACGTGTCGTCACGTGTCGTTGAGTACGGCCAAAGCTCGATTTACTCCCCGGCCTGTCCACGTGTCCAAATGAGCAACACTTTGAATAATACTCACGTTGCGCGCTTCACGGCCTCGTCGCTCCCGTCGGCGGTCCCCACGGATTCGCCGCGGTGTCTCTATATTCTGTAATGCATAGATCAAGCACCGGCAAATGGCATTCCTCGATCGTGTATTACCGTAACACCTCACCGGTCCCTGTCGAATATTAGATACGCGGTTGAACAGCGTGGCGCCCGATCGTCTACGTTGCCATCGGCCTGATCTTACGTTCCGTTCGAAAATACTGTGCTCGTAATTACTCGACTGCGGATTTCCACCCGTTCGTGGGCAATCTCGTGGCGGTGGCGAGAATGCACCGGGTGTATACACAAACGCGTATAATGTAAAATATCGAAATGTACGAAATACCATGATTATATATATACTACGATGTTATTGGTTAGAATGTCTCATGTTTAATGTATTTTGCGTAGTCTAATTTACAATTAATTTTATTAGATTTAACTCTAATTTATAAATTAATCTTATTAGATTTAAATCTTTAATTTATAAATTAATTTTATTAGATTCACTAAGTTGTCCTACTTTGTTTAAAATTTATTTGTTTAAGATACAGAGTGAACTAGTGCTAGAGCGTACTAGTACACGTTCACAACAACAATTTAAGACGAGGGCAAACAAACATTTAAAGCGAGATTTAGTGAAAGATTTACAATATTTGAGATGATCTAAATATCTAAATGATCAAAAGGATATCAGTGGATGTGTGAACACTGGATTAAAATAATTGAGATAATTATTCCAATTAAACCAATTATAATATAAGCAAACCTGCAAGGCTAATATAAAACATTTATGTATTTCCTCATCTTTCATAGGATATGTTACAGAAAATTAAATTTAAAGTAAAACTTTAAATTCTAAACTTAAATTTTTCGACACACACGTGTTAACAATTTTTTTTTATAAAAAATGTCAAGTTGCATTGATATTAAAAAATATATCATTCCATATAAAAAAAGAAACGAAGTTGGCTTTCGCACGTTCACTCACGACAAAATGAACAAGTTCAACTTTCTGATTGATCTGTGAGACATTTTTCGCAACGATTAATAACAACGATGTAAATCAAAATGTCAAAATCAGATGTCAAGATGTCACTCTGTGCAGAAAGATATACACATATTATGTGAAAAGGTTCGTTTAGCCAACAAACTCGAGTTTACTACTCGAGCGTGGATCTCTTTCAAGGAATCCACGAAACATTGTTAAATTAAGGAGAAATCTCCGCTAATCGTCACGGACCAATTAGGCATTCCGTGAATGGTTTTTACGCGAATTCTTCGCAGACGATCACATTGGTTGACGTTAATGGGAATGGCTACGAAGTGAATTGAACTCGATCACCACAGGCGAATCGGTGCGGAATAGGAAACGAGTTTACGATGGAACGCGGAAGGCCGGCAACTGTTGACGTTCCAGAGGTCTGCAACTCGATTCTTCCTTGTTGCGCGGCCGAATCGATCCGCGCTTTCGTCGTAGAAATCGCATCTGCCAATACCAGTCGGTTACCGAAACTGTTATTCGACTCGTATCCTCGTGTGTTTAGCAGAGAAACTTGCGCGTCTGCTCGGTAAACTGTGTGGAATTTCGATGTAGATAGCTGATACGAGTTGTCAATATTAAAGATAATACAATTGAGGATATTCTGGATCAAATTAATATTTGTCGATTGTCATTTGACTCAAGGGAATATTCCTGCAAATATTTCTTTGCAAATCTTTTACGAAAATTTAGTAAATGATATAAACACGTGTCTCGTTTCTACGTACTTGTCTTTGACGAACGATCAGAAATTTGCTTCGATTTATTATCGGTATAGTAGTTTCTAAGATAGAAGCTATTTTGGAGAACGTGGTCGAAGTTTTCCAAGTTTGCACTTCTGCAAGAATTGTTAAAATTTTAGAATTGTTCGTTCTTGTAAATCCAGAATAATAACTAAAACTAAAATGAATTGAATCATGTTGAAATTGTTTTGTTTAAATATATAAGCAACAATTGCAATTATTGAAATTTCAATTGAAAAAATGACATTTTACACATTCCAACTTAATATTGTTATATAAGTATAATAATAATGATATATAATATAATATAATATTCTTTATTTCTCTACTATAATATATATGTATGTATATTTGTTAGATAAGAAAGACAAAAGTATAAGCTACAAAAGTAGAGAAATGTGCAAAAATATGAACTCACATATGAAATGAACTCATATTGGAAATGAATAAGAAAAGGAGATTCGTGAAAGAGATGTGTTATTAATACAAAATTATTAATATCTTCATTGGTTATTTTCATTAAGTGTCGTTCCATCCATTTCAATTAAACAACTCTGTTTTTTAATTTGCCTTCCAACATATGAATTGTATTATATTGTAAAATAAAAGTAACTCTGACTGATAAACTAACTTTGACGAATAACTGTAACAATCCGAACGATGCAAGTGAAATAACTAAAAATATATGCACCAATCTAATATTATTATATAATATTATATATTATATATAATATTATTCTTTACTCTTCGTATATAATATATTATATTATTATATACTATATAATAATATTATATATTTTAGAAATAAAGTAACAAATAACTCCAATAATCTGAGTCAAATGATATACTGGGATCTATAGAATAACTGATGACAATATACGTACTTACTATTATACTCAATATTATTATATAATATTAAATAATAATTATATAATAACTTAATATAATATAAATATATAATAAAAATATAATAACTTAATATTATTATATAATACTAAACTACAAAATAACATTATAGTATGTATATAATGTAATATAATATTCTTTACTTTTGTAACATAGTATTCTTTACTTTACTTTTAAATCATACATATTTATACATTGTATAATTATATTATGCAGTAAAAATAAATTTGAAAAATAAACTAACTCCAATATAATTCAAAATAAACGATATACCAGTAATATGAAATAACTGGTATAAGAACAACAGTATGATCGTATTCGGTATTCTTGCTCTCGAAGAGAATGGATGAGCATAAAACTGGGAACAGAATGTGGAGTGAGAGATCGAGAGAGAGAGAGAGAGAAACGCGGAGAGAGGTGAACGAAGAAATGTACAGTTGTTAAGTAGCAATGTCACCATTCGAACGTCGAGTGTTAACTGTTCCCTTTCCACTCTCCCTTTACAACTCGACCGTCACACATGACCAAAAAATATTATACAATTTCGTGCCTTGTTATATAATAAAATAAAAATAAATGGCGCTAGGTATACTAATAAGGTAGCAATAAGTGCAAATAATAAATCTCCAACTTAAGATCTGCCTTTAATCTGGAGATAGGTCTTACCAACCGCTCAGTTATTTATTCGTTAAACTCATTGTTAATTATCATTGTATACTGGCACAAATAAACGAAATTAAAAAGAAAAAAAAGAGTGTTAACTGTCGGATAGTTTACGAGGTTACGATTCGAAACTTTTATCTATTAAGTGCGAACAGGATGATGACATGAGCACGAGGAAGAGAATGCTCGCGATGGAAAATGGCCTCGACACGTCGGAAGAGGTTGCGGGCTGTGGCATCGAGACAAGAGGTTAATTTTAAAAACGTTAGTAAAATCGCTGCCCATACAGAAGACGAAAAATTGCCGATTTGAAGAGCAATGAAACTATACAGCTCCAGTTATTACTGAACGGGAGGTGCAGAGTGATTGACAACAGAGTGGTTCGTTCATCTCGATCACTCGCTTGTTTTATAACTCGATTTAGCAGCGACAAAATGTACTGGATGAAATAACGACACGTGGTAGAGCTGTAGCGTGATATGACCTATCCATCAGAATTCAATTCTAGATGAAATTCAATGTATTGTATGCGATATCATTTATTAATATGTCAGAAACTAATAAATATCCACAACTAAAATTTTATATTTGGGATCTTCCAAACTCCGTTTCATTTTGATAGATGAGTCATAATTCGTGATAGATATTAAAAGATATAGCATTAAAAGACGAAGCAAATTAAAACAACTTAAAGGATTTTTAGTGATTTAGATAAGTTCAATAAACACTTTGACTATTTTTGTCCTCCTTCTTTCACTGAAAATTTGCCAATATTTTTCATATGTATATATATATATTCATTGTGTTCGTTATATTATTTGATACAGGAGAGATTTGGATTTACAAGTTTCCAATTTTAAATTTTTGCCTTTTTTATTTGAATTAATTATTTAATAAAAAATACATTAAAATGTCTTTTCTTTTTATACATGTATTGAAAGTGAAATGAGAAATATCGTACAAACTATGTTAAAGGATATTCTGTATTAACTTGATCACGATCTCTCTATTAATTAATTATTATATTAAATTTTGTATTATATATTAAACACTAGATAGTACTTACTTTCGTATGTCTAAAAAAATTTGACATTGTAAAACTGAAATGTAGAATCTGATTGAAAAAAGAAAGAAAAAAGAAACGCTTTATTAAAAAATAAGGATACGCGCGAGTGCAAAAAAGTCCAAAAAATTATGTAATTTGATTGTTTCGAATTGTGTCAGAATAGTCGGCGGAAACATTTCTCAACAACGACCTCGTTGACGCGCAAGGGGTACTAACCGTTCAAGGGCAGACGTTCGAGAAAAATGAGACGCGCAGCGGGCGTCCGCATTTCTTCAGCCCGCGTTTCCCCCGGTTTATCGGAAATTTCCATACGACCGTCACGTAAACGCGTTAAAACTCGTGACTAATCGTCCCGTCTGCCGGCAGACGAAAACAGGAGCGAAGATAATGACACCGCGACAGAATAACTTCCGTCCAACCGATCGCGCAGCCGCGAACGTTTTGCATACGTTTCGTTATCTAACGTCGCGGTGGAAATCAATCATCCAAGGCTCGGACAGACCGATATAGCCGGACAGACAAGAGAGAGCCGTTTTGTCACGGTTACGATTTGAAAAAAAAGAGAACAGGAAAAAAAAATGAGCTACCGTCGGAACGATCCTCCCACTGTCGGCGATAAACGTCAGAGGCGAACGAATTTGACGACAACGCGCTCGCCATTAACGAAATAACTAACGCTCCGTGTCAACAATAAACGTCAGTCAGATCGAAACGTGGGCGACGGGTCTCGTTACACCGGAACTCGGCAACACAAGGCAAACGAGGTGTATTGCGATCGCGCCCTCTTTGGAAAAAGGGTGACCAGACCCCGGTCTGCCATTGACCAGTCTCGGATTTACGAGTCTAGTGGAACTCGGAGCTTCGTGATTTCCAAACTTCCTGCCGATTCCCCGTTTTCTATTGTCAGAGAAAGCCGTCAACTTCGTACACGCGCGTTTCCGCGAAGTTTCGTCGGAGGAGTCGGAGATTTAATTCCGTTTGAACGGGGTGGAACGTCCTTGACGTTTATTTATGTAATCGTTTCGGCGATAAAGGGTTGGAGGTTACTCGAGGAACTTAACGACCTTAGCGAGAGCTTTCAGCACGACAGTTATTGCCAGTTTATCCTCGCGAAATAATGGAGATTTTCCCCTTTTTTTTTTTTTTTTTTTTGAGAAGCAATAAATGTTAGATAATCGACGATGCGACTGATGCTTTCCCCTTTTCGTTTCTTCTTATTCTTTAGCTAGGAGTGGAATAAGGAGTCTCTATGGAGACTCTGTGATTACGATGAAGAAGCACAGTAGGTACGTTAATTTGACATTTAACTTTCGAAATGTTGCGAGCAAATTTTGAATTTCGCTGGAGTCTAAACTAATCATTTTTTTTTTTTTTTTTTTTTTTTTTTGTTAGAGGTTTCAGATTAGCGCTGGAAGACTAATGATCGGACTGCAGATATTTATGCAAATGAATGTAATTGAAGAAAAAATAAAACTTAAGTGGCTTAAGAACTGTTTTATCTACTGAACATTGCAACGTGTGCTACATTTTAGATATTTTATATATTTTTGCATATTGTATGCATTTGGTGTATTTAATTTTCAATAAATGCGCAAAAATCTACTAATGATTAATGTTTACTAATGACAATCGAAGATATCGTGATATTTTTTCCTTCTATATCTTTTTGCCTACCTTCTCCCTATTTTTTTATTTGACTGGTATAAAAATTTTAAAAATTCGATTCAATATCATGCGTTGCAAAAATTGTCAATTTCTCTAGTATAATAATAAAATTCAGATATTGAGCGCATTTTTATTTTTCAATATTTGTTTTTTAAATATTGGAGCTACGGAAGATTCATTGAATATTTTTATCTTTGATTTTACGACTTTCAAACCAAAGTATTTATAACATTACGACAAATTACTGCTAATCCTTAGTCAGCTCTTATCGACGATAATGAATCAACGTCGCATAGATTACATCTCTAGCAAAATGCGAGTAAACATCGAGTCGAATTGAATTTCTAATTTTCGAACAAACACCACGGTACTTGACACTTTGAAAATCTCGAAAGATTCCGAATTGGGGTTTGATCGGGAGCTTAATTTTTGCCAAACTCTGCTCTCACCTTGCTCTTTAAACATTCGCCATTGAGTGTCAAATTTCCGTCGGGCTAACGAGACTGATCAGAGACAGGCGGTTAATGCCGAAAGACAAATTAATGGCAATCGACGGTGTTTCACGGTGCGCGTTCGCAAGGCTCGTTTGAAATGTATCACGCGGCGCGGTTTCCAAACGGAAACTAGCAGCCAGGTAGCGGGACGAGCGGGCGCGAGCAGGCGCGAAACCCGATAGCCTGATTTCCGGAAACCGACTCTGCGGACCACACCTTACGGGAATCGTCAGAACGTGACTAGTATGGGAACCAAGTTTGGTCAGTCATGATATTCATGGCCTGAGACCACCTCGGGGCCAACACGGGGCGACCCGATACCCCGCCAGTTATTTGATCTGAGGAGACGGAGATTTGAATATTTCGGAAAAAGAGATTCATGTATATTTTATTCTCGTTTGTCGAAGACGAGACACGGTGGTGGTGCGTTGCCCCACGCGCGCGTGGCTGGACGACGCGGGACCCCGCTTCAAAAGGATCATCGACGAGTCGATGTTGCCGCCGTTGTCACCAGGGATCGAGGAGAAGCTTCACGAGAATTTCCTCTGGGTTACCGTGAACGTCAATCACCACTGACTTTGACGAAATTTCAATTCGACCGCCATAATGTACAGAGAACCAAAGGTGCCAAGGCGTTCAGGGGCGTACAATAGCAAGATTTTAGTAAACATGGATACTCATCAATTTTATTGCTGTACTTTTTTACCACTGAAAGTGATTTTAGCGAGGGTAACCCAGAAAATCGGGCCTCAGGTGCAACGCTGATGCAACGAAAATTAGCGATTGGTTGATTTGGGTCACGTGATTCGTAAGGGGGCGTGGGGTAGACTTCGAGTAGCAGTGGCGTTGTCTGGTACTGAGCGATCGCGCCTCTAATTTTTCTATCGATTCAAGTGTTTGCATATCAATATCAAAATTTTATGGCAAAAAAGCCGTCTTCATTTGCTTCTGGGCCTTTCAGTGAGACGAATCGTACTAGGGTACAAGTCGTGCAGTTTTTTATATGTATTGTGTTTTTATGCTAATTTCAAATATATTTATATTTCTCTCGATATTGAACGTTAAATAAATTTAAAAAAATATATAATTATTCCCTCATGGTCATTATTATTATTATTGTACACATATTTTTGTTAAATAACTAATATTAGAAAATTTTGATTAAAAAATTTTTAAATATATATATATATTCTACAGGTATATATTTAAAATTGTTTAAATATTTTTATATTGGAATATAGTATTTTTGAAAACTACATATTTAATAAATTATCAATTCTACTACAAATTATTTATAACACTACGGATAAATGCTTGTTATTAAATTTCTTTAATTATAAAATTGCATAAAAAGTAGCCTAATGATAACAACAATTAGACAGTGACAGGATTCGTTTCACAGCTTGCGTCGGAATTTCAAGTTCAATGGCAATTTCCACACTTTCTAACTCGCAAAGCTCTTCCAAAGAGCAAATCGACCGAATCGAGAATTTAGTTTCCTTTATTCGAGAGGTGATTGCAGGCCGGCGAACGATCTACGGGATCAAACCGGCGGCGTTAATCTCGGACGCAAAATCGAGAAACCGCGCGATTTCGTGTCGCGCGGTCAGTAAGGCAACCACGTGCGTCTTCTCGCCTCTCCATATGTTGCAAGAGCGCATTATCCGCATTATACAGCGGGGCCTGCTGCACGTGCGTGCACTTTGCCGAGTTTCGTGATCTCGGTTGGCCAGCTGCCGGCCGATACTCTTCCCGCTTCGGGCGTCATCGACCACCGGTGATCCAGCGACTCCACTCGGCCGGCAGATTTAGAATGGAAAGGAGAGAGGGCGAGGATGAGGGCAAAAAGAGTACCGGACATCCGAAACACATGACGGGCGAACCACAACGCGATTCTTCTCGCACAACTGCTCCTCGGGCTCACGCGAGTAAGATGGGAATGGGTGCACGCGCTCAAAGAGGGCTCCTTGAATGTCCAGAAAAGTCGACCGCTCCTTCTTACGGATCCATTGAAAATGATTTCATTTGTGAGGGCATGAAGCAGATACCGTAACCTTTAATTTGTATCTGTATAAATGCGTGCTCTTTGGCGGGAAGTCACGACATGTGACGACAAACGGACCGAGGTGTCTCATGCAAATTCAGACTCCTGAGAATACAATCAACGGACTGCGGTCGTTTATGCGCGTAAAATGTGCACAGATAAAATAATATGTGCGAGTAAGACAGAAAAATGTATGTATTTGATGTATGACCGTGCAGGAAATGTACATACATTTGTGAGTAATATGTTGTTCAATGGTGTTTGAACCGATACGAAGGAAATTCAACAATTTGTGCATTGATATTAGAATCAATTATTATTACATGTATATAAATATCACAATATATTATAATTTTTTTCGCATTTATAACACTCAATTATTATTTGTTACTTTATTTAGTTAACATTAATTTGTTAATATTAAAATTCTAAAAAAAAAAATGTTTTACATCATGCGAGAGCATATTCAATATTGTTGTATAATTATATTAATCTTTTTAACTGTACATAGTACCTAATTAATAGTGATGAGATAAATGTGTTTCTTAATTTAAGGTACGCAAAACATATGTAATATGCAAAAAAATTATTAAATATCAGAAAACGTTTTTGCACAAACATCCTCAGTTTAATAATTAACCCCTAACTGACATGTAATTGGATATTGGAAACAATACAAATTTTTACATTACTTTACACTGTTCATTTGACTTAATTTTATTGTTGGCCTCTGAATAAAATAAAATTCAATTTATCAGAAATTTATGTCATACATTACAAATTACTATAATCATCTGTGACCTCACGATTTGAGGATTCAAATAGTAGCTCGATAGAAAATTGTTTCATGGAATACTTTATATAATTTAAAATATATTTTTTATATATTTTTCATATATTTATATATTTTATTTCATATTAAGTGCATTCTGTGAAGTTTTACACTTTAAAATTTCCTATAAGGATCTAGTAATCAATCTTCAATCTTATATTTCCTAAAAGAGATATAGTTTTGAAAATTTACGAGCAAAATTTTAAAATTAATGAAATCATTATTTATTCGAATCATAGAGACTAAGATATTTCTTTAACCGAGGTCATTTCCTCGGTTAAATTAATTTTTATTACATTACTACCATTTATATGACTAATATTCAAAGTTCAATAAAATAAAGAAAAAAAGTCAAACGACAAATTTTAAGAGGTCATTGTAAAGAAAACATTTCAAAGTTCAAGACCATGGTGGATCTAAACAAATTTTTCAACAAATCTTACATCGAATTCTTACAATTTCTGAGACTAAAACTACTTTTGCTCGGAATAAAGAGAATAAAAGTATTTCTACCCACTACGTGATCAAACTTAAGACAGTCGAAGCAGAAGTTTTACGTTTCAAAAGCAGACCAAATAAATAGATTATTACGCAATTTTCTTTCCTCCAAAGTTTGAAATAATTTTTCATCGTCAGTTGCGCTTCCCACTAGGAATGAGATGCAGGTACATATATTCTTGCCGCGTAAAAAAGACACCAAACACGAAATAAACGTTTCAGCAATAAAATACTCCCTTAAAAGCAATCGATTTGCTCGATCCAAAAGGAGTCGATGATGCGAATTCGAGGGACGGTCACGCGATCGCGAGTAAGAGTTAGAAAATCGTCCCAGTGCGACGCGTTTGTCAGCGACGTATGCAGACTACGGCGCGGATAGAAATTCAGCAATTCCGCGTCGTTTGGTCACGCGATTCCGCGCGGCCAATCTGTTCCCGAAGCTTTGTCTGGCGAGTAAATAGTTTCACACTCGGCGAATTTTGTCGAACGAAAATTTCACGGTCAAAGTGGCGCCGTTCCCGCAGAAAGGCGTCGGAGCTGTCGATGAAAGGCGGTTATGAGAGGCCTCGGCCTCTTGTTAGTTTTCTACGGACTGTATCTGTCGTTCGGATGAGATCTCGCAGACACGCTAGCTAATTTCCGACGAAACCGACCGGTTTCACCACCAACGGGCAACGATCTCAGTTTCAACAACTGGCGATTTTGGTTATTCTTTGTCCTCGATGAGTCGATCAGTGGCGAAAGCCAGCGGTCACGCGAGACCGTTCCGTCGTTAAATTTAGCGCCATCGTTGATTTTAAACAAAATTAAGCGTCAGATATATACACTCCATCTCTCAGGATGTTATCTGATAGCATATCAAATTAATCAAATTAGTCATTTCTCTTTTATAATTTATAAGTTTTCAGGGTAATTTTGGAGATTTTACAACAAATCATTTTTTGAGAGATTTTAATGATTCTTTTTTGTGAAATGTTTGCGTCCTTTCTTGTGTTGCAAACTTTTTCCTATTCCTTACACTCTAACCTCACTGATGTGATTTTTATTCTTTAGTCATCGACAATGTTTACTTATATTTCACTTTTTTCTTTTTCTTTTTTAATGAAAGGAGCGAATCGACGCGTTAATGAGGCCCAGAAAATAATCAGTCTTCAGTTCAACCTTTAGTCAGTCTTATTTTAGCATCCAGCTGAGCCACAATCTTAGTTAGTTAGCCTTACTGCAACTCTCCGTCAGTTCAATTCTAGTTCAGACGATAGTCTTCATTTACAGTTTTAGTTCAGCTTAGTTCAATCAGTTCAGTCTTAGTCCAAGTTTCAATTACTCTCACTTCAGCATCCAGTTGGCCAAGGTCACGATTTTCAATCAATCAATCTTAGTTCAGCATCTAATTAGTCAAAATCGTAGACTTAGTTCAGTATCTAGTTAGTCAAGGCCACAGCTTTCAGTCAGTCAAGATCAGTTGCGATCAAACTACTGATTCCATAAATATTAATCAATAAACGGGAATCAAACCATTTATCCATCAATATCAATTATCATATTCATGTATAATATATTGTAATATTGTAATATTTAATTATCCATAATTTATTTAATTATTTAATCATTTATTCAATTAATCAAGTGTATTTACTTGATTTACTTTTAAACCCAACCACCCAGTAGACGGTTCTTTTACAAACACGAGCTAGGCATCAAGCGCAAAATTCAAGATGTTACATAAATATACAAAAAACTGCACAACTTGTACGATTCGTCTGACTGAAAGGCCCAGAAGCAACTGTTCTGACTAGGAAATGAAGACGACCATTTTGCCATAAAATTTTATTGATGTGCAAACATTTGAATCGATACAAAACAAATTACAGGCAACGCCACTCCTACTCGAGGTCTACCCCACGCCCCCTCGCGAATCACGTGACCCAAATCAACCAATCGCTAATTTTCGTTGCATCAGCGTTGCACCTGAAGAGGCCCGATTTTCTGGGTTACCCCCGCTAAAATCACTTTCAGTGATAAAAACGCGTAAAAATCCACAGCAGATTATTGCCCACAATCGGATTTACGTACTCGAGGATTTTAAAATATCGCAGACGTACGTGATCCTCGCGTCAGGTGAAAGCTTGGCACTGACCCCGAGCGACCGCGAAGCAAGCCGGGACTCTTCCGGCTGGCGGAACGAAATTGCGGGGGAAGTGGGAGCGAGACCGGCGAGTTTGCGAAACGAAATTAGTTTTCTGCGATTTGTCGCAGGAGCGCCTCATTCGCGGGCAACTCGGCTTGCGCGCGGCTCGGTGCTTAAAATTCACGCGGCGAATCTTCTCGGCGTGTTCAAAGCGACTCGATATCAACAGCTCTGTTTCCCTCAAAGGCGGCGGGGAATGTTCGCGTTGATTGTTCGCGCGGCGGTTTTAATACCGCCCCGATGCCTCAGACGCTCCGATTATGGATTCAAAGCGTCGCGCTTTCGGCGGCAGGCAATTCGCGTCTCTCCCGCGCTCCGCGCTCTTTTATATTCAGCCGCCGTGAGACGCCGGTAATTGGCACGAGAGCCACCTACGAGAGACTTTGCTACTTTAGAACCCATTATCCGCGTCGCTGTGTTTCCTACTTCTTCATTTTCAATGGAAATAGAAAAAAGAAAAAAAAAAAAAAGAGAGAAACAATCCCTAATTACTCCTGTACGACCGTCGACGGAGACGTTCACCGTCCATTAAGTGACATCAAGAAGAAAGGAATTCCAAGACGATTACGGCGAACTGCGTTTCGAGGAAACGAATTATTCGCGGAGGACAACGATTGCGAGGGATTTTCACCGCTCACCTTCGAACAGACATCTTCTCACTCGACATTTCAGTCGAATTACGCCGGAAGAACGCGGAAGAATTCTCTGTACGATCGGGAAGTTCACGCCAAGTCTCAACGCTCGATCGATTCGAACGATTGAATCGTCCTTGGTTCCTTTTATTCGCTCCTCGACTGCTTCAATTTTCGCCCAAGGCTCGAAGGTCGCAGCAATTCCACTTACGTACGTACGTCTAATGGCCGGCGCGAACAGTCGGGGAAATCTAAGCGTGATCAACCGGCACGTGGCGGCGATATCATCAGAAAACGACGTACCATTGTCACGATATTCTCGCTGGCGGCGTGTGCTCGCTCGACGAGTCATTGTCGAAATCTGTTCCTCCCCACCTGCGAACAAAACGCTCGTGTCAGTAAATCGTGAAATATTTTTGTTGCAACGACGAATAAATTTCGGAAAGTTAAAAAATATACAGTTCACTCGAAAAGAGAACCCTGTTAGGAAGAAGAGAAAAAAAAAAGATTTCGCTGCCTGGATCGAGCGAATAGTTCACGGATAGTTGGCGGACATTTTGGATACAGAGTCTTCCTCTTGGTATTCGTGTTCCATCGAGCGACCAGTGTAACGTAGACTCGCGCAGATTCCAATATCCGTCGAGCAATCTCGGAGCAACCGGTCGACGAGCATCGAATCGAATTAGTATTCGGATATCCAGACAATCTCGGGTCTAGACTATGCATAGAAAGCATGACCGGCCTGGCGAGTATGTACGTACGCTTTGTATTTGTACGGGTGTCCAGTTCAATATCGGCCGGTCACGCGAAATCAAACCATCGTAACTACGAGTGCACACGGTGCCACGCCACGCCACCTGCCACGGTAATAACGACCATAACGCACGGCTGAAATGTTATTAATTTTAATGCCACGCTCGAACGAATCGGTTCGAATCGGCCGCGTTGCCTCGTCTCGATACAAAGAGAGACTTTCCTCTCTCTCGTTTTTTTTTTCACCCTCTCTTTCGAACGTATTTGTGCGTTCTATTTTCTTTTCAAATATTCATCGCGGACGAAGAGAGGGGAGGGAACTTTCTAAATTTTAAAATGTGGACTGAGATAAATGTGATAAATGTGATAGAATTGAATTTTTAAACAGAGCATACGTTGCAGGATTCTGTTTTTTTTTTGCAACGAAATTTGTTACAATAATTCACTTTTTTTTCAAAGAACGCAATATTAATATATTCTTAGAAATATTATGTTCTTTAATGTCAAAATTTTAACCTTCAATATAATTTTACAAACTTTTGTGTATTTCGAGTTTCTATCGATGAAGCGTTTCAAAGAAAGGAGATATCTGATAAAATATTAATTATTAATTGTAAAATAATTGCACCTTTAATCAAAAGTTTATGTGTTTACTTTCGTCAAGAATAATTTGTGAGTTTTGTAGAAACTGCATGATTATTATTTGCACTGTTTCGTAATGTGCAATTAAAAAATCGAAAGTTTCATTTGTACAATTGTTGAATCGTTATTGGCACAATTTTCCATGTGACTCGATGAAGATGGACTTTAACGATTAAAACTTTGAGATTCTTCATCGTGATACATTGATTCTTATATCAAAGACATATCAAACATTCGAGAATTATAAACTTTGACATTATTGTAAATTCAACAATCTTTCTAGCCTTGGTTTATTACTGGATCTATTACTCAAACTGCAAGCGGCTTCCAGTAATAACATCTAGTTACATTGAATATCACAACCCTACATGATCAACACATCTGGGTCTGTTATGGCAATGACAGAAATAACACATCGCAGATCGCGATGAAATATAAATGAATCGTTCAGTGATTGAAAAATTACTGATTAATGATTACAAATTACAAAAGTTAATCAAAATCACTGATTTACCTCAACAATGATTAATTGCTTACCGTGATTATTATGATTACGATTGGTAATTGATACCAATATATATATATGTTCCTCAAAGTGAAGATGAAATTGAACGCGACGATTATTTGATTTCCTCGCGTTCTCGCCTCGCACGCAAAATTCGTCGATGAATAAAAAAAAGAAGCAGACGGCAGATTGAATCGTTTTGCTCGATGATGGAGCCTAATTTCACGGGCCGGGCAAAGATCGAATCTATCGCGAGTTGGAAAATTGAAGATCGCGCGATCTAGTTACGTGGCTGCGAGTATTTCGTCAAGGATACTCGGCGAGGAGTCCAATTTACCGTTATCTCCGTGAAAAATTAATACCGCCGGCGGTTGATGCTCGGGCGTAGATACCCGGGCGCGATCCAACCCTCAACCACAGCCGCTGATCGGTCTATGATTTCGATCGCGAGGAACAGGGGAGGAAATGAAGCGTGCTCGCGGGCCACGGTCGCTGCGCAAAATCGTAATTGCGCCGATTGCGCCGCTACGCTGCCGCCGGTCGTCATTAACCGCCAAGGCACCGAGCCAAGAAACGGCTGTGAAATAATGAAATAAAGTTAGGAAATGGATATATATATCCTAACCTTATATATATATCTACATATATATATATATATACACACACATATATATAAGGTTAGGAAATATATATATATATAAGGTTTAGGTTAGGTTTATATTTCTTAACCTTATATATATATCTACATATATATACACACACATGTATATAAGGTTAGGAAATATATATATATATATATAAGGTTTAGGTTAGGTTTATATTTCCTAACCTTATATATATATCTACATATATATACACATGTATATAAGGTTAGGAAATATATATATATATACATGTATATATATGAGGTTAGGAAATATATATACATACATGTATATATATAAGGTTAGGAAATATATATATACATGTATATATATAAGGTTAGGAAATATATATATGTGCACTAACAATAGGAAATGAAAATGTGATAGACTGTTCAATTGTTTTTTATGAAAAGGCAGTTTTCAATAATTTCAACCATTTTCTGATATTCTGTTAATTATTGTAATTATATATTATGATTATATATATATATATTATTGTATATTATGTGTATATTATAATTTAAATTGTAAATGTTCAATTAATTTCATTTGCAGTTGTAATTTGGAAAAGTAGAATCCAAGTAGGAAATTGTTTTATCTACTAAATATTAAATTATCATATTAATTAAATATTATATGTATATTAGATATCAATGTCTATTTAGTATATTATTTAGTTATAATTAATTACACAATAACTGTGATAATTAAATATTATTATGATATCGTGATCATTTAAATTTTTCTTTAATAGTAGTATTCGAATTATTATACCTATTTAATTAACTCTGATTAAATATTAAAGAATATTACAGTTTTGATATATGATTTATATGCAAGATTTGATTATCCAATTTGATTACGAATACGAATGGCTATTTAATACCAAACAATTTTTATTCAAAAAATTTTTCTCTTATTCTCACTCAATATAGTATATTTGATATGGATTCCAAAGTTGTGGTGCTACAAAATTAAAGTTACAGTATCATCTAAACTAGCAATTTTTTGACATACATGGATTAGCACTTTTTAACAAAGAACATCGAATTGCATCGACCGTCAAATTAAAAAATACGATTTTATTTAAGAGAAATCGTATCTCATCATCAGAAATACTAATTACACCAGATTGTGATTCCCGCCTGAGTCATCTTTTCTTACAACGGATAATTTATGTGTTTATGTGTTTTTTGCTGTTTCCCATAAATGCATCAAAACCAGTCTACCAATACTTTGAATTATACACGAATTTATTGTAACAAATACGTGTAAAACAAAAATAAATACTATATTGCAAGTCATTGGCAAACACTGTGGCTAATTTTCCTCTCCTGCGTTGCATTATCTATCGGGCCAGCAGATTGAATGATACCCAACGTCCACACTTCACCCTTTCCCCGACAATACGTCGGCGTATTTTCGCATTATCGACGGACAACGCCGGACGATGCGTTGATGCGGTATCTATAGAAAGGATCAAAGCGTAGGAAGAGGGACAAGATTCCATAGAAGGATGAAGAAAACCAAAGTACGGTGAACGGCGGAGGATGATTGTCAAGGATGTATACGGTGGATATGAATTGGCGGCTGGATGGTATGAGTAATTGGCCAGTTCGTAACGATCATGAAGTATCGGTAGTGACGTTAATGATGGAAGTACATTATCCGCTGGACAGAGCGGCGGCGGGAGCGTAGCAATTTCAGTTTGAATTGATAGTCAAGAGGAGAGTATGATTTTTATTGCTGCGATAACTGCGAAACGATCGTAATCAGTCGTTCAATGGATCCGGGGGATCCGCGTTCGTCGTGGAATCCGATCGACCGATCGGACGAAATGACGGGGCAATCAGGCCGCGAGCCAACGAGGGTGAAACAGCCATCGGAAACCTCGTGCTCGTGGATGTCATTAATTTTATTGCGACGATCGCGCGACCAGACTCCGCCAAATTTTCGGCTCGGGGAAACCTCGTTCTCTGGTGACCGATGTCTTCGATTTAGAACGACGCGTTCGAAAAAGGAACTTACCAATTGGACATTTACTCGATGAAAGGTTCTTTCAGTTGGATTGGATTAGATTGATAATGCACTTGATCTTACAAGGGGACATCATACTTAAATTTAGCTAACAGCTAAAATTCATTATAACTGCTGATAATCATGATAATTGCTGATAAAATTTCAAAAGAAGAAATTCTTGAGGATAGAGGCAGTCGTGTGTCAGTTGACATTCATTATCATCAAAAAACTGCACGACTTGTATCCCAGTACGAAAGGTACGTCTCACTGAAAGGTCCAAAAGCAACTGTTCTGACTAGGAAATGAAGACGATCATAAAATTTTATTGATAGAATATATACAGGCACGATTGCTCAGTACTAGACAACGCCACTCCTACTCGGGGTCTACCCCACGCCCCCTCGCGAATCACGTGACCCAAAACAACCAATCGCTAATTTTCGTTGCATTAGCGTTGCACCTGAAGAAGCCCGATTTTCTGGAAGCCCGCTAAAATCACTTTCAGTGATAATATTACCTGAATAATTTCGGATAATTTACATAAACTAAGCTTCTCATTGGGTCTTACGAAAGTTTATAAAATGATGAAAGAAATTTTCCAATAAATTGAAAAGACGTATCACTAACTTCTATATATTACACTTGGTGACTGTTTTAAACAGAGTCACATCCCAGAGAAATATAATCGACAAAATTTCGTGCTAAACAGGATGATTATTTCCAACGCTATATCATTTTATTTGAAGCGATACCTCACTCGCTATTTCGTAAATAAATTGCTGGTAGATGATACGATATAATACAATGTTTTCGAGGGCAAAGAGTTAAAATTTTAATCCACATGTTCCACATTCTTATTAGACAGAAGAAAAGAAAAGCAAGAGAGTACTGCTTGGATCGTTGTGCGATGAAAGACTTTTCTCAATTGGATTAAAGTATAATTTTGAGTTTTTAAAGATGAAGCATTGTGGCTTCAAGTTGTACGCAGCTAGCAATAAAATCTCGCAAGTAGCAAGCTGGATTGAAAATTTGGAAAATGTCACACGCACAAAAGGAAGATTCGAGGTGTGTACGTCTCGTAAATCGAGTATTAGTGTAATCTTAAGTGGAGGATTGATAAATGTTGGGTGAAAACGTGGGAAGGGGGCGGGGTCGTTCCAGGGGACCACTGTGTGTACAGTCGTGAGCGCAGCTTTGAGGAAGTACCCTCAGAGACAAGGTGACAAGAAGACGTTTTTAGTGGTCAGCAACAAATTTCGGACGATTAAAGAGTCGTAAAGCGAGCGCGATCGAGTCAAACACGGATATCCTCTTAAAGGGGGCCCCTGCTCTCCGCCATGGATCTAAATAGAGCCATGATTAGGAGAGATTAAGGCGAGGCCCTGGTACCAACGAATACCCGTCCCCTGTTAAGATAAAGCGAGTGCCTTATACTAATCGTGTCCCTTCCTCCCGAAGATAGAGCGTTTTAGGTACGGTCCTCGTGCTCGTGGACCCGTCGTTCCAACAAAAAAACAACCAAAAGCAAACCCAGAGTCCCTCGTCCACTCCCAAGTGCGAAACGATCGATTTACACGGCACGCTTTTAAACGTCCCTTTACGCCAATTATCCGTGAATCGATTTCTAGAGAATATTTCGAAGGTAAAGGAAAACGAAAAATCTGCTCCTTGCTTGGACAGAAGACTCAACCACGGGTAAATGAAATTTCGATATTAACAAGGGAGAAATTTGGTTTTCTACGTTAATTATTTAATTTTGAGTTCCGGTCGATCGGAGAATTTTAAAGTTCAAAGAAATTAAAACTTAGACAAAGAAATGAAAATTTACAAAAGGCAACTGTCTCGCATATCGTACTTGATTAATTGCATATGAAGTAAGCTGGTTTCATAATCGTGCAAAATCATCCAGAATTTGATGATTAAGATATTATCAAGCGATATTTAGTTTAATTTAGATGCTTGAAGTCTAATTTAAAGCTTGATGCTTGACAAACTCATCGTGTGATCGACAATTTTTGACAATTGTTTCGCTATAAAGAAAGCTATGGATGATTGAATATCAAGGAATTTTTTATGAAATTTTTAAAAAGTTGCGAAATTAAGGGAACAGATCTTGCCGAAAGATTTGTACGAAAATACAAACAGAAAATTGCCGAGAATGATCAAAAATTTCTGCTGTAATAATTATAAAATCACTTTATGCACTCTGGCAATTTGATCAATATTATGTTCAAGAAATTATGAATTTCATCTGTAACAATCTAATATCGTGGAAATTTTTTCGAAAGGAATTTTATTAATGCATAATTTAAATTGAAACGGTACTTCACTGTGAAATGAAAGTGAAAGTGAACGTGAATTTTCACTGGTACTTTCAACTGCACAAACTTCACTATGAATCAAATCTTAAAAATACTTATTAATAGAAAAGTTGTTGCATTAATACTAATGTCAGGTTTTCGAAAAATTATATTAAGAGAACAATCTACCATTCCCGAAATTTAGATCAAAAAATACAAACATGAAAAATGAACGAAAAAATAAAGAACAACGATCGATTTTAATTCTAATAACTACAATTTTTAAAAATGGTCAAATGTATATCGAATCCGATAAATTGAAATTTGACTGAAATTTTCATTACGAATTCGGCAATTTCACTTTGCCACAATTTAACACAGTATCCGAGAAGAATTTAAAAAACAGAAGATCAGGTTGTGTCTAACGGAAAAGCAAAATTTGAATAACAATAGAAAAATCTAAAATTGGTATTCGCTGAACATTTAAGAAAAAAAAAGATCGTCAAATCAAAAGTAGACTTTGCGAATAAAATCTGTTCTTGGACAACAGAGTCAATGGATGTCAGTTGCAAAGGAACAAACCTCGAACAACGAGAGAAGAATCCGAAATATACGATACCGAACGCGATCATCTTTTTCCGGAGAAGTGTCCCGCCGTCATATTCTCTCTCTCGAAACTCACCGTCTCGATCTCGTAACTCCGTTTTCATCTACCGATTTACGAACGCTCGGGTCTTATCCACTTACACGTCGATTTACGATCGCGGTCGACCGCGAATCACCGCGCCGGGGAATCCGCGGCCCCGCTGGTCGCGATGAAAAACCAAACTGTCGTCACTTACGCGATTTTCTGATTCCGGATGGCCGCCCCTCCGCCTTCGCGCAACAGCGTTCCGCAATATAACCGTGCAGCCGAGGGAAGCAAAGAGGGGAATTTGTAGCGGCGATAAGCGTAAATATTCGATTCGTCCGCCGGTTGTGTCCTTTGGATCAAAAGAGATCGTTTCCTCCCAAATCCCTCCGGGATGCAACATCTCCGATTTTGCTTTCTTCTCCAGATTTATTCCCTTTCGACCGAGGTTTCGTTAAAAGAAAAAGAAAAAAAGGAAGAACTCGACAGAGTTTCTCTCGTCTTGAGATTTATTCAGTTTGCGTTTTAGCGAAAGCCAAATGCCGGGGGAAATAATTTGTCTCGAAAAGCCCGGCGTCGCAGGCGAATGACAGTCGTAGGAGGCAGAGGAGAAATAATATTACACACCGAGAAGAGGTCGGCGATAAGGCCGAGACCGAGATAAAAACGTACGAGGAACGAACAAAGAGCGATTACCATTTGTCATGCCAGTAAACGATGCGACGGACGAGCCCCGTTATAAAGTATAAACGCTACGCGCGAGGAGATTACGAAAGTCTGTCGCGGTGATAATGCGTTTCGCGCGACACGCACGCGAGAGAAATGGCCGCGAGTACACGGGCCGGTTTTCATGGTTGTGCGGCTACGAACTACACACGAGGAACTTATTATCAGATGCTCACCTCGCGTTACGGAGTCTCTCTCTCTATCTCTCTGTCTCTCTGTCTCTCTGTCTTTGCTCGGTGTCCTCGAGGAAATCGAGTTTCTTCGTCAATCGTCGCCAATCCGACTGCACGAGATTGCGTATCGCGTGCATTTCAAAACTCGCGTCGTGTTCAGACAAAATCGAGACGGAATTCTAATTTTTATCGAGCGTAAAGAGAAGAGAGAGAAAAGGGGGTGTCGGAGATACGAGAAGGGAGAGAAAAAAAGAAATTCTCTCTCGTGGGATCGTGGTTTATTTCCAAAGGCGCTGAGGTATATACCGGTGAATGGAGACGTTTAATTTGTGAACAGGTCCTCCTATCGGCCCGTTAACTCGCCTTATAAATTAGCTACAAGACCACGTAGCCAGATAAAGCGGTATACGCGTGCTTTCCTTACCTCGGATCGCCCTTTCTTCGACCAGGTAAATGTACACGAAATTAAGATATCCGCCGCCGAGGCCGCTAGACTAAATCGTTCCCATTTATATAAGAGCTCGCTCGCGGTGATCTCGGCGACGATTTATGCCCAGCGCCTTCGAGCGTTCGTACAAATTTGCTCCGCGCACCAATCGACCGCGTGGATTTCGTCATCGGTGCCGGCGAACCGCGCGCTTGTTCGTTTTATTAACAAAAAAAAAAAAAAACAAAGAAAAAAAGGCAAAGAAAAACGCCGGCCTATTACCACAAATTACCACGTAATTTACCAACGTCGTATTAAACGTGAATTAGTCACTCGGATTCGGATACACACGCGTGACTAATCCGGATCGGCGTGACCTCCTGATTATCTGCTCTAGATCAGAGCCTCTCAAACTTTGGCCACTTGACGACCCACTTTTAGCCGAGCAAATGTTTTCGCGACCCTGGGCACAGAAACTGGGAACACGAATTAAAACGTTTGTTGATGATGAATCGTAAAGAAAATTTGTTCGAAGATATTTCAAATGTATTCAAAGACGCGGCCAAATATTCGTGCTAATTTTCGTAGTTTTGCTAAAATTTCTGCCTCCATGTCATGGGGGTCGCGAAGAATTCTTCATCACGCCCACGCTATCCTTAGGAATTCCAAATTACATCGACTTGAACTCGCGTTGCGTCCACGATCTGCCCAAGTTTGATTCGTGGGTTCAAGGTAAGTTGAATCAAAGTCATAATGTACATAATGTATTCGCAAAAATTTCCTTTACGTCTTTGAAGATACTACTTTTGCAAGCAACTGTATATATTAATGCGTCAAGCGATCTGTCTCTAAATGGTCAAAAAGTTGCTTATATATATTATATATATTATATACTAATTCAAACAACTTTGATCTTATCCAATAAAACAACATATTAGACGTGAAAGAATAAAAGCTCACAACAACATGAAACAACATTAAAAATACGAGTCCTGTTATTCTCCAGAGAGACCGTGCATGTTCAACCTACTTGCCACGCTAGATCAGATCTACGCGCCGGGTTTAAAGTTACAGTCTGGCTGCAACGCGGCGAGGAAAAATTGTGCAAACAGATTCCAAAGATTCCGCCGAGATCTGAAAGGCACGCATTTTGCAAGGGACGCGCGAAGCGAAACGCGCTTCGTGGAAACGCGGCGGATTCGACGATTCGCGCGGGATGAATCGACGCGTCGACGCGTCGTGCTTCCATCGGATTACGTAAGCGAACGAACCGCGGGAAAATACGCGACATCATCTCGCCGCTCGGACCTCTGGTAATCGAATCTAACCGAGCCGTCTCTCTTTCTCTCATTACCGTTATTACGTGTCGCCGAGCCGGTGTATCGTTGACAACGTAATCACTGCGATTACCTTCGTTCGCTTTACTGATTTTCATTCGACGCCTTCTCGGCTCGATCTCGCCGCGATCGCCGCGATCGCCCCGAGGTCGAGAGGAAATTCCATCCGATCGACAACACGCGCACGAGTACGACGTTTAATTAAATAATTGCAACGGTGCGATCGGACGTGTCTTCGAATCACCTACGCCTTTCGTTTCGTTATACAACGTTGCGAGCAATTGCAGGTTCAAAAGCAATTGCGGCACGAAGAGATTCTTTTTTGCGATTCATCGGACTTTTTCACTGAAAAGTCATTTTTTTATTCTCGTTACTTTGCTGTTTTATTTGTTACTTTGTTATATTATTTTACGATATTTTTAGATTTACTATTTTATTTGTTATTTTGTTATATTATTTTATTATATTCTTAGATTTATTATTTTATTTGTTATTTTGTTATATTATTTTATTATATTTTTAGATTTACTATTTTATTTGTTATTTTGTTATATTATTTTATTATACTTTTTATACTATATTATTATATTTTTAGATTTACTATTTTATTTGTTATTATATTTTTAGATTTACTATTTTATTTGTTATTATATTTTTAGATTTACTATTTTATTTGTTATTTTGTTATATTATTTTATTATATTTTTTATACTATATTATTATATTTTTAGATTTACTATTTTATTTGTTATTATATTTTTAGATTTACTATTTTATTTGTTATTTTGTTATATTATTTTATTATATTTTTAGATTTACTATTTTATTTGTTATTTTGTTATATTATTTTATTATATTTTTAGGTTTACTATTTTATTTGTTATTATATTTTTAGATTTACTATTTTATTTGTTATTTTGTTATATTATTTTATTATATTTTTAGATTTACTATTTTATTTGTTATTTTGTTTATATTATTTTATTATATTTTTAGATTGACTATTTTATTTGTTATTTTGTTTATATTATTTAATTATATTTTTAGATTGACTATTTTATTTGTTACATTGTTTATATTATTTTATTATATTTTTTAGATGGCGAAATATTTAAAATTATTATATATCACATTTAGTTGTGAATAGATTGTCACGATCTATAGAAAAATCTATTTTCTTTCGAGCTTTGACTTTGACGATTTTTCAAAAACTTTAACATTCTTTCGCACCTGTGCAGTAGGGTACTAGCATATTTTTTAAATAACTCTTAAATTATGCGTCTAGTGAAAAATTGTTTGTTGGATTAAATTTCCCACGAACGCATAAAAATCCGCAGTTTCGTAAAACAATTCTTACATACTTAAAAATGTGGTAAAAAATGAATAAATATCCACAGCCTATTAATAAACGTGAAACGTTTCTGTCTAGCTGTTCGAGAATGAATCGTCTCCCCGCCGCCGATTGACATCGAAATTCGTGGATCCTCGCGAAGAACAATTCGTCATTCGGTCAACTCCTTCATTCGGTCTCCAACTTCCTTTTCGAACCGAACGGGAACAAGCGATCCACGAGTCGCCGCTGGGACACCATAAAGTTTCGTCTTTATTACCAGGTGATGTCGAGGGCGGACGCAGGACGCGCGAGGCGGCGGGAGGGGGAGGGGGGATGATTGATGCAGCCTGGTTATCGGGGACACGGACCGAGGAAGATAGTCGATCCACGGGTCTCATTACCGCGACACGAGATGCTCATATTATCGTCATTTTTATTAAACACCGCTCGTACGTTTTCGCCGGAGAGCTGGCGATAATGTACCTCGCGTGGAAAACGTTCGATGAAATATTAGTCGTGTTCGATCGCGTCGACATTTACCTCCGGAGAGAGAGAGAGAGAGAGAGAAATCGTTTCCATCCAGCACGACTTGACCCGAGATTCGAGAGACGACCGATACAGTTTTACGATTTTTCTCGGAATCGCGCGGGGCGAAATGGGGAGATCTCGCGCATCGCGCCGCGCTCATAGGAGTCGGGCGATACCGCGCCAACGCCGGGAGATAGGGGGCGTTATTAATCGTGCGGAGGGTCGTAAACTCAGCGAGGATAGAAGATAAAAGGCGAGGCTAAGTAATCGCGGAGGAGGAATTGGACGACGATGGACGAGGAGTTTCACTCTTAAATGCGTAATTTAAGAACGCCGACGCGTTTAATATGACAAGGATTGAACATGCGTGTGGAATTTTAACAGAAATGACATTTACACGTGGGGTACAAAAAGAGCAAAATATATAGTGTTTTGTTCGAAAAAAAAATTTTACGACCCCGTTAGCGTCATATGCGGATGGAAACTATTTTCGTGGAGTCAGTCTTGCGCCACAATTTAAACGAAAAATTACCGATGCTTTATACCATAACAATTTTGTATAAAAAAAGCACGAAGCTTTTATTTTATACTGCCCTGAATTCGTTTTTTCCCCAAGATACTTTTAGAAAAAGTGTTCTTTTCTTTCAAAAAAGTTGTAAAAATTCGCGCGTATGTAGAAACATTGAAAAATTTTATTTGTAACTAAATCCACCGTGGTCTTGAAGATTGAGGTTTCCCCTTTGCTGTACGATTTTTCTTCGTCGTTTTATTGCACTTTGAAAGTTAGGGTTAAATGATGAAATTGAATTAAACAGAAATCAGAGATAATTTTGCGATTCTCAATTCTTATAAAAAACTAAATCTAAAAAAGAAAATTTTGTGTTGAACACCTAACCTAAACCTAAACCTAACCTAAACCTAACCTAAACCTAATCTAAACCTAACCTAAACCTAACCTAAACCTTTCGAGAATTACATAGGCAACAGTTACATATTCGATGTAAACAGGAGACGAAGTAATCGACGTACACTCTAATTGAGACATGATTAATACGTACGTTTATACGTTTGAGAAATCGCAAGTTACATACTCAATGAATCCAAGAATTTTTAGCAATTTATTAATCATATTGGAATTTAAAAAAAAATCGATGTGAAAAGCACTCCAAAATCGGTTCATGTAACAGATTTTAGCTAGAAACAATTATCATTTAGAGCAACTAGAGACGTTTAGCAACATTCAAATTCAGCTTAATCGAAACAAACCAATTATAGGAGCCAATAAAATCGATAACATCACTATTGAATAGATATTTTAAGATCGAAGCTGATTTTTTTTTCGCCATGCAATCAGCCATATATATTATTTACATATAAATATCTTTATTTTCAGTCCAACTAAATAATTATAATTCCATCTTAGCCTTTCATTCACTCTTCTCTCTCATTAATTCACTCAAATTACTACAAACACTATTCTATGCACATATATGTTGCATATTTTTATTTTTCACGGCGTGTAAACGAAAAAGAAACAAAAAGAAAAAAAAAAAAAGAATCATGCGCTCGAAACTCTGAGTCGAAAAGCTGCATAGCCACGCTCGCTTGCCTCGTAATAATTGACTCGGCAATGCGTATAAATCGCAACATGGCGGGCGAACGGATAATTAACTAACAATTAGGCCTCAGGTGTACGAGCGTGGCTCGCTCGAAGGAGATGATAAAAGGCGAGAAAGACCGGCATATGGTCGCCTTTCGTGCCGTTGTTTGCGCTCGTTCGAGAAACCTCGAAATCGACGATTCATTCGGGATGCAACCGACTTCTGTCGGTTCTCCACACCCCCCTCGCTCACTTTTGGCCATCCGGGCCAAGTTCCTTCTCCCTCTCTCCCTCGTGAACTATTCTTTTCGTTTGCCTCCCCCCTCCCCCCGTTGCCTGTCACCGCTGTCATCAGCCAGCCAGTCTCTCCCCCGTATTATTCTTCCTTCCTTTTTTTCCCTTTCTTTTTCATTCTTTTTCATTATTCGTTGCTCGCGTGGCCGTTCGGCCGCGAAAACACGGCACCACAGCCCCGTAACCGCAACTTCCTCGATCCTGCCTTTCCATCGGTCTAATGCCTCTCATTGCTGTTCCAACGATGCGTGATCGGCGAGCACTAACGACGGTAAAAGTTAAAAGGATTCGCGATGACTCTTGGAAAAAACGGTAATGACCGCGCCGCGCAACGCCGGTAATCGATCTCGAACGCGCCGCTGCTTTGAATTCGAGCGGGAATAATTTGGCGCGTTGCGCCACCGGATATTCCGCCGTTGGCCAAAGAACAACAGGTTGAAAACCGTGTGGTAACGCGCACGTACGCTCGTTTTCTTCCGACGAGCTACTCGCTGTTGGATGCCGGTGATTGAAAACTGCCATTTGAAACTTATTTGAAACCACGTCAGGGACGGGAGTTTGTTCATTCATGACGTAAGTGTTGCAAGTTCAGAGTGGTTGTACGGTGTTGCGTTGGAATAGAAACGTCGTTTATCAAACTGTCGTGTTTATATATAGAAGATATTTTGCTATCCAGCGTTTAATTACTTCACTTTGCGCAATTGTTCAAAATGTTTCGTTTTCTATTTCACTCTTGAACCCTTTTTCTGTTCGATTAGCTTCGTGCCTTCAGGGAAGTAATATCCATATCGGAACAAAAGTTGAACGACTCTTTTATATTTCTAACGTTTGTAATTTTAATTTGTATTGTAAAATATCTCCAACTTTTTCCTACCAATTTTTTCCTACTTCTCAACTTTTAACATAATAAGTGACGATTCGATAAAGTGGACGTTCATTGTATTCTGTTATAGCGGTATAATTGCTCGAAGAAATATTATGAATCTCTAATGACTCCTTTTTAAGGATTCGAATGATTGTTTATTAGGTACTTTTTTCTTTCGTACCATGTATTTTCTTACAGTTCTTTAGTTCGTATTCTCCAAGTGTTTTTAATACTATAGTTGAAAAAATTTCACCAAATTTGGCCCACCAAATTGTTCAAAATAACTCGAATCCAAGCAACTTGGGTAATATGAAAGAATTTCAAAAGGTATTTATAGCGACCATCGAAAGTTTGAGATAAAGAGTTTTTAAAATGAAATATATTATATTATATTTACAGATTCTTGCATGTAATCATTCGGAATTTCACGAATAAAAATACTATTAAATAATATTTAATAAACCCCACGGTCGGGACTTTGTCAATTGTTTTATTATAAAAAGGTAGATTATGTATAAAAACGAAATATGAACAATCATCAAATTTCAGTAAATTTTTTATAATATTTGAAGCCTTGATCTAAAAATCAAAGAATTTCAATTATTTTAAATGTATCGAATTCGAGAAGTCGAAATTTAATTAATACCGTCATTCAAGAAAGCCACAGACGCTTAATACGTTACAAATATCTGCGACAACCCCTAAAAACGTTTTACAATCGCGCCCGCTGTTTGTTCTGCACGTGCAATGATACAAAATTAAAAAAAAAAGAGAGAGAGAGAGAGAGAGAGAGAGAGAGAGAAAAGCGTTTCTCATACATTTTAAACGACACGTGAATCGATGCTGCAACGTCAAAGACAAAGAGATTAAAACGAGAGAGAGCGACCGTGAAAATTGGAATTACGAAGCTCGTTTCGTGCCGAAAGGCTGATTGGCCAACTTACACGGAGAGCCAGAGTGGCCACGAATGAATCGATGTAACGGTGAAAATTTTGCAGATTCACTTTCGGACGAGTTTTCCGATAATTCAATATAATAGGAACGCGGCCGAGCGGGTGCATGGTAATTGGTGTTAACGAACACGCTCTGTCATTCACGACAGCGAAAATGACTGCGGCCGAGTGGAGCGTTTCCGGCTCACCGGCCAACTTCCGCGGCAGAACAATGGGAGCGCTTAACGCACCGGCGAAAGTCGTTAGTCAGTGTTATATTCCACGCGTCGGTATGCGCGCCGTGCCGGCCAAATGCGTTAATCTAATTTTCTGGGCATCGATTAACGGCGTCCTCTCTCTCTCTCTCTCTCTCTCTCTCTCTCTCTCTCTCTCTCTTTCTCTCTGTTGGCCAACATGGCCGACCCCGGCCGCGCGGATAAACGATCGCGCCAATGAAAAAATTGGAAATCCGCGCGACGCGTAGATCGTTTTTCCGCGGACATTACCGAACGAAACGGACAACTTCGACGAATTACGACAACCACCGTGATTTATATTGGTTCGTGAAAGTGTTTGAACTACGCATATTCAAAATACACCGATCAAAAATTCTACGACTGTTTTCATTCTTAATATTTAAGGTAGAGTTTTCTTTTTTTTTTTTTGTATCATGCATTATCACTTTATTTTATTACACTATGCTACTACGTTGACGTATAAAATAAACAAATACAGTAGTTAGTCTTAAGATTTCTGAAAGTTGTTCTGAAAGTTTGCGTTGTGCAAAGTGTTTCGAAATGTTATTAGCAAATTTATATTTTGATATTGCAACTAAAAGAAATGAAAGTTAAATAAAGATCTGCTCTGTCTATTACAAATTATAAAACGTATATTATACATTACACATAAAAATTTGCATAATTGTTTAAAAATTGGCAATTTAATAATGATTATATCGATCAAGTTTCAAACCAATCTGAAAATTTATATTGAAGATACATTTTGTAAAAAATTACGTTGATTACACCGAATATTGAAATTGATTAATATAATGGATAATTATAATAATCAATTATAATTATAACCTAACCTAAACCTAACCTAAACCAATCTGAAAATTTATATTGAAGATACATTTTGTAAAAAATTACGTTGATTACACCGAATATTGAAATTGATTAATATAATGGATAATTATAATAATCAATTATAATTATAACCTAACCTAAACCTAACCTAAACCAATCTGAAAATTTATATTGAAGATACATTTTGTACAAAATTACGTTGATTACACCGAATATTGAAATTGATTAATATAATGGACAATTATAATCATCAATTATAATTATAACCTAACCTAAACCTAACCTAAAAAACCTAACCTAAACCAATCTGAAAATTTATATCGAAGATACATTTTGTAAAAACTTACGTTGATTACACCGAATATTGAAATTGATTAATATAATGGATAATTCGATTTTTGCGCTTGCACTGAATATCCTAATTTGTAATTTGAATGCAATACGTTCTCAATTTGTTTCCAAACGTCACTAATACAATTACGATCGTTGTAACAACATTAATAAAATTTCAAAATATCCTGTACAAGTAACATAATACAATAAAAATACAAGTAACTACAAAATGTTCGTATACTTTCACGAGCTTATTGACTATAATAATTGATTGATTAATTATAATTTAGTTATTAATTAATAATCAACTGTTTGATTAATAATCATACAATTAATGTCTGGAAAAAATTTTTACAGTTTCGAATCATATTCAAAACACAGATGCACGTGTATTTAAATGAAAAAAACTAAAGAAACGAAGTTAGTTTAATTTATTCTTCGTTTAGTTCTCACAGTGAACCACGATAATCAAACCTGAGAGTCGACCAATCTACTCGAAAACGAGGAAACTTTCCTTCAGAGTGCTAAACGCACCATCTGTTACGCTTTCCACGTTCCCAAGTCATCGTCGAAGTGTGGTATCTTCGAGGTGGGAGCAACCATTCACCAGTTTCGTTTACGTTACTCATCGAGCGCCACGGGGGTGCCCGTCACCTTTTTATTCTCGAGAGCAGATCGTGAACAAATTGCCGCTACCGAACGCCGTTCCCTTTCTCACGAACGGAGCTCGACGTTCCGAAAAGCGTTCGTGTGCGTGGGTGATCGAGACGGCGAGTTTCTGGAACACTCTGGTTGTTCGAGTCGCGAGATCACGGTGAAAGCCGCGGGCGGCACGACCCACGCAGGAAGTAGAAAAGAAACTGGACAATGTCACCGAAAATTAGTCGAAATTGGTGGAAATCGACGTAGCTACGTGGAAGCTGCCGGGATTAGAACCCAATTAGACGTGGCTCCATTTATAGGTTCGTTTCGACTGCCCTCCGGGCACCTCGAAATTTCTTTTTAATGGACGAGCGCCGCGTGATCGACCCGTTCTCCTTCTAGATTCCGTGTCCCGTTCTCTCGTCACATCCGGCACGGGATTTACGAGGAAATTAAAAAATCGACAAGAGATCGAGCGATGTGTTCGTTAACGAGCGACGCGACGCTCGTTTCCGTTGTCGGATCTATAGCGCGTGCATGTCGATCTTGAATGATCTGGCCATGTTTCCTTCTCTCGATAAAAACGTAACTACTTTATTCCTCTCTTTCTCTCAACAGACTATTTCTGAGTTTTATTTCTGAAAACTAACTGTCTAAGAAGAGATAAATACTTATCTCGTCGTAAAAAGGGAGATTTAATGTCCAAGTTTTATTCTTTTTATCACCGAAAGTGATTTTAACCTAGAAAATCGGGTCTCTTCGGGTGCAACGCTAATGCAACGAAAATTAACGATTGGTTGATTTGGGTCACGTGATTCGCGACAAGGCGTGGGGTAGACCTCAAGTAGAAGTGGCGTTGTCTGGTACTGAGCGATCGCGCCTGTAATTTATTTTGTATCGATTCAAATCAGTTTGCATATCAATAAAATTTTATGGCAAAAAAGTCGTCTTCATTTCCTAGTCAGAACAGTTGCTTCTGGGCCTTTCAGTGAGACGAATCGTGCAGTTTTTTTCTACTTGTGTTTTTTTCCACGACGTTGTTTCATTGGTTGGTTTTACGAATAGAGTGCGGATTTTTGTGAATGTAACTAGAGAAAGAACAAATAGAAATTTGTCATTTTTTCTAGTATATTATAATTAGACTGCAGATGTTTATGTGTAAGTGGAATAGACTCCAAGTAGAAAATTATTATTGTAATTAACACTCCTTGTATTTGGATATTTTATATATTTTTGCACATTATGTGCATTGCATGTACTCTTTCAAAATTTTCATAAACGCATGAAAATCTACAGTCTCATTGCAATAAATACTTTAGTTCCAATTTCCAATAATTGAATAAAAATTCACACTATTCGAGAAACTGTCGTGAAACAAAATTAAAAAGTCTGTGACAACTTACTATGTAAAAATACTTTCCCTCTTTCCACTATACAGTTTTTATCTGTCTCTTTTTAGCTTCATAAAATTTACATTCAGTTTTATAAGAGCCTATCGTGGAAAGCGAAAAGAATAAAAAACTGCACGACTTGTACTAACTCCTGCTCGAGGTCCCACGCCCCCTCGCGAATCACGTGACCCAAATCAACCAATCGCTAATTTTCGTTGCACCTGAAGAGGCCCGATTTTCTGGATTACTCGCGCTAAAATTACAATCAGTGATAAAAAAAGTTTACCTAATTATCCTTTACTTTTCTTAATAAGCACACGCTTCATTTCTCTTGATACTGACTACGAAACAATTTTTATTGAAGCAAGAAAAAACGACAAGTATCGTAGTAAAAGATACATGTTTTACTTCTTGTAAAACTGACGGCGAAACAATTTCATGGGACTCTGAAGGAGAGGCAGGTGAAAAACGAGAAAGAAAACCAAGGAAATGGAGGAAACGCATTAGACTAGATCGATTAGCAAAACGGAGATCGAGTGGGAAAATTTTCGGTGGCGAAACGGCGCGTTTAAAAAACGATTTGCGGCCGGACGAGCCTGTGATTTTGGTCGATAAATTAACGGACCGCTGTCAGTCCCGCAGCGGTGATTACCGCGGATTCCAGTGCGCGTTCTACTTTACCAATTTTCTCGATTACCGGCATGAAAAGCACCCTTAAGTGGACGCCTATCGAATTAACCGGAAGGTTTTACCCAGTCCCCGGGATGCCCGTTGAGTTATCCGGCCCGATCGGCCTCGAACATTTTCCTCGCCTCGCTCCGAGATGTCTCGAAAATGTCGGTAATTTTCGGTGATGAAATCACCTAACAGCTTCACCTTCGAGCGAGTTTCACTCGGCTTTCGATCGTCTCGAACAGGTGCAGGAAATTCTTCGAGCGTGTTTCATTGCTGTTTCTTTTTTTTTCTTTTTTTTTTCTACAGAAAATTACGAGTATTACGAAGTTTCAATTCTTTAAATCAACACGCGTTGGAAGTACATCACGAGCGAAACGTGGTATCTGCATTACGAGTGAAACTGAATGACGGACAATGACGTCTGCGACAGCGGATTTTTATGTATCTGCGCGACATTTAAAAGTGTAAAAAATGCAAAAACACAGGATAAGATATTCAAAGTAGCACGCCCGCTGCAATTACGAGGCAAATCTCTTCTACAATAAGTACTACTTCTTCTACTTTCAATTCTGTGTTTGAGTCTACATTTCATTCTTATAATTTATACTTTACGCTTCATATTTTGTACAATTACACTATAAAACTCAGGTGACTGTAAAATATTAATGTAAAAAATGAAAGTGACCGACTTGTTGTTTCTTAATTTTCTAATTAACAGATTGCAGATTTTGATCCATTTATGGAAAGTCTGAAGATGCAACAAATGCACGAGTCTACAAAATGTACAAAACACAGCACTCGTTGCCGATCCTTAAGGAAGTATTCCAATAATCCAGCTTGTAAAAATCGACATTTTGGGTATTTTTTCTAAGGAAACCACGATACATTTTGGTATACAGTTTTCGCACACAGATTTATTCATACTTGAAGAGTATTTACAATTTTGTTTTTAACGAAATTAATGAAGGTTGTGGAAATTATATAGCCTTAGGTGAAGCATGTTTTCAAAAACGGGTTCGAATGGCCGACGTGAGTCCGGTCCATCTGGTTATTTGAAACTAAAAAACCAAAATGCATCTTAATTAGTACAAATATGGCTATCGCGTGAAACCACGGAAATGAAACAGCGAAATTTCGAAAATTAAAAAAATTGCAGCATTTTGAAGTTTAAATATCGATTTTCTTTGTGCTTTTCGTCCTTTGGGTGGTAAACAAAAATAAAAAAAAACACCAGATTTTGAAATCAGTGGTTCATCCGGTGAAGATCTCCAAATTTCAAGTCAATCAGTTTAGAAACTATGGATTTGAGAAAAACACATTTGAAGTTTCTGTTACCCGTGGTATAGAGATATTCATACTTACAATCAATCGAGCTGTACAAAAAATAATAATAATATAAATAATAATATTATAAAGTAAAACATTTTTTTGAGAAAAACACATTTGAAGTTTTTGTTACCCGTTGTACAAAAATATCCATACTTACGTTGCGAGCAGCACACTGTTTCCTTTAAACATCTATAATTTTGCTAATTTTACGAATTCAAACAAATCCTTTTACATAAACATTTTCTCAAAGCGTATACTTTGACAAAATGTGAAAAAGAAAGAAAAATTGATTTTTTTAAGCCATTAAGATTGCCAGATTAAGAATACCCCCTTAACCTAGTTCCCGTTTCCTCAGCTGTACGAATTTCTCTACCTACTCCCATCTATAAAAATCCAAATGCCTATTCCGAGAGACGCAATAAACGCGATACGCGTTACGGTTTCCATCGCGATCTCTTTCGCGCCGTTACACTCGACATTTGACGCTTGGTCATCGCTCCGAACAAAGGCGATCGTAAATGCCGGTCCACAATGGATCGGCCATCCGGCGCAAAGGTCGCGAACAAAAGGGATGGGAATGAACAGAGGAGGAAGAAACTGGATGCGCGATGAATCCGTGAAAATCGAATTAACCGTGCGCGATTACGAATAACAAATCCACGGGCGAGCGTTAATGAGCGTCGCCGGAAACGTACGCGTGCACGCGAAGGAGGGGAATTCCGGGCACACACAGAGAAAGAGAGAGAGAGAGAGAAGGGCAACCTCCTGCGGCTGGTTTGCAGCTTCCGGTTCGCAGCTTGGGGGTTCACGCCGCAAGGGGACAGAAATGCACCGGTGGCGTATACACCGCGATAAAATCGTCTAATTGTTTCGCTAAGCGTGTGTGAATATGTCCAACACGCGCGCGCGTTTACTCACGCACCGTCGTGCGTTCGTTCCGTGCGCAACGTATTTTTTCTCTCCTCTCTTTTCCGCGGCTCCCCACCGCCATCCCCACCGAGCGGCAGCAGCGGTCGACTCGACTCGACTCGACAAAAGCAACAAAAGAATCGTAATCGCGGTGGTGACGATCGCGCGACCCACGCTCATGCAAATGGCGGCAGTTGGCGGGAAATCGTACCTCGCAGCGAGAAACACGGCCCGAATTACCTCGCTCCGCGGACCGTAATGCGTATTGTAATTAGCGTAACTGTGTAACGAGATAACAGAGAGAGAGAGAGAGAGAGAGAGAGAGATAAGACCGTAAAACCTTCTCCTCCGCCCTTTTACGTGGATGGACTGCACTTGAAAAACGCGAGCACCCTTAATGAAGATAATTCTCGCCTGCCGGATAGATAATTGCGCCTGGTATTTACGTTTATTATTGCGCATACGCGATATCAAGATGCATCGCGCTTATGCGAATTCGCGGGTAAAACGTTTCCCGAGGCGATCCGGCCCGCGATAATTGCGCGAGACGCGTTCCGATCGCAAACTACCGAGCACGGAGCGTCCGGTTAATTGCATTAAATCCGACGTTATTAATCGGAACGGCGCTGGCCGGTTCGTCGCCCGAACGAACGAATGATAATAACACGGTGATACCGGCTCGAGCAGTAACAACGTTTGGTCCCTGCTGGATCACCGGGTGGGATCCACGGCGAATAATAGTGGGAAATTATCTCGGGATTTCTCGAGGAGCAGGAATCAGCACGGGTTAAAACTACGAGTTACCTTCGATGAGAAAAGGAGAACTCTCGCAGAAAAATTGATCCCACGAGCGATCCGGATCCCCGCGTTCGGGACGAGTACGGGGCAAGTTGGCAAGTTGGCAAGTGTCGTTAACCGGAGAGACTTGGACTTTCAAACAGTTCGAAGCAAGAATGACAATTGGCCGATTCGATTCAGACGCGCCGCGAGCTGTTCTTTTCTTCTGTCTAATTGAGAGATAGCGCGCGCGCAGATCTCTTTTTCGCGAGAGCAGAACCCGGCGCGGAAAGCGTGATTTCCGGGGGACGAATCCGAGTTCGAGGAGGAGACGAACGAGAGACAGCTGGAGAGAAGGGTTCTGCTACGTAATTAGACGTTGTACCACCTTCGCGGCCGCGATAAGCCACGGTCATTATTCCCGTGTTTAGATAGTCTGGCGTAGAGCTGGACTTTGCGCCCGTGGGATCAGCGCGTGCTCGTCGAAACGACGAGGATCGCATCAGCCGGTGATTTATGAAAATCGTTTCCCAAATAGCGCTTTCTGCTACAAATTATGCGCGACTGATTCTTCGAGTGTCGCCTTCGCAAACAATGCGAGTGTGATTAATGGAGAAGTAACGCGTTTAACTGTATACACATATTTAGCTTCTTCAGGGACGGAACACGGTGTAATTTGTTGTTGCGCGTTTGCAGAGAAACTTTAAAAGGCTGCAAAATTACAGAAAACGCGTGTAATTAAATAAACAAAGTATTGTACAAAAGAATTGTATGTATATGTCAATTTAATGACATCATGCTACCTTTGTACAGTTATACTGCCATTTAAATATCATTGGACAGATTTAAAATTATTTTCGATAAGACATGTTTTTTTTTATGTTTAATTGTCTAATTCCTTATATATATAATACCTTGTCTGTATCTTATATATATCTAATTCCTTATGTATATAAAACGCGTGTAATTAAATAACCAAAGAATTGTATGTGCATGTCAATTTAATGACGTTATGCTACCTTTGTACAGTTATACTGCAGCCATTTAAACATCATTGGGCAGATTTAAAATTATTTTCGACAAGACATGTTTTTTTATTTAGTTGTTTAATTCCTTATATATATAATACCTTGTCTGTATCTTATATATATATCTAATTCTTTATATATATATAAAACGCGTATAATTAAATAACCAAAGAATTGTATGTGCAAAGTCAATTTACCAAAGAATTGTATGTGCATGTCAATTTAATGACGTTATGCTACCTTTGTACAGTTATACTGCAGCCATTTAAACACCATTAACTAGATCGACTTAAAATTATTTTCGATAAGACATGTTTTTTTTATATTTGGTTGTCTAATTCTTTGTACATGTAATAAATTTTATCGAGTAATTTATCTACTACAGATCTTGATTTCAGTTCGTAGAAACACGAAGATTATTTTCTGACAACGAAAAAAAAGCTCCAACAGCTTCCTCGATCTATCTTCCGTTACAATCTATCTAGATTTTATAATCATACAAAGTTGAGAAATTCAGACACGTCGCTGTTCCTTTTCTTCGAGTTCGATCTCTCGAGAAATTCTTGCGCCCGTATTTACCATTAATACCAACGTTCTTTAATTACTTTTCTCTCAACAACGTTACACGTATACTCTCAATGACTACGTTCTTCGAGATCCTCCATATTTCAGAAGCAAAAAAAAAAAAAAAGAAAAGAAAAAATAAAAAACATTTCTAGGGACAGAAACAGTCGTCGCGGAATGTGCGGTCGGGGAATGGATCGCGCTGTTACGAATGATACTAATTTCATCGATCCCTCCCGAACGAGTTCTAAATAAGCAACGTTTTATTGCATCGCAGACGCGCCCTATGCGATTCCCATGCGAGATATAGAGGCGGCGCGCAGGTTATTATAAAAATTAAACGACGTTCATGCGATTGATTATCGAAATTACATATCATCGGATCGTTCGCTGGCGAATTTTCTGTGGAACGACGACGACGACGACGACGACGACGACGACGGTGTACGACGATGGGGGGCGAGGGGGGCGGGAAGGGGGGTGGGAAACGCTAGAACTCGGAGTGGCTCTCGATCGGCGTAATTGTCCGCTGCAGATGGGAGAGCTCTTGTGTGCGTGGAGCCGGGGCGACCGACTTAATAAGTCGTTTTTGAGAGATAATCCGCGGCGGGTGTGTCATTTGATTTCTTGTAATTTCGTGTTGGTCGCGGCGCGGAATGCCGCGTAGATGAACACCCTGGTCGGTCCTCGTCGCGCACATCCGTGGCCGTCGTCTATCGGACACACGCCTGGATATATATATACGCTCGTTCTACGTGTATTAGCACCGTCATCTCTATTTCTATCGTCCCCTTCTTCGACAGCGATTCTCAGAGCGAATTGAAATTTCACCCGTTCATCCGTGTGTGTAACTTTGTGGTACCTCGAAATTACGTCTATACTTCTCGGAGTTATTTTTCCCTTTTTTTTTTTTAATTACGCGCGAAGCGCTAAATGTTCAACTTGTAAGAGTACAATAATGGAAGTGAAACGGAATTTTGTATAAGGTTGTAGCAATAAAAAGAAGAGTAACAGGTATGGTGCGACAGACATGGAGGTTGGGATGTTGGCAATATACTATAAGCGTGCTTTGATGTGAAACATCAAAGATAATCAACGTCAGAGGTGGCAGCGAAAGATTACGTTCGCGACTGGCGATATCGAGCATAATTCATGTCGAATATTTCGTCGCTGTTATCTGTATGAAGAAAATGGATAATATGGAAAATTAATGCTCTCCTATTTGCGAACAACGTGAATATTAGTTACGCTAATTGTTTGTTTCTCGACAGAATATTTAAATAGTTGATTAATAAATCTCAATGTTCAGTGATACCATATTTATTAGTTGTTACATGCGTGTGTATAATGTCTTTCTCAACAAGACGTTTGAGATATGAAAATTAAAAAAAGATTACGCTGCACGTTTTACAATTCTTGAGAATAAACATTGCATGTCAAAAACGTTATTCATTTGATAAAAAATTTTTGTTATTTTAATAAGTATTTTAATAGATATATTTATGAGTCAACAAAGTCGTTATTTGTTTTATAAAAAATTTTTATTATTTTAATAGGTATTTTAATAGATATATTTTATTATTTTAATAGATATATTTATGAGTGAACAAAGTCGTTATTCATTTGATAAAAAATTTTTGTTATTTTAATAGGTATTTTAATAGATATATTTATCAGTCGACAAAGTCGTTATTTGTTTTATAAAAAAATTTTATTATTTTAATAGGTATTTTAATAGATATATTTTATTATTTTAATAGGTATTTTAATAGATATATTTATGAGTGAACAAAGTCGTTATTCATTTTATAAAAAATTTTTATTATTTTACTAGGTATTTTAATAGATACATTTGGGATAGATATATTTTAATAGGTATTTTAATAGATATATAGATATATTTTTAATAGATATATAATTGAATAAACAAAGTTTATTAAATGAATCTTTGCAATGGATCATAATTTAAATTATTTAAATATATCATACACACACACATATATATATATATATATATATAGAAACGTAAAACCTTTCAATTCAAATCTATCTAATCTCCACGAGTATACTTTTACTTGTTGGCTCAGTCTAGTCTATAAATACTAGAAAGTTTGAGAAACGCTGCTCTAGCAGGTTCGTTTTCCCCGTTCCCTCGCCCGGAGCCGCAAGATTACACTCATTCAGAGATTTCGGCCGGTCCTTTCAGTGGCCCGGTCTTTTTTCCACGGCTGGCTCAATGGACCGTGGTTTCTCGGCTGGATTTCCGTCCTTGCCCGGCGACGCGGCGATCGAAACATCGCTCGTGCCCCCGGGGAGTCTTTCATTCACCTCGCCCCAGCGAAGAAGCGACTCGAAACGGGCCGGCGCGAGAGAGAGAGAGAGAGAGAGAGAGAGAGAGAGAAAGAGAGCTCTAGAAAGAACCGTGTGGCCACAGTTGCACCACGAAATTAGCTCGTCGTGTACCTGTTTCCACCGTCCAGACGAGCCGACGAACGACCCGTGTCCCTTGCGTGGGACGATTCCACGACTTTACCTGGCGCCAAGCGATTTCGTCCCGGGCTTCCAGTCCGGGACGATCACACGGCTCTAGGGCCTTAATTGACGCGATGCAACAACCGAGTCGAACGGACCGCCGAATTCCACGGTGTAGTTCGATTTCGATCGTAAACCAGCGACACGTTCGAGGATCGAACGCCGAGAGCTCGATTTAATTACACGGAAGAAGAACTCTCTCTGCGTTGTGTAAACTTGCTCGAGGAACAAATGACGAATTGAAATTGGAGTTGGTGTAGCAGGAGTCCATTGATTCTCTGCTGGTGATCTCTTGTTTATAGCAAAACATTCTCTCTCCACTGCTAGTAATTTTTAGGTTAGGTTCGAATGAATGGATTCAATCAGCGAGAGTTCGTTTATTTAGGTATTGATGAAAGAAAAAGAAGTTGTTATTGTGTGACCGGGTCGAGGGAGTCGTCAATTTATTTAATATGTATTTATTTAAGATTAAACTGTCGGATACAACAATTGTGTTAATATTTTATAATATATGTTATATATTATAAAATATTTTATTATATATATATATATAGTAGTTTCGAAAATCACGAGACTACCAATTCGAGTATAATCTCTTTCTAAAATCGAACACAGTCCTATGTATATATATATACCCTCTCTCTCCAGTTTATATTCACACATATCAATATTATATATTGAATATAGTATAATATCACATAATTAATATATATTGAACATAAAGTGGAGACAAGATAATGTTTCGATGACTCAAAGGGTCTACTACCATTAGAATTTTGGACTTGGACATGACAAATCGCTGTTAATTTTAGCATAGTGACTCATTTCCAGTTATCAACAATCGAGTCACTTTTTTTTGTTAACCAACGAAAAAATGGAGCTCACGTAAACGGAATTCTACCGTGATAGGAGTACAAATAAATGAATTCGTGAAAATTTTATTCAAATAAATAGCGTCTATACAGAGTGTCTCAAATTTAAGTGTCAAAACTTTGGGAGCGTGTAGGAGATTGAGAGAAGGTTAAGAAAAATGAGAGATGAAAGTCCTTTAGACTTGCACTCGTTTACGCACTCCCAAAATTTTGACATTTAAGTTCGGGACACCATGTATAAATGAAATTTCAGTGTACTTGGACAATAGGTTCAAGATAGAGTTGGAAATAAAATTATTGGTCACAGTGGGCATGTTTTGGCAGTACGTCTCTCAGAAATAAAATCAATCAATTTTGAAATCAGCGGATTTTTCAATTTCAATGCCAGAACACGTGATTAATGTTCAATTTGCTTCTGTACATTTTGCTTACGTAAAAAGTTTTGAAGTACGTGTAACGTCGTAACTATTTCCTGCTTTCCAATTCGTGAAGTTGATCGGTATAGTTCGTATCGCAAGTAAAATATACCGAAAATATACCGGAAGATATACTTTTTGAAAAATTTAATGAGAAAACTATTACACGAAATTGTTAATGATGTTGTAATAATTGTGAGATAAAACAAAAGATAATCATAGCTTCCAGAGAAGCGTGGTTTCGATTTAAAGCACCTTGTATATTTTTAGTAATTTTTCACGTATTATTATCACAGTCACACTTATATTAACTAACAGTATCGCACGAATAAAATAATTTCCCCACGAATAAAAAATGAATACAATACTCGAATTCTTTCGTGAAACGAAAAAAGGCAAACACTGTGCACGTTTTCAGTAATTTTTCAGTAAATTTTACAGTCGCATCTGTCGACGGAAGTATCGCGGAAGTCGAACAGCTGTTAAAGAAGGGAACCAAACTCAAAGAGGACACAATCCTCAGCGAGACACGACGCGCCTAATTACTCGGTCGTAAAACGAGCAAATTATTACATCCACGCGTTCGTCCGTCGTTGGAACGTCCATTACCAGGATCTCCGTAATAACATGTCGTCGTGGAGGATGAATCGTGGCCAGTCGGATAAAGCAACGGGTTTCGGGCACGGCTCGCGGGCCAGAGAATAAGAAGATCGTCGGACGAGGGAGAACGGATACGGGTCGAGGATGGTTCCGAGGGAGAGATAAAGCGATCGAAGCTTTCTGCTCAGCTCGTCGGGGAACACGTAGATAGGAGGAAGAGCAGCAAGATGAGGAGGAGGAGGAGGAGGAGGAGGAGGAGGAGGGGGAGGAAGGACAAAGAGGGGAACGATTCAAATTAAATGCACGTTGAAACAAAAAATGATCGAGTAATGACAGCATCGGGGCCCCTCGCGGTGGCTCTCGGTATCTTTGAGCATAGAGAAGAGAGCCCGGAGAAGAAGGGAGACCGTGTGATTATCCATCGACCAATAGCCGTGCTCAGAGCGGCCATCATGGTCCAGAGAAGACGTGCAATCACGCGGTTCTCCAGCATCTTCCTCGCGAGCCACGGGATGCGTTTCGTTTCGTTTCGTTTCTCCTGCAAGCACGCGTCCGCCTCCATCGATCTGTCCAACGCACAATGGATCGCCGATCACCGAAACACGTTGCTCGACGAGCAAACGCCGCGATTCGTGATTTTTCGAACTGTGGTGTTTGGTAATTGGATTATATTCCGAATAGAAATCGGAAGATCGTACGGGCCTCCTCTTCTCCTTTCTTCCGAGAGTTTTGAAACGACGCGTTTGAAAAGCGTCGATTCCTACACGAAATATTGAACGTTTAAGGCGCCTTTCCTTCGTGACAAATTGTTGCGGCCGCGTGCAACCGCGGCGTTGTTGCGTCACGAATAGGAATAACTCGGAATAACTAGGCCTCGGGAAGGGAGGGGGGAGGGGACGACGCGTTTTGGTAAGGTGTAACACAGTTGCGCAAAAGCAAAACTAGATAATGGCCGCTTTCACGTACCGTAGCCTCGCACGGTGGTTCGGCGAACGTACGTAATTTAACAAGTACGCCTTATCCGACAGCCATCGTTGATGAGCAGTGAGCCCTGTAACGTTAATTATTTTCACGGTGCTCAACTCGCTTCTCGCGCGAGGCTTCGACAACGGGCAACGAGGCTCGAGCAAATCAGGCCTGCTTCGAAACAACTCCAAAACATCAGTTTTCAGACAAGTACCGACGACGCGAAAACGCGACGACGTTAAATTACATAAGGCTGGTGAACTCGCGCAGATTGCAGCACCCGCCGGTTACCCAATTCACGCTCGATGAAAACGCGGTAGCGTCTCAATCGGGAACAATTAAGTCTAATGAATTCCAAAGGTACGAGCATGAAACTCGCGTATTTGCATGATACATTGCCGCGGCGCGATGCGCATCGACTTGAGAACCCGGCAATTTACGAGCGCGTATTTTTCTTTTAACGATAACGCTTAAGCCCGTGTGTAATTGCATCCTGTGCGCTTAAGGTCTGTCCACACCGGGGCCAGGCTCGCGTCGCGCCCTATTTCGCGCGGCCGTTTTCAAATCGTCGCCGTTTTCGCGCCGTCTGACTCGGCCCGGCTCGCCGTCTCGTCGCTCTGTACCCAACTCGGCTCTTGTTTCTCTTTCTTCCCCCTGCCTTCCCCCCACTTATTTTTTTGTTTTCTTTTCCTCGCTATCCGCGAACGATCGCCGACGATTTCACTCGGCGCTCGTGTGAAACGCGGATAACGACGCGAGCACAACGTCGAACGCGGGATAGCCGGCGCTTAATAACTCGTTAATTATCGTTTTAGGAAATCCGCGCGCACATCGCCGAGCCGTCCAATTACTTTACGTAACTCCCGCGCCTTCATTTCTCCGCTCTGGTCGCGGTAATTGGTTTAATTGCGTTTCGCAAACGAGAGGAAGGAAAAAAAAAAAGAAACCGGCGCGGATTAGAAAGAGCTGGCGGAACAAACGGAGAAGGGACTTTTATACCGCGACGCGTCTTCTTCGATCTTCATTTGGGCATTTGAAAAGGAAAAAGAAAGAGAAATGTTTGACCCGGCGAGCGTCACAGAAGCAGCGTCCCAGCGTCCATCTGCAATTTCCAGTTTTAAACGAAATTTTTCTCTCTTTTTTTTTTTTCTCGACGCGAGTTTTAACATTCGCGTCAATGAGATTGCTAATTAATCAACCCTCTTGCCTTTGAACGTCGAGTCACTCTCGCGGCACGAATTACCGCGGTTTCGGTTTGAAAAAAAAAGAAGGGGGAACTGTAGCGCCACGCAATTCGAATTCGAATTTTACATTTAAAATTGTTTGATTTGGAAATTAGAAAGCACAAGTTACGCACAATGTTTCAATGCTTTAATTGAGATTGCAAGTGTTATAATTAATGTTTGCCTAGGAAGTATTTCAACATGTACAATTTTGTAACTCGTTTAATATCGACCATTAGAAGGCTACGAATAGTTTTGTGAACCATTGCCAATGAAAAATAAGTAACGAATGCTTAAAATGTAATAAATCTTTGATAATTTTTCGCGAAAGTGCTCAAAGTGTTCGAGCGATGATAACAAGATGTTTTCATAGTTATATGTATTTACAGGCGTGTAGAATCTTTCGCAATTTTATTAACACAAAGAAAATGAATACGGACATGGTTATGAAAGTTTGAAAATATATACAGAAATTTCGATATATTTCTTAGAGATCCCAGAAATATTTGAACAATTATTAGGTACCAATGAACTTCAATTCTTTATGTACTTATATTTATGTATTATTCTTGCTAAAGATAATTGTTCGTAGTCATATCTACCTATATAGATTTTTTATTAAATATGTGCTTGCAGTAAATATTTTGTAATTTCTACGTTTATGTATTTTCAGACTGGTCTGAAATTTCATTAACGTTTCGTTGCATCATAAAATTTCAAGACGTTACACACAGTAGATATACACCTCCGCCCAAAAATCTTAGAACAAGTACCATATTTGTATAATAAAAATAGTGCAATAAGTATAAAAATACGATATTTATGAAATAAATTACACAGTATAAATAAGGTATAAATTTAGATACAATATACAGTATAAATAAATACGATATATGCAATAAATATAAAACATACTTCATACAATAAAGACTTTGTTAACACATAAATATATTGTATCATTATATTATATATATATATATAATATTGTATATAATATATATAATATATACATACAATATTATATTGTATACAATGTATATACATAACATATAATATATAATATAATATTGTATATAATAATATAATATAATATTGTATGTAATATATAATATATAATATTGCATATAATGTATATATAATATATAATATTGTATATAATGTACAACATAACATATTGTATTATCGTATTATTACAACATGTACACTGTATTATAAAATATACAGTGTCAATATATATAACATGTACACTGTATTATAAAATATACAGTGTCAATATATATAACATGTACATTGTACTATAAAATATACAGTGTCAATATATATATAACATGTAGACTGTATTATAAAATATACAGTGTCAAGTATCGAATATCAAAAATAAAAGTGTCCAAGACTTTCGAGCGAGAGTGTACACAAGGTTCGTCAACGGTAATTAATAGTTCATGAAAGGTAAGTGTTGGAACACTTCCGCGAGCGTTTAGAGCAACACCATCCCTCGAGAAAGAAGCAAGAAGAAATTTCTGGCGATAACGCCGACGAAATGCAGCGATGAATGGATAACCGATCGAGCGCTTCCGGTGAGCGTGCACCGTTGAAAATTCGTTTTGCCCGCGATTAATTGCAAATCGAGCGGCGTGCCAAGGAAGAACACTTTCTCCTCGCTCGGTCCTTGATTTCTCCTCGATAAAAATGGAAAACGAATGGTTAATTAGCGCGAGTGTAAAACCAGCGACGAGAAAGAGCGCGAGTCGAGCCGGGCAGCGCAAGGTTTCCCTACGAAAAGGTTCGTTCTGCGAAGTGAACGTCGCTCGAAAGAGGAGACGCTCTCGTCCGTTCTATTCGTTTCCGCGTCGCTCGACGATTTTTCCTCTTGGAAGGGTCCCGCGCTCGGTGTTTTCCGCGAACGAACGCGCGCCTGCGCGTGCTCTCGCTTCTGGCGGCAATTAAGAACCGCCGCTTTTGATCGCGATTCGTCGACCTCCTTCTTCCTCCCGGTATCACGCGATTTCCACGGCGGCGGCCGTGTAAAACTTTGTTGCGTTTCAATATTTTTTTCTCCTCTCGCCGTGGACGGCGAAACGCATTCGCGGCTTCCTGCCAGATGGTATCGCGTTTAGGCGAGCTTTAGGATATCATTAAGGCCAGTCCTTGAAGGAATTTTCTGTCCTCGTAAACACGACGCTTGGTAATTGTTTCAATTGTACGCCTCCCTCCCCCACGGCCGACTATATATCCAACCGGGAAGTTAATTGCCTTCCGAGAATTCTCGCGGTCCTCGAAACTTGCCCTCTGGAATGTTTCGATCGTCCAGCGCACAATGCGAAAACACGTGGGATCAATATCGAGTAGAAAAAATAGATACGTGTCACTTAAATGCAAATATACACGCCTCTCAAGATTCCTTCAAACCCTCAAATACTCGTCCAGACTAATTGTGAGAAACAATCCGCGTATTGTACTGTTTAAAATTTCTTGCAATTTGTACTTTTAACGTGTCGTGTATACATATTTTGTAATGCAATATATAGTAATACAATAATACATTAACAGAGTCTTTATTGTATAAAGTGTGCTTTATATTTATTGTGTACAATTTATATTTATATTGCGAGTATTGTATTAATTTTTAATAATATTTAATATTTAATAATATTATAAAATAATATAATAATATTAATAATAATAATAGTTTAATAATATTATAAATAATAATAAAGAATGTCTACAATATTATAAATATTATTAAATATTAAATATTATAATGTTTAATATTTAATAATATTATAAAATAATATAATAATATTAATAATAATAATAGTTTAATAATATTATAAATAACAATAAAGAATGTTTACAATGTTATAATATTTAATATTTAATGATATTATAATTTTATAGTGTTTAATATTTAATAATATTATAAATAATAATAAAGAATGTCTACAATATTATAAATATTATTAAATATTATAATATTTAATATTTAATAATATTAATAATAATAATAATTTAATAATATTATAAATAGTAATAATTATTAAATAATAGTATTATTAAATATTTAATAATATTTATAATATTGTAAACATTCTTTAAATTCCAATTTACAATATTTTAAATATTAAATTTATACAGCAAATATTGTATATAATTTATTATTCATATTTATTGTTACTATTTTTATTATACAAATGTAGTGTACTTGTTCCAAGATTTCTAAGTGAGAGTATGCATTTTATCTCGTTAAATAAAATGGGGGCTAAATCTCATTAGATGCAGGGTGATCGATCCTCGTGTGCAAAGTGTCATTAGGATCGTAGGAGCGTACATTATATTTTAAAAGACCCCTAATGTTTTTCATTTTGATTATTTCAAGCTGAATAATAAGAGTACCTCTTATTGCCTCGTCTTACTGAAAGTATCCTGAAAGTATCTATTGCCAGAAACAAAAGATTCATAAACTTCATTATATTTATACGATTTTCAATTTTAAATTTTAAGTTCATTTCTTTTTTTTTTGGTTTTAGGATCTATATTCCAATTTTTTTCATATTTAACAAGCAATTTTTAGAGAAATGTACCTTTTTTGTTTCGCACAAATCAAATATATGAATTCTAAAAATACAATAAAAGGAAACAGAGCGTTTTTCTTAGAAACACCCATATTTCTAACAACTCTTCAATCAGTATAAAAAAACATGTTCAAAGATTAAACACACACCTTTCGACACGTTTATTCAATACACACATTATTATTACGTGATCCTCTTCGAACCTCTAACAACAAATCCAGTTATTTTGTAAAATTGCAAAATTCTGGTATTGAACCAAACTCTCGGAAGGTCAACGAATCGCAAGTGTCCAATTTACGCACGACAGCGTGCGTCGCAACAGCAACAACGGCAAGTTTCGACGGGCAGCTTAACTCGACCGCGCTCGTATCCATCCGCGATCGCAATGGAAAGTTTCGACAATGATAATTGGATTAGAAATTTCGAGGAACAGTAACGAAGAGGAGTTAGATCGAACGAGGTTGTTTCGCCACGTAATTGGCCACGATTCAGAAATCCTTTGGCCTGATTTAAGCCAAAAAAAAAAAAAAGAAAAAGAAAAAGGTTTCTTTTTTTCGTTCCTTTTTTTCGTTCCTTTTTCTTCTTTTTTTTTTTTGCATAACTCATCCGCGATCCATATTCATGGAGGATCCATGGAGGAACAAGAAAATGAAACAACGAATTAACAACGCCAGAGTTGAACACGCTCGAGTTTCCACAGCACACACACACACGCGTGTGTGTGTAAATACGTGCCGGCGCTCGGATAAGATCGCTCGTATTTAGCAACAAAATCGCCGTGCAATGCGAAAAGTTTTTCACGACCGCCGTAGCACATAATGAAGTATAGTTACTTCCTGACATCAAACTAATTCGCCGCCATTACGGTGATTTATATTATATGAAATTGCCTGACCGGCTCTTACGCCTGGCGCGATTCAATTCGCTGTCACGTATTCAGCAAACCATGAACGCACGAATGCTCGATAATGACGTGAATCTGCAGCTTTGACCAGCGAGAAAGAACACCGACAGATCTAAATTCATAAATCTGTTTGGAGGGGGGGAGGGGGAAGAGTTATCTGTCGGTTCGTTCTAATTTCTTAACGAGTATAAATGTTTTTTTATACTCTGGTCGTTCTTGGATTTTTACCGCCTGCGTAAGTAAACTGTAGGGAAACACACGCAACGTTGAACGCTTCCAGTTTCTTTCAAGATTTATTTAGAAAAGATGAAAATTAAAATTTGTAAAGAATGTAAATGGAAAGGCGAAAAGTTGATAATTTGCAAAAGTGAGAGAGTCATCAATAAATTATATTGGTAGATTTTTATAAATATAGTATTATACATTATAAATTATAATATAAATTATATTAGTAGATTTTTAAGTTTAAGTGATTAGCAATGCTGACAAAAAGACGTTTAATTGTTAAAATGGGAGATTTATGTTCAATTTGCATATTTTCCTGATCTATATATTCGACGTGTGTTCAACGTGCATATTTCTGCAGGAGAAGATGCATGAACACGTTATAATTTAATTTCAATTGCCAATAAATTAAACTTACAAATAAAAGAAAATCTATACTGGTTGACAGGTTGACAGACTGTTGATATTATGTACGAAAGAAACATGGATACAAAATTAGGACTTGACAGACTAAAACTTAAAAATAGATTACATATAATAGAACAAAATTATTTACATACTTGAGAAACGAAACATCGACTGTAAAAAATAATTTCCACCTCATTCGGTCATGAAACTCTGCATACATCTGCAAATTTAGAGAAGAAGAATTTTAAAAATATTTCAATTTATTCCACAAATATCTTAATTTAATTATTAGCTAAGGTTATACAGATTGTCAGAAAAGTGGCAATGTTTCTTATATTTGTTTAGTGGAATTACGTTGTTACAATCAGAATAAATCATTAGAATTCCGATTTATTTGTATCTTCTTTCAAACAAATGCAAAAATATGTTAGTATCTTAGAATTTGTCCAATTTTAAGCAACAAATTAATCAAGATCCATAAACTCTTCAATTTTTACGTGGACTTTTACGACTAATTGTATACGTTAATGCCTGAGAACATCGACAATGCAACATAGTAAACAATAAACAGGATGGTTTATAAATAGCAGTACAACCGGATTGAAGCTGACTCTACGTGAGAAAATAAGTAAAAAACGTGATATAAAAACTTTTCGCCCGAGGCTTTGTTTTCGAGCGAATAGAAATTGAAAATTCATACATAGTGTACTATGCTATCGCATCATTCTGTTCTTGGTTGAAAATGATATAATTATTGTATAATTATATAATTATTATATTATATAAATGATATAATTATTATAGAATGTTCACTTCTAATAATAATTATATAATTATTATAACAATTATAATTATATAATTATAAATGATATAATTATTATAGAACGTTCATGTCTATATTATATTACAATAATAATAATTATATAATTATAAATGATATAATTATTATAGAATGTTCACTTCTATATTATATAATAATAACAATAATTACATAATTATTATAACAATTATAATTATATAATTATAAATAATATAATTATTATAGAACGTTCATTTCTTTTTGTTTCTTCTTATTACAAGGAACTTTTGGGAACGTCACCCTCGTTGCAGCATAGATAACTTACAATTAGCTCAACGAATCAAAAACAAATTATCTCCGATATACTTTCGTTTGTTAATTTACTAAATTATTGAACAATTCTCTTTTTTTCATTTCAACCGCGCAATAAATACTTTTCCAACAAACATTTAATAAATTTTCAAACTCGACTTTCCCCAAAACCGGGACTTTAGACAAAGAAATTTTACAATACATCAAATCTCACCTCCAACGCGATCGTGCTACCGCTGCAACGCCGTATCTCCAAAGTATGTTACTTGTTCATTCAAGCAAAGTGCTAACATCTGGCCAGAGGAACAAAAACCAACGTCGATCGATGCCGCATGTCGGCCAGCGTACACCGCGCGACTGTCTTTTCCCGCATTCGGCGGTTGATCCTCGGATGGTCTGGTCAGAAACGGGGAAAGCGGAAGTTCGACGACGTCTCGGTTGGTCCTTTGGACAATGCCGCGACGGAGGAAGTAATTCGCGGAGCGTACTTGGCCCTCGTGGCGTGGTACGCGCGTAGGAACATTGTCTTGACAACTTAGCGGTTATTTTACACGCTGTTAGCTCGGTAAGCTAGCCACGAGTTTACCGCTGTTTCTATGCTAATGAGCCGCTCCAAGACGAACGAACGCTGGAACACGGCGGCCGGCCAAAGTCGCGCGAGCAGCCGAGACTCTTAGACCGTGCTTCTTCCCACCCTCCCGCCATCAACGCTCGAGTCGCTCAAACAGCTCGAGAGTTAATGCAGAAACTCTCGGCTTAACTTCGTCCAAAGGGAATAGTTGCCGGGATGTGTGCGTGCAACTTCGTCAGAGCAGCCCGGGGACCACCTTGTTTTCCCACTGTCACGCGTAAATTTCGTTAAAGATGGAACCGGATGACGTTCCCCGAAGGAGGAGCATTCTCGATCAATATCATACGGCTTTGATGTAACCAACGAGTGGATTTCTCGATTGTAGTCAAAAGACCATGTACCACGCCGGAGAAAAATGTAGCGCGAGTTTGTTTTTGTCGATCGTGTGATCTTTTGTGTAAAATAAGAAGTAGGTGAAGGTGGTTGAGGAAGGGAAGAATCTGATCGACTCGAAGATATAAAAAGTCTGACGAGCACAGCTGATAAATTCAAAACGTTGTTTTGTAATTAAATCTGAACAATTAATTTGACGATAACGAATGCTCGAGAGGGTAAGAAGAACAAGTATTTAATCGCAAAGTCAAATCTAATCAACTTTTTGGCAAGTATTTGTATGTATACTCCTGTCCGTGAATTAGTAAACGCTCGAAGAAATTATGATTGGAAAAATATTGACATGTTGTAATACGAAGATTTTGTCAGAAAGGAAGTAATGAATTCTATATTTTTCCCTTTCATTAATATTTATCAAATACTTGTATCTCATTTGTGTTCGACGAAACAAGAGGAATCGTACATCAAATTTTACAAAACTGTAGCAAAAAGAAGGATTTAATCTTCAAATTCCTAGCAAATTTAGTCATGAAAAGAAATTTTTACACGTCGTGACAGTTCACGAGAAAAAAAAGTAAGTATCTTCACATTTCCATTCGTTACATTATGTAAAAAGAAAAAAACTCAGAAATAATGAACGAAAAAATAGAGATTTCGGGCTTTAATATGAGACACCGTTGTTCTTTTTTTTTTGTTATCACTGAAAGTGACCCAGAAAATCAGGCCTCTTCAGGTGCAACGCTAATGCAACGAAAATTAACGATTGGTTGATTTGGGTCACGTGACTCGCGAGGGGGCGTAGCATAGACCTCGAGTAGGAGCGCCTTGTCTGGTACTAATTTGTTTTGTATCGATTCAAATGTTTGCATATCAAGAAAATTTTATGGCAAAAAGGTCGTCTTCGTTTCCTAGTTAGAACAGTTGCTTCTGGGCCTTTCAGTGAGACGAATCGTACTGGGATACAAGTCGTGCAGTTTTTTGGTTTTGGATCTCAAAAGTCATTTTATAGCATTTTTCAATACAATTCGTATTGATTTGAACTTTTATATAACACAGAAAAATAGCATTTTATTTAAAAAATCGATCATTTCTATGATGCTGTTTCTAAAAAGAAAAAAAAAAAGAAAAGTACTTTTCCTCTTTCGTTTTTTTCCTTGTACTTATCGTTTACGAGAAAATCCATGAAAAAGTTCTTCATACCTTCTTATACATGCGATAATTGCAAAGATCAAAGAAAAGTGTATAATGTACCAACAACAACGAAATTGCATTACATCAATCATGTATGTGACAATGTTTGAATTATTTAGAGAGCAGCTTATCGCTTGTGATTTTCAATTCTCACAAGTCTTAAAAAAAAAAAGTCTTTTAAGAAACACAAATCAAACGACAAAGTTGTACACGTAAGCGCAGAAATTTCGTTGTCGATCAGTTCACATCGGCGCCCCTCGAACATTTTCGCGTCTAGCTTGCGTATCCAAAGGGGTTGAGTACAGACACAGGTCACGTGCACGTATTGCACAAGTACTCGTTTTGTCAGCGGCGTTATCGCGGATAAGTACGAGCAAGTTTCTATATTAGTTTAGTTGCTCAGGATTAGCTGGTTCGCCCTTGCGAGTGGCTGCTCGCGCATACCTATAATCCATCCCGCGTTCTCGCAGCCACAAAGGCAACTTTAATTGCCACAATAATATATGCGCGGGGCATTTGCATCTGTACCGAGCCGGTGCCTCGTAATTGTATATCCCTTCCGTTTAATTTCCACTTTTACGCCGACCCTTGACGCCCGCGAGACACCGTCCAATAATTCCCTACGTGCGCAAAAGCTCGGCTGTTTAAAAGTTTCGCGTGAATCGTGATTTTATTGGCTCAAGAAAGTGAGAAAGTGAAATAATTTCGATTCGTAAAGATTGATTCGTCAATTGTCGCCCCAATTATTAAATCAACAATAAATTTATTTTTGTTAGTTAACAAACAAAGATATAAAGGCAAGAAGAAAATTAATAGGAACATAGCCATTTAAGTGTGAGTATCGTGAGCAAAAAATCGACTAATTTTATTTAAAAGTATCTACATTTTTATTACTTAATTAATTAATAACATACACCGTTAATTTTAGAAATGGATCAACATCTATTATATTTTGCTTGCTCTTTCCTTATTTTTTCACTTACATCTGAAGTTTCTTTCTAATTCGGGTATAATGCTTCACAACGCGAGTTTTCCAATTTTTGCAATTCATTTGAATTAATTACAGCTAATAAGAAACATGCTAAAATGAATGAAAAAAGATGTAAAATAAGTTGGAAAATATTTATAAGTAAAATCAAAATGTACCATTTTACCTTGCTTCAAGATATTATATAAATCGTCTCGATAATGACCATTTAAAAAATTAATTGTTTATAAGATAGGTATAATCCGTGGTCTAATATTTATGTATACAAACGGCAGAGAATTGAGTTAACAAGGTGGATAATAAAAAAATTCATCACTTTTCAAATCTGAGCAGCAATTAATATACCTATGTAGCGTATACTGTATATATACAGTTAGATGAATATCTTCATCACATCTTGTGTAAGTCAATTTTTAATGCGGTATGCATTGTATCTACTTTGCATATCAAAAATCTATGCACTGTGTTCGACGCATGAAGTCATTATGTAAAAATATTTCCATAAAAATATATGGAACATACGTAATTACCTTATTTTCAAATAACTCAATTCGGGATGGCAAGTTTTACATGGCATCTTCAGGTGAATGGAGAATCCAAAAAAAGAATGATTAAATATCGAGAATTAATTAGAGTTAAATAATACAAAACAGTTCCTATCGAATTATATTATAGTAATCAAGTTTTACTGTAACAATTTGTCTCGGCACCTATATTTTGTCTCTTACGCTTTTCTTTGCTGCGAAATTGAGTTACTTGTAAATGAACAGTTAAATTCAAGGATCGAGTGAAACTGTTAACATTAGTAAATGAAGGTTTATTTATCGACCTTCTCTCAAATTAACTTTCAAATATTGTAATTTTGAGTCATAAAATATAAAAGTTGGAACTATTTTTTTTAATCAGCACTGCTAAAGGTATCGAAAGCAGGATAAATTAAAAATATTTTTATACAGATAACTGTTTCATTTCGCTAACAATTTGTCAATGTTAAGAAAAGCATTACTTTTCCCACCCTCCTCGTATAAAAACATTTTCATGCAAATGAAAGTTTGCGCAAAATTTTGCAGAGACTCTACTTGTCACAACGTTAATTTTCTCATAGTAGAATAAATATTTGTTACGTGTATTACTTTTTTCGGAGAAGATAAAAATTATTTGCGAAGCAACGTACAAAATAAAAATTTCGAAACAGAAAATAACAATAGAAACTGAAAAGAAAGTAATTAATTAATTATCAGTGACAAAGAAAATATTGAAGAGTATTAAACAGAAAAAGGTGATAATAATTACAGTCACTAATCGATCGTTTCACATTCGATTGCAAATCGCAATTAAATTCAACAAAAGTTCTCGCAATTATACGTCGTAAATCCCGACGGCAGCGCTGCCTATTCCCGCGAGCGGCCTCGGCTTTGTGTGCACCACCAAAGAGATTTTGCACGGCGATTCCGTGGCATTGACTCGCTCGACCTCGAACATTACCGTAATGGTCGTAACTGCCTTAAAAAGCGGTCTCGGGCGCCATCGGCTAACAGAACATGCAAATTGTCGGTTGTTCGATCCGGCAAGGGAATCCCGGGATTCTTCCATTGGCTGGCTGCTCATACCGCCCCCTTTCTCCGTGACTCCAGCTAAGGGTGAGAGACGAAAACAGAGTTACACCGAGTCTCGTGAAACCGTAGAAAATTGTACCAGCGATCGCGTACCTGAAGATGATCGTTCGTCTCGTGGAAAGTCGACCGCTGTATCGGTCACAGATTTGTGATCTGAGATTTTGTATTTTGTACTTTGCCGAGGCGAGATTGTTTGTGCCGATTTGTACGACTTTTACAGCGCAACGTTTATGTAAGTAAATAGGATCGTAAGTTCAATTTAAATTGTTCGTATCCTTAGTTTATTATAAATTTATTGTCGGTTGTAAATATTTATATATATTAAATATATATATATTATAAATTCAGTTTATTTAGTGTTCGTTTATATTTATTAAACGAATCAACGAATGTTGGTCACTTTAATCAAATTGATATCCGTATACATAGTTTATTATAAACTTATTGTTAGTTATGAATTGCGATATTATATAACGTCACAAATTCAGTTTATTTAGTATTTGTTTATGTTTATTAATTTAATCAAAGTGGAGCATTCGTTCGTTCAGTCTAAACGCAATTACCATCTAATCGAAACTACAACACTTTATAATACGTATGTAACACTAAAAATTATTTTGCTAGCATCATTTGTTGTGCGAAATACGACTCGATAATATTATTCAATGACGCCTCTTATCTATCGTGGCATTTTTCCAAAAAATTCAAATTTTAGGATAGAATGTTAATTGCCACTAAAATAACTCTGTCATTTACAATTATTCGGTTTTTATGATTCACATGTCACAAAACTGAACTCCACTGAAGGCTTTCGACACGGTGTGAGGATAACATTCTTCCCGAATGTGACGTGTACGTGCAAGCGGATCGATAATTTCAAAAATTGATCGCGCGAGAGTGTAATCAAGAACGTAGGGAAGGTATATATTATAAGTTTCCGAGAAGCGTAAAAACCCGAAGCTTGTGACAAAAAGCGAGCCCGAGCACGTCGTCACGAGAACTCCATTATCATTCCAATAAATTTTACGTACAGCGCAGAGCCAATCGGTCGGGGAAAAAATCTGAGCGTTAAGGAGTTAAAATTCACGGCAGTAAAATACCTGCCCCCCCCCCCTCCCGGGACAATAAATACGCGAATTCAAGTTGAAAGGATCGAAGGGTGCAACACAGTGGAAGGGGAGAGGTGTGGAGGGAGGGTAAAAAGCGAAAAAGCCGGGATCGACGAGACGCGACAAGTAACAAATAATCTTGGTCGCGATTGGCGGGGGGCCCTCGTTGTTCCTTCCTTTGTTTCGAAATTTCCCGAACGATGGATGCCCGTGAAAGTGCTTCATCGGCGGCGAGCTAGCACCGGACGTGCGTGTTCCGCGTCCCGCGGGATCAATGGATCCGCGAGCGAAGAACAAAGGGCTGGGGAAGGCGAAACGGCCGAAGGGGGACGAAGAAAAGAGCGAACGCGACGCAGAAACAGCAGAGAGAGAAAGAGAGAGAGAGAAAGAGAGAGAGAAACGAAACACAGAGAGGCCGAAAAACGGGAGTAGATCTGTCGTGGCGATAGAGCTGGTCTGCGGCGGCTGCCCGGGCACCCGTGAAAAATAACGAAAAATTTCGTCGAGAGCCGGCCGCAAAGCGATTAAGCCCATTATATAGTTTTATCAGCATGAGAAAGATCTAATAGCGGGCGTGCCCTACCACCTCGTTCAGCCCTCGCTAATTCTCCTGGCGTCGCGTGTGTACGTGTACGTGCGAAGGAACCCACCCGCCCCCCGATGTGTCATACGCGTTGCCACTTGTGCCGTTCGCGTCTCTTCGTCTATCGGCTTTGGCTATCGTGCACACCGACGACCCAAACCAGAGACGCGTGTACGTGTGCGCGTTACAAGCAGTTACAAGGGACATAGGCGTGGATTTCTACGAGATTGATACGCCGTCACGGAGTAATTAGCGTGCCCCCCGTCACGCCCCCCCTCGCCCCCTTGGAGAAAGTGCGTAATCCCTTCTTCGCGATTTCTAGTCTTTCCATCCGCAACGCGACCATTGTGGTTTAACGACGCTTCTGATCGTTCCCGCGAAACGATTAACCTCACGATTCGTACGCGGTCGTGCACGCTCTCTCGTGGTACGAAGAGAGGGAGGAACCGTTAAGAATTTTCACAGCGTTTACTGCGAAGGTTGGAAAAACGATTCTTCGATCGCGGTAATGGCGAGAAACGACGCCTATGCGATACGTAAAGTATCGAGAGAGTGGTTAGCGTGCGTGCGTGTGTGTGTGCGTAACAGGCGGAACACAGAGTATAACTAACGACACCCTGGCCAGGTGGGAACACCTGCAGGAAATCACAACCCCCAAATGCAAATATTATCTTAATTGCTATAGAAAAGTACGGCCATTACGCGGAAACGTAATCGTTTCTTTTTCTTTCTTTCTTCCTTTCTTTCAGCCCTGCGCCGCACTAATGAGTGTGACCGCGTCCGAGATTACCCCCGCCGATGAATAAGGGCCGCGCAGCTATTATCGACCCCTAAAAAACGAAACCGCCCACGCGCTGCACAATCCCGTAGCGACAACGATGACTCGGTAGAAACTCGGGCGTGAAACGTTAAATAATAATAAATCCCTTGGTCCGATAGTCATGGGAAAAGTTCCAGATTTTTCACTCGGGGAGAACCGAGGAGATACCGCGCGCGTTTCTGCAACGAACGTGAAATTTTCGTGAGAATATCCGCAGCTGTGTCCGTCACGTGGAACTGTCAGGTTCAGTGCAAGAGCGGAGGTGCGAGGCGCAAAGTGGCTCTTACATTGGTTTCAAGGTTATCTGGCTCGCTATCAATGCAAATTGCCCGTAATGGAGGCTCTTAGACGAAATCGGATACGTGCGGGAATAAGGGAGCGCCCCCGCGCTCGCCCGGGTTCTCTTTAATCGTCTCGCCCGCGCGATTGTGTCGTCGACGGAAAATCTCGCGTCCTATCAGAACGCGTTCGCGTGCGTACGGTAATGGCCTTTAATTTAAAGAAGAATACGGAGAGACGGCGATGGAGGAGGTGGAGAAAATGAGGGGAATTTTTTTCTGTTTTATTCACTTGTACACACGACGAGATGGTTATTAAGTTTGGCAATTACGACGCGACCGAGGCGAATTCGTTTCGACACCCACGATGACGAATCGCGTATTTGGCAACGCTCTTTAGGCAACTTCCGCCGCCGGCGCTGTATCCTGTCAATAACGCTTCTCCGACTTTAATTAATTTCTCATGCACACCGGCCCCGTAGTAACCCGTGGAAACTCCGGATCCGTGCATAATGAGTCGGCGCGAACATTGGGTAAAGAAATCGAAGGCTGCGTTTATATTCGTTAACGTACTCAGGACAGTTTTAATTATCACCTACGTCATCGTCGATCCCGTGCGATGTTTTTTTCTTTTTTTTTTGTCTCTTGAGTTTGCGCGGTGTTGGACGTACCGAACGAGACTTGGTAGATTATTTTCAATCTCAGTATAGATACGCGTTTTTATCACTGAAAGTGATTTTAGCGGAGGTAACCCAGAAAATCGGGCCTCTTCAGGTGCAACGCCGATGCAACGAAAATTAGCGATTGGTCGATTTGGGTCACGTGACTCGCGAGGGGGCGTGGCGTAGACCTGGAGTAGGAGTGGCGTTGCCTGTCTTGTTTCGTGTCGATTCAAATGTTTGCACGTCAATAAAATTTTACGGTAAAAAAGTCGTCTTGCAGTTTTTTCCTTTGAGGTTGTAAATGGATTTAATAAAAATAGTGCATCAGCTAGATTAAAATATGTATCAATTAGATTAAAATGTTACATTGTATATAATTAATTGAAATGTTAAGGAAACAGACATGAATAATATATAAAATTATTTGGGACGAATTAATCAAATAAATCATTCGAAAAAAACCACGTTTGTCATTTCTACAAATTGAAAAGTATAATAACGTTACACGTTTTATAAATTTACCTACTGTTAGCTATTATTATCTTTACGTTATTGTAAGTAAGTCTGTAATATATCGAGGCATTAAAATATTTGTGAAACGTGAAAACGTTGTGATAGATAAAAATCTTATGATTCATAAATAATAAATATTAAAATATTAACCACGTTTCGTAGTCAATCAATTCTAATCTATAATTGTAATTTTAGCACGTTTTAAGGCAACAAAACAAACAAAGAAAATGTGCACTTGAAAGTAACGAGAATTGTTCGGAGAAAAGTGACAATGCGAAAACATAAATTAAATTTATCTCTAATCATTTTAATTTTGCAAGTATTTGATTTTTTTACTTTACTGTTTGTGAATTGATGAAAACTCAAGTTCTTCTTTCCACATTTTGAATTGTACGTTTCTTTTTACGGATAATAATTACTTCAAAAAGTAAAATGTCAACATTTCTGTAAATGCCGCAAGTACCAATAAAATTAAAAAAATTTTCAAACAAACACCAAGAAAATTCAATCTCACATCAAGTGGATTCGCTGTGTTTTCGTCGAGAATACTCGCCGTCGCCTGCAAGTAATTACGCAGACCGAGTGCACGTTCTCGGAGCAAAACAAAACGCTCGGGACGACCCCTCAAGACTGTTCGGTCGCGGCCGATCAATTCGAGCCAGCCGCGTGAAATCGCGCGGCAGTCGATAACGCGTCGTTAACGCGATCACGTAGCAATTTGCACGCGATCGAAAGCTGCCGGTCGAGCGGAAGCTCAAGTGGAAAATGGGACGGTCGTGGCAGCCGCGAAAACGTTCCGTTGAAAATCATCGAGTAACCGAAACTGTTCGTGTTTAACAGCGGGCTCGCGTAAAGACACGTAACCGTTCATGCACGGTGCAATTTGCATCGGCGGGGCTGACGGCGAAACGCGACCGGTGGTTTCACCTTCGATCAAGCCCCCCTCCCCCCTCCCTCTCCCCAATTCTCCGGGCATCGTCGCCGCTTTTCTCCTTCCGTGCGCCAAATTTCCGCTATCGCGCCCGGCTGCGAACGCATTGCGATCTTAATGAGCACTTAGCATAACAAACGTAAGATCGGATCGGGTTGCCAGGGTTGCACGGTCTACACGCATGGCCTGGTTCGAGCACGGGTGCGCGCTGGCGCGCGTGTTAAAAGGGTTCCACGGGAGTGAAGGGAAACAACGGTGGGGGGCGGCGGAGGGGGGAGAGGGGCACACACGGAGGGTTCCGTGGAAAAAAAAAAAAAAAGGAAGAAAAGTTGAATGAGTGGAAAGAAAGTGAGATAAAAGTGGGAAGGGTGGAAACAAGGATAGGAAAAAAGGTGGAAACGCGCGCGACGTTCAAAGGCGCTGCCGAGAGAGACAGAGACAGACAGCGACAGACAGAGACAGACAGAGACAGACAGAGACAGACAGAGACACAGAGAGAGAGAGAGAGAGGCTCTTTGGTTTACGCGACGCGATGCGCATGCGAGCACCTCCGACTTATGGAAGTTTAGCCGTTAACTTAACCGGCGTTTACCTTAATCTAAGATCAGCTCTGGCCTGCCGCGTGCACTGCCTCGGTATAATGTATGGCCGTATGAATATGCATCGGACACGGTACGAGGTCTACCACCGATGTGAACGCGTACACACGTGTGCCACGTAGTACGTGCAACGACGACTACGTTTACCTATGCTTTACCTGCGTGGCTCGCGAACGAGCGAGCGAGTGTCCTGCCTCGTTCGAGCGTGTGTTTGCTCACGCTCGGTTTGCCGGCGTTCGCACACGCGGCTCGACCGCTTGCCAATCGCCTGGCGAGAGAACGGCAGACAAGAAGGCGCGTCTAAAATCGTGTTCGTTCCTTCGAATTGTATGAATCGGCAAGTGAGAGAGAATCGGAGAGAATCGGAGAGAATCGGAGAGAACTCGGCGCTGCCAAGTTTCAACCGAGCCAATCGCGTGTCGCGATTAATCGTCGTTTGAAAAGCGTAAACGTTCCTTTCGTCCCGTACGCTGGTCGGTCCATAATTCACCGGCCAACCAGGATTTCATTTTTTGCCGAGCGGATCGGCCGCGCCGGCTCGTGCTGCGCCGCGGCGAGCTCGTGCTCGCGCGTAGGCAGCCCCGCTGGCCGAGAGAGCCTCGCAGGTTGCACGCGCGAGACGCTGTTAACCGCGCGTGGGAGTAATTTGTGAGCTCGCGAGTAGTGCGTCTCGTGCGTGCCGGCCCGATACCCGTTCCTACGACCTACGGAGGAAGCAAGTGGAAGGTGGATCCTTATCTGGCCGAATTTTACGACCGTTTTAAAGGATCGTTAATTTTCGAGCGTTTATCGCCCGATCCTTCTTCCTTCGCGTCTTCTCTCTCTCCGGAGAGGAGCGGAGACGAGTGCCGGTGGTCGAGCCGGAGAAAATTCGAGCGTCGATCCCTCGTTTACGACGCGTTTTATCTTACTTTTTTTATATTACCCGATATTTATGTTACTGAATACTTATGTTCTCTCTAGATAATACCTCGCGACGCGCGATTTGTCGGAAGCGCGGTTGCTTCCACGGATTTCTACTCGCTCGTAAAGGCAATTTTCACGTCCGATTTCGAAACAGTTGAAACTGGGTCCAAATGAATATCTTCCACTACGGTGGACGAAGAACACTAACTCTTTTTTTTTTTAGCAAAAAATAAAAAGATTTTAGTGATATAAATATTACGATATCGATGCATGGTTAATACTATATATATATGTATGTGCCACAATATGATGTAAATAAAGAGAGGCTAGAAAATGATTAAAGAACAATAAAAAAAACTGCACGACTTGTACCCCAGTACGATTCGTCTCACTGAAAGGCCCAGAAGCAACTGTCCAAAATTTTATCGATATACAAACATTTGAATCGATAGAAAACAAATTACAGGCGCGATCGCTCAGTACCAGACAACGCCACGCCCCCTCGCGAATCACGTGACCCAAATCAACCAATCGCTAATTTTCGTTGCATCAGCGTTGCACCTAAAGAGGCCCGATTTTCTGGGTTACCCCGCTAAAATCACTTTCAGTGATGAAATAAGAAAATTATTTACCGTTCTCACTCAAACTTCAGCATTCCAAACATCAATATTAACATTGATTTATAGAGCGAAACACGATTCCATCGCAAAGTCGCGACGTTTCTTATAGAAATTTCGTCCAGTGTAGAGGCGAGTCGCAGTTGCTGTCGCGGAGGAGGGCTTTGAACCCGCTGGCTCGGGTTGTTTGCGATGCATCGACTCCAAGATCTGTTTGAAAGCTCCCCTCAGAGGAGGACTAATCTGAAGTTGCAGCGCGAGCCACGTGGCTAGTCGAAGACGCGACCGGGATTCATGAGGGTTAATTGCAAGTTGATGAAAACAGTTTTAACGCTTTTAACTTTTCACTTGGTCTTGGCAGACCGGACGGCGGGGCTCTCATGTATATTTAATAACCGACACGTGGGTACGCTTGTCTAGGCTGTTAACGCGATACGTGTATCCATGTTAATTCCCTCGCTCGGAGCGACGTCGAGCTTTAAAAATTTCAACAACCTAGTCCCGCGTTTCTTCACACCAAGCTTCACACCTTCCTCTCTCTCTCTTTCACTTTCTCTCTCTTTCTCGCTCCATCTTCTTGCGCGAGTCTATCTAAGATCGAACGCAAATGATTCATGAATTCAACCACGCGGATGGAAACTCGAACGGGGTGACTGACAGAGTAAAGTCACCTGATATGAATCGCCTCTCCTGACATGAGACCTCAGTTTATCGCTGCAGAATTTTTTATTGTAGCGATCATGTTTTTTCGTTAGTTACCAACAGTCTATCGGTACCGTGTTCTGTTTGCACATTGATTAACTGTTAAAATCAATTGAATATCATTTTATACATGTATAAAATATTGTTGTGGGTACAATGATTCGTTAGTTGAATGGTGACTTTGAACAAGGGTCTGTGTCATATTTATTACATTCTGAAGTAACGCGGTTTAAAGTTACACTTGTTTCGTAAGTTTTAAAATACTCGTAAAATGCTCCTTTTTTTCTATTTCACATTTGCAACCCATGTACACTAAAATAATCTCCAGAAAATTATGTTACATTATTAATTTAATTTTGACCAAAACGTAGCACAGATCCTTCTCCAAAATCTACAAATCTAAAATTAAATATATAATTAAATTTCACAGTTATTTACTGTTCACTACTATTTCTTAATATAAAATCCTTGAAAGTGCCTACTACGAAATGAGTTAGGTACTTAAATTTTATTTTAGGCAGATTCTGTCAAAAGGCGAAAATTTCGTTTGTGAAACAAACATCAGAAATAGATTTTACATCCCCGATATATGAAAAAAAAGAAAAAAATTAAGATTTCAGGAATATGGATTTCACATTAAAAACTTTTTTTTTTTACTTCTATATGTATTTGTATAATTTTCATTTTCGTTTTGTTATGAAAGAAAGAAATTCTTTTCAGTTTAATTTAATTTAGGAGAAAGAAAAAATACAAGAATAACAAGGACAGTATTAAAGTATAGGAAAATAATATATAGGTAGTACATGAAATGAATTTTGCTGTATTTTGTAAAAGAACGAATATTTTTTAATCTTTTGGGTGCTTTAGAAAATCTAAAAATTTAATACCGAATGAGGATTTATTTGACAAGTTCACCTTTTTAAACCTCTAATAAGTAAACTAATTATTTTACTACTGAATGCAAGATTATCTGTACAATGCTCCAATACAAATTAAACACTCAAAAAGGTGAAGATATGTATCTAATGGAAGCGTCAAAAATTATGATCTATATTTGTCACCTTTACTTTAATATCCTTCAATAGTTGAACGTGCGATCTGTCGACGTTCTTTTGTTATAGTAAAAGTGAACAAGCATATCTCTTGCTTTTACGTGATAATTTTATCAAATTTAAAAATCGATACTTTAACTTCTGGTAAGTATGAAATATTTTTCAAATAATTATAAAAAATGAAGTGTGAATTTTTCAATTCAATATTATCTTTATAATATAATACTAGACTTTAAAAACATATAAAGAACATCAACCAACAGGCATTCGTTCATTTTACATGATTCAGTAAAAATAATCCAAGACGTTACCTCAGAAATATTGTTCATAATCTGATTTGTTGTTGCAATATTTAATCTACATTTCAGTTAATTCACGTTAATATTTTCATTACTCATTATTTGACAAGTATTGTTATTTCTTTTCATCAACAAAACAATATTTCCAGTAAACAACGATCGTTGCACGTCAATTTCATGCGATCCAGCTCACCAACAAGAAAAGTTCCACCAGTTAAAATTTTCTTTCCCTTCTTTCATAATTTTAAACCATTCTTCTCGCTGCACAAAACTTCGCAACGATCCTAAAAGCCCCCCTCCCTGGACTCGTCTCACGACGACGTCAGAACGAGGAGCGAAGCACACGTGGAAAAGTCGTTGTTCGCGGCGCTGTAGCCTAACGACGCGAACCTTTTCGTTTCGTCGCCTCGGTGCCCGCGACAGTCGTGACTAATTCTCTCATGCTCGTTTAATGAGCCGCCCACGAGCGGGCGCGTCAGCGTTTTCCAGGTGCACCGGCCGCGCGCCACGCGGGAGGGGGGGCTTGCGCGCACATCCGCAAAAGGGCAGCGGTGGAACGTAAGCCGGGGCGTAGGTGCAAACGAAGAAAGGTAAGGAAAACTAAGCGACGCGTTGCCTTTTTACCGGCCGGCCGTGGTTTAAATCGTGTTACGGTTTGATAGTCTCATTACAGGCTCTGTTAACCTGTTTTTTCATCGGACCAAGACCATCTCGTTGTTCGAGTGCCTTATTCGTACAAATCGGATGGGAAGAGAGAAGGGGGAAAGCAGCGGTGAAAAAAAAAAGAGACGTTGATATATCGTTTCGTTCTCTCTCTCTCTCTCTGTCTCTCTTTTCTCTCGCCCCCCCCCTCCCCTCCGCCCCCCTACACGGCGCGCAATAATCGTCGCTTAATGGTACACGTCACGCAGCGTAGTTAGCGCGAATAGCTGAACGCTCAACTCGCGGAAGCACTTCCGAGTCGAGCCGAACAACTCGGTTTCGCCATTTGCTCGAACGGACGAGCTTCGTCTCCTCCGTTTCCGGGATTCTTCTCGACTTTCCTTTCTTCTCCTCTTCCACCGATATCGCAGAATATCCTCGTTCGCAGTTTTCCGCACGACGCAGCTACTCTTTCGCGAGTCGAGTCGCAGCGACGTTCCACGAAACGGACTGTCCGCTATGGAAGCGCGCCATATGGGTCGCCGGCGTAAATACGCGCATCTACCCCTAATTTGTACGATTCTTCCATTTCGGCTCACTGCCGCGTGGCTGATTCGATTTGTCGTCGGGCGGCGCTAACGCGACGGCGTGTAATTATCCCTCGGCGGGCACGCGCGCGCCTGTTGTTGTTTCCGCGCGCGAACGAATTTCCAGCGGCGAGTTGGCGCGAAACGTCGGAAGAAGGAGAGAGACACCTTCGAGCCAGATGGTCGATTAGATCCGACTGGATGATTTTTTCGGTGAAAAGTTTCGTTTCCTTTCGAGAGCATTTGCCAGTGGCGCCTTTGTTCGATCGATTCGATCGAAAGAGAGAGAGAAAGAGAGAGAGAGAGAGAGAGGGTCAGAAAAAAGGTAGAAAAGCGCGCCGGCTTCGCTCTCGCAAGTAGAATCGTCCGTCGTGGCACGGACGCGCGGTAAGTGTCGAGCAAGTAGAAGTCGTCGGCGGCGGCGGTCGGTAGGAAGCTCGAGCTGGGACCACCCTTTGGCCTCGATGGCTCTTCAACCCCTTCCAGGTGGTCGCGTCGGACCTCTCTCCTCCCGCTCGACTGCTCCGGGGAACCGATCTCGAAACGGACGGAGGAGAGAACGAGAGCGGCGGCTGAAAAGTGGCTGAGAAGTGGGAGAGCGGCGTTCGTATCAATCTCTCCTCTGGCCTTTTTCCGCCACCCCTCACCGCGCGACGCCCCCCCACCTCCACCGCCGCAGCGCCGTGCCAGAGGCTTGGTCGGTTCGGTCTGCCGGTTCGGTGCCGAAATCCCTCCACTTCGCTGCGCGCCGAGCGCAAGCCGAACCTACCCCCCGCCCCCCACCGCCCCCCTTCCCCCCCGCGCGCGCTATAATGAAAGATATTAACTACAATTTTATATCGAATTACCGCTGAAACACATTTCAAATTAGTTGGGCGTAGCCGCGCCACGTAGCGAAGGCGCCGAGGTTGCCGTGGCCTCGATTGGCCGGCTGGTTAGCGCCGTCGTCGGCGATTGGCCGGGCGAAGCGAGCAGAGGGGAACGGTCAGGGCGTGCCAGAACGCCGATATGGCCGCCCAGGAACGAACGAACGAGCCCGATCCGCTCAGTGCGAGTAGATCAGTCGAGGCAACCCGATGCACACGCACGCCTCGCCTCAGCCAACGCTCCAAACGACCACGACCACGACCACGACCACGACCACGACGACGACGTCTAATCGCCAGTGCGCCAGACGCACCGTACACTCTCTCGCGCCATCATCGCCAACCACCACCATTTCGAAATTTCCCGCGAGTTTCGCCGCACGACGCGCGACGCGATCAACCAACTGGCCAAACGAACGTGGTGAATCGCGGATCGAGGCATGTCGTCCGTTGGTGTCCGATCGGGAAGAACGGAAGAAGAGAACGCCCAGTGTGAACCGTCGTCGTAGTTGATCGATTTTTGTGACGTAGTTGGTTAATCGGTTGAACGAAAGAAAGAGAGACGTTGAAAATTGGTTGAAAACCTGTTTCGTTGGTGACTGTCCTGTTGATGCGGAGGTGCGATCCAGAGTGACTGTCGTGACACAGAGCTTCTCTCAGTCAGCGGAGCGATCGAAGCGAGTGGAGAGTTTGACGCGACGAGTTGAGTCCGCAACGACGACGAGGGTACGAGCATCGTACGCGCAATCTCGCGAGTAGAGAAAAGAAGAGAGAGAGAGAGAAACGACAGGTGATCGAGGGATTTTCTTCTTGTATGAAAAATAATTAATAATTAAACGGCCGAGGAGAAGAGGGGTCGAAAGGAGAGCGGAAATGGCCGGCGAACTGGCTGTTACGCGCGGCAATTATGTTAAGTGGCCAATTAGCAATTAACCAAGGAGACCAGCGGAGCGGCCCCTTAATTGCGGGGAATAAGAGGACGACGAGGAAGGTGGAGACCGAGGAGAAGGTGGAGCGACCGAGCGAACGGGAGGAAGCGCAAGGTGCGTCGCAATCGTCTCACGCGCCATTTACTCTCCATTCTTCCATCGAAATCGACCGCGAGATTCAACGACCCCCCTCTGTCCGAGTCCTCCTTCCCGCATAGCCCCCCCCCCCCCTCCTCCTTCCTTCGTCGCGACAATCACGACGGAACAGTGGGAATCTCGTGTCGATGGGAATGTTCAGAACGGACGGGAAGAAGAGAGAGACTGGAAGAAGAGAGAAACGGTGCTCGAAGGGATAAATAAAGAAATCGGATCACAGTGAAGTGTGCGCGGGGTGGGTGATTGGCGGGGGATTCGGTGAAACAAAGTTGCTAACCCCGAAGGCGACGCCGTCACCGTCGGCAAGATTCTGTCTCCCAGGTACCGGGCGAGTCCTGGGGTGGCGACAGAGGCACCTGCGGGTGCCCGTAGCCCGAAGGAACCACCTACGTGCACCGTGATGACGGTCCATCATCATCAGAATCACCACGTGGCGGCACGGAGCGGCGTCACCGTGGCCAACAACGGTCTGAACCTGAGCAGGATGTCCGGCCTGGAGGCTCATCGGCTCGAGAACATCGTCGAGAGGAACGGCGTTAGCGTGGAACGTCTGTCGAACGGGCTCGACGCCAGGAACAACAACAGCCACGGCGGCAACAACGGGCTGGTGGAACGCGGCGACGCGTCCACCACCATGCCGCAGAGATCGCGATTCATGATCACCGACATACTCGGCGGCGCGTCGAGCAAGATGCACCAGGCGGCGGGTCTGCAGAGCCAAGAGCCGCCCGGGAGCCCGCCGTCGACCCCGAGGGACCTCAGTGTCAGGCACCAGTCGAGGACGTCGTTGAACAACAGCAACCTCGACGAGGATAGCGACGCGAGCCATCACGACGGCGCTTCCGTCACGTCCAATGGTAAGAGGTCCAATTACGTTGTCCTTGTTGTCTCGACCGTTTCGTTCGCTAGATCGGCCCGCGGAATGGTACGCAACGCGAGCGAAACTTTAATCGTCGTTGTTTAATGGTCGACGTTGGCTAATTGGCCAACTGCTAACAGAAGGAAACAAAGAGGGAGGGGGGGACAAAGAAGGCGAAGGAGGCGCGAAAATTAATTTCGCCACTCCACTCGGTTTGTTCGCCTGACCGCTCGCCTGGACGACTTTCATCAAGGTGTCAAGGACATTTATGGGGCGGACTGTCCCGACCGGATGTTCCACTCGGCGAGAGAGTTCCCCTGTCGCCACCCGTCGGTAGTTCGCCACGTTGCGGTAGTTGCGTCGTTGCGAGCAACTTGTGAACCGTGCTCACGAGAATCAGAGATATTTCCCGTGAGATAAAAGACCTTTCTCTCGTGGATCGTCCCGTTCCCTCTCACTCACCCCCTCCTTCCCCCATCGCTACCCGCTCTGTCCCTCTGACATCGTTTACGGATTTTAATGGTCTCAAATTGGTCTTCGGCGCTCGAACGCTTTAATTATCTTACCCTCATTTGTTTCGTTCAACTCTCCCTGTCCCGCGGCCGTCTTTCACCGTTTAGAACCCCGGCGATTGGGGGCCCCCCGAGCGCCAAGTGAATTTACCTGTTTTCGTTTCCGAGTCTCGGACGCGCGGAGAAAATCCTTCTCTTCCTACCGGGAGGAGGAAACTTGGAGGTTGCAATTTCCACGTGTCTGAAATCTCGTTAAATCGCAATCAATTTCCAGAAGAGAGAGGAGAAAAGGATGGACATTTTTCCGTTCGTAGTTTGCCGAACCTCTCTCCGATCCTTTCCTTTAATTGACCGATGCTCTCCACGGCTGTTGACCCTCGAGAGGATCACGCCGCTGCGTAATGCGTGCTCTCGCGATCGATTCGCCTTTCGAAATTTCGTAGAACACCGTCAGACGATGGTTCTTCAGTTTTCGGGCCCCCGGTCACCTAATTAGAGGCCATCGCGGTTTCTCCGGGTTAATGGAATCCCGAATGATCGTTAATTTCGCGGTCGAAACTTACCATTTCGACACTTCCGTCTATTATTTCACTCGTTCTCGTTTATAGATATTACGTCTTTCCTCTCTCTCTCTCTCTCTCTCTCTCTCTCTCTCTCTGTTTTTTGTATTTTCACCGACTCACCGACCCGTGACTCGAAATTACGCTCGTACGGTAGTGAGAGATCGCGTTCTACCTCGTTTGTCCAAACATCGAACGAGACTTCCCGCGAGGAGGAACGTTTCAAACCGAGTTAGAGATTAAACTCCTCGAGTTACTGTTATTGGTGGAAAAAAAAAAAAAAAGAGAAAGGGGGTACGCGCTAATTACAGGCATTCGTCAGTTTCCAGCCACTAGCTTCCAGAAGCCTCGCTATTGACAGAGGCATTGGGAAAGCAGGAGTAATACCGATCATCTCGAGACGAGATTTCCGTCAATTTACAACCGGCTCGCCCCCCCCCCCCCGCCCCCCCTCTGCCCCGCCGCGTTTCACGTTCACCGGTCGTTTTACGTTGGCCGACGATCGACGCTCCGCGAGGTACTTTCCTTCGAAGGCTACGTTCGTACGCTCACACCGTAATCGGCTTATTTTGCACAAAAAGTACATTAAGAACAATTACGCGCATGACTACGGCTACGTGATTAGAGGCACGGTTCCGTGCACTAATACTGCTTCTGAGAGAATACTGTGAGAACCGAAGAACAGACTTTCGTCCCTCGCGAAAAAACGCAAAGCGAGCCTTTTATCCTCCTCTGAACAATTACCCACGCTGGTGTAATTTCTTACCCCCGGGCCGAGTCGATCGCCAATTCATCTCGCGTTCGGCGAGATTCGAAGGTCAGCAACAGCATCGAGATTTCGATCGTCGTCCTCGCCGAAACGAGCGATTCGCGATAAGGGGACGTTTTTATAGCCTCGTTGATGGGTCTCGTCTAGTCTTCCCCGGCGATCGTAGACCGCGATTCGAAAAGCTGAAACATCCCCCGGGGAAGTGCGAAGCGCGTCGCGACAGCCCGCGTGTGTCGTGGCCGGCCGCTTTCCTCTCGACCGAGCAACATATGCTCGGGCGCCGTTATCAGTCGCGGTTAACCTCACACGCGGCTAATCGTCGCGCCCGGCGTCGACCAAAGAGCTAACGAAGGCCAATTAGAAAGAGTAACGCCGCCGTAATTGCCGGCGAACACGCTTTCCGGATGATCGACTCGGTGGTGATTATGCGCGATCCATCCTCTCCGTCTATCGAGACACTTTCGATAGCTGTCCCCCGATCGCGCTGTTCGACATCGACTCGCAACTATTTCGTGCTCGATTTGCACGCGCCTCTCCACAGGATGTTTGTCCTCTCCGCGCCTCGTTTCTTGTTTCTCAAAGAGGAGAGACCTGTTTCGAGATATCAAACTAGAAATATAAATACGCTTCGTCGACGTTTTCTTGCTGTCGATCTGTAATTAGTTTGCTCGATTTTTCGCGCCCCTTGACAGGACATTAACTATTTTTCAAATTTTCTTTCACAAAGAGGAGGAAATCTCTTTTCTTCTCTGATCGATCGACAAATCACGCTGTCGAAATAGTTTCCATTCGTAATTACATTGCAGCGTTCTTCGCGCTTTGTTTTCCCTTTTCGTTTCCGCTCTCGAAGGGGGACGCGACGACGTCAAAATAGAATTTCTAATATTCCGGGGGAGAGAAGCGTGGTTGTCGACGCGGCCGGCTATCTCGCACAGCCGTTTCGCGCGCATATCTAATCTCGCGGGAGTAATTGTCGGTACATGTACGCCGTTGTCCACCTCGCTCGTTCAATCCAATAAAGAATTAACGAAAGCCAATTAAGAGGAGTAACGCCGATGTAATTGCCGTCGGGCACGCTCGCGCCATTCGCTCGGGCTCCGACAATTTTCCACGATCAATCGTGGATTTTTCTTTTTACGCGCATCCGCGCCTCTGTTGTTTGTTTCCTACGATGCGGCGGACACGATTAAAATTCTAACTAATCGAAAATCAAACTCGTATCCCCCCATCTCCACCGGCAGTCTCTATCTTCGCATCTCGCGTTTGATTCTTGCAACTTGTTTGATGTAATTTTAGCATGCGAGATAGGAACGGATCATATTTCTGTGAATGCAATTAAAAGAGAGCTGTTCCATTCACGAAGTGTCGTAACGAGCTCATCGCTTTATTCGATATTTTATCTCTCGATACGTTGCCTGCATTTCCCGTAGGAAACTCTCGAACGGAACCTACCAACAAATCTTTCGATCTTCTGTCGATTAACGAACGCAGACTCTGTTCGTAACGGAGATTTAATTTCTCGTCAAACGTTTGAAAATGTGTAACGTCACAGATGTTGGTTGTTGTTTGCAGCGAGGAGCAGAATTGAACATGCGTTGTGTTTTGTTGAATTTTTTTCTTTTATTGGAATATGTGGAATCTAAGGAGAGCAAAATATATAGTATTGGTTTTACGATCGTCTGATCATCGTTGTTTCGTATGAAATACAATAACATTCGTGGAGTGAATTTTGTATCACAACTGACTTTATAGTTTAAATTGTTACAATCTCTAAAAAAATATGACAATTTTATTCTCAATCTTGGTTTAAAACGTAAGCTTTTATTTTGATTGCCTTGTATTCGTTTTAGGGTTATCAAAGTTCAATGAAATTGTAAAAAGGAAAATCTTACAATAAGTCGTTCTAAAAGGAAAACTTCAACTTCCAAAACTGTGAATTTACATATAAAAAAAAGAAACTTTTTAAAAAAATTTAAATATTTTTGCAAAAGGATGATGTTAGAATATCTTTGAAAGAAACAAACTCACGCTTTACGTTTTAAAACGAAACCAAACTATTATAGATTGTTACGTGGTATTCCTCTACTAATTGCAAATTATGACTGTTTAAAGTACTGATAATCACCGTGTGTTCAGTATATACGTACAATTAGACTACAACTCCAGTTCTGCTAGCTAAATATTACAAAAAGCACTTTGCACATTTCATATATTTTTTTGTCACTGCATTAACATTTTGTACACTTTGAAATTTCCTACGAATGCACAAAAATCCGCAATCTACGTACAAGACGATAGAAAATAACTAAACCAAAAAATTCCAATAAATTGTAATAAAACTTCGGTCGAACGACTACTCTAAACAACTCCAAACAGCCGAAAACTATCATCGTCACAATGTACAGTAGCTTTAAAACACAGTACAGTACAGTTTTTAATCATCCTCTCTGCAAACTACAATCGCAAAGAAAAATCTTCTCCGCGACGTAAATAAATAAATAAACAAAACAAACGCACAAACACGATGCAGCCTGCTAATAAGAGGTCGCTGATACTGCCTCGAGCTGGGCAGCCTCAAACTGAAGAAAACGCGTGAAAAGCGAAATGGAGAGGGGTTTTTTCAGGCGCGTGTATGAATCGGCTTCTAATCGGCTTACGAGGCCGACGTTCGCTTTCTGGGACTCATTGTTGACGTTTCGGCCGGAAGGAGGGCCGGCCAGTTTCACGCCTTTGCAAGGGGGCTGACTTTTCGCGCGCGACTAATCCGAGAACCGGAAATGATTGGCAACCGTTTAGATCTCGGCGCGGATTAGGAGTTCTATGAGAGCTGCCTCGTAGCCGCCGAGACGAATGGCGACTCTGACTTCTTCGTTTCTCCTTTCTTAATTTTCCCTTTCTCTTTCTTTTTTTCGTTTCGTTTTCGCGCCCCGTGCGAGAGAACACTCCGGCAACAACGGAGAGAACCGGCTGTCACCTTCGCTGTGACGAGACTATCTGGCCGGGATTAATCCGTGCTCCGAATAATCGAGGGCCGGAGTCGCCTCTTTATAGAAACGTCAAAGGGTATCGCCGTGAACATCGTTCCGAACAGGCTTGAAATTTTCGGCGGAATCGAAAGGGAGAAGGGTAGCTGAGAGTCTTGACAAAAGTCGATCTTCGACGATCCGGATCGAGACGAGCTGACCCTTTGAGCGTTTAATCCCGTGCTAAAGCGTCGTACAGATGGTTTTTTAATCGGTAACAAACTAACCGATCTGCTTGAATCTTCTAATCAATAATAAAACAATTGATCCAGTTGTTAGACGATTATAAAAGATGAAAATATATTAAAATGTGTGCATAAAAAGAGACAAAAATCAGAATTGGAAAGGGCTGAAAAATAACAATTTAACTAAATACAATGTTCGGTACTTTCAAATATAAGACGGAATTGTGAACGAAACAGATTTTTGAACCAAGACAACTCGCCCACAGCGTGAAACAACAGTTTCTGATTAATGAAAATATCAATATGCCTCGGCTGTGCACTTTATTGACCAGAGTGACCTCAAAAAGCTCAAAAGAACTAATTTTTCATCATAAAAGATATGGAAAAGAAACAGAAACAAAACGGAGATTCTCGACAGTGGTGTAAAACCTGATCAGAATTGCTTCGAACGTTGACACTATCGTGTGCGGCTGTGTCAGTTCAGAAAGAAGACAGTTGATTCCCCTAATTTGTTTAACTCGACGAGTGTTTCAAAATTATCAATCAAGAGTCTAAAACTTTAATACCGAGTTGAAAACGTTTCGTCTCGATATATTTATTTAATGTCATTCTCTTTGAATAAATAACTCTTATTATTTTAATTATACTTGATCATACACATTACATTAATTATAAATTTATTTCCACGATTAAATATCCAAAGTGCTGATAAAGAGAATTATAGGTACAACCAAAGTCTCGTCTCGCACGTTCAAAGATGAATGCATTTTTAATTTTGTTGCGTCCTCTCTTTATTATTTAGTGTTAAACTCTTGGACTTTTCGTCGTTTTAAACACCCAAAGGATTAATTGCGGAATAGAACTCTGTCAAAGTTCCGCCGATCGAATCCGCTTGTCTGAATGGAAGCAGAATTAGTGGACTCGTGTCACGTGAACTCCAATTACGTAAACTGTTCATACAAACGGAGTCTTACTGCAAACATTGGAGATTAAGAAGAACTACGATCTTAAAGTAGAATTTCTTGGAAGCGTCAGACGTGCCTCTGGCCATGTTAGTGGCAATCTCCTACGTTCAAAGATACTTCTAAATGTTTTCCAACTGTCGCGTTCTTTTAAACTCTGAACATTTATGCAACTATAGGAAATTTGAAAATACACATAAATTTCTAAAGTAGAGTTTTGTTTTTTAATGGATGAAACAAATTTTTGCCTGGGCGTCACTTGCTTGAGGGATATTCATAAAATAATATAAATTTGCACACACAAACATCGACAGTTATGCAAAATTTCATCCTAACGCAAGTAGGTATCTCGGATATATCATTATCACAACATTATAGCAACAGTTATATTTGTTTGCGTGGTATTATTCCGTCATAATTACCACCTTGAACTTAAACTGAATTAAATTATTGCTTTTATAGGAAATTTAGTTTATTATTCCGTCATAATTACCACCTTGAACTTATGACGAAATAATAAACTAAATTTGTTAGTTACCACATTGAACTTAACAAATTGAATTAAATTATTGCTTTTATAGCAAATTTAGTTTATTATTCCGTCATAATTACCACCTTGAACTTAACAAATTGAATTAAATTATTGCCTTTGTAGGAAATTTAGTTTATTATTTCGTCATAATTATTACCTTAAACTCAACAAACTGAATTAAATTATTGCTTTTATAGGAAATTTAATTTATTATTCCGTCATAATTACCACCTCGAACTCAACAAATTGAATTAAACTATTGCTTATTATAGGAAATTTGTATTATAGTTTTCTTTCTTCTGTACAATGCTACAACATTTCAAGAATTACCCAACAAAACAGAAATTTTATAAAACAAAGAAAGAAAGAGTTATGAGTGACTTGATGCGAAAAAACGGTCTTCAAAGCACGGCAAATGGCGGAGGGACGAACTGTCAGAATTCCTAAACATTCGCGGCGCTCGAGTAACAGCGAGCTACATCGCTGTCGTTGGGATTCGCGCGGTTGGTTTGCAACGTTCTCCTAACGAGATTCGGGATCGGAAATCCTCTTAAACCACGCTCGTTCCAGCGTTGACGGTGCTGACCTCGCTTTGCGCTACCCTTAAAGAGGCTAAATTCCTCGTTGCTTATTGCATTGGAAATTGTACCGACTGAAAGCGAGGCGATCGTCCAGACGATAGCAGCCTGCTAAGTAAATCATCCGTTAGAAGTATAGATCGCGCGATCCGTGGAAAGAATCAGGGGTGCAAAGACACCATTCGCGTCATGGTGGCTGAGCTTCGAGTGGACAAATCGAACGGATCGTAACGACTTGGAGGAACGTCATTGCTCCAACTTAATCGGGAGAGTCGGAGTCGGCCTGTCTCGCGAACGCCGCGACGTAATTAATCACGTTTGCTTAATCTAGGATCGGTCACCACTTTGCAAACACCCGGAGAGGCTTTCCGCGTGCGGCGAATTAACCGTATCGATAATCTGCTCTGATTACGCGTCTGTCTCGCGCGTATTGCCTCGCGACGTAAAAACTCCATAATCCCACGGAGAAATTTGTTTATTTGCCGAGCCAGCGGATCTAGCTAAACGGCGCGTTGCGCTCTTTCTTCGCTCCGCAAGGTCCCCGCTTCTCTCTAACGACCACGTCCGATTATTTTCGGTCGCTCGATCCTCTAATGGGGTTATTACTAACCCAACAACGAGGGCCCACGATTTTCGAGTGGAACCTCGGCAGGGAAAAAAACTCCCCACGTTCGTCGACGTCACCGCGGTTAATTGCCACCGGAATCGCCAAAATTTCCTTCCACGTATTACCACCGCCCGATGCAGCCGCAATTAACGCGCGGCCAAAGTCACGAAGGAGGACGACGCTCACTCACACACCGTTCATCGCCGACCGTCCACGTAAGTACAGGGGGAGTGGACACGTGTAAGTACACCAACTCCCCCTAGAGCAACGTCGAGGACTGCTAGGAGGCCACTTGGCGAGTCGCTAACACGACTTTCGCGTGACCGGGAGGCCGGCCTTGATGTCGGAAGGACCGAGTTTCGGTGTGGCGGCCATCAACTTTCGATCATTCCACTTTACCCCCTCTCGAGTTTTCTCACCTCTGCCCCCTCCGAAGATTATCGCGTTTCTGCCTCTTTGCTTAGAATCTTCGAATGTTAAATCCACGTTGCGACAAATTTGAAGTTTAGACAAGTCTCAGCTACCTTCCCCGTCGGTCACTCGTTCTTCTAAACTTGCACTCCCTGTTTCATCCTCCATTTCGTCACAGGCGTTTCCACCTCGTTCACGAATCATCACTACCCCTCGTGCCTCGTCGAAAGTGATGTTTCTCTCGCCATCGAATTAATTTCCTTCCCTCTCCAAAGGGGTTGCGTTCGAGAACTCTTCCGCCGACGGATTCGACTTGTACCCCAGTACGATTCGTCTCACTGAAAGGCCTAGAAGCAACTGTCCAAAATTTTATCGATATACAAACATTTGAATCGATACAAAACAAATTAGTACCAGACAACGCCACGTGACCCAAATCAACCAATCGCTAATTTTCGTTGCATCAGCGTTGCACCTGAAGAGGCCCGATTTTCTGGGTTACCCTCCCGCTAAAATCACCTTCAGTGACAAAAAGAAGAAAAATACTCGTGCGGTCGAGGGAATCTGCGTAAAACTTCTCCGGTGTCCCAACTAATTACTTCGGAACGATCGCATGGTACAGTAGTCGTATTCCTATTCACCGGCCACGCGGAATGCGCCGATGAAATTCGAGAAACGCGCTCGTTACTCACCCCGCGGAAACCTTAGGCTCGCATAATTCGATCTGACAGTAACTCCCGATTGCATTTTTCCCTATAATGTTTCCAACGCAGCGACAGATCGTTGTACAAGCCGACACTCGACACCTCCCTTATTCCGTGAGCCGAGATCCTTTTAAAAACGGCCGCGAGACTTTGCGATGACAAAATTGACACGTCGCAGAGGGGGATATTGGTTTCCTCCGTGATCCCAGGGAAAAAGAAAACCGATTTCCAAACCTCACGTGTGTCATCAGACATTGACGATTAATCGACGATAATAATTAAGAATCGGGGTCACGCCGCTAATTCGACACCGAGTTCGACCGATTCGTCCTAGTTTGTTTTTGAAATTCTCACCCCTGGCTCTGTGTTTGTTCCCCGGGGTGACTGCAAATAGAGTGGGCAGGCAATAAAACGTTAACCCTATAACATTGTCCCCTGTGTTCTCGAGCCCCAAAGGTGGCGACACGGTAACACAATACAGGAGAGAGAGAGGAGGGGTCAAATTCTACCCCCGACGGGCACCACTGCCCTTGTACATAACACGAGAGAGGGTGAAGCTAAGAAAGGCCACCGTACCAACTGGGGGTGCGACTGGAATCGGGAAAGATAAATTCCTACGTGTTCCCTGGATTTCTCTGTTCAATCTCTACGAAACATTTCGTTTGTAATCTGTTAATTCTGTAAATGATTATATTCTGGTTTTGTTTTTTTTTTTTTTATTATTAATTATCGCGACTGAATTTTCAGCTTGAATCACTGAACTACGGGGATATTCGTATAATTTTATATTGTCTACTATACAGGGTGTTCTCTAATATGTGCAAAGTAGGGAAAAACAAGTCACAAAATTCGTTCATCTGACGTTTCGTTTTCGAAAAAGTCGAGTCTGAAGATTTATCAAGTACCAAGGCAATTTTTGACGAAACGTGTTCAATGTCTATTTTCTTGAGAATGAAGCTTTAAATTGAAAAGATTTTATGCTACATCTTTGATTTGTTTTTTCATGGAGATTCATCCCCTCTTGTATTTTCTACATACTACACAACATCCTGTGTATAACACGCTATATATATTTATGCACTCATTGACGTATCTATAATTAGACAAAATTAAGTCGAACGAAATTAGCACTTTACCTGCATTCACGTATATTCCTTAAGGTTGTTCAAATTACCAGTGTTTGATCGACGATCGCAAGCTTCTGAAATTTAAATCAGTATCTTTATTAATAGATTGAAAGTCATAAAAATAGTGTGAGATATTAATAAACGCATTCTATTACAAGAGAAATAAAATGCAATATATAATAGCTTCGCGTATCGAACACAATTAACCTAACCCCTTGAGCGTTTTGTTTTATTTTGAGAGTGTGCACTGGTGCGTAATTATTTCTAGGCGATGACGAGCATACTCGATGAAAACAGAGTAAATGCACTTGCTGTAAAATTGAGTTAAATCATAACAAAGTGATAAATTTTTTTGGTGTTTGAAAAATTTTTAACTTTATCGGTATTTACAGAACTTGACGTTTCATTTTTTCAAAATTATTCCATGAAAAAGTTTCATCAATTCGCAAACAGAAGTAAAAACTCAGATATTTGCAAAATTAAAATGACTAGAGATAAATTTAATTTGTCTTTACATTGTATCGATTTTGCCAGTTTTCCCCGAACAGTTCCCGTTATTTTCAAGTTCAAGTTCAAAATATTTTAAAACGTACTAAAATTACAAATATACACAACTCTTTCGCCTAAATTTTACAATAAACGGCAAAAGCGAATTTTTTTCTACACCACGAGTGTACTCGACATTAAACAAAAACTCGCGTAGAAAATCAATTTCGAGTATCACGCGTGTTTTTGCACGATCATCCTCGACTCTGCAAACTTTCCACAAATACGCAACAGCCCTCGTTTAATCAACGAAAAGGAACAAGCGACGAGGGAAGTCAACCGCGCGAGATCGCTCTCCGCGCTTGGCAGAAACTCGGCGGAGTTTTCTCGAGATAACCTGGACAGACATCGTGCAGGCAGCGATGATAAAAGTTTCGCAAACCGTTGTTGCCTTACGACCGGCGGGAGATAGCTGGAAAGAAAGACGAGGAACGAAGCGGAGGAAAGAGGGTGTACGCGTGGGGTGGCGGCACAGAAGGGTGGAGTGCCCGTGACGGCTTCTCTCCATTGTGCCGCCGCGCCGGTAGCGACGATTTCGTTTGTTTATTGCTTTATTTCGTCGCGGACTGTGCCGCGGCTAACTAGTCCGCAGGTGTGCGTTTTTCTTTTTTTACCCGCAAAGCTGGCGCAATGCCGTTAACATTCGCGGAATGTACGTGCAAACCACACGTAACAGTGGTTTCGCGATAAAAACCACGGCGTAGCAGAGGCTGCGATCGTCGCTTTTCAATGGGGGAGAGAGAGCTCAACACACGGCTCCCCTTTTTTTTTTCTTGTTTTATCACTGACAGTGATTTTAGCGGGGGTAGCCCAGAAAATCGGGCCTCTTCAAGTGCAACGCTGATGCAACGAAAATTAGCGATTGGTTGATTTGGGTCACGTGACTCGCGAGGGGGCGTGGGGTAGACCTCGAGTAGGAGTGGCGTTGCCTGTAATTTGTTTCGTGTCGATTCAAATGTTTGCATGTCAATAAAATTTTATGGCAAAAAAGTCAGAACAGTTGCTTCTGGGCCTTTCAGTGAGACGAATCGTACTGGGGTACAAGTTGTGCAGTTTTTTTGTTTCGGCTTTCGTTTTAACAATGATGATGCGTTTTAACATGAGAGGTTTGAGATTTGTGATCAATTTTAATCGATAGACTGTGATTTTACATTTCTTTAAACGCAATGGGGGCTAAACGGGAAATTTACTATCGTTGGTAAACGCAGGAATTTAAATAAATCGAAACGAATTTGTCAAGTCAAGCGTATTATATTGAAAGTCTATTTTCTTGGAAATGACACTTTAAATGAAAATGAGTCTCACTCTGTCTTTAGAATTATCTTTTTCGTGTAGAATTACCTGTATTTTACGAATATTCTTAAGATTTATATGTATAAAAATCTAGTAAGACTAATCGTCACCTCCAGTAACAGAATCGAATAATTTATACTACTGTCTCTTAAACTCTCACATAAATTTCTATTTTACTTACTCACTTTTTGTTTTTGATCTGTCCTTCAACTTACTCTCGTCTCAGTATTAAAGTTTCACAATACCATGCAATAACAATTTAATAAATATTCCATAATCTGTTCAATACATTTTTATCAACTTTAATACCACGATCTACTGGTTTTATCAACTTTGATATCAAGGTTGAACGATTGTCTTTTAATTTATCACAAGAATTAAACGTGACAATATAGGACCCAAATATAGCTAACTATCGAAGTGCATTTTTGGAGATTTAAATGATTCTTCGTCAAATAATGTCTGGTAGTACATGCTGAAAAGAAGTGAATTTACATGTAAAAATAAGTCGAAAGGAAAGAATAAAATTTTTTCACTCAAAGTCTTCATTTTCGAGAAAATCGAGTATAATTAAATTTCGCAACTGGACAAGCACGAATAATCAACAGAAAGATATTCTATGTGCAAAGATAAGTAAAAAATGTAGAATAAGATTTGTTTGCTTAAAGTGTCATTTTCAAAGAAATAGGCCTTGAATTGCCTTAATATGCTACTTGATAAATTTCTCAAATACGAAGCATGTTACAACAAAATTTTATTCTTCGATTCTTGTTTATTTCCGCACGCAGAATAATCTCCGGCTAATTATTCTTTTCTAGACTTAATTCTAAACTTAGTTCAAATATACTTGGCCAATTCTCAGACTCAATCTTCTCGAAAACGAAGGTTCTGGGCGAAAAAATTTTGTTCCCTTCCCTTCAACTTATTTTCTTTTTAATTTATCTGATATAAACTTTAATCACCCGTAGTACTACAATATAAGTAACAATTTTCAATCATTGTAAATTAATATGATCCAACAAATAATCGTCGGTGTCAAGTTTCCAAGTTGAAACAAAAACCCCTAGTTGCAGAGTTTCGCTCATTATCAAAAACTCTCGCGGTAGATCGGCGGTGAACACGCGTCGTTGCTCTGCCAAGGTACGACGTAATCAGTCGTCCGGGTATGTTCGTTCCGCCGTAATCGCCTGTACATCCTGCAGGTGTCGCGTTTCGTCGCAAAACGGGGAAGGCAACGTTTCGCGTGGACTCGGCCAAAGACGATACCCGGTCGCTGATGTGGACGCAGCCGTGCTGGCACTAATTGCCCCAGCGGATAATTGCTCGATAAACATCCTGTTAATCTCACTTTTACGTTCCCCGTACAACATTGTAGCACGCCGGTGTTGGTATAGCACGCGAGGGCCTCGTTTTTCCCTCTCTGTTCCTTCCGCGCGCGAAGCACGACAATTTCCATTTGCGCGTACACGCCCGCGTATCCGGTACGTCGACGTACGTTTTTTTCTTTTTTTTTTTTTGTTTTCCCTCCGATGTCAATGTGGCGACGTGATTGCTCGTGCGAGCGGAATTCGAACGAGGGACAATCTTTGTTTGTGCGTGTCGCGTTACGAGGCGCACAGCGAGTGTCTTTCTTTGGTTGTGTTTCTTCGTGTGTTTCCAAGAGTTTCGACTGCAATCTGATCGATCGACTTGGAAGTCTATGGGAAATATATATCACGAAACAGTCCGGGAGTTTTCTGACACTTCTGGTCTGAAACTTCAACGAGCAGAACAATAAAGTTTATGGAGAGCGTGTGCTAGGTGGACGGCGAAACGAGATATATGGTGTTTGTCGAGAAGTCCCGAGGAAAAAGTGGATCAAAACTCGGAGCATCTTGTAACAGAGCGAGCGAGAGAGAGAGAGAGAGTTGGCGGAAAAGTCAAAAGAATACTGTCACCGGGGGGGAGGGGGGAGGAACGAAGAAAAATGAGTGCTCCGGGAGTATTACTCGCAGGCAAGAAGCAGTCTCTTCATTTTTCATCGAATTAAACCGACGGTTGATCAGAGGAGACGAAGGAAGGGAAATAAAAAGAGCGGCGAGAGAGACATCTTTCAACGTCCGCGATCCAAACGACGACGTTGCTCCGTTTTCATTCGTTTCCTCGATATCGCGGGAATCGCGTGCACGTCGCCGAGGACGAGAACGTTTTTACGAATCCCCTTCGAGAGCATCCCGGCTCCTATTACCCGTTTCGGGGCCAAAGTGAAACGTACAAAGCGGCGAACAGGCTGGCAGAGACGCGAGCGGGTGCACACGCTCGGAGCTTCCGAGGTGGAGACGGTTGCCGTGGGAGTAAGCGGCGGAAGAAACGTAGAAAGAGCACTTTTGCAGGCGAGGGGGACGGAGGAGGACGGGCTGCGTATTTTCGCGATAGTTCTCCAGTTACTTGGAACTCCTCGCGGCCGGGGGGCGGGGTGGAAAGGAGTCGCAACGTCTCCGGAAGTGTCTAAAAAAAGAGAACTGCGCGTTGGTTGAGACCCGGGCTCTAAGTGTATCACATAGTAAATTTAGTTTTCCAACCTCCGTTTTACCGTCTCCTCTCTCTCTCTTTCTCTCTCTCTCTCTGTCTATCTGCCCATCCCTTTCCCTCAACCTCGAGAACTGCGATGAAATTCCTCCTGAGCGAGCTTCCCTCCTGAGGGATCGTCGGCCATCTTTCCCAACATGGCGGACCTCGGCAGCCCTGGATCCGTTCGAGCGAATCTGGCCGATCAAACGGAGGCTAAGAGCCGCGCTTTCGTTCGAGTTAACTCAATCCGCTGCTTCTCTGCCATCCCGATTCCACCCCGCCCGCTCGCCTCCTTCTCTCGTCCCTCTCGCGCGTGCACTTCTCCCCTCCCCTCTTTCTCCTTCTCGAACCCCCTCAGTCGCGTTTCTTCCGCACCACCCACGACCGTTCCAATCGATGAGCCCGCGACAACGCTCCTTTTCGGATACTTTTCAGAAGCCCGCAGAGCGTCCCCCGTGGGGATGCAGCCGGTTGATCGGCCCCCTCGCGGGATTTCCATCGAACTTGACTTTGAACGGGACGGATACTGCGGCGGTTCGCACCGGAACTGACACCCCTTCGCCCCGTAATTCCGCTCATCGCGACAATCCTGTCTTCCCTCCTCCAAACGAATCAATTTCGAGTTAGATTTCGCGTTGAAACAGCACCTCTCGGTGCACGTTCCTCTGCAAACATCGGGAGAGGGAAATTGCGTCTCTCGGACGCAAAGAGAAAAATAAAGGAGCGGCGTTAACGAGATTCGAGGGAGAGACGAATCGAGTGAGCAGAGAGAGAGAGACAGGGGTGTTGCGTGGCTGGCGTCAGATTTGATCTGGGAAACGAGCGCTTGTGTGTGTGTGTGTGTATGTATGCGTGGAGAAACGCAACTTGCCGACGAGAGTATCGGGTGTAATCGGTTTCCTCGGGGAATCCCACCCTCTCCGTGGGTGCTGGCGAACCGGGGGGATAATTTGCGGCGTCTCGACGCGGCTGCGTGGTCCAATCCGCGATACCAGCCAATCGGCTCACGGCTGCGCGGACTCGAACGGAGAACAAAAGGATCTCTGCCGATAGAGAGGAGAGGCGGCCGTGATCGCCATGCAGGGGACCAGCAAAAACGGCCAGCTACGTACATATATACGGAGCGCGCCACCGCATCGATTACTTCCCCTACGGGCTCCGATAGAGCAACTCTCTCCGACTTGCCGACATCTCTCTTCACTCCCGACAATCGTCTCCGCGTTTGACTCATTTTCGATCACGTGTCGCTGGTAGCGACGGACGTTAGGCGTCTCCAAATTTTCCGCAAACTCGCAGTGGAAGCTAATTAAATTGAAGAGAGTCGGTATTTACGTTCTGAAACGAGACGTCTGAATGATGGCATAAACAGTTGAATTATGAGGTTTTCATCGTCACTTTAAGCTAGGCAGCAACTTCCGAGAATAATACGAGAATTATCCTTCTGCTCGATTCTGAACCGGAAATGTCTCATTATTTTCAAATTGTTGCTTCACAGTCGCGAATTTTTTGCTTTAATTTTAAATCGAAATAAAGGAACTTTGTACAAAACAAAAGTGCTTTTATGTGATTGAATACTTGGAAACGTATCATTGTGTAAGAATAAAATCAGTAAATGACACACACGGTATCGGAAGTATCGAAACTAGCATTATATTATATATTATATTATAGTATATATAATGTGTATAGCATTATATATAATATATATTATATTATATACATTATATACATGTACACATACACATTATATACATTATATAGCATTATATAATATATATAATATATTATATATATTATATATAGTTTTATAGCATTAATATCAACAAATCGTAAAAATATTGGTTTAAATATTTATACATAATCTTTAGAATTAAATAGACCAGGAATGTGAATTAACAGCGATCAAATTTATAATTTATAATTCAATTATCACTAGACGTGCTTTTCTGCATAATTCTTTTTACAGTCGTACCATTTACAATGCTCTCTCCTTGTTTCCGTCCTAACCAGCGAGACGATCCCCTCCGAGCGCAAGAAATCGACGATGCAGGAAACGATGTCCCCTCCCCCCGAGATACGCTCCTTCTTTCACTGAACAAACAGAGAACCGTGGCTAATAAACGAAACAACGCACGGCGATTCGACTCGCAGCGAACTTAACACTGTCCGGGATTTCAGGTGGCAAGGAGGACGATCCGAAGAGCTCCTCGTCCAGCACGCTCAGCTCCGCGCAGAGCAAGAAACAGCGAAAGGCGCGCACGGCTTTCACGGATCATCAGCTGCAAACTCTGGAGAAGAGCTTCGAGCGGCAGAAGTACCTGAGCGTGCAAGATAGGATGGAGCTCGCGGCGAAGCTGCAGCTGACCGACACGCAAGTGAAGACGTGGTACCAGAACAGAAGGTAGGAAAACGTCGCTCGCGAAACGATCAGCGAATTAGCTCGTTGACAGATTTTCCTTCTGGACGATTTCTGGGGACGGAGGTGGGGACGTTTTCCAGAGAAAGACGGCTCGTTGCTGGCACGATATCGTTAACTACGCGACGGATCTCTAAATAACAGTATATTCTTCTTCGTTCGAGAATCGTGCGTACGATGCTAAATAGGTTTGCCACTGAATGTAAATTGATTAATAATAAGCTGCTTCGCGTGATGATACGCTGCTCGGGAACAATTAGAGGATCGTTGCTACGAAAGATTCTACGGCAACGAGCGAACGAATCTTGATAGACCGACGTGTTATTTGTGTAATGCTGTAATCACCGGACATTGCGGATATTTATGCAAATCCCCGGTTTTTCTGAACGCGACTCGGGAGAAAACCAGAAGCTGAGCAGCGACTCGTTTCGTCCGTCACAACTAGACCGTGAATTTCTGTACATTTTTTGGGGGATGCGCGTAATGTGACGAAAAATACTCGTGCACCTAGTTTTTTTTTTTTGAGGATATCGTTTATGATCGATTATGTGTTAGGCAAAATTTGTTTCAGCAATACCGCAAGTAATGAATAATACGAGAAATATAAAATTTGACGCATTTGTTATTCCAGAGCTTAATCTGTATTTAGTGGCGAAATGTTGTTGGAAAAATTGAAAAATATCCTCTTGTAGGTATTGGATTGCTATCGAATCGATATCGTGCCAACATTGGGAAAGCACGCTTGTCTTCAAACAATTGCAAACATTTTACTAGATCTGGAAAAACCTCTCGTTTGATACCATTTTTGCCATTATTGGTAATTGCTATTGTGCATATTACTTTCCTACGTAGCAAACTATTTATGGAAATAAATTTTGTTAACTTGTCATTTGTTTTCACAAAAAGAAAATCTGCCAATATTTTTATGATTCGCAAAATATCCAAAATAGATCGCGTGTTGTAATATCTGTCATTGCAATATTTGTGTGTATTGCATTGTAACATTCAGTAGGTGAAACGAGTCTCCATTTACGTCGTTTTACATTTTAAAACGTGACTGGACACGGTAATGGACATTGCTTTTTAAAATAATTAAAGACAAGGTGAAATACACGAGTTAAATTTTTAATACGAACGAATACGAGCGAATAGCTTAAGCAAGATAAAAGGCACTCGAATATGCAAAAGTTGAATTTTCCGATACAACGTCGCGAGTCTTGAAATATATGAAATTCGTACGACAGTCAACGTGTTAATAAAGAAATTAATTCGCACTACACTGCGTTGAATGCTGCTTCGAACTGGTTCTATATATCTCCGCGTATTACGCGTGTACGTGCAGTTTTACGCAGCCACGCAGCGCGATCGCGCTGTTTGCGTATTGTAGTGAAATGTGTCGCGATGTTTGGTCACAAATGAATGAACGAAGCGCTATCGCGCTGCATGGCACAATCGAACACGGAACAAAAGCCCTGGCACTAAAAGGGTTAATTAACCATAAATAGACGAAAAAATTTAAATTCTAAAATTAAATACGAATATAAATACAATAATACAGCTTAAATTAAATATGAATACGTGATAAATATAATGATTAAATAATCAAATTTAAACGTAATAATAACTCAAATTGAATACAATAAAGATTTACAATTAAATCAAATACGTATCACGGCTAATGTAATACGAGTCGTAAGTGACGCAACAACGATCCTCCGATTGTTTTTCAATCTCGGATCGTCAAACGAGAGCACACTGACAGAAACGAACGTTGTTGTTCCGACCATTTAATCAACTGCCGAGGTCCTGTTATCGTTCAACAAAGAAACGCGCGATTCACGGCCGTGTTCAGTACGCGGTAAATGAAAAAGAAAAAGAAAAGAAAAGGAAAGAAAAAGAAACAATGGAGAATTGAGTGTATAAAACGGATGGAAGGAGCGCGGTAAGAAGCGGAGGAAGAAGGCGATCGATCAAGGGGGTCGTTCGACACTTTCGTTTACTCCGTGCATGTCAATCGGAGGATGCTCCTCGTCAGGGCATCCCGGAATGAGTAGCGCAGCGGCGAGGCCTTTCGTGACAGCCCGTGTCGAATCCGTAAATGGAAATCGCGGCGGCCAACAAAGGCGCTGTTTACGTGGTTAAACGCAAAGATCATCCGGCCGTACGGACGCTCCTTCGCCGATATTTCGAAAGTCACGTAGCCGCTTTCTGGCCGGCCTCGCGGACGTCGTCGGTAATCGGTGGCAGCGTGAACACCGATCCTTCGAAAAACTGCGACCCCTGGGAACTGCGATTTTTTGCCGCGCGAGCCACAGTGATACGTCTCGAACACTCGGTGGAAATGGGAATAGCGAATACTGTCTGAAACGTTGTCGACCAAGAAATGGTCAAAACGAGTAATTTGTATTCTTCGGCAGATCTATCGATGTTACACTTTTAGAGATTCGAGTGATTCGATATTGGGAAATGTACGATTTTTTTTATTGTATTGTAACTTTTTCCTGTTCACTCTGATACAATTTCTTACACTTTAGTCGTTGGTGGTCATAGTGAGTTTTGAACCAATTGTAAAGATCTTGCTCGTTTATCTTTATAATTTGGTGGAATATAGAGGGGAGTTACTTTCTGATTTATTACAACACTGCCATTTTCTATTTTATCACGAATTTTGTTTAAATTAGAGTGAGTTGTCCCAGAAATACCACAGGTATTTAAAAATTTTGACGGTGAATGTATCAATCAGTTATGTTTATTTATGCAAATGTACGTCTATCCGAGATTTTGTAGAGAAATTTTTGAACTAATATTGTACACAACAAGGTGAGTGTATCAATTTTATTTCTACGTGATTGTCTACCAAATCATTATAAATGTGATTAGTTTCCATCTCGTTGATAGAATATTTCTAAAGATTCAAATAAAAATGATTTTTTCTATGGATTGGATTGCCTCAAACAGCTCAGTATGAAATGTAAGATTTTTTAAAAAGATATTTATTTGCTCAAAATATAAATGAACGATTGATAAATTATAACTGATTGTTATAAAACAAGATACAAATTTAATCCAAATATATAAAATACTAATTGATGTCGATTGACAACTACTGACAACATTTTTGGTTTTAATTTTATGCGAAAAAATAACAAATTTTATTTTTCATAAAATAAAGATAATTATCAGATGCTCATTCATTCATGTCCCATTTAACATTCTCTAAAAATATAACATCACACATTACAAGTAGATGAAAATGAAGATATCAGTAAAAACAATAAATATTGTTTGATATCGTTGTTATGTTTTCAATTTGATTATTATCATTCAAAATGGTATAAAATTTCTTACAAATTCACGACATGTAACTTTATATAAAAGCATTGTAAACAGGTAAAAAAGGTATTATCAACAAGATGAAAAGTGTATTGTATTATCTTAAATTGCTCTATTTTTGATAAAAAAAAAAAAAGAAAAATATCTAAGTTTACTCAAAAATTAGTTTAGCTTCTCCTGGAAAACATATTTTTTTTATTTGTATCATTTTCTCCAAATTTCACCCTTACAAACCTCGTCAAACCTTGTCAAACCTCTGTTAAAATTCAACTAATTTCGCTTCATACAAGATGAGTTCTCTACTTCTGGAGCACTTCTACTAATCCGAGGCAAAGATATTCGAGAGAAAAATTAATCGATACTTAGTCAGCGATAAGTTACAACTTTTCAAACTACTTTTCAGACAATTATTTATTCTCTGTCGAGTGAAAGGTGAAGGTTGCATTCACTTCTTTAAATAGCACTATATTTTTTAAACTTCGTAGCATTGTAATCGATGCTGAGACAAATACAACCATCTACTACGCTGCTTTATGCTCTTCGTGATGGCCTTGGATTCAGAAATTGTCACGAATCGTTCGCCACGATACGACTGCTGTTACTATTAATTCAACAATGCATCGCATTCGCAATCAGTTCGAAACATACACCTTCATTACCAAGTGGCTGTCTATAAATAAAATTTAATTTTCAGTTATCGCGTGTATGTTTTTCATTCTCCGTTCGACGTTTCGTGACGATCTCTGATTTCAAGATCATCGCAAAGAGTGTCGTAGTGGTTGCATTGCTACTTTACTCGACAAAATATTTCTTCGTTTCCAAAGTTATAATTTATCACTGACTTGTGACTCTTGTTAGAGGATTATTTCATAGAGTGCCTTGAGCAAAAATTGAATGTTGAAAGATGTAAGTACAGAAAGGAGAATAAAAATTGAAAGAACGAAAATTGGGACGAGTGTCGCAGCTCCAAACCATCTCCAAGTTGAAACGCAAATTTGGAAATTTGAAGATTCAACGATTCAAACTGGATAACCCCTTTTAGAATTTCGAGCACACGAAAGTTGAAAGTTTGAAAATTTCAGAGTTCGAAACTCGAATCCAAAATTCCAACCCCGATGCGGCACACCCCCGATATTGACAACGAAGGAGGCGAAGAGGTTTCGATTTTCGCATCTCCAGCGGTATCCTTTGTACTCGGACGGTGTTTTTTCACCGAGTCATTCAGTGGCGCCTGCAGTTTCGCCCTGTCGATACGTGGCAACGTTCTACCTCTTCTCGATCGCCACGCTCGTTAGTCACGAGGAGCCGGATGTTTAAAACCCACCGAGGAAAATGAAATTCGTAGGCTTCTCGCGTTGTCTTCCTACGTCGCGTCGGAGAAAGAAGAAGAAGAAGAAGAGAAAAAAATTTCCACCCGACAGACCGTTTCGTTGAAACTTCCTTCCTCGAACCCTCTCAGAGTCCAACGGAATAATCTTTCTGGACTCCGGCGACGTTCTCGACAGCGGAAGAATTTCTAATCAAAGCGCGCAGATTCAATTAGACTCTCGACGCCGCTTGCATTTTAATACGAAGCCATTGAAACATCCTTTAAGCGGCCATTCTTCTCCGGGTTCGCTCCAAACACCTCCAAATTTATAGAAAAATGTGAATTTCAAAGCGCGTGCACGGCTTCACGCACAAAGGAATATTCAAAGAGCACGCGACTTGGAAGAATCACTCGGCCAGGGTTGAAACCAGCCTCCGTCGAAAACAGCCTCCGCGAACGAAATTTCTCTCGAGTGACTTCTTTCCGTCCTCGAGAACGGCTTCACGCTAATTTCCACCCCGGTCGTTAGCGACGCGGTACCCTCGCCGGCAAGGGTGATTAGCCACGAAACACCCACGACTCGTGACTGCGCGATTTCTCGGGCCGTTTAGTTTGTTGGAAGCCGGCCCCGATCGGGGCTCAAAGAAGGCGAATCGTTAATGAGAATCTCCCGAGAGGTTCGTGACGGGGTTCACGAGGTACGGCGGCGGACAAAAACGAGACGGGCGGAGAGACAAGAAGAAGGGACAAAGAGGGGGCAAACCTTAGATTCTAAACCGTGCCATTAGACTGTCAATTACGAGGCGAGCCGAACGCCGTAATGACAGACGTCCAGCTGTTGTCAGCCACTGCATTTCGAGCATTTCGGTGGCCTGCCCGATATCGTTTCCCGATTTCGATCGCGCGAGCAACCTGTTCGTTCCTCGGGGACAACGATCCCACGTTCACGAGACTCTCTCGAGGTTAACTTTCGTTTGATACGCGATATCACACGAACGTATGGGGAAACGTATTTAACGAACGATCGAAAGAGGGGGAGGGTTAATTAATCGAGAGGAGAAGAAGCACGATGATGATACGCGTGCCATGATTATCGCCGGGTTTGGGATGAAAGAGCGGGCGAGGGGGGCGCAAAAAACCCGGGAAAATTAGTGACGCTTCTGTCAGCCGGGTTCTTAAGTGCCCGCTTAAAGTTTTGTTGCTCGGCGCGACTCGCGATCGGAGTGACTCGGCGCCTTTTCGCGAAGGCGCCGACCACACCTCGGGCGCCACCTAGACGGAGGTTTGCCCCACGTCCCTTTTTCTCGGCTAAACTATCACCTTCGCAGCCTTCGATTCATATACGTTGCCAAGATGTTCCGTTCTTTAGATGATTCTGCTCTCGACAAATCTCTCTATCTCTCTTCGAGAAAGCAAACACGGAGGTGGACGGACGGAGTAATTAACCACTTTGAGCGAGTGATACCTAAACGAGCAACTGGAGAAGAAGAAGAAGAAGAAGAAGAAGCGGCGAGTGAGCGGGGTTTGCTGGCCGTCGTCGAGCGATACTTGCTCGCAGCATTTGCCACGTTTTCTCTAATCGACTCGCGAGCGTCGAGGAGCGGTGATTTTCTCGGTGGCGGACGGTCAGTTTCCGCGAAATCGATCGGGTCGGTCGGACAGCCTCGGTTAAATTGCCTCGTCGAGCAGTCCCGATAAGCGAGATACGCTCGCCACTTTTTCTCCGCCGCATGCCGGGCATACGCAACTCGGGTTATTTAGAAGTCATTAGGACTCGTTGCGTTGCCCGCCGCGTACGGTCCCCTACTTATCGACTAATTGCGTACACGGCCGTGCATCCAGCGGACGTGGCACCCGTAAGTGGCGTGCACACACGGCGCGCTTTCGGTCCCCGGCACACTTATCGCCGCGCGTTTACAAAACTGCATTCTAATGAAACGAGTCCCGCTCGCTCGTTTATGTAATTCGCGACGCGCATCGAAATTTATGCACTCGGACACGTGGATTTATGCGTCCGCGGCAGATTTATGCGGCCGCGGTTGGATTTACCGCTCCAAAGCCACCGGCTGAAATCCTGTTACTTTAATTGGTTCGAATCGCGGCCTCAGCCCTCCCCCCCTCGGCGTCACGTTCGCCGCGGAAAATTCGATTCGGAAACATCGACGCGACGTTGCGTCCTCGTTCGTCTCGAGGAAATTTCCTTCAACATGCGCGCGGTCAAACGAACCTTCCTTTTTTCTTTCGATCTTTGTTTGACGAATGATCTATTCACTCGCATGAAACAAATAAAATAAACTTTTTTAGTGTGATGAGAGAGAGACTAATAGATATTTTATTAAATTTCAATTTTTACTCCATTGGATGACCTTTGACATGCCTTGTAAATGTTATAAAGAAATTTTTTGATAATTTAATGTCTAGTAAATATATATTCGAATGTTGTATCGATGGAACAGAATACCTGTTAATGATTAGATCACCTCGTTAGATCATCACCAGCTGACATTATATTCTAATGATATAACATTCGATTGTTATCGTTTCTACGCACATGTAATACTGTGACATTTAAGATAGTAAACTGGAAAAAGTAAGATGTAGTATTATATCAAAGCAAGAACGTAAAAACATTCTTACGTCTTCCAATGATTCGCAAAAATTCATTTTACGTGTTTTTTGAGTACCATGAAGATATCTTTGTGTACAAAGCGGTAATTTTAAGTATTAAGTGATATAAAGAGTTAAACATGTTTGCCGCGTTCGTAAAATTGATTTTATTCGTCAATGTGTTGAATTATATATTTACATGACAAAAATGATCTGTCTTTCTTTGATGATAATATAATACAATATAGTTTTCGATCAAACGGAAGTTTGAATGTTCAAAAATATTCGGAAACATTGAAATCTTTGAAGTATAAAGTACATATACTGCTGTTGAATTTGTTTAAATTAGAGTTGAGAAAATGAAATTTCGATTTAATTTCAGTAAAAAATGAGAAGAAAGAACTTGTTCGATTGAAAATTTTATGTCAGGAATTGATAGAAAGAAAAGAATATTTCATCAAGAAGATTATTTTCATCAACGCAAATTGTAACTTCTTGTGAATCCGAATGAATTTGGCGTGCAATAGACATAATAGGTACGTGACATGCTATATAAAGTTAAATAAAAAATTACGAGCAATGGAGGAAATCAATTGCAATTACAGTAGAACCTTCTATAACTCCAAACTGATGGAATAGAGACACAAGAGTATTCGGTTGAATTTTCAAATAATATGACTACCACTTTTCAATATTAAATCGTATTTAATATTAGTATAATATTAAATATTATTTTTAATATATTTAACACTTAAAATAATATAATATTATTTTAAATATATCTAACTCATTGATTGCCACAATGTGTCAAAAAATTTTTTAGTATCAAAACATTTTAATTTGTTAGTATCAACAAATTAAAAAAATTGGAGAATTGAAAATTGAAAACGAAGATAGCAATAGATTAAAATAAGATCAATTTTACGCGCTGAAAAATTTTCAATAATTCAGAATTACATTGTTACAAGGTACAATACACTTCAAACTATAGTTGTCTGTAAGAGAAAATGGGTACCTATATGAAACTCGCGTAGCGTTCAACGTGTTATTTATTTAATGTTTCTGATATTAAATTATATTTGAGAAATTTATCTGCTTAATTCGACGGTCGATGGTTGCTGAATTAACCAAACTTTTGCTTCAGATACGTGTGGTTCCGTAGAATTATATTCTCCCTGTACTTCGAACTCCTTTTTCGGTGCAGGCAAACAAACCTTTCTGAAATTAAGTACAACCTCTTACACGCGTGTTCCCATTTTCTCCTAATGTAAAGTCTTGGATCCCATATTTTAGCAACTTGTTTCTGCAATTATATTTGCATACGTTTAATATTCTTCGGAAAGAATGTCCGGACGCTGTAGAACGCTGGTACGTTAAAGCGACGACGGGAGTTTGCATATGTAACGTCTATATGTAAACCGCGATTTTCCTGCGACAAGCTCGTACGAAACGGAATTTTACGATCCAGTTCGACTGTTCGGATTACGAAATCGACGGACGCTAAACGCGCCGACGATTCTTTCCGTCGAAGGAATGGCGAAAACGCGGGCTAGCAGAGGTGGGAATATTATTTTCATAAACGGCGGTTCGATCGTTCGAGGAGAGATCGTTCAGTGACGCGAAGGGAAGGGTACGCGATTTCGAAAAAAACCGTAAGCCGAGCTGCGAAGCAGCACCGGGGCTACCGCATAATACTCTAGAATTACGAGTCACGTCCCGGGGGCACGGGGATTCTCTCGCACGCACACGAGACCCGAATTGCTGCCGAATCTGCCCCGAGTTGAAACTTCGCCTTTATAGCGACGCGTAAGTGCATACACGCCGGAGTCGCAAAACGAAATTACGCCGATATTGCTTAAAGCACTCACCGCTGGAAAGGCGGGATATCACGCGTACTCGCGTGATAAGCAGCAGAGATCCTTAAATCCGTTATCTTTTCCGGCCGCGTTGAGACGGGGAGGAACTCTCCGCTTCAAATTCTACGAACACGGTTGTTTACGAACACGTACTTGGAACACCGGTAGAAACCTCTTACGAAGTTGTTACGCGTGTCGCGCGAGATGTTAGACTGCTGCGTGCGAAACGGCCGATCTCGCGTACGTGCAACGATCGTTTGGAATACGGTGGCAAAAGGTGTACAGCGTCGGACGACATTTATCGATTTCGAAACTCGAAACTCGGGCCTTGAGATTTTTATAATCTAGATTCAGGACTTGCTACATACTCGAAAAGGTGTTTAAAGTGATGTAAAATTTAATCAAAGAATCACTATGTAGGATCTATTAAGAATTTTCTTTCTTTTTTTTAAACCTGGGATATTTCTTAATTTTTGTGAAACGTAAGTGAAGAACGCAGGATTAAAAGCTTGACTGATTGATGCTTTGTCGTCGATCGTTTTATTATATTAAACAAAGATGGACTTTTTCAAACGTCAAGAAGAACAGAAAAATTAGGAATGATCGTCAGATTTCAATGAATCTGTTTATAAAACCGATCTGACGACGTAATACAAGTTATCGAAAAGCTACGTTGAGAGAACAGATGATCCATTTAGATTGAAAAATACAAACACGAACAATGATCGATCAAAGATTTCAATTGCAATAATTACAAACAAAATGAAGGAGATGTATCGAATCTAACGTCAAGTCGAAATTTTATCAATTTCATTATTTTCGAGGAATTATACCCAGTTATTATTCATAACGTCATCTATGTTTTTGAAATGTACCAGTATAAAAATATTGGGTTGTCCGGAAAGTTCGCGCCGATTTAAATTTTAGCATACATTTATTAACCATTTCAGTGCCAGGGGTTTTTAAAAATCCGTGTTCGATTGTGCCATGCAGCGCGATAGCGCTTCGTTCGTTTATTTGAGAGCAATGCCGATCGACGCGATCGCGCTGTTCTTTTTTCGTCCATATATGCCGTTCGGTGCGCTCGCGCTTCATTCTATCAGTCATATCAGACACATCGTATTAATATTATAAATATTCGTGTTTTACGTTTTGTTTGTGTGATAACATTCTATAAAACAGGTGTAATTTATACGTTGCAAATTAACGATCGTGACCAAACATCGCGGCTCATTTCGGCACAGTACGCGAACAGCGCGATCGCGCTGCGTGGCGCTGAAACGGTTAAATATTTTTACACTGGTATCAAACTGTTGCGGTATTCGCTACGCGGTTCAAACTACTTTCAAACAATCTCGTGTGACACGACGAAAGGAAAAATAATCGAGAGAATCCCAAACAAAAAGAGTGACAATTCGAGAGAGAGGAAACTATCCACGCCAGATTAAACGGAAACAACACGTAGCAAGTGAAAACGTCACGAGCGAGGATTGCCGGGAGGGGGGGGGGGGGGGCAAGAATCCTTCACACGGTTTTGCGCTCGTTATATACCATCAGCGTTAAACACCATCAACCATGAACACGCTATAATATTTTACTACACGGCTATCTAGAAGTAATACCTCATACACACATTGGATAAGAGGCAAGAGTGATACGCGTGTAACGGGCCGCGCGATAGAGATGCCGATGCGATAATAAGATACCGATAAGTCAACCGGCAGGGAAATTAAAAATTACCCTGGAGCACGCCACGCGTCCGAGGCGATCCGAGAGATTCGATTTTACGCCTTGAGACTAAATCGCGAAGTGTTTCTTCCCTCGGCTTTCGAACGAGGAAACTTCTTCGTCGAAGAAGGATCTCCCGTCGAAACGTTTGAACGCTCGAACGGAGTTGATATTAAAGGCAATGCTGGAACAATGAGTCACGTACTTGGAAACATTGCGGTAACGAAGCACGACGGTCGTTAAAACGGAACGTAGCGGTGCAGAATTTTACGACGTATAGAAATAATAATTTATCGCGACGACGCGAACGCCACCAGTTGGGTAAATTACGATTAAACGACTCGTCTATCAACGAGTCGAAATTTGTCCTTTGTTGTTTAATGTGAACGACTATAAACAGGACGTTTGTTTGCAAAAAAGGAGAGCCCAGTTCTTCAAAAATCTTTACGAATTATTTACATATTATTTTCTTCGAAATAAGTTCCTCCGATATATATGTACAACTAATTTGGGAGAATTAATGAATTAATCGAATGATTTTTTCTTATCATTTGAAGATGCCTATTACTTGCAACTGTTGTGGTTATTTTGATTTTTGAAAGTAAGAGTCAACAGCCAAATCTGGTGAATCTGATGAGACTTTAATTTTCATTTTGCGAAAAAAGCAATAACAACGTATGCATATTTTATAGCACGTCGAAACTTTTATTTGTGCAAATATTTCTGCTTTTAAATTTATTCTGCGGCAAGATAACGATGCAGAGATTTCTTCCAAGTTGCGCAGAGGGTATTTGAAAGAAAAAGATATTTGAAAGAAAATTTTAATAAATGTGAACTGACCGTTTCAGTCACCTGCTAATTAACTCACTTGAATTGTGGGAAGATAGTCAAGTACGGGAATGTGCACCAACCTCACAAAAACGACTGAAAGATTTTACAACACTGATGCAAAACAATGTGCCATTCGTAGATTTATAAATTAATTGAAAGAACGTTTGAAACAGTAAAAAAGCAAAGGAGGATTTTTCGACGAAAATCATTGCAAATTGCACATAAATGTCCCTTGTTTTAAAATGTTTCTATTTAAGCAATGTCTATGGACAGTTAATATCTGGATATTACGTAAAAAGTTTCTTCTAAATGAAATGATTTTCAAAAAAATGCAAGTTCTTTCTTGAATATATATTATATATATCATATATACTATATATCATATATTACATATTATATAATATAACAAGAGTCATTCTATAGTTCAACTAGTGAACAAAACAAACTATATATTATATATTATATACTATATATTATAGTATATACTATATATTATATATTATATATTATATAATATAACAAGAGTCATTCTATAGTTCAACTAGTGAACAAAACAAACTATATATTATATATTATATACTATATACTACATATTGTATATTATGTACTATATATTATATATTATATACTACATATTATAGTATATACTATATGTTATATATTATATATTATATAATATAACAAGAGTCATTCTATAGTTCAACTAGTGAACAAAACAAACAATATATTATATATTATATACTATATACTACATATTGCATATTATATACTATATATTATATATTGTATATTATATACTACATATTATATATTACATATACTATATACTATATACTATATATTATATAATATAACAAGAGTCATTCTATAGTTCAACTAGTGAACAAAATAAACAATATATTATATACTATATACTATATATTATATAATATAAAAAGAGTCATTCTATGGCTCAACCAGTGAACAAGACAAATAATTAAAATTCAATCACAGAGCAAATAAAGGGACAAATAAAGACTTTGTCACTGCTATCGAACTGTATAATATCGCACTGCGTTACGTTTCATCGTCCAGGGATATTTTCACGTTAATGACGCCTCGTTCGTACCGCTACGTCGTTTCTGTTTCCACTTAACCGTCCAATTATTCTTCGCACTGCAAACAAGGGTACGGCGGGAAAGGGCACGACGAGGGAAGAGAAAGTCCTCGTAAATATAGCAATTACCCAAAGCGTCGGATTGAGACGCTGTTAAACACGAGCAGGCTCACCCGAGGCGATCTGTTAATTAGAGACGCGCGCAAAACACATTTCCATTGAAACAGTAAATTAGGTGCAAATTTTACCGCGGCACCGGCTTGCAAAGAAACGCAACGAGGAGAAATGCCAACGAAAGAACACGGCAGTTTCTCTCTCTCTCTCTCTCTCTCTCTCTCTTGTTTTTTCTCCTTTTTTCTCTCCCTTCTCTCTTCGCCTTTCCGCGAAGCCGCGGCGCCCGTAACAGTATGGCGACATCGCCCCGACGCGTCGCGATACATCGCAATCGTGAGAATCCGGGCTCCGTTGTTTCTTGAGGCTTCTCGACACCAGCCGGAAGAACACACGAGCTTCCCACGCCTCTGGCAAACCGCTTTATAACGGATCGTCTTGATTTCTCGGCTAGTCAAATGCACTGGTTTCCGAGGCGATCGGCTCTCTCTCGCTCGCTCGCTCGCTCGCTCGCCGAGCCCAGCCATCCACCACGGTTGGCCGTGATTGAGGGAAAATTCGTGTCACGAAACCACCGCCGGCCGATTTCGTGTACGATTTCAAGTACAACGAGGCGGCGGCGGTGGGAAGGAATTTCGCGAAACAGGCTAACCGGCTGCTACCCCGATAACTAGCGCAGTGTATGTATAATAAAGATATATTTGCACGCGCATTTGTCCCCTCCCATCGTCTAAAAATACCAAGTAGCACGGCACAATTTCGCCTGAGAAAATTTCGCGGCACGCGGAGATTCTATCCTCGTTTCCTCGGCTCGTTACCTCGGCTACTTCACCCTTCAGGCGATCGTTTTTCCCTCGTTTCGAAAGACTTTGCAACGTTGTTCAACCCTCGAAAGAGCGCGAACGCGAAAACTTTGTAAAGCTGGTCGACCGAACGTTGACACGCCGTAACAGCTAATGTTAATTCAAGCGCCTCACCTTTCGTCTCCTTTCCGCACGGCCATGCGTGGATGAAAATTGATACGTGCGTTACAGCCGTGCGTCTATCCGGGAGGAACATGTGTTCCGTAGCCAGTCGAGCAAATAATAATTTGAAAATATGTCGCCCTATTCTCTGCTTCCTTTCTCTGTCTGTCGCCATTATTATCGCAAACCGAGTCGACAGCTTGGTTGCATTAGCGTCGCGAGGACTCGTAACCGCAAAACCACCGACCAGTCCCAAACACCATTATAAATGCATTAAGTCTCTCTTTCCCTTGGCTTTACCCTCCTCCCCTTTCGACCATACGTTGCTCGCGTTTTTCCTCATTGTCTCGTTACGTTGCAAGTTGCGTCGCATCGAAGGAAAAGACGTCAAAAAAAAAGAAAAAGAAAGAAGAAGAAAAATTTCCCGACTCTGATTCCAAATTGCTCAGACGTCGTTTCCCAGAGTTTCGCCGATGGTAACGAATTCCTTTTTCATCGTCTTCGAAAAGTCGACGATCATCAAGCACCGACAGAAGCGATCGTTACACTTTTCTTAACACTTCCCTCTGTCCCCCTCCTCCCTCCGGGAGGGGGGGTTTACCCCTCGGCTTTATTCGTCGCAAGAACGGCTTCGCCGGGAGCCTTTCGACGAACGATAAATCAATGACTCTTGCTCTTTCCGCGGCCACTTCCGACCCTTGCCCCGTCTCGCTCGCTCCCGCGTGGCTATACAATACCGATACAAAGAGCCGGCACGGCAATTAAGGGTGTTTTAGAGTGGCTGCACTCTAAAAATGACCGGCCACCCCTGGCCCGGTGGGGGTATTAAAAAACATTACTCATCACATAATCGCGCGGAGTGGTTTTCATTGCAGTAACTTGTCGTCTCCGTTCATCCCCCCCCCTCCACTTCCCCCCACGTGCTCACCCTACATTTCTCTCTTTCTCTCTTTCGTTTCGTTCTCTCGTGCCCGCGCGTCGAGAGCGGCTCGGCTCTCCGTCTCGCCAACGTGCCAGCAGCCAGGAAAAATGAGAAATGATCGTGCTCGCTCCGATTCAGCGAGGGCCCTGTTTAAAATTCATGAACGATTTTACTGCTACCTCCCCTATCGTCGAGCATCGCACAAAAGGCCGGGAGCCGGAGGGGAGGGAGGGGGGCATATCGAGAGAGAGAAAGTGTGGCCCACATTTTCGAACACGGTACAGAGAAAGAGAGAGAGAGAGAGAGAGAGAGAGAGAGAGGGGGAGAGAGAGCAAGTCGCGGACGGCGAGGAGGGGAAGCACGCACCCCACGAAATATATTAATTGTCGAATTTTCCGTGCGAACTGCATATCCGTTAGAGCCCGCTTTGTCCCTTGCCAGCCACGGATCTCCTGATTATTAATTACCCTGACAGCGAACTTCGACCCCCTCTCCCTCCCCCCTGCTCGCTCGCCTACCCTCCCGTGAAATTCGCGGCCTCGTTTCGAAGGCACAACGTTTTTTTTTTCTCTCTCTCTCTGCCGTATATTTTTTTTTTTTTTTTTAATTTTTATCCCGCGCCTCCGGTTTTTATGGAAAAACGTAACGAATGTCCCCGTTGTCGAGCGTCGCGCGGGGCGAGGGGGCAGGAGGAGGGGGCAGCTCGTTAATTATCGTCCGAAATTCCGCGGCGAATCGTCGGCTTTTAATTGAGAGGATAGCCGACCGGCCGAGATGATTTATCGTCGTGGAGATAATCATGGCGTTTGACGATGCTCGTCCGAGCCACCGGGCTTCTCGCTGCTGCTGCCGAAAAATTCTTTGATTTCCCAAATACCGCCAGCCCCCCCCCCGTTCGCGAATTGCAAATTTTTCTAATTAACCCCGCGGTATAATTACCTCGAACGGATTGACCGATCCATTGGCCGTTTAGGTGTCGAGGGGCCACGGATCCATATTAAACGGGAATCGATTACGCGTATAACTGCCGTTAATTATTAACCAGCATGCGCGGCCGCGTCAAATTATTTTTGCGCCGATGGGAAAACTGTTTTTATTAACCGACGTTCGTGCCGACTAAATTACACGTACGCGCGTACCTCGCACACGCGCCCCGTTGGTTACCGCAACGCCGTTTGACTGACAATGTTGATCGCCGTTTTCGTCCGCGTCGCGGGGACATGTTCCAGCGTCGTGAACCGCGCGCCGTAATCGCGTTCACGTAATCCATCAGACAATGTGACACGGCATTACGTTTACGGTAATAATAGAAACGAGTGATACGCTGGAACTCGAGCGCGAGAGAGAGCTAAATCACCACGTGTCGGTTCGAACGCGAGACTGTAATTTACCTCTCCGCTCTTTGATAATTACGCGCGATCCAACGAGTTGCGTAATTGGTCCAATTGGTGCTCCGCTATCGCCGCCCTGCGAACGCGCCTTACGTATCATACGTTTCGTTTTCATTTCAACGCCGCGTCATCAAACGGCGCCGTCATTGCAGAAATTTAGAGTTTTCAGGGCTTTTGCTGTTCGCTCTGTTACATCAGGTTGAGTGTTGAGTGTGAGTTTTATTCTTTCGGTACAGACAACTCGTGACTACGCAGAGGACTCTGCCTTAATGGAACGTGTACAGCACGGAATCGTGACCCTCCGCTCGCGTTTCTCTCTCTCTCTCTCTTTTTTCCAAGTTCATAGCCGGAAACGCTTCCCTATCGCTGTACGGGATCGAACGAATGCTACCCTTTTATTTTACAAATGATCGCAATTTCATCGCGATCGCAAAGTCATCGTGCCTCGCTTCTACGACTTGTGCCTACACACGTACACGCGCTGCCTCTTTCACCCCTCGCGATAATTCGCTACTCCCGCGCAGTTAACTTTTATCGAACCGAGCGGGTTGTCCAACGATAATGACAACTCGCGTTGGAGAGACACATCTTCCGTGGGGCTCGGAGCTTCAACGTTCGCGGAGCTTACGTACCGCGCGTGGTGGCATGATACGCGATGATTAGGCAGTGAAACTCCACGGGCTATTTGTTAGTATAATAAGCTCGCCAACAGTGTGGCCAACGTAACCACTTGGCGGCACGCCATCCCGTTTTAGCGTAATTGTCCCAGATCGAAGATTTACATACGCGAACAGAGATTGGGAGGCGATCGAAACAGAGATGAGGGGAGAGGGAGTCGAGGGGTGAGTTTGAAGAAACTGTAAAAAACCGCCAGTGGGATTTCTACTCTGCAAATCGCCTCTGAACGTTCGGGGGCTGAAAGCTTCACCTCTCGAGACTGATTCAATCAGCTGATTCAAGAGTTGAGAATGCCGCAAAATATATGAAACGTCTACTTGTAATTACTTTCGCTTAGACTCCATTTTTGTTGCTGCTCGTAAAAAGAAAAAAAAAATGTGAAATCGCGATAGTAAGAGCAGACAAAATCATCTCGATCGTCGAGGAGTGTAAAAAACTGCACGACTTGTACCCCAGTACGATTCGTCTCATTGAAGGGCCCAGAAGCAACTGTCCAAAATTTTATTGATATGCAAACATTTGAATCGATAGAAAACAAATTATAGGCGCGATCGCTCAGTACTCGAGGTCTACCGCACGCCCCCTCGCGAATCACGTGACCCAAATCAACCAATCGCTAATTTTCGTTGCATCAGCGTTGCACCTGAAGAGGCTCGATTCTCTGGGTTACCCCCGCTAAAATCACTTTCGGTGATAATAATCGTACAAACCGAGGAATCGATCGCGAGCAAAATTAACTCTCTCTCTGTGTATTCTCTTTTTCAGAACAAAGTGGAAGAGGCAGACGATCGTGGGCTTCGAAATAATGGCGGAGAACAATTTCGCGGTGGCAGCGTTCCAGCAGCTGTACGGGAGCGGGGCGGCGGCGGTGCCTGCGCATCCTGCGGCAGGACGATACTGGCCGTATCCCAGCGCACACGCGCTACCGACGAACGGTCTGTTCTATCAGCAAGCCTCGGCGGCTGTCACCTTGCAGAAGCCTCTCCCCTACAGACTGTACCCACCGACGATGATCCTGGCAGGGCCTAGCAATCCTCTCGGGTCCCTGACGGCGAGCTCCAGCCTGTCGAATCTCAGCAACTACTACAGAGACGGGCCGGAGATGGCGGACGGACGGGACAGGGAGAACATGGAGAGATCGTCGAGACAGAGGGACAGAAGCAAAAGCCCGGTGCTCAGCGACAGGTCGCCGTTGATGAAGGAGGAAAGACTGTACGCGCCGACGATGGTGCAGCAAGCCGGCTCGAGCAACACCCTTGGAACTCTCACGGCGAGTTCCAGCCTCTCGAATCTGAGCAACTACTACAGAGACAGCCCGGAAGTGGTGGACGGACGAGAAAGAGAGAGCATGAACAGAGCGTCGAGACAGAGGGACAGGAGCAAGAGTCCCGCGTTGAGAGAAAGGTCGCCTATGTGCAAGGACGACAGGCTCTACCCGGCCACGATGCTCCAAGCGGGGCCTAGTAACAGTATCGGCTCCCTCACCGCCAACTCGGGCCTGTCGAATTTGGGCAGCTACTACAGAGACAGTCCGGACATGGCCGAGGGCAGGGAGAGGGAACACTTGAGCAGGGCGAGCAGGCAGAGGGACAGGAGCACCAGTCGTTCGCCAAAAAGAGAGGACAGCCCGCAGAGCATAAGAGCGGACAGCGACGACGAGAGTATAAACGACATCTAGGGTACAGACACCGTCGCGGAAAGATTCGACGAATCGAAAGAACCATTAGGAAGCGACTGCGTCGAGATCGAGGAAGATCGATCGAGGAGTTCTCTCGAGGAGGACTGACCCCCCCTCCCTCCTCCTTCGAACGGAAGAAGGTTGGCGCTTCGTCGAAGAGGAGATGTCGATGGTATTTATTTAACGCGTGCACGAGGTTCGAGCAGCTAAAGTCGGATGAGAAATCACGGCGCATCGGACGGACGTACGGTGACTTTTTCTAAAGCCAAGTCCGCAGTCCGCTGCGTAAGTTACGTAAGCGTGTATAAAAAAAAAAAAAAAAAAAACAGATTCTCTCGCCGGCTCGCGTGTTTCGCATGGAACTCGCGATGGACCGAAGAATTCGACATTCCACCGACGACAAGCATCGCGCAAAATGGTCGATCTCGCGATGGAACGGTGGAACGCGGGAAGTGACACGGCACGGGACGTCCGGGATTTCCTAGATAATGAGAACGCGCGCAAAGGAAACGCCGTGCGGTTAACCAAAGTTTCGCGACTCGGACATTCAGCGAACCAACGGCACGTTTGAAACAGTATTCATACTCGATGTAATAATCGTTATACGCCCGGTATAGATCGAAGAGAGAGGACGAATCGGCCAATCGGCCACGTCTCGACGAGATTTATCGTACGGTTATGCTGCTCTCGCACGGTTCGGCGATCGGTGTGCGTCTGCCTATACGTATATGCATGTGTGCCTACGTGTGTATGTGTGTGTGTGTGCGTGTGTGCGTGTGTTTATTGCGCGTGCAGACGTTGAAGAAACGCCAAAAGGAAAACGGTTGTTAATTGGTAGAAACGTCGTTGAACGACCGCGAGGCGGCTGCTTTTCGCCGTGTAAATAAAAACTGTTCACCTGTCCGGGAAAGGGGAGAGGAATAGGTCAGAGACGAGGCTAGACCCACCGTCGAGAGCCAGATCCGGAGGATCGGGGAGTCGCGCCAGGAAACGAGCCAATCGCGCACGAACGCGAATCTACAATTAATATGACATTAGGGGGGACCTGGCCTGCGGGGGAAGAAATCCGAAATGACACGAAATTACACGCGGTCGCTGGACAAAAAATGAAACTCTAGGGAAGAAGAAAACACGCCGGAGAGTTTCGGGGAGTGTGGTAGGTATGGCATTCAGGGTTCAACGCGCAGGCTGTTCGAGCGGCGAGTTCCTCGATGGATTCCGTTCGTGGCGAGAGAGAGAGAGAGAGAGAGAGAGAGAGAGAATTGGTTAATCTTGCCACGCGCGACGAGCTCGTCACTTGGCGAATAAATTCCCGAGCTGTAAATATTACATTGATCCGCAACGTTGGTATAATTTTCGCGGGCAATCGTTGTAAATAGCTATGCTCCCGAGGACGAAGTCGTAAGAGTGGCCGGTTGTCGCAGACACTTCTAGGACGCGAGTCGAGAACAACCGTGACGAAACAAGGTATCCCGAAGTATTTTTCAGATTTTCAGTATACGTAGAGAAACGCGCGGGACGCGTGTCTGAACCGTCGAGGAACCCGGAATCGTTTCGTCGTGTCCGAGTGATCCGTAAGAAAAAAAAAAAAAAAAGAAAGAAAGAAAGAAAGGGACAAAGTTCGCGACGGTGCAGACACGATTATCGCGTTGTTCAGCGAAGAAATACCAGTATTACGAATGCATAAAATTAGGCTGTACGATGGCGGGGGCACGGGTGTGCGAAGTAAGAAAGGAACACTTTAGAGCGAGGAGTCGGCGTTTTTTTTTTTTTGTTATAAATCCGCGGAGACGCGATCGGAGAGAGTCTCGCGGCATCGTGTGACTTAACGTTAGGTAAATGCAGCAAGAAGTACATAGTATAAATCATGCTTTGTAAAATAATGTCTGTATAGCGAGAATTATTATATGGAAAATATATTATACTAAATTTAACGCCTCTCTTTCTTCTACAGGAACACGGCCTATCCTTCTCCCGGTAATGAGTTCGTTAGTATTCGTAAGGTTAAAGATGTTATCGAGCCGAGCAATGCGGGCAAGAGGAAGAAACGTTTTGACCGCTTTGTCTTTCGCTGTTGCTCGCTGTAAAATTTAATTGAATTCTCGAATTAGCACTTTCTTCGCAAGCTCGCGAAACTTAACGACGACGGAGCCGGAAGCGATCGCAGATAGCGATTGAAATTAACTCGGTGGAGAGAGAACACGGGCTAGACGAAAACGAAAGGAAGAAGGTGTGTCCGCTCTGCCAGTCTCTTCCCTCTCGCGAGCGCATCGCCGCAGTCAGACCATCGTCCGCGAGCGTTCGTTTCATCGATCCATTTTCCCCGCGAGCAACGCGTGCAGGGGCAAGATTGCTCTTTAAACGAGAGGCTCCGGCCCCTGCCGGTTGTTTTTCACGCGACGATGAATATTTCAAGACGCACACTCGCGATCGGGTTAATGCCTACATAGAGATCGCATCCACCTCCTGCGTTTGCTTATTTGCATTCCCATTTGCATACGCACACTTACGCAAATCGTTTGATCGCGTCTCGCATCTCCCGGCTAAACAAGCAAACGACCCAACGACGTATCTCTAATCGCGATAGTTAAATAATGGAACCGAGCTTCCTACCGAAACTTTCCATCGTGATATCCCCCCGTGGGAAAATCCGAAAACGGAAAACTTAAGCTCTCGTGCGGTAAGTGGGAGAGTAATACTTGAACGTGGACAAATTTTTATGGCGGAACGCTACAGGTGTGTAGGGGATGATTCTACGTGAGAAAGAAGAGAACAAAATTTTTTTATATATATAATTATAATATTATGTAACTGGATTGTTAATAAAATAATAAATTATTATTAATTTTTCAAATGTACTTGAGTTTGACTACTGCTGAATTATTAACTGGATAAATTAATAAAATATTAATAAAATAATAAATTATTATTAATTTTTCAAGTGTACTCGAGTTTGACCAATGCTGAATTATATATAACTATATATATAATTATAATATTATGTAACTGGATGTTAATAAATTATTATTAATTTTTCAAATGTACTTGAGTTTGACTAATGCTGAATTATTAACTGGATAAATTAATAATAAATTAATAAAATATTATAAAATAATAAATTATTATTAATTTTTCAAGTGTACTTGAATTTGACTAATTCTGGAATTGTACTGGAGTTAATAATCGATAGAAGATTATTCTATCGGGAAATGAGTGAAATTTCTTTGTTTGAGGTCTTGCTTTTAAGGAAACGTGTGTTTGATAAATTTTCAAATTGAATTTTTTCGAAAACGAAGCGTCCCATAAAAAAATATTACTCTACACTTTTGACTTGTTTCCCATTGTGGAATAATCTCCTGTTCGTTATTTGCTTCTAAGCAATCGAAAATTAGCCAAATTTAAGCATAGTTGATAAATTTTTAAAATTTCGATTTTCTCAGAAACGGAGCTTTAAATGAAAAAATTTATCCTTTCTTTTCGATTTGTTTTTTCACGTCGAATCATTCTTCATCTGACTGTACCATCATTTGTGATACACCCTGTATATACATAAAAGAATTTCAAACATCATTAAAATGTAATTGTACATGCAAATGATTATTATGATTAAATTGATTTTATGACCAATTTGAAACTGTATAGAAGTTACAAGATATTATATTAAAAATAAGTTTAAGCAAATAGATATTAAAGATACTATTGAGATTTACTGAGATAGTAGATTCTAGTTGTTTAAATATTTCGGTGTTCTTTTCGAAATATGCCCACTTGTATTAATCTTCCAATTTCTATTCGATTTGTTCAACACGATCATAATGGTTTCAGTATTAATAAAATGTCATGATCGTACATAAAATCAAACTAAATTCCTCGCAGTCCACAATAATTTTCAAAGCGTAAACATAAGCTAGCGAGTTTTACGTCATTGTAATAAAATTTGTTTAACAAACCTCTCTGGAGTTTCCTGAATTTCTTCCGAATAATAACACGAAACTATTTAATTACGAAGATTGAAATACGTGTATTAATAATTTACCTGTATAATGCTAGAAGGGAAATATTAAACATTTGCTTGTTTAACGTACAAAGCAGCAACTGTTTTAATATTCCTGATATTCCAAATAAAAAATTCGCCGTGATGAAAACTCGCGTTCCGTCGCAAGAGATCGCGAACGGTCGAGTAACATTGAGCATTATTTCCGATTCCGTGGAAGAATTTCGTGCGTAAGAGACTGGCGGCTGACTGGTCTCGTCTCCATTACCGGACGAATTTTCGGCACTCGGGCCGGCGGCACGGTGTGTAATTTGCCAGAGGCCTTACTTCGTTCGTCGTCGTCGTCGTCGAAGGTAAAACCCGAGAAGCGTGACAGCGTGCCCGGGGCTTAATCGCGTTTGCTTATTTCCGGCGTTGGTCAGCCGACGCTGCAATTATGTAGGAGCGAGCCGGAGCGCTAACTGCTGCGCAAGGGCTTATTTTATTCCTATTAGCGTAAGACGGGTAGCCAGGGCGACGCGTATCCCCGTGTATCCCCAATTACGTGAAATTAATTTGGATCGCATTAGCGGTGGCCCACTGGTGCCGCGCCAACGATTTTTTCCTTTTTTCTCTTTCCCCCAGCCGTTTCCTTTCACTTCCTCTCCCTCTCGGCACATATCTTAAACGTTAACCACAGGCAAAGCGTGTGTATAGCTTCGTTATTCGCGTCTTCGCAAAACACGCGTTTGTTAATTCGAAGGAAGGCCGCGATGACTGTTTGATTCGTGAAGCGAGTCCAAAGCAACGGTGTACGAGTCTCAGAAACTTCGCTCACATGAACTTTTCAGGGTAGGAATTGTTCGTCTGACAATTGAGGTTCGTTGATTCTCCTTTCTACCGGTGAGTTTTTTGTTCACATAGTAGAAGTATAAATTCAAATACGTGGATTCAATCAGCAAGAGTTCATCGACTAAAATTTGTATATATATACAATATACAATATACAATATATGATATATTTACATACATAATATATATATACACACAATATACAATATATGATATATTTACATACATAATATATATATATATACAATATACAATATATAATATATTTACATACATATACACACATAATATATATATATATATACAATATACAATATATAATATATTTATATACATATACATACATAATATATATATACAATATACAATATATAGTATATTTACATACATATACACACATAATATATATATATATATACAATATACAATATATAATATATTTACATACATATACATACATAATATATATATATACAATATACAATATATACAAACACATATATATATTTTTTATATATATAAAACAGAGTTCTACTATATGTATATTGTAACTATATCTTTCTATACATATAACATAACTGTATTATTTATTAGAACTGTATTTTTCTTTTGTTCTCTCACCATTGGAATATCTATATCCTCTATAATTTGGTACAATAGTACACAGACAAATATTACAATCAAATTAAGACAATTTCTGATTAATAATTCATGACAATTTTTAAGACTTTCGTTGTACAAGATTGATCAGTGATTTATTATACGATTACAATTGTGATCCACTAGATTAGATTTAATATCTAATACTACTTACAGCAAGAATCATTGCAAATGCTTTGTAGATACGTTAATATTGAACTTATCAGGCTAATTAATTTTCCAATTGTCCCAATTTATTTCGCCAAGTCTGCCAATCTCTTTTACGTTTATAGCTCTTTAGATTTTCATGCATTTATGGCAAACTTAGGAATACGAAAAATGCACGCAATATACACCATATCGAATATTTAAATATTACAGTACTCGTTATAATATTTGACAAGGAAAAAATGCGAAATTACGTAACGATCCGCAGACAACAGAATGTGTACCTGAAATAGTAGTATACTAATCCTATCAACAAATATAATTTATTAACAAATAATTGTAGACTAGTTATACAATAATATATAAAAATACTAACAAATTAATAAATTCAATTTCAATTAATTCTATTAATAAATTCGACCTTCCGGTAATCAGATTGCTGATTAATAGAACAATAGGAAATACAATTAACCCCTTAAGAAGTATGTATAGAGGAAGAAATTCACGTTCGCCATTTATTGTAAAATTCAAGGCAACAAAACAAAGAAACAAGATAAAAATTTTTCAAAAAAAAAAAAAAAAAAAAGATTTATCATTTTATTGTAATTCAATTCAATCTTACAGTGCTTTCATCGAGTATACTCGTCATCGCCTAGAAATAATTAAGCACAGCAGTGCACATTCTCAAAATAAAACAAAACGCTTAAATCTCTATTAATTTTCTATTGCTTCGCTGCAACCAATCATTCCGCGAGTCGAACATTATTCTCGTGAAACGTATTCGCGCGCGTTTCGAACGAATAAAAATTGCGCACCGCGCCGATGAGTTTGGCAGTTTCATTTTCTCAGAGTGGCGCGTTCGAGCGCAGGAAGCCTCGTGAAAGACGCAAGATTTCGTCGTGATAGGGTGTTAACGATCTTTCGGTGAAAGGATACAACAAACCGCCTCGGCGAGGAAAGTAAGATATTTATTCTCTTTTCTTTTCTTTTCTTCGCTCCTTTTATAATACTTTCTATGGAAGGCTCGCGGCGGCGGAACGAGCGTCACTTCCGTGGGACAGGGCCTGAATGCGCCGCGGCTGTTAAATATCGCTCGCCGAACGTGTGCCTCGTAAAATGTTTTTAAGAAAGCGGCGCGCTCGCGCGCGGTTTGCATAATTGCAGGCCGCGGTGGAGAAACGGATGCGCTTATTAGCTGAAAGCGGTAGGAAATCACAGTTTCATTTTTTCGCAAGGAAGGTTCCACGGGCGTGCAGGCAGTTCGTTTCGCGGAGGTGCCTGCACGCCCGATGGAAACCGAAGAAGAAGAAGAAGAAGAAGAAGAACAAGAAGAAGAGGAAGAGGAGGAAGAAGAAGAAGAAGAAGAAGAAGAAGTGGAAGAAGTGAAAGAAGAAGAAGAAGGGACTGGCGAGAGGATGTGGTTAACCCACGGTCAAATCGGAGCTTTTGCCGGGCTTCTGCATCCTGAAACGCGGCGACAAAAGAGAATCACCGGAACAAAAGTAAAACCGTACACTGCCCCCGCATCCTGTCCCCTCTCGATCCGCCCCGCCCCTGGTGAGTTGCCCAGTCCGGGCTTTGTCTTTTCGATCGAAACGTCACGATCTGTCGTCCTCCCCCTTTTCTGCTTTTTCGCGTTTCGTCGTGAAACGGTGCGCATCGGCGCAAGCGGGCAGGCAAGCGTGTACTCGCACAACGCGCAACTGGAAATTACGGCTTATCGATCGGCAAATCGGTCGAAATGAAGAAATAAAGAAGCAAGGAGGTAATACAGGTAGTCGGGCGGAGATCAATCGATTATCGTCGCCGCTATCTCAACGCGCTGACAATGTGCCCGGTGTAGTAGCACACGGCGAGCACGCCGAGGATCGACGACGGCTGCTTAATATTAATAACGCGTCCCGTGGAAAACAACGCGTGGCAACAGAAGCGAAAAAGCAATTAACCTGGTGGGCATTTAATAAAATGCAAATAACCGGCCGCCGGATCGATTATCACCGGGTACAGAGCGGTTAATAAAGTTATTTTTTCGACGTTGGGAAATCGGCGAACACGAACACGCCGCGAAAAGGTCCCGCGTTCTCGTGTTACGCGGGGCGATCGAGGATCGAGGATCGAAAAGATGGAAGCAGAGGAGGAGAAACTGAACCTGGAAAGAAAGATGAACGTCAGCAAGAGAGAGAGAGAGAGAGAGAGAGAGAAAAGGGAAAAGGTGGATCAAGGTGAGTAACAGCGTATAATGTGTCCAAAAGGCACCTGCTTCTTTCGAGCTTACTATCTTCCCATCGAGTGGTCTCAAGAAAAGGAGCTAGACCCGAGTTAGCCGATGTTATCTCGTTCCGAGACCAGCGAACCACTTATATCGTTAATTGCTCCCACTTCCGGTCTCCCTTCTCCCTCTCTGTTCCACCACCTTCCGCCTTTCGCGTTCTCCCTCGACCGTTCGTCTCTCTTCCACCGGCTTTATCTGTCGGTCGATGCGTGCGCTCGCGCGAGTGCTCGTACGCTCGCTCGCTCGCACACGCTAAGAGCACGCATTATGCCCCCGGTTAAACTTCGGAAAGGCGAGCACGGAAGCTTATGCCCTTTTAAGCGGTCTCGTGTAAAGTGGATGTTCAACCAACCGGCCTCGGACACACAATGCATTTAATCGCCACGCCGCGATATTATTTATTGCGGATTCCGTTTTACGGGGAAATCGGGCGATAATTGGCCGGCCTTAAAAGGGGAAATCTAGCAACTTTGTTTGCGAGTAAATCGGGTGCGTGACCGCGGAAAGCTCGGATAGGGTACCTACCGCAGTACCTGGCTTAATTAATTGAAGAATACTCAATGAACTTCTTTCGCTCTGGCCTCGGGGCGAGCTCGAGTGTAAAATCAGCATGAAGCGATGACGATTAACCTTAATTTAATGCCGGATTTCACGGGGTTACGTTCAGAACTTTACCTTTCCAAGCTTTCAGCGCACGCGATACGTCATTTTACTCGTTCCGATGCAGCGAATGCGAATATCGTGTTTGCCTCTGGCAGAGAAGTTACGAAAAATTTATTAATATCGAAAATGCAATAGGTCACTGAAGCGGAGAAATCCGAGTTAATTCTGTTGAACTTTTAGCAGTCACGACGCCACTGCTACTCGATCAAATATTTCACAAACGTTTCTTCTGTTACGTATAGATAGATTGCACTCCAAGTGCTCCTCCCAGGCACACAGATAATAAATATTTGACGATGTAACAGGAGGGGAGATAAAAATATTGTTAATAAATTCTATTTAAGTAAATGTTCCATTGAATAGTTATATTTTTCTGATTGAATAAATCGGTTGATCTAATAGTAGATAGTAAACGATGAATATGTTTTTGATGTTTGGAGACATCAAGCATTGATTCTGACAATAGTGACATTATTCTATGAAAAAAGAAAAAAGCAAGTGGTTCCAGTGATAGCGAGCAATAATTAATTACAAATAATATCAATATAATTAACAATAACTCAACATTTCGAACAAGTCTATTCACAAACTCCTGCTTATAATTTTTACTTTCGAGCAGATAATTTACTAAATGTGCAAAATTGGTCAAAAACACTGTTCGCTTCGAACATCGCTGGAAATTTGAGATGATTGGCAGAATGTTTGACTCGTTAGTCTGGGTTAAAAAGTTAATCTCGCCCTTATCTCTCCATTTGAATTTTTACACGTGAAATCTAGATAAACCCATTCACACATGAATATGTATGAATAAATCATTTCCGAATCATATTTCGCGAATATCTCGGAAGCACGTAAAACGGATGTGATGCTCACATCCAGCGCGTGAAAACGAATAAAACTACGAGCAAGACGTGTCGAGGGAACCTTCGGGTGGCAGAGCCCAATTAACAAATTGGCAGCGATGTTTTATTATTCCCAGATCTCTTCCACGCGCGTGCTGTACAACAACGTAAGCGTGGAAGAAGCTTGCAAGAAGATCACAGAATTCTTCGACTGCAATTTTTGACGGAAGAAGGAAACGGGAAAAAACGCCAAAAACGATCGGGCACGATCGACGTCGCGAGTAATCGATCGCCGAAAGGTCGAAATGTCGGCAAGTAGCGGCATTCCTCCTGGCAGCGTGCGTTAACGATCTTCTTCTCCCGATGTCGCGGAGATTCGTCGAACAAGATTAAGACGAGAACCAGTTGGTCGAGTCGACGTGACAGGATGAACCGGGCGAGAGGGGGGGAAAAAAGGAAAAGAAGAAGAAGAAGAAGAAAAAAAACGACGGATCACGGGTGGGACGTGATCGAGGCGACCATTTACTCGCGTAAGCGAACGCGTGTTCGTAAAATCAAGCAGACTCTCGCCAGCGTGTTTACGAAAAATTGAGCATAATGTCGAACCAAACGGGGCCACGGGGTAAATTGGCCACCGCGAACCGAAGCTGTTCTGCCCCGACGAAAATTACATCGTTGACCGGATGTTTGCCGTGCCTATCACCGCAGCGATGGTATCAGAGCTGTTATTTTAAATAACATCGCGGCACGTTAATTTCTAACCAAAGCATTTAGAACGCTCTCGATGCTTTCGTTTCGTTCTCGTCGTTGACTGACCTAACCGGGGGAACGAGATATTTCCCGGTGAAAAAGTGAAAACTCCGTGCCGCTATAATTCATCATTAAGGGCGCGATAAATTACAAGCCGTAAAGGTGAGATTAGCGGACCGAGATGTTTATCGTTAATCGGATCCTTTAATTGCACGCCCGTTTCGGGACGATAACGCGGCGCGTGCAGGTGCACGAGGAGTGAAAACGATGTAATCGATGGTAGCTTGTCATTATCGAGTATCCGTATATTATCGACGCTCATCAATGTGCCGTACGAGCGAGATTTGTCGCTTGCATCGTTACCCATTCGATGACAAATCATCGTCCGACCGAATCGGCGATTTCACCGCGAATTCGCGGTACTCTAACGTCGTTACACCGGCCACCGAGAACGAGAATAACCTCGCGCTTTTTTGTCATTCAATTTACTCAGTGGAAGATATGCAAACGTGAAACAAACTGTAATTTCTTGATTAATCGTTTGTAACGTCTTTCGCTCGTTTCTTTATCGTAAGATCTATTGAAATACGACAGCACTGTAATTATTGCACATCATCTCGGACATTGACGAGTGATGTACGATACTACACTATATCTATAATATAACAGCGTTGTATTCTTCTGAATGAAGCTGATAATATGTATTATGTATTATAAATATTATATTATATTACATCAAAATATAATAAATATTATAAATATTGTAAATTATAATTATAATTATTATATATTATAATTATATTATATTATAATTATTTATGAAGATTTATAATTATAAATATTATATTTTATTAAATATAATAAATATCATGTTACATATATTATATATTATATTTATATCTTATATTTTATATACACATATAAAAGCTATTATAATTATTTTAGATAAAAAGATACTCTTTCCGATTTACCTTTACACGAGGAGTCTCTATCTTTTCAATCGTACTACTAGTTTCGGAAGCATATTACATAAAGCTCCGTCCGAAATTCCATCAAATTTCACAATCTCAATCGCTTCCTAACTACGATCTAAACGTTACCTCCAACGTGGGCAATTGTATAATCCAACAGTCGCTTTGGGGTTCACGTACGTGGAACGCGGTTTTCTCGACGCGATTATCGCGACTATCGCGCGTAGCAAAAAAAAAAAGAAAAAAAAAGAAACACAAAACAAAAAAACAGAATAATTCACTGACTTGTGAAATTTATCGAAACGCGGCCCCGTGCTTCTCCGAGCGGCCATTTACACCGCCGTATCTGATGCGGTCGCATTAAAGTAATGAATTATCGCCGCCCGATCGCGATAACCGTCGAATGTTTAGCCAACAGTTTTCTCCGCCAGCGTGGCCCTCGCAATTTGCGTGCGTGGAAGCGCGGCCGAACAGCCGCCCCGTGCGCGCGCGCTGAAACAGACGCGTCGCCGTGTCGCCGAGATAAAGCCCACGGGAAACTTTCCGTGGAACACATGGCCGCGAGAATTTAAATATTGTAATTAAGAGGAGAGAAAGAGCGAGAGGATACGCGTGATCGAGAGAGTCGAAGGCTTCCTCGAGCAGCGAGCATCGTTTCGGTGGGCGAGCTTCGGGGGGCCCCCCGAGCATATGGCTCGGACAATTACCACGCGAACTCCGAAAAACACGAGGGACACCCGGGCTTATCTACCTCCTCGATCCACGACCATTTTTCGGCCCTCGTCCGAAGATGTACCCCGTCAACGTATTTTTCGTAACGTATTTTTCTCTTCGAGGGCCGACACAGGAACTCGAGGGACACTCGAGTGCGCTTGTTTGAGAAAAGTATTGTTTTACAGGGCTCGGGGATCCCCCCGAGTCCGAGAGTTTTCCCGTGTCGCGGCTAATTGCTCCCGTGTCCCGTAGGGACGATCGGACGATAAGAACGGGAAGAGTATCGAGAGATATCGGAGGAGGATAACGACGGATAAACTCGGCAACTCGGCCGGCGCTGGCCGATGCGCGAACGATAAAGAAATTCCACGTGATAGCCACGGTTAAGTTCGATTCCAGATTACGGGTGAGTAATGGCACCCTCGGCAAGCCGTTCGGCAGTCAACGCGAAGACAGAATCATTACTTAAGCCGATACACCGCCACGCGGTGGGTAGAAACTATAAGTGCACGCTGGATGCCCGGTTTACGTGCGTAAGCCCGAGGTCTCCAGCGGCGGTAAATTGATAAAGTGGGTGACAAGTCGTTAAATCACCGGCAGGTACGGTCATCGAGATGCGATTGCATGTGCAGTCGCGCTCTCGCGTGCGCGCGCGGTTGCGAGCCGATGGGGGGGAGGGGGAGGGAGAACGATCGCGGAGCGAGAGCGAGAGAGAGAGAGAGAGAGAGAGAGGCAAGCGAAATGGAGCCAGCGGCGGCGCGGAGAAAGGAGGAAGCGGGAATCAGATTTAGCAATCGACGATATATTTCAACTATCAACATTTTTGTAACTTATCGTTTTAGCGCGCTGGCAACATTTACATACGCGTTTCGTAAATCATTTGTAAAATACGTTTGCCAAGGGATTTACGACTTTTGCTTTGATGAACGACTTTGTTCCTTTTCTTTCTTTCTTTTTTTTTTTCGGGCGAACATTCCCTCGTTAGTCGGAAATACGCGATTTCATTTTTAGCGAGAGAAAAAGAAAGATCGGATCCCTGCATTCGGGATCCGTAGGCGTGGGTCGCCGAGTTTCAGGGAATTTCGGTCGCCTCGAGGAGAGGCACCTCGGGGTCCGATATAAATTCACGCGATGAAAGGGGAAAGTGACGCGGCAGGTGGAATCCTCAGGTGAGAACCGCTGTAGTACACGGATTGTTTACCTGGCTGCCTTCCTGCGGATGTCGCGATTGGTGTTAGTTTAAATCACTGGCCGTATTTTCAGCCCCCTTGCGCGTGTCACGTGACGCTGGCCTGCGTCATACGCTTTCTCTTCCTTTTGCCGCTTCGCGTTCGCTCTCGGCGAAACTTTCGGCTACCCGAGGTACGAGAACCAGGATTTTCTCTCCCTTGATTCCCCGTGAGTCGGAATTCCCCTGCATTACCGCGAACGCTATCTGCTTTACATCTTCCTCCTTTCGAGCGGCGCCTTTTTTTCAGGGGAAAAAATCGGCTCGCGGGACCAATTCCGACGGGGCATTTGAAGAAATTAGCAGGTGTGTCGCGCCTGAAAGCGGCCACAGCTGCCACGGGACGTAGCTAATTTTTTTCCTTCTTTTTCTTCCACCTAGCGGGCGAACTCGAATTCGACTCGAAACGCAGGATGGAAACGCAGGATTCCTTGCCTTTCGAATTAACGAACAATTACTATCATCTCAAGAGATGACTCGGCAAACGAATTCAAGATCGCGATACTCCAGCTACTTCCAAAGCGTAGAGACGATGAAAGAGACTGAAAAGACAGCCGAACGAAAACCGTAGCCGACGCTCGACAACGAAGAGAAACTCACTAATCTTGGAAGAAGAAGAAGAAAAAAAAAAAAAGAAGAAGAACGATCGTTTGTTATTTCATCGAATCGGGGAAATTGATTCCTCTCGTTCGACTTGCTGTCGTTTTGTTGCACGCTGAATAGTGTTGTATAGGGATTTTGAAATCAGCGCTGGCAATATTAAGAGCGAAGTGAGGGGTATCGCCGGTAACCGGTGGGAAGCGGTTTCTGGGAAATCGAAAGGCGAAGGTTCAAAAGTCGAGCGCACGATGATGGATGAAGAATCATTTAGAGAAGCAGTAGGGTCGTTGCGGGGAGGACTATTAATTACGACAAAAGGGGCCGCGGTTCGGCATCGGGTATATAAGCGGCGAGACTGAAAAGAGCGAACGATTAGTTATTTTAACCAAATTATCTCGCGGACAATGGGGCCAACAGGTGAGAAGTCTCCTTTTGCTTCGTGTTTCGATACCGGAAGATCGTTGCCCCCTCCGTGAAACGCGATGCGCGGGAAAAGCATTGTACGCTGCATTTATCGCTACATTAAACAGATTTTACGCAATTGTGCGAATTTACGAAACATTCGTGAACTAGATTTGTATCAAATTCGTTTTTTGGTAAGTGACTTTTTATACAAAGTGAAGCAATAACTTTGCACAGGATGTTTCAAAGTTTAGTATTCAAATCTTGCCAGTGTATTCTGCTACAGATAAAAAGATAAGGTTAAATGTCATATAACGAAAACCACTTTCAAACTCAACAAGGTTTTTTTTATATCTTCAAAAACAACGGCGATAATTAAAGCGATGATAACTATTGCATCGCCTTATATATAAGGAATATTTATTGGAAAATCAAAAAATTAATGAAATAAAAAAAAAAAGTAATTTGAGATTTTAACGAGCAAAGAAAAAGGAGTAAAAATCGTGAGAAATTAGCCCCTTGTTTTGTAATATTGAGTCACACTCTTGACTTGGTTTGAAAGAGTTAAACGACATTTATAGTAAACTTTAATTTTAAAGATCAGTTTTAGCTTCGGTTCTTTAGATCACAGATTATTACGGACAAATTGTATGTAATTTTTCTATACTTTGTATCTGAGATGAGCGCTGCAGATTACTGTAACTAATGCTTGCTTAAGTAGCCACTGAAATCGAAGGGTACGAGGTTAATGTCTATACGACGATAAGAAACTTTACGAGCAAAGTAGAATTCTTTCAGTACTTTAATACTTTCCACTTTCTTTCTACGCACACAACTATGTTTGAAATGAAGCTTTTCAATGTTTTCTTTTTTCAACGCAATATAACAGTATTTTATTTTCTTTTATTTTTATATCTATTAACACCTCACTGGATTTGCCCGTTTGGTAATTAATTTTTTTAAATTCTTTATTTTATTTATTAATATACGAAACGTATCTCATTGTGTAATCAGAATTATTTTTATAAAAATATGTTGTACGAAGAAATCTAGAAAAAAGTCTACAAAGAATGAAATGTTCTAGATGGAATACCAAATTTAATTAAACTTAATGAAATTTGAGCTATAAGAAAATGAGACCACGTGTAGGTAAAGAAGATTTCGAAGAGTATCATGCCAATCTTAAAAATCTAATCTAATATAATTCAAATTAGCATATATTAGATCAGATTGTGTGTGCGTGCTTTAAATTAATGTTTAACGAGCGAAATATATTATTACCATTCTGATCTAATGTTAAAAAGTTAACGATTTTCGTCGTCACCTCGCTAAATAAAACTTGCTCCTCAAACACGTGGACTTTGAAAAACCTCCATCAAAAGGGTTGACGATGGAACTTGCAGCCGAACCGTGGCAAATTCTTACTCACGAGAAAAAAAGTGTCAAAGGCAAAAGCAAAGGGCGTCCCACTTTCCCACTGACCGCGCGCGGCCAAACTGGCCCGAATACAACAGTGAGAGCAACAATGAGTCGACGATCGGGACAAAATGATCTTCATTATACCGAAAATCGGTAGCCAAATTGAGCGCGCACTTTTAAAGAACCCCAGAAGGTAGGTTATCCAATATGTAGGATGTCGTGACAGCGTGCGGTTGGCGAGTTGGAGGCGCGGGTTTCAGCGGTCCTCGGTCGTTTCCCATTGTGTCTCGAGTGGACAGGATGATCGTCGCTCATTTGTTTCCTGGCGGGACGGCGAGAGGCGTCAAGATGGCAAGAGAGCAGCAGCAACAGCGGCGGCGGCGGCGGCGGCGGCAGCAGCAACGAGAACGACGAGATGACAGGAACGGCAGACAAGGCTGCCTGTAATTTCATACGTCAGCGCCGAATATTAATTCGAATTCCTCTCTTAGACCGCCTCGTCCTCGCAACGAACCGAAGCATCAACGGCAAGCGGAAGGCAGAGGGAAGAGGGGCAGTTTTTGTCCGGTAAATGAAATATCTTCGGTAGCTGGGCGTCCTGCAGCGATCGAGTTCGCTTCCACCGGCTTTTGTACCCGGCATTGGATTCTTCGGCGACTCCCCGTTGCGGATAAGTGGAATCATTTCAACGATCCACCGGGATCGAGGCCGCCGCTACGCTCGACTACCGAACACCGTCTCTAATATTTGACTCTCTTTGACCGGTGTTCGCTGCTCTTAAGGGATCTATCTTGAAAATTGGATCATTTTTAGCCGTGTCGTCTCTCCCTCCTTCGGACTTTGAAACGCTCGTGATCGCGCGTGTGTTATAGCAAAGCAATTACCACCGACCGTGCACTTTTTCGTGAAAGTAGCGTAGAACGAGGATAGAGATTAAAGCAACTTTATCATATACCGAAGAGGTTCTAAAGATTTGTATACTAAAAAGTAAGTAAGTAAGAAAGTAAAGTAGTAAAGTACACTGTATTTGTGCATCAGAAAACACATCTCTTTTAAAACAGTTTGCAATAAACATACCCTTTTACCGTGCCAAAAACAAACTTATGAAAGCTAAAGTTTCTGGCAATGCATGGTGTAAAGGGTTATGATTTCACACACAAACTACGTCATTTTTCTTTATGAAACAAACCTTCGTTAGAACGTGTACAGAATTTTCATTATCCGCTTTCCCGACAATATGCGACATTAATGCGTTTTAAACGAACGTTGGAACTGGAATGGCAAATGGCGCAAAAGTGCGTCACCGGCCCATTATTTCACAAATGACGCGCAATCGCGGTTACGACACGATAAACTCGCGATAAGCGACTCTGGCAACTATCGACTTTTAATTAAGCAGCGGATCGATCAAGTCGCGAATCGATCTTCGGCAGTAGCATCTGCGCGGAATGACCGCGATCTTTTTCCGGCTGAAGAATCGCGCCGCGTCCTCGAATTGATCGCGCTTATCGACGAGGGGGCCTTCCTTCTCTCGATAAGGCAGGCTCGAGGCAGGGAAGAGAAGACGCGCAGCGGCAGCTGGTTATTGGGTCCCTCTCGAATACACGTGGGTCCGTCTACGCTACACGTCGTCGGGGCCCGTGAGAGACGAGGCAGCTCTCTCGAGTTTTATACGGCCTGTTCGGTCGTTAGAACGAACAGGCCGATCGCGGCAGATATCAGAAAAGCACGAGCAGCGTCGTCGTACGCTGAGTGGCTGCGCCAAAAGAGAGGGCGAGAGATAATTAAGGCGGTCCCGTAGTAAATACTCGCTCGTCCGTGTGCAGCGGTGTGCGACTATGTACGTGTTATATATATATATCGAGAGCAGTACATATCCCGTGACACATATTGATGATGGTAGCACTGCCATCTTTTAACTACTGCTCACCTTTTTTCCCCCCTCGAACCTTTCCTTTTTCTCTCCTCCGTCGTTGGATACATATTTTCGATAACGACGGAGGAAAGAACGGATGGCGCGATGGAGGGGGGGAGGGAGGGAACGCGAAAAATTCAACCGAGAGTCGTGATTCTCGAATTTTCCTGCCGGAATAGAGAGAGAGAGAGAGAGAGAGAGAGGGAGAGAATTGCTAGCTCGATCCGAAGAAGAAATAAAGTTTAATAGAAATCTGCATAGAGAACTGCGTCGGAGAACTCTGTCGTCCGCGTGTCGCAAAACAAAGAAAGAAGAAACATGATTAATCCGCGAAATAATAGTGGCACGTTAAACGTTGCATCGTGTGCGCGTTATATAATACGCGTATATATATATAATATATATATATATATACGTACAAAGATAAGCGTATAACACGATGACACGTATTGATGATGCCCGGGCATCGCCGTCCTTTCTTTGCTCAAAGCGGTTGCACTGCCAAGGGAGAGATCGACGTGGATACCGGGCCGGGGTGGAGGCCGCACTAAGAAGACAATTTGGCAGCGTGCCGGTTGTTAATTTTAATTACAAAAATAACAGGACAAAAACTTTTCTCGCACCCAGTCCGAAACGACTACGGGTACGACCGACGTCCCTTATAAACGAGCTCCGGCGAAACTGTGAATTACGAATTTGCCATTGGGACCGGGCTCCCGGCGATCCCGCGATCCTGCCAGCTCTTAAAGCCAAATCTTTTGCGAGCTATTAGCGTTATCCGATTTCTTCTTTTTCTCGTCTCTCCGATTTTCTTTTCCTTTCTTTTCTTCTTTTTCTTTTTTTTTTTTTTTTTTTTTTTTTTCTTTTGGTTGGACGACGCGACGCGCTCACTTTTTCTCCCCCCCCCCCCCCCGGTGGTTATTGCGCGGCGATCGTCGCACCGATTCGACCGAGACAACCGAGGATTTTACCCCACTCTCGCTCTCCTTCTCTCTTTTTCCTGAGAAAATTACTTTCTTCGAAAAGCGTCGACCGATGTTAACGCGAAAGGTTTCGATCCTTTGACGGGATCCTTCCGACAGGATTTCGGCCGACTTGAGGGACGTCGCAAGCTGCGCAGAGAGACCGCTGCGGAATAATTTGTCAAACTTGTCACCGAGACAGCGGCGCGACCATGCTTCCGCCTAATGAAGCGTCACGAAATTCCTCGGCGAAACACACATTGACGATTTATCCGGCCCATTGCGTCCGACCGGCGCGTTATGGGAACGGTCTTATTTCACGGGACGTTATGACAATTCTTACCTCCGTTCCGCGTTCCCTTTTTGCAGAAAACCGAGCGTGCGCGCTGGCCTCGCGAGCAAGTTTGCCGCTCTTTCTCGCGAACTTGGAGCGTGAGTACATCACGCGCGTGCATAAGTGTGCGTACACCCGTGCGTGGAAGGAGCTCGCGAGCGCACGTCGAAATAGACGTTGCGCATGAGGACGTTGAAACGCGTCTTCTCCTCCTGAGAACGCGTCTTCTCGGACCATTAAATTAATTACTGTCGTGTTCTAAAGGGAACGATGTTCCACTTAACGTACCTTGATCGCCTCTTTCCGTGGATTTTAATTAGCAAACGCGGCATTATGCACCGCGCTAACGTGCCCGCCGCAGTTAGGAATTAACGGCCGCTGTTAATTCGCAAAGTCAATAGTGTGAATTTCCGATCCGCCGTTGACGACACCCGAAGATAACGCGGCCGGTGTTGCGATTTAATTGAATTAACGACCGCGATTAATTAGTACCTGCTACTCATCTCGCGAGCTAGTCAGAACAACAGGCGCCTTTCTTCCTCGATACCGATTATCGCCACGCGATAACGAAACGAACCGCTCGTGTGTTTCTCTCGTCGAACACGCGAAACCATATCCCTTCGAACGATCGATGTTTTTTTTTTCTTTTTCCTTTTTTCGAAAGACACGCGCGACGCACGTCCGCAGGACCGTAATTTTCATTGGGAAACCGCGATCGACACAAAGACACATCGGCCGGTTCCCGGTCGATGCTCACTTAACAAGCCGGCCAAAGCAGCTGGCCCTAAGTGAAATTAATTGACTCCGATAAGTTAGCGTACAGATAGCAGACCGTGAAGGTAAGTAGCACGGGCCACCGCCCGCGCGTACTTACGTGCGGTTCTCGCGTGCGTTGCACACGCGTGTGCGTGTGCGTGCGCGCATAGAGGAGGAACGAGACGGTGGTATGGGTGCGCTATCCTGCTACACGGTCGCCTGCATAAAAGACCAGGTCTGCACATTGCCTTTATGATGCAAAGAAGGCCAGCATTAGCCGGTAACAATGGCTCGGCCGGTACATACCTTGCTCCCTCTCTCGCCGCCTCTCCCCACCCTCCCTCCTTGTCTCCCGCAACCCCTTCAGCGCCCCACGGCTCTTATATTCCGCTTCTTTTTTCCTTTTTTTTTTTTCTCTCTCTCCTTTGGTAACAGGCTTGTTAAAATAATAACTCTAATTACACACCGTACGAATACACCTTCTCACCTTTTTGAATGAACTCCACGCAGAAGCGTCTCGCTTCTTCTGCCCCACACACACACACACATATACATGCACAACCCTCTCACCCTTCCCTATATCGTTCGGCCGTTTCATTATTCCGTATCGTGGCCGAGTGGCTCCGAGTCGAAAGTTCCTGTTACTCGCATCCGGTGCGAAATAAAGTTGAACGTAACGCGCGGTTACGCGAATAATTTATATATATATATATATATCGAGAAGGGGAGCGTGTTAGGGGTGAATTGAAAAAAGAAAAACACCGGGGAAAATGCTGTCGCAATATTCTGAGATGATTCTGTTCGCTCGTGAATGCTTCAGAGATACGACTATCTACCAGGGCACGCCAGTATCCAAGGATGATAATCAGCTGTAATTACGCTCGAGGAACTTTAGGCTACCGATAGTATTCTGAAAGTGCTTAAACCGCTATAACTGAAGTGGACGAAAGTATTCGCACGCGCGATGAAAAATTGTCGATATTTCGAACTGTTTTAAATTTGTGGAAAAGGAAAATCGCACAATCCAGTTGTATGTTAATCTTTTCCAAAGATTGTTTGTTTTTACGTCATTTTCGCTCTCGGAAATTATAAAAAAAGTTCAAGTGTCTCTAAAAACATCTACCAGGAACTCGAAGGTTAGGTTAGGTTTAGGTTAGGTTTAGGTTAGGTAAGATCGGTCCCTTTTAACATTAAGGTTAAATTTCTTAGCAAAACTAGGAGTGGGATCAATAGAATTTAACGAACAGGATTCCTTAAATTTTTAGCTTCAAGGGAGCTTAAAGAGAACTTTGATCTGGCCGTGAAAAATTTTTCAACGATCTTGGCCTTCAAATTTCTACAGTTTTCAACAATAAAAGCGTTCTTACTTTTCCATCTGCTGCACGATGTAAAAACATTTTCAGAAAAATAGAACTCAAGTAGAGATCTCACAAACTGTTTGAATAGTTTAAAGCATCGATAATTTTTCATCGAGAGAACATTACACCGTAAAGTCAGTTCCGGTCGTGCGTCTCGAATTCTCGACAGAAAGGGGGTAAGCAAAGAGGGGGCAGGCAAAGATCCTCCAACTCTGTTTGTCAGGAAGACACGGCTGGTGGTAGATGCGCAAACAATTCGTTTTTAGATCCAATTAAGTCGAGCTTCAAGAGTCAGTCAGTCGATGGTCGCAACAATAACACTTTGCCTTTTACAGTGCGGTGGTGTGGTTGCTTAATACCGCGTGTGCCACGCCCCCTAGCTGCCCCCCTCGTCCCTCCGTCGTTACCCTCTGGTCGACTCTGGCCAAAGCCCGCTCCACCTATTGCGCCGATGCCCTTTTGTTTCGCGGTTCATTTGTCTTTCTTCCTCTCCGTCCTCCTCCGACTTTTTCCCTCGCCTCTTTTCCTATCTCTTCTCTTCGTATTTTTCACCCCCATAGCCCAACTCTCTCTCTCTCTCTCTTTCGTTTTCGTTTGTCCTCTCTTTTCTGGCTGGCTGGCGATAGGATTCACCAGCAAACGCTCCTTTCAGTCGATTCCCGAAAGAACCATAAAACGATAAATTAAGCCACCCCGGGAGTAAGAACAACCGTAAAGGCATCGCGTTATTGGCGATCGAAGACGAAGATGTCAGCCAACGAGAGACGCGATAGCCGGTCTAACGATATTTAGAAAGTGAAATATGACTTGTGCCGCTCGGTTCGCCATTCCAAAACGAATGATGATTTTACGAGTTTTCTCCTCGATAATTGTCGAGTTACCGTTGACTCGGCCGACTTGACGAACTCGGTGAACATCGGAGTCCGTGCCTTTTGTCGCAGAATTGCCCGTAATTGATTGATCACGACTCGAGATACGAGATCGTCATCGTGAAAGTCAATTGCCATCCGAATGACATCGAATGTTCGTAATTGGACGATTCATTCCGTTCCTGGTAACAACCGGGACTCTTTGTGAAACAGAAACGTGCACCAGTCAGACATCCCCCCTCCCTTCCCTGCCCCGCTCGCAACATCGTTATTGCCGATCGCTCTCCGAGAGAATGCCTTTCGCAACCGATGGCAGGAACGTTTAATTTTCGGCGGCTGGTTTCAGTTTGCGACCGATCGGCTTCGTAATGACTCGGCAACAACAATAATAATAATAATAACGATCGGAGCACAGCCCGCGATCGATCACGATTTCCAATCGAATGCTCCGTGAAATCGTGTGCACGATCGTTACAACGTCGAACGCAGTTTTCGTAGACAAAATGCAGCCTCCGATTAAAGTAATTTCGCCACAATTTGTCGTTGCTGCTGTGATTTCTTTTCCTTTCGATAGAACGAAAAAAAAAAAAAGAAAAGAAAAGAAAAGAGAAGAAAAGATATTGGCAACCTGGAAACGTTCGTGGTGTCTGTAAAGCGGCGAAACAGACTTTTGGTCCAAGTGCATAAAGCAGCGGCCGCGGATGGGCGAACCGATCCTCTTCAAATATATCATTATCATTGGGCAAAACGGTATTACCCCATAATCGCGGAGAACGATCGGCAGAAGGAGAGAGAGAGACGCTTAATTTTCGCCGATTCGTATATCCGTGGCCCGTATCAAAAACTGGTCGAAGCTCGTTCGAGGCTGATAATAAGGGCAGGCCCTCCCGATGATTGGCCACAATCGGACGGCCAGGACCGTCCAGCGACACGATCGTTTGCAATCACACACGCCAGTCCTCCACGAGTTCCACGAGTCAAACGCGATCGGTGGTAATTACGCGTTCTCCTTTGCCCTTAATAACGACGGAACAATCCGAGCCATTTAATTTCGAGGTCTCTTGTGTTCCCCCTTTTACTCGGTGCGAGGGAAGACTCGTCAAGCCGAAGGGAGAGCCCGTTCAAATGACAGTAATATCGTTGCCTTGTGGTTTTGTGCACCGTGGCCTGATTATAGCCCACTTCCGCCGCGTAAACAACGGTCTCGGGACAAACCTCTTTAATGGCCTTTACCCCTCCGCAACGGGCAGCCCCAGCTGCCCGCGAGTATTGTGGGGTAAATCGTTCTACCTTCGCGTACACACCCCTGATTTTGTACTCGCCTTTTGTGATAAGTCGCCGAATTACGTAAACTGCTCGGACTGTTTCGTGACTTGAGGGATCGTGGAAAGTCGTAGACTCGGCGCCGTTGAGGGCTGAACCGCCGCTTGGTCAGCCCGCTCCGTGTAAACGGCACTTAACGGATATAGAGAGAGTAACCTAAAGTTCCAACCTGAGGACTGTTGGAAAATGGGATCGTTTGTACACAGATACTCTACGAACTTTCCATTCACGACGTGCGCTCTCTCGATGAAAAGTTTTGGGGCAAGCACTAAATTTGCTTCAAAATTACATTTTATAACCTGTCTAAAATCTTTAACACCATTGTATCATAAAATACACGTATATATAAAATTCAATCCTTTGTAGGCAATCGAAGATTGTCAAGTAATTTTTTGAGTAATTTTACTTACTTATTTGCTTAATTCTCTCGAGAACTCTTTTAAAGACTTGGAAAAGTCTGTAAAGACTATTATTAATTATTGCAAAATATTTTTACATTTTTTTTAACGCCTAGAACGGTAAGAAAATCAAGTCAGTGCTCCCTATGCGATAATACGCTTGCTCACAGTTGAAAATTTCATTATCTATGAAATAAAAAGTGCCCTAACTTCGATATGTAATAAAATTGTTATAAAATGGCGAAAAGCAAAGGAGGAGATGAAAGAAATTGTTGCAAAGATTATGACGTGTTCCATGACGTGTTCCAGGACTGATGATTACATTTGAATTATTGAATTTGTCCAACTTTCGTCACTAATTGTGACATTGTTATATCATTCTTTCGTATACTGCTTTAAAACGAAATATCCTTTTTTTAACGTTTCAATTCATTATCTTCTATATCGGACAGAACATTAACTCCCTAATAAAAAATTTAGTCCTATGTACTCGTGCTCGATCGATTTTAATCTTCAGAAAGCTCGCTCAGCCAACGAAATGAACATTTAAACTTCAGACTTGTGGAATCGGCACAATTTGAAAATTGCATTGGAAAAAATTATGGCGAAGTTTCCTTAAAGCACAAAGATGAAAATTGAGTTCTAAAAATGGGCTCACGAAACTCGTGTCAATATTTCTGACGATTAACTGTATTCAAACTACTTTGAACCTATTTTACGTTAGGTTGTTCATTTTTGCTATGTCTGATATCATTCAACGTTCCTTTAAAATCAAATCAAAGTTTAATATTAATTTGATTTTAGCAATTTGATCGTGTTGACTGCATTGCTCCTTCAATTTGATTTCTACTGTTGTTAATTAATGCAGAGTAAAAGATCGCCACTAGGGAAACTCTAAAAAAATTAATGCATACTGTAACGTATAGTTTCTAAATATAATTTTACTTTTGTGTGATTCACGTTTTTTAAATTCAACAAAGATTAGAGCGAGAATTAAAGCAACTAAAAAATCCACACACTTTTAATCGCCAAGAAAATGCAATTTTATAATATCAAAAAAGGTATTTTTATTCACTGCATACTGTTAGTGCGTTTCTATCATAATATAATCGACACTTTCGTCTCTAATTCTACCCTTGCGCAACGATGCACGCAGTAACTATTACGCAAACTCGGAGCCATTGACAGGTAGAAAGAGGATCCAGAGCCCGGAGACACGCGTTTAAAACGGAACCACGGGAAATATAAAGGAGCGAAAAAACGCGAAGCTGACAATTAGAGATTTCAATTTCTCTTCGGGTCCCATCCCGTACAGCTGCACCGTACGCTGCTCGTCTAACGTCCAATTATGCTTAGCGGTAGAGGATGAGAAAGGAGATGCGTGTCCTGTAAGGGCACGAGCGCATTCCGCGTGGCAACGAGCTTAAAGGTACGAGGCCGAGATAATGAATTGTGTTTCATTTCAGTTGGTCCGAAAGATATAATTCCGGGGCCGTGTGCCGGTCTAATTAGGCGGAGACATCTGTAGCCAGCGGTTCTCAAACCACCGCCGCCGACAATTATCACTTATCGCGGCGTTGGTCGATTAAATTTACACCGGTGGAGAAACGACGTCCCAATGCCGTCTGAAATTAAAACCGCGAAACGATATCGCGAAATTGATCGCGATGCAGCCCCCCGATCGAGCGATAAACGAAGGTGGCGCACGGCCGATCTTTATCGCGATCGAATCGAACTCGATCGCGTTGAAAACAACGTCGAGGTGCGTGCCGAATCATCGAGCATTCGATGTGCTTTTCGTCAAGGTGCATGTTACAGGTTAGGTTATATGGTATAACCTGCGCAACGCGGTTAAAACCGGCAAAACGATCCCGCGTAGAGGAACGTTCGTTCGCGCGATCTCCGAGCACGTCTCTGCTCGGCTACTCTGGCCTCTGTAATTTCGCGCTAATCCCACTCGCCGCGAGGAGGAAATGTTATCCCCCGTGCCAATCGCAAACGTAATCTTTCTATCTATTACAGACGACGACGACCCCGCGCGCGCGCGCGCGCGCGCCCGTATCCACGTCGACGCGAACTTTTGATCTTACCATCGCTATATTACATCATGCGCCGGAGACCCCGACGCCGTGTTCCTCTCTCGCCTCTCGGTGAAATCACGTCTTTTTACCTGTCCTGTCGTGAAACGTAAAATTCCGCGCCGCCATCGTGCCACCAGCAATCGTCGACTCGCGAGTTTTTCGTCATGGATCTCCGCGACATTGTAATGTCTCCTACTCTCTGTCGAAGAACGAAAAAGCACGGGACGATATACGCGTCTCTGTTAACGGGCGCGACTCTTCTGATCGGCAAATGAGTTTGTGGTAATATCGCTTCCCACGTGGGAATGTGAAAGTATTTTCATTGGGATAATCGAATAGCTGTGGCCTCAATTGATAATTTTTCTCTTTGACTCGAAGGCTCGACGCGCAGAACGTATCCGACGCAAGAACGTATCCAGCGCGAGTATATTCGTTTGCCTCACCTCTGTAATTTATGGAAATTAAAAAGGAAATAAAAGAACGACTGTACAAATCGTAAAGAAAGAAACAGCTGAATTACACTGGCCACGTTTGCGAAGATGAACCTTCGATCTTATCAACGGAACGTTTATGCATGGATCTGCGCAGGTGTTTCGACTCCCTTTAGAGGCAATTTACAACTGCGTACCAATACCTCGGCCGCTGAAACCTGCGGTAGCACGCGTGCCTAACGGTTCGTACTTTTTCTCTCGTTTTCTTTTCTTTTCTTTTCTTTTCTTTCGTTCAAAACCGACGATATTGTCGAAATTAGTACCTACACGATCGACCCCTCTCGAATCTAGAAAAAACAAATTGCTTCCTCGATTATTCCTGTTGGCAGAGGTTTATTAAGCCACGTTTGCAGAGTCTTGCCCACAATAATTTCCTCGATACGTCAGACCACCGTGGCACCGTCACGAGAGCCGTGTTAAAAAATCACGTATTCACAGAACCCACGTAGAAACCAAAGTCACGAAGCTCGGTGTAAGCCGTGTGACAAATCGGCGACCGTTAACCGGGCGAGTGAACAGGCCTCTGGCCGTTCGAATCGAAAATTTGCAATCCTTTATTTAGTCAACAAGCTGAAAGAACACCCGGTTCCTCCTTTTGTCGCGACACCCTCCATTAGGCTCAGCAACCCTCCAGGCAACCTCACAATACGTACGTACAACCACCGAGAGTTTTCTCGGTCGAATTCGCCAATTTTCAAGCGATTCGCAACGGACGAACGCCGCGTCGAAAGAGTTTTTCCTTCTTTCCCAGCCCCGTTCGGGGAATCCTCCCTAACGATCGTCTAATAGTCCCCCAGAGACGTATCTTCACCGAGTCACGTTTCTTTCTGCTCATTACCGCAAACCTCAAAGCGTCATTTATTAACAGCTAACGGAGATATTTTTCAAAGAAAGCAGGGTGCGTTTGCTCTCCGCCAACGAGGCTTTTAATCTTCGTAGAACTCTGGTTCTCGTTGGCTCGCGTCGTGGTATACACGCTAATCGTCCAGGACAGGTCGACACTCATCTCGTTTCTCGTAAAGAGGCGAGGACGAGTGTGCCGGTTTCTCCTCGTCGGCGACGATCTCGTATCACGATTTCACGTTTACATACGTGCGCCTCGTCAGGGGATCAACCAAGTGATCGCACTGGCCCCGATCGTGTTACGGGATCCCCGTCCCTTCGAGTTCGTTCGGCCAGATTTCTTGCATGATCGCACACCCGAATTCGTCCGTCGCGGACATGTGGACACCTTCCTCCTCTCATTCACGTCCGGCTACGATGTATATTAATGATTCTCGTTAACTGCTCGATGCCGATGCGCAATCGACAGTCACATTACGCTGGGAAACGCCCTCGATGCATCAATCCTCCTTGTCATCCCCCTGCGTACGTCGCTAATTATAACTCTCTCGAACCTCACGCGTCTTCGTCTAACGATATCCCGATTATTCTTTCGGAGGATTCTTCCTCTCTTTTGTCCTCGAAGGTATTTCGTGGTGTTTTTTCTTTTGTAAAAGTGATCTGTTGCGGTCGCGGCTCGACATTCAATAAGGTTGTCGTTCGATCTCGTTGCGCAAAAATTTTTCCCCTGGATTCCACGTAATCCAAGGATTTCCAAACGCGGCAGAGGGCATACCGTGGAAGCCTCTTACGGAGTTCCACGAGTTCATCCTTTCGGAAGAGATACCGTGGACCTCCCACGTTGGAAATACGATACGCGGACCCGGGTGACGATCCCGATCACTAATTGACCGTGCCGGCCTCGGCGATGATCTTTAAAAACACCCGTCGGATCGTAATTGTTCCAGACGTGAGACAGCGTATCGTTCTAATTTAATAAGCCGTGCAAGGTGAAGGCGTAATCTTTACCGAAGGAAAAATACTCTCCCGTAAACAGGAGTGTGGTAAAAGACGCACGTGTTTGCGAAGGTTTCGAGAACTCGACGTTTCCTGACTCTGACGGAAGATGGTGAATTGATTACCTAGATTGCATCGAAAATTTTAATTGTGGTCTTTTAGTGTCGGCAACTATTTTTTTGTATTTGGAGAAATTTTTATAAATGATTGAACATTTAGCAGTTAAATAAACGTAGCTTTTATTTCAGAAGAGCTTTAACCTGAATAAATCCTTATTTCAGGAAAGTTTCTTAATTTGTTGCATTGTTGAAAACGCATTAAAAAAGAGAATTGAATATAAAAATTAAATATCGTACAATCTATCGTTACTACGAATATTTTGCCGATTCATTTCATTTCAATTTAAAATATTTGCAGGAATAGAATCAATAATCAAAAGTGAACTAATAACGAGTTATTTTCTAATTTTTTTTTTATAGTTTACAGCATTTATTTATTTATTTAGCGAAAACTGTACCGTCAATCGCACGAAAGCAGAGGAATTAATTTTCTTCCAAATCATCTCAAGTTGAAGTAAATCTTCTAATTAACAAAATATCAATTCACAATCAATTAAAGAACATACTTATTATCCACATATTTAGTTCGCTAAAAATTATTCAAAAAAGTCGTAAAATGATGAATTTGTCATTTTGATTATTCCAGTAATAAGTACCGAGGTTGATTTACTTTTGCTCCCAATGTCTAAACTCAGATAAAACTCGGATAAAGATCTTTTGGCGTGTTTGGATTTGGAAGATGCAAACACGATCTCGATCGCTTTCTTAGATGGAACCGAGAGAACTTCGACAATTGTTTTCTAAGATAACCGCACAATATTCAGCACGGTAGCCGAAAGATCCGTCAGCGCGAATACCACGCAATCACTGCGAATTACTCGACTGATTGGATCGTTTATACTGATCCTTTGATCTCATCCTTTTCCCCCTTCCTATTTCTCTCGATGTATTCCTCCACGGTGTGGCTAGCTATGGGTTAGAGTTTATCTTTGTCCAAATAAGGACGGAATAAAATAAAGAACGATGCCCGTTCGTGGATCGGACTGCGGTCAGGGACAATCAGCCTGGCGAATTACCGATATGATTGCTACTGAAATATTCTCGCCGACAAAGGTCGAAACGTCCGAACGCTTCTTCATCGTTCGTGCACGCAGCAGCAGCAGCAGCAACAGCAGCAGAGAAACCCTTTTCGAGAAACCCTTTTCTGTTAACAACTCGTGCCATCGTACAAGCCATCGCAGAAGCAAAAATAAAATGCTTCGATTATATTGTTGCTCGTGACCACTATCGCTATTTATCTTCTTGATTACAACCTTAACTACTTTTAATTAGTACCATTGACTCATTGAAATTCAATTTAAAATAAAATTACCTAGCTTTGGAAATTTTAATTTATTTGAATGTTATCGTTTTCTATCAAATAGCAAGTGTAATTTGTGTTGTTATTTCTAATTCAATAGCCATTTGAAGTAATACTAAAATATTCTGTAGTTTCCTATCTTTTACATAGCTGACACATTTCTAATCTTTCTCGATGCTATAAAACCTCTAACAATTTTCAGCGAAGTATTTCCCTTCCTTGACTCTAAACGCCTTCACATTATACAATTCTAAATCATTGGCGATCGATCGCGAAACGGCAATCAAACCGTTGCGTCTAAATCGTTGCCAACAAATACTGTATATAGTTCGTTTCTCGCGTCCATTTCGTGATCAGCAGTACACATCTACCGGTCTTGCAGTTGATTGCGAGCGTGCAGCGGTCCCGCGTCTTAGAAAACGTTCGTTTGCACGGTATCGATCCGGTTTAAACCGAATTAGAGAATTCGAGATAGCGGCCAGCAGTAACTTTGCTTCAGCAAAGGAACACCTTCATTTTCCCCTTTCGTGTTTCACCAGCGTTTCGCCGGAGGCAATTTTCCAGCACATGACAATGGGAGTGCACGTTCGAAGATGACGATAAGAGTAATGGCGCGACGAGACTCCCTTCTTGCTGTCATTATCGTCGCTGCTTTATTATCGCGTCGCTGGCTAGTCCGCTCGTTATTGCCCGGCGTTAAACGAGAGCAAAGGACTATAACGAAGCAGGCGAGCTACGAGCAGAGCTGAACTCCGCTGCCGTGAATTAACGCGAGCATAAATTCCCATAGACACCTCCTTAATCGGCGTGTTCCTCCCCACACTTGCCCCCCACCCCCTCCACCCACTCCGTCCGAGGGGGAACACGTTCACGTCGTGCTACGTTATACGTGCGCGTTCAAGGCACCATGAAGACGTTGCTGACAATACGGCTAATGCACGATACAGTAACTGATACAGTTATCTGTTCTTAATTGTCTACCGCGAACGAACGCATGTGTCGCGGGTTATGGGAGATTTTATACGTCGATAACGCGAAAGCCAACCAGCACGGTCGGCACGGTTGGATCGCGTTAAAAGTTCACCGTTTGTTCGCCGAGGCAACGTTTAACGTTGCAGCTTCTCACAGCGTCCGTTATCACGCGGAGGCAGAGGGAATTTTCAATTAGAATTTTAGATTCCTCGAGTTCCCTCGGTTACAGGGAACCCCCCCCCCCCTGTAAAGGATGAGATTAACGTACAAACATACGTGGAAGTACAACTGATGTCAATCTCGAAATTACGCGAGGGATAGCAAGTTGATTACCATAGATCGGGCATCTTGCATAAATCACAAAATGCAAAACGAATGCAAACACCTCTCGGCGGATACCAACTCTCTCGTACGTGGTGTTTACAACGAAAGGACAGTGAAAAAAGAACCTGCACGACTTGTACCCCAGTACGATATCGTCTCATTGAAAGGCCCAGAAGCAACTGTTTTGACTTTTTTGCCATAAAATTTTATCGATCGATGCAAACATTTGAATCGGTAGAAAACAAATTACAGGCGCGATCGCTCAGCACCAGACAACGCCACTCCTACTCGAGGTCTACCCCACGCCCCCTCGCGAATCACGTGACCCAAATCAACCAATGGTTAATTTTCGTTGCATCAGCGTTGCACCTGAAGAGGCCCGATTCTCTGGGTTATCCCCGCTAAAATCACTTTCGGTGACAAAATACACCAGAAATCTGCGTGATCGTAGGTTATAACCCACGAGTATCGAGGGACGATGGTAGCTTTTCGAGCTCGCGAGGTCGAATTGAATTTTCTGACTGAAGGGGCGAGTACAGAGCGAGAAATTAGCGCGGTCTTCGGTCGCAAGTTTAAGCGCGGAAACCCCGCGGGCACGCAGAAGTATTCGCCGTGATGGTGGTTGTAGATGGATTCGCGGCGAAGTCGGTGCGGAACGACGGCAATTAATAGCGGGTGCCTATAGGGTGCCTGCGGAAGTAAAAATAAAATGGCACGAAGCTCGCCCCTTTGGCGGCACTACGGCGGCGAGTCATTAAGCGGGGCGGGCGGTGGCGGGAGGAGGGGAGGAAAAAATGGAGGGGAAGGCATTGTATAATATCTCGTGCGTTACCCGCGAAAGCGAAGCGGTGCATGTGCACGCGCGTACACGCACTCTCCCGCTTCTATTATTCGGCCTCGGTCGCAACGGCACGAGCTCGAGGCTCGACAAAGTTTCTAATTGACCGTGATCGGCCGTGTTTCGCGTTTTCGTTTTAGCAATCGATCGGGCAACGATCCACCAGCCGGTGTTTTTGCGATTATCCGATTCGGGGATCGAAGCGAATCCCTCAACTCGCCTCTCGTCTCTCGCGGCGAAGGTGCAATCCGAAGGTAAAACCAACGACTCGGAGAGAACAACTCGTTCGCCGCTCGGTCTCGAAATTAATTTTTGTTATGGTGGCGAGGAATGTTGATTTGACAGGCGATCCAAGACGAATCGTTCGAAAATGATCGAGGAACGCGGCACGGACGAAATCGGGGACTGATCAGCCGCGATCACGCAGGCAGCCTTCGCTTAATGAAGGTAATTAAGTTTTTCTGCATCTAGAAGTCACCACCGCCGCGTGGTTGATGGATGCTTTGGCCGATCTACACGTAAGTGGTAGCATGCAAGGGAGCAGAGGAGCCAAATAGACCGAGAAGACGAATGAAAAATTAGCTCTTCGAGAGCGCGTTTTTGCCGCGGCCCTTCGTCACTCCCGGCGATTTTATTCCCGCCTGAGGTGTATCGCATCGATGCGCTCGTTGCACCTTAGAAACGAAACGACCCCCCCGGTCTAATCCGATAAATTACGCTTTACGTCCAGGCCACGGATTTAAACGCCACGCGATTCCAATTTCATACGAGCAGAAATTACCGACGGATACCTTTTTATCCTACCCTTCGACTCCCGCCCTCGAGATGGAAGGAATCGTTCGCTCGGCGCACCAACGACGCCGATAATTCAAACCGTGCAACTTTGAAACGCCGACGTACCGCGTGCACGTTCTCCGTACCGTACAAAATTGAGAGCGCGAAATTAGAAAGACCCGCGGCTGGGTCTGCACGCGCAAACGTTGAATTTTCTAGAAGGGAAAAGGGCGAATCGATGGAATTCAGTCTCGGGCGAGGCTGGACGAAGGCTCCGCGGCGCGGCGCGGCGCGCGGCGAGATCTCAATTTAGCCAGAGTTGCTTCCACTCCGAAAGATTAAAACGATTACCGAGATTGAGGAACGAGATGGTCCGGGATACGTTAACGCAGGGAGGAAACGATCGAGCGCGCGAGACGTAGGTAGCTGGGATTCTTGTTAGCCGATTACGTCATTAACGGCGGTAACAAGAGAGAAACACGCGGACAAGGGGGGGGCAGGGGCAGGGGCAGGGGGTTCGCTTTCTGCGTTTGTTTGCATACTCCCGGCGGATTTTTTTCGCTGGATTGAACACGGGAGCGCATAACTCTCGCACACAGGTATTTACGCAAGTGCGTGCCGGCATGCAGATCGTTGGCGTTTTATCAGTCAGGCGAGGTCCCGGCCGAGCTACCTGCCGAAGAAGGTTGCAGAAGAACAGGGATACGGAGAACGCACGACGTTCGAACCGCGTGTTCGAAAGCCGCAGAGACTACAGAGCCACAGAGACGAAGTCGACAGACGACTTGTGCAATTTCGCGGACACGCTGTAAATTTCAAATTACGAGGAATCTGCATGATAGATGCAGGGGAGTTCGTAAATGCTACCGGCCGCGGAAGTTGTGGATTTCTCCTCCGTGAAACGTCTGCGAGCGAGCGTATCCGCTGACGATGTTTCTGATTCGACGTTACCTTCCAACTGCAGGGAGGAAGCGACGAAGCCTGATCCTAGAAGGATCGTAAAAATCGCGGGTATATGCCGGATCGACGAATTCATCGATGGAGATGGAGCCGACGAGTCGATGAAGGGACCGGTTAAAGACGGAATGCGGTCTTGCCGCAAGAAAGACTTTGTAACCGATCAGCCAATCGAGCTGTCTCGCAAGCTTGCGCAATGCACCGAAGAATGATACACAATGCATCGATGCACTAACCTATCTATCTCGTTCTGTTTTCGGTGATCGGACCGTCGTGATCACGCACCGTGAACTTTTCAATCGTAATCGCCTAACAACGAAGTTCTACGATGTCCTTCGTTGATGTCCTTCTCTCTCGACCGTAAAATCACTTTGGAATCGAACTTTGGATTGGAGCAAGAACGCGAAACAGATCCAAAGTAAACGGACGATTTCTGTCAATTCGAATGGAATTTGAGAAGAATCCAACATCGCAGTACCGTGTTAGGCTGCGGCGTTAATTCCTGTCATTGGAGACACTGCAATCGATCGGGAATCAGGTCTGCCGGTGTTCGTTTGCGCAATCCTCGCAAGGCTAAATCCGTGGGGAATATGTGACAAGGCGGCAGAAACACGGCGGTCGTTTGGAATATCCTCTCCTTTCTTCGTGGCCTCCTTGCCGATCGTGGCCCCCTTTTCTCGTTCGGGCGCCTTCCAGCTCGTACGGCCCTGGCCACACGTTACGGGCTTCAAACCACAGAGCCTAACGTTCCCATATGTATCATATGTTCTGTCCTACCGTACACCGTCACGCGCACGCACACGCGCGCACGCATGTCAATTCTCTCACGCGTTCGTGCACGCACATCGACCACTTAAGTCTTTTACGGAAAGAACACGTCGGAATTTCTGCCGCGTGCAATTAGATCGTTGCCTGAGATTCCGAAGATTGGAGAAATCAAATTGTCCACCGGTAATCAGGCATCTGAGGAAGACCTGGTTCTCATTGTGTAGATCCCTATGCGTAATTAAATTCGAATTTACCTAATCGTAATTTCACAAATATTACAGCGCGACAAGACGTAAGGGGGGGGGGGGGGGGAAGTGAGATGTGAGAGAGAGATAAACAGGAAACCGTGCCGGGGACGTTACTTTAACTGCTACAGAATAGACTGCGGTTTCTGCGGCATTATATTCGTTTACTTTACGTTAATCATGGCGTTTTATGGTAATTCAATAGCGTCTTTCCCGTGCGTCTGTTCTCCCCTCTGTCTCCTGGATTAGTCCGCTGGTCTTTCGTTCTGCAATCGATCCCCGACATCGTCTCGATACGATTGCCCGGCGCAACGAGAATGGTGAATGTTGGTAATCCGATCGATCGATCGATGGATGGATCGATTGGTCGTCGCAGTTGCCCCCGGCTAAACTCATGGCTCGTCGATCAAACCTTGTCCCCCTGTAAGGAGAATCGATTTGTTCGTTAATAATCCCTCGTCGTTAGCGGTTAATTAATGCCTCTCGTAATTAGCCTCTCTAGGAGAAGGTAATCTGTCGTTCTTCTTTTTATTTAATAATCGCTCCTCCGCAACGATTAACTGGTTCTCCCTCTTTCTCCTCCTCTACACCCAAGTTTAATGTCTCTTTGATCTCGGCTTATTGGCTGTTTACGATACCAATGATTTACGGCCGTTAGAGCCGCAATAAATCTCTCCTTTCTCTCGACGAGAGAATCGCGCGGGATTTTTTCACAGGATGCGGAGGATCAAACGATTCGACTCAGACGCGTTAACGCGCATCGAGCCGTGTTACTTTTAATTGTACGCTGAAATTGCGCGGCTTGTTACCACCGCCGACGTTCGGCGTACACAACCACGTACGAAGCCCTTTAAACGTGCTGGCTGCGCGAACGCCGGCGCGGATAATTTTCTAACCCACGAGAAGCATTAAGAACGCGATCCATTACGAGTAATCACTTCTGACAGTATCGTGGCGGACAAAAGTCATTGCTCCTCGAAGGATTGGCCGAAGAGGTTTTCTTGAATATTTTTCGACACATAATACTCTGAGCGGTTAGCTCCGTGCTCGCTCCATCAACTTCGATCAAAACCTACGAGTCGGACGGAGAGAGAAAGAGAAGTCTCGAGGGGCTCGATAATAAGCTTAGACATCATCTCATCGAGCCGGGAGGAAAGGGAAGTACGTGAGGGAAAAGAGAAGTTTTGTGGTTAGCTCGCATTAAAATCTTTACAAAGAGCGATCCTTTGCTTTGACTCCAAGTTGCAGAAGGAAAAGGACGATTTTATTAAAAAAGAAAAAAAAAAAAAAAAAGAAAAAAAGATTCATTTCGATGGTTTTACAAGGAAAATCTCCTCTCGCGTTCCCGTTTCGTCCTCGAGGATCGAAAGTTTAAATGAGAAAAAGTTTAAAAGATCGATTGTTTTTTCTCGAACGAGTAAAACGCGAAAGAAATCGATACGCGAGAAGAAATACCAGCAAAGAGAAGAAGAAGAAGAGGACGAAGAAGTTGGTGAGATAAAGGAGGAAGCCAATGATATTTTTGTGGTAACGTAAAGTTAAGGCAGTGGCCGCAGAGCAAACGTCGGTCGGCCGCAATCTTCGGTCAATTTCCGAGCAAGAGGCAAGCAATCTTACTGTGCAAACAAAAAGGTGGCCACCGTAAGGTTATCTTTCGAGAGAAAAAAAGAAAAAAAGAAATGAGATGAAGCGGGATGGAGAGAATCATTGATCGACCCTTTGTCGGCCCTTCGACGAAAGATATTTCAGTGGCAATCGCGTATCGATAATTTCACTTCGTTTCTCGACTACCGCGTAGTTGCGAACGTTGTAAACGCAATCCTAGTAAATGCAATCCTAGCGGCCCTGTAACCTCTTCCTCATCCGAGTTTTATATTTCCAAGCTTCCGAACGTTTCCAATCTGCAACGTCTGGCTTCGTTGCGATTTTCATTCGTTGCAATCACGTAGGGTATCTGACGTGTTTTTGCCGTGAGAACACGTAGATACAATGATTTCACAGACGGCTGAAAAAATTTAGTAGCTGCTGTCGTTTTGTTCGTCGAGTCCAAGCTTAATGTTGCTCGATCGTTTCGTCCATTAAAATTAAAGAGCATCCATTGATAGCCAGCGAGAAGATCGGGAAAGAAATATCGAAGAAAATATAGTGGAAGGTACTTGACGCGGGTAAATTGCCGCAGCTTCCACGCGGCAATCAGTTTTCCATCACGACTCTATTACCGGCCGATCTAATTAATGCCTCAGAATTTTTCTTATCGAAAGCAGACGATTCCGTGAGAGTGTGGGGTTAAGACATCGGTCGATCGATCTTTCCATGCGCCGGTGAAAACAAATGAGCTTCGGACAGCCGAGGTTCGAAGCGGCCCTTTTGAGGGCCTTTGATGCCCGGCAGCTCTTGGGTCAGACTGCGCCATTCACGGTAGCCGTTCGGTCTCCTCTGACCTCGACACTTTTCTTATTTTTCTTTCAACCTTTTTTACTTCATCCCACCGACCATCGCCTCATTCCCTACTGGAACACCGTAATGAACCTAGCGGAATGGACAATGGTCCTGCTACGTCCGAAGCCTGATGCCTCGCCACCAGAAGGGTTAATAACGATCCTCCACGATCATTAGTAATTACCCTTTCCCGCTTCCACGCTAGAAATCTCGCCGAATTTTCGCTCATTTCTTTCCTGCCTTTCCTTCCTTTTCTTTTTTCTTCTTTTCTCTGGCTCCTGTAATTAATTTTCACTCTCATTTCAAGCAGATCTTGCAAGAAAAAACGAGGAAACCGTTTAATTAACTAACTACATTGTTTGCCGGTTTATCAGATAGTTTAACGGTTACTGCGTGATACGTAGGATTTTTACAATTCATATTATGCACGCGTTTGAAATCGGCGGAGCGATTTGCGAGCCGGTGCAATTAACATCGCGAGGATTCATTAAGTACATCTCGTTTGAGCAGCCGGCTTTTAAAAAAATTGCACAGTTCTGCTTCCCGGCTAAAGCGGCGCAATTAAAATCGCAGTTTGTAGCCGATCGCGGCGTAAACAAAAGGCAGAGGAACGGCAAATTACTACAATAGCCTTTGCTTCAGAGTCCATTGTCGATGTAATATTGATTAATTACAATGTAGAGAGCGTCGGCTTGTCAGGCAGACAGACACCTTTGGCGATCGTCCGCAACCATCAAGGCTTCCATTAACAACAAAGGACGGTACCATATGTGTGCGCGGTGGTCCTTGCTTCAAACTTTCCGACTCCAAGAGACGGAGATCGTGCCTCTGCGTTTCTACGAATGTAAAAATTGCAAGCAACGTGACAGTTTAACAGCTGAATATCATCTTTCCCGGATAACGAGATTTCGGGATTTTTATATTCGTTTCGGAGCAGATGTAAAAGTCGTGTGAAAAAAAGAGAGAAATATCGATAATGATAGTGGGGATTATATGGCCCACAAGCGTGCTGTTGTTAAGACTACACGGTATTAAATCCCCTTTAAAAGGATAATAGGAAAGTTATCGGCGACGTTACAATAGCGGAGGGTGTCTGTAATTAATAGCCTTCCCAACCACTGACATTTCAACCTATTTCATCGATACTGAATATAGGGGGTGAAGTTATTGCATTATTGACACTGCACAGCGTTTGATTTTAGTTTTCCCATCTCTTTCAAGACGCCTATTTTTCATTAAATATAGGAAAAAGAATCAATCATTTTTAATCTTCAATTAAAAAAACAAAATTGATTTACTTTTTAATTAAATAGTTATATAAAGTACACATTTTTAAGAAGTAAATGGTTTGTGAGCAAAAAGCTACTACAAATAACCTATAGAATCAGAAGGAGGAAAGTTCTTTTCTTACCACCTCTTTTCTGACCCTGAAGGATAATTAATTAAGTTTGACTTACCGCATGAATTACAGGGACTCGAAGTCAATTAATTTATTGTAACTTAGTCCACCCTCGCGAAGCGCGCTCTAAGGGGATTTTGTCACCTTTTAAAAGCTGTTACGAGCACTCCGGACCTTCAGGGACATAATGAATATCCTTTCAAAGCGATCGTCCTTCAACTCTGCAATCGATTTATAAAGAAGAAAATCTGTCAGCAGAAAATCTGTTGTTAATAAATGGTTGCGCAATATAAACGCACATTTTAACATTTAAAAAAAAAGAGTATCGCAGCCGGCAGGCTTCTCATGTTGCAAGTTAATGCCGAAAGATCTTTGCTCGTGCAAATAGCCAACCACATGAGAAAGATACGAAGAGCGATAGGAGGGGGTAGTTAGAGAATAGGCGGGAATAAAAGAAACCCAGCAAGAGTAATGCCTGGGGAAGCAGTTAAATTCGTTGCATGTGTGCCCTCAAGAGATTTCTACTCGCCCCTACACCCTTTGTTTCTGCGTTAGGTAAGCTTTTGTTTCGGTTATACGACCGAGGATACCGCAGGCCCAGTCCAATAAAACGAAAAACAGATCCCCTTTACAATGCCGTACATTTGCATAATTTCGCGTAATCTCCGCCATTTTCGCTCTTCGCGAAGCTCTTCGCCCTTTTACTACGAAGGAGCGAGCTAAATTAATTTACGAGCACAGTCACTTGTCTCGGGCACGTATTCAAATCCATGGGTTTTCGCGCCAATTACCGTTACTTCTTTACACTATATATACACTCTTTGTATCGTAGGATATATATATATATATATATATATATATATATATATATATTGTGCAACATTAAACATTCAAGATCAAATATTTAACGTTGCACGAATGGCGGCAAACATTTTCAAGTTACGTACCGCATCGAACTACACTGATACTCGATTGATGCTCGGATTGTAGCATCAACCACGGAAACGTCTTTCGTCCGTACGAACGCCATTGTTATTGACAGGCAAAGGAGCACAGAGATCCGGATAATAACGGCGAACGGAACTCGCAGGCGAGATGAATTCGAATGATTAAGAACGATTGGATTGTAGGTGCTCGCTTCAATTATGAGCAGGACACGCTATTCCCTCGTTATACCGTACTACTCTCGACAACAACCGACCGAAGACGTCGAGCACAACGGCGTGGATGCAGAGGCGCGAACTTTTAATACGTGTGAACGCTCCTTTATTAGTAGCGTGACCAATGAGCGCTGACGCTATTAATCAAATGTCTAACATCGGTCTCTGTGTGCGCTGTACACACACCCTACCGAGTAATACGCGAACCGTTCTTCTTCCAATTACCGCACAGCGCAATCTCGTGGATTTAGAATCTACTATCGATGGACCGACCCAAATTCCTCGATTGCGTAGATGCCCTAACGTTGTCCCGCGTTTATCCCCGTCACTTCTTTAAGAGAGTTTTCTAGCGTAGAAGCCAACGGCGAAACGACGCGAACGTTGAAATCGAGAAAGAAATCTTTTCTCTAGGTTTACCGCTCGTTTAATCCAGATACGAATCTTTCCTACGAATTAATTATGGAAACACTTCCGGTGCAGTGAAAGCGGAAGTGGCGTGTAAAAGAAAGTCTAATCAGCGTAATACACGTACGAGTTCCACGTGTAATATTTTTCCAACGAATATCTATATCGAACTGCTCTTTCTTTCGTTTCTCCTTCTTCTTTTTAATTAAAAAATGATTTACGATATCCAATTATGATAAATATCAACGCCTCGTAATTAGTAACACGGTCGTTTTGACTAGCGAGGTAAGCATGGTAGCTGTTTTTTTTCCTTTTTCGTCAACATTCAATTCGCCGCGCAATGCTCGCAATCCGATTAATTAATCAAGTGTTTTCGCGGCGTGACACGTTTCTATCTGAGATTCTCGTATATCTCGTTTGTGCCTCCGTAATTAACGCGCTGAATTGTTCCGTATGATGCGACGCGGAAGCGGGAATGCGTGTTAGTGCGATTGTAACGCGGCAGTCTCATGACTCGTGTCGATCGTATGCAAATCCAAATGCAATCTGGCAGAGCCGGTGACAACGAGTAACGGTCGAGAAACCTTAGGTGATCCGAGGCGATCGAATTTCGAAATCGACACGACAACATCGCATAATGGCCATACAGTTACAGGTGTGTCCGATCGTGATCGTTTCACTTTTTATTGCTCGTGCGTCTCGAGGGTACAACGAACCGTGCGCCGTTTCTCGAATTAACTTCGTGCTAACCGGAAGTTATCAACCGAATAAGATATCATTCCCGCTTACCCCGATAATGATATTTAAAACTGGATTAAACAATTGAATAACCTATGCACATCCTTTTTATCGATTTCAGACATTATTCGTCGGAGTTATGGCAACTGATTGAAAAAAGAAGATAAGTCGAAACAATGAGAAAGGAAACCTCGAAAAGTTTTATCATCCTGTCTGTTCGCAAGTTATAAAGAGCATTTGATAGAATAGCCAACGATGCTATAGAACGTTTCAATTGACCATCTGTCGACATGTGTGTGTGTGTGTTGCGTGTCTCGTTTGAAAAAGAGCAAGGAGAAGTCACGTAAGGACTGCGAAAGAATAAAAATACCTTGTAACGACAAACATAGGAAGCGGAAAATTCAACGCCATTTTACGCACGCTGAGATCCGCAACCGAGATTACCCGGCAAGTAATAACGATCTTATTTTTTTATAACGATGTTTTGTAATGCTTCTACAATCGGTTTTAATGCCGGTATAATTTCAGTTAATAGATGTGGAAATAACGATATGCGTTTAATTGAACAAAAACATACACATGTTCAAGATACAGATGGTTATCTCTCTGTTTCAACAATTTTCATCCAAAGAAGATCTTCGAATCTGTATGCATTTATGTGCATTACAAATACGAAAAACTTGTCCCAAAGGCACTGTGATCGACGCGTGTCTTACAATCTGTTCAGCGTATTCGTCCAAATTGTATTTTCATGGTATCAATACTTCGAATTAACATTTTATCACGGCAGCAAGAGATATTCGTTATCCGGAGAGAACTTGCGTGTCGTTAATATCAAGATTCAGGATAGAAGCATAAAAGTAGAGCAATTAAGGATACAAGGCAACAATCCCTGACCGCGGTTTTCTTGAAATCCACGTTATTCTTTATAATTACTTAAAAAGTGGATATATTTACCGTTCACAGGTATTACTGAAATGTTTAATGCATTTGAAATTTGCAGAAAATCGGCATATGATGAGAGAGAGAGAAAGAGAAGGAATGGAACAAATTCATTAGACTTATCGATAATTGCGAGGGAAATACTTTCCGAAACTTCTCACGATAGAATCTTTAATGCCATCCTGAGCAGGTACTTTCTTACCGAATAATTTAACAAGCCGAAGCACCTTTAATCACGAAGTTTTTCCCCCCATCGTTTCGATGCTCCTTTCTCCATCTTTCTTTCTTCGTTCGTTCGTTCGAGTCTGCAATAATTTTCTCTCCCAAACGAGCGACGTGAAGGGTAAGGGAGGATGGCGAAAAAATGTGAAAGAGAACACAGTAGTTGTTTAAAAGAGGTTCAAAGCGACTGACGAACAAATTACCGGGAAGTTTACCAATCCCGCACGCTTCTGCCCTTCCTTCTACTATTTCTTTTTCTCTCACTATCCGCCTCTTTCTCTCTCTCTCTCTTCTCGACTCACCCTTCCCCGGCTTCGTTGTTACTCGTCTTTTTTATATATTAATCCCACCGCAACGACGCGCTGATAATCTTGGAAAGGGCTGTTTTAAATTGGCTCCTTTGACGCGATACGCCGCGCGATGAGTTTCATATCGGAATAATTTTCGAGTATCCCTCCCCACCCCTTCCTCTTCGCCGTCGTTTCTTTTTTCCTTCTTTTTTCAAACTGCCGTTTTTACCGCGAGGCGTCCACCAGCAACATCATCGATTCGCTAAACGTCACACTGTTGATCGTTACACCTTCCAATTTGTTGGCATCGATGTTCTTTCGCAGTTACAATTTTACATTAGTTCTTGTTCTTTCGTTTTTTCTTTTTTTTAATTTTCTTTCTCTTCTTCTTTCTGCGAGGGGAAGGAGAAACATTTTTTAAATTCGAATTTTTAAATTACCGAGCAATTCGGCGGTAGTGATTTGTCATTGTTTATTACAGCGCGTCTTTCGCAAGACATTAATCACCGATGAGAAAGGATTGCAAAGTTAAGCGCAACATTGATGCGGCTGTGAAACAAAAGAAACGTAGCCGAGCGGCATGATGAATCCACCGGTAGCCAATTAAGTCCCAGGAGTGTCGTTAAACTACTACTCGTTAATGCTAAAATGTCGCTCAGCGAATAAGCAGGATGGTTTGAAACGAGGAAACGGACGTGAAAAATGACAATTACCGTGCATTGCAACGTTATCCCGTCAGGAAACTGGCGGGAGCCGCGAGACGACGAAACTGTTACATAAAATTTCGCAAAACGTATGTTTGCGACAGTGAGTTTCTAACGATTTCGTTGGCACTCGAGCCGTGTGAAACGTTGGAAAAAAAAAAGGAAAAAAACCAACGTAAACGACAAAGAACAAAATAAAACACGAACATCGTGATGCTCGACACCGTGTTCTATTGTAGTATATTCATCGAACGCCTAGTTTTCAAAGCTCATGCTCTGTATATCGTTATTATTATATATCCGGATCATAATTATAATAATATGAGGAAACGGACGTGAAAAACGACAACTATAGTGTAACACAATAACACGCGGCGTCAGAGAGCTAGCGAGATTCACGCAATAATGAAATTATTATATAAAACCACTCGGATTGTACTATTCGCGACGACGAAACGCCAATGGAGATTTCTTTTCGTGCACATTCGTGCACAACCTGTGGTATCGCGGTTCCTACACTTGAATTCTTTTTCAAGATGGTCTTATTTTCTTTTCTTAATTACTGATCCCTATCGCTCAGCAAAAGGGACTCGTCACGAGTCAGACGAAGAGAATAAGTATCGGTGTACCTACTCAAAGCACGAACAAAATCGTCCGTACGACTGAATTACAATTTCAATTTGGCGCATAACACGGCAACGAGAAGCTGCTCCAGGAAACGGTAACTTATAATTTTCTCAGATCTTGATCATCAAATTAAGGCCATCGTTACGTGCGGAGGCAGACATAAATACCGAAGATCGCGACTAATCAGCGCATTGTTTCGCCAACATTCGAGTTTCGTTTCAGTACGCGCTGTCAGGCAGTAGGCGAGCCTTTTTAATTCGCGCCTAAATAGTTGGTCGGTTCCGCGGCGAGAAAAGAAAGTCGCCTCTTCGCGACTGGGTTTCTTCCACACAGCCGGATATTTGAAACGCGAGGAAATGAAATTGCCTAGGTGAGCTCGCGCGCTCGTTTGAGAACCGGGAAGATGGTAAAATAAAGTAATTGTTGCTATTACCGGGCGACGATGCTCGTGTTGGTAAATTACAGGTGTACATGCATATACATTATGTATAACGCTGCGCGTCGATGTAGGTGTAGATGTGCACCGAGGATTCTCTCTCTTCAGCGCGGCTTGTGAGAATCCGGGCAATTACGTGGCTCCGCTCGCTACGGAATATCTGGCTTGTTTATAACGAATTAATTTAGATGTCTTAATTGCCATCGGTTAATTGTTGTGGAACACGGAGCGCGAATATCGCGGCGGATCGTCGCTTCAAAGACACCCGGAATTCGCGAAATAGGATTGCGTTGCTTTCACCGAGTTGTACGCTTTCGCTCGTCGCGATCGTTCATTAAACTCCGCCTGCATGACTCACTTTTCGATATTTCCAAATATTTCCACAATTGGTAACCAATCGCTCTTTCTCTTCCTAATCTTTGCTGCCTCTTTTCGATTTGTATTTTAACGCTACAAAATACCCCTTGAGGAATTCTGTCTGCACGAATATGTCGCGTCGCTCGATGGTATAATTATGTTAATTAAAAAGCTAACGGAATCCACGGTACGTGGCAAGGGTTAAAGGAGTCGAGATCTATTAAAATTGCTTACAAGGTACGTTAAATTTTGTAAATCCCTCGGTCATTAGCGACTCGAGGAAATGATAAAATTAAATGCGTACGCGTCGGCGATTACAAACGCACATTATTCTCGCTTTCCTCCTGGGAAAGTTAAGGCATCGAGCGTGTTAATTATAATGAACGTTAAGTAACCGGTGTATACGGGCGCTATTATCGTTTGTACCGAGGCAACAAAATCGCGCAGTCCTGCATCACATCGGGGAAAGCAGTTTACAGCTTGTTACTTATCGCGATGGAGTGCACTAATGCGGTAATGCACGAGAAATCCTATCGACCGGCAAATCTACCACGGATTGAACGTAACGATGTTCGAAACGGTACAATGCAACGTCGTAATACATTTTTCGCAATTTTTCGCTTACACGACTTTTCTCGGTCACGCGGCTCTCATATTCTCGTTGCAATATCGATCGGTCAAAGGCGAAGAAAATATATATTTTGCTTCTACGCTTTACACGTCGAGATAGCACGTACCATAGCAACGTGCTTATAAAATATAATCGTCTTTATTATCCTGGTATATCTTACGGTTCGTTTAATGACGTAGCGTGTTAGAATTTCCGCAACGCATCGACGACGAAGTTGTGTACGTACCGAAACTGCCGAATAGAGACGTAGTGAGTGCGCATAGAGAACGCGTTGAGTAACCGAATCGCGGCTCAGTTTAACCCGGGGATTCGAGTTATACACAGCGCGATATATCCATATCGCACAGACGAGAAAATAACGAGGGAAGAGTAGCTATTGCAGGTAACGTGCAACTATTGCTACCGCCAGTCCCCGCCGAGGCAATGGCTCCTTCACACGACAGGCCAATAAAACGTTTCTATGGGATATGAGCAGCCTGTAAAATGCTAATCGCCTTGATTCTGACGCATTTTCGAACGGATTTCACTTGCCGGTCTTGAGGAAATAATTCTCTCCTGCCTGCCTGCCTGCCACCAAAGAATTTTCTCTTCATTGTGCCGAGGCGAGAGAATGCGCCGCGTCGCTGACATAAATCGCGTTACACGTGAAACTTAATTGCACCGTTATCGGGATAATTAGAGCGACAATTACATATCTCGGTACCGGTTGAATTATTAATATCGTTCGCTCGATGCACGAACGATTGTGCCAGCTCTTCTTTCTCTTCTCTTCTCTTCTCTTCTCTTCTCTTCTCCTCTCTTCTTTTTTTTTCTTCTTTTCTTTCCCCTCGGACCGTATCGTCGCGTCGATGGAAAGCCTCGATATGTTTTATCGTTCGCGATACAACGTACCTATCTATTAACGAGGAATTGCGATAAATCGTCCCAACATACGACATATCATCTTTACTTCAAAGCGTGAAATCGCAAAACACTTTTCATCGTCAAATACGTGGTTTTGCCACGTGGATGATGCGCTCGCGTGAGATACACGTACGTACATACGTACGTACGATATTTCCCGTGAAATAGCTACGATAATTTGAAAGTAGATCCGTGCGCGATAGCCGTCGCGTATTCTCGAGGTACGCAACGCGGAACGATTGATACTTTTCAATTAAAGTCAAACTTGGTTGCCTTTTCAAGTCGATTCTTTTGTGAACGGTGTTTTGCAATTCTGTTGCACAATAGAGCGCGGCCGATTTCGATCGTTCGCGCGGACGATAAATCAGTGGCGATTGGGTACGTACGTTTCAAAAGTAATTCAAAAACGACCAACGAAACCACCGAGCGTAATGACTGGTGATAATGAACCGGGGCGCTGGTGGCTGCGGTGTAAACGATTCGAAAAAATCGTTAACTGGCCGGAAATCGGTAATCGCCCGGAATAATCGGTTCCTTTTATATCTACTTACGTTTTTTTCAACGGCGCGTTAGTCGCGGACACGCATTTTTCCACGTAAAAACGAAACACGAGGGTGGATACGCAGTTGGTCCCCCGTGCAGCCGGCTCTTTTCTTCGTCGTTTTTTTTTTCTTTTTTTTTTTTTTTCTCTTTTCCTTTCTTTCTTTCCCCCGTCTCGTCCCCGCCTCTCTTTGCTGTCATATTAATCGGACTCAAGCTGCGCATATCCTCCGGTAATGAGAATTACACCCTTTCTTCGGCTTTCCTTTTTATTCGTTCGAAGCAATCTACGATTACTTCTTCGTCCACGAAACCCATTCGACGAATGAACGAACGGGAATATCCTAATCGTACGGTTCATTATGAGCGTGTGCACGCTCGCGATGACTATGACTGATGCTAAGCCACGACGAATTGCGATGCACATTACGAATAAATATCGCACTCTTTGCCCCGTCTCGTCTAATGTGCCCCCTCGCAGATTGCTACTTGGGTGGGTTTCGAAAATGCATCGGGACGAGACCGAGAGGACATTACGTTTAATTAAATTTCACCGTGTCATGCGACGCTTACTGTTCTTTCGACGATGAAAAACGCGCGTTGTTCGGCACGCGGGCAATCGTTAAAGCAAATGAATCCCGCTCCGGGGCTCGAGGACGTTCGACGTATCGGGCTCACCGACCATCTGGCTGACTTTTCGAAAATATGCGGTCACGTCTATGCGTATCAGACAGAATCGCGTACGCGTTCGCCGATTATTTCCCGTCACGGGGCAAATCGATGAACGAACTTTGTACGCGAGGACCGAGTAAATTTCTATTTCACGACGCCGGGCTGGAGAGATCGGCGATCGTGGGGCCGCGAACGCCGCCGAGTCAGACGTTGGAGTGAAAAATTCGCGAATGTCGCCGTCGCGACGATTAATCGGGCAGGTTGGCCGATTAATGGAAAGTCGAGATCTATCAGAGAAAATCGTAATTCCGAACGATGTCGGCAGGAGAGGAGGCAATTCAGGCGATTCCGAGCTTGCCATCTATCTTCCGGCGCGTTGGTAGCGAAGAAAGAAGGCATAATTAAATTAAATTAAGCCCGGCTGAGCTCTCGGCCTCCGCCACTCTCCTCTCCTTCAACGTTGCTCCCCTCCGCTTCCTCGCTGTCCTACCAGCGGCGATAGTCGACGCCGCCTTTATTTGCAAGCAATTTGCGCTCGCGGATCGTGCTGCAAAAAATCTGAAAATAATGCTGCCGTATTAATCATATCCCTCCGCCCTTATTCCTTCCCTTTCCTCTTCTGCTTCTGTCTCCCCCTTTTATTCCGCGCTCGTCTCTGCGTACCGACATACTTACGTCTCGTCCTCGCATATTTACGACCAAAAACAAAAAAGAAACTCCACATCCGCGCACACTCGGCGTAGCGCAATTTAGTGCACTGTTTAGTATGCTCAGCGAGAGCGCGATACGAACTGTGCAAGGAGCGAGGAATTTCGCTGAAATTATTTAATTACTTCATTTGGGTGGAGCTGGATTGTAGCTGAGGAACGTAACGCGCGAGCTTTGCGCCAACACGCTGAGTTTATTCCGTCAACATTTCGTATTTTTTTCTGGCGTACGAACATCGTACGAACGAAAGACTACACGTTACATTAAAAAAGAAATAAAATCGATCTACGAAACGATATACATACATACATACATACACGTGTATATGTACATTGCGTGGTGTAATGGAATAGGTAAACAGTTTGAATAAAATCGTCAAAATGGGAGTAACCTGATTTTCCGGTTAACCGTACGCTTAAGAAGGGAGAGAGCTATTTACACGAGAGGTGGGAATCACGGTAACGAAATCGCATTTTGTTTTCTAGTAGTTGAGGCGATAATGCAAGGCTCAGGACTTCTTTGGCTTCTTCACGGGCTCGAGGCCGCTGTCGTACTCGGAGGTGTTAAGCATTCTGACTCTCTTCAGCAACCCCATCTTCGGTTCGTCACCTTGACGCTTCTGCTTCTTCTTCGCCGGCTCCCCGTCGGGCCTGAAAACGCAGAAACGCTCCTTAATCGTCGCATTAGGGCTAACCCGCAATTTTCGGTAATTCGACGTAAACGACATGTGGCGAGGACAGAGCGAGGTAATCGAAAATCGACAAAAAAGCGGACTCGCATTAAAACACCGGCAATACACCCCCCCGCCCTTCGCCGGTCCGATGGCGTGCCAGAGAATTTCGGCCAACTGCCGTGCCGAATTTCACGTTCGTCACTACTGTTTTTCTCGGTCGATCCGTTTTATTCGCCTAATCTTCGGCGGCGGCTAATGCCGCGCGGCCAAAAGAACGATCGAAATCAGAAAGAAAAACAAAACTACTCTTTCCTACAGAGGCAATACGATACGACGATTTCGACCCGCAAAAATCTGCAAAACTTTCGCCAAAAACAACGGATCCGTTCCATTCGGTCGACCTCTCTAAAAGCGTTGAGACAATCGGTGAACGTCAACGCGTCCTCAAAGTTCTCTCTTCGAATTTAAAGCGATGACGATTGTCAACGATATCATAGAGATGTATTTTTCAACTATTGAGAATTTTGAGAGCCAAGTCTCTCCCTGTTTCAGTCTTACCCTGTGTGTAACATTGTTCGGCCCTTAAAGTTGAGTCTCGAAGCTTGCAATATAACTCGAGCTTTATATATCGTCACTATTTAGACGCGTTCACGAACACGCACGGTGACACGTACACCCGCTCACGAGCCGGAAAATGCATACGTATATACAAAAACGCACACAGAAGCAGGCGTAATCGCACCCACAGAGGCGTACACCATAGGTCTCTCGATCCATTGGACCGTCAGCTCGGTGCCCGCCTTTCACCCATTAAAACGAACTTGTTCTCTCTCTACGGGTGGAGGGCACCCGCCGGTTACCCGTTGTGTGCATCGAAAGCACGCCCATTCAAATCACATTAAACAAGTTAGTGCTTAATGCCTGCTCCGAAGAAAGCGGCGCGGCGTGGTGCGTGTCACCAACGAAATATCGACGTGATAGACAAAACCTCCCGAAGCGCGTGAGTAATAACTGGACGCTACGGAAATTCCTCGATTAAGACTGCCAAATATAAGGGCGTAAATTGAGAGAACACTGATCAAAGAACACTGGGACAAAGTGCGAATACTTTTAAGGAAAATACCACGTAGCAAAGAAGCAATTTAGCGCCACGTACTTACACGTGCCTGAAATGAACAAAAGACCGTGCTACTCCAGCACGCGTTACAGTCGACCAAACGCTGCGTGCGCCGGAAAAAGAAAACAGAGATCTCGACGAGACGAGAGGACTGACGAGGGGTAACGCAAATAGATAGACGCGAAAAGATAGCGTGCGATGGAAAATCAGAAAATCAGAGTGACGTCGAGTGGGTGAGAGTTCTTCGTAAAGAGAGAGAGAGAGAGAGAGTGAGGGGTGGATGGGAGGAGGGGAGGGGAGGGGAGGGGAGGAACAAGAGAAGCAGAGAGCAAAGGGAGGCTCGTGCTCGTCCCGTGGTTTCCGTAAATGGCGCAGCCAGGGCCGGAAGTAGCGGTCGCATCAGTCTGTTTAATAGCCGTATTGTATAATTATGAACAATGGAGAGATAGAGTAAGAGACAGTGAATCGAGAGTCAGAGAGAGAATGGGAGAAGCCTGGAGAAGGGCAGAAGCCAGCCGAATGCCATGTGAAATGCATACCGGGCAGAGATAGACGGAGACGCGTTTAGAGAGAACGAGAGCCGAGCGACGTCAGACAGAGAGAGAGAAACGAAGGGGAACCGAGGGAGATGGTGAACAACGAGGATGAGCACGACGAGAGCCGTATGGCTTATGGTTGCCAGCCACCGTACACCATGTCCGCCCGTTCGTCGTACATGACGAATGACACAAAGCGACAGTTTTGACGTATCTAACCTCTCTAGGAACCACGAGCTGTCCTCACGCTACGTTTGCGTGTACTATCTGTTAACACACGTGGTTGCGTTTGTTAGTTATGCTTGCCGCGAGAGGGAAAGAGGGGGAGAGATCAGGGTGCACCGCAGTTAACACGCTAAGCCACGCATGAATCCGTCATTAATACTGCGGGCTCGCTCGTCTCCTCCGTGACTGTCTACCTCGACCGTGCGCCGACCGACCAACGGTCTGCTTCTCTTTGCGATCAAAGCAAGAATCACGCTCGATCGCGTAACAATGGTGGGCAAATGGCGAAATAAAATTGAATATAACTTACTTTTCGTTCGTGAGCCTGTTCTTGTGCCGTTTCTCCGAGCTGTCCTTCTCGTGCAGTTTCTTTCCTATTCCCCCGATCCGTTGCGGAGTTTCCCTCAGCGCGAAGCTCTTCGCGTAGTGACCCAAATGGGCAGTTCTCCGATTGAAAATCTCCCGCATGTCGCGGGGGTAGCTAGAGTAGAAACGCATCCACGAGGTGTACGCTGAAACCCATCGAGATCCGGTTACACGTTTGACATCGTAACTGATCGGCGAGCAGAATATACGCTGTAATAAACTGTTTGACGGACGGTGCGAATAGAATCTCGAGCAGCTTTAAGAAGTACATACGCGGTTCCCGCCCACGTGTAAATGAGGCCACGTGCGCTGTAACTCGAATGTTAATCACTGTCCGCGTGTAGCGCGCCCTTATTAATCGAGCTTCCATTGGGGGGCAGCGCCAGAGTTACGCGGTTCTATGGGGTGTGTGGCCCACGGTGAGCTATTAAGAGGCATTAACGGGGGTCGAGTCAAGTGCTGTGGCTAATAGTCATCCCCCTTATTCCCTCTTAACTTCTCCAGCTTCCGCGGGCGGGTGAGAAACTCGGGGGTTCGCCGATCCTGAGAGAACTTGACATGTGCCAGTGTTACTGTCACTCCGTGCGAAAAATCTACCGTGAAGTGCTTCTCTGTCTCTGCTCTTTTGACGGATCGAGATGCTCGAGCTTCTCTCCCTCGCTCGAATCCACCCGAGTTGAAAGCTACGATTATCGATGCTAGAGAATATCTGAGAACTTTTAATCTCCTTCCAACGTGTTTTTAAGCAAAGTCAATTTTTTTTTTTTTTTTTTTTTATTTGTCGAATAGATATTGCCAATGGAAATTGAAAAGTACGTTTACGTGAAGAAGAAAAAAAGAAAAGTGCAGAGACGTTCGTGTTTCGACCAACACTATCTCTATCGGGAGAACCCAAGTGTCTTTAATTCCGATAATTCACCTCGTAGACCTTATGCCTCGACATTTTCCGGCTTGATTTCCGTCTGCCTTCTACCCCCGACTCGACGCTTCCGCACATAAGAAACTTGCAAAGATCTTTCTCTCGTGGCCCGGTGTCGACGTTGAAAAGGGAGAAATGTTTTTCTCCATTTAGCACATAAATCACCCGCGGGGGTGGTATCTAGCCGAGAAGGCAGAGAAAACGCGGGTAGGGGGTTGCAAGAGTGGGTCGCGTGGGGTGGCATTGTTCCTAAGTGATGTAACTGCGTCTTATTGTATTTGTATCCTGTATCGCATTGTTAAGAGTCTCTCGCCACAAAGCGTAAGTGGTTTTGGCGGAAGCCACATTCAGTGGTTGGATTGTGTCGGCCACCCCCATGCGAAAGGCGTGCAAGTGGCCTACACTAGATTCGATCTAACTCACTAACTTGTGTGTTTATCCACTTCCTCTCGATAGAACGACTTTCGTTAAAAAGAAAAATATGTACCGAAGACAAAGACATTACGATTTTCTTATTTCAAAAAGAAGTTGAACGCGCTTTTAGTCTGAAAAGATATATTTCATATATGTAATTGCATCAATGTTAAAGAAATGTTATAACGTAACGTAAGAAATGTTAGACAGACAGAACTACAAATTTTTATAGGATTCAACGAAAATTGTGAACTGTTAAAGACGTTTGTCAAAGTTACATCGAAAAGGCCATAGCTAAGAACTGGTATGAAAGACGACACACACACATATATGCGAGCTAAAGTGGATGAATCTCTTTGGTTGGTGGTAGTAGTCGAAGGCCGGGGGGTTGTTCTATGGAGTTGTATTCACTATTGAGGGCTGTTCGGCTCTATTGGGGTGATAATGTTACGAATTAGCAAGATTTCCACTTCTACGCACTCTGTCACGACCCTACATTGATCACGAATTAATTTCTCGGATTAGAAAGAAACGGATGACATCGCCATGAAATGCTCCCAGGTAGTTTTCTCCCGGATATCGTTATGATTTTCCAAAAACAGAAGAATCAAGATTTTTGTTGAAAACTAAAGTCGAGCCAGTTTAAATTGGCGTTCATTTCGTGCTTCAACGGTCTGTTCTCTGCTTCTTTGTACCAACGCAACCTCGTGGAAAGTGCAGCGTGGAATTATCAACGACAATTAATCTATCAATCACTCAGGGCACGTAGAGGCACGGTCAAGTGGTTAACTGTGTACCGTCACTCAAATCTGGAGGCGGCTAAGCGCTCAAAAACCGTGGCTAACCTTCGTGTAAAGCCACGCTTGACGTGATACAACTACGAAATTCAAAAACCTCTTAGAAAGATTTATGGCCTTTATTTTTCGTTTTGGAATCGATCACCCACTAACTATATTCCATCGTGTCTCTCTGACACCGCAGACCGTACTTTATAACAGGATCGTAATATTCGAGAGCATAAGGATAAATATTACATCTCTCTCTCTCTCTCTCTCTCTCTCTCTCTCTCTCTCTCTCTCTCTCTCTCTCTCTCTCTCTCTCTCTCTCTCTCTCTCTCTCTCTCTTTCTCCGGCCTCTGAATGAAGCACGAATCGTCGCGTTCTAATGGATTTATTATTGCGGCAAATAAATTCTTCGGCTTAACGACTCTAATAGGGGGAACCGTGGTACGGCAAACAAGATCATCGCTCCTCATCGAGAGAGTATGTAAATATCGAAGTGGCGGGCGAAAACCGAGACAGAGCGGAGGCTCGGTAACGCGGTCGTGTGAGGGTTACTTTATATGCGAGTGGGGTGCCCGCTGGAATTGGCTTACTGTACCCTGAAGTCGGCTCGCTTTCGTTCCGATCCAACTGAATCGAACGAAATGCGTGCTCCCTCATCCTTCGTTGAATTTCATGAGTACTTTGTGTCTCGTCGTGACAGAGGTCAAAATCGCGTTAAGCGTAAAATCGTAAAGTCGATTCGGCTTTGTTAAACGTTTGTTGCATGCATCCATCACTCTCTCTCTCTCTCTCTCTATTTCTGTCTCTCTTTCTCTTTCTATTTAGCGTATTTAAAAAAGGCAATTTACCTTTGCACGCTTTTTCTCGGAGCTTCGTGTCCTCGAGCACCATGGTTTCGAACTCATTCTGAAGCGCGATCGCGGCGTTGTGAGCAGAGGAATGTTTCGACAAGGGAGTCATCAGCTTGTCCAGAATATCGTTCATGTCCTCTTGTCTGATTCTGATACGCCTAGACTCGAGCATCCGGACGAATTCGATCTCTGGCGGGGTTAGAAAGATAGTCGCCGAACCGGAAGAACCAGCTCGCGCGGTTCTACCGATTCGATGCACGTAATCCCTGGCAGACGTTGGTCCTGTGTATTGAATCACGCAGTCCACTTTTGGCAGGTCCAATCCACGAGCTGCAACATCCTAAATCAGCAGAATCAAACGTGTACACGTGACGTGGAAGTGATAGCAGTACTTGAGGAAAAGTTGGAGAAAGAGAAAAGCAAACCGGTGCTGCGGTTGGCGATTCAAACATCTTGTTCTTTGACGATCCAAGGGGAGCAAGAGCAAGGACCGAGAGCGTGCGATCTGCGAGGTACAAATGTCTTACAAACCGCGTCGATTTCTCGTTTTGTACGAAGGTGAATGCGCGCGGCTGGCAGCGAGCGCCCGCTGTGGAACCCCAACGGCGAACGTTTGAGCACGGCCCTGATTTCCTTGCGTTCGGTTAACCAATGATTCACCGAACGGAGCACATCGAGTTTCTGCTTGACGACCCTGGAGACTAATCCCGGGCCACCAGTGGGGGGGCGTCGCGGCCCCGAAAATTCTTTCGCGGCACGATACGGATGTGTCTGTCTTCCTCCTTTTTATATCTTTTTATCGAATTAATTCGACGCGATCCTACGACGGAACGGCCCGCAGGCGCCGGGGTGAAGGAAAACGAGAAAGAAGTTTGCCCTATGGAAATAAAATACCGTCCCGGTGAACGATGTTTCATCGTCGTGACTTTGTTTCGTCCGTTTCTCCGCGCTAATTGCGGTGCTACTTTCCCTCGACGAATGACGACCGATTACTATTTTCTTGAGGAGGAAATACTTGGAGATCCCGACAATTGATCGGCGGTAAACAAGTTCGATCAGAACTCGACCAAGAGGCTAGTCTGATAAAATGAAATCGGCCGGAGACGCCCACGTATCTTTCGACGAAGCGAGCAACGCGGCTGCCACCGGCGCGATATAATGTAACGAAAACAGGGACGAGGGGCGATCGATGGCAGCGATTAAGACAAACGATCGTTTAGGAGAGAGGCCGCGATCGTGGCTCGGAGGATCGAGAACGGATCGTCCGCTCAAAACATCTCACTCGGACCATAGATCACCTCGTGGATCCGGATTCACCACCGCTGAGAGCCGCGGAACATTCCGTCCGCGGGGGCTCTCGTGAGTTTTCAACGTGGAAATTAATAATGCTGCCATAGAATCTCCGTTCAAGTGACGCTGTAAAATGTAGGCGGCGGTTGCCATCGTTGTTCGTTGCTCTCTCTCGGATCAAGCATTTGTATATTACCTTTCGAAGGTAAAGAGTCGAAATTTTGACGAAAACGAGAGTGAAATTGTCAGGACAATCTTCGTGTTTTCCTTCAAATATTCCTCGATTCGTATCGGTAATTCGATCATCTTAACAGCAACTAAGCGGTTTGTGTAAGATTTTAAAGAAGAAGGCAGGAAGAATAATGACAAGCTGTAACAAGTTGCCGTGAAACACGTGTTGAATCAACGATGCAATCGCCTGATTAAAAGAAATTAATCCCGGCTATGAGCAATGTGTAACACCGTTGCGTGTCGTGGATCATGAATTTTAAAATTCGTACCTTCCGCCGGACTTTGATGGTCTCTTCCTTTTTCTTCGGTTAAGTGGCATTTTAAATTCATGTTAACCGACGAGAAAGAGGATTGCAAAGTAAACGATAATGAATTTAATTATTACTACTGCATTTTTAAATAATATTTATCGGACGTCAATATCCATAACTTTCACCGCTAATTATAATGATTGAGAAATTGTCATGGAGTGACGATATAACAGAAAGTTGATCCACACTACATCGATACACGATTAATTTGATTCGTTGGCAATTAGTAAACGAAAGAAAGTTGTCTGTCGGTCATAAATCGCCGTGTTGCGTCAGTCTTCGAAATAGCACGTAGCATAGCTTGCATTCTAAAATTAGAAATTATCGTGACTATCAGGACTGACGGTTTTCCCAATGAAATCTCTCCGTCACGATAAGTGTTATTAATGTGAACGTTCGCCATTTAAATGTAGAAAACAATTAAAGAACTGGCTGGCATACAACAGGCAAACAATCATAATTATACTCGTTACGAAGGCTTCATGTGCGCGCATAATTTTTAACCTCCGGACACAGCATGGGTCCGGAGATATTAAATTTCGTCCTGAAAGAATAAGCCACGGGATAATTTACTGCTCGGGGAATGCCGCCCGTATCCCTAGCTTTTCTTCTGCTCTTTCCTTCTTCGCTCCTTTCCTTCTTATTTGGCACTGTTTTATAACAATTTTTATTCTCGCAAAACAGTTTCGTTGTTTTCGTAAAATCATCACGTGAGTCTTTTCTACTATTGTTATGGGTGAGCTTTCGCGAAACAATTGAAAACATCTAGGTATCAGATATTATGTACAAAGTACTACTCACCGTACAGAGTAGAACTCCACTCGTCGCCTGTCTGAAAGTTTTGAATATTTCAGTTCGTTCTTTTTGGGTCATGCTACCGTGCAATTTAAAGAATTCTACATCGACTAAAGGATCAGAATCATCGTCATCTTCGTCAATGGGTTTAGTTAATACAGACGATAAGATCTCCGTGTGATAATCAACCATATCTTGAGTGGCCATAAATATTAATATTTTGTGTTGACCGTGGCTCTATTGATATGAAATTTCACACATAAAATTTTAAATATGAATAAAAAGTAAATAGTCTGATGTGACAAATTTACCTGGCACTTTCCGGCGATACAAGCACTTAAAGTCACCATTCTCAGTTTTGGGGGTGTGACGATATAACTTTGATTCACGCTTTGTGGAACTACTAAATCCTCGTTGATATCGCTCACGTCACCACCAGTTGTTTCCAAATTTTCTTTCGCAGCATCGATGAAAACAGGATGATTCATAGCAAGACCTGCTAATTTTTCTACCGCGTGTGTCAATGTCGCAGAAAGTAAAATTGTCTGCCTTCTCGCTTCATCTCCACTACTATTATCATTTTCTCTGTATTGCGTGTCATCTTTTTGCAGATCAGAGCCTTTTTTTGTTGTAAAGTCTGAGCAAACTTTCTGTTTATCTGATTTTTTTGACTTAATATAAGGCTCGCCTTGATCGGAGTCGTCATCACTGCTAGAATGATACACTTGTTTTCGTTCAACATTATCTTCAATATCGTCATCCCCAGATTTTAAATCTGTGCTCTTATTTGATTTAACGATTAAATCTTTGTGACTATCACTTTGAGATTTTTTAAAATCGCCACTATTTTCCAGATGCTCAAAATCTACATCGGTAGACACTTTCTTTAGTTTTTGACGCAATACTTCCATTGCATCATAGCCAGTATTTTGACTTGGAAGTACTTTCAAAGCACTTACTATACTGAAATTATATTATATCATATTATAAAAGAACATTCTTTTTTGTTTTAGCAAATTCTTTTTATATGTCTTCAATTGAGAAAACATACCCAGATATATCTTTTTCATATCCCATGTCAAACATTCTATCAGCCTCGTCTAAAACGAAATATTTAACGTCGCACAATTTTAAAGCTGCCGTCCGTTTTATGTGATCTAACAGTCTACCTGGTGTACCAACTAAAACATTGCAACCTCTTCTCAATCTAGCTTTTTCTGCTTTCCTTTTTTCACCTCCTGCCAAATATCCTGGTACAATCCACGTAAATGGCTAAAATCGCGTGAAAATAAATGGAAGTGTATTCATTAAATAATTATCAATGTAGTACTTACTTTTATTAATTTTAAAAAGCATTCATAAGTTTGTAATGCTAGTTCCCTAGTTGGAACAACTATAAGTGCTTTTAAACCACTATTTCTATTTAATTTTGGTCTAATTTTATGTAAACATTCAACTATAGGCAAAGCATATGCTAGTGTTTTTCCAGAACCAGTTTGTGATCTAATTAAAACATCTTTTCCTAAAAATATCTGGGGAATTGCTTTTTGTTGTACTATAGTCATTTTAGTTATATGCATATTTTGTTCTAAATTAGATATCTGAGAAAATGTTTTATAATTAGTAAAATATATTATTATATTGGATATGTTATGATACATCAGATATGTATGATACTAACCGTAAAAGGATGCATTTTGAGATCATCAAAGGTCGTGGCTGAAAAGATTGGCTCATTTATCGGTTTTACTAATCTCTGTCCAATGTTTGGTATTTCTGGATTATGTCCAAATAAGGAAGATATTTTTCCAACAGATTTATGAGAAATATTTGTATTTTTATCATCTTTTGTACTATTAATATCAGTTTCTGATTTATCTAATTGTTTTTTCTTTTTTTTCTTATTAAAACCTATCTTTTCAGGCAAACTGGAAGATTCTCCAGACTCTTCCTTGAATTCCTTTTTAGCTTTCTTTTCTGGCACATCATCTCTTTCTATTTCTTTTTGTTTTAAAAACTCTAACAGACTAACCTGTTTAGTTTCAGATTCTGGTTGTTTTGAAAATATACTAGCCAATGTTTTTTTAGAATTTGTATCAGTGATTTTTCTTTTTCTTGCTAATAAAGTTTTGCCAAAATTCTCTCTTGTAACTTTAACAAATGAAATATTGGGAACATTAGAAACTTCATTACTTTTGTTAGATAAAGAGTTACTTGTTTCTGTATCACTCTTTTGCGCTTTTATAGGTTCTTTAGTGATTTTCTGCTGTGATTGTGTGTGTTTAACATTTACTTGTGGCTTAGACTTTAATTTATTTTGTACAATAGAAGATTGATTTTGATTAATTCCCCTTAATCTCTGTGCAACAATTGCTCCTAAAGATTTTTGTTTAATTCTTTTTTTAGTGGTATCACTTTCCTTAACAGAGTCATGTTTTAATTCATTACTTGCTACTTTACTTTTCTTAGCTACCTTATTTTTCTCTTGTCTCATTAAATTAAGAATAAAATCATCTTCTGTTCCTATTTTCTAATTAAAAAATACAATTCCATGAGAATAACAGTTCAACCACATTTTCTAACCTCTCACTTACCTCTCTGGCAGCTGGTCCTGTAGAAATATTCAAGCAAATATCCATGTCTTTTACAGTCATATTTTTATTTTTCTAATATTCACTTCAAGAGACGGCACTACACACGTTTGAAATTAACGAGAAACGAAACACAATATTGAGAAACGTGAACATAACCTAAGAGCACGTGTCATACACACATACAGCTTTAGCCAATTCAGATACTGGACATGCGCAGATTGTGGCGCGTGACTGGTGTCGAGGCTACTGTCGAAGGCTTTGTTCGATCTATGACTTTGTTTAAAAATCCAATAAAAGTTATTCATTAGAAAACTTGTATTATTATATTAACGCGTATAAATTTCATAGATACACATGTTCCACACTAAGATAATAACACTTTTTTTTACACTTATCGCTATATTACACTCAGATTATAAAATACAGCGATGTAACACCCCGTCTATATTGCGACTTTAATTATTATCGATTAGAAGTATTATCGATATACTGTGCAACGATTCAACTATAGATTTATGAAGAAGCAAGTATGTAAGTAGTTAGTAGTCAATCGAGTAACAAGAATTGAATTCCGTAGTTTCAAATTTTAACCGCGTATTTGCTTGTAGTAAGTGTGTTTACATTTTTTTACGAACGATCAGTCTAGTGTCGTTTGACGTAGGAACGAAAACCGTGGTTATTTCGGCTGAGTTCGAGCATTTAGTATTCGTGGTTCATTGTATCAAGACGTTAACAATTCGACAAGAATATGTTCTGCTGTATCGGACTAGCGTTAGCCACAAGGATCATCAGTACCTATACTATGGTAAGTGACGGACAATCTGTCAGTTAAACCGGTTTTTAACACATTGCACGGTAACGGAAAATATTATTGTATTATTTTCCGAACTTGTTCTTTCCAACGACGAATGTTAAGGTTACCGCGTTTATTTCTCCTGTATTTTTCTAGTCGCTGTCCATACTTACGATAAACTTGTTGATGAGCAACTATTTCTCAAAGGAAACAGACGAAGAATTTTTCAATTCTATTAGAAATTGGGGCATAGTTGGTTTAAATTGGTTGCAAATTTTAAAAAACTTTCAAGTGAGAGATAAAGGTAGGTCTCATCATGAGTAAACGCATAAATAATATTCTAGAAATATTGCGACACTAATGTAAAATCGAAACATTTAGCGCAAATAACCGTGGTGTTCTTCCTCATGTACACGGTGTCATTTTTATCGGTCAGTGCATATCTCGCCTTTGGATCAATTTCCGTAAGTATTATATTTTATAACCAGTCATTTTCCCGATAGATTCGAACATATATACAATGTCAAAGTGATCAAAGAGAACGGACGCTGTAGCCGTGTTGTATTGAAAGCGAATCAACCGTAGACTTCTTTATTTAAAAAGTGTATTTTCGGCACGTAGCAACCTTGCTTAAACTCGCTAACGATCTTGCTAACTTCGGCGTACGTTCGCAGAGGAAACCTAAGTGCGCCGTGCCTTGGATGTATTTGCAAATAATTAGCATAATAGATCAGTTCGTGGCGCTGTCTATTCATCTGACGCACGAACCACAATACGATGTTTACGACAAATCAATATGGTACATTCCACTGTCCAGTATTTATCTACGTAAGTATATTAAAATTTACCTTGCTCACGGATGGTGTGTCTTGTTCAACGTGTGTTTGTCGCTTAAGCTTGTCGTTTTCGAATTGAACGAATTGAAAAATCGAATGATAGACAAAGCTTACATTTTGTCGATTTAGTGTTTTCTATGTACATGTGGATGGTCGTATATTCTGCTCGGAAAGAATGGATCGAGAAGCAGCAGAATCGCACAGACGATTCAACAACGATAGCCACATCGACGACGCAATCAAACAATATCGACGAACAAAAATCGCCATCGTTTCTGTCGCAGAATTTCCCGATGTGCGATTCGCCAAGACATCTTCAATTTTATCCGAATAGCTAATGCATGCAATTTCGAGACACTTTGGATTTTGTTTCTGTACATTACTACCTACGTATCTATCATCGGTTGTTCTTTGCGACAAGAAGATATCCAGATATCAGAAAACATATAGTTATTAATTATCAATGTAAATTACTCATTCGTTGTAAGTTACGTGCGTCCAATATACGTATATTTATTTAGGACTAACTTTTTAAGCGCAAAGTTTGAAGGCTATTTTTTGTCATATATACATAGTTTTACAGAGAGATACATATAAATATAACTTGTTTGTTGTTTTTTTACTCAAAGCATCTCTATTTCTGGAAAAGATTCGAATCTTAAGTCCGCATAATAACCATTGATCATTCGCAACTAATGGAATGTGCAGAGAGCAGGCAAACTACCAGAATACGATGAATCTCGGTCCCGTAATGGGAAAAATGTATAATAATGCGGGTAACTCGATAAATCAGTCCGGGGATGCGACTAATAGAGTGTATCAAATGCGCCCACGGCGGAGCGCGGTTGCATAGAAAATATGAGAAATGGCCACGTTTTACGTCGAAATACTTTTAAACTTCCGGGATTTGAATCGCGCGCAAGCATATTCCCTATACGGGGACCGGCGTCTCCTAGATGGAGGTCGATTTGTCCGAAAATGGTCGGAACTTTTCGCGAAACTCTCGAGAATAATGATCGAGCGCACAATGGCCGATAGAAAAAGCCCCTTCTCGCGATTTATTTCGGACGTTTCACCACGTTCCTAGACGATCATTTGCGTTCCCCGAAAAGTAACGCACCAGCGGGCGTAACTTCTGCAATATCCGAGAATATCCTACCATCGTGCGAATTTCTTTCTCAATTTCGTGTTTCTTACATGCACGCGAAGAGAGAGAGAGATGAATCAAGCTCAAAGACGTCGTCAATCCAAATGATTATCGGTAACGAAATATATCCTCGACGTATAAATTGACGCTAGAGAAAACTTTCGTAAGCTCTCCGTTGAACGATACGGCTGCGAACGTGAAGGACAGACACATTGGGGTACGCGACGTGGTTGGTTGGTGGTGCTTTTAAAAAGAACTGAGCGAACCAATTTGTAGGCTGTCGCAAACTTTTAAAACACTAGTTGACAGCCAGTCCGCCCCCTCGCAACTTGTACACCCTCCTCGACACTCGTCCAACCATCCAGAAGGATTCCAACTACCGCTCGACGTCTCTCTCTCTCTCTCTCTCTCTCTCTCTCTCTCTCGTCTTTCGACTGGAGTAGCTACCAGTAGACTGCGAAACTCACCCCTCCGTGTCGTGGAAGCCGATGGATTGTAAAATAAAACTAACTTGGCTCTTTCGTGGATCGAGAACGGAGTACCAGCGAAACCTTATTCCCTCGAGTCTCTTTTATTTTCGCGTACCTCTTTTTTTTTTTTTTTTACTAACCACGGGGTACAATCACGGGAAAGACTTTGACGAAAAATAGATATTACGAAAGAACTGTGCTTATTCAGAGAAGTAACAAAATCTTGACCTGAGTCAGTTTGACTCAATTGGAGCTTACATCCGCAACTGTTGCTTCTTTAAAATGTTGTAAACTTTTATAACAAATTAATGTGTCATCGAATGCCTTGAATAAATAGATGTTTATAATCTGATAAATAGAGTAATTGATGTTGACAATTTCACGAAGAATTCGCACTACAAATATTTGCGAAATATGAACTTTCGTCGAACATCATTCTCGGAGAAAATATCTTTTCACGCGATGACGCGCTGTTTGCTATATACTCCTCCGATATCTTCGTGAAACTTGGAATACTTTTACGAGTATCCAAGGATTAAGGAGAAGGGTAGTCGCACGCATGGCGTATATAAAGGGTGGTGCGACGTAATTAATCTTCTTGTATGACACTTTGGCTGGTTACGGGGCAGAGCTTGCCAGAAGCCAGAACACAACATCCCACTTAAGCTCGACGCCCAGAAAACAATTAATACGAAATTGATTAATAATTATTGCGTCCCAGTTTCGGTCCCCTTGTCGCGGTTTCCGCTCTTGCTAGTCACCTAACCGTGAAAAAACAAATTTTTCCACCGACGTCAGGAGTTCTCCGATCTCCCACGAGAACGCGTCTCCTGATCGATACGAGGACCATTTCCGATATAAAATTTTTGCCTATCGCTTCGAACGCCGTTCCTACACTGTGTCTTCTGAAATCGATTCCCTCGAATGTTTTTGGCAAATAGATTCGGCCGTCACGAACTGGGAGAAAATCGAACCTTAAAGCGTCTGGCTCGACGAAATGGTCGGTACGCGCAGCGGTTCCACTCCTTTTGTGACATTTATTTGTTCGCCGCCGAAAACGGACAGTCGATTTGGCATTATTTTTCCAGACAGACAGATTTTATTGATCTGCCGCGTTCGTTCTCTCCCGAACGAGAGCTGGAGAGATAGAGAGAGAGAGAACGAAAAGACGAGCGAAACACGGGAGCGAAAGAGAGGACGACAGAACGGCGGAACTGAACGCCCCATAAAGCTAACCAATGCTAATACTTCGCATCTCTGCAGTGGCGTCCTTTTTCGAGCGTGTACCTCGTACTCCGTCCGTTTGCTCGCGCCGTTTGGAAAAGATGCTGCGACGCCGCTGCCCTGGACCGGAATCAGCAATAAACGCGTAACCGAGCCTAATTCGTAATGTTGGCTCAGTCATTGTGGCCCATTGTGAATTCTATTCCCCTGTTATTTAGGGGCTACGAATATAATGCTGGGGTTATCGCAGGAAACTGCCAGTAACGACAGTAAGAGTCATGTTACTCTTCTCGAATACGCTCCTCGATCTTTCTTTGCGATCTTCGTACTCGTTCCCCGTCAAACGAATCCTCGAATCTAACGTTTAGATGACTCTTTTGGCTGCTTGGTTGTGCGCCAAATTTGTAAATTTCAGCCAGTGTGGATAAGATGAAGAGGGAAAAAATTAGGAGAAGCAAGAAGTCGCGCGTATCGTGACCGAGAAGTTCGTTTGCCAAGAGTATTCGTAGACGAAGAATATTGGCAAAACGTCTTAACGTATGAATAAGAGGGTATCTACCCCCTGTCTCTCTTGGTACGTTTTTTCTCTTCTTCCCTCGGACCAATGATCGGCTCTGGTCGAAAGACGGACACGAACACGGACACGGACGGGAGAAATCGCATTACTTTCGAATTTCTTCGGCCCGAAACGGGGGCGGCACGTGCTCGTGCCTTTTTTTTTTCCTTTTCTAAGGAGAGACGAATGGACAGTGGGAAGCGAGGAAATAAATTTGTGAACACGATGGACGACGAGGCACAATAGCTGCGTTTAATACTACATTAAACACGATACAGAACGATCTACTCCGTGACCACCGTGACAAAGTTTCCTGGACAATGCGCCAATGCGATGACTGTATTAGTGGGCCGAGGGATGGAAATCTGTACGCACGTGCACGGAATGCTCGTCGATCACCGTTCGTGCGTTGTTGCTCGTGTCATTTACAAATTTCATTTGCAACAACGTAGTTTAAAACTAGCTTCTTGCCATGCAGATAGCACTTAACAAAGAAACGCGATTTTCTTCCAGGTACAAAGCGGTCGTTACGGCCCGATACGCGATATTTCATTTCGTTCTGTATCGTCACGTTAAGCTAGATTACTCCAGCCATTATCCTTGGAAGAGAGAACGGGTGGAAAACGAGTTCTTCGATCGACTTCCGGCGTTCTCAACGCCGTTTTCACGTTCCCGCACGTATACGTATGCCCGACTACGTGGAGCAATCGAACGATACCTCATTACCGTGCCACGTAATTGATAATTATCGGCAATCGATTGAAAGATATGGCTTCGCTACTACGTGCTTTCGTAGCTACGGACTTGTCGATCTATAAGATCGATATTGCCTCGGATACTGCTTTGAGATATTTGATCTGTACGATATGATAATGACAAAGTCAAGCCTTTGACGTTCGTTCAATATTGAAGGAGCATAAGTTTCTCTCACCGTGGAGAGAAGACACGACGTCTCGTATCGTCGTTTGGAAACCGAAGATCAATTTTCGTAAGAAAGAGTAGATCGATGACCGGGGTACGGAACGAGGGGAACAGGGTGTCCGGTTATCTGGTCGGTCGATTCAAAGTGGCGGAAGCGAGCGAGGGATGGTGGGCGGAAGGAGCCGGTTTTTCGAGAATGGCTGCTGGTAGGTGTCGAAGGGACACCGGGGCTCGAACGAGGCCGCAATTAGGCGGTCCCGGGGTCGACGAGCAACGACGAGGTCGGGCATTATGCAAAGCAGATTTTAAATTTAGATGTGGCCCACCGTGCCCACACACCTCTACACCTCTACACCTCTACACACCCCTTGTGTGTTGGCAAAGAGGCGCGCGACTGTACGCAGTTTCGACTACAGGAGGAGTACGGTCACACAAACGGCCGAAGACACGCGAGCTGGTTTGTGCAAAGCGTGGGTCGCGTCGCGCTCGACAAATTAGCGCGTTTTAAATCCAATCTAAACCAAAAGGGGAGGGAATCGTTATGGACGACGGCGACGGAAGGGGCCAACAGCTCGAGGGATACTCTATGAGCTGTTTTGCATTTCTGGCTCGCGCGCGCGCCCAACATTTGAGGTGTAAAATATTAAATCCAGGCGCCTCCGCCATATCGCCTACGTCCTCGAAAGAGAGGAGGAGGAGGAGGAGGAGGAGGTGGAGGAGGAGGAGGAGGAGGAGGAGGAGGAGATGGTGGAGGAGGCGGATGGAAACGTTACGCGGATAGGGGTGCACGATGTGCAGAGGAGAGAACGGGAGATGGTGAAGGGGGTCGAGAAGGGGTCCGTTGCTAGATGGGGGAGGATATGGCGAGGGTGGCTCTGCGGCGCGCACTCAGCGAGTTTACATTTAAATGTAAAAGTGCCGAGTGCTGCTAGGCGAAAGCTGCTGTTTTGCATTCGAAAGCTCATGATTGCCTCTGAGCTTTGCTTTTGACGTCGAGCGTTTCTCGCTGCCGACGGACGACGAGAGGCCGCCGGCTCGCTGTCGGTGCTTCGAGTTCTCTCTCGTTTCGAACAGATGGAACGAGCTTAGAGCTTCCGGAAAAACTCGCACAAACGGAATCGACGATTATTTCGAACCGGTTCTGCTTTCGAAGCGAGCACACCAATTAATCACACCGCGTGTCATCCTCCATCCCGACGGCCATCAACGAGACTCAAAGTCCCTCTAATCGTCATTAATGTATTAATCGACTGCTCGTTAAGCCCGAAATAATCGTGTCGCGTCCGTGTCGCAACCTGTTACGAATGAATCGATGGCTAATTAACAACGGTCACTTGCCGAGCAGTACCTCTGTCGGAGGGAATTCGATGAACTTTGGGACATTCGTCTCGTGTATTCAACCCCTCTCTCGTTTCACTCATAATCCCTTTCATCATATTTTCCTTTTTATCGAGTTAAGGTTTTGTTTTTCTTTTTTTTTTTTTTAGGAAATGTCACGGTTCTCTCTCGCGCGAGCATGGATATATGCCGACGAATGCACCCACACGCACGCATGATTTATTTCCGAGCTCTAATCAATTCTCGAAACGGAACGACAGACACACGAGGTTACAAGCTAGTCCGCTGTTATTCTTCTAATATGTATGTTTCTTATGAGCGCCGGTAAAAGGGCTCCGTGCAATTTTCTATGATAGATCGAGTCCTGCGGACAAGTTCCATTACGGCCAGCCTCTGAATTATTGAACTGGCAATTCCCTGGCGACACGCGGGACACCCTGCATCAAAGTGTCAACGGGCTCATTAAGCCTCCAAATCAGGTGAACTAACGCGTTAACTGTTCTACCCTTGGATACTCTTTGATAAACGAATTAATAAACTTTTTTTTTCTCAACGAATGAAAAAAAAAAAAAGAAGAATTACCGCTCGAAAAATAAAAATGTATGGTATTCTTTCTGTATTATTTGACTCTCTTAATCGAGGGGATAACTCGTTTCATGACGAAAATGAAGAAGAAACTTTTGAAAGTATGTGAAACGATACACCGAAACGATCGAGGTGTAACGTTACACGAAACGAGATTTGCTCGCTCTTTTTATGCGTTTCTTCTTGCGATCCGACGAGAAGCGAGCATTTGCATTCTGGCCGATAGATCGGAAAACAGAAGACGTCCGATAAAGATTAAATCTATTTTGTAATCCCTTGAAATAGGACCTGTTACTGCAAACTGCGGTATCTGTGCGCGCGATCACCGACACCGGAGAGTAAAAGAGAGAGGACGGCTCGATCGGTATCTAAAATCGCCCTTCCAGCACATATGCTGGGCTAATAAGAACCCTAATAACGGGTACGACCCTATCGATACGTAGGGACTGTCACTAAATATTTTTCTTTCTCAACGGTTGCTTTGGGAATTCGGTGCCGTGTCGGTGCCGTAATGCGCGGACACAATCTGTCAACGAGGCAGTTTCGGGAAACATTGATCCGTCTGTTGCAAATTTCATCTCCTTTCCTTCAGAAATTTCCTCTTACCTCTTAACGAGTCGAGTGAACGCACGTCGAGCAAGCATGCGATCGTATTTTGTTCGCGACGAGGCACAATTTGAACATTGAGATATCGCGTTTTAATCGCCGGCAGGAAGATTATTATTTATCCGAAGACGGAGGAACACGACGGTGGTGGCAGTGAATCCAGGTTTCTGCGAGAAGTTAGGCAAATATTTTTTTATTAATTCGTCTCACTTGAAATGCAAATGGCCCAATCACGCGTCCGGAAGGCTACAGCGGCCGACGCTTACTCGAGTAATTTATTCGTAAGGGCGTTAAAGTTTCATAAGTCGTGCACATAAAATGCACTCGAGAGTGGAGAGAGCAAGGGTATCTAGGCGTTCCCCTGCGCGCGTCCCGTTCGCCACCCGTTCTCTCTATCCTGGCGCGGCAGAAAATTATGCAGATGGCGGAGAAAAGCTTTGATAAACACGACAGTCTCTGATCGTTATGCAGATCCGCGCCACTGTAAAATGGCGGCAATCTCTCCCTCTCACTCGACTATCCACTCCCTCTCTATCTCACTCTCCTCTGCCTCTTCTGATTCTCCCTAGCTCGCTGGACCCAGGGGTGTTTCAGCTTCTCACCCTCTTCCCCAGCTTCTCTTCTCCTCTCCATCCCCCTACGCTCCTTCTCAACCATTTCCTCCTACTCCCGGCGCTCCTCTTTCTCCCCTTTTTTATCCTCCCTCCTCGCGTTGCTCTCTCTCTCTCTCTCTCTCTCTCTCTCTCTTTTCTCTCTCTCTCACACACACACACACACGTGCATACGCACCCCTCTTCTTTCTCTCGCAACACCTCCGTCTCCGCCGCGGCTCGCTCCTGATTTTCACACCCCGGCCACGGCATTACCAGCCCAAGTCGAGGGTGGAAATACGCGCCCTCCTGCCTGTTTTCGTAACGCGTCTGCGCCGGCTTGTACCACCCGACGTATATATTCACTGCAATTTCATTGGAAGATCGTGCTGGCACTTGAAGACACAACCAGCCTCGCATACAACCTCGTGCCAACAGCCATTCACTCCTCTTCTCGTACACGATACGTACTCCTTGTCTCCGAGAGGAGACAAGCTCCAGGCAGTCATCCAGATATCAGAAGCACGCATATACTTTGCGATCGTTTCGTTAAACGGTTGAATCATTTTTACTTTTCAGTGAAACGCTCGACGAGGCGACGACGACGAACGGATGTTTCGTTACCTAAGGACGAACCTGTTGACGTCATCGAGTACAATGGGAAACGCGTCGATGGCGTAACGTAATTACGTCGAAACGCAAGGACAAAGGTGTCGTGGCAACCCCACCGTGACAGTCGTCGAAAATTCATTTCGCCACGCGTTTAAAATTTTCATCGGCTCCTCTAATTTTCGCCGTCATCGGAACTGATCGCATTCACTGAATAATTTATCTACCTCCGACGCCCCCAACTTGCCCGTACTTGTCGTAATTGCTCGCGCGAGCAGTTATAATTCTACCGGGAACGCGAACAAAATATCTTTTCTCAGACATTACCAGTTCCTTCTGCTTCTCTTCTTCTTTTTTTTTTTTTTTTCCTTTCTTCGTTTCTTTTTCTTCGAGCGTGCACGCCATTCGTGCATCGGCTGTCTCTCCGAATGATGTTTTATTCATGCACATCGGGCATCGAAAGTGTTGCCGGTTGAGCGGGGTCGAGTTAACTCGGCTGTGTTTAAGTGCACAAACCACCTTTCCTTGAAACCATAGAATACTTTAACGCCTCGGCTAATTGGCCGGATACGTGTTACGAATGAAAATTTCGAGGTGGAAGGCTCGATTGCGTATCGTTTTCGCGATTTCAGCCTTTCTCGTGTTCGTTCGTTTCCGATCTCCACCGCCCCCCCCCCTCTCGCGGAGAGATAATGTTCGCCGAATCGACGAATTCCTCGGCTCCTCGTACCTACAGTACGTTCCTCGGTATCCGCAGGATACATGCTACGTGCACGTACATTTATCGAGAAAGATATCGCGAAACGCGATACATCTGAATTCACGGGAAAATAAAGGTTCTCTCGCGACGATGGTCACGATCGGTTTTCACGTAACGTTAGCATCCGATCGATTTTGGAAGAGACGCAGCGCCGCTGTTCAACGGCGAACCAGTTTTTCACTCGTAGTTTGTTTCACTTTCGCACTATGCATAATGCATGAGCGGACTTTAAATTCTGCCGGCGTCGCAACAAATCGTTGCTCTCGATAATATTCGTCCATCTTTCCAGACGATTTTCGACGGATTTAACGATCGAGAGAGGAACGCCGGTTTAACGATCGATAAAAACCGCTGCTTAGCGATGAAAAAGCACAGGATCGGCCGGTTTAGCGTACCGATCGGTCGTTCGATCCTGGCCGTCGGTGGTTCGCGCGCCCCATCGCGAGGCGGGCCTTTCGATTAAAGGATAGTTACAGAGTCGTGTGATTAAGACGAGTCGGGGAGGACATCGGTGGTCTCGGCCGATTGGTCGGCATATCACGAATGCTCGGGGCGTGGTTCGGTTACTAGCTCTCCCGGCCAACCGTTCTTTCCTTTCGATTATTATTTAATTACGCTAATTGCCGGGGGACGGGGACCAAACCCTCGCGATTTGCCAACCGCTTCGGCGGAGATCCGATCGTTAAGTCGATACGGCCTCTTCGTGGAATTTTAACGGATCGTCCACGATCTCGTACGTGATCGAAATCGCAACGCAATATCGTCCATCGGTTAAACTACGAATTATCGTAATGATCATTGTAGAGACGGTCGATGTTTTTTATCACTGAAAGTGATTTTAGCCGGAGGTAACCCAGAAAATCGGGCCTCTTCAGGTGCAACGCTGATGCAACGAAAATTAGCGATTGGTTGATTTGGGTCACGTGATTCGCCAGGGGGCGTGGGGTAGATCTCGAGTAGGAGTGGCGTTGTCTGGTACTGAGCGATCGAGCCTGTAATTTGTTCTGTATCGATTCAAATGTTTGCATATAAAATTTTATAGGCAAAAAAGTCAGAACAGTTGCTTCTGGGCCTTTCAGTGAGACGAATCGTACTGGGATACGAGTCGTGCAGTTTTTTGTTGTTGTTTCTCTTACGTGGTTCCAGAGGCAGAGAAAGAATTCGTCTCTAGAAACGATTGGCACGACATCGATGAAGCGACTAGGTGTAGGTACTAACGGGGCTCCGAAAGCGTTAGTAGTCTTCCGGCAGGGCACCGGCGTAATTCAAATTCGACGCGGGACCGCGTCGTACGTGTCTGAAAACAACGCGGATAGTCCGGTTCACCTTCGTTTCCCGTTCTCGTGTACGAGCGCGCAGAAAATTTTGCAAAATTATGCAGTCCAGCATAACGTGCCACTTCGGGGCGGCGCGGCGCGACGCGGCGGGGAGAATCGCGAGTACATCGGGACACGTGAGCATAAATTGGCCCGACGCAAAATTGGCCTGACAGTTTAACTATGACAAAAGCACAATAGAATGCGCCGTTTCCTGAACGCAGCATGCGGCTGTAATTTCTCTGTCTGTCCATCCGTCTCTCTTTTCCTCTCTCCCGCTCTTTCTCTCTCTTTCTCTGACAGTGCGCTATCCCTCTCTCCGTTTTCCTTCCTACGGCTGTTTTTCACTCTCGGTCTCTCTCGCGCTCTTTTTCGCTGCCTGTTTCCATCGTCGTCCGTTTCCAAATGGCGGATATCGTCGACAGTTTAATACCGTGTCGCCGTCATGAATGCTCGTTACTAGACTAGATACTGCGATCTAATAGAGAATGCCTCGAAAGCTCGACGTTACGAGATCCGAGGCTAATATGGTTCCTTCCTGGAACGCAAATTGTTCTTTTTTTTTTTTTTAATATCGCCTGTCTCAATCTTCTTTGATATTCGCAAACTTGCAAAATTCTACGGCGAGTCCGACTTTGTGAAAACGCTGCTCGCTTTTGATGACGGCTGCTCGCCATGACACGTGACTCCTGCGACCGTGAACAAGAAGAGAAACCGCTGCTACGAAATTAACGAGCCATCTCATCGATTAAGCCAGGAACGCTTCCTTGAAGCAGACTCGTGGCTCTGTTCGCGTTTCCTCGAGACGCGTCGGAGCTTCGGAAACGAACTCTGCCGAGCGTCCAGATAGAATAATAACAATCGATCTGGACCTTCTTCTTGAAATTTTAATTCCTTTTAACTCTGATCAGTGGATCAGAATATGGCACGAAGAAGAATGGCGCAATGAATAAAGCGTGGCGATAGAGTCATGGTTTCCGCGGCCAGTAGTAAAAGGACGAATTTTCCACGAGGAACCTGGTCTGGTTCTAAGTGGTCGTCGTTTGATGACGGTTATTACCATGATGCGCTGTTTCCTGCGACCGTGAGTATCTTCCACCTACACGTCGGCAAGAAACGGCTTGTGTGTGTGTGTGTGTGGGTGGATGCATGCATAGGACGGGAGTCGCGAACGGGGAAGCACGACGACGACCGGCACGTAACGACCGATTCGTGCACACGCAGAGACCGCGCGGTCTCGGCAACTCGTGGATGTTGGTTGAGCACGACCGGCCGGCCAGCCGTGTGTATCTCTTTCCCCGCAACCGCGTATTTCGTCATTATATAATACACTCGTTTACACAGAATATTATTGTCGCAAATATGTCATTAATGTCGGAAATCAGCGGCCCGTATTGTAACCGCCCTTGCGTGATGCGGTTTTCCAGATTTCGCTTTGACGAGTGTGCATACGCGGCTGTCCACGGACGTAGATTCTCCGGCCGGTTGCCTCTGCTCGCCGGAAGTCGCCAATACGTTCCTGCTAAACGAATCCCTGTCAGAAGGAACGAACGTTCCCTAGACTGTAACTTTGCTCTCGCGCTTTCTCTTGTGTTATTTCCTCTCGGAATTGACAATTTCGTAATAATGATATATCGATAAATATAACAATGATAAGTCAGCTAGGCACAGAAGGGAAAACGCAGGTTCCGCCATTCGAAAGATTTACGAAATGGCTGGTACGTAGACGTACAAGTTTGGTTTTCTAGATCGCGGATGTTTATTCAAATTTCAAAACTTACAAATACAACGACCGACGTTGAAATTTCATTCATTTTGTTAAATGTTATCAAGATTATATTTTGCATATTTTATACATGCTTTATTTTACTTTGTGTCCACTTTTACATCTTTGAATTTCCATAAATGTATACAAATCCGCGGTTTATTTATTACTGTAAATACTTGTTGATTATTACTTTAATTGTTTTTGAGTTGGTTTAATCAAATTGTTGAAATATATAATTAATTATTGTTAATTGTTGTCAATCTATTAGTACAGTCGTACAACACATTTTTTATATATCACGATTATAATAAAATATCACGAATACACATAATATGTTTCCAATACTGTACAAAAGAAGTAATTTTAAAAAAATTCACACAGATTCACTAACAAGTGCAATACTAAATTTGTAAATTGTCGTAAACCTCAAAGCACAGTACTACACACAAACCGTACATTAGGTAATAATTTTGCAATAACATCCAATGCTTCGTGAATCTACGAATTATTTAAAATATAAAATAGAGCGTAAAAAGTAAGACCCGGAAAATAACTATAAATAACTATACTGGTATTATTAACTGGTATCATAAAAGCCTAACATCCACAATTACCCGAGCTGGGAAATCTTTAGCAAAAGATCACCAAGAAACGACGATCAAGGAATCATAAAAGCGGATAAAATGGAGAATACAAACAATCGATGATCCGTTATATAATATACAGGCATTTGTCGGGCGTACATGTGGATTAAGCGCTTACATCTTTCCTCTTATCTTACGTAACGTTTAAAGATCGTATTTATGAAACCACAGTGCAGGACTGTATTGTTAATACAGTGGACAGATTATACGTATCGTTCAATCGGTGTGTTTTAATAGGCGTGACGTTGATAACTAGAGCAGCGATAAACTCCTTTCGTCGGTTTCTCTGATGTTTGCACCGACGCGATGGCGAGGTCTCGTCGCGAAGGAGGCTACCCTCTTTCTCGCACCCCGTAGCTAATCATGTAACTCGATTGAAGAGAACGAGCAAGAGCGGGGCCAATAAGAGGCTCCCTTTAATCGGGTTACTTCGTTACCACGTTGCTCCGTCACTCGGTGCGGTGATATCAGCGGAATATCAATTGTAGTGATTAACCAAGACGACGCCCGTCGCGGTCTGAAACTTCGCCTAAAACCTCGTCGATGAAAGAGGGAGGGACGAAGAGGGCACGCGGGAATAACATCTTTTGTCAGTGGCAAATTAGCTCGCTGGAATATTCAAATTCTCGGTGCCCGCTCGAGCGAAGAGCATCTTCGAAGCATTTCAATCGCTTCTTCCCCGAATCCGGAGGACATCCGGAGGAAAGATTGTTTTCGTTCGAGCGAACGATGGCAACGCGAATTCGACGTTCCGTTTAACGACCAGCCCCGTGCCACGGGGAAATTTCACGAGCGACCGGAACTCGACGAGACTCGCCGTCAATTAGCCGATTTGACTCACGAACGGAGCAAAGACGGACAATGAATTAGACACGGCGTCGTGATCCGGTAAAATCAGGCCCGGAGGCCACATTATAATAATGCGAGAGAGCCACGGAGGGTGGCGAAAGAGTACGTATCGAGGCGGACACTCGACACAGCTGTCCAGGAAACGTACTTTCTCTCTCTCTCTCTCTCTCTCTCTCATTCTCTTTCCCATTGTGTCGGGTCTAGTACACGGTCTAACCAACCGTAAATACCGAAAATCTAATTGACGAAATTCAATTTCGCGCCGACAATACCGGCCGCGACGGATTATCACGTCTGTCCGGCTGTATACTTTTCCAAAAATTACATCGGAATCGAGCACGAGCGATCCGCCGTCGATTCGACACGGGCTGAGGATTCGACGACTCGCTGGAATCGCGTTAAGGGCATTGCTTCCGTTCGGGGCACGTGCGGCCAAGCGTTAAGCCGATGGGCACGCGTCAGAATCTGGGAATCCCTTTAAAATCTTTTTAAAAACGCTTTAAAAAAGAGGAAGGAAAGGTAAAAGAACGCCGAACAATCGTTGCAATCGGCGTTATAATCGGTTATAATACGGTTGACGCTGATTTTAAATTTACAGGAAGTCGTACTGTTGGAGTACGATTAAGCTTTCGACGGTAAGCTTGCGTGTCAGGCGTAACTTCGACTGCGGTTGTCGATAAATCCCGCTGATCTCTACGTACGCCGCGCCTTCGCGTTTTCGAATTTCCATCAAAATGCCCGAATCGCCTCCCCCTGCCCCGTGAACGCTGAGTTCGAAGAGGAAGGGATGCCGTATTAGGCTGGGTGAATTATCGCAGAATCAAAATAATTCGATAGATGGGGTGCCGTGTATTACAAGAGGGGTGACCACTTCTGCACGTTGGGGTGCCAAAACATCCGCCGCTTCTCGATCAAGTATTGTCAAAGAGTTTCTCGTTGACAACACCTCCTCTGGCAGAGATCTCCGTTAAAATTCCTACAGTTGTCGCGTATTTGCACGTGTAAGAATCTTCTTGCCAAATTCACGATTGTCGACAAGAACGGTGATCCAAAATCTTCCATCGGGAGGAGACCGTTCATCGAGGGAGGAACGTCAATACTTTCGCGGCCCGTCAAGATCGTATTTATTCATTTGAGCTAATTTTTTGGGCGTGGAATCGCCTATTAGATTGTCGCGTTGTGCTTTAGGGCAGATTGACGCCGTGGCTTGGAAAAAAGAGAAAAAAGTAATCGAGACAGCTGCCAGAGCCGTCTACGCTTAATTTCTCAGCCTCGTGTCGTGTCGTTCGACGATGATTTACAAGAGCGGATTCGCGATTCGCGGGTGATCGAGAACGAGACGCGAGGAGGAGCGTATTTAAAATGCAGAAAGGCAAACGGTGGCGTGTCAAGAGCCGTCAGGTGGCCGGTTTAAACCGGCACAATAGCTCAATTCGGGACGAAAATCCGCCGACTAAATCTCCCATTCAAACGCGATCACGACCCCCTGCGTCAAATGGGACCTAAGTAGCTACTTAGTTGCACATTTGGCTTGAAATTTTCGATACCGACCCCTCCCCCTCCCAACGTGGCTCATCGTGCGACACGCACGATCGTACAAGCGTGTTAGACTCGCGATGCTATCTCTTTGCGCATTTGCGATACGAACCGCCGTACCTGGACGCGTCACGCTAATCTGTTTCAAATTCAGTCACCCTTATGGCTGCTATTATGTTACACGCTCTCTCTCGTCGGAGAATCAGCCATCGACACGCGCGTTCTCGCTTCAAACGGAATAGGAAAATCGCGATTCTTTTGTTAAATGGAGGAGAGTGATCTTCACACGTTTTGTACGTGCTCGTTAATACGAAGATCGTAGAAGCGCGATAAGCCAGCACTTGTATTCTTTGATACCGTGGCTACAAAGAAATATTTTAATGCAAAATATTACGGTAGAATACAAAAGAACAGAATAATCATTATAGTGTAACAGAATATTTTAACGCAAAATGGTTGAACGAAGTGAAATGGTCAAAAATGATCTATGAAAAATGGAGATCTGAGAACATAATGAAAAAATCTTTCCAGAAAAGTAAAGTTAGAACTTTGAAGAAGTTGGAGAAATAGACAAATAGAAGAATATAACTCGTTGTTATATTCTTACTCGTAGTAATTTCACCGTAGTAATTCAGCAATATCGAGTCACTGTTTGATACAAAGCTTTTAAAAGTACCCCTGACAAATGGAATTGAACTTTGGCGTAAAAGTTTCAGCCGAAGAGATCCGGATAACGTAGCTAATTCAATCGCAGTCAATTAGACCTCCAAAGTGTTTTCTATAAATTCACGGTTAACAAGATTGCAATTCCGTGGTATATAATTACGAACGATCGGGCCGCAAGGATCCCTCCGGTTAGCCGATGCCACCGCGGACGGGAATAATTAGTTTTAATTGCCCCAACGAAACTTATCCCTCCCCGTTGACGCATTAAGACCAAAGTTAGACGGGCCACAGGAGGTTTAGGTTTTGCGAAGCGTGAGCAGGTAAGGTATACACGTACTACGTGACACGGTTGGTAAACCCAAAGCTGGCTTTGTTAAGCTCGGATTCTGAGTGCCTTTGATACGTGTACTTGCACGCTAACTAACCAACCTAAGCTATCCGCAGCGGGCTCGCGTACGTATGCGAGCCGTGCGTGTGTTATGTGCTTTTCTATATCGTCTCGGAACAGGGACGTCTAATTTCTGGCTCGCACTTTGGAATTTTCAATTTCCCGTGAAACGTAGCATTTCGTCGGAATTTAGCGAGTCTCGATACGCGAATTTTTTTCTATTAAAATTGCCAGTTAAGAAAACTGTGCCCTTCTCGTCCAACCATACGTTCGATCGTTGTATTTTTCGAAACTCGTTGAAAATTGAAAAAGTTCGCAATGAATTTATGATTAATCCTAATCGTTTAAGATAGGAATGGCACACTTGTGGAGGTGAAATTGATTCAAGCGTTAAAAGTGCGACACAATCTTAGGAGCCCAACGATTAGACATCCCTGTCTTTTACCTACGTTACCCCCGGCATCGTCTATACGAGTATGACCTACACGTGCGCGATACATTTCCAACTGGGAATTGAATTTCCTTGGTAATTTTAATGCCATTGTGGCTGAAGGGGTGGAGAGACACCGAGACAGAGGGTAACAAATACAACCACAGAGTGTGCATCCCCTAACCACTTCGTAGACGTAAAATTTAGTTGGAGACGAATACGATATCCTTGCCATTCCCGCGTGGTTCTACGCTCGAAATGATTCAAGCACGTGAAATTTCGACGTTCCTTCGCTATTCACAGTACGCCACAAACGAGGGAAAGATACGCAAATAATTTCTTTAATGCGTCGTTCCTTTCGCGTCAATTTGAATATCTAAAATTTTACCTGTACAACCTGAAATTTGCGCAGAATCGTACGAACGTAATCGTAGGAATAAAGTTCAACAAATATAATATAATCGTCCAGCGATTTCCAGAAGAGAAAGTATGCGTTAATACTGCTTTATTTTCAGTGCTCTACTGGAATACGTGAAGCCAAGAGATACAAAGCCAAAGCGCTATAACCATTTAAGGAAGCTTTGACCAAAGTTGCAACAGAATCTGCGTCGTGGAGTAAAGCGGCTTTCCTACTTCGAAGTGTCCCCTGTTATATCTTTATAAATGGTATCACTTGAGAGTATATGGAAAAGCGACAACCTTTATCACTTACAGAATTTACAATATTATATCTTTGTTGAGGATGATCAAACGTTTTTTTTTAAACCTTTGCACTGTTATATTTTATACTACATTTTAATAAATAAAGAATTTCTGTGATATAAAAATTTCAAGATATATATTTCATAAATCTATAATGATATTCTTTAGCAATTATATTAATAAGTATTCATAATCAAATATGATTATTTTGTAAATTAAAAATCTTATTACTCTAATTCCAAAACTATTTCCAAAACTAAATTTCCTTATCGAATTAAGATAAGCAAATGTCATTTTTATTTATAGTCGATAAAGCAGAAATTTGTGGTAATATTACCTTGTGAGGACACCGATTATCTATCGTATCCGGCTAGCAACAACATGATACTTCGCGAACTCCGAAAGAATTCAAAACTGTGAGGACACCGATTATCTATCATATCCGGCTACAAGATGATGCTTCGCTAACTCCGAAAGAATTTAAAACAACAGATTGCTCCCACCATAGCTAAAACAAATGTATAAAAGACACTGCCGAACCCTCAATAAAAAAAAAAGTCTTTAACCGTGTCACATCGAATACTAATTGAATCCATAATTTCTTCCTCCTGTAAAAGGATCATTAATATCACTATTTTATACGTTATTCTTAGCTTAAATAATTGCACGTTATTTTCTATCAAATTCACGCACTAAGTGGTACGGGCTAGAGTGCTATTTAATTTAAAAGATTTAATTTAGTGCAGTTTAAGTTTCGTATAAAATACTAAAGTGTCACGCTCATCAACGTGAAAACTAAAGCGTTTATCACGTAAAAGAAAGACATTTGTATATTAGTTTGCCTTCTACGGAAGACATTCACGGCGATCCAGGACCAACCATTTACTTATTCGACATTTAAATTCTTCCCGGCTGAAATTCACGTTGACATATATACATATTGGGGAACCCCGCTCTGCTGCGAGGCTCCGATAACGGGACATCTAGATAGCGCACAAGCAAAGGATTTTATTTTGTTGCTTACGCAAGTCCCGGTATATTCATATGCCTTCATTCATATACCCCGTCTGTGACAAAAGGTCATCAACGAGATATGTGAATAGACCTAGCACCTTACGGGATTTCATGGCTGAGAATCTGAAATACCGACATAGTAAAAATTCACTGGTTTTTTTTAGTGCACTCTACGTTTAAAAAACGGTGAATTAGAGAACTACATCAAGTAAAACGATCGAAGTTGGTCAAATAGTGAATGCGCCAGGAACTTTTTAAACCCATTACAGTATTGTCAACTTTCAATGCCGAAATGTGAAGTTAGTAACTAACCGAAATCATTATACAAGATATATGTCAGAAAGAGCTCTATCCATGTTTTACGAATTTATCACGACTTTTAAATATGTAATAAATTAAAATTCTTAGATTAAAAATATTATTTATATTATTTATATTATAAATAATATATCATAAATAATATTTATTTATTTATTATTTTTATATTATAAATATCTAACATGTAAATAATATTTGGAGATCGTCGAAATACTGTTCATATTTTTAAATTTTACTTTTCGTCACTAACAGCGCTGCAATGCAAAACTTGTCTGAGTCGATACGATAGGATGTGACACGAAAATGGTAAGGGGGTCCCGAATTAGCCAAAAAATACATACTAGGTTTATTCATATACCTCGTCCGTGCCTATGACATACACATTGCTGTGTCTTTTCGTCCGATACGCGACACATATTTCTATTCTGTCGCACACTAGGGTAATCCTTGATACTGTGGCTATACTTAGATGTATGTTTTTAGGAAGGGTGATGGTCAAGGTAGAACAACTTCAAAGTAGGATTATAAATGATATAAGAAGTGAGTCTCTTATGTCTCAGAGTCGCCCAGACTCATCAGTAGGGCTGCTAATGATGGCGAAACCTATCCCAAACACTCGGTTTGCTAGGAACCTCTAGAATGAGCACGGACGGCAGCCATCCTAGAGGTGTTACACGCATGCAGCACGCTCAATCTACAGATCGCACCTGACCGTAGGCTAAGCGACACCCACTTGCAGCTTGTGGTGTTCCTACTTTGAAAACTTGTATATTAAGTAAGGATAGGATGTGTTGGCCATTACACCATTTGCAAATTTTTGAAAATTTTTCAAAACAAAGTGTGTTTATACCAAAAAAATGTAAATAAACATCGGAAACCAAAACAAACAAACCAGTGTTTGCAAACAAAGCTACACTGGGTGCCGTCCGTGCTCATCCTAGTGGTTCCTAATAAACCGAGCTGAGGTAGGTTTCGCCACCATTAGCCCCCCCCACTGATGAGTCTGGTAGCTACTCTGAGACGTAAGACACTCTCTACCTTCTTATATTATTTATAACCCTACCTTGAAGTTGTTCTACCTTGACCATCATCTTACATCTTTTCTAAAAACATACATCTAAATATAGCCGCAGTATCAAGGATTGCACTAGTGTGCGACAAGGATAGTAATATGTGTCGCGTGTTAGACGAGAAAACGCAGCAATAGTGTATAACATAGGCACAAATGAGGTATATGTGTAGCATACAATGTATTTTTTATTAGCCAACGATTCTCAGGACCTTCGTACCATTTTCGTATCACATCCTATCGTACCGACTCAGGCAAGTTTTGCATTACAGCGTTACTATTGATGAAAATTGAAATTTAAAAATATGGACAGTGTTGCCACATCTGTTTCGAGAATTATTTATTGAATTGAACGTTGCGATGCATTCCTTCATCAATGAGGGAATATAACGATTTAAAACAACGATTGATGAAAATTGGGATAAAAAATTTATATTTATTTAAAATTTGTATTTATTTATTTAAATTATATATCTGATTATTTATATCTTTGATTACATTTATATTTTTCATTTTATATTTTCTTTGATTATTCAAAAAATTATTTATATTTATTACAAATAGATTTAAATGTAGAAAATTGGAAAAAATTAATTGGAATACTATATTTTTATTAATAACATAATTAGATACGATGTTTTTTTATTTAGAAATAAAAATGTAAATTCACAGTCTAAATTAATTGGCTTTTCAATTAATTTCGCAAACTCGATTTTGTAAAAGATTGGACTTATCAAAATGTTTTTACAAATATTGTTTGGAATAATAGGACGCATTGTGTACTATAAATTATTTTTTGTAAATCCATTTTGAAATTTCGAATTTATTTTCTTAAACGATACAATACACATTTTCTTTTTTATAGTACGATGTTATTTATTAAGACGAATTCACCGAGTTGCATTTGGAACGACCGAAATCATTTATTGCTATATTATATATTTATTTATTGTTATATCAGTTATAAATAGTTTAAAAAATGATACAAATATAAATGACTCAATGATATGCAGTAAAAAGATTTTACAAGAATATTACTCATTCGTATTTTCTTTCAATTGTCTCATTCTTATTTCCGGTGAACTTGAAGATTAATCACTTCCTCATCGATTTCGACGATCTCCAAATATTATTTACATGTTAAATTACATTTATAATGGAAGTATTTAATGGTGGGAATTTCATTGAAAACAAAATTTCAGACAAAAACCTTCTGATAAAGACGGTATATGAATAGATCTAGCACTTTACGGGGTTTCGTGGCCGGGGATCTGAAATACCGACATAGTAAAAAATCATTGGTTTTTTTACTCTAAAGAACGGTGAATTAGGGAATTTGGTCAAGTAGTGAATGCGTTAGGAATATGATTTTTTAAACCCATTGCAGTGTTGTCAACTTTTAATACCGAAATGTGAAGCTAGTAATTAATTGAAATCATTATACTAGATATATGTCAGAAAGAGCTCTATCCATGTTTTACGAATTTATCACGACTTTTAAATATGTAATAAATTAAAATTCTTAAATTAAAAATATTATTTACATTATTTATATTATAAATAATATATGATGAATAATATTTATCTATATTATTTTTTGAATATTTTTTATTAATTGAACCATTGACCATTAATTATACGCAGAATAAATATGGTATTAAGCAGAATTTTAAATCTGTATTCCGATTTGCTATGACCACAGACGAAGTATATATACCTCGTTTGTGCCATAGACAATGAAATCAATGGTTAGCATAGCCTCGTTTGTATCATTAAAAAAAACTACAAAACGAATTAACACACAACATAAAATTTAGAATATACATAATTTATTCCAGTTTTATTACTTTTCCATACTTTTTTAAAATAATTTTTGAAACAATCGACATTTCAAAACGTGACATGACGTTCCATTAAATGTGAAATCTATTTTACGTTTTGTTTATGGTCCCGATAAAGTAGTAAACAATGTTTACTAGCTGTTCTTGTTTTTGTCTATAAATTTTTAATAATTTACAATATGTTAGAAAAAACATCTAACGCGGATAACAATCAGTTATCTAAAGAAGATTATTTAATTATGCGTGCGAAAGATGCACTGCCGATTGACATTTATACGGCTAAATCTTGGTTGATTACTGCCAGATCGTTGTTTCCTCATAGTGCTAAAGTTCAGGTTATTATTTACTATATATGATGTCTATAATATAGTATATAGTAACTGATATTTTATAAATTATATTGTAGAATTTAATTATTGATATTTTTGGTAAGATCTATAATATAACAAACAGGTACATTTCTAATAATAAATGCTGTTTGTTCAATAGTTCGAGGCTTATCGGATCGAAAAACTTTCAAAAAATGTGAAAGAAGCAGCAAAATGTTTTAGTGAAATGTAAGTTTATAAAATAAATTATAATTATATTAATTTAAATAAATTGTATATATATATAATTGAGAAATCTTTACAGAAAAATAATTATTTAAACATAAAAATAGATTTCAGAATTTTCCAGACGATCGTGATATATGGAAAGAAATAGAGACGGTAACAGCTTGTCTTCGTTTGGAACAATGTGATGCTGAAGCAGAATTTTTATGTCAAATGTTTCAACACATACCACAAGAACTTCAGCACAGATTGCTTATTATGACTGCTGATCATAGCGAAGATACAATGGAACATTGTAAATTATTACTTCTTTTATTGCGTAAATTCCCTCAAACTATTGCCACCCATGGAGTAAGCATCTTTAATTAATGTATCTGCGATATATGTATCTGTCATTATAGTTCTTAATTTGTTACATTTTTAGCCACGCTTAGTAGAAACTCTTCTTACTGCAGAGAAACATAGTCACCCGGGACGTACAGTAAATGGATACAGAAAATTATTGGCCTGTGATGCATTACCTCTCCTTGGTACTGCACAGGTAGAATTGAACCCAAGGCTTAGCTTGAGATTACTTTGTAAAGCAGTAGAATTTTATTTGGCATACATACAACAACCACAAGATAATCAAATTCAAAATCCTTGGGATAGATTGTTTCAAGTTGTTGAATTAATAGGAAAAAAATTGGGATGGGAATTGAGTAATTTATTTTCTATGGCTTGGAACAGAGAAGCATATTGTGAAAGATTGCATCAATATGCCATTGCACATTCTGGTAACTTATGTGAAGAATTGACAGTTAGACAATTATTGATGTGTAGTACTGCAGTATTATTGAGGATATTAAATGAACATAATGCATTGATTAATAATGACGAAATTATGTACTGTTTGGTAGAAGCATTTGGAGAATGTATACACACACCTACAGGTAAAATGTAATTTGTACTTTACATCTGTATCTTTTGTTGTCTACAAACTATATAAATTGTATCTAGATTTTTTTTAGAGACTCTATTTTAGATTATAATTTAGTTATTTTTGTCATAATTAGAAAAATTGAAAAAACGGAAAAGAGAAGATAATGGAGGAATTGTACTAACCAGTGATGGTGATTATAGTGGTAATGGATTGGCATTAGCCGTGAAGTTATGGGACTTGTTACATAGTAATGATTATTTACAAAGAGAAATTGGAAAACTAAATCAACAACTTCGATTAGATTCATGGCTAAATTCATTTCTAACAGATTTGACTATGTATAAAGGTTTACATCATGAAGTGTTAACGAGATTATCTCAAGAAGCTGTTAGTTTATCTGTTCATCTTCGCTTAGCAAGTACATGTTTTTTCTTGAAAGATTATAAGGTACCTTAATATATTTTTATATTGTTATATTTTATTAATATTGTCTTTAGAAATATTCTTTAGAAATACATATTTTTATAGGGAATGTTAGAATATATAGTTTTAGCAGTTACCGCATTACCTTCGGCTTGCGGTAAAGTATCTCATAATTTAACTGTCCCATGTGGAAGACATTTACATTATTTAACATTGGCACGTTTTCCTGTTATACAATATTGTTGCAGATTACTTTTTCTGGCGATAAAGGTAATTAAGAAAATATTATGATTAAGAACGTTGCAATTCCATATTTATAATACTTACTTTACAATAGGAAAATTTTTCTTTACCCGGTGGGGTTGGAGACTTAGCTATAGGACATGCATTAGTTTTAATGCAAATTGATTGGCCACAAGAAGCTAGTACTTTATCCATAATTACAGAAAGGATTATTAATCGTGGAACTTTTTCTTATCCATTATTTCAAGCTTATATTATATGTGTAGATATTTTAGAAGAATTAACATATCTATGGACGGAACATGGAGGTGGTATATCTTTAGATATAGCGACCGGATCAGGGGTTCTACAAAGTAGGTCATTTTATACATTGCACCATATCTTGTGTTTATTTATATAACTATATAAAAATATTATAGATCGACGTATTACCACTCGTGGAGCAGATAAAGGAGTGCGCGAAGAAGTAAAACAAGCAATGCGCCGACAAGCAGCTCGAGACGGCATCGATCCATTAGATGAATTGTTACAAAAGTTTATTATCAATGAAAAAGCAGCCATACTACATAGTTTAATTATTCAATAAATCAGTTTGACATTATTTTCATTGCTAAATTTAATACATGATTTTAATAAAATTATTATATCATTTTTTATTTTAAAATATACATATGATTTTTTTAAATCAATATTTTATGTACAGATATTTAAAAGAAACAAAATTTGATTTGCGGAAATTTTATCTGAATACTTTTCTAGTCTTTACATGTGTCTTAGACAATCAATTCTTTTAATTGTATTGGGATAGTAGTACAAGCTCATCTAATCTTGACAAGCCATCTTTAAGTGTAAATATATAAACATTACGATTTTGTTGATGATATGATTCAGTCATAAAATTTATATACAAATATCCGTACTGTGCTAAATACTATGGAAAGTTAACATAACGTAAATACTTTGTTTAATAAGGCTTTCAAAGATTATAAAAATTTTAAATTATAAAAATGAATAAGTGGAAATATTCCGGGTTTTACATATTGCATTCTATCTAATGTAGACATTCAATTGAAGGGCACTTAGCAATAATACTTTGATACCAGGCATAAAAGAAGATATTTGGCTAAAATCTGGTCCTGAAACTAATTGTGTGTGAAGGTCTAGTCCTCCAGTATAATTTCCACTCTGAATCATCTGTGATATTTGATGTAATCCTTGTAAAGTGTTCTGCGATAGCTATAACGTATACATAATACAAATATATTTCTTTTCTTTTATATTGTTACATAATACAAAAAATAATGTACATACCTTGCTCTCTCTAAGACAATCGTATAAAACTTCGAGTTTTCTGGATACATCTCCTATTTTGCGTTTAATTTGCTGGAAAAATGAAAAAAATCGCCAATATTGATTGCTGTATAAATAAAGTATATCATACTTATAAACATGAAGAATCATCTTACTGGATTTTTGGCGTTTTCAAAGCATTGGTTTTTTAGTTCATCGAATACTGTTTTTAAGTGTATATGTTGTTCCGGAATCGGTGGTTTTGGTTTCTCCGGTTCCGGTGTTCTGGTAATTGGTGGTGTAGATTCCATTGGTCTGGCATATTGAGCAGCTACATTTGGCATATTCTGATTATATTGTTGTGGGTTATAAGGTGTTTGCATATCTGAATAAAATTTTTCTTGTTGTAAAACCTAGAAAAAAAAAAGAATAAAAAGTAACAATATTTTATAATTCATTAAATATTTTAATCGTATTACTTACATTTGGTTCAGGTTGTGTCCCTCTTAATGGATGTAAAATCGGATTTTGGGATTGATAATCTTGTTTTGGCTGCAAAAAATGTAATGTTACATTAAAAGTAATACATACTTTTATCTATTAATTGCAGTAACAAAATGATACGCATGAATTGTACAATGTAGTATTCGCACGACTCCAATTTTTGTATAAAGCAGTTGGAAATGTCTTCGTATTTCACACTGTTACATTAGTTAATATAGTGTCACACGAAATTGTTATTCGCAATTTATTAAATCAAGTTTGAGAAATACTCAAGGGGTACAAATATATTTTGATTAAAAAAAAAAAAAAAAAAAAAAAAAATAGCAGTGATGAAACAGTGGAAACAACACTCAATTTTTCTTAGGTGTCTACCTTAATATTCACATTCTTCGAATATTTTGCTTTCCACTTCCTGGTACCAGCATGATCCGCAGACATTTCATTTTTGTCGCATAATGCCAGTACTGGCTATATTATTTAAATATACATATACATATATATCATAAGTGTAAAGTTATGTATAATAACTAATTATTATTTTAACACCTAACACCACGTATATTAACACAAAAGAAAAAAAGAAAAATATTTACCTGTATTCTAGATGGCTTTGCAGCTGGTGGATCATTCCATCCTGCAGGCTGTAGCGGTGCTTGATAAATGTTTGCGCGATCCATTGGTGGTTGATTTTCACTTCCATACATTTGAGTCTGCGGAAGTGGTTGCATTCTAATTGGTTCATGCATTTGACTTTGTGATGTATTTTGTAATGATGATAATACATTAAATTGAACTGGTTTAAAAGTTTCCGCTTCTTTAATATTAGGCACAAGATTTTGTCCAGGGTATGTGTTTGTAGACATAGGAACTTGCGGTTGATACATATTCTGAGAATAGCCTGGCACTGGAGGTATTTGTTGATTATTATACAACGATGATTGTTGAGAAAAACCACATTGTCCGTATGTTGAAGTAGACTTTACAGACGGATCTATTATGTATTTTGATCTTGTTGGAGGTCCAGCACTAGGTGGTCGAGATCCAATTCCGCTTGAAGCACTTGAAGGAGGTGGTGGCGGTGGTGGTGGCTGAGCAACAGATGTTGAAGTGTAAGAATGAGACGTTTGTTCATATGGCATAGTAGGTGGCATAGATTGCATAGACTGCATAGACTGCATAGGTTGGATAGGTTGCATTGGTTGCATTGGTTGCATTGGTTGCATTGGTGGCATTGGTTGCACAGATTGTACATGTGGCTGAAGCGGAGACATTCCAAATGGTTGTTGCTGTGTATGAGTATTAAATTGATTTGAAGAAGATGTAAAAGATTGTTTCATAGGGGCTGGATTTTGTACACCCTGTACGCCTGGTACAGGTCGTCTTGTTCTATCGTAATAAGTTTGCATTGCTGGTCCTTTTGGCACAACTTTTGATTCTTCGATATAACCTAAGGCTCGCATCAGACGATCTTTTAACATCATGACTTTTTCATTTTGACTATTTCCCAGATAATTTAGTGCAGCGTCCAGATCTCCCTCGGCAGCTAACATTTCTGCATAGCAAGACAAAACGTTGGCAATTTTTCCTTCTATTTGTACGTTTCTGATACCTTGCATTTCTAATGCTTTTTGCATTATAACTACCAGTTCTACTACCTCTTGAATTTCAACATTGGAGGATTCAACCATTTTATTCAAATTACCAGAACAAACGTAGCAAATTTGAGCTTGTTCTTTGAGCATTACATTGTCAGATGATGCCAAACGATCTCCAAGCATATCTATAAGACCAAAAAACCAATTGTTATATATCTTAAATTTAATATAATATTTATATTATAATATGATACATACCGCATAAAGCAGATCGTTCTTGTGAATTGGTATGAGTAAATATTCCAATTAGCACTTCTTTCCAACAATTTATGTCAGCATTATTAACAACATCAGCCCAATTTTCACTAACTAATGAATTGATAAGAGAATTGAGAGCTCCAGAATGTTCTGAAAAGTATCTGTACTGGGTACGTGCTAATAAATCAGGTCCAGCAGCCATTGAAAGAATGACTGCATCTGCGTACCTTTTATTTGCAAAGCATAATGATACAGCAGCTTCTATATTTCCTAAGAGGATTGCTTGACTTATAAGCCCATCCTCATCTGTAATCCAAGAAAATAAAATTTTATCATCAAACGTGATGGAAATTTAGGAAAAGAAGTTGTATATATGTGCTGTAATGTGTTGTAATTATGAAATTTTTCTTACCATCTGACACATTTATCTGCATGTTTATATTTTTTAAAGTAGCCATTGATGCTTTTTTAGATTCTTGTGCAATAGCATCAAATGCCATGCTTCCATCAATAACGTTTCCATTAAGTACCTAAAAAAAATAATATTTTTTGTTATAGAATGAATATTGTAAAAGTCTTCTTAAATATTGTGAAAGTTAAACTTACATTCAAATTACCAACTCCTTCTGTAACATTATGAATATCTTCTTGTGGAACAAATTGATTTAATTTATTATTCATCGCTTCTATATTATAACCAAGTAAATTTAATATATCTTTCGTTACATTTTCACCAAAATATGCACCCACACAATTCCATATTTTTTTTCTATATATATCAGTAGTATTGTCAGCTTTTCCTTTGCAATAATCATTATATTGCTCGCTTTTAAGAACTTCCTCCAACTCATTTGAACGTTGAATCAACTCAGGCTGTGTGACTACTTGTGATATGATCACTTTTCTATTTGAATTTAGAGGAAGATTAGGATCTACAGGTCCATTTTCAAATATTACCAATTTACCACCAAACTAAAAACAGTTTACTATTTTTGTAATAGAAGTCATAAATTTACTACTATACCATATAAAAATTGATTACTTACACCAAAAGATGCTCCAAATGGTCTTTTTAACCATTTTGGAGCTTTTGTCAAAATAACTGCTGGTACTGTTTGTACTTGAGGTGGCGCATGTGTGAAAGGATCCATTCCAGGAAAGGAATCTACAATTTTGTCAGACGTTTCTATAGACATTTGTTGTTGTCCTCCCAATAAAGAGTAAACTGTTGCATGTCCATCAAAACTAGTTCCCACAACTAATCCAGGATTTCTTGGACACCATGATACATCAAAGTTCCATTGATTCGTTTGTGCTAACTCACAAATTACTTCACCATTCTGTACATTAAACAATATATAAGAAACAAATTATATGTATTCATACAAATATATATCTTTTTTGGACTTACTGCTGCATCTGAGTTAGGATTCCAACACAATATTCTGTTATCTTTGGCACAACTTAAAAGTAAGTCTGAATCATGCAGGTTCCATGCAATTGACAGAACACCACGTTGGTGATTTTGAAGCGTTTTCAAAGGTGATGTTGCAAACCTCAAATCCCATAATTCAATTATCGGAGCTTGATCTTCTTCTGATGCTAAGCATAACTGTGTTGCAACATCCGGATGCCATTGAACTACTTTCCATCTTACCTGTGTTTATATATAAATGGAAAAATTATTAAAAAAAAATATATATTTATTAACTATGTTATAACTGCAAAATGTACTTTTGAATTTGTGTCTGTTAAGTTGATGATAGGTTCATTCTTCCTTAAGTCCCAGATAGTACAACGTTGTGAAAACGTGGAAGCAAGAATGTGTTGCACTGCAAGGAAAAACAAAAATTAAAAATGTAAAAATATAAATAGACTAAATATATTACAAGATACCTTGCTTATTCCAAGCAATGTACTGCACATCCTCTAGTGGTTGACTTCTGGCTCCAGGAGTCATTGGAGAATTTGTATTAACAATATCCCATATATAAATTTCATTTTCTGTTGCACCAGTTGCTAATAAGTTTGCTTGAAAGGGATTAAAATCAAGTGCTCTGACTGGACCTGTATGTCTATCTGTCTTACTTATCAAATAATTATTATCATTGGTCAACATTTTAGCAGCTGAATAAATTTTTACAATGCCATAATCACAGCCTGCGACAATTATGCCAGCTGGATTATTACCATATGAACCCCAAATTATTTTATGAAATCTAAAATTTTTATAAATGTATGACACTTTGTTAACTATTTCATGATACATTTGCAGAAAAATAATTTATCTCTAACCTATGGTCACTTGCAATAGTGGTCTTAAGCTCTAAATCATATCCAGGTTGTTGTAAATTTAAGGAATATAAATCCAAGCTGGCGGATGTGTTAAAACTTGCATCAAGTTGTTGTGCTGCAGTTCCTGCAGCCAATAATATGGGATGTTGAGCCAGTGGTGACCATGCTACATTGACAGTCTTGAGTAACTCTTTTATCTTCATCTTCGGTTTGCTAAGGGACAAATTATTTATTAATTTTTCAGTAAATCTTTTATATCAGATTAAAAGAACAATGCACAGTGTAATATGTAATAATATACAATGCAACAAAGATGTCTGTGTACACATTTACTTGATTATATTCTACTGTAGAATATCCGAATTACAGTAAATAAATTTATTTAAAGGCAAACGCTTCAAAGAAAATTCACTTAAGAAGAATCATATATTTTTGCACGATTTTACTTTCAGCAAAACTACGTGAACGAATTACGAACGACAATAAATAATAATACTGTAAATGCATTACACTCGATTCGTAAGTTCAGCGCCCTACCACATAGTACCAAATTGTAACACGTGTACATTCATATTTTACAGTTAATTTCAGATGAAACAGAAAATGTACAATTTATCTAAATAATATTCTCTCACCTTGTTATATCGAATTAACTATAATTAAGTATATTATAGGAAATAAATTCCTAATGTCAAACGAGCAGCAATCACCCGTCAAACTGTTCCAACGTGGCGAACCATACGTTCAGAATAGTGCTGACCTCTTTAGTATTTCTGATACTTTACAATAAAGTACAGTCACGAATGAGATATATACGAGACATATCGTCTGTGGACGAGACATATCTTCTGTGGTACAGTCTATTCTCGTTTGTTCCACCAGATGCACACACCGAAAAGAAAAAATATTTCTTCTAGACAAAATATCCTAGATTGTATTTTCTTTCATAATAATTTCAACGCAATATCAGACTGTAATCATATATCTGAAGGAAAGAGATCTTTTAATAAATTCTCATTCTCATATCAATAGCATAATTTATTCGAATGAAACGTATGAGATTTTTTCATTTTATTTTTGTAGATACATACTTATCAACACTGATAATTTTGGAAATCTCCACAAATATCATATACGACATATATTATTATAGTGATTATAATTTAGTTACTATTATCCTTTAATTCTCATCAATTTTTTTTTTATAGACATTCGAGCGTGAATAATCAACAAAGGATATTAATGTAGTTTTATTTGATGTTCGGTCTTTTCAATTATATTTTATTATTTAAATAAAACTAACTTGTGATCAGAAACGTGGAATATCTGAAAAGACACGTGAAAATTAATATGTACGTACAATGTACATTTTTTTTATAAGAAATAATGATACAACCAATTGATGTAACTTTTCTTTCACATGTAAAATGTAACATCACTTTCATATATATAAAATATAAAGATGCTTTCATAAATTAAATTAAATTGTCTTTTGTCAAGACAAAACGACGGAAGGTGCGGGGTAATGAAGTGCTTCGATACAACACTGCCTTATTCATAGCGTTCCAACTTCTTGGAGTTCATTCCAGTTGTCGGATCTACAGCAATACGAACGTAGCAATTTCAGTGCGCCGTTTTAATACAACAAAGTCTTAATAAGAATCACTGACGGAAATATTTTCTCAGCGAGATAAAATACCTCTCTAATTAAATATTATTCAATAACATTTACCATGTGAAAATAACAAAGAAAATCACTTCTTCGTTGCCACACAGGTATTCGTGAGATATATCTAAAATTGCTCCGACGCATCCTGTGTAATCCACCGCAATTTTGATACAGATTCAGGTAAGCTACAAATCTGATTATAAACTTGAAAGATTTTGTATTTTCGTTTTTATTGCTTTTTATGCAACGATATACGATAAATAGTATTTTTTCTTTTTTGCTCAAAATTACTCGAATCATAATACTAACATTTATCCACACTTTCGTAATGTTTTTCAGTTCAAGGTAAAAACGTCAAACGTCACAACTTTTTCTTATGATGACCCGGGATGAGAAATACGTGATAACGGAAGTCTGGCATCAACGATAACAGCTAATTATTTCATAATGAGATAAATGAAATTACTTACAAAATTAGTCAAGTTTAGCGCTCTTTTCGGCAAGGATCACGATGTGGCCACGATTGAGGAAATCATGCCGCACGTGGTCAATCGTTCTTTCGATCACTCTTTTAATAGGAATACTCGTCGTTTGGTCATGGAAAACGCGAGAGGACGAAAATTCTCGTAATGATTACGTCTCACTCCGGTAAGCAATCCCGAAGCGGGAAATTTGCAATTGAAATTGTTGTAAAATATTATTTACAAAAAAAATTAATTGTTTTTCTTTCGAGAAGCAATTAAGTGGAATATTATGATAGCTTCAGTGACTGTAGATGATTTTAGATATACGTCTTTTCATTCTCAGGCTCTTGAATGATCAAAGAGATTACATAGATCATAAAGGAGTACATGTAGTGGTAGGACACTATATTGGAGATTCCGTAGATCCTATGAAAGCACCGAACATTACGAAAGGTAAGTTACGAAATGCACAAGCTGCACATACTGGTTGCGAATTTCAGTTATACCTTTTATTTCTCATTAATAGATCTCATTAACAAAAATATGTTTGATCCACGGCCATTTGAAGGGAAAGATGGTAATCCGGTTCTTGTGCCGGCGAAAGACTTTTACAAAATGCAACAGCTCTTTCAAATCAATCGATTTAATTTAATGGCTAGTGATAGGATACCGTTGAATCGCTCTCTGCCTGATGTTAGGAGAAAAGGGTAACGTGCTCTGTTGGTATATTTACTTTATCGATAACATAATACAGCAGTAGGAAATTTACCGATTACAGGTGCATAATGCGATATGCCAACGTAGGTAACTTACCGAGAACGTCAATAATTATCGTTTTCCACAACGAAGCTTGGAGTACGTTGCTCAGGACTGTACATAGTGTAATTAACAGATCGCCAAGGCATTTATTGGAAGAAATTATTCTCGTTGACGATAATAGTGACAGAGGTAATACAGATAATATCTTTCACTAACATTCTTTTGTTTTTTAAGAATGTATTAAAATTATTTTTATTTTTTGTTTATTAGATTTTTTGAAGGATACGTTAGATGAACATGTAAAAAATTTAAAAGTTCCCACTAAAGTTCTTCGTTCCAGGAGACGTATAGGACTGGTAAATGCGAGGCTTTTAGGTGCCAACCACGCTAAAGGTGAAGTCCTCACATTTCTTGATGCACATTGCGAATGCACGGTTGGTAGGTAAGCTCTTTCGTTAATATTTTTGTAATAAGTACAGTATTATATATATAATAAAATGATACATTTTTTATTATAATGTTTATCGATCGATATGATTTAGGATGGTTGGAACCCTTACTTGAAGCGGTTGCTAAGAATAAAACTAGGGTGATATCGCCTGTTATCGATATTATAAATGACAATACTTTCAGTTATACTCGGTAAGATATAATTATTTTCACCATACTGTGATGATGAAATAAATAATGACGTAACATTAACAGGTCTTTTGAGTTACACTGGGGCACGTTTAATTGGGACTTACACTTTCGTTGGCTAACATTAAACGGTCGATTGTTGAAAGAAAGATGTGAAAATATCGTCGAACCATTCAGAACACCTGCCATGGCTGGAGGGTTGTTTTCTATGAATCGAGATTATTTCTTCGAACTAGGTAGTTACGACGATCAAATGAAAATTTGGGGTGGTGAAAATTTGGAATTATCGTTTCGAGTATGGCAATGCGGTGGTAGCGTTGAGATTGCTCCATGCTCTCACGTAGGACATCTGTTTCGAAAATCATCACCGTACACGTTCCCAGGCGGTGTTGGAGAGATTCTATATGGAAATCTCGCTAGAGTAGCTTTAGTTTGGATGGACGAATGGGCAGAATTTTATTTTAAGTTTAACGCAGGTAATCAAATTTTATTTAGAAAAAATTATTTCATAAATGAGTCGAGTGTTTCATTGTCTTTATATGTTTCCTTTCAGAGGCAGCTAGATTAAGAGATAAACAGCCAATTCGAGAGAGACTGGAATTACGTAAAAAATTACAATGTAAAAATTTCGAGTGGTATTTGGATAATGTTTGGCCAGAACACTTTTTTCCGAAAGACGATCGTTTCTTTGGGCGGGTAAGTCAAAATTTGACGTCACAGTTGAATGATAGATCTGAACGTTGAATCAGATTATAACAAATATTTATATATTTTATAGATTTCGCATGTTTCGTCGAATAAATGCATGATGCGACCAACCGCGAAAGGAACGTATTCACAACCCTCGGGATATGCAATTCTTGAAACATGCTTGCCGAGGCCAATACTTAGTCAAATGTTTGTGATGACGACGGATGGAATTGTAATGACTGACGAAAGCGTCTGTTTGGATGCACCTGATCACGACACTCAGCACAAGACACCAAAGGTTAAAATAACGGCATGTAGCGGTCACAATAGACAAAAATGGCGATACGACGAACAAGTCTGTTTTATATTCTCATTTGTATTTACTTGAAAGTTTTAAACAAATTAGTTTTAAATTTCCTTCTCTTTTCTAGTCGAAAATTTTCACACACATATCTTCCGGAATGTGTTTACAATCAAACAATGACGAGGGACCTGTGATAGCACCTTGTACAGAAAGCATCGATCAGAAATGGTTATTAGAGTCAATTCCCTGGAAATAATACTACAATACTTTAAAGCGCAATATATTTTTGAAATTATTTTTAATAAAAATTTAATCTACGAATTTCTGTAGAAAATATTTGTTAATAAATTTATGCGTAACTTCTATGTAAATATGTTTATAAAAAAGAATTATTTAATGCGTTCGATCCAACAACTTTGGCACCGTCTAAATGCATAAATGCACGTGTGTCGCACCCATATTTTTAGACTAACAGAGAAGTTCCTTAAGTAGGTAATAAATACCTCGTTGCAAATTCTGGAGAAGATGCTGTTCGTAGTCGATGATTCACTAAACTAACTAAGGCTACACATGACGAATCATTTTTATTGTCAATGTTATCAAGGTTGTGTTGTCCCCAAGACTGCGGTAGTTCTTCAATCAAATATAATTAATATTTATATAGATAAGTATTCCAGTGAATGTCCGTTTACGAAATTTCACTTCATACTCCTTCATACTCCTGTTATCAGTATTCACTTTCTACTAAAAACAAGTTCTTTATTACAGTAGAGTCTTCTGGGAGGGCATTTTGAATGTCGTTTTGAGTAAAACAATTGGAATTCGTACCAATAGACTGGTTGGTGTTAACGGCATGTGGGTCAAAGTCACGTCCTCGGCGAGGCCAAGACGCCACTTAGCTCGAAGCGGCCTAGTCTCCCTGTTCGTTACGATCACCTACAAGCCAAGTTTGGTCGAGATGAGTGAGCCTTTATTTATGGATCGATATCATTCGATGAACAGAAAGACCGCATCCACTGAGCGCGTTAATTCGTATCTTCAAATACTTCAACATCCACTGTAACTGTTTGATTCTTGATACTTGAATGGAAGCAACAATTTCTGATATCCATTGAAACTTTATATTTCTCTCTCTCTTTTTTTATAACCATCGTAAATATTCTTTATTAATAAAACGAATTTTAACATTACAGGCATGTCGGTAATAGAACGAAGTCTTTCAGAAAAACTAACGAATACATGAATAACATTAGGAACGAGATCTAGAAAGAGATTCACGAATAGAAAAATCAAGATTAAGATCTATCGTCCACGTGATCACGTGCTCGTCTTGTCCACCGTGTGTTCCGGTTCTCACACACTTGTGACCCTGGACGATCTGCCGCTTCTCACGTTAATTGCGTGCCCTTTTCCTTGCCGGAGCAGGAACGTTGAATTTCTGGAAACGCCGTCATCTTGCGAGGAATTTGAATTTCCGACTCGTGCGAAAAAATAACGAATTTGCCAAGATAATCCCGTTTCGCAAAGAAACGACAGCTCGATTGAGATTTCTTCGTCCGTTCTTTTAATGGTAACTTTCTTTTAATGGCGTTCGCGGAATCACCGAAAAACTCGCGGCATCGTAGGGACGCAAAAATAGGAAGTTCGATGAAAGGTTCCGGAGAGGTATACACGCGGGCGCGGGAACGCGACGAGAGAGCGGAGAAAGTAAACGCAAGTACGACGAGAGTTTCTTTAAAATGAATTTCCATGTGTAACTTCGTTTCTCTCTCTTTTTCTGTATGTGTACGTTCGTATATATATATATATATTTTTCAAAATCGAATATTACATATAAACATATATACAGTTCACCACTATATTCTACAGGACGCGTGACTACGGGACTAAACGGACAGTTGTGTGTATGTGTTTTTTTTTCTTAACGAGTAAAAAAAAAAAGTAGGAGCACTTAAGATCGAAAATCGTTCGTAGGGAAAGGTGCGAATAATTTTCGTTCTCGCGACGAGATCATCGACACGAACGAACAAAATGCACGTCCGTTCAGCTTAATAATCTCTGACACAAAAGAGTCAACAACGCATCTAGCGGGAAAGGATTCGTTGATCTCGAGGCGACGGCGATCCTTTCGATTCGATCGGCGATCAGGTCCCCTCCGAATTTGACTACGTGAAAGAAAGACGGAGGAAGGAAAACACGAGAAGGAAATACGAGACAAAAACTGAGCGTGGATGGACATCTGCGGACACTTACGAACTAGCGGTTCTAAAAGGTAACGAGCGCTTGATAGCTTGATAGCGGTCGGCTGACGGCGCCGTGTTTGTGGCTAAACGGTAAATACGTATAACTCGGTAACCTCGGTGAAATCACAATCGTCGTACGATTTACACACACATTTGCACGCACATATATATATATATATATTATATTTATATCCATTTTGTATATAGATCTCTATGTTTATACATGTATCAAAATTAAAACGGTACTCTTTCACGATCCGCTTGGTACACCTTGCGCGCGGCTGACTATCAGTTATTCAGTGGGACTTCGCGAGAACGCCCTGTTTCGATTAATATCAATCGTCGATCATTCGGCGGACCAGTTTTTCTTCAAGACGATGGCCGACAGAACAGACGAACAGAACGCGTCTGGATGAGATGAAATCGCACGCAAATTGTTGGCGGGATTAGCTGCTCCTAGCAACTCGCCCGTTAACGAGTTCGATCTCGAGGTACGGCTCGTCAACGCGACAATGGCTATCGTAGATCTCGCGGAACTCGTCAACGCGCGATCAACTAATATCTTTGTGACGACATCGACTAACTAAATTGAGCCTCGTTTCAAATTCTAGCAGCTATATAGGTACATATATATTATATTATATCGTAATCCGTTAATGTGATTCGTATCGTTGAACACGTATGTATGTACAATCAGATCGGAAAACAGGGTGTAGGGCGGGGCTGGGGAGGGGGGTCCGTCCGATCGTTTCTCGGAATCGAAAGGTAACGGCGAGTTGTTGGTACGGCACGATGGAATCGGAGTTTCTAGCAGCGGGGTTTTTCTAGAGCGGACGCGGACGCGCGTTTTCTCGCCGCGTGTTTTTCGTACGACGTTTTTTTCCTGCCTCGTAACGCGAGGCTGTCGTAATTCGAATCGGGCTGACCTGTCCAGTGAAATCACGAGCGTGCACAACTGGAACGAGATGAGATCGAAAAAGCGAGCGCCGGTGTACGTGAGAACGTACCGCAATTTCGCGGGTAGACTCGTCTTCGAGAAATTTCGCGGCTTCCTTTTTTGTCGGGGAACACTGGTCGGTGTGTTGCCTAGCGTGGAAACTGATGGCGATCCAACAGAGAGATTCGTTCATTTTCCTCGAAAGTGGATGACGCTTCTGACGTCGCGATGATTTGGAAAAACGAAAAGAAGATTCGTCGTGTCAGTTTTACACGTTTGTGGTGTGGTGTCTCGAAGAAAACGAAGGCCGAGAAGCGAGGAGGTATCTCAAGAGTAACATCTGCAACAGGCTCGCGGACCGACGAGTTAAATCGACTGAGGAATTTCGGTCGAAATGCCGTTCGACCGGCAACTGTGGAAGCTGGCGAAGAAATCGATTTCCAAGCTTTGAGGTTTTCATCTCTTTCGATCTTTCCTCCTCCTCCTCCTCCTTCGACCGTTTCTCTCTCCGTCTGAATCGTTGAGGACACGCCGGATCGTTCCTTCTCTCGGGTGTATTTCTCCGTTGGCAGTTTCATGGATGTCGAGGCTCTCTCGCTCCGGCGTGGCTCCTTCATTGCGTTTCACTTTCGCGATGAGTTTGTCCGATCGGGGCGTGGCAAAAGTGTAACGCAACAGAGGTCCGAGGCCATCGTCGGCCGGATCGTATGCGTGAGGCAAGAAAAACAGGGCCCTGCCATCCTCTCTCGCGGCTTCGTTTGCACGGAGGAGAGAGACGTCTACACCGTAGAAGCTTAGTCACACGTGTTGGGCCACGTCCTCGTAACGCGTTGCATCGATCTCCTTACGAAAATGGCTCGCTCTTCAAATGGATTTTGTAAATACGACGTAATACGTGCGCACGATTCTCTGTTTTTCCGTAGATTTTTGTGACTTTGTAGTTTCAATGTTTCGCCTAAATTTTCCGGATCGTTCAACGTTGAGTCAACAATCGTTTACGTTTATCACATTTGCTCGTCGCAACGCTTTTTTGATTTTGTTGGTCGATGCACCAACGATGACGACGAAATCTCTTTATCAAAGTCGCAGCCATTGGCTCGCATTTCATTCAGTCAGCAACACCTACAATTCGGAAGATTCCCCGATATTCCAAACTATTGTAGAAAGCGCGAATGGTTTCTCACGCGTCACCGTTTCAGATCCGGTGGACCACCGTTTCCTCGGATTCCTTGGGAAAGAAGACGCCCAACCCTCCTCTCGACGCGCTTTCGGCTTAACTGCTCGTCGATCGCGTTCACCAAGGTCAAGAGGATCTCCTGACCGCGTGGCTCGCCGCCGCTGCATCGTGCAACTCTGCACCTGCGCTACTTGCAGTGAATGTCGGTACATGGTAGAAAGTGCCGATAAATTGCCACCTAGTATCGCGCCGGCAGTCGATTCGATCGCCTCGGAGCCTCCTCTCTCGCTTTTCGGCCCGATCTCCTCAACTTCTGCCCGCTTTAATTTTCCAAACTTCCATATTTCCGACGCCAAGTTTCTCCCTCCTCGGAGATTCTTCAAGTTTCACTGTCGTTCTGATCTTTGGTACCGTAATTCCACGTTTCCCTGCCGAGTTTCCCCTCTTGCCAATCATCGAGTCGTAAAACTTTACTTGGCGAATTTCATTCAAACCGACGCGATCCCGATGAGGACAAAAAGGCGTAACTTCCCATCAGCGTACATTTTAAACGGATTACCAACCGTCCACGTAACTATCCAGGTGCCAATTTTAGAAGCATTCGCGCGATACTACGTCGGTTGGCTACTCGATCAGGTGTAATTAATCGAAACGGGCCGCTTACTTGCAAGGTCGAAGCGCCGCCCGTACGCTCGCGCCGATTAGAAAGTCCAGACGAATTCGTAGCCGCGCCATCGTCGGCGGAAGCCGAGCCGATCGTTTTCTTCCCGGGAACGGTTTTCAACGACCATCGGCAGGAAACGAGGGACAACGCAGGATCGTGCGGGTTCCGGTCGATGGCGCCTTCATTGAGCTTCATAGAGTCATTCTGGTACAGGAAGCTGCCTTTCCTGCGCGTTTTCCCACGTGTCTCTGACATTAGACTCCTTCTCGACGTGAAATTCATCCTCGCACGCAATAACGTTTTGTACAATTTCCCAATCTTTCGCGCAATCTCCTACAATCTGTTTGATCTTTGCACGACTCTTGCACTCTGTTTCTGTTTCTTTTTTTCCCAATTTGACAAAAATTGATTAATAACCTGCGCGGGCAGCTGGAACGAGAAGACAATTTGTTTCCTTGATGATTTCTCTTGCTTCGTGAAAATGGTTCCAGGGTCTGTCTCGGACTTCCTCAATGAGGAACTTAATGACTCGTGTCGTTGATATTGAGTTTTCCGTTGCTTCCGGCCGAGAACGATCTCCAGTCGGTCGATCGACAACCGCACAGATCCGCCCATCGATTTCTACTTTATTGTTCGTCGTCGGCACCACGAATCGGCATCGAGGCGACGCCGAGCGATTGAAACACACTTTCTAGGTCGTAAAATCGCGAAGTGGAGTCGTTTTCAACTGTTCCTCCCAGCCAGAACGAGTTTAACCCGCGTTCACTTGACATTTCATTTCTGGCACTTGGTTTTCGTTCGACCATTTCGTTCTCTAGCTGTTGAGCACAATTGTTGTTAGAGATTACCTAACCTTGTTCTTCGAACTGACACCAGATACAAGATATCACGCAATCAGCATAATTTTGGACGGGGAAAGACGAGTACGATGAGAATTCAATTACGGTTTGTCAGCCCACGCGTGTAACTTAATCTTTGAGGCACGATTGGAAATAGATATTTCAATTTACAGAATCAGAGTAGGACTTTTGTACTCGCGGGAAATTGATAAATTTCTGTGCGAATCTTATAACATACATACATTTCTTTCCTTTTTTATTAGCTTATTACGCACACATCACGTGTTTCAAAATTTTCACTGCAATACTTTTAGACCAATTGAAATCACGCTGAATTTTATGAAAGAATGTTACAGTTATAAATATCATTTCTCAAAACTGAAATTCACATTAATAAATAAATCATTCGTGGAAATAGGTTCTTTGCCAATCTAACCACGGATAACGAATATGAAGGTCCTACTGTGTACAAAATTTTATTTTAAAATGACAATGGTAACTTTGACATTGTTTTTTTTTTTTTTTTGTTGATTAATTTACGAACGAAACTACGCGCGTTCTGTTCGTTCGCTTTTCTTTGTTGGGACACGCGCTGACGTCTAATGATACTAAAATACTGCTGAAATCGAGTTTTGCCGCTTGCGTCGTTCAGTTGTAAGGCCCTGCGCATCGAACACTTAGGAAAATATTTCAGGCACGTTCTATAAGGCACGTTCTTCGTTTGACCGACGTCTGAACACCCAGTAGCAAAGTATATATTAGAATTACACGAGGACGTGAAACTAGAGAAAGTAATCCGTTGCGTGAAAGTAATTCATCGACGGTGAGATTTATACTAATCCTCGCGGATCAAAATCGCCGCTAGACGAGCGAATTTAAAGTTCGATCCCCCACCGGACGAAACTTGGTGCTACATCCGCGAATCCCGTAGGAATTCGCCGTATCGATTCAAGGATACCTCGATCTCTGATCAATCGTACCCGACGAGGCACTCTCGTCGGACGTACGACCGGATTCTTCGACTCAAGTGTTGTTTCCCGGGGAAAGCGGCGGCGAAGTAACGTCTCGCTGTTCCTCTTGCACGCTCTCGGGTCTGCTGGCGGTGCTGCTCGACCTTGAGCTCAGGTTGTCCCGGTCGCTGAAGTAGGAAGAATCGCCCCTCTTCTCCTCCAGTTGAAGTTGTTGCTTGTCGTTCCTGAAGTCGTCTCCACCGTGACCCAGCAGCCCAGGGAAGTACGGTATCCCCTGTCTCTGCGAGGTGATCTTGCCCATGAAGCTGCGAATCTCCTCGAAGTAGGACTCGTCCGCTCTCGGCAATTGTCCGTGATACCTCGATCTAACCTCGTCCAGTATCGTCGGCCCGTCGGCGTCGTGTTTCTTCAAGTGTCTGTCCAGGTTCGTCTGCTGGCCGAAACATCGTTCGCACAACGGACACTTGAACGGTTTCTCCTTGTTGTGGATGTTCCTGACGTGGCGCTGGAGGTTGCTGGAGATGCTGAAGCTCCTCTCGCAGTACTTGCACTTGTACGGCTGTTCGCCGGTGTGCGTCCTCAGGTGCCGCGTCAGGTTCGCCGATCTGGGGAACACCTTGCCGCAGAACTTGCACGAGTATCTGTCCTTCGGCTTTAAACCGGCTTGAACGCTGATGGAGTACGGCGGAAGGTTGGACGTTGGTTGGTGTTGTTGTTGCGGCTGCTGACTCGAGTGACTTTGCTGCTGCTGCGGCTGCTGATGTTGCTGGCCGCCGGTGGGGCTCGGTACTCTCGTGGCAGCCTGGGACGACGAGGACGACGTGGAGGACGTTGTGGAAGAGAATCTGTTCGGTGGCAACGGTACCATCGTGGGCAACGCGCGGACTTGAATTTTAGGCAGGTCAGGGACCGGCGAACTGTGATGATGCGACCGGTACATGGCCTCGAGGACCAACGGATGAACGGCATGATGCTGAGGGAAGAGGACCGTGTGGTAGGGAAGACTGCCGCCGAGGCTGTTCTGATTCAGAACTTCGATCTCGTTCTGATTCTCGTCCGTGAGTCTCTCCTTCTTGTGATCGACGCGAAGATCCAGCGGCTCGCAGTCGAGATCCTCCTGGTGATGCGACTGAGGCGGCCTGGCCGCTGGGCTCATGTGGGGCTGTTGCCGATGTTGCTGTTGATTCGTGGGACTCGACAGGCCACGGCCGTGACCGTGGCTCAAATCGTATGGCAGCTCTTCGACGTCCGGCACGCGAACGCTCAACGGGTAGATGCTGGCTTGCTTCGGGCTGATGTGGCCCGGCATTTTTCTCGGACTCGAGTCTTTCTCCCGCATGGCTGGAGGATACTTCGGGTCGTGCAACAACGTTGGGGGCAGGGGAATGTTACCGAGATATCCGCTCATCACACCGCTTCTGTCACCCTCGGCTTTGCTCCTGCTCGTCGTTCGGAATGATCTGAAACGTCCGACAAAGTTTTTACAATCACTCGAGGTGTATCGGTAGATAGGTCGAATGAAAAGATTTGAACGTTGAAATTCGGAATGAAAGTTTGGATCAAGAATTCCGAAGAATTCCGAATTGAATTGCATGCAATACCAATGTCAAATTCATTCGTTGTAAATGAATGTCTTCAAATTAATTCTCGCAAAAAATCAGTATTTTTTACGAAATTAACAACAGAACCTCCAAAGTTTTATTAAAACCTAAACCTAACCTAAACCTAACCTAATACCTAAACCACTAATTTGTAATTTTTCGTTTCAATGCATTTTTAGAGGCTTGAATGATTTTTCTTAAAATGCAGCTTTACACTTTAGCCGTCGGAAATTCCAGTGTTAAAACAAAAGATAGTTTGGCAGTCCTTTAGAATGCCAGAAAAACGATAAATTTTAATCAGTACACTGAATTAGAAAGGCACCTATGTCAAGTTTGGTAATTAAGAGACTTAACAACGTTAATTACGAGCGCGATAAAGCTGGACCACACTCGTTGCGAGCAACCGTCGTTTCTGGGAATTTTTTTGCCGTAACTTTCATTTTTTTCTAAACCTTAAGTGGAACTAGAACATTCATCTCAGTTCAAATTAAACTGAAGAAGCCAGAAAGATCCTAGATTCTAAATATCACAGAGATATTTCAGTGACAGTAGAGACTTGTTGTTCGTTGGAAGAAATACACAATATTAAAAGTAAATGAATGGTTTTAAGCAATGAATTTGTACTTCCATTCCATTTTTTTTTTTTTTGTATAAATATCCTGAACGTTATACATTATTTATCAATATTTTCTCGTATTTTCTTGCTGCAACGAGCAAATTTAGAATCAAAATAGTATTATCACCGGCGCAATTTCGTTTCTGTCAGACGAATTAATCCTGTACAAGTGCGATACATCTACCATATCAACATGGTGACAAATATATCTTTGATCAGAGGTGACGATAGCGACGATTTTAAGAGCCGCAGAGATTAATCTGTCGATCTTTCGAATTGCTCGCGTTTTTATGTATTGACGATATTAAGATACATCATTGGACACCATGGAAGTGTATCAAACTGCGAACATGTGTATGAATTATTACAATTTTTTGTTTCGTACAACAAAATATTTGATGACTCAGAAATTTTTTTTTAAAGCAAAGAATAACGCAAAATTATGAATAAATGATTAGAATAGATAACAGATGTCTTAAAAACATATTCCATAAACGTTCTATGTGTATTATGTTATTTTAAACTTGAAAGAAAGTTCTGTCGTTTTTTCAATCTCTATGCAGCCATTTTTATTTTGACGAACAAATTTTTACACTTTTTTGCACGAAAAAATCACGCAAAATAGAATTATAGCGCAAGTTATAATAGATTCTATCGTTTTAGAAAACTCATTCATCGAAAATAAAATAACGTCGCAGAAACGACAGAACTCTAAAAGCGAATAACACGCTACGTACGAAAGGTTTAGGTTAGGTTTTAGAGAACTTGTTTTTAAAACACGAGCTATCTATTCCAATCGGCGGACATTTTATGAAACAGTTCCTTTAATAGATTCATTTATGTAATGAAAATACTCGTGCGCGCGAAAACGATTAAACAAATGAAAGGTAAAAATAAACTCAAACAAAATGCTTGCAATTAAAAGAACCATTCCGTTCTTTAAATTATAATTTTATAATCCAATTATATTTAGATGGATTCGAAACGCAGCAGGAAATCATTGTTTGTCTAACAGAGATTGCGAGAAAATTACATGATACGTGCTGGAGGATAAGTTGTCACATAATTGTTCCTCTATCTGGCATTGAAATCACCAGGTAAATCGTTGTTTATGCGCGCGTTGAAATCACTGGCGACACACACAAACACACACACACACACACATACACACACGGCTCGTATGAAATTCGCGCGTTTCATTTGCAATTCTCGTTCGCTTTATTAAATGGAAATCAAATTGTTGGTACATTCAGACGGACGAACGTTCGCCTCCCATTTGATTGAATTCATGTGCTCATTTATAACAGCACGATAGACGACACGAATAGAAACGTAAACAACATTTAGTCGAAACAATTTGGAGAATGAAAATTCGTGGTCATTTATTACATCAACACTGTCAACTGTTAAACTATCGCGAAACTTATACGTTTTGTGCATGAACGAAACGCTTTATCTTTGTAAAATGTTACAATGGAAGCGTATTTTTCATTTTATGATATTAACTACTTATCTGTGTTATCATTTAGTAGTTGTTCGCATCAAGTATTTTTTATTATTAAATATTTAATACGTAATTTAATATGTAATACGTAATTTGACACGTTGTTTAATGCGTAATTAAATACCTTTTCCATTTTATGATATTAACTACTTCTCCGTGTTATCATCTAGTGGTTATTCGCATTAAGTATTTTTTATTATTAAATATTTAATACGTAATTTAACATGTAACACGTAATTTGACACGTTGTTTAATGCGTAATTAAATACTTTTCTCATTTTATGATATTAACTACTTATCCGTGTTGTCATCTAGTGGTTGTTCGCATCAAGTATTTTTTATTATTAAATATTTAATACGTAATTTGACACCTTGTTCAATGCGTAATTTAAGTATCTTTTGTGTCGGTAATGTTCACTTTATATCAATCAGTCCAAAATATTTATAAAATACAGAAACTCTACTTTACCAACCGTGGTAATCAACGTATTCATACACGGACACACGAATTTAGATAGAAACAGAGAGCGAACAATCCCGTTCGTTCGTTCGATCAAAGACGAAGGAAGCTCTCGTTAATTTGAGAAATCGAGGAATCCTTTCACAGCCGGTGACTCGTTTCACGCGGGTCGATCCAGTTACCGAAGAAGCTAATCCTCAGCTGGTTGTCCGGTTCCAACGAAAGAGAAATCCACCGGCGACGGGGTTGGTGACGAGGCAAGTGGAACGAGGCGGAGGGGCGAGGGGGAGACGGAGGAGCTGGCGACGGCGCAAGAACCCTGTTCCGGCGTAAAAGGAGCAGGAGCAAAAAGTTCCTCGCGGCCGATAATAGCGAAAAGCGTTAATTACAACGCATTTATTGTAGAAAATGCAGCCAGGACTGCCGTTTGACGTCCGGTTGGAATCGAAAGTGCACCGAAAGGACGGCTCGGAAGCGCCGATTCGTCCCGGAGGATGCTCGATGATCCGGAACGGCCGAACGGTTTCGTTCGCGAGTCGTTAACCCAGTGGTTGCGTGCAAAAAGCCGGGATAAATTCCTCCGCCGGGGAAACGGTTCTCTCGAGCTTCTTTAATGACACTCCTAGGCCTTTATTACCGGAATTACCCGATGAACAACGAGAAAGCTGCTAATTTCGAATTCCAACGATAAAAGATAGCGTGTGGCTGGACGTGTCCCGTTGCTTGCCTCTCTTCTCCGCCGCGAGTCGCATCCATGCGCCTCTCGTCACGAACAGAGTCGACAGGCACTAGGGAGACGCGTCATTCGTCTAGATGTCGTTGATTAAGTTCGATTTACATATCTCGTACTTTCCCTTGTCCCCGTCCGAGAGCCAGTCAACCGGAGAAACTCGCGTGTGCTAATCAGATTTTTCCTGTGGGGGAAGTTCTCGACTCTCAAAGACGATCTTCTTTTACGATCGAGACATTTGCCCGTCGTTGATCCGCCGAGTGTCGTTCGGTAGGTGGTTTAACGAGAGACCGTTGCGAGGCCGATCTCGCTCGTTCTCAGCTCCCTTCAGAGATTTACCGTAATTTAATCGCGAGGCGAGGATTCGCTCTTCTCGGAATTTCGTTTCCCTCGAGCGAGCGAGCGAGCGAGCCCGAGGCAGGGCAGCGGAGTTTATCTCCCGAATGGTGGAGTTTCTCCGAGCGACTTCGTGAGTAATGTCCGCGGGAAACGGTAGCTGGTTCCGGGGAACGACGGTCGAAATAAGAAGAAGGAGAGGCGGGGCACACGATCCTTAAAGACTGACATCTGTTACGTGAATCAAGCTCGCGGCTGTCAGTTGCCAGAGATCCGCAGGAGAGGCCACGCCGGCCACGATCCAGTTTTCGGTTTCTAGAAAGTCGGGATGAGCCGGGCGTGGTTTGTCTCTCTTTCCCTCGTCGTTTCTTTCTCGTTCACCCTCTGCCTCTCGCTCGTCGCCGTCCTTGCTGGTATGATTTCTCTCCCGACATTCACCTACGTGTACCATAAGTGCGCTGCCAGGGCCGCACGCTCCGTGTAACACTTGTCGAGCGTGCTTTGTTTTCCGACGACCGGTGTTACGCTCCGACGAAAATCTCTTAACGCGGTGTTTGCACTCGTTCGGTGACTTTGTTTCTGACGACCTATCGAGAACCAACGTGTCGTTGTCAACGCTTCATTTGCAATTCTTTTCAGTCGACTGTTAAATCGTGATTTTCAAACGTTGGAGCTGCAGAAAGAAATCCCAAAAATTTGCCGAATACTTTTCCATCGGTGTGTCTTTCGTCTAGGTTCTGTAATTTCATGAAATTTCAACGAAATTTTAAATACACACTGTCGGAAATTATCTTGTTTGATTCTTAATGGATAGACTACGGATTTTTATACGTTTGTGAAAAGTCTGGAGACGCAATGTATAAAAAAACTGCACAATTTGTACCCCAGTACGATTCGTCTCACTGAAAGGCCCAGAAGCAACTGTTCTGATTAGGAAATGAAGACGACATTTTTGCCATAAAATTTTATTGACATGCAAACAACGCCACTCCTACTCGAGGTCTATCCCACGCCCCCTCGCGAATCACGTGACCCAAATCAACCAATCGCTAATTTTCGTTGCATCAGCGTTGCACCTGAAGAGGCCCGATTTTCTGGGTTCTCCCCGCTAAAATCACTTTCAGTGATAATAAAATGGAGTGTTTAGTGACGTTTTTATTTCTTTGATTATGTTTCTAAAAAATCTAGAAACGTCTGCAATCTATGTTAATAAGTTGCAAGTCGAGACAACTTGAATTTCGAGAAACTATAAAATTTTTTCTGCTGTTTCATTTCTTGGAAATTTTCTTATTTAACTCTCTTTGAGTGCTTAAATTCTAAAAGCTTAATGCCGAGTGAGGAATAATGTATAACAAATTATTATTCGTACATATCTTTTGATGTATTTATTCAATACGTTATAACATGTTATCCTCTTTGAACGTTTAATAAGTACCAATTATTTAATTACTTTATTACTAGGTTATCTGTACAGCGCTTTAGACTAAACACTCAAAGGATTGACACTACAACTATTAAAATGACCAATTTGAAATGTTTGTAAAGTTAAAATTAAACAGATGTAAAACAATATATTTTCAAAGACTTAAATGAATTCTTCGTAAAAATATATAAAAAATAAAAGCTTGCGTATTATAAAGCTTTTTTATTTTCTCTTTTATATCTCTTTAATTTCAAAATCTTTATACTTAGTCGTTAATGGTCCCAATGTTAATTATTGCAATTGTCAAAATCATATTACGAAGAAATAAAAATGACAAATGACTTGTTACAAGCGACGATGATTAATTGAATTTCACTTTGGTTTGCTGTTCGCGCGTCTTCCCCGTGAACAGAGTATCTTTCGACATCAAATGCGTCCCTGTGGTGTGTACATCGTTCGTGTACCGCGTAAAACCGTTCGCCACTTGTTACCCGAACGGACCACGTTCCTGGCCAGCTTGTCAGGCGCAGGGAAGATTTCAATCGGACATTCTTTTTTTTTTTACGTGACGCAACTTTTCTCTCTTTTTTTTTGTCGATCGACGAGAAGAAACACAGAGACGAAACGATCGGACGGAGGGGGAAAAAAACAACGTGTGCTCGCGCGGCATATTTAAATTCGACGTTTAACGAAACTTTTTTAGTCTCGTTATTAACCATCTTTGCATGTTTTAGCGCTGTGAACTCGCGCGTCGACTGCTTCATTACTTTATCCTTTCCACAGTGTTGTATTTACACTAGTAATTAGATCGTTTCTGCAAGTCATGTTTATCAAAGATTTTGTTTATCTATTCGAGCGTACATAATTTCTGTAATATCGTACATCGTGTGTAATTTAGTACGCGCGTGGAATTTTTCTAACTGCATCCTATCAAAGCGAGAAACATAACCAATTAACAACAATATTCTACAGAAATTTAATAGATTCGCATTTTTACAGATTTGAATGATTTTTCATGAGATATAGAAACAGTTTCTATTAAAAAAGTGTAACTTGTTAGTTTTCTTAAATTTCGTTTAATTAACTGTGAAATTTTTATTAAAATATAAAACGTTCATTATCAGAGATCTTAGCGACAAAAAGTTAATTCGCACACATGGTGTTTCTTACTAACGACAATCAATTCGCGATAATAATATAATTAACACGATCGTTATTTTTTAAGAGAAAAGAAATGCAATTGCAATTATATGCATTCCACATTTGGACAGCGATAACTATTATCTTTAGGAAAGAAACATCTGTAAACATAATAACTTGCAATTTAAAGAAATGTCAAAAGCAACGCTCTGGATTCAGACGCAACATATCCGCCACGCTAAAAACGATCCATCGTTCAAGAGTTAAAGAATCCATCTCTTTCTTTTTCATCTCTCTTGTTTTAAAATCGTGGTCACTGCAAGGAAGCATCTTCCTCGCGAAGACGAATTTTGGACGATCTTGATCCGCGAGCTGTTCCTTGTTCAATTCCAGCGACACAGGCGAAAAAAGAAGACAAGCGGACGCAAAAGACAACGCGGACGATTAAGAAGAAGAAAAGAACAGACGCGTTGATCCTCTGCCTCGGTGCACGGGTCTCCGTATGAGGCACGATCGTTTCTGCCGATAACGCGGCCAAGAGGTGCCGGAATTTAATTACGACCCGGGCCGCTTTAAGCACCGCCTCGTTGAGAATAAAGCGCGCTGAATTCACACGGAAATATTTCGCGTCACGCGTGCGAACCGTAATTTTTGGCCGATCGCCTCTTGTCATTGGTATAGTTGCTTCGTAATGTCGCAATTACTCCCAGTTTCGATCGAAAGTGACGATGAAGACCACGCGTCACCGGAAAATGTTAATTTCCAAAGATAATAACAGTTCCATCAGGCGCGGCGAAACATTGAAACGTTAATTCGTGCCTGGCGGAGAAATCCCCGGGACATTCTCCAAATTGGGTGAAACTTTGGGCCGGTCTTACGTATCTGCAGGGGTGAGTCGAAGTAAAAGTATCACGGCGTGCGGCGGTGCAACGTGAATTGAAGGAAGGACGGACAATGAACGATCGTGAAACGAGGAGGAGGCAGTGAAAGGTGGTAAAACGGTGCAGAAACGGCGAACGCGAGTCGCCGCACGGTCTCACGTTCAATCGTTTTCAATGTTACTTTCATCCGGCCCGACACAACCGTTCATTACTCATCGAGTTTCGCGTTTCGTCGCGCTTGCACCGGGCGGAATTAAATTTGTCGACAGCACTGCGTCGCCATCGACGATTCGACGATTATTAGCTTCGACTCGGTTTCGTCGCGCCCACGCGGCCTTTCAACCACGTAGTTGGTAACCTTGCTGCTTGTCCGTCGTACCTGGCTACACATTTCTGCGGAACAAGTGAAACGAAAAGAGAACAACGAGAGGGGAGAAGGCGAGGCAAGCCGCGTTACGTTATTGTTTGCCGAGCGTAATGAAACGTTGCTGTGAATATCGAGTATTTCTCGCGAAAACACTTGTTGCGCCCGGCCACTTGTTGTGTTCGTTCGCCGATTCTAAATCGACGGATGAAAGGTGGTTAGGTTAAGTAGTCGCGGGTAATTTACGAGTAAATTGGTCCGCGTCGAGAAAGTGCTCCCCGCAGTAGAAACTGTCCGTCCCTGATTGGACGTGTCTGCGCTTCTTCCACTTACTACCCGCGATCATGCCGCGCGCCTCGTCAACGTGGTTTTTGTTTTCATTTCACAGCAACGTGCCTGCCTGTTATATCAACACAGAAGTATTTGATTAAAAAAAAAAAAACACGAGACTGACCACGTATGATTTAAAGTACAATTCCAATCTTGATCTCAGTCTTACGTCCTTAGAAAAAAGATATGCGATGTTTGGTGTTTTATTTATTTTTAAAGTTCTCGGTAATCTTCTATCGTGCAATTGTACATTGTAACGTACAATTGTATAACGTATATATAATATATGTATACATGCTAGATTTATACATATATGCTTGGTCATGTATGCATATGTGCATATGTAATAATAAATATAAATATAAATATAACATTATATATTATGTAATTATATATGTATATATATGTTTAAATAATTAAATTTATATTAATTATAATTAAATATATACATATATTTTTATTATTATTTTTTTAAAAACTGTCTTCACTCGTTCAAAAAATCCATTTCAACGAATTCACGCAGCTAATAACTGTGTAACTTTGCGCTGTATGCCAAAATATTTCTATCATTCGCAAACAATAACATAAACTATAAACTAAAATGCAACAATTAGGAATAAAGTACATTAAGCACGTGTACATACGTACGTTACGAAACGTTCAAGCTTCTGTCCGTGCACGAGCATTTTGTGAAACCTAGAGAAACAACGAAAGGAGAAGTGATTCGTACATTTCATTGTTTCACTTGTATGGAAACGTTGCCATAACGCGTCACCTTATCGGTTCTTCGAGCCAATCTTTCCATTAAGATCGCGACGAATGGTTTAAAGAAGTCTCTTGCTCGGGTTTCCGGTACTTCTACAGACGCTCTGACCCTAATAGGTATTCGCCCATTAGGATCGAGGAAAGACAATGCTGCCCGGAGGTGGCTGCAATCCTCGGCTTCCAAGGAAGCAACGTGTCATCCACCTTGATCCCCCCTCTCTCTTTCGTTGCGAGATTTCGTTGCCAAGTAACGAAGCTTAGGATCGTTGAATTCCAATTGAAGTAATCTGCGAACGAGTCTGTCCGAACTGAATTCGATAGAAAGCGAAAGAATCAGCGACGTTGCCTGTTCCACCGGTAGAAATATCAAGTCGTAAGCAATATCCTCGCGTGGAACGTCCCGAATGGATCCCACGAGTAATTTCTCCCGGCTCGGTTTAATTTGTCCAGCAGCTACGGAACGAGTTAACAGCGATTCGTTCGAGTGAAACTAAACCGCGGTACGCGAGGCGCAGGTGCTCTCCTAACTGGGGAAACTCCGACGACCGATGTGTACAAATCCGAGAGCGTTCTCGAGGTGTTCAATAACAGGAACAAGGATTTACAGCTGCTCGGGTATCGCTGTACACGGTTGCAGCCGATCGACGGACCGACGCAGCTCGCCGATGATTTTCCACGTAACGATTCGCAGAATCTCACTCGGGGATATTTCGGATTACCGCGGAATACATTCGGGATAGCATTCGGTATGTTTCACCGCGTGGTTTAGATAAATGACCAACGATCGCAGGCGTTTCCCCGTGAAATCCGAGCGATCGGAGCGCCGCTGGAATTTCGTCTCGCACTCTCACCGCGATTCTGCCGGCAATTTTGTTTGCCGTTTATACGTCGAAACTCGTTGGCGAAACGATAAGGACATTAAGATCATTTTCATCGGAGATATTGAAATTAAAAAAATTAGAGAAACTTTATATGCACGAGCTTTTACTTGAATATTTTTACGAAAAAAATACGTCTATGAAATATCCGATAAAAATAAAAATTACAAATTGGTCACTTGGACCATTTTGGTAGTTTTAGCGTTAAGAAAGCTGAAGGGAAGAAAACAGAGGACGTTTCGATTAGGAAAATCAATCGAAGTGACTGGTCGCTGCGCGCGCTAATGCACGCTAATTGCCGCTTGAGGTTAGCCAAATATTTCCAGCCGCGCCGGAAGAAGATTATGCCATTTATAGACGTTAAGATCGAGGACTCGACAATGCGGGGAGACTGAGAATTTTTCTCACGGGCCGCGCAACGCAGCGCGTTTAGGCCGCGTCTGGTAACAGTATAACGGCCATTTGTCTGCAAATTACGCGATAACAGAGGGTACCAAGCGAAGAAGAGGCACGCGAGGTACCGAACGGGAAAAAGAAAGTTACTCGCGGCCACGGAAAGGAACTTCCCTTCGAGGCACTCATTGATCGTAATTATCGCAATTACCGTACTGGATTTCGATGGAATCAACGCATTCTTTCTAAATGTTGTGACTTCACTGTGAGAAAGTATCCCGTTTTGCGTAATTCTAAGAGTCGAATGTTTCTCGCGAATCACGATTCAAGTACGTTCGAAAGTTTTCATCGAGTCATTCTGAAAGATTGGCGTCGACGAGTATATAGCAATGTTCTAGCTGGTTTTTGGTCGAAATATTCCAGCTGTTTTTTTTTTTTTTACACGTGGAGAATTATTTTCGAACAATGCGCCGCAGATGACGGAGTTATTTGTGTAATTCAAGAGGAATAATTGTACAATTATGTGATGTATGAATCTGCCGAAACTGAGGCATACTTCGAGAGCAAAGACAAATCGTTCTACAAAAGGAGCGTTGGAATGATTGTATCACTCTTGAAGAAGAGTATGTTGACGAATAAAGCCGAATTTCTAAAAAAAAAAATTTGTTTTTCTTAGCCAGACCGGAGACTTTGGTTACCATGTACTAGAATAACTTCAAAAAAATTAAAATATTCGAAATGAAGAAAAATACAGTGCAAAAATTTATTTTGGCGAGAAACATTTGCAATGTTGAAATTAGACCAGGTGTCACGATACTATTATTATTTCGACCAAAGTTTGACTCATACTCTTTCGAAAGATACACCAGAGTACCAAAGATTTCAAATAAAAGAAGAACAGATAGAAAAAAAATTTTCATCAAAGAAAATCGCAGAAAAAGAATTTAATTTGATGTTACACATTTATCTCCACTTATCTATGTACGAGAGTAATCTAAGACAGCCAAAGTATTCGAGATAGGAAAAAAAAAAATTTGCTTCCGGTCACGCGGAAAAAGGAATATAATTGGGTCGAGTTTGACCCGGCCACGCAGCCGGTGCGTGCGGGTACAAAATTATAGCACACAACGAGACTTTCAATTTAACAATCCGTAATGTCAACTGTAACTACCGGCCGGCCGGCCTGAACCTCAACAGCCAGCCGAGATTTCGTAAGAATCTTCAGGCGACGCTAAAGCGGCGCGAGAGGTGTCGAAAGAAGCAACTCCCTTCTCGATCCGCTATCGGAAAATTGTTCGAAGCGTTGCGTTTCCAAGGAAGCCGGCGAAGAGAAAGGCGCGGCAAGCGGAGGAAGGGTTTGCAGCAACAAAGACGTCGATCTCGCCTTCTGTGTGTCGTTGAATGGACCACCATGGCGTTTCTCTCTGGTTCCAACCGTCCGAAAATGCCCGCTGGCGCAGCGAAACTCCGACTATCTCGAACAGATAGTCACAGACTGTTTAAGCTACCGTCAGAGTTTTTGCATCGACTGCTTAATTTCGGTAAAACAAGCAACAATTATATCCCGAACTGTGATATATTCGTCACAGAGTCATTAGAATTTGCTGCCAAAAACTTAAAAATTATTTATCACTCAACTTGATATAATTGGTCAAAAACACTGAGAGCAGCGTGATACCGACGGCATGCCGGATCGTTGGATCGTTTTTGTCACTCGATCGAAAGTGCGCTGGACGCGTGCACCACTTATTTCTCTGCCAGCCGCTGCACCGCCTTGGCGACCGCTGAAGAAAGTCTATCGATTGCGTTGCCTCGCTGGTTTTACTATCGTTTCGAGCCTTGGAGCGTTGGAAGATCGAGCGTGCAATTGATACCACCCCGGAGAGGTCGTTGGCACTGATAATGCAAATTCGTGACGGATAGAACAGAGGCAAAGAAGAAAAGAAATTTCAGATTCAGAAGATCGGACGGATCGGAATTCGTAGATAAGAGGAGCGAGGTGATACGTCCAAAACGTATCGGTTACGTAATTGGTGTGTTGCGATCGATTCGACCGAGGTGTTCGTGACCGAGATGCGAAAATTACGCGCGGGAGCGCGTGCGTTCTCCGCGGCGCTAATAGGCGATTGTGATTTAAAAGGAGTGAAATCTGTGGCAGATGAGAAAAACGAGCAGCGCGACAGTGTAGAAAATAGACGCGGGGAACGCCCGTGAGCGACGCCGCGGCGGGATCGATGACCTGCTGCAATTTGATTCGACGTGTTAGAAAGCTTTCTATTAATTAATGCGTACGACTTAAATTATCGTTGCGATAAATGCACGAAGAATTAAACGAAGCTGCTAACAAGGTGATACCCCGATTAATTGTGATCGCGTCAACGAGGGTTGTCAGAACCAGTTGTCAAAACTCAGGTCTTGCGCAATCAGGCGCGACCTCTAGCGTGGCTCCATCCACAGTCCGTACCATCGATGCATTCGTAATCGAGCGAAATGTGTCGTGGCAGCCACCTTTGGATCTGATCGGACAGGTTCGATCGTCCCGTTTCCCCTCCACCGTTCGCCAACGATGCGACGTTTCTTCTTCGAGTCCACGTGTCGCCGCGTACATGTCGTCGCCATCTCATCGTCGCGCGTATCGCGGAATCGGGACGAGGCTTACTTCCGCCACAGGCGGAACTCGGCGAAGCGTGTCCCGACAGAGAGAAATGTGCCAGGGGTAGTGGAGGAACGGCGGAGAAAAGGGAACGCGCGGGCGGGGGAAAGGGGAAGGGAGGAACGGTTGACTAACAAACGATGATCCCGTCCCGTGCCGCGTGAATATTTCATGAGAAAAGCGGACGTCGGAGAGTCGATCGCCGCGCAGTGACGGGCGGAGATCGAGGGATGGACGCGTTTCGAGATAACGACCGGAGTAATGAAATGGACGAGCGGTGAGGCACGAAGAGGCGGAAGTGGTGATCCCGGTCCCGGAGAAAACGAAGAGAGAGCCAACCGGGCCAACTGGCAAACAACGGCCAAGCCCCGAGGAAAAATTCATGAAAATCTATTCGTGATTTCGTGACCGATCGTTGTATATATTTTCAGGCTCTGCTTCGACGTTCGGAGGGGGGGCTACCAACGGTTCCACGAACCTTGCGCAGCTCCGTGGTCTCGCGCGTTTCGTGGAAACGACTCTCCTTTGGAATTAGCTGACGCTTCCCGCAGAAAACGGAGGAAGTGGAAGTGCCTCGCGAGACTTCCCGGTTTAGCTGTTCTTTTTTTTGGGGGGGAAATACGCGGAGGATACGCGTCGAGCGTGTAATTTCACGGTTAAGTGGGACCGTCTGTTCCGAGAAGGTCTAAAACGCCCTAATGGACACGCGATGCGACTCCAAATTGCTCGACTGCGAGCGAGAACCAAACCGTGTGTCCTTTCAAGGCCATCCGGTAGCCGATAATTTACGGTAAATTAGGAGATTCTCGCGATTCGAAGAAAAAACGAAAACCTTCTGCTCTTTTCGTGGTAGAAACAAATCCATCCATCGTTTTCACAACACCGCGATGCAATTTGCTGACAAGTACATTCAACGACTTCATTCGTGTTGTTTGTCTTCTCGAGAGGTTGATGTTGGACAAAAAAAAAAAAGGTCGAAAAATCGTCTCTAGGAGACGAGAATCAACGACTTCCGGCATGCTAAAGAGCAACCGGCGCAACCTTCGATCGAGCAAATTGATGCACGTGCGCGGCTGTTCGCGTCGCATCGCGCCTCGTCAGTAGGCAGCTGCTGCCGATCTAACACTTCGTATAAGTAGCTTTCAATGGATTTGCTGGACGTAAATGGAGAAAGAATCGATTAGTCATTATTCAGATAATGACTCGTCGGAAGGAATTACGAATTTCCTTGAGAAATGTGTACAGTCTGAGATGTACATACATGTCGTTATCTAATAATTCAACAACGAACCGTCTCAAAGTCTCAAAAAGTCAAAGTAGCGCTAGAACGTTGTCGTTCTCAAGGGCACAGTGAACTTGATCACATCGGTAGTCACGGCAACAAAAAGAGCGCGATCGATCCGCAGTTCGTCACAGAGCCAAGGTACGTTGGACCATGCAACTGGGAGACTACTTCGCGTTCCTCTAGTCATCCTTACTCGCCTAACATGGCCATCCGTGCACGATCAATCGAGTGTTCCAAGTTGGGCGAACGTTATCAACGAGAAAGAGACAAAGAGTCTTCGTGGCTGCGAAGCCACGAGTCCGTGAAAAAGGCAAGCGTCGCAACTCCCTCGGGCGTTAAATCGATAAATTTTCCTCGCGTCGAAGCATTATCAGGAATGTCTCGACAGTTCGACGAACTAATTCAGGCAAATATAGGGATCGTAATTCACTCCGCGAGCTCGTCTCAAGACCGCGTTGGAGTCGATCGTAACCGCAGCGCATAATGAAATTAATATAAAGTCAGCGTAGCGGTCGCTCGACGGTATCAAGGCGAGTTGCGTTAATTAATCGATTATGGTCGGCTACTTTCGCAACGAGTCCACAGCTCGACTTTTAACCAGAGGATCGATCCGCGCGATCGCGGATTCTTTTTACAGCAGTCACACTTGCTCTGATTTTCACAAAAATCAAAGAGTTCTTCGATCCCTTGACACACGATGACTGCATGCTTGATACGGCTCTTTTCAACGTTTGTATCCTATGTTTTATGTTAATTATCCTACTTTGTTCAATTTAATTTAATTCGTATGTCAAAGGGTTAAGATCGTTGCTGAATTTAACTCGCTCGTTTTCCTCGTTTCGGGCCGATCTTGCTAACGGGGAGAATGGTAAGCCGAAACTCTCCGCATTTCGGGGACTTTCGCGGCGAACGCGCCGCCAGACGGAATCTTATTGCGCCGGTTGGAACGGCCGTATCGCGACGATTTCGTTTCCCCGCGTTGATCGTAAATCAAACCGTGGGAAAAAAAGTTGCACGCTCATGCCGATGTCCGACGATCACGCTGCGCTCGTAAAAATGTCAACTTTGTACCTTTGCACTCCCGGGGTCGAGTGATTATTCGCGCGTCACGTCTGGTTTCTTCGGAAGACCTAGGTTTGTAATATAAATTTTTCGGCCCATTTCCCCGCTTATCTCGCCGCTCCATCCGCGAGATTATTTAAAACGGGTCGTTGTGCGAAGGGAAACACCGTGTACCTCGCTCCGCGTTCGAAAATGAAGGATCGTTTGTTTCGCGAGGACGTTTGTTCAGCCGCAGCCTCTAGGAAGGATTTTTCTCCGGGAGGAAAGTGGGCGTGCGTCGCTCGTCTACGATAGGTGGAATCGCCGCGACGGCAATGAGCTTAACAATGGCATTGCGGTACTGCTCGAATTTAATTTGAAAGCAGCGAAGCCTGTGTGTGTGCACGTATAAATAGACGCGGTCGGTGCGCGTGCCCACGCAGCAGCTTTATGCCACCGAACATCCCCGTCTCTATCCTTCTCTCTCTCTCTCTCTCTCTCTGCTCGACTTTGTGACGAGTCGAATTTACATTTACAACCGTACACGCGCGAGTCTTCTAGAAAAAGAACGTATAAATTCTCGTTAAATGCGATTCTGCGAGACTTCGTTCTGTCGGTCCTCGGTTTCACGCGGACGCGAATTTAATAGTAAATGTTGTCAGCGTAAACTGTTTTTGTCGTGCGTGTTGATATATTGAATGTTGAACATTTCCATGTAGAAATTAATAATATGCATAGGAAAAGTACTGCATATCTCTCTAATTATATCAATATTAGAATTATCGACGATCGAAGCATAAAATTTTCCTTCAAAGACAAAGTGATGCTTTTATTTATACATTTTTAAATCTCCGGAAATATCTGCAAAATTTCCAAGAAAAATTATAAATTGGTTATTTTGAGGATTTTTGTAGCTGCAGCGTTAACGTTGGAACTCAAAGCATAAAATTTCCATCAGAGACATTAAAGTAAAAGAAAAAACTTTACTATACTATAGAGAACACGAGCTTTTATTTATATATTTTTACGAAAAATTATTTAAATCTTTAAAAATACATTTCTTACAAAATTTCTGATTTGAAAAATTACAAATTGGTCGTCTTGATCATTTTGGTTTCTTTTCAGTCCTCAGCCTTAGTTAGTTATTATACCATTCTCTTAGATGTAAAGCATCGAAAGCATTATATATATTACGTGTTTATTAATCGTCAGTTCGTAGAATGAAAATGTTGAAAGTTCAAGTTTATACTCCACGATGCTATAATTTGCTTTTTCTTTCAATCGAATCGACTCGATATGACAAACTCAAAGGAAACTTGATAAAGGTGTAAAAGTGCGTAGCCGCGACTGTGTTAACAATAATTCCGTCTCTCGAGTATTCAACAGATATACGAAAAAGTCTGAGGGAAATTATGAAATTGAAAGATTAGCGGTGTTTCGCGACAATTTCTCGAGATGACGGATAATAGCGTGACACGATGACAAGCGAGAGGCCACGAGAGACGCCGGGTTCGGGGACGGCATTGTCGTTCAAGAACCGTTTTATTGCTGTTTGCGCCAATCCAGAGGAGACGAGGATCTCGCCAGGCGAGAACATTGTTCGAACCTCTGGGAATCTCTCATGATTGTCGTGCTTTCCATTCTCGTAATAGTGGCCGTATTCAAATAACGTCGGTATACGTTTACGCATCGCGATCGTTGGGCAATCGGAAAAAGGGGGAAAAAAGGAGAGGAAGCGACCTGCAGCTTTGTTCGTGCAACTTTGCTCCACTTGACACCGCGACGCGACGTGCCACATTCGATCCTCTCGAATCGCTCCTTCCTTTTCCTCTTTTCCTCTACCGCCAAGAGATATTTTTTCCAAGAACACTCGCGAAATCATCTCGTGTCGATCAATTTTACGAATAAATTAAAATGGATCGAAGAAGATAAATCTGTCCTTGTCACACAGATATATCAGAAAGAGATCGTTATTTTCGCGATCAATCACCAACAGATGTTGCAACGTTTGAAGCTGATATCGTCGAATTTTTGTTAATGTGTCGCGTACAATGTTTTCTCGTTTCTCTTATTTCTTGTACCTGTTATGGCATCTCATTGACTTTACCTGTTTAATAATAAACAGACTGCGAATTTTCAAATTTTTTAAATTTTGATGAAAAACTAAAGAAACGAATCCTAAATAGATATTTGTTTTATACTGAATAAGTTTTATACACTTTATAAACAGACTGCGAATTTTTAAATTTTTTAAATTTTAATGAAAAACTAAAGAAACGAATCCTAAATAGATATTTTTTATACTGAATAAGTTTTATACACTTTTGTACTGACAAATTGTATGTACTGCGTGGATTTGTTTCTCAGAAATATACAATTCACGATTCAATAGTAAATATCGTATAACAAGTAAACTATAATTTTCCAATATACGTTTCCAATGATTTTGCAAGTATTCTTCCTACATTTCTTTGCGATAAATCCGTTCACGTTGAATATCAATTACGTATCTGAATAACAAAACTACGCGTCGATCTCTTGGAAAAATGGGAACGGAATCGACCGGTATAACTTCGATCAACAGCGTCATCGTGATCTTTCATTTGCCAGATATCGTAACTCGATCGGTGAAAAACGAGGAATTGCAGGAATCTTCCGCGGCTGCCGAACGATGCGAGGAACGCACCTGGTCCAACGCACGAAGAGCGAGAGAGAGAGAGAGAGAGAGATTGAACACGAGGAAAATCTAGAGGAAACAACCGTTCCCCGGGCAACCTCGTCACACCTCGCCTGGCTCGCGATAAAGCGCGATGGTCCGTTTCGCGGCGCCCTCGATCCCGACCTTATCGATCCGCGGCGCGTTAATTGTAAAACGAGCCGTCCGTGTAAATTGCCGGAGCGAAGCGGCGGCAGAAAAAGAAAAGGAAAAAAAAAAAAAAAAAATCGAGCAACAGTCGCCGGTGAATTATTACGCAGATAGAGAGGAGACGAGCGGTCGCGAGGGAGATCGTTTAACGTTCGCGTCTGACTCGGAGGATCGATCGTTGCGGCGCGGGAACGGCAAAGAAAAATAATGGAACGGAGAGCGAGTGGAGTAGAAGCGAGCGAAGGCCGATCCTATTGGTTTCGCGCGACCGTTAGCGGTCTTGTCGGTCTATTTCGATCGGCGTGGCTCCAACAACAAAAATCGAGGCGCCTCGCCGTTGGCCTTACCTGTTATCAATTAACTGTTAACGTAGCTGCACCCTCGGAACCGTAAGTGCTGCGTGCGCTATCGTACCCGGCCTGTTCTCTCTATGAATAATGTATCTCGGTTCGGGGAATTCGTGGCATTTAATCACTGAATCGTTAAGAGCGGACGGACGACCGGCTTGCGAGGATTTATGCGGCACCCACGAATATCTCCCTATCTGCGCACACACGAGAATCACCCGGCGCAGATAGGGACGGTCTCCTCGATCGTGTCCCTCGAGTAACGCGACGCGCGTCGAACGTCGCTCCGCGATAGCGCCGACAATTCGATATCGAATCGAAGAAAGAAATTTCGTTAAAAGTCGATCCTCGAACGCGACGTGTCGTTTCCTCAAAGACGCGATTACCACGAACGAATCTTCGCGGATAGTAAAACCGACGAAATAAATAAAACAGATTATGGTCGACGATTCGGAAGGATCAGCAGCGCGTGTCGATCACTCCGTGACAGCTCCTCGGTTAACAGCGCTGTATTTATAAAAGCAGTGGAAAAAACGCATCGGCAAATGGACACGCTTTGAATTGGTAAGTAGCTGTTTGTCGCAATCGCGTAATAGCAGCTAGATCGCGGCAATCGTTTCGACAATCGCGAAACCGGAGCGACTTTTTAATCTGCCGCGCATTATGCAACGAGCACGTCTCTCGCGTGCATATCAAAAATTTTTTGTTTACCGACTCGGAGAAGCAACGATACCGTGTTAAAATATCCACAATGTTGCGCAATCGCACTCCACGACCGGGTTCGCGCGGTCGTTCAAATTTTCGCGCGAATTTTGCTCGCGAGGCGATCCCTCGAACGAGCGCAGTCCCTTGCGCCGCTCCGAGGAGGAGGCGCGTAAATTTATGAACGAGGAAACACGGCCGAGGAACGTACAGCCCCGGTTGTGTGTCTCGTCGGTTGAGCGGCAGAACGAACCGTTCGGTGATATAAGGACGAGCGTGGGCGACGCTTACTTTTCAAGCGTGTTCGCGAACGCGACTTCGGAACTGGTTCCGAAGCGAATTAGACGTCGCTCGTGCGTTACGGAAAACGATCTACCAACGATTTTTCTACCCCGCCGTGACACTCGCTTCCCCGTCGCGACACCGCGCGCGAGTCATAAATCCTCCGTCTCGCGGATATTTCACATAAATTCCGTTTAATTCGTTGGCTCTTTGAGATTTGTGTCCGTAGGGCAGGGTCCCGTGACGGAAGGTGGAAAAACACGGAGGAGGAGGAGGAGGAGGAGGAGTTGAACGCCCGTACGTCGCACGGGGGAAACCGCGGGAGTGCGAACCGAGATTTCATCGATCAGGCGCGGTCGATAGGTCGGTAGCCGGATAAGGAAGCGAACGTCTCAATCGCACTCTCGGGTCGACGGGTTCGTTTTTTCGCGGTGGTTTGCTTCATGAATATTCAGAGGCGCCGTGGCTCCTCTGGAGGTAGCCCCTCGTTAAACGGAAAGGGAACGAAGGAGAGCAAATAGATTTTACCTTGTGCGTCATTCCATGACCTTGAAGCCGGGGGGGTAGCTGGCGTGTAACTTCCGGCGGAAGGTTACGGTTTCTCACTTTTCCCACTTGTTTCGTTGCTCGTTGATCGGTTACTGATCAAACTCGTTTCCCCTCTTTTTCCGTTTCTTTTTTTTCCTTTTTTTTCCCCCTCGATCACGCGTTCGTAACAATTCACCACAGCCGCGCGGGAGAGAAAGAGAAGACAGAGTCAGTCAGTCAGAAGAAGGTAGGAAGAGAAGAAGAGGTAGAAGAAAGAGCGAAGAGGGAAAGAGCGAGGAGGGCACTCCGTTTTTCAACCAACAGCACACTATCCTCACACTCGAGCACACTCTTCTTCTTCCTCGTTCATCGATCCTCTTCGTCCGGATCGTCGGCTCTACGAGTATCCAGATCGAAACGTCCGATCGTACATCCCGATGGCGTCCGCCGAAGCTCCGCGACCGAGTATCTCTGTTCCAAGCAGCGTGCCTCGCGTGGCGACCACGTGTTCGAGCGTCAGATCGCGACACCCGCTTCCCTCGCTTTCGTGCGCGCGCGTGTCACGCGGCGAACGTCGACGATTATTCCTCTGGACGCGACTCTTCACGCGAGTTTTCTGACTAGAGAAAAACTAGTGTTGCCGTGCGAGCGAACTGCGTCGTCGGGTCGAGCCAGGAGACCGAAGCAACGGACGGACCACGCGTGCGATCAATCTTCGGATTGGTGGATGCGCGCGTGTGTGATCTCGGCGGACGTACGCGCGATCCACTGCGTGTATCCTGGGCGATTGGCGGCGGCGTGGCGAGACGTGGTACGGATGCTGGAGGTGTTGCCGCGTGGTGGTTGCCGATCGATCGCGTGGATCGCGTGTCGTGTCGACAGGACAGCCGAGTCCTGACTGGTCGTCGCGGTCGTCCCCTCGGACTGGAGAGCACGGAGAAACGGAAGGAGTCAAACCACGTTGCTCAGCACCGTCCGGCGATCGTTTGGTGCTCCTTGTCCAGGTCCTCTCTCGAGGCGTGTGATATCCCCCCCGTCGGGCTGCCTCGTGGACGAAGCGGAATATCAGCGAGCGCTCTCGAGGAGATTCGTGAGACGCGACTCGCTGCGAGCTGTGGCTGGTCGAGGCGGGAACGGGGAGAGCCGTGTGGCGTGGCGTGGCGTGGCGCGGTGAGGCGAGGCGAGACGAGGCGAGACGATGCAGGAGACGCAGCGACGAGAGGAGGCTGAGTGCACGGTGGTGAGTAAGCCGGAGTGTGTCGGTGAGTAAAGCTGCGTCGCGCGCGCGGCCGAACGGAGAGGGCAGAGAGACGGGAGAGCGCGCGCGGCGTGGTCGCGATCACCGAGCGGTGGCGAGCACGGCGACGGTGAAACGGAGCAAGGGAGGAAAAGGTGATCGGCGAGAAGAGGGAAAGAGACGAAAGTAGACCAACCAAGCGACGAAGGAAGCGAGAGATGGCGCCGAGAGTGAAAGAGTGACGGGTGGAGGAGGAGGAGGGGGGGGGGTGGTTGGGAGGGTGGTGGAGAGGCGACGATATCGCGAGGAGAAGCACACGCACACAAAGAGAAGGGTACTGGGCGATGGACTGGGCGGGGAGAGACTGAGACCCGTAGGTTGGCGGGTAGGTTGGTAAGTAGGTAGGTAGGTAGGTAGGTAGGTGAACCACGAGGAACACACACGAGGTGGATGTTCGTTTGTGGTCATTGATAGTCTGGGTGGATCGTCGGTACGCTCCGGGTAGGAAGGTGTGCGCGGTAAGGATAGCGAGGAGCTCCCCTACGTGTTAACCGTGAGAGACGTCGGGAAGGTAAGTGCTCTCCTCTCTTTCAGCCACGGCGGAGTAGCACCACGCCGGCACGCGACCTGCCCTCTCCCACCCCGTGGCCGTTCGTCTCTCACGATCTCGCTCCCTCTCCCTCCTCTTCCTCGCGTCTTCTTCCTTTTGCCATAGCGCGGCAGCTAGGTCTCTCCCTCTAACGCTTCTCGATCGTTTCCTCTACTGGATTCCTCCTCGCCGTTCCTTCTCCGTCTCCCCTCTCTTTGCTTCGTGCCGCGAACGGATCACCGGATCGCGGAGAACGACGGAGACGCTTTCCTCGCTAGGCTGGATCTAGTGTTGGTGCACCACTCCTACCAGGTGGACACCGACACACCGGAATCCTCCCACCGAGACGCCGAGAATCTACATCGCCGAGACGAGTGAAAGAAAGAGAGAAAGAAAGAAGCCCAGAAGGAGCCGGGTGTAACGTTTGCCGTATCTCCTCTCTGTCGTTAATCGCGATGTAACCTCTCGGCCAGCTAATTCACCTTTGTAACTGTACCGACACCCCTTTGTGGATGTGGATCATTCGTTCCTTCCTTTGCCTCCTTCTCCGCTGAACGCGCCAACTTTTCTTTTTCTTTTTCTATTATTCAGCCGCTACGGATTCCTCGAATTCTTACTTCTCGATCCGCATATCGGTAGACGATACGCCGCGTTCCGACTTGTTCTTCACACAGTCATCGTCGGCGTCATTCGATCGATCCAGTTGTGATCGCACGTGCGCCTTTGTTTCCACATTGTCTGTGAGCACTTTTCGTCGACGGGTCGTCGATTCGCTTCGACAGTGCGTCAGCGTTTCCATTCCCTTTGTGTGTTTTAAGACACATTGTCGAGCCTACTTTCGTTTCGTTCTTCGCTTCTAGGTCATTAATTCACCTCTGTAACTGTACGACCGCCCCACCATCAAGTCCTTGGCTGCCTTGGCTTCTCGGTTCTCCGCGATGTGACGGTCCCGGTTGTCCTAGGACCGGGCCAGCTCGTTACGGTTTCGTTCACAGCCTCCCCTCTCCCCTCCCTCCGCCCCACCCGACTACCGAAACGTGTTTGCGGCTCCTCTCGATTCGTGTCCGAGCACACGAACTACCGGTCGGGTTCGATCGCGGTGGAGATGGATTCGGTAGATCGATTGTCATCGAAATTTTTTCCTCTCGAGAAAGTGAAGCAACTTTCAGCCTCCGTAGATTATATCGACTTTGCGAGGTATTTCAGTTGACACGGTGGTAATTTCGATTTCCTTTCTTTCCCTCTTTTTTTCCCGTCTCGTCCAATTTCTTTTTTCTCGTCAGGCCATCGGTGATTGGTAATTTAGTTGCGCGGCTATTGGGTACCGAGGAAGCGTCGACATAGATATCTAGGTCGTTGACCCAGTTCACGGAATTTTCGGTTCCTTTCGTCGAATTCTCCCTCTCGGAGATGAGGTTGAATCCTAATCTGGGTCTGGTTGGATAGAAAATCGATCGATCCTCGGCAACTGGCCGACGCTCGGCAATCTTCGAATCCGATCGAAACCGGAGACGCGCTGGTTTAATTGAGCGAGGCTGCAAGGTGGCTCGGGCGATGATCGCGCGAATTACTCATCCTTGCGTCGCCATATTTGGAGGAAACTTTATCCAAGTCGTAGCTTTCTGGGTCAATCTCTGGTTAACTTCTTAGCTTTAGGTTGCTCGAGACGCCCGAGAAACTAAGCACGACGAGTAAATCGAGGAGGCAGTGTAGGTATATACGCCCCGAGACCTTAGATCATCGGATCCTCGTGGATCTGCTCGCTCCGCCTTGTTGCGCAACCATCGCCGCCGTCGGTGATCTCGGGCACAGCAGTCCTGACACAGTTACCTGGTCAGAACGTTACGAAGAGCCGGAGCGAAGAATTGAGAAAAGAAGCCGAGAAACGTGAGCCGCTCTCGAAGACCCTTTTCCCCCCCGCCCCGCCGCGACGTCGTTTCGTGACTTTTTTGCGACCTTTCGTGAACGAAATGTCCTCCTTCCGTCGAATGACATCTTCCTTACGACTCTGAGTTACCTCAAGTCTTTTACACGTCGTTTTTCAATAATTTACAATTGGAAAGAAATCTAGCAGAGAAACGTGCGTTTTGTTGCAGTTATGAATTGTGTGTATTACATGTAATACCAATTATGCACATGCCTCGAAGATCGTATCTCGAGATTCGCTGGTAGCTTCCTTTCGAAAATATCTATTCAGTGACTAAACACTGATTTTCTTTTCTGGTTTGTACGGCGGTCGGAATAAGAATACACGATTGTACTAATTTTATTACTTTCCAATTCCTAGTCATGCTTATTTACGTACTACGTACTCAGGTATCGAGAAGAAATTGTAACAAACCGAAAAATAAAAGAATAAATAGTGGTAACAAACTCTGTGAAAATGAAAGAAAATTTGAAATGAAACACGTTTCTTTCAAAACCTCAAGAATTTCCTCCTACACTACAATAAAAACGAAAGTTTCGTCAAATAGAACACTTCCAAGTGAAATATTTTGCAACAACAAGAACAGTTTTTGTAGAACTCTTATTCGTAAAAGTGTCTTCGTCTTCAAGTTTAAACAAAAAAAATACTAGTCTTAATCACTTGAGACACTGGTTTTCAAAGAGCCTTGATATCTTATACAACAATTGTGATATAACTCCTTTTTGTATTGGGTATTTTAATTAATTCTATAAGCGCTAACACTTCTCCTACAATCTTTTCTAGAAACAAAATGCGGATAATTATTAATTCTCCCTCGCACACCATCTCTTTGCGCAGAATATTTGAAAAACTGCTTCACAAACGCAAACGTAGCGCAAATCTTTACAAATCATTTTGAATGTGTCATATGCGCGTGTATGCGTAAATTTTTTGCAACTCCCAATTTTCCATAAATGCATAAAATCCGCATAAATCTCTTTTGCCAAACCACACTTGGAACTTGTTTCTAACAAACTTTTTTCTCACCCTCGAACCTAATCGACTGTGACATCGACTGCAAATCACAAGGCGCAGCCTGTTGTCGCAATCTTCACTGACTCTTGCGACCGTGCGCAACGAAGGGCGCTAGCTAAATTGGCGTGTTGGTGTGTCAATCAAAGATCGCCGATCGTGATATTTCAGGCTGACAAAGGTGGATCGGTATTCGCGACCACGATTCTTCCCTCTCGCATTCTATTCTGTACGATGACACCTTCCGCGGGGTTGACGCGAGACACGGGACGTACGCGTGCGAGAACCCATCATTAGACGCCTACGCGCGCGGATATTGCCGGGGACGACGCGAACTGCTCGCGAGACGCCGATGTCGCGACGAGGCCTACGATGGACGGGAATCGGGACAGACGAAAGGGTCACAGACGCCGACGATAATGTTCAACACCGGAAGCAGCTGCAGATACAACTGGGAATGACGAATGGCGCTCGACTGTTTGATTTAGGAATATGCATGCTTAACCCTTGATATTATGATGTAACATTAGCGCTATACGAACGAAGATCATTCTGCGAATCGATATTTTTTTGTTTAGTTTCATCGAATGCAGAATTCGCGAGGTTTCAATTCAAAAATCTTCTAGAGATCAATAAAGGATGTTTTATTTCAAATGTAATTAATTTGTTCTTTTTAAATAATTTATATTACTTATACGTAAATAATTTACGTAAATAATTTATATAATATACGTGTTTAAATAATATACGTAAATAATTTATATAAAGCATAAAATCCAATTCTTATTAAATCAAAATTGAAAATCCACTATATATAATAATTACAAAGATGTTGCATATGTTGTATGCTCTCGCTTGAAACATTGAAATGTGTCAAGGTTTTAAAACAAACAGTGAATACTTTAAACGAATATTTTATTTATTGTATTTTGCAAAATCACGACTCTAAATAATTATCTTATTTTTTACGAATCATATGAAAAAATTTATTTCATCTATGAAGAAAAGAACGTATGTATGAAAAGTATATTATTCTCCATAATTTAAACGACCCAGAGTAATCTATCATTAGTAAACCATTAGTAAGCTACAAATTTCTGCATAATCGATAACCAGAAATTGAATTAACAAGGAAGACTGAAAAAGATGGCACAGTTCTAATCAAATCAATAGAAATTGCAGAGTTGGTTCCAAATAAAAAATCGAGCGATTTTTTCTGAATTGGTTGAATCTTGCGATATACCAAATAGGGTAACAATATCCCGGAGCGACGTTGGAAATTCCAATGAAATGGAGCGGTAATTGGGTCAGTAAGGTGGCGAACAGTTTGAGACGAGGAGCTCCGAGGCATCGTGGTGCCCGATCGGGTTGAAATCCCTAGGTATTGGCAACCGCGATATCGTAATTCCTTCTAGAGTTCCATCATCGATGTGTCCAAGATCCTCTTTATAGTCGATCGTCGAATCCCGCCCGCAGTGTTATTGCACTTTTCGCAGTACCTTGCGCGAACGGTCGCTCTAAATCTTCCTTTAACGGCGTCGTTAGTTAACCGTATCGATCCCAATCCGGTCCAGTTCTGGGACCGTGGTCCGACCGCACGACTCGGACGCACTCGTAGATCCTACGGATCGTTGCGAAAAAGATCTGACCGCCGCGAACGAAAAGGAAACCGTGTAATTCGTGAAAAAATCGGGGCCACAACCGCGCGCTCGCCAGGCGTGAACAATTAACGATCACGAATTCGAACGGAGATTTCGGCGAGTGCTACGATCTTAATCGAAAGGACGTTGATTGTTGGTTTGCGGTCGAGCTCGACATTTTTAATTCTCGATTCTTGTTTTATTCATTAGACGAAACGTGCGTCAAAGGCAAATTGGTACAAAGATGTGTAATGTACAGAACAAAAGTTGCGGTTAATACAATCAATGAAAATGAACGAAATAAAATGCGAGGAATAGAAAGTAAGAAATTAATACTACATGCAACAAATAATCAATGGATTAATCATAAGTAGTCTAAACTATCCTTGAAAGAGGAGTGTAAGAGAAGGATTGCTCAAATGAATTCTATGAATGAACGTGAATGAATCAAACTCTGGTAATTAGAAGAAAAAGAATGGAAAATATATGGAGAAAGAATTTGAACGTGTATGGCGATGGCCTAAACAACGTTTAAAATAAAAAGATTGCTATAATACATTAAACACTTTTTCTAGAACAAGAATATTTTATCACACGAAACATTGCATTTTAATATTATGTAGTACTGTGTGACAAATTAAAAAAACAGAATATAAATTTATTGCAAATATAGTGGAAATAAAGTGAAAAGATAGTAATTATGATAACAAAACTCTTTTAATAGCAAATTAACGGTATTGCAATGAACAAATTACCATCATTTACTTATGTGATACGAAAATTGACTTTTATTTTTAATTGGCATGAACCAAAATACACGTAAATTAAATTGATAAATGAAACGAGTATTTTTAGTACAGTACCAAATTTTAATAAATATCCTATTAAATGAACACTTATTCGAAAACTTATATGAAAATATCACGAGTGGAGAGAAAAATCAGACTCTTATTGTGTAAACTATTTCACTCCCTGACAAGTTCGTATAAATAAAATTTTACAATATTTATCGCTTCTATAATAAACTCGTCTCTGCAAATTTTCTAAATGTATATCACGATTCACTTCGTGTAATTAATATGTGTCAATACGTGACAAAAGGTTAACTCAATACGACCAAGATATTCAGATATCAGAACGATCAATCGATATTCTCTCATTATCTTGAGGGCACTCGTTCCGCGTGCGTCAAAGCGCGAGCACAAATCTTGCGACGCGATGTCGTCGACGTACACGTGACGGAAGGGGCAAAACGACTACCGTTCTCGCTTGATTGGTCAGTGTGACGCTTTGCGTTTTCAGTGGGAGGAGCTGCTTACACCTATGCACTATGCATGCAGCGTGCAAGCACGCCGGCTACATATGGATGCGCATAATGTGTACCTATGTACATACGTGGCTGTCAGCGAAATGACGCTGGCAGCCGCGTGCTGTTACACGTCCTCTCGCGCGTGCTCCCGCGCAAAATGCCCCGCGATAACGACCTCGAAACAATGAATTACCGATCGTTACGTTACCTTTCCACCCGACGAGTTTCCGTTTCTATCGATTCTTGACACGTGTCTTTCCGATACGAACACACACGCATAAACTGAGAAGCGTGTTTTCCTCGATTCGATTCTTATTTCTCTGTCCCTTTCGCTGCTGCCACTCGAAGAAATGCGAATGCTACCGATTCGCGCCGTATTTCGTCCGATAACAGCAGCAACAAGGAGCGATCATTTCGCTCGATCGACGCGGTAAACGATATCGGCGAATATGACCCGCGGGGCGAACTGAAAAAATGCACGAGCGAGAAAAATCTCATCACGTGCACAGACGTTACGTTGCGCTTTCGTGCAATACGCGCGCGTGCATGCATGGCATGTAGCCGCACTTCTGGTGGCGGAATGATAGATCAAGCGGCCCGATACCGATCTCGGGCCGGGAAAGGGTCCGGAACCCGGTGCACGCTGCTCCACCGTCTCGCGAAACCTTTCTCCCGCTCTCCCGAGTACGATATTTCAATGTAACGCTTGATACCTTATCAATTACCCGTACCTTTCCCGAGTTACGTCACGCGAATTTGCCAGATTTTTTTTCCGATCTCTCTCTCTCTCTCTCTCTCTCTCTCTCTCTCTCTCTTTCCGCCGTGACCGCGATAAATCTCCTCCTCCATCGTCGATCCCTGTTTCTCGCCTCCGACAGACGCTCTTCATTAACCGTAATTCAGAGATTGATGAACGCTCCCCCCTGTAATCTCGCGGCCTTTGATTTATCGCGCGTTTATTACGTTGCCCGAACCGAGCGATTTTAATTCGGCGCGATCTCGGCATTCCGATCGATGATTCACCGCGAGGAAATAATCGCCAGCTGCGAGGTACGAGTACGAGTGCGAACTCGGTCGCGTGTGGTGAACTTTGACTTTGACGTTCGCTGGCTCGCGTCTGTTTCGCGCGTCGCGCCGCGGCACCGAGGGACGCACGCTCGCCGTGTAGATTTACATATAAAACGGTATTGTTTTTCCTACGGAATAGGGCGCGTCTCCGGTTTCGCATTTTACACCGGCGTTCAGGTACGTCGCGAGGCCGCAACGGTACCTGATACACGCCCGATATAACGCGCGCCGCGCGATCTATCGATTTCGTAACGAATGGCCGCACGAAAGTATGTCGCCGTGGCGTACCTTCGGATCCTGACAGCATTTTTCGACAAGTCCTACGCGTCTGCATCGTTTCGAACTCGGTTATCCGACTTTTTATCGCGCTTATCTGTTAAATCCGTAATTACCTACCAGAATTGCAGAAAGCAGAGTTGGCCATTGATCGATTAAAAGATACTGACTGAGGAATGTTTGTGGAAAAATCGACGATTGATTTAATCAATAAATAAAATTGATCTTCAATTGAAGTAAATCGGGCGATTGACTTAATCGATTAACAGCGTTATATAAGACAATTATAAAGATTGTTATTACGTCGGATTTTATTATAATTTCACTCGAGTCGATGCTTGTTATTCTCAACTCCTTCAAAATTTGTTAAATGAATATCGTTTCACCGTTCACTGACTTATCAGAAGCTTTATCCTCAAACTCAAAAAGAATTATAGACATTTAATCGTTTATCACGACTAATGACCAAAGTAGAAATTTAATCGTTATATTTGGTTAACAACTAAAATTGGAGTGCAATCGTTAGTCACGATTAAAGACTATTGGAAACATTTAATCAACTTTCTGTCCGACTCTGAAAGAGACGAGAGAACGAAAAAACAATCGAATCGACGCGTTGATAATTTTGCTTTCAATCGGCAAAAAAAATTCATTGAATTGTGAGTTGGAAATTCCTTGGAAGAGATAGCCAATTTTTCGTAGCTCTGTCCAGTTTAGTAATCAGCCGATTGGTCGCAAAATGTGGAACGTTTGCCGTTTAGAGTACGTATTCCTTCGCGTCTGGATGTTGGATGGTCAGCCCCGGAGGGTCCTTGAAAGCTCCACAGGATGGCGCAATCGAAAGCAACTGGATACCTTCGGTGTGTGTATCCACCCACTTCGCGTGTCTAATCTGCCGATCGCATTTGGTAATAATCTCTCTTTTACTCCTCGTCATAACTGGGCCATCAATCTCCGGCCTTTCTCTCAGCCGAAGAATTTTAATTAATTCACAACCAGCACGTGAACTATGGCTAGTTGTCACTCTTGTCAAATTCCGAGTGTTGCTTGAGCATAATGATCTTTGTACGTGCGACGTACATATAAGTGTGCACGTACGACGATGCATGAAGTGAAATTGAAAATATTCGAAAATGACAACACTTTGTGATCCTTAAGGTTCACGGATGACTGAGTGAACGCGTACCTCAGACTCTAAGTTTCCATTAATTTCTTCTATCATGTCCAAATTTGATATTTTCACGAAGGTGATCAAAGAAGTGGGGCCCAAGTGAAAAATTACTTTCTTCGTCTATTGACGTACGAATTACGGGTATTTATTTCACTTATGCATAGATTCGGATCGACCCCACAAATACAATGTGTAATTACGTTGTACAATATATGTAAACGAGGTAATATGCATAATTGTATACGCATAATGGGAAAGAAAAAATCTAATCTTTAGAGCTAATAAGATCTGCGTACAGAGTTTTTTAAGGTTTTATGTGACCCAGGAAAAAATCCATATCTCATTACCACACGCACATGTTCTATTAATCTGATCTGTATGTTGCAAATTAGTTTCATATGCTATTTGAAAAATAATATGTTCTACGACCGCTATTTCATTATTGTTTCATTAAATTCAACAAATTTGACCTAAAATCGGGGAGTGTAGGTAGAAAAGACTTTGAAGAATCTCGCAATCATGATCAGTTATGTGCATAGGATTTGACAAAAGTAAAAAGTGTTCTATTAAGCATTACAAAGAGAATATTAAATATTTTTGCATTTTTCAAGCTTCTAAATTAGCATCAAAATTTGATTATCATCTCCTATACTTACGTCGACTTGTTTTAAACATCGTTGTCTATTCTGATTGTGAGTTTGAATCATTTTTGTAAAAATTTCCAACCGTTTATTGACATGTCTGTCCAACTTTTTAATATTAATAATCTCGCGTTGAAGTCTCTATATTTACGCTCGATATATTTACGCTCGAGTACATGGAATGTTGATTTTCGTCGAAAACAACCGACGTTTACGATGACGTTTGAACAATTCATCGAACAACAGAGAGGGCGGCTCTCTGTTGTCGAAGAAATCTCGCAGAATTTTCGTAGTTACGTAAAGGCGTCGCGGGAACTTCCTGGACGAGGCGAATTATTTTCGCTCGGATCGATCGACGAAGAGGACGATGAAAACGACAAAGACGGTGTTTCACCGTGTGTCTCTCGGTTGTGTAACCTGGCGGCCAGAAAAACTGGCATCGTTCCCGAGGTATCGCGAAAAGAGTCTTCTTTTTCCACTCCCAGGGACTGCCCACCGCGTGCCGCGACCGCGTCTAATCCGCGTCCACCGCCCGTGTTCGCCGGATCGATTATTTCTGGCCTCTCCTTTCGCCGGATCTTTTTCGTATCCACCTAAGTTAAGTGGGCCAATCAAGGCGAGGTTTCTCTCCTCGATCGGCTTCCTTCTTCCTCTACGATCGGCCGGCGTGTCTAGATGTGCCGCGTCGATTACGAATCGGCTGTAATTATTGCGATATTGGATCGCTCGGGGCCTATTCGTTACACAGGCATGATGTCATCTCGCCGGTCACGCTGCCGTTGATTTATTATTTCGAATGTTTAGCGACACGTCGAGCTCTAACGACGATTGTTTCACAGATTTTATTCTCAGAGCGTTCTTTTTGGAGCGCTTAAAATTACCAAAGATCTGAAAGTTTAACGTTGAACGAGAAGTGTGTTAATAAATTAAGTTCGCCCTTCAACCTTTTGATTTATCGTCTTCTTTCAATCTTCAATAAGCAAATTTTATTATTTTCGTTTTTTAGTACGTAAATATTTGAGTATGTAAATTGACTTTTTCACAAGTGGAATTCAAATTGATTTGTTTCATTCTTTAATGGTCCATTTTTGAGCGTGTAAAATTAAGAATATGATACATTTGTATTCTTAATTTTATAATATATATATTTCTTACAAAAGAAAATTAAAGAAAAATTTGTAAGCAGTCCTTTATTATACCAATCTTGAGGAATTTTTGTTTTTTTTTTCTCTTTTCTACTTGCAGCAGAATATTGAGTGATCCTCTTTGCAGTGGCAACGTAAATATTTTTATCAACTAATGTACAACTTGCAATCTGAAAAATTCATTTGATGGTACATTTCTTGTTATTCAGACACCCTAAAAATTTAACATACATAAATTAATAAGTTCAAAATGAAGAGAATATTTCGACTCAACATCACTGTGATATCGCTGAATATTTTATTCCTTGCATAGACATATATCATCTCCGACATCGCAAAAACTTTGTGACTTAATTTTTAAATTCACTCGCTACGCTCACTCGTGGGACGAGTCTGGAGATGTTGCGAAAGCAACAATAAGTATTCGACAATTTCATTAGCAACAAATCAAACCGGGGATTTAAGAGGCAAGATGCATTTGTTACAAAAGGAACGTTAATAAGCGGCCTAGACACGACGTATACTTTCTTTCATGGCCGGTCGGCAATTATTATATTTCGCTGGCACGCCAAGTATCTTCGGTTAGATTAAGAGCTCTCCGCGGGAAGCGAGCCGAGCGCCACGAGGTATGTTAATCTCAAAGTAATTCGGGACGGCCGATTACGCAAAGTACACGAACGGCGACTTCTCTGTAATTAGCGAGTCCCACGTCGTCGGTCTTATTTCGTTATAGCGTTCTAAACAGGTACGAACGGTTCGTGGGCATGGTTTATTGTTCGTCGACGGATGCGCGTTGCTGAGAAATCGACCACGCGTCGTTCAGTTCCCTGTCGAAACCCAAGTCGCTAGTGTAAATTTTACAATTTCAATACAAACTAGTACCCTCGTGCAGATTCGACAGTTTTAGTTATAGCCTGATATAAATTGAATTTTCAACTAGCGGAAATCGGCGCGACGCACGTGCGCGAAGAAAAAAAAGTAGATTCGCGACGCGATCCTCGCCGAGGGAAGCGTGATGTATCCGCGCCGGTAATTCGCGGCGTTTTGTTCTCGGTCATTATACGCTTACACGCGCAATCGAGCACATCGACAGCCGTGTATGGGTCTGTCGGGTGAACCGACTCGGGAGAGCGTGTGTACACGCGGGCACACGAGCACGGCCGAGCGAGCATTACACACGCGGTGTGTCCCGGGTTGCTTCATTCCATTCGCGATATTCCACATTCTTCCCACACGTGTAAGAACACATCGGTAGGTACACGGTGCCTCAGATGCCTGTTGCTGATACGAACTCTCGGCTTGCCGCCACTACCGTGCCCGCGCCATTTATGGGCCAAGGGAACATCCGAACCGTTTACGGGACAGGAGAATCCTCCACGGTTTTTCTGCCGTGGGAAGAAGCGTCGTCGTTGTCGTCGTCGTCGTCGTCGTCTCGCGGAGAGCGGACGGTTCCACCGTCGTCCTACGAATCGCGACGACGTCTAATTGCATCTTTTCGCGGGCAACGAACGCGTGTGTGGCAACAGCACACAGCCCGAGGTTCCTTAATGAAGCGATCGGTGAATGCAGAGAGGCGACGAACGTCGACGAAACCGCTTCAAGGAAGATCGGTTCGAATCGTGTACACACACACACACACACACACACACACATACATGGCTCGGCGAAGGAAGAGGGCTGGGCGCAGCCTCATCGTCCGCGATGTGTTTCTCAATGGGCGCTAAATGTCTGACAGTGAGACGGGGAGTACAGGCTCCTCTCCCATTGTGGGAGGTGGAAGAGACGCGTGAGATACGGTTCAGCCGTTCTCATAGCTCCTCTTGAATCGAAACGTGGGCGCGAGGAAAGGGTTTATTGCCGCATCGACGTGCGACCGATGCGCTTGCCTATCGCGTAATTAATTCCAACCGGGAAACAACACGCACAGTCACACATGGTCACACACAGTCTCTCTTACAATCGACGCGTCCTCCTCCGTGTTTCCATCACCTGGAAACACCGTGTCTCGTCCTTGCTTTCGAACGACGAATCTCTTCTCTGCAAATCGTTCGTCAGCCGATTGTTGGCAAAATTTGAACCGCCAGGCAAGAAAGCAAAGGGGAGGTGGAGGGAGACACGCAGGTGTGCCAGTGCGAAAGCGGTGACCCATTATCCCAGCTGCGAGGGCAGTCGCTACCAAGGATCGTCCCAGTCGGCTCTCTCAGGTTCAGGAATGCCTCGATACGCCTTAACAGGATAAACAGATGTACTCGTAAATAAGTCTCCCTCCCCTGCCCCTCTCCTCTCCTCTCCTCTCCTCTCCTCTCCGCTGCTCTCCCCCGCGTGGTTCTGCTCTTTCGCGGTTGCCTTCGATACTTCCACGCAGAGATCCCCCTCTTAATTACCCAGCCTAGGAATGTATTTCTCTTCGCGGACGAGGAAACGGTCTGGCCGAGACTTGCTTCTCTCATAACCAACCTCTCTGCTTCTCTCTCTCTCTGTCTCTTGCAGCGTGTTTTTCAACCTTTGCCTTCGCGGACGCGTACGTATGCACCGGCGAATCCGAAAGAGAGAGTTCCATCAGAAAAGTTCTCACTGCGATCCACGATGGGAGATTAAAGACGAATTTCGGGTCGATCCGGTGGGAAAATATCGCGAGGCTCGATCTCGGGGAGAAAGGGGGAGGATTTCTTGGCTTCCTCGACGAGGGACGACGAGAGGAAAAGTCAACGGCACGGCTCGCGCGCCGTTCCACTTTTACTCTGCTCTTGAGAATCCCCCGTCTCGAGAGTCCGTCAACTGCACCACATTTCCACCTGGATGCCTGGCAACGTGGTCGCGCGCTGGCTAATCACGCGTACGCTGGCTAATCGCGCTCGCGCGGGCTGGTGTACGTGCGCGGCGCGGAACAGGAGCGGAGCGCCGCTTCGTCAGGGTGGGGTCCGCCGCCGGTGGAAGTTTAAAACTCTTCGGTTTTACTTTCTAACATCTCCTCTCCCCCCTCCTTCCTTCCCTGGTCTCCACGAACCGCAGCCCGGCCTCCTTCCTGAATGATCTTCTCGCGCGACGACGCGCGGTGTCCTGGTACACCTACTCCTTCGAGGACGAAGCCGATTTTCTGCTTTCGTCGGGAACGTTCTTCTCTACCGGGGAAAAGTGAAAGGGCGGTGTTTTCTCGTCTTGTTTTTTCGTCTCGGCGTGATCCTTTTGCGCGGAGATCCTCTCATTCATAGATTAGACCAGATCGACGGCCAGTTTCTCTCTCGACTCTCGTCTCGTTGATTCCAAAAGCTCGGAGCGCGTACGTGCAACAGGCCAAGAGAATACATGCACGGGGAATTTCTATATCACATGCGACTGCGAGATCGCGCGCGCGTATGTGTGTGTGTGTGTGTGTGTGTGTGAGTAGACCACGCCAGGGTGGGGTCCTCTCGCATCCGACTTGGCGTTTTCAGTTTCACTTTCTAAGTCGTCGTCCCCCTCTCGCCCCTAACCGCGGTGCCGCTAACCCCCCACCTGAGGCCACCTTGCGGCACCGATCCGGGCCCTGGAATAGTCAGCCACCCCACGCCCTGCTATTCGCCTCACGTCGCTCGCAGATGCAAGCGTCGAGCATCCACGGTTGCTCTCTCGATCCTCTCTCGCTGCACGCTTTTAAAATTGAAAATGAAATTTACGAACATGGGCCCGCTCGGTATGCTGCTGCACATCTGACAAAGATGTGTTCTGGCTCGTTGCCTCGATTTTATTCAAACGTAATTGACTTTCCATTTAATTTTCGCACGTATGTAGATTGGAAACAAGACATTTCCATTTGCACGTCGAATTTGCGTGTCGAGAAGAGAGAAAAAAAGGGGGGGGAAAAAACACGCGCAATTTCGCGGGTCGTATGTGGGTGCGAGATGCGAAATCGTTAATCAGAAGCTCTCTCGAGCCGGCCTCGGGACCGAACGGCTCCGAATTATTACACTGTTTTCGCGGAGAGATTTATTTCGGAATTCGTCGTCGAATTTAATTGGATCGCTGCACGGCAAGGGCGTCGTCGCGCTCTCCACCTTCCTGTCCTCTCCGGATCGCAACCTTCGTCCTTCCCTGCCACGGGGAGCGGAGACGACGACTCCCGAACTGGATATCAGCCTACACGGAGGAGGATTTATTTGGCGCGGCGTCCGTGAGACGCGACTTTCGGCACGGAATTAACAACAACTCGAGAAAGTCATCGCGCGCCGCGATAAATTAATGTTCGAACGCGAGCGAACAGCGTCAACCTCTTCGACACCGCTGCCAAGCTATTGTTCATGCCACGTCGAGTGCTTCGACGCCGAATCGATTTTCTTGTACGGTGGAACATTTTTACATTTTCATTTGTACGAATGAAACATTTTACAAACAACATTGTACAAATGTTTTCACGATGGATACTATTGGAAGGACTGACGATTTTTCGAGTTTTCGTCGCGCAATTGTTTAGTCTATTGTGCTTAGCATTGGCGTTAATGTTTACACGATGGAAATTTGCAAAGTTGGCAATAATTATCGAAAGATAGGTTCACGTAATTGGATAATGAGAAAAATTTCGTTGGAAGAATGAAGTTTTATTTTATTCGTCCACTGTGTTTTCATTTCTGTCCTTTCTGCAGCATCTCTGATATATTCCTAACATTTATTTATTTTTATTTATTCTTCTTTACATCAAATGTGAATAATTTTAACGATATATACGCAGTCAATAAACTTAATATTAATTGCTGTGATATTATTATTTACTAATTCAATTTATTATTCGCTTCTTCTTTAATTTACTTCTGTTGATGAGATTCAAAGATTATATAAATTAATAATAAAGTTTTATATGATAATGAGAAATTGCATGCTTGAAGCTGTGAAATTTATTTTTATACATTTTGATTATGGGATATTTGATTTTAATGAAATATCAAATATTAGCAAGATATTACGCGTTACCTTTCATTTTATGGTATTATCCACTTATTTACGTGTATTATTTGAAATTTCTTATCGACGATATTCATCTTATTTTAATTATTCTAAAATATTTATAGAAATTGAAATGTCAATCATCGATGATCATCATCGTAGTCAGCGCGTTAATTCTGACTCTTATGTTTGTATAATTGTCGATTTAAACGAGAAAAACTGTCGATAAAATTATGAATAACAAGATTTGAAAGAACAGAGAATGAATAAGATCACCAATGGCTATAAATAAAGGAATAATCAAAAATATTTAATTTAATTTTAAAAAAACACCCAATTTCATATAAAAAAAATATTACTCTATGTTATCATTTGAATGCTCTTCTTCGCAAACATCTTCCCAAATATCCCACACTTCTGTAAAAAACATTCTTTCAGTCCAATCTCTCGCGAGACACTTTATTTTACGAGGTGAAGAGAATATCTTACATATCTATAAAAAAATCGCGATTTCTAATATCTTTACAGCACTAAATTGCGGCGATGGAATTTCAAGAAGCTGTTACAAGTGCCGCGAATTCACTTGGCAGCGCCGCTAAAAAAACTAAACAGAACGAGAAGATCGCAGAAAGACAGGAGGGATGAGATGTTCTCACGATTTTTCAGCCACGATTCTTAGCCGAAAGACGGAGTGGGGGGTCCATTTCGGCCTCCGATCTTCCTTCGAAAGAAGCAAATCGATTCAGAGGCAAGCGCCACCGAGCGTGGCTCCGAACAGAGCCGGGCTGCGATGCGTGACAAGTCGGTCGATTATCACGTACGGATGAATTCCGTCGTCCTTCCCCCGTCGAGGCCACCGTTGCGAATTTCCAGGTCTTCCCCGTCGCGTTTCCTACCGATTCCTTGAAACACTCGATCGTGAGCGAGCAGAGGCGGGAGACTTTTTTTCCTCGTCGTTTCTCATCCGACGTCCATTATTTCTTTCGAGGGAAATGATTAGCTCGAGCGTAACGGGCGAGACTAGGAAGCGGACGATTGCGGAAACGCAATTTCGAGCTGGTTCCCCGAATTATAATTGCCGATGATTTTTGTTACTCGTCCAAAGACATCAGATAAATTCTCTACGTAGATAATCCTCTTTCAATTCGATAGACCAAGCATCCTTTCAGAATGTTATCGATATCGTGTAGATCAGATCGCCGATGACTAAGTCTATTGTGCTGAAGTTGGAGCTAATTGTGTAACAAAAAGCTCGGCGAACAGTTGTCCTTGCGTTGTAAGACGCGAGGAATAATAAGATGTAAAAATACATGTTTTATGATCAGTGAACATTCTTCTCGACGTCGTTTCCCAGGATCTTTATACTCTAAACGTAGCATTCTTTAAAATTCAGTATAGAGAGGTATACTTTGCAAGAACGTAGATTTACATATATAGAGTTTATGAATCCATACAGATCCATGTAATTGTTTCCACAACTCCAGTTACAGAAAAATATCAAAAGAGAAGCATAAAGCATCCGTTGGACTACGTTTTGTTTCCAAAATGCAATGATGCGTACGCATTATTTGGAAGTGCAAACTTTTTTTGACACATCCTTCTTATCATTCCACGGTAGAAAAAAGCACTAAAGTAAATACAAATGATAAAAACAATTAGCTATCGAGATATTTATAAAGAGTACTTTGCGAAATTGAAATTAAAATGTTTCCTAAATTAATAACCTTTTGGCATACGTGGGTTAGTACAATACTATTTCTTCGTAAAGAAAAGTATCAAGCTAGGTCCAAAGTCTAAAGAATTAAATAATAATGACCAAGCTGCGTGGAAGAAGTCTCGCTGAAAATCGAGGCAAAAGGATCGAGAACGGGATCAAGGAGCAAGAAAGAAGTGGCACGCTGCTCCCGGGAATTAATTATCGCTCGGTTCCTCTAATTGCCCTTAATCGTTTCTCGTTCGACGACGCGGCTTGTCGAGACATCGTCGACCCTGAGACTCTGTCACGTGCGTGTCGAAGACACGGAAGGAACGCGAAAGGATTCGACGCAGCCCGTTAAGGATCGACCGAAGCGTATAAGCGTCAGTCGACCTTAGACACGATTCGGTGGCTCCGAGTCGAGACACACGCTTTGGAACCCTCGGGCTGACGCACAATGAAGCGTGGTGTCTCTCGATCGACTCACAGTGTGCCACAAGTCGACACCTGGGCCGCGGATGATGCATAAAGCCGTACAGAGTATTTCCTACGTTTGCGTTCAGCGTGTCGCTTACATCCCCGCGTACACGCGTCGGTATCTCCGCTCATTATCTGCCTACGTGTTGCACGACGCCCGGCTTCGTCGTTCCGTCCGTGCGTGGCCATCTGGCGCTCTTGCCATTAATGCGCTCGCCACCGATGTAAATGTAACCTTTGAGCCTTGAGACGTCAGTTGTCTTCTACGATTTCTCACTTTATCCTCTCTTTCCCGTTATTTGTCATCTTTTTAACGATAGTCGGAGGTTCGTACTTTGGGGGGAATTTATAGGATTTGTTGGAAACTGATGCGGCGACTTTTTACACTGAATGCGTAGTAACGAACACGTAGCGAGAAAATACGACAAAACTTGTCGTTAGGTGTTGTATTGTCAGATTTGCCGATTAATCTTGATTTCAAACAATTATTCGCTAGAAAGGTTTTTTTAAAAGGGATATTAATAATTTTAAATCTTACCAGAAGTATAATTCGTAGTTTGAATTTTTAAGAATAAATTTCTGGATTTTTAATCAAATCAATAAATAATCATTGTTGCGTGCCGATCTGAATCCACGTTAGACGTTGATTTGATCGGTAGCTTTCAACGTGAACGAAAGTCAGCTGGTTCGAGTAAAAGTTTGATTAGTGTAAAAATACTCTAGGAAAAAGACTGAGAATGCTCGCTTGAACTCTCTTGCTGCTAAAACTCCTGAAAACTGACTTTTCTCTTTGTAGGTTGGTCTTATATAGATGTAGATTCTATTGTGTTTTCCTCGGTTACGAGATTAGGCAGGTAAACTAATTGACTAATTGAGTCAAGATGTGTCGTTGAGCGATGTCGATCCCATAAAGTAATATTAACAATTATCTTATAGGTAATAACAACGAAATTGTAGAAAGTAACGGAAGACATGAATGTACAGTGATGTGAAGAAATGATAAATTTGAAATCTTATTATCACTGAAAGTGATTTTAGCGAGGGTAACCCAGAAAATCGGGTCTCTTCAGGTGCAACGCTGATGCAACGAAAATTAGCGATTGGTTGATTTGGGTCATGTGATTTGCGAGGGGGCGTGGGCTAGACTTCGAGTAGGAGTGGCGTTGTTTGGTACTGAGCGATCGCGCCTGTAATTTGTTTTCTATCGATTCAAATATCAATAAAATTTTATGATAGAAAAGTCAGAACAGTTGCTTCTGGGCCTTTCAATGAGACGAATCGTACTGGGGTACAGGTCGTGCAGCTTTTTCATTATATTTATATTACTATAAATTTTATTATCCCTAGCTTGATGAATTTGTTTTCTGACCAAACAGTCATTGTCTTTCTGTATTTATTCTTGTTGGATATTAGCAATTATACTACTCACTTAGCTTAGCTGGATTACTTGGACTTAGCAATTATACTCGCTTATACTAAAATGAAATTATTGATTTACTAATTACAATGAAATTTTCTATTGTTCTCTTAAAGTATCTTAATCGTGTATTTATGACTCATCCTGTGCTCAATCGCGCGAAACTTAATTTTCATTTCCACATTCGCTCGTGGAATACAACTCTCATCAAGAATCAAATAAATGATGAATATTTCAATTTCTTGAAATTTCACAAAATTATAGACCGCCAGATGAAAGGCACAGTGATGAAAAGATGCCAAGTGAATACTTTTGGAATATCAAAGAACAGAATTTCAACGAAGGTCGAATCAAAAAGAAAGCGAGGAAAAATTACGCGGCAAAGTCCGTACAGAATGAAACTTCGCAGTGACGTGGGACCATTAATCAGGTGCAACGCATCGAAGACCGATGACCGATCGTTTAACACGATTAACCCCGACGTAATTGGAAATGTAATCTCTCTGAAAGCTGGCTGGTGAAAGACCAGCGTGCTTAGAAAATCAAAGAGACTCGGCTGCGTTCTTCGGCGGCGATTAATTGTTCGGATAGCTCGGTATCGAGATAATCGATCGGGGACCGGAACACCCGCGACGCGCTTTCGAGACCCCGAGGCGACCGGGAACGCGAGAACGGGGACGAATCGATCGTGTAACAACCACGCCAGGAAAGTATTCGCCTATTTATACACCGATCGGAATGTTACAGAGAGGAAGAGTCCGATCTCCAACAAAGCAGAAACATTTCTATAAAAATAGTCTCTGATGGACCGAATATTTTTCCAACCGCGATTTGCACGTTCATTCTTTAGAAAATTATTCGTAAAATCTTCGACGTGATTGTATTTATAACGTTCCTAAAATATTAGTGTATCGAAGACGGCGGATTTATTTGCATTTCAGAGTGAGAATTAAAATTGGAGAGAATGTGCGTTTAAAGTATCAGCACAGCATTTTCTGGAATATTCAGTACGTAGAGCAATCGAGGTCCTATCTTTTAATTTATGGTCTGAAAAATGTGAATTCTAGAGTTTAATCTAGATTTTATAGAGTACAAGTTGGATAAGTTTTATTTAAACTTGACAGTTCGTTTAAAATGACAATTCGAAATAACGAATCATTCTCATTAATTTATTACATTCTTTAATATCATACTTTTCAATATTTTTTATATATATATTTTATAACTCGAATAACTTTATCTGATCGTTTGTGAATAATCTTTGAACGTATTAATTCATTGAAGCAAAAGTAACAAATAATTTCAACAGGAGCTGAAGTTTACGCAATAAAGTCAGAAATTATTTGTAGAAACAAATAACAAATAACAAAAACGAAATAAAAAAAAATTATTTCGTCAAACAATTTAGAGAAAAATCATTTCCTCGTTCAAATAAACAAAGAGACCAGATTATTTCAGGATAACATCGAGTTAAATAAGATGATATGCATATTTAAATAATTATTTTTCAAATATTTCATTCATTTCAGATAATGTCAGATCTTACGTCTCTAACAAGTACTATCTTCGCAGATTCTATTTAAATTTAATATATTTAAATACGAAAAGCATTGAAAGCTATCGGTGACTATATATATATTGAATCGAGTCAAAGAATTGCACGTTGCACAAGGAATTCTCCTATTTTGCTAGCTACGACGATACTAGGTATCAGAATCTCGCTTTCTAAACCGAAGAGAGACGATTTCGCGGAGAACGCGGAGAACGCGCGATTCCAGGGATTGTTTCGCGAGACAGTTCGATCGAACTGTGGCTTTCACCTATTTCTCATAAAATCCGAATCTCCAGAGACCCTTTTCATTTCGTCGTTGACAGCACGAGAATACGCTTCTTGATACTACTTATTGTATTTATATTCACTCGTTGAAACTATCAACGACCAACCAAAGGATATTGTGCAATATTTTGAAACACGAGATAAAGTGATAAAAATAGTTTAAATGCATCACATATACAAGTATGTAGATAATTTTTGAATGAAAGATTAATTTATAATAGAGCTTTAATTAAAAAATGAATTTAGATGCAATTTCAAGAAATTGCAAAGTGTAATTTTTTGTACATAATAACAAAATTCGTATTATTATTATTTAAATTAATTTTGAAATTAATGAAATTTTCATCCTTAAACTGATAAATCAGCCTTCGTCATAAATTTTTAAAGACTGTATGTAAATTTGATATGTTCAAGTTGTTCTCTCTGCCTTATTTATTTTTTTACGTCGCTTTTAAGAATATTGCGTGTACATATCCTCTTTGAGACATTTATGTTTCTCAACGAACGAATATAATCGGCAAAAAGATACCACCGACTGTCGACTGGTTTTCAGATTTCTGTTTGGCGTGGCATTTCATTTCGTTTCATTTGATTTCATTCACGGGTAATAAAAAGTGTTATATAAAAATATACAGCTATGGGCGGTGTACGTTCTTTAAAATGGATTTGCAAAACGAGACGAAGAGAATTACAAAATCGGGAAAAATGCAACAGAATTCCATTTCGAAATTTCGGTTAATGTTTGATTAGTTAAATTAGTGTGTCGATTTAATTCACTCCCTCGGACGTGAAACTCTGTTGTATCAATGGAAAATAACAGGTAATGGAGGAAATCGATGAACTCCAATTATGTAAGTTGAAATTCTACTATTGATTGACGCAACTGTTAAATTTTTGCATACGAAATGGCGGAGTTTACAGGCATGTAAAATCATTCAAATTTAATACACGTTTACTTAAAGTTTCAAGCTTGCCTTTTATTATGAAAAGGTAGACTGTATTATATAAAACAAAATATCAAATTCGAGTAATAAGTCTGGATTTTTCTATAAAACTCTGAACTTTGACATGACAAAGTGAAGCTGGATATTTGAAAAATTATATTTAAAATAACCATACATATAAAAAACCTAAATTAAAAACTAGAAATGTAAAGAATTATCGACAATATTCGATATTATTTTCAGAAAAGTTACAAACATGAATACTTTTACTTCGACCCATCAAGGATCAAATAATAATAAAATCGTAGAATCGTCACAGCGATGAAAGATACCAAGCGAATCTTTGGAATTTCCTCCTACAGTCGCAATATCAGCAAATAAAATGTTGCATTGCGTCAATCCTTAACGAACTAAGAATTTCGCCAAACCAACACGTATACATCATTTATATAACGTGAAATGTGTTTGAATGACGAAAACATAACGTTTCAGATTTCTGATGAAACATAAACAACAGTTTAAACAGAGATAAAGTCGCAGAACGATCAAGCAAATTATCAAAAATATCAAAAACAGTTCCTTGATAAAAATAATCCATCATGACGGACAGGCTGGTTAAACGATTCTCCGTGCAGATTCCTAGCAGATGAGGTGAAACTTGCGGGGGAGGATATCTCTCGATCTCCGAGTCAATAACGCTTGGAAACAGTTCGGGCCACGTTTCCGGATGTGTTATCGCGCTCGAAACGATTGCGTCGATTAATCCTGCGTCCGCGGCTTTCACCTGTTTCCATGTGACGCGAAACACGTGCCGCGGCCGGCGCGGCGATTCATAATTCGAGAGAGGTGAGCCCGAAATCAAGCCGGGATCGTTAAGCGATCGATCGACTTTCTATTTCGTATTATGTACCAGCAGAGAGCTCTAACGGGCCGCTGGCTATACTCTATCGGTCAGAAAACTCTTTCGTATCGCTCTGTTTGTGTCGTAAGAGACAAACATGCTTCCGCTTGATCACCGTTTGATCTTTCGTCATCTTTTCTTTTTCTTTCCTTTTTTGTTTTTTTTCGGTGGTGGATGTTTGGAACGTCTCTCCGATCGAACAACCGATCGAATTCATTCGGCGGATAATGGATTCGTATCGCAGTGACGATACCGCGGGCATCGAAAGGCGGTGACTCTCTCGTTAAAATGTTTCTAGAGCACGCGATTCCGATGGCGATCGTTGCCCAACGTGCCACCGTGACTTTAGGAACGCTCTCTTCTTCTTTCCTTCGCCGTCCCGATCGAAAGAGGTTCGCGTGAACAGACACGTAACCCCTTTGCCACGACTGTCGTTGTTGCCGTCCGGTATAATACGTTTTCATTAGACCCCATCTTGCTGCGGATAATTTCTTCATCTTTCTTTCCGTAATCTGGCTTCTCAAGGTTGAATTTCACTAAGAACGTGGAAAGATATTGACTGCATCAACGTCCTCGTCCGTCCCTTGCGTGTCAATTTAACATATTTTTCTCACAAAATGTTTTATAAATATTTCATAAGCACAAGCAAGTATAAGTACAGAGATGAGACTCTGTGACATTAATTTTTCTAATATTCAGCATGTATTTTTGATAATACTCATTTTTAGCGTACATTGCCTTTCAATTATTATCACGCATTCATAATTTTGAACATAATTACAAAAAGTTCAAAACAAATTGTTGCAAATTTAGGTTATTACAACTTCACAGGGAACTCGCGTATGTAGTGTAGAATAAAAACTGCACGACTTGTATCCCAGTACGATTCGTCTCACTGAAAGGCCTAGAAGCAACTGTTCTGACTAGGAAACGAAGACGACTTTTTTTGCCATAAAATTTATTGACATGCAAACATTTGAATCGACACAAAGCAAATTACAGGCGCGATCGCTTAGTACTAGATAACGCCATTCCTATTCGAGGTCTATCCCTCGCGAATCACGTGACCCAAATCAACCAATCGCTAATTTTCGTTGCATTAGCGTTGCACCTGAAGAGGCCCGGTTTTCAGGGTTACCCTGGTGATAAAAAGGAAAAAGGAGAAATGCAACGATAAACTATGACGATGATGTCAAATGCTCTTGGCGACTCTCGGCTTACGACTGACAAAAGAGACCCAGAAAAAAACAAAGACGCATCGGCCGTTGATACTCGGCACATCTGACACTATCGTTTTTTACTTTATGTTCCAACACAAATGATCATAACGTTAGACAAAGCTGAAGAAGATCGGCATGAAATTGAACATCTATAAGAATGAACCTTACACGCGACTGAATTTAACAAACTAATTTGCAAACTCAACTGTATGTATTATGTTATTGCATTAGTTTCTTTTTACCTTGACATTAAAATTAAAATCGTTTAACAACTGTTGATTGATTTTTGTCGACTTTTGTCAAGAAATGCGGAAGAAGACGTAAAGGAAAAACACAGCGAGGAGGACATGGCGCGTGTGAGCAAACGCTGTTAACGGGCGATAACGGGACGGCCGATTGAAACGCTGGATTGGCCGATTAGTTTATCAAATACCGGGAATAGCAGAGCAGAGTTTATCACGCGACGATCTGCTTCACAGTCGGTAACTCGTTAAGCTGCCATAAACTCCCGGTTGGGAGTTGCTCTCTATAATTCTCGCCTCGGTTATCGGAACAGTTTGGGCGTTTTCACGCGATATCGCGGCACTTTTATTCCCATCTCTGGCGCTTCTACTTTGCGCTTCGAATTTTAACCTGTTATCAAGGTCTTCGGGGTGGTCGTTAGATTTTTGAACAACGTATGCTCGGCATATGTGCTTGGCCTTATCTTCGAGGAAGTTCGCGCAGATATCAATTCATACGCGATGCATTTGCACGGATGCTCTCGAAAGCGCGGTGCTATCACACAGCCTCGTTAGGGGATGCTCGAGATCGCAATCGAGAGAGGTTCGCCTTTGCGCGCGTAGATCCGTTAGGAACATACCCGATGACACATCCGATGATAAACCACTTATCGGTATCACGGCCAGGCGATAATCATTGATATCGGCGTAACGAATTGAACATGCCCGGAAAAACTCATTTTCGCAAGCTCGACCCCAGCCAATTAGCTAATTGTGGCTTCTCAATTTTTTCTTCGTGGCTCTGATGAAACACGAAATCGTCGAGCCGTGAATCAAAGCTCGTACTGTCGGGAACAAAAAGACAGAACACTGTGTTTCTTGGTGTCTGTACACTTTAGTACGTCAGTGACATATCAGCTGAAAATTATATGTAACAGATTACACATAGTATTCACTGCTATAAAATATTGTAAAAAAGGACACAAATTAAGCCAGAAGAAGATAAGAAAATTATACAAATCTCTGTACAAGCGAATGATTTCTACGATAAAAGATAAAAGAAGTTCGGCAAGATGTTAAACTGGTAAATTCATTTTGTATATTCCATTTCTAAATACGTGCCCTGTCATTTTGTCCCATACCAATTTTCACAAAAATTTGCATGTTTTTTATGCAAATTCATTTGGAACAACAACCAAAGTCAGTTTCACCAATGAACCAATTGTGAAGAACGATGTTTGATGTATATATATATATAAGTATGGAAGTTTCATTTGCGGGTGTCCTGTCTTTTCCTCCTCGACTGTAATTATGAGTCGAATTTGAATTATCACCAGCAAGATTTACTTGGACTTTCATTCATGAATTTGCTCGAGAAGAAAGAGAACTGTCTATTTTCTTTTTTTTCTCTATATCGCGCACGTGATCCACAAGAATCATGGAACAAGTCGATGGCCGCGGTTCCTTTTCCGAGAAGGTGGTGAGCCGACGTGCGGCGCAGATATCGGCCACCCTACCACCGTTCGTCTTATCGAACGCGAGCGCACACGCGGAAATCGTGGCGCAACGAAATAACGAGTTCTAATTGCGAAAGCAGACTGCAGGCCGGGTGGCGAGAGAAAAAAAAGCCGAAGGTGCACCCGGCACCTGATTCATTTGAGTAGATAACGATCTATGACGCAGATACGCAAGCGAGTCGCCTTTAAAAATCCGCTTCTCCACGCCTCGATCTTTGTTGCTGTTGCCTCGTGCGCGCCATGGCTCCGTGATTTCTCAGCTCGTTACGCCGCTACCGATCCACGCGCGACGTTCAGCCGTACGTCGCTTCTTTTTCTATCTCGTTCTCGTTCGGCGCGATAAAAGCCGGCTTTGCACCCGCTCCGCATTCGCTCCAGCGAGCGAGCTACGACTGCTGGAAAAACAACGATTATTAATATCGTCGATCGTGAATTCCTCGCGATCACATAATGTTTTATGCAAATTTCCAGCTGCTGACCTTTGAAGAGTCGAGTTCGCGTAACGTAACGTTCCGCGCGCACCGAGCAAGTTCGGAATTATCGGTATTATCAACGCGCTGATTAACTCCGTCGCGAGTGCGATTTCCACGGTTCCAAGGATAATCGCGTCGTGGTATTCAACCTGGCCTTCCATCCACCGCGACAAATTTAAAAAGTGGCACTACGAGTTTTGCGGGAACGGGAGAGAGGATCGCGCAATAAGAACGTTCGTCGGACGGTGATTTGATTAACGATGATCTTGCGCGATTAATCGGGGTATTACGTGAATATAAACACGGGCAGGCGCACGCACACGTGTCCGCGCCCGGCTCGTTCCATAATCGCGTCTCTTCTTTGTAGAAATTAACGTTCGATCCGCGGATAATAAATGACCCGGCGTATTCGTTTTACCATTGAGTTATTGGCCGAATAAATTATTACCGAAAGTAATCGTTTCGCGAGTCGAAACCGGTTTTTCGTTTTGTTTCGTCCCGATTCCAGCGCGTCTTCCTCCCTCTCCTCCCCGCTTTCGTCTCATTCGTGCCATTTTCCTCGTGCGGTTGCGCGCACGTTCGATCGCATCGCGATGGTGCGTGGTTCCGTCGTTCGCGGGTTTCGTTCGTGCTGTTCGCGGGTTAACAACCGAAACCTTCGAGACTTTCGATTTGCTTAATCTTCGCGGCAAAACGCCCGAGCCGAAATTCCAGCCGATTACTTCGATAAAAGCTTTCTCGCATTCTCGTCGAAATTGATTTACAGCTTTGCGAATGCAAAGAAACGGCCGGGGCTCGAGAAATCCAGAAAAGAGTCGGGAGAAACTTTACTTTACGTCCCTGCGAGGTACGAGAATTTATCGAATCGTTTGTATTGTTGAAAGGAACGGTGAATCCGTATTTCATTCGAGGAGGAGAAGAAACTTCGCGGCTTTTGAGAACTTGAGAAATCGAAGCGTTACGAGAGAACTTTGAAATGCGACGAATCTGAATTTTATTCCAGTGTGTGCAGGGGAATCGAGAAATTTTCGCAGCTTAAGAAATTAAAGAATATAGGAGAAACCTTTGACGTTTGTTATAAATCAAATGTACATTTTGATTTATATTCGAGAAACATGTATGAAAAATAACATTGATAATAACAATAATATTCTACAATCATTGTGATTTTACATTACAAGTTGGAATTATAATAGTATAAACACTTTTCTTTCGAATTCGGTATTGTTAGTTAAGTTCACTCCAACTGCGTATCTATTTCTTTTGCAATGTTCGTTTTCAAAATTTTTGTTGATATAAATCATACTGACGAAGGAAACTAAATTTTACTTTAGTGAAATAAAAAATTGGAAAAATTTAGGTGGCTTCGAGATGAAAATACAATAGAATTTATATAAATTATCAGGGGATAGTTAAACAGTTTATATAATTGAAGTTACTAGAAGTTGATTGATTCTGCCTTCTACCAGTGATTTTTCGTTATATTAAGAAATCTATTTTAAATAATTACATAAAGAAATTTATTTTAAATAATCAGATTCAACTAGCAAGAATTCATTTAATCGGATAATAATTAAAATTTGGTTCGAATAAGTGTAGTTTATATGTATAAAGGGAGTTCTACTATATTTAATAATAGAAGATGAAATGAAAAAAACTTTTCTTCTTCTTTTGTCACAGTTGGTGTAACATATCTCAATACAGTACAATACGGTAACTTTTTATTTCCATTGTGCTCTATAAACAGGAGAAAAAAGATACACCTGTAGTGAAAAAAATATATAAACCTACACAGAAAATATATTGTTCGAGATTTACAACGTGAAATCTTACATTGAGCAACATTACACTTTGCTCCCCGAAACACTGAATTAATGTAACTGCTTCATCGTATTGACTGTAAATTGCGTAATTTATTAAAGGCCATAAATAACACCAACATTTACGTTGCAAATTTGCAGAAAATTTTCCGAAATATTCAGAATATGAGTACAGTGTCGAAAGAGTTAAAAAATAAAAAAAAAAAAATCAGAAAAAACTTTGAATGTCTACAAGGTATCATATCGAAAGAAGCACCGACGAATCTGAGTGAAGGGAGGACACCGAGAGGAATTTCTCGATTTCGGTGTCTCTCGCGTCCCACCGCGAAGGCAGCTGAATTTACGGGGGCCCCCCTTTCTTTTCACGATTTAAGGGACTTGCAGCGGTGTGCAACAGCCGCTACGAGCGTAAGCATCTCTTACGCGGCACTGCAATTACCCACGGATTGAAGACCATCCGCTAATTCCGCTGGTAGACAGAGGTCATTTGCAACATGATGACTCTGCTCGCCCGAGAGAGGGACTGCCTCTCCTCGCTGGGTTCACCGAGGCCGGCCGATTACACGGAAAACAAGTAATCGGATTAACGGGGCCGGCCGTTTCTTCGCGAAACTTTCGTCCCTTCGCGAAAACGGCTTTCCCTCTTTCTCTCTCTTTCTCCCTCGCTCTGTCTCTGTCTTTCTGTAATTTTTGCCGTTAATCGGTTCCGCGGGCAATCCCGCCGGACGTGACCCAGCGCCCGCGTAATTCCACCGCTTACGACTGCTTAATTCGACAAGAGGAGCGTGCTCCGCTCGGGATACTTCGATTTAATAGGATTCGGTTGCGCGATCCTCGCACACGATTACCAACAGTCGACGGCCCCCGGTTGGGGGTGGTTCTCGATCGCTAGACTGCGAACAAATGCATTTGTTGCAGACGTAGGCGTGACAAAAATATTCGATATTTCAGTACAAAAATGATAATCTCACGTTTTTGTTCATTCATTTGCTCTGATACAACGAAAGCATTATGTATGTGACGAATAGTACATTTTGATATTTGGAACGTTTAAAATAATTAGTTTACTTATTAGAAGTTCAATGAACATAACATTGCAGTATACACGTTGAACAAATATATTAAAAGATGTACGTTTAAAGATGACACCTTTTATTTATTCTTGACAAACTCTTTTATTAATTTTATTAATTTATTAGCCAATTAAAAGATGAAGTCTCATATTAATTCTTGAGTCGTTACCTACTCCTCATTCGATGTTAAACTTTTGATAATGTTTAAACTTAAACCTAACCTAAACCTAACCTAAACTCTTTAATTAATTTTATTGATTTATTAGTCAATTAAAAGATGAAGTCTCATATTAATTCTTGAGTCGTTACCTACTCCTCGTTCGATGTTAAACTTTTGATAATGTTTAAACCCAAACCTAACCTAAACCTAAAATAACTCTTTCATTAATTTTATTGATTTATTAGTCAATTAAAAGATAAAGTCTCATATTAATTCTTCATTCGTTATATTCCTCTCATTCGATGTTAAACTTTTGATAATGTTTAAACCTAAACTTAACCTAAACCTAACCTAAACCTAACATAAACCTAACCTAAACCTAACCTAAACCTAACCTAAACCTAACCTAAACCTAACCTAAACCTAACCTAAACCTAACTTAAACCGTTCAAATGGAAATGTTTTCAATTCCCGAAAAAGTGAAAAAAAAGTACGAGATGTGAAGAAACAGTACGACAAACTTCCTCGTCCCAAAGATCGCTCTCCGCCTCGACGTTGCAATTTCAGCAGAAACCACCGCACTGCTCCTCGGATCTGTTTCGAATTCTGTTACGAACTCCGTGACGCAAAAGTTACGAGGAAGGAGTTTTTCTACTTTTACTCGTGTCCGCGAAGGGGGCTGGAAAAGAAACCGACGACCACGAGAACGGCCAGGGCGTCCCGTTATCGGTGAGATCGCGCCTGTTCCTGTCTCCGCGTCGATCGTTCCACACACCGCGCCGTTTCGAGAATCACAAGTAGATCCTTTTAGCATTCGCGTGGCGTGGCGTGGCTTGGCTAACAGGTTACACGGAAATCTACTAACGAAATAACGAGTTTCGTTTGCGAAATTGCGTCGCCGGTTCGCGGAGGAAGGGATGAAAAAGCGGACGAAGGACAGCCTACCGAGACACAATTGAGAACGAAGCAAAACGTCTCTCGACGTGGAGAAAGAAGTTGATCCGTTAGAGATGACGACTGAATTCTTATAATACCTTTGTTACAACTTTCTCTCAGTTGTTCATTTTCTAGGTCTAACTTAAGAGGATAAGATATTAATCACAAAATCTGTAATATTTTACACTTTGCGAGGGACGCGAATCATAGCTTTGATTTGAGGCAAAGGAAGAAATTATATTTTTAACAAAGTTTAATTGAAGGTTGGAAATTGATAAATAGAAATGTGTTACGTACGATTTTATATTTTATAATTGTAATGACCGCGAGGCATTGAAACAATAATTATTATTGAACGCGTCGGTACAACTTCTTTTTGCTACTCATTTTTTTTCAATGCGCAAAAAGAGACAAGGATTTAATAGAAATATAGATGATGAATATTATTAACTGTGATATATTATTGATGAATTTATAATGAAGACATTAGTAATGAACATTATATATACAATGTTATATGTAATATTGTTGTATGTATATATTATTATATGTATATTTGTATATGTAATAAAATGGACAACGAATAAAAATTACTTCTAAAAATTTAAGCCAATTTCTTTTTAATTAATATGTTATAATTACGATCTCTTTTCTATTCCTTAAATGATAGTCATTAAAATACACGCAAAATATGTAAAATATTTAAAATGAACGAGACATTCTTATAGATCTGTTTATAAAAATATAGGATTACGTAGAAATCTTCTAGTCTTATTATAATTTCTAACGTCGTGTCAAGTGTAAAATATTGAATCATTATGTAACTAAAAAATTATATTAATTATATATTGTTATTATATACAATTAAGAAATTATATAAATAATACATTATAATTATAACTATATTTGATAATGCATAATATACATATAATATAGTATAAGTGTGTAATTATAATTATATATTAATTTCCAATCTAAAGAATTCATGTTAAATTTTGTTATAAGACGTAACTATAGTTCATATCACGAGTGAGACTCGATGCTACAAAATAAGAGGAACCCTGTTCGGAAACGTAATACAGGATCTATTTGGCGAAGAGTCTCTCTCTCAAGATCCGGTCACACGTGTCACGGTACAAATCATGCAAAGCGGATGCGTTGTTCGACGTTTGACGTCGTTGGCAGGGCGAGCAGTTCCGTTTGCGAAACGAGTTACCGCGCAACTTCGTCGAACGAACGGGAGAAAAAAAAAGTAGGAGAGAAGGAAAGCTGATTCATGCAAGTGCAAGTACTACGTTGTGCGGAGTACTACCTTGAAAAGTCGTCCCCGCGGTGCAGGGAAAGGCGCGGGAGCGAATTAATTGATAATTTCCTAACAGGCCGTTTTCATCGAGTTCCGAATCGTTCCGCACCAATTTTAAAATTGCTCGAGCGCGTAAGGCGCGATGTTTTGCATCACTGTCGGGCAAAAACCTCATATCTCAATGATCAATCGGCAATTTGGTAGATTCTAGTTTCATTAGAGACAGAGACTGAGAAGCAATTGCAATCACACGTCGTCGAGTGATTTCGAATTATCAATTTTTTTCGATAACGAAGTTTCAACGATTGAGAACTCGCCGAAAGCCGGAGAATTGTTTCTCGCCGAGGTATGTCGTGAATGGATAAGTGCAAGAAACGTGCGGTGTTTTTCTACATCGTAACAGCTTTAATTGTTCATTATTTGTATAATTGCCGATTACTCCAATAACTCCAATTACTGGTATAATAACTCCAAGCTTTTCCCAGTCAACTTCGAATTGTACAGGGTGATTCACGTAACCTGCACACCTAAACTTTTTAATGAAAAACTGCACGACTTGTACCCCAGTACGATTCGCCTCACTGAAAGGCCAGGAGCAACTGTTCTGACTAGGAAATGAAGACGACTTTTTTGCCATAAAATTTTATTATATATTGATGTGCAAACGTTTAAATCGATAGAAAACAAATTACAGGCGCGATCGTAACCAGACAACCTCCTACTCGAGGTCTACCCCACGCCTCCTCACGATCACGTGACCCAAATCAACCAATGGCTAATTTTCGTTGCATCAGCGTTGCACCTGAAGAGGCCCGATTTTCTGGGTTACACTCGCCAAAATCACTTTCAGTGATAAAATATATTAATTTTTTGTGTTGAGGGATTCCAAATTAAACTTTATATTTTTTTTCATCATAGATCGAAAGAATATTAAATTCCACATTGGTCCTAAATCTAATAGTTAAGAAGATATTTTACGACAATTGAGAACTGCGAGCTATCGTCAGAGGATTCGACAATGTTTATACACATCAGTGTTATTACCTCACATTTGGATTTAGGGTTGGTCACATTCGTTCTGTTAGTCGAAATTCTGTTTCGAATTCTGCAATTATTGAAATTTGTGCATTTTGTAAAAATAGAACTGTCAAGACTAAGAGTACGTAGCATTTGTATCGTCATATATGTATATGCGATTATATCAATTTGGCAGCTCCCAGTATTGCAAGATGATTTCGAGTCGATCCGTATATATCAGATACTCGTCACGAGAGTTCACGCTCCATCGTGATAAGCGTGAAATTGCGAAACCGTATTCCCCGTTTATTTACGCGTTGATACGCCAAAGCGTTTATAATTGCGTACGGCGCTGCGAGAAACTGGTTGCCGATTCGCAAGTGGAAATCCAATGAGCCGGCCGCCTCAAGGCGAGGACGGAAGGAGTAAATCGATCGTCGCGTTATCGCCAAGCCGTCCTTTACAAATTATCGCGATTAAGCATAATCATCGCGTCGCGCGATTTATAGCTCCCGTGTGCCTGTTCTAATCCCCTTGGCGACCCTTGATCTTTAACTGTTTCCCGGGCGTTTTTCGAAAACGCATCTCGCCGATCTCGGCGGCCGAGCGAGCGAGCGAGCGAGCGAGCGCGTCGGCGTTTCCGCGTGAACGCGATCGAGCAGCCGGAATTGCGAAAGCCGCCGCCGTGCCGGGACGCACATCTATTAATACCGGCTTATCTTTGCTGGTGTGGGTGTTATCAGGGCAGGGCGTGTCGCCAAGAAAGCAGCCAGCAAACCGGCAGCTGGCAACGTGACTGTCTAGCCGCCAGCTAGAATCCGCTTCCCTCTCTCTCTTCTCGCCGTCGTCTCCACGCGCTCTGTCCCTCTCTGGCTCTCTGCTTCGAGAGCTCGAAAGGCCTGGTCGAAGAGTTTCTGCTTCCCCGGCGTGCCGATACCCGCGCGATCGCGCTTGTTTCGATAACCGCGGATCGTACAGTGGGAAGCAGTGACGTCGCCGGTTGGTTCTGTTGCTCGTTCTATTGAAATTCTCCGTTCCTCTGGAATTTTCGCAGGGACTTTTCACGAAACAGAGCCGACTGCCTTCCAACTTTTCCCCGGGGAAATCGTTTCGAGTCGTACAGAGATCGAACGATTTGTATTTGTCTTGAAATCGCGTGTGTCACGTTTCTCGAAACTGGCGCCGAAAGCCACGCAGTGGGTCATGGTCTCGGAGAAAAATGTCACTCGGCGATAAAAAAAATATGACAATGTTACAATAATAGCGAACGTTCGCTTGCTGGTCGCCGACGTGTGCAGCCTTTCAGTCGCACACGGGCATCGCGCTTTGCCTCGCGCGAATAAATGTTGCTTTAACAAAAAAAAAAAAAGAAAAAAACGTTTAAATGTCAAGCCGAAAAGCACGACTGAACGTTGCGACGTCGATGCAAATCACCGGCCGAAACAAGCCGGTTGTAAAAGAACTGTAAATCCCCTCCCTCGGCCGGTGTCTTATCAGGGAATTATGCGAACGATTTTCACACGGTTCGAGACCGGGCGGCCGGGATGCGCGTGTGACCCGAGCAAATTTCACGCGCGGAACGGTACACGTACGACGCCAGATAACCGGATAACCGAGGTTATGTAACGCGTGAATATAATTATGCAGATCGCCGTGCCCGGTGTGTCGTTCTTAACATTTACCTTTAGCCCCGGCCTGGATCGCAATGCTTGAGGACAGGTCACGCATGCGAATGTCTACGATATACAGACGAAACGACAGAGCCTGTTCGGTGATTTTTTATTTATCTCGGGAATTTCAGTATCTTCCACGTATCTTGATTTTAATTTACTCATTTGTGCGAGATGAATAAATTAAACCCTTTGACGCAAAGATGTACACTGGAATTTAATTAATAATTAAATTAATAATACGATACAAAGTACATACAAAATGGATACGCCAGGAAAATATTACAGAAGATAATAGAGGTACAAAGATCAAACGTTACGCGGTTTTAAAATGCCGTAGTTAGACTTTTGTTGTAAAGAAATATTGGAATCTTGCGAAAAATCCATGTCATATCATATCTGAGAAATAAATACTCGAGGAACATTTAAGTACCATAAATATACAAAAATAAACCATAAGTACACAATGTAATATAACGTGATAAGAACAAAGTAAGCAGTAAACAAAATGAAAGTTAGCAGATATACACGAAATCAGCAAGAGAGTAAGAAATTAGTATAACTTTAGTTATAAGAAACAACCAAATTGGGCTAGTTTAGCACGTTCAAGCTATTCTTGAAGAATATAAATTGGTCGAAATAAAAAGGTCTTTCGTTGAAATTTTCTAAAATAAAAGTATACGAGTGCATCATATGCCAACATTACCGATCTCATAATCACCTATCGCTTACGTCGATAACGCATCACGTGTTATGAAAGCAATTTTCCAATATAATTAGACGCGATGAAATATACACAGGAGTACATATAAAATACTTAGTTTTCTGCACGTACATTCAGAAATAAATAAAAACATTGAGTGAATTGAGCTGCATTTAGTTACACCGAAAAGAAAATTATTTCCAAAATCAATTTTGAATCTTTCCCCTCAATCTTTGCCTTGCGTTAATTAAGAATAAATAGATTCGAGAGAATCGGCCAGCAAGTAGTTTACCTACGACTACCTAAGACCCGGCCACGTGACAACAAAAACTCGAAAGTTGGCCGGTACGCAGTTGCACCATACCGATCTCGACCAGCGTTGCATCCACTCGCAGTGCGTCAAAACGAGGAAGCGGCCGGTGGAAGAAACGGCGTTCGTTAAAATTCCGTCCATCGAGAGCAGAGATTCGCCGATCGCCATTTTCACCTAATCCAGAGCTAACTCGGGGCCCGTGATCCGCGCCTCGGCCGCATTCTAGCCGCATCCACGTGTGCGCGAGGTGCGCAAGCGGCAAAACCGCGTCGAGGAAATCACCGGCTGTCGAGCCGAAGAAACTACCGTTCGTTAAAATTCCGTCTATCGAGCCAGAGCTTCGGTCGTGATCTCTCCACCTGGCCAAAAGGACGTTCCGTCGTCGCTCTGTCCCTCTCCGCGGCCATTGTGCACGCATAATAAAGAACTGCACTCCTTCCGAGCCAATTAAGATCCGCGTGCGCTCTCTAGCCGACGACGAACCTGTTCACGCTCGCCGATCGGCCCCACGGCGAATTCAACGAGAAAAACGATTATTAACGAGGCGTCGCTGTCCCCGTATTTTATCAAGAACGATGGCACTGTCGTCTTTTGCTCCAGCATCCTCGTGACGAATGTTCACGTTCTTGACGTTGATCAATGACTCAGCTTGACACGCGCAAAATCGGCAGATTTCGGAAAAAACTGTCCCCGATAGTATAGTTAAATATCGGGTTGTCCGGAAAGTTCGCGCCGATTTTGAAGGAAAACTGAAACGCAGAAGATTTAAATTTTAGCATACATTTGTTAAATATTAAATTTAATTTATATTAAATCGGCACGAACTTTCCGGACAACCCAATACGATCACGTTTGTCTCTGGGGATCGATATAACGCGTAAAAATGACTTTTTATGAATCAAAAATTTGTTTATCCGACATTTAAATTGAAAGCACAAGCGTGTGGATCTTAAACGATTCAAACATGGAAAAATGAGGATAAGTTTCATCTCGAAAATTGTAAAAATTCAAAGAACATTATAAATTTTTTCTAAGGCTAGATCCATCATCTATCTTGAAGATTGTAATCTCTTCCTCAGAATGGTCCCTTAGAACTTGCTTTTTGGTCATTTTATTGAACTTTGAATATTAAATTAGGACAAAAATTCAGAAAATCCTTACGTTAATATTCAAATGTTTGGAACAAGTCCTAAAAAGTGGTTGTCTCATCAAGTCCATGGTGAATTTAGCGATGGAAACAATGTCTTTTAATGTTTGAATTCTACCAAGTAGAAGTAGTAGTAGTAGTCGTGCGATAATAGTTCAAATTATCGACAATTTTTCATCGCTAATGACTCAGACGTACATGTTAGAGTCGTGCTTCTAGCCATTCTTTGTGCAATGTTAAAGCAAATCATCGTACAATACTTTAACGATCTTACACTGCATTAATAAACTGACTTTCGACAAAAATCGGATAATAACGTCAATCTGAGTCAATGGCGGAGACGTGGCGTGTTTGGCTAGCTAATGAAGATCTATCAAATGATCCAACGATCGACTCACCAGTCTCGAATGCGTTAATGAAGATGATTCGCATTTGCGTCGACACACGAGGGATAAGTATCGCATGAATCACAGAGATATACCAGTCGTGCGGTTTCTTTCGACGTTTCTTATTATCCAACGACGAGATACAATGGGAATAATGGCACCGTCGGATGAAGAATCAGTTTGCTCAAAGTCGTTTCGTGCGGTTCTAACGACCGTTGCGTGTTCCGAACGACCGGGCAAAAACTAGCTCGCGCTTGCATGCACCGTTTGGGGTGCATCGATCACCGATACGCTTTAAATCTTCATCCACCTTCAGGCGGTAGCCTTCTCTTCCTCGTTTCGTTGCGTTGTTCTAGATCCTCGAGTTTCCACGCCGAGAGAGGGACGCGTCCCGTCGTAATATCGTTTCGTCCTTTTACGTCCCGATCGGACAATAAAAATCAATCTGCTCAAGTAGCAGCACCTCTCCTTTGGGAATCCTCCTATCGTTTCATGCGTTTCATTTGTGTCTGGTACACCAGCGTCGTACTATCAAACGTCTGAATGAAACGATGACTTCTAAACGCGTGATACCAACGAGACGAAATTTTCTTCGGATTCGTTGCTTTTCCAACACTGGTAACGAAAGAAGCAAGAAGCAAGCTGAGTCACGCTATATCCGGAAATCTGTCGTTTCGCAATCGAGAGCGATTCGGTCGTCCGGGGCAAATAGAGAGAAAGAGAGAGAGAGACACGATGCAAGCAAAGTCTGAGCGCCAGGGATGTTGCCGATACGGTGACGACTCGTGATTGCCCCAAGAAGGGAAAGGTGTGGCGCGGTGCAGTCATGTTGCTGATTTATAAGGCTAAATTCCTTTACTGCTTCGCGGCGTGCAATAGTCTATAGTAGGTCGCTGCGCAGGCAATATAACCGCCTACACCTAGTCCTAGACGCGCGATTCGGTTCTAACGTTCGACTGAATTTATCGCTACTTTGCCTTCTTCCGCCCCCTCGGTCCTCCAGCTGCGTAATCCTCGCCCAGCCGCGACGCGAGCCAGCGTTAACGAACCAGAAACAGCTTCTCTGACCGCCCAGACGAGAGAGTCGCGTTCCATGTATTGACGCTAAAAAGTTGAGTAATTTTCATTTCCTTTTTCCTTTTCTTTTTTTTTTTTTTTTGAACATGTCAATGGACGTTAAATTATTAAATTTTTTTGTTGAAGTATATTACGGTTTGTTGAAGTGACTCGCTGGCTCGTTCGCTCGTCAGGGACGATTGATATCATTTGCGCGAGCAAGGATTCTTCTAGTCGAAGGACGGGCACTGGATGGATGGTATTGAAATTAATTGAACGATCCTGTTGTCGTCCTCTGTTCCGTGTCGAGAATTAAAGCGAGCGTAAATAACGATAATTGTACCGTGCAGCCTAGTATTACCTTCCTACACTTGGTGTTTCTCTCATTGTCAGATCCGGCATTGAGCAAGCCAAAGCAACTCGTCTGCGCGCGTGGTTATCGCGCCTATTTATACACCCCTTTTAATTAAATAGACGATTGATTCTGTCTTAGCCGGTCGAGTGTCGTTTCTGCGAACTGAGAACTTCCGGAGAACGTTTTCTCGTTTGAACGCGTTTGTCTCATTTGTCGCAACTTTGTCAAATTATTATCTTGGTATTATTAAATATACGGTATGTCGAAAGATGACCAAAAATATATTTTTAAGTGACTTAACCCGCGTATAAATAATCTGTTAACTCTTAATTAATTGGTATCATCGGCTATTTTGTCGAAATTGTGCAAATTTCGATTCAAAGTCAGAAAAGTGTTACGTTTGAAATTTCTGATTCGACTTAATTATGTCACTGATCTCTATTAGAGAAAACATGAAATACAAAGTAGAATTAAGTAACTTGACTTTTTGTAACAAAACAAATTACTACAAGCACACATTATAATGTTATTATAATATTATAAATTATAAATTACTACAATTACTTATTATACTATATTATACTAATTATTATTACTTATTATAATAACAATTATAAATTACTACAATTACAACTTACTGTGTAATGTTACTCTCATGGCATTTAAGGGTTGATCTTTAAACGCTACAAATTTGCAATAGCCCTTTATTTATCCTTCGAAACAATTATCATGTACAAATAATAAAATATAAAGTCGGTAGTATGAAATAATGCAAAAATAAAGAAAGAGAAAAAAACGGTGTACAATTTTTCGAACGAGAATAAATATCATTCAAAGATGTTGTATTGCTCTCGCGAGACATAGTCGAGAGGAAATCTCCTTAGCTTGAAAATTTCCTTCGTTACAGAGTGAGAATCACGTTTCACTGTCAAATGTCGATACTCGCGAGCGTAATCGCGTCACTGGCGGTTCGCGATCGGTGCACGTAGGCGCTCACGTACGCTCATTAAACCGCGCCGATATTTCGGAACAATGGCCGGAGCTGGAGGTACGATCCGGTGGCCTTGGCGCCTCGCCGATCAACGTTTAGCAAAATAATGAATAGGTAGCAACGATCTCGCGGAGTTATCGGCCCGTTCCTCGTGAATAAACCGCGTCCATGCGCTCTCTCTCCTCCTTCGTCTTCGTCTTCCTTTCTGCCTTCTCTTTCTCTGTTCGTTCTCGGTCCGCGGCAAGATCGGTCCGCGAGTAACTGGGGCGGAGTTGTGTTGCATCATTGTGCTACAATACCCATTGCCTCCCTCTCTCTCTCTCTCTCTCTCTCTCTTTCTGTCTCTGTCGCTCCGTCTTTCTCCCTCTTTTTCCAGTCGCGTAGTCGTTTTCTTACCGATCGAGCGCGATCCCGATGACGGGACGGCCTGTATCTGCGTCGCATCGTCGGATGACGGGGCGTTGCGGGATCCTGCTTGCCTCCGATGTTCGAAGCGAGCACAATCGCGTTTCTGTCTCCTCTCGGCCCTTCCTTTTGTCGTCACGCAGCCACGTGTTCCACGGCCGAGACTCTCAACGACCGGCTCGCTCTCTTTTCCGCTCGGCCGTTTTGCACAAAGGCCCTTCAGCCGCTGTTGACGAGACCAAACTTTCACCCTCGTTCGTCGTAACAGCCAGACGCAAGTAACGAGTGATAACGATTAACAACACGTATCGGTAAAACCGACAAACCTTCCCTCCCTGATTCGTGATTTTCTTTTTTATTCGCTTGTTTTAAATGCTGTAACACAGTTACAGTGCAGAAGATATCGTTACTCACACATGTTGACCTTTGAAAAATTCTTTCATTAGGTTCCAAGATCATTAATCCTATTCTTGTTTTCGATCAAAGCAAGTATTTGAAAGTGATCAAAGTCGAATGTGAATTTTGTTAAGTTGAAATCGTTAATTTCTTTTTTCCACGTACATATACATGTATATAAATAATAGTATATTATATCTCACAGATTGCAATGTTCTAAAATACTTTTAAATATTTTGGTCGGAAACTTTCTGCTGGAGGTACTATCTAGGAAAATGTAAAATGAAATTTCTCTTTTTTAAAAAAACAGAATTTCGAACACGTTTGATTTAGAATCGTACTTGTCTATTAGTACACACGGATTTTCATGCATTTTTAGACTTTTATCAATATATTTGAAGGAACGAAACAAAACTATTCGCTTTATTAAATATAATAGATACTCTACTTTAAATGTTTTAAAATGTAGAATGAGATTTTTCTTTTTTAAGGAAACAGGAATTTCGAGCACGTTTGATTTGGAATCGTACTTGTCTATTAGACTTTGGCATTTTTAGACTTTTATCAATATATTTGAAGAAACGGAACAAAACTATTCGCTTTATTAAATATAATAGATACTCTACTTTAAATGTTTTAAAATGTAAAATGAGATTTTTCTTTTTTAAGAAAACAGAAATTTCGAACACGTTTGATTTGGAATCGTACTTGCCTATTAGTACACACGGATTTTCATGCATTTTTGGACTTTTATCAATATATTTGAAGGAACGGAACAAGACTATTCGCTTTATTAAATATAATAAATACTCTAAATGTTTTTGCAAACATCCGCAGTCTAGTAACAAACAATTGACGAGCAAACCAACGACGAATTTCGAAAAACGACCTTTGCGCAATCTGCACATGCGTTTTTTCTCCTTTCACGCGGCCGATGCGTCCAAGCCTACCAAAAATAGTGACCTTAATGTTCATCAGTGGCGAGAGAGCACTTACATCACGAGGACCGAGCGAATAAATCCGAGGATACGTATTATAGTTACGTCCGTCAGTTGGTCCGGCGACGAGGCCATTAAGAAGCGCGACCTAATTATCGGAAGGAAGATCGAAGCGGGATCTCGCGAAACTCTCTGCACGGAAGGAGCGCAGTGCGGCCAGCTTCACGCTCGCCACCTACACGCTCGTCGGCCGTCCTCTTCAAGCTCGTGACGACACCGTCCTATCTATCCTACATTCGCCGCGCTACCACGCCTTTCTAAGCCCAGGGGCATCCGACTGGATTTAGATTCTGGATCGCTTCGAGGCTGCCGGCTCGCCTTACCCCGGCGAATATTCCGCCACGCGGGGATTACGTGGACCGACAGCTCGGTCTGTGGTCAGCTGGCCGACGCGGCGTGTTGACGCTTCCACGCCAGGGAAAGTGATCTCCTCCTCCTCCTCCCCCCCCCCCCCCCCTCCCCCCTCTCCCCCCTGCCCACCGCGCCATCCGTTCGAGGGGAAACGCGGCGAACTGGATTTTTGCGAAAGTAAAACGATGACGACGATATGATAACGCAACGAGAGAGGCGGGCACGTGACAGACGGAGAGGAGAAATGGGATCTCGGATGGTTTGAAAGGTTGGTTCGCGATCGCGAGCTGAGAACCGAGGGAAAACAGAAGGATCGGAGTGAAAGCACCGGCTTCCCGGAGAGAAAGACACGGGAATCGTTTTACAACAAAATCTCCGACGGCGTGATCAACTGGATCGAACGTGGGAGTTACGACCGTTGCTAAAGTCGCTGCCAGACAGGCGATTAGCAAGGCGAAAAAGGGAACGTTGCGGCCTTTGATTTCTATTTTCGCGGCGTGTCGTTATTCAAAACCGCGGAATTCCTCAACGCGAACCGCGCGTCCGGGGGCCCACGGGTGGTTAGCGCAAGAAACGGAATAGACTTTCGATCGAGATATGCGATCGTGCGCATAAAGCAGCCTCGTGTACCTCGAGCGTCCGGAATTCCACGCATAGCGAAACGCGGAACGCAAGATGCGCGGCCAGGTCCCCGCGGCAATTGCCGGGTAATTTATTAATCGAGCCGGCTCGAGGTTTATGAGGTTTCTAAATCATAGGATCAGGGACACGGTAGATGAGATGGATCTCCCGGTTTTTGTCGATTCGTGGTCGGTCGTGCGGCGGCGAACCGATCGTGGTAATAGGCTGCCTCGGTTCGCAACGGCCCTCCCCCCCTTCTCAGCCGGCTGAAGCCGTAGTCGCAGTTGCAGCACGCGGATCGATTTTCTACGTGGAAACTGCACGATCCAATCGGTACTGACCTCCGCGACCCCCGTCGCATGACTCGGTTCCCCTGCTCGCATCAGCCCGCTATTTTCGCTTGATAATAAGCGCCAGATTTATCTCTCTCGTACCGTGCAAACGTCTTCCAGCGTCGTCCTAATAAAATTAATAGAAGACCGTCACGATTGACAATTGCGCAACCTTCGTCCCTATGACGAGAGGGACTTGCACGAGAGGAATTCGTTCCTTTGAAAGGAAGGAATGAACTTGAAAATTCTGGCGTATACGTGCTGTTTATCTAACATTGATAAAATGAAGCTTGTCACTTGATCAACTCTGTGGATATTTTTTCAAAATCAATGAAATTCTGTTTCGTGTGTTGATACACAGCAAAATTATATATATATATATATATATATATGTATGTATATGCAGCGATAAGATGAGAAAAGAATATAAAATAAAACTTTTTTCGTTCGAAGCTAGTAATCAAGATCTACATTTACTTTGGCTAATTTCCGACTTAGTTTTCGTTTTCGAAATTCATTTTTAAGAGAACAGATATTTGAACATGTTTAGTTAATTATAAGAATTAACTTGGTTCACGTGCAAAAAGATTTTGAGAAACGATGCGTTTAAAAAAATCCCATTCCACATGGCATTTCTGGAACATTCTACTGTCAATTATTCATTTTTATAATTAATCCAGTCAGCCAAGTTCGCATGCATTGATCGTCGAATTCGATTTTCAACTTTGATTTTCTTGAAAATTTTTCTGTAGACGGTTTCTCTTGCACAGAACGTGCACGACAGTTGAAAAGATCGTAATTCTGTTAACGATAGATAAATTTACCAATGAATATGCAGTTTTCTCACGATTACCTATGCGCTGACGATTGCACAAAGTATCCAATTGTTCCCAGCTAAGTTCAAGCCCAATTACTCGCCAAGTAATTAGAAAGCCCTCTTCGGCGAATATCGATCGACAATCGGCTGTCAATGTAACATAATGGAGCTACCTTAGCGCTGAAAGTTCGTCGATCTGTATCGTTGCGATTGCGCAAGCGGCTAAGATTGCCAAGCAATTAACTTAAATTAGTAATTTCGACGATTTCTTTTGTTTCTCTGGTTGCTGCAAAGAGGACGCGATCGACATTTCATTCGCGATTAATCCAACTACCTGACTCATCCTCTCTAACTAGACGTAGCATAAAACGACTACGATCGGGATAACGTGACTTTGACTCAGCAGAAGATAATCGAATTGAGATCAAGCCATATTTCTGTGTCGTGGATATAAATTGTCGTTTTTAAAAACGAAGAGAAAAATATTACTCTTTCTTTTAAAACTCATTTTTGCATATTGAATCACCGTTTGTTTTGTTTGTCCTGAGACACCCTGTATATATAGTTAATAAAACAGCTAACATCAATTAGTACAAATAAAAAAAGCAATAGTTAAAGATGGCTGAAAATTAACTTTGCAGAGACACCTTAGTTAAGTTAAGCTTTGAAGGATTGAAAACTTCTACTATATAAATTTATACTAATACTACTATATAAATTTTATAAAGTCTACTACTATATAAATTTTATCTAAAAATACTATATAAATTTTATAAAGTGTCACTCATTTATTGGAAATGAACTTGAATAATATAACTATATTTTTGTTTCAAATTAAATTTAGCAGATCTAACAGTGTAAGAATGTTTGTAACTTTTTGATGCTAGATATTTAACTATTTATGATATGCCTTTGAAAAACTTTAGGATAAGTATAATATTATATTTACTTCAAAACTGAAAAATGAAATGACACTTTACACAACGAAGTTTCAATGTATTAACAATTGTATGGTCTTTGAGACCATTTAGAATTTCCAACGTTTTACACGTTCATAGTAGAATTGAAGTGTTTGAATGAAATTTAATCCCAAGTTTCATTATCTATTACGTACGTACGTATTAACAATTAATTGATATATTATTATATGTGATATGTTATTATAACGTGAATAATTAATACATCGTTAAATATTGCGTACATACATATCGACAATTAACATATTATGGGTGATATATTATTACGACTGTGTATTTATTGTGAAAGTGAGAGAATTACCATGCGTGACGAGCGGTTGAATACCTGGCGAATTATTATGTTCAAGTATTTAAGTATTACAAGAGATAAATGGCTGAGAAAATGCTCCATGTAGATCTTTAAAGATGTGTTATTAACCTTGTGTTGTGATAAAAAAAGAAGTATGATAAAACGGAGTATTATCGGAAGCCATTAATATGCACGTGTGTAATGCTGTATGTACATTTATACACTGTATGTGCATCTGTATATTTTAATAGTTAATAAAAACTGTGTTATTAAAGTCCGATTATGCCGTTCAATTTTATTAGCGAACATATAAAATGTTGAAAATTGAAAATCATTCTAATTCGATAATTCAAGAGTTGTATTACACAAGCTTTTTTATCCTCGTCTTTAAACTTAATTTGCCTCTTGGTGTCGAGTTGACAGAAATGATAAAAAATTTACACCCGCAATGAGAAGATAAGAAATAGTGAAATTTGCAGATTCTTCTGTTAACAACGGGTAATTTAAATTTCTATGCAACTGTGTATAACGTTCGCTCAAATCTTACTTTCACTTACTATAATTGTACAATTCTCTAAGGTCTAATGTTACCATCACTTGTTACAACTGTGTTCAAAATCATAAATATGTATAAAATATGCATTTATAAATGCATAATATTAGTTGCAATACTTTGTAACAACGTGTCAAATTGACACATTATTAAGGGACGAAGGTTAAAAATTTTATCATCCACGACAAATATTACCGAATATCAAAAATAAAAAAAAGAAAAAAATGCCCTAAGACTTTTAAACAGTGTCTATATCCATACTTCGCAATCTATATTTCGCAACGACGTTGATCTAACGTAGCCGAGATGATTGGCGTAATCTAAAACAGAACCACGTGGACCCACCACGGTTGAAACGAGGCCACTCGAAAATATACATCACGACGAGCAGTTCATCTCGTCGCTCGCACACCGTGTCGTCTCGAATCCTGATTTTTGTCGCGGGGACGTCATCGTCGTTGAGGACATCAAGGTCGCCGAAACCTGCTCCGATTTCCGTGAACCATCATCGGTCGCGGCGGCCTTCTCGCGGCAGAAATGGCAGGCGTCTCCGCTTAATTTCGTCTCTCTTTCTTCCTCCCCCCACCACCGCTGCCCGTTTGTCCTCCCTTTGGCATCGTCCTTCTCTAGAAACTATCGCGGCCCGAGTACAGCGAGCGTACGGAGTCTGTCATTATGCGGCTATTTGCGGGCACCGCGCGTAGTACGAGGAAGACACCGGGGACAGTCTCTCTCTCTCTCTCCCCCGGTGTTCTGTATCGGCGGCCGCCGATCGAACCGGTTCTTTTCCCTTCTTTTCGTTTTCTGCTTCCTCGTCGTTGCGTGGTTCCGCGCTTCGCAGCCGCGACGATTCCCGGCCCTCTCGGTAAAAAATCGACCGCGCTTCCCGTCCCGTTTCACCGTGTAGTACCGCCGATCCCCGTGACGCACAACGGCAAAAAGACCGCTGATAGATCCCCGCTGCGGACGCGTCGTGACTCATCCACGACCTAGTGGAACATGAAAGGCGGAGGCGCCCCGATTTCTGCCTCGTGGAATTTTCGTTCTTGCGAGAATCTTCCTATCGACTTTCGACTTTCGCGGAGGATCACGACTGCCATTGCAAATAGAGAAAATGTTTCTTTAATTCTTTGTCTCACGTACGTTTTCCTTTTCTCAGGCAAGTATCAATTATTATTAATTATTGCTGCATCGTGTTTTGATGTAGAGTATTGAAACTGTTGCGTTGATTTGTATTTATTAATCTTCAAATTGAAATTATAATTCGTACTACGAGCGTGACTCGATGTTACAAGGCAACAGTTTTAGTACTGAAAGCTGAGAATATTTATTCTATGCAATGTTATTTCACGCTATTGTCTTCTACACTATTTTATTCTATGCTGTTTTCTCCGCATTATGTCCTTTTTCTCTTCGATACTTTCTTTCGTTGTAATTCTCTCTCTTTTATTTCCATGCTCCTGTTTAGCTGACACTAACTTGAGAAAGAGTTGAGAAAGATTACCCTTTTAAATATAATCTAAATATTAAATATTGAAGAATTCATAATTTACTTTCGACTTGTAAAAAATATGTGTGTGTGTGTATGTCTGGGATAACAACAAGGAAACCTTCAATATTCTATTTGCTGCGGACATTAATTTCACAAAATTATTTCTCTTGATCTATAAACGAATTTCTTTTTATTTCAAAATTAATATTTTGTGGCATAAACTTTTTATTTTTATTTTTAATGTGATGCTGAACCAATTAATTTCATACACTCTCTTGCTCCATTCTGTTTCCATCGTAACGTAAAAATCATTCAAATTCTCAACTGTATGCTTTGATATAACAGAAACGAGAAAGACGATAACGCCCATGCGTTATCCATCACTGTGTTTCAATAATCGTCCTGTCGATCGTAAATAAAACGCGAGTGTATTTGCAAGTGTAAAACGAGTTATAAAATGTTCTCTATTTAATATTCAGTCACTTTCGTCTGCTACCACGTGGCATTATATCGCGCCACGTCTATAACTCATCACTCAAGTGATTCATTGTCGGTCATAAATTCGCTTAGATCTGTATTATTTGACGCGTGTTATTCCACATCTTCCGAGAAGAGTGTTTGGCTGTTTACACGCTACACTTATGCACGACTCGGTCGAGAATTTTATTTTTACACGATCATTAGGTAACACGTACGAACTAAATCGGAGCTGGCAAACAGGACATGCAAATGCGCGACAATGACACGAGGCTTTCTATTCCCCCGGGCAACTGGAATGACTGATCCGAACACGTTCTGTTTTACCATCCTGTTGATCCGCGCTAGTCTACACGCTCGCAGTGGTATAATCGCGCGCCGCCTGTTATGTCGCGCAAGGAGGCGGTGTTGAACCATTTGACAAAAGGTCAAGCAAAAGAAAAAAAAACGTCGAGATGACACGAAAAAGTCGCGAATATTTAGTCGAAAGAAAATCGATCAATTTTTACGTAACACGTTGGCGAACATTTGTTTCGGAAGTTTTCAAGAATCCCATTTTTCGATTGTTCGAGAGATAAATTAAACCTAAACCTAGGAATTTTGTTCAGACACATTGCTCGCTTTATGGACAATAGATACAGAATTCTGTAGTTCACTGCTTTTTCGAAGAAATAAATTTCAAGAGCTTATAAAAATAATGATATTGTAATTGACAATTTCGATTTTGAATGTAATCAACCAGAGTGTTTAATATCACAAATGAGATATTTATTTACTTTGGAATTGTGAATTCTTTGAAACTTTAACACGCTGCAAAGTTTCAAGCGGAAACTAATTGTTTTAATAAATACATTGACTTTTAAAATGAAAGTGAAATGAATGTAAAATATAAACAGTAATACAAAATAGTTTAAAACAAATAAAAAAAAAATGAAACATACTTTTGTTATATCATAATATCTGACAAAAGACGAATATTTTATCTCATAGAAAAAATCCATCCTCACAAACTTGTTTACAAGAATTTTCATTGCTTATGGATAATAACAAAATATTAATTTATAGTAAAATTTGTGTTTGCCAAATTCTGTTTATCGCTAACAATCAGATTCAACTTTTATATTTAGTCGTATCGGTATAATCGGCATTCTAACGTACCCAACGAAATAATACCGCGTCGGCAGTGATCTCAATTCTAGGGATCAACGATCCACAGAGAGAATCACTTAAGATTCCGTGGACAGTGCTCCGTTACTTCCGCGTAAAGACGAGGAGGAGCCAGGCCGGGCAAATGGACTCGTATCGATCCACGGATCGGAATTCGTCTGGGCCGCGTCTGCCCGATCGAACAGCTCGATCTTTCCACCTCGAATCCTTCGATATACATTCTCTCGAGGACGATCTCTCTCGATACGTTGTACAACGAGATTATCACGTTGCTGTACACGGTCGGGTAAACAGCGAATTACGTGTACTCTGCCCGATTATGAGCTCCTGAAAGCTAAAGGATCCTTAATGCGTCTGATAAACCGAGGAGTCTCGGTTTCTCGGCGCGATCTTCTCGCCTACACCTCTTGCCACTCGTTCCTGAAACGATACGATAATTTACGACGCATCATTGAAACTCGCAAGGAACTACTCAGAATTTTTAACCCTAAGTTAGCGTCGTGAAACTTTGAAGCCAATTCTAGGATCCAGTGTGAAAGGAAATAACGTCACAAAATGTTGAAAAATGAGATTTTTTATTAATTCCGGCATCCCTCAATTTCGGAAAATTCCTATGAAACATTTCTAAATAAAATATTTTGTGAGAACAGTTTTCATAAAGTCTTTTGCGTAATTAATTTCAGTCTCCAGAATTAAGCATACAGTAAATGAAAGAAAAGAAAAACATTTTCCTATACATATATACACATATATATATATAAATATTTTTATATTATATATTTAAAAATATTTTGTAAGAACATTTTTCATAAAGTCTTTTGCATAATTAATTTTAATCTTCAGAATTAAGCATATAGTAAATAAAAGAAAAGAAAGACATTTTTCTATATATATTATTTCCTATATTTATATATTATATATTTATTATTTATTATTTATATATTATTTCCTATATTTTTTTTCCTATATATATATATTATTCTTTTATTTACTATATGCTTAATTCTGAATTTTTTTTTTTTTGTTGAAACTCATATATATAATATATATATATTTTTTTTTTTTTCATACGAATGAGTTTCAACAAAAAAAAAAATAACAATATTAATTACAAGAATTTTATTACAACACCATCTTTTCATAAAAAATACTCACGGCGCTATTGAGTATCAATAACTCCTTCTTAGACTGGATCCTTCAGTCTACGCGAGTCAATGAAAGACGTACCCAACAGTTCTCTTTTTCTTTCTTCACGAATAACGTTTTGAACGCTCCGAGATGATGTGATCGGTGATGGACGTGTTTTGCATCCGACACGTCGATTACCAGGATCATTACTACTGGCCGGTCTGACGCGAGCTGGCCAGGTTGACGATCACAGACGAATGAATTCGCGGAGGAATCGAAGACGGATGGCTGACATTAGCTGCTCCTTAAGCGGAAGCGTAACGGCATTCTCTTCGACACAGTCGTAAGTCTTCGTCCGATGGACAACGAGGACAACTGCGTTTGCTGCTGCGTTTGCTCGAAAACAAAATTGTCAGAAAAAAAGAAAAAAACACGTCGACGGTAGATTAGATAATCAGACGAAACAACGAAATCACGGAGAGTAGGAGTTTGTAGAGGTTTGAAGAAGTTTAGTCCTTTCAAATAAAACGTGATCGCCAGATTGATTGATTCATCGACTTGTTTACTGATAGCAATTTTATGGAATTGACGTTAGCGTTATGCTCATACCGAACAATTAAATCGGGCAATCACAGGTTGTTTGAAAAGGTACGCATTGTTCCCTGCAATTTAGATTTCAACGAGACTCGAGAATCGTTGAAACGATTGTGCATATCTCGATATTCGCTAGCGATAACGAACAATCTGGAAACAGGATCGAATTGTCCTAGTTTGATAAATCTTGGGTCTAAAGAGGAGGAACTTTCCATTGCACGTGAAAAGAACATTGTATTAAATTCTTGTAGAATACGAAGGAATACGATCTATGTCAGAGTTCAATGTCTCACTCGGAAAGAATGTACACCTGTGTGTGGACATTGTGCACCTATTCTCCAGAGTATTCATATTCATCCGAGATAAGGCGCGATTGCAGCCGTAATCGTTGATTGCCATTAATCGCTCGGATTTATAAGCAGCAAAAAACATTGTAGATTACTATTTCTAGCAAGTGTAACAATGTGTAGAGTTAGGAGGATACATAGTGAGCAGGTTGCGATCGCAATGTAGTTGATTGAAAAAACAAATCAATTAAAATAAACGCGACAGCATACAGAGACAGCAGTAGTACATTTTCACTTTTAATTAGCTGACAACTCAGCTACATTGTGATCGCGACTTGCTCGTCACGTTGGTATCCTAAGAAGGAAACCATACATATGTAGATGCGTATTCAAAGAAACGTATGCGTATTCATTAAAATTCAGTAGAACATTCAAAATATTTTCAGTAAATATTGCATTGTATCCGCAATTCACGAAGAGATTAGTGTAATGAATTTCAAAGTAAGCATCAAACAATAACGTTTATAATTGCAATTTTTGCAATTAGTGTGATTAGTGATATAGACGAGATGTTTCCTGTTTTGCCGGCAAAATTGTAGGAGCACAATCTACAAGTGAAAGTAAGAAGAAAGTGTTGTATGAAATTTGTTTGTAAACGATTTGTTAGAAATTGGGGACAAATTTATTGATCATAGTCTGAATATATACTTGGCAGATTCCAAGTTAAGACACCTGATTTCTACTTGCGGGGAGTTTTAAAAGAGAATATAGTATAAAAGTACACATAAGAATCAAAAATTATCAAAATATTCACACTAAATTCGCAATAAATTCCATTATACCTCGATGTCAAGCTTGCATCAATGCAGATGATGGTCATTTTGAAAAACGAGACTTTAGAAATTTTCAAACATGTCTTCCAAGTATAGAGATACTCAGACTACGTTCAACATTTTTCTGCAAACTTTGCAACAAAGCGTTTATATAAACTTTATGTAACATTTTCTTCTTATTTTCATTTGCAGATTACGCTTCTATAATTTTGTCGAGAAAGTGACAAGCACCTTGTACAAAATTGGTTCGACAAGAGCTTCCAAACATTTATGTATTCAGATAGTACGATAACAATTTCTTCGTGTATAATACATTAATTAAAAAAAAAAGAAAAAATGTAGGATAGTTTTAGAACCAATCTTCCGCGAATGCAAAGGTGCTACTGCAGAGCGTGCGAATAGTTCATGGGTTCTTAAAGCACCAATGGGTCTTCATTCAGTGAAGTGTAATTCTTGAGCTGGTGGAACGTGAGCGGCCGTCTCGGTGGCAACATTTGGGAACCGAACATCGCTGCCGATACGAACTGAGAAAGACGATGTCGATCGTTATCTTTTGAAAGCAGGCGTGTCCTTAGGATGGCCTTTCTTATCGCGATAACTCTCGAGGACATCGTCTCTCTCTTTCTCTCTCTCGTTGAGCAACGAAGCGGTGGCTCCACCCACTCTCATCCGTGATCAGGCCGCGCTACCTCCGGTCTAGACGCCTCCGGCGATCAAGGAGACCGCGCTCGATCCGGCGATCGATCGATCCGTTTCGCCCGTCTGGTTTTGATCGGCGACGATCGATCTTCGTGGCACGTGTGAAAATGCTCAGCGCCCCTCGTAGCTCGCAGTTCGCTTCGAAAAAATACGACCTCCGCGAATGCTTATTGTACCGCAGCGATTGTCCAAATCCAGCGCAGGATACGTTGCAAGACTTAACGCGTCGAACACGTAACTCGAGGATCGTTAAAGGCGGCGATCGCTCCTGACGAATATCCTGGGTTCTATTGTACCGACAGAGAAAAATCGGCTGTCGGATTTCGATCGTACACTAACGAACGTTGCGCCGATCGATCCGGATCCGGACGCGGCTCGGACGTCGGAGAAGCTCCGTTTTGATTTTTTCGCTGGAACCCCGGTTAATGGTAACGGGTTAAACCGGGACGGACGACTTGCATTATAGGATCGGGCACGGAATACGCCTTGGGAACGTGTCCTCTTCGCCTTTCCGTGCGATCGAGCTACGTGAACGAACATCGGGCGTCTTCTGCTGCCGCATTGCGAAACCACGCGGCGGCGCATCTGCTGGGAAGCTGGGAGTTTGCTCGCTTTTACGTCTTCTCCCGGCCTTCTTCGGTTCTTCGCACACACGAGGCGGTTTTCCGCTTGCCTCCGGGCCGCCTCGTGAAACGCCGCGCCGCGCCAGTGAGAATGAGACTCTCGCGGCCCGGCTAAAGGGTACAATTACGTCACCGAACGTCGCCAGATACGCGCGCGTCACGAGCCGACGGTTACGTAACGCGTAATCATAACGAAAGCTCTCGCCCATCGCTCTCGCATCGGAATCTGGCTACAGGGAAAATTCCGCGAACGCGTCGCGCGTCTCTGCCTCTGTAACGGCCTGAACGTTTTGTCTTCCCTGCTGGAGTTTCTTCTTCTCAACTCTGGCCATCGCTTGAATGAAACTCTGCTGTGCAAATAAACATGCCGTTCCTCTGATGGAATTTTTTTGTTTGCTATCGAGTTCTGTGTGAAAGTTTTCAAACTCTTTGAAACAATAATGACAACTGTAACGTGGATATTTATTAGAGAAATGGGATTTAATTTGAGGGTACTATGAGATACTTTTCATATCTCACAGGTGTGATACTATGTGCAACAAGGAGGAATAATATCTTTTCGAAGATATTAAGATTTCCTTTTCGAGGGAGTCGAATTTGAAAATGAAAGTTTGTCGAGTATGTTTCAGTTTGGGATGAACAATTGACAGAGAGTTACTTTACGCATGAAATTTTCAATATACATCGCTGAATTTTTGTGTGAATTTTTCAATTTTAAGCCTTTAGTTTAGAGAAAATAGAGTTTGAATATAATCAGTTAAGAATTAATTTTCTAAGAAACAAATGAAATAATCCTGCTTAATCCAAAATTAATTAAATTGAAAAGCATACGTGACAAATTTTCAAATTCGATTTTCTTGAAAACGAAGTCTCGAATGAAAAAATTTTATTCGTTCTTTCTGGCTCGTTTTTTCACGCATATAATGTTTTTTAACGCTAATTATCCGAAATGTTGATTTTGGTTATTCAAGCATAGGATGACTCACAATATAATTATGTACACATTTAAAACTATATACCAGTACCTAACAATCACTTATCCTTTCTGTTTTAAGTGTTCTGTTTTAGTGCCTCGTTTGAGTTTAATGTGTTCTTACACCACGAAGATTTCACTTATACCAAACTATAGAATACCAAACAAGAAAGAACGATGTCGAAATTAGAAGATAAATTAACATTTATTATATTTAACATTAATATATTTATTATATAGTATATAATATATTTATAATATCATTAATTATATTTAATTAAATGTTAAATACAACATTTAATTAAATATGACGTTTAAAAAAGCTCGAAAGTGCATTTAATTTAGCCGCAGAGAAAGTGTGCGACAGTGAAAATCATTAAAACTTCAAAGGAACATGAATTATTTATTAAAAATGAATATGAAACTCAAAAATACAGAAAGTTAACAATACAAAAACTTTTAACAGAATTGCACCATAAGTGTCCAATTATTTTTGCATCGGAGAATACTAGTATTTTCCTAAATATATTATAATATTGCACAAATAATATATAAATTTCTGTAATATCACACAAATTTCTAGTTGACTCGTGACATGCAATTTGGTTTCTTCAGACTGTTCATTCAAACGGGTTGTCTTGTGATTAATTCTTTTCAGTTGTACCTCCAGTTACCACTTGAACTTTTTTCTTCGAGTTCGTTACAAACGCACGAACATCCGGTAACGTGACAAAGAGACAATCGAGGAAAAACAACTCGAAAAGGGGAATGTCGCACGCGATGCGACGCATCAGAAGAACGCCGGGCCACGACCGTCCGAATCTACTTGCTCGCACGCCCCGGGCGATCCAGCTTGTAAAAGGTAGCCAAACAAGTACTGTAGCATCCGTCGAGTAAAGGAGGCGCCGTCGACTCCGTCCCGAATTCGAGGTCAACTCGTCTTCTGGAATTGAGTAATGCCCCGAGCGATCGAGAAGGTCGCGAAGGAAAAAAACGGAGAAGAGAGTTTGGCGGCGAGGGGAGCCGAGGGGCCAGGAAAATCGAGTCGAAAACAAAAGTCGATACGTCGGTGCATAGACGTGCGCGGCGCGCTCGCGCGTCCGAGTGCTCTCGCACACGTAGCTGGTAACGAGAGAGCGCCGGATTCTGCGGGATCGGAGAACGGCGGGATCGAGGAGGACGGAGAGAAAGAGAGAGGAGCTCGCGGCCGAGTTCGCGGATGGCCTGTTGCACGTGTGCCAGCACGTGTACGTGAGTAGGTGAGTGTCTCTGTGTCGGGTACGCGCGCGTGCTGAGGGGCCAGTCGCCCTTGCCGAGGAGCCCGAGGCACGGGCGTGGGCCTTTCACTCCTGCCATCCGCATCGTTCCTTCTTAACTATCGAGCCGGGTGTGCTGGTGCGAGTCCGTGTGCGCCTCGCTATGCGCGCGGATAAGTACTTACAATCACTCTCGTGGACCTCGCTCACTTTGCCAGCCTCCCTGCGACCCTCTATCACAGTGGCACTCAAATTTCTCGCTGGACCTTCTTCTTTTTTTCTTCCATTCGATCAGGAGTATTTCCTCAGTAGATGGAATTCAGATACTCAGAACGCTTCTTTCGATCGATCGAGACGTTTCGATTCGCGTTTGCGTATCATTTCGATCATCGCTCCGAGAAGGAAAATTTTTAACGACGAGGTGTTTAGCTCGAAACGGGAGAGTTTGGAGGCGATTACGGTAATCGTCGAGACAGGTGTGAGAGCAACTGTCGCTATTACAATAGCGACTACGCGAGAAGTAATTACCGCTGTACCGAGGTGTTTACGAACGTCGGTTTACGCAATCACTCCCGTGATCCCCGTCATAAATAGCAATTACCCCGCATTACGCCCGACAAGTCGACGTATCTCGCGCCCAACAGCGTCGCTCTGACAGTCGTCCGATCCTCCGCTGGGGAAACGGCGAATCATCGATCCTTCCGTACGCCTTCCTAATCCGACAGAACGATCGATCGTGTCGCTTCTCATTAATCAGTCGGCTGCTCGAAACACACCACCGTCGTACCCGATTATGCCGTGCTCGTTTCTTCTCGCGCCTTTCGCTGTATTCTTCCCCCCAGTATCTTCGTTACTGGATCCGATACAGAGACGCGGGCAAATTCACGAGCAAATCGCAATTTACCGAGCGAGTAATGCAAAGTAGTGCGTCCGGTGCAATTAACCGGCGGTACGTACGTGCAATACGCTTATCAGGATCCGCACGAGGGGGAGGGAAAGGTGAGACCCGGTGAAACGTCGTGCGACCGGATATCGTAGCGTTGGGCCCCGCCGCGCCGTTTGCCGATCGTTTATCGCGGAGCGGGAACGTGGCGATTTACGCGTAACGAAGCCCCGGTTTGCGTGCCACTGATACAACGAAGCCAATCGTTGGAAGGAACGCCGGTCTCGCTATACATCGGCGATCGTTACATGCACCATTATGTTACGGGCACACGGCGCACCGTGCTATCGGTAACGGCAGTGCACGGCCGCTACGCCGCCAGATATTGCTTATTAACTTTGTTTGTTAGAGAAGGGGGAGAGCGGTGCGGCGTGGCCTGGCACGGCCGCGGTGCGGTGTGGTGTGGCGTGGCGTGTTGTGGTGTGGCGTGGCGTGGCGTAGTGTGGCGTGGCGGCGGCCGTTCCCGTGTGTCCGAGGTCTAACGGTCGTGGCTTGCTCCTCTCGCAACCGAGAGACGACGACCGTAGGACCGGTTGCACAAACGGCACATCGTGCCGCTGTCCGCGGGATAATCGGCTAAAACCGATCGCCGCAGCCGGGTACAGTTAAATGCGTTCCTACCGCTGCCTATTGTCAACCGTCAGGGGTCAGTTTTAAGACAATGCGCTGGAATGCCGGGTAGATCGAAGAGCGCTGCGATCGGCCGGCGAGCGATTCCGAACCGTTAACTGCCGCTGTTGCACCGATGACGACCGCTGTGATTTCGATTTAATTGAAACGAGTGTCGTCCAAGTACAAGTTGAGAGAGTCGAGAAGATTATGATTGCCTGTGGTTCATTGCGTTTAACGAAAACATACGCACCAATGGTCGGTCAAACGATCCGTTTAAAAATTTGACTTAAAATTCTGCATTCATTGTTATTTAACACGTTCCGCACGTGTGGGGCGTATACACGCCACAGTGAACTTTTGGAATTTTCATTGTAAAACGAAGAACTTTTTAAAAATTTATCACAAAGTATTGTGTGTATTGACATCTTAATAACATGTATATCGCGTGATGGTAAAAACACGCTTCAAAATAATGTTAACTCTCACTGAAAAAGAAAAGATATATAATTTTGTTTCCTACATCAAATTGACAATTACTTGTACTCCTTTTGCACGTACATCTCATAACCGATCATTCGACCAGTTACCATAGCAATAGTATTAAAATTTTGTAAATATCGTACAATCAAATGAAGAAAAGTGAAAATGAGTCTTCTTTTTGCCTCTGCTACTGGGATATCATTTTCCTTTCGTACGATCGAGCTTCGAAAGTGTATTATTGGGCCTGAAATAATGGCGAGCAACGGAGATGTTGCGAAACTCGCGATGTTCGCAGGGTTAAAACGATCCGATATTTAGGTCGCGTCGGATTTCGGAAGAGACTGACGGGTTAATGAGGGATCGTGTACGCGAATCGTCTCAAGGCCCTGGTCGCGCGATCTCGTTTCTTTCGAGGCGTCGATTTTTCCAGCGACTGGAAGGTCGCGCCGTATACAGCGGGAAGAGGCCGCGAATCTCTCCAAGGCGACGCGGCCGTGTTCCAAAACGAGACGCGGCAAAAACCACTGTCGTCCGATCGAAACTCGATTCGCCTGGCGTCGAGAAATTGTCGCGGGTCTCGCCTCGCCGGAACTAGACTTCCAACTCTCGTTTCTTCGTGCGATAGTTGCGAAAATTTCGCTTCCTCCGGCGGAACAATTAACGACAGGATCATCCGTGACCGCGTCGAATCAGAGATCATAGACGAAGAACGAGCACTGACCCGAGAGAGGGTGCCGCCGCGGTGTAATATCAAACTGGGCGCACGCTACTCTCGGGGGTAATCAAACAATTATTTTAATAATGCGTTATTACATTGTTGCCTGTCGGTGCAATTCCACCAGCTCGGACGACGGCGTAACAATACTGTCCAGGAACGAGTGCACCGAGTCGTTCGGAAATTATGAATAGCCACTCAATCTACTCTGATATTAAATCGATGCTTCTGTTACGACGTTTCTTGAAACACTGGCAAAATTTTCGACCTACTCTATCCGATCGTAGCTTCATTCCTAATGCTTTATAATCAGTGTTTCAGCGCTGCGTATCTTAATTAGTTCAATTTCTTGTTGTATAATTGTGCGTTGGGAAATTGCCGAAATTTGACAAGTGCAAATCTGCATCTTATTGCACTCTTTGTTGCCTAGAGCATCCGGAAGAACGGTACCAGAATTTCTCGTCTGATATATAATCATAAGTAGCGTTATTTTAATTTCTTCGCATTTTCGCCACACATCACCAATATCACTCATGCTTTGGGTGCTTTTGCTTTGCAAAATATTTTGCTGTCTAATATCGTTCGTGATACACGTACTTTAGGAAAAATAAAATCATCTGTTTGCAGAAACGGAACATTTCTTTCGTATAACATTACGTACACAATCCCTTCAATGAAACCCAATCCAGTTACTTTGTTCTATTTCAAAGACGCGTCGTTACGTAGCGAGACATTTAATTTAATTTTGCAATTTAATTCATTAACATAATTTAATTTTTTTGTACAAACTAAGTACGTGAGTAAAACAAAGTACAAACAGAACATGAAGCTTATGACAAGTTCATATAAAATAATGAACACGTTTCAACACTTGTACGACAAAGTCGTATTGTGCATCAAAGTTGTATGAAATGGGATTCTAGTTATTTCTAGTTATATCTACTATATATAAATTACATACATTTTCATTTTTACTTATTTTATTTGCACAGTGTATGCAAAGGGTATGTACTCTCATCTTCGAACAGATATATAGTCGTAAAAAAAAACAAAAAATTGTAAGAATATTAAGAGGCAAACGATCGCTTGATATTTGAATTTCCAACGCGAATGGCAAGAACAATGGCGAATAAATTGGGAAAATCGAACGTGTTTTCGGCCAGGGGGGAGAATTCTTCTTTCGACGGTCGTCAAACGAGCCGCGCTTTGGCAAAAAATCGTCTGCCAAACTCGTTGTAAGGACACCCGTGGAAACGCCGGACGAACGGCGTCGATAATGATTGATGTTTTGCTGCCGGTACGTCATCACGTCCGTTTAGGAAGTGCATCTGAGCTGCGTCGGTCGCATCGCCTTGAAAACGCGTCTCTCTTCTCGTTTCGGCCGATCTCGGCCGATCTGGTTCGCGTCCTTCCCACGATTCCATTCCGCCGCCGTAGAAAAATCCGGGGACTGGTCCTTGCAGAGTTACGGGAGCCTGTCTGATTACACGGGGTGTAAAATGAACAGTGTTACAGATTAATATCTATAAAATTATACGACTCCCGAGGCGGCCCGATGGTTGTTGCACTTTATAACACGGCGGGGCTTCTCTTCTTTTTCTTGGCTCTCGAATGATAATTGGTCCGTGGTTTATCCCCGTTGCCCAGGGAGGATCACCTTCGAAAGTTTTCAAACAGCCTTCGACGTGTGTCGAATGATAAAAATAGTACTGCGAGTAATATTAAAATTGCTACGGAGAATGTTACGAAGTACGTCGTATTAACCCATTTGCGTCATAAAGGGAAATATTCTACTCCTAAAGGATGATGAAACTAGTTCTGCGTCGAACGAGCAATTATCCGTGAAAATGTTATGTTCGCTAACGTTCGATATTAACGTTTAACGTATTTATTTATGTGTATTATCTTTTGCATTCTGTTAAAATTTCATTGTAACGAATGGATATTGGTACAAAACGATATTAATATTTATTACGATTAACAATTGAAAATATTTAAACTATAAATAAATTATGAACGATTTGATAAACTGGCTTTAGTGACGCGAGTCTGTGTTCAAAGTTGCAAGGCTACATTTCATAAATTTGAAAGTACATTGAATATTGATATTAGAAATGACGTTGTTCAAATTATTTATTATTCGTGTCACATTTTTCTGTGATAAATTACCCCACAATGAATTAACCAATCAAGGTATATTACAAATCTATATTACAATTTTTATTAGTTTAAAATAGATAAATATTTTAATTGAATTTAATTTATTTACTTGTACACGATAAGGGCCCTTTGATACAAAGAGTACACCGAGCAAAAATTATGCAGAACATAATCAATAGTGAATAAAATAAAAGTTAGCAGGCGAATAAAATTAGTGAGTGAATCACAAACTACATTAGTATTAATCACGATTCTAATTACAATAAATAACCAAACTTGGACTAGCTTAATAATAGTCCAATCACGTTACTTTCAAAAGACGTAAAATTGGCAGAGAAAAAGAAATCAGAGAATCAATTCTAGTGATCGGATCGGAGAAGAAATTTTACTATTACGTCAAAGTGATCCAACGTTGATTGAACGAGGGTTACACTCGTGTAATAAAATGAAAAATATTTACGCATACTCTTGCATACTCACGTCTGATATTTTACTTTCGTAGTAAATTAAATTTTTACAGTCATACGAAACTATTATTATTAAAGTATAGGAAATTTACTATACTTGGACCTGATTAACATATAAATGTCATAATAGATAAAGTAATACTTTTTGTAACCACTTTGAGCATCGTCAAATAAAATAAACGTACGACTTTGAAAAGACTCGAGCAAGGATAACGATAGAAGAGTATCAATGAAACCAACACGAGTGCAGCGTTAAAGTAAAACTCGCGTCGAGGTTACAGGATGACTTCTCGATGCAGCAGGTTGTCACGGCAAGACAGCGTGTAATAATCCGATCGGCGACGACCTTCCCAGCTCATATTTGGTGTCTATCGAGAATCGCAACTCCGCGCACTCGGATACACTCCGTGCATCGTAGGAAATTTTTTAAATCTCCGTCCCGATTCTGTCCTTACGGCCTTTGCATCGTGGCGAGTTACTATCTCGCACGATATCGCGCGTTCTCCGAGATTTCTCTATCGTGTCCTTTATATGCAAATTCGGAGGACGAGCTCGAATAAACGCCCGCAGCAATTGCGAAGCTCTGTATACGGAATGTTGTGAACGACGCGCGAGTAGTCGGGTGTTTCGAGAAAAACAGAAGAAAGGGTTTGCATTATCTCTGCCATTGACGTGGGTCGCGGAACTACTGCAACGCTGATCACCGTGAAATGTGGCGCGTAACAGGTGAACAAGCGGCTAGCGGACGTCAGTCAATAGTCGAAAACCATTAATTGGCGTGGACGTGCATGCACGTTTCGGCTGGGTAAGAGACACGCATCTCCTTCTCGAAGTTCTTTGCTGGAAAGGTGGCCATCTGTTCCATATACGAAACGGCTCCGAAAAAAAGAAACGAAAGCGCGCACCACTGACGTAGCAGTTTCGGGAACGATAATTACGTCGTTCTTGCGCGCGTTACGTGTTTTTAATAAGATCTGTATGAGTTCGAGTTGTATTAATTCGAACGTCGATCATACTTGCCGGGATTGTTAGTTAAATTTTAAATATTTAAAACAGGAAAGAAAAGGTCCTCGACATTTTATAAATTTTGGACAATTTCTACTGACAATGAAGACTTGTTTGAAACGATATGTTAAATAAATTGAAAATATAATCTTACGAGAATACATGTACAGAAAAGAGGATAAAACTCATTCTGATTATAATTGTAGTAGATACATTTAAGTTTTTTAATATGACTATAAAATTTTCGAAATCTATATTTTTCTTAAACGTTTGAAACTTGCGAATTGACTGTATATTCCTCCGCAAATTAAGTTTAATTAAACCAATAGATAGAAATAATAACTATTATTACGTACATTGTCGCTAAAAAAAAAAAAAAACAAGAAGGCAAATATATAAAGACAAGATCTGAAGCAACAATTGGACAGCATTCACTCAACTGAAAACGATACAAATCCCCGTTATTTTTCCGACGAACTCGCCGTGCCCTTTAATTACCCTATTCCTCGTACTTAAAAATTCCTTCGTTCCTCATATCCTTGTTCCAGATGCTCTCAGCAAGAACACCAACGTCGCTAGGCGGACCTTTAAATTACGGCCATCGTCTCCGGATAAAACCATCAATTACAAAGGCGCAGTGCTATCGTCGGTTGCAATTTCCTCCGGCGAGGCCATCACCGCTGGTCGAACGTTTTCGAGAGAGAACGACGTGCACGTCCTGGCGACGAAAGTATCACGACCAAAATTATCTGTCCTTTCCGGGAAAAACTCCGGAATAACACTCTGTATGAGAAGTCTAATATTCAATAAAGTCAGTTTTCTTGCAGAACTCTCTCGTAGTATCTTGTCGAACCTTACAGTATTTTAATATTCGGTATCACTGTAGGGAGTGCATTCCTCTTGGTTCTATTGTCAGAACTATTAAACATAATGCGAGGGACGTGTGCCAAAAGCCTAAAACGCCTTATCTTCCTAATTGTGATCGGGAAAGACACAAAAAAAATGGTCTTATATAAAGACCGATTCCAACGCGTCGCGACTGTAGTAAATAGTACACAACAGTCAATATGTAAAGTAGTATGACTACATGTGGCAATCACAATGCAACGAAGATAAGACCATCCTTCACCGTGGATTCTCAAAATTACCACCTTAACCTCTTGCGCTGGAATGACGCGCACATCGAAAATTTCTTGTTCCAAATTGCAACATTTTCTCAGTTTTAAGTATATTTAAATGTAACCCAGGCAAGACAAATGATAAATTTATTACTACATTAATAATTTCCATCCAGTAATATCATACCAACGAGTTCAAAAAAAAAAAAGAAAGCGACGAATTATTGCATACAGTTCGGTCACTCGTTATGGTCCGCGAACCAGTTGCCAGCGCAAGAAGTTAATACGAATGCATAACCTACTATCACTAGTGTTAGTTAAATTATTTTCTTTTATGATAACGTCAAAAATACATTTCCTTAGATAAAATGATGGCTGTTCAATGTCTTGCTATCGGTATTTTTTCTGGAGTAAACGTGACAAAAGCTTCGTTCCTCATCTACGGCGAGCACACTCTAGAAATTCGTCGCGATCGCTTTCCTCACGGAGGAGTTCCGAAGGGTCGCGATCCTCGTGTCCATTACCGTTGAATCCCGCCATTCACGCCCACGTTCACCCGCGACGGAGGCCCCCGGCTTCGTTGTCTGGCGAGAGCATCGCGCCCCTGAAATTTATAGGGAAAACGCGGCGAGATAGATCTCGCGTTCATCACGCGGATGATTTACGCCGGCCGCGGTTGAGATATATACACCGCCGCGAGACACGTGGGTGTCCCGGGACCATTCGTCCGTTACGGATCCCGGTCGTCCTGCCGGGATACACCGCGTTTTTTGCATGCAAATCCCTCTCCGTTTACGAGCTATCGCGCTCGTTCAACGAAAAGTACGAGTAGCGCGTTGAATTACGCGCATTCACCTTCATTTCTCTCCAACGATCCTCCATTCCTTTTTCGCTTCCCCTTTTTATGCGTAATTCCAACGAGCTGGCCGATCCGGAGCGGAGATTTCGTCGGAGAGCTGCTCCTCTCCGGTGATTTGCAAGCATTTTTATCGTGCTCGGGGAGTCGCGTTACTCGTTATTACTCGGGCTATTTAATTTAGAGCAACGCGCGTTATTGCAGCGATGAAAGTAACTAATTTACTGTCTCAACTCATCTCGGAATGATCGTTAAACTTGCGATTGAACAGCGGATATTCATGCAGTTTTATATTTTTACAAACACAACTGAAAAGATAGATTCTGAATTTCTTTTCAAAGTTCCACTCACTGCGATAAATATTATAATATTTTATAAATGCTTTGTATATTATAATACATTATAATAATAAATATTATAATAAATGCTTTATATATTTTTTATCCATTAAATAGTGGACTTTTGGAATTTTAAGTCTCGTTGAATTCGTGTATTTTTTATTCTAGTCACCTTCAATCGAAATTAAAATTAAAATTATATTGATACAACTAGTAGAAAAACAACGATGAAAACGATATCAATGATACGATATACTTGCAAACGACTGTATGTAAGATCGATTAATTTTGACGAATGAAGAATGACAGATGTCGTTCGTACAGGGCAATTTACACAGCAGATGTAAAGAAGAAAAAACAGAAATCGTTGTTTCGTCGGCGGACAATAAGACACGATGTTGTTGCGTTCCCCGGCGCAACGATAATCGTGATAAATGACTGTCGTGCTAGGCTCGATCGCTCCATTAATCTACCATTATTATCCCGTTTGTAAGAACAACCTCTCGTTGAAGAAATCTCTTTATTAATAAAAGCCACGCGAGAACAATTCGTTACGAGACGCGGAGAAGGATCCGAGAAGGAAGTCGGTAAATGGTTTATGGAAATCGCACCGCGGGCAAGATTCGGCCATGCCGGATTAATACAAACGAGCGAGTAATTCCAGGTAATTAGCTGTATAATTCATGCGTTCTGTTTTTCTCAACGAAAGTCGCTAATTAACGAAGGATGCATCTGTTTTCTCGGGCCGAGAGCAGCCATGTTTTCTGCCCCGCCGCTTCTGGCTCCCCGTATGTGGGTTAATTTCGAGCCGTACGATGAAGAGATTAATTCCGCAATTAAACCTCGCGCTCGATGTGTATTCCGCTCGTGTGATCAACTCGATATATTTCCGAAAGTCTGCCCATATATGTTTTCAGAAAGAAACTGCGGACACACTTTCGACGCGAATTCGAGTTAGGAAAGTTTCGTTTTTCTCTGGTTCGGGACGTGCTCGAGAAGCAACGAGGCTTAAAATATATAAAAATATTTAAATATATAAAAATATATATAAATATATAAAAAATGTAATAAAATAGAATGAAATATATACACTCTGTCCTAAGACATTGAATTAGTCAGAGGCTTTAAAATTTTCAACATTTTAATATCTTGATTCTTTAGACAATGATTTAGAGAATGATTTATTTAGCTTTATCTTTGTATATTTTTTTACAACTTCTCCTGCAATATTTATACAATTATAATACAATACTAGTCAGACTCACCACATTATTATAATTACTAGATTATAATTATAATTATCTTCTGAACTTAATTTATGCAATTGGTTTCTAAACTGAAGAGAAGTTTGAAGGAGTTGGTTAGTGAGTCAATATATCTGACATGAACAATTGAGACAATTTTCAAAATCAGATTATACTCATCATTCGCAAATTTCTTTCGACGAGTTCAAATAGTGTCAAACCTCCAGGATTTGTTGACGTTCCAAGAAGTTATTAGGCAACAAACAAAGTTTGAAGATTACCAGAAATGCTCACATTTGCGGAAGTTTACCTTCCCTGTACATTTTTATGCTTCAAATCGTCAAGAAATTTCCACCTATCAAGCAAGTGAACTTGCAACTGCAGTTCCAGGACTCGTTCGGCAAACGGCGCGGCGCGGAGATGGTGAAATTACAGAGGCAGGGAGCGGAGCTCGACGAGATCACCGAACGGACTACCGTGGCCGAGCTACTTCTTCGAGCAGAGGCGTCAGATAAACGCGTAGCGTTACTTTATTATAAGCGCGTCTCGCGCCGATGCATTTATCGACGAGCACCGGCCAGACGAAGCTCTTTATCACTAGCTCCCTGGCGCGCCACTTTATTACTCCTTTTAACAGTGGTATTGTCCAAGAGGGACGTGAACACAACGAACGTGCCACGAGAAACTATCCCCGCGGTTACTCTCTGCCGCGAGGAGCCGAGACGGCCGGTGAATAATTTTATCAGATAACAGGTTGATTTGCAAGCGTCTAAACCCGAACGAGTCCATCGCGAGTAATTCTGTTCCATTTCTTTCACTGTTGCCCATCGACGCTTGATTCTCTCCACGCCCGGCGTTATCGCGATTAAATTCGCCATTAACGGTGTTATTTACAAATGAAATTGATATCTTCGCGAACCATTGCACCGCTGCGAGGTTCGAAACGTACACGCTTGTATCAACACACCCGCGTGATCGTGGTCGCGCTCGGGCAAGGTTACCGGCGGCTGCGCCTCGCGTAAATTAATTTCAGAACCATCGTGACCCTCCTGGTCGCGGTTCACCGCCACGGAACGCGAGCGACAAGCAATAGATCTTCTCGCGACTCTCTACGCGGAATTTCGCATTCCACGATTCGTTTTCCGCGCTTTTACTTGAAAAAGTCGCCCCGCTGCGGGCTCGGCGATCTTATCTGGCCGCGATCCGCGTTTGCGTTTTTCCGCCGATCATTCACACACCGTCGATACATCGTGCTGCCTCCGATTTTACCGCGCGAACCATGTTCTCTGAAATACCATTTCTTTTTTTTCCCCCCCGCTCTTTCTACTCAATAACGAAAGCACGCGGCTACGTTGATCCTTCCACCGTCGATTCGGGAGATTTATTATCGCGAATTTGAAGTGAAACTTTCCACTTTTCTTTCTTCATTCCACAAATGCTTCTCGACTCGATTCAAAGTTCAAAACTGCGATTGTGTGAACGGAGAACATGTAACATTAAGAAAAAGGAAATCGAAGCCAAGTTAAAATTGAATTTAAATTCAAGTTGATAGCAAATTTAAATTTAAGTATTGAAAGTTCTGTTTGTCCAATTATAGTGCTCGTAAGTACTATTAATGCCGATAAGTGCTATTGATGAGATTTACATCTGTCATTGTGCATTAATAATACGTCGGACTAACTTTTATTCGAGATTTGAATGTAAGACTTGTAGTCATATCCTTTCTTTTAATGAACATGTGATTCATGCTACATCGAACAAAATCTTCAGTCGGCAATACAAGAATGCAGGAATATTGATCAGATTTTATTTTACCTTAGCTATCTTTTTGGAAAGGTAAGACGTAATTTTTGAAGAATTCTAGCGTTCAAGTGTCCTTTGTGATCTTGAATACTATCTTGTCTTTTTATACAGGATTCCCGACAGGAAAATGTCAAACATTCTTAAACTTACAACAAACTTGCTTGTTTCTTCAACTTGAAATAAACGTAAATTTATGTAACAATTAACTTCAATGTACCATCTCATCCGGTCTGACAGTTTTCTCTTTTCTACCCGCCACCGTTCTCATCGAGTAAAAAAACTTCGAGTAAAAACCGATCCAGTTGCAATAATCTGTAGATCGATCAGTGCGTACGATAATCATTTTGGATCCTTCTTCGTTTTTATCCCATTATTATAAATATACGTATGTTGCAAATTTTTCGTTCTTTTTAGTCTTGATATCGTTATTGCACACGTCGTTCCGATTACTATCGTAATCGTTTCATGTAACGGTGGCTTTTTCCTTTTACACGAGGTAGTAGAGTTTTGTTATTTGCTCTTCGATTATTTACACGCCATCTGACGTTTTACGATTATTGTTGAGTTACACGTTTTACATCATCTATTTGATACGTACTTTCCTTTCTTCTTTACACACTTTGTTTTATTTAAATACCATTTTTCTCTTGCTATTCAATAACAAAGATACGCGGCTACGTACACTCCCCTCCAAAAGTATCAGGATACCTTATTTAGTGTAAATTGTAATTTTTTATCCTTACAGAAGGTTGGTCTTGGTGGATGCGTAGCTATAAAAAAACCATTACTAAACCACGAAATAAAGTAAAAAGACTACAGGTGGACTGAAAAATATCGAAATTGGTCAGTTGAAGAGTGGAACAAATGTTTTATGGATCGACGAACCTAAATTTGTTTGGTTGCAAGCAGCGAGCTTATGTTTTTAGAAGATTTGAAGAAAAAATGATTCCTGACTGTATCATACCTATAGTTAAATATGGAGGACGGTCAATAATGATCTGCGGGTGTATTGGAGCAAATTGTGTTGATGATTTAATAAAAAATCGAAGGAATTTTGAAAAAAGAACAATATTTGTCTATTTTATGTGATCATGCCAGACCATTTGGGAGGCGATTAATAGGCCAAAATTTTATTTTCATGCATCGACAAACGATCCCAAGCACACTGCGAAGGTTTGTAAAGACTATTTGTAACATTTAGAACAGAATGATGAATCAAAAATAATGCACTGGCCCCCTCAATCCCCGATCTGAACCTAAAAGAGAAGATTTCGGATGAATTAGATCGGAAAATCCAGAGTCCCAAATTCAAATAGTACCAGAAACAATATAAAAACTAATAAAACGGATAGCGAAATTAGTCGACCAAATAATTAAAAAATTGCACGACTTGTACCCCAGTACGATTCGTCTCACTGAAAGGTCCAGAAGTAACTGTTCTGACTAAGAAACGAAGACGACTTTTTTGCCATAAAATTTTATTGACATGCAAACACTTGAGTCGATACAAAATAAATTACAGGCGCGATCGCTCAGTACCAGACAACGCCACTCCTACTCGAGGTCTCCCCACGCCCCCTCGCGAACCACGTGACCCAAATCAACCAATCGCTAATTTTCGTTGCATTAACGTTGCACCTAAAGAGGCCCGATTTTCTAGATTACCCTCAAAAACGCTAAAATCACTTTCAGTGATAAAAACGCGGTATATTGACGGAAAGAAAATTTAACTTTCTTGTGTAAAATTAATGTTGTTATTACTATAATGTAAACTATATATAGCTCTCCCAGCTTGATATAACTAACTTTGAAATAAATTTAAAAAATTATAACATTTTCATTTTCTGTAAGTGTCCTAATACTTTTGGAGGGGGCGGTGTACATTACTCCTTCGATCGCAATCGATCAAGTCGCGAATCTCAAATCGCCACCCTCGCTCGTTCGAAGAATCAACAGCCGATGAATTTCCTCGGCAAACGAGGAAGTTCGTTACGACAGTAAACGCACGATTGATCGATGAGAGGGGGATATATATCGGTCCCAACCCAACCCAAGAAACATCAACCTCGAGTAGGTTCGATTTACTCGGCAGAGACGGCAGGCCACGAGGGAGAGACGCGAGCTACGAACCTCGAAAGGTTAGCAGTGTCACGTGGCGCCTGGATCCCCTCGTGCGTCGGGATCGAACGATCGGAGCGCATGGATAAAACGCGGTGCATAAAGATCCGCCGATAAAAATCTGCGCGCGAGAGAGACGGAGAGAATTCCGCGCGACGACTACACCCTCTCGACCGCTGTAACGCCGCGGCGGTGTGCACGCGTCGGGGAAAGGATTCTTTCCTCTCCGTTCCTGCACGGGCTGTGTGTCGTGCCGATATCGGCGCGCCGCGGTCGTTTAACGATGCAGATAAATCCAGACACGATGTGGCAACCGATAAAAGATCGTCTGGAAAATCGCTCGGTGCGCGTTCGAGCGGCTCGCGCAAGCCTGCACGCGCGTTGCCGAGCTTTCGAATGCGCCGTGCGCGTTTCCATCGCTGATGCTGCTGTTTCTTCTGGGTGAAGAAAGCTTCGAAGCAAAATGGCAGGAAAAAAAATCTCGAGTAACTACGAGGGCTCGACGCCGACGAAAGGACGTAAGAACTGGTGGCCCGTTCACCGATCTCCGATTGGTGAAAAATTGTTTTCGGAGCGTGAACGAGCGGCGGTGCACCGTGCAGGCACACGAGCACAGACACGGACACAGCCCACAGCCAGCGATATCCTGCCGGCATCTATCGGTTTCCAGGCAGGGTATATCGACGCTCTCTCGCGTACAAGGCACGGTTGTGCAGCGGCGGCAAGTTGCACGTTGCATCGGTTGCGTTTCACGTTGCCCCGGAGCAAGCGGAGCCGAACGGAGCCGTAGCTCCGAGTAGGGGCGAGGAGCCGTTGCATTGTACGGTGCGGCGTGTCGCTGCTCGCAAGGCGTGGCTCTCTTTCTCTCTTTCTCTCCTCGGACGGTCCGTCCGCCCGTGTCGGGGAAGCACCGATACGGCCGCCGTGATATCGCCACGCTGGAGAGAAAGAAAGGACTTTTAACTCGCTCCCCCCTCGCTGGCCCCCTCTCGCAATCAGAAGTCTCCGACTCCTTTAAGGCGCTATCGTAACCACGCGGTGCTCGCCCGCTAGAACGTTCAGCAAGGACGGTCCCCGTACACTGCCGGGCTTCTCTCCTTTTACCATCGACGACAATGTCGAGCCACCTTATCCTTACGTTATAGTCGTCCTTTTGTCGGGCATCCGCGTTCGCCGGGCCTTGGAACACACGCTCGCCGGCTATTAATAATCGTTGGTTCGACAGCCGGAATTCGCTCCGTCTCCGACCGAGGCACCTGTCGTTAATTAATTATCCATCAGAGTCATCGTCGCGAACAAAAGGAAAAAATCAAAAAAAGAGTCGTACCAATGCTGATGCGACCAACCATTCACTAATACTAGTAATCGAGATTACGACTATTTTCACTGTTTGTGAAAAAAAAGCACAGCAAAATGTTGAGGAACCAACGACGAGTGTTGACTCTTTGCCCCTCGACAAACTTTTGTAATATCATCTACCAAGCATCACTTTAAATAAAATGATACAGCATCGGAAATAATCGTTCAAATGGTATTTAACACAAAATTTCGTTGATTGTATCTTTCTAACACGTGACGTGTTTTAAATTTGAAGCAATCTCTGGAAGAATAATATCCTCCGCCATTTTCTGAACTTTCGTAAGGAGCAACGAGTGTCAATTGACTCGGGATGAGTCTTCAGAAGTTTCTTTTTCTAAAATTCTTTTGTTCTTCTTACTTGTCGTTGTTGCAGCTTTCACATCTACGCGTCTGTTCAAATATTATACTATTACACATCGCGTCATACAGCGCCAAATGTACACGTTCGTTATAATTATAAAAAAAAGGAGTCTGAATTGTTAGATTTAAGTATACAATGTCCCCTAGGAAAGAACAGTCGAGCGTTAATTGCACAACGAAATCTTTCTCCCGAGGATCCAGTTTCCTCGTTTCGTGACGAGTCGGCCGAGACGAGCATCGAGATTCAGTTGGTAGTTAATTCGACTCGAATGACGATCGTCGTTACCGGCGTGGATGCATTGTGTGTCGCGTGGACCCGAGGCGCGGTTCTTTGCACCGCAGGAAGCAAAGTCGATAGTTCCGCGGTGATACGGTGCCACGCCAGCTCCTTTCCAACTCGCTGTCGCGACCGAGAGCTGCTCGGAGAGTCGTCCTGTACCACACACACACACACACACACACACACACACACACACGGTTCGTACGTGTTCTTCCTTGATCGACGGACAGGACGCGACACTCGAGTTCACCGCGAGTGTTTGTACGTTGCGCCCGACGAAACTGTTCCAGGCAAACGAAAAAGGGGAAAAAGAAAAGAAGAACGACGATACATTTGTTGTCATTAAGCTCCGTTTCTTCTCGGTCGAGCCGGAGAAAGCGCCGAGAGGGACGAAGAAGAATGGGCAAGGAGAAAGTGAAAAAAGTAATAGAGCGGACAGGTCGAGTGTTTCCTCGCAACGGCGTCGGGCGTCCAGTAAATTAACAATGACACGCGGAATACGTGTCCGGCCACGACTGACTTTCTTTCTGTTAGATCCACTTATCTCTCCCGTATGTTCGAACGAAACGGTGCAACGTGGACGGCGCGGAGGAAAGGGGGGACCTTCACCCCTGGACAAAAAGATGGTACCCTATATTTTTTTGCGTTACGTATCGTGAATTATGTATAAGTAGCAAAGAATCGTATTTACCGATGGAACGAGGTTCGATTTAGACGGAGTTAATGGTCTCTTTTCTCAACTTTTTCTCAATTGACTGATGGGGGGCGGCGGTTTTCGGGGACGTAGGATGGAAATTTATTACAGGGAAATTGAATATTTTGAAAATATATTGGAATGATTAGCGAACAAATCAACGTACGTGGATTAACGAAGTAAGTACATTTTTCTACGGAAGCAGTAAAATAATAATTTGCAAAGAAAAAATTCGTGTTTTAAAATGGCCAGCCAAGTTTCTGTAACTTAAATGTTATAATTAAAATTGTGGAAATTTGTCGGGGAATCTGTCGTACACCAGAATGAAAGGCAATTGGCAAATATTAATGAATTTTAAAAAATGTATCGTGGAAGAACCAAGTTCAAAAAATCATTAAACAACTAAATAAATTTTTGCCTCGGGAGAATCGCAGTCGTTGTTAAATACGACGAAGATCATACCAAATATTAAACAATTATCAAATTCGTCTCTTTTGTTTCTCACAGCCAGCTAAATATTATCAATTATTACAAACGTATTGTATTACGAAAAGTTCAATTTATGTTACTTGTACATGCTGATGAAAGAAGCGCTACGGAAAAATGAATTAAGAAAAACGTTGTATCATTTTTTGTTACAAACGTATTGTAAAAAGTTCAATTTATATTGCTTGTACATGTTGATGAAAGAAGCGCTACGTAAAAATGCGCTTAAGAAGGACTTTGTGTCATTTGTTCGATAAAAACAAATTTAATAACTTTCAGAGCGTGCTATCTTTTAGCGTGCGAGCCGCACACGCGGATAAAAAGTACGACGTTGATACGCGACGAACAGAACGAAACAGAGCAGAACCTTCCTCTTCTATGACACTCTCGGCTGAATCTCGAGCGAGGTTCGAGGGGTGTAGGTCGAAAAAATGGCGGATGACGCGATAACCAGCGCGGCGAGACCGGCGCGACGCGGCCTCCTCGCTCGCGTCTACTGGTTCGTTCATCTTCGCTATCTCTAACTGTAGTTGTAAAATAAGCCGCACGCTATCGTTGACCCGCCACGCAAGTCTCCGCACACGGCGTGTCTCTGCCTCTCGTCCCGGAAACCGAGCAACGAGCGCCGGTTCGACGACATCCTGGACGATCCGTCCTCGGATGTTCCCTCGTTCTCTCTCCTTCTCACCGCTCGACCTAGCGAGAGAGACAGAGAGAGAGAGAGCGCGTTATCCGTGTCCTTTGATGTATTCGCCGGCGAGTGACAGAGGGACGGCGGCCGCGTCTTCGTCGCTCGCGGCGGCGTGGCTGGCTCGATCCACTGAGACCTTCGAACCCGAACGCCGATCCATTCTTCCTGCTTCGTTTAAAATCACGCACGCGTGATCCAAGGATCGCTTTCGAGCGCCGCCTTCTTGCAACGAGGCTCGACACGATCTTAACAGCGCCAGAAAACGTACTAGAAAGCTTGGCTTTTACAATAGTTTGTTTGTTAATGAAATCGTTGACAACATCTAGTAGCGACAGTCGAGAATGTCTCGAGCGTGCAGCACTTTGAAAAAAGAAAAAGCACAGTCTCAGGTTAAAAGCACCTAATTATTCCAATTGAAGTGTTCTCGTACGAGCTCGTGCACGCCATTATGTCTTATTACTAAACCGCTCTACTTGTTAAGACCCGTATATTCCCGACAATCCCCGTCGCACCTATAACCGTCCATTATACGCGGACAGCGATATCCCGGCATGGGATATCCGTTTATTACAGGCACTTCAAAGAAATTAGTTCCCCCGATTACGTCGACCGTTTAATTCGCAACAAAGTTGCACGAGCAGCCCGATCCATTCCCCGCACCTGTCCCATCAGCCGCTCGACTCTTAAGTACATAACGCGAGTCGTTTCCTCGATCCCGCCGAATTCTCCCTCGCGAGAACATCCCTCGCGAGATCGACCCATCCGGAGGAAAGTCCAGCCCGCATCGATCGCGTATCGATTCCGAGGGATCGGTTGCAACACGCGGCGCGCACTTTTTTGCTCTCGTGTTTCGCAAAACGTCCAACGCTCCGGCTGGCCACGTCGATAATCGCGTTACGATTAGCCGCGGTATCGCAATTGCGAGCGCGTTCCCTCGCGGATCGACGTTATCCCACCCGTTTTTCTTCGCGCTTCGATTACACGCACGCATACTCGGCCAGGTTAATATCAACACGCCTAGTGATTCACGCGTCTCGCGTTCGTTCCCTCCGAGATCCTCTATTTTTCTCCGAACCGGATTGATAAAGCTCGACGCGCGTCTTCTCTCCGCCGGCCCAGTTCTCACGCGCGCGCGTACGGACACATACAGCCAACTCCCATGCCAGGGATTCTATCTGAAAACTGTATCTAGCCCCGGTTTAGACTCGCACTCGCTCGACCGCTTGCTCTTCCGTTCCAGCGTGTTTCTCGCGCAACGTCGTGTTGGTCGATTTAACGCGGATTCCGAATTTAATTCCGGAGGTCAAGCTCTCACGCATCGATGGGCTATCGAGCGCTTGGGATACGTACAGAGATCAGACGACGAGTGTTGTTACTTTTTAGGATACTCTCAAAATTCTCATTGAAACGAGGCTTACTTAGAACTTGCATCGTGAGACGATCCTTCGAATTTGGCAATCACAGAAAAATGACATCACACAACATGTGACATATGACACATTCGAATCGCTTCAAACAGAATCAAACATGTGAAAACTACCGAAATTTTTCCAAGTCTTCAAAGTTTTGACAGTCTTTGACAGTCTTGGATACTCGTTGAAACGTTTATGCAATTAATTTACAAGCACAGAAGAAATTTTAAAATTAAGATTAATTAATATAAATGAAATTTACATTGAACATTTTTTCTGTAATAAACGCTCGTCTGTGTATGTAGGAAATAGAATTGTATTTGTCAATTGTAATTCAATTCTGCAAAATCACGTTCTTCAAACTTTTTCAAAGCCATCGCTATAAAGTACAAAGACGAATAAATAATTTCAAAATTTATCGAGAGTTTTCCAAAACTTGCAAGCGTTGCATCGAATTGTCGCGATTCAAATTTCGACAGTCTTGGAAACTGCCCAATCTATCGTTCGCCTATTCGAAGAAGGGACTTTCTAACACGGAGATTAAAGCGATGGATCGAAGTTTGATCAATTTCGCACAAAGTAAAAGCAATCAGTCTCGATGGTGCAACAACTAACGTAAAATAAAAATTAAGAAAAGAGTAGCTGAAGTTTCGGAGTAGCCTCTGCGCGTTGATCACGTACTCCTCTCCCAGAGTGAGAAAACTTGAAGAAACGATCGTTCGATCGCTGGCTCGAAATCCCATTCCGATCTTTCTGGACTTTTTAAAAACTCGCGCGCCTCGGATTCTTTCTAAACAGCCGCTGGTTCGCCCCCGACTCAACTGTAACACTCGTGTAATCGCCGCTGTCGTAACTTTGCTCGTGGTTTCGCGAGCACAATGCATCCGGCTGGCCGATACTTATGTAATGTGGATTCGAGCCGACGCGGCGTCTCGAAGGTGTTTGCTATTGGCATTTGCTGTCGCTGTGTCGAGAAAACGAGCGCCGTGGAAAAAAAAGGAAAAAAAAGAGAGGGGAAAGAAAAGAAAAGAAAAGAAAAGAACGAAGGAAAGAAAGAAAAGGGCGAAATCCGACGTCCGCCGGTTCGCCTTTTGCTAGGCCAGTCTCCTTCTACTCGTTCGCTCATGGGAATGCAATCTCGCGCCGATATTAATATATCCGGTGAATTAATTTTTAAGGACACGTCTGAACTAGCGCTGGCTCGCCAGCGAGGCGTTTCGCTTCGCTGTAATGCAACATATTTATACTTTTGCTTTTTCTGTTACGCTCGGTGGACGTATTTTCTCGGCATGTAAACGTCAAATGGGCAAGTCGGGAATAGTAGTCTAAGAGAAGCCTGGAAACTTGGAAAGTTTCATCTTGCGACGAGAAGAACGAAGGAAGAAATTACGAAAAAAGAACTTTCAGTCCCATTTTTTTTTTTTATTTTCTTCTTTTGAAGTATTTCTTTAATTTTGACTATACAAAGCGTTTAATTTGAAACTTTGAAAACTTCGGAAGGGAACGAATAAATTAACAGAAGGTAGAAAGCAACCACAACTGCGGTAGTTTTCTCATCGTCTATCAAAATTTTCAAATTCAAAATTACAAAACCGAGTAATTTCAATATCAAGTAAGAATTGAACTGTATGATCCCTTCAATGGGAAACGTCTCGTTAAACGAAAAAAAGAGTATCTGAACAACATCTCAAAAATTAAAAAAAACAAAACGCTCTTCTGATTTTTTAATATTCTTTTGACTCGTGTCATTGACCACTGTGAATTTCATTCACGTTCTGTCGCTCTGATCGTTACCTCGAATACCTCGAACAGTCTCTGCCCACGTGAGGGTGAAAGGGAAACGCTTCTGACTGAACAAGAGCGACTAAAGGAAAATCGCTAAGGGAAGAGACTACCAGAGAGTCGGTGGGCAGGAACGAGACGGGGGCAGCGAGTTCGTCGGTTAGCAAAGCCGAGGCTGCCAGGCCACGACTTGACACCGGTGACCCGTGCCGTTTCACGATACATGAAGAGGTCACCGAGGAACGTCGAGATCGCTACTTGAACGAGCGTACCGGCCGTTAAGTAGGCGGCACGAACGATCCCCGATGGATTAATCGCGGAAAGTGTGGAAATGATCCCGAGCCGCACGGTTCGGCCTAGCTGAGGCACCGAGCTGTTACTAACTCGCAGCCGGCTATCGCCTCTTTGTTCCACAGATTTTGTCTAGAAATCTACGAAACTCTCGCAAGATCCTCGATGAACACTTTGAATCCTTGGCGAATATTTGACGACGACGACGATACTCTTTGGTGTGAAGTTGAATGCAATAATAATAAAAATTGGGGTACATACACGGGTAAAAAGAAGAAGAAGATGTTCGTCGATATTTATTAATGTTTCTTTCTTTTTGTTGTTTACAGATCATGGACTTTCAGATTAACCGTTTAAACCTGGGCTGCTTTGTAGAAATTGGTATTACATAAATAGCGCAGAATTGGTGCCAAATGGTTTAATTTTACAGTTTTGGCTTTATTTTTGAAGATGAAACGTGAGATGCCAAGATATTGTTTTGAAAGCGCATCTATGATTTATTTGCGATAAAGTTTGTTATATAAGAATCTTGATTCTACGAGTTTAAGGACAATCGACGAGATCGTTTGTAATTTTTCATTTTTAACTTTTTCCAACTTGACTCGTTCTTTGGTGCCAAACTGAATTGGAAATTAACATTAAAAAAATAGTTAAATTTGTTAACAGATTAAATTTCTATTAATCTTCTCTCGGGTACAGATGTTCAATTTTATATCGTGATCTTACACATTTTATGTATGAGAGAAGTGTGTCAAATTAATATAAAGTCATCGCGTTATTTAGGTGTGAGCAGTGCAAGCAAGTTTAAGAGTAAATTGTAATTGTGGCAAGTTGATGCAACGAACAGACGAAGGAGACAAAAAAAAACACATGTACAAGTGCTAGGATTCCAGAGATAATCGAGTAATATTCAAGACACAAAGTACAAGAGCAAAATATATAGATATTCTTAGATCTGATGAAACCGAGGACTTTGAAAACTGAAAGGATTATTAACTCGCGGTGTTCCGTGAAAAAAAAGGAAACACCGTAACGCGACAGCGACGTCGTTCGGGACAATGTTACAATCTATCGTGTAACGACGATAACAGAGATGTTGGTTAATTTTTATAAAATACATTATCTAAACTCTTCTTCCTCCGACGATGTTCACCTCAATGAAAATGCTTGTTTATGCAAATGCGTAACGACCGCCGACGGCAGTCGACGTGTCAAACGAAGATCGAGCAGCTGGTTGCTTTGTTCAATTTTTATCGAGAGCAGCGCGTACGAAGCTCTCGTCAAAATTCACGAGCTTCGAGATAAGAGAGCCAATTTACCGCTCGAGAGTACCGAGATCCACTTCGCTCTGCTCTTATTCGGCAGGATGATTGCAGGTTTCGAGATGCTGCGCGTCAGGTTAATCAGGTGAACCGTTGCAGCTCGGAAAATAAAGTGCGAAAACACGACTCGAGGATCGACGACGAGGGTACCCGGGGCCCCGATAGAAGGCAACGAGGCACAGCGAATTCGTGTTTGTGCAACAATGTCGACACGCTGGTAGCACCGGGCGATCGTTAACGCGATCGAAAGTGCATCCATCGGGGGCTTTAATCTCGACGGCGTGTAATCGAATCTCCGGGGCTCGTCAGTTGGCAATCTTCGTATCACCCGGAAACTCGTGCCATTAATAGAAGCTAAACGCAGCCGTGTTCAGGATGCTCGAGGAAATCGAATTTTAAATCGAATTTTAAATCGATGTTTATTCTCGGACCGCGTGCTATTTTCGGCTCGCGTATTTATATCTTCATTTCATTACTCGCGCTTATCTTCTTTTTTTTTTTTAATATTATTCGTATTATCGCCTCGTTTCATTTCTCATCGTTGTGAAATTCTTACGAAATTACTTTCGTCGTGCGTGTTGATATTTACGCGCCTCGAAATACCTCCGGACACAGCCGCGATAGAAAGTGGCGTGGAATGCGCGTTTCGAGCTTTCTGTTTTTTTGCTTCTTTTTCAACGATACGCTAATTTTTACTTCGAGGGTCGGTTGAAATCAGCGCCGATTGAAATCAACGCGTCGCTTGGAGAAACGAACGAGAGCGCAGGGAATCCGGTGAAATTCGGTGAACCGAGACCGAAACCACCGCTGATTTGTGGGGCGTTACGCGCGTTCGCGCTGCCGCCTTCACCTGGAAGAGTGGACATCCTTGAAGACCTCTCTCGCTCCCTTTCTTTTTCTCTTTTTCCCGACGACGTGTCAATTATCCCATACACACACACACACACACACACACACACGCGCGTGTACATGTATACGCGAGCGGACTTCTCGTCGCTCGAGCTAATTTGCCCGATCGATTTAATTCCCCGTGCGCCACCGCGCCAGGAAGAACGAAAACGAGTTGGCCGCGGCTCACCGTTAGAATATCGCGACAGTGGATTATCAATTACGCGCTCGTCCTCTTCCGCCAGCGACAAATCACCGAGCTTTCGTTTTCGATGCAACGCCCGTGGAAAATTGGAATTTTACGCCGCGGGAATTTAATCGAACTCGAGCGCGGCGGTGTCGAGATTTCGTAATTACCAGGTTGTCGATCGGACGAAAGGACGGCGCGGAGAGGAGACGTCGGTCGAGAAGGAGAAAAGAAAAATATTTTCCTCGCCACCGATTCGGGCCCGCGCTCTCTCCGTGATTTTTTCGACTGGCATTTTCACCGCGCGTTCCCTTTTGCTCCTTTTTTTCGTTTCAACTCGCTACGCGGGACGTCGAGTCACGAAGGCCGGAACGGCCAGTCCCTCTCCAAAGTGACGTCGTTGACCTCGTTAGTCCTCTTTTCGAGTTCCTCGCCGCGCTGTTTTTCTGCCGACTTTGTGCAATCGTAACGAGATCAACCGCTTGTAATGCATAAATTATTATCCGCACGCGAAGACGAGCTTACCGTCCAGCCTCAACCTGGACTCAGACTTCTCTCAACGAGCCTCTCGAGAGACGCGTTTCTATGAAAACTCGAGCGTGTTTTTTCTTTTAATCTAAACCAAACCCCCCCTAAAAAACAGCTACAGTCGTGATTCCTCTCTCTTTCTCCGTCGCTTCCAAGTGGCTTGCACTTGAAACGAAAACGTTATTCGAACGTGCAAAACACCTGCTCGTTAATCGCGCGCTGGCCTGGCTACGATTAATTCCGCGCTTCCTCCTCCTTTTTGCTTCTTCTCAATTTCACTGCCAAGGAAAGCGGCGGCGCGCTTCTCGTTCCTTTTTCCTTTCCGAGGACGAGCCTAATGTCGCCGTTCCTGATAGAAAGTTCCGCTACCACGGTTATTCGTTAACCGACACACACACACACACACACATTTCGAATTCAGCGAGCGTCGTGTTCGCTCACGAGGTTCAAACTTGACTCTAATGGTTTCCGTCTCTCCGAAAGACGAGATCTTCCGTACGTTCGTTCGAGAAAGTACCAAAGTCGAGCGCGCGTCTTTCCGAATCTGCACAGGTTCGTTGCACAAACGTAACGTGGAAGATCGTCGAGGAGCAAAGTCGTCCCGCGCGAGGAACGAGGCGCAAGCCCCGGGGCCCCGGGAGTTGGAGAGCTCAATCAGCGGTACGCGAGAGGCCCGGAGACATCAATGCGTGGAAGAAGACGGGACGAGCAGCTCGTAAATCATTCGCCTGGATCTGGCTACTTGCGGTTTTCTTCTGGATCCTTGGACCTGTTTAATTGGTCAGCGACCGGTCTTCTATTCCGCTGTCAGCGCGAGCATCCATTACCGATCTCTCGCGATAAGTGTTCTCGCGCAGGCGTTGTTTGCGCGCGGCATTAATAACAATTACGCCCACATGCGCGTCGTTCGCGCTCGTTACAAACGAGTTTCGATCAACTGTTTCGGTCAGGTGGTGACCTGCTCTGGACCGAGGAAGAGATCGGGAAGATTCGCGAGGGAGGAGGCCGCGTTCGTCGATAAGTCACTTTCCTCCGTCGCGTTCTCTCGCGATCACGTTCACCCGATCGCCGGCGCAGATCCTTTTTTCCCGGACGAACGCCGGTCTTGCAGCTAGCTTCGCTCAAGTGAAGCCTGAACGACTGTTTCGCTCGGAGAAAACCTGCAACGCCCTCGTACGTGCGTTTATGCCAAGGAGAGAGGACCGCGATAAGCGTCGACAAGCGGCGCACGATGCAATTACCGATACACGCGGCCGCGGTTTTTGCAACCAGCTCGATCATAATCGATCGGCTTATCGATCCTCCCTCTACCGATCCGTTTTCTTTTGTCGGTGGAGAGCGCTTGAGAAATCCAACGCCGGCACGGAGAGGGGAAGAAAAAAAAAAATGGACGCCCGGCGCCGCGCCCGGTGAGGTCTTGCCTTTATTCCGGATTCCATTGCTAGATAATCGCTGCCTCTTGCTTTTCGATTGATCTATCTCGAGGCATTGTCTATAAATTTTAAACGAGAACGTTAGAACGTTGGAAATCACCAGGATGCAGAATTGCACGTTGCTCTTTTTTAGCGAAGAGCGTAACTGAATCGCTAATTGCAGGTTTTTTTCCCTTATTACCGGTAATGTTGAGATATAATAAGCAGTGGACGTGGTAGAAGCATGTTTTGGATAATTGAAACTAGTGTAAACAATACTTTAACACCGTGTGAATACGTGTGTTTTTTGTAAATTCGTTGATTTAATTTTGCACGGTGCATTTCGTACTAATATTTATGATCCTTTGAATGATTTTACCTAACACACGTACGTGACTCGTAGGAAGTTTCGAAGAATAAATTTCATTCTGTTGCTGTTGAATTGTCTTTTCAAAAATCGATATCGATAGAGATCTCATTTCGAAAATTTTCATTTCAAAAATCTCCATAGAGATTGGGTGTCTTTATGGGCCACGTCGATGTATACGTACAAATTTTTGTATTGCGCGATGATTTTTGTCCACTAAACTCAGTTGATATAGTTTTCTTTGTATGTAATTAATTGTTATTAAATTGTAAAATATTTTTATACGCGTACGGTAAGATAGTTTTATACATGTACACTGTAGTAGAATATGCATTCTACCGTCCATTCAATGCAATATTCCAATGCCGATGCAATGACCTTACTCGTACATAGAATGTTTCTCGTTACAGACAAAGAAGAAATATTCGCTATCTTGAAAAATTGTTTAACACGTTTGCTAACGCCGTTTAAGGAAATAAGCTGTGTTTTCCACAGCCCAATTTTCATAATTTTACACACATATATTTTTACGTATATATTAACAAAACGCTAAATAGCTAAATAAATGATTGGAATCGTTTTTATATGCAACACTAGACTATTTTTTCATTATATATGACTATGCGTCATATATACACGCGTGACACAAGCAATAAAAAAAACTACGACTTGTACCCCAGTACGATTCGTCTCACTAAAAGGCCCAGGAGCAACTGTTCTGACTAGGAAATGAAGACGACTTTTTTGCCATAAAATTTTATTTGAATCGATAGAAAACAAATTACAGGCGCGATCGCTCAGTACCAGACAACGCCACTCCTACTCGAGGTCTATCCCACGCCCCCTCACGAATCACGTGACCCAAATCAACCAATAGCTAATTTTCGTTGCATCAACGTTGCACCTGAAGAGGCCCGACTTTCTGGGTTATCCCCGCTAAAATCACTTTCAGTGATAATTAATAAATGAAGAGATGAGGAAGACAAAAATATATTTGAAACTATTATTTTTAGTCTATAAGAAATAGATGATAATTTATATATTTGTTACTTTGACATTGGAACAGAAATTTATTAGTTTATATATTCTGCTGTATCCTGGTGAATTTTACTTTGAAAAGAAAAATAAGATAAATTCGATTAAAAGTAAAATTACCACATAACATTTTAGCAATACTGAATATTAAACAGTTAAAACAACTGAGAAAAACGTATTTTAATATTAAACCAGATTAGAATTTGGAGATGTAGAGTGTATTCTAAATCATCTCCGATAATAATATTTCATCTACTTCTTTTATCAAAAATTAAAGTGCAATTTCCGCCACGTATGTACGTCTGGTAGCATTAACTGTTTAAAACGTTTCTGTATTTGTACAATAATTTTTACTACATAATTTAATACATTCATCCCTGAATGCTCTGTGAATTTTATATATTAAGATCACATCTGCATGTATTAAGATCAGTTGCCAATGTTGACAAAAAAAATCACATATGCATGCTTGTACATATACCTATAAAATTGGAACTTGGAAAAATTTATTACCCCAGCAGACGTATGAAAATTTATAATCTGAACAGTCCGGGGAGAGATTAACGTTAACGAAAAATGAAAATGAGGTGAAACACACCGTTACGCTGTATTTCACTGTCAAACAGTCGACCAAGATCGGCGCGAGAGAACAGGTTGATGTTTACTCGTGACGAGGACTTTGCCCTGTTCCTGTCAAAGACCGGAAACCCGTTCCTTGATACGATTACGCGAGTACGGTGTCGCGTGCAAAGGTCGCGGCACCGCGACACCGAGATTTCGCAATCGCGGCGCGGCCGTTCCACAGCTTGCGCAGCACGCGCAATTCGCCACTTGTCGTCGAACCTGTGAGAACCGTCTGGTTTTCGTAACTGGCCAGCGCGATAAGAATACGCAGCCGCCGCGTTAATGAAATCACTCTGGTTGCGCGTTTCCGTCCGAGCGCGCCGAATAAATTAAGAGCCTCTTAAGCTCTCGGCTCCGATCGATTTGCGCAACCGTTTGATGAAAAATCGAGGTGGAAAGCTCTCGCTACCTCCTCGAAACGAAAGAAGGCGATTTGCTCTTCGTCGCTAAATGGAGTCGTCCAATTAACTCGACGTCTCGCCGATCCGGAAACGGAGAGTTATGAATATCGACGGCGGTCACTTGACCGTGGGTGGGGAACGTAAATCTTCCAGCTCATCCTTCTCCTTTCCTCCGACTATCCCTCGACGTCGTCGCGCAAATGGACAAATTTGGCGATTGTTTCGAGCCTCCGTCCCCAAAGAAGAAGGAAGATTACGACGAATGATCGCGTGGAAGCGGTTTGTCGGATACGGGAGAAAAAGAAAGAGAAGGAAATTAATCGGCCAGCTTTGGAGTTTGCTTTTCTGTCCGGGAAAAAAAAAAAGAAGTTTCTGTCCGGGACGAGTTATATATCAGGTGCGTTATCGCGCCCGTGGATCCAGCTTTTTACGGATGCGACGCGCGGCTCTCGAAGGTGAGAGGTGAAGAAACGCACGAAGTTGCGATGCCGCCGCGAAACGATTAATCCACCGCTCGTCTCTCGCAGCGACTCTTTCTCTTTCTCTTCTTTTTTTCTTTTTCTGTTACGATGAAACGGGATCCGCGAGCGCTTTTTACGCACGTCCACGAGCGTCCTCGGTCCAGAATTAATCGGCTCCGCAACCTTGCGGATATTTATACGCGCGCGGAAGAAGAAAAGGAAGAAAAAAATTCGGCGAATAGCGGCAGCGGTCGAGGAGGGAGAGGGGAGAAAGAAGAAAACGAGGAGAATATCGTTCAGGGTCTACCGATCCGATAAAGTAAATGGGCCTGTTGCCGAGAGTACGGCTCGCGGAGATACACACGGCGGAGGATGTGTCTCGGCCGGAAGATACGCGGCCGAGGTAAATGCGATTTTCTGCTCTCTCGCGCCGACACCGAACGACACCGTCGCTCGCTTATCGTCGCTCGACGGCGATCCTCGACACTGTTCGCGAGATTGCGGAATTTGGATTACCTTGCCTCCGGCGGACGTAGTCCTTGCCGTGGTCTTCTGTCCTCTCCGCGAAGACTTTCGACGCTGCCGCCGATTCCCCCCGCCGACATCGCCGCTTTAACCTATCGCGTTCCGTTTCTCGAGCGCGTCGGATTCTCTGCCGCTTTGTTCGAATCGAAGACACGGGTTTGCGAGAAATTTGTCGAGTCAATCAGCTACGAGAGGTGTCCGAACTCGCGCGTCCTTTCTTCGCGAAGGCTGCGAAATTCGAGGCTGACGAGTCGATTTAACCTTATCGTCATCGTCGATCCAGAGTTAACGCAATTAAAGAACCCAGCCCACCACTGGTCGATCAGTCGCATCGTTTTCTCAATTTCTTTGTACGATCGAGAGCAAAATCGCTGGAATACATCCTGTTTCTTTCTTCTTTTCTTTTCTGTCCTTTTTTGCCTTCTCCGTTTCGTCTCGGGTAGAATTAGCGTACCAAGTTACGAAGGCGCTTTCTATAATACCTTACATACGCTGGCGCGTATGGCGTAAACGTCGAAACAAACGGAGGCGGTTTTAATTCGTCGACGTGAGAAAAAAAGGAAAGGGAAAACGCAACCGGGCGGTCGGTATTGTTGGGAAGATATACAGCCTACCGATGGGATCTGTTTTCGCGCACAAGGACAACTCGTTAAACAGAAAAACGCCGCCGCCGCCGCCGCATTCCCGAGATTTACGCACGAATTTCGGACTAACGAAGCGACGTTTTTTCGACCGTGTCGCGACGTAACACCTCGCACCGGCGATTTACCATCCAAGATCCAGGCAAATCGTCGATTGTTTTTCAGAGGCGAAATTACACACACGCTGGAATTCTCTTCGTGCAGTTTTCTCTTTGTTTCTTCCTTTTTTCTCATTTGTTTGGTATTGGCGCGCTGTTTCGTAACACTGGTATTCCGGAGGATTACGTTGTGCCACGAAGTCCTCCCTTTCGTTCGGTTCGATCGCATCTGACGTCACAATTCGTTCTACACTTGCTCACGAAAGTATTCGAACCTCTTTTTTTTTAGGAAACTTTTATTAATATATTTTGTGCACTATGTTTTACTAACTTTGTAGCTCGATCGTAATTATGTTGGTCAAATTTGAAGCAAATTCAAAAAAATATACAGAAATTACGAAATATTTATATCATACAACATTATACTTTCTATCAAAATCATTGAACCGCCAAAGCAAGATCTCTTTGCAATATTTCAACGTGATATCGTCAAATTTGAAGCAAATTCAAAAATATATACAGAAATTACGAAATATTTACATCACACAACATTATATTTTCTATCAAAATCATTGAACCGCCAAAGCAAGATCTCTTTGCAATATTTCAATGTGATATTTATATCTGAAACGATCATAATACTATAATAATATCATCAAAACGGAAAGAGTTGTATCATCGGTTGAAACGAAACGTGATATTGCGCAACAAATTTAGAATTAGAAAACGTGACGTTGGCAAATCAACGATTAGTAGAGTAAAAAGTAAAGAACGATCAATCGAAAATTATTAGACGACGATGATCACGTGTCTCATTCTAATGCAAGACTCGAATGCACGTGACAAGCCATAAATACAATTCCATGCAATTATCCACACTAGAAAGTTCATACGACTTGGTTAAAAAAATGTAGACTCTTAACATTTTACGTAACGTTTCATTATCTGTATCAATCAATGAAATTAAATGTAGGAAAAGCTGTTCTGTCACCTGCTCGATGTTCCTCAAAAGTACAACCTGAAGCTTAAAGCCAGTTTATAACTCTCAATTTATAACTTTTAACTCGAACAATGATTTTCCTTTCATTTCAAAAATTTCGACGAACCTGCCTCGCGCAAATTGGAACGAATAAATTAAACAAATCGCGGGACGAGGGAAGTGAAACTTTACAGCTCGAGCGCGCGTACGTCCGGTCCCCGTGGATGGGATCTCGCCGTTTTATAACAGTTTTATAACAGTGAACTCAGCCGGGTGCACCGGTTGATTTGTCGCGATATTTGTAAACACGGCGTAAACGTTAACACGGCATTAACCGACTCTCTGTAACACCGTGCAGCAACGTGCACCGTGCGCGAGATCGATCCGTCGATCTTGTTCGATCGGTCCAGCCAAGGTCGATCGTGATCCGCACCCGTGAAATATTATCCCATTGTGCTCATTTTTTTTCGCTATCCTTCGATCTGCCAGAGGCGCCTCCGGCCTTCTCGACAGCATTGACACGCGCGTGTGTTCGCGCGTCATGTGGGCGCGCGTTCGACAAGCGACGAATTACGAAACCAGCCCCCCTCCTACCCCCTCTTTCGCCAAAGGATCGTTTCTCACGGAGTCTTCGGTTAATTAGCGACTCCCGGATAACGAAGCCAAGCGTAGCTCGTCGACAACAACCGCCAACCGAGATTAATTTTGCAATAGCGCAGACTCTGCCGTGCAGCCAGGATAATGCCAGATCGCACGCGGTGTACAGGCTCTGGTCGGGTCGGCCAGGTGTAACCTGAACTTGCTACAACCGAGTCTATATTCTCTTTGCTGTGACTTGGCTTCACTTTTGCGTGTCATGGTACTTAACCTCTTAGCGAGACAAGTAATTGCAATTTATTTTCTGTGGAAAACAAAACGTGTAAATTTTAAACATTTTGGAATATTTTGAGAGACTAGTTGTTTTCTTCTGCTGTGATCGCTTGCGCGCGCAACGAGATTCAACTTAATATTGTTTAAATTAAAAATATCATTTAAATTACAGCAGCTCTATACAATCTGTGATGGACGACTATAATCGTCGTTCCAGCAACGCAACAACGTTTAGGTTAGGTTTAAGTTAGATTTAGGTTAGGTTTAGGTTAGGTTTAGGTTAGGTTTCACACTTTCGAAAGCAGCACCACAGCCAAGAGGTTAAACTCGACATCCGTTTACATCCATTAGGTTTAGATTAGGTTTAGGTTAGGTTTAGGTTAGGTTTAGGTTAGGTTTATTAAAAATTACAGCAACTTCATTTAAATTACAGCAGCTCTATACAATCTGTGATGGACGACTATAATCGTCGTTCCAGCAAAGCAACAACGTTTAGGTTAGGTTTAGGTTAGGTTTCGCACTTTCGAAAGCGGCACCACAGCCAAGAGGTTAAACTCGACATCCGTTTACATCCATTAGAGCGATACCGAAGGAACCCCGTGCGCGTTCCACGGTGGATAAAAAAAGAGTCGCTGCTTCGGTAAACGCAATCGGAGAAACATCGATCTCATCGGCTGTCCGTAATTACCGCGGTTGAAACTCGGCTCGTCTGTAACGCGGATAGTACTCGCGACGGCGGCGGCGGCGGACTTTCCACTTCCTGTTTGCAAATTAGCGCTCTCGGTGGGTTCACGAAAGCCGCGCGTAAGCACGCGAGTTGTCAACCGGCGCGGCGCTCGATACAGATATGCATGCACGTACACAGGCGCGCGCGCGGCGCACGGTTGCTGCAGGGGTGTGCGATACGTGCGCGCCGCGGTTTGACATCCGCTATACGTTCACTATTGCACAAGCAAATAGATACCTCCTTGCACCGGTATCGCTGTCTCGTGCAGAGCGAATTCTTCGTTCTACGGACTCTGCACACGCCTTGGTACACACCCTCGCGAGTAGGTGAAACACAACGTCTGAACTCGCTTGCATCTCTCTGCTCGTGTCCTGCTTTGGCGCGCGCGCGCGCGAGAGTCGGACGACGCACGAGAAGGAGAACGAGACTTGAACGAAACTTTTTCTTTCTTTTTTTTTTTTTTTTTTCTTTTTGCCCGGTCTGTTGTACCACCGAGCTGAACCACGAGAGAAGTTCAGCTCGACGCGCGCTGCGCCCAGCACGAAGGTGCCGGGATTTATGCAACGCGGGATTTATTCCTGCCGCGAAATTGCACCTCGAAACTTTCGGTTATCGGAAACTGCACGTGAGCGCTGCACGCACGCTGACTCGCGTCTCGCCTCGAGTCCTCCTCCGTGGTGTTTTGCCTCCTTTTCCATATCTCTTGATAGAACACTCTCCTTGTTTTTACATCCAACACAATTGGACTTCAGATCGATTCGAAAAATCAATTTCCCCGAACTTTGTCGGATCATCGAGGGAAGACAAATTGGGAGCACGCACCTTTCCCGAGAAACTCATTTCACTGCTGACCTTGAAATATTTCGAGGCTCGATAAGGCTAATCGACCCAAGTATCATACGCTCTCCTGTCCGCCGTTGATTTCTTCCAGCGTCTCGGCGATGGCGTGTCCGTCCATTAGGAAAAGTAGATCGAGAGAGAGCACATCGGGATGTGCTCGAGATCCATTAAGCGGTGCCATCACGTCCATCAAGCTGCATCGTGTGCCCATCCAACGGAGACAAATTCGTCGGGATCGAGTGTCACTCAAAATCCATCGCGAAACCGCAATTACTCCATCGACGTCCTTCTGTCAGGATCGTAACACGTGTTGTTACTTACAACGTGGCTCCATACGTCCAATCAGGTGCCGCTAATTATTATAATATTTAGAAAGCGTGCAATCAACGTAGATCGTTGAACGAAGAAGCGGGATTCGTCAAAATCCTGCGGCTATTTGGAACGAAAGATCCGCGAACGAGCGTGTTATCAGCTGGCTTGGAAAGAAGAAAAAAGAACGATATCGCCCAGCGATAAATTTTACGATCCTCGTCATCAATCATATCAAAACATGAATTTCCTGCACCGGGTAAAATCCAAGAAAGCGATCCTCCCGCTCGTAAAACGGCCGTTGTTTTTTGCCAACTCGTTCGCCATCGCGCGAATCCACCGCGGGTTAATTACACCGTGTCGTACTCGTTCGTCCTTTTTCCGCGGGATTTGCCACGCTGCTTCTGGTTTACGAGACTTTCTTTTCCCGAGGGCGCGACCGTGCACGCGCGAAACTGGCTCTCGCGATTGTCTCCGCGATATCGCGCGTCCAGCGTTCGCGGTTTTTTTTCGTATCCGTTTCCGGAAGCTCGCGAGCGTTCCACTCTTCTTCGAGTCACTCCGGCTTATCTCCGAGGAATCAACTCGTGGCTTTCTGAGTTTCTAACGAGGTGAGAAAGCGTTTGACGCGAGACGGTCGCGGCGATAAAGTTGTTAATTCCCCTTTCGCGAGAGACGACGAGTGCGTAAATTACGCGGCGGATCAATCAGTGGAAAAGCGGCGCGTTAACCTTTTCCACTGCGCGAATCGATCGAGTATCCTTTCTACCGGCGATTCCGCTCGACGTTCGAATACAGCCGCGTCTGCGGTTTTTATTATGGCAAAGGTGTTCGCCGATGACACCATAAATCGGCGAATTGCTCGGAGCTAGCAGCAACGACGACGGGTTTAACGCGCGAGTCACTCGTGTATGCGGCCAATTTACATAAACCATAACGAATGTGCACGGCGGTGGGTACGGTGTGCTGTGTAACGCGATACACACTGTACATTGTAAGGAAATCAGATCTTACACACGAGGAAGGAAAGGATAACAGGGCCGATGTGCAACGGTCGTCACACCCATATATCGATCGGCCGCGAACCAAGAATTCGCCGGTTCTCGCCATAGAACGACGATACGAAATCTATGCTCGCTCGTATCGCCTTATCTCCGCGAGTTCGGGCTCGAAACCGATCCGCCGTGCGCCGATATTTATATTCCGATCCCCGCTGAAACCGTTGTTCCGCTTAGTTACATTGTCCACCTTCTATGCACTTTGTTCCTTCTCTCGTTTTCGGTGCATCGTCCCAAATGCATAATATTGCAAGCACTTTGCCTAACGCGTACTTTGGATGTTTCGAAATTTTCATTTGAAGAATTTTGTTGGTCCTTTATAAAGACGCGACACGTACACTGACATTTAACGGCTTGCATCTTTACTGCAACTTTTCGCAAGCATGGTAGAACATTGTTTTTCGTACGATTAGAGTTTATATAGTAAGAATCATGTCCACTGAAAATTAGTGGTTTCTTATTATAGTTACATAAGGCTAAAAATCACATTTTATTTCATTTACGAAATAACAATGAAATAAAATTTATTAAAATGTCAATTAAAGCTATCCTAATAGGTAAAGAGTTGTAGAATAAACAGTATTAATTAATATTTTTATTAAAAATTTTATCGCAAAAAGTATTGCAGAACTGTGTTAATGAATGTCTTTCATCATAAGTAATTGAGGGAACATTAAAACATTTTTTACCGACTTTAATTATTCAAAACGTTCTTATTACTTCTATTATTTCATTTATTCGAACGAAATTATCATAAATATACGATTGAATGAATTATAGTTTCTGCTATAGTTTCTATTATTTGCATTACTTGCAATTTACATCTCAATTATGAATGACGACATAAAGAGAAAAATTACTAATCATGTCTTTTCTTGCCTTTCGCGCGGTAGATATCAAAGAAATTAAATTAAAATATCTAAAAATTTAACAATTTTCCGACATGAATAGATTAATATATTTTATGAAGTATGCCGAGATGGCATACTTACGTCTTTCACGCAAGAATACTAACAACATCAGATTATATGTCCCTCGATGTCAAATCTAACCCTTTCTTTTTACTATCGTCGATAACAATCGAGATATTCGAATTTCCTGGTTTAAATGACTCACCCTGTACAAACGGAACTTTATTGCAACAAGAAAGGATTTATACAAAAACCCACAGTTAATGACTCAGTCATATTCTTCGATACCCTTCACTATTAAAATAAAAAAGACAAATGTCCGGAAAATAACGAAAAAATTACATAAAGAAACGAATAAATATCACCAATACTGATACTTTTTTTCATCGGACGAAGAAACACGTTCGTCCTTCGTTCGATCGGCAGATCTTCATGATTTTCCCCCCTCCCCCCTCCTGTCGTTCGTTACACGTTTATCTCGGGAACTAGATCTTCGTTACGATCGTGATCGTTCCATATGCGGAGCCGCGTTCGTGATCTTCGCTTCTGGGTTATTGCCCAATTATCCGTTTACATGGCTGCCTTAACGACCCGATACTAATCATTTCTCTACGCTCGATTCATCTCGCCCCATCCGCCACCCCTCGCCCCCCGCCCCCCACCTCACCCACACTCGCCCGTGTGCATCGTCAATGGAAGAGATTTCGCGCGGATGTACATTTTTTTTCTTTTTTTTTTTTTCTTCTCTTCGTGCACGGTCGCGCCTCTATTATTTCGCTTTCTATCACTTTCACTGGTCGCCGATCGGGACAGGGCCGCTCGTTAAAATCGTATCAGCGCACCTTGCGCTGCTCTGACCCCGGTATCTACCGTTGCGACATTTTCACACCTGTCCGCTGATTATTGATGACTTTTAAACGAAATTAACGGCGCGATATTAATGGATTCGCTGTTCCGGCCGCAGCGTACTGAAAGCACTTCGTTAGTCCAGTCTGAGACGAACGTTGTGAACTCGATTACCGTCGTCGGCTTTTCCAACACGCTCGTAACTGTAAATCACGTCCACCGAACGTATTTCTTTCTTTTTTTGACGAGAGAGGACAAATTATCTATCCTTTCGCGCGGGTATAATTATCGGTAGAGGTATCGAAGAGGTAGTGCGGTGGATTGGCCACAGAATCGCTCGCAATTTTCGATGCTTTGCGCGTTCTTGATCAAATCGATCGAGGGTTTGAACGAACTATTAAACAACTATATGCTCACAGTTTTTGTTATTGAGTTGTTTCTAATTAAAATTAAGAATCGAGCGATAATTTACCATTGTATCAGAGATACTCGAGTTCTCTTAAATTTCATGAAATTATAGATGGAAGAGATGAAAAACTATTTTGTGAAACCTTGAATCAAGAAGCCTATGGAAACAAATCCTTGGAATTTCTTTAGATAGCTAAAATTATTAAAATTGCTAATGTTAAATAAGTGAAATTCAGGATAAATTTGATTTTATTTCGTACTTTATATCCTCCGTGATGACAAAAGCTGGCAATTAAATTTAACTTACTGTTATGGTTCCAGTCAACAGTCGAAAAGTAACATTTGGCAATACAAATTAAAGAACTGCGAATGAAATGGGACGATAACGCAACCTTGACTCTCAATGGGTTAAAGTACGAACGAGTTTTGTAACTGCAGTCGGGAAAAATAAAACATAGTACTATAATATATATAATAATATAATATACAATAATATAATAATAATATATATAATAATATAAGTATCATAATATATATAAAATAAGAATGTACAAACGTCTAACAACTCACAAATGTTTGCTTTGCGTATCTTTTCGAAACATTATTGTCGAAGCATTTGCTTGTCATATCGTCAGGACACGAAGGATTAACGTATATACGCAACACCCATTAAAATTTATTATTTTATTTTAATTGCTTTAAGCAAGTGTCAAATTTGTTGCTCTGAAATCCTCCAAATTTAGAAAAAAGGGACCGTGCAAAATTGAGAGAGAGATTGATCCTAATTGAACGGCCGGGGACTGTAGAAGCGGATCACGTTGAATCCGTGCAACGCTGCCGATGAATCGACCGATGGGCAGGATCGATAGATGGACGATAGAGGCGTGTCAGTGGGTGTAATGGCGAGGTAAACTCGAGGCCCGATTTACAAGAGAGCTCGCGATGCAAGGGAGTGTAACGGCTTCAAGGACGACCGTGCATACACGCCAGCTCTCCCAGGAAACTGCTAACCGACATCCGCGCGAGGACACAGCCGCGTGCATCTGACTCTCTCGGCTCGGTTGCATCGGCAAAAACCAGTTGCTGGGCTGCGCGGCCGAGTAGCCATTCGATACGATTTCTCGCCGTCGCGTTGTTCGAACCAATCGGTCCACGATAGACTTTGAACCATTCTCGAAAGCGTTTCAGATCTATCCTGAATCGAAGCTGAGACTTTAATGGCTCCATCGGGGACCAAGCAGTAACTTGTAACGATATCACGAACACTTTGATTTCTTCTTGCGTGTCGTACAATCATAAAGGTTAGGTTATGTCTGTCACGCGAATCCTTGCAATTCCCCCACATATCATTTTTTCAATACAAACTGATTCAAAAAGGTTGCAAATGAAACGAGCTAAGAAGCCTACAGGAACGAATAAAAAATAAAATTTTTTATTTCTACAATTCTTCAGAGTACTTTGGAAAGAAATTATCGTCGAACAGATTTAACTAGTTTCCGGAGTTAAGAGAAACTTCAATCTCAACACCTAGAAGGGAACATAATTCTAAGAACTTTAAACATTAGAAACATTAAAAAATTTATCGAGTATCTTTCGAGCATGCTATAAATACCCCAGCCTGTTCCGCGATCCTGAACGTTTTAGGTATCGTTGAAATCGAAGGCAAGGCACTTGCATTCGTAAATATTTCCGATTCGTCACGAGGCAGAGGTGCCCGGGAGCGTCTTATTCCTATCCCTAGAAGCGAGACGAATGGTCGATTAAAAGGGAGAGGAAGACCTTGGTGTCGCGCAGACGAAGAGGAACGAGGGATAAGCTCAGCCGCGTTCCTGACCTAAAAAGCATCTTCCTTTTTCTCCAGCCGGCGAACACGCACGCGAGGACTCGTTCCGCGAATTGCGTGAAATTACGTGAGTCGAATATGCGTTTACGCCCGGTATCGGCGACAATAAATGTTCCTCTCGCGTTGTATTTTACAATTCGCTGCCGGCCATGATATAACGCGACCTGTTCAGCGAATGAACGTTGTTGTCACGTGAAAAATTCACTAAAGAGCGTTATCTAAAGTTCTCTTCCTACATAGTAGCTCCGGATTTTCCTTGTCACCTACAATTTTTACGGTATTACATTCAACAATTGTCCTCGTGTTCCATAAATTTAACTGATAAATATATTCTTGTTACTTGACATCTGTAGTTTATATTTTAATGATTATATGGATAAATCTGTTTTTATAATTGTACAGTTTAAGTGTTCCTCCAATGCTTTGAGTGTTTAAAATTATTGGAAATCTTGAAGTTTATATAATAAATTAAGAATGCATTCATCTTTATATCTTTTGATAAATTTACCCAATGTATTATAATATTATGTCGTCTTCGTTGAACCTCCTAATAAGTAAAATGATTACTTTATTCTTGATTGTAATTATATTATTTTATTTTACTGGATTATTATTTGTACGAAATTATCTGTACAATACCATAATTCAAGAATTTGAAGAGTTAACGAAAAATATTGTACAAATAATGAATTTCTAAAAATTTAATGATTTTGTCAGATGTTCATTGGACGAGAGATAACAATGAAGAAGCATTTTGATTCTAGTCGAGAGATTCAGAGCTCTCAACTGCCCAATAATGATACTAATAAAATCACAATCAACTCATTGAAGAATGCAAATGAAGAATCTGTGAAAATTTAATGAGCCTGATCGTACTGTTCATGGTGACACGATAATTGCGATAATTATGATAATAGAAGAGGAAAGACTACTTTTGTTTCTCCCCTTCTGAGTTGATTGTAATCACTTCTATTTTAAGATTTTTAAATAATATTTAAACTTGGAAACGGAATTTTATGAAATGTTTACAGTATTGCCTATCTAATCGAGGAAAATAAATAAATGTATTAAAAACCGCATTCTCTTCAAAAATATTATCCTGTTCATTCATTAGAAATATTTATGTTCGTTCATTTTTTATTCACCTTACGCTAGATTTTTAATAAAAACTACGACTATTAAATATTGCTAGGATTGCTGATGAACCAACTCACTTAGTAAAACCATACAAGGGATTGAATCATAATTTACAAACATAAATTTTAGCAGACATGCTCTAACTTAAACGTTCACCGAACAAGTCACCCTACGTGCGTCTTCTCGTCGAATTTCCCGTCAATACCGAAAAGATAGAGCACGGGAATATTTCCTGTGTTCTATTAACTAACCAACGATCCAACCACGTCCGCTGAATCGTAATCGCTTCCAAGGAAACTGCCAGACGAAAGAAACTAGCCAAGAAAGAGAGAGAAACTTTTCGCGATGTTCTCTCCCCTCGTGAAACGAAAGGCGAGCACCGAGTGGAATCGTTACGTTCAGAAAAGAAGCCATAAAATTCGTCCTAGTTCCCTTTTTCTGTCGGAGAGAGGACCTGGCCCGTGGTGGACGTTCAATTAGCAGGATTCGTTAACAGACGTTTTCATTGCCTTCGGTAGAAAGGGAGGCACAGGAGGATACGACTCGGATCGCGGGAGAAAGCGCCGCTACAACGCTCGAGCAAGTTGCAACGGATGAGTGATGATTGAACGAAAACTGAAAAATGATCGTCGAACTACGATGCGGTAATGATCTTCGCGGAGCTGCGCGAGAAGGCGTGCTACGTTTGATAGTAGCTGCCTCTTCGCCGTGTATACATCTTGTCATGCTTAGGAACGATTCATCGATGCAACCAGGTCGGCTGAGCCAGTCTTCGCGTTCTTCCGTCATGATGTTCTAAGATCAGTGGCGCAGCTGTATCCCTTCTTGTCATCGATCTTCGTAACTCTCTATAAATCCGAACGATCGTCTCGTAAAGCAAAGTTGCGCGATACCTAGAGGCCTACTTCGTGAAGCAATCATAATTTTCAATTAAGAACGTTTTAGGGTAACCTAGAAAATAAGGCCTCTTCAGGTGCAACGCTGATGCAACGAAAATTGGCGATTGGTTGATTTGGGTCACGTGATTCGCGAGGGGGCGTGGCGTAGACCTCGAGTAGGAGTGGCGTTGTCTGGTACTGAACGTTTTGTATCGATTCAAATGTTTACATATTAATAAAATTTTATGGTAAAAAAAGGCGTCTTCATTTCCTAGTCAGAACTAGTTGCTTCTGGGCCTTTCAGTGAGACGAACCGTACTGGGGTATAAGTATGGCAGTTTTTTTACTAAAATTCGATACACAGGTTTTAAAATATAAAGTTGCAAAGTATAGTGAAAAAAGACCTGGCTCTCTCGTAATTATGCAGATTAGAAAAAAAGAAAAAAATAAATTTCTAACACATGGAATCGGTGTAAATCACGTCGATATTAAAAGTATCCGTGTGTTGTTGAAACTGTTGGTACATCGTTACAGTGATTGTGTAACTATTCTTTCGAGTAAAGATTCAAACGCTATTTGCACGACACGAGTTATTTTCAATCAAAAATAACTTGCGTTAATTAGTCTCTGAACATTCTGTGGATTTCTCACATTCCGACTTTTGTCCTATTGTTCCCATCTTTTCAGTGGAATCTGTCGAAAATAAAATTTCATCGAACCGACTGTTAGTGTCAAATTCCTCGCAGCAGCAGTCTCGAATTCCACAGAGCAAAATCTTCGAAACAAAAATTTCCACAGCCTCGGAATTCAGCTAACCTGCAACTCGCCAGCTTCGTCTAGCGAGCCGTGTCCATTAAATCGCCATTACGTCATTATTGAATTCCATGCTGCGGCGGTTATCGCGGCCGCATCGGCTCCGATAGAAACGTCAAACATCGACGATGGTTCGGTGGGCCGCGGGCAGCCATTCAGTGGATTTGCCACGCCAGTGTCGGCTGGCACGCAACAACAAACCCGACGACTACAGTAATTTCGTGTTTATGAGCGATCGGTTTCACGATCTCCGAGACCGTCATGACGGCCGCGGCATAGAAACAGGGACGTTCCCCGGTTCCCGCGAGGCGAGGCTCGAAACAGCTCCGAGAACAGCGTCGCGGAATCGGCGACGTTTTCACTCGCGGCAAGGACTTTATCAGGTTGCGCCATCGAGGCGATGCCGTGGACTTTTTGCGATTTTAGAAATCGGCCTTAAGGTCGATCGAACGGCCGATTTCGAGCGGAAGGAAATTTCCTTGCTGGCGACAGACACGTAACTGGCGATTGTAATTGTCTCGTGTAGAAAAAAAAAGAAAAGGTTACACTGCCCATTGCGGTCCTCAATTGCTCAATTGTATCGATACTGGCGGAATTTTTCAGGTCTCAAATTGCAAGTCATCGCGTGTTCGTAAAATCTCTAGCTTTTTTATAAATTTTAGCGCAATTGTGTTTTTTTGTAAGTCATTCGATTGTGAAATTGTAAATTTCTGAAAAATTACTTCTCGAACAGACGTCAGCTGTATACACGTTCTCACTTATAAATATTAGAATACCTGCTGGTTCTATATAAATTGAAAATTGATTTATATTATCAAAGGAACGATCAGTGAATTACGATCTTGTATTCATGCAAGATAACGATGTGGAAAAATTTGTAAATTATTTCTACGAGTTGTAAGAGGAAATAATATATTAGAAATCCCCGTAATTCTCGAAAAAGTTCTGTACAAAATAGATGCAGAACTCAAGAAAGTTTACTTAAAATTTGAAATGAGACTCAAAATTAACCAAGAAATTAACAATCTAATCGCCAGAAATTGAACATGATAATTAGACTGCAAATTGTGACTAAAAAAGTATCCAAATATTGTGCTTCCTGTAGTATTTGACAGATAAACCAATTTTCTACCGAAAAATTTTGTCTCTTTTTAAATTCTATTTTTAAGAATGAATCTAGATAAAAACCCGCGGCCTAATTATAATATATAATCATCAATTTTTTATTCATCTAAAGATTTTATAGGTTCTACGTATTTTTATGCAAACTGCAAACCAGGAAATCCTTAACTAATTTCATATTATAATAAATGGACCAATACTTTGATAACGTGTATACATTTGTCACTCGCTGTTAATTTGCTAAAATTATTAGCTAATAAGTTATCATTAGACTGAAAATTTTTATGCGTTTGTGGGAGATTTAATTATACAAAAATGCAGGGAATGCACGCAATATGCAAAAATGTGTAAACTAGAATTGCTTATTACACAGAATCATTTCCTACTAAAACAAATCTTACTAAAATTAATAAAATTTAAAAGTTTTTTCTTATATTTTATTTAAAAAAAAAAAAATAGATGAGAAGAAACTTTTGACCCACTCTGTACAATATTTAGTGGGTTTCCCAATTACGTTTGTAAAAGTTTGAAAATGCAGATTTAATTATCGCGGATAACAGGGCCGACCCAACGTTAAACAAACTTCTCGCTCTCAATTCGATCCGACGATAAAGTGAATAACAAATTAACGTCTCTCGTCGAAGAACCAATCCGTCCCCCGAAATTAACGTCGAGCATTGCGTCGAAATTAATATCCGGTCTCATCGTCGACGTGCAAGGATTTAAATCATGACCGAAAGGAGCGGTTAAGTGACGTGCTTTTTAATTATGTCTTCTTAAATCGGGCCGTCGCCGATTCGGTTAAATCGGCGGAGGTCCCGGACATCTCCATCATACACCGCCCTTCCCGTTGGTCAAGCAACGTTGGCCAACGTTGTCAAAACATCTCTTTGGCGAGGTGTCGCAGCTTCTTAATGCAGCGTTAACGATAGCGTAAATCACGAGCGGACGCCTGAGAAACTAATGGCCGTCACGGCGTCCGCGTCCCGACCGACTCGACCAGTCAATTATTTTCGCGCGCCACGGGACGAGAAGCTTTTGACCGAGCTCGTGGTACGCGCGGTCACGAGCGAGCCGGTCAATTGTTCGGCGATCGGACGGGCGGCTCGTGTGCAGAAGATCGGAGCCGGCCGCGCGATAGCGATCTCCCGGCAGAGCGGAAGGTGCTCAGAAAATTGCCAGGAAGAAATCATCGCGGATCCGTTCGGATGATTCTCGCGTGTCTTCGATCGCTTGACGACTCAATGCCCCCCTGTAAACCGTGGAACGAGCAACTGCTTCTATGTAAAATGCTCGATCGATTATGAGTATTCACTCTCTTTGTACTCGAGCGGCTACTCAAAGTTTCACTACTTGCCAAAAAATTCCTTCAAAAGAACCTTCTTCCACTCTGTTCGACTTAGAGTTGAGTCTAGTTAGCCGATACGTCGCTGCACTCGGGAACCACTCTTTCATGGTCGTAACCCTTTGATAATTTCCTACGCGTAAATCTTGATTTGCAAACTCAGTTGTTGAGGGATCATTGGCGAAGTCGCGAACTTCATTTCCTTCCGACCAGTTTTATCTACTTGGTTACTTTATTTAGAAACTCTGGCGATTCTACCAAACTAGTTTGGTAGAAATTGTCGCGCATTTATTTTTGGAATCCAATGAGACTCCTACCTGCATTGGTGATAATTGCTTCCGACTGCCAATTCATCGGTTGCTATTTACATGCATCATGCAACATGCATCATGAAACTTAGGAGTCGATATGCATCGTCGCATGTTTCTATGTGTGTTGGGGAGCTTTATGTATTTTCTTAAGAAAAAATGATACGATTTAAAACATAGAGAAGATATTCCATCTCAGAATACTCTATGACTCTGACGAGTCATTAGTCTTCGGCGTTAATTCAGATTCGACGATCGTGGCAAAAATATTACTGTTCAGAAAATTTCTCGACGTTTCTCCTAGTAAAAATCAGTTCGAGTGAAGATGAGTTTGATTTTACACTGTTGCAAGACCAGCTCGATTATATTCGCAACGAATTCAGCGATGCAGAAAATGAAAGCAGTGACGAAGATAGTGACATCGTCTTTGGTGTAAGAAGTCGAAAAATCAGAGTAACAGACGATGACTCTGAAAGCGGAAGTGATGTCGCATGAAACTCTGACAGTTCGCAGTGAACCAGTCGAGAGGAGATTTCCGGCAATCGCGAGATCAAGCTTTGACGAAATTCGATCGAATGGAAAAAGGCGCCGTGTGGTTCTGACAGGCACGAAAAAAGATTCAAAGGACAAGCCAGGTGGAAGACACGAAACAACTTATTATCGCGATACTTGTCCCGATAAATCGAGAGTACATCTTGGTGAAAGCTTCAACAACAAATCATCATATAAAAGAAAGTACAAAAGTTGATATTACAAAAGTGTAAATATAAATAAAACATCAAAACATGACGTTTTTTTGTAAAATTTGTAATTTGTGTTTCGCAAAATCGTCCCGAGTTGCCACTTCGCCCAAGTCGTCGAGCGCCAAAAGTTCAAATCGCGAAATAATCCGTTCAAATGCGATCGTGTACAATTTCAATGGCTCTTTGTTGCAGACCATCCCGACAGATCCCTTTCGACTGGAAACTAACTTTTCGATCACGTCGGCGCGCAAATTGATCGTAACTCGGAGGGGCTCCGATAAATCACGACGATCGACTTCTTCGAGACGACGTCCGATTCAACCGGGACCGTTACCAACGAGTCTACCATGCACGAGCGATTCCGTCGTTCGAGCCGTTGCATAAAAATTCAGTTACGCAAATGATACGACAACAATGGATCGGGGATCTCGTCGATCGGTGATCAACGAACTAGGAAACGAAGGCTGCTTTTTTGTCGTTGCTGGCGTTTTCTTGCCGGAGTGACGAGCCGTTTTCAAGCGGTTCTTGCAATCGAGAGAGCCCGCGGACTGCCGGCGCGAGACAACGTTCGAGAGTTCGAGAGAAAGAACGTGTCCTTCGTATCACGGTCGAATCGGCTACTCGAGATCCTCGAGCTTGAAAAGAGATCCTGCCTTTTTGCTCGGTTCGTTCTTTCGCCCTGCGTTCGTTCGTAACACGCGCTCTCGCTTGTACATACACACGTACATATACATACACACGTACATACTGCCCGAGATCGCATATTAATGGCCGGCCAATCTCGGCCCTTCGCGTATCGACGACGCCACAGACCGCGTAGCGATCCACAGCGTGTACCTCAATCGTAACTACTTGTCGTCTCACGAGAAACATCTTATCGGCCCTGTCGATGCTTCCTGCCCGGACCTCCAATAATTACTCGGCATAATTGACGGGGCGGGTTAATTAATAAGCGTGGTACACAGTCGGCTACGAGTCGGCAGATAAGCCGGCAGGCGATAAATAAAGTTGTTCCTATTCTTGTTCGCCTACCTGTCCCATCCGAACCACGCGGGAATTAATTGTACCGATAGCAGGTTTATCCCCGACTATCTCAAACCGCTGAGCTCATTCTATCCGTCATATCGAGAAAAACCGGCAACCGCACGAACGAAAATTGATACGACCGGTGGTGTGGACGATGCAAGACCGTTTCTTTGACTCGTTCCGCGACAAGATCTTCATTCTCCTTAATTGCAGAGGGAGAGATAAAAAGAAAGCAGCAGCAGCAGCAGGGTCCGCGAGAGCGCAACAGACTCGAGACCTGTTATCGCGCGGGCACGCGATAAGCGCATCGTGTCGTCGAAGAGGCGACGAGGGAGAGGAAAAGGGGGTGGACGTGCGCGACGAACGAGACGAAAGTCGGCCGATACCGTTTCCAGGGACGTCGGACTCCTACGCGCGACACGCGGCGTAGCAGCGCGGAACAGGAAGAAAAAGGAGGGGAAAGGGGGGGAGAGGGTAGGAGGAGAGACGGCCGATGGGATCGATGTAAGAACGGAGCCGGAATATATATCGACGCCAATAAAGGATCGATAACGATATAAATCGAGATATACGGATGGGTACACGGGCGGTACTTGTACGCGGAGGATCCGACATGAGCGGCCGCTTATTATGAGACTGAAGAGCAGTCTCGTTGGCCGTGCAGGGTCGTAGCATGGGTGGTCTGTCTGTATGCTAATCCGCGGCCTTGCATACGTCATCGTACGAGCGGGAAATTGACAAGCTGACGGAAACTTTCTCTCTCTCTCTCTCTCTCCCCCTTTTTTTCTTCTCTTTCTTTCTCTCAGATCCCGATGGTGCGAGTCGATTCGGAGATCAGGCCAGGTGCGCGCCTGAACGTGCTCTCCTTGCGTGAATTTTCCGACATCGACGCCCAACGAGTCGCAAATTTGACTAATTTGTCCGTTTTACGAGATACGAAAGGACGTGTAATGTTTCAATTAATTTTCGACTGGCTGGCCCAGCGGGCGTTCTCCGCTGAGTTATCGCCGATAATTACAGTGCATCGGTGTCTTCGTGCGTACCTGAATGCTCAATGAAATTGAACGCGAGCTATAAACGATGTAATTGATCCCGTAACTCTCTCGCGTTGCTCTCTTTATTTCGATTCTTTTCTTTTTTTTTTCTTTTTTTCCTTTACTTTTGGAAACTACTCTCGCGGACTATCTCGACGTATTTCATCTTCGAGTTTTACACAGAGCCGCTGTGTCGACTCTCTAAGCGTCGTATTTCCTGAACGCGTTTGCCTCGATCGTTACGTAAGCGAGGCGTTTAAATGCAAATTCCAACGCGATGGGAGACGAGAGGTTTCTAGCCGAGGGAAGCGGCCGCTTTGCTCCAGAACCGATGGAAAAGAATGTCGCCTCGTGGCGGCTGCTTTCGAAAGCGGCTCGGTGCCGCTTGCGCCGACGTCCGAGAGACGAACGTCCCCAAACGTCGTCGAGAAAGCGGGGACGAACGCTGCGGCTGACGCCCCCTGTCCCTCCGTCGTCCCTCGTCCTTCGACGACGATTATTCGCGAGTCCGGCGTTGTTGCGAGTAATATCGGCAAGTAATATCGTGCCACGACGCGATACAATCGGCAACGTATTGTATCTAAAACGCGGTTTATACGACTGGACGTTCAACACGGCGCGGCTCTACGAGGCTGTTTGGGCTCTCCTCCGCGATTCCAGCGCGAGTCCAGTTGCAAACTCGTTCGTTACTGCCTTCCCCCGAGGAATCGAGCGTCGAGTAACGAGCCTCGTAAAAAGCAAAGACGTGGAACGAAAGATTCCTCCGGTTGCGATCGCGGCGCGCGGCTGCGTTGCGAAATGCTTCGGTAACGATCGCGAGCGTCGCGTGCGAGACGAAAAGGGGTGTTTAACGACTACTACGACGACCCTGAGAGCGATCGTGTAGTGTAAACAGATCGTCCTTAATTGCTTCTGTATCGGTCGGAAATGTTTCGTCTGACTCACGCACGATGTGCGATTCCCCGCGACCGGCGGAATGAACGAGACGGATGTTTTCCGCAGCGATTTAATTAAGTCGTCGTCGATTTCCTCGAGTCATCGTCAGGGTTGAACGTGGGTCGAACAAAAGGACGACTCGCGCCGTCCTTTGGAACGCGGAAGGATGTCGAAAGATCATCGTTGCCTCGTAGGAGGGCCATCCTCCGTCGTCGCGCTGTAAAATAATATACGCCCCTTTGTTCGAACGCGTTATCGTCGAAAATCGCGGTCGTACCGATCGACTCGTGGCAAATGCCGCGATTACGTCGAATTAGACGAAGAATTACGTCACGAGCGAAGCTGTATTTTATACCGTATCAACATGGGGATATTCGCGAACGTGTTCCAGCGAACACGTCGGGTGATTTTCCCCGATACGAAATCGATTGCGAAACAATCAGAGGTGTGTCGTCGATAGTCCACAATTTCGACACATTTCGTATTTGCGTCAAACTGGCGGTACGCTTGGGGAACCGGTTCGCGCTCGCGCATTATGATACGCGCGCGAGCGCAAGATCCAGTCGATCCGGTGGCTCGATAAATCCATCGGTATATACCTCGTAATTACACTCACGATGTATCGTCGTCGTTCGTCCGGCTTCTGTGCGTTTCAAACTCTCTTTCACTCGACGCGGTACGCTTCCTTTTTGCTTCCATTTCCGCGCGACAATCCGCGCCAGTGCCTCGCCACGCTCGTACCAACCACGAGCCCGAGTTCGTTAAACGAGAACGTTAAACCTCGTTTCCGGTTAATACAAATTAGCGATCGATCGAATCTGGCTGGAAAGAGCCGCGGTGTCCCCGGGAATAAAAACAACTTTTAACACGCGTTTCCATCACTTCGATCTGATAACAACAACCTTTTTGGAAAGCTGTCCGCTCCGGCTAAGTGCCTCTCTCGGTCGAGAGGGAGGGCGACAAACCTTCTTTATCGGCTCGTTTTCGTTTGTTTTATTGGCACGTTCACTAATCTGAATGAAAGTTTCGCTATAGCGTGCTTCAAACGCGCAATCCCAGAGTGTCGAAACCTGCCCAACTGTGATTACACGCGTAAAGATAAGTCGAAAGAAAAGGAAAGAGCAACATTTTCGAGAAAATCGAATTTTTTAAAACTTGAGCGTGTTACAAAAAAAATTTTATTAAATTCAAATATATCTGATAAATTTTCAAACTCGATTTTCTCGAAAAATATACGTATATTATATGGGAAAATGATTTACTATTATTCTTTTTTTCGACTTAGTCCTACATACAGAATCACACCCTGGCCGGTCGTACCACGATTTCGAGAACACAGCCGTCCTCTACAAACTCGACTCACTTACGTTCATTCTGTGCGCAACTCGGCGCATCCGTTACGAGATTAGATACACGCTGCACACACTCCTCCGTTGAACCGGTGCCATCTTTTGTAGTCGGGCTTTCCCGCTTCCTGCAACTTGCGTACGGGGTTCGACTAACGGGTTCGCGAGGCTTTTCTCCAGCGAGCATGATCCTCCAGCGAGTCCCGTCTACGCACAGCTCGCGTTCCGAGGGCGGAGCAGTGACTCAGAAACCGAAGGAACCGAGCACGAGCTGTCCCGGGCCGCCGGACGATAATCTCGAGTGGTCGAGGGGAAAAAATGGTCAGCCCACCGTTCGCTCGGCACTACGTGCAGCGCGGCTCGCCTCGGAGATCGTGTAGGCTGCACAGGCCAGGCGTCTCGGGGCCCGTTTCGTATCGGATGCTACACGGACACCGGTCGTAATGTCCCGTGCCCCGGTAATAGAGAAGCGAGACCGGTCCTCCGATGGAATCCTCCCGTTCCACCTACCAAATCGTCACGTAGGTGGCGAGCCGATAGGATCTCCCGACGTCGCGTTCGACGGAGACGCCATATGTTCGACGCCCGCGGTTTTTCTCTCAACGACGCCTGGACTTTAGTTGAATTCTAAATGAAATCCTAGATCGATCGTTTGCAATCAGAGAGAGAGAGAGAGAGAGAGAGAGAGAGAGAGACAGATGGATTGATTGATTCTCGGTGAACGTCATCCTTCGTAATTGATGTATCATACGAGCGTGCAGATATGCATAAAAAGAGATATTTGAAATGAATTCTTTAATCTAATTTTCCTCTGATCTTACCTCGAGCAGTCATGTAACATATGTAATACAATAAAGTATTTATGTTCCAGACATAATGGATGTCAGAAGGATATTAATAAAAACAATAGATGATATAAATTTTTATAAACAGAAAAAGAAGTGAATTTATATGTATTTGTTCCATGTTGAAATTGTAAAATAATTGAGATACGCTTTTTAAACGTTTCTACAAATTTTGAAATGATGAAACTTCATGTCAAATGTACATGGATTACGTAGTTTCGATTTAACAACGAGTCATTTGAGTTATCGCAAATATAAAAGTATAGAAGAGAATGTAAAATTGGAAACTTGTTTTCACGCTGGTATCTTTTTCTCTTTCGTTCTTAGTATACGTAACACGTCACCTTTGCTTGATTGATTTTTCGTATGAAATGTTCTATTAATCGATATGTTCTATTAATCGCCCGTTTGTACCGCAGTACCTCCTATTTCGACGAAATGAAGCAATAATTCTTCAGTAACTAGGTTATTAACATAATGAAATATTCATCGATCATTTTTTTTATATCCCTACTATGAACCATCAAACTATTTAACTACGCACGTAAGTTGCACGCGTCAGCGTGACTCCAGATCAATGAAATAATTACCGAGCGATTATGCTACTTAAATCGATGCGCGACAGTATAAACAAAGTCGAATCACGTGAAAAATGTTGTCCTCTATGCTTTATTTTTATCTGTTGGCGGTGATGCTTGCCGAAACACAAAGACGAAATGAAAGAAACTGACAATCCGATGAAAGAAGAAGTGTCTGCGCCGTGCAAAAAAGTGATCTGACAAAGAACGTGTTGAATGGCCTCAGACACGACACGTGATGCGAAACGTGATTCCAAAGTGTTGAGACCAATCAATTAAAAGTATACGGCGAGTTTGCACTTGGAATGCCTTCGATCTCGATCGCGAGGAAATTTCCAGGTTGCAGCCTACTTGCGAAAGGATTGTTTACGAGCGCGGCTGCCGCGCAAAGGAGACACGAAAACGTACAATGCAAATTTCGCAACGCAGGGGCGTGTAGATCGGCGAACCGGCGCGGCCCCCGGGGGCGAACTCGGCCGGTGCTACGCCGCTGCGCGGCCGTTCGCCTTTTGAATCGCTTTTAATTTATAACGTCGACCGGAGGCCCCACCAACCGCGAGAGCAAACTCGTGCTCCGTGTCACTATCACTTCTGACAGAGGCGACGAAACTCGCCCGCAGTGACCACCGCGTCTGATGTGCGCCGCACGTGCCGCCATTCTACGCGTCAGCCCGCAATATTTATATCGCCCCTGATTACCAATCCCATTGAAAATTATTTCGTGTGGAGGATGTCGGCCGAGTCTATTAATTTTTTTATTGTGTTGCTAATTTCTTACCATACCATTGGGAACACGCGTGCGTTGAAACTACATTTGCGTAGAAATATAGCAGAATTCACGAGGGAATTACTTGCACTAATTGTAAGAGGAATTATTTTAGACTAATGTCGCTATCACAAGAGTATCGTAAGGACAATGAATATTATAATTTATATTATAACAATATAAATATTAATGTTATAATAACATAATTTAGAGGAGGAGCCTGAGTTGCAAAGGACTCTCATTGAACGAAATATATCGAGTCAAAAAAACACGCGACTTAATTTCATCTGCAGCACGTCAAGAACGACACTGTCAAAGAATCACACTTGCTCGCAACGTTTGTACGTCCCAACCCTATGTCAGACGGAGTTAGGCTCGCGAATGTTCGAAATGTAACAGCGGCTGGACGATACAGAGACATGTTAATCGCAAGAGACGTTAGGACTAAGTTATAGGTAGATAACGTCTAGATTCAGACACACTTCCTGGTTTTGCTAATCCCAGTTCGTGCTAACCCAAGCATCGTCGATTCCAGCTATCTTTAGATTACATTGGACTTGCGCCGATCTTAGATGGACCGTAGTGGACCTGTGGTCACAGAGACGTAACACTGTACACTCGAGTTTGTATTAATTCTACGTTGCAATCATCAAACGTTATAACGGTCTTTTCCGACCATTATCATTATGCCGACTTATGCTAAAATACATCATATTTGAGTTATTGAGGGTAACCTGTAATTCCGAGCAGCATGAATCATCGGTGATTTCATTGGAACCGCGCCACGTCTGATAAGAAACGGTCCGTATCTACTGGCGCAGAAGCGTATTACGGATTCGAGCGTAGAGTGAAGAGCGTTACTGAACCAATAAGTAACTATAAATTCCGCGTAAATCATTCTTCGTTATCGTTAATGCGAAGGCATAGAGAACGTTATAGACAATTAACACTAATGTAAATAATTTGTCAATGCTGCGAATACTGTTCATTTGCCTGTAACGAGAAATATTCGTTGAATTGCTTTCCTTCTGTGTGGTAGAGATAAGGTTATTGTATCGAAGAAATTTTACGAAACAATTAATTAGAGTTGTATTAAAGTATAGAAGAAGCTATTATATTTCAAGATGATCTTAAATTCAGAAATTGGATTCGAACATAAAAATTTGTTTGCCAATATGGTGGAATTTCTAGAGATACTTGAAACAAAAAGTATAAAATTCCTATAAATGTCTATTGATATCGAATCTCGAATGAGTAAAAAAATTGAAAGAACAGTGAATAAAATTCGTTCTGATTATTATCGTCAAAATTTTGTACGGAATATGTGAAAACTATTCTAAAAAAAGTAATTTATCAAAGCTAAAATGTTTAATTACAAGAAACATCGTGTAAAACTGAATTAATGAATATTTGTATGTCTATAATTGACTACTCAAAATGTTTCTATTCTACGCATTCTTTATGTATTTTGATACATTCACTGTCTGAGATAAAAATGTACTCGTGTACGTTCAATTTGGGACATCGTGCTTCATTTGGTTATTTTATTTATGATTGATCATTATATGCAATGTTCAATTCATTTCAATTTAGTTATCTGTACATGTAATAATTCCGTGGCTGTAAGAAAAATATTATATATCACAATTTACAAAAATTTGCGTTTACGTAAACTTCATTTATTTGAACTCTTCAGTCAATACCAATCAAATGAACTCTTGCTGATTGAATTCATTTGAATCTAAACTTTTATTATATAAACGGAAAACAAGGAGACTCAATAGACTTTATTATAAACTGCTATTTGTCCCAAAAGTTCACATACGCTCTACTGTAATTGAATTGTAAAGTATTTATGTATTTGTGACGAACAAAATGCACGAAAGTAGACATAGATTTACACTTAATAAGAAAATTGAATGTGAATTTTAAATGTGACTAAATTAGAAGTTTTAATTTCAGTTGCACAGTATCATTGTGGATCAGCAATCTGTGAATATCAATGATAATGGGACAGTATATATAGTTATAAACCTATGATTAGCTCCTCGCTGTGCGTGTCGGTTGAGTGATCGATATGAAAATGAAATTGACGAATCCTCTGCTACGTAGTTATTGTTGGTGCAAGAGCGGAGAAGAATGTTCACCTTCTGACATCGCGAAGTTTACACACCGCGGCACGGCTCCGATTAGAGCGGCTCGCGCGCTCTTCCACGGCAGTGGATACGCTCAGGTATTCGCGAAGGATTCTAAGAATGAAGAGTGGTATGCGCCGTTCTCGCGGCTGGCATCGAGTGAAGGAAGTGTGAAGGAGGAAACTACGAACAGCCGCTCGAGAAATTATTGTACAAATTGGCCGCCCGCTAGTCTCGTTACTTCCGCTATTTATCGACATCGTTTTTCACGACTTAAATCGTTACATTCAACATTTCACTGGTATCGTTGGATATTGAAAACGAGAAAACGATCTGAAATTCCTAATTGCTTCATTTTCAGATACTCGATTTAACTGAATGTTATAGCCAATCTCAGTCGTGGAGAATGGAAAATGGAAAACAGAAATATAAGCCATAATCACCTATAGACTGCCAATTTTTATGAATTTATAGAAAATTCGCAGGTGTGATAAAAAATGCAACACAATACAAAAAACATATAAAGATTAATTTTAATGGGTAAAGTAATTTCCTATTTCTCTAAAAGCTTCTAAAAATAACTTTCCACCGTCGGGATATTCTCCTAATTATCTTCATAAAAATGTAAAATTGCACAAACTCGCATCCGCAGTCATCTATTAAACCCGACCCAATGTTGTTCGGATTAAATTCGTGTATTACGAAGTTTGATTAATCGGCGAGGATTTATCATATTCTCGTTTCGAAAGTGAAGCAAATCGTAGAACTCCCGAGAGGACTCGATTAGTTTCAATTTTGATATGAATTATAGTGACCGGAAGCACTAACAAATTGCCAAAGGGAATTCTCGTTTACTCCGATCGCTGTTCGCCGCTTTCCGGTACTTATCTTCGTCAGTTTGCGCAATCGAGAGTTCCAGTTCTGCCACGCGATTATTGCGCTGGCACGTTGGATTGCATTCAGATTTCATAATTATATCGGAAGATAATTTACAATTAAACGCGGCGTTGATATCGCGTAATAACAACGTTCGATTTCGTTGTACGCGCCAAGATTTGGGTCGAATTAGCCATGCGACGAAGCTACCGACTGCCTTCTTTTTAAACTGAACATTAACTTCTGTTGTAATCACACGTTGCTACACGTTAATTACGCCGTAGTAATGATTCGAATATATCTGTATTTATATTTGGATATATCCGTAGAATCCACGCGATCATTAACTCTTCGCGTTGGTCGTCTTCGATCGCTGCAAGACGAACAAGCCATTAGTTGATCGAGCGATAATTAATGGCAGCGAGTCGAAATCAACCCTACCACTTAGTTACGCATCGCGCGTGTTCCGCGCGAGTTTATGAATGGATCGTTAATACTCACGCTACGTCTTAATCCGTTCGATTGTGTACCTCATCGTTTCGCAATGAAATCGTTACCGCCGTGAAATCTTCCGCGCCAATAAATCGAGAGAGAAGAAACAACTACGTTTGATACTCGCTCGAACAAGCAAGTTGAGTTGCGTTCGTTAGCAGTTAACGTTGATATAAAAAATGGACGTGTTACTTGAAACTTAAACGCGTGTATGAACAGTTGGAAGATTGTACTTCTTTTTTTGGGGAGGAAAAACTAAAGTTAAACTTTCCAAAACGAATATATCACCGAGACTTTATCGCGTAGATGTTACATTCTGGTTCGCAAGTACAAGCGCTGTGAGAAACTCTTGCGACGTCTCTTGTAAAATTATGAATTCTCAGTTGAAGTATCGTGCCGAAGTGAATATTGTCATTTCTCAGCAATAAATGAAATTACATGAAATTAAGCCTTCAACTTTTACAATTCCAAAGTTAACTTTGCTAGTAGAATAATTATTTCAGTTGCAGTCCAAACAATTGAGTAACGACGTTGGTCTCATTCTCAGCGAATATTGCCTCTTTAACTGATATGCCAGACACATTAACCGTATCGTCGCTCTTATATATGTTGAAAATGTATGTAAAATTGTTCAAGTGTGTTAAAATTTCGAGTCGAGGAGAGCAGTAATAACAATAAAAACTTTTTTATCCGCAAACGGTTTCTTACCGACATTCCACACATTTCTCCCCGTTTCAACGAAACGCGGTAAAAAGAAAAAAAAAAGAACGATTCGTTCTGTTTGCTCGAACAAAAAACGAATTCCCCGAGTTGCCGAGCTTTCAATTCCGATAAAGAGAGCGATCGTCGTACGTGCGAATTAATCGAAACGCACCGTTTGCAAATAGACGATCGAATTGAGAAAGCGAGCCGAGGGAATGAAAGTTTGACGTACAATGACCATCAAATTGAGGAAAACTGGACGAGAATTGGCGTGTCGTGCGCTCGAACATCGTCTGAAACGGCTTATCGAAATCGAGAAATTCCGCTGCGATGTGACAGCACTACGAGCTGAGCACGCACGCGCTCCTTATCAGCAACGAATTCGCTTGTTCCGGTGGAGACTCGCTTTCTCGCGAAATCACGCTCGTTATACTCCTACCTTTCGCGCTCGCGTGGAACGTTAAATGCACCGGTCCGTTTCTTTCTTTTCTTTCTTTTCTTCCCTCGTATGAACTTTTGTACATACAGTGGAGACTTCTGGTGGGCGCGCGCACGCGACCATGACGTTTATAACTGGTATATCACCGGTAATAACGAGAAGGTTTCGTGCGAGTCGTGATCTCATTGAGATTTTACGACGCGTTTAACGACTGCGGTAAACGTATCTTAGTTCTTGCCCGACTGTGCTATTTCATTAAAAAGAAAAAAAAAAATCTTCCAATTGGGTACAAAATATTTAGGAAGTCTCTTGCGCAACGATTCATTAGGAAGCAACATTAGTTAATTAGAAGAGGGGCTGCGAGTTGTAGGTTGTAAAATGTCAGTAAAAATTCGCAAAATGTGCAAAACCTCGTTTGCACTTGATAACTCGCGTTGCGCAAGGATATATATCGACGCGCTCGAAGGAATCGCGCGACTCGTAAAATTTCAGCGGCGTTGGCTCGATCGAGTGGAAGGCGGCTCGGGTAATTAGAAGTTTTCGCGGATACCTAGAAGCAACGGGACGTCCACGTGCGTGCACGTGTACACGAGTTCCAACGCGGCGCAGAAAAGCCGCGTTGTGCGCGGGCAGGACGCGTGGCCGAGCGTTACTTTCACTGGTTCTTGCTCTCTTGGCATCTCTCTCTCTCTTCCTTTTTCTCTTTCGACTCGCCCCTTGTTCTTCTTTTCGCCCCAAGCTCCTCGCTTCGAATCCCAATTAACACTCCGCGGTCTGTCCATTCCTTATCTGAACTAATTATAATTGACACTTTGACAAAGACGTACCTGCGAAACAGATACTTTTCTAAAGAATTGAAAAAAACACACATCTAAATTATTGAAGCAGAGAAATCGTCAGAGTCGTTGTTAATGATGTGTATTACGAGTCTAATCAAAGCAACCCTTATGCTTCAGTCCATTTATGGTAAAACGCGGACCAAGCTTCTAATATGCGGTAAACGTACGAGGCACGAATGCGTTTCCCGTTCTTTGAACTTGTTTAGGTATTAAGATCATGCAAATACACCTACATTGATCGAAATATTACATTCTTTAACAAAATGATAAAATTATACACATTTTTTAAAAAGTAAAACGGTAATTAATATTCAACTTTCATGGTACAATATAATATACATTCTTATTGATACATGTATTCATTCCTCGAAAATAATATATTGTACACTATCGTGAAAAAGTATATGATCATTTTCTTTATTTTTATATCTGTCTGGAAAATGATATGAGATCTGTGATAAAAATTCTAGTTTGTACTATATCAAAGAACGTAATACAAATAATAAAAATAGTAGTTCTAGACAAGTGTGATGTGTCTTTTTTAAAAACAACATTTATTTTCTATATCTATAAATCTCTCGTTGTGTTACTACCGAAACCTTCATATCATGACAGCCATATTGAATAACGACCAGCACTACTTAATGTCGCTTGTTCTTTACCGGATAAACAATTGTTTAAGAGACTGGAACAATTAAATTGTCCAATTTAATGCTAATGCGTATGTAAAAGAATTTAGTAATAAACATCATCTGACAATAATAACAACATATAGATTTCGTAAGGATGATAAATGATCGTATGGTATAATACAACCGTTTGCTTGTATATTCGTGGACTTGTGTATCCGCGAGAAGCGAAACAGTTAAATAATAACATTGAAATAATCCAAGTTACAGACTCGATCTCCCGCTGCTTTCGTTCCTAGTCCGCATCGAATAGTTGGCGACGCGTGTTAATCTCAATTACCGTCTCCCGCTGTTTCTGCTGTGTGCGCGCGCGCGGAAGCGCAGGCCATCGACTCGCCGTTTAGCTTTCATCCGCGCTCGCCTTCTCGTTCTTTTTAACGTTTTCGCGATCCGTTGGTGAAATCCGCCAGTTAATTGATTATTGGAACGGTGCACGTGTTACGCGTTCGCCTCTCCAACTCCCGCGGGCCGCCACCATCACCGCGTGCCAATTAATTCACGTCGATCAAATATTTACCAGCGCATTCGTCATTTGTTATTGAACAACCAAATGATGACTGGATTCGACGAATCGGTATCGAGCATCGAAAGCCTAAACTGTTAAAAAAAAAAAAAAAAAACTCGCGCCGCATTTCGATCTTTACGATCGTGCAAAGAACTGCGTAGATACTGGAAAGCATGGGACAAATCTCTTGTCGGAGAAGTCTCTTGATGTTGTCGGGCGTTAACGCCTGGTGTGAACGCCGCCAATAACACCGATTCCTTTCTCTCTTTCTGCAGTATCACCGGCGTTCTGGCGTGGTCGACGCAACCACATCCAGAAGCGATCTAGTTTTGGTCTTCCAACGTACCTACTACTACTACTTGTCCGCCTCGCCTTCGCGCTCGCGAAGATCGAAAGTTACGATGGACGACGCACTGACCAACGGCTCCTTTTCCACCGATTCTCCCCGTCTTTCCTCGTTACGCGCAGCATCGCGTCTTTGCTCGTTAAATTCCGTTTGTTACGCTGGCTCCTCTGTCTCTCGAGTGAGGTTGAATTCCATCAAGTGGAATTTCCGTCAACTTCTCCGTCGGTATCAGTCGACTAACTGGGACTAACTCGGAGAAACGAAAGTGCATGGAGCAGAGAAAAATTTGCAACGCAGCGAACAACGCATATGTTATGCAGGAAATTGTTGAACCAAACCTAATCTAAACCTAACCTAAACCTAACCTAAACCTCACCTAAACCTATGGAGATGCATTGTTACAAATCACAGTTTCTTTTCTTTTTTTTAGAAATGAATTATCAATTGGTAATTTTCTTTGGTAATTTTAGTAATTTTGTGATGAAGATAAGATTTGGAATTTTTCTACGCTACTCTTACGTGGAAGATATATTTGGAGTACTAAACTAGTTAATTTGATTATTTATTGTAACTAGGGTAATTTAACTAATTTTATTAATTAAAATTAGTCTGATTTGGTTAGTTGTGAGTAGAGTAATTTAATATATAACTCATATTTAACTCAAAAAATATTCATCCCGTACAAGTAAATTAAATTAAAATTAAAACTACTAGCCCTAGCAAACAGTCTTCTAAGATCAACCGCAAGTATTCAAAAAACGAGTTTAAAAACAAAGAAATTTTTCATATATGGAAAATTCAATTAAAATCGTTGATTCTAAGTTCTAACTACAGATATTATTTCATACTTGAAAGATTCCAATGCTTTTAAATACATTCGTAAGTATTTCTGTTTGATCGAAAACTTTTTGTTAGAAATAGTAACCCGATTTGCTTTTATAACGTTCCGTATGAATAAATACAATAAATTAAATTGAATTCCACTAACAAATTAAGAAATCACGATCGTTCAAAGGTAGAGAATAAAAAATAAAAAGCAGAAGAATCGATCGGTGGGGTTCGACGCACGATCCCATCGTTGCCGTTGCTTTAACAGTTGGAAAATGAATTTCTGGTAAAGGCGCGCGATCCGCAGTGCGCGTTTGTCGCGTTACCGCGCTTTAAGTTTCTATATATAGGAAACGGGAACAAGGTTTTCATCCTCGGCGTATCCTGGTGCACCAATCGAGTGTGCATTCCGCGCGAGCTGCGTGAAATTGACATCGAATATCTCTGAAAAGTAGATCAGACACGCTTATTATTACGCTCGTCGGTTACGATCGATTAAATCGATTAGATCAACGGCAAAACTCGGTCAACATAATCTTGAATGGGCAAAAATGGCAAAGTCAACGAAAAGGCTGGCGCTCGACAGTGATCCGACCTGTTCGCTAACGAGTTGCGAGCGAAAAATCCTGCTTTCCGGTGTTTCCGGTACGAGGTTCGATCATAATACTCGTCTAGGGTGTGTTTGCGCGTATTGTTCGTGATACCGCGGGCAGACCAACACCAAAATGTCGAACCGGACAACGCACAGCTGGTCTATTTAATTGTCCATCGGGAACACGCGGGTCTAACGGCGCGTGGACACGAAGATCGACGAGTATCGAGAGTCGAGGATCGACAGCTAGAGATGGAAGTAAACCTGGTTCGAGCTCGAATTTAACAATCTCTCGTCATTGTTGATTAAAATGATATTAATTGTTAATTAGTATTACTGAACCATTGGAAAGCATAATAATTCTAAATTAAATTACTCAGTTTCAGGGAGTGAAAAATTTCTTTAATTTAATCCCCACCTTTGTGTTAATCTCTCATAAAATGTCTAAAATCGCGAAACAAAATTGAGTAGGTTACACACAATTGAACAAGTTTTGTCTATTTACTGTTAATTTAACAAATTTAATCTATGTCTTTTGGTTGCAGCCATCAATAGTTGACAAGTTGAAAAGTAAATGAAGGTTAATTGAATTTTATTACTAATTTCTATTTGGTGCAAAGAATAAAATGAAATCAAATATTCGAAAATTTAATAGTCCTACATGAATTATTACAGTTATCTATGACGATGATTTTCAATAAAAGTATAGTCTATAAGAAAAATCTTAAAAACAGCCTTCCTTTAATACAAGATCGATAATTATTGTAGAATGCTATCCTGAGAGACATCAAATCATACTCAAAGTCAATTTATTTGAGTAAAATTTCAATCAATACCGGATTAACTTCAAACCTTTGCCGATTGAATCTATTTGTAGTATATATACAAACTCTCGTTATATCATGTTCAATTATATAATATTTGGTGGCCCGGTAATATTTTACACTGTAAATCGCGCCAACATTTAATTGATACACCAACGTTTGGTAATTATTTATAACATACATTTGCTACAATCCTGCACAACTCGCAGAAATTGAACAACTCTTGGTTTCGAACGTCGAATTTGATTCTGTCGTAACGCTGATACGGCGAGCAGCCACTTCGTTCGGCGGCACGATCGGCAGCGCAGCGGGCGCGCTCCGCTCGCGCGTATAGCTCGGCCGGTTCGATCCCATTTCTATCGAGGAGCGCGTGCACAGGCTGGTATATACGGTACACGGTGTACGGTGTACGGTGTACGGTATACGTTATACGTTTTGTACAGATTGTGGGCGGGGTGGTCCAGAGAAAGCCTCGACAAGGCTCGAGCGCGGACCGCTCCGCTCGCTCTCGGCTCGGCTTTTGCACGCTCGCTTTGCACGGAAAATGGTATACACGAGCGGTGTGTTCGTGCCACCGCGAGGCGTGTGCCGTTTTTTTTTATTTCGCGGCCCTCGCCGACTGCTGCCCCATTGCCGGCCGCTTACTCCGCGTTTTAGAGTCCCGGCCGGGGAAAAGGAGAAGTTACTCTCCCGCCAAACGCGAGAGGATAACGTCGCAATAGTGCCCACTTAAATGTCATTACACGGCTCTCCCCTGGCGTCGCGCGGCTTTCCGCGCCGGTCGTCTCTCTTTTCCTCGGCCGGGACACACCGGGTTTCTTAGGACCGGAGAACGAGACCGGATCGATCCCCGAGACCGAGATTCGAGCACCGTTATCGTTCCTCTCGCCCTTTTACGTAAGACTTGGCTGCCTCCGGAGCGAGCTCGGTTAATGATCTTGCTAATGCTACGAAACTTGTTCCTCCGATCGAGTTCTCGTACCGGTCGAGCGGAATTGGGTGGTATCCGTTCGCTTGATGGATGGTGTTTCAACCCCTTCGACAGATGTGTTAGTCTCTGCTTGAAATGTGAAATATCGCGGTTGCGTAAGGTGACTCGGAGCTACGTGTACTATGATGTATAACGTTCGACGTTTCGCTGGCTGTCTGCTTTTTGTCAATGATACACGATCGTTTCGCGCTGATACGCTATCAGCTGAGCAAATGTTATAATTCTCCAGCGAATAATAAATGATGGCTGCAAACAGAGCGTCGGCTCTTACGTTCACGATGAAGATATAATAAGGATATTTATAAACTGTGTGATATTATCCTCTTTCCAATAAAGTTAGACTGTCAGTCAAGTGGCAAAATAATAAAAAAGTCCGAAAATAATAAAATATAACAGTAATAGAATAATGAAACGGGGGGGGGGGGGGGCTTTTCACTTTGGCTTTCGACGAGACGGTCACTGATCGCGCGGAAAAGTGAAGATCGTCCAGTCGATCTAGTTTTCTTCCTCGGCGTACGCTCGCACGGCGATGAAAGCGAAGAGACTCTCTCGTCCGACCGTGGAAGGATCGGCTGATACTGGATACGTCGCCGGCCTCGAAAGTAATATCGAAAGTGAAGCTGTCGACAAGTAACAAAAAGTACGCGAGATACTCTCCGGTTGCGATCATCTATTTTCATCGACGCGGGATTAGAACGTTCGTGGACAGCCAGGTAAATAGAAGAAGAGAATAGCGGTGAATGTTCGCCGCTCGGCTCGGAGACGCCGCGCGAAACCGATCGCGATTCCAGAGACGAAACCGAGAGCCTGTTTTTCTCGCGCGATACGTCGCTTTTTCGATTTTCCAGCGTTCTTTTTATCCCGTAGAAACTCGAGGAGAAATCCTCGCCAAGAACCAGAAGATCAGATCAGAGGAAGAACGCACAGGTGCTTTGAGGAGTCGAAACCAACGAAAGCCATTTATTATCCCGGTCATTAGACGACTGAAACCGACATCTAGTTTGAGTTATTGCGTTAATTGACGTTTCCATCGGTACTGGCTCTCTTCGACTCTATCGCCGCGATCGGATTTTCAACACGAAGGGGACTCGGTCAGACAGAGAGGCTGTTCTAAGGAAACAAGATACGCGTTCATGTCGAATCTTCGTTCTTCTCGAATAACTGTTGAAACGCACTCGGAAGTAGTTCGGCGAACAGGGGCCAACGAAGGAGGCAGAGTATTTTCCGCGAACGTGCCTGTCTTTGACCGACCTCGTTTCGACGATTCGAAAGTGAAAAGCCGCGCACGCGATAATACAGAATCCCTTCGAGCGATAAATCTTCGCCTTCCCTCGGAGCCACTCGGACGATGCGTATCGAACGTTGCGAATTAACCCTCTGCTAATTAACGCTACAAATTAAGTCGAAAAGGAGAGAGAGAGAGGAGCGCGTTTAACGCGCGATTGACGTCCGAAGCAGCGCGCCTTCTCTTCGAATCCGCTCGACACGCGGACCGCACGTGCAACCAGGTGTGGACGAGCCTTAAGATAGTATTAGCGTTTGCGGTGTGCTCGCGTGGCGGGCGGCAGTCGCGACCCACATCCCGGACTCCGGAGATAAAGTGCTTCGAGAGTCCGCTCCCCGCGCAGTGGTTCTCACCACGACCCCGCCTACCGATCCTTCTTATCACTCCGCTATCAGTTTACCACAGCGAAGCGGCGGTTCGCTCTTTCGCTGCTCCTTTTCGACGAATCTCCCAATTACTCTTTTATTCCAAGTCAAACAAGTTTGACGAAAGGTTCGAATTTGGTAAAAGGAAGTTGGCAGAGCCTGCAAAATACGACTGAGTCATTCTATCATAGACGAGAGACGGTACAGTTTTATGTCTGAAGTAATGGAAGAGTTTCACAAAATTGTGAACAAGAAGATGTTAACGCGAGAGACGTGGGAACGTTCATCACCAACTAGTGATTTCTCGTTTCCATCCGGTATGCAAAAAACCGACGATCGCAACGATTGCGTTACGCGAGATCGCTTAACGTCTGCAGCGAATGAAGAACTCGCGAGGAATGAGGAGCTGTACACCTCGTTGACTTTCGTTCGGGACAGAATATCAACGCGCGACGAAAGAAGAAAGAGCGAAAATGAAATGGGTCGGTTATCCGGAGGCCGATGAGTTTCCACGAATTTCAGGCGCGCAACCTTGACTGAGAGAGAGTCGTCGGGTCCGGGCGCGCGAAAGTGAGAAACGCGCGGCTGAGCGTCGGAGCGACGCTGAGCCGCGAGGTCCACTCCCCACATTTTTTGAAGACGTCGGCCAGCAGCGTCGAGCGGCTAGACCGCCCATACGTCCGCTCGCATTCTCTCGGCGCGCTCGCGTGCACGCACGTTCGAGGAAGAGAAGTAGGAGAGAAGGTGGAGGTGGAGGTGGAGAAGGTGGCGTAGAATCTCTGGGTCGTGTGCGTGCGCGCCCGTTGCACCCGAGAGAGAGAGACGCGCGGAGAGAACGCTCCTGGAAGTCGAGTGGTAGTCGAGTTCGCCCGGCTGTACGCCGCTATCGATGCATCTACGCCTCGGATTACGCCTCGGTTTCTCAACGTTCACCTCCTCTTCCTTCACCGCGCCGCCCTTCCTCCACCTCCGCCTCTTTCACCACCGGCGCAACCACTTCTCCATCGCGAGCCGCTTCGTTCCGTTTCGTTTCGTTTCGTTTCGTCTCGTTTCGTTTCGTCTCGTTTCGTCGAGTGTCTCCGCGAGCGTACGGCCGTTTCCCTTTTCGACGCGGAACGTCGCGGAGCACCGCGGCGCGTTGCGTTATCGATACTCCCCGCTGGTTGACCGTGCGCGAGAAGAACGTGCCCGACGCGAGCAGCGGACAGCTTCCGGAAACGAGCCCCGTTGGAACGCCACGCGATTCAACCATCGAGACATGATTTATCTCGCGAAATTTCAAACCGACGAGAGACCGTTTCGTTTACCAGCCATTCGGCACAGATTCGCGTAATCGAGCGAAAGCTTGTAATTAATGAACTAGCCGCTCTTAATTTTACATCCTACGCCGCCTTTCCTTTCCGTCGACCAACCATCACGATCCTACGTACGTACGTATGTATGTCGGAGAGCAATCTTCTTCTTCTTCTTCTTCTTCTTTTTCTTCTTTTTCTTCTTTTTCTTTTTCTTCTTTTTTTCGCCTCGTCTACTTTTTCCCTCAAATAGTCCAAGCTCCAGGCGACTTTCGATTTTGAGGCATCTCGGATCTTCTACTCGTCCCACGGATCCGTCAGAGCAAGCTCGGCAGAACGTGCGCGCGCGCGCGCGCGTTCCATTACTTTCTCCCTTTTTTTCTTTTCCTTTTTTCTCCTTTTCTTTTTATTTCCATCGTATCGCCTCCGTTCGCCGCTTCTCCTCCCATTTCCTAGACCGTTCCATCTGGCGAGTGCGAGTCCCGCTTTTTGCTGCCACGTTCTCCTACTCGTCTGTTCTCTCTTTTTTTTTTCGGCTGTGCCGTTTCGATTACTAACGGCCGGTGTCTGACGGCCGGACAGGAAGAGCGGACGCGCACGCTCGCGATCGCTGGAGTGTTTTTCCGGGCCCTGGCGGAAGGCGGCGGACGATCTCGGCTGCGGTTTTGCGTACCGTCGACTTCCGATGGTTTCCCGCCGGCGATCGATATCCCGATTTTTCGCCAGCCACCCGCCGTTCGCCGCTGATCGACTCGCTTCCGGTATACGGCGCGGCACACGGAAGCGTTGCGTAAGTTTTTCAACGGCGATGAATGTCTCGAAGATAGCGCGAACGGGTCTCGAGTCCCGGTCGACGACTCTCTCGGGATTATTCTATTGTATTTTAAATACACCGTATACAGTTTCACAATGGTCCGATCTTTCTAATGATTCCGCACTTTGGAAAAGTGAAATCTATCCGTTTCTGACACTGTTCTTTGACTACGTTACAGTTTGATACTTCACTACTCGATCGAAACTATACATCCAAATTTAGAACTTCAAGTATTTTCCCGACCCTGAGTATAGATGTATATAAATTAGGAATACCAATTAAAACACTTGCCGATAGTAAATCGTAAAGAAAATTTATTCGAAAATAATTCTTTGGTATACGTAAAAATATAATTTCACCATGTGTTAAAGACAAGTAGCCAAATATTACTAATATTAATTTTTTAGTGACTCCCCAAATTTAGTTACGCTTCAGTTACCTATATGGGAGTCGCCACACTTTGAGAAAATAAACTTTGTGCTAGAATGAAGATGTGAAAAATACGATAAAAACTGATTCAACGTACTGTAAAATAAGAAGGAAAGTTCAACATATGTACATACACTTGATATAATCTTGTTTTCGAGTTACAGTATATTTCATATTGCAACATTTGTCTATATATATAGATCTATATATATAATATTACTTATGTAATATATATATATATATATATATATATATATATATATATATATAGTTGACAGTGATAATTTGTAAATGTGTATATATATATATATTACAAGTTATCATTTACAAATTATCACTAATATATATATATATATATATAGTAATCTATTGCAAGTTATCTATATATATAATATATATATTTCAAGTTATCATTTACAAATTATCACTGTCAACTGAACCAGGTCGATATCCTACGTGCAGTGGCAATCAAATAATACAGGTCACTTTCCACGAAATATTTGAGTTCCTCTCGAACAGCAGCTACACCACGTAGTCCAAATTATTACAAGAAGAGGAGAATTCTTTCTTCTTAACAAGAAAGAGAGAAAATTCCACGATATATTAGATAATTACATCCACATTCACTTCTTTTCTGGTTTGTCGTTAACCACTTGTGATATACCTCTACATCCGTGTGTCTCGTCGTCCGGTAACTTCGCCGGAAAAAACAAGTGCCACTTGGTGAAGAACGCGGCGACACAGCTGCGTTCCTCTTCCTTCTGTCGAGAAGTGTACCGATGGGACCATAAAAGCGATCGCGGGGAAATTACAGGAAAGAATTAGCAAGGAGAACGTGCTAGAAACTCTATTGCCGGTGGAATTCGTCAAAGGAAACGAAGAACCGTCAAGATCCGAAGATCCGTCAAAAAAAGAACGTAATCCTCCTCGTGACGAGGAGAAAACGGGCAGTTCGCAACAAGTTTCATTAATGCCATTCGTTGAGTTTTACTCGTTTTCATACACCACTCGTATTTTCGTATCAAAATCGAATTTTATTGTCTATAAATCCTGTAAAATGTACAAAGCAGACATGCTCTTTGTCTTTAACCTGTTAAAGGGGGGAAACCGGTTAGGTTAGATTAGAAAAGTAGGACTCTGAAAAATAACAAATTATTAAATCTGTCGCAAGAACATAAAGTATTTCAATTTTTACGGAATAACAGAGAAGGGGATAATTCTACACGCATAAATAAATCGGAAAGAAAGACTGACATTTTTTTTACTTAAGACCTCGTTTTCGAGAATATCAAACTTGATAAAATTATATTCTTGCATACTTGAATCTGACTAATTTCGTGAACAGCCGATATATTACATTTTACGCACGAAAGAAAGTAAATGAAAAATGTGGAATGAAATCTTTTATGTTTAAATATTCTCCGATTTCGAGAAAACGGACTCTGAATGTGTCCGTAAATAATTCACGTGCAAAGTCCACGAGATTTTGCATCAGTCAAAATACCCACTTTTTCTAACAATTCGTCATTTTAATCGATACCGAAAGTGTTAAATCAAACGTTCGATTTGTAGGTGCCGTTCGACTAATGTTATTCCTAAAATTTCTGTGACTTTATTGCGATCGAGAGAACTGTTGAGAATCTGTTCCTTTAGATTTTCTGACAACTGAGATCTTCTGTGGAACACCTTGTCTACAGAGCCACGTCGCAAGACTCGATTCTGAGAATGGAACAACTTCCGAAGTCGGTCGTCCAGAAAATCCAACGCAATTTCTCTTCTTCTTCGCTCCGGAGCTTTCTGCACGAATTACACTGACGTCATTACGCCCGTTTTATTATTCGGCTGACTTTACGAGCATTCTGACCTTTCCTTTATTGCAATTTGGGCCTCTCCGATTCGTCATGCTGTAAAACTCCTCGTTATCGTGGATTCGATGAAAAAAAAAAAGACAGTGGGTGGTCCACCGACAATCGTGTTACGCACACAACAGCTGATTAATGTGATTTTACTGACGAGAGAGAAAACGAAATGTGCTCGCTAGGTGACTCAAATCCATTTTATGGACAATTCGCATAAATCGTTCGTAAAACGTTCTTGCTTCTGATCGATTCACAGTGAGTAATAAACAAGATTATATCTTGTCTAGGCAGACGAAATTATTTTGAAATAATTTGTAACTTTGCTACACTTAATAATTACTAATTACACTCTTTTTGCTATAATTACTGCAATTCATTATTAAACCATGTTGGATATAGAAATTACGAAAAAACGAGCTAAGAATAAATGAATTAAATGAATGTACTAATCTTGTAATCTCTAATTATAGTTTGCGGTAACTATTGGAAATAACTAAATTACACAAATATAATGATCTTACGGTAAACTATAATTAAATATCTGATGGAACAACAGATTAATCGCTATCATAAATTACAGTTTCAGAGCATTTGACTAATCATCAACGTGTGAAAGAAAAATAGCAAATAACAAGACATAATTGTTGGAGTTGTTTGCTACAGTGTAATTTCTCAATTAAATTTTGCAATCAAATTAAATTTTGATTTGTCGTAAATTAAATTTCGCTATAACCGAGAGTTATTATTTTCATCTATGTGGCTGAAATTAGAATTTTTGTGGAATCGTCGATTTCTCGGCAATTTGCAAACAACGACGTGATTTAAGAGTATCGGGAATCAGTGACAAGCGATTCGCCAAAGTTCGAAGATAGCAACGCCACCGACGAAAGGAAAACCGAGCAAGAGAAAGAGGAAAATGCAACTAGAGCGAGACGAGATTTCGCAAGCTGCGGTTCGCAGAAGATGAAAAAGCAAGCCACGGAAGCTCACGAAGTTGCCAGACCCGTGCCATAGATCAGGGACTTCCTCGATCACCTTATGATCCCTCGATCTCCTGCCTGCTCTCGGTAGTTGCGAGAAGCGCCCCTTAAGTCTCTTGCACAATTTTATCTTACGCTTGCGTCAAACTTTGTTTCTCCGTACAATCGATCACGTCGCGTTCCAAAAGGAACGAGAAAATTTGTACGCGTAATTATTTTGCGAAAAATGACCAGTTCGCTTGTTCGTTCTCTTAAACCTAACCTAACCTAAACCTAACTTAACCTAACCTAAACTTAACCTAAACCTAACCTAAACCTAAACTTAACCTAAACCTAACTTAAACCTAACCTAAACCTAACCTAAACCTAACCTAAACCAATTGTTTAATGACGTCGAGTTGAAACGTCATTTTTGATCGAAGAGCTAAGCGAATAAATTAACGTTTCCTTATCAAATTTTGACAAGAAGTTTCATTCATATTGTTGGAAAAAGAGATTGACGATTATACAGAAAGCTGTTGCTTTTCGTTTCATTTGCTAGAAAAAGATCGCGACGTTGTGGAGGGAGCTTAAGTGCTAGGGAAGCGATTCGATCGGCGAGCTGGGATCGGTGATCCAGTTGAGGCTTCAGCCGGGCGCACACTCCCATATTAGTCGCGCGACCGGTCTAGGCGTACACACTTTAAGCGACATTCTTACGTAGGAAGGCATTGGGAGTGTGCGGTTTCGCGTCGCGGAAGATAGACAGAGGCCGTGCTCGCGTTCGTTCGCGAGCACGCTCCAGCTCTTTAAACCTAATGACACCGTAAACTAATTAATCGTCATTTGCATCATCCATCATCGACCGATTCGTCCTTATGGCATTCGTCCAGAGTGCAATTAATCAAGCTTCGAAACGAGGAAGAATTGCGTTAACTATCCTCGAGTGAATGGTAGTGGGTATTAGGCAAACAGCGTCGCTCCGTTCTAATTTTTACGAAAATTTTCTTCCATCAGGAAACGACAACTACGTGTACCGAGCTGCGCTAATGTTCAATGTTTTTTTCTTCATGCACATATTTTTTTTTTTATTTTCGATGCAACTTTTGTGCAAATTTGAACAATATTTTTCACAATTTCGTAGGAAATCTTGTGCTATTTCGATCGTTAACAGTCAAATTTCAAATACGGTACGATAAAAATGGTTTGGAAAAAATATTTATTGCCTTCATTTCCCGAATTATCAATCCCAATCAATTTAATTACTATCAAGTGACACTGCGTATATTTAACTCATCCTACGAGCAATGGAAACAGAAAAAAAGGTGGTGGAATTTATTGGAAATATAATTTGCCGTGTAAGCGGAACCCTGTTATTACCAGATGAAATTCGCATCCCGAGATGCGTTACGATTTCGTGAATAAATTATTATTATTAATTACGTAACGTCGTTTATTTTCGTGTGGCAGCTCGAGTCACTTTCTCCGGCGCGATAATTAGGGACCGCGAGATCACCGCTCGATAGCACCGTGATCCCGCTCGTAATTATAAGAAACCGACGCATCAACCTGCCCTTTTTTAACTCCTCTCGTGCAGGAACGCGGGGAAAAACGTGGAAAATTGCGAAACGAAAGAACGAAACTCTTCTCGCGTTAATCGTTGCGAGCATTAACCTCCAATGTGGCATGGACGATATAAAACAAGAGGGGTAGCATTAAAAAATAGCTGCAAGACTGAATCACAAAGGCTAGAAACGAACAAAGGGTACACGCGTACTATTGCATGTTCGCATTCCTCTTTGCGCTTTTATCTTTTCCTACCACGATTATTACACCGGTGGTGCCGACGCTAGTCTCCACAGTAGTAACGGTACTTCATCCACTGGCGAGTTCGATGGCGCGTCCACACCGCGCCAATCGCGCAAAATTGAAAAAATTCAATTTGGTATAACTTAATGACGACACACAGATGAGAACTTAAGTCTATATAAAAATAAAGATAATAAGGATCTTTATGCAATTTTAGATATTTATGAACACAATTGAGGAACCTAGTCGAAGCAAGAATTCGTTTCTTTGTCAATAAATATTGCAACAATATTGTATTTCTGTATTTTACATATTTAAATACTTTCTGTATTTTATATATTTTTACATATTTTATATATTTTTTTTACGTATTGTGTGCGTTTTTTAAATCTCTCATAAATGTGTAAAAATCCAAAATAAAACACGGTCATACGAGATTATATGAAAAATAAAGAACAAGTAGTAAGAAAACACATTAGATAAGAGATATTTACTTATATCTCGTAGAACGAGATTGGTGTCTCCTAAAGACACCAATGTTTTCCGTAAAAAGCACAGGAGTGCAAAATATTGAAAATCGAAAGCTCAAAGTTGCGAAACATCGTCGCCGGAGGATCGATTCGAGCTCGACACCCCGCGATCGTTCCGACCACCTCTCCCCATTTTTCTTCCTTTCTTCATCAAACAACGGCGATTATTAAGTCGTGGCCGTAATTGACCGTGACGTCCCGCCAGAATCATCCACGGAGGGAAGAACAATCACTGCGTTTCACGCCCGTCACTGCGAAGCCCCGATGCGCATTCGAGGACCGGGCGAGATTAAGGTGAAATTAAGAGGAGACTCGTTGTACACTTTGCGAAACGTTCGCCGGGTCATCGGTCGGCCCGCTCGCCCCGATTCGAGCGCACCTCCGCTCCTCCTTGCCCGTTTCGCTCCGAGCCCATGACCCGAAATTTCGAAACTTTTCGACTCCTTTTAATATCCAATTCGACGGCCCGCTGCGCGGCTCGTTTGTTCGTTTGTTTATTTACAGATGTGACGGCATCTCCCGTGGCTACGATGAAAAGACTTCATGCATCTCCGTGCGGGCAAGTTTCACCTTAATCGCCGATCCTTTTACGTGGATCGTTGGCTTCGCAGAGAAATCCATCATCGTCTCTCTCCTTGTTCTTGCACTTCTTTTTCTCCCCTCCTTCTACTCTGCTCTTTGTCGATGAGTACTCATTCGTTACAAAACCAGACGAGAGCAGTTATTTAATCATCCGCGAAATATCCTTGGCAATTTGCCACGATAAATACGCACACCCGGGCCATCTATTACGGAAAGAAATTTAGCGACCGAGCTGGTGGACGAAATCCTCGAAGAACGTGAAAATTCGACGCGCGGTAACGCGCCGGTGGCCGCAAACAGTTGCGTTGCGCAAATCATCGAAACCGCAGAGGAATAAATGGTGTCGAGAGCGGTCCACGAGGTCGTAACGAGAAAAAGAGGACGCGATAATGCGAATCGACGTGCCGACCGGAGAACACGATTGTTTCGATCGGAACGTTCTGATCCGCCACGGACGCGCCGCTCTTCGTTCCTGTTGTACGACTGTTTGCGCCGAAATTGTATCGAAACTGGTTTCGCGACTCGTGTAAATGATACGCGTTGCTTGTCGTTCGTGCCCTCTTTGTCATGTTCGATTTTTTCGCCGTGCAGAGGATATCGGGATTCGAGTTATGGAAGGCCACGGTTAACGTTGGTTTCCCTTTTCGTGCGAAACGATTTACTTGTATCTTTTGGAAAATTGAATTCGATTAAAAACTGATATCCATTAATTGTCAATATTTTTTGTTGAATTCTCCGGATAATTATTGTGTTTTCACGCAATAGGTGATCGTCGATTTTCCAAAAAGTACAAGTAAACGCCAGAAATGATTAAAATACAAAAGTTGCATCAACGAAATGAAAGTGCAAATATAGAATAAGATTTTGGCATCCCTCCCTCCTTATTCGAGTCCTTAAATATTTCAAATATTTTAATATTCTATGTTGAAATAGTAACTAGCAAATTATAACATTCTAATATTAAGATGTTTGAAAAATAGAAGTTCATGCAAGGGAGACTATATTACATATACATGTTCATTATTATTTAATCCTTCAGTTTTTGATACCTACTAAACGAACAATTTGTAACTTTTCTAGAAACTTTTTCTCTTGTAGAGTTAAAAGTTTGTAAAATTACATTGTTTTATCATAAACTTTAACGTCCCTGATACAGATTCATACTTTGGCCATGGGTAGTTTTAGTGCTAAAACCAACCAACAGAATTATGAAACCAATTCATACGATAATATACTGTACTTTATTCCCGAGTCTATTGATGCATTTAAGAACAAGATACTCATGCACATTAAGCAACCATGTAAATATTTGTAATCTTATTTTCCATTTCTTGTTACTTTATTTCAGTCACATCCAATGCCAATTTCTTATTTAAGACTTATCAAGTATATATTGATATCAATAATAACAACAATAGTAATAATTTATGAAAAGAATCATTAAAATCTCTGTAAATGTAAATTTATAAAATTTCTACGTAAACTTCTGAATTGGTCATTTCCACCACTCCGGTAGTTCCAATATTAACGTTGAACAGAAAGAGAAGTTTCTGCATAAAAATGCAAATTCCACGAGGGACCAGTTCCTCCAAAATTTCCATCCATCGATCGATATCAACTACATAATTCCAGATCATATTATTGTGTTAATTAACAGTCGAGATTACAACGCGGTAATAAGATCAAGCCGGAGAAGAAAGGTGCGATTTAAGAGAAAACGAAAAGATGGTTGTTTCATTAGCATAGTAAGACGCTGACAGGAATCGCTGGAGGAAGGTGGACGAGCAACTCGGGCGAGGAATGTTGAGGAAGGACACGGCTGGCGCAGCTGCGGTCGCCGGTCCACGGACCCGGAAAGAGAGCCTCCCATGTTGAACCATAGAAATTTATGGAGGTTCGATGAAACCGTGGGCCGCGTCCGCGGCAACGACGATATCCGAGCTGGCAGTTCACAAATCAGCCGCCCATTGTCGCCGAGCTCGCTCTTTGCCTCGAGTGCGCGTTACTTTGTCATTCGGTGCCATTCTTCCACCTTCGGCCGTTGGTTCTTTATCTACACGCTGTTGTTCCGTTCTCTTCCCGTCTTCCCCTTCGTCCGATTCGACGCGCCTATTGCAAAAACGTCGCCGTGTGGATGTTCACCGATTTCTTTCCCAACCTTTCGTCCGCGATCCCTTTCTTTGGATCGTTAATAGCGTGTTATCTTGAGTTTAGAAGTAACTTACAGTACAACCTTTATATTTATATTTATGTTATATGGTTGCTATACATGAGTTGTTTCGAGTGAACTTTATATCTCTTTATATTCTCTGGTTCGTTAGGTCTTTTTATTTAGTCACTGAAAGTGATTTTAGCGGGGGTAACCCAGAAAATATTTTCGGGCCTCATCAGGTGCAACGCTAATGCAACGAAAATTAGCGATTGGTTGATTTGGATCACGTGATCCGTGAGAGGGCGTGGTGTAAATCTCGAGTAGGCGTGGCGTTGTCTGATACTGAGCGATCGCGCCTGCAATAAAATTTTATCGCAAAAAGTCTTCATTTCCTAGTCAGAACAGTTGCTTCTGAGCCTTTCAGTGAGACGAATCGTACTGAGGTACAAGTCGTGAATTTTTTTATTTAGTCTGTCTTTCTTGCTTAAATCTTTCATTTTTCCAACTTAATTTGTCCTTTGTCCAATTGAGACACAGTGATAAAAAATTAACATCCACGATGAAAAGATAAATATTTAAACTGAGATTAAATGTTTATTCAATTGCGTGTAACCTCGAGTATGCATGCACAATTTTATATCGTGAACTTTGCAAATCTTACAAGAAAAATCCGTCAAATTGAAGATGAGAGTAAACATGAAAGTAAAGAATGAGGAAAATCAATGGATTCCAATTACACAAACTATTTGTCTTCTGGCAAAGTTGTGTAAAATTAAAGTAAATAATAAATGTATGTTACGTAACTATTCTAGTTAAAAGTTTTGCCGTATTAGTTTATTTAAGAAGTTCACAGTAGAATTCGAGAATTTCATTTGAAAAAAAATGGAGGAGTCCTCGAAATCTCCGAAACATCACCAGTTACAAACATATTATAGCATTTCTTATATCGAATCTGTTAACAAAGTCTTTTCGTATTTTCAAAAACAACGAAGATATTCAAGTGCTAATTCCTATTGGACTAGTCTGTATTCCGACAAGTCCATATAAGCAGAGTTATATAATATTTTATACCTCTTTGATCACATTCATACACTTGCATTCGAAAATTATGTGCCAGCAGTGTACACATAAAATCAAAGATGCTGCGAATTTTTCAAATAGTTTGACAGAACGAAAACAAAGCGGCAGTCTAGTCTAACCTTCTAGATTCCAAAAACTGAACACCATGACAGATTGGACAATTTCGTGGTAATTTGCGTCTGTTCTTCATCCCTGACACGAATCAACGTGAAAACAGTTTTCAAACTGTGCTCGTTGCTAGTTGTAACACGTAGCAAAGAAACGTTGCTACTCGTAACGGTAATAAAGAAAACTCGCGCGCAAGTCGAAAAATCAGAGATCTATGTATCAATGTAGCGACGACGGTGAGCAGCTTCGGCGTGGCGATCTAATTGCAGACGGTCGACGTGATGCAACATCTGGCTGTAACGTGTCCCCTTTTTTTCTTTTCCCTCCGCTTTGGCTACCCGGTGCACTTTACCGGCGTTCACGGTTGAACGGCCGCGGATGAAAAGTACGCCAATGTAACGTGTAATTATTCCAGCAAAATGCCAATTGGTTAATCGTGCATCCGACATGTCCATTCGCCGGTGACGGAAAATCGACGGAAAAATCGACGCCCGGCGCTTTTTCAGCCGCCGACGTAACCATTTACCCTTCCCCTCTCGCAAACGTTCGGCGACGAGTTTCGAAGCCGGTGTGATCGAACGTTCCTGCTGCCATTTCCATGGAAACATAAGCATAATTGAACCGCGAGAAGCAACGACCGCACCTGCGCTGAACGCGCACGAGAGCTGGGGATCGCGCGATAAACGCCGCTTTTAATTACCACGGATCGGATAATTGCGTTGGCGATGAATGAAACTTGCCTCCTCGAAGCGCATGCAACGCGGTGAACATCTAAATACGACGCGGCGCAGCCTTCTCCTTTTCACCCGAGGCGCGGGGTACGCGTCGCGCGATGGAAAGTGTTGCTCGCGCCGCTCGACTCGCCGCGTTGTGCAATTAATAAAAGAAGAAGGAAAAAGATTTATATTCGGCCGTAGGAACTCTCGTTGAATCCTGCTAAAAACTTTTACCACACGCGCAATAAAATTGGGACCTGCCCGGTAATAATGGGAGCGTCTGGCGTGGTCGTTCCTTTTCTCCTTTGTGACAGGTCCGCCACTTTCGGGCATATACGTCGTGGCCATCCCCGGTTTCGTCTGTTTACGTAACGAACCCCGCTAATTAAGCACTCCGACGACGCGGAGAGGAACGTACTTTCCTCGAAAGTTCCGGTATCTGGTTACTCGCGGACGACAGCCAATTACGTCCGCGTCTCCTCTCTTTCTCCCCCTCCCTCCCCGCCGAGAAATCCTCTCGAACGAACAACTGAAACTTTTACGCAATTCAATGCGACCGATGTCGATTCCTATCAACTTCTTCAAACACGCCAATTACTTTTTACCGTGTAGAAAACCGCGAGACGCGCCGGCGACCGGCAAATGAACTCGCGCGAGGGATGCGAAACGAAGATAAACTCGTCACCGCGATCGTGCGTCTTCATCTACCACGTGTACGAGAGTAACGAGTGTAAATACCGCCGAATCCATTAAACGCTCGCGACTCGCGCTACTCGCCGAGATTCTGCGGTTTGGTCAACTGCACCTGACCGAACGGGACTCGAAACGAGGAAGAGATCTCGGTGGCGAGACTTGGGTGAACGGAAGAACGGCCACGTTATTAGCCATTCAAATCGCCTTTCAATCGGTCATAATTCATCCTGCTAATCGGTCAGTATCCGCTGCGGCCGCGCGCGTTTCCCTTTCATCCTCTGATCGACGAGTCGAAAGAAACATCGTTCTACCACATTCGAAACGATCTACACAGATTCGACAGCGAGCGTTTGCAAGAATGTACGTCAAGTTCCATTGCGAAATGTACGGTGAATATTATATCATATCTTTCACGAGTGTCATGTTTTCGCACATTTTGAAATTTCCCTAACGATACAACGACATTCAACTTTCGTTTGTTACATTTGTAGAATTTTAAACGATCCCGAAAATGTGTACAAAATATTTAGTACAGTTTAGTATAGCTATATATTCCTCAAAAGTTAGATAGAAGCAATATCATTATCGTGCTACTTTTCACGCACATGAATTCTACGTGTATATAATATCTAATATCAAAGTTCGAAATATTTTGCGTAATACACGCAAAATATACACGTAAACAGGGTCTTGCACGTACAAATTCTTTCGCGAGAGCCATTGCACAGATGCGTTCGTCCAGACTCGTTCGCAAACATCTTCTTCCTCCTCGTCTACACCTTATCCACGTTCCATTCCGGCAACTGGCAGAGATAGTCGTCCAGATAGAGGGAACAAAGCGAACGAGTGCGTTGCATCGACGAAGCTCGATCCGCTCGGCGCGACGTCGCCGAGTGTGTTGCACTCGACGCGAGCATAGTAAAGGCGTGTTTCGTGTGCGTGCACGTTCGGCGATCAACAGCCCCTCTCTTTCTCTCGCCGCGTGTTCTTCTCGATCCTCGTCTGGCTCGCCGCGCTCACGGTGAAAGTGAGCGCATTCCATGGCCACCGCGACCACGCCCGACCAACACACTCTCACCTGGTCGTTCTCTGGTTCTCTCGCGAGCGAGAGATCTGCGAGAACGTGGCCGAGAGCGGAGCGGAGCCGATCCGCGGGAGAGTGTCCGTGTGGTTGCTCGTCGTGCTGGTGATCGTCGGTAGGAAATTCTCGAGTATACGCCGTGTGCCTGCCGCGGCTCTTTGCTCCATCGAGGTCCAGGACGGGTTTCCTATTTACGCCAAGACCACCTAGGCGGTACGCGCGTTTAGGAACCCTCATCCAGTTCACCGTTGCTCCTATGTATCATTTTTTCCGGTGCTCGCTATACTCTATCTCTCTCTCTCTCTCTCTGTCTCTTTTATTCTCTTTCACATTACCGCCGTTTCTGCCGCCGAGATTTGCTCGCTGTGTTGCGCTCCTTGCAGAGCTGCAACCAGTCGAAGCTATTCTCTGATCGACTCGTGCGAAATATTGGAATTTAGCGAGTCCAACGAATGTAAAAGCGAAAATCTTTGTCTCGTGATTACGCTCCAGCAACGATGGATCACAGTTGTGGCTGAGAAGGTGTAGGTAAAATGTTCTTCTGAATCGAATCGTTAATAAGTTACGTGTCTTCAAAGGGATGCGATGATCTCCGTTTCCTGTTGCTCGGCGATTCCCGTATTTACCCGGTATTCCCGTATTCATCGCACCGTGTCCTCCAACATCTTCCGTGCGTCTCTATCCTCGCATGGACTCCTCCGATCAGCGTCCGCTCTTGTACCCGTCTTTTTTCGTGTCGTCCGATCCCACGTCGCTATATTTCATCGTGGCGTTCCACGAGCCGCGAGCAGAGATTCCACTCAGAGAGATTAAACGCTATCGATGCAGGTCGATATTTATGTCCGCGGCATACGGGACGCACTTGAAAACTCCGTTGGAATCTTTCGCCGAGTCAATTCGACGGGGACCACCGCGTACGTGGCCGCTCGACGTTCAGGTTTTCTCCGTGGTCCTTTTAATCGGTCGCCGTTTTTGCCTTATCGGCCGTTTTTCTACGCGATCGAAGCTCGCGTTGGTAGAAAGTCTAGGATCGTCTAGGTGTTGCCTCGTAAGTCCGCCACGCAGGAAGTGAAATATGAACGTTCGCACTCGGACCAATCCGTCTCGCTCTCCTTGTGCATCCTGAGGTTTCACTTTGGAAGCTTTCGATGGCTGGATTTACAGGTCGAAAGTTTGAGTACGCTTTCTACGAGTAAAATGTTTGTGTTCTAATCTTGTAATATCGCCACGTATTTTTATGAACGTCAATAGTAATTTCATTGCCTTGAATATTTTAATACATTGTACATAGGGAATGACGTCTGTCATTGTATAATACTTGTGGCTAAAAAGTATGGAAAAATTAACATTTATCTTTTGATAGTATCACCTTGATTCTTATTATCATTACTCGCAGCGAGAAATGTTACAGTAACAAATGCAGAGTTTCAGGATGCTCATATTCGTGTTGAGTTATGTAAAAAGCTTTGATAATTTAAGCAGCAATATCGTATAAAAAAATATTAACGCATGCTTATCGAAAGATTATTAATTTAACTTCAAATATATGTTCTCCTTATCTTTTATATCTACGATCTATTATATTATACCAAATATCAAAGTTGAAATATTTCCCGAATTCATAATTTTGCGACGTTCGTGACTTGATACTTTCTTATAAAACGTATCAGTTAATTCATTTAAGAACAATTTCGTTTCAAAAATCAAAATTGCCAAAAATCACCTACCAAAAATTAAATGTATTATACATACGTCGAAGCTATATTGTATTTTATATTATATACTATATTACATTTTGTATTATAGCTCGCAGAATATTTTTCGCTGTGATACAATATCAAACGAGACACCCAGTATAGCCGAATATCAAATCGAGCATGAAATACAAATGTAGTTAAAATGTACCCAAACTTTTGATCGATAGATGCTGTACGTTTACTTTAGACTTTAGAGCGATACAACTCACTTTGAGCTTTTCAGAAATGTCTAAACCCGCAAAGTACGTTGATTACGTTATTTATTTCGACGGAAAGATTCTACCACACCCTGGTAAATGTTGCACGAGATGTGTCGTTCCGCAGGTAGGAAAAGGAGCCTGTAATTAAGCAAACCCTCGACAGAGACCGCATCTGTCGTCGCTTTTTGCTCGCGACTTGCCGTTTTTGCGAACAAGGAGATTGCACGATCGTGCCCGAAGGCGTACGAGGCAAACGACGGGATTTATTAATTACTCGTGATTTATCGTAACGCGCTTCACGCCGGACGGTACTGTTACTTTCTCTCTCTCTTTCTCTCTCTCGCTCGCTCGCTCCCCTTAGGGACAACAGATTTTCAACGTTCGCGCCATTATCGACACCGTGGACCGCGTGCCGGACCCTACCCTATCAGAAACTTATATCGTGAGTATGCGCGCTTTATTATTGCTCCTTTTATGCGCCGGTTGTGTAATTACGCTACGCTGTTATAATTAGAAAGCAACGCCGCGCTACGATCAACGCGCACAACCGTTAGAAATTTGCCGCGGTCTCTCGCCGCTGATCAGACCTTAATTATCATCTCCTTCTCGCAAATTACACCCTTTTTTTCCCTTTCGGTGTGGAACCGACGGACCGGTAGCTCGTCCGAGCCGAGTTTTCTGTGCCGGAAGCGCCGTTACGTAATCTGGATGTCTAACTCGATAGACCGTTCTACTTACTATTCGAAAATGATCCTGTTCTTCTTCAAAACGGTCTCCGCACCTCAAATTTTACTTTAAATGTTCTACAGTTACAATCGACGTAATCTTACTATCTGTAATATAACTTTGTAACATAATAAATGTATAATATATATATAATAATGTATAATCTATAATATAACTTTATAACATAATAATTGTAAACGTAGAACGATCATTCGTTTGATACAAAAAATGTGCCGACTAGTTAAATAAAATACAAATGTAATTAAATTAAATGTGATGAAAGTTTTAATATCGAAGAAAGAAGAAACAGGAGAGAAATGACAAAAGTATGAAATAAACAGGAAAACGTATGCATACATGATTATTCTCACAGTATTATTAGATTGCATATGAAACGTTGCATGTGAAGCGTGTGAAATAATTCAAAATTTTAATAATCGGAAGAAAAATGTTAGATAATGGGTATTTGTTAATCCTCGATTTAAGGTTCCAAGTCAGTTGAACGCAACATGATCGGCGTTTCAATAATTATTTTATTAAAAAGGTGGATTATGTTTTAAAATAAAATTTGTGTACACTTTTTATAGGACTCAAAATTTGAATTCAGATTTTTCAGACGTTTCTGAAAAGCTAGATTAGGAATATGAACGACCTACCATTCACATGAAAAGTTGAAATTTACAAATATGAAAAATAATTATTAATTTAATTCAGATTTTTGTGAACACAATTAAAAAAAAGTGGGGACCATGATAGGTAATTGCTCTACCTACAGAAAATATATTTCAATATTTTATATATTTTTTTATGCTACAACTATCACGTGCAATTTCGCGCTTTAAAATTTAGGCAACAAATGTATAGAAATCCGCAACCTACTAAAAAATTTTACGGTGATCAAACGATATCGCAATCTGATACGTTGAAGCTTCATGAACAATATGACCATTTCATCTGCAACGACCTAATACCTTAAATGAAAGAAAGAACGCGAAAAGCATCTCTTTCACGGTGAAATCGAATGCCAACTTTACGTCGGACGTCCATTCCCCTCGCGTCAAACCCACCGCGCAATGCGAGCCACACGTTCCTGAATATGTACAGGGGAAGACTCGAAAGCTTCCCCCGAACGCAACAGTCCCACCAGTCGCAGAGAGCACCTTCCTGTTCTCCCTCGGCGCGCAAATGTCAAGAACGCGTCGAATCGAGCACAAAGGAGCGAGTTAACGGTGTTGGATGCAGAACAAAGGATCGATCGACAGGTTCACGCGGATCAAGGTCGCCGGCCAATTTCGCGATTCGATCGATCGATTCGGAGCAGCCGGCGACCGCGAGTGCAGCACCGTTGCACTCGCAATGGCCGCAGAGGCGTCTTCTCGCCTCGAGAGGAGAACCGCAAGCGCGCAACACCTTCGCCACCGTCTTTCAGCCGACAGATTCGTCTTCGCCGCGGAGTAACGGTAGCCAACGCGCGCGCGAGCTGGTAGCATCTCCCCGCGAGCTTTGACTTGATACAGTTATGCGAACAGCCGCGGTAATTTTCAGAGCCGCGTTGGGAAAGGCGTGGCGCGATCGGGAAGATTCAGGTTCAGCGTCGGAGAGGTCGAGGGCGAGCATTCGCGAAGCAGCCGTTGCGGAACGAGCCGGACTCTCTCTATATCTCTCTCTCTCTCTCTCTCGGATTCTGGCCGAGGATGAGTAGCGATGCCGCTATTTGGAATTTCTGGCATGCGTAACTGGTCACGACCCGTGCAACACTTGCGTTAATCGCGCAAATTAATTTTCTTCTTGGGAATTTCTCTCCGATCGACTGGAGTTCGTTTCCTCCTTTTTTTTCCCGGTTGGACGTTGTTGCGGAGCGGGACCGAGCGTAAACGTGAGAACTGGACTGGACGCGAGCCGACTGGAAGCTTGACTTGATCTTTGACTTGGTGCGTGTACGTGTGTGTGCGCGCTTTGGATCGAACTTGGTACCATTTCCTTTTTTCTAGAGTCGATCGCACGCAACACGAGCGTCGATAATTGATAGAAATTAGTCGTAATTATATCGCAGTAATCCTCGGACGATAAACTAATAATAACCAGAGAAAGAGAGGGAGAAACGCGTTTGCGCATCTCAATGAAGTGAAAATGCGACGATCGCGTGATCTTTTCGACGATCGGACGATTCGTCGACGATTTCAATCAGGTGACGACGTCGTTCGTATTCCGTAACGAACGATGCCGGGAAGGGAAACGTTTGATGGAACAGACTACTTTTCACGGTCTATCGATCGGGGATCTTCCGCGATCGCGTCTCCGATCCGAGAAGGGAGACTCGCGCAATCGAGGTCCGACCTTCCGGCCAGCGAACCGCCCGCTTCGTTTCACTTTCGCAATGGCAACTCGATTAATCCGTCGTCGAATTTCGAGGACGCCCTGTTGAATCCGTCCTCGATCGTCCGATTGTGCGTACAGTCGGACGTTCGAAGAATATCTCACACTGTACGCGTTGCTTCTTCCTACATATCTCGTGTGCAATTATTCAATATTCTATTCGTTTAGATTCCTACTAACGTTTAAAACCCAATCTCTAATTTTTCTCCGTCCGCTGAGAAAATCATTGACAGCGCGGTAGGCGGAGGATCGAAGAAAATCGCGGGAAACGGACGCGCGGACGTGGTCGTGTAATCGACAGGAACGTTCGCGATGGAAATACCAGGTCAGCTGTCCGGATTGGTCGAGATAGGATCTCTCGAAGCGTTTCGAGGATTTAGCAAGCTGCCGGCAGACTTTCGTTCCGGTGCCCTACGAACACCCACGTAAGGTAACGCCACGGAGCGGTATCGATAGGAGAGGGCACGGTACCCATAGATCGAGCCAGCTATCGACACGTTTCGAGAGGAGCACAGAGAGGCATGGTGTGTACACACGGGTGTACACGATCCGTGCACGTGCACGCGGCTCACGTACACACGGACAGACGCAACGAGCACGTTTAACGCTTCCACGTCTCTATGGTTCTCCTCTCCGCGTGTACGTGTGTGCGATACTAGGCTCTAACGTGTAGACTGAAACGTAGTCTGACAGGGCGTGGTCGGTTTATGTAAGGCGTACACGTTTTTTCGTCACCAGTTTCGCGGTCCTCGATTTATCTCGAAGCGCCTACTCCCGCGCTCGAGGCTTCGCTCCGCGCCTCTAACGAGCCTCGTTAACGAGCGGATCGGCGTTTTTCCCTTTTTTCTTCTTTGGGAAAGATCGAAACCGGCTGGATCGAAACTCGCGGCTCGTTCCACTTTCGTCCACGACATTTGCCACTAATTTGTTGCTGGCTTTGTCTTGCGCGCTCCGGCCTATACATCGATTTCCTTTTAAAGCACGTTCCCACCGTTCGATAAGAAACTCCATCTCTCAAAGTCGCGACCGTGGTGCGATAGCCCGAGAAAAATATTCGCTCGACGTCGAATCTACGCACGTAATAACACGCATGCAGATGCAGTGTTTTGGATTCGTGAAAACAATTTTCACAGATCGATCGGAGGAAGGAGCCGACGAGAGACTTGACATTTCCCCTGGCAAGGATGTCACCCCGGTTCCCTCATGTGAATGGGACGATCTTCGTTCGCAGGCTCGATTCATGGGATCTCCTGACATTTCGCCCGTTGATAAATGTGGAAGAGGCCGGCGATCGTGTGTCAGGTACTACGGTGCACGCGCGCGTATATCGTGCTCCTCTACCCACGATCGTTTCCCCTTTGATCCTTCCCTCGCTCTGCGAAAAGAATCGAGTCGGAGAGAGAAGTGAAATTATCGTTCCTCGCGATTTGACGAACCGCTCTCTCGTTACGTAATCTCTGCGTTTCTACCGCACTATCGGCAGGAACCTCCTTCCATTTCTTTTTCTTTTTCTTTTTCTTTCTTTTTTTTCTTCTTTTTCTTCGAACGTACAGACGCGCGAATATCTCTCCGCGGGAAATAACATCGATTCATCCGCAGTGATTATCGCACGACTGACGCAAAAGCGATTTCGCTGCTAATTTCCATTCGATCGGCTGGCTGCCTCGGTCTCGCTCGGATTCCTTGAAACGCTTCGTATCGACAAGGCTACCGTCTTCGAAGAATTATGTGTCCGCTACTTTGCTCGCGAGGTTTATCTGATCTATTCAGCTCAGTCCCGAGCATATGCATTCTGCTACCGATGTCGTCGCATCAGGCGATGCTCTCCTCCGCTGTGTGAATGGAGGCGACTCGCCTCTTCTTACTACACAATCCAATTCACCACGATTGGATTGACATTTCACTGTGCCGACTATGTTATGCTCCACGTGTGCGTGCATGTCATCTTTGTTCGATACTACTTCGACGTTTGGGAAACAAAAGGCGACTCGTTGATTCTCCAATCGAATTTTTCAATTGATTTTGATTAGGATCTTGAAACGTATTAAACGTGTTGTTCAACAAATCAGTTGCACCTTAATTTATATTCGAATATATTCTTCGTGAAAAGTTGTACATATTATCGTTACTCGTTACACTTGCGAAAAATAAGGGCGATATATCATCACCTTGAAAATAACATTTTTACTAGTCTTTATTTCTCGCGACGTGTTGCATTTTCGATTTTGTAATTTTTGTTTAACGTTGATAATATTTATCACCTTTTTTCTCGAACCTCAGTAAACTATATTAGTTTGGTTCTGCGTTTCTTCACTTCAAAATTATTCTCTTCGCCGGCACATTGTGTGATATTTGTACTCAATATTATACTTCGATTAAATTTCTAAATTTTAACACATTATTTTAATACGTATTGTTTTATTCGTTACGTTATACTGCAATTTGTTTACGACGTAAATCAGAGGTCGGCAATCTTTTTCACCAAAAACGACACTCCCAACGATTAGCTTGTAAAAAAGGATACTCAAAGTTTGTTGCAGAGAAATCTACAAGCTTAATTTACATTTAATATTGTTTGAAATGCTTAATATTAATGAATTAATATTCAAATGAATTTATTGATGCAAAATTCTACTTATAGACTGAAGTATGTACTAAAAAACTGGAAAAAATATTAATGCGATACTTGATATTGCAGATCAGCTAACTTATTATAACCTAGCTTCAAGTTGAAATTTCCAGCTCTCGAACGATCTAAATAAAAATCACTGAATAGCGATCGATATTTGAATTTTAAATACCTCACGTTTGAAAAAGCGTGTGAGTATCTCCGAAGATCTGTCACGCCAAATATCACATCTGCGTCTTTCTTTTTTCTTCTTTGACGTACATTTAAGTTTTGCAAATAAAATCTCATGCCGTATGAACATTATTCTCAAAAATTAATAAAAGACAGCTAGTTTCGTCGATGTTTTATATTTAGATTTCTAATTGCAACTATTAATTTGTGCACATACGTATGCTTGCGCATATATCAGACATAGTGACGCGAGAATCTTAAAAATATCTCGTCTCGCGTTGTGCTCCTGATGTGCACGTTACATAAGGATTGTTGCCCGCAAATAAATTAACATTCGTATCCACATTTTGAAAAAAATTATTCTTTCGATATTCTTTTCCATCGATACGCCATTACAGAGAAAAGAAAAAATAATAATAATAATTATTAGCTTTCAATCGGAGCAAACGATTAACCAATAACCCTTTTCTCTTATAAATTTCGGTCGCAGAATGCTCTTGGCGTATCTCGAATTTTCTAGTCCTTTGGCATTTGTCAGCGCAGCTCCTGCGCGTAAAATTCACGTAACTTAGACGTGGGTCTTCACGTCCTGCTCTTCCGCCCAATGCCAGCGACTCCCACACTCCGGTTCGTTCGCGCTTCAGATTCCTCGTGTCCCGTTTCGTCCCGCGGAGAAACGTAAATAGAAATGGACGCAGTTTGTCGTTCCCCGACAAATTCAATTTCCGGTTCTATCCGTCTACCTCGTCGAACTGGCAATAAATAAAATGCGACGAATGCCAATAGCCGTATACGAGTATTCCCCGTCGTTCATCTCCGTCGTCCTCGTAGTTTCAAACCTCGCGGAGGAAGATCGATCGTTCGCATTGGCGTGAATTAAATTTTCAATTAGACGGGCGCTCGTTCCGCTCCGAGAGGCAATCATTGAGACGTTATAAACCGCGTACGGTGGAGGCACAGGGTCGCGCGGACGAGTACGTACGACGCTCGATCGCCCACGCGAGCGCGATAACGATCGCGTCGCGCGTTGCGGCGAGGACAGCCGCGATCGTCACGAGGTGATAGGTCGACGGATTCTCAGGCGGTTGCGCACTTTTTCATCCGCGGCCGAGAGTCCTGCTGCGCGAGCGCCGATAATTTGTAACGATCTCTGCTCGCGATAGCGTCGATGGAAATTTCCCGATGCGCCGATCTGCGTTCATCGATTGGCTACTGGACGCGCTTCAAGGCGCTGTTCTCGCCTCGCACGCCGCGATAAAGAATTCGTTATATAAAGTACTTCTTCCTCCTCTTTTCCATATCGTTACGAACGACTCGCTATTGAGAACAACTCGTTTTCAGATGACGTCGCTGCGAAGACAATGGAATTCTTTAGGTTGGGTCCTTGGTTAAGCAAATTTGTTTCTTTAAACGTCTCCTTTCCCAAAATTCTCTACATGAAATTCTCTCGGATGTAATTAGAGTATATTTATATAATTGCAGTTCGTATAATCAGAGCAAATAAGACAAACAAGTCAGAATTATCAAGAGAACGAATTATCGATACATCGATTTGTTGTTTTCAAGAAAGAAAAAAAGAAAGAGATTTTGCATTGAATAGTATACTAAGCAAGGTCATTTAGAAACTTTAATCTTTTACTAATAATGAGTACATGCACGATAAATATAAATCCTCTTAAATATTGTGCGATACCTAAAAAACATATTCATATCGTTCGATGAACGAATGTCTGCAACGCACTCGATAGTAGGAAAAAAATAAAGGGTTTAAAAAAGAAAGAGGACATTCAATTTTAAATAAAAATTAAGAAAGCAATCGACTTCCACCGACTAACGAAGAAAATTTAATAAATGAGATGAAATTTGCAATACTTCGGATGAATGAGTCATTTAAAGTTTAATAGGTTCCGTGCCTGGTAGAGTTGAAGAATTACACAAAGTAAAAGGATCAATCAGTAGCTACTTGTTTTTCCTACGTGCAATAAACGACAGTTTCAAATAGATATACAATAAAACGAACGTCTATTTTATTGCTCCATGCATTTTAATTCTCCTTATTGCCTATGATTTTTCACTCACGCAATAGGAATTCAGACAAATAGATTCGATCGTTAAATCGATCAACGAAATCAAATGAAATCGGAGCTCGCAAAAAGCATGGAATTATAAATATTTAAAAAGTACAGGTCCAAGGTGAACGGCAGGACTAACGAAATCGTGAGACATAAAATTGTAAATAAAATGTCTCCAAGCACGTGATCTTAACTTTCGCAAAGTACGAGCCAGGAAAATACGTATAAATCTACGGAGACGAACTTTACACAGCTTGCTGTTAGGGTAAGGAAGGATCGCGGAAGTGGAAGACGTCAGCTTAGCTTTTCGAGTAACTGTGCATCGCGTTCATGGTCCAGCGTGCACCCAGGGAGAGCGAAGATGACGGCGGTCTCGTGTCGAAACCGACGCGCAGATAAGCTCGTTTTAGCGCGAGATAGTTAATCTTCCGCTTAATCGGCTTGTTTATCTCGACGTGCTACAACCGAGGGAACGCTGGTAATGGAGGATCGCCGCGAGAGGGATCGCGAGGCTTCTTCATATTCGAAGCTGCGTCTTGCAATTTGTCGTGCGTCTATGCGATATTTCAATCGGCTCTTTCGTCTATCTCTGCGTGTCTTATACGACACGTTAGGTGTTATATACCTGAAACGTCTCAGACTAATCGTGTCGAATCACAGATCGTCGCTTTTCAGCGGCGAATAAAACGAAAGAAAGAAAGAAACTGCACGACTTGTATCCCAGTACGATTCGTCTCACTGAAAGGCCCAGAAGCAACTGACTAGGAAATGAAGACGACTTTTTTGCCATAAAATTTTATTGATATTGATACCAGACAACGCCACTCCTACTCGAAGTTTACCGCACGCCCCCTCGCGAATCACGTGACCCAAATCAACCAATCGCTAATTTTCGTTGCATCAGCGTTGCACCTGAAGAGGCACCCGCTAAAATCACTTTCAGTGATGAAAAGAGAAGAAGAAGAAGAAGAAGACGAATAATCGCAACTTCGGTCGAGCTTCGCCAAACAGTGAAAGTAATCTAAATTTAGCGTTTGGCGCAACGAATGGAGCAAAGGTTTCGCGCGTGTAGCGTTCAACGTTCCGGTCTCAACTCGAGAGATCGCGGGATCGATGTTGCCGCGGGACGGAAGAAGAAATCGATCGCGATCCTCTTTCCCGGCTCTCCTTACACGATCTCTTGGAAAGCGGTATTGTGACGCAAAACGCGCGCCAGCTGCGCTAAACGACGAAGAAAGCAAACCGGAGGAGACAGATTTCCGAACGGCGGTCGTAAATCGCGCGAGTTGTGCGTTTACGCGCTGTTATCTAACCGATGTGGGTAGTTCATAAAGACGTTGGCAACATGTTCAATGAAGAAATGAACTATTACTAGGTTTTCCGTACACCTTTCATTTTTTACGAACGAGTAAGATCTTTAAAGATCTAATAAATCTCCTTAACGACCCAATTTGACTCTTCGTTTTACACCCCTAGTAACTTTTCTCCACTTCGTGGAGCAACTTCTTGCAACAGATATCTCACGAATGAGTCAATTAATTAAAATACCTAACGCGAAACGATTCAAACGATTCAAACGATTCCGACTGGCCGTTGGGAAGGCAATATGGACGAAGAGGTACTCGAGAAGCGTCGTGCGCAGCCACGTTTTCTATTCCGGCGAGGCTCGAGCGGCGGTGCGTAGAGCAGCGGATTAGAGATCGGTGGGTGTGTTGCGCATTCGGATCGGGTGCGCGATCATGCGTTAAAATGAAAGGAGACGCGACGTGGCGAGATGAGAAGCGAGAAAAACGAGCGGGCACGTTGCACAGCTTTTCTGCCTTGTCTCCTAAAAAGACGTCTCGATCGTTCGCCACCGGATGCCATCGCAGAAACTAGGATCGGTCCAGTTGGTAGCGCTTCTCTTCTTTTTGGCATTCAAGATGCGCTCGCATTCAATGTACATTCAGTGTAAATTTAGAAATCCTCGACTGAAATCGTACTGATCGAGAAGCACCGAATAACGATCTCATCGGGGCGCTTTGCAACTTTAATTTACCTTATTTAATATTTACTTTGTATATTTAATCGTTGCGAGAAGTTACACATGAATATTCGTAGAATCATCAGAGAAAACATATTATGGATTAGGTACAAAGATACACGAATCGAATGTAAAATAATCATCGACGGCGGAGCGTAGTTAATTGCAATTGACGGGAGACGGGTTGTACCTGAATCACAGATATCGACGAGGAACAATGGAAACGAAATCCGCGTGTCGGGTAGCAGCGAATCGACCATTACGATCGATTTTTTCCACTTTCTAAAACGCGGCCTAAGAGCGCACGGAATTTCGTGATTAGCTCGAGCGTTTTTGTCAACGTCACGTTGGCAATAATGTTCGTTCGCGCGTAGAATTATTGCCTCATCGTCGTCGAGCTACCGATCTGCGGATCACTCCGCGTCGGAATCGATCGACAGTTTCGTGGATCGGTAGATCTTTCGTGGACCGTCTCTTGCATTTTTTCGCAAGGGTAATCAAAGAAAACCGTCCGTCCCCTTTTTCTACCGGCGCGGCGCATTCCGATTTCTTGGTCAACCGAGCAATTTACGAACGATTCGGATTCTTCCGAGTCGATACTGGATAATTGAAAATGTACTCTGCCTCTTGGCAGTATGTACTTCTCTGTCTTGTAGAAAGTCTCGAAGTTCGATCAGAGAATCAGAGAAGAGATATCGTTGGGTAAAAAAATTTCCATGCTTCGAAGAGTTCAATTATTATTAGCAGTGTCTGACATTGAAGAAGATATATGTCGCATTTAAATTAATCAAATTGTGCATATTAACTCTTTAAGAATTTAGTCCGTATAATAATAAAAACAAAGTTCAAAGAAAATAACATATTACAATATGTCGAATAAATTCATCAAAAAGTATATATTTAAAAAATGTTCTAAACTTGTTTCATATCCCTCGTTCAGTATTAAACTTTAAGTACTATTGGAACTATTAGAATGCATCAAAAATAAAAAAATTAATAGAGCAAGTTTTGTTTAATTCATGTCGATAAATAATTTTGTAAAATTAGATAAAATTTGGATTACGATGTAGTAGTTTCTGCTGAGACGCAAGATGGACACATTGAACATTTTCTTCAATTATTTTTAACCCGAAAATTAAAGTGTGCAGGATATAGATTCATGTGACATTTCGTACTTGCATGCATTTGAAAATCATTCTATATATCGGCGAATCATGCCGGTGTAATCGAATTATATAAATTGTCAAAGAAATGCGACATCGTTGAAATCGATGCAGAAACGAACGATTCATTTTATTTTTTTTAAAGATAACGAGGCAAATTGCTTCTCTTCCTCTTCACTGAAGCGCAAAATAATGCACACATTAACATGCATAATGTTCTATCTGCTAGTAATAGTTTTTCAATAATGTTTCGTCATTAATAGACTACGGATTACTATGCAATCTTGTATTTTTATAACATTAAACAAATAGAAGAAACAACAGCCCAAACAGAAATTTGTTTCTACCACTAAATACTACAAAAAGTATATACTTTAATATTTAATATACGCGTATTCTGTGCATTCTTTGCACTTTTACATCTTTAAATTCTCCATAAACGAAAAACTAATAAACAATCATGAAAAAGTCCGGAATAACCAGGAATGATGGAGCTATTTCATTAAAATCTTCAACCTAATAATAGTAATCCGATCGAGATAAATTATGCATCGTTAATCTTCCCTGGATTACGACAATCTTTTCGCTTGAAACTACACAAGGACGCACGATCGATATTAATCTTCGATCTTCCTCAATGTTTCGATAGTGAAAGAACTTTCATTCCTCTCCCTTTTACTTTCGATGCTTCTTTTTGTTGTCCTCTTTGCTTTGTATTATATTTTTTAGCAGAATAGAAATCTTCTTTCCTCCACGTGTTACGCGCATGCGACAACTGAACAGAAAATGTTGAGTGAAAAGTTTATTATAATGTACTATAATGTACTTAAACTAAAGCTGAATAGGTATTTAGCACTTGTAATTCAGAACGCCAACAGCCAATTAATTAACTCGTCACTACATAACATTATTTCAATCACGAGTTTAATTCTTAGTATAGGTGCAAAAACACATCTCACCTTAATATGATTCAACGATACAGTTGGTTGTGATGTAATTAAAATTGATTAAACATATCTGCATGTTTTTTATATAAATTTACATTTCGTAGTGTCGAAACACGGATTGCAGCACGATCTAGCGTGCTGTCGTGAAACAGAACTCGTACATCCACCACTTTATTTACTGTCGATAATAATACGGAATCACAGACGAGGTATATGAATAGACCTAGCATACAATGTACTTTTTCGGCCCACGATTGGAGGGCCCGGGGTGGGTCTTGTGCGTAGTCACCTCCTTGTGGTGAGACTTGGTAATTGAAACTTTAACGTTCCTAAAACGATATCAAGCTAAGAACTATGCAACCTACAGTTCAGTTTAGATCGTGAAAATTTCTTTTCTTTCTTTATTTCACGAAATGTAGGGACAATTAGTTAATAACTAAAATATTAGACCCTCTCGCGTGGGCACTGAGGGACGACGTGAGATGTTGTGGGATTTCACAGAGATGCGATCTTGGAATGCGTGCGTTTTCTTATCAAGTTCCGTTTAGTTTTAATTAATCATAAGACAACTAATCTGCTAATTCACTATAAGCACATTCTATATTCTAGAATGTTACGCTTATCGCTATAATATATATGAAACAATTTTTTTAAAATACGTCGCCCTATATTTAAAAAACGGCAAAAGACAGGTACACCAACACACTCACTCCACGGTTCTCACACATGCCACTCGGGCGCAGACCTAAACTAGAGAGGACGTTCCGGGACGCCTCCGACACCCGAGCTTAACACACAACTTTCACACTCTAATTTACGTACCATTTTCATGAAATCGACCGACAATGGCTAGCAACAATTGCGTAAAATGTGATTTAAGCACGTTTATACTTACAGCTATATAAGATATTAATAACTGAGGAAAGATACATATAACTTTTATAGAAATTACATGTGCAAGTTGACTTAGCATCATTATTGTAATTAATAATATAGTTGTAATAATAATAATATAATTATAGTGTATTTATTACGTATTATGATAATAAATTCATAATTCTTTAACTTAGTACAAAAATATTTTAAATATTTCAAGTTATGATCAATGGAACAACAGAAACGACGCAATTCCACATCCTCACTACACACATACACACACGTTACGTCGTGCACAATACACTAACACATTGTCAGTCGCTGAGAAATTCTTTATAAAATTACAAGTCAAAAACTATAGTCATCGTGCCCAATGTCTTTCACCCACTCAAGTAGCACCTGGGCATGTGAGTGGGATCCTAATAATAAACACGGAAGGGGTTAAACCTGAAAATCATCAATTAAAAAAATGATCAGTTCATGTAATTTGTATCTAACGGACTATTGCATTATTTTATTTCGAATTCTAGTGACTCTATTCTTTCAAAAATTATTGAAATTGAAGAAAGAGAATGAAGACAAGATTTGAATTTAAACAAGACTGATTCAAACAGTCAAAATCAAACAATTAACTCCAAATTAAATATTAGAGATAACCTCAGGTGATTTCTTTATTAAAGCACATTTTTCAAAATGCGAAAGGAGTGTTCAAACTTGTTGCTTTGATTCAAAAATCTGCCTGTCACGAAGTATCTTCTTGCACATAAAATTTCATATATTTTTCTACTGAAAAAATTCTAATCTATTATATACAAGTAATCCATTATATTAAATAACTTCAAATTGTATTGAAGTTCATAATTATAAAATTCAACTAATTATATCATTTAATACTATTATAAAAAGGAAAATGTAAGTTGAAAATTATTAATTATTATAACAAAATATATTATCGGTATATTAACGAGTATAATAACTGCCTCTTTCATAACAACGAAGTCGGAGGTTATCCGTCTTCTCTACTATGAAACGCTCAAGCGAAATCGTTTTAATAATTATTATTCATAAATATTTCTAATTTATCTATTCATACGGATATTTTACTTCTGCAAACATTTATATTGAAGATGTTTTGACTTCATAAGTAATTTTTACAACTGTACATATTTAAACTAATTGTTAAAATCGCGATGTGCAAGAAGTCCTATCCTAATCTAATACACAAAAAATTGAATGAATGTTACTACTAACGGGTATAAAAAAATACCCACGGTCACTATGCTCATCCAAAATTCTACGTATACAACCAGTCACCCGTGCCGATTCGGATCTTTTTCCCTACGACATGGTGAGTGACCGGAGGAACATAAGTGCATCCGATTTACGGGATGTGAAGAACGTTGCTGCACTGGAGCAGGAAAAGTTATCGAGAAGACCCTCATCAAGCAGATACCACTAAGAATCCCATAGTAGAAGCACAGACAAGGTATATGAAGTACTAGTGAACGCCAAGAAAAGTTTCTTGAAAGACGTAAAACATTTTCTTTCTAAAGATACAATGTTATTTGTGAAAACTTAAATTTCAATAATGAAAAAAATTGGAAAAATTTGAAGTGTTTTTATTTTATAACTATAATTTTACATTCAACTATAGTTTAATAATTTATAAGTATAATTTTATATTCAACAATAGAAAGAGAACATATAGAGAATGAAATTTGAATACAACATGCCAAAGTACTTACACTTTTAACTTTTGAAGCATCACAAGATTCTTGCAGGATTAGAGAAAATGGAGACTGTAGAAGATCTGTAGCAAAACATTAAACGTTAGAATTTGGAACTATTTAAAAGCGAAGCAAAATCTTAAATTGGAAATAATGAAAGATTCTTACATTCCTGACTTTAGAGCCACCGTTGGATTTTTCCCAAAAAATGCAAAAAAATTAATGCTGTGAAGCGTCTGTAATAAACATCAAACATTATACTCTGTTGTTAGTTTTAGAGAAACTGAATAAATTGGGATACAATATATAAAGCTACTTACGATCTTGATCTCCAGGAAAGGCCTTATGCTTTTGAGCACTGACTCTAATAGCGGAAACGAATATTGAACAAAAGAAAATACAAAAAAAAAAAATAAAAGACTATCAACGCGCGCGTTTAACTAACAATCGGCGAACTCACTGACTCTAACTTTGCGAATTATAATTTGAATGAAGCGATTATTTAATTTAATGAGAGCCAGTTGCTCAGAAATGTATAAAAATATTTTGTAACAAACACTGACTCTACCAACCGCATTGCGCGCGGTTACAAAAATTTTCTGAAAATAGAGCTGATTAGTAGGAGAAGATTATAAAGAAACTTGAACATGAAAATTAATGGTACTAATTGTAAATTATAAAATATTTCTCAATACTGAATAAATGAGAGACAATTTTTATATTCTGAATGTTCCTTATTATAGTAGGAATATGTACATTGATAATATATCACGTCGCGTGTTAGAAATATTCCAAAATAATTAAAAATTTATTTGTACAAATAACAATTTTACATCTAAATATATTTAAAGAACAGTACCACGAAAAACACGTGAGAAATCGTTTTGAATCGTTTCAATTGCGCGTCAACGTCGAGAAAAATAAGTACAGTATAAAAAAGTACATACAGTATAGTAAAGTATGAAAACTGAATCTAATACAAGATTATACATCCATTTGACAGTATATGTATACCGTTAAGCTGGTCTGTATCCAAATAAAATATCGGTTGATTTAATCTTTTCTATTTCCATTTTTGTATTCCAAATAATTACAAAATTACGTATTGTGAATTGTATCTTAAATATATATAAATTGAACATATACAAAATGTTACCCAAAATGAATAAAATATTACCAAATTTGAGTCTAAGTTTATTAGATTGTCCATTATTAATCATGATGCCCATGCTGTCTCTGATCAAGAAATAACCTACACAAAAAAAAATCAAAAGTTAGAACAAATATGTCAAATGACAGTACATGTGTAAAAATGAAAGGATAATCAATTTCAAATTTTTTATTAAGAAGACGTACAAGATGATCTACTGGTAACCATACGAGTGAAATCGACAATTAAAGAAATATTGATGCAAAAAATTTCAAATCACTACACGATTTCGCTACTCTAATACTCAGTTAATCGTTAAGCATACGTGTATTAATTACATGATACTATTAATGAGGTACAAATAAAAGTAAAAGGGTGTTGAAGAAGCGACGCTATCAGAGAGACGCCACCTATAGGTTAGAAAAAGTTACGAACTAATACGTGTTGTTGTCACAAATTTGTCACAGCCAAATGACTCCTTGCGACACGTCTTGTCCTTCAATTGAGAAAGTAGTAGGGGATGGGGTGATCCTGTTCGAACAGGCACGATGATTAAGACGAACATAAACATTGTGTTCGTGTTGCTGTTTTTTACTTCGAATTTCAAGCTTCAAGGCCTTCTACGTTTTATTTTATTTGGAAACTGAACAATTTCATTGTGATACGTAGTAAAATTATTATTTTAACTATTAAATACGTGTATTCTTAATAAACTGTTTTTGAATTTAGTATTAGAATTGTTAAGAATTATGCAGTATGAAGTTATAGAATTAACAAATAAGAAAATGTTATAATAGAAATGTATGTACAAAAGCATATAATAAAATACATCCATATATATAACAATGAGTTGCCAATTACAAGGTTACAATATTTGTACTGGTTAGAATTAAAAATAAATTTTGGTATAAAATTATTATTAATAATAACTTTTAGCATAGTATGTTCTGTTTAAATGTTTATATGCAATTATTTCTTTAATTGTTGAAAATTATATATAATAATCATTTGGTTAAATTTTACCTTGAGTCGAAGCTAAAAATGCAATTTTATCTTAAAAATTCACAACACAAATCTAATAGCTATTGATTTAAATTTTTACCTGAGAACTTCTGGATAACACTTCTTTTTGAATGATTCTTCTGGATAATACTTTCTTCTTTACAGATAAGGAATGTTCCTTTCCGCCATACTTCCCGTTTAAAAATCGATCGTGAGAAATATCGATTATTTCGATAATCGTAGGAAGTATATACGTGTATAGTATATTAGCTAATCAGAGCATCTCACATTTATTGAATTGAATTTTATTAAAAAATTTGTTTAATTCAATTTTATCGATTAATTTATAATAAGCAATTTGTATATTTTCTCTTATAATTACGCAATGTAGAATATTATTTTAATACAAAAGATATTTCTACATAGATATGTGTATTTCCATAAAGGATAATAAGTACACGCGAAATTCTAAAACTGCTCAGCTGATTCATATTCAAATTTCATTGGTAGAACAAATTCGCATTAACCAATCAGAGTAAAATCAGAGACAAAAGTTTCAGCTAACGCATCTGCGCGCGCAGTTGCTTTAATTTTTTGAACGAAACGGACGCATTCGTAAAAATGAACTAAATATGTTAAAACGGATAAAAGAGAGAATATGGGAACATGTTATTTCTAAATTGGTGTTAGAATATTTAGTAACAAATTTTGTGAAATAGTACTGAAACTTTACTCGAAAATAAATATTTACACATATGAACATACGCAGCGATGAAATTGTACGTCGACATTACGTTACATTTACTAATTTCTTCGTTATTAATTTGATGTTAATTATTCCGATTAATTAAAATTAACAAAATTGATCCGCGTTGTTGAAGATAAGAACAAGTAAAGACAAAGTGAAATTCAAGTGAATTATGTAAGAACTCCAGCATAATGTCTACGATTAATGTTAGCATCAATCCAGCACTAAACACTAAGGAAAAGGTAATTCTTATAAATTCTATTATTCATATCGAAATCAATATTCTCGATATATTTAATTTTTTGCCACAGACATATGAAATTTAAAATATATAAAAATATACGTAAAGTTATTTATTATAAAATCAATACTTAATTAAGGTAATCGCATTACCGAATAGGATACAAGCCTGGGTTTCATTATTTGTGCACGATGTAATGTAATTATACCATTCAACACACGTTTTCCTGTCTTTTCTACAATTGTAAATTTCCCAAGTCGCACCTGCACTTCTGACAAACCTTCTGCATATAGAAACATTAGGTCATAATTAATGAAAAAATAAATAGATATACATTCGATGTGCAATAATTATATAAAATCACATACGCAATATTTTGAGTTTGTATAATGATATTTCTGAATAATAAAAAACAACTTCTGCCACAATAAAATTTGACATTTGTGGCATATAATCTGTTCCAATTTTGAGGACCTAAAAATGAATCTTGTAATGTAAATTCATAATAATGATTAACATTTCAAATAATTACCTTGAACGCTATAATATCATTAACTTTTGGTCTCACTACCATAACTTCATACGTTTCAAAATCTATACCCAAAAACTTGTTTATTTCTTCCAATCTCTCAGTTGAATCTGTATTTCCATTAATATTTCTAGAGACTGTATTGGCTTCAGTATCCTCAGTGTTATCTTTTTCCTCTTTCTCTTTTTTAGACGTCATATCTTTTACACTATCGTATCCAAAAGTAAGTGGAATAGCACTTTTAATTGATGATAACATATTTTCAAGTTTATGAATAGTATCAACTATATTTGACGGACATATAACTTGGTCTTTCATAACAATTTTATCATCTACCATATCAAAACCAATATGTTTACAAGAAGAAATAATGCTAGAAATAACGGGATTTGTAATCTTGGATTTCACAGATTTGTCTTCTTCTGCTAATTGCGTATCAATTTTTATCTTTTTCTTTCGATGCCTTACATGATTTCTTTTTGGTAATGTATTACAAATTTCTGTATTTGTAGTAGTATCATGCACTAAAAAATACAATGTTATAAGGAATAAAAAACATGGTAGCGTCACATATTTAATTCAATTATACTTCATTTTTCTTACTTTCTGCATCATCTTGAAAGTTATTTGTTGTGTCAATTGATAAATCCTCTTGGCTTGATAATACTGTGGGAAAATTAATTGACAACTGTTCTCGTTGAATTGAATTCTTATCTGATTGTGAAATTAATTCTTCAATTTGTTCTGAATGTGCAGAATTATCTTCTAGCTCCTCTTTGTTTTCATCTATTAATGAAACTGGATAATATAAAGGTGAATTGTTAAATTGATCACTACTTAAGTGAGATCCAGGAGAAACCCTGAAACATATTGATTGAAATAATACAGTAATTTAACAGTTTTGTTGCAAGAATTCTTACAAAATAATTTCATCCTCTTTCAGAATTCGTATGTCTTCTCTAGGTGATAGATATTCATTTTTATTTAAGAGCAAGTCAAACGGATCATTAATACCGAACAGTTTTTTAATATGTTTTTTTATATCGTCAATTTGTAACATCTTTGTACAATCGATAAAAATCCAACAAAAACGGCGTACATCGTTATAGTATTTGCAAAAATCTAGTTTGATACGAAAATGTTGGCACATATTTTTACACATATTCAAAGTTATGTCCTTTGATATTTTAAGGTTATAACACAAGCGTGCGTGCACTACTGTATGCTTGGAACTAGTAACACGTGATACAATTATGTTATGAGTTATATATCAAATAATATAACCGATTGTTAGAAAATTTATTAAATTATTGTTAAAAGTACAAAAGTAGAAAATTTTGTCACAGATATACTGTTATAATCAAATAACTGTTTAATTTTAATATTTATGAATTTTGTAAATTTATACTAAAAGTATAAAATATAAAATTGCATATTGTTCTTATAATCATTTAATATCGTTATTAACTTTGATATGAATCGTCCGCTTTAAACAGTTTTAAATTTTAGTGTTAAAGCATTTGATCGATGCTTAACTTTCGTATTTAAAATAAATTTCTTCAATAATCATACTTATTACCATTTCGTTAAATGAAAAATTTTTTCATTGAGAAATAATAAATAATTTATTTCAAATGTCAATACGATTATTTCAAGGATATATAATTTGACGTATTTTATATATCGTTAAATAAAAGCTACGCCTATAATAATACATTTTAGAATTATTTATTTGAATTTAAATTTTAAAAGAAATTTTAAAGAAAAATTATATATTATCTATTTTATCAGTTTCTTTATTTTTTATTATAAACGAGAATATGTGAATAAATCTCGCATACAATGTACTTTTTTGCTTTACGATTTTCCTAGGATCTCCTTACCATTTTCGCGTCACATTCTGTCGTACCGATTAAGGCAAGTTTGCACTGCAGCATTACCAGTGATGAAAATTAAACTTAAAAGTATTTATCAACTGTATGATTATTTTCGTTCTTTTAAGAATTTCTCAGGATTTTTGTGTATTTGATTCAGAACAGAGTTTTTTATTTTTTATTCCAAATTAATATTTTGTGTGAAATGCGCGCGTATTCGAGTTAAATTAGTTGAAGATTACAGCGCTATTACACGGTGAAATAAGCAATATGTTTCCTACGATTCTCGAACGTAATCGATATTTCTCATGATCGATTTTTAAACGGAACAGTAGACCTTTAATGGCGGAAGGAAACACACCTTATCTGTAAAAAAGAAAGTGTCATCCAGAAAAATCATCCAGAAAGAAGTGTCATCCAGAAGTTCTCAGGTAAAAATTTAAATCAATAGCTATTAGATTTGTTTGTGTTGTGAATTTTTGAATTAAAACATACATTTTCAATTAAAGTTTGAATTAAACCGGCTTCAATTCATCGAGATTTGATAGATTACCGAAAAAGTGTATAATTTTTAATCTCTTAAAGTAAGGGATTAAAGTAACCAAATAATCATTACACATGATTTTCAACAATTAAAAAAATAATAGCATATAAACATTTAAATAGAACATATTATGCTAAAAGTTATTTATAATTTTATATCAAAATTTAATTTCAGTTCTAACCAGTAGAAATATTGTAACCATGTAATTGACTAACTCATTGTTTTATACACACACACACACACACACACACACACACACACACACACACACACACACACACACTTCTATTATTTGTTGATACTTTCATACTGCGTAATTTTTAACAATTCTAATAATTATATTAACAATAATTTATTAGGAATGTACGTATTTAAAAATAATAATTTTGCTGCGTAATATAATGAAATTGTTCAGTTCTCAAATAAAGTAAAACGTAGAGGGCCTTGAACACAATGTTTATGTTCGTCTTAATCATCGTGCCTGTTCGAACAGGATCACCCCATTCCCTACTACTTTCTCAATTGAAGGACAAGACGTGTCGCACGGTGTCATTCGGTTGTGGAATTTCATAACAACAAGACGTATTACGTCGCATTAGGTTCGTAATTTTTTCTAATCTATCGATAGCATCGCTTCTTCTACACTCTTTTACTTTTATTTGTACCTCATTAACAGTATCATCTAATTAATACACGTATGCTTAACGATTAACTGAGTATTAGAGTGGCGAAATCGTCTAGTGATTTGAAACATTTTGCATCAACCTTTTCTCAGTTATTAATATCTTACATAGTACAAACATGCTTAAATCACGTTTTATGCAATGGTTGCTAGCCATTGTCGGTCGATTTCAGGAAAATGGTACATAAATTAGAGTGTGAAAGTTGTGTGTTAAGCTCGGGTATCGGAGGCGTCCCGGGATGTCCTCTCTAGTTTAGGTCTGCGCCCGAGTGGTATGTGTGAGAACCGTGGAGTGAGTGTGTTGGTGTGCCTGTCTTTTGCCATTTTTTTAAATATAGGGCGACTGGTTAGGATAAGTAGCTTACTTCCTGGTGTGCCTGTGTTTAATTATAAGTAGGTAGGGCCGGGCAGGTTGGCACAGTCTCTGGTTGCGTGACCCCTTTTCGCGTATCCAACCTGTTTCAGGAAATCTGATTTGAAAAGTCGACAGTGAAATTGGTACAAATGGAGCATGCCACTTGTCTCTGGTTTTATTCTTCGATTTTTCGAATTTAGTATCGCAGTCGCGGTCGCGGATAGGTCGCGAGTAGGTCCCGAAACGAACGTTTATGTGTGTAGGTATTGCTCGAGCATGTGTGAACGGACAACGATCACTATGATCGATAGTCGTCCATGTGTATTGGAATTCGTTTCACCTTTATAAGTTATTTTCTTGGTTTGCGATTAGAAAGACTCGAGCTAGATGTAAGTTTCAGCGGGCATTGCGCTCGAAGGAAGAAGAGGTACGGCAAATTGCCACGAAGAGTGTCACGACAAATGGCTTCTCATCCTCTGGATCATTCAAATGATCCATATTCCATAGCATGGGAAATCATTCTTGTTACTACTTTGTCACTGTGCTCTTTTAGTATTTGTAGTTGTATTTTTTTCTTCTCCATCATCGTTCATCTTCGTTTTGGGCAAATTGTGTTTTTTCTTGCTAGTGTTGTGAATCAGAGTTACGAGATAATTCCGCGCCTGTTTCTTAGTGTTGCGAGAAGTTGATTACCTTTTAAATTAGAGTTGCGAAAAAATGATAATCGTGTTTGTTTTAGAGTTGAGAATTATGATTTCGCGATCGTGAATTTTTAAAGTTGTCTTAGAATTATACATAATAAAATTTATCTTGCTTCCATTGTTTTTAATTAAATTATAGAGTTATTGCTTTTAATTAATTTTAGTGTTGGAGTATTTGAAGTAGCTTTTCGTTCGTACAATTTTGTATTGTTAATAATAATTTTCATTGAATTTAGCTTTAGAATTAGTGTTGCGACATTATTTAATCGCGATTTCCAGTTTTACTTTTCCTCTTAGTGTTGCGATAATGAATGATCGCGTTTCTCGAAATAGCGTTGCGTTTACAGAATGCCCAAATTCTTCCATTGAATTCGTGGCAGGCTGCTCCTGGATCACTTATTGCAGCTACAAGAATTGTACAGAAATCGTCAGCAACCTCCAGCATGGTTGCACTGGACGCGTCGCTGCTAGTGTTGCGCATTTTTAAACATGAGTGCGTATGTTAATAATGTCGCGAACTTATTTTCGAGAGTTAAACATGACAAAGCAGTCTTCGCTTGGATTTTGAAAATTTCCTATTTCATAATTAGTACTAGTGTTGGGAAACAAGATACTCGAGTTTGTCGGGTTCGTAACATATAGAATTGTACAGTAATCCTTCTGGCTATTCGTTTTTTTTTTTCCAAATGTCGGGACTGTTTTAGTGGTGTGCAATTTTTGTGTTAAGTTTTTTAAACTACTAATTCAACAAATAAATTTGTTACAGATTTATCAACTTCCAAATGCATGGATGAAATGGACTATGGGATTTAGAGGGAATGATGCCTGGATCCTACCTAATGGTAATTAGATATATTTTGTTAAATTTATTTCACAAATCTTTTCATATTAACAAAAAAAGATTGCACGTAGAATGCACTAAATATAGAAAATTCTATGAAATATTCAAAACAAAATGCTGGTTACAAACCATTTATGACTGAAGTAAAACGAGTTGATCGCGTTAAAGATGATGTTATTGAGAATTTGAATAGAATTTTCGTGTCATTCTGCTCTGGTATCTTCTTTTGAAGATCAACTTTTAATTTTTTGAAAGTTCTTTAAAAAAGAACTGTTAGGTAATCAATGATGAAGTAATAGTAGTCATCATAGTTGAAGTGTAATATTTTAATAGTAATTATAATGAAGTTACAGGTTGCTTTTATACAATATGTATAGATAGAGTCATAATATAATCGCTCTTAATTAGTATGATCGACATAAGTATGCTTAATCAATCTGTAAGTTTGTTATCGACTATTAGTCAGAGAGAAGGATAAAAAGAGAGATATGTAGAACACGTATCCGTAAAACTCTTACGTGAAAAAGAACAAGATAACTTTCTATGTTGTTAACGCCATTATCAAAATGCTATTCACAAACGTTGTCTGGGAATGATAAAAAGAAGAGGAGAATCGGGATCTTTTTCTTTATGTTTTCATACATGCCTGCATCTGTACAAAATTCAAAAGTTACATATCTTTTTCAATGAACATTCTTGGACATCGAGAATGGGATGAGAACACGCGTGATCTTTTTTTATTAACTTTCCAAATAATAAAAATAAACGCAACAATTGTACGCTTCTATAAAGTGTACGTCTCGTAACCCATGTCAAAGTAAATCGACATGATCGCATTCATATTTATAATATATGCATATGTACAGTGAAGAGCATAATTGTACTAATAACAAAGAACAATTGTCGATAATTTAAATTGACATAATTTCGTAAAAAAGGATCATATAACGATCTACTGAAATTAAATTTAAATTGAAACTAAATTTTCGAGAAAGAAATACCCTCAGTTTCCCATCCACTACGCGATGCAAAGTCATTTTCAAAAAAACACGAACTCACGACTGTGAAAGTAGGGACTTCATGTTTTAAAAGAGATCGAGTAAATTTTCAACTAATTAAAGTTATATGATCTTTCTTTACAAAGTTATATACAGACCCGGACAGAATGATAGCGCACATGTGCTATATTTAATTTTTTAGAAATAACCTAAGTTTTATTATTTCCGGAAAGTAGTACATAAATGTCACGATACAGAAGGAAAGAATTTGGTCTGGAATCAGATCGTTTTCTTTGACTTCCACTGTATACAACCACAAACAGGTAAATTTGGAGGGCGAAATCATAGCACACCCGTAAAATTTATACGTATAATTAATGTAATAAAAAATGAAACTTACATGTTTATATGTTAATACTAATAATGTGTACATCCTCCTTTGTTCTGAATCACCTCAATCATTCGCTTTGGCAATGATATATCCAAACGTTGGATTGTATTTTGAGATAAATTGTTCCATTCTGCGATAATGGACTTTTTTAACTCTTCTGTGTTGTGTATTGTCTTCCATTTTTGTAAACTGTTCGTGCAAGCTTTCCCCAACAATTCTCTATGATGTTTAAGTCAGGCCATGGTAAAAGTGATATATTTTCTTGTTCAAAATACGTTTATACGTTTATAACTTGTGCATGGTGAATTGCAGCATTATCATGCTAGAAAATGCATCCATTTTTTGTTTATGTGTTATACATATTTATTAACAAAAAATGGATGCATTTTCCAGCATGATAATGCTGCAATTCACTGTGCACAAGTTATACAAATGTATTTTGAACAAGAAAATATATCACTTTTACTATGGCCTGAACGTTCTCCTGACTTAAGCCATTTCTGAAAAATTAAATATTGCACATGTGCGCTATCATTCTGTCCGGAATTGTATGAGTTACATATGAGTTTAAATTATCGACAATTTTTCATTATTATTAGTGCAATTATTCATTTCATTATTATTAGCAATTATGCTCTTGACTGTGTATCTATAATATATATATATGTATATATATATATATATATTAAAAATTGAGAAATTCTGCATTCTTTTTTCTTTTTTACAAACATTAAATTATTTATTAGAAATTTGTACACTGATTCCCATAAAACAGTATATTTTTTTAATTACACGCTTGTTTCGCTAATTATCGTCCTCGTCGCTTTGGCTTCGCATCATCCATCCAAGAACATATGCACGTATTTACCTATCTATTTAAGTACGAACTTGACGAGGTTCTCTCAATTGTTTTCCATTGAGAATTGCAACAATCGAACTACTCTCTAAAAAACGAAAATAAAAAGGTTGATGCTTATTTTTTTCCCGGCTCCGATATTTTCGAATCGCTTCACGCGCACTAAATAACACTAAAGGAGAGGATATCGAGTTTTAGATACTTGAATCAAAACTGATTTTCAAGTCGTCGAGGGAAAAATGGATATAATTAATTACGTGCGCAATGAAAAGCATGTAGGAACTACCCTATTGAACAACTTGTCCGTAACGAATATGAACATGTATATGTGTGAAAGTGTAGACGTGTGTATGTGTTTGTACGTAATGAAAGATAGTGAATTTCGTTCGATCTCTTTTGTTTTCACTTTTGCGGTGCTAAAAAATAGAAACTTGAAAAACAAAAGCCGGATAGGAGAATGTTTGGGGATTACCATAAACGCACTTTTCTTTAGAGTCTTTAACATGTTTTTGTCATTTCTTATCGCATCCCCCGAAGAAAGTTCAACTTCGAAGAAATCATTTCATGTCAACTATTTCTAAATTCTCAAACCAACACTCTTTTCATTGCCAGTTACTTAGAAACACGACCGATTCGAATTTTCCTACGGTTATGAGAGTTACATCGAGACAAACACGTCCGTAGCAGTTCTATGCGTTTCACTAAAACAGCATTTCCGCGAACGATTTCCATCTTTTTCAAGCCGTCCGTCCTATGGGCTATGTCGAAATCTCGATAACTGGCTCGGCCGTGTTATTGTTAAGCAATTCCTGCTTCTCCCTCAGCTTCAGATCATACTGCGGTGGTGGAGTCGATTCTTTGGCTTCTGCAGGCGACAAGCCATCCGCTTCATCCAAAGGAGAGACTCCTTCCTCGCTATCCTCGTCTTCGTCGTACTCGGTTTCCATCTTGGACTCGTGAATCTCGTGCAATCTACTGGGCAAATAGGCCGGGTGAGGGGGTAATCCGTAGCCAGCCTCACCGCCGTAAGTCACCTTCCCCATGAACGACCTAATTTCGTCAAAATACGTGTCCTCCCGTTCATTTTCATTGCTGCTCCCCGGTGAATCCGCCACGGAAACAACGCCACTGCCGTCGTCAGCTTCGTGTTTCTTCAAATGTCTGTCCAAATTCGTCTGTTGGCCAAAACATCTCTCGCAGAGTGGACACTTGAACGGTCTCTGCTTGTCGTGGATATTTCTTACGTGCCGCTGAAGGTTGCTAGAGATGCTGAAGGACCGTTCGCAGTACTTGCATTTGTAAGGTTGTTCGCCGGTGTGCGTGCGTAAATGTCTCGTCAAATTGGCGGATCTGGGGAATACCTTGCCGCAGAACTTGCAGGAATATCGGTCTTTCATTTTGCCGTGAGCGTGATGATGATGGTGATGATGGTGAGGTGGAATCACGGTGTCCTGAAAGGGTTTCACGCCGGGGAACGGTCCTAGTGGCGGCCTGGCAAGCAGGTCGAATCCCCCGCTTCCTGGCCTAGTGCTGTTGAGCCCGTTCATGAGTGTTCCTAAAAAAGGAAGTCCACGCGGTGTCCCGAACGGTGGTAACGGTGGCAAGAGTCTCGGTTCCGTTCCGCTTCCAGGAGGCGGTGGTCCGCCTGGAAATCCTGGGAAGGAACTCGTTGGTCCGCGATACATGGCCTCCAGAAACATCGGATGAATCGGTCTGGGGTACGCCATGTGCGGCGTACTAGTAGGCGGTTGTTCTGCGGGTAAGCTAATTTTTAATTGAGGACTTCTGGCCACGTCCTTGGAATCCACTTCCATCAGCATGGACGTTTCTTCTTCCGGTTTCGGAGGATCCAGAGGAGCTGGAACTTCCTCCATCGGTGCTGGCGTTGGTGACGGGCTCTTTCTGTTGGTAACGTTCACATTCGTTCGTTGTTTCTTTGTTTGCACTCTCAGATCCAAAGGCTGATCCGTTGTCTCTTCGTTCGTAGTTTTCGATACATTTTCCGGATCCGCCTTCTTCTCGTTGCTCCTGTCTTTCTCCCGTTTCTTGGAAGGATCGTCGTCGCTCTCCGGGGTTGGTTGAACGGGTGGCCTAGCCGGGGATGGTCTGAAGGAGGACGTAGCTTCCTCGGCCGTTGAGGGTGATATCTTGCTATGTTGCGGCAGAACCCTCGGCGGAGTGAAGCGTTCTTTCTTTGGACTGTCGCATCTCTTCTCAGCTTCCTCGATTTTTGGAGGAAACAGCAGAGGAGTGTTCAAGAAATTGGACGCATTTGGAAAAATTCCTGGATACGGTCCCATTAGACTAGGCGGATAGAAAGGTAAGCCTCCCGGGAGACTGACGGGAGGTCTAGGATAGACGAGAAATGGGCTGGGCGCCGGAGTCGGTAATTGTGGCATCGCGCCGGGTGGACCGGTTGGCGGCGTTGAATCGCAGAACCGCTTATGCTTTGTTAACGAAGTGACCGTGCTGAACGACTGTCCGCATTTAACGCACTTGATCTGCATACGGCAATCCGCGTGCATGCGTTTGTGTCGGCATAAGTTTGAGAACTGAGTGTACGCTTTGAAGCACACCTCGCACTGGAACGGCTTCACGCTGCTGTGGATATGGGTGTGCTGCTTAAGGCCGGAACTGGTGGCGAACGTCTTCCCGCACTCAGTGCACGCGTGACTCCTCGCGCCCACGTGATGGGTCCTGATGTGTCGCTGCAGGTTCGACGGGTCCGTGAAGACCTGCGGTTTGTCCGACTGTTAGCGAAACTTTGAAGATGTTACTCCGAGGAGGAACGTGTCGTGCTTTGTCGCGACGTTGTCGAAGGTGATGCTTACCTTTGGACAGTTCTCGCAGGGGTAGTTCCGGAGATCACCGTGAACGATCGCACGGTGACGAACCAGCAGTGGCCGCCAGGCGTACGCACGAGGACAGCTGTCGCAGCGATGCTGTTCCGCTGGGTATCTGTGACAGGTAACCACGTGACTATCCAACCTGAAAGGAAAATATAAAAAGAACTCTCAAGAAAAATTCGTCACTACGTCCAGATATCTCTTACTAAAATTTTACACCGAATCTCCTACGTTACATCCTCGTTCCAACAACAATCGAGCAAACCAACCCTTAAATTCAATATTCAAGAATGACAAGCCCGTCCAAAAGAACGGCACTCTGTTGTCGGCAAAAAGCCCTGGAAACTCGAGCGTAATCCGGTCGAAATCTCGAAGCGAGTCGAGCAAGAAACCTCAGATATAATCGATCCGGGGCAGCGCACCGACGAAGACTGCGCTCGGTGCAGTCGAGGATGATGACTAAGTGACTCCGGTAGCGCGGCAGCGGACAAGCTCTCGCGTAATAACGGTCACACGCCCCCGAAGGAAGAGGGTGGTCATCGTATATACACAAAGAAACGAAGAGAGAAGGAGAGAGAGAGAGAGAGAGAGTCGCGACAATGTTGATGGTGGTGAGGTTCAACACGAACAACGCTCGTTGCAAGAGCGGGGTGTCGCGAGCTGGCCACGGGTTATGGTCACAGGATGTGCCATGGTGTGGTGGCGGCATTGATTTTACACCCTCGAACACACGTGTCGCGTGAAACCTATTCGTGGTGAGATAGTAGGTTCACGGTGACGGTGCGCTGTGCCAGATGAGCTGCGGGCACGCGACGCCTTCGATGATGCATAAGGGGGTGGCTCGATGCAACCAAATGCGGATCTCGCGCGTACTTTATGTGCCACAACAGGTGACTCTGCCGAGCCGAGGTTCACGGAAGCGGCTGGTGTCGCGGTCTGTCGCCGAGCCGGGAAACAGATGCCGGAACCGGCCGAAATAGATGTCCGAAATTGGACCAACAATACCGCGGTTATGCAACGCTGAAAAACTTTTCGCCAACTTGATTGCGAAAACTAACGTTCGTCCAACAAAAACGCCTATGAAATAAGCATTGCAGCGCATATTTGCCAGTGCGAGAAGATGAGAGTATTTATTTTCAATTAGAAGGCAGCAATCTGCGTAAGGTAGTTAGGACAACACCCCCTTTCACTTTGGACTTGTGAATCGTGGGAAGAAACTCGAAAGCAAATAACTAGCATACGAGCTTTCATACGACAATCGCATCGGTTAAGTATTTGACTTTTCGTTTAATGACGCTACGCAAACAGCGTCGACCCCTGAAAAAGCCATCGTAATTCTGAAGGCAACCCTCGAAATGGCTCGCGTGCTCGGGGATCCCTCTTTCCGCACAGTGCGCGGCTAACGTTCAGATTTCGAGTGGATAACGCGCCTCTCGTTCCTGTATTTTGTCGATTAATGAATAACTTATCATTCAAATCAGACGATCGAACGATTACCAGAATGTTCGATCTGTTGTTTCGTTTGAGCACTAACGTCACGATACGAAAATTCGGTCGTTCGTATTTAATATCGATATACCGATCAGCATTCAGACGATAGAAATAAACTTTTACGAGGAGTATACATCAACCTCGATCGATTCGTTACCAGTGTGACGTTAGGGGGGACAATTGCCGACTGATCTGATTTCAAGAGCATACAACGAGTTATGAATTCTTCATAAGCCTCGTATCGTTGATTTTACGGCGATTTCTCGGCTTACAAAACGTAATGAGTCTGTTACTCGTCGATCAAGATTCGAGAGGATCGAGGACGGAGCAATTTGAATTTCAAGTTTCAATAATTTTCTTCAAATGAAATGATTATTAACCCATTAAGGATTAATAGATATATATATATTATTATCATTGGGCTTAATTATTATTATAAATTACGTTGATGCAACATTTCATTTATACTTTTGTTCAACTATTATCGAATTCTGTTTTTTAATACGGTGATTTGCATTTAGCTATTTCGGGAAATTTAAAGGAATTGAAGTATTTGTAACTTTGTGACAAACCACTGCTCGATCCTTAAGAGTGAATTATCAGTCACTAACTCAACAAAGAAGTTTCTCAAGATAATTAAATGTACGACTTTGGAAAATACTTACAGTTCAATGTCTTGAAACGGTTTGTCGCAGACCGGACACCTGGTCTCGCCTTCCTCCTCGTCCTCTTTATCCTCGTCTACGGTGCCACTATGTTGCGAGGCTGCAAGCACAAGAAAAAAAAGGCACGTGAAACGACCCTGCGGAAAGAGAAACGGAGATAGGATGGAAGTCATAATTCCGTTCCACTTTGTGACGGGCTGCGGCTCTATAAATTACACCCCCGAGAACGATGATACGTGACCCGTCCTGGTGTGGGCGAATTACGTGATCGAGAAGCGCGCGGGGAGCCAACAGAGAGTGGCGTGACAAGTGGACGCCGGGATTGTTCCTGAATTATTAAATCAAACCAGCACTATCGTTTTATCTATCCGCCGAAGAACTAGCCCTGTCCACGAGCATCCTGCGGACGCGTTCATTTTTCCATCTGCGTTGCCTTCCTTTGTTTTATGATAGGAGCGATGAAACACTGCCTTTTTAAAACTGTTTTATGTTGTTCTATAAATAATGCGGTTTTTACGAGAGTTACGTTTGAAATAATCGAAGTTGTCAGCAAGTTGGAATAGAAAACTCGATACAGGAAAGATTCTAAAAAAAATATGCCAAAATTCTGAAAAATAAATATTCTAAAAATAATGAATTCTTCATTAGCCAATTTCCTGTGTAAGGAAACCAACGACCGCATTACTTGTAGGATGACCTAATAATTACAACGCTGCTTCCACGTTTTCTTTCTTTCTTTTTTAATCGTGTTAATCAAAGGTTGACGACGCGATTTCTTTTCAAAAGTTCGAAAAATTCCAAATTAAACACGTTAAACACGAGCCCTGAATGCAAAAGGGGCGAAGAAGAGATTCAACGCGAGGAAACACATCACAGTCACTACGAGGTACCTTCTTCTGTCGCTAGTCGGTCACGATGCCGCAGTCAACGAAGACAATGGATACAATGATGCACCAGTTAGCTGGTAGCACGTTATTCCGCAACTGAAAACGCGAACGGGGTGTCGGGGACCGCTTCCTATTGGTAACGGCGAGGTCGCAGACCAACCAATCACAGGTGAGACTCGTTTGCCCCCTGCGGCCTCTATTCACCCCCGACTGACAAGAGCAACGGCAGGTAAAATCAGGAGTCCGTGAACGAGACAGCATGTAATTTTTAATGACGGAGATTCCAGATCCAACGGTCATGCTGATGCATACATATTCCCTCGAAAAGGGAGAAGCACAAACTAAATACATTCGTACAATATTAATGTCCTGATTTAGTAATATTCACGAGTTTACAGTAAACTAATGAAATTATATTACAATAAAAAAAAAATGTACGATTTATTGATAGCTTGAATGATTGAGCTTTTCGCTTCAGAAAAGCCAGTGAAATATTTACATCTCGCAAAATGTAATATTCTCTTCACCTTTACAAAAACGTAAAAGAGAAATTTTTAAATGGTAATAGATTAGTCGATACAATGTCAAAGTCAGCCGCGGAAAACGTGAAAGTAATTAGCCAATCGATGTTCGTTGATCGACTATTAGCCAGGTGAATGGCAAAGTCGAAACGATACTCGTCCACTAACGGTTATTTAAATCTGCCGCTACACTTGTCCCAACCATATGGTCATGCGATGGCCCCCAACGGACCTTCATGGGAACCGGGCACAGCCCCTATGCCACCAACTACGCCCTTCACCACGCATCCAACCCCCCCATAGAACGTTAATCGTTCCTCCATCCACGACTAATTTGAAACGGCACGCCGTGAATTTAAACAATGAAGAGCGCGGTCGATCTCGCGAATTGCTAAACGGAGTCGTGCGCCGTTCTCTCAAAAAATGATCCCGTAGACTACAGTAGACAGAGACGAAAAGTATGTCAACGGTTTCGCGAAAGGGAAAATTTGAATACACAATGTGAATCATTTAATGCGATAGTAGCGTAAGTCAATTTTTTAGTTTGTTTGCTTGGACACCACAATTCGAAAGCTTTAATTTTGTTTTATGTGGAAATGGTATCTATAAGATAGGTATAACTTTATAATGATCCACATAAAAGGAATGTAACCTATTTTTTCTTTGATATTATTGTATTTTACAAAACTTTTACAGAATCTTTATCACTCACGTTAAACTTGTTTGACTTCATGTACATCATTTTTGGTCTGAATTTCTTTCAAATTAAATTGACTTTTAACAATGGATAGTTACGAACGTTTATAATATATCGTCAGAATGTACTTGTAAGTTTTTTCATTAACCAAATTCAATAAATCATCACCTTAACCTATTAAGGAGCAAGCAAAATTATATACTTTAATTTTTTAAAATATCACAAAACTGTAGGACCTGAATGGAAAAGATGGCGACAGGAAAAAATAAAAAAGCGAATGTTAATAAAAAAATTCGATAATGTAAATTGATCAAGAAAGAACTGCAAACGAAATGTTGTATTTATGCAACATTGTTCCTTAATGGGTTAAAGATAGTTTCCTTCTGAATTTGCATACACAAGTACGTACGATACTGCTAATGTCTGAAGCAATTCTATAAATTACGTTCTATAACATAATCAAAAATTTCCATCATTTTTGCTTTCAAACTTTCTATCACGAAAAATGCATCCTTTTAGCTATCTTAATTTTTGAAAAAAGATAAAAATTTAGCTAATAAAATGGGTGTTCAAGCACAGTGACATTCAATCAAAAAATGTCCCGCAAATTATACGAGTGAGTTTGTCTGATATAAATAAAATTCATCCGTGCAATTTTGCTCGTTGCGTGAAGCGATGAAAATGAATTTCGTAACATTATTGCTAATTGTAATGACATCTGTGACCGTTTGTCGTCCCCTTCACCCTCTTGATTCTCAAGCTATAAGGTCAATCTCGCATTTACCATATAAATAATATAATATACTAAATTTCTTTGAGAGAAAGTGAGTGTTACAAACTAATATTGGTATTGTGCCTTGTTGTCAAGCACGTTACTAAAAAAAAAAAAAAAAAGAAACTGGCAGAATGTGACGTCGTAGAAAGTCAACAGGTGGGATCTACTGGCAACACCCCCTGCAGCCGTGTCAGTTGGCGGTTGTATGGGAAAAAGTAACGGAAATCAATATTTCCGTGGCATCGTGACAGACCAGGATCAAGTGGATGGCTCGAAGAATTCGAGCGAGACACCGGAACCAAAACCCCCCGGTGCTAAAACTATGCTAATGCCCTTGCACGCACTGCGGACCACGAAGGTTCAACGAAGGAGTTCAAGTCAAATTTTTGGAACAAAGGATTCGCAATTCGAATTCGCGAATTCCAGAACTGCTATTTTCCACGGGACATTGCAACGCGAATGTAATGTCAAACGAGACGTATCATTAGTTCGATGAATCAGATAGGGTCGTCACTTATTTTCACTCGCCCTCCGCGTGAGCGCGCGCGCGTGCCACCCCCTTCGAAAACAGCATCGCGTGCCCTTTTATGCGCGGATACCCCTTTTTTTTTTTTCTAAGCTATACCCTTTCTTTTTTTCCTCTGTCAGCCATGAGACCAGGTTACGCGCGTGTTAATCGACAATACCAGGCCATAAATTATCCACGACCCTAAATAGAGCCATCCAGGGAGGAAAGGAGATGTATCTCGTGGCTGGAACGAAAAGTGGCGGAGAAAATGAGCACGGGGTGACAGGGAAGGAGGAGAGGGGGAGGGGGAGGGCAGGGGGAAGGAAAATCGAGCGCCGCGAAAAATCAAAACCATAACTCACGGTTAACTGCTGCCGGCAGTTGCATCTACAGTTGCCCCACGATACACGCGATACACCTCGCCTCGTGCGCGAGCGTGGTTTACCGAATCGTCGCAAAAAAATGCGCCTGTCTCGCCATCATAAAAACGTCCTATCGCTCGTCATTCGACGAAGGATCAACGCGTACGCGTAACTACCTATCGAGAGTGCGTTTCGTTCGCGAACGTACCGGTTTGCCGCTTTGATCGCCCAGAGACGACGAGAACAATCGAGCGCAAATAAAACCGGCTATGTGCCCGAGAGCTTGCCCGAACATATCGGTATATTTTTTTTCGTGACGCAGACGAATCGTGTTTAAAAAAAAAAAAAAGAAAAAAAAGAAAGAAAACTGTTTTCCAAACGTTTCAAACGCATAAAGGAGATTTTGTCGCCGTTTTAATGCGGTTCTATGCACAGTCGCGCCCCCGTGCAGTCGCGTTAAAGCGATTCCCCCCCGTGTCCCTCCGCACCAGTGGAAAAAAATGATCCGCTCAAGGGAGACGGAGCGGAGATGTCCCTCGCAAGGGTTGCCACCGGGGTGTACGCCGTTTGTTTGACATCATTATTCCCGCTGCACGCACCAGATTGCCAGGGATTTCTCGTGAAAACGACATCGTCGGATTAACGGCGATAAAGCTGTACATTTTTCCGTGTTCTACGGGTGATAGTCGTTTTTAGATTATTACGATCCTCGAGGGGAGAAGAACACGGACAACATGTGCAGCGCTACATAGAAGTCGCGTATTATCGTAGCGATTGAAGAAAAATGTAATTATCGACCGAGTCAATGCAGTTATTTTTCCTCTGTTAATCGTGTATTTACGGCCCGCCCTTATACCGTTCGTTTCGATTATTTCTATTTTGTATTGTATTTTATTTTTAATTCAATTCTAACTTGTACTTTAATTTTGTTAAATTTCATAAAAATGGAATTTCTTTTCACAAACTCGAGTAACTCTAATAATTTAAAAATAATCGACTGAAAAAAATTTTATACGCTACGTCAATTGGTCCATAATGGGTTAATAATTAAAACTTCTTTTAAATCGAAAAATGAATTTAAATTTGGAGCCTAAAGAATTTTCGTTTATTAAATTCCTCTTACACGAACAACTCCCTTTTCTTAATATTAATATCGAGTTACTGAGATCCGATCGTATAAATAATAATAATTAATATGACATTGACAATAGTGATATATTTTTGGAATGTGTATAATTCTTCAACAATCGCTAGAAATTAGATTAATTACTATCGAAGGATTAAGCGCACTTGCACTGTTTTCCTTCAATTCTCGGCTCTCTGATCAAACTTCCGTAATAACGAATAAACAATCGTCGAGATCGTTGGGGTGAACTTGCGAAGAGTAGCCAGAAATTGTCCCGGAATCGGGACCGGTGTTAGCGACGGAAGAAATCCGCCTCCCTTTCTTTCACCGACAATTTACGTCAAGCGGAGAGCACAGAAAGTGGGTCGAAATCTTCGAAATTTTAATTGGCGCGAGGGTGAGACCGATTTAATTAAGAACCAGTCGGGTTCTGCGCTCCGTGTCTTCTGTCCTCGGAGGAGACGTTTACGAGTCGGCGAAATTACGGGGAAAAATCGCCGGTGAATTAACCGTAGACACCGCGCCGCCTCCAACTTTCATAATAATCCCGCTTTTAATTACCGCGACATCTGCGTGTCGCGTATAACCCCCTTTAATCTCTGCCTGGCAGTCATCCGGATCCTGACCATCGCGCACGAGTTACAACCAGATAATTGTCGAGCAGCCAGGCACCTCGAGGTGGCAACCCCTCTTCGCAAATGTCGCGAATATATTTCCCGCGCTTCACCTAATGAAAGTCGAAGACAGATGGCAGAAACGGGAGAGAACGAAAGTTTCCCTCTCGCTGTTCAATTTGCAACTTTCCTTTGTTTTCCGTTTTTTCTTTTTTCTTTCTTTCTTTCTTTCTTTCCCCCGTAAGAATCGAGGCGCAGTTGGGCGAACGACGATTTAAACGTGAAAAAAGCTGAAGTGACACCGCACGAGGCGAGGTCAACACGCGGCACGGGCACGTCTATCTCGCGATAATCAGCGCTTATTACGATAAAAGGGGGTTAATACGCAACGGCCGACCAGGTGAATCACGCCAGAATCACGGGTGCATGACGAGCAGCTCGTGCAGTCAACGATTCACGATTTACCCTCTGGCCTCCCTCGCATCACAGCGGCAATTCCGCTTTCCGAAGACACCTGGCCCTCCCTCGTCGTCCTTTCCACGTTTGCGCGCGATCCCGCGCAAGTGCGCACGAGTTGCACGATGTGTATCGGCCCGAGAAGTCGTAAAGCCAGCTTGCCCCGCCTGCTCGACGATCGGCAATATTTTAATGGGTTTGATTATCTGTTCGTTCGCCCCGCGTTCGTTTCCGCCGTGTCACGTCAGTTGGCGAACAGTCCGGCTCCGGCTCCCGATCGATCTTGCCTCGCAACTTGGAAGAGCAAATTTCCAACAAGCCCGCGTTATTGTTGCTTCATTGTCCGAGCGAATAACCGATTCGCAGGCTAATAGATCGTCGGTTAGAAGGACGCCTCGGTGGAGAGGCACGTTAATAACGTCGCAGCAACGCCGCGTCGAAAGAGCGGCAAGCCCGCGCGAAGATCGCATCGCGTCACGCGTCCGATACTCACCGGTCTCTCGATCGCTTCTGTCCTCTGTAGTATTCTCGCCAAACATATCCTGCAGTTGGAGAGGTTCTCGAACACCGAGAAACAGCTCTTCACCGGCCGCTATGTCCCGCACCGCCTCGTACACCATCTGCGAACAATGACACCCTTGAATCTTCCGACCCTCTCTCTCTCTCGTTACCTCTCATCCGCGAATTATCTCGAGCTTCTTCGAAAACAACCTCGAGTACCTGCTCGACGAGAGCATGCCGTAATAAGACGATGCTCCGATAATTTTGTGAATGGCGTTAAGAAGGACAGAAGATCGGTAATTAGATCGGTAGCAAATGTTCGCCAAGCGAGCGAAGAAATTGAAATGATACAATAATTTCGAGTTCCCTGCCCCCCACCGTTCGTTAATGTCGTAGTTTTCAGCGGCGGATACTTTCCAGCGAGTCCGCAACAGTCGAAAGCAATGAAAGGATCTTTATGATATCGTCAGAAGGCCCCCGAAAAGTCATTACAACGGCGATTCTGTAGGGCACTGATAGACACGGGCCACATCCCCCATTCCCACAGCGATTGCGAACAGGGCGTATAGGAAGTTACCGAAACGACCCCGTGGGGTGACTTAATAACTAAACACCCTGTATACACGTAGCTTAGGGAGCGCCCACAACGCAGGCAACAACCACGTGCCACCGTTCACACAGACAGAAAGTCCAAAGGACAGGAGGTCAGGATCAACCTCAAATTGACACCGTGACCTCCAACGTCTCTGCTCGATTAATAGAGAATCATCCTCAAAGTTTGATCAGACTGCGGATTTTTATGCATTTGTGGAAACTTTTAAAGTAAAATGCGAGGAAATGTATAAAGTATCCATGATAATAGCTAAAACAAAACCTCTGTCCTTTTTTTCAACTGCGATTTTTCAAAAATATAAATCAGCATAAAAATTCGCAGTCTAATTACAACGAACGATAGGTACATCATCCAGTTAGAATCCAAAATTATTGTCCCAGATCTATGTTTAAAAATCTAACCGATCTTATTCTCAATAATTTTTGAATAACTTTAGTGACAATGAATTCCGCGTCAAATAATTTTGATTGAAAGTGATACTGTTCCTCGTGATCTCCAATTGATCTTGATCGCCAATGACAATAGTGACTCTCTAAAATGACGATTCTTAAAAACTTTGAGCACAATGAATCTTTGCCTTGGACTCTTAAATTTCAATTTTAATTTAACAATAAATACACAAATCTTCAAATAACAACGACGTACGTACGTATAATAGGATTATTAACTTGAAATGAGATGCGATCGCGACAAGTTCAATTGTTCACTTAATAAGAGTTAAGTAGGTATATATATATTTGAATCTTGATAGTGAACGTGTTATTGTATTGAAGAATAATTTTTCTTGATAAGTGAAAATGGCTATAGTCCGAGCGATTGTTAAACAGATAAGAATTCCCAGTTTCGAGGGAATACGTACTGGCGACCAGCGTAGTTGCGTGCGAATGAAGAACGAGAGAATGAAAATTTGGAAGTAGTTGTGTTTGGCAGTTACACAAATCTAAACGTAAATCTACAAACTTGGTCGCGGTTTCCGTTCCATCGTCGTCTCATTAGCGAGTCACGGAAACATGGCAGCGTGGGCGCGTGTTTTTTTATTAGTTTCGCTGGCAAACGTAAAATTACAAACTACAACTGCGTCTGATACCGTGTAATTATTCCTTCCTGCAACTGTCGATTCAGTGTCAGTTGCACTCGAAACCGAATTTGTTAGTGGTCAATACCGAACGCCACGCGCCAAGTCACTACATATCGACTTGTAAAACAATTATCGAAGGTCGCAGGTGAAAATGGAAACATTCGTCGCGAGTGCGAACTTGCGATCGTTACACAAACCGCTGGCAAAGCCGAACCGTGCAGTCGTCGTTGCGTTTTGTTACATTTATGCTGTGCGGAATCTTTTGTTTATTTGTTTATTTATTTATTTTTTTTTTATTATCGGTTATTACCTGTCCACCAATAAGCACGTGTCGCATATTAACGGCGTGCGGACTGCTAGTGCTTCGAATATACTTCAACCAATTATTTGTTTCGTGAGAAGCGTCCAACCACCCCCTTACTCCACTTCCAGCTGTACGAACCTGAAAAAAATCATTTTCCCATGATGTACCACTAAAAATAACGCTACCCATAGGACATTCTTTCTTTTTCTCTTTTTTTTTCTTTTTTTTTCTAACGTTATCGCACCTGACATTAATATCAACACTTTCAAGTGTCATTAAGAATCAATAAATATCTGTCGAGAAATCGTGGCCAGTGCACGTGCGGAAAATGGCAGGACCGTCAACTTCCGGAGGCGAACCGCAGTGTTTCGAACCCGGGGCGTTGCGTTTAACGGACTACCGCTCACGGATATTGCCCTCTCATCACCCAGTGTTACTTGTCGCTCCAGCATCCACTGGGGTCTACTCTCCCTACTTTTAGGGCGAGACAAGTGATTTTTTTCAATTGTCTTGCGCGACCGCGCTACACTCCGAGACGCTTGGCCGACCAAGCGTCTCACCCTGATACGCCCCTGGACAGTCCGCTTTCCGATGCCTTTCCCAACCAATTCTCACCCTCGTCTCACGCTGTAAACACGCTTCACGCTTCTACCGAGGACCTCGTTGTCTACCGTCATTTTAGAAGAACTGTCGGACATCGTCAATGTACGATTGAATTTTAGTTTCAAGTAACATTGACGCCACGTTCGTCGCCACACTCGTAACTCCGCGACAATAAGCGATAGAATAGCTTTTCAACTATTCATTGTACAACTGTCCGCGCAAGAATATCGAACTGTTTCTACGCGCTGAATCCTGGTTTAGTTTACAATATTTAAATTTCCGTTGAGCATTTTTAGGAACCGTTTCATCGATGCCTAATTTATCGTTTCTCACACGACCCACCTAACCTAAAATGTGATATGTTCGAATATGAGTGGCCGATTAAGCCATTAAGTATGGTGAGCAGGCGGCCGCGAGTTGGACACATTTATTCTTCAAATCGAGAAGCATTTTCCAGCTTAGAAACGTTCATTCCTCAAGTCAAGAAACAGTTGTTCTCCAAATTGAGAATAGCGTGATCGTCAGTTAGGAACATTTTACTCTTGTCAGATACAACGTAGCGTTCAACTTGTATAGTGCTCGTTTTTGATGTTAATAGATGTGACATCCTCCAGATATTTATCAATCTCAAGTTCAGTTGGATAAGAAATTCACAATCTTTCGCTGCAACATTAAACTCAAACCCCAACACCCAGTTTCAAGTTGTTCGTGCAATCGATTTTACAACAACAATTCAGCTTTTTCTATTGAAAAGAATAATAGAAAGGTTTTACATCAGTGAGAAACGAGCGTATTTCGTAACAATTTGTGATATTTTATTAATGAAATATTTAAAATTGAAGCAAAAAATAAACGGCACTATGATACATCAAAAGTGAAATATCATTGAATTCTTTTCTCATTTTATAAATGTGCGAGGATTACATCTATAGAGGATCAAATCAGTGTCATTTCTTATTAAAAATTTCCTTTTGTTGATATTCATTTGGCAGAACATTCAGTTTAGCGATTGTAATAATTATATTAATAACGTATCATTGTACTCTAATATTTAGTAATTGGAAGAAATATGTTATTACTTTGAAAAAATATATATTGCAAAATATCCAATGTACAACTTTCTATAATAATAATTGGTACATAACTATAACTATATAAAACGACTTTTTACTGAGTTTCTTATTTTTTTAATACTGCCAAAAGTATGAATTTGTATAAAAACTCGCAGTTTAAATTATATTACAATCTCTAAATTGCTCTGTCGAAGATTCTGTCAACAAAAGAGCTCTCCTGAGTTGGCCACATGTTGCGCGGTTTTTGTTTCACTTCGCTGAAACATTTCGCAGAATATGAAATTCCTGCTTTAAAAAAGATTTCAATGCTCCGTTATCAGAGATATCTAAGAACACTTCGCCAGGGACCCTCGTCCTTCGGCCGGTTACTCCACCACCTGCCGGTGACGAACACAACTAGGTGTGCCCATAAAAATCAATGAATCACGCAGACGGATAAGCGTCTACCTTGCAGGTAAGTAACCTTGCAGGTTACCAATTCCCGAATAGTTGTTTTCTACGAAGAGATTTGCTCATCCGCATACTTTGGATAATCCGCGGCCCGAGCAAAACCCAAAAATATGGAATAAGCTAGCAGAGACTTATTTAAACGCCCTAGCGTTTCCACGATCTCGATTGTGTTTCTAAATATTGTACTTGAACGTTAATAAGAGAAAGATCCTCTTCGAAATACTAGGAACCTAAAAATGATCTTTGTGTACCCGTAGTGTACGAAAATCTAGGAACAATCGATCGAATGGTGATTTTACATGAAAAGATAAATTGATAAAAAAAAGAGTGACGTTTTTTCATTTAAGACTTCGTTTTCGAGATAATTACATCTGAAAATTTGTTATATAAAATATACTTGAATTTGGTTAATTCCGGAGAAATTAGAAATTATTTTATGTGGAAAAACTAGCTGAAATATACAGATACTTTCTAGATAAGCTATTTTCTCAAGAATCATAGCAGCTGTTCACAAAATTTCTTTTTTTAATTCAATAGTACTATAACGATATGATTCAAAGATTAAACAATTGTTTAGAAATGAATAGTCACTATTTTGAACATTTACTAAATGCAGAACATGTCTATTTTCATTACCCTACGAGTAGTACTTCTTGTGACAACTCCAAGTCCCATTGGATGCCATTGAATTTAAGAAAAGAAGTTTGTCAATAGCTATGCTCAAGAGAATAATTTGTAACCTGTATCCTGTATATAAATGAAATGTTTTCACTTTACGGTTCGAGAAAATAGAATGTGAACGTGTTTAGGTTATGTTAGGTTTAGGTTAGGTTTAGGTTAAGTAATTAAAAATTAGCTTCTAAAACTTAGAACACTGGGACGTGTGTGTACGTTCTTTTTTGAATTGAATAAGTAATTAAAATCTGTTGGAGAACTATTCGCTACAGAGTCTGCCTCAAGAATGACAAACAAAAGACTTGCTATCGATATAAATGAACAAATGAGACGTAATCAAACAAAAGATTCAATCATTTTTTCTTTGCTTTAAAAAATTCGTCTGTAAAAAGGTCGACAAATTTTCAAGTCTGATTCTTCCAAAAAAGGACGAAAAAATATTCTTCTTCTTCGTCTATCTACTTTTGCACGTAGATCACCATCTAGCCGGTTGTACCATTTGCAAATGAAGACGTTTAAATGTCCAAGACTTTTAAGATGTTTGTGTAACGAGTGACAAGTTCGTGACAGTGTTTGCAACAAGAAGTACACGAGATTTCCTGTTTCGGCGACTTCAATGATTACCTAAGACGTGTCAGTTCCATCGAGTATCACTGATCGACGCAAGGGACCAGCAATAATGGCCTATAATGTTTGGCGGACAGGAAAAGGAGATGGAGGAGAAAAGGAAAGGGAGATGGCACGATTCTTTCGGCGCTCATAATGGCCAGTTTAGGCTACCGGGCTTGCTAAGGAGCGTTTCTGGAAAATGGGCACGAACGAGCAACGTCACAATAGGACTTCTGGCTGTGGTAACGCGACAGATTAGGATCTCACGCGAGTGACACCTTTCACCGTGATGCGCCAACTTGCTACTTGCTCGTGCAGCGGAGCGTTTTCGTCAGGAAAAATGGAAACTTGTTAAAATTCCCGCTTCGTGCTCGGGATCTCAAGGATTTCTTCCAGGAACGGCATCATCTAAACGCTGACAATGAGTACTTTTCTTTCAGGGATTTAAGTTTCGAACTTGGACCGGATCGGAAAATATTCCCGACACAAATAATTCAAAATGACTGCACAGTGGCCGCGAAATTGTTGATTAATTACCGGAAGTATCCGACATTTTCTCTACACTTTCTTTTTCTACATATTTTCTTCGCGCAAAACTGTGATTCAATTACAATTACGACTGCAATTCAATTCAATTACCACTCAAGCGATGTTGGACTAATTAAATTTTATTTCGTATTTAATTTCGCTTTGTACTTTGTACTTCTTCGTCATAGATGTTTGTAACAAAATTAAATTAAATTAAGAACTTTAAAATTAATCTTGCTAGTTTTCGGGTAAATACCGTCCAATTGTGCCTATTTCTTTAAGAATTTTACATGTGTCGAACAACATGTATCGAAGTTGTGATCAATGTGTATTCTTAACAATTTCGATACATGTTTTTTTGAAAAATGTATAGTTCAAAAAGAAAAAAAAAAATCTTTTACGAAAATATTTAGCAAAAGAAGACCGTAGTAAGATTAAGTAATTTAATTCCTAGTTTTCTTTTCATTTGATCTAATATTCTACGATACCGTTTGAGAATTAATATCGAAACGATGCGAGATTTGGATTTTATCTCTTTTGACATTCGCGTCACTTCCGAGCGTTTCATTTTCAAAGTCAGCTGCCGAGTAGCTTGCGCGTAGGAATTTCGATCCGCTTTGTCGGCGAGCGCGGACATGTGCTAACAATCCGAAGGACAGATTTGTCTAGCCACGGATCTCGTTCATTTCCACGATCGTGAGGCAGAAAGCAGCAGCGAAGGTTCGACGAGGGGTTCCTCGCCGGGGAAGTCCTCCCTTCGCAACCGAAGCGCGCATTAACATCGGAACTCTTTGAAATTAAAAGCGAAAATGCCCGTTTCGGGAAAAGCGAATAGGGACACTCGAAATCTGGACGTTGCTCCGTTCCACCGGACATTGTTCATTCCCTCCATCGAATCGGAAAGAATTAATTACGAGCGGCGTATTATCTTTGGACAATAACGACGAACACCGGCAAAGCCCCGGGGAAAACTCTGGCGGTTCAAAGGGTGGGGAGGGAAAAAAGAGGAAACGCGAGTTAAATGGAAGGTGGGCGACGAGGAAAGGAGAAGAGAGGGAGCGGCCGAGTCGACGGGCAACACGCGAATAAATTATAATTGCATGATTCCTTGAGCCTCTTTAACGGCACGCCGCCGCTCGTCGCCGCGAAATTGCTAAAATTGGCAGAAATGCGCCATGACCATTTTAATTACATCTCCGGTGTTTGTGCTGATTTTTGCTCTATGAACTTCCATGCTCTAGAACACCGAGCGATATTCACAGTTTGGCGGTTAGAAGGCAACGATGATAATTGAACGTCGCGCCGTTGACTTTCACGCGAGGAAATAGCATAATGAACGCGCGGGAATATCTGCAAACTTCCGAACTTTTGCTGGTAAATCGGAGAATTTCTCCCTTTCCGCCCATATTTCATACTATCGCACGAGTCATACCATTATACTGAGTCACTCACGATTGAATACTTTTAACCGATTCGATCAAGTAGCAACGCTTCAATCTCAATTTGTCGTCTCCCGACAAAGATCGTCGAAGATGAGTGAATTGAGAAACACGTTTCTCGATTTACAAACATTAGTATATAATACGTACATTGTCAAAGTTTTCGCCATTTACAAAATGGAATATAATGTGAATGTAATATTCTCCTTTGGTTTTTTCTGTTCATCAAACTAGGATGAATCCACATTGATCTATTATTTTCTGTTTTTCTCTGGCATTTTTTAATTTTCTTTGTTCAACGTCACACTGGATTTTTATGCATTTACGGGAAATTTAAAGATGCAAAATTCGTGATAATAAAATGACAAAATATTCAAAGTATAGCGTTTTTGTAATACTTGGCGTACAATACAATTGTTTTTCAATTATATTCCGAAACATACGATTTTGCTGATAGACATCCGCAGTAATCAATTCGTCATTCAAGTATAATCATTACGAATTCAAGTATGAGGGTGAAGAATCTTCTGCAATTTATGCAAAGCAAAATATGACAAGAACACAAGTACGTACGTAAGTAACGCTCAGAGAAGCAATCGAACCGAGAGCGAGCCGATAGTGCGAACGAAGCCTCGAAACTCACCGCCGTGAAAATCCTTCGAAACCTAATTTGCTCGTTCGCGCGGACAAAAAGTTCGTGCTCGCCGACTGAGAGAAAGGGACGAGAAATCGGAAGAAGATCGGACAAGGCGCATCCCGGGCGTTCGGTCGATCTGCAGGACACACGGTCCGAGGATTCCCCGTTTCTCGCCCGGCATGGGGCCCGGCAGGACACACAGTCGCCGTTTCGCACAAAACGCGCGATCTCTCCTCCTTTTTTGCCCCTTTTGTAACCTCACACCTTCGACAAAACCGAACCGGCGAAAGATCTTTCCACGTCGGTTGGATTTTACCGAAAATACCCCACGAGAAAGGAGATCGGGCCAGACACAACGCGGCGCATAGATCCTCGTGGATCTTCCTCTCTCAATGGACCCTCATAATCGGCGAGGTTCCGCGTCGTTTTCCACGTTTCCCGAGGATCAACCGTCGTGCCGATGGACGAGGGATGAGGAGAGGAGGAGAAAGGGGGAGAGAGAGAGGAACGATCGTGATCTTTTGCCGTCCAACTCGACGTTTCTATCTGCCGCCGATTCCTGCGGAACGTGATCCCATGGAACGTGTCCATTCACAAATTAGAATAACCGTAACCCCAGGTCAGTTCCTCGCGTCGATCCTTTCTTCCGAATCTCTTCAAAGACGCCCGTCCCTCTTTCCACGGCTCGAACGAAACGCTACTCGACGGATACGTCGTTAAACGCGTAATGCCCGGCGATATTTAATTTGTACGGCGAATGGAAATAATATAAGTCGGGTCGGTGCGGACTGGCGTGTAAAAATAAATGAAAAATGTTGTCGTCGGGGTAATTTTAATGTACCGGCCGTAACGGCAGCGCGAAAAAGAGAGAGAGAGAGAGAGAGAGAGAGAGAGAAGGGGAGGGATGGAGAGAGAAAGAGACTCGGTTCGACGCGGTAACGAGGGACGAAAGTTATGAATAAAATGGATCGATAGCATATGATAGTAGCGTGATGGTCGACGCAAAAATGCTTTTAGCCGACACAGCGTGTCCTCCCCCTCCTCGAAAAACGAGCTCGCAACTTTCCCGATTCGTCAACTTTGCGGCACTTCGATTCCACAGCTTCTCCTCGCATAATTTTACTACCGCCTTCCCTCCTCCCTTCTTTCGTTTTCTCTTCTCTTCTCTCCTCTCTCTTCTCGGCCCGATTCCGGTCAAACGTCCTGGCGAAGTAGTTTACAACGACGAACGACAAGAACTCTCGAATCCTCCGGGTCTGATCGGAGTCACGGCCGGCGCGTAGATCAGAACGGCGACAGTGAACCGTCATTAACGTCGTGTGACGCAACAATGGCGTATCGGATCCCATTTTCATCCCCCTGGCGTCCGCCGATTCATCGACACCGGGGCGAAAGAGAGGCCTCGTAAACATCGTGGTGCTGTGCCCCGGGCGCAGCGGTGAGTTTCCCAGAGTTTCCCAGAAATTCGTTGGGCGTCGCACACGCCGGGGAGAGTGAAACGGTCAATTATCATCCCCTAAATAACAGGACTGTTTACGATTTCAGGCGTCGTGCGGCGGCAGCGCGATCCCCCGACCGAACGCGGCATTAGCCGTGGCAACATCTTTGCTTAATTCCCTCTTAGTTTAAAGCCCGCCCCTCGGGAGAAGATCGTTGACGACTCGGTCCGACTACCGAAGCCTCCTGCCTTTCTTAATTGGCCCTTGTGTAATTAATTTCCGCCGATCGTTGGAGCAGTTCGAGCGAATCCGTTGCCGCGTGGTGGTGCTTTGCAAGCGCCCCGGCAGAGCGCCGTTTCGACGGCCTGTTATTTTTCGACGATATTGCCGAAAGAAGCAATTATTTCGTCGAATCCCTGCTGCCGTTTCGCGCGGCGACTCGGTCAATCGAGTGTCCGGAACGAAATGAAATTCAAACGGAGCCGATATCGAGCCATCGATGGCGGAGCAAGTTTAATTACATTTTTGATAACCGAGCGTGCACACGCGAGCGATAAAGAGACGAGGCACGCGCGAGAGCGCGAATCGTAAATCAAAGCGCAAGCGTTACGCAAGCGGCTGGGATATCGGTTGTTTAATCGCGCGACCGCGTCCACTTCCGGACGAAGACGATCGAGTTCTCCATTGAATCGCGCAACACGACAAAGAACAAATCCAATACGTGACAAAAGGACAGGGCTTGGTCCTTGTTGCCTTTTCACTCGTTTCAGCCTTCGATTCTTCGATCATTTTCGCTTTTATATCACGGGGCACTCGCCGAGACTTTTCTCCCCGATTGGATACATATTTTCCCCGTACTTGACCCACTTGACTCTCACCGGAAAAGTAATGCAAGTAATGACGAAGCAAACGGTGCCCTCCGACCCGTGTCTAACGCGCAGCAGATGCCACCCCCGATACGCGTTCACGAGGCCGACTCCGAGCCTCTTTCTCTGTGTGTTTCTAAGGGAAGCTACCCTCCGCCGTAGATACGCGGTATAAATTATATCCGAGTCGCGTCACTGCCAGCCCCTTCTTATATGATCGATCATTAGAGAGGCTAGTCTGCCAGAAAATTTGCCAAAATCGCCTTTCCTCCAAAAGGAAGACAACGAAGTTTCCTCGTTTTGACGAATGATCCTTGGCCTCTCTCGAAAATTAACAACTCGTAACAATTTGTACCTCGAGCAGATTTGCCTCCGACAAATCTCACACCGAGAGAGATCGCTGCATTACGCGTAATTACGCGTTCGGAGGACCGAAAAGAATCTGATCCATCCACGTTTCCACGTGTTTCGTCCATCGAACGAACGCGAGGAAAGTTTATTCGACGAGCAACGTAACGTCTCGTTGGCGCAAGTGCATCCCAATTAACGAATCCCTGGCGAAACAGGCGGGACAATTAAGTCGGCCGGCGGAACCGGCGGAACCGGCGCAGCTCAGGCCTGCCAACGGCGTCGTGATTAATGCAAGCCAATAGCGGAAGGCACACACGAAACGCCTCCAGGCTGCAGTGTATTCCTGTGTATATTGAACTTAGGCTACCTTCCCGAGCCGGACCAGATTAGTTCGGTCATTGTGGCGGCGGGGAGGGGGCCTGCGCGCTCGTATGTACAATCTGTCAACCGTACGCGTACCAAATTCTGCCAATCTCGCGCTAAGTAGACCGACCTACCGTGCGAAACCCTTTCTATGGATATTCTCGGATCGACTTGAATTTTCCAGCGGTGCTCGCCGATAATCCAATGAATTGCGCGATCGCGCGAAAACGCCGGCACGATCGATCGATCGATCGATGGACGAATTCCGCGCGTAGCTCCCGATGACGGCCCGGTCCATTTCGACGCGCCGGCCACTTGTAATTTTCGTCGCGGCGATATTGGAAATCATCGAACTGATCAAACATTCGACGAAGCGAATCAAAGCGTCGCCATGAAACACGGTTTTCCTTCTTTCTTCCTTTTTTTTTTTTTCGTTTTTTTTTTTTTTTTTTCGTTTTTTTGTAGCAGGCTACTGGAAAACAATGATTGCCATTGATTGCTTGTCGATTCACGGTTGCCAACGGTATTGAGTTTGCATTTTCAATGCGTCGCGTCGACTGGCGCGCGTCATCGGTGAATATTGCAAATAATGCCGCGCTGTTTAATAATAAATTCACCAGCGCGGTGCATTTTTAATGGACAGCCGCGCAAATTTCGTCGCATTCGGGCAATACAAATCAGCCGTTTCAATCAACTCTCTCTCTCGGGGAGAGTTACTTTTCCCACTCGCCCGATCGCCGAGGATAATTTCCCGACGTTGGTCCGCCAGCGTACGACCTTAAGTGCAACAGTTCCGCGGAGCCGGGACAATTGGCGGCACATCAAAGGCGCCGATTGTTTCTCGTAAATTATAATCGGGAGGGCACTTGCATGACTTCTCGTTATGAGTTGGCGAACAAGTTCAATTAAGTTCACGCGACGAAAACGAGGAACGGGCTTCCTACACACGCGGAGGCCCTTTCCGGCGTCTGTAGCACCATCAACCCCGTGAAACTACCCCGAACGGGAGAAACGTTGCGCTGATTCCGAGAAAGAGCAAGAGAAAGAAAGAGAGAGAGAGAGAGAGAGGGAGAACAAGGAGAAGAGGGAAGTGAAACGTGGCGACAATGAGAAACCAGAGAGGCGACGCGTTAGTTATCAAGTCGTAAAGAGTTTTAAACGTCGTTTGTGCGACGAAAACGTTGCCAATTCGTAATATTGCGACGATTTACAAAATCGAACGAATTTAAATTTAATAGCATCTGAAATCCTTCAGCGTCAAACAAAGCTACATCATCGTCAGATACAATTTTAATTTTATTTGCGAAATTAATTGGTAAAATATATGAACTCAACACAGTAAATAGAAAAAAAAAAAAGAAAGAAACTAAGAAACTAAGAAATTCTGCCACTTGATAATCCTAGCTTGACCTGAGTGATAGTTATAAACGTAATTAGGGAAAGCATACCATATATATGGTAGCCGGTAATAAAGAGGAAAGTATTCATCAGAGACAACAGTTTTGACAAACTGATTTACAGTTACGTTAATGTAACAGAGTAGGCAAGTGAATGTTAAAGGACTGACACTTTTGTGAGGCTTTCGTAAAAGAACCATTGAAAACCAATGGTTGCTCCAATTAGCACGAGTCGTTATTCTTAAAAATGTCAAATCTTCATTTGTTGGATGCTGCATCGAATCGTTATTTGAAACATAGTGGCCGTTTATTTCTCCTCTTTCGATTTTACAACTATTACAAAATAAATTTTGTTCGTCGCGTTTCGCCAAACTATCGACCATTTTCTTTTTTCTCCAAAGGGGTCAATAAAAATAGATAAATAAATTTAACAAAACTGTTCACGCGTCATCAGGTCGAGGGATCTTTCTTCAGGTTTTCAGCGTTCGACCGGGAAGCGAACGCGGTAAGTTGCAACCAACGCGGTAAGTTCGAAGGGCGTCCCCAGTCGAGGGTCGAAGAAACCAGCGCGTAAGGAGAGATCTTTTGAAGACGATGATTCCGACGACGCGTCTCCATTGTAGGGGACAGCAGGGTCAGCCTGACGATCGGGCAACACGTGTCTGTTATGTCTATTATCGACAGATAGTGGGGTAACGAGCGGACGAGATTTATCTCCCTGCGTTGCCGCCCCAGAGAAACGAGAAGCCGAGGGCTAGGGTGGTACGGCGAGAAAAGGAGAGGCCGGTTTACAGCTGGTTTGACAGAAAGAAAGGCCAGTTAAAGCCTTACCGTCGAATCTCGCGCGACGCGTGCTCGTTTCCCGACCAACAGCACACAAACGCCGTTGCCCGAAAGGAAATTTATTAGCCCATCGAGACACGTGCGCGAATCTCATCTAGAACGTCCGAGGGCAGAGAATCGCGTTTCGCCAAACGAGAAGAATTCCAACGGCAACGGTGTCGATCAGAAATACGAACGAGCGAGCGTTTTCAAATTTATTATTTTTCGCCGCGGTAACTTCTCTCGACACGATACCTAGGGAGCGCGTTCGACTCGAACGACTGGATCCATGGGGCGAGCGTAGAAACTCGTTGCAAAGTTAGTATAAATTTAAATGTCAAAATATACACGGTAACCATTCAGACCGCGCGAAGCTGTATCATAGCTTTATTAACATAATAGGAGAAGGTGCAGCCGCAAACAAGGCTGGGTAAACCCGTCAATCAAAAACCCGATCCCCGAGAAAAGGGCTAGTTAGCCAGTGGCCTGTGCATTCCTTCGCAGAGGATAATGTATGCACGAACGTCTCGATGCACGTAAGCTTAAATATATCTTCGCCTCTATTCCTACGCCTATATACATATATATACATACATATATATGCCTCTGTATGCAAGTTCTCGTTGCACTCTCGTCTTATTATTATGTTATTACGACGATCGAGTTGTGGCGACCTAGGATTCCTCAACTACGAGTTTCAAACACTGACTAGCACAAGAGTAGATCTCCTACGTTAAGCAAGCAGTGTGCGGAACCCCGCTAGGATGGGTGTCGGGTAGTTGCAACAACAAGCGTCTGGGGTAAGGAGTCGCTGCCATCAGCCTCTCACTGATGAGTCGAGTCTAGGCAGTGACTCCGAGACGCGAAACGCATCCTATAAACGCATAAACGCAATTCTCTCTCTTTCTCACGACCCCAAACTCCATTCGTCCTTCCAACATCCTAAAATCCCTTCAGAGCGATTCAAGCCCGTTTCAAAAGACACACAGTTCCACTTTCGATCGAGCTTCTTGAGAAAAGCGCGCTGGCCCAACGCTGGCAAGGGGTGCCAAAGTTCCGCGCTGAAAGACCGAGTCACCCCGTTGACCGGTAGATTCGCATAGATGGCCAGGACTGTCAATGGGGTCCCCGTCCTTCGTGCGGGGACGCGATCCGACCGTCCGGCAGGCCGGTTCACAATGCCAAATACGCATTCCCCGCGTTTCGCTGATTGTCACTTGTTTCCTGTTCGATACCCGCCGCTGCGAAACACTTTCCCTCGCGCCGTGTCGTTTCTTTCTCCGATTTCAAATTCACCAACCGCGTAACTCTACGCCTTGAGAAAGCGAAGGTCACCGCGTCGCCTTGAGGCCCACCTTTTCCCTCGTACCACCGTGGCGGTGCCGAAGAATACGCGACGACCAAGGGAAGGGAAAACGTCGTGGCGTTGCGAGTCGCGCGCACCGGCCGAGTTAATAAGAAGCGGACTGAATCGAGAGGAAGAGAAGCTGGAGTGAAGGATGGGGAAGGAAGGCGCAGCATAATGTGGCTCATTGTCGAATCACTTCCGGGGCTTGACCTCCAGCAACGCCCTAAAGACCAGTTCACCTGGACAATGTCCACGAATAATGGGCACCGGTGTCGTGAATTGTACGAGCGAATCTACCGACGGATACGTCGATTGTCTCGCAGATCCAGAGAGAGAGAGAATTTAATAATATCCACAATATAAGATCCGTCCACGCCGCCTACGTATGGGACCCCTCGGCGATTCTTTCGATCCCTGCGTAGGTACACACGGTTCTCGCTCGCCACTCGGTGAGTGGTAGGCGTGCAAGGAAGGCCACCCCATTGTCATTTCAATGAAGATCGTCTCGAGCGAACTCGAGAAGGGTGTCGCTGCAGGCTCGTTGACGGCGATTAAGTAACCGTTTTGAAAACCTCGTTCGACCTCAATGAAGGTTTTGGGCCGCGCCGGCCAAAACGTTGTGTACGCTCTTCTCTCTCCCGGCGCGTCACAATTTGTCTCATTACGGACATCCGGGTGGTTGGTGCGGTTCGCGCGAGGACACGTTTCGTCGAGAGTCGCCATTTGTATGATTTGTCAGCGACATACGTCGCTAATGGCGCAGTTTTTCCAGCCGATTTGTCGAAAAAGTGGCCCGCACGGCCGGCGAGGCGCGTGTGCCTGCTTCAATATGAAAAACAACCGATCTTCCGCTCTTTTTTTTTTTCTTCTCTCCCTCGTGGCCGCTTGAAAAAGGAAGAAAGAAGCGGCCGACGGCTCGCACTCGTTTTGTACTCGAAGGACGACGAGAGGGGTCGTCAGCGATCACGCGGAAAAATTGACGATGCTCCCAATATGTCGATGAGCGAACGACGCGAAAAGGAGGGCATACGCGCCGACGGGGGTGGATTCGACCCCTCGTGTCCCGTATGGAAATGCACGCGTTACAAACAGAGATCTCGAAAATCAGGATTAATGCGAAACACCCAGTTCGGCGTAATATATGCACAGTCATATTGAAAAAATGTGAGACATATGGGAACATTTCTCAAGTATAATCAGCGACAGAGATTTGATCTCTTTACTATAAAAGTCACGTAGCTGCAATTGGGTCAAATTGTCAACACTCAACTCTGAAGTCGAAACTTAATTTGAAGATTTTAGTTAAAAAAAAAGGGTAGGTAATTTTCCTTCCACTCTGAGCATATTTTATTTCTTGCTTTTGTTTTGTAATGTTTTAAATGGAACTATGGTACTTGGTAATATTAAGAATTGCAATTGGCTAGTCTCTACAAAAGAAAGATCAGGAAATTATTATGGGATTTGTTCTGCGTCTAATTCATCTCTTTGCTACTTTGAGGATTGATAAATTTCTGCAACAACTTGGTCCAACTGAGCGAGTAAATTTGTTTCTTTAATTTCATAGTGTATGGATATGTTTACAATAACAATTACAACAATACTATCGTAATTTTATGTTCCTCCTTTTCTTCTTTTCTTAAAAATTATAATTATGAGCACGTCCTCTTTAATTGTAGTTGAAACTTTTTTTGAAAGCCAATATCAATTTATTGTACAGAATAAGATTCAAATTTTTCCAAAGAATATACTCGAATTTAACATCGATTCACTGATGCAAGATCTTTTAAATTAAAAAGTCAACAAAATTGACTATACTTCAAATCAATCACAAATATTACTTTCAGTCACTAAATTCCAAATAATTTTACACGTTTATGAACATGTACACTACATGTAACACTACATATGATCAAAGGATCGCTCATTTATAAATAAATTACGTCGTTCAAAGACAAGATACGAGGCACGAGGAACGAGTAATGCAATAAACGCGACAGGATTGATCATTTAAGACGGGTTCTCGACATCATTCGGTAAATTGGAGCTGTACCCTCGACACGAGGGACTCACGGCCGAGTGAGCTAAGCCCAAGATTGGTTTAGTCGCCACTAAGGCACGCCGCGAGTCGGCAGTTCTGCGGATCACGCGTCACCGAGCAAAATGCAACCGGAAAGAGAAGATTCCCCCTCTGGTTTCCTTCGATTTTCCGCCTCCCGCCCCTCCGCGAGGGATCCGAAAAACGAGACCCGGCCAGCGTGGCAGGTGAGGTGCAGCGATACCTCGAACAACACCCCTCGATATCGCGAGTTTCCCTTCGTTCCGCTTCAGGTGTGTATCCGACGAGTAAGTGTTCACGAAATTTGGGGAAAAATTTCGGTTTGAGGTTCTTTCTTTCCTTTTCTTTTTTTTTTTTTTTTTGTCTCGCTTTGTTCGACGTTGAAGCGAGACACTTTTATAAATTCTTTGACATCTTCCTCCTTCCTTACCACTTTATTCCACATTTACGTATTGTAGCAACGTTATTAACACTTTATCCTTTATCAATTCATTCGATCAGCTCTTTGAGGTTTAACTAAAATTACGAAAAGTCCGATAACATTTAATACCGAGGAAATTTGAAATAAGAACGAGTAAACTAATTGTCTCAAACATTGCCAGACTGTTTGTGCGATGCTCGGAGGGTTGAAACAAAGATGCCGAAGAAAGTGGAATAGACGAATTGCGCGGGGAACGCATCGGCTCGAAACGAAACAGTGACTCGTTGATAATGGTTTATCGCTAATCCAACTTTCCTACTTTCCCCTTTCATTCGGGCGACGCTTTTCCCCGAGACTGTGAAAAAAGGATTACGACGATAGCAGGGGATAGCCTGCGAATCGATCGAAAGGGATCCCTCCGTAGATTTCTCCAATTTCAGAAAAGGATCCGTGCGGTCTGTTAACCGTTCGATTGGTTCGTTACCGCGTCACTGTACACACATCGCACAATCGTGTGTGTATATATATATATATATATACGTAAGTCGTATTCTCAGTTATTTTACAATCCCTCGGTCTCGAGCTTCCTCGAGCAACAACCCGCTATTTCCACGAACGGGTAAACGTATCCGAAAATTCTTCCCGATCGATCTTCCCTCGGCTCTTGTCCCCGATTCAACAACGTTCGGGAAGGAGGGGGCAGGGGGACATTCGAAATTCTGTGAGAACTCGAGGTTCCGCCGAATCTCTCTCTCGGTCGCGATGTTTTCTCCGTTCGCGCGCTCGCACGTTCACGCGCGTGGGGTTGATAGATCGGCCCGACGAAACGAAGGGGTAGTTTGGCTTTAATCGATCCTGTAATCGCCGGGTCCGACAGTTGGCCCCGGCTGCCTTTTTGTCGGCAGTTAGATGGATGGCGCCATTTACATTTTGTCAGTGCGACATGCGCTAACGTAACATAACGTTGCCGCTATCATATCTATCACACCCTCTGGACCGGTACACTGGCCAGTTTGCCAACTCTCTCTCTCTCTCTCTCTCTCCCTCTGCGCTGTAATCTCGTTTCGCGAATGGATCCGGTTTTTCCGCGAGACGAGGGGGATTTTCAAATCCACCTGTAACCTCGGAAACGAACGAGAGTCTCTGCCACTTTTAGAAAAAGAAAAAAAAAAAAGAACACACGCGTGTATGGACGAGAAACCTTGGACTTTCACCGAAACGAACGATTTCACGGATTAAGCTCGCCGATTTTGACTTTGTGCGGCGATTTCACGGTCGACTTGGGAACGAACGAAGACGTTCCCGCGGAGAAGACGGAGAAAGGGAAGCGGACCTCAAAGAAAGAATTCTGGGGCAGAGAGCAGGAGGAAGAGAAAGGAATCGGGAGAACTGTCCGACGCGAGCCAATTGACAGATCTGTCAACATGGATGACACCTTCGACGAACGAGCCGACCAGGTGTCTACCTTCCAACCGAAGAGACGATTCCGTCTATTCTCTCTCCTCTCTCCCCTATCTTCCTCTCGTCTTCGTTTGCCTGTCTTCGGCATCTGCCCGGATAATACCAGGGATTATAGCAGGAGGATAGCGAGCCCGCTGACACTGGTCTCGGGCAAAGTATTCCTCCACCGGATCCCGTGCCATAAACAGATCGATCATCTTTCAAACGGCTCAACGAGAACCCCTGCGCGATGATATCGCGCTGCGGATCTCTAGTTTCGCGGAAAATTCCCGATTCCCTCGCGCATCACTGTACCGAACGAATAATCTAATGGGCGATTTTAGCTGAAAAAAAAAACCTCACTAAAAAAGAAAAGGAAAAGAAAAAACTGATTCGAGTAATGATTGTAAATTGAAAAGAAAACATGTTGAGGAATAAAAGAAAAAATTATTTCAATTTCATTTTTTGAAAATTATCAAGTAATTAAATAGGGGTGTCAATAGGTAAGGACAGTCGTTTGTCATTTTGTCACTTTCAAGCATAGTGATTCGACGAAGATGTATCGTCAAAAAAAGATTAAGTGTCATTGACGAGGTTTTTTCCAATATTTTTTCCATTAATTGTAAAATAACGAAGGCAGCGTGTTTTGAAAGCAGCGAACGAGATGGCATCGTGCATGAACGCCTAATTTCACGAGCAATTTTCAACGCATCTCTTTCAAAATTTTATGCGAACAACACTTAAAATTAGTCAGTGATGCAGAATCAAGTAAATTGACGATCTTCAATGTTCAACAGATCGTAATATAATAATACTATTTTTCTCCAATTCTTTGTAACAACGTAACGTATAATCTACACATTCACATTCAGGAAATTTCATTTTCTATTTATTTCCTTTTACCTTTTATTGATTTCACGAATATACCTATCGTAACAAAAATACCAAACGATTTATTTATTTATAACAATTATTCGTTCCTAGATTTGAAATCAAAATGAGTAAAAAACTTCTTTCTTTTAAAAGTTGAACGAATAGATTATAGAAAGTTAATTTTTCTCATTTATTTTCCTATTTATTCATTATTATATTACATCTTATCAGGCTTTTCCCTTTCAGTAATACTAGAATACTACCAGTACTGTCAATAGACTGCAGATTTTCATGCATTTATGAAAAATTTGGAGATACCAGCACACGAAAATATATAAAATATTCAAAATGCAGAATCTGTTGCAATACTCAACAAGTGAATCAAACTTTCAGCTTTCTTTTTTTAATTACCTTCATAGAAATACGAATTTGCATAAAATTCTGCAGTCAAATCACCAAATATCCTTGCTAAAGCTCGAATAAACAAAGCCAATCGATCGACCGAATTATTATTGTTGTTCGCTCTAATGGCAAAGATCGTCTCTCAAAAGATCTACCCAGCTATTGCTGTTCAATCAAGGATCGATACATTCGCTTGGTTTATTCATTTTCTTCTTGCGAACGAAAACGAAAGTCACAAAAATGCGTCGCGTGTCGTAAGGAATACAACTCACCTCCCACGCGTAACGGGGGTTGAAAGGCTCGCTCGCCCATTTCCCAAGAAAAGGGCCGAAACGCGCGCCTCGTGGAATGTCCTTCCGCGCTCGAACCAGAGGGCCGCCTGGCGCCGAGCCTCCTACCTCCACTTCCGGTACTGGTGACACCCATTCGCGGTTAGACTGCTCCTTCTGTTCTTGTTTGACCGCATCCTCTGCAAACGATTCGTCGAATTCGCGAATTATCTCGATACACACACACACACACACGCACACACATGCACGCACACACATACACGCACACACATACACGCGCACACACCTGGAATTGAAATTCTTCACGCAACGAACGAAGCTAACTGCGATCATTCGATATTGCCGATGGAAGAGCAGGCGCCGCGTTTCTCAGCGATTACGTTGCAATTTAGCAGATTAAATCCTCTCGATAAAACCGCTCACGTCAGGGTAACCTACTATTCTAATCCGGACAATTAACCACCACGTCTCCCGATAATTTACACAGTAATTCGTAACATTAAAAGCGACCCACGCGTTGGCTGACCCAGTATTCTAATTTACGCAATTAGCTTCCGCGAATCACGACACAGTTCGAGCGGTGAGTTTAGAAAAAAAAGAAGAGAGAGGGGGGGGGGGAGGGTGAGGGACGAAGAATAGAACAGGAAGAGGAAGAAAAAAAAAGAGGTGGAATTTCTCCACTCACGGTAGGTCTCGCTCCTGTAGGCTACATCCCGCGACCTCGTATACTCTTTCCTTCCGTCAGTCTTCTCACCGTATTCCCACGAAGATATCTCCTTGTCCCTGGACGAGGGCGGCCTGTGCTCCTTCTCGTAGCTTTCTCGCAGCTGCTTGTCCATGGCTGGCGAGTAACCGCGTTGATAAGCCGGCCTCGACTGCGGATTGTAATCCTGGGACACGTCGTGGGCACCGGTCACGTGGAGAGCTTTCAGATCCCTGTAGACCAAATTACTGGCGGAGTTGCTACCGCCGCGGATCGAGCCGTTTTCTTCCATTTCCTGACTTTCGCCGATTCCCCCCGTACCTCCTCCGGCCGACGTGCCTGACATCGACTCGCCTTCGTCGCTGCTTCCTGAAACAACGTGGCCACGCAACTCGTGAGGATCCATGCTCGCAGTTACGCTGTCGAAGGCCGAAAAGCGTTTGAAGCTTCGTCGCGGAGGAAGGTCAAAGGTGCGAAAGTCGACGATCGTCGAAAGGTCAAAATGCCAACACTCGCGGAACATTCGTTTCGCCGGTGTACTAAATCGGAGTGTTATGTCGGTGATCAAAATTCAATTTACTCGAATTGAAGACTTATTCCGAGAAATCGTTGGCGTAACATCGAATAAGGAAGAATGTTTTAAGCGTGTTGACATTTGACTACTTTCGCGAAGAATTGTGTGCATTAGCGTAAAAGTGCAACGGAAGCGCAGTTTTTCATTTTGTGGTATTATTTCATTATGTCACTTAATCTTCCGAGTATTTAGCCCCGTACTAGACTGTTACAATCGATGATCGATAGGAAAGTAATATAAACAGAGTATCATAATCTTACAATCAACAATTAAAAATAATTGATTTAGTTATCAGAGGTTCGAAGGGGACAACTTATTGCAGTATCAAAGATACTCCTCATTTGATCATTTTAAGCACCCAAAGGGAGCACTATAATTATTTTGTCGACGGTGTTCATTTTATTTTAACGGTTCTAAAATACTAATAGGAATAGAAACGTCGTTCAACAATATCGATGATATCGGTAATTTTCATGGTAGATAAATAAAAACTGTACGACTTGTACGATTCGTCTCCCTGAAAAGCCCAGAAGCAACTCTGACCTTTTTGCCATAAAATTTTATCGATACGCAAACATTTGATACAAAACAAATTACAGGCGCGATCGCTCAGTACCAGACAACGCCACGCCCCCTCGCGAATCACGTGACCCAAATCAACCAATCGCTAATTTTCGTTGCATCAGCGTTGCACCTGAAGAATTGTACCCGCTAAAATCACTTTCAGTGATAACAGGTAAACGACAGGTACATGTACATATATAAAAGTTCATGTGGGAATTTCTGCGTGATTCACAGTGAATCGAATCAAACCACGAAGAACAAAATATACCCGCAAGAGTGTACATAATCGGAAATTTCGAAATCATCAGAAAGAGAAACGGAAAAAGTTTGTCTGTTCCGTTGGCGACTGGTCGAGATCCTAGATACACAAGGACAAGTGGCAATCGAACAACGCTATCTCCCCGGCCCGTCGGTCGTTTTCTCACTCGGAGAGCCGCGAACGTACGACGCGCGAGACACCCGAGCCAAGGATGTTTGACGCGATAAGCCGAGAATTTTATTGCTGCCCCTGCCGCCAGGCACCTCTCTCTCTCTCTCTCTCTCTCTCTCTCAAATGGAACAGCCTCGCGATGCGACAAAGCGTTTACGCGGAAAACCGAACGTGCTACAATAGAATCGCGACACGTAGCTTTCGGAGCACGTAACTCCGAAATGTCCTCCGATATCTCCGTCTTATCTCTGCGTAGCAACGCCTTATTCACAGCGTTTCTCCATCTTCCACGGCGGGTCACACGGAGAACCATCCGTCGAATCTGGATTTATTTGTACAACTCCAGACCGGATACGACGGGCCCTTCTAATACCCGGACTTATCTCTTCGAATCGAGAGATATCCTCGCTGTTGTATCGGCTATCTAAAAACAAACCAAGCGAACCGGAACGAGCGCGCCTGCCTGTCTACGAGTGACGTCCCACGGAGGGACCTGCGTGGATCTGCAGTCCTTTACAAACATCGTAAACTCTGTGTGAATCCACGGCTAAGCAAATTGTCGACAAGCTCGCAGGTGTATTCGAGAGGGACTCGCAGCTCGACGCGTCTCATCGCCTAATGGTGTCGATCCTCTCGCGAAATCCTTTGTCTCTCACTTACACCAACTCTATAATTGTTCGCGACGATCGGCGAAACTTTCCTCTCGATTTCATTCTGATCGGCAGGGTCAACAGTCGGATTAAGGATCCCGCGAATTACTTTTGGCGCGAGCCGAGTCGTAAAGCAGAGCAGTGATCCCGGGTGGTGGTTCGATCGACACGAAACTCGCTGTTAATACGGAGATATCGGGAAGTGCACGTTTCGCTGTCAACGAGTGAACGCAACTTGCGTGAGGAGAGACGCAACGCTCACTGCTCCCCGGACCGAGGTGAAATAATAATCGTAAAGATACGCTCGCGAAGGCAGGGGGGATGATCGCACGGCGAGGCTTCGAGCGCGATAAACCGAAACCCGGGGCCGGATCGATAGAACAAACAACGATTTCCAGCCTGATTTTCGCGGAAGATCTGCGCGTGGCTTAGGAGGGTCGTGCGAAAAGCACGCGAGCCTCTCTCTCTTTTTTGAGAGAGAGAGAGAGAGAGAGAGGGGCTATTCGATACGATACAACAACAATATTTAGAAAACTCTCGATGTCACAGGGGTCTTTGACTCCTGTGGGACGCGAGTGCTCGAGCACCTTCTCCCTTGACAGAACCACGAGTACTTGTTCGACCAAACGCGATATTATCCTCGATGATAGCGACTCGAGAGGCTTCCAACCCGATTAGAGTAAAGTGCCGCTTTGCCGCGGCTTGGAGAATCGAGAATTGTTCGTGGGAAGACCGACCTGACTCTTTTTTTCCTACACCCCCCTATCTTTTTTTTACAGCTAAACAAATTAGAGAGTCGTTAACGCACTCGTGTGCTTGGGAAAACTCGTGCGTCTGCCCCGTTTACACGGTGTATTTTATCCTGGAGAATTTCAAGGAAAGAACCAATCCCAAAATTACTGAGGAGAGCACTCCTCAAATTAACAAGTCTCAAATTAACAACGTTCGATCAAAACTATTTCTCTTTCGCAGAAAGTTCGTACGCACATTTAAAAATAAACGACGCGCGTGTAGCTAACAATAGAGGAAGCTTGGGAGTTAATAATTTAAAATTACCTCCGCGCATAGATTCGACTTGTACACTCGTGCCGTGTTGGTAGGAAAGCAAACAAGTTTGATGAATCAACGCGGTCGATGATCGATGATGTGTCTCCCCAATCATCGTCCCCAATATTGCACCACCCCTATGAATCCTTCGTGCCCGTGAATTGAACTGAAATTGCTAATTTGTATTTCAAACAAACGCAGTAAACACTTGTGCGTTTCAAAGATTTCCAAAGTTTCTTTCCCATGTATTCCAAAGAATAGACAACAATGTCTTGTATTTGAAAGATTTCAAAGTCTCTGAATATTCTTGAGCATTTGCGGTGTGTTTGACACGTTCGAGAGGCAAACACGACCTGAAATCTCGAAATTGGACCAAACTCGGATTTAATTGCGAGCAGGAGACTGGTTGACTCGGGCGTGAGAGATATTCCTCGACGAATCCCGGAAAAGATAATTAGCCAAATTGGCAGGCAAGCAACGGGGTGTCGGAAGAGCGATTACATTGCAGACTGTGTTCGCACACATGCGTAAACCGCATTGCTCCAACCGCACAGGATGTCCTGGCGATATCGGGATCCTGATGGAAAACAAACGCGCACCCATTAACGTCTATCGTATAACATCCTCGCGACGATCGTCTAATTGCTTGATTAATTAATTTTCGTCTGAACGCGCGATCATAGTAAAAGGTTTATCAAAACGTGACGAAAGTGATTCGGACCGTATCTGAATCTTACGTCAATGATCGCTATTATATGATAAGAGTGTCAACTCGTCAGAAGACTCGGTAGATTCGAGCAAACCGAATTACATATCTCTGCAGACCAGCTTCCGGACAGGCTGCGGTTGAGCTTCCTTCTGTCGATACTCACAGATGTAACGCCTTTCCTTGACAGTTTAAATAAACTTGACATTTTACGAATTCAAAACGGATACAATTCAGAACGGATAACCCATAGAAATTCCAAAAACAAAGGAAACGGCGAATAATTTTCTTTATCGCATATCCAGTTACAACTGGAGGAAGCAAATCGATGATAATCGTCAGATTAGATGTATCTAATAATCGTACAATAACGCGCACTGAATACAAATGTGACAATGTCGTCGATATTTTCTAAAGTTTACCGAGTGAATGGCACAAACAATCCCGTTTCACCTTTGTTCGTTAAACCTCTCTGCCGCAAACTTTTCAATTCTCTGACACACCTTCGAATCGGCATCCGATCCATCGTTAGATAGAAACTTTTCCAACTTACCGTTCATTTTGTAGTCGACCGTGGGTCGGGACAAATCGAGGCCGTTCATCGGCGCGGATGATCGTACAACGCGAGATCACTGTCTGTCACACATGCTATCACCAAAAAAAAAAAAAAAAAAAAAGGAAAAAAAAGAAAAAACCAAAAAATGTCTCACGACGACGACAACACGTTGTCAACACAATCCAAGAAAAGAAAGAGTCCAAGAGACCAAGATCTTTTGGCCAGCGGCGTCCATGATCGATCGATCGATACGCGCGATCGTTCGCTGCTCGCGACGAGGAATAAAGCGTCCAACTCGACGGGGGGGGGATCGAGATGCTCGCAGGGGGTAGCTCGACACGGAACGCGTACGACGCGAGAAGGCGTGCGCCGCCCGAAGAAGACACGATCGAAGTAAGAAACGGATGGTGAGAGAAGAGCCCGGCTGTTCCGTGTCAGCTGGCTCTTGGCAGACTAGAGGCTCCGAAATCTGTTGAGAAGAGGATGGCACAACGAGGGTTCCTAAGGGACGAGCCACAGGGGTGTGGCGGAGCCGCTTCCATCGAGACCTCTGGTTGGCTCACGGGCGGAGCAACCCCTATCGCATTCGGATCCCCACCAGCTCGCCACAGCATCCCTCGGGAGAGCGAGCAAGAGAACGAGAACGAGAACGAGAAAAGAGGCGATGGTACGTATATACGACACGATAGAGGAACGAGCTACGGCTGCCTGTAGAGTGAGTCTCTGCGAGACCGCCGCCTCTGAGAGGGGGTGGGGAAGGATCAGAAAACGTGACTCTGATAACGAAAGAGACACGCTGCTGCTGCTGCTGCTGCTGCTGCGAACACATTAAACACCGGCTAGCCTTCTCTTCGCACAATTCGCTTCTTCTAGGATATGTAGGATATTTTTCCTTTATCATTGGATACATTTAATCAGGTGAGATGAGATTGTCGAGCAAAATAAACCATTTTTTTTTTAAGACGTACTTGTTTGCTGAATTTTAACTCGTTGAAATTCTATCGAGTCACTTTCAACGGCACGGTGAAATAAAGTTCAACGTTCTTCGATTCGGCGGCGACGACCGGAGGGTCAGACGTCAGCGTGCGAAGAAATTTTTTCTCCATCGCGCGAACCCTCGATCGAAGAATGCCGGCTAGCGCGTTGGAAGTTGGTGAGGAGACCTCACGCAGAGTCAGGGTCAGTGGAACGCCTATCAAAGTCTATATTGGACAGGCTCGGTCACCTTTTTCTTCGGAAAGTAGCTGTCACACGAGGAGCGTTTCTTTCTTTTTTTTTCCTCTCGCTTTTTCCACAGCCGCGCAACAGCCTCCAACAATGCGCGTTTGCGGTTTCGCAAGCCACGAAGAGTGACTGACTTTTGAAGTCGATCGAAGGAGCAGAATTTTTTTTTTTCGGAAAGGAAAAAAAAGAAGAAAAAAGAAAAGAAAAGAAAAGAACGTCACTCTCTCTCTCGGTTTTTTCCTCACTCTTTCGTTTCGCCGTTTCTGAATAACTTTTCCTGTTTAACGGGGGACGTGTAACTGAATCTACTTGGATGGCCGTTACACCTCCGTTGCAGAGGCGAGTTTCCCCGGTGAATGGGAAATTCTGTTACAGCGGCGTGTTTTCACCACCGTCGTCCGACGCAACTCGCCGTTCCCGTTCTCGTGTGAAAAGTCCGACGTCGGTTATTCGTTCGCGCCGTTCCATCAGCGAGCGCCGTTCAAATTGCGACGATTTAAATCCGCCGAGTGCCAGGAAAACGGCTGCCAGGAGGACGAATGGGGAGGGAGGGGGCAAAAAGACGTGGAAACAAATCTTCATTCCCCGCGGAAATCGGCGGAGATGGAAAGTCGGCAGAGGCGATATGAGTGCGTTCCACGGGCAGGAAGACATGTGTCGCGTGCAGTTATATCATTCTTTATGGCTGGCTATGCCGGGTACCCTTCGCTCATTCAGCGCCAACGTCGTCCGCGCAATATTTGGCCGGGCGGCTTGATTTACACCGGCATAAAAATGTCTCTCCTCTCCCCGCCCCCCCCCCTTGCCGTCCCGCGCCGCGTAGATATCACTTCCTTCGCCTTCACCTTCCAATCTCGCGTTCGTGAATTTTCGCGCCCTCTGTACGTGTCGTTAGTACGTCGGCCCTCTGATAAATGCGACCACGAGTGCGAAAGCGAGTCAAAGATGTAAACCTTCTTCTTTTTTTTTTTTTTTGCTTTCACGTTTTTTTACTTCTCGTTAAGATCGATCGACTTGGAACTTTTTGAACCTGATCTAACTGTTTTTGTCAGATCTTCTCCACGTCAAATTGTCTGAATTTGACAAACAAATTGACATTGCGATTGGACATATTTTATATTGCTATTTAGAAGTCTTTGCAAAATGTGCAATTACGCCGTAATTGTACAATTTACTTATTTTCGAAGTTAACGTGGGTTTAATTATTAATAGTTTTAATGATCAAAATGCTAATTAACCGTCGGACTTTATTTCTGCCTCTCTTACACTTTTCAATGTAAACTAGTCCAATTATTTGTTGCAATTCGGTGAATCCCACTCTATTTTCCTCGTATTAAGCTCAGCTTACATTTGCCGACTTTTATACCGTTCACTTTCGATTCTTTGTTCTCTGCAACTCTCTGTGAATGCCAGAGGATCTTCGCTTCTCTTATATAAATAAACAAACGAGTACAAACAAATTTAAAAATTCCCCAATTTGTTCAAGATTCGCTCGATTTACAGAGAAAGAAAGAAACACAGAAAGAGAGAGAGAGAGAGAGAGAAAGCGAGAAGAGGGTGATCGATTCGTGAACGTGGAACGTGAAACGTCGTCGTTGGCGTCGGGCAAAGGGGTAATAAATAACGGGAGTATCAAAGGGTTATCAGATCTAAGCAGAGCTTCTAGGTCTAGCGCAACTTCTGACACGTAGAGTGACGATGCCGTAATGTCGGTGGCAAAGTGTGCGCATGTGGGGCGAGTCTGTGGGGTGGAAAGGAGAGAGAGAGAGCGGGAAGGGCGGGGGGAGGGGGGGGGGTTGGTTGAGGCGCGCGAAGCTATTAAACTGACAGAAACACTTGCCACCCCCTCCTCTGACCCAGCCGCCCCCTCAACCTCCGACTCTATGCCATCCCTTACTCGGAAGCCCTTCGTCCCTTACTGCAACACCGGAGTTATTAATATTTTTCACACCCCCGAAAATTGTCTCCTGTGTGCCCGGCGAACCGACGAACTTTCACTGTGTATCGGAGAAGCAATTTTACAGGCGTGTCACCCGCCTGTCGCTGTCAAAACGGCTACGACAAGATACACGCGGGAAGTGTTCTCGGGCCTCGCCTATTATTCACCGCGATTGCGAAATTTCGTTTGAGATTCAATTGCCGATTTCCCAGTGGGACAACGATCCCAGTTTCGTAAAACTGACGAAGTAGTCGGATCAGACGGCACGTGAAGGAACCAGGCTCGTTACACGCGTCGATGTAAATCAGATAGACGGCAGAAGTTGCGGAGCGGCAGGACGAGGAGACTCTCGAGATCTCGGGGATCGCGTGGCCCCGAGCGAGTAGCTTCTCGTCAGAATATTCGTCGACCGTTAACCGTCGGCAGGGAGAAAAAGGAAGTAGCTAGCACTCGTCGAGGATGAAATAAGAAAGAAGTCAGCGCTCGATGCGATCGAACAATTGGCTGCTGCTCGAGTGGTCGTCCAAGAGAGAGAGACCGTGTGGTCGACTTCTTGATCTACCTCAAAAAGAATTGAGGTACGAAGAGAGGGAGAGAGAGAGAGAGGGAGGGGGGGGAGCGAAAGAAAGCGCGAAGAAGGAGAAACAACAGAAGGGAGAGGACAGAGACAGAGCGAAATAATTCGAGCGCGATACGCGAGCGCCAAAGGTGAAAAGGATCGAGGAAAAAAGATCGAGAGACGTGCGTGTCCGTGAATGGTGGTACGCGCTTGTTGCCTTGTACCCTTGGCAACGGAGCACGTATGTCCGTGAGTACCCCGAAATAGCGATTGGTGAATCTACGTGGTGGTGCTTCAACGTGGTCGCTTCAACGGTCGTGCCGCGTCGTGGCAGTCTATAATTTGTGTTCGAGTCGAGTTCGGTTCTCTCCGGCGTTGTGTACGCACACGCCTCGACTGCCTTTCGAACGCGCTGCCCTCTAATGCGCCATTGAGAGCCACGTTATGTGGCATAAGTAGTCGAGCAGAAGAAAGAAACGAAAGAGGAGAGAGAGAGAGAGAGAGAGAGAGAGAGAGAGAGAGGCAAGGAAAGAGCGAACACTCTATGAAGCTCAGGAGCACCGCCCTCCTGCCTCGAGGAACTTGAGACGCGATTGTTGTGCGCCGCGTGCACGCCGTGTACCAGAAGCATTGTCCCTCGTTAGAGGCCACCGGAAGTCACCGGAAGACGATCAACTAACGGAAGACCCTCTACCTTCCAGCTCCTCCTGTCGACGCCCTCCTTTCTCCGCAGACTTTGCAGCTTGTCTTTGCAGCCTCTCTCCCCCCGCGGTCACGTCCCGCTTATATTCTGACTTAACGATTTTTCAACGCGTTGTACGTTGCCGCGACACGTCGAGCGACACCGAAGATTTTGCACGCTCCGACGACTCGATTCATCGAACGAAACCTCTCACTCCCGATCACTCGGTTCGCGTCGCGAGAAGACGTTCGAGACACACCGATTGATTTAACTGTTCGATTAAAAAACAAAGAGAGAGAGAGAGAGAGAAAGAAAGAAAGAAAAAAATGGTCCACGTGAAGAAACGTGGCGTTGCGAGGTAATCGTATCAAGGGTTGACCCCCGGACACGGGGATCCGGGTCACGAGGTCAAGATCGACGAAACACGTAGGAGAAGATCCAGATGTGGATGATAGAATCGTGGCACGCGAGCGACCGGAACAGGCTGAAGTAGGGAAAATCCGGTGTTACGTTGGGGCCTTCTCGCGCGCGTGCAACACCCTCGTTTCCTCGCGCGGCGGCGGCGGCCTGTTTAGCCCTGTAACCCTCCTCCTCGACCGGATCCTCGCGCCGCGGATTTCTAACGCAGCCCGATGGGGAGGAGGAGATCGATCGCATCGATGTGGCCCGGGGGGGAGGGTACGTTTCTCGCAACGCGTTACCCACCGCCGTTATTTACGATTTTATAAAGCCTCGGACAGCGTCGGCCGGGTGGGCGCGGGTCGGTTCAGTGCATTGTGCCGACATAATTTCGCGCAAAAGTAACGAAATTATCGCTACGGTCGCGCGATTGTTATCGACAAATAGCGTTTCTGGCCTGGTCAAAATTCATCGGCGAATTAAACGTTCGGGCGTGCACCATTCGTCGGCGAGCTGCGATTAATTTAGGAAGGTTTGTGCATCAAGTTTACATCATGAGGTCGAACAACGGGGTAGTCCGGGAGTCGAGCGCGCGGCACGTCGTAAAGCGCGAACCGCGCAACGCGGAAGGGGGAAGGGGGAGGGGGAAGGGGTGAAGGGGGGAGGGGGGCGGGTGGACACAGTATATTCCGTACAATCGACAGGGAGCGGGGGCGGGCGGGGAAGAGGGAGAAAGAGACAGGAGAGAAAGCAATAGCGGGAATCAACAGCGATATTCGTGTAATATCGGCGCAACAAAGTGCAAGCTTATTGGAAAACGCGCGTTGCGCGTACAGGGACGGGAAAGGCAGGACAGCGTGCAAATATTGATGCATTAACAATGCAGGCTAATTATGTTTTGGTTCGGGTATGGCTCGGGCCCGGTCGACGATGGTGTGGCGACGACGATAGCGAAGGACGGTGGTGTGGTGGCTGAAGTTTGCAGTGCCCACCAGCCCGGTCATTTCGCCATTGTGATCCGGGCTTCAGCACACAGCCGCCGGGTGGTTCACAGGCGTAACCCGCCGTTAAATTAATTTTATCTCATGTCCGATATTAATTTCGTATACGCTGTTACCGCGTTCAGTCTACTGCCTCTTGACTCTCTGCTACACCCTTTGATTTCTCACTGCCGCCCTTCGTTCCGCCGATCTCTCTGTAGTTTCGAATTTTCCATAGAAATCCCCCGGTGAAAGGAGGAGTTTTCGACTTTTTCTTCTTTCTTCTTCTTCTTTTTTTTTTTTTCTTTTCTCTTTTCTCTTTATTCTTTCAAAGAATACGTGACACAACGGTGTGGAAATATGAAATGTCGCCTCCTAACAACCGGTTTGTCAAATGTAGAGAAGACAGCGTGTACGTACGCGGATTGCAGCTGGAGGCGAGCAGAATGGTAATCGGGACGATTAGATTCTAATTAGATTCGCATCGTTCGTGCTCCGGGCTGTTTAAACGAGGCACACGTCCTCAACGAATTCTCGACGAGCTCTTCTCGTCGTGAAGAGAGGAGAAGATCGAAGGGCAAACCCCTGCGGATATCAGCCCTTGGCGGGAGCAAGCTGCGCAAGGGTAAAACTCGTCCCGAAGGAAGGGGAACAGATGTTTTTGAGCGCGAGCCAACATCATAATCTATGTTCCGCAACATCGTAATTAAGGAAAAATGGATGTTCCGCCTCCTTTCTGCTTCTCGTTCCAATCTTTACGCGCGATGCTCGTAACATCTCGAGCTTTCGGCTGCGTCCAGGTGTTTATTTTTTTAAAAAATAAGAAAAAGACCCGGCATTCTTCGAAACGATTACTCGACAAATTGTCTGAATAAAGTCATCGGCTGTCGCGATCGCGATCGTTGCGTCGATAATGATAAACCCAACGAGAAGATAACGAGGATCGAATTTCCTTATCGCAGCCTCGTGGCCGTTCTATTTCGATCGCCGCCAAATTTTGAGATTAGAGAGGTTGATTCAATTTTCGCGTGCCTACCCGCGAGAGCGCCCGATAAATCGTTCGAGAAAAAGAATCGAATCTTCGCGCTGGGATCTCACGTCTGGCTCGTAAACAAGCAGCAACAATGCCGACTGACCGTCCCTCTCGCGATCGTTCCCGCACCCGCGTGTGCATCTCTCTTGCGTTAGCCCGTTTCCAGCCGTGGAATCGTTCCGCGCGAGATAAAGTGGATTTAAAAGTTTTAAATCCTCGGCCACCGGCGGCCCATCGGCGAGGAGAAGAAGGAGAGAAACGGCACGACCCACGAGAGGGTGGCCACTCTCATCGAGATAGATACGATCTGACCGTTTACACCCCCGTTTACAGAAACTGCCCTGCCGAATGGAAATACGTGGGTCACGGTTTGAGACCCTCTATTCACGAGAGAGAGAGAGAGAGAGGGGGCAATCGTACATAAGTCTCGCAATCACGACTTTCGGCTGATGCTTGTCGGTGTTTACCATGACTGTCATTATTTATCGGAGCTCGTTGTCATTGAATCATTGGCCAAAAACAAAACGTATCTGGTGTCTGCCAGCAATTGCCGAAGAATCTGATCGTCGACACCGATAACTCGAGGGCATTTATAATCCGCGAGAGCTCTCGAGATCGTCGCCTTCTCCCGCGAGAAATTTTGATAATGATAACGTTAATTAATAATCGAAAGTGAGTCATCTTCCAAAAATAGAAGATTCTCCATTTCCTATCTACGAAAATACAAAGAAGCGTTCTGGGGACCGTTTTCTCTTTTCTTTTTCCTCGTTATCCGGATCGATCGGCAATATCCGACAGTCGCACTCGCAATCGGCCAGATAAGAGTGCAGATATCTCCTGGCAGTCGTCGTTCCATCACGTGCGAATAGACTGCCTCTGGCTCTATTCACCGTGCCTGGAAGAATAGCCCCGTGATTCTATTCAGAGAGGAAAGAGAAAAAGGAGCGAGAGAGGACGAGAGACGGACGAGGAGAGACGCGGAAACGCGCGGAGAGCTGCACGGTATCGGGACAAGAGAAATAAAACGGGGGTAAGGGAATGTAGAAAGGGGGAGGGGGCACGCACAGCCATCTGGGAACCGAATATCTTCGATCTAACGGCGTCTCTCCGTCGGAAATATCCGCAATTGTGGAAGAGTAATCGACAGGACAGTCGGCCTCGCGTGAGTTTACTCGGGGAGGCTCGTCACTATGCGCCACCCTTTCGGTACCATCCGAGGGGGGAAGCGTCGATGAAAGGTCGCGAAACGAGTAAGATGTTTTCCACCCTTGCGAGATCGCACCTCCAGTTAACCTGCGCTCGTTTTGTACTGTGAAAATTTTTTTTTTTTTTTTTTTTTTTCACCACGGACGAGGGGAGACCGACGGGGACAACCGTGAAGCTCGACGACTGGGGACGCAGGCGATCCCTGCGGTGACACGGATCGAAATGTAATTGAAGTTTCATAAAGACATTCGTCCGCATTCACAAGTTCGAATGTTTGGAAACTTGTGGATCTTAAACGGAGATACGCCGGTCTTTTAATCAGATTCAAACAAACTTGTAACGTTCTCTCTTTTTCCTTTTTTTTTTTTTTTTTTTTTAGAAGAATTTTAAATTTAGAACAATCAGACGCGCGTCTGGAAGCTATCTACGTACAAGGAAAAGAGTACAGGACGCTCGACACGAGGGTTGAAAAGTCAAGTCGCCCTTTTTTCGTCAAATTTTCGTCAAGCACAATGAACGGAGAAGGCAAAAAGTCAACGAGAGGGTTCCTCTCCGTTTCTCTTCTTCTTTTTTTCCTCTCAAAGATTCGTGCTTCGCGTAACAGCTACTCGTCGAGCATTGTCTGCGGTTAACCCGTCGTCGACCTTTCCGGAGAATTTCGATTAAAAAAAGTTGCGGCACAATCGGCCCCGGGGCGTGAGAAATCGTTTTCCTCTTTCGAGACGATTCGCAGCCAATAACGGAGGATCTATAACTCATCCGTAATTGTTCGCCGGGGAAGAAACCGGGCTCTTCCTTCCGTCCTTCTAATTCGATTTTGATCGCGGCGACACTCGACGCTCCAACTCCACGCGGGGCGAGTCGAGCAACAAGAGTCGATAAATAACCGATGCGAGTCGAACTCGGGCGCGAATAAAAAATTCGCCATCCACGCGCCGGAAGCGCCGGAGAGGATTCAATTTCGTCGCCGATTCGGAACGAACGCTCATCAAATACGAATTCGAAGGCGGCGGCGCGACCCAGGGGTTGCGAACTCCCCCCTCCTGGATACCGAACGACGAACGTCTCCAAGCCGCGATAACTTTTATTAAAAATATTTCTCACGCGACTCTCTCTCTCTCTCTCTCTCTCTCTCTCTCTATGCCGCTTCGACGCGCGAGGCTCGTAACTGGCTTTCGAGCCGAGCTAAATAAATCGTTGCGAAATAACCGTTTGGCGATTTTGACGTCGCGCGCGAGAAAACAGCGGAGGGTAACAACAGGCCGGTGGAAAATATTTGTTAAATCTTACCCCGGCGCGCAGCCGGGCGCTGTCCTATGGAAATTCAACTTCGATCGTGAATTTGAACTCAGTCAATGGCGGACGGTTTGAAATGGTACCGCGTGCGTCAGACATCAAACGCCCGGCTTGGCCCCTTTGATCAAACTCTGTCATTCAGATGTCTCTTGTCGGCCGTGGCCGATCAGCATAGTGGCACAGGCGTTAAAAAATTGATTATTGTGTCATGGGCACCGCGCGAATACCTATTGACGCTTTTCGCGCATGCACGATAGCGCCAATTGACCGGGATCATTTTTTCATCGGCGATACCCGGCCAACTTTGGCTCGATAGCGGCACTTTGTTTGGATACAAAATTGCGGGAACTCGAGAGATCTCCAGTAAAGTAGGTGGATGATTTTCAATATGCTTCCTTTCTTGCCTATTCGAATGTACCCCCCCCCCCGCCCCTCCCTCTGCGATCATTAACATTCATCGTTCGGGAACGCGGACGGAGCCACTCTCGGAAATTCAAGCGGCGATCAAGGAAGTCGACGGTGGTCTCGGAGTTTCATCGGGCTTTCCTCGGTTCCCCCGGAACTTTCTTTTCAGCGGGCAAAGTTTTGACTGTTGGTCAGAGAGCGGCGATACCGAAGTTCGATTACGTCGACGCCACGTACTCCCTCGGGACTCGAGGAGACTTCCGATTAAGCGACCAAAGATGGCAATGACGTCTCGACGTGGACGATTAATCGTTTCCAACCATGCCCGTGCCCGAGTAATATCTATATATAGATATATATAGATATAGATGGAATATCCCGAGCGTATATCTGGATATAACGATGCCAATGTCCAATACCCACTGCTCGGCGAAATGGCTTACACAGCGAAGCACTCAGACAGGGTTTCTCCGTTTTTGCTCGATACCGGACAACCAAGACAACGCGATATAAACAGATGCCCGGCTTTTTGCTCCGCCTCGACTTTACCCAACCGCGTTCCTCCATTCACCAACCTCCGTGTCCAACTTGTCATACCTCGTACAACGCGAGTTGTCATATCTCGACGCAGACGCCGGTTTCTCGCAATTTTTGAATTTCGTCGCGTTTCATTCGTTTTTGCCCTACTAAATGTTAATTGCAATATGGAACGCCGATTACACGCCGCGGGGAAAAGCGAGATGAAATTCAGAGTAATGGCACAGCCGCGACGATCGGTATTACTCGCGATTTTGAAAATCGAGCCGCGCCGCGTTAAAACACATCCCCCGGCTCTCATCCTAATGGGGACCCGTCTCTGAGGGCACTTGAGGGTGTGTAATTGCTAGAATCCACGGCCCCGCTACCACACCGCATTTACGCGTTATGCGGGGTGCGTGTTAGTTACGGATCGACCACCTACTGGGTGTCTCGTGAATTTCGGCCCGCGCACGACTCGCAAATTCGAATCGCGACTTTCGTCAACTCGGCACAATTTCACTGAAATCGAGACGCATGCGCAAGTTTGATCAAGTTTGATGTGACACGAATATATGATGTAATGTAGTAATGTAATTATTAATATATATGTACATATATATATATATATTTTGTTTAGGTTAAGTTTAGGTTAAGTAATGTAATAATGTAATTATTAACATATATACATATATATATATTTTTTGTTTAGGTTAGGTATATATTTTGTTTAGGTTAAGTTTAGGTTAGGTTTAGGTTAGGTAATATAGGTATTTATAATATAGGTATTTTGACGAGAATGGAGCATAGAGAAATCGTGATCCGTGTTTCGGGAGACACGGGAGACGGGCCGACAGGAGTTAAAGAACATTATCGACAACCCCCGTCGAGACGGGGGCAGCTCTCGTCGCGAGGAGAAGATTGGAGGGGTTAAACGACGAGCCACTAGAAAACAATCCCCCGGCCGCATTTGCGGATGCTCTTTTCTTCCATTCTCGTTCCTCCCGTCGGTGTTTTTCGCTCGTTTCGTCTCTTTCCCCCGTTCGCCCATTCGAACCCACCTCGCTGCCTCCGCCTCTCTCTCTCACGCGCACGCACGCACTCATCCAGCTCGACAGATGGCTCGGCCGCGTTTTTGTTTCAAGGCTCGCGCCAACAATCGTCGCATTACCGGAACAAAACGACTCGACGATCGGCCCTTTTGAAAAAGGAAAAAGAAAGAAAGAAAGAAAGAAAGAAAGAAAAAAAAAAAAAGAAAAGCTGCGAGAGGCTCGAGTAGCGCTGGTGGGGGAGGAGAAGGGGATGATGGTGGTTCAGGAAGTCCTGATCGACCATATCATCTCGTTAGAAGCACGCACCACATGTCCAAACAGAGAGACAGAGGGCAAGAGGAACGGAATTATTACCGGAGCCCGAGGAGAGACAATGATTCGATTGGCCATACACGCGGCCACGAATAATAATAATTCGTTCTGTTGCGAGTGTACTTGTACATATATACGATGCTTGTTGCAAGTGCAACCGAGCCGACCGGACCGCGTCGATCAATTGTCTCCGCGTACGGGCGTAATCGTTGCCGATTGTTCCGTCACCGAATGGACGCATATGCTCCATTCACGATGTCGATTCACAGAGAATTCACAGATTCAGAGATTCGGATCGTCGCAGTCGGTCGTTCGTCGTCGACTAGAAAAATTTTACGATCTTGCCTGGTGATTTCGTAGGAAATATCGAAAAGAAAGAAACAATCGAACAATTGTAGCCGAATAAACAATTAACGACTATCAATACTCTCGTTCATCGGCCGCCGCTAACTTTACCCATTGACTTTTACGATAAACAGAGTCTCGAATGTCACTCCACGGATCTGTCACGTTTCAGTATACTCCCTCACGCATACTCTCGAGATTTTCCGAGTAAACCGTTCCGCGCGTATTATCGAGCTGTTGAGAAGCAATCGTTTTTACGATCGTTTCCATCGGAAAGCTTTCCACAGCTAGCGCCCTCGCTCACGCGCGCATGACTCGTATTCTTTTACGAGCTTCTCTCGCCTTAAACAAATATAGATAAAGCTACGCCGCGCGAGCCTGTACGAAACATCGCCCACCCATCGCGCGCTCTCGTTTCCTTCTCGGGCAAAGCAACGAGAGGCCGGTACTACGTTTCGTTCTCGATTCACGTAGCCGGAGTCGTTCGTTTCTCTCGATGGGCACAAGTCGAAAAACGCATTAGCGATGCACGTGACGCGGTGCAGTCGGGACACGAAACTACGAAACTACGTACGGTGACAAACACCCCGTGAGCCAACTCGTACGTACGAGCTCCCGTCGACTTGGAATTCACACGTACGCGCGTGCAGACACGGGACGATGCCGCACTCGCGCGCTACGCCGCCCACGGCTGCGAGCCGTCGATCGACACAGGTCACAGCTATGGAATCTCCCCTCTAATGGATTTCACTCATTTTTCTCCCCCGACAGCCCCGCGACCGACATCAACCCACCCCCGCCAGCCCCTCACGACATCTCCAACGCCTTTAAGGTTTTATTCATTCGTTCGTCTCGAGTCGAAGCCGGCGATGCTCGGTAACCATGACGAACGGACGCTTCCTACGTCGTGCTCTATTTTCTTTTTTTTTTCAATTACACTTGAACAATATACGTATATGTTATATTAATATTTTTTTTTTTTAAGACGACATCGTGCTTTATTTTTTTTAATTACACTTGAGCAATTGCTAAAATTTCTTTGACGAGAGTGTAAATATTATATATGTATATTATGTATATTATATATTATAAATATATTATATATATATATGTAAATATTGTATATATTATATATTATATATGTAAATATTATACATATTATATATTATATATGTAAATATTGTAAATATTGTATATATCATATATATTATATATGTAAATATTGTATATATCATATATATTATATATGTAAATATTGTATATATTATATATTATATATGTAAATATTATACATATTATATATTATATATATTATATATTATATATGTAAATATTGTAAATATTGTATATATCATATATGTAAATATTGTATATATCATATATATTATATATGTAAATATTGTATATATCATATATATTATATATGTAAATATTGTATATATCATATATATTATATATGTAAATATTGTATATATCATATATATTATATATGTAAATATTATATATATTATATATTATATATGCAAATATTATACATATTATATATTATATATGTAAATATTATACATATTATATATTATATATGTAAATATTGTATATATTATATATTATATATGTAAATATTATACATATTATATATTATATATATTATATATTATATATGTAAATATTGTAAATATTGTATATATCATATATATTATATATGTAAATATTGTATATATCATATATATTATATATGTAAATATTATATATATTATATATATATTTTATATCATATATGTATATTAACATACATATATCGTAGGGTATACTGTGGCGTTCACCGAATGAAAATCTCCATGTAAATTCTATTTTTTAAGACGATTTTCTACTTTGCACTTTATGCTTTTCTTTAAATTACACTTGACCAATTACCCGAGTCGACGCTTCTTTGATAAGAGAGTGTAAATATTAATATCCGAGATAAAGGGTTTACTGTGACATTCATCGAATGAAAATCTTTATGTAAATTCTCTTCTTTTATTCAACAATTATCCGTATGTTATAAAATTTATTGTGTAACGTTGTTTCATAAATACGAATACTTATGAATATTTCATGAATGACGACAGGGTTTATACGACATTATTTTCCACTATAGTCCACTTGCCTATTTCATTTTTGTACAACCTTTAGAAAAATGTTCCGTGTCAAGAGGCTCGCACTGTCGTTACGATACTTATATCCTTTTCGAATATCTCGATCCACTTTTCCATTAAGGAGAAATATTATCTACAGAACACGTGCTGAAAGTCTCCTAAAATTTCAACTCCTTGAAACTCTCTCGAGTGACTAGGAAAAAACGAAATCAGAGCACGCTGTTTTTCTTCGGTGCAAACGTAAAACGGTTCGACTATCGTTACCATCGCGATAAATAAAAAAAGAACTAAAAGCCCTAAATCCATACACGGTGATAAACGATACGATGAATCTATGATAAACGGAGGACAATCAATGCTGATACATAAATGTTTAATGCTACGTCTAATTAATCAAGCAAATGTCACGTCGCGGATAATTATTGAATCTCCTTATCGCTCGTAAAAATACGAAATTGCACAAACATCGGCGATTTAATTACGAGCAATGTATATTGTAAAATCCGCCCGGTTTTTTTATTGCGCGGTCATTATCAAATTTTCAATATCTGCGATAACGAGCTACCGTGGTAATGAAAATGCAAGTCTTCGGTTCGCGAAATTTCGAACTACCTTGGCGTAATCGCGGAAATTCGATGTTTGTTCACTCCGATTCGCCCGGACTGCGGTTTTTTTTTTTTTTTTTACGATGCGGGTCGAGTAATAAAAATACAAGCGCCGCGGAACGCTGGTGAGTTTAATAAATTTCTCTCCGAGAATGAGCATTGTTGGCATTTAGCAAACTCGGCTGGCTAGTTTCTAAATCGAACCGGCTAATCTTATCGCGTCCGATGGACGTGCGGTTCTATCTGCGCGATCGAGACCTGTCTTGTCAGACACGAAACAAACGTTCGATGCGACGGATAACGCGGACAGTCGAAGATTATTGTATATCAGAAATCGAAAGATGCCCGATCCCTGATACACCTGCCACCCGTATCAATGAAACGTTCTATCGGGATTTATTATTGGGATTTACGTTGACTACGCAGAGATACGTATGTATCTATATTGGGTTGTCCGGAAAGTTCGTGCCGATTCAATATAAATTAAATTATATAATTATATAAATTAAATTATATTTTATATTAATATTATTAATTACATTTATATTAAATTATATTTTACATTATATAAATTAAATTACATAATTAAATATTTAATATTATATAATTATATAAACTAAGTTATATAAATTAAATATTTAATATTATATAATTATATAAATTAAATTATATAATATAAATACTTAATATTATATAAATTAAATTATATAATTAAATATTTAATATTATATAATTATATAAATTAAATTATATATAATATAAATTAAATATTTAATAAATGTATCTAAAATTTAAATCTTCTGCGTTTCAATTTTGCTTCAAAATCGACACGAACTTTCCTGACAACCCAATATATACGTACATACATGTGGCTGGTACAAAAGTTCTCGGCTAGAATTTAATTCTATTTAAATCTAATCTGCACGTCGGTGAAATTCTTTTTGCGAGTGTGAAATTCTTTTTATCATATCTGTTTTTTTAAGAGACATAGACTTTTTTTGTGAACACTCAAACAAAAACAAAGGTCTTGATACTTCGATAAATATATTTTTCTCTTTCCTTCTTGCTACATCTTGCTTTTTACATCCAATTATGCCTCTCCAGTCTAAACAAATAGACAGACAATTTGGAATCTTTTATTTTTAGAATTTGTTTGGAATGTAGATTTTTATTTTTAGAATTTGTCTTTTGTCTTTTCAACGACAGAATGGAATTACCCCTCGATCAGTTATTTCTAGCAGCCACTGTATATGTATATGTTGCTGCTGAAATGAAAAAAGAAAAAAAGAAAACTGTCGTCGCTGTGATAAATATACACGATCAACAATTATTGGTCGTGGAACAGAAGAACGTTCGTTTCATCCTGACAGAAAATTAACCGGCTTTCCACGGCTGTTTGTTTGAACGCGAGTGTTCAGCGACCGCGGAACCAAGTGGAACAAAAGCCTCGATCGCGTCGAAATGGGTCGTGGAATGCGACACGACGAATTAAGTGGAAATCGGAGCGTCGGCTGAAAAGAATATAGGGCATCGTGCTAGGACCTAATCGGCGATCATCTAGCCCGGTTGCTTATCGACGTAATTCTTCCTCCTATTATCAAGATGCCCGTGGAGGACCTTTCTCTTTTTTCACGCAAACGCAACGGAGGCGTGCGAGTCAGTTTCAGAGATTGCGTGCCGCGGCCTGTTCTCTTCCCTTCTACGGCAAGGACGACTCCTCGAGCCGGTACTAGAGGGCAGAGAGCGGAAGAAGAAAAGCGAGCGAAGCGAGAAGGAGGAACGGCAGAGGGTGAGAGTCGATAAGGCGAATGACCACTTGGTGAAGTTCGCCGAACAAGAAACGACACAAATTACAGCTCCGTTTCTTTCTGTCTCTCTTCTCCTTCTCTTCTTTCACCCTTTTCCCGTTCTGACGGTGGAAATCACGCTTCCCGAGCGTGGAATAATACACGGTGGAACCCCGCTCGCGTGAACTCGTCGGGCGATAAATAGCTTACAAGAAGTTCAATTTTCTGTTCGTACAATAAAAGCTGAGGTTCGAACAGAATTCGAGTGGATTCCATCCAGCAAGAGTTCGATTTCAATCGGGTAAATTGAAATTCGGTTCTACTAATTGAGTTTAACATCGTTTTAGAAGCTTTCGCGAATTATCCAGCGACGTTTCTAACCCATTTGCATCAAAGCGCGGAATAATCCGCGAGCCTGTGACTGCTTTTTATTACCAGTCGCTAAATTAGACGTCATTTACTGCACCTACGACCGACCGCGCGCGGTGATTCGGGCCAGTCGTCGGCTGAACGTCGCTGATGCCTGCAAACGGGACCTTAAGTAGGGTCATGATGCAAATGATTGACCGTCGTAATTCGAGTGTCCAACGAGAGGAAATGTATTTCTGATTGGAGGACGCTTGTCCGAAGATACTTAACGTACTTACGAATGACCCCGAATATCATATTACGAGAAGACGTCGCCGGCCAAGCAAAGCTCGAAAGGTTCGCAGTTGAAGAGTCGAGACATTTGTCGAGAACTGTGAGCACACTTGCTTAAAACTGCCAGAAATAAACGTGCCCGGCACAAAAGATACAACAGCCGCGTGTATAACGCCCAAGTGTTTACTGAGAAGTCGGCCGAAAACGTTGGAGGTGACGACACGTTCGCGTTATCTTTTCGGCCACCCTTTGTCATTATCACGTCGGAACGGCCCACGCTGAAGGTGACATAAGTGCTCCATCGTTCGAGAATTCATCGAGTGACGATTCACTCACCTGGACGATTGATAACAACATTGTCGCACGGTGTTACGTCATTCGCGCGTGTGTCACGGATTAGACGAGAGAGGAATTATCGCGTACTCGACTCGTTGTACTACTTTTCACCATTTCTACCGAGAAGAGACCCTGTCGAAACGAAAATTTACTCGAAGAGGTAGAGTTCTGACCAAGGGACGTTTTAACAAGTTGCAACAGTCGCGATAAAGTCCTCCCAGAGAGGAGAATCCGGAGCTGGGAGATAAATTGTATCGCGGTGGCGCGGTAACCGCAACTTGCTGTGACACCGAGACAACGTTGCGCTAATGTCGGCTAATGAGCAAGATATGATAGTGAGGCAAACGTGTCAATGGCTCGGACCTGCCTACAACGTAGCTCGCTACAACGCGATTCAAAAACTTATCGGCGGCCAATCTCTGAATCAATATCGAAGATACTCGTTTGTTGGTCAATCGCACGAATAGATGTTGCGTGAAATTACATCGATCGAAATCACAGCGAAAGCTCAAAGTAGTAAGCCGCGAAGGAGAGATAATGGTCGTATCGGTAATGGTCAAATCTTTGCCGATCCAAGGTCCGGCTCGAGTCGAATCGAAATTTCGCCTGTGGCAGAGATAAAACAGTCATGACGACGTAATCGTGTTTGGTAGCAGAGCTCGGTGATACAGCGGCGAGAAGCGGGTATATATTTTGAGAAGGACCATGGGCAAACATGGCCGAGTGATAATCCGGGGGGGCCGTGGTTCGCAGTTAAATGAATCGCCTCAAAGGGAGAGAGAGTCTCTGATCCTTGGACCACCTGTGCAGCGTGAGACAGTCGGATCGCTCGTACGATGTTCCTGAATGTGTCACGAGGGCCCCAGCAGCCTAAACAACTCGCCGAGATAAAGAAGCACCGACTGCCGTGCTCCGAGAAGCCTTTTGAGACACTTGTGACCCTTGTTTGCACTGCGCCAGATAAAGCTGAAGAGGCCACAGTCGGTGACATCCGGGATCTTCGTGGACATCGGTCCGGTTTCCTGATTACCCTCCTAACGGCGCGCATTGTTCCGAGATATCGTGCGGCTTCCTGTTACCCGTCTGCAATTTCGTCGAGCTCTCTTCCTTCTCGATTCCGTTTCATCCGAACGGTTTCCCTTTCTTACTGCTAATCGCATTCCGCGAAAGCGATCGACTCGAAGGAGGTAGTTTCAGCAGTTTCAGCGTTGATGCGATCAACTTTTAACTATGCGTTCAGTTTGTACAACCGTAAATAAATTATCATTAAAATTGTAAATAATTTGCATTGTGTCGTCTCTTGCTGTATTTACTTCTATTTTCCGGGTTGTCTGGAAAATTTTGAGGGAAATTCAAAAAGAATATCTTTATGCGTTGTTTATTTGTTCAATTATGCATTTTACAACCTTTCTCCATCTTTCATGCAACTTGAAGAGTCTATCGTTATCAAACTTCTCAAGGTTTTCTATGTCGACCAAAGAATTGAAGTTTTTGCCGCTAAAAGATTATTTTGCAAAGACCTGATTGAGTGAAAATCTGAAGGTCTTCCAAGCTTCAATTTTTGTCGGGTGGTCAAAGAGACAATCTGGCATTATCCTGATAAAACACGACGCCCTTCCTATTAGCTAATTCTAGACGTTTCTCCTGAATCGATATCTTTAATTCGTCCAGCTGTAAGCAGTTATTAATCGTAAATTTATCTTGTGATACAAGATTCCTTTCCAATCCCACAAGACACGACTTTCGTGTAGCGCTGGTTATTCATCAGTGGTGGAGAGTCTTTAAGATGGAACTCACCAGCTCTAAATTTAACGAACCACTTGCAAACAGTGCTTTCTTAGCACTTTCCACAAAACAATACGTATCTTATTCCCTGCTTGTGTGATAGTTTCGCCTTTCCGACAATAGAAAAGCATCAAGCGTTCAAAAACCACTTTGTTTCCCTCCATCCTCAAGGGGGACAAAATTGACACAAATCTTTCAAAATATTTCAAACAATTTTTTTTCTAAAGATACCGAGATAAAGATCTTTCTTCTAGAGATCTGTAGACAAAGATGTTGAAATGTCCACTCTAAGAACATGTTCTCAACAATCGGCACGAACATTCCGGACAACCCAATACTTTTAAATATCATTAAAAACATAGTACGCATAGTGTTTTATTCTTATTCTCAACGATTAAAATATTTCTCGAGTTAGAAAAATTTTCTAACGGGATCAATCTCGGACGTACGAGCTTCCTCGGGTAAGAAAATTCAGACGACGGCACCGACGATGGACAATCAAGGCTGCTCGAAAATATTTTAGAGCAAGCACCGACGTATCGCGACGAACGTACAAACTGTTTGGCGACCGAGTCACGTTCGTGTCCCACGGATGATTTATGCGAAGGACTGACTCGTAGGATTCTCGGGCAGTTGTGCGGCAGGCAGGCAGGCGTGAAATGAAGCGTCGAATTCGAGAGCCGCGGTGGCAGCGTGGAGGAGGGCTCGCAGCGAACGTCCGAGTTTCTTTATGGAGCAATCCGAGACCGCAGAGACGAACGCAGTTCGAGAGGAGGACGTCCATCAAAGGGTTCCAAATAATTACCGCCTGCGCAGCTCCGAAAAGCTCGGGGCTTACGAGTCGGCGAAAGGAGCGCGCCACCTCCACGAGACGAGACGATGATAAGTCAGTGAAATGTATTTTTTTTCTCTCTCTCTTTTCTCGACGCGGCTATATATCAGATCCTAAGTCAATAACATCGACCAATAAAACACTCGTTTGTAAAAGGGAAACCAAAAAGCGATCGGTTTTATTAACCTCACGATCGGTAATGCTCTTGGAAGATAGTAAACAAGATAAAGAAACGCTCGAAAGGGAAGAAAAGGAGGAAAAGTATATATTTTTCCCCCCCGCCCCCTCCTCGTTTCGTCACGACGGGACGGTTCTTCGCGGAGCGCCGATCGATCGCGTTAACGAGAACCAACGGGACGCAAAAATTGGTTCGGATGTCTCTTAGGAAAGGAACAACGTCGCTTCTTCGAGTTCCATAGTGTTTGATCGATGGATCGCCGGAGGCCTCGGCCCGGAAATTATGCGTCAGCCCGTCGTCCGCGCTGGAAGTGACGGCACGGCACCGCACACCGATCGCACCGCTATCTGCCGTTTTGTTGATTGCGTTTTCTTTCGCGCGCCGGGGAAACTTCCGGCGTGTTTGTTTTTCGCACGGTCGGCTATCGTCGAAGGACTGGCGACAATTTCCTCGGTCCGCGGCGGCGAGGAATGCCACCTCCGGAGGTGAGAAACGTCTACAAAGGATCTTCGAAAATATCTCTCTCATCTTCCGTTTCTGCGAATACTCGTCCCAGCGGGCGTACGGGAACACGTAGTTCACGGGAGACGAGAAAAACTGGCAGACTTCGAAGTCGAATTGCAAGCGAAATGCGTCGCGTGCCGTTGAGACACGCGAGTTTTAGCCGCATTCATATTCTAATAACGACATTGTGAACGAGGTCAGATGTTGGCAACCGTACGCCATTGTATTCGATTTTTCAGGTTATCGTAACTAGTCGCGTGTAGGGAGATCTTAAGAACGGGGATCCGCCTACGAGAGATCAGCAGGGGGGCCCGAAGAAATCTTCCTCCACGGAGAAACTGGATACCCCGGGGCTGGGGCACCGACGAAAAACACCGGTCGACGTGTCGCGATCGATCGTACGGAAATTTTAACGCGGAAAGGAATATTTTTAAACGCCATCTCTCTTTATTTTATCAATCTCTGTCGACCAACAGGGTAGAAAGAAAATTGCGAGGGAAATTTTTTAAATTTTTAATATTCGTTTCAATTTCATGCCTACTTCACAAAACAGTCGTCAATGTGTTAACGCCTCATTTTATGTTACGTCGTCGATTCTTTGTTAGGGGAGGTATTCAATTTTTCCACTTCCGGAACAAATACCGTACTTTCGAACAAGGGTGAATAAGGTTAGAATAAGGGTCGACAGTTACCGTACGCGACGTGGCGTAATTTCCAATTCTTCGTCATCTGTCGATAATGGAACGCAATTAGAAGCGACTCGTTTCCTGTCTAATCGAGCTTCGCAAATTCCAGAGGCCGGTAGGCTCATCGACGTTTCAATTTCGACGAGATAGCTCGTAAATAGTCGGCACGATTTCGGCGGGGTGGTTACGACTTGGAGGGCGAGGCGAGCGTGGATCTAAACGCGAACGGGGTGAAACGAGTTCGCCCGGGGGGCAGCAGAAGACACGGGGAAAGAAATCGCGCTTCGAAGTTCGAAGGGTGGGCGGCGGGATATCTCGGTAACTGGACAGGAACGAACTTTCGGATTAGGACGAAATAACTGGAATTACGAGCAATCCGCGAGCTTCGGAGGACCGATAAATCAAGGGTGGAAGCACGAGCATCCGGGTTGCTCGTGCCATTGGCCCGGCACACGCAACGGCGAGCTGCTCGCGCCGCTTCGGCCAATAACGGCTTGCCTGACAAAATGTTGGAAACGATCGGATTGGGAAAAGTTCCGAGACATTTTTCGGGGAACCTCGATTTTCACCGCGCTTTCATTTTGCGATATCTACGCTGATTCCACGGATGTAATCAGTGATCGATTTCAAACGATACTACTCCACACTCTCTCCGATTTAGAACTATTTGTTCCATCTTTCCCGATTCTCGGTGAATCGAGAGAGCAAACCGGAAGCGCGCGTTTCTCATAAACAATGGTCGACGGCCAACAATGGCGGACAGCGCGATTGGCGCAGTCTAACCGTAAATTACGATCGGGGATCTGAGTCTGGAAATGCTCGGCTCGGCGATGCTATCTGCGATCGTCAACGAAGGACGTCGAAGAGGAGAAAGAGAGAGAGAGAGAGAGAGAGAGAGAGAGAGAGAAAAAAAAGAAAAAAATCAGCAGAGAATCTGAACCGCCCAGCGGAGGGTAGATATGTTCCGTTGCATCTGTCGTCACGCCCTTTCCCGTCCGCGCGCGTGTGTATTCGCAAGCGCGAGCGTGTGCAAGCACTCGCTCGTGCGTGCGTACGTGCAAAGTCACATGCCAACCGGTCGTACGGAGACGCGCGAGCAGCAGTCGAGGGATGTTTTTCAGTTTGGGGTCGCGGGAGAAGGGCCTAAATGTTTTATTACTTAATCATAACGCTCGGGGGCGGGTTGTCGGAGAATCTGGCCGGGATCGAACGGAGGACATAATGCGTTGGACGGGGTGGGGTTGGAATTATTCCGCGACCCAATTATTCATACGTGTCGAACGGGAGGATAAGACTCGGGCCGTCGATAAATCACGGGGATATACCAGAGGGATAAGAAGAAAATACGACGTGAACGTAACTGCATCTAGGTAGTTGGGACGAGTTCGATCGAGGGAAAAGTGTGTAACTGTGAAAAGGTGTAAGAGTTTTTTTGTATCTTTGGATATTTAATTTCTCGCAGTCAATATCATCTTAATTTAATTTAATTGCGGCAAAGTACGAGACGCCCAATATATACTTGGAAAAATATTTCTTACTTGGAATTCCAATTCCAATTATTAATTTCGATAATTGAAATTATTAAGTTTAATTTTGCTATTTTGTCTTATAGTTAGGTTTGCATTAATCATCACACGTCAACAACTTGTGACAAGTATAGTAACAAACAATTCAATTGTTGAAATTAGATAAAATTAACTATCAGTGAATAAATGATACTGCTTCTTTCGAGATGAAAAATAATCGATTAACGGTGACAGCGAATGATTCGATGGAAATAGTTGTCGTGAAAATTCATGAAAATCATCGATTTGTAAGTAGAAGAGTTACAAGGTATCGAATTTTAAAAAAACGACTCTGCCGGCGGATTTCTTTGAATAAAAATACCAATATCAAAATTGTATTCGAGTCTTTGACGAAAAGACTCTGTGAAGAAAAAAAAACACAAATTGATTTCAACTCGAATGAATCACTTACATTCTCTATGGGTTTTCCCCATTTTCGAGCGGATCTTGCTTCAAGAACATGCCTGGTGTAATATTTCGCAAAAAGGTCGGTAATGTACTTGCTGTCTTTTAGATAAGATACAATCGGCAGAAACACGAGAAAGACAGTAGTAAGCCTTGTAGCATTACAAAGTGCTGTCGCTTGAAATATTTATGACCAAAAGTGTAAAAATTCACAACTCACCCGAAAAATTGTACCAAGATGGTAATCGATTATTGCGACAGACAAACGTGGCCCGATCTCGAAAATCGTGTTTTCTCGCCCCCCCCGAAAAGCGCGTACGACTCAATTAGCTCGATGAAGAGGTAACTCGTGGCGTTGCCGTTTTGCGACGTAAAGTAGGGAAGCCGAGAAGAGAGGACGAGACAGAGGGATGATAAAACGGGCGAAAGATTGAATGCGCATTGACGCGAGAACCACCGTGACAAAGGGGCTGAGGCATCCCCGCTTATTGTCGCTCGCGCCGCGTGAAATTCCGCGCGTGTGTGCGCGCGCCCGGGTACGTGTGTCTGCGCGTAGGAAAGTACACTATATAACTACATTAGGGGTCGCAACCTTTCCCCCGTAGCACGCGCCAGCTGGCTCATTGTTAAATTACAGCCCCACCGATATCTGTTTGTCAACGGCGTAGAATCTCGATCGTAAAAATTTATTAACTCCGTTTTGTCCTCTCGCGAGTGATAAGAACCTGGCGACACGAACTCGTCCATTAATAACGTCCGCGATTGTTTCGATTGACTTTATCGTTCTCTCTGGTCTTGGATATCTGACTAGATATCTGCGTCACGTGATTCAACGAGGAATATCTCGACGATGTTCCATCGATTTACACCAATACGTCTCGATAAGGTCGAAAAGTAGAAATTTCTTGCGAACGTTCAAACGCCAAGTACAGCAGTAGAGCGAGTGGGGAAAGTTGTTTTGGCGAGACAGTCGACGCCAATGGAAAGATCATCCTCTAATGTATTTACACGGGGTGGAGACAGCGTCGGGAGGGGGACGTCTATGGGGTGAGAGATTTGTCACCCTGTACACGGGACGATACGCGTAGTACACGGACCACGGTTTGTATCACCATTGTCATCCGAGCTGAAAGATTAAGCTAATTTCACACATGTCCGCCCGCTTCGCGCCATTCACCTACATTCACGCCTGACAGTTGACAGTGTCGCGTGACATAATACGAAACCATGCTCGTCCGATGAATGACTGCGTCCGAAGGAAGACGTTCGACGAACGACGGCCATTATTTACCGAGCAAATTAATACGTTTGTTACGTACGCACAAGTTTGGACGTTTCCCCGGCTGACGTTCATTTTTCAATTCCTCGAGGATTCGTGGAACATTCGGGGCTGCGACTGCTTTTCGGAGAGCCAGCTAACGATGCTGCCGCGCGATAAAATCGGAAAGGATCGACCGGACAGTTGTCCGTGGAAGATGGTAACATCTGCTCGGATGTCCCGCTCGATTAGTTAGGTCCTGCCCCGGCTGATCGGTCGAACACGCGCGAGACACGGTTACTTGCTTCTGGAAGAAGATCCCGCCCACATCCTCCGAGGTTTACGATTACGTAATGTTCTACATGTGTCCTGCGAGGACGTCCACACGTGTCCGCTTTCGAGTCACATGTCTCTTTCTTGGTTTTCACCCTACGCTAGCTCATCTTACTTGACGCAACAAAAAAGGAACCGTGAGTCGAAGAAATTTGACAATTATCAAAAACCCACTCGCCGCTCCTTTCGAACGTCAATTCGAAAAATCTGACCGAAACACGGTCCGCAGAGTCTCCTTGAAGATGCAAAGATGAAGAGGAGAAGAAGAGGAGAAAAAAGTGTAGGGCCGTGTAATCTGGCGACGGAGCTTCGACTCACGGTACTCTCTTCATTCCCACGCGACCTACGACCTCTGTGAATCTCTCGTACCGTCCCACCAGGACACAGCTTCGAACAAGTGACCAAAAAAAAGAAAGTAGAAAGAAAGAGAAAGAGGCGAGGATTTTCGAGACCATCGCTGCGTCCTGGCCAGTGTCATTTGACACAGTCCTAAACCTGATTCGCGCCACAAGCTGATCCTCGCTCTTCTTCTTCCCCGTGTCTTCTCCATCTTTGTTCTACCGTCCCCCTGCCCCTTGTTCTGCCTCTTGCGAACTGCCAGGTTTTGTCTCGTGGTGGCCGTTCCCAAGCGGAGAACAAACGGAGAGAACCACGTATACACGGATGGACTTTGCATAACTGTGTACCCACGCAAGACTCCAGAAGCACGCGTACACCAGCGTGATCCAGTGTGCGTAAATAAATTTCCACGTGTTGGTATCGACGCGTTCGGTTGTGTAGGCACGCATACACCCGCGGTCTCACGTGAGATCGCGTACGTATCAAGGGTTGAAACGAGTTTGCGCGAAAATACTTGGACTGTCTGTGTGTTAGCGCGCGCGCGCGCGCGTGCAAGACTGTGAGAGGCGGGTGATCACGATTCCCAGAGCGGAATTCAATTGAAAGAGCGGTCCGCGAATCTCTCGTGAAGATAAGGAGACCGCTATTCAGGAAAGAATAGAAGTGTGGTGTAGAGGGTTAGAAAGACATTCGGGAGCCGAAAGACATCTCGGACTCTGCTGAGAAGATAATGAACCCCCTTTTTGTATTAGTTACTCGATAAGGTGGCTGCTTTCTCAGGGGCAACGTCCTTTTTCTCAGCAACAACTGAATTTTCGCACGAGCGAGTTTAAGAATTAAATAACAAAAAAAGAAATGATCAAAATTGCAACGTTCCTCTGCACAGACTCTGGTCATTGATTTCTAAACTATCGGCGATATTTTTTAATTAGAAAAATTAGATGATGGAAAATGATTAAAAAATGTTGAGGAAATTATATAGTAGAAAATGATCAAAATTGTGACTTTTCTTCTCCATCGGACAACAGTTTTCGCTTTCGAGAGAAATACGTACGTATTTCGTCTCGAAGGGTAATTCTGAACGAAGCCCGTACTGATACTGTATCCACCTTGCCAGAGGAGCATTACCCTCGTGCACGTACCTCCGGGAGGACAAAATAGACGTAACAGCCGTACGTGCTTCGAAATGGCAACATGTTCCTCGGTGTACGTGTTTATTCTTTGCTCTGTCACTATACACTGGTTTAAATATTGCGAGCCACACTCTGGGAGGTTGGAAGATCGACGAAAATGAGACGGGGGCCGCGTGAATTGGCAGAAAAAAGAAAGGAAACGAGTTTGTACCGTTTCGAAGATTTTCCGTGTCACCAGAGATACAATTACGCGACGCGTAAAGGCGTATGGTCCCTATTGGCGCGCGATCACGGTTGGAACAAAGAACGAAGGCCGTTTATCGATCGAACATGACCGTATCATCGATTTTAATGGCGGAGGGTCTGTCAATCTCGGAGAGCAGCGTAACATCCTCCTCGCGCGCGTAAATTCTCCAACTCTCGTAAAAGCCAAAGTGTCTGGCGTCGAGATATACAAACAGCAGGCAGGGCACAGTCACAACTCTCTATTGTACTCCGGCTGACTCGGGGAATGATCGTAAAACCGTGTCGCTAAATCGATAAATCTCTCGAAGCTGTCTAAACAAGATCTACAATCGTGGCCTGGCGACCACGACGAGTTCTTTCCCGAGGCGGAGCAGAGGCGATCAGGCCGCGAGGTGAGGTCCCCCGGCTGTTGGACAAGGACAAGCCCAAGCGGGGGATAAGCGCGTTTCTCTTTAACCGCGAGCAGGCGGTAATTTAATCGCCTGCCTCGCAGTCGTTACCGATCCAGGCCTGGTTTATGCAAAATTATGCGTCGGTGCTGCTCCAATGAAAATTCACATACCTACGCACACGTCATGCATTTCGTAGCCGATGCGGTACAACGCGGTGCAGCAACAACGTGGCGGCGCGCTAATGCGATAGACGTGCTGGAGGGTAGGGGGCAGCGGTCGTGCGCGATGTGTCGTGTGTCGTGTGTAAGAGGTTTTCCTCCTTCGGCGTTGTCGCAACGTCGTCGACTAGAAGTGGCAGCGCGAGCGAGACGAAGATGGAGGCGTGGGGCACGGAAAGCAGAGAACGAAGAGGAAGAGGAGGAGAAGGAGGAGGAGGAGAAGGAGGAAGAGGAGGAGGAGGAAGAAAGATAGAAGAAGCGGGTGGAAGAGGAAGGAGAGGGAAAGGGGGAGAAAAAAAAAGGAAATCTGTAGAGCTAATTCGCGTGCGAGATAACGCGGTGGCCGAGTAAGGTTGTGTGTGCTATCGTTGAAATGGTCTCCGTCGAGTCACGGAGGGGGTTGGTCAGGGCAGGGAAAGGCCACTGTCGACTTATGCCAAAGGGGGTGGTAAGATGATCTTATCGCGCACTCCCTCCCTCCCCCTGTCCTTCCTCCTTCATTTTTTCCTCCGCTACCTTTCACTCCCCCTCTCTCGTCCTGCTCTTTCTTTCACCCCTTTCTCCTTCCTTCCCGCTAACTACTTTTATCCCCTCCCACCCCTGATGACAATATCGCGTGGCCAGTGAGATAACCGGTCGTGTCATTCCTACATCGACTACCTACTTCTCAGTCCAACTAACACCGAGCGGGCTCTTCGTGCGACCGGTGTACTCTCCTCTAGGTAGGGACACTTTCGCGCTGCACGAGAGCCCCGGAGTACACGGTCGAAAGAGCCGATTGTCATCAGGAAAATCTTACGCTCACGCCGGACACCAAGGAAATGAGAATGGAAGTTATTATGTTACGGAACAGAGGGAGGCGCTTGACGTTATCGAGAATTCGATTCCCTTTAATACCAGATTCATTAGGCCGCTATCTGATGGAAGAGGCCAGGGCCGCCTACCGTCGTTAAAGTTATCTGCGAGCGAAAAGAATGTTACGTCTAAATTACGTTACATTCGTGGTATCCGCGAATTACACCCTCGCGGGGTACGACGTTTTACGTCGAAAGAGCTTCCAGTGCATTTTCACGTGCGATATGTGCCTATATATATATATATATATATGTACACCTTGTCACTGATCACCGCGATGACCTCTGTGAAAATATTCAACCTCGTATCTTGCTCGCGACCGAGAGTTCGTACCATTCGGCCGCGAATTTTTCCGCGAGTTCACGGGAGAATCGTCAGATCGATTCTAATCCGGGAATTCTGGCCCAGTTCAATGGAAGCCCAGATGGCGAACTGACCAGCGAAAAGTGATGGTAACGTTGACGGGAGTAAAGCGGCGGTGGTAGTGGAATGACGTTGCGGGAAATGAGCCTCGTAAAACAATGCCAGACACGCGAACACCTCGAGAAAGTGGCCCGAGTTCGCAACACCTTCCAACAATCGCCAACTCGCTTCTGAATGTACGTTCATATCATCTTGGTCAAGTGTCCTCGACGTTAATTAATGTCCTATCGATTTATCTTTCGTGATTCTCGCGTTGCATGTTCGCTCGCTCTGGGCCTGGCTGCATGCATTTCAAAGTTATAAATGCCGTCGGGAACTGAAAACTTTTCCTTCCACGCGCAAGATGCATTCGATCCTTACCCGGGCACGTGTGTACGGACAAAATCGAAACGTTGGTGCGACAGGGCAGAGGGCGTTTGTTACGGCGGAAGACAAAAATGACAGGGATGGCTCTTAATGCACGAAAGTTCATGCACGAACACGCGTGCTCATCCGTTACGGTGTTCGACTCTTTCTCGCTTCGCGTATGAACGCCTCCGCGAACGCTCGTTTCGTCTTCTCTGCTCTCTTCACGCGCGCGAACGCCGTACCGAGAACCGCCCAAAATAAAAGAGGAGCTCTCAACTCTAATATCTCCGTTGCGAACGCGGTGAAAGCGCACCAGCGCTCGCTGAAAAATTGCGCAACAATTTCTAGCAACGTGCTCGGGCAATCTTGCCAAATATCGGGGAAATGAATAAACGTCGAGATATAAATGACCGAGCAGACGTCATTGCCCGTCAATACCGCGTGACTTACGACCACTTCGAAGAGACTCTCTTTGTTGCAGAAAGACAGTTATTTACGCTGTTGAACTAGAGACAAAAATGTTTCATTCCGGGAGCATCGATCCCTTCACAGGGAATACAGAAGGAGCGATCGAAACGGAGAAACAGAGAAATAGAAAACGAGAGGAAGAGAGGGAAATAACAGAAACTACAACAGGTCGAATAAAATCCTTCCAATAGAGTTTTCATCTGCATGGGCAAAAACAAGAGCGGTGCATTCGACACGGCTCCTTTTCAGGCGGGGGCTCGAAATATCGAGGCGAATAAATGTTGACTCTGGCTCTCGGGCTTTGGCACTCGGGCAATCGCGCGACTCCCCGGTACGACGTGTCAGTCGTATTCAGGCGCGGCGCGAGTTGCCCTGTCTGCCGGCGCGAATTCGATGCCAGAGGCCCGGGCAGTCGATTCCAAATCGCGAGAGTTCACGCTCGCTCTGATGTTTCTCTTCTCGTCGAACGCAAACGTCGATGCGACTCGCGCGATCGCCGGCAAGAAGCGGATATTTATCCAAGGGTTAACGACGGTTGCGGTGGGAAAGGAATCGCGATAGCGGGTCCGGCCCGCGCAACGAATGCCTAATTAGATGATTAATCGTTCAATAGCCGGGCTACGGCTAACAATGGCACGCTTATCGCTCGAGCGTGCTTTCGGATGGCAACACGCGGGTAGTGGCCCGAAGCCTAAATTACACACAGCCCGCCTGCACGGATGATTTTTGCTGCCGGATCGAAAAATTGTCGGATCTCTATCGATCGACGATATATACACACGCTGTACCGTTCGATTAATGTTCTAGCCGGGCGCGTAAGGGCGGTGGGAGAGGTGGAATTCAGCGGGGAATTCAATTCTACCTTGAACGACCAATTATCGGCATTATCGCGAGTGGAAACGCGCGGCTCGATGCCGAGGGATCTAGCCGCCTCTCGATGCGTTTGTCCGTCGCGGCTGATTGGCCGTGTTTGTTTCGCCCCGGCTTATTTGCATTCCGCCGGAAACGGCAAACAAATGACAAACAGAGCGACCTTATCGTTAATTGGCGGAGGCGAGAGCGGGGAAGAAAAGAGTCAAGGAAGACTTGCGGAATTATTGCCGCGCGTCGGTAGAAGGGACGGAGGGCGGGGAGGAGGGGGAGGGGGAGGGGGAGGCGGAGGCAGAGGCGGAGGCTGGAAGAAAAGGGTGAAGAGGAAAACCTGGAAGAAGGAGCAGAGACGATTGTTCGTACTTTCTGTTATCGGATTTGCATGGCCGCGTGCAGTTACTCGAGAGGGTATTGTTGGTATTTTAATTCATACGGCTCGAATCGATCACGTCCAGTCGTCCAATAACCGTGCAGCACTTTGCCAAACTCGTGACGTCACGATAGATTAGGATCCCACGATTTCATTGCCGCTCGCTCGTACCCCCCCCTCTCGTCTTCCATTTCGCGACGATCCCTTCTCTCCGCGTCCTTTTGAGGAACCTCGCCGAGGTTCGATCGCTCGCCAGCCACGGATCGTGACTAATTAACTTATAACGGTCAATACCTCCGTCGCGCGAGGTGATCATTTCATTAGGCGGCCAGTCGACTTCGTTAGGAAAAATTCAAACTGCTTCGAGTCGTTCGCGTGACTTCCATACACGTATTATGCATATATGTTGTATTTGTATGCAAAACGTAGGTACGTGACAGAAATTTATTGGAACACTGTGTCACCGGTGAAACCTAATGCTTAAGTGTCCTTAAATTCATCCGTCGCGCGACGGACCGCCCTGAACGATAACAGAAACGAGGCACGCGGGAAATTTTCAACGAAGCAGAGATATGGAACGAGCGATCTTATTATTCCCCGAGTGTAGGTCGAGCGAATTCGAGAATCGTTTTTAATTGGGATTGCCCACGGGGAGGTGGAAGCGCGCTGTACGAGGTACAAGAAGACGAAGAAGACGAAGAAGACGAAGAAGAAGAAGAAGAGGTGGGATCGGAGGTAGCAGGAGTCTCCCGCAAGACGAGAATGGACTGACCTACCTTAGGATCATCCGATCTATTCAGTCGCTCCTTATTCAATCGCGTTCTCTCAGGATGCGAGACAAAAGCGCCGATGAAACAGAACCTCTCTCCCCCCCTCGCGCTCCCCTACCTCGTTCCACGGCACTCGGCGCGTACGTTTCGTTGGCTTTGTCTCCTCTCGGATACGACTTCCGGTGCCGCGGCTAGACTCAACCCTCAATGGGATGATGCGCCTTTGAAACGCGCGTGGTAGGTGGATTCCGCGATTATTCCTGCGGTTTGCTCGAGATGGGCTCTCTCTCTCCTCTCTCTTTCTGCTTCCTATCAGTTTCAAAAATTTCCTGTCTCTTCTCCAGCACAATGCGCGCCTCGAGAGGAGACCTTTACCTCGAAACGAACGCTGGATCGGAGAAACTGATAGTCGGTCGCGATCGAATATCAAAACGCCTAACGGGAAATCGGTTTTTCCTTCGACGCAAATTCCAAGCTCCCCGCCGTCGATTCTCACGACCGCAATCGCAGATAAAGAGATGCACTTCGGACAGTAGGTTATAATAAATACAACAGGAAGATGAGACGTTGAAACGCTATGTACCAAGTGACCACAAAACAGCGGCAATTTTCCTATTTAGACACTTTGTCATTGTCAGCTGATGGAAGTTTCCGTAACAAGGGACGGGTAAGGAGACATCTAACTGACAGTAATAAATCAAATTGACAATAGAATAAATAAACTCTTCTAATGCTACCATGCATTATCAATCAAGCGATGGGACATTTCGTATTTTCTCTGTCTCTTTTCAATTTGTCAGACACAATGTGTCGATACGTCATCCCTCTGTTGTAGCCGCAAAGGTATGCGGTTGCAAGAGTGCGTATCAATTATCTCGACACGACTCCGAGTGCTTCGCGTCTCGTCCGAGTTCATTCTCGACGAAACAGAGGGTCGGATGGTCTATTGTTTCGTCGATTTGCGAGTCAAGCGTTAACGGATTTTGTCTTACAGATTACCAAATCCCTCGGAACCGTCGCCGGGGCGTGGCAGACCGTGGGAAGCAGAAGCTTTATTATAAATCGCGAATACGACATAAATCATCCCCCGTGCACCCCGACAGCCATAACGGAGAACCAAAGTGGCTCTTCTCGCCTCTTCACAGTGACGTTGTCGGATTCCCCGATTTGACGCGTATTTTATTATGAAATATGAACGTTACCAACGAAATTGAACAATCTGTCGACTCTGTTCTTACCGAGTAAAATCTGGGGCAACGTAAAGGAACTCGGAGACAAATACCTACAGTACTTTGTTCCCCTAAAGCGAGCTATCGATATCAGAGTATCGTGTATCGAGGAAAATCGAGCGATCGCGCAACCATCCTTCATCGAATTTGCCTGTCGTCCCGTCCACGGTCTCCGATAAAAAGTTAACCGCTCGCCGCCACTCGGGGTATAACAATAAATTAACATTGGGCCGCTGTACCGCCGAATCTTTTGTGCGCGAAGCGACGCTGCATTGTTAACTATCGAACAAAGGAAGATCGATCCGCGTTCTTACGGGGGTAAATGTTCTTTGACCGTTCGAAACTATTCAAAATGTTGACCCTTGATCAAAAAGAGAATACGCGCGTGAACACGCTCTGCGACCATGTTTCGCCGAAATTTCGATCGAGCTATTCCCGGCGAGCCGCGAGTTGAAGTGCCGTTTTGAGTTTGTAGAATTTTTGCGAAAAAAAAAAAGAAAATCGAGAACGAAGAAAGTTTGCTCGCGACCAGATTACCGAGAGAGCGGCGACAGGCATGATGGTGATAGGCACGAATGGGCGGGACTTTTGAAAGCTGATATCCAGGAGGTGGAGGCGGTGGACGAGCAAACTGACTAGACAATACAGGAAAAGAAGAAATGATATCGACGTTGCGAGTGCGCCAGCGCGAGGACCGCCTACTACTCTTTTCTGTGTCGTTCGAACGACACGAACGATATCGCGAACAATGTCACGTTAACAACGAACGATCATTTTGTTAGAATTACAGCACATTAATTGTTCGACCAATTTACGTTCCATCGAATGTTTACAATTGACAAAAAAAGGAAAAACTGTTAAACGAAAGAATCGTCCTCGTATTTTCGTCGTACTTTGAATATAGAAAATTCAAACTCTTGTGCAAGCTCTTGTGAGGCATAAATAAGGTTAAGGAATTTCGAATTTACTTCTCTTAGAGAGAGAGGTAAATGCACATTTTTGTAATTTTAAAATTTCGGGTTGATCACGCGAACCATTTGGCAAAAATATGAGCTGTCGAATTACCGACGTTGCCATCACGAAATCATACGTCACAAAGATGCAAGTTCGTTTTGAGACGATAATGCTGCGAATGAGTTTTATATAGACTCTTACCGCGGTGTGGTTTTATAGCCTCGAGCAAGTTTCGCGGAAAAGCTCGTACAATATCTTGCGTTTTAATATGGCAATATTCAGAAGTGTGAGGAAATAAACTTATCCCCCTCTCTATTTGTGATATCTCACCTCAAACGAAGAAACACTTTCCAAACCATATACCAAATTTGGAGTTAGTGACAATTGACACAGATTCACATCTTTGGAACTCTGAAAACTTTTGCAAGCTTCGCGACGAGCACATGCGCGAAATTTCAACGAAAATTCATTCACAAAACAGTGACTTTGTATACTTTTAGATAATAGGCAACATCGAATGTTAACCCTCCCGGGAGAAGAGAAAGTAACGTCGACAGATTACTTACCCTGTGCCAATCTTCTAGCCACCGGCTTGGATCTCATCGCTGCACGGCGGGTGATGAATTCAAAAACAAAACACTAATTGTAAGAACGCTGACAGTCCTCCGAGCCATGCGAGTTTATGCACGATCGTTTTATCCTGTCGATTATTTCACTCTATCTCACCCCCTTCCACCCGTCCGTGGAAACAGTTCGTTCAATTAAACGTTGCGTCTCTGCCACACCGCTCTCTTTCCCCTATTCTTTCTCTCTTTCGGTACACTGAAATCGATGATAGGAATGAAAAGGGACGCGTCTCGATGGTGGTTCGCGCCGGACACTGCGAGAAGGGTGCACAAACAGAGTCTATTCCGTCACGCCGGTTCCGGTACACCGGGTCCCCCGGTTCCTCGGTGATCCGACGGCAGCGTCAGTCCGTCCGACTGGGATCCTGACGTGCGTTGGATCTGTCCTCCGACAGTGGAGGCTTCTCCTGTCCTCCGCGTCTCCTCCTTCTCCACCACCTTGTCCTCCACCCTCGCGATTCTCCCTCTCCTCCCTCTCTCCTTCCACAGTCCCGCCAATCTCTTTTTCTCTCTCCCTCTCTCTCTCTCTCTCTCTCTCTCTCTCTGTTTCGCTCTGTGTTCCTCTCACCCTTTCGCTTTTTCCCTACTCTTGTCGTCTCTCCCTTGGTGCCACGGTTTTCGCTCCGCCGCTACCTCCGCCGTTACACCACCCGCTTCTTCCACCCCCGTTCTTTCTCCTCTTTCTCCTGACCGTGTTGCTTCGTGTTACTCTACTACTACGGGCCACTACTACTACGACTACTTCGCCTCCACCTCCGCCTTCTCCACCTTCTCTGCCTCCTGGCCTTCCCCACCTGCAGAGTCGACCTGCTCGCTACCCCACCTAAGCGATCCAGCTCCGCTGTCCACCAATGATCAGCCGCTGTCTCTCCACCGCGTTCCTCTCTTCCACGAGAGCGCAACCTCTCGTTTCTTCGCTTCTGGGCTCTCCTCTCCTATCGAAGCTCCCGTCTAGCCGAAGCTACCGTAACCTAGCTCCGTACTGTATCGACGAGCAAAGATAAAACTCTTCGTTTCCCTCTAGGTTTCCTCCCTAGATGCATCCCGCGTTTCAGCATCGTTTCGTTTCACTGGGGAAACTGTTGACACTTGTCGTCGGTAGCGAAAGCAGAGGAAGAAGAAATAGAGACGCGATTCGGCCGAAAATTCCATAGAGATTCCCACATGTAGCATCTGTCCTTGATGATGGTGTCCTTGTACGTGGTTAATTTTATCGATGTTCACAATCGCTTGTAGCGTTATGTCTGTCTCGTATCCAAGCATTTTGACATCCCGTTCGTTGCTCGCTGGACAACTCGCCCGGATGCTGCGTTTGGACTTTCGTTCGACGAAAAAATTCGAAACTCGGCGTATCGTTTGAAAAAAATGACGATGGCTTGGTAAGGAACAGGTGTTCACCGCGTTCGGTCCCTTTTGCTGACGACGCTGATCACCGATTCACGACTTTGTCCCGTTGAGAGGCTTATCGCTCGCCGTCTGCTGCTGACGTGTAGTCTGTAGCCGTTCGATACGATAAGTATCTAACGTGTGCTCTGATTATGTATAAACATTCTTGTCTGATAATTTGGTTGTGTCTCGGTCCAACATGCTCATGTTCAACTTTCAGATCGAGCAGTTGCGAACAACGATTGCGAAGGTGGTGCTCGAGGTGCATAGATCCTCAATGGCAGCAACGTGGCTGATTACGATCGAGAGAGAGAGAGAGAAAGAGTGCACGAAATCGCATGACCGATCACAGTATCGAAACCACGTTGCCGAAAACACGTGGCGACGAATGCCGCCGGATCGATCGAACGGTAGAGAACGTAGCACTCGTTTCGCGAAACGCCGCTACGGAATTTTCGCGCGGGAATCGATCGGCCCCGGTAGCGAATCGGTCCGTTCGATCGATCGGGCCGCGGCGGCGTTCGCGACTCTTTCGATCGGCGCGAATCCGGCGGCGGTGGCTGGTGGTCGCGCGACGGTGCGCGACGCGTCGCCAGGAAAAATGAAAATCGACGGAGAGAGTACGAGTGGAAGTGGCCGGCGAGTGCCGGTCGACTTGGAGGCTCGCTGGCTGGCTGGCAACTCGGTTCGCACTCAGACACTTTGACTTTGCATTTCTGGGTGCGTTCGCTCGACTAGGCGCCCGATGTTCACCGTCTTCGTCGCACCTGAACGAACGCGACCTCCGACCCACACGGATAGCGGTTCGGCGTGAAGCGCGCCCGCGCACCCTTCCGAGCGCAGCTCCGCCCTGCTTCTTCGCCCTTTCGGAACCAGGATCGGCACCTCTTCTCTCCCTTCTTTTTCAACGTGCGCGTTTCCATCGGTACGCGCGGAACGTGGAAACGCGACACGCGCGAAGAAAAGAAAAAACCAACGAGAATCTGACTCACTCGGTCGAAAGCGCGATTCAAGAATTTTTTTTTTTTTCACTTTGCATCGCGGCCCTTTGTGCACGCTCGTTTACGAAAACCGCGGCTTTTTGCTCCGTGATCATTTTTTCCCCCCTCTCGGTTAAGTGGCAGCTAATCGGGTCACGAGAGTTGTTGCAAAATTACGGAAAAGGAATATCTTTAACCTTTTCCTCCGGCGAAATGATTCGCGGGAATTCGTTGAAACGAGTATTTCAAGCAAAATAGTTCGAGAGACTGTACTTCGCTGTTGAACAATGCAATTATATATAGAGACGAGTAGGCATCATTTTTACGAGAACTACGTGCAGCTCGCGCAATCTGCTTATTGGTGACGGTCTGACCGGAGATCCTGGGCTTCGAGTCGCTAGTAAACGCGACGACGTGTGCAGCGTGCAGAAATATCACGACGTATCGTTGTGCGGGTCGCGCTCCAATATGGTCCAACGTTTATTTTCATCAACGTTTATTAAATCATAAAAGATCTGCTTCGTTCTTTTTACCGAATACGCAACGTACATCGTCGTCGACTAATTTTTATTTTTTTCATCGGTCCTGAGATCAATCATGATAATTATCCTCGTTCTTCGTTTGCTGAGAAATCAACTGGCTCGCTAGTTCGTGTGCCAGCTCGCGTAAATTCCTTTTTCCTTTCGCGCGACCATCTCTGCTATCCTTTATTTTCACCTCTGTTCCATTTTCTTAGATGCTGTCGCGTCTCTTGCACAGTGACCGGGGCTGTTTCGCGCACTTTCATCTCCCGCCCAAGCTCCTTCTCATTCGCCACTCTATTTTTTCTCTGCCCGTTCCCCCGAGTCACCTTCTCCGTGCGTTCCTCGCCCGGCACTCGCCTCATCTTTCTGACTTTCCTCCTCCAATAACGCCTTCCTCTTTCGCGAGACATTCTTTGTTTCCCGCTCTGCACGTGCTCTGGCCGCGATTCCACGCGCACAAAGAAAGCAACCAAAGTCCAAGGCAGAAGGAGAGAAAGGAGTTGAAGGAGGAGACGAGATCGAGCACGGCCGAAGGATGTGTGCGACTTTGCAAGGCATCCACGTTTTAAACGGATATAGTATTTCTTGCGCGGATTCACGCGCGTATGCACGCTTGACGCGTTGCGTTGCGTTGCGTTGCGTTGCGTTGCGTTGTGCTCGCTGACGCCCGGCAGGTGTTGGCCGCCCTGGTCAATCGGCGAGGGGTTAGCCAAGAACAGAGAAAGAGGGTGGAACGAAAGCGTATACACGCGTCGTGCGTATCTACGCGTACGTACACGCGTTCTCCTCGCAAATTGAATACGTGCCTGTCAGTGGCGTAGGGGTCAACGATTACTTCGTTCGCAGGCACCTACGCTGCAAGTGCAGCGACTCTTTCGACCGACTTCTTCGAGGTAAGATTTCTAAACGAACGAGAAACAACTCCATTCGTTTTGTCTATAATTATCCTGACAATAATTTCTAGACCATTCTGTATTTGTTCTAGTTCCAGTGAATCTCACATTTTTGTACACGTCTGGTGAAATCAGATTTAACGCGATTTTTAACGCGCTCGGATATCCGTCGAAAAACGAGAGAGCAAAACCGTATCTATATCATCCAATATAGAAAGGAAGCAAACTCGGAGGGTGGGGTAGACCAATCTCTGGAGTAGTTGTACGAGGCTACTCGAAATCTCGAAATCTATAAAGAGAAGGAGGAAGTAGATTTGGCCACTTCTGACCGAAAGGAGAGATCGCCAGAGGGAGGGATATAGGAAAGTACCGTTAACGGATGACGTATATTAGGGATACTCTGGTCGAGTAAGGCACCCGAGGATTCCAGGACCCTCCCTGTCCTTTTGCTGGCTATAAAAACCACTCGCCTTCCTTCTCGACCCTTAGCTAAAAGGCCAATCCGCCCTACCACCCTTATCGATCCAAAAGGAACGAGCGTTCGGTTACTCTTTGGCTTGTGGACTCCGACTTCTTGTGCGCGACGATCACCCGGCTTCGACCCCCCTCCCCCCTCCCCTTCAGTCGTTTCTAGATACATCTTTTTCGAGTGTAATTAACGGTCTACTGCCTTTTTTTTTTTTCGTCGTAACACGCCGAAACGTTTGAACAATTATGGTCGTACACAGATACGTTCTATTCATAAAGTCCATTTTTTTGATATGAAAAAAAATCAAGGAGGCTACGTTTCGAAAGGAAACAACGAGCACCGTACGAATTTTTTCAAAGAGTCCACTTTCCTTCGTTGCTAGTCGATACCGGTTGAGACGTTATTACCTGAACGGAAGATTGCAGAGGAGGTGGTTTACATTCGCCCGTTTTCCGCTCTCACACGACTTCGCGGAAGCGTGAAACTTCCAAATGCTCGTTACATCGTTCCTATGCTTAAAAGTTTTATCGCGCGACCCTCCATATTCATCGCGAATTTCCACTGGCCGCTTTTTCTCCTCTCGCCCCAGGCACACCGAAGTATCACACCGGCGCTCGCGACTCATGTTTTTCAATTACGCCGACATTTCGCAGGCAGCGAGATCTCCCGCGTCGATTCGAATGTTGTAATTTTGCAATATATTATTAGCTCGCCCGTAATGCGGCGCAGATTATGAAGTAATGTTTCTCATGCGTGTGTGCGCGATTATCTCAAAAGTATCTTTGAGTATGAAGAATGAGCTTTTACTCTTAACATCCATTAACATTGGACTCCGAGTACCGCGAGTACATAACTTTTATTCGAGTGCGTGACGCACAGCTATGCTGATCGCTAGTTGGATAGTACACCAAGCAAGACGAATCGAATCGCATTTACCCGCGGTAAAGTACCAGCAATAATTGCTGAGGAAGCAAGGAGGCGTCTTGCGTTTTATTTTCGTACTTGCTTCGATAAACCTATCGAACAGTGTTACACCGTTGCACTGATGTTTTAAGGCAATTACCACCCGATGGCAACTCCTGCTGGGAGGAAAAAGTGCCAAGTACCGCGGAGTACTTGGTATTTCAAGAAGATCGTGACTGTGAGCTGATTACGCGTCGTTGGAGCGAAGCGTTTTCCAAAGCTGATGGCGGATTGCGAGCGGGTGAGAAACGTTTCAGGGAGGTGGAGAAGGGTTACAAAGAGAGTGGAAGGAAATTGCGACGGGGGTGGGGGGAGGGTTGGGAGGTAGGAGGACGAGGAGAAAGAGAGCGAAGCATGTCGTGCAGCCTATATCTAAGACGGTCGCATGTCATATCAGCAGTCATCGGGCTGGGATATAGGTATGTCTGTATAATGCCGCGATAGTACCTCGACAGTGCCCCTGTGTGTATATTACGGGGATTTAGCTGGAGAGCCCTCGCATGCTCGGAGACTGATGTGACCACGGAGACCGCCTCGTCGAGACATGCGAACCAACCTGTACAGGAGACCACCCTGTATCGCCTTCCAAGACCGCAAAAAAATATCACAAATGTTCTCGATCGCCTTGCATACTTGACTCGAATTTACACAATTCCTTTACCGAACACGTGTCCCGCCAAATGGAGCGTACGCGCGTATTTTTCACCGCGCACTGTGTATAATAACGTTCCCGCGCATTAATGTGATATCGGTGCAAGGCTCTCTCGGGCGATCGCGACGGGAAAAGAAATTCATATTGGATAACGGGCACGAAACAGAAGGAACGCCGCTTAAAAATACACGAAGCGTTCTCGAAGGAGAATAAGGAGCGAAAAATATCACGACGGATCGCCCGGTGATTTCCTCCTCCCTTCCTTCGGATTAAGTACCGTTTTCATTCTGTCGTTAACGTATCTGATTGTTCAATAATCGCGCAGATATACTCGCTGGATATTCGCGTTACAATGTATATGAATGAGGGTGGCGTGTATCAGCGGGGAAAAAAGTAGGTTGCCCGGCTGACTAAGCCGCGCAAAGATTAAAAGCTTTTGATGTTTCGTATTTAAATTAACTCGTTATCCCGGATCCTTGAACGCTGCCCGCAAAATCGTGGAAAGGAAACGAGCGCGCACCGCCGTGCCAACGCCACTGTCTCGCCCGCGTAATCGCGTCGCATCGCATTCGACAAACAACAACGACATCCGCGACTTGTCGTTGATTTTACGTTTGTTCTCGCTAGAAAACACTCTGATTTGTGAATTTTTTCACGATAATTACCCGCGAGACCTGAAACCTCGACTAGCCATTCTAAATTAAATCCGAATGATTAACGAGATACACCGAGTGACCTTTACTGCCGGGTACTAATAAGTCTGTGCTCGGTTTACCATTCTGACCAAACACAAGGGTGATGGAAACGATAGCTTATCGATGCAAAGCGAAAACGTGTTTCGCGTTGAATCCGAGTCTCTCCCGAAGTAGATTCAGAATTCGTATTTCGTATATATATCGGTATCGAGTCGAGCCGAGCAGCCCGCTTTCGACGATTGTTCCGAAACGATGATTTCCAGCGATAAGTACGTCACGAGCTTCGTCACTTGACGACAAATCGCTCGACCTAACTCTAACTGCCTTCCCTTTCAGGCCCCGTGTGACATTATGGCACAACGTTTTCAGTTATTTCGCCGCACAAATTATGCGCGTTCAATAAGGTGGACAGAGAAAACGGGTGGCGTGACTTCTACGTTTCAGGTCAGGACAATATATTTCGTTATTATATTATTACGTGGCTGGATGGCAACGAGAATTATGTATTTATCGCCCGGACATTATTTTTATCGTATCGCATACCAGACACACGACGTGCTCTATCTAACCGTGGCCAACCAAAGATTTATTTTAACGACCGCGTCCCAAATCTTTGATCGATAGTTTGTAGAATCAGCATATGCCACCGTGGCATCGATTTTTACAGACGTTTCAACTTGCATCTGCTGGCCAGCGCAACTGGCGAACAGATACGGATGCCGGATTTCTCTTGGATCGCGATAAACTGTAACGTCCAACATCTTTTCGGAACATGATTTTCGAGAAAACATCGTATCAACGTTATATCGAGTCTATTGTAAATGCCATAACCTTACCTTTCACGTCGCGATTCGTGCAATTTACCGTGCAACTTCCTTGTGGATCTACGAGTATAGTAGTCGGATTTCTTCCTTTGCGTTTACATCTTCGCGTGTAGATTGAATTGCGATTGTTTAAAAAGATTGTTCACAATAATTATTCCACCGTACTCTTTTGCAATTCGAGTAACGAGTTGAACGTGCCCGCAAGACATTTACGTATTCGTTAGCTTTACCGCGCAAGATGCGCAACGTGATTCAATGTCACGATTAAACATCGAAGATTATTCAAAGACTTTAAAACGAAAATGTTTAAATTGTCCAACGTTGTATCATTAATATTTAAATTTGTTATTAATAATACGATTATATAATTAAATAAAAAAAATATGTTGAATGGATCTTAATTAATAATTGATAAAATGATTATTGACAAACGTAGTACATTAATAACGCCTTTTGTAAGTGTAATGGTTACGCGGTGATTGTCACGATGCGTAATAGATGATGTTCGATTTTTATCGTTTTAAAGTTTTCTTTAGTGCGGTTCTTTCGGTATAGCGAGCGTTCGGGAGTAGAAATTTTCGGTAAACAATGTACTGTGCAAACACGTTTTGGGATGTTCCGACAGAAGATAGCAAGTAGATTCACGCAGGTATACCAGATTCACTTTCATTTTTTAAACAACAGGTATGCTCTTCCATTTCTATTTTCGTTAATTCGTAGATATCGTAACGGTACATCGTGCAATCGTCTCGCAATTATCGCATCACCGTCAGATTTTCGACGAATAACTTGATCGTAAATCTGAGGTTATGTGACGTCATCTACCTATGTCTTGCTACGTACACGCCAACTTCAACACATCAGCTACGGTCTGCTCTCTGAATCGTGGAATCGATATCCGATCCTCGGCTCGATTCTCGCTGGTAACGTACGAGGAAATTGTCGTCGTCGCGATCGAGAATCGTCCGCCGATTAATCGGCAGTCTCATCGACGAGAAAGTTATCGCGTCGCTGTTTAAAGGTTAGCCGAGGCACGAGTGAGTTTTGTAGTGAGAATTTGATTGGTAATCCTTGGCGTGGCACCCAGTCAATCGTTACCCCTTGTCATATTACCAGGCTCGTACAGGCGTTCGCGTAGTCGTGTCTCTCAGTGTGCATGAGCTCGAACCGCGCCAACACAGACGCACACGTACAAGCGGATCAGGTGTACGCGAGCGAGCCGAGCGAGCCGAGCGAGCGTGCGTGTTGGTAAGTGGGTTTGGGTAACTAAAAGCCAAGCGCGGGTCGAGTGTGCGAGTGTATCATAGAGAGGGCATTCGAGCGGAAAAACGCAACTAAACGCGAGTAATTGGAAGCCCAAGGGGGGTACATTTGAGCCGCACTGGGTCTGCCGACACCCTTGCTCCGCCAGGGACGAATCCATGCCCGTTTATTACTTCCTTCGGAGCAATGTTTACCTCGTATTTGTCACATTGAGTTTCCTGTTTGCATCGGTTCGCCTCCGACACCGTGTGGATCGTGGCATCCCGGTTACTTACACTGAAACGAAACGTGCGAAAGGACTGAAGGATTAAACGGAGGATTACGTCGTTTCGGGAATAATCGAACGGAGAATGATGGAGTCTCGAGTTGACTGTTTTTTCTTTTTTTTTTTTCTTTTTTTTTCTTTTTTTCTTCGCCGTGAAACGAAGCGAGAACTGCGCGGCGAAACGTATAAATTCGGAAGGGAAAAAATCGTTTCGAGAACGATTGTTAACGCGCGCAAGGGTTCGTTTCATCTTTTTAAATTTGTTAACTGCTGCCCTGGCGGAGCTTTCGAAGCTCGCGAAGAAGAGAAAAAAGAATTTTCGTGTCAAACCTTGCTTCACGTTCCAGTTTAACGCGAGCCCCCTCCCTCTCCGCCCCCCCCCCTCTTGCAGTCGTCATCGTTAATATGTTTCCGATTCTTTTTCTTCGAAAGCGAGAGAAATTTCTCCGCGCGCCGGTTCTCGTGTGTTGTGTTTTGCTACATTTTCCCTGTTTCCTTTTTCTCCATTTTCGATCCGTCGACTAACAACAGGGGGTAACGCTCTAGAATTTTGCGTAAATACTCCCTGTTAATATGTGCCGTCGTCGGTCTCTCGCGGAGAGAATCGATCGTCGCTTCGATTTCTCGATTGTACGTGAGCGCGTATATGTGTTTGCTCTCGTTTCCGCGTAGTAGTCTTTGAAACGACTGAAAATTCATCAATGACCGGCCTTGTTCGTCGAAGACGGACCACGTTGGTCAATAAAACAGAATCTCTCGAATTTCATTGCTTCCATTTCCATAACAAAGTTCCATGAAGTCATTATCATGCCCCGAGATGTGATCGTAAAATCTTTCTCGTCGTTGAGCTTTTCACCTCGTAAAAGAAACGCTCTGTGTCTCCAAACACAAGCATCTTTTCACGAAACTGATGCAGGAAGGTGGAATAATTCAAAATTACAACCAGATTCTGTGTACCGAAGTCGGTCTGTCGTTGGCGTTATCCCAAGGGTTGCTATTTGGAAACTGGTTGTGGTCTGGAAGCCGAATTTGATAAGGAGAGACAGAGAGAGAGAGAGAGATGAGTGATTTAAGACGGTCTCCAAGCTTTCGCGGTTCTGGTTCCGTTCTGTCTTCACCTCCATGGTTTCCACCCTCTTCGGTCTTTCTCTCCCTTCCTGTACATCCTCCATCTTGCTTCCACCCCCGCACACCCTCTCTTTCCTCTTCTCTCTCTCTCCTTGTGTACATGCATCGTCCCCGAGGGGAGGCAGCAGGGGGTTGTTTCGTGGCTGCCGTTGGCTTTTCGTTGCGGTTTGTGTAGGGGATGTTTCCTTCCCTTGTGAACATATCCATAGACTTCCCTTCTCTCGGTATATCCTCCCTCGTTCACCGTTTCGTCCGCCTTGCTCCTTCTCTTTCGATTCAGCTTCTCGACCGTAGCATATTACCGGCATGGCAGTGCCTTCAGTTCAGTCAGTGTAAACCCTCGAAGGCATTTGCTGATTCAAATTAATCACAGCCGAGGTAACCTGCCCAACCCTCTGGATCCTGCCTCCTTCGGTTGAAAGGCACCAACAAGCTGCCGGTCGGGGCAAACACCTATAATCGCTCGTTTCGCCATTCTTGTTTTCTCCTCTCATCGTCGTTTTTATCCTCGAAAAATATTTATCTGCACTCTCGTCCTTATAATTTCGTCCGTGCTCTTTCCTCTGCTCTCGGAACTATTACAAAATAGCAACTATTTCGTCGAATAATTCTTTGATCGGTGCGTTTCGTAGTAGGGATTTTCTGCCGTTCCTCTTTCGACATTTTCAAAAATTAATTTAAGAACCCGTTGTTTCTCGCTCTCGTTTTTCAGGACTCTGTTTGTCGTAGAATTTTTCGAAAATTCACGTGTTGAGAAACACCGTGAATAGAACTCAACGTGGAGAAACAGTTTCTGAAACTACTTACCGTAAAATCAACGATCTAAGTAGACGGTCTAAGATTTTTACAGAGTGCGATTGGAGAATCGATTAGGGATTCCAATTGGAATGGAACTTGGTGGATCGTGTTTCACAGTCGTGACGATCGCGAGTTCCTTGGTACAATGCGATAACTAAGAATCAAATGTAGGACTTTTCTCTTCCATGAAATCTTTCTGTCTTTCTTTTTTTTCTTTTTTTATTTTTTGCGATAGTATACGTTCGGCGGTGTATGAACGCGAAGCGCGAGCATTAAAAGCTCGTCAAACAAAAGGTGCCTCGAATCATTTTCCCTGTGATTCCATCGGCATCTAAACGACAGAAGGAGGAAGAGAGAAAGAAACTACCCATAGTGGCAAGGGACGGGAAGAAAGGCGAAGAAAGGACGAAGAAAATGCGTTTTTCATCCCCATGACACGACTACCGGTGGTGGCCTGCTGGATTTTCGTCGCGCTGCAGAGCCAGAGGTTTCGCAGGATTGAAAAAGAGAGAAAGACAAAAAGGTGAAGGAAGGGAACGAGAAAAAGCCAGAGAGAGAGAGAGAGAGAGAGAGAGAGAGAGGGAGGGAGAGTAAGAGAGAGTCCGCCGAGAGTGCTCTTTAGAATTAGAGCAGAGCCAGCTTCTGCATTTCTCTTTCTTTCTCCTCTCTTCCTTCGCTTTTCTCCCTTTTCTCCTTTTCTCCTCTCCTCTCCTCGATGAATCCGCGAGGCGTCTCATCACGCAACATTACCCACAAGCCTCCGCGACTCCTGCCTTTCTCCACCCTGTCCTTCTTCATCCCCTCTATCTCTCCCGCCTCCCCCCGTCGCCGTTCCACCCACCCGCGTAGTCAGACCACCGACGGAACCCCTTGCATCCCGGCCACGTAACATTAAGCCTACTCCTTCCCATTTTTCCTTAGACTCTGTGAAACCTTCTGAAAGCGGCAACGTTTTATTTTCCCCCCTCCTTTCCCTTTTCCATGTTATTTCGTTTCTCTTTCTCTCAGTCCCGGTGCTGCGAAGAAGAGAGGAGCACCGCTTCAACTTTGAGAATATTATAAAGTCCCTCACGAGTTTAAAGTTTTTACGAGTCGCGAATACTCTCTACGCACGTATCGCGAAATTGCCGATTGTTTCGCCGATGTTCGAATTTCATTCTTCAAACTTTCCCGTTTTTTTTTTTTCTTTTTTCTTTCTCTTCTGTTTCTTTGTCTTTTAGATAGACCAGAGAATAATCGTAACAATACGAGCAGCGTCTCGGCAATTACCGGCCGTGCGTGGTTTGTTCCTCCTAGTCGGAGACAAAGCGAGACGAAGAAGTTTCGTGTCACGGGGTTCGAATTTTCAGCCACTCATCCTCCATTTTTCGCGTTGTCCTCGTTCATCGCACGACCCTCATCGGCATCGACACAGCGCGATGGCAGGGTGGAGGAGGTTCACGAAAGCAAGGGAAGAGGCGGAGGATACTGGGATGTTGAGACGCTGCAGAGAAGCGGGAGGGGTTGCTCTCGAGGGTGCTGCTATGGAGGGATGAGAGTAGAGACGAGAGAGAACCGGGAGGAGGCGCAGAGGGGAGGGAAAGAGGTCTCGTCTCCCTGTCTCTATTGATCCTCCGAGGAGGAGCCGCGCGCACCTCGTCTTCCATCCCACCTCATCCTCAATACCACCCTATGCTCCGAGAGACGACGACGACGACGACGACGACGACGACGAGGACGAGGACGACTACGACGACGACGACGACGACGATGTTGACGGAAGTGGGAGGGAGACAGAGGGAAAGAGAACTGTTCTCTCTGGAGCTGGGTCTGTGTGTTGCAAGCCTGGGAAAACGCATCGACAAATGCAGCGTTCCACGGGTCCACGCGTTTTACTAACTGTGTGTAGCTGCCGGTGTGTCTGGATCAAACGGTCCTTTCATCTTTGCACCGAAAGTCTCGCAGTCTCAATTACATCTGCGAATTTTGTTGTACGTTCGCTGCACGTGGAGAAAGAAAGAGAAGGATCGTCTACGTTTGGTTAACAGGTTCGCTCGTATCGGGCAGTTTTAAAACTCCAACAAACGCGGCAAAGATGTTTCACGTACTGCTTGTTCGCTTTGCACGGCTACTCGGTAATTTTTATCGCGATTCCACGACGCTGGACAGAGACTCCTCTCCCCGCGAGAGAGGTGTGATTGATCGATGAGCCAGCGACATGTTTTCACCATGTTTATATTTAACGTTCTTCGGTAGGAACACACCGATGGGTGGACCGATGCACTAGGGTATTTGCGGTTCGCTCATATATCACTGGAATATCAGTTGGACAGTTTTGATGTATTAGCCTCATTAGCTCTGCGAGTTATCGTTGCTGCATTTCATCAAGGTTTATGACTTCTTCCTTGTAACGTGTTTTCCCCTGCCGCGCTCTCCTCCGCGTACAAGGCCGACTCCGCTCTCTTATTATCTATTCCGATACGCGATCTTATCTATGCATATGCATATGGAAATCAGAGGATCCTCGACGGCGTGGCGAGTCCGCCTTGCCGCGCCGCGCCGCGCCGGCGAACGTGGGATCACGATTGGCGCAAAAGTTGCCTCGCTATCTTCTCCCACTTCGTTTCGCTTCTCGTCTGCCACTCTCTCCCCCTCTCTCTCTCTCTCTCTCTCTCTCTCTCTCTCTCTCTAGTCTGTTCGCGGCGGCCCGCTTCTATAACTCGACCCATCGTTATCTCCGACAAGGAGTAGGACTCCCCATTGGTCGTTGATCTTCCCACTCGCGGTGATGCCTCCCTCGCTCATCGCAGCCGTCCTGCGTGCTCCAAAGCCCGTCTGTCCCTCGGCTCTTCAGGATACATACATTCAGTTTGCGTACGTGTGCGTGCACGAGCCTCGAAGCTATCCTGGCAGCCCCATTGGGCCGAGGGGAGCATCCTCCGTCTCTGATTGGACCGGCACCGGGAGCATCTCTGCTCATCCTCGCGTTTGCGCGTCTACCACGATCATCGCCGGTGCGGTGTTATCCAAAATGGTGGACTCTGATGCCCCCGATGTTGTTACACGTATAGACGGACACTAGGTCGACGATTAGCTTTCGGTTCGTTCGATCGAGAGACACTATTGAAAATATTGCTAGATAATAACTAAGACGACTATATCTTCCAAAGTACCTCTTAGATATCGAGATCGCAAAGAACGCAGAGAGCTAAATGGAGGTGTTGAGTGGAAACACGCGGTAATAATTTTCAAAGATTGTCGGGTTATTTCCAACGGTACGTCCTCCGCGGTTGTACGGCGGTGAAGATCGAGCCACGTCTCCGAGAATAGAAGGAGTCGTATGAGCGTTAGTCATACATCCCGTCGTAGATCGAGCTATAACTGGCGTCTGTGACGGGCCAACGCCATTATGGCAGACACGCGGCGAGAGGAGCGATACGTGCACCGCGACCGGAACGAAACCAAGGGGAGAGTAAAGACATTTACGAGGTGGAGGAGGAAGGCAGAGGTGGAACGGGCTGGGCAGAGGTGGAAAGAGAAAACGAGAAACAGCGGAGAATGCACCGGCAGCGTTCATTTGCGACGCCAGTAACACGCTGCTGCATCTATTCATACACAGAGGCTGCACCCACGCCGCCGATGGCGCGCAGCTCTGCGTGGTATCCCCAGCTTCGGCGAGGGAAGACCGCGGCGACGGTGAGAAGCCGGAGGAGAGACGAGAAACGGAGGGAAGAAAAAGACAAGCTTGGCAACAGTGGCCACTTCTATGCGTTCTACCTTCTCTGGCCGCCGTGTCTCTCCGCTCTCCGGCCCTCTCCGTTTCTCTTGCCGCGCTGTGAACCTCGCGGAGAGTTCAAGAGAACACAGTGACACCCAAGAAGGGTGAGACCGAGAGCGAGATAGTACGATAATTGGAAGAGGAAACGGGTTGTGGCAGAGCAAGAGAAGGAGGAGGAGGAGGAGGAGGAGGGAGAGGGAGAGGGAGAGGGAGAGGGAGAGAAGAGCGTAGCGCAGGTGGAGGCGCTGTTTCCACGGTTGGTGGGGGCCGGAGGTGGTGGTGGAGGCCCCTCAGGAGGTGGTAAAGGTGGAGGATGAGGCGGGGGAGCAAGAGGTGGTTACCATGGCTACCAGAAACCACAGCCGCCGCCACTGACGATGCGAGAGGTGTCACTGACTCCTGGCAAAGCTACCACGCACTCATACACCTGCACGGATACCTACGCTCTCCGTGGAATATCGTCTCTACAGGGACACGTTTCTCTTTGGCTGTGATTCGAGCGTACCTGCTACCTGGTGCGCATCGCGAGATAATTTCTCCCGAGTACCCTCTGCCCGTGCTGATGCGCGTTACCAAACTCGTTCGTAAACGAATCTCATCTTTCGACCGTTTGATCGACGCGTGCAAGTTGGACGCGCACGCTTGACGTTCGATAGGAAGAGAAACGTTGCGAATGATCGCGTTTCGACCGTTCGATAACTTTTTCAGTTACCGCGCGCTGCAAACGCCGCGGTCGAAGGGTAAACACGCGATACGTGCGGTCGCACGTAGTGATCTAAACAATCGATCGTCGTCGTAGCGGACATAAACTCCGGGGCCTCGGGACGAGAAGTCGACGTGACTTAAAAAGACCATCTCGAGCAGGAGAGAGCGGCGAGAAACAAAAGATCCGCCTCTTAACGGCGGCCGTTCGTTCCGTTTCTACTCCCCCTCCTCCTCCTCCTCCTCCTCCGACGTCGTCCCTGTCCTTTTTCTTCGACGACTCGCCCTCGAGCAGGACGGGAATTAAATTAAGGCTTCCGAAAATAAACTCGGCGACATTCAATTGTTTCTCGCAGGGGCCGAAACGACGCGAGACGGCGGCAGAATGACGGTGTCGTGCCTCATAAAAGATGAGAAACGATCCGAGCAAGATGGCCGACACGACGATGTTGGACGCGCGTTTTCTAGCCAGACGACGCTTGTGTCGGAGATACCGATGTAAGTTCGTACATGGCGTACGGAAACGTAAAAAAGGAGGAGGAAAAACGGATCGTCGAATAGTCGTAGAAGGGTGGTTACGTGGTTCCAGACTCCACTCTCAGCTGCAAAATATGTAAAACGTAACGTTAAAGCGATGAAAACAAGAAAGGAAAAGGGAAAAGCTCGCAGCGCTGGTCTAAACAGCAACGAAGTAAGAAGGAAACAGATTCAGTGTCGATGGTGGAATTTTTCTCGAGATCTTGGCAGAAAAAGGAAGAGATACTACATATTGGATGTTGGAAGGGTGGTAGCGGTACGATGCTCTTTCTACGTCTTCATCGCTTATCGCGTGTATAGTCCGATTCGCTTAGCGGTCTCCATGGGAACCCGCGGAAAAACCTATCGATTCTCCCTTTGAGCTCCTCTGAAAGAGAACTCTTTCAAGAATCTTTTGGCCCCTTTTCGCTTCTCTCGTCCTCTTCGGATCTCTTTCGCCTCCTCTTTCCGGAGCCAGAGCTTTCCCCTGGCTGACAGGGTCGGATTTTGTCGTCTGTCGTCTCTCCGAGTAAGGGAAAGGAAAGGAAAGGAAAGGAAAGGAAAAGAAAGGAGGAAGAAAAAAACGAAACGGAGGGAAAAAGAAGATAGAAAGGGGCAAGGCAACGCCGTTAAAAGAGGTTTATTTCGCTAATAAGACCGGACTTGTGCTGTGCTTATTGAAACAATAAAGAATCACCCCTGTGGGCGGAGGGAGGAAATCCTCAAGATGGCGACCCTTCCTGGTCATGCCGTGGATATACCAGAGGTACGTGCACAGGTTCCAGAGTGTCGGCTGATCAACTCCCGATGGATTTATCGCTACGATATTGTGGTCCGTGCTTCTCCTTCTTTTTGTCTTCTGTCTGAGTTTCGTTTTTCAAACAATTTTGTCACGTCAACGACTGTTTCGATTGCGTTCGTCCGACGAGACGTCGAAGGGAAAATGTTTGAAAGGATGAACGTCGTGAATTAACGAGTAGCAATGAAATTGAGAAAAGAGCGGCGATAGTACGGCTACGAAGGAATGAATGAAGCCTACATGACCCAGTTTATCGACGCGTAATTTGGGTTACTGGTGAGAAGGTTGGATTAGAATCGAAGGGTCGTAAGTACACGGGTGCACGTCAAGAGTTTGCGGCGCTCACCTCCCTAATATGCTGCGTTATCGCAAGATTTATCGGTTATCGGTTACGTGCATTTCCCTCGGCTGCGGCGCCGTCAGCAGCTTTGCTCCTACTTTTTCTCGCCATTTTCGTCACCGATGGGGATCCTGTTGCGGACGTCTATTAGATGCGCGACTCTTTACAACATCAAATATTCCCCCGGCGAAGCGTTCGCCAAAGTCGCTTCGCCGCTAAGCCCCTTCCTTTACGCCCGTGGCCCGTGTGTAATTTTCCTCCTCGCCTAATGACTTTCAGAGAAGCCCGAAGAGGACCAGAAAAAAAAAAGAGAAAGAAAAGAAGAAAAAAAAAACAGAAAAGGCCGCGCCACTATTCGCAACTTATGGGGGGCAATTCCGAACTCGGTCACGTCCGACCGGTCGAAAGCTTCGAACTTTACTACGTCCTCGTCGTATCCCTCCTTATCGCCTTACGCCACGCCGTAATAGCGAAACTTTCCTTTTGTCGACCGAACGAGAAGCGGTTTTGCGTAAACGAGTTCCACCGTGGTATGAAACGGGCAAGATACAGCCCGGAGGATGGTGTGTCTCGTGTTGAGAATCGATAGAGCTCCTGCCGAGACTACCCCGCGAGACACGAATTCCCGGATTCCATGTCGCCACCCCTAAAAACTCCATCTACGAGAGCGCTCAGCCTGTTCGCCTCCCTCGATCCACCAACCACCCCTTCGGTACTCCTCGAGGCACTCCGCATTACCTCTGGACGAGAGGACTTTGAGCATGGAAAGAGAGATCGGGAGACCACCGAGGAGTAGGAGAGACGAGCCGTGCCACGGGGGAGAGAGAGATAGGGAAGGGGGAAGAGGGAAAGGGCTGGAGAGAGCAACGCGAAGGGCCGAGCACAATGGGCCGCCGCGGAGATTCGGAAACGTCGGCACCCGGAATCCTGAATGGGAGACGAATGAGGAGTCTGCCCCGGCTGGATCGCAGGACAATGCATTCGGGAAAACGAATGTTAACGTGGACGATAACGCGGCCTGCTTTGCGAGATGGATCGTTTCTCGAGTTTCCTCGTGGAGGACGATCGTGTCGCGATCTCTCCGCCATCAACTTTATCGGAAACGACGACAAGAGGCTGATAAAATGGATGAAACGCGTCCTATCTGTTGGAACGTCCACGCGTGGATGGACCAGGTCGATGATTGATTTACGCGGAGGCTCCAGTCAGGTTGGAGCCAATTTAATTTTACGCTCGCCAGACTGCTGGCGATTCAAATTGTAGCCGCACACGCCGCGAGGTTAAACATATCCCGGCTATTTATAAGTCAGCGACGGTTATGCTAATTTTACGCACGAGTGATAAATCCTCCCGATATCGTTCGGGACGAAAACAAAAATGAAAACGTCGTTCGACATTTTTGTTACAGGCTGGTGTGACAGTTTGTCGAGACTGACCAGACACGGTTACAAGAAACACTGTAGCTGTCGATGGCAGCAACTAGGGATATCAACCCTACTCGACTGGCCGGGGCAGGTTAATCAACGGTCAAGGTAAACGAAACTATTACTCGATAATATGTTTGAACGAGTATCATCGTTTGAATAAAGATCTCTAACCGTGGGTCTTCTCTACCCATTCGAGAGACACCCTTTAATTAAGTCGACGTATCTACGATTTACGACGGATAATTGCACGTAACGAGAGTGTTGCTCGCGGTTGTGTATCGTTCAGAACGATGATAAAGGTGACAACGGAGCGAACATAAACGCGAATGCGTGACCATTACCGGCGTAGGAAACGGAACTTACGACAGTTGATCGGTATTCCTAATTAAACCTAAATGTCGAAGTCTACCGAAGAAACGACGTCGCCGATAGACTCGATACCGTCTATCGTGTCACGCGTTACACGCGAAACGTGGTCAAAAAATGGCTCTATCGAGGTAAAACGATCACTCACCGGATCGATTACCGTGGATCGGGGAGAGTTGATCGCTACCTTCGCCGATAGCTGACGTCTCTGAAATTCACGATGCACGATTCAACGTGGTTTCTCCACCTTGCCGAGCTAGCCGGAGGCCACGATATTACGGGGCGAAAACGGTAAATGGCCCTAATAATGCGAAATCTCGGTAGCCATAAATACGAGCGGACGATATCTGGTTGCTGATCTCGGTGGCATGTCCAGGGAGCTGCGTTGCCGTGTCTCGCAGCGTTGATACCGGTTGCCCCACACGGTGCTCACGTGAGTATCGTGGGTACTGGAAGTACTCACGTCAAGTATGTGCACGCCTTATCATACCTCTCGCGACCAGTATATGGTCTTCCTGTTCTTTATGCGAATACACGTGGGACTTGCGATGTGCCATGCCTCCGTCTCCTCGGAAATATGTCGGATTCCGTCGTCGAGGGGACGAACGCAAGTCGGATTCTTTGATCTTTTCTATCGCCGAATCACCGCGTCGCGAGTTGTTTCGTAGTTGGCCTTTTGCTTTTTCCAGTCGGAATCCAGCGTGCAAGCTCGTTCGAAATCGTTAGGAACGGGAGAGACGGGTGAAATCTGTAATTGTCACGATCGGGACAACTTCATTTTCGCGCAGTATAGTACCTAGATCAGACGCGGAACCAACGCCCGCGGTATGCGACGAGGGAACCGAGAAAGAGAGCCAGACTTGTAAACATGTCGCTGGAAGGCGAACCGCGTCACACCCTCGCTTCCTCCCGTCGCACCTCGAATTTCCATTCATTGTTATTCCATAATCAGTGATGAAACACGAGGCTGTCCGTGTGTGGCGGCGAGAACGATGAAAAACGAAGGTATTAACGTGACTCGAGGGTGAGGACAGATCGATGGTCGGAAGGAAAGCGTACGCGGGGACACGATGTTATTAAGAACTGACGTGTACCCACGTGCACGCATGAACAATCATCTCGCGTTCGCCGTGATTTCCACGAGATACTGTAATTGTCTCAACAATCGACGCTAATGAGTATTCTTAGCAGCGGCGACGTGCGCCTCTCGTGATTTCTTCGTCGTATATCCCTGTATACTTTTCGTTAAAAAATATACCGGAGGGAGAACTGATAGAGCCTGTTAATTCCTGAACGCAATTAGCTTTGCCTCTTGTACACGCAATTAGCATTCGGTCAATGGTTGTACGCTTTCGGTATTCGTGGCTCGGTTTCGATGTGCTCGAAATTTATCAGCTTGGTCGCCGGTATAAATCGTACCGCGCGATACCATAAAGAACGATGTTAAACACGACGTTATTTACGAGTAGTTCGGCAGTATTCCTCTTCGTGAGAGACAGGCCGAGCTAAGCCAAGTCAGGCCAGGCCAGGCCAGGCCAGGCCAGGCCAGGCCAGGCTAGGAGGCCGTGCGTGTCAGGGCAATTCTTTCCGCGGCCGAGGCAAAAATACGTTCGTGGGTTCTTTTATACACCCTCCTCCGAAGACAATCTCGATGTCTCCGGTCACTGTGTGGCGTGTCGTTCTCCTGGACATCACTCCGTCCCGGAGGGGGTGGCAAGAGAGCCTCGAAAGGGTGTAGCGTGTCCGGTATCTCGCGCTGGGATCGCAAGAGACGTTTCGTCCCCCCCAAGAAGTCAGTTCAGCTCCCACAAATGACCATCGCCGACCACCCACCACCATCGCCGCCACCGCGTCGTTCGCCACGCCACCGAGTTATCCCTCTTTTTCCCATCAACCCCGATTATTTTCGTATCTTCTAGCCGCGTTCTGCACCGCGTTCGCCGCAGATGAAACGATAAATGAATTTATTACGCTCGACTGAACGAAACCGAGTGTCCTTGCCGACTGAAACGACACTCGCGATTTATGAAAAAATGCACGGATTATTATTATGCGTGTTCTTTTCCGTGTTCCCGATCGTGCAGCACGTTTCCACTGCGTATTTGACCTGTGTTTCTGATGTATAGCTGACCATTCTGTCGAAGTTAGAACATCTAATTTTCCAGTTCGATTATGTCTCGATACGAAAACACTTTGCTTGTTCCGATACCTTTTGTAAATCGAGCAATGTTAAGCTATGCTATCGCAATGTGAACAAAGCTTAACGTTTCATTTCCATTTGTCTCGATCAAACATTGATATTTGTCCGTTATCTGTACGTTATCTGAGAGTTTATTTGTTGGTGATCGTGTAATAGTATTTAATTTCATAGTCGCTGCAATATCTGATCAGAGTAATCTGTTTATTTATTTTTGTTAGAAGCTTACAAGCTTTATTTTTGACTCTTTGTGAGTCTTACAATATACTTCGTTTAATCGTTATTCAATAGCTGTATCAGATATTAAATTAAAGATTTTTTTTATATTATATTTTATATTTCACATTATATTACGTTCTAATTATAAATTACTGTACTTTGACCTGCGATAATTATCTACTATCGGTACAAACGAGATATATTTTTTTCACCACGGAAATAACATATTTTACCGTTTTCGTATCACTTCCAACATTATCGACGTAAAATATTACCATTTAATAAACACAAATGAGATACCTTGTTTGTGAAACAGGCATGCATGATATTACACGGACAAGTATAAGACATCTCACGTTCTGAAATATTGATATCGAAAAAAGTCAGAGTACTCTGTAATTTGTTACAACAAATCATCTGTGATTAAAACAATAAAGTTAGTGGCATATTTGAACTTATACTAGGGCAAAATATACAAATAATAAATGTTTTAAATTAATCATCTTATTGAATTGTTATTCAAGATATATCTTGGAAATAATTTTACTTTAAACAAAGATTACAGTGCCAATGAATTGGTAATTGCAAGAGAAGCATCGGTTTCGGCGAGAAATAAATAAGAAACATTCAAAATGATGACTATTCTACAGTTAGTAATTTTTAGTGAAAAAAAAATTGGTATGTTCATATATATGTAATGTGTATTATATAATACATGATATGATGAATGTCAAAAATATCATAACGAATTTTACTTTTCCACAAATCAGACGAATTTTATTCATGCATCCTCGAGCTCCGATCTCACCAAATTAACTGAATTAACGTGAATTCAGGGTGCGGAGAATTAATTAAAAATCGTCAAAATCGTCAAATTGTGATTGTTAAGGCCAGAATAAGAGGCTAGGAATGCGCCCTACAGGCCAATAAACACATAAATGTAATGTAAAAGGGACGCATCCCTGGGCAATACTGTCAGGCCCACAAGGTAATTACAAGTATTGCTTTATGGAACTGATCTTGCCGAGATCTCTTGGTCTTAACTCGTTCCCAATCATGTGAGGAGACAATAAAGTCAATGAACAGTATAAAAAGGGCCAACAGAGTTAGAACAGGATTCTTTCGGCAAGTAAAGTTAAGCTTTTCAGTACAAAGTGTGCTTTTCGTGCCACCATCTTGTGAGTGCATCACTCCCATAATTACAGATTCAATATTCAATCAATTTTCCACAGCACTGGGTGGTCCTTCAAGCCAAAATACATGTCCTTAACAGTGATATTAAGATGTATCACAATACGTTAGTTATTGATTGCGTAATACTTCCATTGTTCATACCTGTGCTATTTTTAATTTTATTTGACGTATTTTTTATTTCATAGTCTATCTAATATTATTACAATTTGTAACTAAACTATCTGATTAGGAAGATATCGAGGAATTTAAGTCTTGGATAGAGAATGTATAGGATATATAACAATGTATAGGATTTCTGATTAATCTTTCTCAAATGTTAATGTGCTACAACCGAGGTTCCATCACCTTTCTATACCTTCTCTGTTTAAAAAGCTCGTTATTGACCTTGCTATTAGTCTTGCTATTGACTAGTGTGATTGGTCAATTTTTAAATCATTATGAATAAAGGTCCTACTGTTTTCTGGTACCGTCCTCTACGCGCTATTAATTTTCTAAACTAATTAATTTCTAAACCGCTTCGATGGTGAAGGTAAATATCAATTCTTAATCTGTGAGCTTTGTAACGAAACATATAGGAATTCGTTTTCGAATACGATTTCGTTCTTTCTTTTGTCGAAAAAAGGCCTGCATAATCACTACTGTAGGTTGAAAATCATTTCATATTCTACCGACTTTATTCTAAAGCATCTGTGATTCATTTTTTACAGTCAGTATAGGATAATGAACAATATCGATTGATAATGATGTTTGTTTATGCATTTGTATATACATTTGTATACATTGTGTAAACATTTGTGATGCTAATGTAATTGGGTGTCTTCTGTTCTTTTAGTCTTTCTGATTAATTCATCATTGTTCAGAAAGATGTCCAGCGACAATAATTTACTGCATTTCGGTTTTTAGCAATGCGCATAAATCTGCCGAAAATATTTGTATTTGTATTAATCAGGCTTAAACTTTTTGAACATTAATTACTCTGTTGAATTCACATATTGTTGAGGTCTGTTGGTATTACTTGTAAATCTTAAACATAATAATATGCCATGTATTTCGTTAATTTCGAAATTACCCACTAAGGTGACTTGAAAGTCAAATAGAACGTAGCAAAGATTATTAAACTTGGGGATTCACATAGGACTATCTTTAAATGGACACATAAGTCCACTTATAAATCTTGCTTAGTGTTTGAATTTCTGACAGTTTATTAGTGACAAAGGTTCTGCATCTCTTTGAAATCTAACTAATTGTAATGCTGCCTTAATCTTTGCTACAAATTGATTTAATAATAAAAATCCATGAAGTTTTAAGTAGCTGAGCCAATACTTGAGAGCTATTACTTTAGATTTTGCACACAATAGACCCAATCTGTATCTGAAAAGTCATGTAATTCTATGCTCTCAAGTCTACCTGCTATTGTGAGGAACCCTCATGATTATCAGTTTATTCAATTCAACACAAAATTTTGTCCATTCATAATATAATTCTTGGGATACTGATTCATCTTAACCTACTTACAACTGCCATAAATTTTGAAAAATGAGTTGCATGAATTACTGTCGGTTTTATTATCTCTACAGCACAATGCGTTTCGTGAAAGAAATCTTTTTAAACAGACACAAATGTCATTATACGTAACGATAATTAATACTAACATATAATACAATACTTTTATTTTTAATAAAAAGTTGAAAATATTTATACATTTTTCGCATCTTATATAAAAAGTATAGAAAATTTTTAAGATGAAAAGATACATAGGTATTTTCTAAATTCTTCGTCATTTTATTCTAATGTGAAAGGATTAATTGTATGTTTTACCATCTAGTGAACGCCACATGATCAACTTTGATCATTTTATTTGATGTAGTTCTCCAATTTATCGTTCTGTAAGTGTAGAGTGCGCTAGAGAACTAATGATTTTCCGCCGTGTCGATATTGCAGAATGCGTGGGTTGCAAAATGTTTGGATATATCGAAAGTTACCATCGTTCGATATGAAACAATCGTTTCTCTCGCAACGTTCCTTTAAACATTCGTTATAAACGTAACACGCCGATGCCTTTATCGATATTCTATTACAAAGTGACATCTCGTAACGACGATTAATTGAATTTAGTTACTTTATTCGCGAGAGCGGCGATATCGTTCCGGTTGCGGTTAGAAACGCAGACCGGTTCTGCCATCTGGCGGCAAAGTTGCGAACGAGTCGCGCGTATCAGCCGTCGAGCAGGGTTGCCAACGAGACGCGCGCATCTACGGCAGATCGTACGCGAAGTCGCGTCGTAAACAAGGAACCGTCGCATCAGTAGTCCGATTTCCAAAGTTTCTTCGCGAATCTCTCCTCTGACCGTGGATATTTCGCCGTACCTCCGACCGAGTCTCATCTCGTAACAGAACGAAGGAATACGGGATACGCAAGAACATCGCGAACCCATCGTTTCCCGAACATTTTCACGGTGGTGTGTGTGCGCGGGTTGGCAAGCGTTGCTGCTCGAGTGCAGTAGGGCTGCCATTTTCCGTGTGTTGCGGTGCATGAGCAAGAAAGAGATAGACACCCGTGCACGGAGAAGGACGGTGAAGGTCCCCGAACACACGGATTTTCGCGGTGCGAAAAGACACAGGAGGAGTTCGTCGTTCGTTAATTCGTCCGAGGGACTGTGAATTGCACAACGTCGCTGCGGAAACGGAGGAAATAAAGACGAAGGTGGAGGAACGGATCGCGGGAGCGCGCGTTCGAAACTGGCCCGACGATCAAGGTTAGTTCATCTTTTCATTTTCGTATTCTTTCTGGTAGTCCTCGTTAGCGCAGAACGAGGCACGTCTCTCTGCCCCGTCCTCCCCTCCCCCCTCCCTCATACGGAACAGTTATTCCGTCGTTTCGATTGTCATCGTGAGAGAAATATCCGCCCGACTGTCTGTCACCTTATCGTATTGCGACCGATCAGCTGACTTTTTTTTCTTCCTGCGCGTCCGCCGCGTGCATCTCGCGAAACACCGACACGTTCCAACACGGACGCGTTCGTTGAAGATACGCCATTGCGTAGACGGCAGTTCGCCGTCCGAAAACGATGACGATTCCAACTGTTTAAAAATACCGATCGCCGTAGTTCGTGCGTTCAACCACACATCGATGCAATCGTTCCGTTAGGTATATCCGACAGCGATACGATATATATCGAATTTCACGCGTTTGTGCGTTAGGTTTTCTTTTTTTGTCTTTTTCTTTTTTTTTTTTTGATAAATGCACCAGTGACAAACGTAAAACCGTGTCACATCGGTACAATCCGATCGATAAAGTCGTTCACAAATTCGCTGTCAGAACGCACGATCTTGAAACGCATTCGCTGCCGTCTTGTCCTCGCTATCACGTTTCGCGCGTTCCTCGTTGGAAAAATCCTTTGATGGGTCGGGGATGCTAGAAGTATTTCTAGCCTCGGTATGCGAGCGATTTCGGTTGTTTCTCGGTGTTCAGTTACCCGCTCGTAAAGTTCCCGCTCGCTTTACGCTCGTTCGAAACAAACGACGTTGACTTTTTTCCTCTTCTCTTTTTTCTTTTTATTTTTTTGTGTGTGTTTTTTTTTTGTTTTATTTTGTTTTGCCGAGCGATCGATTTTACGATCTTTCTCCGTCACGACTTGTTTTAAAGTTACGCGTATTGAAAAAAAAGAGACGTGCTCTTGGCGTTAAAATTTCCACTGCGACGACGAGGGTCCGTCGACCCTGGAAGCTAGCTGCTCGCAATGCAGAAAAGCAATCAAATATCAATTTCACCGTGAGGCGTCTCTCGTCGAACGGGGGATATACACGTTTGGCCAGCTATACTGGGCCACGGGGATGAAACGGGACGATCATTTTCCAATTTACACGGAACGGTTTCAATTACGAGAGCGATCTTGAAACGTCACGTACGTGTAACGAGGGAAAAGGATAACCGCGCTGTCTCGAACTGTGCGTCTCGTATTGTCGTCGACGTTGGTAACAGCCGTGGCTGTGTTTGAACGATTAACCCGAAATAACCGAGAATCGTTGCCTGCCGGGCTTGTAAATCGGCTTTCGTAAGAACATCGCCGCCGTATCTACCGGTGTCCGATAATAAACAACCGTTCGTTGTTACGTTCCTACTAACGTTTCTTGCCGTTTTCGCTTTACTTTGCCCGCGTACGATTTCTAACCTCTCCCCACGCGTGGCGAAATCGGCAGGGCTCGCGTGTAACGAGGGTCGGTAATATCGCGTTAATATTATCTCGTGCACACGTAGTCGATTTCGCGTTAATCGGCCGTGTAAACAACCGCTTGTCTCGTTGATAATCGTCGCACTTCCTGATCCACGACTTCCTGCTGCGGGCTTAGATTCATTGCGCAAGACCGGCCGCCACCGATCTTTTGTTTCTCTCCTGTTAATGATCGTGCACGCGTAACCGTCGCAACTCGTGACTATTTGACTTTTTAAACGATCGCCACACTCTCGTCGAACGAAATTGCCTCGGTGAACTCCTCTTACGTTGTCATTTCGATCTCGGTTATTTGTTTGTGTTCGAAATATCGTGTAACGCGATACGACGCTGGCTTTTCATTAATCTGCGAACAAATGGCGACGCGCTCGGCCAATTCTGGCAAAACCTTTGAACCATTTCAACCAGTTTTCGCGATAATGTGGAATTTGCGTTTAGGTATTGAATATGACGATACGTTAATACGTGTAACATAGCGAAAGTATAAATATTTTACGAACGTGTTACTTGCACTTTTTTGTTTTTGTAAACTCTGTGCATCGCGTTATGTTCTGTTTTATCATATGTTGTGAATATATGCAATTTTGTTTATATGATATTAATATATTAGGATAATATGTTAGGATATTACCTATATTAATATAAGTAATTTTTTTAAATTTTTAGTTTTTTCTAGTTTTGGCTATTTCGCTACCCTTTTTCTTTTTTAATAAGAGGTTTTTACCGGTTACATATATAAACAAGCATTCATAAACTAACGATAAGCACAGCTGTTTGGTGCCCGCAGTGACTATCGAATGTTTATGTGTAAAACGCTAATAATCAAACAGCATATAATATAATCTTAAATTATGTTGTATTTGATTCCATTTCATCCGATAAATTATCGAATGTGATGAAATATTTAAAAATGTTTTTAAAAATGTAATATCTTCGTGACATTTTTTAATATAACATTTTCTTTATAAAGAATGTTATATTATATTATATATTATAAATGTCATAATATAATATTTTCCGAGTTCTCGTGGTTAGTTTTTCATTTCAAAAATGAAATAAAGCTTCTAAAAAAAAAGAAAAAAAAATCTGTAGCGAAATAAACAAAATTGGGGAAAGCCGGTAAATTAGAAATTTACCGTGTCTTTTGTGGTATTTCAGTAAATATATATTTCGTTTGAATAGTAAAACGTTCGAATATTGGACTATGCTGGTAATGGCAGGGGTGCATACGGGTATTTCTACTTTCATGCGTTTACGAAAATTTGATACTTTCAAAAATGAAATGCGTCTGATAAAACACGCTTAAAAACGCTTTTTAAAGCTAAAAAATTTAGTGACACAAATTAAAAATGTAGGAATTTCTATACCTACAGTATATACATGTAATATACTATTCAGTATATTACTGATTCAGCATTTCAGCAGTTGATCATGTTTTTTTTTCCTTCGCTCTTTAGTTGGTACACAATCTACAAAAGTTAAATAAATTAATGCAGGGTTATACGACACCGTGGCACCGTGTAACAAATGCGTATCTCAACTAGCGGCTAAACCAACCGGACGCTGTAACAAATGAGGCTTCAGAACTAACTACATATACGCGTTTCTTCCAGCATTCCGCTCTGTATATTTAAAAATATAAATTCTCTTGTTTTTACAAACAAGTTTACGAATGGAAAGAGGCTAAAAAACTGCACGACTTGTATCCCAGTACGATTCGTCTCACCGAAAGGCCCAGAAGCAAATGAAAACGACTTTTTTGCCATAAAATTTTATTGATGCACAAACATTTGAATCGATACAAAACAAATTACAGACGCGATCGCTCAGTACCAGACAACGCCACTCCTACTCGAGGTCTATGCCACGCCCCCTCGCGAATCACGTGACCCAAATCGACCAATCGCTAATTTTCGTTGCATCAGCGTTGCACCTGAAGAGGTCCTTCTGGGTTACCGCCGCTAAAATCACTTTCGGTGATAAAACGGAACCGTGAAAAGGCACAAATGTAAACGTGTAAACGTGCCCCGGAGACAAAACTCGAGGAGGACGAGTCTCTCGTTTTCGAAAACGGATGATAGGTGCTCGATCAGGTAGTTGAAGGTAACCGGTGACTCCGGGAACTCCCGCGGGGAAGCACACGCGGTCGTGATAATGCGAAAAGTTATTTTAACGAGATTCGATGGTAACGCGGAACGGAACGTGGCGGTTGCGGTGACTTTTTCCAATTTAGCCAGGGCAACGGGGAAACTAAATTGTGCTTCCAGCATGTGCTGGGACGGGCCTCTCCGGGGGTGTCTCGCGAGAACTCGGCTAATGTCGTTCCAGAATAGGTGGTGTGACGTAACTCGGCCTGTAAGAGAAGCAGCCACGGATCCCCGGCCGAAAAGCTAAACAGCTCTTCGCCACGCGTTGTAACTCGCGATTTAAAACTCATAAGCTTTGCCGCGCTCGTTCATTCTCTCTCTCTCTCTCTCTCTCTCTCGCGCGCGCGCGCGCCCGCGCGCCGATGTTTCACAGCTTCTTCTTCACGAAAACTTTGAACGTGAAAGACGCGCGCTCCTCAAGTATCCTTCGAGGATAACGTTGTTGCTGCTGTAAACAAAGTAGCTGCCGAGTTCCTCGAGCTTCGTTACTTCCAGTCCTTCGTATCCGCGACGACACCGCCGTTCACTCTCCACCGTTTTCGACGTTCGTTGGAAATTTTATGCTTATATTAGAGGCGAGAAAACGCGAGCGATTCAAATACGTAACTGCATGAGATTTTCGAGTCGGCGAATCAGTATATGTATCAGTGGTAATCCAATAACGAGCCGCTAAACGGATTTTCTAGCTAAATATACATGATACTTAGTAATTACATCTTTGTTTCAGTGAAAATACTCGACTTTATATTTAGTAGTAATTATTATCAGTAGTAGTACTTTTTTTTTTTATCATATATATTATCAGTTTGTAGGAAATCGAACGATAATTTTTTTTTTCTTTTTTGTTTAACACAATGAGACATAAATTTTTTTTGAATGGAATAATGGGACGAAGTGATTTTAAAAGAATATATATTGAACAAACACAATTAGATACAAAACAGTAAAGCTTTAGATTCCTCACTCTCTCAATCACGCACCCTCTTCACTTGTCTTAACTATTATATAGCTATTCTTTTCTCTCGGTTCTTCACACCACGGTTTCTCCTCTACCAATAATACTTACCGGCTCAGTCGGGAAACAATAATACATAACATGCCATATATATATCACACATCTCTACCACAGACTACACTCACATTTTCACACGCACAAAACCAATACATTCGCATTTTTTTTGTATTAATACGAGAGATATATAAGAATTACGTTTTATCCTTGCATTATTGCTATAATGCAAATAACTTTCGGAGAGTACGATGGAAATATAAAATATAAAATATAATTTTCGTGAAAAACCAAACCGCATTGTCGCCTAGTCGTTGCACACAGTTGAAAGCAAAATCGTGAATCTTATTTATTATTTATAATTTTACATTGCATTATTAATTTTCGTCCAGTGAAAATTAATTCCAACCGCAAAAAAGGAAAAAAAGAAAAATATATACACGAGTTAAAAACGGAATTAAAGCGTTAAAGAAAGCAGACAAGTTTGGATTCCTCTAACGTACAGCATAGAACAACATAGAACGTTACAAAGATTAATCTTATCAGGTTTCCTCGGACTAATCTCTAGAATTCTCCTCCAAAGAAGTTCTTCGGCTACTTCTTCGGCTGCTGCAGTTGGTCGATTCTCTGATTAATTCATCGTACGGTCGTCACTTTGGAATCTAGTCCGACAACGGGATGGTTCCGTCAGCCACCCACACCAGCCGCCTATCATCTGTTCCGTGACTGTCGGAGAGAGGACGCAGCGTGTAAACGCCACATGTGCGTCTCTGTATCTTCGTGCACACGTACCGTTGGTGGTTCGATGTGAAAGCAATCGGGTCAACGGCATCTGTGTCGCGGAGACGATAAGAATCGAACGTGAACTTCCCAGGAAACTTCGTCACTTGTCGCAGACGCGTATCGTCGTCCCTGAAATTCAAAAGTTGCAAGAGCCGCCCTCCCTCCCTCCGCGCGCTACGAGGTTTCCCCGCCGTGGTGTCTGTCGTCGAACTGCATCAAACTTTTCGCGGAGAGATCGAAACCTACGCGCGTTTCGCGCCCAGAAATTACGAGACCTTGCTCTCGGTGGGCTGGTTTTCCATCGCTGTTTCCTCGAGTTTCGGATAAGACACGCTGCGAGAAGCAGCCGAGCAAAGAGCAAAAAACTGCACGACTTGCATCCCAGTACGACTCGTGGAAATGAAGACGACTTTTTGCCATAAAATTTCATTGATATGCAAACATTTGAATCGATACAAAATAAATTACAGGCGCATAAAATCGTTCAGTATCAGACAACGCCACTCCTACTCGAGGTCTACGCCACGCCCCCTTACGAATCACGTGACGCAAATCAACGAATAGCTAATTTTCGTTGCATCAGCGTTGCACCTGAAGAGGCCCGGTTAAAATCACTTTCAGTGATGAAAAGAAAGAATCGATAGAAATTCGCGAGATGTAGGATCGCCGGATGGAATCGGGTATAGATTTCGTTGTGTGTATGTGTGTATGTGCTCTTTGTTACCCACGACTTACTACTGTTTGTGCGAAGGATTTCTCACAGCGTCAGGATTTCTCACGTGTCGTTAGATCGCGCGATGCGCCGATAAATATGATAAATCTTTGCTGCCTGTCTACTTTCGTTGGGAGGGGAATGTTTTCGCGATCTCGTTCGTTTTTCAACACGCTCGAGATTTAAAAAAAAGATATGTCTTCGTTTAACCGACGATATTTTTCTATTCGTAGAATTGATCTTATTTAGAGCATAATTATTTTTTATGCGATGTTATAATATTTAAAACTTTATTGTTTTCTTTTAAAATCTCGGTTTCTCGTTTTTGTCTTTCGGAGCGAAGAGTTCGCCAAATATGTAAATAAGTACTATTTATGCGCCAATTGTATACCAATGTTGGACTTTTAGCTTGTCGATTGCAATCCAAAAATCGAATAATAAACGTCAATTGCGTCAATGATCTCGAAGACTTTGAAGACCTCGAAGAAACAATTTATCACGTGGACAATTTATTCTCGCTGGAAATAGAAAAATTACTCCTTTCAGAGATACCATTATTCGGAGTTGATTTTAGCGGGGGTAACCCAGAAAATCGGGCCTCTTCAGGTGCAACGCTGATGCAACGAAAATTAGCGATTGGTTGATTTGGATCACGTGATTCGCGAGGGGGCGTGGAATAGACCTCGAGTGGGAGTGGCGTTGTCAAAAACTGAACGATCGTGCCTGTAATTTGTTTTCTATCGATTCAAATAAAATTTCATAGCAAAAAAGTCGTCTTCATTTCCTAGTCAGAACAATTGCTTCTGGGCCTTTCAGTGAGACGAATCTGGGCTACAAGTCGTGCAGTTTTTTTCTTTTCTTGTCAGAAATGCAAGAATTGTAATTTAATTGCACAGTGATGATATTATTGGAGTAGCTACAAGCTAATAATATTCGGATGATAAGTATTTCAATGCCGGAAGTGTCTACGTACGATGCTGATTCTCGCGGAACAGCTGCCTCGATTATCGATCAAATTTGCGGCTTCAATGAAAAGGATACCAATCGCTTTAAACGTTTCGCGCTAGTGAAATCTATCACAATTTTCAACTGTTGTCTGTGAAAAGTGTCGTCGTTGAGAGCATCGATCCGTATCGAACGAGTGTCAGGATATCATAATTCAAAGATATCGCAAGATATCAAAGATATCATTATTCAACGCAAGCACCACTTTGTCAAACGCACGTAACGCGAATACTTTGTTGTAACTGTTGGAACTATTTTCATATTTTCTCGTGCAACAACTCGATAATCATAAATGCAGTTTATCAGATCAGATTCAGGATTATTTATTTGTCGTGATTGAAGAACTTTATTTCATTTATATTATTTACTTTACTTTTACAATGTTTTATGGTAACTTTACGGAGATGTTTTGCTATTTCAATTAGAATTTCAGAGATTTAGAGTTTGTGAATGTAAAATGTTTTGAAAAGTTTTGAAACTATACCGAAATAAAAAAAGAAACCAAGAAATCCTAAGTAAGTAAAATTGAAATTTCTCGAAATTTACTTTGAAATGAAATATCTAAAATATTTAGTCGCTCGGTACTCTTTCCTGCTATTAGAACAGATTAAATCGTACTTAATTCTTCTTTTTCGTCGTTAATAAGAAACTTATTTAACATTTAAGATTCGTCATTAATGTTATTTAACCAGTGAAGTTCAGTAGCTGTCGCAACGTTGTGATTTAATTCAGTTTTGGAGCGGATACGTTTATCTTCTGTTTAACCTCATTTATTAACTTCAGCTACACAGTTAACAGGTTAAAAAACGATCACATTTGACAAATGAGGTGTAACCAAATTCTGTTCGAACGCGAGCACGTTACAGCCAAATAATTATGTAAAATCGAAATATTTATGCAGGCGTAATTAATAATCCGAATCGTGCCAATGAATCCACTGTATCAACAGATTGGGGAAATCCCGAGTACAAAGGATTAATCCTCGCTCGACTGGTGCTCCATTGACTAACGCGGTTGGCCTGTTCGGACCCACGGTAGAGATTCACTTTCTCGTCGCGAGCGCGAAAACACATTCCGATGGAAAATTTAATTTTTTTTTTTTATAAAACATTACTTTGCAATATAAAAGCACGCATTCATTTTCGCAGCATTCATTTAGTTATCCGCGTTGTTTGAAATTTTCGTTGCTTCGTTTAAATCATTCTCAAACATTCACGGACGACAAAGTGTCGAACGAAAGGTCGCACAGAATGCGATATTACAAAAATCGCGGCGGAGAAACACGGTGCCAGGGTAAACTCTATTTTCTATGTGCTCGGCCGGCTCTGAGAGCAGAAGCGACAGCAGAGAACGAGTAGCACTTTGTACAAAGGCCGTGCCACTGAAAATGGCGTCTCCTTCTTCGGGCAAATGCATTTCTCGTTGAGTGGAAGCGACGCCCCCCAACGAGCGTCAAACCAGGTGTGCGGGTGATGGAGCGCGACGTGAAAACGACGCGTGTCTGTCCGGCCGAGCGCGAACGACGCGCGAGTTTCGGCGGTAAACGCGTTTTCGCGCGGCGTTGTAATTTCGCCGGAGTTGTTTCGCCCCGTCCGATTGATCGGAAAACGTCGACGAGAGGCCGCATCGTTTCCACGCTTATCGAGTATCGCTCGTTTCGTTCTCCAAGTCTCTTTCTCGATTTTTCGTTCTGTCACTCGGAGAGCAAACGTTCCCGCGACGAACGGCTCGTTTGGTTTCTCTCTCTTTCTCTCAGAATCTTGGCTTCTTGTTTCGACTCTAGCGAACAAGTATAATACACTCGAGCGTATTTATACTCCAAAGTGCAAGTATATTTAGTACGAACATCCATCTGTATCTGAATCATTTGCTTGTCCGTTTGAAAATGACAGAACTGACGTTTACTCGAAGCAACACCGATGGAAGTTCAAGCGTGACTGACTTTTTCTGAAATAATTTGTTGCCCTCGCGGATATTGAAGGTATATTGGTAAATCCCGCATTTGAACAACACTCGCTCCCTAATTTTCGCCTGATTCTGATAATTCTGCGGGTCACCGCGGTGGAACCGGGACCCTCCGATCGCCCGGATCGCTTTCACAAGTGAAAATTCGCGAGTCGCCGACGTTTTGACCCAATTGCCTTGACCAATATACGTGCGTGTGATGTTACGCAAGTGCAGCGAAGCAGCGATATGGTGGTACCAGCGAACGCAGAGGCAAGTGGCGTCCGTGTGACACAATCGGGGGAAAAAACAGGGGGGGAAAAGATTTCCATAACTGTCGTCGGTAACTAGCGCAAATTTCGACAATTTGCTTGATAAAATTTTCACGTGCGTCGAATTTTAACGTTAATACGTTGAAAGCAGCGTGGAAACGCGCGTCGAATGTTTAATTTTTATGGAATATGATATTACGACAAAAGTGCGACGAAAGCGCGTTTTTCGTTTCGTACGCGGCATCACGTTCGCCACCGGCCTGTTATTTTCGCGTTTCTCTGCCTGAAATATGGAAATTCAGTAACTGGTTACCGGCAACATTTTGGAACTAAGACGGGGATAAAAATTGTAAAATCTGGTTTGAAATGTCAGACGCGCGACTAACTGCTGTTTGGGAATGACCAGATTTTTCTCGTTAGAAATCGCAGAGAGGAAATGCGAAATTTTACGTAGGGAAAAGGAGGAGACAAGGGAAAAAATAATCAACTGTTGTAAAATTATCTCAATTTCCTCTCTCTCTTTCTTTGCCCGATAATTTATTCCAAAGGAGTATATACAAAATCAAAAATCATAAGTATATACAAACACTTAAAACACATTTTGTATAAATAATCTATTGAAACAAAAACGAAATGTCATCTATTTATTCTTATATTATCTGTTTTCTCCTTTTGCGAATTTACGATTTATGTTATTTAAAATAAACTATCTGAAAAATAACGATTTAAATAAAATACCATCTTACTTGACTCGTTAGCTTGAAATAATCCAGCGTTAATTTATTTGATCAAACAAATGATTTTTCTCTAAGCTGTTTGAAATAATTTATTTCATTTTGTATTTTGTATTTTGCATTTGCTTCTGCAAATAATTTCTCAAATTGTTTTCAATTTAATTTAATTTAATTTGCGTTTAATTTCTCACTTGTTTTAATGTTTTAATTTAATTTTTGTTACTTGTTATTTTATTTCAATGAATTTATTCAAATAAACGATTATTTGCGTAATTATGATCTGTTTGATTTGGATCCAAGATGAATAAGAATGATTTTCAAATAAGAATGATAAATTGGTTGAAGTGTACTTTCTATCTTTTTTTTCTATTCCAATTTGCTTTTGCTCCAGTCGTTCTAAAATATTTGTGAGAATGAAAATATCGATTATCGTGGCAGTCAACATGTTAATATTAACAGTTTATCAGCTCATTATCTATCACCACTCTCAACGTTAATTTTCGCAGCCTAAGGTATTGGAAAGTGTGTAAAAGGCAGCGAAATTTTTCTAACCTTTCTGTCACGTATAACCGATCAAGGTTGGAACCTAAGTCAGTTGAGCAACTCGTCGAACAAACATTTCACTTCAACTTTCTTCGTGTCGTTTAATCCTGGAACGACATTGCTCTATTTTTGAACGCGCGGCACTGCGAAGTCGCGGGCCAAAATAAAATCTACATATTTGAAGCATCATTGAATATTTTCGTAGGGATTCCTTTTCTTGAGGGAAGATGCTTGCAGCGTTTCGTCTGTATTTAAAGAAAGGGGATCAAAAGTTAGAAACTTATTTTCGAAACTTTTTCCATGCCACTCCTTCGTTGTACATTCCTGGCTACTCCAATTGCAGCATAAAACTCTGTACGAACCCGCCGATGAACAAATAGTTTATATAATTGGAATTCGTATAATAGGAGTCCACTGATTCTCCTCTCCACCAGTGATTTTTTCGTTCGTTTAATAGGAGTTCAGTTTCAATCAACAAGAATTCATTTAATCGAGCATTGACCATATATATATATATATATATATGGTTTCCAGTGGGTAGGAAATATAACTTGTTTTGTTTTAAAGCAACGGTAGCAATTTTCCAAAAATAATTCTGAATACCTTGGCAATACCAAGACTTATAAAAATGAGAGAAAAGACTTTTTTCTTTCTGTTATCTTATAAACTTTTAGGTTAGGTTTAGGTTAAATTTAAGTTAGGTTTAGGTTGGGTTTAGGTTAGGTTTAGGTTAGCAATACATTAGCAATATCAAGACATAAAAATGAGGGAAAAGACTTTTTTCTTTCTGTTATTTTATAGACTTTCAGGTCAGGTTTATGTCAGGTTTAGGTTAGGTTAGGTTTAAGTTTAGGTTTAGGTTTAGGTTAGGTTGGGTTAGGTTTAGGTTAGCAATACCAAGACTTATAAAAATGAGAGAAAAGACTTTTTTCTTTCTGTTATTTTATAAACTTTTAGGTTAGGTTTAAGTTTAGGTTAGGTTTAGGTTAGCAATGCCTCAGCAATACCAAGACTTATAAAAATGAGCGAAAAGACTTTTTTCTTTCTGTTATTTTATAAACTTTTAGGTTAGGTTTAAGTTAGGTTTAGGTTAGGTTTACGTTAGGTTAGGTTAGGTTTAGGTTAGCAATACCTCAGCAATACCAAGACTTATAAAAATGAGGGAAAAGACTTTTTTCTTTCTGTTATTTTATAAAATTTTAGGTTAGAAAGATATACAAACGCTCGATATTTTATTTGTCTAAATTACTTACGCGTCTAACTAAAACATAGTTACGCTCATTCGTAGCATACTCTGTAATTAAGCAGCGTAATTAGGATCAGAGAATTGACAATGGTATCCTTCTAGGATAAATTAAACGTTTAACTCATGCAACGAACGTTCTTGTCCTGGTATTGCAAAATTATTGCAAGGACAATGCGCGTAATAATGGTTGGATTTACGAGCCGCGGTTAGCTCAATGTGACGCGTTTCTGTCTCTCATTTCCACCGTCCGAATAATAATATTATGAAATCACTGATACGTACGAATATAAACCTACAATTACGCGCATTAAGTATTATAGGGAAATTTCTTTGGTAATCCTCCTACATTTAGACAAAAAAAAAATATATATATATGAGGAGGAAAAAAAAAGGAAAATTTCATTTGATGCGATTATCGGCTGGACGTTATCCGTACATTTTTATTAGTCGTTTCGCTTTTCGCATTGTACCGTTCCGCTGAAAACGTCGCTGCGATTTTAGTTGTACACGCGCGTAAATGGCAACGCTCCCTGCACCCGGCTTGCTTTACGGCGGCGTAATTTTTTAATTCCATCCCGGCTTCGCCGCTAGGAATAGAAACGCGCGATTGAAGAGGCACCACGGACGTCGTTACAGAACGACGCGCGTTCGCGAGCTTAACGAGCGCAATAACGCGCCGCCGGCGCCGCCACTTTTCCCGCGTCTATCGCTTCTGCTCTTCTTTTCTCCGGCCGAGCCGAGATAGGAAAATTCCGGATAGCGAGCAAAAATGGGAAAAGGAACGCCATTAGACACGTGTTCTCGCGTCTAGCGATGGAAATGCGTGGAGCTTTCCGATTTGTTCGTTGCAGCTCGTGGCTTCTTGCCGGTTCCTCCACCGAAAATTAGTTTCTAGAATCGTCCACGTGAAAATTAATTCCCACTCATACGAATAATTACTTCGTCTCTCTTTAATTTTAGCAGCTACGGTAAAGAAAACAATTTACATGTGAACGTACACTTATTCTCAACGCAGTGGAGGGGATAGCGCGTCAGAAGAGTGGGGGTAAGGGCCGCCAGTTACCCATCAGAGAATGGCTCACACAATTATATAAAATAATAATAACGTAAATAAAACGTACAAATAACAAAATTTCGCAGGTTAGTAAAACGTCGAGTAAAAAATAACCGCGAGATTTGAAGACACTCCTCCGTCGTCGATCGATTAATTAGCTAACTAACGACTATGTTTACGGTGCTTTGTGAAATACGCACAGTCGACTACCAGCTTTATTAACGAAATCTCGAAATACCAACGACGGCGGGTCGACGTCCCGTTATCTTCGTTAGCCGAGTGGAACAAAATTCTTGGTTACCATCTAAAATGGCTCAAATAGCAGAATTATTATTTGGGAAAAGTGGACGCGGTTTCGATTTCAATACTTGTTGAAAAACACGTCGCAGAGCAACTTTGCTTTGCCGAACTCGGAAATATTTATAAAAAATGTTGGGTGTATTATTACCAGTGGATAATGGCTGGCAGGAAAGTGATGTACGCGCTTTCGGGGCTTTCGTACCCGAAGGATTTGTATATCCAGGCTCGACCAACCACCGTTTACGTGAACTATAAACAAAACACAAGAGTTATGTTCCAGCTATTTTTTCTTTTATTATTACCGTATTTTGTAATACATTTGTCGCGATGCTGATATATAAACCGTGTTGCACGAACGTACAATCGTGGGCAAAATTCCAGCAGCGTGTACGAAAAAGTTGATTCACAACGTAGTTAGTCGCAGAAGTCTGCACATGAGCGGGTTGAGGAAGCATTGGCGCAATTAATTTTTTTGCGATACCTTTACAAAGACAAATGATGTATTAAGAAAATGTGCAATTTTTAACAACTAGTTGCACAAAATAATAACAATACGCTGTTTAGAAATTCTCGAAATCGAAAAAATGCGTGCGCTTTTCCAAGCACTCGGATCCAGCAGAATTTACCGCGGCGAACGTAAACACGGTTTCCGCAACGAATTTCTCTCTCGAACTCGATGTAAATTAACGCCCCACGATTAAAACTACAAACATACACCACACGGTCGAAAACTGAACTAATGCCTGGTAATTAGGCCACCGGAGTGTATTCCCCGAAATCGAGTTCAAACTTATTTTTCTTCCTTTCTTTCTCCCCGACACGTGTAAGTCTCAAGGAAAACATCGTGGGCGAACGAACGTGTCCAATATCCAACCGTGAAATCCGCCGACGTCGCAGTTCACAGCGGCGAGCTGAGACACGAGGACGTGCGAAGACGCCGGAGATCCATTAGCGTTCCATTTGGAGCACGGTCTCGCACGAAATCATAAGAAACCATACGTCGCGCGTTTATTTATTTAACACTTTCCCGGCCGGATGTTTGAAACGGCAGTCGCCTGTAAGAAATGTATATTATCTATTAGAACTCGTCGTTGCGCAAGTTTTATAAACAATCGTGCAATTTTATTATTTCAACCCGCAAATAAGATTTCAGACAAACGCTCGAAAGATAATCGCGTCAAAATTGATATCAATTGGACAGAAATTGTGTTGTTCTGTTTATTTTAATTGTCGTTTAAATTATAATACTTGCAAGTAGAATATTTTGATACGGTTCTACTGTTAATAGATATTCTCGTTTATTTATTTATGTCGAGATTTTTGAAACGACAGATTTTTATAAAGAATTTTATTATTTTAACACTGTAACAATCGGTACACGTCGTTTTTTACAAACGCCCGAAAGATACTTCCGGCAAAATTAATATTAATTGGACAGAAATTGTGTTATTCTACTTATTTTAATTATCATTTAAATTATAATACTTGCAGGTAGAATATTTCTGATACAGTTCTACTGTTAATAGATATTCTCATTCATTTATTTATATCGAGATTTTTGAAACGACAGTCATCTGTAAGAAATGTGCATTATTTATTAGAACTGTCATTACAAAATTTTCATAAACAATTTTGTTATTTTAACACCGTAACAATCGGTACACGTCAGTACGATTCATTTCACATTTTCGTTTTTTACAAGCGCTTGAAAGATACTCGTGTCAAAATGAATATTAATTGGACAGAAATTCTATTTATTTTAAATATCATTTAAATTATAATACTTGGAGGTAGAATATTTTGATACAGTTCTACTGTTAACAGATATTCTCATTTATTTATTTATATCGAAATTTTTGGAACGACAGATTTTCATAAACAATTTTGTTATTTTAACACCGTAACAATCGGTACACGTCAGTACGATTCATTTCACATTTTCGTTCTTTACAAGCGCTCGAAAGATACTCCCGTCAAAATTGATATTAATTGGACAGAAACACAATTGCACGAATCTGTTTAGTTTGATTATCGTTTATTTCAAATTACGACTTACTGTTAGCAGATACTACGTAGTATACATACAGTATTTTAGCCGAGTATATACACATGTGACGCTTATCGCAAAAGCGTTGCGCTATATCGAGTAGTGGCGCGCGCGCGCGCGCCTGTGTCGAAATGTCACGCGTGCGGCGTTTACGTATCGCCATATTGGCCCGCATTGCTTTCGATCACGCGCGTGTGGAGAGCAGAGAACGGTGGAAGAGAAAACGCACGCGGGGTTTTATCGAGGGCGAGAGGGAGCCGCGAGGGAAAGAAACTTGTCAGCATCAATGTCTCGACGGCACAATGTTATCGACCGCGGGAGTGGCCGATTCCGATCCGACGCATTCTTTTTTACGACGGCTATTGTTGCCGCCGTGCTTTATCGAATGTTGTTCGGCCAGATAGGTGCCACCGTTGTTAGCCTGGCCTGGACTCTCAGCCGCCGGACAATTTGAGCCCGGGAATTCGAACTTGAAAAATGAGAGAGGGAATCCTTTGTCCCCTTTTTCGCCCCCCTGAAATTGGAAATCTTCGCCCGAGAGAGGACCGTCGAAGCGACGATGCTCTCTTTCGTCCCGTCCTCGCGATTCTTTATTAGCTTCCGACTCGTTCCTGTCGAGAAAAATCTCGTTTTGCTCATTAACGAGATCGCAGCTAAGCGTCGCGATTTTCGTTGGAATTTCTGCTTGGTAAAGCCGAAGATTCTTAATTAGAGCGCGCGATCGAGATCGTTCCTACTTTCTGCTTCTCTGAATAATTTTAGATGAAATATTTATATTCACGATTGAAAATTCTTACTTATCGAAATGATGGACCATTGGTGGAGTGTTCGTATCATTGATGTGTTTCTTTTCTTTTGTAAATGGCACGACCAACTTGCCTTTTCATCGATTCGAAATCTGCTGATGCAACGTCGAAGCAGATACCAGTTCTTTGATGCACGAGGTGCTGTGTTATATCGGTCCTTGTACCTTCGCATGCACGTAATTCCAGCCGGTATCGATTTAAGATTCTCGTCTGTTCCCAGACGAATTAATTCCACGAAAGGCGCACGTGTTCGTGTAATTATGCAGCCTTTGAAACCGAAAGCGGTGAGTCGCCGGTCTCTCTGAATTTTATGCCGCGGGATCATCCAGTTTTTTTGAAGTAGAAAATTTAACGTCGAGGGCATTACGCGAGGTGCGTTAATTAATTCAAACGTGTACCTGTTAATATTAAAACCGTGACAAAATTAACAAGCTCAAAAGAATTTTAGTCGGTTAATTGAGAAAAAGCACCGTAAATAGCAAATAACTTGATGATTAGTTTACACGTTCCAGTAGCGTTGAAATTACAAAATAACGAAAAAGATAAGATAACATTCCGAATTAACGACCGAGTATAAAATTCATATAACCGAGAAGTCGAAAGGCGAAGAATGGGGAAGTTTATGGTTGGGCAATGAATATCGAAAGCTCTTATATATTTTACGAAAAATTGTTGATCTCGTTGGTGCGCGTACAAAACTTTTAGCAAAAATCGACTTGTCCACTCCCTGTGTTATTACACTATCGAACAAGCAACTAAAAAGCACTGTAAAACAGAAACAAGAAACAAAGTGTACCTAATAGAAATAAAAGTCTTTTCTCTTTTCAAATTAAATTCACCCAATTTTAGATCATTGAGGGAGTAGCTATCTTCAAATCAGTTTTATTACCAGAGGAAATGTAACGAGGCTCGCGAAGCCGTACAACCGATCCCCAAGAAGCTGAAACTTGGCACGAAAGACGTGCTAATAACAGAAACTGATCGATATATATCAATTTAGCGATTTTATGCAGTGTCTCTTGCCGTGTCCTCGTGTCAATTTCGCGAGCAATAATTTCTTTTTATCACTGAAGCCCAGAAAATCGGGCTTTTTAAGGTGCAACGCTGGTGCAACGAAAATTAGCGATTGGTTGATTTGGGTCACGTGATTCGTGAGGGGGCGTGGGGTAGACCTCGAGTAGGAGTGGCGTTGTCTGCCTGTAATTTGTTTTGTATCGATTCAAATGTCTGCGTATCGATAAAATTTTATGGCAAAAAGGTCGTCTTCATTTCCTAGTCGGAACAGTTGCTTCTGTGAGACGAATCGTACTGGGGTACAAGTCGTGCAGTTGTTTTAGTTTGTCGCTTTACTGCGTCAGGGCGTGGCGAATGGTAAATAAGAAGGTTCCCCATTGAAGCTACGAGATACGTAGCGAGTCTCGTTGTCAGTAATAATGAAAAGCAAAGAGAGGAGAAGGAGAGACTCGATAGGAGAGCACGCCGTGATCGTCGATAACACGCCGGGTCTCAGATGGCTGTTCGAGACCCCGGGGGACTTGAAGGAGGAAAAGAAAGAGAAAAGGAAAAAAAAAAAAATTTTTATCAAGAGTCACTTGTTTGTCATGTGCACGCGTGTCTGAATAGCCGCTGCGTTTCGCCGTACATGCTCGAGAAAGAGACACTTCACGGTTCGTTTACCTCAGCCACGAAGCGTCCTCTGAAATGCTCCACGGGTCTACGAAGCTTCGAAAACCTCTTCGAAAGCTTTCTCCGTTCGGTTGAATCGATAAATCGATCTTCCGCGCGAGGGCTTTGTGTGTTTTTTCTTTGCTCGGTTGTCGGATATAATTCACGGGCTTGAAAACAATCGAAATTAATCAACGATATCACGGAGGGGAGGGAAAAATTTTGAGAGAGAGAAGCGTGACTCCGTTGCAATTAGATCCCGGCCAGAGTGTTTGCTCGTTAAATCGACGAAACGAAAGCAAATTGCGCGTCGCCGCGTCAAGTTTGCCGGATGATGAAGCGGCGTCGGTCCGATCCGATCCGATCCGAGCGATCGATTAGTGGACTGATTCGTCCTCGACGCGAACGTAATTGGGATAAACGTTCGTCGAAATGTTCCGCGTTCAGCGCACGGCTACCGAGAAACTTAAACCGGTTTTAAAAGTATCAACGCGTTGACGCGAAACAGGTTGCCTCCGCCGGTAACGGTAAAATTTGTAACAACGTATCGTCGAAAACGGTTCGCCAGAGTCCGTGGTGCTTGTACTCTCGCGGCTGGCTCCGCGATAAGCGTGTAACAGAGAGAGTGGTAGTCCCGGGCTCTCGCTTCCCATCAATACTCGGGCTGTTGCTCGTTTGTTTTACGCGTCATCGACAAATGTTCGGTAAATCAGACACAGAAAACTCGTACGTCGACCGAGGAATCCGATTTCGATCGCAGCTGTCGCGAATATATCTTGCCCCGCTTTTTTTTCGTAAATTTGTTTTTCTCTCTTTTTTTACGAGTCAGCTGTCAATTCCGAGATAGTAGAGAAAAAAAAAGAAAAAAGTAAAGAAGAAGAGAGAGAAAAATTTCTTGAGCGTTTAAACGTAAAGATCGAAGGATCGTAACACGGTTGCGATCTCGTGATCGTAAAGCTGGCCACGCACCAGCTCGTAATAACCGTGTAACCAGTCATCTCGGTGTGAATGCAACATTAATTTTCATTGCTCTGAGACCTTGGCCGTTTCGTCGTCGAGCCATTAGCAACAATGCCGTCGCCCCCCCCCCCCCCCTCGATAACTTTTTATCGCGTTTCCACCGAGGAAAATTGGCCTCGTTAGGTCAGCGTGCTCGGAAATCGCGGGGAAAATTATTGGATTCTCCCGGCTGGGAACGCAGTGTTAACGCGCAGGGGAACCTAGAAACGCGAAACCCAGGAATATTTGCGGGATATTCTCATTATACTCGCGGATATTCACGCGGCGCGGCGACTGAAAAATTATCGCGGTTGATCTCGTTTCACCGACGAGATAGAAATTGATGGGCAACCGTGCCCTAACGTTAGGCGTCGGTTAGTAGCCCCTTTAAAATACCTTTAAATTCGACGCTTGTGGAACCAAATTTAAGCGCTCCATCTTTGAACCAACAGTTTAAACCCATTCATTACAAGCGCCGGATATATACACGGTATCTACCAATGTATAATATTTTGGAGTAATCACACGTTAAAAATACACGTTGGACATACATGACACGCTTTAGCCATCGAGACGAGCTTTTTCTATTATCACTGAGAGTGATTTTAGCGAAGGTAACCTAGAAAATTGGGCCTCTTCAGATGCAACGCTGATGCAACGAAAATTAGCGATTGGTTGATTTGAGTCACGTGATTCGCGAGGGGGCGTGGAATAGACCTTGAGTAGGAGTGGCTTTCAGTAAGACGAATTGTACTGGGGTACAAGTCGTGCAGTTTTTTTTTCTATTCGACAGTGGAATATTTGTACAAAAGAAATTATTGTGAGAAAAAGATATATGATCTTTCTTGATTTATTGCAATTCGGAAAAGACCGGCTACAGGTTTATAATTGTTGATCTTTTAAAAGTTTAAGGTTAGATTTTTACTTGAAAAATTGTAGTTTCTTTGAAAAAAAGGGGCCAAAATGTCTCAGGATAAAGTTAATGATAGTTAAATTTTGCCGTGCAATGTAAATTGGTGGAAAGAAATCGTACTTTGACACGCTTCGTAGTAACAGTACTTTAGAAAATTGTTTGACAACGTAATTTTGTAATTTTGAAATATTTCAAGACAGGGGTAGACGTATAAACTTACGTCACAAGTTTTACAACAATAGTGAATTTCTCGTCCTCTGTCGTTTTTTTGAACAAATAACGCGTTTCGATTACTACTAATACAAATCGAAGGGAAATCTGGGATTATTATTCGAAGACTTGGTAATAATTGTAACAAAATTGTCTTGAAAATCGGCAATCTAAATGTCTTTCTTTGTTTCAACCACCTATTTTTTTAATAAAACATCCATCATTTATAAAGAAAAAACTAATTTTATTAATTTTAAATCTAATTCAAAATTGCGGATTTATTTTAGTGGAAGTAATTTTCGTCCCACCCTATAGACTCGTTACCACTTACGACCATGTCACTTTTACCAATTAATGCGAATTCTTTATGGACGACTATAGTCGTCGTTAGCGCTGAAAGTGTTAATGAACTCGACTTAAAGTCGAGCCTCTCTCTCTCTCTCTCTCTTTGCACAGGTGTGCCACGGCGATTTTCGAGTAGCTCGCTTCCTCATTTCGTAACACGTGCTCGCGAGTTACACCGTCGTCAAAAAAAAAACGGTGGCGAAACGTCCGATCGGGACGTGACCCGAAGCTAGAAAAATTCTTCTTTACGCGGATGTATCGCGTTTATGATGTCGTCGGGAACGCGCGTGAACGCGACACGTCGCGCTCGAAACCGACGCGTTTCATAACGCCTCTCTTTGGCATTTGACGTATCCAGTACAAATAACGTTCGTCGCGTCCAGTGCAAATAATCATTTAATAAATGCCATACGCGTGTCCACACGCACCTGCGGCTTCGAAACTTGGCATTTATTTATTTTGCGACGAAGGGCTGTAGAGGGAGGAAGGGCTGTCCGCAGTTGTGCAAAAACATTTGTTGCTCGCCGCGATCGGTCGGAGAATCGGAGATCGCACTCGTGACGCAAATGTCATCGCCGTTCCGTATTTAGCTCTTCCAATATCGGCGAACATTGGACGATATAGCGCAACGTAACGATTTATTGCTGCGTTGGAGCACGACAGTTTAGGACTTTACATCGGTTGCCCTTGAAACTTTTTATTTAACGATATATCTCAGTCGTGTAAGAGAATGTAAAATACTCGAAAAATTTTTATCACGGTGTAACGCTTGTGTGTTGCGTGAATTGAAATCATTGTCTGTACTGTCTAGGATCTTTCTTACGAATCACAGTTGTTCCTTCTTTTCTTTTTTTTTTGAGTTGCACTAAGTTTTTATTTTTCACTTCTACGATTCAAACATATCTCGAAACGTTTATTAATATTTAGTTTTATTGCTTCTGTAGTACTAAATATTCAAAACCGCTATGCAAACATTATAATTTAAATAACACTTGTACGACATCGTGAAAATTTATCAAAATGTATATTTATGTTAAATTATTCAGTATAATACAGTTATACTGCACAATGCAAAAATTATTATACAATTTCATGTAAGCTTTTCACTTGCGAGAAAAATTACTAGAAATTTTTTCTCTATTTTTACAACAGAGCATCGGTAGAAGTTGTTCTGGATAAAATGAAAAAAAAGAATCATAATACCGAAATTACTATAGTTACCAACGACCCAACATTACTGCCTACCACAGAGGGGCGATCGTTGAAACACACGTGATGTGAAAAATACGCATCGATTTTCTGCATTTTAGGTTCGTAGCATTTCAGTCGTGCTAAATGATCGATGGTCGAAGTTTCCGTTGAATTTCAATGAGTACTCGGAAAGATTGTTTCGCGTATCGATAAATCCACGCCGCGCATGTACAATCCGGAGAGCAGTAAGAAATATACTCCTTTTTTTAGTCCGACGGTGTTACGTGCATCTCGTTGCACGGCTTGTAAAGAAGAAAAAAAAAAGAGAGAGAGAGAGAGAGAGAGAGAGAGAGAGAGAGAGAAAGAAGGAAAAGAAAACTGGCACACGTTGGTCCGATTAAATTAATCGAATTCGTCGCTGGTGGCTTCAGGTGTGACTGCACGGGGCTTCGAAACTGGTCGGTTAGCCTCTGACTTAACGGTGCACGCAAGGGCCAAGAACCTTCGGTCGTTGTGTGCACCTGGAATATATATTGGCCGCCCGAGGTTACTTGTTCCCCGGCAATATCCTCTTGGCTGATTGTTCCGAGCGTGGTTCCGACCTTCGTCAAAATCGACTGCGAAGCAAGCGCTTTGCCAACGCTTTCCTTCCACGCTCTTCCGTCGTTTCGAACACGTTCCACGAAACGGACAGCTCTCGCTGACTGCGAAATCCGCGTTGGTTTTTCGCGCGAGAGAATTAGAACAGTTGCAAATTTAGATTCTAGCTGCGTGTAAATTACGCATTTCGTTGTGATCTCCTGTCTTTTTCACTCGTCGACGGAACTAAAACACCACCAAACTGGCCAATTTTGTTCATAATTTTTGTTAGATATCCTGTGGACGTAAAACAGCGCATTTTTTTAAAGATTTCAATAATTTTTCGTAAAATATGCAAACAACAAAAAAGCTTGCACACTCCATGTGTGTTATAAAGTTTCTCCACTGAAAGTGATTTTAGCGGGGGTAACCCAGAAAATCGGGCCTCTTCAGGTGCAACGCTGATGCAACGAAAATTAGCAATTGGTTGATTTGGGTCACGTGACTCGCGAGGGGACCTCGAGTAGGAATGGCGTTGTCTGTAATTTGTTTTGTATCGATTCAAATGTTTGCATGTCAATATAATAAAATTTTATGGCAAAAAGGTCGTCTTCTGGGCCTTTCAGTGAGACGAATCGTACTTCTTTCGCTTTGGCGCGTAATCGAAACAGAATATGATCGGCTGCGAACTCGAATGTGTCGTTGACGACTCTATATTAACGTACGCATGAAGTTTATGTGACAGATAATTACATTTTTTGTTCTGTAAACTTTGCAACGAAATTTCCTTGTTTTACATCTATTGTTATGTTTTATAATCAACTTCTTTAATAGTTTATACACGCATACGAGGTGAGCATATATTTTACGAGTCACGGAAGTATGCGAACACATAGATATAGGAACTTTCTGTTAGTATGCTGTGTGAAATATTTCAAAATTTTATTGTTATAAAACTCAGCTGTCAGGATTGTATTGTTTGAAACAAATTTGAAAATATACGTAGAAATAATTTAATACAAATAGTTACGATCTATTATGTCAATATTCCTCGATATTTAGTAAGCGATTTTCGATGTATACTAATTTTTAATTAAATACACGTTTGCATTAAATATCTTCTAATTTCTGTATACATGAATTATCAGATTGATATCTATTTATTATCAATATAATCATGTTACTCGTTTCTCATTACGGTATTAAATTTCAAAACGTATAACATGTTTCATGTAACAAAAATTATATTATGGTAAATGTTTGGATATGTTCGTGAACTACTGTATATGTTCTTCGGTACAGTGGCTCACGAAATACTATGCGCATTTGTTATAGAAGAACTTTTCTACGTTACTTGTATTATAATGTTTTAACATATTCTAACGAAACATCGAAATCGTGTCGGTAAAATTTGAAACCAATTTAAAAATGCGTATACAACTTACAGAATATTTATCGCAAACAGTATTTAGAAAAAAATCCAGTGCATGCATAGTGTTCAACAGCAACATTGCGGCTGTTTAAATCCCACGAAATTACACATCTTTTTAGGTTCGTTTGAAATTTGATCAACGTAATTCCAACAGGCCTCATCACAGTTTCATGCAACACGCATAAACGTATTCATAAAGTTCCCGTAAGCATTCGAATATTTTCTGTACGCACATCGTTATCTTCGCGCACGTGTGTTCTTTGCGAGCACGTTGTACTCGGATCGAAAATGGTGGCATTAAAATTTTTTCCTCCGCAACAGTCGACAATGCGAAGCCTTGTGCCCGTCGGAATACGGAATTTCATCTGTCGTTATTTCGATCGCCGACCGAGGAAACGTACGTTTCGCTTCGAGTTCCGTTTTATCGGATTTATCGACTGTTTGCTCGCGGAGCAGACGCGCGTGCCGGCCGAGTTTATCTAGATAAGCAAGCCGGCCGAACCGAAATGACCCAATAACATTAGCGACTTTCATATTTCTGGCGCGCGCGGTTCGCGAATCGATTTCGACACACTCCGGGTCCGCCGCCGGCCGTGTTCAAGAAACTGCTCGAAAATGCAAGCATGACTGACTTTTCTACCTTTATTCCCGAAATAGCTGCGCCGTCGATAGAGAGAGTGTGTTTGTGTGCCTTGGTACGAAGAGGTGAGAAAAGGGAGAGTATGTGTGCGTGTGTGTCGAAGGCGGTAGGCTCGCGCGGGGATATTGAATTTGTATCGACAAACACCCGTCGTCGATCGATCGATCCCAAGAGGCAAGTTTCCCTTCCTCCCGACGTCTTGGAAACACCGGGGAAAGGGGAGAAAAAAATGTTGTTTTCGTCCAACGTTTCCCGTCGATAACGCTATTAAGGAGAATCCGATACTCACGGCAAATCGATTTCGCGCTTTCAGCTCGGCTCCCCGTGAAAGGGCAAATATTTCGCGACAAAGCAAAATCGCGACTTTTCATTTTTCTTTCTTTCGCAAACGCGTCAGAGCAGCACAGAGTACGTCGCGCGTACTCTGAGATCATTTCCCCGAGAACAGCCAGATTTTTTTTTTTCTTTTCGGCTCGCGATCGACAGGTAGAGAAATTCTGCGTGGATGAACAATGACGGGCTGGATGTAACGAGCCCACGAGGAGGAAGTTTCCACAGAGCGGATGGTAGAGGCGCCTCAGGCGGCGCCTGCCCGCGAGTCAATCGTGCTCCGAGTGTAGCTTCGGCTACCACCGAATTCAGTTCACGGCGTTGCAACTGCTGCTTCGTGTCTCTCGTACCGCCGCCTTGCTTCGTGGTCAAGGTGGACCCGTCGTCACGTGGTCCTCCGCCAACTCGCGAAAGTGTGACAGACGAAACGGAAGAGAGAGAGAGAAGAAGAACTGGGTCGTTGTTGTTTCGTTTTGTTCATTCACGCGACGACGAAGAGGAAGGAGAGGAGGAAGGGTATCAAATACTCGTACGTGTGGTGTTCGCGAGTCTCTCGTTCTTCTTCCTAGTTTCGCTTTGATCGGTCTCGCGTGAACGACGCGAGTTGTCGTGTGTCTCGAGAGGAGAATCCCCTTCGACGACGGAGGGAGGCCGCGCGTGTCCTCGCGGAAGTTTTCAGGAGGGCAACGTGTCAGAATCCGAGGACACCTGTTTTCCCTCGCGGTGTTAGTTGTCTAGAAAGGCAGCTTGTCGCGCTTGGTAAGTGATCTGTGGCTACGTGATCTGGTGGATGTGACTCTCGATGTTGCCGCCACTGCTGGTTTAATGTTTTCGAGTGGATTAAAAGGGAGCTCGACGAGCTGGAATTAATGCAGCGCAACGATAGGTTCGTAAACGTTACCGACCACACGAGTTCTCGGTATCAAACAGAGAAAAAAAAAAAAAAAGAACGAAAAACAAAACGAAAAAGAATGGGAGGGGAAAAAAATAAAACAGAAAAATAGAAAACAATATTCCACTAGACACGCACTACTCCATTGACGTTCAATTTTCCCCCGCGTCGGGGAAAAACAGGGTCGATCGATATGCAGACGTGTTTTCGATACGCGTCCGCGTTTAATGCAACTAAACGTGGCTTGTGTAACTTTGAAGTTATTCAATTTGCAGTTTGGCCCGCGAATCGACGCTAATGGATCGAATAAATACGCTCTCTGTGCCGCGGACCTCGGTGGCCCGCGTGGAAAGCGACCGAGTCTCCTTCGCCCTACATTCGCGCTCAGTTTCAGCTAATCAAATGCGAAATTCTCCCCCTCCTGACGGGGGGAAAGATCCCTCCCCGACACGCGAAATTTTAGGCAACTTTCGCCCTCCTTCCTTCAATATAGTCATTGGAGAAACGTTGTTCCTTCGACCGGAGGACACGAAGGAATCTCTTTGGAAAATTATTCTCTCCGGAGTTTCGTAGTTCGCTCCCTCCTCTGTCTTTTTCGCGAATCGTTTAGCGTCTCAGTCGAAGCCTCGCGATTCCTCGTTCAACGAACGTGTTCCTCTTTCCCCGGAAGTCCTCGAGACTGCTTTCTTCTCCCCTCGCTTCCGTGTTTTTCTCGAGGCTTACGCAAGGGATGGATATCGACGATGCAACCCCTCTCTCCTTCTGACCCTCGTTTTATTTCTGTGCCCCGCGTTGCGAGAACGGGGATCTCCTCCGTGAGTTTGCGTTTGCTCGTTCCCGGCTTGTTCGGTGCCGTACCTGCAAAGCAGGCTCGCAGCCCGCGGAGTTGTAATGAGAATTTATTGGCAAATTCACGGAACGGCGAGAGAGGGGTAAACTCTAACGAATTGCTTCGTTATTAACACCGTTACCGGTTGCGAGCAACCTGGCAGCGTGTTCTACGTGTTCTTCGTGTATTGTACGTACGTACATGTACTGGGTGTCCCGTATGAAGCACTCAATTTTCTCTTAAAGAGAGAAATATGTTTCGAATAATACTTGGTTTCAAGTTCCATTAAAAAAGTTTAATTAAAACTGAAAAAGTTTCAAAAAAATAAAGGCACCTAAAAATCTCGGAAACAAGTAAGTTTCGTTTGAAACATTTTTCTCTACAGCGAATTTCTCTACACTCTGCATATTGTCTTTTGTCTCGTCCAGCGAAACGACTAATTTCTTTCTCCCCTTCGATTTTTCCACGTTTCTCGTTGATTCGCATTCAGACGTACTCGTGCTCTTTCACGGGCCGCCATTAAATCAGTCTTAGCACACGGCTCGTTGAGCGTCGACTCGCTGCCATTCTATCCTCGCCGCGGTGCCACGCGTCTTCTGAATAAATTAGACGCGTCAAACGTCATCGAGAAACGTCGTGAAAAATTGAGCGGGTTTCCACTCGGTCCGATTTTCGCCTTGTCGATAGGTTGCGCGATCGATCGCGCGTTGGCGGCCTTCGCCTTATCGTGGAAATCGCTCCCCCGGAAGAGCCTCCCGGTGCAGCTGCACCGCCAACGCTCGAGCAAATAGAAGACCCGCTCCGGTGCGTACCTTGTTAAGGCCATTAACAAATGTTGCGCGTGTCGGCGTGTGACGCGCGCATTATGATATCCGGCTGCGATAACGCGCTCGAAACTCGGCTGGCCATCAGGCCGCCACCGGAATCCCGATATTAATTCGCGACCGCGGAACTATCACCGGTTTGCTTTCGAGTTACGGCATAATTAGCGGAACCGCGCAACGGGCGAACGTAAATTGGTGCCCCATGGAAATACGGGGTCGCAGACATGATCGGAGAAAGTAAAACTGGAAATTTCGCAAACGAACTACATATTTTGGAAGACGAACCGGTCAGACGTGTTTTTGCTCCTCGGCGATCGATATCGTTCGACTTTTATTCTTCTTATTATCACTGAAAGTGATTTTAGCGGGGGTAACCCAGAAAATCGGGCCAGGTGCAACGCTAATGCAACGAAAATTAGCGATTGGGTAATTTGGGTCACGTGATTCGCGAGGGGGCGTGGGCTAGACCTCGAGTAGGAATGGCGTTGTTTGGTACTCGCGCCTAATATTAATTTATAATTTGTTTTGTATCGATTCAAATGTTTGCCTATCGACAAAATTTTATAGTAAAATAGTCGTCTTCCTAGTCGGAACAGTTACTTCTTGGCCTTTCAGTGAGACGAATCGTGCAAATTCTATTCTGTACAGGCATCGTATTTAATTGTCAGCTATTATATAAAGGAAAAGTCAGCTGTTTGATAGATTTAAGCACAAAGTACTCTCGAAAGGGACAGTCGAGTGCAAAGGATTATATTGTCGGAGCAAACTTAAAAATAGATCTTTTAGATCTGATATTGTTAAAATAATTTTGCATTCTCAGCTAACAGCTCGATTCAACACTTTCTGTTTTATAATTGCTGATAGTTGAATATAATGTTTGAAATGTAAAAAAATATGACATCTGAGCAGATACGTCTGGGATGAAAACTATGATAATAAGAAGAATAATAGCGATGAGAATATCAGAAGAAGAAAGGGAGCAGAAGCAATCGTGACGCTCATTGGAATAATTCGCGTAATTCGGAATAATTTACGTAAACTAAGCTTCTTACGAAAGTTTTTACGAAAGGAAATTATTTTTCAGGAGATTGAAAGCATGTATCGTTAACTCCACGTTGTTGATCGTTTTAAACGATGTTAGAAAAATATAATCAACAAAATTTCATGCTAAATGTTTCATTTGATCAGGCTGTATCATTTTATTTGAAGTGATACTTTACTCGCTGTTTCGTAAATAAATTGCTGATTGAAACTGGCAGGTTATTTCTTCGATATAAATTAATTCGATATAAATCAGGAATATAAAAGAATATAATTTTCTTCGGCAGAACTATTGTTTTTATTTCGGTGGATGACTTTGTATGCTTTTTTTTTTTATAAAACTGTCGTAGAACTTTTTTCATTATTTATAAATAAGAATAACTATTTTGGGAAATAAAATGACGTTTCATAATGGCAGCACTTTCGTGGTTGAAACAATGAGAGATCTTTTCCGATAAATAAATTAATTGAAACAAACCTGCAAGTAGTATATAAATGACTGTGATAGTTTCCGTCAAACTTGCGTCAAAATTTAAAGTATTTTTTTCTACTTTATACAAGTTTTAAGTATTTTATACGATTAGTAATAAATAGACTATCTAGAAAATCTACACAAATTCGTACTTTTACGAGTATGATCGAAAAAATCTCCAGCGGAAAATTATTTTACCTATTAAATATAACATATAACGTATTACAAGGATTACGTTACACTTTTGTGCAGCTTCTAATTGAAATGAAATTGAAAATTCCAAACTAAAATTGCATTGCTATGTTCCCCGAAATTTAATAACATATAATATCGTCATATGTTATATCGTTGTATAATAACAATAGCAATTGAAAGTTGTAAGCGAACTTTAAAAAATTAAGTTGCACCGTTACAATAATATTACAATGATACAATAATATTTCTTAAGTTGCACCGTTACAATAATATTACAATAATATTCCTTAAGTTGCACCGTTACAATAATATTACAATATTACAATAATATTTCTTAAGTTGCACCGTTACAATAATATTACAATAATACAATAATATTTCTTAAGTTGCACCGTTACAATAATATTACAATAATACAATAATATTTCTTAAGTTGCACCGTTACAATAATATTACAATAATATTCCTTAAGTTGGACCGTTACAATAATATTACAATAATATTACAATAATATTCCTTAAGTTACACCGTTACAATAATATTCCTTAAGTTGCACCGTTACAATAATATTCCTTACAATAATATTACAATAATACAATAATATTTCTTAAGTTACACCGTTACAATAATATTACAATAATATTCCTTAAGTTGCACCGTTACAATAATATTACAATATTACAATAATATTCTTTAAGTTACAATAATATTACAATATTACAATAATATTTCTTAAGTTACACCGTTACAATAATATTACAATAATATTCCTTAAGCTGCACCGTTACAATAATATTACAATAATACAATAATATTCCTTAAGTTGCACCGTTACAATAACATTACAATAACATTACAATAATATTCCTGAATGGACAGCAGGTGGGGAGCGTTTCTCGACAAACAGTGTCCGCGGGTGAAAACACGTTGAAAGTTGCGACTGGTCGTAAGTTTCGGAACACGCGGAGCCATGAAACGGGTCTGTTCGTTTTCTTCGTCCATGAACTACGATTATCTCGAACGAAGAAGGGAACCAGTTTCCTGCCGCATCCGCTAGTTTATCGCGTGCAGTAATGACTCGACGCTGTGGGGGCCGAACTCGGAGGCGGAGAACGTCGCGGGGCAACGCGCCGAGTTGCGTTATTTACACGCGTAGAAATCGAAGGTTGTGTCATCCGGTCGCAACCGAGGTTCCCTCGTACAGCGGTAAAAGGAGCGTGAAACTCGGACGAAATCGCACGAACGTGCCACTCAATATCGCGATAGCGTTAACGAAGAAACAGAGAGAGAGAGAGAGAGAGAAATTTTGAAAAGAAATTCTAACGAGCGCAACGCGTGTCGCCAAAATAAAAAAAAAAGACGGTGCAAAGTGTGTTCGATGAATGGTAAACGTAGAAACATTTACGTACGAATTTTTAATTTATATACAAAATTAATTAATTAATTAATTACATATATACAATGAAATCGTATATTTAAATATCCTACTGATTTCTGGGTGAAATCAGATTTAAATACCCTATCAGTGGGGATGAGAGCATGATAATTTTTAAAAAATCATTCATGCAAAGTCAACCATCTATTAGCTGGGAATTGAACTCCATGCATTCAAGCAGTAAAGCGCGAATTTGCGAGCAACTTCGTGCGACTGCAGCTCGTCGTTTGACGCGATTGGGTTAATCACGAACGTTTTAACTCTGTTCGTCCGCGTGTCGGGACTAGGAGGTCCGAAGTTCCAGGCGAAAGAAGCGTAGAGGGAGGGTTTCTCCTCTTGCGGCCGGTTATGTCTGACGCTTTATTGCCGTTTCGGCAAAGTGGAAAGGCCCCAGAAAGCGACGTTTCAGCTTATGGCCCGGCCTGTTCAACTTTCGACGAAGGAAGTTACGAGCCTCGGCCCTTGCGTATGCGCAACAACTCGCGATACGCGTCGTTCGTCTTCCTCGAAGAAGAAGCTTCGATGGTACAAACTGCTCGGCAATATCTTTCTTTGGCGTGTTTACACAGCTGTAATAATATGACAGTTTCGAACGTGAATGATCCTCACTGAAGGAGAATTATCATCGCCCTCGAGTTTTGAGAAATCGCGTAGTTCATCGGGAAGAGTTTGAGCAATAAATGTGCAATAAATATTATATAATATTACAATAAGAATCAGCAGATTTTGAATATCTTCGTTGTTTTTGGAAATGTGAGAAGAAAGTTATTTACTAGAGAAGGAACCGTAACATGGTACTAGAAATATTTCTCAAGGAGTTTCGGAGACTTTAAGTAGATTTTTATTCAACAATCGACACAGTTTGACATCCTTTCCAAAGATTACTAATCTGTGTCCACGTCGAGAGATTATTACTTTAATAAAATAATATTGACGGCGATTAGACTACGAATTTTTAATTTGCATTGCAAAAATTTGGGGATGTAGAAATTTAGGGAACGCACAAAACGTGCAAATATATATAAAACAGTTCGTGGGTAGAATTTGTTAAATTTTGCGTTCGCAAAAGTATAAAATTGCATAAAAATCCTCATTTTAATATCGATGATGCTGACGACGACGACGATAATAATAATAATAGTGTTTCTCGATGCTTTTATCGTTGGCCATCTACTAAGCATAACTTCGTTCAGTTCCGTTTTAATAAAAATACACGTAATGTGTTTCTATTTTACGCTCCCCTTATTTATCGCAGTTCCGGCATAAACGTGCCCTCAGCCAATTCGCCGGCGCGGTGACAATCTTGTAAAACTTCTTATACGTTGATCGCGTATCGCGCTTAGCTCGTATTCTCGCTCGTTCGCCCTTTACTTTTATCACGGACGTTGGTACATATTTTTCGACGGAGGAAGATGGCCCTCTCGTTGGTTTCTCGCGTAATCTACGCGCCGGAGTGGTTAACTGGAAGAGCGAGCGGCGATCGATGGGAAATTCACGAACGATCGGCGAAGGATAAAGGAGAGTGGCGAACAAAACGAGCGGAGTCGTCAGTCGATCACCGGGTTCATAGCTGGGAGAGATTAAATCAACCCGGGCCTCTTGACATGCGAGGCAATTAATTTTCAAGAGCGGAATTGATCGCGCTAATTTCGGAGAAAGCCGGGGCACTCGGTGCTCTGCGTTCGAGAGCCATTCATCGCGCGAAGAATTCTTTCCAGCCGCGAAGTATTTATCGTCGAAAATACAGAAAAAAAAGAAAAAAGAAAAAAGAAAATTGTACTCTCTGGAATTGCAGAGAAGTGTAAAGAGGAGAGGTTGAAATTCGAATCGATCGAGCCGAGAATGCCCCACTCTAGACTCGAGAGTGCGTGTTCTTCAACGCGAGGAATCAATCGCGATCGAACGCGGCTTGTACGTCGTTTTTACGCGGAAATGAGTTTTTACGCAGAAATGACGCAAGTTGGAAGCAGAGACACGAACGAATGTTGCTAATTACAGCAAGTTTGTGAAGGGTTTTATTGTTTTTAGGTTCAGGATGCATGATAAAAAGACGGAAGGTGTATGAGAGAGAGAAGGTTGCTCGGAGTCACTGCTTAGACTCATCAGTGGGGCTGATGGCAGCGACTCCTTACTCCAAACGCTTGTTACTGCAGCTGGCTCGATCACCCATCCTAGTGGAGTTCCACACATTCTGCTTGCTTAACATCGAAGATCAGTAAAAGGGTAGGACCTCGACGCTAGGTGCGCAGCCACTTGCGGCTCGTGCTAGTCAGTGTTCGGAACTCGTAGTCGAGGAATCACAGGCCGCCACATTTGTATAAATTGCCCCGATATTCGCGTTGTACGTTCGAGGAACTGCCGCGTATGTATTTCACGCGCGTAAGCAACGTGAACCTTCTTGCGTCATTGCCGCGGGCGAGGTAACGTCGTAAGCGCCCCTCGGAGAGCTTTTATCATCCCTCGGAATACCGCGTGACACTTCCATTACGACAGATAAGATTGTCGCCCGCGCAGATACTTCCCGGTTAAACGCGATGTTCCGTTACTCGCGCACGCGCAACGTTACCGACCGGTGGGTATAAATTCGACCGGGACGGAGCGGTTTCGAGGGTTTAATCATCGGAGATAACCGGGCAACGGGTTCGACTACACCAACGAGCCACCGGTATCAATTTTATCCCGGGCGTAATTTTTACAGCGAACAGCCTTTTTCCCCCTTTTTCGAACTATCCCGGAAGGGGGATAGTGTTTCACGCGGTAATCGTTACGATCGGATCGAGAGCGCAACACGCAGCAACCGGTACGTATAGACGCAGCGGCGCAGCGCGGCCCGCGCCACGGGAGTCGCGTAGATTACTGCATCTCGCCGCGAACCATTAGCCTGACCCCTTTCACGTTCGGCAGCGCGATGTACGAGCTCGAACGTGGAATATCGTGCGCGCACTGCTAACCTGGAAACTGCTAGCCCAGTTGCGCTGTCTCGCTCACAGCGCCTCGCCGCCATCGCGGAACTTATTACTTTCAATTAAACCAGTCAGCCGTCTTTCCTTCTCCTTTCCTTCTCGAGGAAAGTTCGATTCCGCTTGGGGAAAAAATGAATTTTCTGTGTGCTTTGGTAACGATCTAGTTGCGTGGAACGTTGCGCGCCGCGTTTGTTTATATTTCCGCGGAATTAAGGGGAAAATTAATGCAGGGACGTACAACGAAATTATACTGGACATTGTGTGCTGCGTCCCCGAATTTGGACCACTCGGAGTTTTCAACGTTTTACGTGTTTCTGGTAGAATCGAGGGGCTCGCGACGAAATTTATAATAGTTGGAGGTTTTATCAATTATGAACACTTTGAGTGCCCGTTGAGTTGATATTAACAATAGTTTGGAAGTTTGATATCGAGCATGGAATTTTGCAATAAATTAAAAGTATATCTGTCGTGACCTGAAGCGGACGTTTGAAATATGTGTCCCCTTTGAATCTTCAACAAGTGAATCAATTATCTTCGGACTAGATTCGAAAAATTAAAGAATCACATACGCGTGTGGTAAATTTTATATTATCATGCACCATATCTATGTTATGCTACTTGAATATTCGAATTACGAGATCCCAAAAGATGAACGATCGAGAAGACACACTGTTTGGACCGACGACTAAAAAGTGTAATATTTGTAGCAACGAAATTAAAGCTAAAAGAATTTAATAATACTAAAGCACAAGTATCTAAAGATACACTGTCATAAATGTACACGAAATTTCCGTAGAAAATTAAATAAATTGGGCATTTTAGCCACCATTTTGGTAGTTCTAGAATTAACTGTGAATGAGATAGATACTGTAATGGAAATGCATTATTGACGTACATAAAAATAATATTATATGTACTTTACACTTGCACAATCTAGATGTCTGTATATACTTCAATATTTTCATTTACTGTACATTATTAAATTTTGTCGAGGTACTTCAATTTTAATTCAGGTTTCATCGAGATGAGATGTGCGAGAGTGACAAAGTGTACGTTGGCGTTATCACTCGTCATTCGATTATTTCCGATTTTATAGAGAAAAAGTCCTCTAAATTCGTCCGTAGACGTTACGTAAAACTGGATACGCCATATTGCGTGGGTATACACAGTGAAACTTTATGGATTCATTTGACTTTTCATTGAGCCGTAAAGACAAGGCAGTAACACGTTCTGTTATTTTGTTTATATGCTCCAAATCTTTTTACGGAGTCAGGTTTATATATAATGATGGTACCCTGTGAATTGATACAACAGCGTATAGATTTTTGGTATATAAAGGAGATTCGATATTATTAGATATTATGTATGTATGAAATTAGCTCATTGGGAATTAATCGTTATTCAAATTTGGCAAGTGATTAATATTTTATTGTCCATTCTGTCGATCAAATTTTCTGCCATTTATACATACATCGCTGAATTATAATTGCGTTATAACCGACATTACGGCGATAACATATTTGAGTAATGAAGATGATTATTAATAGTCGTATCAAGATACACTTGTCTCTCAGTAGAGTAAATTGATACGATTCGATTTTATCAAATAAGCATTTTCCAACGCGTTTTGTATGTTTCTTTTCACGAAATTTCATTTGCAACACAGAGAATGCGTACAACCGAGCAGAGAGAAATTCGACGTAAAAAAAAAGAGCAAGAGTACAATTTTTTCATTCGAGGCTTCGTTTTCGAGAGGATTGAAATTTGTCAAATACGGTTGAATTTGGCTAATTACACACCGGAAGGGACGGAATAATCGATGGAAGGTTATTCTGTGTATAAAATAAAATTTTTCCATTTCAAGTTTCGAGGGAATGAAATATATTAAATATATTTCGTTGAAAATTGGCTTGATACGAGTGATGCTGATAAATTTTCAAATTTAATTCTCTCCGCAACGAAGCATTCTATATAAAAAAAAATTTTATTTTACGTTTTTTTCTTTTTTTTGATTTATTTTTAAACATAATGCATACACCTTCCTGTCAATTATGTTCTCTTGTCCAGTCCGGTATTAACCAAATTCGGTTTTTCCTCGAAAATGAACGCTTTAAATGAAACAATTTTTTCTTTTACGTTCATTTATTTTTTTTTAAATCATCATATCACGTTTTGCTTTCATGTCTAAAGAAAAAGATGTGTATAAAAAAAAAACTGCACGATTTGTACTCCAGTACGATTCGTCTCACTGAAAGGCCCAGAAGCAACTGTTTTGACTAGGAAATGAAGACGACTTTTTTGCCATAAAATTTTATTGAATCGATACAAAACAAATTACAGGCGCGATCGCTCAGTACTACACAACGCTCCTACTCGAGGTCTACTCCACGCCCCCTCATGAATCACGTGGTCCAAATGAACCAATCGCAAATTTTCGTTGCATTAGCGTTGCCCGATTTTCTGGGTTACTCCCGCTAAAATCACTTTCAGTGATAAAAAAAAAGATTTTAACAACTTTTAATAATTATCTTTTAATTATCTGTGTTTAGTCCGTACTAAAATACAGATTACAATATTCTAAAAACTATCTAATTACACAAAAATTTAATTAAAAAAAAAAGAAAGTGTCAAACTTAATTCCGGACACAAAGATTTAATTCAAGTAAAAAAAAAAACTGCGAAAATGGAAAACTGAAAATTTTCTTTTCTACGAAAAGAAACATCTGAATTATACTCTAGAGCTTGGAAGGTTTCCGCGCGACTATTTAAATTACGTATCGCCGTGTCGTTCTCACATTAAAGCGTTAAAGACAGTTGATTGATCTTTCCCAAGGGGGCTTAAGGAATCCTTTCAAGGACGAACGCGTCATTTCAATCGATAATCGACTCTCGCGATGGCCACAAACTCGAGGAAACCTTCGATTGTTCTTTGTCGGTACATGCGAGCGAGAAACGCAAGCGTCAAATTTATCGTTTCTCAACTTTGCACCTTGTTTGTCTCGTCTTTGCTTCTCTCTTCCACGAGTTTAATCTAATTTCGAAGAATCGAAATGCGAAGAAATGCGAAAGAAAAAGGAACACTGGTTGGTGACTAACAGCAACCGGTTACGGGCTTGGTCGTTATCTGATTTGAGAACCATTCGCGCTCGTAGGTCGCGTTTCCATAAAGCGGGGCGCTGTATACACAGAGTCAGCTGTTTAGCCACGTAGGATCGTCGTACGCACGAGGAGGTCCAAGGCAATTAGCTCGAAATAGCGGAAGCTACTCCGGCTCGAGCACGTTGGTTGGTTAATTGGTTCAGAATCGGTAATTATTTACAAGAGTTACGTCTCGCGATTTGAACGAGCTTGAACTATGTCGTCAGAGGCATAATTCCGAGTAACTTTCTCCTTTGCGTGTACGTATAATCGTTGAGCGATCACGGCTCGCCATGATTCAAACGTGACTCGTCATTAGGTCTTATTTGGCTTTGATAATGCCTATAATATAGCTACAAACTTGCTTTGTAATCATGCTAGTAATATGGTAAATGTATTGTAAATATATGCGTAGATACACAGAAATATGTATATGTTTTATTCCGTACTGCAATGCGGAATACGTAATGTATTCTCATTTTATTTTACGATGTTGACACTGTCTACGCATATACCTCTAACACGTAGATCTTTTGCGTAACTCATTTGACGACGTCTGTTTTTTGTCGGTTTGGACTTTCTCTCTGCTCGTTTCTCTATTTTTTTCTGTGTGGAGACTCGGAAAGCTACGAATCCAAGGAAAACACGAATTAAGCAGATTCAATTAAATAGATCGGTTGGACGAAGGTCGAAAGACAGATGATGTGAGATAATTCATAATTTTGTGAGATAGAGTTACAGCTACGAGGACCAACGAACAGACATGTACACAAATTTAAATTTTTCTTCGTCTGATCAATTCGGGCTGGGATTTAGTTATCGTTTGCAATCATAATTTTGCTCTTATTCATTTCCGACAATCTTAGTATTCGCGGAATTTCTTTCTCATAACACATCGAGTACAGTAAAAAATTTACTTGAAATACAATAAACGTCTACACGAATAATCTGCAAAATTTTCTGCGTTTCATTTTTTCAAACAGAATGATGGGTATCATTTGTGAAAGATACAAGTGCATAGTAGAACGATTGCTACGTATGAAAAATACAACGAGAACGTGGAATAATTTTGCAACAGAAGAGTTGTTCACTTTCATAGGTATTAAAATAACAGTCAGTGGATATCGTCCAGAGAAGAACTCTGTATTTCGACTATTCAAAAACAGTCCTCGAATATCCGATATCCAACCTGATATTTTGCAACTAAATTAACAATAGATAATGTAGATAGTTATCGAATATGAGATTTCATTATTGATTAAATATCGAGGGAGAAAAAGAGAACAGAAAAGGGAGTTTTTATGTTGTTACATTCGTCATTGATTTATACATACTTAAGAGAGCATAATGGTTTTATAAATACTATCGTTTAATGATGGAGATATAGAGAAACTAAAATTAATTCTGATATGAGACTCTGTTTAAGATTAAAATTACAAAATCATTTGTCTTTTTAAGATAAATGGGGCAATTCATTTGTAGTATTACACTTGATGCACTGCACTCACTATTCACCAAGGCTTTAGGATAGAGAGACAAATCAAATAATTCCAATTTAAAACTACCTTGCTTGCCAGTTTGTTCATCTCCTGGATCTTTGTAATGTGATTTCGCCTTTCCTTTGAACACAAAGAACGTCAAACATTTCATATTAAAAATTTCACTCTAGGATTTGAAAACAAATCCTAGAGTTAAATTAATCTGAGAATTTATTAATATTTTATTTAGGTGACAGTGGAATTGGTAATGGATAATATTACGACTCTAAGCTAACGAGGAGACAGATTAAACAACCTACCTTTCTTATCTCAGTCTTGTACAAACCTCCTCTGCAAATGATTGCAAAAACACGCGATAAGAAAAAACACGCTTAATGGCGTATTACTGAAACGATCGTGCACGATCGTACGTAATTGAAACAACTTTATGTAAGCGATACCGTCTTTTTTTCAAAGTTCTCAATTACAGTAAAAGTATTACGAACGTGTTTCACATGTGATATCGATATTTTACTATTTAGTCAGTTACGCATACACGTTCCTTTTATTCGTAATTCTGCACGGTTGTCGTTCGTATTAAACGCAAGTGGAAGAAAAATAAACTGTATGTAAAACGCTCGGAAAAATATTTAGATACGCTCGCGTATCTCAGTTGTTCAACAGACAAATAGAAACGGAGGCAGTTATTTACAGTTTTTAATTTTCTCTGAAAGTGTATGATAAAACGCTATTACGCTTTTACTCAATAATGGGTTATCGATTATATCTTGACAATGTTTTGGCATATTTTTTGTTAATTTTTCGCCGCACGATAATTCCCCACATATTTTTCGAACGCGGTCGACTAAAATTTTCGATTTTAAAACTTTTACCGGGAACACCTAAACAGATTTCATCGCTGAGCAACACATCGTTCTACTCGCGATCAATATTTTTATGTGCCACGTTATTTTCGACATGTTCTCTCGACAGTGACGGTTTTGATCTTGTTCTCTTTCGACGTTTCAACGCCATTATACTGACATTTATCCCCTTGTTTGCTAAATTTTAATCCTTTTAATTTTCATAAATTTTACGAAAATATCAGATTTTTATTTTTTATATAATTAAAAGCCCGATATTTTTGATTGAACATCGAATAATCCTTTTTTATATTCCTTGCCTGCTATTTGAAGGACTATTGGTACCGTTTGGCTCTTTATTTCAATCATTTTCTAACGAGTTTTAAGACTTGCGCAAAAATTTGCAGCTGTATTAAAACTCGTGTTTGATCTTTTCGCGCGAGAACGTAGGAAGGCCATTTCAAATTACTTAATGCACGGAACCACTCACTTCCAACATCTCCAGATTTATAGCGGTGAAAATGAAACTGAGGGATTACGAGCCGAGGTACATTCAAGGGAGATTATTACAATCTCTCCTTGATTAGGTATCAACTTTCATTAATATCGCCAATGCGTAGTTTTGCTTATATTTTCTTAAGAATATAGAACAATTTCTGACTAATATGATTTCTGACGAATTATAATATCGATAATACTCGTGACAAAAGTTATGGCTTCTTTCAGAAAGAAGAATTATTCGTCTTTTTGAATTTTCAGTTTTAATTCCTCAAATTGAGGATCAAATACGAATTATATTATAATGACCAATAATTTGCCGAAGATTGAGAAGAAAATCGTAAGGCAAGGGATTAACTTCACTCGGCTTCGAATCAATTGACGCTGCTGCTTTACGCGCGTCATGTGTTCGCGACACTCGTTTCACGTCGCCTTCGTCTGGATCGATTTGGAAGCGAGTTTTCTCAGAAACTTCAATTGTACGCTTTCTCTCTTTCTTTCTCTCTCGAATATCTGTCAAAGTTTAACGATTAACCGTTCCCGAGAGCGAGAAACAAAAAAACTGCACGATTTGTACTCCAGTACGATTCATCTCACTGGAAGAAGCATGCTGAGACTAGGAAATGAAGACGACTCTTTTGCCATAAAATTTTATCGATATGCAAACATTGAATCGGTATAAAAGAAATTACAGGTGCGATCGCTCAGTACCAAACAACGCCACTCCCACTCGAGGTCTACTCCACGCCCCCTCACGAACCACGTGACCAAAATCAACCAATCGCTAATTTTCGTTGCATCAGCGTTGCACCTGAAGAGACCCGATTTTCTGGGTTATCTCCGCTAAAATCACTTTCAGTGATAAAAAAACGTTACGAGATAGAGTCACAAGTCGTCTCACCTTTCACCATATTCCCCGAATATTACACAAACACAATTTTTTTTTCGTTTTTCCTCCAACAGTCGGATCGAATGGGGGGGAGGTAGATAGCGGGTCGACGATTTGTCTTGTTTAATTGGCCACTTGTCGAGGTAATTAATTGCTCGATCTCGGGCGACGGTACCTTGCAATTAGCCATGGCGATGTTATCTGGACTATCTATCGCGCTCCGTAAGAATCTCCCGCCTACCCAGAAGAAAGCTCTCCTTCAGATTCTCCGTCCTCCGCGGATCGCTTAGGCCCTTTCTCCCTCGAAGCGCCACGGACAATTAATTTCACCTAGTAGAGGCGGGGCTGCCTTTCGAGAAATTGAATTACGCCATCTGTAGAACAAGTTAATTGCATTATTCGTAGACGAAATGGCACGGCGCGGCTTACGTAAATGCGCCGACACCTCGTGCTCGTTCTCTTTACCTCTGTCGCAGCCGCGTCGACGCACTCCCTCCCTTCCTGTTTCAGGCTGAAATTGAAATTTATTCAGCCGAGACAACGCGGGCTCGGGGAATCTCCTCTTTGGTATTCGACGCTCGTCCGCGGTGGCGATGAAGTCGCTCTCACCGATCCGGCACACCCGTTATATTTTTTTCGAAAGTCTACGCTTCGCCGACGGAATACGAATGCCGCGGGTTAGTTCCGGGGGTTAGCTCGTCAAATATAAAACGGTGTACAATAACTGTGGCTTTTACCCGCACTTTTAAACACTAGAACTAAAACCAAAATGGTCAAATCGACCATAGACATTTTGTAGGTGCAAAACGGTATATTTTTGGAGACCTGAACGATTCTTTACTATTTCAAAATAATAATCGAATAAATGATGGAAATTTTATTGTCGGTAGTTTCAGTGTTAAAAGTGTATATCTCTACATTGTCAAACGCACAGTACGTGCAACTGCTGTAAAGTTTAATTAAATTACAAGAAAGTGACACTAATTTTTTTTTTTTTTTTTTTTTGAAAGATCAATAATTTTATCTTGATTTGTTTAACTTGATTAATATCAATAGCAAGGAAATATTAAGAAATGATGTAAAAAAGAGCTAGTCTAAAGTTTGCGAATATGTTTTTATTTTCCACGAAAAAATTTAATCCAAGTAACAAATTGTAATTACTTTTCTCGCACAGCTAAGAGGACGATGACCGATCGCCGTTTCGACGGTTCGCGTTTTTCTCAGCAGAGTGATCGTTGATTCGACGACGATGTTTGTGATCGATTTGAGTCCTCTTTCGTTTTGTTTCTACTTCTGTTTCTCTGTTTTTTCCTCTCTCTCTCTCTCTCTCTCTTTCTCTTTTTTCTTTTCCATTTCTGTTATTTTAGAGATAGGAGATAGAGCGCGACAATGCCGCCGGTGAGGGACGACGACAACGACCACGAGTTTTCCAATTTACGCGTTATCGGGGACAGATTGCGCGCTAACGCGCAAATAGAAGAAACGGAAACGCGACCATGCGGGGGAGAGCAGGTTTACAACGTGCCGCTCGGCGATTCGTCGAACGTCGATGGTGTTCTCCTCCCGCCTGCCCCCCGGTGAAAAAATAAGTGGATCCATCCGCACGCGTCTATAACAGTCGCGCAGTGATACGAGGGTTCGTGGGATTGGCGTTTTTCGACAGTTCCGCAATCGATCGTTTCCGCAATTTCCTTGCCGCCTAATTTTACACGATTTACATCGATCGAGTTGCATCGTTTTTTAGCGGAGGTCACCCAGAACATCGGTCCTCTTCAGGTGCAACGCTGATGCAACGAAAATTAGCGATTGGTTGATTTGGGTCGCGTGATTCGCGAGGGGGCGTGGCGTAGACCTCGAGTAGGAGTGGCATTGTCTGATACTGAACGATTTTATGCGCCAGTAATTTGTTTTGTATCGAAATTCAAATGTTTGCATATCAATGAAATTTTATGGCAAAAAAGTCGTCTTCATTTCCTAGTCGGAACTTCTCGTGTCTCTCTCGTCTCTTAGTTTTTCCCGCAGCCGATTTTCAACCGATCCGTTGCCAGACGGCCAAGAACGATCGTGCACGCGATCCTCCGGGGGCCATTTTTCGGGTAATTCGGTTACCGAGAAGAGAGGAGCGTTTTGCCAGTTCCATTAAGCCCAGAGGCTGATATCAGAAAAGAGGGCAAAGAAAATCGATTACGGCGGACTTTGCGACGCGTCCGGTCTGAAAGCGTCGCTGCTGCCTTACGCGATAAATCCTTCTCGTGAAAGCAGATATTGCGTTACCCAGCCTCCGATCGGAAGTAGCTTCCACTTTAAAAATTTTATCCCTCTAGCCACGCGCGCTTGTGATGTGTATCGTCCATCTTTCATCGTCGATAAAATCGTCCTCGTATCCTTCGTCTTTTTTTTTTCCTCCCCGCGATCGTTTCGAATTTAACGCTCTGTTACCAGTTCGAGACTGGCCCGAGCGTTTATAACATCCGCGAGCCATTTTCCCGGACGCGGGCAGGAAGAATAAAATTGGCTTGGTTTGTATCCCAGGTTCAGCGACAGTCGTATTAAAGGGGATATTCTTTAACGTAATGAAGGATGTTGCTGGGTGGCCACGGTGGTGCATGCATAATTTACGAGATATATCCCGGAGATGTATATCGCTTGCTTTGACATCCCTACGCTTATAATTGGGTATTCCCTCTGAATGAAATTTCGGTTTTTGCATAAAGGCGGTTCGCCGGGAATTTTCATCTGTCTTCGTGGTCTGTACCGGTTTTAATGAGACGAGTTTCCCACAGTGATTCGCGAATGTTTATCGCGAACGTTCCGTTGGAACGATTGGTTAAAATGCGTGCTTTCCCACGCGAAACTTTAACGAAGCTCCGTCGCTGTGTTTTGTAGATGATTTTGATAATTCGTGTTATCCATTTTTCTTCCATTCCACATTCTCATGAAGATGATGGAGATTGCCGATGAAATCAAAGTGAATTGGAAATCTCAAAATTAAAAATTAAATTGAGGTAAATTATGTAAAAGCCTGAATTGCCAAATGCTACTGATGTTCGATGATGCTAGTTAGCAGTTAATAATAGTGTATCCAGTCGAAACAATTTCCACGCGATTTCGTTCATTTTTCCAACGACCAATTAGCTTCGTTTCGTTATTTCTTTATTTATTTATTTGAATTTGTACGCGACAGGCTCGTTAAAACACAGATTTAAAGTAAAAATACAGGTAGTACTAGAAAACTTGCTCGTTCAAATTGCAAATTGAGATTTACATTACTTTAAGCAATTTATGTTTCGTAGAAAAATCCAAAACGTCATAATACTCGTTTTACTCGCAAATTTAGATATATTCTAGTTTTACAAACATTATAATATTAAAATTGAAAGATTCTTAGCAGTTGTCATACATTTCAGTAGGTTTGTACAGATATTTTTCTTATTTTCGTACAAAAAGATTAAACAAATATTCTAATGTTTCGTAACGTCCAGTAATACCTTTATAATTATTAGAATCGACTATCGCGATGAATATTTTTAATCGCTTAAAATAATAAAAAATAAATTTCAAAATAATTAAACGATACTATAAAATAAAAAACGCGAATTCATTGCATTTTTTTATTGCAACATGATACTTTATAAAAATTAAACGTTCTATGGACAAAATGTATAAATTTCGCTTGGCAATCAACGTTTTAATTGACGATAGGATAAAATTTTCGTATTCTCTCGTAAAAACTTGAATAACTAATTTAAATTTAATTGCAATTTCTTATCAATTCGTGAGATAACGATTATCTATATTATTGAATCTAGAAATTATAGAAATTAATAAACGTTCCATCTCACGATTAATTTTCTAATTAGAAATCTTCCGGAATCTCTGCGCGAGTTTGGAATATTTTAGATTTCAGATTTGAAACAGATTTGGCCATTGTATTAGCAATTTCGCGATATTTACGTGAGATGATATCCCTAGATTGTTTTTCTTTATTAAACATTTTTAACTTTCTTTCATTTAATATTTTTTCACTAGATGAACGAGTTCGATAGATGTCTCAAACTTTAGACTTTCGATTACAGTCTGTGAGTGTGGTATATTTAATAACGATACCTTTTTCAATAATTGGAAGAGCTGATCTTGCAGCATATCCCTTTAAAATTAATTAATCTTGCGATGTAACTTGGTTTCAACAAGAGTAGTATTTTCGTATTTTCGAACTTTCGTTCTACATCAAAACGGAGCGACTTCAAATTGGAAAGCGCCTCCGACTCTTCAGGAAAATTCAATCGTCAAAAGGAACTGGTGTGGTTTCAAAGCGTGCAGGTGGATGCCTCTGATACCCGATGCCACGACGATGTTGAAGTTATCGATACCTGGTGATAATAACGGACGGAAGAGGGTGTCGCGTTTCGTCGTAGGACAGCTCGCACGGTTTGATACCGATTACATACCGATCGCGGATCGTGAACACGCCGTTGCGACACGGAGAACCACTTATCCCTGAAATAGAATTGTTTGCACCGACTTCTGAATCGTCTGTTGTCGCACCAGCTGTACATCGCGACCGAGTTACCTTCATGCTGCACCGAGCGCCGTGCACCGAACTGCTACTGCAATTTGCTACTCTAGCCTCGTATCAGATGACCTCTGATACCGCCCCTGTCTTCCACCGGAAGCGTCGTGTCACGTGGTCGGCGCTTTTTTCTTTTTTTCCTTCTAACATCGACAACGAGCAATTTATAAATAAAACACCGCCGTGCTTCCACGGATCCACGCTCTGCGAAGGCACGACCTTTTCGAGGAAGTAACTTCCTCTTCTTTTTTTAAAATTTCTCCCGTTGCACGATCGATCGTAGTCTCGTGCCCCGATTGGTCTCCTCGGGGCGAGAGCGTCGCTAGCGAGCAGATATAGATCGCGATGCCAGCCGACTCTATACACTGTCGTGCATAAATAATTGGACACTTAGCGCTGTTTTCTTTAAAAAGGGTCGGTATTTTTGTTACGTCAATTGTGATTTACGAGACGTTCCTCCATTGAGCTTTGCGTTCATTTCGGACGAATAATTGATGCTCGACGTGCAATCTGAAATCTGAATTTTCTCAGTGTGGATAGAAATACATATTTCAGTCGTTTTAACAAGAAGAGCGTACGTAAAATTATAGGCCACCTCGTTATTTTAACATTAGCTATTCTCTTTGTCAATTGGCCATTAACTGCACGTATTACGATTAAATTAAAGGGTTTCATTGAAATTGTACTTTATGTTCCAATAATTTAGAAGCGTTCAACTACTATTGCAGGGTGAATGCATAACGCGAGCGTTTTGTTGAAAGAATCTAGTTTAATAAAATGCACTGTTTAATTTTTATTCGAGAATAAATGGATTGTGAAAGACGGTAACGTAGACGATATTTAAACCACGGACTTTTATTTTATTTATGCGGGAAATTTTAAACTACAAGATTGCGCGGAATATGAAAAAAAAAATACAAAACGTTCAAAGCACAATGCTTTCAATAATAATTGTCTCAATCATATTCTTAAAAATATGAATTCGCAGTATAATAATACAATAATCTGACAACAGTTGTAGAAATTAAACGATGTCAATGAATACTATTTTACAAATGCAATTTGGATTTTGACAACACAAATAAAAAAAAAATCATTCTGAGAAATTTAAAAATTAACTCACGCTTAATTACGCATTCTCACTTTCAACGGTTCTAGAGTTTTAAGAGATCTTAAAATTTTTATCGTTAAATCCAATTTGTCCCTTTTGAGGGAAAAATAAAATTTAGGGAAAGAAAATTCATGTTAAAAAATCGAAATTGTTTGTCTAGTCTTCTACCAGACCAACAAAGTATAATCGTTGAAAGTTAATCAAGCTAAACCATGAATCGATCAGTCAGCTGTCTCTGAGCTGCGTAATGTCACGTTTGTTTTACAAACTTGTTTCGCTTCCTCGGTTAACCGAAGAATCAGCTCCAACGCGACCTCAACTCGCCCGCTACGCGTCTCCACTCCCCCCGCGACGAACCTCGATGATCGTTTCCGTCTCCTAACTCGACTCTCGAGTCGAGTCACCGCGCGGTGATTCCCGAACGATTTACATTAACACAATACCCCTTTTACATAACGAACCGCGGCTACCTGCCATATAAATATAATACGCTCTTTGCATACGTACAATACGCTGTTTACATAAGCGTAATAGGTAAGCGGCCGTGTGTAACGCTCGCCCATCAACGTGACTCAAAGTCGCAATGTTCGTCGATACAAAGGAGAGGGATTGAACACACCGATGTATTTTGAGGTTTCGATATTTTACCGAAAGTTACTTGTTTGTTGAGTTGGTAATAACGTGACACAACCGCTTTTAACAGCGGTATTGTGGGGAAAAAATGGAACAAAAATTTCAAACTCGCATGGTTTGTAATAAAAGTACAGCGTAAATGGTGTTATAATTTATGCGTAATTTGTACGTGATTTGTGTGTAAAACGAGACTCGCGTAAAAACTGCACGACTCGTATCCCAGTACGATTTTTTTGCCGTAACATTTGAATCGATACAAAACAAATTACAGGCGCGATCAAGACAGTATCAATCAACGCTACTCCTACTCGAGGTCTACGCCACGCCCTCTGGCGAATCACGTGACCCAAATCAACCAATCGCTAATTTTCGTTGCATTGGCGTTGCACCTGAAGAGGCCCGATTTTCTGGGTTACGCTAAAATCACTTTCAGTGATAAAATGTGCCACGCAAATATGGAAAGACGGATGTATATAGATACAATATATAGAAATATTATGTATTTACTGTTATTATTACACCGCCATTCGAGGCATTCAGTATCCATTGCAATGATAGAATAATTACCTGAAAATACATAACACCGATAATACCGATTCGATGTCTGATACAAAGACACGTCGTGATCAGCGTTGGTCGCAAGTTGTAAAGGGGAGTGTTTTCCCAAGCGCTTGCTCCTTCAAAAGTTCACCTTCGGAGAAGGAAAGTTGATCGCCGGAAAGTGTTCGGGTCGTGGGTTCTCGCCACGCGTCTTGACAAAGGCGAAGATTTCCAGAAGAACGATCGCTGGAGGGTAGGGTTAGCGAGTGTTTCACGGTTGTGTGGTTATCAACGGGAGAATTTCACCGAGCGCGGATTACGTTGTCGGTGTGCAAACGCGACTAGGTTGCGTCAGCGTTCGACGGGGCGTGACGAGAGAGCGCAAGCAGCCTACGATGCCCCCCTCCCCGGATTAAGTAATCGGAAAAAAGAAGAGAGCGTCGCCGTACCCGAGGACGCGAGTGAACGTCGATACTGTCGAAATTTCCTCGACGATCGAGCCTCCCCCTGTCCCCCGGCCGTCCAATTGGCCGAGAACGCGAGGCTTCGCGAGCTGGCTGCTCTTAAGAAAATCAAATCGCAAATCCCGCGGCCCTGCGAGCCGAAGGAAATCCTTATAAATGGAGGAAGAACGTTGAAGCTACTTTATACACGCGCATATACGCCCTGGTCGCTGGTGCCACGCTGGAATAAATAAAAGAAGCTTTGGACGTTTGCCATTCAGCGTTTAGACGGCACCCCCGACAAAGGGGGCAATCGGGATCCGTGCCATTTTCATTTGTGGTATCGCGTCGCGATTTTCGATCCACCCGCGTGCACGTACGTGTGCATGCAGCGTTCCAACAAGTATCCCTGCGTGTCTCCCCAAGAAAAATAGACAAGAAATAGAGCGCATCGTCCCGGTTGAAGCCGTAAATGAGGGAACAGGGAGGCGTGAAACACTTCCCCGGAGGTTCATTGCCAGCGAAACGAGAACGTTCGTTAAATTCCGCTGCTCCGCGGTGGGCGAGGTAAGAAGCGCGGAATTCCACCTTCGCCCCGCGACGATAATTATACTAATTTCCCGCCGGAGGAATTCGCGCGTGCATTCCCTGTCCTGAACGTGTCTGCCGCGATACACCGCCCTCTCGTACGTATCGCTGGATCCTATCCTCCTTGGTGCGCCGCTGTCATCGTCGTCGTGTAAAACAACGTGATTACAGTTCGTCCTTGTGTGTACAGCGTTGACGCACACACTGGCAAAAGCTCCGGGTAGCTCTCTGCACCGTGATTCGCATCCGTGTTCGTGGCACGTAGGCGATTCGCTAGTTCGTTTCGAAAATTCTATCCTTGGCCTCTCTCTTTCGCCGCTGTGACTCCATCTCCTCCGTCGCCGGTTTGCCAAGCGATGCACGCTCGCGTCTGTGCGCCGCTTCGTTTGCCATGCACACGTGCGCTGGTACACACCTTCGCCCGAGGGACCGCTCTCGATCGGATTTACCGCCTTTATTTACGTCGTTACGCGCTCGAAGAAAACCCTTTTCCCTCTTTCCTCCCGTTTCTTCCCCTTTTTACGCCTCGCTCCTCGTTCCTCGTCCCACGCGACCCCGGTTGCCTCGCCGTTGAAGGTCTAGGAACCGTTCTCGGTGCGAAATTATGGATAACGCGTATTTTATCCTGCAGCTTTCGTCCACATGTCTCTATCCGACAGTGGAGATGCTCCTTTCTACGGAACCACTGCTCCGTCTTTTGCTTTGTCCGTTCGAATCGACCTGCGCTGACGCGACGGCAGTGGAGGAGTCAGACATAAAATATTATACAACTGCAGTGCCTTGTTGTATAACAAAAATAAAACACCCGTAGTATAGAAAAAAAACTAACAAGACAGCGTTAAGTGTAATTAAGAAAACTGTTAATCGAGATTATGCGTGCATCAGGGTTGCTTATAATCTGAAATAGGTCCCAGCCACTGCAGTTTTTAACCGATTTAGCGCCACGCAGCGCGATTAATTCGCAACGCGCTCGGTTCCGATTGTAGCTCGTCGCGAGTATATAAGATATAAAACAAGATTACGTAAACAAAACGTGAAACATGAATATTTATAATATTGATATAATGTTTCTGATATGACTGATGGAATGAAGCGCGATCGCGCTGCATGGCACGATCGAACACGGATTTTTAAAAACCCCTGGCACTAAAACGGTTAAACGTAAAAACCCTATAAATACCATTGTCATATATTGGCACTAATTAACCTTTAAAAAAAAAAAAAGTGCAGGATTCAGGACGTAGCTAGAGGACGAGACGATAGTTTTAAGACAGAGATGCCTAACTAGCAGCTCCTCGCTGTAGTTCAAACTGTTTCCTTCCTTTTTTAAATTTAAACGAATCGGAAGTTTCGAGGTCTGGTTGATCATTCTCGAGAGATCTGCGTTTTCCGCATCGCGACTTACAGCAGATCTACTTTTTGTCTCGGTCCAAGGTTTTACATTGCTGTAGACAATTCGAACGAGTGATTTGAGTAATATCGATTAGCAAATGACTTCCATGTGCAAGTGCAGTGTTCTTTCCCCCTTTAAAAAAATTTTTTAATCTTTAGAAAATTTTTTTTTTTTATATTAAATATCTATCGTTATGCTGTTACAGCGATCACGAGTGCGATCTGTTTTGTTTTTTGCGCTATTATGCGAATGTTCATCACGTTTGTAATTAGAAACGTTTACACGTTTTAGATCTTCGTAAATGTTGCAGCGTATGTCATTTACGTAAGCAATTGCATTACGTAAACAGATACGAGATCACGTGTAATTTTTCTATTCGCATTTTTTTAGTTGAAAAAGGAAAAAATAGACGATAATAATAATTGTTACGAGTAATTAAATTTAAAGGTTTTTAATCGATATACGTATTGATAATTGTAATATTATCACAATAATCGTCAAATAAGTTATTGAATCTAAAAATTGGAATGATGTGGAATAATGATAATAATAATAATAATGACTTTAGTTAATTATTATTATTATTATTATTATTAAAATGTCACTTATAATATATTTCACGTTTGAACTTTACCTCGATAAATAACTCACATTATTGCCGTTATTATTAATAATAATATTGTATTAATATTAACAATATGTTTATAATAATCTTTATTATTATTAATAAGTTATCTTTGTTATTATTATTAATGATTTCTCTCTATATTATAATTAATAATATATATTTATAATATAATTTATATATATAATAAGATTATAATTAATAATATATATTATCTTTATTACTAAAATTAAATTTTCTTTATTATTAAATTTTTATATATATAATCTATTTTCTTTATTATTAAATTTTTATATATATAATCTGTTTTCTTTATTATTAAATTTTTAATATACATAATCTTTATTATTATTATTATTAATGATTTCTCTATCGTGCCTCTGTCGTATTTCAATCCCATGTTACACGCTGCACTTGCGAAATCCATCCATCGATACATGCAGCGTCGTCGTCTCGAATTATGGTCGCGAGAAGTGGCATCGAGAAGTCGTTTCGTTGTTCGATAGTCGAAAAATATCGGCGCGAAACAGCGAAAGAAAATAAACGATATTCTCCGGTTTGCCAGAGTTGCGAACCGAGCGATATTAATTTTCTCCCGAGCTGTGCCTCCTCCGTCCTTGATTCCTCGATTTTAATAAAGCGCGTCGCGCTCATGCGTCACTGATTCCATCGAACTGGACGGTCGTATCAGAGATTTAATCGGGACTGACAATAAGAGTCACCCTTTTCGAAGAGGTTCCGCCCCAGATGGCACGCAGCAAACGAGAGAAACTTTTCGACATCCTCGGTCGTCCGTTTTTCTACGAGTCTCAACGTTGAAAACGTTGTTGCTCGTTTGAAGTTGACAAAATAAAATGGAAGAGAAACAGGATGGATATCGACTTTGCTTGCCTTTATTGACCCGTCAGGTCACGAAAAGAAGCTCAGTCAACGTAAAGCCGGCCTCACACGGAGAAGACGCGCGCATCGCAATATGCCTCATATGTCTCATAAACGTCCGCACAATAAAATAGAGTCTCGCCGATTAAACAAGAATATCTTCTCGAAAATAGAGATTTCGGAGTAACGAAATTTTTTACTGATAGAACAATTATTTTTCTACGAGATTCAGTTGCATGAAGATCAAGAAAATTGTCGGCTTATTTCGATACTACTTTTGATTGATTGATTTTATTAATGACAAATTATCAAATTTTTTTCCATAAAAGTGTTTAAGTCTATAGAAATCTTTTTTTCGGCATGAGACATATTCGTCACGTTGATTCACTGTTTCAATTTATGACAAAATTATATCTACATTCTCGTCACTCGTAAACGAATTGAACGTTGATGTCGAATTAAATTATATTGCATTTCGTTCAATATTTTTGTTCAGTAAAATTTTACATTTCCAGGTTTTAGTAAATTATTTTTCCAATTGTACAAAAGTACATAAAATGTATCATGCTCACGTAAAATAATTTAACACAAGAAAAATAATTTATTTCGTACAACAAACTGTTCGAAAATGAATGGCTCTGTTGTATCTTTTTTATAATAGTCTTGAACGATAAGTCCTTTGAAAAATGCACAAGTTCGGATTTTAGGCAACAGAATTATTAAAAAGGAAGTGATAAGCATTGATAGTACATAGACAAGAGAAGTGCCATTTAAACAACTTCAAAGTGATAAATTTGTCAATATTGAATCTTCTTACATGAATATAACTCCATTCGCTTCAACCGTTTTGTTTACCGAGTTTCTACGAGAAGTATCGCCATCGGCTGAGATTTCTCAAGATGCATCATGAAACTTTCATGAGAATCGTCGTGTGAAGCGCGAACGCGTTCCTCGATCTAATAAAAAGCTTCAACCAAAATTTCGCGCGTTTTTAGTGTCTTTCAGCCACGTCATTTAATCTCTGGCATTCGTAACTTTAATTATTCCTCTACGTGTAATTCCAAGCACGTGTATGTTGAGCGTCTCATTTCTCCCTTTTCATTGTTCATAATCTGCCAAAAGCTATTACTGATCTGCTTTTCAAATTTCAATGGAGAAGCGATAAAAAATGTATACAGAAATTTCCACGTGTCAAATGCACATGTGGTACCACAAAATTCTGACGTGTTCTGAATGATCGAGAGCAGCAGACAATTGTCGCAAATTACTGTTGAAGTTGAACGTTTCTCAAAATAATAACGCAGTGGAGTTTATTCAGAACAGAAATATACAAACTTTCAACTCTGGCTGGCACGTTCATACATCTCGGTGTGAAATCGGCCTTAGGATTTACGCGGCGAACGATTCGTTCGTGCACACGCGATATTTCATTGTTTATGGCAAATGGTTACGCGCGCAGGATGGAACGCCGCGGGCCATGAAACTTTTATTTCCGCGGCTCATCCTTCATGTAGAGGACGCCGCGATTTGACCCGTAAATGGATATATTACCGAGAATACGGCGAATTGAAAGAAAAGGCAGCTAGTAACAATAGGATTGAGAAATGTGGAACGAAACGTAGGTACGTACGTATTTACGACGTCGCGTCGTTGGAAAGAAGTTGGCAGTGTTACTGGGCATAGACGATGCGAATTGTGAAAAAAAAACGAGAAACGTAACATAAATTAAGTACAAATGACAGAATTGACCTCTTGATGTACAAAAGAAAAGAAAAACATGCGGACTACATTTGCTTTTTACATTCATACGTGGATATACGTTGTTGACACTGATTATTATAGTTATCTTTAATAATTCTACAAAGCAGGAATATTATGGAGATATTAGGTTTACTAATTTGTTATTTTCATTGTCTATTATCCTAATCCATCTCCCGCGTTAATTTGACACGTTTTTCTTATATAAATTGATATTAAATATAATAATATGTAAATTATATATTTTTAATAATGTATAAGTTATATATAATATATATATTAATATTCTTATTAAATATATATAAATTGTTGTATGATTTTACAACATCAAATACAGATACAGAAACGAAGCTTCTGAGCTCTATCTATTTTTCTAACTTATAATATATTATTTATATAATACATGATGTATATGAATATATTATTCATATAAAATATAATATATTCACATAATTTTGTAACATATAATATAATATAATATATGGTTAGGTTATGTTAGGTTAGGTTTAGGTTAGGTTAGGTTTAGGTTAGGTTAGGTTTAGATGTGTGTGTGTTTGATATTTTTGATAAAAAAATATTTTCAATAATGCGTTCAACGTATCATTTTCTTTTCGAAGATGATCCTTAACGCGATTTTAACAAGTGAAAATCTAAAAAAAGTAATCATAACGTCAAACGAAACTAGAGACGATGAAATCACAGTAATTGAAATTGAAGACAATTATTGGAGTAGGATTTGTTCATTGTAGAATTTTATTCAATTGAATAGAAATTTAGTTTGTCTATCGTTAATAAAGCGAATTTTTAGCGTTGTGTTTCCTTGATTTTAATTTTGTCGATTAAACGGGAAAAATAAGGACTGACGTCGAAGATTAACGTTAAAATATTCTGTTTGTTATTCTGCTCGCTTCAAGTTGAACCACTTAAAGTATCGCGTGTGTCAATAATAACTAAATATTTCTAGCACACACGTCGTTTCAGTTCGATCGTCAAAGAGTCAGATTTAATTTATTCGAATTCAACCAAAATTATTTATCTCGCACCTTTCGTTTATTTGCACAAAGAACGAAATCTCTCGTATACGCTTCATTTTTGCACGAAAAGAGACCTCCGTTGTCCCAGCCTTCGTAGACTCTGTCGGCGCGTGCGAGACACCGGAAGCGAGGGAATTGATAAGGAGACATTTCCGCTTCCTCCTTCGCCCTCCTTCTTTCTTTCAGCCCGCGACGAGGTGTCCAGGCGCTCGCGAAACCTATTTTCCGGATTCTTATTTCTTCCTCGACGAAAGCGATCTCGTGAAAGATCTCCCCTCGACGAGGGGAATTCTCATCGACGTCGGCAGGAGAATTCTCCCGCCGCTTCTCGCGAGAACAGTCGTCGACAACTTTCCCGTTTTCCGCAAACGTAACGTTTATGAAAGGAGACCGGGACGCGCGCGCGTCTCCAGTTTGCGAAAATCCCGAGCAGATGCTTCTCCGGGCCGGAGCAAATGTTTGAGGAGAACTTGGCGCGCGCGTGCACGTGTATCGGCGAAATGGTCGCGAGCCGGGGCGAGCCGGCGTTGTAGTTTCGCCGAATTAATACCGGAGGCCCTCCCCCGGTTCAGGCTTAACCTGAAAACTTATACTTACTTAATCCCTCGCGGCGCATGAATTCTTGGCTTCGATGGAGCAGCTCGCTGGTTCCGGTTTAATCGCGGCTCGTCAGATACACCCTCGTCGTGCCACTGAAATTAACGATCGCGTGCGACCGTTGCGAATTCCGACTCTGTTTTCCAATCCGGAAGTCTTCCGGGAGGGGAAGAGATTGGACATTCAGGGACCACAAAACCTCTGATCAAAAGTTATTTGCTTAATTAGAGCTACGAAATTTTACAAATCGAAGTTGTATATAATCTCGAAATAATTTCGTGCGCTTTTGTACATTGGTGCGTGAAAGTCCGCTTTCCAATCCGGAATACTGACCTCTACCAAAAGTTATTTTTAATTAGACGTGGAATAAAATTTTTTAAGTAAATCGAAATTAAACGATGTCCGACGAGGTATGATCTGGGGAAAATTTTGTGCGTTACCTTCTTTTTTGCTTTCACTGATTATATTTCTGAAATGATTTTGATTCCGATTAACTTTCCAATTTTTGTGAATTAGTAAAGTTAATTAACGTTTTGTTTTAAAAGTTGTTACAGTTTGAAGTCTGTTAAATTGTTTCGGTTGTCTGCAGATGTTACAGGATATTACACTATTATGTATCATGCTACAATATATTGTACATTGTATTGTTGACTAATACTAATATTACAGGTAATTTTCATTCGAAGATTTGTCGTACTGTATTTCCTCATATTTGGAAATGCACGTGTATATGTATATTAAAATAATTTAGCAACTGTTAACTGTCGTAACTTTTCAAGCATCAAGTCCAAGGGAAAAGTCTTTGAAAACAGTTTCTTGTAGGAAATAAAAATTGACCAAATTTATCAAAACGTTCAAATTCCCTTGCAAACGAGATTTTAAGCAGAAAAATGTTATTCTATGTATAAACCTTCTGCCCAATCCGGAATTAACCAAATTCAAATCACAGTTTTCTCCATTTTCTCACAGTATGAAATTTGAAATTAAAAAGTATTGTTCTTTCTACTTATTTATATTTGCATGTAAAACCATCTTTTAGTTTATTAAAATATAAACAATATATAACGTGTAATTAAATATTGACAAATTGTTTACTAGCAACGCTTAAGCGATATGTCATCGGACAAGTATTACAAAATTTATCACGCTATCACGTGTCAGATTATCGAGGCACGATATATTTTCATCTATTACACTGTCCGACGTGAAAGTAATTGTAATAGCAAACGGTTATGTGATTATGAATCTGAAATCGATTTTCGAGAAATTCAATTTTCAGTCGGATTTCACACCAGAAATAAACATCCGGAAAAATCGGTGCAAAATCGAGGTCACTGCATTCGAGCGAGTCTGTGGAATTATCTTTCGCAAACGGAAATTGAATATTTTTTACCGCTTGGACGCTTGTCTCTTGTTTCTTCGAAAATAAATTTTTCGTAAACTGATGGAGAGAGATGGAGAAAAATGGGTTTTGGATTCAAAACCTGTCAGAAATAAATATGTTCACATATGTTGTGAGAATGAAGAAAAGTTAAAAATCGTAAAAAATATCCGAAAAGCCAAATCGTCGATAAATTGTAGTATCGTCAAACATTGTCCTTGGTTGGTTAATCCCTTGACATGCAATTACGTCTGGGAGACTATTGAATTATTAATTTGTTCTTTCGTCATTTATATCTACACACACACACACACACATATTTATCAATTTTTTTTATAAGTATCGCGTTCATGACATTTTGCAGTATAAGAGTAAAATAAATCATTTTATCACTGAAAGTGACTTTAGCGGGGATAACCCAGAAAATCGGGCCTCTTTAGGTGCAACGCTGATGCAACGAAAATTAGCGATTGGTTGATTTGGGTCACGTGATCCGCGAGTGGCGTTGTCTGGTACTGAACGATCGCGCCTGTAATTTGTTTTCTATCGATTCAAACGTTTGCATATGAATGAAATTTTATGGCAAAAAAGTCGTACTGGGGTACAAATCGTGCAGTTTTTTTTAATAAGTATAATATCGCATCAAAGTTCATTTAATTTGTATGTCAAGAGGTTGAAGGCGGAAACGAGTGAAGATCCCTATGCACGAGTTGCAATAAAAAAAACTGAGAAAAGGAGGAAGCAGCGTAACGTGGTGGTTCGAGGAGTCAGTCCGTAGCAGGCGCTCGGCTCCTCGCGATGTTTACGGCGCGAGAATTTCGATAAATTTGCATTTTATCTGGCCGGGCAGAGTCCTTGGAAGACTCGGAGCGAACGTTGTTAACCACCGTCCCCTTTGGAAAATCGTGCTCGCACGAAATTTCACGGATGCTCGAGATTTTTCTTGAATTTCCAGCCGGCTCGTTCCTTTTTACAGAACGAGCTCCTCTTTGTCGCACCCGTGTACCTTCGAAACTTCGAGAGAGAGAGAGAGAGAAGTACCCGCACAGCGCGCGTGCACCGTCTCTCTGGCCTTGATGAGAAGCCTTTTCACCCTCGTTCGCGGAAGAGCCGCGAAGAAAACGAAAAAAAAAGAAAAAAAAATACAAGCCCGCAAAGTACAGAGAAATAAACGTCCCTCTTCTGCCCTCTTCTGCCCTCTTCTGGCTCGCGTTGCAGCGGACCGCGGCGATGAAAAACGTAGCAATAACGCGTCCCCGGTGTTATCAGGGCGCAACGGCCGCGCGATTTACCCAAGTGGAACGTTCACGGGGAGACCCGCTTTATAACGTTATTATTTGCAATTAATCTCCTCGTTAATTCAATTGTTGCGCGCCGCGACAATCGCGATAACGTTCCATTTCGCGCGCGCGCGCGCTCGCCCCGCCCTGCCCCCTCCGCTGTTCCCCTCGATTATCCGTTTACTCCACGCTAATGCATTTTTCGAGCACGCTCGAATATCGGCATTTCGTACATTTTAATTAGCTAAAATCCGCGGACAGCGCGCGTTTCACCGGCCGGCAACTGTTGTTATTGCATCTCGATCGAGAACTTTTAATCTTCTCTCTCTCTCTTTCTCGTTGCTAGCGGTGATTAGAGTTACTTTCTGTTGCACGATCGATGTTTATCAGCGGTGGAAAATTGGAAAATGCATTGCCGCGGGTGACCAAACGTTCGAAAGATTTCAAATTGCGATACAAACGTGTCGACGTATCCAATAAAAATGTGAAACGCGTTTTACGTTTTGCGTGACACGCGTAGTCGTTGCAGCGATCTACATCGGAAGCTACGTTAAATTTCGTTTGGTTGGATAATATATTACTCGACGATTTTTTAACCCTCTCTGCGCAAGGTGAATAAAAATTTGACGTACATAATTTGAATAAAAGCGCGCTTTAAAATAGCGTTGACAGATGAAAATGAAACGAAGAATTGTCTTTCAAAAATAAACTATGGATCATTGAAAAGAAAAACGTCACGACGCGCTAGGCTTCAACTTCTAACAATTGCGCGCCTTTCTCCACAACGTCGCTTATTTTAACGGAACGAGAAACAATGTAACTAAATTAATTACGGAACTTTCGATTTTAGTAACAGAAATGAAAATGGTACCTACCTTTCCTCGCTTGCCCGCGGAATTGCGTTGTACGTTGTACCAGTATGCCATTACAAGCGGCGGTGTCTCAACTCCAGTTGCTCGAAGAAGCAAACTCGAGAAATTAATTTTAAAATCGTTGAAAATTTAATCCCACGTGACTCGCGCAAAGTTAAATTCATATTCTAACATACATATATATTTACATGTATATTTATTTATTTATAATTTCTACCTCAGCTCCATTTTGGTCTATCTGCGCTTTAACCTGTCGATGTTTCCCACAGAAACAAATTTTCTCAATTTTCCACAGCAAAATCATGAACTTTGACACGAATCGTTGCGAATTGTCTGAAATCAAACCTCGCTGATTTCGATAATCTTTTCTATATACTTTTAAGATTAAATACTATGTACTTTATTCCGGATGGAGGAATATATAGCTCTTATTCGAGACACTGTTCGCCAAACTTGTTCCCCTGCAAGTAATATCGTTGGATTTGCTATCATATTTCTACCATATTTCGGTTCACAACGCAAAGTATCGTGGATTTGACTGCGCGTGTCTGCGAAATCGCTCCACCGAAAGGATCACGCTGTTCGAAACGTCTCTTCCCTCCGGATTACGTCTCGATCGGGTATCGACTTAACGATACACTTAACGTCCGGTTGCTGTCTCGTTGCTGTCTAACGAGCCACCAAGTCTCTTCTAGTCGAGTCCTTATTGCCCCAAGAACGCGAGGAAGCGAGAAAACGAAATGGTCGGGAGGAGAAACAGAGCGTCCATTCCGCAGCCAACTCGTCCGGAAAACACACGGTACAATACTGTCACGGACGAGGTATATGAATAGACATTGCATACAACGTGTTTTTTCGGCCACGATAACAAGCTCCTCGGAACATTTCCGTGTCACATTCTGTCGTACCGATTCCAGGCAGCTTTTGCATCGCAGCGCTACTAGCGATGAGAATTAATAAAGTCAAGATATACCGACAACGTTTCTCTGTCAAATCTGTTTCAAGAATTATTTATTGAACTGAACGTGATCATACATATGCCTGGTCAGGCTATTTCGTCGCGCGACGGGAAACGCATTCCTCGTGTGGGATCGTCGTGGGAAGAGCGCCCTCGAGCAGCAGTCCATTTGCCTGGCCGTATTTGCTGAGAGGGCATTCCCGCTACCTTCCGCCTTTGTGCCTTCCGCGTCTTCGTTTTTCTTACACGCTTTTCACGACGAAATTGGACGAACGGCGTAGGAGCGCGAACGACGAGTGAGGAGGGAGGGGTTGGGCGAATGACGAAGAAGGGTGGTTGCTCGACCGTTTACACTGCCTCGTTCACCCTCCTCCCGTCCTCCACGTTGGGGTGGTTGCTTGCGTTTTTCATCGTTGAAATTCAATAAATGCCACGCTGATCATCTTCAACGTCCTCTATCGAACCAGCAACTTCCTCGAATTCTTCCGCGTCGAAAATTGAATTTTTTCTCATAATGGTGTTCCGAAGGAGCCGAGTATTATGTGCGTTCTCTTCCCTTGCCTCCGCTCGTAGGTGGCTCCTTTTTTCTTTTTTTTTATCACTGAATGTGATTTGAAATCGGGCCTCTTCACGTGCAACGCTGATGCAACGAAAATTAGCTATTGGTTGATTTGGGTCACGTGATTCGCGAGGGGCGTGGCGTAGATCTCGAGTAGGAGTGGCGTTGTCTGGTACTGAGCGATCGCACCTGTAATATTCGTTTCAAAGTTGTAATTTCTTATTAGTGGGACTGAAGATCTTAGATGCTCAAGAACTATTCGAAAGTAATGTCATTCTCGTGACATGAGAATATTGGGATTTTCCCAAGAATATTGAGAGTTTTGTTTTCAAATTGCATCGTAAAATGATAGAATACAAAGTACAAAATAAAGGATCTCTATTCTCTATTCTCTTTGATAAGAAGCTTGTCCTTTTCTTTTTGTCGCTACTTTCATGTCAATTGGCATATCGTGTAGTATGTACAAACTGTGTATGCACGTAGAATTGTAGACGCTTCCAATTCATAGTTGTGTTCATGCTCGTCTCGAAATATGTTGTATGTCGAGAAGCCCGACGTTGTTACGTTACGGGATATTTTTGAGAATTCGGCGCGATTTCGAAGAAAATTCTCAATCTCATACCTGTTTTACCTCTCCAGCCCCCCAAAAATTCCCGATTCTCGTACATTTAATTATTAATGCTAAAACGAACAACAATCACATTGAAATATCTTGTAAAAAATATATTTGCTCGCATGTTTCCCATCGCTCTTTACGCTTTCCTCCCGTTTCGTTTCGTTTCGCAACGTTGCGTTACGTTAACGCCGGACAAAGACTCAGACATCTATTAACCTCGTATTACACGGCTCTGGTTCACAATGTCGGAGATTCTCGCGATTATTTTTGATCTTTTGCGTATACCAAGCAAAAGGGAATCAAATACATTTGGAGCACACGTAGTTGCACATTAATATTTGTTACTTGATTTAATGATAATATTAAAAATTCTCTCTCACTCTCTGTATTTGACAAATTTTATGTATTGTGTCCCTTACAAATGCATTTTTAATCACGTGTACATGTAAACATAAAGTTTCAATGCTCTCGGAATGATATTTAGCTTCAATCTCGAATGAAACTGTTCCATCTCTGCCACTGTAAATAATACTTGCTTCTTCCGTGGTACTCGTTTTTTTCACATGTTTTTATTGGAAACGTATTTTTTTTCTTCTTTTTTTTTTTTGTATCCATGCGAATCATTTCGCACCGTGTCCGCAGAACGACGCAATATCTCAATGTCGCACGCGTTACATACGTATGTGTATCTTCCATAAAATTGCACGAGGTGTGCGTAAATATTCGTGTATGGTTTCTCACCCGTGTTGAACCTTTAGTGGAATGATGGAGTATGTTGGAACAAGTGAAGTGAAATGGTACAATAACGGGTAAATGTTCCAATATTTCAATTTTTCCCTAATTGCGATGATTGGGTAATTAAACTTCAAATGTCATTTATCGATCATGTTTCGTTGTAGCAATGTTTCTTGCATAACGAGATCTTCGTGCGTAGTAATTTACTTTGCGGAAATTACTTTATCGGAATGAAAAATAAGCTCGTGTTCTTCGATTCGTCCCTCTGAATATTCAGTAGAATTATCAGAAGTCAAATATCAGTGAACTGAAGCGTGCAACAAATTATTTAATTGAAAAGGACAGAAACCAAACGATGTAACATCTTTTTTTCCATTGCAAACATAATTCTTCAGTTAGTGGAACATTATTTAATTATGATTGCGTTGTAGCGATTATGTTAAATTGTTCCGTCATTTTTATATATTCAGTGAACAGTGATTTGCTTTTGATCTGTTCAATTATAAATTAACAACATGTAACAATATCTAATTATATTAATTAATTTTTTTAGATTAACGTTGCAACGCGTGATCTTAAATGAATTAAACACTCGAATATGGCTAAAGTGAGATCTTCATAAAAAGTCAAATGTGCAGAAAGAGTATAATTGAATTCACAATAATGGCGATTAGAGATGATTTTACAAAGATTCAAGATTTGTTCTCACTCATGCGCCATTTATTCAATTCCTCGCGTTCGTCGTTTGTCTCAGAAGACAGAGCAAACGTTTCCAACGCAGTTGGAGGTTAAAACGATGTGAAACCTCGCGGCTCGTGTACACTTGCAATATTTGAACGACGATCAATCGCGAAGGCTATCTTTCATCTATATGAGCGCGTATTCTCGATACGGTATTCTTTTTTCAGTGACTTTGTCACTTATCTTTTATTATTCTCGTGACGCAGTCAACGTTATGATATTTCTCGAGACGAATCGAGGGCAATCGGTTGCAAAAAAAAAGAGAAGTGTAACTTTCCCGTATTCGACGCGAGACATAATCAGCAAACTATTAGTTTTATTTTCGCATACACAGCGGCGTGATCAGATTTGACTCGATATTATTTCTCTCTCTGCATAACCGAGAGGCTAAAATTCTTATAAAAGATTTGTTTCAAAGATATTTTTTAAAAATAATGAAACTTTTTCAAGATGCGAAGAATTACATTTGGTCAGTTATTTGTTTATTAATTAGTAACAGTAGTAGTAACTCTTTACTGTTGCAACTGGAGAGGAGAAACAGAAAAGAGAAATTGAAGCTGAAAGTTACGAAACTGAAATTACGAAATATCGTTTCATTTCGTTTCATTCACAGTGGAATGAATATTGTAACTGCACTTGAACCTAAAACAAGAAGATCAACTCGATCGAAAGTGACATTACACACTCTGACAAAATTCGCTTGGAAAATTTAAAATCACTGGATCGGAAGACCAGAGTGTCGTGCAAGACATTCATTAAAGAGATTTATTAATTAAAAAAGCGAAAGGCTGTCGACGAGATTGTTGTTTATGACTTGGAATAAGAAATGAATGTCAGCGTGAGAAATCTTTGTCTAGACGTTATCAATTTCTTTTTTGTTTTGTAAGAAGTTGAGCTACTTTGTAACGTATATTTTATTCATTCTATCACTGAAAGTGATTTTAGCGGAAGTAAGCGAGAAAATCGGACCTCTTCAGGTGCAACGCTAATGCAACGAAAATTAGCGATTGGTTGGTTTGGGTCACGTGATTCGCGAGGGGGCGTGGGGTAGACCTCGAGTAGGCGTGGTGTTGTCTGGTAGATCTGAGCGATCGCGCCTGTAATTTGTTTTGTGTCGATTCAAATGTTTGCATATCAATAAAATTTTATGGCAAAAAAGTCGTGCAGTTTTTTAAATTTATATTTTACGTATTTTATGCATTTTCGCACGTGTAACTAGTAGACATCAGATATTTGTGCAATTTTATATCCTTATGATTATAATTAAAGAAACAGAATTTAGACAGAAATTTATATCCATGTATATACACTAGATTTTTTATTTTTTCGAATCTCGAATATTCCGAAAATACATAAATCTTCATTCATCGAGTAATAGTCAAAAGAAGAAATCGGCGAGTAGGTATTATTATTATTAGAATTATTCTCCGTTCCACGTTTAAATGTCGTCGTTATCCGAATTAAAAGCGATACGACTTATTCCGTCAGTTAGAAAACTCAAGCGTATTCGCTTTTACCGATTCGATTGACAGAAGATCCTTGTTAATTATTACCGAATAAATGGAGGGGACGAAAATTCCAATCTTGCTCGCTCTGGGAATGTCAAGAGTATCTTCCGATAGACACGACCCATTTCGAAATCGACCGATTCGGTGCCACCGTTAATATCTGGTAATAAAACCTCTGGACGTTATTGAAGCACGCGTTCGCCTGAACTTTGGATGGTCGACCGGGAAAGTCATTTTCATAATTTCCCCAAGAAAATGCGTTGTAGACGAGTATTGTTGATATTGATCCAAGATATTTCGAATTAATGATACATGTATATAAAACTCGAGTCTTCAAATCTTCAAGCTTCTCAACCTTGAAGACTTATTTAGTCTCTGAGACTAATGTTACACGAAGCTCGTGTTTAAGCTAATTAAGACTCAGTTCTGACAGCTCTTAGGTTCTTTTCCTAAGTAACACGCCACGATCATATGTGATATTTCACAGTTTATATATAACTTTGGTTTGATGGCGTGATGTTCAATGACTCGAATTTTTGGGATTTTCTTTGGATTTTAATACATGTGTGTATTTTGTATAATTTTATACGAGCTCGTAGAATGCTAGATACTCATCATTGTATCAACTCCTGTCGTAACTCTCAAGACTAGACTTTCAAGACACCTAAAATTTTTGAGTCCCCGCTTCTTTTAGGACAAATGAATTTATCTGAGAAAGAGATTTCTCCCATCAATCTTTTAAGGCACGTTATGATTCTCGAGATCGCCAAGTTAGCCAATTTGTTACGTAGATGTAGACAAGTTTGACTTTTTTTTTTTCTGTGCATAGAATCTTGTTTAAAACTCCGCTTTCAACACGTTGTTACACTATTTTATCTTTCTCTTTTATCTTTCGTTCCTGTACCATTTATTACACTGTTGAATTATTAATAATAATAATAGTTATTACGGTAAAAACAAGTAATATTTAATTGATTAAATAACTAATTGGATTAATTAGTCAATTAATAGTAACTTGATTAATAATTTATCAATAACGAGCAATATTAATTATATCAGTAATAATAATTATAATTAATGCATGATCTGCACGCGCACCTTCATATAACTATGAATTACCTCGTGCGTTTATTAATAATATTTCGCTAAAATATTTTTATCTCCAGTTTGCATCGGATTTAAACGACAGTTTGCTTATTTTTACTCATCTTTTATCGCAGAATCCGGTAAAATTTTAATTTCGTGATCCACAGTTCGCGTATAGAACTTTTAAAAACCGGAAAATTCTCTTTCCCGCGGATGACTATGGGATTTTTCACAACCCCGCGATTTAGACTCGAGACTTTCAAAGATCTCAAGCCTGGAATCGTATTCGAGCCGATTCGAATTTCTCAAGACTAGCATCGCTAATTGTTAATCGAACGTCGACTCGACCGTAGAGCAATCAATCCGACCTTGAAGGTGACCAAGGCGAAATTTGACCGATATTCCCGATGACAATTTCACGAGTACGAAACGAGGCTCGTGCATGTTCGATCGACGTTCAAGGTTCGTGGTATTCGAGGATGTTCACGGTCGGGTAAGTCGAGCTAGGCGAGCCATTCGAGTCCAAACAATTGCCAAGGATAGTGAAAGCCGCGATTCGCGCTTTCCTGTTCGAACCAGCCGAGCGCGGATAGATCCGTCCGTGTATTATACAACGAGCCGAGAACCCGGTTTCATTTTGACGTAATCGATGCTCTCTCTCTCTCTCTCTCTCTCTCTCTCGATGTGTGTTTACACGGCGAAAGGGCAAGTGACCGGGGTCGAGTCTTTCAAGGGGGAGAAAAAAATGAAAGGAGAGAAGGATACCACGAGATCGTGGCACGGTGGCCAGCGTTCGAGCTGAATATCGATCCGAAGGGAATTCGTGTCCCGACCGATGATTTTACAGCTGATCGATCTGCACAAACCGTCGCGTATAATTACTCCGCTTGTTAATCGACCGGATAAACGGCTCGCGTTCTACGCGCTTAATTATCGAGTGACGCGGTCTAAATTCGCGACGGGGGGAATTTTCGACGTTGGCCAAGGGACACACGTCGCTGCGTACGATACGCGGTCTCTAATTGGTAATTTTGTTCCGCGAAGAGAAAGAAAGGGACGTACTTTTCGAACACGCACACGGAGTTTTCCTTTTTTTTTCTTCAATGGAGCCGCGCTACGATTCTTCCAACGGGAGACTCTTCCATTGAATCTTTCTTTTTCTCTCGGCAATTAGTCTAGCATCGACGCATCAAACGACGGCTCGAAACGTCAAGCGAAACTCAGCAGCCCCCGGCTACGGTCTCCTTATCACCGTGTTTCAAATCCCCCGTATTTCCCGGGGCTACCGTTTCCTCCCCTACGCGATTTTCTACGTCGTTTGCCTTTGTGCTCGCTCTGACGAGTTTTTCCATCAAATTAGCCACTTTTAATCGGCCTGTCGCGTAACCGTACGTATCCTCTGTATTTATGCACGTGCTCGATGCAGCGACCACCGCCGCCGATGTCGTGTCGTGGTGTCGCTTGGTAAAGTCACCGCATTACGACCACTCTCTCTCTCTGTCTCTCACTCTCGACCAGCTTCACGAATCGATATCATCGCACAGCCCAGTTTACCGGCCGCGTGCAGATCGCCTACGAACCTGGTTTCCAAGCCAACCACGGCGATCCGAGCCGTCGTGGACACCAGTCCTCCTCGCGGCTGGCTCCTCTCCGACGCCTGGGATCACCGCCGTTGGCCCGTTGGCAAAAACCGCCGGCCGAATATTGCGGGATTTCGCGGAAATGCATCGTCCACCTCCTAATTCGTGCGGTGGCACGCGCGCGCCCTTTGCCCTGCTGACAACCGCGCTCCAAATGCCCAAGTGTCAAAGCGATTCTTCGCGAGGAATTTCGTTTCTCTTTCTCTGTCCAATTCGCTGCACGTTAATACGACCTGTCGTATTAACACTTTATCGACCGCTAGCCGTTCAACAGAATACGCACGTCCGACCGGCCTCTCGGCCACAGATTCTCCCTGACGCCGGCTCTGTTTCGGTTTAGACTGTCGCGCGGAAGTGCTTTTCGTACGCTCGTACAAAATTGCTTTTTTCTGTTATAGGATAATAATCAATGACAGGCTGGATTTTAGCAAGTCTATGTGAATTGCAAGAAATATTCTTACTGCAAGCATCGACGACAAAAAGCCGATTAATAGGCTATCGGTCGGTAAAATGTTTAGGTTAGGTTAGGTTTACGTTAGGTTTAGGTTAGGTTAGGTTAGGTTAGGTTAGGTTAGGTTAGGTTAGGTTAGGTTAGGTTAGGTTAGGTTAGGTTAGGTTAGGTTAGGTTAGGTTAGGTTAGGTTAGGTTTATGTTAGGATAGGTTTATGTTAGGATTAGGTTAGATTAGGTTAGGTTAGGTTAGGTTTATGTTAGGATTAGGTTAGGCTTACGTTAGGTTTAGGTTAGGTTAGGTTAGGTTTAGGTTAGGTTTAGGTTAGTGTTAACACATTGTCGGCTGCTGTCGAAGAAAATCTCCGTGGATTTTCTGTCGTATTCTTTTTCAAGCGCGACTTTCGGAAAGCGACGCGTCATCGTCTTCCCTCGTCCAAGAAAACACTCGGTTGTCAGAGAACACGAGGGAATGGATCCATCCGATCGTTTTTGGAGCTGTAAAATCGAGCTCCTCCTGCTCCTCTTCCTTTCAGTTTCCCTCGCGTATCACCGGCAACTCGGTTTTACCACTTGCTGGAACTCCGGGGCCAGTTTCCATTCGCGAGACCGTTTCTCGTTAACGAAACACGCGCGCGCGCTTTATTCGTGCAATTTCGCGCACAAAGGTTATCGTTCCGCTTGGTTTATACGAAACTACTTGGTCTCGTTATTATTTCAAAGTGTCTGCCACCGTGAACGTTTCGGGCAACGACACCGATGGGACGTTGTTTGTCGCGGCTTTAATGAAACCGTTCCCCCGTGGTCCCGCGCCGCTTTTCACCGACCGTTCGGTTTCCAGCGTGTTTTCCAGCGCAGGAACACTCGCAGGTGATAACGCGCGTCGGAGACGAGTTTGATTACAGCGGCGGCATTCCATCGATCGCCTGCTCGATTTCGCCTTTTCTTCGTCGTTGCGTTCGTCCCTTATTGTTTGTAACAGATTTCGTAACGATTTTGTGCGGAATGCGATTAAAAATTGTGTCCGATCGTCCGGTTGTTTTCTTAAGTCGTTGAAGATACGAGAATAAATGTTTTCGTACGAAAGTTGTTTGAGGAAGGAAGGAACTTTGTTTCTCTCTCTCTCCCTCGTTTGTATATTTTTCACTGTAGATGAAGTCGAGTTGCGTCTTTTTTAAACGAATACCCATTCTTCGTAATTAAAGAGGAGAGGATTGTTAAAATAAGATTGTTAATTATTAAAATAAGACAAGATTTATTTTCGTAATAAAAGACTTTCTCTTATAAAAAAAAAAGAGAGCAAAAATCGTTTTAGACATGTCAGTTATTTGATTTTTATAAATGTTTACCGAAATATAAAAATAAAGTGAAAGAAAATAGGAATAATTCGTGGAAATTTTTTCTTTTCTCGATTTTTACTTAAAAAGATTTTAATGCTAACGTTTGATCAACAATGTGGTGATTAATTTTGACAGTAAATGTTGGCAAAGTGTCTTTAAGATCGCCATAATTGTCGAATTCCTCTTTAAAAAATGTAACAAATTGATAATAACAAAAACATGCACTTCTATTTTAAAAAAGAAACTAACGTTGTCATTGAGATCTCTGCGAATTTTCATTATGGGAGATTTCAAAGTTTCGAATTCGTAGAGAATATGCGCAAAATATCAAAAATACGATAACTTTCTTTAATATCCAGTGCGCAAAATCAGCTTGTGCACAAAAGTTCTGCTTTTCCAATTATATTCTCTGAAGTCCGAACTTGTGGATTGAAAAACCTGCACTTATTAAGTTTCCCCCTTTTCATATTTTCAAATTTCTACACGAATAACCAACCCGTTTGCACGTTCCCCTTGCTTTCTGACGATTCTTTCTAAAAACGCTTTGTTGAAAGCTTTCGAGATTAAAACTGACTACTTTTGTTAGTTAAAACTGACGATTCTGATTATCAAATGGGTCACGGCTTAATTAACCTGTCCAGGCATTAAACGAGTGAATCTTGCCGTCATCGTACGAGTCACGAGTGCAAAAAATAGCGCTAAAAGGCAAACGTTGCAATTACAACAGCGACTGGCACCGTATCTACACGTTTCTTAACCAATAAAATAAGCAGAAATTTATTTATTTATATATTATGTACAGGGTGTCTCGAATTTATACGTCAAAGAGGACCGACAGACCAAGTTGAAAAGTTGACGAATAACGAAACTCAAAATAAAGAGATAACACAGTGATATTTAAATTCAAATTTTGTTATCGCGCCGTTAATGGTCTTTCCATGACGCGTGACGTCGAGGAAAAATTTGAGTGAACAATCGGAAAATAATCGTGGGTCGAAGGGCGAGCGAGTGGTGGAATTTTGGAGCGGTTACCTCGCCAAGGTCGCGTTACATTTGCACGCTATATTTCAAGCGAATGTAGGTTTGTGTAATCGCGGTCGCCGTCGTTGTCTGCGGTCGTTCACGAGCCGAGCGAAAGATGAACGCGCTCGTTTCGAACCGTCTGGAAAATTACTCCCGTCGAGCGAGGAGGATCGCGTCGATACTGCTAGTCCTATCCTCGCGCCCGATAGGCCTCGTAAATCACGGCCGCTCGATACCTTCACGGTCGTCCGAGGAAAGGCGATTATTTCTCAACTTTCCAAGGTGTCCAACTATCCGACGACCGCGCGCTGTGCCGAAGAAGTCATTTCCCCGCGATGCAAAGAACGGACCTCGCGGGAGAATTTATCGCGTATTATCGAGCGACGCGACGCGATGCGAGCATTTAATTTGTCGGCGATGCATCTACGTTCGAGCGAATATCCAGTTACCCGATAGAGTCCGACGGAAAGATTCATTGCCGCGATACGTATAAATACCTGTAATCGTGAGTAATTATTGACACGTAGGATTGAAATGTATGCGCTCTGGCAATTATTCTGTTTTTTCCTTTCTTTTTTGTTATCACGTTTTTTCCCTGTTTCTCAACTTCTGCTTGGCTGATGATGGATCGTTTCGCTTGAGAAGTACGTATTTGTGGCTCGTGCCACGAAATGTTTGGGAAATTTAGAACTGATCTGGAAATGCATATAGTAATCGCAAGTTATTCAGCTTAACTGTAAATAGAGCTACTTGCTGCACGTGTAGTAAAAAATGAGAACGATATCAGAATAAATCTTGAATATGTAATTAGTAGGTAATTATTAACGTAGCGTATATAACGTAATTGATCGTTTAAAGTTTTTCTGGAATACTTACCAAGTGTAATAAATCATCTTGTAAAAAGTATCTACGTAGTATGCATTTCCATACTCGTTTCGTATTTTATCAATAGCTATAATAATCGTGTCACGTTATGATATCTCACAATGAAATTTCAATAATCTGTTTTTTTGCGTAATGTATTTGTAAGTATTCAAATACTTTCGTGAACCATCGCCGCATATAACAAAACAAAATGAAAGAAACAGCGATGTAACTCAACCTAACCTAAAAATTAATTCCAGAGCAGATATGATGAAAACACACGGGTCAAAGGTAACCCAGTTCTATCGCGTTATTACTTGTGGATAGCTGTTTGCGAGTTTTAACATCGTACTTTCTTTGAATTCTAGTACAATGATTTTTTAAAAATTTTTTGAATTTTCCCTGTTTCTTTGATTCCCACATTTCTTTGATTGTCCATTTCAATATTTACAGTGATCTTTGATAAGAATACATACCACATATTGTAGATAAAAATAATAAGAATATAAAATAATATACGTATCAGCTTATATATATAGCATACTATATAGTACATATATAGTACTATAGTACACATATAGTACATATATAGTACTATAGTACACATATAGTACATATATAGTACTATAGTACACATATAGTACTATAGAACACATATACTACTGTATAGTACACTATAGCACACTATTGTACACATATAGTAGACTGTAGTACACTATAGTACACATATAGTACTATATAGTACACTATAGCACACTATTGTACTATATAGTACACTATAGCACACTATAGTACATATATAGTACTATATAGTACACATATAGTACTATATAGTACATATATAGTACTATATAGTACACATATAGTACTATATAGTACACTATAGCACACTATAGTACAGATATAGTACACATATAGTACTATATAGTACTATATAGTACACTATAGTACACATATAGTACTATATAGTACATATATAGTACTATATAGTACTATATAGTACATATAGTACTATATAGTACACTATAGTACACATATAGTACTATATAGTACACTATAGTAAACATATAGTACTATATAGTACACTATAGTAAACATATAGTACTATATAGTACATATAGTATAAATTGTATACTATAATATACTATGTGTATGCTATAATATACTATAACATACTATAATATATAATATAGACTAACCGAACAAGTGGTGAATACTTATTCTGATAAATTAAAAAACTTCTACAAAATTGACTATGCTTAACTGATTTATTTGCACTCGTATTAAGTGCACGCGATTAAAATAAAATAAAAAAAGAATTGCGGTGAAAATTATAAACTATATTGTGTACAGTTTTTTGATAAACTAAAGGCAGCCAAATTCTTACAAATAGCGGCTTATTTTCAGCATAAACGCACAATCTCATTAAGCGACGCGAGCGTCTTCCAAAGAAATGTTGAAATATCCGAAGTAAAGTTACAACATTGTACTTCGCGAAGCACTTATTAAATATTTCAAATTGAACGAGCAGGAGCAAAGACGGTACGAAGATGATAGTTACGAAACTTTAGTCTCAAAATAATTTCCCACTGCAAACCGAGGAGGTCGGAACTCGTCATAATTACGATCGACTTACGGTCAACTGCGTCACGAGTAGTTCCAACCACGTTTTCTGCGTTTTCAGCGAAATAAAGATGGCCAAATTCTCGCGGGCCGCTGTTTGCAACGGGAGCGCGGAATCTCATTAAGTGTCGCGAGTCTCTCTCTATAGTTCCCTGAACGGGGCGAGGGGTGGGTGTGGGGGACTATTTCGGTGGTATACACCCCTTTCGAAACTTTATCTTCCCCGCGCGGAGACTCATGAAAAATTCAATATCACGCGTACATTTTTCCCCGCGGTGTGTATGTGTATGTGTATGTGTGTGTGTGTGTGTGTCGGTGTGTCGAACGCTCAGCGAAGTATCAATGGTTAACTCAAACACTCTATCGCGCCCCAGGCCGGCGCGACACAGAAATAGATTCAACGAGAACGTTCTCTCCTCACAAAGGCGGAAGGCGGAAGGCGGAAGGCAAACGACGGAACTTTTTCACGGATTTAATACGTTTTCATCGGCGAGCGGAAGGGTTCGTTTATCCCCGGCGTTCGCGCCGTATATTCATCCACCGTTTACGAAACCGAGCGGACGCACGCCCGGCCGATCTAATTTACACCCACTCTGTCTCTCGGCGCGTTATTTCCCGTAAGAATATTAATTAAGGGGCGGGATTGGATACGCGTAAAAAGCCCCGTCTTGTACCACTCGCTTGTGACTGCGAGTTTAGGATTTTCCGATTTCACGATTGATGAAAAAGCGGGAGATTTACTTTATCGCGCTTTTCTCCCTGTGTTATTGTAATTTGTTAATTTTTCGGGGGGATTTTGTGTAGTCACTTTCGAGTGTTTTACGATTTAACCGCTGCACTCGTGTCTCTAAAAATATAATTGAAAAAGTGGAACCTCGGAGGAAAGCTGTTGCGCGTGTCAAATATTATTGAAAGCATTACAGTTGGAATGTTTCACAGATCCTTGCAATTTTGTACTTCACTTTGGAGGTAATTTTTTTACTTTAAAATGAGAGAAAGAAAAAATTATCAAATGATTATTAAATAATTACTCAGTTCTGTATTTTTCATCTTTTCTTTCTTTGTCGAATTTTATTTTATACTCGACTTTATAAAACTCCTGTACGATAACAACGATTTCCATTGTTTCAAACTCGTCTCTCTGAAAAATCACGTTACATGTTACATCTTACGTTCTGGGAAATATCATTGAGAGCATTGTACGTCGTAAATTCTGCAATCTCGTGCAACTTTGTGCTCCGAAATTCTCCGCGAAACACGAAACGAAACCTTCTTTGTCCCCTTTCTGCAAACTCCTGAAAATTACTAATTGCGATGCTTTCGTTGCGAGGACCGAGTAAATACCGATCGCGCCCTTTACACGGTGTCGTGGACGTTTTTGCCAGGATGGCGGTTTCACGGGGATCGTGCAGATCCCAGTGGGAGAAACGATCGCGGTCGCCGCGATAATTATGCGGTTCCCGTCGTGGAAGTTGCGAGCGGCGAGGGTATGCACGAGGTCACTGCCGAGAGTTGGTTTCTTGCGCTCGAGCGGGTGGCAGCCGATTTTACCGCGTATCGCGAACGATGTGCCGTGTCTCTCGTGTTTTCTCGCGCGGTGCCACGGTTTGCCAGGACCCCGTGGCTCGTAAATTTCGCCGTGGCCCCGGATAGTTCCGTTTCTTCTAAGCGTGGTAGCAACAGCGGTCGATAAGTCTAATAACGAACCGGCGTAAAGAAAAAGAAGAAAAAAAGAAAAAATAAACCGAGAGTGAGAGATGCGCTTAAAGTTTCCCCTGCGCTTTATCCTCCGCTCATAGGTACGCCGGCCGTCGTTTCATTTGCATGCGGAGCACTCTTCGTGGCTGCAGGGGCGAGTTCGGGCAAAAGAAGAAAAGAGATCGCGAGGAACTACGAGGCCGGGAGAGGGATTAGGGGTGGGCGATGCACGCGGGAGAGCCGTAAGTTTGCAAACGAACTTCTCTGCTCCTTTTACTCCGCGCCCTCTTACGCGTCGAACAGAAATCGATTCGTGTAACTCATAAATAGACTCGATTGTTAAATTAAAGAACTTTTTATGTGTTGATTATTCGTAACGACACTCCCGAGTATACTAATAATCTAAATGGATTCGATAAAACTTTCAATTCTCGTTTCGGTGGAAAACGAAGCCGAAAAATGAGAGTAGTATCCTTCCTTTTTTCCTGATCTACGTAAATTTTATTTGTAATGAGAAATGTAATATCCATAGTAGAACTCTGCTTATCTGAATTTTCCGGGCTACAATTAGTTATTTGCTGTGCGATAACAGGAGTCCATTGATTTTTCGTTCGTATAATATGAGTCGGGGTTCAAATGAATCCGAGTTCATTTAAATGGGTATTGACTGAAATTTGCTCCAAACAAATGACTAAAATCGGAATGTATTACACGTTGTGCACATACTGTATGTCAATTTGCACGATATAACGAAACGTAATGCTGTGGAGATTTAACAAATCACAGATATGGAAGCAGAAGCCAGTTAGCGTAAGTTATTTTTTGTTAAAAGCAACTTGTGCTTTGTGAAAATCATCAGTTGATGGAAGAGTTCAGTCGTCGTATGAAATCATTGCAATATTGTAAATAAACTGTTCCATGAAAGTATATTTGTACTTTATGGAAAGTATATTTGTATATTTTTTAATGGAAACTGACTTTAAGTGATTGGCTCCTGACCCCTCTATATATAATACCCTCTCCGCAATACAAACAATATCGATTTTTTAGGGGTGTCTTTTAGAATTCTAATTTCCAAGATTAAAAAAAATATTACCTGTGAAAGCTTAAATTATTTGCGAGTATATTTTCAAAATTCGCCACTACTCGTTTGAGACTTTGAAACTAGTAAACCACGCCCCCTCGCGAATCACGTGACCCAAATCAACCAATCGCTAATTTTCGTTGCACCAGCGTTGCACCTGAAGAGGCCCCCTTTTTCTGGGTTACCCCCGCTAAAGTCTTTCAGTGATAATAATCTGACTTCGCGGCTCCCCCCCCACTCCCGTCAATCGACCGTCCTATAAATATTTATACGAGATCGCAATTCGGAATATTTGCCGTCGCGTTGTTTCGCCATAGCGGCGGTTCGGACGCGGGAAGTTTCCCCCCTCCCCGGCTCGGAGATTAAACTGTTGTCGCTCGACGAGCTACGGAAATATTTATTCTGCTGATGAGAGAATAACGTTCGGGGGGAAAATTTCATAACGGTGCTCCCCGGCTGAAATTTAATAACGATCAAACACCTTCCCGTCCGTGTCTGGCCTGCTGGTTCTCTTGGAACTGGCCGCGGTGTCCGCCGAATCCAAGATGGGACGTTCACGGAATTTCTTGCAAACCACCGTCCGGCTGAAACGAGTTCGGCCGTGTTTGTCGTGCCACCCTTTCGCGATCCCTCGGCGAGATTCTTCATTAAATTAACGGATTAAATGGGCCGCCGGGCCGGGATTTGCGGACGCGAAATGCTTCACTGAATTCAAAACTCTGAGCGTCGCGCGGAGCATACGAGTCGAATACTACTCTCCGAGGTAGAAAGAGAGAGAGAGAGTCGCGTATAAATATTCACAGACGGCACTCTGTTGTTACGTCGACGGGCAGGGAAGTTCGCAGTTTGCTGCTCCTTTTTGCGATGTAACGAGAGGACACAGCGAGATCACAGGATGCTATGAAAATATTGCGGTCGTAGTGGAAAACTTGGAAACGTCCTTTTCTTCAATGCTCTCGAGACGCTGTCACGCACGTGATACTGACTAGGTGGTTCGCATTTAATAAACTTTCATGCGGATTTTTACCCATTTATGGGACGTTTTTTGAAGTGTGGAACTGCACGGAATATACGTGATATTAACGAATGCATTTATATGTATATTTAATGCCCAAAATGTACTGTTACTGTGAAACTATATTCTTCAAGCGTGAAGGTGCATCAAAATCCGCAGTGTGTCGCAACAGCGAGACCCGAGACATTTTCACCTCGAATCTGAATATTGTACATTCGATGATAAATTCGAATATACAGTGCGTCAAAGTACACCTAAGTGGCACCTATGTGACACACTAGTTTTTGTGGCGATACCTTTATGAAAATAAATGATACATTGACAAAACTTGTTTCCAGAAAAATAATGTGCAGAGTAGCAATTTCCAATAATGATTTACGAAAATTCGTAAATCAAAAAAGATATTGACACATTTCTAATTCCAGTGCTTAATCTCTATTTAATGGTAAAATATTAGAAAAATTATAAAATATCCTTTTATAAGTACTGAAATGATATCAAATGGTGTCGTGTCAATGTTAAGAAAGATTTGTCTTTAAACTATTAAACATGTTTTATATTATCATATGTCAATAACTTTTTGATTCCTGAAGTTTTATATTACTTATTACTATATACCTATATAACTCATTATTGCTACTGTGCACATGACTTACTGTGCAGTAAAATGAGAGTTCGTTAATGTATCGTTTGTTTTCACAAAAATATTGCAAGAAAACTAGGTGTTCAATTTAGTCACTTTATTTTATCCACTTTTAATGAAAAAAGGGGAAATGACGAAGAGAATAATCAAAGAGCTTTTATGCCAGAGAAGTAAATTGAAATTGAAAATGAGGATAATTCAAATCTTGAAAATATCGAGAGTATTACCTTACAAGTTTTCTCATTACTTTGAAATATAAAAAACATTAAACGAAATCCAGAAAGTTCGAATTGTCATGAATACATTTGTGACATATCACTAGTTGTGATTTATTTATTTAGGTATCAGCATTTGTACTACATGTGCTTTTATTATAGGACGACTCGAGCTTTCTAAAAATATTCTCAAAGTAATTAAAAAGCTTACAACTTTCGAGATTTTCAAGATTCAATATTTATCAAGATTTGAATTTCTGTGAGAGTGTGAGAATGAAACGAACATTCTGGTACATCGATCTGTTGTGTGAAAGAGAAAGAGAACGAGAAGCTTGCAATTAGTCGAATCAGGGACGCAGAATGTTAGCATTGCGTTGAATCATGCTTTGTACTGAAGATATTTCACGACAGTTGAATAGAAAGAGGAAAAAGACATTCAATTTCTGCATGGATGATCCAAAATCTTAATATAAATCTCGAGCAGCACCTCTGGAAGTATTTTACAAGTATAACAGTAAGAAAGCATTTAAATCCAACTTTGGAAATAAATTTAAGAACGAAATGAAACTTGGAATACTTTGGATTAGGTCATTCATAATTCAGTAGATTCTATATTTGATAGCGTTCGATAAAGTGAACAAAGTGAAAGCGTTAAATACTGAATATTAAACTTCTATAATTAAAATTTCATTTACCTGCAATGAGAAGAACGTCATCAATTGTAGCTGTTTGCTTCAAACTCAAATCCGAAACTATAATAATTGCCTCTGGAATTTTTCTCATGGTGTATTCTAGAAATGTAACATAAACTATGAAACTACTTATGGATGTGCATCTTTCAAGTTATGCAGCCTTAAAATATATATAAAGGAAACTTTCTTTGTTTCTAAAATACGTAAAATAAAACGAATGCCCACGTATTATAATCAATATGCTAAGGAGAGATTTTGAAAATTTAAGGTTTTTAAAAAATTCTAAGCTTGATTTGTCACCAAACGTACGACACAAGTTCGAAATGATTCAATAAAATTCAAATTCAATTCAGTTCAAAAAAATTATTCAACCGTACAACGAAATAAATAAGTAAAAAACAAATAAAAAATATCAACCCTTCTGAATAGTCTCTCTCATTCAAACATCCTTCTCGAAATGGTATCTTTAACTCAAATGACTTTGCGAGAAGATGGAACCGAGAAACATCTCGGTGAAACGCGTTATTGGTAAATGAAACATCGGAGGAGGCGAGATAATGAAACAAATGGAGCGTCGATGAATTATTGGCCGGCAATTTTATTACTCTTTGAACGCGGCAATTAATCATCGCGTAACGATGAGCGGGGCTCGAGTGTGCGTTCGCCCCGGTTTTATCGGTTTTCCGCGCCGATGCCGAATTAAAGGACGAGCAGGGAAAGAATGTCGTTTCGTGCTTGTGTGTTCCTAAGCTGTGTGACGTAAAGAGAAGGAAAGGACGCGCGAGGCGAGCCGGGCCCAATGAAAATTCAAATTCCAGCTTTTTCATCTCGAAGTGACGGTGGAACACACCCACGCGCGCGCGCAATTTTGACGTCAACCGTGTCAACAAAGCCGAACGAACTTGAATGAAGAAACGCGACGCGACCTCTTTTCCGGCCGACGCTTTATCGCCTCGTTCTTCTCAATCACTGCCTGTACAGCCGCTCGCGAAAGTCTTCGAATTTTCTCGTCCGTAATTATCAATCCTTTGAGATCACGGAAGAACTTTCTTTCGTCGGTCAAGTATCTTTTTCTTTTATTATTACTGAAAATGATTTTAGCGAGAGTGAGCCAGAAAATCGAGCCTCTTCAGGTGCAACGCTGATGCAACGAAAATTAGCGATTGGTCGATTTGGGTCACGTGATCCGCGAGGGGGAGTGGCGTTGTCTGATATTGAGCGATCGCGCCTGTAATTTGTCTTCTATCGATTCAAATGTTTGCATATTAATAAAATTTTATGGCAAAAAAAAGTGCAGAAACAGAACAGTTGCTTTTGGGGCTTTCAGTGAAGCGAATCGTGCAGTTTTTTTCTCATTATTATTTCTCGAGACAAAATTTATAACTGACAATACATCGTACTTTCAAGATATCGGTTCGATCGAATAAATCGATTCAATTATTTTTGGAGAATCTCACTGCGAGATTGATAAGTTTCAAACGACGTTGCGAAAACAACCACGTGAATTTATTCAGAGAAAGAGAGGAACGGGAGGAGGAAACGTAGAAATGATTAAAGAGTTTGAAACATAGAGGAATGCGTAAAGAGAAGTTCTGTTGCGCTGCTCGAGTTCTGTTTTCAGCTTCAATGACGTCACTTCTTATTCCAACGTTTGTTCCTATTCTGACTCCGTGTGTATAATGTTGTAACGAGAAGAGAGAGAGAGAAATGTGCAATTGCAAAAATAAAACGCAGAGAAAAGAATCAAAAGTTAAATAACGCGGGGAAAAAATATTGAAGACGAAAATAATGAAACTGTGGACAGTAGAGAAAAATAATAATGGAAAATGGGAGACAGGTAAATAAAAGTAACGCGGTTCGCGACAAGTAATTAATGCCAAAGTACTTAATTAGTTCCACTAATTAGTATAAAAATAATTCCTGTATTCCGAGACTTTTGTGAATTCTCTGAATGACACGTACACCCACGTTTCTCGTTCTGCCGATTCTTTTTACGTTGCCCAATTTTCTCCCAACTTTGTTCGCACATTCTTCAAACTCGAGTCTCACATTTGCGACGACATTTGTTCCGCAAATGCGAAACTTCGCGCCACGTGCAAATTTCCTTTCTTGGCAATTGATTCGAACGTTGCTTCTTTCGCTGTTACAGCGAGGCGAGCAGAACAATTCCAAAGGCCTCTTTAACGATTCGACGGGTGAGCCAACGATTGGATCCCCTCGTAATCTGGATATCTGATTGTGCTTTTAATCGGTCAGCGTCGGTCGCGCGACATTCGCGTTTCGCGCTCACGCGCGTGTAATTTCCCCCGTCGATTAATTATCGAGGCGACGGGTCGATTCGACGCGGTTATGTCACCGCGATTACAAGCCTCGGCCGTGATTGTAACGCGCGACGCGCCGACTCATTAATTAATCGCGTAATCGTAGACAGAGCCGAGAGTGCTCTTGCGATCGCGAACTCGCCTGCTATACATTCGCACTCGCGCTTGTTCAAAGCTGCGTGCACGTTTGTTGCTTAATCTTGTTAGCGGCGTTGATTGCTTTATTTAATGGCTCGATGCAGGGACCGTTTCCTAGACACGCACCCATAAGTCATCACCTTTTATTTTGGAAATAAATATATTCGGTGTTTGAAGATCTATTGTCAATTGTTTCTGAATATTTTCTTCATTATTAATCGCGGTGCATCTGCGAAGCAATTTTAGCAAAATGAAAGCAAGCAACAAACAGAAGAATAATATATAAAACTTGTAACAATAAAGGAGAAATTGTGTGGGTGATAAATAAATCTCGAGTTTCGATTTTTTTCATAAACATAAAGATTGCGCTATACTTCCCGCGATTTTGACATAAATGCAACACAAAGTTAAAAATTGCACATTCGAAATGGCAACGCATAATCATCTCAAAATTGGGAGTTGCAGAAAATGTCTACGTGAAATATCCAAACCAAAGCGCGCAATAAATGAAAATTCTTCGTTCACAGCAACGTGAGTCCGTAAGAATTTTCAAGTAAATAAATACCCACGTCCTATTATATAAAAGATACCCCGTCTTCGAAACTCGTCGACCTTTACACGTTTCATCGAAGTAGCCGAACCAAGCATCGAGCCACGGTATTGCCGAAATTCTGCAGAGATAACAAAGCAAAATAAACACTTGAGGATAACGCGTATTACGGAGGATAATTCCTCGTTTCCGGGAAGGGAAGGAAAAAAAATCAACACTTGCGCGCAGTTAGGCGTAACAGCGACAGGTTCACGCGTGGCTCTCGCAGCGGTGATTGCGCAGTTGGCGTGATCGCGCGCGTGTAAGAGGACGATAATCATCTCGTCGACGGTAACATCGAAGGTGAACTGTTCAACTTCTTGGTGCGGAGCGCGGTTGAAGCGGCTATTTCGACGTCTAAACGCCTCGCGCTCCAGCCCATCGGCGGACGCCGCTGAAACCCGGAGAGAAATTCTCGCGGAACTTTGCTCTCGTTTCGAGAGCCCGAAGATTGCTATTGTTCCAGCGGAGAGGTTCGTTTTGCCTTCTTTTTTTCTTCCCCTCCTTTCGCTTTTTCCCCTTTCTTCCTCTTCCTCCTTTTTTTTTAAACTTCGTTTAATTGAGAAGAAAGAATCGCGGCTGGAGAGATCGTTTTAAATAGTCGTACAGTTAGCTGAAATAACAGCGCCGTAGGGAGAAGAAATGTTTGAATGTTCTTTTTCTTCCCTCCTTTCCTCTTATTCCCCTTCGCGGCCAATGTTCCGCGTCTCGCGTGGCGTTTTTATTGCCGTTTAATCCTCGAAAGCTGTCGCGGAATTTTCGAATTATCAGTTGGATTTGAACTGTGAGTTTATCCCTGTCATTGACGATGTCTAAAATAAATATATCTGACAGAAAATCTCCTGTCAGGGATTTATGTGTTTAACGCAAGACGCACTTGAAAAATTGGAGAAAATTAAATTCTTTGAATTGAGGGTTCAAACTATCGTGCACGTCTTTATAATATAGTACGTCAAATTTGTTTTGTACTAGGTGTAGAAAATAATTCTCTTCGTGATGTTGCTTGGAGAACCAAAATGCATTTTAATCCATTGAAATGTTTCTTTTATTATAGGATAATATACATAGGATTTATTGTAGGATGATAAACGCGCAGTATTCTGTCTATTTAGAAACACAATTGAAACAAGGTGGGATCGATTTTACAATGTTGTTCTAGATTCGTTCGAAAAGAAACATCCATACGCCCACGTTTTGAAAATTTTATTTTATATTATTTATAACAATTACTAGATCCCGAATTTTAAACTGGAGCTGTATTACAATCTAACTCTAATTCTTAATAATAACTTTATTAAATAATTAATTAGTCGAAGACTCGTTGCAAATTTTCCACTGACAGCGTAGTATTTATATTTTATATTCGTCAAGATTCTTCGAACGTTCACGAAACAAAACACGTACGTTCGTTAAAATACAGATCTATCGAGCGCTTTACAAACCGCGAGCAAAAACGTTGTGCAACGTTACGCGACACTCGGAGGAATTTGCATTAAACGTGGAATTTCATACGATTATCCATGGAAATGTGTTTCTAAATATACACATACATGTCCTTGGTAAGATTTTTCATTCCAAGTTAAAAGGAGTAAACGCAAACGTAGTTGCAAGGTAAATAATTACGTATCGAAGTAGCAAGGTTTTCAAGAAGAGGGAAAGACAGTTCGAAGTCAATGACAGTACGCGGTCGACCGCCGAACGATAATTACACGTGTTGTGTCACGTTCTCTTTTCTCACCTGGGAAATACGACGGAATCGCCGTGAATCGACTGGAACAGAAGGACACACAGCCACGCGAATTGCAGCGAAAGAAAATCGAACGACCGACTACTTCGTCGAGCGGTAAGTTCGCGAAGTTGAACGGGTTAGGATAATCGCGAGGAAGGGCTTGATCAAAGAACGGTTGCCGTCAGATCGAAGAATTTAATTCACTTTGCTCGGTTCGTGCTCGAGCCTAACATCTCTATTATCTTCTGCCGTCGAGGCTGAAATATTGGACAAATCCTCCTCGGGGCTTTGCCAGGATTATTGGAAGCTCCGGACCAAACGATACTGTATATCGTCGCTGTAGCGGCACATATTCGCCCTTTAAAAACCATAGATAAATTTAAGCCGTCCGCGCTCGTCAGCCGCGCTTTGCCCCGGAGTACCTGCAAGCGTTTACAGCAAAGGGATAATAAATTAAACAACGTTCCGGGATTAGATGGCGCCGGACGTCGTATCGTTGAACGGACATCGTGCCCAGAAACGCGAACGATAAATACAGGGTGTTTGAAACAGGTTGATGGATATAAATTCAGAAGTGTGTGTAGTACTCGTGGAAAAAAGCAAAGAAATCTTGAGATACAATGACGTCTGGGAGATAAAAATAAAAAAAAAAACTGTACGACTTGTACCTCAGTACGATTCGTCTCACTGAAAGGCCCAGAAGCAAATGAAGACGACTTTTTTTTGCCATAAAATTTTGATATTGATATGCAAACATTTGAATCGATAGAAAACAAATTACAATACAACGATCGTTCAGTATCAGACAACGCCACGCCCTCTCGCGAATCACGTGACTCAAATCGACCAATCGCTAATTTTCGTTGCATCAGCGTTGCACCTGAAGAGCTAAAATCACTTTCAGTGATAAAAATATTTTTCTATATACTTGATATGTCTCTTCTCAACGCTTATATTCTAAATTGCCTATTTAATTTCATTTCATTTAGTTCGTATGTCAATTAACATATAAAATTAGTTTCGGAGTTGTTAAATTTTTTTCTATTCTAAACCTGTAAATGGCCAGAGAGAGAGAGAGAAACCAGAAACCTTAAACGTTAGACGAGACCGAGTGATCGTGTTTCGATTTCGCTGCTCCAACTTGCAGTTCGAATTTTTCAATCCTTACAATTTTGTTATTACATCGAGCTGAAACGTAGCAATACCCGGCGGAGCGCGGTTTTACAACCGTGAAAAGGTGAATCCTCTCGGATTCCATGGCTCTCGAATTGATCCTCTTCGTGTCCGGTTGCGTGTTTATCGAACGTTCGAAACGGCGATAATTCTTTCGATTAAATAACTCGCGGATCAACGAGCTGCGAGCACACCGTCGATCGACGCAAGTCGACGTTTTCATACGCGGAATAAACGATCGACGCGATTGTCCGTGTACCGCGTGCCCGTTATGAAGCCATTGACGAAGCATCGGGCATCTGTATCGAGCCTTCATCGAACGATCGATCGCAACAACCTTGCTGCGCGACGATTGCGGCGCGTCCTCGCAGGGAAAAAGAGCAACGCGCTGCTTCTAGGTACTGTCAGTTGTCAGGTGCGCGTTCTCGATTCGTCATAGTCGCCATTCTTACCTGGAATACGAAATGCGAGCGTGTTGCGTTGCCGCGTGACGACGAGGGCATCATTCGACGCTTGCGAAATACTTGAAATCGGCGGACGTTGATATTCAAGATTCGATCGTGAGAACGAAGATCAGCGAGCGATTATGTTGGATTGGTAACGAGTCACGGGCGAATGTTTGAGAAACTCTCTCTCCTTTTGCTTCGAGGAATTTTTGTTTGCTGTTTTATGGGGAAACCACTTTTAAGGTGTATTCTTTAGGGACAAGTGACAACTATTAACACATTCTGAAAACGGAATTTTCTTCATTTTGATCTCTCTGATTGTCTGTCAATAGTCTTTCGTTGCTTTGAGACTTGCAGTTGATTGCAGCTAGTAGGATAGGATATCTTTTTTTATGTCTTCCAGTACTTGTAAAAATTTAAATAGCTTTTCTAATTTTATTAGAAAAAGTTTCTGGTAATTTTTTATATTTTCCGTATTCTATATATATCTCCTTTATTTTCTATCCAATATTCTATATTGATTCCTAGTAATTTTCCCTGAGTTTTTTCAACTTGCACTTCTTTAAATTTTTAACAATACATAATTGTAAGTATAATATTATATCATCAAGTTTTTTTTTATGTTCTCTCTCATTTTCACATTTCAAGTGCTTACTTTAACAGCTGTATTCAAGTACTGATTTTTAATAATTGCCTGCGACACTTGGTCAAAGATATTTCGTATCAGATTGGCTGCGAGTGTGTTAAGACAATCAGACATTAGTTTGAAATAACACAGTGGTAACAAGTATAAAATTTCAATCTGGCTTAACCGAGAAAGAAGTCAAATTTATTGAAATTATTATTATTAGCCGCTGTTTAGGATTAAAAAAACAGTTGTAGTTTACATTTTTGTAATTTATGTACCAATTGATAAATAGAGATATCTCCTGTATAAGTCTTGAAATACAATAAAACTAAAACTCCGTTTATATGAACCGGAATTGGAGAACAAGGTGGTTCGTATAATAGGAGTCCACCTATCTCCTGTTATTCTCCGTTCAGTTTAATGCTTCGTATAAGAGGATTTCGCGAAACGTTTACTGAAAATATAGATACGCGTTCATATAAGTGGATTGACGCACAGCGGTAGTTCATATGGTAGGAGCTCAACTAAAGTTCAGATAATCAGGCACTGTTAAAATTTTGTTCGTATAAGTGGAGTTTCACTGTAATAACATCGACGCATAATGCGATTATTAATTTAAAATTAGAATGGCCCGTTGTCCCAATAGTCCATTTAAGGGTTAAACATAACGTTCGGTGCGTTGTGGTCTCATCTAGTTTTTCGCTAACAATTTCGTTAATTTTAATTAATAACACATCGTCGCTCCAAGTTTAATCCTTTATTGTCTCATTATGATCCTAATGCCGCGAAGGAAAATTTATTACGAATTTGATATAAATTTCGCCAAACCAAAATCGAATTGTTGATTTAATTTGTCGCGAACGAAGCACAAATTCGAGTTTCTGATTATTTTTCCACGATATTTCCCAAGCCGTAACGTCCACAGTTGACGTCACAATGCTGAAACGATCATTTTCGCGCTGATCGTTCAGCTCGACACCGCCTGTCGAAGAGAAGCTCGGCTTCGTCCAACTTTTGTCATCCGTTACCCCGCGAATTTTGAAAGTTCCCGAGGTCGGAAGAACTGGGAAATAAATCGCCAAACGAGGAACGCGGCGAAAGGTGAAGACGATCGATGGCGCAACAGCCGCGTAGATTTATACGTGGTTAACACTTTCGAGCATCTGTGTGTCGATCGGCTGGCGAGATTGACGGCCGAAGATTCGCGCGAGCGAGGTTGCAATTGGCGGGAACTTCTCGACGATGCTTCCTGCGCAGGGATCCTCTCGCTTCTTCCGTGTTTGCCACGATTGTCGAGTGTTCGACGGGAACGGATGATCCTTTGCGTATTGTTGCTTCGTTTTTTTCTCACGCCGGCGTTGATTTGTCGGCTCGCCGGTACTCGATATTTCTGTCCGCGTGCGTGCTTTCTCGAAGCTTTCCTCCCGGAAGGGAAAGATCGTTGGATCTGCTCGACAAAAGAAGAAAGAGGGAAAGGAATTGAAAACTCCGGGCTTCTGCGTGCAAGATCTTTAACGAAGATCCAGAGTCGCGGGTGTGCGCGGAGAACTTGGCAGAGGCCGCGATTGTTGCGGGATTGTTTCCGAGCGCAGTATACTCGCAGCGAAACCCTTTGCGCCGCGGAACAACACGGCAGAGAATTCTTTCTGCTTCCGTTTCCACCGGCCACGTTGCGAAACTCCCTTTTTCCGATTTGCTACCTCCACCGTTTACAACGAGAACTTACGAAACAAAGTTGCCCCTGACAAAGCCCGAACGATCCCCATTGTTTCCAGCGTAGCACGCGCGCCGCGCCGTTGCTCCCACCGGGAAATTCCTGTTTTCCCTCTGAAACGATATAGCTCCCGCCAACCGGGCCGACAAAGGATCACAAATGCTCGCCATCGATGCAAGTTAAATATTATTCGGCTCCTCCTCGGTCGGAGAATACGTTCCTCCGGCCGTGTAAAATTCGTTGATCTCTCTTTTTTAACCTCTTGGCTGCGGTGCCGATTTCAAAAGTGTGCGTATGTGTGCGTCTACGTTGCGTCGCTAGACGATGCCACAGAGGTATACTGCGCTGCTGTAAAATTTAATTGAACTATAAAGAAATAACGCTAGGTTCTTTTTTTTAAATGATTTTATTGTCTAACTTGATTAATATTAATTAATAGCAAGAAAATATTTGGAAATGATGTAAAAAGAACTAGTCTAAAAATGTTCTAAAATCTTTAAAATTCACAAATACCTTTTATTGTATATTTTATTTATATACAATCCTCCCACGAAAAAGTTTAATGCAGGTAACAAATTGTAATTACTTTTCTCGTATGACACGGGTATACTCGTACTTGCAAAAAATTGCCGTTTCTTCGTGACGAGTGTATTTGAGGTTAAAAGACGATACGTTTCGCTCGTTCGCCCGCCATTTTGTCTTCTTCGTCAAGCGTCTCTGTCGAAGATAAAATGGGGTGGTCCAATATGCACGTATTTACGAGTCTGTGAGTCAAATTCGACATTTAAGTACGAGATGTGCTCGAAAGTAAAAGTGTTTCAATTTCATTTTACTACACTTTACACGTAGAGTGAGTAAAACCCGTAGGTTAGGTTTAGGTTAGGTTTTGAAAATGTACTCACGAGTAGTTCGAGAGAGTTCCTCAGAGTCGAAACTTTCACGAGTGGTATACTCGAATGTTGGAAATCAAAATTCCAGGGAATAATTCTCCTTTTTATTGAGTAAATGATTAAAAAATATATTGTTTTCAATCAGAGAAGCATTTATACTAGAACTAACGGAGAAGTATGCTATATATAGAAATAAAAATAACAAAATAGAAGTAAATTAATTAGTAAAATAATAAAAATACGATTCGACTAGTCTATAATATAACGCTAAAAATGATTCACCTATAACATTCAGAGATTCTCTAAACCGAACTGAACTATATTGCCAATTGTTTTCAATAGTTTTCCAGTATCGTCTTCTTCATTAATTCGTCAAAGTATGAAGCGATTTTAATGAAACGGGGGGATAGAAGGAAAGCTTGAAAAGAACAGAGAAAACGATTGAAGATCATATTCTGCGAAACAAAAGCATTGCTGTCTGTTTTGTCAATGTAAAGATGGGACTTTTTATAAGCCTCGGCGGACGTCACTAGACGTCATGGTTTTCAACGTATATTAAAAATACCACGTATGCGTGTGTATAACGCGTCCGTGTTTTTTAATTTCTACGTGCATTGAAAAGACACGTTTACACGTGTGATGAACATGTCCCTGTTTTAATCTGTGTAGTTTTTAATAGACGGATAGATATTGAAATACACGTGCGTCGGAATACAGATGCAGCGACATGTTCAAGTTTTATTTCGATTATTACAAGAAGCTGAAATTTACTGGATAATCTTTCGAAGACTCAAACCAGCTACGATCCCATTTCTAGTCTAGTAGAATTCCATATTTAATATATATAAACTCGTCGAGGGAACGAGTAAATGATTTATGTAATGATTCTCTCTCCTTTACTAGTGGCTTTTCGTTCAGGTTCAAACGAATGGTACCAGAGCAAGAGGTCTGTTGACTTAAATGTCATTTCGAAACTATCTTCTTGGACTAGACTTATCAGGAAACATTGTTAGAAATGCTTTTAAATGATAAATGATTAATTCGGATCGAAGGACTGAAAGTTCTCGATCCTATATGTCAAGGCCTCCAGTTCTTGTTTCTCCCTCGATCACCAACGTGTCGGTTGCTGATGGCGCTAAATTGTCCTCGAACAAAGTGACACATGCAGAAAACGTATCGCGATGCGTAAGTCAAGAGGTGGCTGAACCTCCTGATATCGAGAGAAGGAAGCGCAGAACAAACGAGAAAGAAGAACGAACGGCCGTCAAGGTCGCGTTCTCACGTAATCGTCGGATGTCCTGCGTCCCTCCTGCAACCTGGCAGCCTCTCTCGCTCACGCTACGCCTACTCATCGCGATCCCATCTATCCTCGATCCCAGACTTCCGCCACTTGCAATCTTATCCGACTTATCGGCCGATGGATTCCGTAATTTTTATCTCGTCGCAGTGCCAGCCGGTTCGACGTCAAGACATCGACATTAATCCCCTCCGGCGTCGCTCGTCGGAAGTCGCACGCTTTTGCTCGGATCTTCGAACCATCCTCTTGTTCCCGGAGGAGGATTTTTCGAATTTTTTCGTACTCTCTTCCGAGAAGCGCGAATATTTTAATCGCAAGTTCCACCGCAACTGATTTCTTGTGAAAATTTTAGTCAAAACGCTTTGCGTACGAAACAGGAGGGAAACACTTTCGAGAATCTCTCAAGTATATGTATTTTAATTTGAGTTTGATCTGAACTTTTGAACTTTAAATTTCTGTTTCTATTCGTATTCGTATTTATTAGTGTGATTAATGTTACTAACTATTATTAGTGTTCCTATTATCTACCAGTTATTAATATCACTGTTATCATCATAGTGTCTGTACTATTTGAGTCGATAAGATTCTATAAGATAATACATTACTTTTTTATAAATTAATACAAGAGCTCTTTACTTAATGGCGTTCTTTTTGTCGAAAAAAGAATCATTTTAGAATTTTCGAATTTCTCGAGAATAACAGCGACCCACTCGTATTATTTATAAAACAGAAATTCATAAAATCGAAACTCACCCGCCATTTTGTGTCTCCTTCGTCAAGCGTCTCTGTCGAAGATAGAATAGGGTGGTATTTACGAGTCTGTGAGTCAAATTCGACATTTAAGAACGAGTCATGCTCGAAAGTAAAAGTGTTTCAATTTCATTTTACACTTTACACTTAGAGTGAGTAAAATCCGTAGATTTTGAAAGTGTATTCATCGAGCGAGTATTCAAAGTTATTTCGAAAACGGAACCTCGTTCAACACTCTCGACTTATTTTTTCACGGGACATCGCCCCAGATTCCAGACACCGTGTATAATTAAGTACAGTCTCAGTAAAACTACCAAACAAAATTATTTATTTGCTCAACACGTCCAAACTTTCTGAGCGAGAGTGCACGTCGCTCTCTTTTAACACGCAAGATTTGCGCAAGATTTATGAAGATTGTTGCTATTACACGCGTGAATGGGTATGATATTTGGGAATTACGTCGCGATCAGCTGCGTGCGAGGATTTCCCGCGAAAAGGGGAGGAGAAGGTGCGGCTGATTGCTCTATCCATCCGAGGAATCTCGGACGAGCGACGTCTTTTACTATCCGCTACAACCAGAGAGAAAACTGTCTCTTTTTGTCACTCCTGTTGCCCGCCTCCCTTTCTCTCGTCCTCAAATTGCGTTTTCAACGGGCGATTACCCGCTGTCTCCTGCTCCCTCGGCTTCGTGACGTCCTCTTTCGTCTTGGATTCCTCTATCAAGATCCTGGGATGAAACGTGTCAACGAACGCCTCGTTCTTCCGCGTCCTCCTTCTCTCGCGTCGCGCGTATTGCACGCTTGCGACTCGAAAAACCAGACGCTATTGTGTTTTTCTCTCGGGAGAAAAGTACAATAAAGAAGTTAGTAAAAGAAACATGGCTGGTTGTTGAAAATGACTACTGATCAGTAACTTTGGAAATGGAAGCTTCGCGGGTTTTTGGAAATTGGAATAATTCTTCGTGAGGCCAAATCAACGTTTTGTGATCTGTCTCTTTCGATGATTTTTAAACAACGCCGTGATTTTCGGTATTTTTCGATGGCTCGTATGTTTCAATTATTTTCCTATTATTAATCAATCACCGTTGATCAAATACCGAATTACAGCTCTTGTTACGCGCTACAACTGATATTTTTCAAATTCTGATCCTCGGTGCACTGCGGATTTTTTTTTTTAGCATTTACGGGGGATTTAGTAATGCAAAAATACAGTGAATGTGGGATATGCAATGTGCGAAAATGTAGAAAATATCGAAAGCAGGATATTTATTATGATGTATATTTAATGGTGGAAATAAATCTCTGTTTAGCCTCCATTTCTACAATCCTGTTCATAAAAATGTGAAATTGCACAGACATCGATAATCTACTTTTTTGTTAGCAAAGTGTGATTCGTTATTTGGCACTTTTTAATTATCATCTTTGCAAGATGCATTTGTAAAAAACACCAGGTCTAAAAAGACTCGCTGATGGTCATCCGCGTGTCTTTCTCGTCGAATTTTAACTAAATTATCGTTCGATCGAAAGTAACCCATAGTGGAACTTGTTAAATTAATTGTGAATTACTATATGTAAATTAGTCTGCGTAATTGTGATCCACTGATTCTTCTTTCTACTAGTAATTTTTCATACAATTGGAGATCGTGTTCAAATAAGTGGAAATTTGCTTCAGATAAATGGAATTCTATTGTTTAATTACAATATGACCAAGAATAATAATCAGAAATCGATTCCTGATTTCAATTTGAACGATTGAACGCTGCATTTACGTGAGCGATTGCGCGAAATTTTATTTAAGATCGATCGGCTCAGTTTTTCGATCCACGAAAGTTGTCCAATGTAAACGCAGCCTGAGTCTACTTTTAGTCGAACGACGTAGTCGTTTCAATTACCTAATGCAAACGTAGCTTCCTCGGAATTCTACATTTATTCTACGTGATATTTTTATGAAATCATTCTTCCCTTTTAATCCAAGTGTTTTTATATTGATCCATCTCCATTTGCTCGCGGTGGATATCCGCGGGAGAGCAGATTTTATTAAGCGATTCCCTCCTTTCTTCTTCGTTGCTTAATTCAGCGCCTCTCCTTGCCTGTTTAATCTTCTTAGATAAGCATTATTTCAGGAGAAGCGAAAAACTGGTCCCGAACGAAATTAGACGTTATCTTGTTAATTAAAGAAACAACGCAGCTCAAAGTAATACACTTTTCACTTTGTCAGTGTGCGTTCGTCCGGAACGGAAGCGAAGATAAAATTCGCGACAAGGAGTGTTTATTCGATAATAATTCTTTTCTTAGGAATTTTGAAAATTTACAGAATGCAACGTAATTCGTTTGCTTGTATAATTATAAAGATCAACGAATAAAGTTTTCACAATTGACGAACAACATTTTTCTAGCAATAACTGCGTTTCTTGAATTGGAAAATCACCCATTTTTTTTTTTTTTAATTGGATTGCTTTCGGATCCGCGAAAGATAGAATATAATACAAAGTATCGAAACGTTGTATAACAACTCGTACATGCGTATTCAATAATTCTTCGTTTCGAAAGGATCAAAGTTTCAAGTTCGAATAGAACTAGAGTGTGTTTTTATCGTCGATTCGTACCAGGAGCGCGCACAAGAGATTAATCGTCGCGGCAATTTCATCGAGCCAACTTTGTTGAATTACACTTCGTTCGTTCACAATTCGATCCCCGCGTCTGAGGCTCGTCTTTTCTCCAAGCGTTATATTTCACCGGTGTGCTGGAATCCACACGAGCCTCGGCTCGACACGAAACACAACACGAGTTACGATAAAAATAACGTCAGAAAAAAGAACAAACGTTTGAAATAAGAGCGCAGCGCATCGGGGAAACTGGAGCGATGGGAATCAATTGGTAAATAGGAATCAATAGTCGAGGTAGGGAGTCTTAGCTCTGGTAATTGGTAGAACAAAGTTGAAACTGTGAACTTGCTCCATGAACCGAACAAACTTGCATTACGACGTTTTAATGGACCCAGGCCGACCGTGTAACGACGTAAATTTTGCCGGTGCCTATCAACGTCGCTGCAACTCGCGAGAATAACGTAACGACGTCGTTACGTTACGATAAAAAAAAGGAAAAAAACTGCACGACTTGTACTCCAGTACAATTCGTCTCACTGAAAGGCCCAGAAGCAAATGAAGACGACTTTTTTTTGCCATAAAATTTTGATATTGATATGCAAACATTTGAATCGATAGAAAACAAATTACAATACAACGATCGTTCAGTACCAGACTACGCCACGCCCCCTCGCGAATCACGTGACTCAAATCAACCAATCGCTAATTTTCGTTGCATCAGCGTTGCACCTGAAGAGGCCCGATTTCCTGGCTTACCCCCGCTAAAATCACTTTCAGTGACAAAAAATAGAATGCCGAATAGCAAAGAAAGTCCTCCTGGCTGACAAAGTTCGAATTCCATTCCATCGGCAATCGCGATCGAGCAGTCGGCGTGAGAGTTGGCGGAGAAAGAAGAGGAAAAAAGGAAACGGACATAACGCAGACACGCGAGTGTGGACCCCTAAAATAGCTGGGAGAGTCGGAGAGCGATTCGGCGGATGAGGAGTGAGGGCGGGAGGGAGGAGGGGAGGGCGATTGATCCGGGCGACTTGAATAACTCGGCCGATGTATCCCATCTGCAGGAAATGGCGGCGCGATCCCAATCGGAAGTGCGGTTCGAAGGGGCTTCTTACGTGGCGCGGATGCCACGTTCTGGCGTAAAACGTCGTTCGATTTCCAGTTTGGCCAGTGGCGTCGCGACTGGGCAAATTTCACCCCTTTCGCGAATCAAGCAGTGCACAGATGCACGGGCGTGTGCGTACACGTGCATAGTAGCAGTCAGTTTTGTTCGGTTATCTGTCGCAATCAACGTCGATATACGCGCGACGCAACGGACCACCGGCGCGCGCGCGCGTGTATACCGACTGATTGCACCTGTAATTAGAGCTCGGTTAGAGAAGGCACGGTCACAAATGGAAATTCCCGCGGAATTGCCCGGCGCGCGAACGAGGTGTTTCATCCCCGGATAAAATTTATCCGACGCCCGGAAGCGAACGTCGATGCAATATTAATCGCAACGTTAACGCGGATTAAGGATAAATCTGCCGCGGCCATTATCATTTTCAGTCGTATATACGAATATCCCAGTTACCCGAGCAGCGCTCTTTTACCGATGATTCCTCTTTTTTTTCTCCTCCTCCGACGGTCGTTTGCAATAGTGCAAACGAACTTTGCAAAAGCGGGTTTCACGCACGCTCGAGGGCGGATTCGCCAAGAGCAAACGTGGGGCGCGTAGACTTCAAAATTCCGATAGAATTTCAAACCGACATGCCCTCTTTCTCTTTCCCTTTGTCGAGGCCTTTTGAATTGTTAACCGCGCGGATAGCGACGTTTTATCGACGTTCCGATATCCTCCCTTTCTCTCTCTCTCTCCCTTTTTTTCCAGGGAAAAAGTCATCCTATTATCGGATTACCGGATTCGAATTCGTATAAACTCGATTCGACGATCGAGTGTGCCGCGCTTTATCCTCCTTCTCTCGATAATGGTCTCAACAGGTCCGTCGATCGTTGAAATCCGTCACCTTCGATCGCGCATAAAATTCGGAACGACACCGTGACTAAACGCGAGGACGAGTGGGGTGATTCCCTTCTCGAGGAACCATGGGGTGAAAAGGCGGAGGAGGCCTCTCGCGCGATTGAAAGGGGACAGGCGGAAGGGATGCGTATACTTTTTCCCTAACTCGATTCGTTTATTGTCGGCACGTAGTTTGGAATCCCCTGGTAATTCATTCAGGGCTGTAACAAACGATCTCGGCAATCGAGACGCGGATTTTCCAAAATTCCCGCTGGTCAGAATTAATTACCCTTCGTCCATATCGATCCTCGCACGGTGGATGGTCCAGTGACCGACTGCACGGCGAACGTTGGGTCATTTTGGAGCCACGAGATGTTGCTGTTTATATCGTTGAATATTTTTTTAATTTTTTAAATTTCTTAAATGAGATTTAGTTGAATTTATTCCGTGAGATTTGTTTTACCAAATTGTCACATCCTCTGAAACTACGTGAAAAAAGGAATAAAATTGTTAAAAATTCGTAAAAAAGGCTTCGAGTTTTCGAGAAAGTTGAGTTTAAAAATGAAACCCTTTATTTATTATATATTTGAAAGCGATACAATTCGAAAGAGCACGTTTTCCAAAAGAAGCGAGAACAATTAGATGTATGTTGATGAAACGATGCAATTCAAAATGATACACTCGTTCGTGATGATAACCGGGGCAAAACTCGTAACAAAGTGCGTCTATCACATAAATCAGAGAGAGCGACGTTATTGTTCTCCACTGGCCAAATTACGAAGATGAATGAATCAGATCTTCATAATTGTCTCTGCAATACTCTCAGAATCATAATTCGAAAATCCCAGTTTTCTTTTCAATTTTTGTCTCTCTTTACAAGTTTGCAACTTTTTATTCGTTACAATCCATGCGCAAAATAAGTAAGTAAAAATGAAGCAACACACGACTGATATGCAACACTCGTCAAATCCCAAATATTTAGGAAATAACAAGATAGACGAGTAAAAAGCAACTAATTTATTTAGAGTTACGATATTTCTCTATACAAAATATGTATTTGCAAACGTGATCAGAACATTTGTCGCATTCATCTTCGTCAGCTTCGGCGATAGGAAATGATGTTCGACTGTGTTTAGTCAGACAGATTCGAACGAACTCGGCACTCGATAGGCGAAGATTAATTACTCTTAATTGAAGCGTCTGCGGCCCAAGAAGGAAGCAATTCCACTATTTATACGTTTTTTACTCTTTCTCGTTAAAAGAGAACGCGATCTTTCACTTGGCGTAGAGAGGAATTAGCTCCAAGCAATGAGTACGACGACGCTTTTGCGACGGATCATTTTTCGACTTGTTTCGGTTTGTTTGTCGATATCTCGTCGAGCCAATGCAACGACGAGATATCAGTACCACTAACGAAAGGATAACAAATAAATCCTCCTTTAGGTATTCGCGTTGTGTCATTGTGCCAGCCAAACAAGACAGCGCGTAATTCTCATCACTCGCATCATTTTATTTTGGAAAAATATTAAGTGAAGCAAGCAAATGTTGGTATTTGCGATAAGATTGTTTACAGAAGGCCGGCGGTAATCAAGACGTTAAGAAACACCGTTCCGCGGCGATGTTTGCGCAGCGTAAACGCCGTGCTCGTCGAAATCTCCGCGTGGAGACCCGACACCGACCGCCCTTTCTTCCCCCATGCACGTCTGACGAGGGCTGTAATTACGTGGCGCGCAATTTGCAAACTGCTCGATCGCGTTAACAGCCGTCGTGGTTGGCGTTTCGGCGACTTGATCGAAGCGGACGGACCCCCCGCCGAGTCTTGCAGCGTCTGTGGAAAATCGGGGACTCGCGTTCGTCGAGCCCAGAATTCGCTCGTCTCGCGTATCTCCCTTCTCTCGTGTTTCGAAATCCGTCGAACGCGCTCCCGCTCACCGCAACGCGCGGGGATAATCTCGATCGTCGTAAACGCGACCTAACGAGTACCTTGTCTTGAGCGCAAGATTCATAAAGTTTCGTTACGTCTATGCGTGTGTTGGAGCCGCGGCAAACTGCGAGAGCAGCGACGAGAACGAAGAGATACGTTATCTGTATTGTTTCGCGATGGAAGTGTTTATAAGTTTCGTGGATGACCAGCGAGATAAAATCGCGAAGAATCAAACGTCACTGTCTCTTTGTTGTTGCCGCCGTTTTCATCGTTATTGTTATCATTATTTTATTGGAATAAAATAACAGTTTTTCCAATATATAAAAGTTAATATTTTTTTTTTTTTTTTTTATAGGGAATATCGAGCTGTATCGATTAGCAAATAAAGTAAAATATGTGATGCTATTTTTTTAAAAAAATTTTTTGAAACTCTTCCGTCTATAAAACAATTATTATTAGTGCCGTATTATGGCTTTCTCTGTACTGAATAACTTTTGTTAAATTTTTCCATATCTTTGAGCTAACTCTTATTCTCCAAATTGGTATCAGAATGCGTTACATTGACTTGTTCCAGTGTACCATTTCGCGGAACTTGAAGATAATTCTTCAAAATCGCTCACATTTAAACGATCGTACGAGTGAAATTACTGTTATCGCGGCTCTGCTATAAACACACGAGAGGAAGATATTTTTAAGCACCTTTTATTTTTGCTCTGATCGATACTCTTGTAGCTCCCATCGTCACAACTCCGATACAAATTTATCCTGTATCTTAATTTCAGTGACTACACTAATTCTGTTGCTAGTACTAATTACGCTTCAGTGATACTAAATTTCACAAATTAACGCGCGACCGTTTAAAACTATAAAAATTAATTTATGAAAATGATCGATAAGTCTAAATTACAAATTCGGCGTCGTTCTTGAACGACTAATTTGCTGTTCAAGTCGAAAAATTAAACTTAAGTTTTGGTAGTTTGTTTGGCATTTTATTATCGTAGTAATTCCAATATATATATAAACATATCCACATAGCCTGTAACGTTGCACCGAGTTACTATTAATAACACGAGGAATGGTCAATCGCCTATTGGCACGATTAACCAAACGGAAATGTATCGTAAATTTTGAAGGAGAGGGATGGGTGCGGTTCGTATCAACGAATGCGATTAGTCATTCGTTCTAGCTGAAAAAGGAACGATCATGGTTAAACGGTACACCTCGCTTCCGTTTGATTAATTCCATTGAGCCGAGAAAGCTGGAATCTTCTGTCTAATTATATTTTTTACGTCAAATGTTAATTAAGCTAAATTAGCGAGATGATATATCTTGGAAATCTGTCAAATAAATTACTCTTGGATATTTCAATGATTCCGTTTGATAATTCTCGAGTGCTTAATCGACCGACAATTAACTTAAACGGGTTTGAAATACTTTAATTTACATAGTGTAACTGCACGATAATTTCGATCTTATTTCGAGTTAGCTGTCTACGCAGAGTCCTCTTTTATCGACACCTGTTATCAAATTCTCCGTCGGGATATGGAATCTTTCAGACTTTATCATTATGTAATCACTGCGTTTTTTGTCGTGTGATTGCATCGTTTGATCTTCATTTTTTGTACTTTTTGTTACAGGTAAGGGCCAACTCCATGGATATTTAACGTAGAGCCGGGCAAAGAGAAACTGCGGCGCCCTTCCTCGCGAGAAGGTAACGTAGATGTTGGAGTTATCAGCACCGAGCTATCGATCGATTTTTTAAACTAACGCTCAATTAAAAATTGCAAGACAACGCAGATATAACCATTTACAAAGGCAGTTGCATTTTCGCTTTACCAACTAATTAGATTTGCTTCTTTGTATTAATAAGGGATCTTGAAATTTCTGTTTCTCAAACAATCGAATTCGTAATTTATTACTTCTAATTCTATTTCATTCAGAACGTATTTTTTTTTTCGCAACACGTTTATTTATTCGTAAACCTTTTAACAGTAATAGTATAAAATTCCAACTAAACTGAAACGTCTTATTTTTAATACGTACCATCGATCGTAAACAGTGAATTAATTTCGAAAACGACTGCCTTACCGACGGAGCATTAGGAAGTCGGGAACTCTACGATTCATACGCGGATGGCGCCACCAAATCCAGTTGCGATCATCGCACGTTCGTTATCGACCTCCCCGTGTATAGTACACGTGATTTCAATTTCGCCGGTCCTCGACCCCTACCCACCGTCGTCAATTCACACACGCGCGCGCGCGCCTGACCCTTTCAACTGGTCACTAGGCGGCACGTTAAATTGCATTTCCGTTACGCGGCTCTCGCCCAGTGCCGGAATCGACGAACTCGAATTTCCTGAATCAATCTCAGCCAAGTAAATCGCTCGCGTTAAATTCATCCCGCTAGTCCATTCACGCGGAGTCGCGTCCAATGATACAGTTTTCTTCCCACGGTTGCGCGACGATAATTTTTTTTTTTTTCAGTCTGTGTCGTTTCGCAGTACACGCGCGTATTACACATATCAAACGATCGAGTGGTGGCGCGCGAAGGAGAGAGCAACGTTGCAATTTAACGACATAAATTTCTAAGTTTGCGGGGACGCGCGGTGCGCGCGTGTATCCGGCGAAATTAAACGCATTAAATTATTAATACTCGTTGCGGAGCGGACTAGGAAAAGAGGGCGATAGGGTTGCGCACGAGCCAGTCCAGGGGGCAAGTTCGTCCTGGGGGAGCTCGTTCCCTCGCCACCCTCCTCGTCGACGAGGATTCCGTTTCGCTCGCTACGCCACCGCCACCGCCGTTCCTTCCCCTCCCATCCCACACCCTTGCCCCGGCGAGAGGGGTTCTCCCGTTTCTTCTCCGCGCGGCGAGGATGCCATGTGACGCTCAGCTGTGTGTTAAATCCCAAAATTATTGCGGAGTCAGTGTACGGTACGAGCGCGCGACTCGATTACGAGCAGCCGCCCCGCGTTACGTAAAGCGCTGCCAGCGAGCAGATAGGGGACGCAGATAGAGGAGGGAAAAAAACTTCCTCGCCGCCCCGTTTCAACGACCGATTGTCACTCGCACGAGTTCCCCGTATTCTCCGCGCGCGTGTTACGATCATCGATTCGTAACGCAGAACGGACAGCGAAATTAGTACGTGCTTGGAAAACACGTACGGTGATGGCCGACTACGACTCGTTATCGATTCCTTTCCTCGCCGTTTCGGACGTCTGACGTTTTAACCGGAGATGATACGCGCGAGAGATAAGACACGAACCTGTTGGCGATAAAATTCTCGCGCGGCTTGAGATTTCAACGGCGAGGAAGCCGCAGCTGTCTCGAGACGGAAGCGTTACGATTATGGCTGTATCCACTTGGTGTTTAAGTTGCGCCATCGCGAGGCACAATGGTTTTTTCGGTGGTAGCTTCGATCGCGAATCTGTGAATGCTAGAAATCTCCTCGCGTTGCTTCGTGGCTTCCTTTCGCCTGCTGCTTTTCCTCTCCGTTCTTTTTATTAACTCAGAAAATCGGGCCTCTTTAGGTGCAACGCTAATGCAACGAAAATTAGCGATTGGTTGATTTGGGTCACGTGGTTTGCGAGGGGGCGTGGCGTAGACCTCGAGTAGGAGTGGCGTTGTCTAGTACCGAGCGATCGCGCCTGTAATTTGTTTTCTATCGATTCAAATGTTTGCGTATCAATAAAATTTTATGGCAAAAAAGTCAGTATGCTTCTGGGCATTTCAGCGAGACGAATCGTACTGGGGTACGAGTCGTGCAGTTTTTTCTCTTTTTTTTTTTTCTTTCTCTTTCTGTTTTTTCAAGTTGAAGCACCCTTATCACCGCCGTGGAAAATATCAGCTGCACTCGGCTGGCTTCGATCGTCGCTGCCTCGGTTAATTGCCGGTGAGAATCGAGAACAGAGTGGAATTTCTATTTCGTTTGCCGCGCGCTGATTCGCAAACGAGGAGAAGTCCCCGCCATTTTATGAAAATTCCCGCATCCTTGACATTTTTCCCACGCGGAAGTTGACGAAATAATGCCGCGGTATTTTTCATTTCCTGGCACCCGCGCGGACGGAACTACTCCCGCGATACTCTCTCGCCAACGACACTCGTCGTGACGTTTACAGTCTGGATTATTCCGCGCACGTTATTTACCCGGCCTTGCCTCTTATTTTCCCGTCATATTGCTACTCGTTTTTTCCTTCTCCTTCTCCTTCTTCTCCTTCCTCTTCTTCTTTTATTTATTACGAACGTGGAACACGTTTTCATTTCGCGAGAACAGTCGCGGCTCTTCGAACAAACAAATTAACGACGAGGAGTATTCCTCGATGACATCAGAGAAGTAACAGTCAGTTTCGAAATTTTCGCATGTCTGTAAATTTTAAATATAGCAAGTATCTAAGGAAAAACGAGGATTTTTAACTCTTGGGTATACTACAGATTGTCTTTTAATTCTGATTGTTTTCAATTCTGAAATGCAATTCTAAATATATACGAGATTCTCGTAATTTTGTAAAAAGAATTTTTTCGTGCAATAATAAATTCTAAATTAAGATTCTTTTTTTTTTTTTTACAAAATTACAACAGCTTGAATACATAGTGCGTTCTGAATATTAACAGGAGTCAGTCTGTTTCTCAGATCACAATTTCGACAGACTTCTCGAGACAGCAACCCTGTCAGGGTTGATGAAGCACTTTTGAAGCGCTTTCGAGCACGGAGACTCGTTGACCATGACCTTTCGATGACTGTTTCGTCCGGCATGGGGATCCGTGGGCTTTCGCGGGAACCCGCGCTCGGTAACGAATGGGCATGAATATTCGTGTACCACGAATCAGCCGGAATTTATGGCGACAGGGCGCCGCGAACTTACCCCCCGTGCCGCGTAGAATTAATTTAATTTCGATCGTTCCTCCGACGATCCGTCGTCAGGGTCGTTTCTCTAAATCAATTCTGTTTAATTCCGTCTCTGTCTGTCCATTTCTCGTTCCCTTCGAAGATTCATCGTACATTTCTCCCGAGGAGCTTATTTATCTGCAAACTCCGTTTTTGCGTTAGTTTCTTCTCAATTTCGTTGTCTGTTGATCGCTTCTCAAAGAAACGATATTATTTGTTTATGTAACTTTACCTAATTAATTGATTTAATAATAATAATAACAATAATAACAATAAAATTAATTGATTTAATAACAATAATAATAATAATTAAATTTAATAATAATAACAATAATAATTGATTTTCTGTTTCATTATCCTAATAGGGGATTTAGGGATACTTTATATTATATTTGGGAAATTTCATAACGAGAATTGATGATTTAGAAAATATGATATGTAAAAGGCATATAAATTGGAAAATAAAATTTTTACTTTAATTTGACTTTTGATTATATGTAATAAATTAGAAATAGTATATATAATGAGACAAGATCATTTACATGTTTGAGGAACGAAAGATCAGCTTTAAAAAATAACCTTTAGTTCGATGAGTGTCAGCACGTAACGTTTAATGCATATCAGAACATGTCAGAAACAATGGAATGAATAATACGACTCCAAAGTGCATTGCACCGAATCATGTTATTAAATGCTAATATTTGGTGAAAATTTAATTAACGATTAACATTGAATCACTTGGAAAAACACATTATTTAATTTCGTAAAGGAGATCTGCAAATTTCAAGTTTGTTAAAAATTACAGTATTCAACATATTTTTTTTTTCACTTAACACAGCTGATCAATAAGGATCTCTGAGCTGTTCGTTTACACTGTCGTTCGTCGTGGCTGTTGGAAAATTTTTTAGAATGATTTAACGTCTCAAGAACCGCCTAACGAGCGCATTGAAAAAGCTTCGAGCGAGGAACGATAATATTCACAGGCAGATAAGCGAGGAATCTCAGTTCAAGTGCGATAAAACGTCCCTTTATCTTCGAGAAGTGGAAAATTAACGAAACTAGATCCGGTGCTGAAGAACGTATTTCGAGAATTCGTTTCAAGCGTTTCACTTCCAGAAAGGAATCACTCTATATATATATGTATATATACATACGTACGACTATGTGAATTTTTAAAATTACACCAAAATTTCTAAAATTACCTCCTTTTTCTTAATTTAACTGTGTCACATAAATGTACCATTATTAGACTGCGAAATATTCGCGCAGATTCGCGTTTCTCCGAGTGCAATTTAGAAGATGGGACCGAGATAGAAAATTAGTTTTTTGATAAATTGCTCGATTCCAGTTCTGATGTGTTATAAAGGAGTGAAAGAGCCCCGAGGGAAACGCAACAAGTGCAATTACGGGTACGACGTAACAAGCGCAATTTCCTTCTTCTTCTGACTTTTGAATCACGATCCTCACTCGAGATATGATACGACACGTCGAAATCAAAAAATTAAAAATGTAGGAAGCTCGTACAAATTTCGATCAAAGTAACAAAAATAATCAAAGCCGTTTGAAAAGAAAGACAATGTAAATATTTTTTAAAAGTACGACAGAACGAGGACGTAGTATATTATTATATATTGTAACATATATTATATATTATTATTATTATATATAACAGTATTGTATATATATATATATTATTATATATAACAGTATTATATATATATTACTATTATATATAACAGTATTATTATTATATGTATATTATATATATATATATCTATTATTATTATATATAACAGTATTATATATATATTATTATTATATGTATATTATATATATATTATTATATATAACAGTATTATATATATATCTATTATTATATATAACAGTATTATATATATATCTATTATTATATATAACAGTATTATATGTATATTATTATTATATATAACAGTATTATTATTATATGTATATTATATATATATTATTATATATAACAGTATTATATATATATCTATTATTATATATAACAGTATTATATGTATATTATTATTATATATAACAGTATTATTATTATATGTATATTATATATATCTATTATTATATATAACAGTATTATATATATATCTATTATTATATATAACAGTATTATAACATTCGTCTCCGAAATCTTGTGAATGGAATAATGGCAGTAAAGCTTCAGATTCCTCACTCTCTCCACTTGTCTTAACTTGCTGTTCTTTTCTCTCAGTTCTTCACACCGCGGTTTCTCCTCTACCAATAATTCTTACCGGCCACTCCGAAAATAATAATAATACCTCACATGCCATACATACATATATATCACACATCTATACCACGGACTACACTCGCATATGTACAAATAAAGCCATATAAATACACTAACAAATCTAACATCTGATCTCGCATTGTACAAGCGCTTCTCACCCAAATGTTGGGTTGTCCGGAAAGTTCGTGCCGATTCTTGCTAGGTGACGTACAGATCTATGTAAAATTTAAATATTCCGCGTTTCGATTTTTCTTCAGAATACAAATTATCCCCTAACTATGCCTCCAAAAGTCGACAGAACAGTTGCTAAATCAAACACAAACTTTATATGTTCTCATGTCCTCCGTCATTTCAGTCGATTCTACACCTGTGATAAATCTCAAATCAGATTTACAAAGCTTAAATAAATAAAAAAGAACTAGATTCTAACTCACACTCTGTACTCTAATCAGAGATTTAATCTCGCGGATTTTAATCTTTTCTCTCTCGTACCTTGCGCCGAGTAAAACAATAGCACGCGGGCAGTTGATAATTTCAGATAAACCGGCCATATAATACGTACGGCCGAACGAATTAATTCGCCGGTCGAGCGCGAGTTGCAAATTATTTCTAGCTTCGGACAGGACAAGTCGCATTGTTAGATCGATGGTATTCGCGTGGAATGTCGTTGGACCGGCGCACGTGCCGGCTGATAAGTGATCGGTGGCCGCGGAGTATTAAGAGCCGGCGCGCGGCGATACCGACGCGACGCGAAACAAATGTTCTCCGTGTCGCGTAACTGCGCGCGAAAGAAAGCGGAGCTGATAAATCGCGCGCTCTCTGCACCACGAAACTATCGCTCGCACTCGATATAAATCCGGTGTTTGTCAGCCCGCTCCAGTCAAAGGAGGGGGGACTACGTTTCTCCTCGAGAGTGGTGTCCGCAAATTGCCAGATTTGTTTCTTTCTCTCGCTGCTGCTGCTCGCGCGGTGTTGGGTTTCGCGGATCGATGCCTCGGGAGATCGAACGATACGCCCGGTTCTTGCTTGATACGCCAGCTCTGCACGCCGATTTGTCGGGTCGAGACCGCGGCCGATCGGTTAGTTAGTCACGGCGTGGCATGGAAAACGCGCGCGCCTCGGATGTATATGCGAGAGAGCCGGCTTTATACGGGGATCGTAAACTGTGGAAGGTGTTGCCGAGGTTGCACGCCGTGGTAGAGCTATCAAAGGGAAAATACGGGTACTTAGGGTGCTTTGGTACGATATCCAACGTATGGACTCGGGAATGAAAAGAGACGATGTGTGCGCGCGCGTGCACGTCCTTTGTACATTGGCGCATAAAGCTACAATGATACTTGTGGATATTCACATTTCCTCCCATTCTTTTTTTTTTCTTTTTCTTCGAGAGTAATTTGATTGACTTTTTCAACTCCGTGTTTCTTTGTGGATCTTCCATTTACCGTCGATTTCAATCTTTATAGTAGACACTGACGTCTTCGTTCCTTCAGCTTTTCATTTTTTGACTTAGATATCTAAAAGTAGTATCTGTCGTGTTGTTGTACGATAGATTATCGAAAATTGTGAAATAATTGCGATTTTTGAAAATTAATAGAAAGTAGAATAAAACTTAAATGTAATACAATGCTATTTACTTTTATAATACTTTTTCGTAAGAACCATTTAGAGAAGGTATTACCCAGTGTATCAACGTGTAATAAATCAAGATTCTGTCTAAATATTATCTAAATGTTATTCATATTTGTTTTAAAGAATATTATTCCGAAGCTTTGTTTACGACTCACTGGGAAATTAAAAGAGTGAAATACAACAAGCCGGATTACGTGATCCGTAAAATTGTCAAGGGAACATTTTTTAATCGATACGTATAGTGACGTACTGGAATTTGATATTTATTTTTCAGCAATTCACATTTTCCCTGTAATACATCTTCGTTCGTAGAGAATCAGACGGAAGAAAATTAGAAAATTATTGCAAAGGCTGATCGTAGTTCTCCATTGCTCTTCGAAATCTAAATTTCAAATCTCTGATTATCGGATCTAAAATCTGTAGGAAAAAGCGTTTGGTGTTTCAGTAACGTGCCAATGAAACGTAATGTCGGATTGTCAGGAATCTTGAAGGAAAATCGAAGCGCGGAAGAAAAATTGAAATTTTAGTATGTTAAATTTAATTTGTATTAAATCGGCACGAACTTTCCGGACAAGCAAAAAGACGTTACGTTAAATTGTTACAGACAGAAAACAATTCGTCAGTTGTCAGTTTATGAGAATCGGAGCCCAACTTTCTTTTGTAAATTCGTTGCGATTGCTGGACGTTGCAAAGAAGCAACGCGTGGACGCCTCGGTCGAGAGGTTTCCGTTCGAAGGATCGCTCTCGGTAATTTTCCGGGACCGGTCCGTCAGGAGGGAGGGGGGCAGCGGAAGGTAGAAAAGAGTAGAAAAGAAAAGCGAAGGGGGCACCGAGAAACACAAGAAGAAAGAAAGAGAGAGAGAAGGGGACCGGTCTCGCGAGGCAGCTCGTCCGAGCGGACAGGGAATCGGCGATCGCTCGGAGCGTCTCCTTGGCTCCGGTCAGTGGCTGGCTACGGCCAACTTTTCTTCACCTTGCGGGCGAATGACCGTTACGTTTTTTCGCTCCAAGGCTGGACGACGTATCCTTTCGTCGGGGGCCTCCTCTCTCTTCTGCGACTCCTTCGCTCCGAACAAAGCGCCTTTCCTTTTCGTCGTCTCCTCCTCTCTCGTTTTCGCTTTTCACCGTCGCGAAATCAGATCTCGACGACGAACGGACACGAGAAAAATTCACCGCGACGCGCGACTGCTCGATTCGTTGTCAATATTTGATACGGCGTGGGCGCGACTCCAAAACACGAGCGCGGCCGCGGAAACGATCGGGCATTTGGACGTCCGCCAATCGTGTTTCCCTCGCGGAACTTCCTCTCCGGTGTAACGTTTCGGAGGAGGGTGCAAGTTTTCCCGAGGAAAAATCGTACGACGAGAGCTTTTTTATTTTTTCATTTTTTTTTTTTTTTTTTTTTACGACGAAGCGTGCCACGCGAGAGAGGTCGAGAGTTATCCGCGGACTATCTACGCTGGTAACAGGCGTCCGACCATGGTCGTCGTGACGGATCCACGGTCACGCGAGCACACCCCCGTGCCTTTAAGCGGCCACGTACACGCGATCGTACTTTCGCGAAAACTGCCGAAAATCGTTGCGATTCGACTGGTTCTGGTCGTCGCGATCAGTCGAGTTTCACGCGAACAAACTTTGTTCGTTGCGGGAAATGCACGTACCTTTTTACCGACTAGTGACGGTATCTTCCGTTCTGATATTACAAATTCGTACTTTTGAGAATGTGATTGGGAATATTGTAGATGAAACCTCCATAGAAAATTGCTATATTTTATATATGTTTTTTTATATTGGGCCATTTTGTGTAATTGTGCAATAGTATAGTTTTTAAATTTTTTAGTGTGAATTTTTATGCAAATTCATACTTTTGGAAATGTAATTAAAAGTATTAGATGCAAAAGCTCTGTAGAAAATTACTCAGATATTTTATATATTTATATATATATATTTTTTTATATTGGGTTATTTTGTATAATAGTCAATTTTTTAGTGTGAATTTTTATGCAAATTCATACTTTTGAAAATGTAATTAAAAGTATTAGATGCAGAAGCCCCTTAGAAAATTACTTGAATATTTTATATATTTATATATATTTTTTTATACTTAGTTATTTTGTATAATTATGTAATGGCATAGTCAAATTTTTAGTGTGAATTTTTATGCAAATTCATACTTTTGAAAATGTAATTAAGAATAATTAAATGCAGAAGCTCCGTAGAAAATTACTCGAATATTTTATATATTTATATTTTTTTTTATACTTAGTTATTTTGTATAATTGTGTAATGGCATAGTCCATTTTTTAGTGTGAATTTTTATGCAAATTTTGAAAATGTAATTAAAAGTATTAGATGCAGAAACTCCGTAGAAAATTACTCGAATATTTTATATATTTATATTTTTTTTTATATTGTGTTATTTTGCGTAATTTTGAAATTTCTGATGAACGCTTAAAAATCTGCAATCCAATTGTAATGCACAAATTTGAAGCGGTTCGATCCCGTCGCTGATCGAATCCAATCAGATCCAATTTTCATAACTATATACGCGATCGGTGTAATAGGATCATGTCCGTTAATAAATTAAAATTAAATATGACGATCAAAGAGTGCTTTTATTTGTAACATAGTTCACAACGCGAAACTCGACATATTTTGGTGAACGTAAACTCGAATGTATTGTGTTATGTTCGATGACAGGTTCGATTTATCTCGAAACATAATTCAAAGTTTCGAGAATCTCGATAAGCAGTAAATGTTCACTAGCCGCACTTTAAATTCCCCAAAAACGTCTTAAAAGGTCTGAAAATCTTAACTTGAAATGTAATTCTTAATACTTAATACCTAATACTACGTAATTCTTAAATGTAATTAAAAGTATAGTAATAAAAAGAGTAATAGGAGTGTCTTAAAAGTTCTTTTATTTTTTTACTTGGATAGATGGTATTATCCAGATAATAAAATACTTAAAAAAGTTCGAAAAGTTTAGGTTTTCATAAATACATTCGTGATATCGACAGTTTTGACTTATTTTTATTTATTTCGATGTTAACATTTGTAATTTTTGCTACAAGCCCTAAAAATGCATACTATAAATAAGTATTTATGCTAATTTTTTAATATTTTGTATCAAAGACGCTACTCGAAGTAATCAAAAATCTTCTACAATTATGAGTATTGTTGTTGAATATTGTTGTACCTAACCTAAATCTAATCTAAACCTAACCTTAACCTAACCTAAACCTAACCTAAACTCTTTCACTACTGTAAAAATTTTCAAGAATTTGTAACTTTGAATCAATTTGTTTCAGCTCCCATTATTGATCAATATAACGATTGAAACATATACCTAAACCTAACCTAAACTCTTTCACTACTGTAAAAATTTTCAAGAATTTGTAACTTTGAATCAATTTGTTTCAGCTCCCATTATTCGATTAATATAACGATTAAAACACATATTTTAGTTTAAACATGTATCAAAAACATGTATCGGACAAACAAATCTGTTCCTATTTTTTCCACTTGACTCCATAATATTATTTTCATTTTACATATCTAAAAGTGAAGAAAGAAACGATTTTTTAAAAATTCTCGAACGATTCCAAGAAACATCAATTTTTATGAAATTCAGGTACAAATCTTAGCCCAACGCTCAAGATTATATCGTCCACACATATGAAATGAAAATTATTTGATAAGTTGAAAGGTTATGTTCGAAATATGAACATACCTCTACATTATTTTAAAAAGGTGTCGTATCAAAACCTCGTCCGGGACGTATGCGACCCATTGGGACTGACTTTGTCATTCTCCTCGCGTCTGTAAATACAGCACAACTTAAAACTGTACTAAATCGTACTCCGATGCTGTTGAAAATTTCGCTGTAAAATTAATTTTATCGCGTGTTCCGTAATATATATTTACGAATTAAATATTTCAAAGAGGGAAGATAATCCGAAGTGATGCAAACGCGAGAGAGAAGCAAAGGGAGAGCAGCACGGTTAAGAGTTAATTACAACGAGCTAAATTACGTGGTTCACAGCCTTTTCGAGGGATACTTTTTTGCTACATACGTCAACGTACCTCCGCGCTTCTATTTAATTTCGGTATAAATGAAATTTATACTTACTCCTCCCCCCTCCTCCACTTTCCCCTCGGTAAGATGGTTTACATTCTCTTTTGGAGCCCGTCGAAACTGAAAGGGTTGAAGAACACACGCTAGGAGGAAACGCGCAGTAGGAGGCAGGAAGGGAATACGGGAAATACAGGTTTGATGAATTTTTCAGGAAACGTTTCGCTCTGGATACTTGGACCCCGCGCGTTTTACGCGCACGTTTCAATCAGCTAATTGAAAAAAACGAGAACGCATCGACGGGCGGCGGCGGGAGCCCGCCGGAATCATTAGCAAATGCGTCTCGTGATTGAATTTTTCATGTATCGCGGTCATTCGAACGCGAGCCGATCCGCTTGTGTCACCGTTATTCCTAGTTTCAATTAGCTGATTAAGCTGACGGAACGCGCTGCGTTATGGTTATCCGTTAATGCGCGGGCGATTGATCAGCTTGGTTTTTAACTCGTTTCCATTATTCGCGATATCCCTGGCCATCGGGCTGGACTTTTCAAGCTCGCGTTTTTCTCGTCGGAATTCGTTATTCTGTATGTGTACTTCGTTCTTCGAGATTTAGTACTCGGATGAAGAATGCGTAACAGTGGTAACAAATACGTGTAGCAGGTCTGTTCTTTTCTGCGTCTCTGATCGAGAAATAACTTGATTTAGATAATTGTGACATTCTGTAAGAAAGTAGCTTGTACAACAACTCCGTCGAGTATCTCTTATTATCACTGAAAGTGACTTTAGCAGGGGTAAGCCAGAAAATCGGGCCTCTTCAGGTGCAACGCTGATGCAACGAAAATTAGCGATTGGTTGATTTTGGGTCACGTGATTCGCGAGGGGGCGTGGCGTAGACCTCGAGTAGGAGTGGCTCGCGCCTGTAATTTGTTTTGTATCGATTCAAATGTTTGCATATCAATAAATTTAAAAAAATTTTATGGCAAAAAAGTCGTCTTCATTTGCTTCTGGGCCTTTCAGTGAGACGAATCGTACTTGGGTACAAGTCGTGCAGTTTTTTTTCGCACATGTTTTCATACACGTTGTTAAACGAGAATATTATAAACATAGTTTCGATCCTTGAAACTAAAAATAAAAATTTCAGTGCTATAAAAAGACGTATGAATTTGATATGAATGTGATGAAATCATTGAAATCTCAACTCCAAATTTTTGACCAGGAGTCTACTTCTTTATATTTCCATTTCAACATTATCTTACCTTACGATATAATTTCTTTTCTTTTTTTCATTTTATTAGATTTTATTTTTCTCTATTCGTATTAAAATTTGGACAACGCCAAAGTCACAAACGTACGCCCATTGCGAGAATGTCAAGGTACATCGATGAAATATCGTTGGTTTAACGAACGTATCGATTTTTTCCGATAGCCGGGAGTTCGTTCACCGACGCCTGCATCCGAATGGACATACGTGCCGTGTATATTTCGCTTAAGTGCATGCACATTTTCATTCATCATCCACGGCATGCTGACGATGAATCACCTTCTTCGACGATCGGCGCAGGTACAAATTTACCGCTCGCCTGTCTCTGCGTACGCAGCCGGTCGACCGCTGTGTATCGCATGCATTATTAATTGTAACGCTACGCACGAGATAATGCGTCGCGCGTCGACACTCGTTACACAACCAACCCCAGCCAACTTTTTAGCGACAAGCATTTCGACACGTTAGAAATTTAATCTTTCTACTAAATCTTTCTTCTTTCTTTTCCTTTTTTTGCTCATTTTCGATCATTTCGAATGAAGTTTACTTTTGTTCTTGAATCTTGAAATTGATGGATACACGCTTTCTCCTTCTGTGGAATTTTCATTAACACGCGATTCCACAATTTCTAGAGATTATTTTACTGTACGGGTTACATGTATTTCGTCAAAAGCCAGTTGTAAAATTGAAGGAAGGGTGTATTTTATGTATTTTAAACGCATTTCCAGACAACAGAATTAATAGAAATTCAATAAAAATTGAAGAAGTTTCTGCAGTAAGAACCAACAAAAAAATAATTAAACGTCTGATACTGTTTCAAGCATGCAAAATCACTGTATTTACTTTCTTTTTACACCGCGAAATGTGAAAGATCACATCTCTTAGCTAGGATAAAGAATGTATAAAACCCTTGAATTATTACGTTGAAGCTCCGATGCATAGAGTTTAATATTTGATTATGTTCATGTTATAATAAAGAGAGAGGGGAAGGAGAGATCGAAATGTTTCATTAATTTTCACGCCATTTCGTCTCCGCGGATTTTAACGTGCTGCATTATTCTGTACCGAAGTACATAATTCGTTTATGGTACTTGCAGAGCAAGTACTCGGTGTTTCTCCGTTTCCTGTAGAAATAGTCTAGCGACAAAGCGTGATATTTTCCCCTCTCTTGTTCAATGTAATGTAAAAAAAATGGTCACGAATTGTCTTTTGAATTTTCTTGGAAAGTCGAGTTTCTCCTTAAAATTTTCAACGCGAGAACTTCAAGCTCCAGCGGAGGAAGATCCGGGTTCGAGCTCGAACGATAGTACGCGATAACTGGTCCAACGAGTCGAAAACAACGCGACATTGAACGTCGGAGTCACACGGTGGCTGGCCGCACGGTCTTTCAGACGTTGGAGGATTCCAACCACGCGTGTGCGGAATCTTAGATTTCGTCGGATACCTTGAAACTCGCCGGCGAACGTGTCGGTCGGAGCGGACCGCGGTGAAGGTACATCCTTCGTGTGACGTGGACGTCGTGCGTCGGCCGTCCACGTCACGCGCAGGATGTATCGACAGCGCGTCGTGGGAATGACTCTCGCATTTTCTTTCTTTTTTAATTAACCGACCAATAATTTCGATGGAATCTGTGTCGTCTCGCAAGTTGAACGGTATGGCGAAGTTTTGTGAAATTTTTTTTTTTTTTTTTTTGCAAAAAGTGATAAAGAGAGAAACACAGTATATTTAATACTTATCTTAGATTCAGAAATTGTGACACACTTTTCTTTCTAATTTTTTTTTTTTTTTTCTTTCTTTTTAATAGTGTCGTAATTTTTACTATGACGTTTCTTAAAAGTCTCACGATAGCTTGCATACATTCGTGACATACGAGGCGTCTCGAAGAAGGATAGTTACTCACCGAGTAACAGGTGATTCAACTATGAAAAAAAGAGAGCAAAAGTCCAAAAGAGAGAGCAAAATTTTCTTCCTTTTCGAGAAAATCGAGTTTGAGACTTTACCAAGTATACTTGAGTTTATGCTTAATTCCGTCGCGAGGATATTAATCGACACGAGGATGTTCCATGTGCAAGAATAAGTGAAGGAGCGAAATAAAAGATGGAATTTGTCCTGTTCCGATATTGAGATTCGACACGATCATCGAGAAGAATGAATGAACCTGTTTCGATCGAGTCGTGGATGTTTCACGTTGCAAAAGTGAAACAAGCGAGCGCAGAAACTTTTGAAACAGACTGTAGCAGCGAACATCCCCGGAAACTAGGCCTTAGGCCGGCTAGATTGGACGGGCTCGCGCGAAATTGCTGAATGCACGAAATGAAAGTATCACAGCTGACGGGTTGGGGTGGGAAACCGGCGTAGGGAGGCGGAAGCGAATGAACAAAGGGGGTGGGAGGGACAGACAGACAGACGTACACAGAGAGAGAGAGAGAGACGCAGCCAAGGGCGGAGGGTGGTTTTTGCCGAGGGAAGCTCTGGCTTTTTCATAACCGGCGGAAGAAGGGTTGCGCGCAGACAATGGATCTTCATCTAAATTGTAAATGGTGGCACGTTGTAAAATTGTAAATGGTCATTAGCCCGGCGTGGCCGTCGATACCTCGTTGTCGCGATTTATATTAGCCTTTCGATCGTCCGGCTCTTTTGCATACAACGGGCGCGTGCGTTTACGCTTACGTTCGATTCGCTTTTCAATCGTTCCGCTGACGTTGAGGCTCGATCAACCCCCGCCGCGCCTCGTCGCTTCGGGGTCGTTCGATCGTGAAAATATCGGCTGATTTCCACGAGTTGGTGGAAATTCCTGGCCAAGAGAAATTCGAACCGAATCGTCGTTGTCGTTGTCGAAGGAGAAAAAGAAGAAGGCGATCCTTCGAAGATAAAGAAAAGAAGGAAGAAGAAATCGCGAGAGACAGAGGAAGAGTAGGACGCAAGGTCTTCCTTGCATCGGGTGGAAGAGGGACAAGCGAGGACAGGAAGAAATCGGAGAGGTTGGTCGTCGCTGGATTTACATTTTGATAAGAAATCTCCTGGAAAGTTTCCTCCGAGCGACCCCACCTATCTCCTCCCCGCTCGCGACAGATAAGAGAGGCGTTCTTTTATCCTCCCCCCGGCTTTCTTCCGGCCAACTCTGCCAACCGACGACCGTCTTCTTATTCTTACCTCATTACGCCGGATTAGCTTGCTCGGAGGCGCTGCCGGATGCAGCGTTCGGCGGTGAAAAGTCGCCCCCTCCCGCCCCCCTCGGAACGCGTCGATTAAGACGATCTTCGCAGGCGAAACCGAGGAGCACCGCGTGCGCGAATCAGCTCTCCCCAATCTAATTTCAATTTCGTTTCTTCAACGCTGGAGGGAGAGCGTCGTTTTCTTAGTTATCCTCTTCCGTTCCGCCAAAGTGTCCGAGTGTGTTGGTCCAAAGTCTTTTTGCCGGTCTCGGTTTCTTTTTATCACTGAAAGTGACTTTAGCGGGGGTAACCCAGAAGATCGGGCCTCTCAGGTGCAACGCTGATGCAACGAAAATTAGCTATTGGTTCATTTGGGTCACGTGATTCGCGAGGGGGCGTGGCGTAGACCTCGAGTAGGAGGGGCGTTGTATAATTTGTTCTGCATCGATTCAAATGTTTGCATAAAAGCCGTCTTCATTTCCTAGTCGGAACAGTTGCTTCTGGGTCTTTCAGAGTGAGACGAATCGTACTGGGGTACAAATCGTGCAGTTTCTTTTTTTTCTAATTATCTGTAGAAGATAAAAAATAACACCAGAAGATAAATAAGGTCACAATCGCTGGGACTTTGAAGTCGTGCAGTTTCTCCCTGTCTCTTTTTTTCCCTTCCTGTTTTATTATGTCGAATTTAATTAGCCCGGTTGGTGACGCGAAGGTGAACTTGGCTCCGCTGGCCAAGTGTCAATTAACCGGCCCCGCGGGAACGATAAAGTTCCGAAGCCGCTGTCGGAATAAGAAATTCAGAACGAGGAGCACTTCTCCCCTCCCCCTCCACCCGGGACTCATTGACGGAATTAATTTTCTCCCGAAGCGTCGCGCTTTGCCTTCCTCGCGTTGGCCTTTTCTCCCCCATCGGTCTCGCGGACGAGGCTCGGCTTCCTAATTCGACTTTCGTCCGTTCGAAGGACTTACCAGCCATTACCGCGCGGGGGTCACACCGTTGATCACCTCTGACGCGGTACATCGACGAGGAGACCACCATTATCGACGAGGCTGTCGGAATTATCTTTCAGCGCGGCGTGACACGTCCCCGCGCGGCCGAACGCGGAGAGGATCTAACGGTTTCGCGAGCGGAATGAGAGACTCGGCGAAGAGTCGATATCTGGAAAGATCATCCAGCAAGTTCTCTCTTCTACGATCGGTCGACTGGGAAACCAGGAATAACCGTTCCGATTTCACTGTGGAAATATTCCGTACCGGAAGCTGTTGTATTTTTGTTGATTGACAACCCCTTAAGCGTTTGTGTCAAGTATCATTCATCCTGTAGAAAAAGTTATATATATATTTGCAATTTTAGTACATTTGAGAATATTTCGAAGTAACGAGAAAATGAACTGAAACCGAGAAAATTGAAAATTTTTCGAAGAAACATCAAAAAAATTTCATTCAGTCTTACAGCAATTGCATTTACTGTGTTTTCGCCGAGTATACTCGTCTAGAAATAATTCTCAGAATAAAACAAAACGCTTATTAACCCAAAGGGGTTAATAATTAGCTGGCCTAGGTTCTGTACATTGACGTAAACAACGCATGTTCTTGCAATGGTATCGAGATTAAAATACTGTGTGTTACATACAGATAAATTCAAGATTGGGATAATTTGCAATTTGGAAGTTTATAAGACCACATCGAGTGTACTGTTATGTAAAATTGAATTCAAAATTGGGGATATAATTCGTAATTTGGAAATATCTAAGATTATATCGAACGAGTTACATAAATACAAGTTAATTCGATCGTCGTTCTCTCTATTTCTGCTATACAGGATATTTTGATAATGGTACTGAATTTCAACTTATTCTCAAAGTACATAAAGGCACGTTGAAGTTAATCAGATTTAGCAGACGATTCTATTATGATGTTGTGAAGTTATAAAAAATTCACTATTAATTCTACGTTGTTTTAAAGATAAAGACACGCGTAATTGGCACGTAATTTTTGTGAGCGAGGGATCTTAAAAAGCTGTAAAACATTACGACATTTTTTAGTAACACGTAACTAATTAGCATTACACTTTGAAGAGTGTGAGATTCTTGAATTGCTTACCAAATCTACAAAACAACAAAATTCAGAGCCTTGTTTATTGTTACGTGTGTCATATGATCATGATCACTAAGATCTCGTTCAATTTCCAAAGAGCACAAAAAATGTGTTTTCTTCAATGTGGTATCACGACATTTAATAGTGTATCTCTAGTTCACGTATGTCAGATTGCAATAATTCTAAAGAACTCGCTGTTACTAAAAGTAATGTCGATTATGAATAAAAAGGATAAATAGTTGAGAGTTCTGAAAAATTCTAGACTCGACACGAATGCTCAAAGGATAGTTGAACTCCTGCTCTGTCTGTAAGTAACAATTGTTAAACAGTTATATTTCGAACGAAACAATTCTCTTGTCTAATTTTATGTTGCACGGTTTACAACGATATTTCGGCGTAAAATCGATAGTAGACATTTATGTAGACAAATATGTACATGTTATCGATCGCGACGAGAGTTTGAAGTCTCTTGATGACACAAAACAACGGGAACAACAAGTGAAAAATTAGTACCCGATTACGAAACGTGAAGCTCATTTAGCGAAAATTTAAGGACGAAAGAATACCGTCCAATCACGCAGTGTCGCGTGTGACGTATGATGATTAATAAAACAGAAACTTTATATTTATATACAGTTAAGCTCGCAAATTATCTACGAGATTTACGAAACAAGCAGGTCGTTCCGATTGCAATTTCGTTAATTTCAACGACGATAGATCGACAATTTGCAGAGAGCGATCCAGTCGAAAAACTACCCCCGACTGCGAGACTGTCGTACTTTGCGCGATACTTTCCACATTTTTTTAACAAGTTTCGCTTTGCGTTCGGGTTCCCTCTTTTTCCTCGCCTCGAGCAACGCTAAAACCTCCGGACGAAAAGCTCCGCGGGGAGTGAAAATGAAAAAAAAGAAAGCCACGGAAGAGATCTCGAAAAGACCGCGAGGCAATTAAGGATATTGGCGGGTTCGGTGGGGTTGCGAATTAACAACCCTTGCAGGCCGCAGAAAGAAAAAAAAAGGAAAGAAAGAAATAATAAACGCGCGTGATACTTAACGAACTGCGGCGTTGACCCCCTCGGCGTTCGAACAGCGAAACACAGGGAACCATTGGGTGCCGATCGGGTCGATTTTTACGCGTGCGTGTTTCGCTCCACGCGCGTGAGTTGCGTACGAATGCGAATTGCGCGATCGATGCCTGAAAAACGCGGAGCCACGCTGCGTCGCTTGGCTTCGCGTCGCGTCGCGTTGCGTTGCGTTGCGAACGCGACCGCACCGATCCCTCGTCCCAAGTTTTCTCTCCTCTCTGCTCCGCGGGACTGCTCTCTCTGCACCCGACCAAATCCACCCCATTCTCGTCTCGTTTCTTTCCACGAGCCGCCATTTGTATTAATGAATGGAATCGCTCGGGTTTTTCGCGTGTGCATCCTTGTCGCGCATCGATCGACATCGGGGAAAAGAGAGAGAGAGAGAGTGAGAGAGAGGAGATAAAGGAAGGAAAAGGGAGGACAACGCGCGTTGTTCGGCAGCGGTTTAGGCGCCCCTATTTATTCAGCTGAAACGAGAATGCGGCGAGTCATCGCGCGGTGGAAGCCGGCACAAGGAGGGATCACTCTTTCTCGTTAGCCAGAAAACCACTCACCACCGAGATGACTGCGAGGGTTGATCGTTTCGAATTTCGTGGATTCGGTTTTAGCCGAGGTTCTTCTTCTTCTTTTTTCTTTTTTTTTTTTTTCTGTCCCCAGCTCCACGTTCTCCTTTGTGGAGTTTTTAAGCGTGGGTGGCAGTACAGAGAGAAAGCTGGCGTCTCTTTGGGTTTCAACTTTGTTGGGGTTGTAAAATTTCGTCGAGATCCAGTCGTTCGAGGACCGTATCGGTCAATAGATTGCAGATGTTTGTGCAAATTTGTGTTTTTTTAACCGAAGAAGGAACTTTGCTTTTTTTTTTTCTTTTTTAATTTATTAATGGAGATGATAGTTGTAGACTGATGCGTTTTTCAGTTTTTAAGAAGTAGGAACTTTGCTTTTTTTTTAATTTATTAAAATGGAGACAATCATTGTAGATTGATGGGTTTTTCAGTTTTTAAGAAGTAGGAACTTTGCTTTTTTTTTTAATTTATTAAAATGGAGACAATCATTGTAGATTGATGGGTTTTTCAGTTTTTAAGAAGTAGGAACTTTGCTTTTTTTTTTTTTTTAATTTATTAATTAATGGAGACAATCATTGTAGATTGATGGGTTTTTCAGTTTTTAAGAAGTAGGAACTTTGCTTTTTTTTTAAATTTATTAGTGGAGACGATTGTTGTAGACTAATGCGTTTTTCAGTTTTGAATTGGTACGGATTTTATTTAAATTAATTACTTCATGGAAATGTAATACAAAGTATTGCAAAATGTGTGACAAGGTGTTTATTGCATTTATAATCCTTATAAATTTTTTATTTTTTTCGTAAATTATAATGTGATTGTAATTTAACTATGTATAAATGAATGAAACAAAATTTAGTTAATAGAATAAACAATGAAATATTAAGTTTGAATGAAAGTAAATTTTACAGCTTGGCAATCCATGCATAAAAATCGGCAATTTACTAATAAGCAAGTTAAACTGAAAGAAATTTCTGATCAAACTACATGTACTTACATTTGTCCGGACAATTTCACAGCATCAACTTGTTTCGTTCTCTCCCGTCGTAAAAAGTACAGTGCTGTGGATAATTTGTCCACTCTTGCGTAAAATGTTCTTTGCGCGAATTTTTGTAGCTTTAAATTTCTCTTGAATGCGCAAACATCTGTCAATAGTCTGTTGATCAATTTCACAGATTGGAAAGCATAAGAAACTAGGAAAGAGGAAAATTTTGTGATACAATGGACTACACAGCAACCTTTTATTTATGTGTTTTACAAAAATTAATTAAATGTTTCAGAACGTAACGTTTTACATTCATAAAATTTCAAGAAGACAAGAATTACAAATCGGTCACTTTGACTATTTTTTGACAGCTCGAATTTTAATTATTTTACTTTAGAATCCACCATTATTTATGCCTTTATAAACAAAATCATTTGTTTCTTGAGAATTGATTGATAGAATCAAGAGATCAATCAGAAGTAGAATTAATCAGTTTCCTCTTTTTTACGATTCAAAGTCGTCAAAGGATAAATTGGATAAAATAATGAAAATACCTTGTACATTGATAAACTTTCTTATTGATAGGTCATTGGGATATTCTTCGTACAGAAAGTTTTCATCCATTTGTGAGAAGCCGTCGTTTTAAAATTCTCTCAAAATATTTTTTAATACAGCCGATAGGAAATTGAGAAGTCATGTTAGGTGATAGTACTTAATGACTCACACAGTAAATATATCATACCTTATAAATTTTTAAGAGAGCTTGCCGATTCCTGGTGAAAGTTGCTCTCTGAATAAAAATAGGTGGTCGTTATTGAGCGCTGATAGCTGTGTCGATTAGGCTACCTGTTCAACTTCGATTTCAAGCTAGCTTACACATAGCTGCACAACACACTTACGAACAATTTATCTATTAACATCCGCAAGCAAGTTCTGTGAGTTCGAGCCGGTCATTATGCTCGAGAAATATTATTTGTATAGAAAGCGACATAAATTTAATGACATAAAAATCCTTTCTTACTTTGATATATATATTTACTTATTATATTAATATCTCAACAACTTATGCGCGACACTCGTGAAAGCGTCAGTACGTCAATGAATCGTTTGATCAAATCTCCGTTTTTATTTCATTACCCTGCCGATCGCTCCAACATTTCGGAGGACGTTGGTCGCCACGTGGTCGTCGAACTGGTTCGTCGCGAAATATGCGTTCGCGGTTCCGACCATCCGTCACTTTGAAAAATGACGCGCTTCTTGTCCCGGAGGGCAACCGAAGGGGGAAAACAAGAAGAGGGGCGGGGGAGGGAGAGGAAAAAGAAAGAGCGAGCGTGGAAACAATGGTTCGATGCGGAGAGCGAATCGAGAGAAGGGAGAATATCGAGGCGGCCGCCAGATTACGAGAGAGACCGAGCTACTTTGCATCGAGCCACTCTCACCCTTGCCAACACTTTGTGCACCGTCTCGCCCACCACCCCTTCATCCCCGTGGCTTATTTTCGAATGGAGGAAAGCCTCGTCCGACGTTTGCGCCGTCATCCCTCCGACCGATCCGACAGGATTTCGGCCTGCTCGCTTGAGATTGTTGCGCGATCTCGGAATGATTAATCTGAGTCTTAAGTACATCGGTCGATTCTTCGGTCGTATATTCGTGGCATTGTTCTGTTAAAGTAGAGTTAAAAAGAAATTAAATTAGAGTTAAAAATTAATTAAATTAATTCACACAAAAATTATTCGTTTGTTTGTCAATAATTAGTTATGAAGAATACTCAGTGTTTTCTAATTTTGTCCGATTGAAATTGTGTTATTTCTGGTTAGATTCAGAATTTGTTAAAATATTTGTTTCATTTTATGGGAATGTTAGTTAAAATTATATATTGATTAACTTTGATTTGCATGTAGTATCGTTTACAACAAATGTAATGAAATGTTTTCTCCTTTTACATTTTGTGTTCCTTAAAGATAAGAACATTGTGAATTTCATTGACAAAAAGAAGTTTGTTGTTAAATACATTGCTTCTCGGTAAAGATTATTGTTGTCCTTCAGTATTTTACATCATCTTCTTTTCTTTGTTGCAAATGTACGGAAAGACAACTATGCATGATTTTAGCATAGTTACGAAATGAAATAAAGAATTCCACGTAAATTTGCAACTCACAATGAATGATGACTGCCTGTTGAAATTAACTTCTTTCTTAACGCGAGAATAAAGTAATATCCAGCAAAGCCTTCGTCTCTACATAGATTGCAATATAAAAATACGACGTATATTGCAAAGATACATGAACAGAAACGAGAAACGAATAAAAATATTTGTGCATCTTACTTCTACATGTATCTTAGTAATCTTATTTACTAAGTGCTTACGGTCACTTGTACTTCTAGATATATCGTTTGCACTTGTGAATCTAACACTTGTACTTCCAGTACTGCAACGCTAATGCAACGAAAATTAGCGATTGGTTGATTTGGGTCACGTGATTCGCGAGGGGGCGTGGCGTAGACCTCGAGTAGGAGTGGCGTTGTCTGGTACTGAGCGATCGTGCCTGTAATTTGTTTCGTGTCGATTCAAATGTTTGCATATCGATAAAATTTTATGGCAAAAAAGTCGTCTTCATTTCCTAGTCGGAACAGTTGCTTCTAGGCCTTTCGTACTGAGGTACAAGTCGTGCAGTATTTTTCTGAATTTTGTCGTATTTGTGTTTCGAACGATACATCATTTCTCTGCTACGCGATTATTTAAATATAAGTACGGACAGCGTAGATCCAGTTTGTCGCTGTAATATATTACAGATGAGACGATGTTTACGTACCATTTGTAGAATTTAGGAAATAATCTAATTTATCCTTGATAACTAAATGGTAGCACACATGTGCTATATTTTTGTCCAGGAGTGTAGATTCAACGAAGGGAATTAGCATAAATGCGTATTGAGATGTTTTATAGGTACACTTTGTCTGTCGAACTGAATACTCGAGGGAATATTCAACTTTTATAAAATATTAGTGTAACGAGGGTACATTTTTCATTTTAAAGTATCATCTAGTTATTTATGTCGTTTAATCCTTAATGCATTACAGTGAAATTTTCACAGCTATTATAGATGATCTTGCACATCATTCATACTTATTGCGTTATTACACAGATACGTGGTTAAATTCAATTGTTCTTGCCTCGCACATTAGTAACGAACAATTGTAAACTTGTTGAACAACAACAGCGAAAAATGCAGTGAAAAATGGAAAATAAAGTAACAAAGAGAGGGAAATAGGGATGGAATAAAATTGAAAACGATTTCACAAATTGTTCTCTAGTAATGCTAAAGAATTCATTCTCGTTCCTTTTATTTGGACTCTTTTTTTTTTTATAGTTATTTGACCTAAAATCATTCTGCATTTGGTTTTGAAAATTTAACAGTAAAAGTACTTTCACGAGTCGTCAAAGTTTTATTTAACATTTAGTTGATACTTCAAAGGAAATGGAAAACATTAAGAATGAAATGGTAACTCGGTTGTGTAAAATCACGTTTCTATGTATGCGACTTAACAGGGAATGAATGTGAATTTCTAATTTGTGTAATTCACGTGTTATTCTGGGATACTTTAACGCATTTAATCACCAACTAAATTGTAGAATCTGGTTAAAGAAATGATGATGAGAAAATATTGACCTTGGAATTCTTTTTTTTGTACAATGGTCTTGTATTGGTCTTTAATTACTGAAACGTTAAACATAATCACCAAAGGTAATCTGTGAAACATATAGGATCCCGCAGTAGCAAAAGAGAATTATTGACGGCCAAAGTATAAAACTTTCATCAATGAAAATCCAAGAAACAGGATAAAGCTTATTATACAGTAAAAAAAAAAACACACACACGTACAAGAAAAATCATTGAAATCTCTAAAACTGCACTGTTGTAAATTAATAAAAATTAAGTTTATTAGTAGCTAATGAATACTTGCATAGCAATTGAGAAAGAGGACCAAAAAAAGAAAAGAAAATTACTAGGTGACGCAAGAAAAAACAAACAAGAAATTACATTGGAATGAATATTTGAGTTGAAAATAAATTGAAGATTGACAATCAGATTGCATTTAGAGAAACAGATCCTGAACAGAAATCAACACGTTAGAGAATTACATTAATCGTCAAGTCTGAGATCGTGAAAAAAAAAAAGAAGAATCAAAACGAGAAGCAGTCTGTATAATTTCTAAGAATTTCCAACAATCGATCAATTTAATTGCATCATCGGGCCCCAACGTTAAGCGGAATTCAAACATCAGTTGATCGTGTCAAGGATGCAAGCAGGGTCTGTTGTTTTATCCGATGATCCTGCAGGAAGCTGCACCGCCGACTAAATCCCCTGATACAATATGTATCTTGTCCAAATCTTGCAGTCCTTGCCACTGCCGTCATACATTGTATCAATATTTTCGTAACCCTGTTCCGCGGAGTTTCCTTCTTCGTAACAACTTTCCGACGAACGTGCGGAGGCAGAGCCTGGCTTGACGTTAGCAGTTTCGAAACATCTGTCAAACATACACCGACACTTTCTGCCAGGCAAATCGAGTTAATTCCGCCGTAACTCGCCGCCTTTCCCCATTCGTCGTACATGGAGATCCTCTCGTTGGATATTCCGTTTTCGTGCTCGAATTCATAACCAGTGCGACGTATCGATTCTCTTCGGGGCGTCGGTGTCTCGCCGTAGCGATTTTTTCCGCGCGCTCGGTAAAAATCGAAAACACGACGGCCGCGTTGTTTCTATTTATTTGCCCCCCCGTGCTGGACGGACCAACAGAGGGAAAATTGTTTGTCTTTATCGACGACCAAACAGTTTGAAATTGAAGTTGATGGCGAAGGAAAGAGAGAGAGAGAGAGAGAGAGAGAGAGCAGCAGAAACGCCGCACGAATTCCTTCCTCGGCATCGTTATTTTTCTTCTGGTGTAGCTTGCCCCCTTAATGGAGGAACAGCGTTCGATTTTCCACGCGAATGGAGTGCCTCTTAAATATTCAATCCGCCGCGTTACCCGGGCTTGTCCTCCTTCATCCTCCCCGTGTACGCTCTTCGGCTTTTTCTTTTTACCGTCTGCCCTCCTCCCAGGTGGAAAAAAACCATTTCTTACCTCTCTCGTGAAGAGGGCCGAGGATCTTTTGATTCCCTGATCTCCTCTCCAGATCCGTATCACGGCGCCGCAGGTGAAACCGCCGCAGATCTCTCTCTCTCTCCGTCGTTATTGCGTTTGCCTCGTTGAAATCGTTACGCGATTTACGCCCGTTTAACCCTGACCCGTGGCGAAACGTCGAACGAGAAAATCCTTCGTTGCACGGAAAAATTCATTTCCTTTCTTTTTTTCTTTATTTTTTATATAAAAATGAAGAGACACGATAGCCTTCTTATTTCGTATTAGATTTCGTCGAGTGTCAAAATTGGAGCATAAATTGGGTTGGAGAATTTTTTTTTGATCACTGAAAGTGATTTTAACGGGGGTAACCCAGAAAATCGGGCCTCAGGTGCAACGCTAATGCAACGAAAATTAGCGATTGGTTGATTTGGGTCACGTGATTCGCGAGGGGGCGTGGCGTAGACCTCGAGTAGGAGTGGCTCGCGCCTGTAATTTGTTTTGTATCGATTCAAATAAAATTGTATAGCAAAAAAATCGTCTTCATTTGCTTCTGGGCCTTTCAGTAAGACGGATCGTACTGGGGAACAAGTGCAGTTTTTTTTTTGGAACTCTTTTCAAATTTGTTTCGCTTTCTAATTTTATTAATGGCGAAGAGATTGAATTGATCTCTGCGAATTTTTCCTTCCTTTTGTATTGTGGTAGTGAATGAAAGAGATTCCACGATAAACTTTGGAGAATACTTCTCTCTCTCTCTCTCTCTTTTTCTTTAACAGTTTGTGCAACAGTTTGCGTTTCTTTCTCCATCGATAATTGGCAAAGGGAGATTCGACGTTGGACTTCGCGTTTCGTCAACTATCGAAGTTGGAACGTAGGTTCGGGCTTTACCCATCGAAAGGTTAGTAGGTCGCGCAACTTTCCGTCCAACTACTTCCTCTCCGATACACGTCAGGCAAGTTTGGAAAAGGGAATTCTGGAAACCGAGAGAAGGAAGGAACCACAGGAGGATCCTGTCGCGAGCTTCCGTACTTCCCGGTCCAGCCTCTTTTCGTGAATCTTTCATTGGACGGGGACGTGGCATCCGAAATTAGCGGCGGCGCTCGCTGGTGTTTCAGCTGCAATTTGCATGCGAAAAGTATCGAGACGGATGAAGAAAATGGAGAAAGAAACGAGCCGTCGTCTATCGTTTCCATGGAGCCGGGGTGAGATCCTCCTTTCGCGCTCCCATCTCGGTGGCTCTCCTCTTCCTTTCGAAATATCCGAGAAGAAAAACTCGAGCCGGGATTTTCCTTCGTGGAAGTTCGTTTACTTGGCGGGTGCTGGCGCGAGGTCGACTTTAATCGATATTACCGCCGGTAGAAATTAGATCTTCGCGGGGCAGAAATAATTACAGAAGAGTTTGGCCGTCACCGCGGAGGAAAGGGTGAAAAGGCCCTCGCTGGTGGAGGGAAATTGTGATTTCATTTGTCTTTAATGACGAGCAGTTTAAAGGGGCGGGGGTGGAAGAAGGAGTAGGGAGAACGTCTTTGAACAAAGTTTGAAAGTTCGAGTAGCTCGCCGTGATTCAAAGGGGGAACTCGTTCGGGAAAGAACGAAAGAAACGTGATTTCCTTCGGTTTTCTTCTCTCCGTTCCGTAAATCGGCTCTCTCGCTCGTCGCGATACAAATCTCGCGCACCTGTAATTACGGCCAATTTTCTTCGTTCGTGTTTTTTTTTACGTTTTTTCCTCCTCGAACACCATGTACGATCGATCGATCGCGAACGTTGCTCCGGAGGAGACACGGAGATGATTAATCGCGAACTAATCCCAAAAGTTCGTTCGTTGCTTTCGACTGTTGTGAAAATCCGGTCGCGCTCCGAGAAATCGCGTCCGCCTGTCTGCTCCTCGTTGACATTTCATCACGGACAACTTCTTGGTTATTGGAAACCACGCGGCTGCGTGGACGTCGAATCGAGAAATCCTTCGATAACTGATAACTCCTCTGTGAATCGAGACAGATCCACCACCAAAACGAGAAGAGCCAACGAAATCTTCCCTTCTCGCGGATCGAATCCGCGTAACTTGTTCTTGGCGGGTCTAGGGACATGGTTGCTCGGTTTCGAGAAGCGATGCAGCCGCACGGCTGAAAACAATGAGCCAAAGTATCGGAGGTGAAAGGAGTGCCAGCCGGCCAGCCAGCCGGGTGGCGTTTGCCGCGGAGACACGGTTGTTCGTATATCTCGCTGAATCTTGCGTGCGAGTGTCCTTGCGGGAAAGGGGCGCGAGAAGGAGCGCGAGAGGGTGAGAGGGTGAGAGGGCGAGAGAAAGACGGCGAGGGATGGCGAGGCTACGCGGAGGAAACGCGCCGGCGGATCAATAGGAAGCGGGTTTTCGCGCGGCGCGCATGCGAGTCCGGGGACCAATGGTCGCGCGAGGGTAGTTTCGACGAGCCTAGCCGCCCTTGGGCGAAGGAGGACGCGGACAGTGGAGAGGAGGCGGTGGAGCGTGCGACGCCCAGGGCCGGCGTCGAAAGCGCACCCCCGATTCCAAACTTTTCTACCCTGCCTCATCTTTTTCTCTCTCTTTCTCTCTCTCTGTCTCTCTCTGTCTCTTTTTTCAAACTATTTCGTTCCGATGCTATTTGAATCTCGTCGTCGTCGCCGTATTTGCACTAGAATTCGCACGTTGTTTCAACAGTTGCAACAATAGCGTTGCTGCGCGGCTCCGTCGAAGCGGGCACGGAGCAGAGTGCCAATATTTGTCCGGTAAACGCGGAAGAATTTTCGAGGGCGTGCACTCACGGTGCGCCGCGAAGGTCGCCGCGGCGGGTTCACCCCTGACGGCGGGGAAGCACCGTGAGAGGGACGGGTCGCGACTATCCTAGGAATTAGAACACCTGTCGTATCTCGTGACGAGCGACCGCGATGCTGGGTCCAGCGCTCTGGGCTCGTATCCAACGATAAAACGCACGGGTGGAAGCTTCGTCGAATTCGTCGATCGTGTACGGTTACCTGTCTGTCCGGACGCGTATTTGCCCAGTGTCAGGCAAGAGGGACAGGGACCTCGCGACTTTGCAGCCCTCGAACCACCTTCTTTCTTCGCCTCGGATCAAAACCTGAATTCCAAAGACGTCAAAATTAGAGATCGAGTTGCTGTAACTACCGATCAACTCGGCGGGGGTAGGGGGGAGGAACGCCATCGCTCTACACACACACACACACACATACAGACGCGCGCGCGCGGGGTTAATCGTCGTCGAGGGTGAAGGACCTTCGTATCCGTCTACCACTCGACGACGGTGGTCTTTACACTATCATTCACATTCTGCAGTGATGCGATCACCACGCAGACGTGCTTTTAACCTCGTTTCGCGACAAACGAAGAAACCTTAGGGTCCTCTAGTCCGATGATACCATACGTCTCTCGGCTCTTTCAATATTCCCTTGAATATTGATAAGGAAAGTACGGCCGGGCGATGATCGGCTGTGTACCTCGCGCTGATCGGGTTATGCGCGAGCGTGGAACATTATCGCGTTAACGTCGTTATCGTGGAATTCTGGCGCACGCTTTTAGCCGCTTCGTGGAAACGAGCCGTTCGACTCTATCGCTTCGCGTTATGCAACGCATCGATATTTAACCAGTGGCTCTCACGCCGACGAATAATTACACGTCGCCGGTGTCTGTTCGCGTTTATCCCCTCGCGCTCGAAAAACGTTTCCTTTTTCCTGAGCAATTCTCTTCTCCCTGTGTTTGATCGATAAGGTGACAATTAAATCCGACGATGCTATTTCGCGCGACAGTGTGTTCGATTGCAGAGTTGTACTTTTAACGATTAATAGTTTAATCTTTAATGATTCTAACTTTAGTCGTGATAACGATTAAATTCCTATTTTATTCGATTAATATCCTTTTAATCGTTAATTGTTATTAACGATTGAGTTACTTTGAATTTTTACCATCAGTTGGTAACCTTGCTGAAATTCTCTCTGTAGTTGGAAATTAACGTTTTCCACTTGTCTTTTTTTCGCGGCTAAAGTTGGAAATACTACGAAATGTATTTTTATTATTGCTCGTTCATTTAACAGAAGTTCAAAAATAAGTTAATTGGGCTTGCTGGTTTAGGTTAGGTTTGTTCTATACCTGCAAAAATATCTTAACCGTAAAGTATCGATTATAATTCCAAAGTATAGCATATTCAATTTATATAATATATTATAGTATTATACAATATATAGTATATTGAATTTAAATGAAGTTCGATCAAGAGTCGATAATTGACGATTGACACTACTAATCGATTAAATCGGTCGCCAATTTTTCAACGATCGATTTCCTTTTGAACCACTATTGATGATTAATTTTATTTAAGTAATATTAATTGGTCCACCAATTACTAAAAAAATTTTAATCGGTTAATGCCAAACTCTCTTTCGGTCTCTTATCGTCTATTATCTTTGTTCTTCGTGCGAAAAAATCAAACGTTCAACATGTCGACGTATATTTCTCATTTTCAGCCGAAGATTTAGCTTCCTTGGAAGATAGTCATTGCGTTAAAGGAAGAGAATTGTACAAAAAGGAAATGGAGCATCCATTCCTTGTCAGTCTGAAAGTTTCTGGATGACGATTACAAAATTTCTCGTTCAATTTTCACTTTCGAACGTTGTTTCAACGCTCAAACAAATCTCGTTCTCGTTAATTTCCTCAAACGATACAGCCAAACGTTCAGCTTTGCATTTATACATTAACGAGTAGTAATTAGGTGTCCTGATAAAACACTATCAATACGTGCTTCGACGGTGCATTTGCTGTACACTGTAAATGGACCTTAAAACTGCGTCGTTGCAACTTGTCGATCGTCGATCGTCGATTTCCGACCAGTTGGAAATGAATTCTCGCGCCGATAATGTTTCACTGTTTTGTTTTCTTGTTTTTCTTCCTTTTTATCCAGGTCGCTCCATGCTTAAACGATCTGAGGAAACGCGCAGCCTGCCTGCAAAGAAGAGAGACGCGACTCGTTAACGAGACCAACGTAAGCGTGAAAAATATACTTATCGACCGGCGGGAACGCTGTCGATAATTAGCGGTTGCCAGGCTCGCGATTTTTACCGCTACGGTAAATTGAAAATTACCCGCGTTCTCTGCCCCGCCCCCCTCCCCCTTTCTCTCTTTCCCTCCGTTTTTCCAAGCTCGTTGAAAAGTTACCTTAGAATCGGGACGAATCGCTAACGCGTTATCTGCGCGACGCGATCTCCTCCTCGTTACCAATTAGTCGTCGGATGTAACGGGTGATTATGCGCCGATGGAGGCGTCGCAACGGGCCAGCCTGTTGTCAGTAATAAACGAGCCCGGGTGATGGTCGACGCCTCGTGAACGAGGTGATCGATCGATTTCAAAACGAAGGTCGCCCCGAGACATCCTCTTAAGGACGCTTGCTCTTTTCTCCTTCGCTCCGCCCAGCTCGAAACAAAATCCCTCTGGTCACAGTAACCCAGTTCTCTCTCTCTCTCTCTCTCTCTCTCTTTCTGTCTCTCCCTCTCCCCGCCGTATCAATTTCTCTCTTCTCTTCAAGAGACAAAGTGGACGTTCAACTCCGTGTACTTTACGTCACGTCGTAAGGCAATTGACACGAGTCAATTCTTAGACAAGCTCGTAAATCGTCTCGTGAAACGAGACGATCGCGGTAGTCGGTGATTCGTTACGGTGGTAACCGGCACCTGTACGCTGCAGGTAGCTGACCGCAAGCGGGAGGGACAGGTGCAAACGATCCACGCCGATCCTTTTTCCCGGACCCTTCGACGAAATTTTCGGGCCCGGCGGGCAGCAGGTGCCGAGATAACGCGGAATCGCGCGACTGAGAAATTCCACGGCTGTCGGGTCACGCTCGTTAGCGGAATCCGGTCGCCAGGAGTCGAACCGTCTAATTGCCCGTCGACGGCGAGAATTCCCGCAATTGTCGGTAGCCGGAGAGAAATCGTTGCTCGTGGCCTGTCAAAATTGAGAAGACGCTCGGTCGACAACGACGTATAGCATATTGGTTGAATGGGAGGAATGATCAGTGGTTTCCGGAGCTTGTACCGAAGCCGGATGCCCCGAAAAAGCGTACCAAGAGCGTGTAAAATTGTATAGCGATGTGTTGAAAAATTAAGATATCAATTACTTCGCTGTAAGAACTTTGTACGAGGATGGAGATTTTTGTAACCAAGGGAATCGCGAGATCGATCGTTTAAGCAATAATAACGATTGGTTTTTCGGCTGTTTGTTTACTTCAACCGTTGCATTCAGTTTTCAACACTCGAAGCAGAATAATTTCTGTTGTATTCTATTTCTACTTTTTTTCTTTATCACTGAAAGTGTTTTTGGCGGGGGTAACCCAGAAAATTGGGCCTTTTGGGGTGCAACGCTGATGCAACGAAAATTAGCGATTGGTTGATTTGGGTCACGTGATCCGTGAGGGGGCGTAGACCTCGAGTGGGAGTGGCATTGTCTGGTACTGAGCGATCGCGCCTGTAATTTGTTTTCTATCGATTCAAATGTTTGCACATCGATAAAATTTTATGGCAAAAAAGTCGTCTTCATTTCCTAGTCGGAACAGTTGCTTCTGGGCCTTTCAGTGAGACGAATAAAACCATTTTCTACAGAATTGAATGTACTCTTCAAATATTTGACAAATTCTTTGATATTTGATAGAAATTTGCCCAAATATCTGAAAGTTTACAACAAATTATAAGAATACATTGCAATATGCCATACTCTTTGAATCGATTATTTTGTTATTGATCACAAGATTATCTGTACAATATCCTAGTGCCAATCAAACATTCGAAGAGTTATTCTAGTGGCTTTAAGTAAAAATTCATAAGAAATTTTTAAGTATAAAATTGGACAGAATGCTCGTAATGTGAAAAAAATATGTAAAAATCCACATAGTATTTTCTACAATCAATATTTAGTACGTAAAATGATTTTGCACTTTTTTAGTTACATTTCTCAAAAATATGGATTTGCATGGAAATATAACTAATAATCGTGATGAGATCATATAGTTGAAGGCGATACCGTACAACTTCTGTCTGAAACATTTTTTCTCGCACGATTCATATTTTTCGAGATATTTCAGCGTTTCGAGTTAAACAGAACGCGCTGTACGTTTATACGTTTAGGTCAGTAAAACTGATGCTGGGGTAAGCCAAACGTTTTTACAATCCCAGTGCGGATTCGTATTCAACGATATGGAAAAAAAAAACCTCTCGAAGTATTTTATTTGCGAAATTTAAAAATGTTCAAAATTATATTACCACTCGGGATCGGTAAAGCTGCTTTAGTGGCCCTGTGCAAATTCAGGTATTCTGTGCAACATGTAGGTTATACATCCGTATAAATTTTTTGAAAAAAGGAAACCACTATTAGTTTTGGTCAGATGATACCGTTTTTTGTTTTTTTTGTTTTCTTTTTTGATCGATTCGAAAAATTTGTCCGAATTTGTAACAAAAAAAAAAAAGAAAGAGTTTCTTCAGATAGAATTTTTACACGTGTGCTTACTTCCTTTGTTCGTTTGTCTTTTCTGCTGTTCCTGGCAAAATATATTTTTTATTATATTTCGGTATTGCTGTCACAATTAGAAAAAAATGACCAACAAAAGATAAAAGTATTTTTATTTATTATTGGTTATTACTGATTTGGAAAAATTAGAGATTAGAACTAGAGATTAATTACAAAGATTAGTTAAACATCTGCTGTTACTTAGATTTTCCTTTTTCTTCAATCCGACTACCGAAATTTGCATACAAGCAAATTCACTGAATCAAACCTTGGACTTTTTCTCTGCTTCTCACGCTTTCAAGAATAGCATAGCCTTTCTATTTCTAAACCAATTCAATTTGGTCGTTGGAACAACAAATTTAGCATAGTAATAGTATACTTGTGAAATATACTATTTCTACTCTACTTCTCAACTAGTTCAATTTGACCATTTCGATAATTTAATATTAATTTCTTATATTTAACTCAGCTTATTGATTTTGTACACCTGCTAACTTTAATTCTGGTTCACTTTTGCTTCTTGCAACGTAATTGCGTTCTGTTCTGTACATTATACATTTTTGTATCAAAGGGTTTTTATCCCGCATGAATAATTAAAGTTGAAATTAAATGAAATTTAAAATTTCCTCCGTCAACATGTTTTAACTATCACGCAAAATTTACATGTTCGGTCTATCAAAATTTACATTTTCAGAGTGGAATATTTTTTTCTTCCTTTTACCGATGCTATTTAATTATTCGCAATTTATTTAAAATCTTTTTTTTTTTTGTCAAAACGATGTTCATCTCGCTCTAAAACATTTGTGGGAATAAAAACATCGATGATCGATAATCACCATCACTTCTCGATTTTACATTGATAATTCAATCCTGAATTGCAATAAATTCCATTTCGACCATTGCAGCTTGTAACAATTGTTGGAAATTATATCAATATGAATACCTTACAATTTTTCTATGTACTGGTCTAGAAGTACAAAGCATTATCCAAAAAACAGAACGTGTAAAAATCTGTTTTTCAGTGGAAGCATTTTGCAGAAACAAGGCGTCAGTAAGAAAAGTATTCAATTGTTCAAAAATGTTCGAAGCACGGAATGGAAAAGGTGAAGGAAATCTTTTAAATTGGTTCTATTTGAAACATGGAAGTTTACGAGTTCCGATGTGAAAATGGGGTAAATAAACTTTCGGGCAGAATGCATCTTGCGAAATAAAAAAATAAAAATTTTTCTAAAAGGAACATAAAAATGTATTTTTAATTAAATCTTCTGAAATGACTCGGTTTCCATAATTTTTATTATAGCGCTATTCAAAAGCGCAACTCTTCTCTCTATAAAAGTGCACACGCAAGAATTCTTTTCAAATCAAACAGAACAAAATGGGACAAAAATCGCGACTCGTGGCTGTTTTAAAAGGTCCCTCGATTTAAAAAAGTCTCGCCTGTATAGAAAGAATAGCGAAGGATCCCAACGAGAATCGCGACTCACGGTCATCATCTGGAGCGCGATCGAGGGGGGGGGAGCGTACGCGGCGTGTCCAGTTTTCGGTCGTTCTTGCGCGCAGCCTCGGCGGACCGCGGTGGTGTGTCGCGAAGCGCGCGACAAAGGTGCGCGCGCGCAGCACGGCGTTTGAAATTCGTGGCGCGGCGCGGCGTGGCGCGGATCCTCCTAGGGGGCTGCGTTCCTTCCTCTCCCGGCTTTCGTTCCACGTCCGTTCGTTCGTTCGTTCGTTGGGTTCGTTCGCTCGCTCGCTCGGTCTCGCCCGCTTCCGCGCCGCTCGCGCACAAGTCGATGTAAGGTCGGCGTGTCGTGCCGTGCCACGCGAAGGGAGTGTCGCCGGCCATCTCGACGCCCTCTCGAACCGCTCGGACTCGCGACGATCCCGACCGACTCTCCTCGCCGGGCCCACCATGCTTCGTTCCACGTTCCTCTTGCCGGTTGTCGTCCAGCGTCGGCTGCACCCGCGAGGTCGCGACGCTGTTCCCTGATCGGGTGTTCCCCGAGGAAGTCGCCGTTTTCTCTCCTTTTCTCTCGATCGCGCGCGAACGCCGGACCGTTGCGACGAATGTGTTGTAAATCGTTCTCCTTCGACTGTCGACTGTTTTGAACGGTCAGTTTTTTTCGCGACATCGAGCCCGCGAGGCGAGAAGAACAGTCGTACGCAGAGGAGAAGAAAGAACCGCGAGTGAGAAGGACCTCGGATCTGGAGGAACAGCAGCTTGTTCGAAGAACGATCGAATCGCGATCGAGGATGATGGGACGCGCCAGGGGACGGTAGTTCCTCGTTGGTAGGGATGTCCTCGTGACATGTTACCCCGTGACCTTGGCTGTCGCGACTACAACGTTGTCCTCCGCGGTGAGGCTCGCCTCCTGGCGCACGGATCGAGCGAGGATAACGGTCGATCGTCGTCCACGTCGTTTCATCCACGTGGAGTCGAGTACCGCCTGCTGCCAGTGCTCCAGGTGAAGCCCGATTACGCGGTCCCGTATGTTCTCTGCTGGAGGATACCCAGCACGACGATCCACAGGATCCAACTCCCGTTACAGCATCATCATCATCATCATCATCATCATCGTGGTCGTCGTCGTCATCACCGTCATCGACAGCATCATCATCGCTATCAACGCCGCCATCATCGACAGCGTTGTCGACGACACTTTCAGGCAACGGCTACGCCTCGAAGGCACCCTGTTCCGTTCCTCGCGGCGTCCGCCTATCCTTTCCCCTACGGCTGTGGTAGCTCGGAGAGCGGCAATCCTGCTGCAACGCCTGGTATGGAAACAAGGTGAGCCTTCATCGTCAGTTTCAGGCCGATCGGTATCCGCGTTGCTCTGGCTAACTTTGATTGACCCACCAATCGGGATCATCGCGTCCTGAGTGTCTTACGCGTTTCCGTGCTTTTGACCAGAGCGCCCGCCGCACCTGCCCTTTGCTGTTTGATTTCCGTGATTGCTGCTCTCACACGCCCCCCGGCGTGTGCGTCCGCGTGGCGAGTTGGATTAGATTTCCGACCTCCGCTGTGTTTGACTTGATATTCCCAGCAGCTGGTTTTCGAAGATAAGTTTTATAGGGCAGTGATATAGTTTCTCTCTGTTTCTCTCTGTTTCTCTCCGTGGGTTACCGAAACGAAGGGGTTCGAAGCGTTCGATCGTTTTCACGGGTCGACGGACTACGAGGCGAGGCTGCGACGAACTTTTTTCAACGTCTCGCCTATTTTTCGTTAGTTTTGTCGAAAGAGAGAGAGAAAGAGAGAGAGAGAGAACGAGAGATCGATACCCTCGCGCCGTCCGACAGAGAGGAGCAAAACCGACGAAGGTCGTTTCTGATTGGCTAGGCAGCTGGGTGAAGGCGAGACGCAGTTTCGAGCCGGCGTGCTCTTTCCTCTTTATCCCCCCCCCCCTCTCCCCCGTCCTTGTTATTAGCTTGCCTCTTCCCTCTTCCTTTTTCTCTTTCTGTTTTCCCTTTTTCATTTTTCTTCCGCCACGTTTCTTTCCGCCACTCGAGTTTTTCCCTTTTCCAATTAAACGCGGCCGTCCATCTTCGATTATTATCATCATCCCCCGATAGGTGCCCCGGACAGGGTAGACGCGCGAACGTGAACTTCAAAGCGAGCGTGAATTCGATTATAGAAATTTACCTTTGGCCCCGCGCGCGCTGGATTTCAACCCCTTGGCGAGACGCGACGCCGGTCGCCCCTCTGCCCCCAAGGGTCACACCCTTGTCCTCCGCCTCTTTGACAGCCGCGCAGAAACATTTCGTCGTCGCCTCGAAACTCGATGCCAAACAGGTGTTGGCACAATGACTGGGGAGAAGCTGCTGATTAGCACACAGTGGAGTCAAATCGTCGGGCTCGATTCGGTGATTGTTCCACGTAGTGGTGTGACAGTCATTCTCTCGCAAGTATTTTATGCAGCCTCGCGTTCGTTCGTTCTTTGAGGGAACAAGTGCATTTGGGAGTTTCGAATAAAGATTTGTAGTATAGCGGGTGGGAGTAATATTGGCACGCCTAGTCTTTTTTTGGAGATATCTCTGTGAAAGCAAAATCCATAAATGCAAAAATAATGTGTACGACGGGGTTGCCTCGCGGTCTTTCCGAGTCATTCTCTCGCAAGTATTTTATGCACCCTCGCGTTCGTTCTTTGAGGGAACAAGTGAATTGGGAGTTTCGAATGAAGGTTTGTGGTACAGCGGGTAGTAATATTGGCACGCCTAGTGAAGCAAAGAGTAGCAATTAATAACGAGTTATATGATAATAGCACAGAAAATATGAAAATTCATAGTGGACTAAAATGGTATTGGCACATTTAGTTTTCTTCGGCGATATCTCTGTGAAAGCAAATGATGTATAACGTTGGCAAAATCCAACGTTTTCATGAATAAAAAGGTAGTAATGTGCACGGTAGCAAGTAATAATGAATTATACAATGGTAGTAAAAATATAAAATACGATAAATAGTACATTGGTGCATCTAGTTTTTTGCCAATATCTGAATGAATGATACATTAGCAGAATCCAAAGTTTCCGCAAATAAAACAAGTAACGCATCAATAATACATTGTGCGATAATAATGCAAGAAATGTAAAAATTCCAGAGTCAAAATATATCAACGTTCTTGTAATTCCAATGCTCAATCCGTATTCAGTGACGGGACAATACCTTTTAAAAAAATATCCTTTGTAAATATTGAAATGGTAACGAATGACATCGCGCCAATATCGGAGAAGAACTCTTTAAATCATTAAAAATATTTCAATCCTTTCATTTTATTGAATATTTTATTCCGTTCAAATACATCGCAAAGCTACAAAAAAAGAAACCCCTCGTGTGTCGATATCTTTCCTTGATTCTTGCATTTTTGCATTATTATTGTACAATTATTAAAAACTGCTACTGCGCACATTATTTTTGCACGTCTGGTAAACTATTTGCAGTTTTATTGATTTATCATTTTTCACAAAAATATCGCGAGAAAACTAAATGTGCCATATATATATTTTTTTTTTTATATACATTTCGGTCAAAGTTGAATTAACAGTAAAATAAAACAATTTCTGTCGATCGTTTTTATATTATACAAATTTTATACACTAAATGCTAAAGAGGTGCAAAAATAACACTAAAATGTCACGCAACAAAAGCTCGATAAATATTTTATTAAAAAGTTGAAAATGATGCTGCGTTTATTTATGCGAACACTTTTTAAATGTCATCCGCTTTTATTGGCGAAAAGTTAATTTCAGTTGCACTGCTGGATTTATTGTAGACCGAATTTCATCGTGATTTATATTGAATATTTCTGTACTGTAAACTTTCGCTTTCAGAGTAAAATCCACTTTGAGTAAAATCTTTCAAATAACACAGCAATAGAATCGTGTGCAAAGATAATAAATCTTATATCAATACATTGTGTTGGAAGTATGTTACGTACGCTAGAGAAACAATATTAATGTACTTGTCACATTTCACGCGTTTGTTATGATTTCTCAATGAAACATTTATGGATTACGTGGAGTTTTACGCGAAATTTGAAAATTAAACCACTTGTGTATTCCGTCAGTAAGTGACGTTGAATATTGAGCACAAGACGTGTATTAGATACTCAAAATTTATGGAAATAGCGATGGCTGCGAGCGTTGCGCAATTTACGTTTATCGAAATTGCATCGACGGAATAAATCTATCGTTACACTGCGGAATTTGACGCATTGACAAAAAATTTCGTGGAATGCTAACTATGCGGGAAAATGTATAGAATATCTAAAAAGAATTGTGTATTGCTTTCTATAACATTTTCTGCAGAAATTCTGTTTTTTTTTTTATTACGTTCCCAGAAATATGAATTTCCATAAAAATCCGCAGTTTAATCATAACTTACCGAGTACAATGTAACACGAAAACCGCTTTTCCCTAAAATGTGCCAAATGTGCTCTACACCCTACATATTCGAGGTTTCCATTCAAATGTGCTTTTATCTTTTGCGTTCCATATTTTCTCTGTTCTTTTTTTTTTTTTTCAAAAAAAAAAAAGTTCACACCGGCGGATTTCATATCCCCAAAAATATAACCAATTTATTTCTCCACTTACAGTAGAATTAATAGCAGTCAGATTCTGGTTGAAATAGGATAAGCATATTTTAACGTGATTTTGTTAAAAAATATATATATATATTATATATATTTTTATAATATATATAAAGTATAAAGCATATTATTTTTTTTTTTTTCGTAATCATTTTTCTGTCACCAGGCAACTGATTGACAAACCATGTGCATTATATAAGTAAAATAGAACACAAAAATAAATATAATTATTTAACATTAAAAATATGACGATCGTAAATATAAATCGTAACAAATATTTTCTTAAACTCGATTATCTTCCAGGATGACTTCCTTTGTTTATTGTAAATGTAATTTCTATTCTTTCGTTCTCTTCATTAGTATAGCATCGTACGCATTTTTTTTCCATTGTTACTATCTTTATATCGTTTCTATTACACGCAATCTATACGTGTTATTAAAAAATTTGAAAGAATTCTTGTTCTACAATTGATTTCAGTAGTAGAATGATCTTTCCGATTACAATCCAATAATACTGTTCTCTCAGTTCATGACGAAAACGCTGTGTCTTTAATTACTTGCTGATAAGAAGTATCATTTGATACAAACCGTGACGACATTTTCGACGGTTTCGTAATACGACACAAATTTTGAAGATACCAATGACGACTTTCCACAGTCTCATTTTTATGCTTCCACGTTTATCAAACGAACGAAACCAATCGCTCGTTGAGCGATGAAGAAATATGAAGAGACTGAAAGGAGGCCTGGCATGAAAATTCGATGCTCTCACGCGGCGTGCGTCACTGCTCTTCTAAACCAAAAAAACTAAACGCCTGCTGCGCCCACCGGCCTCTACGGATCTCCTCGCGTTCGTTCCTCGACCTCCCGCTGCTCCGGACACTGAACTCCAGGCCGCGGCCTACAGTTTCTTTCCAACCGGACTTGAAAAGTGGAGTGATCCTTCCCCGACTGTCCTTTGCGCCGCGAGCCGAACGGAATATTAATCGAGCCGTTTGTCCCGGCGCTGTTGCGCGAAACATAATACGTTCGTGCTGAACGTGCAGGTGATTCCCGAAATCAGCCCGCGAGTATCGATGTCAGTCACGCGTTGCTCGTGGATCGTTCGCGTGGATCGTTCTCTTCTGTCCCTTTTAACGAGCCAAGAAACGATGTAACTCGAGCTAATCTTGGACGAAGTGAATCGTGCTAGCGTGTGACTGATGGCACAATTAATGGATAGGCAGTGATTCTGCTGGAATTTTCAGCAAAGTCGAGTTGGAAAATTTGTCTATAGACATAGAGTGATTCTTAAGAATTTGAATGCATGTCGATAGTTTCGGTCTAGCAGATGACTCCTCTTTTTCTCGATTAACCGATTCTCCCGCTATGTGGAAGATTAGCCATTTAGCTACGTACATTTAATTTTTATCACTGAAAGTGATGTTAGCGGGGGTAACCCAGAAAATCGGGCCTCGTCAGGTGCAACGCTGATGCAACGAAAATTAGCGATTGGTTGATTTGGGTCGCGTGACTCGCGAGGGGGCGTGGGGTAAACCTCGAGTAAGAGTGGCGTTGTCTGGTACGATCGCGCCTCTAATTTGTTTTCTATCGATTCAAGTTTGCACATTAATATCAAAATTTTATGGCAAAAAAGCCATCTTCATTTGCTTCTGGGTCTTTCAGTGAGACGAATCGTACTGCGATACAAGTTGTGCAGTTTTTGTAACTTTGTCAATTTATAGAAAAATATTTCTTTTGTAACCTCTTTTGACATACATGTTAGTGACGATGTATTTTCGTCTCAGCATTTTATTGTTATTATTATATACAGGGTGTTTTAAATAATTTCAAAATTATGCTTCTGGTGAAAAATTATTATATATTGAAGCTTGTATGGTTTACAAGGGCGCATTATTTATGCGGTGCATGTATTTTTTTTCTTTTTTTTTTTTTTTTTAATTGAAATGATGTATTTTTGGATCCATTGATCGATGCTGCTCGATACTTTTTGGAAGAATAATTAATCTGCGCATGTCGAAAAATGATTACTTTAAAGAAAATATTTTATCTTCAATTTTGTAAAATCTTTCGTATGAAAAACAAAGGCAGTGGTCTTGTATTCATATGATAGATTTCGCAGAATTAATATTAAAATACTAAAGAAGAAGCACAAGTCAAGCACAAAGAATCTAATGTTCATAGTTTTTTAATGGACGAAGACGTCTGAGAATCACGTTTATTCTTTTGAATGAGATCACATGATTTCTTCTATCCAAATCTACCTGGCGTTTGTCACGTCAAATAATATTGTCTTGATTATATTGAAAATCCATCGATTTAATAAATAGTTTGACTTCGAAGACAAGGACAACGTAAAAATTTAGAGACATGTATACAACGAAAGGAGCTTGAAAAAATCTGAGTAAAAAGAAACAAATGACATTTTCATATCTAAAATTTTGTGAATTCATTATTGGACTCCTATAAAGATCCAGATGAAGGAAAACAAGATAGAAAATGCCAAGATATCCGGCAGCTAAGCTGGCAGAACTGGCCGTAGCTAAAAGCTCCGCGAAGCTCCCACCTATCAGCGATGCTTTTTTGAGTTTTTGCATCCGTCCCGTGGCGAGCGCCGAGGAAAAGCAACGAGCACGACGCGAATCCCCCTGATAAAACCGATCGATTCCCGTATCTCTTCCGCACGTTACCGCGATTCGTGTCGCGCAAGATCTTCCCGAGAAACCGTGACTTCTCATTCGCCGATCTCAGCGCAAAAATCAAGCTGAGAATCTCTCCGACTTTCTGTCGGAAAATTTGTTTCTAACTTTCGCGCCAAGAATTCGTTGGAATATTCCAACAAGTTCGAGAGTAAAAGTCAAGCGCAGAATTTCCCTCGTTTTTCCTCTCCTCCGTTTTTTACGTTCGAAATTTTTCAGAATTTTCCAAGAAATTGATCCCGAGGTGAAGGCTCAGCTCAGGATTTCTCCCATTAGGAAATTTTTCAATTATTGCAATAAGAATTCTTCTTCCCGTCAGAAAATTATTTTTGAATTTTTACGTTTCTATTTTTTAACCCAATTTTTTGCACTGCGAATTTAAAAAAAAGATCAATTCCAGAGTGACTAATCCAGAACCCCTTCGTTTTTTTCAATTTTCACGCAGAATATACGAAATCACGAAAAATTTCCATTTTTAAAACGTTTCTAAGCAATTAAAACTCTGGATTAAAAGTCACGCTCAAGTTAGAAAATCGTTTCCTCGATTTTCTTCAAGTTTGAAAGTTTCGTACAGGATTTCCTGCGGCAAGGATGATGCTATTCTGTGAAATACGTACGTCTCGCGGCCTCGCCGTGGTGTTTCAAAACGTCGGTTCCGCGGATGTCCATGTAAATGCCGTGCCACGAGTGGTTGATTTACGCGGAGATCCGGCCCGATTAGATGCATTTTTATCTCGGGATCTCTAAGCAAGCCGGGCCATTATGGCGAGAACCGTGCGGGAAGATTCATGAGGGCACGGTTATTCCAGGGCGGCGGAGGAAATTCTAATTTTTCAGGGACACCTTTCGTGCGCCGCGGGAAAAGGGGTTGCTTTGCCGGCTGAAATTGCAACGTTCACGAAAGCGGCGGCCGTTATCGATCCCTCCTCCTCTCTCCGTTCCGTGTCGTACGCGCTGCCGGCGCGTACGTACGTGCTCGTTATCGCCCTCTTCAACCAAACGACACTTTATCTGGACAAACGACGAATAAAAGGGAGAGAGAGAGAGAGAGAGAGAAACTAACCCGGTATGAAAGGCGACCTCTCCTTCGTCGAGACCAGTTTACCCTTATTACGCTTTTCGCCAGCGGATATGAATCGCTGTGGCTCGACCCGTTATGTATATATAGGATTTTTCTTTTTTTTCTTTTTTTTTTTAATTATTCAATCGGTTTTTGCCATCCGTCTCTGGTCTCAATTTTCCGTCCAGGTCGTACTTTACCCGCGGGTAAAAGAGGTGTGGTGCATCTCGGAGGAAACAAGGAAATTAACCTGCTGTGCGTAGCTGTACACAGTGGAACAGGTTTGTCATGGTCAGACAGAGAGACCGAGAATCGCGCGCCAGGAATCTAAGGTGCGTTTAGTAATTCAAGGATCGAATTTCGTTATTTTCGTTTCATTAGATTTTTGGTTTATTTGAAATATTTTTTCCTTTTTTTTTTTTTAATTTTGAACTTGACATGTTCGAAATTTAAAAAAGGGGACAATAAAAATCTAACAACAAAATAACGAAATGTGCATCATGTACATTCAGTGTTAAGGAGATTTATAGTAAAAATATGATTGTGATGTATCAAAGAAATATCTTGAGCCGATGTTCTGATTTTCTGCAATACAATTTTGGCAATTTCATTTTTATAAAACGAGTTTTTATAATGGGAAACGTTTCGTTTCGTTGTTGAAAAATAACGAGGAATTTCTGCCGGAGTGGAACGCGTAAATGTTTGACCGAATTTTCTCGCAAATAAATTCAAATACGTGAAGATTCTTGAACGTTCTACTTTTGCTTCTGCAGTTTTCGATGATAAATGGGAAAATAAACTAAAAGTGATTTTATGTATAATCGGAATATTTGTTTGGTCTTACGTAAACTTAAATTTGTTTGCTTTTACACAAAAAGTCATCACGGAGATTTTATAAACGAATGATTTCTCCGAGTCTCGGCTCTCGCTGACTCCAGCCAGTGGAAAGAGAACGAAACAGGCGCGTGTCCGTCGATTGTCTGAAGGATGTTCGTTCGACCACTGGAACGAAGCTCGTCGAAAGAAACGCTTATCTTCTTTCTGGAGCTCGCTCGTTTCTGCCTCATCGCTCGGAATGCTCAGATTTTTGCAGACCCAGCTGGTTTTTGAGAATACCTCCGAAAGAAAGGGGGGAGATCACTCGATAACCATCCGACTTTCCAAATTTGGAATTTAAGCTCCGAGAGAGAGAATGGCGCGAGAAATAAGGCCGTGATACTGTTCCAATTTCGTGAAGTTTCGCGAAACGCTGGTCGGGCGAAAATAAACTTGAATTTCGGCTTCTGACGAAGTTCACACGCTATACGTGACGTGTAAGGTTAAAGGTCGGAGGATCTAAAGCTCGAAACTTCGAGAATTAAGTTGGAAATGGAACACACGAGAGAATTATATTCGAGTGATTGGGAGCTGAATGTTTCCACTTCCAACGATCGCGTTTACATTTTTCAAAGTAAACTTTCTCTCCTTTTCGATACTTTGATACACTTCTTTTGTATGTAATAACGATCTGAAATGACGATTTTCTGACACTTCTTTTTATATAATAACAATCTGAAATGACGATTTTCTGACACTTCTTTTTATATAACAACAATCTGAAATGACGATTTTCTGACACTTCTTTTTATATAATAACAATCTAAAATGACGATTTTCTGACACTTCTTTTTATATAATAACAATCTGAAATGACGATTTTCTGACACTTCTTTTGTATATAATAACAATCTGAAATGACGATTTTCTGACACTTCTTTTTATATAATAACAATCTGAAATGACGATTTTCTGACACTTCTTTTTATATAATAACAATCTGAAATGACGATTTTCTGACACTTCTTTTGTATATAATAACAATCTGAAATGACGATTTTCTGACACTTCTTTTGTATATAATAACAATCTGAAATGACGATTTTCTGACACTTTTTTTTATATAACAACAATCTGAAATGACGATTTTCTGACACTTCTTTTGCATATAATAACAATCTGAAATGACGATTTTCTGACACTTCTTTTGCATATAATAACAATCTGAAATGACGATTTTCTGACACTTCTTTTTATATAATAACAATCTGAAATGACGATTTTCTGACACTTCTTTTGCATATAATAACAATCTGAAATGACGATTTTCTGATTAAATGACGATTTTCTGACACTTCTTTTGTATATAATAACAATCTGAAATGACGATTTTCTGACACTTTTTTTTATATAACAACAATCTGAAATGACGATTTTCCAATTAAGTTGCTAATTAGTCGTTTCTCTGACTGTGCAATTTTCGTTTTCCTTTCTGGCGTTATTTCATCGATCGTTCCAAGAAAAATATGCGACGTCTGTACGTTGAAAGAAATTTCACAAAAAGAAACAGGTGTGCTTTAATCCGAAATGGACTTTTGAATCGATTCGCAAAGTTTCGCTCCTTTCACGATCCAGTCGAATGTGTTCGGAAAATTCTTGAATCTTCGCGTTCTCAAATTTCATTCTCAAGCTTTCTCTGATCCTAACCATTAAATTCATCATACGCGACTGAAATTTCACGTAAAACGGTGAAACCTCGCGGTTCGTCGCTCCGAAACGGATCATTTCGCCGCGATTCCACGCGCGGATATCGCAGGTATCGCAGACGCGATCTCGCGGCACCGTGAGAACGATGTTGGCGATACGGGAGGGGGTGTTGTTAGCCGCGCGCTCAAAAGCGACAATGCCGCCGCGAAGATTCCTATAAATCGCGCGCAGGTGTCTCCTCTCTCTCTCTCCGCGCGCGTGTCGAGCGTTGACTTTGAGTAAGCGGCGCGAGATCGAACGGATGTATCGCGCGGACCGCGATCCTCGTCCGTCCGTGTCATTGCGTTTTATCACCGGCACCCGTGACGTCACCGAGTTATTTTCGATTACGCGTACCGTTACTCGCAAGGGCCGAAGGTGCGTCGACCCTGTTTCGCGACACTGAAATATCGCCGCCACCGAGACGACCGTGAATACAATTCCCGTTCCGCCGCGCGAATTCTCCAGTCTCGTTTCTCGTTTCTCGTTTGCTTTCGACAGCGTGTCAATATTTTCGAAGATTTTCTTCTTTCTGTTTTTTTTTTTTTCAGGATTTTGTTCTTGAAACTTGCGGAAAGAATGTACAATGATCCTCGCAGGCGTAAATAAGCGAGGAGAAAGTTTATAATACCGCAGAGAAGCTTATAAAGTTTTTCCTCGAAACGTGTTAAATAATATATCAAGGAAGTTCAGCTCGTGATACAATGAAGGCCGTTGTTTTATATTTTTTTGTGATTTTAATTCCGCGAATTAAAATCACTTGTGCAGTTTATCGTATTACGAACGTGTGTAAATAAAAGATCACGGAACGCAATGTATAAATATATTAATTAATTTGTAAAACGTGCAAATAAAAATGCTCTTGTATTGTATCATACTGCAAACATATGTAAGGCTTAAATTGATACTGCAATAAAGAACATAGGCTCTTCATTACATATTTTTTGAAAATTAATTTTTTTTCATGACGCGTTGTAATGTAAGTTTTTTTGTAATACTAATTTCGTGAAACGTGTAAGTAGCATAAATAGCTGTATAAATAGGGGAGCTTAAGCTTGTAATATATTAGTGTACTAAATTCCACTGCCATTAGTTATATTTTTCAGGATATTAAAAGTACGTGTTGCAGAAACCATTCTTTACATGATTACATGAACTTACTCTGAATAAAGAGATACCAAATCTAAATACCAAAACTAAAAATAGAAAACGAACATTATGAATACGTAAAATATAACATGAAATTGGAGATAATTTTATTATAGAAAATATTATAATATAGAAATTATATATTATTAAATTTATTTTTATTGTAATATAGAAATTATATATTATTAAATTTATTTTTATTGTAATATAGAAATTATATATTATTAAATTTATTTTTATTATAATATAGAAATTATATATTATTAAATTTATTTTTATTATAATATAGAAATTATATATTATTAAATTTGTTATAGAAAATATTAGGCTTATAATTGTTCGAGTCTGTTATACTGTTAATACTAATACTAGTCGTTTCAATATTAATATTCACTGATATTAATTGTTTCAATACACAAAAGATGTTCATTACAGGTAATTATAATACGTAGCAACTCAAAGCAATTCAAAAACGAAAATCTTCAAAATTAAAATACTGTAATCCATCAGCATTGAAATGATGCGAACGAATTGATAACGCAATCCACCGATAAAGAAGCCACGAGCTTTAATTTCGAAAATCATCCAAGTCCCTGAAAATGCAGCAGCGTAAAATCTATAGTGTGAAAGTCGAATTGATCATTTTCACCATTCTTTTGAAGGGTATTCAGGTATTAGTAAAAGAAACGATAAAGAGATTTATCGACGCTCGTGAGCTTTCGCAGAGTTGCGAGATCCTTCGATAATCGTGGCGGGGATGACCCAGAAGAATAAGAGAATCGGACGATATAGGAAGGTCTTTCCGAAATGACAGGTGACTTCCAGCGAGGTGCGGAGTCTTTCTAGGCTGCGTGACGTGACCCACGGTGAAAATCCCGGGATTTTCGTGGGAATAAACGGTCGATGATTCTCGCGAATAAAGGACCGTTGACGTCAGGAACAACGCCGTGTGGGATTTTATTTAAATCGTGACAAGCAAGTTGAACGCCCTCGCGATAACGTGCCGTTCGTGCTGCGCCAATAAGACGTCGTCAAAAAAAAGAAAAAACTGTATACAAAGCTATCTGGTAAAAATCGAGATTACGTTACTATTTCTGTCTCACGCCGAGCAGAAAAGTTGGTAATTCTTAACCTCTTTCTAACTTATTGCACTGCGGATTTTTATTCAGTTATTGGAAATTGGATGTTTGCAAGCGTTCGATAATATTCGGGAATATATGAAATATCCAAAGTTTAGTGTGTATTTGTTATAACGTGCGTAAAACGAGTCATGTTCGTACCAATTTCCGAATGCAGTTTATCTGCAGTGAAAAAAATGTCATTAGTTAAAGAATTTGGAAAGATTTTCAATTTTTAAATTCGTTGATCGACGTATCCATTTTATAAAAAATAAATCGAAAAATTGTTAGTTTCTTTTTCAATTTTATACAACATATATACGAGAAACAAGTTCATAACACCTGAATGTGCGTATCATTCACTTTTCGTTCTAACATTTTTTCCCGCGAAAAATCAAGGTGATATCGAGACACCCTGTATACCGCCATTTCTTCACCCTTTATCGTCCCCTTACGTGCATGATGAATTTCTTCTTCTTATTTTATCCTAAATGAAAATCAATGAACACTTGATTACAAAGAAAGAACTGTGTCAAAAGTAAATTCATCTTTGTCATCCCGTTTTCACAAGCACGTATAGCACAGATCATAAGAAAAGAAGAAATTTAAAACAGCAATATCTGTACCAGGGAGTCGTCCTATCAATTGGAAGCAAGAAAAAGAAAAAGGAGTTTGAAGAATTCTACATTTTTGCAGAATTTTACGCAAATTTTTTCCATAAGAAAAAATAACGATTTGATCGTCTTGATTCTTCGTTGCGGCGCACGAAGAATTTAGATTCCACCAGAACACGAGAACGAATCCACCGAGGCTGTTTCGAGTCGTTCGCTCGTCATTCCTAACGTATGAAAGAACGAAGGCCTCGCAACGACTCGTGTTTTTACCCGTCACAGTCTTCTGCACCTGCGGAACTTATTTGGAATTACGCGTTTCCTGCGCGCTCGCCTCGTACTTGCCCCTTGCCTGCCCAACGATCTCGTATCCCCGAGGAAACGATTATTCACCGTCAACAACTCATTGTTGCTCCGATTTCTACGAAGGTGGACGACGTGATTGCTCGGTATTTTGACTCGGCTCGAAAATTCACGGTGAACAGCGTCCAATAAACTCCGCGAGTAAAGATGTTCTCCCCTTCGAAAGAACAACGAGGTCCACTCGCCGCGCGTGCACGTAACCTCTTCGATCTCTTCGAGCGAAAAATAGAACATTCACCGAATAAAAATAAAAATAAAAATAAAAACACGTCGACGCGTGTCGGTGGCAAATTTTTCACGCGCGATCCGCGACGTTATTTGCATTACGTTCGACCGCCCACGCGTCCTGTTTTTCCCTCGCGCCGGTGTCCGCCGATTTATTTACACGTTAATTTCCAGCGATCGGCCAGCACCGGCCAGATTGAATTACCAGACGAAATCGCCTATGCAACGGCGGCGCGGGTTCGCGGTCGTTGGTCGATCAGAGCGTCACGTGTGATTTAGTGGTCGTCGCGCGTTGGCCACACTCGTGCGAAACGGAGCAACGGATCAGTAGATAAGAACGAGGGAATCTCTGAGAATCTCCAACGTCAACCCATCGCCGCGTGCCATCTTTTTCCGTCGTTGCTCCAATTATACAGCTTCTCTTCGACAAATTATCATCCCGACTGCACACGCGCCCGTTTCGATGTTGGGTGACCAACCAGGTTTGGCTAACAAAGTGATTTTAGCGTGCAACGTTAATGCAACGAAAATTAGCGATTGGTTGATTTGGGTCACGTGATTTGCGAGGGGGCGTGGCGTAGACCTCGAGTAGGAGTGGCGTTGTCTGGTACTGAGCGATCGCGCCTCTAATTTGTTTTCCATCGATTCAAGTGTTTGCACATCAATATCAAAATTTTATGGCAAAAAAGCCGTCTTCATTTGCTTCTGGGCCTTTCAGTGAGACGAATCGTACTTCAGTACAAGTCGTGCAGTTTTTTGTCGAAAGACTTGCTGGGTAGAAGAAACAGCACTCATTTTCATCAGGCTTGGAGACATGATTGCAACGTGGAATAAAAACTACAAGTGTCATTCCTTTACGCAGAATCTAACATCGAACGTCAGACGCGTGTAAGCTTGGGAGAATCGGCTTTGTTACGTACGAGAACGAGTCTCGTTACAAAATGAGCGTTTCTTCGACCACTCCGCCTCCTGTGGTTCTCCAGTAAACGAACGTTTTATCGCGAGATTGGAGTCGCGCGCGCGCGCGCGCGGGGTGACATCGAAACAGATGTTTCGCGGGGAATGCTGGAAACGGGTGGATCGATCGACCGGTCGATACGACTGCGTGACTCCTCGTTCGACCGTGCGTCGCTCGAGGGAAAAGCTCGGGGACGCGGGACGAAAATTGGTAACAGGAATTTTTTGGTCGAAAAATACACGGCGGCGTCGAGTGGCGCGCAACCTGCACGACTGCACGGCGAATCCAGTAGGTTCTCAACCGAGCGTAGAAACCAAGTTTCACCTTTCAATTTTCAAGCTCTCTGAATCTTTCTTTGTACGATACGATACATCGTTACGGTCGCACTTAATCGGCTGTAATTATAGAAAATTATACCGTACAATTTTATTCGAATGAGATTTCAGACTTTAAATGTTGCAACACCGATTGTAGTACGAACTGTAGTGCGTGACTAATTCCTAACGACGTCTCCTTTGCGGGACCAAACTTGTTCACAGAACCGTCTCGAGAGATGCAACTCTCGAGGGGGTCCCGGCGCGAAGATTTTCAAAGCGGAAGGATTCGGAATATACCCGCCGAGAGATGACGGCGACGACGACGCTCGTGAGAGCCACTGTATTAAAGCAGACGGGTCGCAGCGTTGCCGCGTTTCGCGGGTTCCACTCTTCTATCGACCGGGCGGCGTTGCCAGAGCTCCTTTTCCGTGCCTTTATCGCCCCTTTCCACGCAGCCCTCCACTCCCGTCTCCCTTCCTCCCTTTTCTCTTCCTCTCTTCTCCGCGTTCTTCTTTGTCCTTCTTCTCTCCCCGAGCGCCTCTCTCTCTCTCTTTCTCTCTCTCTCTTTCTCTTTCTCTTTCTCCCTCGCGGTCTCCCCCTCGATTCAACGCCATATTCCCTTCTTTATCCGCACTTCGGGCTACGAACCCGTCGGGCCTAGACTCCTCTTCCTTCCTTCTTTATTTATTTTCTCTCCCCGCCGCTCCGACCCATCCCATTTTCCCTCTCTCTCTTCGGGTTCCTCGCCTCTCGGCTCTCTTTCTGCCCAGCTGTTTAACCTTCCTAGGGCAGATGCCGCGCGGTTAGGTGCAACGTCACTTTTATCGTGCCTGCGCCCGTGTCCCCTGCCCCCCTTTTTCGCACCGTCTTCGTTCCGTAATCGCCCGATAAGGGCAATCCGGCCACAAACGGCCGGACGATCGACTCACTCGACCTCGATCCTCCTTTTCCAGCAGATTTTCCAGCGGAATCTCTCGCTTTCCAAGGATTCTTCCCCTCTTCCACCCAGGAGGAGGAAAGTGTTGCTGTTGGCTCGCGTCCTCGGTCCAACCGCGTAATCCTTTCGCGCGCAGCGCGTTGCTTCCTAATGGAAGAACCCGAGGGAGGACTCGGTGGTCGACGAAGAGCCTCGAGACTGGCTCCATTTCTTTTTTCTTCTTCTTCTTCTTCTTCGTCTTCGTCTTCGTCTTCGTCTTCTTTTCAAGCACGCTCCCCAAAGAGAGAGAGGGAGAGAGAGTTGGTTTGGCTGGCGTTCGACACTGTCCGCCAGGCATCGTATTAAAGCAGCCATGAAAGAAATATGAAACGGATGACCGGCGGTCTCGAGGTCAGCTCGGTCAATAACTTCGTTATACGGGCCAGTCGGAGGCAGTCGCTTCGATTCTGCCGCGGGGGCTCTAGCGAGCGTTGCCACCCGTTGCGGGGAACGTTGTATGAATTATTTAAGCATATGAGCGCGATTATCGAGCATGAACCAGTTACTTTACGTACACGCGGAATCGGAGAGAACCGGCGATCGGGTTCTTTCGTCCGATCTGTATTCAGCGAGGTGCGCGGCGCGAACGAACGTCGCGCGTGGATTTTTCGATCGTTTGCCGCGAGAATCGATTTTGTCACGCTCTGTGCTTTAAGGAAGTCCGTTTTGTTGAAAATTAGTTGTCCCGAGGTACTTTGACTTAGGGTCAAAGTAGGAATCGAAAAGGATTTTACAGGTTGTCCCATATGAATCTGTCCGCGCAATTATCTCTTAAACTGTAAATAAAATTTGCGTAAAAATGATACAGTAAATTGTTAAATTATTCTGGAGAAGTCTACTCTATTTATATAAGAAAAAAAAAATACATAATACTGTAACAGTCGTTTGTGATATATTGGAAAATATTTTTGAACGAAAGCCGACTGAGATTTAGGGGCCTCGCTGTAAGTTTTCTTAATGGTCTATAAAAGTGTGTGGAAACTTCTAATTTGACAAGCTAACGCTGAAGAGCATGTCGTAAGATTAAAAAACATAATAAAAAACAAAAGCGTAAAAGTAGAAAAATGAAAGACAAAACATAAAAGAGAGGATAAAAATAACGGGAGTAAGCCTGCCGATTCGTGGCTCGTGGCAACGTGTTGAAACACCGTAGTCGTCGAAGAGGAAGAAGCCAAGACGCGTCGAGTTGGTCCCATATGATCCGCGTTGGTCTCGAAATCCAAACAAAATATCGTCCGACGTGACTCACCGCGTGTATATTACCAGTAGGTGGAGGTCGAAGGGCACCGTGGGATCTGGGACGACTCCGGTCGGCCCGCAGGATGGAAGAGAAACGATCCGGGGACCGAGCAGCGCGGGCCAGCTCGTCGACGATAAGCTATCGCCGCAGACACGAGGAGGAAAGAACTTTCCAAGCTGGACGATTATTCCGAAGATGTCTCGCTCGTTATCCATTTGGCACGGTCGATTCAACCGGTCGATCGTAGATCACGCGTCGGCGCGCGTCCGCCGTGAATGGGAATCGCTCGTTTGGCTCTTCTCGCTGCGAAACAGCCAGCTAACGAGCCGGTCGAGCCGACCGATTCAGTGACAAAACCACGCGATCGGATCTCGCGAAGATTGGGAAACAGGATCGTCGATTAATAACCGTGCTTTTCCACGTTGTTCCAACTCGCGTATCGGTGGTAACAGTCCCCCTCGGGGGAACAGTTTCCTCGCGGAGACGAATAGAGCCAATTGAGCGCATCCTCGGACAAAGACTCGTTCGTCACAGGCACTTTAGCGAAAGTAACAGTTACTTTTCTTTTTTTTTTTTTTACGAGCGTTAATCGAGCGCGACTCGGAACGACGTGTGGGCGTGCGTGCATCACGCGCGGGGTTTCGTTATCGAATGGGAACACTTTCGCGACGTTTAACGAATTCGACGGATTTGTTTGCAAAAATAACAAAAATGAAGTAAACTTGTATATAATGTGGGCACACTGATGATGCATAAGTTGGCCAAGACTCCAACACGAACACATTTATTTTTTACGATATAATGAAAAATTGGGAGTTTCTTCAAGTACGAGTCCATTGAGAAAAAACTGTGCCATGAAATGAAAAGAAAAAATAGCAGGAAAAGACAAGATTGGACCAAATGTCGTCACATATTGTGAAGAATGTACTGGTTCACCTTTTTTTTAACACGATATATTGCAACACTCGAGAATAATTGTAACTATCTTTGTGTGTTCTATACTGCATTAATTTCATCACACCATTGTAGCAACGAAGCTAATGTTGAAAAATTTACAGGCATTAACATTCGTTCGAATTATGTGCTTCGACTGATCCATTTGTCGTGGTAATAATAATAAAAACTGCTTGACTTGTACCCCAGTACCATTCGTCTCACTGATAGGCCCAGGAAATGAAGACGACTTTTTTGCTATAAAATTTTATATTCGATATACAAACATTTGAATCGATAGAAAGCAAATTACAGGCGCGATCGCTCAGTACCAGACAACGCTACTCCTACTCGAGGTCTACGCCACGCCCCCTCGCGAATCACGTGACCCAAATCAACCAATCGCTAATTTTCGTTGCATTAGCGTTTCGTTGCACCTGAAGAGGCTCCTCGCTAAAATCACTTTCAGTGATAATAAAAAAGAAGAAAGAAACTTGAAAAGTGTGCAAGTATCGCGGGAACTATCTCTACTTTCTTCGAATCCGGTAGTTCCAACTCCGAAATCTCAGGTAGAGTGGGACGATCATCCCGACGCCGAAAGCGCGCAGGATAAAGGTCAGCAGTCTGTCATCTCGTCGACGAGTTTACCTACAGCGGAGCGGTTCTCTCTGGCTGCGTGCCCCCCCTCGATGCTCGATGCAGCCAGACGGGATAATGTCGTGTAATGAAGATTAATCTCGTCTAGTAAGCACCGGCTATTCCAGCATTCATAAATCAATCGTGCGTCCGTCCGATTATCATTCAAATCTGACTGGATCCTCCAGAACAGCCAACGTACGTACGTACGCGTCGCTGCATGGGATCGGGCGAATCCGCGGCTGCCGATCGAATTATCGACAATAGGTGCGACGAAGAATGGGCAAGCACGAACGGACGAACGCCGATTCGCAGACCGATCGATCCGCACTTCACGTGCTCGGGAAACATCTCGGAATTGTTGGCGATTGTCTGACGCTTGCCACGCCTTGCGCGAGAGATCGTACCCCCCGATACCTCCTTCTCGAAGCTCGAATCAACTTCTCGAAAACGCGAAATCGTGGCTGGAGCAGAGTAAACTTGCAGTTTGCTAATTAAATCCATGTCAATTGTGTGAAATTAAGATTGAACTGGTTTAGAGGAGAGGAACTTATGATAAAAGATTTATATATTTTTTAGTGTTATATTGATCTATATCTTTGATTATATGTTGTTTAATCTTTATACTAGCGACGAGAATAATACTGTTAAAAATATTCGATTTTCGAATATGCAGAGGTTCAGTTATGAAAATTTTATTAATTTTGAATGTTATGTTGCTCTTATTAATTCTATAATTTTCGTGACTCTGTGTTGTGCGTATCGATGTCTATTGCTTTGATTATTATTATTGTTCTTTTAACATTAAACTACCAAATCCGTCAACATTTCTTCAGGGTTTCTCTTTTTACAATTGCTGAAGAGATACCTGTATTCTTGTCAAAGTTAATGTCGATTTCTATTCAGAGAGAGATACGATTGTATAGATTTATTTATTATTAATTATTATCCTTTAAATCATGACGAATTACATTTAGAATATTTTACGTACGTATTAAAGACCGGTCATTTTAGTGTGAATTAACATCAGTGTTAAGTTTAATCCTGGAAAGCATACTTTTTCAAATTATGTCACTTTCGTAGCAATCCAGCGAGAAAGTAATTCTACATGGAAAAGCCAAGTGTAGAATTTCATTTTTGAGAAACTTCAGTTTGACAGTTCGTATATTTAAATTAGACTAATTCTGGATTGACCAGAGATCGCTTCGAGACGCTTGGTACTCCTACTTTTAGTCGGAAGCAAAATTACCTGACCACTTCAAGATTCGGACGAATCCACGGTGAACCTTGTAATTACTCAAGGAAAACGCTTCACCCATGTTGAATCTTATCTCGTCTCTTAAAAAGCACGATACCCTCGTTAGCTCGACGGTTCCTCGTTTATCAGTGCGGTTTATTGGCCATTCCGTCACATCCCCCAAAAAAGTATATAACCCCAGCGATAAACAGTCCAGCGGTGGAGATGCACGGTAACCATCGCGCTTGGAAAATTCTTGGCTCGACCGAAAGCGGAGCAAGTGGGTGGAAGGGGAGTGGTTCTCGTTATCGCGAACTCCCTTTTTATTCCCCCGTGGCTTATGATAATGAACGAGACGAATATTTCTACCGATTCGCTTCATGGATCGGAGCTAGTCGGCCACTTTAACTGATTTCACCGAGACAGCGGAGATATCTCGTCCGCCTGGTGCCATTTTTTAATTCACTCTCTCCTCTCTTTTTTTTCTTTTTTATCACTGAAAGTGATTTTAGCGGGGATAAGCCAGAAAATCGGGCCTCTTCAGGTGCAACGCTGATGCAACGAAAATTAGCGATTGGTTGATTTGGGTCATGTGATTCGCGAGGGGGCGTGGCGTAGACCTCGAGTGGGAGTGGCGTTGTCTGGTACTGAGCGATCGCGCCTGTAATTTGTTTTCTATCGATTCAAATGTTTGCATATCATTCCCTAGTCGGAACAGTTGCTTCTGGGTCTTTCAGATGAGACGAATCGTACTGGGGTACAAGTCGTGCAGTTTTTCTCCTCTTTTTCAATCTTTCGATGGAAAGTACAACTTGACGAAGAAGTCTTGATCGCTGCTTGAGAGCTTCGTGCGTGAAATACCCGATTGCGAAATAGCCTTCGAGAGACAATGGGATCGTTTTAATTCAAAGGACGCCGAGGAGATTGATCGTTCCGGGGCATTGAAAGGATCGTTCGAGGTCGCTGCGAGACGAGGTCGAGGCAATATTGACGCGCTGTTACCTCGCGTGAAAAGTGCACGACAGAGCCAAAGAGACACGCGTCTTTTTCCTTGGGAAAACCCGTCTTTTTCGTCGAGAGATCCTTTGCTGTTCAATAGCGATCGATTTCGTGAAATGATGAATTTTCATGACTTTTCCACCGTTTCTATATCCAGAGTGAATTTAGCAACTGAAGATGAAGAAACAGAAATTGACGTTAGAGAGAGATTGTCTTTGAAAAGTTTTATCGTCGTACAATCGCAGAATTTCTACATCTTTTTCTCTTTTTCGCAAGTAAGCACGTTTGATGGTGATAGCAATCTTTATGATTCTTGAAACACATCCTCAATTTCACACAACTCTGTACTCAAAAAAAAAGTTACATACATTTCAATGAATAATACTGTCACTCGATAGCTGTCGCTAGTTCAGTCTATATCTCGAAAACGAAGACGAATCGACCCGTTTTGCTCAAAACTGTCGGCAAAGTCTGACGGCTGAGATCTGGAACAGTGTGCTCAGTGTCTGGAAATCTTCGTTTGCTCGTTGAAGCAACACTCGTTACGTGGCGCCTTTCGAATCTCTCGCCGACCAAATTTGGCATTTGGCGAAAGAAAAGTCGAAGGCCACCGCGAAATAAAAACGAAACAAAACAAATGAAACAAAAAAACAAATGAAAATAAAAAGGGAAGGAAGAAAGAAAAAAGAAGGTGCTGACAATATGGAAGAGCCGTGTGGACGTGGGGTAACGTGGAGAATTTAATCAGCCGCGGGGGCTCTTTCGAGAGTGGAAAATTTTCATTGGGAACGCGCGGCGCGTCACAGCTGGAGTGCACCGTCTATTAATAACCGTCATTATTTATCCTTTAATATTTGATTAACTTAATTAATGTTTGCCGGTAACGGTCCGACTGCAAACAACACCGGGCAAACGCGCGGTGTAACGATGCGTTCCCGGGCCGCGTGTTTGCAAATTGTCCGCGCCGCGAATCGAAAAGCTCCGCGCATGAATTTTACGGAATAATGGGCCGCGACTAACCGAGAAACGCGCCGCTGTTCGTCCAATTTGCAATTTCGGATGGATTAAAGGGAATCGGCGACAAATTTGGTAGAGAGCAAGGCAGGTTGAAAATCAAAAATATATTTAAAAATATATGTATATATTTACGTGTCTCTAGTATGATACTCATATCCCTACTGGTCAGATTTAATTTTTTTTTTCTTTTTCTTTTGACATTGAATAAATGGCATTAATTAATATTTTCCAGTGTAACATCGTTTTAAAGTAAAGAATAAATTATAACTGATAAATGATTTATCGTCAAATGGCTCAGATGTTGAAGTTGAATGTTTGTGAACGTGACATTTGATGCATCATAAATATCTTTATTAAACAGCAAGAAAAAAAAAGCTTTCCAAATAACAGTAACTGGTAACAAATGAGGTCGAAGAATTTAATAGATAATGATCATCAATTCGATATTTCTCGTTTTTTTTTTTTTTATCACTGAAAGTGATTTTAGCGGGTGTAACCCAGAAAATCGGGCCTCTTCAGATGCAACGCTGATGCAACGAAAATTAGCGATTGGTTGATTTGGGTCACGTGATTCGCGAGGGGGCGTGGGGTAGACCTCGAGTAGGCGTGGCGTTGTCTGGTACTGAGATCGCGCCTGTAATTTGTTTTCTATCGATTCAAATGTTTGCGTATCAATAAAATTTTATGGCAAAAAAGTCGTCAGAATAGTTGCTTCTGGGCCTTTCAGTGAGACGAATCGTACTGGGGTACAAGTCGTGCAGTTTTTTTTTTTTTTTTAATTATCTATAGAAAATAGAAAATAACATCAAAAGATAAATAAGGTCACAATTGCTGAAACTTTGAAGATTCTCGTGTATTTTTATGTACTTTAACAGTGATGATAAAATAAAAAGTGACCAAAAAGTCAAATGACAAATATTCATCAATAATGTATATATGTATATATATTTGAAATTATACACCAACTCAAATTTCTTCATTTGAAGAATGATTCAGAGTAAAGATGTTCACTTCCGTTGTCGCACAATAGACACACCTCACTTTCGACACTTCATTTCTCCATGTCCAAGTTGTGACACACCGTGCAGAATAAAATTTACTCGTTGAAGAGAACGTTTTACAAATTTTCAAACTTTCCGCCGCTTTTTAGCACAAATCTGCTCGATAGATCCACCGGAAGTAAGAAACGCAAAAGTGACACATCATTTTAAGCAAATACGAGACGAGCAAAAACGGAAGAGGAGACGATCGCAGAGAGAAAAGAGCGGAGGCAAATGGAAAACGCGTTCAGCGCTCTCAACCCAATGACCGCAAACACTCCGGTCCATTTAATATGATAATCGGCGATGCGCGAGCACGAGATCGAAAGAGGTTCGTCCTGTCTGAGAACGTGGAAAACCGGTTCTCTCTATCCTTGGGACGAGTCGCGCGGCGGACGCAGCACGTTCGGAAATAGAGCAAGAAAACGCGGGGGATTTGTCTCCAGAAAATTGCCGCGTAATGTACCGCGGCCGCGCTCGTAAATTTCGTTTCCTCGACGATTCGACTACCGACGACCCGTTTTCCCGCTGTTATGACGCTGCTTCTCTCCTTTGAATTTTCTTCCAATTCGCTGGAATGCAGACTGCCGTTGATTAAATCAGTCCTCTCTTTCTCTCTCTGTATTCTACGAATCCCGATGTTAGAGTTACTCAGGTCTCCCAGCTTTGGAATCTCAGTTTTACCGATCGCCTCGCGGAATTTCTTCATTCTCTTAATGTAATCGTAATATAGAAATTTGAATGTTGTATGTTTTTCACGTGAATGAAAGGGTTGTCTCTTCTCCTAAAGTAACTTTTTCGAAAATTATTTTCATCAAGTTGTTGGCCAAAGTTTCGAGATTTATGAAATATGAACTTTTTATGATGAAACAATGATCAAAATGGCGTTCGAGTTTTTTGAATTGGACTAGTTTCAAACTTTAAACAAATTTTCAACTTTTCATAATTAATTGCAAATTAAAACACATGTTATATGTATTTATTACCAATTTCATATTAGTTATTATATATGTATGTATATCATAGGAATACACTATAATATAAAAGATGTAATAGAAAAAAATAATTAAATACAGACTATAGGTATAAGGTAACGCAAAAGATTATAAAGCAGCTGAATTCAGAGAAATTCGTTGATCAAAGATTGATCGCTAAATTCCGAATGAGTTTACATATTTATAAAGTCAACGTCCAATCTAATATCTTTGTATGCTTTGGACTTGTCCATTTTCTGATACATTCACCGTCTAAATTCAACTAGCTCGAGCCTCCCCAGGTTTCAAGCCTGATACACTCTTGCTTTCATGCACTTTAACTTATAAGATAATCACTATTCCATTTATCCATTAGAAGCCGACGCTACGTTAACCTACCATTTCGTTTACCATTCTTTCCAATCGATTTCCATCATCCAATTCCATTTTCTAACTAATTTTCTACGTAGCTATAAAAGGATTCGTTTAATGCTTTTCCTTCTTCCACTTGGATTTGACAATTTTAGGAGGTTCAAAGAAATTTATGTGATTGTGCCTGGAGTTAAACCAGTTTAACGTTCTCCTCAGCGTACATTATAGGTGCTTAAATTTAAGCACGTTGCCACACGTTACACGCACGAACTGCACATTAACATATTTCAAGGACCAAGCAGCAATTTGTGTATAGTGTCACGAGCACTTTCATTTTTCTTGAATTCTCCTAGAATTGCAGAAATTCAGACAACGACAAATCCTTGAGATTCCCTCTCGTCGCTTCGATATTAAAAAACAAAATTGAACGATTAATTAAAATCCTCTACACGTTGCAATTTGTAGTTCTGATCGTAAATTCTAGTTTCTTTCAAAAATTATCCACCATGCGTGAGGTCTAATTTGTTTCGAAAGAAGAAGAATCACCGAAGAAATCGTAAACTGCACGATTTGTATCGCAGTACGATTCGTCTCACTGATTCGTCTCGTCTCCAGAAGCAACTGTTCTGACTAGGAAACGAAGACGACTTTTTTGCCATAAAATTTTATTGGTACGCAAACATTTGAATCGATAGAAAACAAATTACAGGCGCGATCGCTCGGCACCAGACAACGCCACTCCTACTCGAGGTCTACGCCACGCCCCCTCGCGAGTCACGTGACGCAAATCAACCAATAGCTAATTTTCGTTGCATCAGCGTTGCACCTGAGGCCACTAAAATCACTTTCAGTGATAAAAAATCGTACTGACGAGCCATGTCGATCGTGACGCGATGGCTGATCATAAATCCGCGGACGGAGGATCGATAAAATCCGGCCGGCACGCATCGTTGCGACAATTAAAAAATTTACGATCTTCACTTTCTAATTACGCCGGCGAACGTCCGCCCGTATATCTTGCTCGGTTTTAACGTTTGCTCGGCGATGCCCGTGGCTCGCTCGTTAATTAGGAAGTTAATTCCCGGCGACGATGTTGGCGCTCGCGCTTGCGAGCGCCAGTCGCCCTGGATGGTCGCATATTAATTAAAGCGTGCGAGCGCGAGAGACAGAGAGATAGTTGCAACAATCGTAATCGCGCGTGCACGCTACTCACCTTGGCATTTGTCTCGAAATGGATACGCGTGTCGAACAATGCCCGTCGTTAATAAGTCGCTGGCTAATAAGTAATAAACGCTTACGCCGATCGGTAGAGATGGGATCGAGTATCTCGCGAGTAAAACCTGGATTCGAATAACCTTTGTAAAGTTATCCTTTACTTTGCATTAGCAAGCATGGTTCAGCTCGTCTCTGAGCGAGATTTTCGATGTTTCATGAACACTCGTGGGAATAATATTTTCTTTCGAGTAAGCTCGAGTAAGAATGTCCCGAAGGTAGAGATGGGATCTCGCAAGTCGTGGATTCGATTCTTTTAAAGTGGGATTTTCTACGAGCGCCGAGACGTCACAGATTTTTCGATTGAAATATGCTTCCGAGTCTTTGTGTTTATTCGGGAAAATGTTTTGAAACAGAACTTGTTCTGTCTCAAAAAAGTGGAGGTCTTCGCTTTCTCAAGTGGAATCATATTCTCTAACGCATTAATCGATGCTGAAGATTTGTTAATTTAGGGAATATTTTAACTTGAATTTTGTAGAAACAGGAACGATATTCTATTTTCCTTAGAGTAAGTGTTGCACTCGCGTTTAATAAATATTAGATACTAGTATAATATATCATCCCCTGAGTTTTATTTGTCATTCTTACAACTCTTCTTTGGAATTCTTCCTGACCATGAGTGAAATGTCACAGATTTCCTTTTTTCTATTTGCCTTTTATCAAATGCGCACTTCATGTGCAACTTAGGCTAACGATTAACGAACGAGACAATATTAGAAAACAATTGACAACACGTATTTCGATAGAGATTTACTTAGTTTGTTTTCATTGGACGGTTTTCAAAGATTTTATCGACTGGTTTTTCACGTGATTTTCGAACGTTGAACGTGTCAGATGCGTTTATACACGGTAGAATGGGGAGAAGCGTGTCCTTGATTTTCTAATGTTCGCAACATTTGAAAGACGTGTACGGAAAAACAGGGACATGGCTCCTCGTTGTATCGGTATAAATGCGTCTGGCGTGCATGCATTTGACGTTTCTCGGAAATCCCGCCTTCAGAAACTCCAAAGTAGAAACCGCTGTCAGTTCGATCGCACGTACACGTGTGCGCACGTGTAAGAACCAAAAAGAAACGAATCTTGTTTCAAACGGATCATATGTACGAGGTGTTGCGAAACGAAATGAAACTTAACACAATTGCATATATCTGCGTGTATTATAATTTGTCAAATTTTAATTTAAATATTTATTCTCCATTCTTTGTGTTAGTGTACAATTAGTACTATTTATAATATGTACTATATATTGTAAACTATAAATTATACTATAAATAGTTATTATATATTATATTATATACTGTTACAAACTATTCTATTATAAATGGTTACTATATATTATATTATATATAATATATATAAGACATATTACTATATATATTATTATAATATACTAATATATATATTACTGTATATTGTATTGTATACTATTATAAACTATTATACAATAAACAGTTACTATATATTATAATATATATAACATATAATACTATATATTTTATTAAAATATACTTATATATATTACTATATATTATATTACATACTATTATAAACTATTATATACTATATATTATGATCTATTATACTATAAATAGTTACTATAGTAATTATTTACTAAGTAGTACTTTAATAGTTACTATGAAATGAAATATCAGGATACAAGACAAAATACATAATATTATGTAGAAAACTCACAGATTGATCAGTGCAAGTTACTTTTGATTAAGAACAATTTGTGCTCCTTTTTAGAACATACTCCTTTTTAGACAAAATCTTCAATCAGTGGAACACTGATGATTATTAGAATGTAACACCTGTAAACTACTAAAAATATTATTAAAAGTAATTTTAATAGTACTATTTAAAGTACTATTAAAAACTAAACTGTTCCATCGATTGATACTTTTAATATTAAATGATATTCGCGTGGTATACAAGTAATTTTCAATTTAATTGCTCACACCGAATCTTTCACACATTAATAAATATAAAATTCTTAATCGTTGCCCGTGAAATAACATTCGTTTCGCGTTAATCAAACTCGACTCGGACTCGATCCCATCCCTACCGGTCAGCGATCATTTCGTCATTCCTCCGCGTTGTGTTAACACTTGGCTACTCCTCGAGTTTGTACAACTTCGCACTCGCGCCATTCGCTGAATTGATAAATCGCAGATGTTAGTCAACGAACGCGTGCAAGTACTCGCTGGGTTTTCAAATATGTAAATACGTGATATCTTCTTCGATACGGGTGTCATCTGGAAAAAAGGAGAAGAAAAAACAAGCGTGACCATCGAATGCAATTGACACGTATTCCTCGGGACGTTTCTCTCGGTAAAAAGCAATCGGACGTCGTTCACGCGTTCGCGATTCCCCGGCTCGTGTTCGCTGTATTGCGAGATGAAGACGTTTTATTGTTCTATCGTAGGATACAATTGCTAATAATTGCCGCTGATCGTCATTAAAAATAAATTGCTTGGTAGGCGAGTGTGCCAGTGTGCCCCCTTCTGTTCTCGGGAAGAGGGGGCTCGAAGCGGTGTGACTAATTGTAGGTTCGTCAAACAGATCTCCGCGCGGCGTTTTCCGAGGGATAGTTTTCTCAAACATTAAACACGCTCGTGACGCTTTTATTCTCGTTGTGGATCCATTTCCGAAAGCTCTCGACCCGAATGAATTATTTGCAATTTATACAAAGTGGACCAGTTACTACTGTCATCTCAGGCATCTCCTCTTATTTTCCGAGCGGCTCGACACTCTCTGTAAACAATCTCGGAGAATTATTAATTTCGGAGATATTTTAACTTCAATCGTGCGAGATCTATCGCGCGAGAAACGAGGACAGTTTACCAACACGAGAATATTTCCTCGTTTTCCACTCGGTTTGAGATCAAGATACCTCCTAAAGTAATAAAATAGTAATTTGTCGACATGCTTGTCGAGCAACATCGAAAAAAATGTATGATTTTGTTGAAAGAAAAAAGTTCCTATCCTTGAAATTTCCAAGATCCTTCCACCTGAAAAAAAAATTATTACTGCCACATTACGTGTCAAGTCACACCAAAAGCAACAAAAATTATCAATCTTTTCCCACGCGAATACGCAGTATGTTCCTTATAATCAGCCGAAGACGTTATTTCGAACTAAATCCTAGATCAAAGATCAAACACGAACCTGACTTTGATCGAGTTGAGTCTCTCGCAGCAAGTTCGTTTTCCAAAGCTTCGCAGAAATTGCTTTCAACTTGCACGATCGTGCGCCGCAGCGCACCTTACGAGAAGAGAAGCCTGGTAAAAACTTTATACGAAAATTAGGCATCTGGCTGATGTATCGCGCATTCCTTCGAGCAGCGGGCGGATTCTTCTTCCGCTCAACAGGGGGCAAAGGTCGCATCGTTGCAATTTGTCTCTCCGGTTTTTCGAACGCCGCGCGACGAAAACGCGCTTGCATAATTTGCTTTGCACGGTAGGCTGAGCGGCCGGCGGCGGAGGGATTGCGAAACGGAGGAGTGGAGAAGAAAAAAAAAAAGAAAAAGGAGAGAAAAGAAGAAGCGTGAAGGAATCCATTCCCGAAGAAACGCGGTCACGGTGCTGTAGGACAATAGTTCGTTAGAAACGGAGCCAGGGGAATGGGTAAAATGAGAAAGAAGTAGAGAAAGAGAGAGAGAGAGAGAGAGAGAGAGAGAGAGAAGCGAGTCTTTTTCGCGAGCGGCGCCATGTTGAGAACGTTCTCTCCCTCGCCGGTCGCGCACAAGGGTGTGGGCGTATAAACCGAGGGAATTTAATACTCTCGAAATGTCAAACGTCGAAGATAAAATGTCGTCAGGGAACGGTCGCCCGTGTGTCGCCTGCCATTTTTCCCCGTCCTGCTCCTGCATTTGCTTCCGCGAATATCCCCCTTGCAAATTTCGCTCGCACGATCTGCGAAAATATCGGCAACAGTTTAACGCGATGATTTCTGCGTTGCTGGCGGTGAAGTCGTTCGAGAAGTGAGAGCTGATAAACAATAATCGCGAAATCCACGTAGCGATCGACACCCAGCGACCGCTAATCGCGATTGAACCGCTACACGCGTCCGAGATTCGCCTGGAATCTCGATCGTCTGTTGCCAATACCTAGTTTGTTCTGTTGCATCGTCCACCGGATGATCGACGTATATGTACGCGACAGTAGTGTCTTTTGTTTGTTTCAAATAGAGTACGATGAGGGGACCAACTATTCACGTGTTTTACATCTGGCGGGTGTATATGAAGCAATTATCTGTCGAATGTTGCAAGTTTTGTGCAGTATTCCTTTGAATATATGTATTACCAGCGATACTCTTGCAAAATATTATTCTGAAAAAATGAACTTGTAAAATATTCTTTAATTACAATTTGTTCAACTTGTTTGTTCGCACCCTATATATGAATAGATACGAGCAATCAATGAAATGTAGCAAAGAGAAAAAACTGCTGCACGACTTGTATTCTAGTACGATTCTTCTCACTGAAAGCCCCAGAAGCAAATGAAAACAGCTTTTTTGCCATAAAATTTTGATATTGATACGCAAACATTTGAATCGATAGAAAACAAATTACAGGCGCGATCACTCAGTACCAGTCTACGCCACGCCCCCTCACGGATCACGTGACCCAAATCAACCAATCGCTAATTTTCGTTGCATCAGCGTTGCACCTGAAGAGACCCGATTTTCTGGCTTACCCCCGCTAAAGTCACTTTCAGTGACAAAAAGGAAAAATCATCCTCAAGTGCATCTCTTCAAGTTATTTTAAGTTCAATTAATTGACAATGTAACATCGTTAACAAAAGAAGAAAGATAAATTTACACAATTACTTGAATAATTTACGAACGTTTAGCCACAAGCGCGTTGATCCGATTTTGATCGTCCATCGACGGATCGTCGTCGAACCACGTTGTCGTTGTCTCGCTGCTTTTTCCACCGATTCCCAGGGAACTCGATCCCTGCCCGCGCACATCCAGCTGAAAAAGCCGGGCGTCTCGTCGTGGTTGACACGACAAAAACGAGTCGAACCGGAGCACTCGGCCTTCTCGTGAAACCGCAACGCTGCTCGCACGTGTTCCGTGTAACGTGGCGTACATATGTTCAGCGCGAAAGGAGTCAACGCGCGTGGAGTCCCTCGAACTCGTCTCGAGCCGTTCGATCGTGTTCGATTGCCCTCTCGAGTTGCCTCGATACCTGCCTCCGTTTCCATCGTTTTCGAAACCTCTGCTACTGCTGTTGCACGTTCTCAGTTTCCCAGCACAGGAACAATTAATAAACGTTTCTCTCGTTTGTTTGCAGGTAAGCCGGCGCTTGGCATTCGAGACACGGCCCCCTTGCTCGTAAGTACGCCACTCGACTTCACCTCATCCGCTACGGTTTCGACAGTATCTGTTATCCGTTCCAACGAGAGATTTCGTAAGAACGTCGTCGAAGGAAATTCTACCGTACCGTTGTGAACGAACGGTTGGCTACGATGAAAATCATTCAGTTAGCTGGCCGTCATTTCGGTACCCCGCGGGAATATATCGTCGCGTCGCGTTAATTGGCACGGCTGGCTACTCGCTGGCCCGGCGACGCGTTAAAATTCGCAAAATGTAAATACCGCGGGCTCGATTCGATCGCGGACAGAGAGAGAAGGAGAGAGGGAGAGAGAATGTGTGTGTGTGTGTGTCGAGGGTGGAGAAGGGAGCGTGGATTTCGCCGGTTAGAGGGGTTGCAGCCAATTAATCGGCGCACGGTATCAATTGATCGGTTAGCCTCGAGTCCTTTTTCCACGCGGATGATCCCTTTTCGCGTTCGCGAAAATCCTTTGACCTCCCCACCCACCCCCCATTCCCATCCCGGGGTTAACAAAGGGAACGCTGGCAGCGAAAGTGTGGGAGGAGTGGGGAGGGGGGATGGTCGAAAGAGGGTTGCACGACAGAGTGGCGAGACGGAGCCACGAGAAATAGGTTCAATCTATGCATCTCCGAGAGAGGCGTGTCGCGTTTTGCTGGCGGTCGTTCGCTTTGCCACGCGTGATGACGTCACGCGTGTACGCTTCTGCCCCCGAGACCAGCTGTTTTCGACATCTGCGTCCTCCCCCCGCGTTTCAACAGCGGCGTGCTGCCCAAGTTTCCGGCCGGACAAGGTTTCCGTTTTGTTCTTTTTCATCTTTTTTTTTTTCGTTTCGTCTTTTTTTCTTTCACGTCCGTGGAAACTTTGACGCGTGCAAAGTGTCGGATAAAGTGAGAGGCGAGACAGGGCGAGGGATTGGCCACTTTAATCGACGCTTTGCGACTCTGGGTGACGGAGGGAAAGGAAAGTATCTGCGTCGTTCATCTCGCTTTGGAAAATTCTGTAAAGTTATTTGTCGTCCTTCGCGTATGCGCACGTACCAATGCGCTTGAACTGTGGGTGAAAGGTACTTTTCAACCGAGAAGTCTGTTAAACCCTTTGCAGTACCGTGAGACGATCGAGAGGATATTGAAATGTGGAAGATCCGGGTCTTTTGAGTTCTAACATTCATATTTCAGAAGTTTTTAGAGCGTGACATTTGTCGGAAATCGTTTGTTAAATTTTAATGTTAACAATAGTCTGGAATAGGCTTCGCTCTGATCTCTACTTCTCTTTTGATCATTACGACTTGAGGTCTAGTTTTTGAATGGTTCATTTATAAACACTTTATTTATGTAATATAAGAAAGCTTTACAAATAACATCATGAAAACTATAACATTTCCTGGAGATGTTATTTTAATTCTTAATGTGTTTATTTTAAAAAGCATCTTTCTGGAATGTGTATAAGCCATTGGGATTGGAGAAAGTAACTATAGTAAGCCAAATTGGTTCATATACTTTTGAATGGATATGTTAATCAATAAAAATTTAATATTTATTGCTCGGTAAGATGCTTTATATTTTTTCTAAAACATTTCACTTTTCATTTAAAGTGATTTGTTTTCTACAAATATATATTTTTCTTATCAAAATCTTATCAGTCGATGGAGCAGTTTGTCGTAATAATTATATACTGTTCCATCGACCGACAGTCTCAACAACAAAAGGATATTTTTGCACGACACAAAGTATTTCCAACGAGAAGCGACTTACACTGATTGGCTTCTGAACTCTCCATATGGCGCGCGGGGACTGAAAGTGTTAAATTGCACGGTGCGCGACGATAGCTACGCGAACTTGCAGCAAAGTGTACGATGGAGGTATACAAAAACTTATCTCGCATTGCGATAAATGTTTAAGCAAGGTGATTACAATGGAAAATGACTGAGCAAACATACTACATACACAGTTGCGAGTAAAGAACACTTTTTTTTTAAATGCATTTACGTTCTTCTATTTCACAACGAGTATTACTTTGTAGACGATCCCCGTTTGATATGAATTCCAATTGTGTAAACTGTTCGTCCTTCGATAAGTTCGCGCAAGTAGAGGTCTATTACGTATCCATTAAGTCACGCGAGAGAGATAAACCACCTTGATCGATGCCTGCCTTGTGTTCCCATGTGAGAAGTTAGTAAAAAGTATTAAGTAAGTATTAGATATTAGTAAAAAGTATTAAAGTATTAAATAATGATCAAAGTTGATGAACGGTTAATTGCACGAACCCTCGACGAATTCTTTCGCGTGGAAAATTTGAAAAAATAAAAAATTGAAAGGTTTGCTACTTTGTCGCATTTGATACACGTTTGAAAGCAATCGAGATTTCGTTAGTTTCCTCGAGCAAGTGAAAATTCAACGCGCACGAGTGATAACTCTCGAGCGTTAAACTTGCGATCCCGTCGTTGCTATTTTTTTTTACCATTCGAAAATTTGGCTCGAGACTCTAGTCGAATTGTAGAGCGCCGAAATTATACGGCCTCGTTCGTTGCTCTCAGGTAAAAAAGGAAAAGCAAAAAGATAGCTAGCAATATCCGCGTCGCGTACAGCGATGCCCGGCTCTTTCGATTCGAAACGACGGGATAAAGAGGAAAAACGGAAACAATTAAGCGGCTCGCGGCCGCGCCGGTCCTCCATATGGCCGATAAAGAACACACGGCGTCGCGAGGCAACGATCATAATTAACGACAGGATAATTACGAGGACGCACAGCTCGTTCCGTGCCCCATCTCTTCTTCCTTCGTTCGCTTTGGCTATCTCGCGATCATCTTTCGTAAGAGAAACGAAAAACGAGAATGATCGCGTAGATCAAAAATAGACAATAAAGGTTTGCAAGAATTCTTCAACTTTTTTAGAAAACGAGAAACGAGAAACGAGAATGATCGCGTAGATCAAAAATGGACAGTAAAGGTTTGCAAGAATTCTTCAACTTTTTTAGTACGTCAGTGGCGATCTATCGTAAAGTTTCGCGAATTACAGTGGAACACCTCGAGCTTTGATATTTTGATCTTTTCTCACGATTGATTGCCAGTTCCAATTTATGGAAAGCAATCTTCTTCTTTTCCCATAATGTGTAAAACTGTGTATTGGGTTCGTGCCGATTTGATATAAATTAAATTTAATATTTAATAAATGTGTACTAAAATTCAAATCTTCTGCGTTTCAATTCTCCTTCGAAATCGGCACGAACTTTCCGGGCAACCCGATACATTTCGCAACAAATTTGAAAAAAAAAAAAAAAGCGAGTAGGTATTATCTTCATTTTGTTATTCTCACAAACTGATCACTCGCCGTGCCCTTTTTAACAAAAAGAAAAAAAAAAAATCTCCGATGTAGATTCAGTCAGGAAGCAGAAATCAAAGTTTCGCTCGTCGTGCTTCGATAGACAGATAGACGACATCTGTTCGGCGTTCTGCGAGTTTAGAACGGGATGGACGAGAAAAAGGTCTCGCAAAGACAGGGCGAGTACGATTGAATTCACAATTAAATTCACGTAACTCGACGAAAAACTGGACAAAATTGTTCGTCCAGCTAGTCGCAATTTTTGGCCAGTCTCCGCGAGGAACACCGAAGAGCGGCACTCCTCCGTCCACCGAGACGAGAATCAAGCATTCCGTTTCAATGATTTCGTCGCGATTATTCGACCTGCGCGGGCTGAAGAGAGACGGAGACCGTGGGACGGAAAGTTTCGACGCGAGCGGCTAGGTAATTCGCGGCTTGAATCCACCCCCGCCCACCCCCCTTTCTTCTGCTGGGCGTCGCCGTCTCAACAAAGTCCGAAGTCTCAACCGAAGTTTCCGCGACGGAAAGTCTCGATGACAAAGAAAAGTCGATTGCATTTTTCATCAGCCGGCAACGAGCCTCCTCGTCAATTAAATATTCGCGAGTTAAATGAAAATCACCAATCATGTTGAATCGAACGTGCTTGAATAGAAATTTGATCTGGCAATCAAACAGGATTGGTCTGTTAATTATGAACGAATTTGCACGTTCAGCTATTTATCTCCTCATCGTAGATTCATCATTGATTTTTTTTATCACTGTGTTAATTTGACAAATCGAGTTGAAAAAACGGGAGTTGAAGGATGTATGTATAGAATTCTCTTGTGATAGTGAAATACAAACGTTAATACTTGCATCAGAAAATGGACAATAATACGCATCGTTCGTACTGAAAATGATCGAGTGATTTTGTTAGAAAATTGAGAAAACGAAACATGTTACACACTTTAACGTGAATTTTTTATTTGCAAGCAATTTGCAATATAAGTCTGAAAATTAATTGAGATTTCAACGCAAATGTAAACACTCCAACATCTCAGAACAAAACACCACATTCAAAATAAATGGTCCGTGTTATGCAGACTATAACTCTTTCGAATAATTTCTATTTGTTTGCATAAGAAGTGGATCAGAAGATAAACTTCGTTATCTTGGAAAGTGTCCAAAAATTGGAGGAAATACTTCTATTAAAATGGACATTTTCTAGCATGTTCTATTCTTCTGTATTTCGTCAAACAATCATTTCTTTTAATATTTCAAAGGTTGTAATTTTGTTCGTCGTTTGACACGACGAGGCGGAAGGGAATTGACGTTTACGGGCGTCGATAGCCAAAATTCTAGCGTCGCCGGGGACAAAGCCGATTTATGACGAAGGAAATTGAGGGGAGCGTGAAAAATTGTCACGGCCAATTAGACGAGCACAATTAGGTGGCCAAGAACGCAAGACAAAAAACTGGAGGCTAGCTGAAGCGCAGACACGTCCTCTCGGACATCGACCAGCTTTGGCCGTAAGCTCGATTTTCTGCTTCGTTTAGCGAGATCTGAAGCACTTTTCGGTCCGCTCCATACCCGGCAGCGACGCTCCTCCCGACGCCGAGGGTGCATCAACCCTCGATAAACGTACGAGCCGCCTACCTTCCCGAACTACGTTGTCTCTGTTTCTTCGAAATTTTCGCGAGCAAACGAAATAATCGTATCAATGCGGAAACGAATAATTGTATCAATCAAAGACAAGCGTTGTGTCAATCCTTTGATTGATGCAACAATTCCCTCCAACAGCTCGGTAATTTATAAATACAATTTGTCAATTTTAATCAAATTTAAGATTGTTTGTTTCAGATTTCATCCGTTTGCAATAAATTTATTTACGTACATTTGAATTTCGTGCAGTATAGTACTCCGTTTCAATCGAAATTTGTAGAGACGTACGCGTATAAAAATTAACAATTTGTAACACTCATGTCAGTAGAATAGACAATCCGAGACTTAATACGATGAAACATGATGAAAAAAAAAGTACAAACTTTTGAACTATTAGCTTTTCGACATACTTGGGTTATATATAATAATATATAATAATATATATTCCATTAAAGAAAAAAAGGCGAATCTTCGAAACCCCTCCACTTGCAAAGAAATTATTATTGCCACATTATGGTCCCCTCTGTGCCGAATAATTTTTACTAACCAAGTTTATCCAAGTCTCTAAAAACAACGAAGTTATTTACAACAAGAAAGTGGTTTCTTTTCCTTGGCACGACGAAATATTTCGTCACGCGCTTTTTCCGGAATTTTTCCATCATTCGAAAATTCCATCAAACCGATAATTTTGTCTCCCCGTTGGTTTTCCTCCGCTGTAGCAACGAGCGTTCGCTTTATTTTGAAATTGCAGTGTTTAGAGTGTCTTTCGCACGACCATCGAACGGCATTTCGCTGAAACGTAACGCGAATCGCGACTTTCCTGCGCGAGTTCGCTCATCGATCATGGTCAAATTGCGATCTCGCATTACCCCTTGTTTACGATGCGTTTCGGTAATACCGTGAACGTTACATTCGAGCCGGACTCGCGTAATCTACGTCGATCCACCGGCCGCCATGTAACAGGATTAATATCCACGCGTGCAAGGGGCTCACCCTTGGCCGTTGCGAACAACGCGCGCTATCGTGGAAATCGCGCGCCTCGGCGTGCAACGACGCAGTATCGTGTGACCATGGAACACAGGGGGTAACAAGCATCAGCCGTGACGTTGAACTTTGAACATTCGGTTGGCCCTGATCCGCGATACGCTCATCGGACGGGTAATCCCCTTTGGTTGCTTTGCTATCGGTGTTTCCAGCATTCCTGCCTCCTTGGAAAATTACCGCTGCCAATTTTCTCCCCGCGTATCTAATTCATCCCCGATAATTACGAGCCTCTGTTACGAACGTCCGCGGATTATTATTAATCCCGCTGCCCGTGCTCTGTTTTCTATTTTAATGGGCAAAGGGATTTTGAATCTTTGGAGCGGGGGTGGCGGTGCCTTTGCAGCGCGATTGACAAGGGGGTGAGTTTATGCTACGTGTAAGTACAGTATAACGCGTTGATCATTGAATTGTGGGCGTTTATGCGTTTCTGGAAAATATGATTTAACTTTTTCTGTCTTTGATTTGCTAAGTTATCCTTAACTTTTTGAATACGGGAAACAAATCTACGTGTTAGGAATATAAAAGTGTGTTAAATGTGTCGAATCTAAAGTGAAGTCACAACGTGAATTTCTGTTTAAATTCTATTTTTTTAATTATGTTCGTGAAAATACAGAGACACAAAATCCATCACAACGCAAAAGTTTATTTCACTTTAATTCCTTAAAGGTGAGGGCGATGAAATGCAACATTTTATTTTCAATGCAAATTTTTTCAATCGATCCACGTTGTCCAGTTTAGTTTCTTTGATAGCACGCCTATGAAAGAGAATTCTAAAATTTTATGAAATTTAAAAGAGTCGTTTGACCCTTTACCCCTTTCATTCCAACGAGCCATCTACATGCCAAAAATGTGTAGAGCATCTTATTTGGAAATGATTACTAAATTCTGTCGACGAAAAGCTCCAGTGGCGTGTTAATAGTACATGGACTCTCGTAGTTTGTTACAACTAATTCTTTTATTGCGTTGCAGTATGTTTTACAAAGTTTTACAAAGTTTCAGTGTAACGTTATATCTTTGAATAGTTTCTGCATTTCGTAATTTTTTCAAAACTCGCGTTTCGACATTTTCTTCCACAATTTTTCTCCAAATGAAAGAAATCATTCGGTTGAAAGCCGAGGAAAAACCATGCAGAAATTTTCCGAGACACGTCCAGATGCGCTTGAAATCTTAACCACCCGTCTCCACAATTTTTCCACGTCAAAGGACATCCTCAAACACGGTGAATCCTGAGATTCGCGCGCGAAACTGCCGCGGCACGACGAAGCCGAGGTACGCGCGAGTACTTTCTTGCCGGTCTGTTTTAACAACGCCGGCAAACACCGAGGAAACCGCGGCTAATCGAGGGCTGAAAGCGGAAGGGTGGCGCCTCTTCCTGCGATCGGCATAATTAATCGAAGCGGTTGCAAGCGGAATCGTTAATTAATTTGCACGGCCACCGCCGCCGAGTGGAAAAACTCGCCGTCTCCTTATTCGGTATTCAGGGCGGGGTATTCAGGCCGCGTTTCATCGAGTTCGCGCAGTCCCGGCCCCCTCGACTCCCGTGAAATTTTAAACCTCCTAGCCCCCCCCCTCCCCCCCCTCGCGGCGCGATGAAAAGTCGCGCCGGGTGTATTTCCGCGCGGAAAAAGTCGCGGGTAACCGCCGTAAGCAAATAACGGCTCGTTAGCCAATCCCGTTGGAGCGATCGGGACGCGTATCGATCGTTCCCCGTCGATTCTCCGTTCGACTTTGAACGCATCGTTGACCGCGGTGGTCACGGCTAGTCTCTCTGTATCGGAATAAAGAACCAATAACCACCGCGACAACCCGTTGTTTCCACCGCACGCCAGTCGATATTTGGTTCTCTCCAGCTTTTGTTACGGAGTTTAATTGCTGTCTTTCTTTCTTCTTTTTTTTCCTCTCTCTCTCTCTCTCTTTGCCTTCGGTCGAACCGCCCGAGTAATTTTGACGATACGAAGCTTGGCGGAGGGTGGAGGGTGCGAGACACACGACGGAGATTTTTGAATACGTTTCGTATTTGGATAAAATTTGATTTCATTTGGTACAAGCATTTGGATACTTTTTAATTATTATAGCATAGAATGTAATCTTTTAGGGGTTTGAAGGCTCTGACAGCGCGATTTTAAGAGCGTTCGCTCTTAAAATTTTAGAGTGCCTTTCGAAAAATTTAGCGAGAGTTTTATTGTTGAAATCACGTTGAAAAGGTTTATACATTAGCGAATTACTTGTTATTTAGCTTGTTATTTAGTTTATGGGAAACTGGAAATTTGTATCGCGAAATATCTGAAACGGAGTGTTTGCTTTCCATTTTTTTTTAATTACATTTATAAAAATTTGGAAATGCACAAAAATACACCGTCCAAGCATCCGTTTGTTTGAAATAAATATGGGACTTGAAAATGCAAGAATTCAAAACGATCATTCAAGAAGAGCATTCGTCAATCGTTGCCATCGAAATGTAACAAAAATATCAAGCTTTTAATGAAGCGTGCAATTATTTATTTATAGGAATTTGCCAGTGGCCAACCCTTCGTATCAAAATTTCCGTCACATCTACTATAAAATTAGATATCATCTAACATTTTTAATGGTATAAATTACAATAGAAATTGTAATATTTGAAAGATACAAGTATTTTATAAATATTTTTTTTTTTTCATTCCCCCATAGTATATGTTGTGGATGTACAATAAATCATACGAGATATATCTGCAAATTTGAAACATTTCAAAAAGATACGGTTTTTTAACATTCTATACGCGACAATTTATTTAATCAGAGTTGTACAGAATGTTTGCTGCAAAACATAAATAAATCGAAACGAGAAATTACAATTTATAAATGTACATAGATTCTGTGTTTCGTTCGAAGAAAGTGTCATCAATTTTGAAAATGTTCTAATTTCAACAAACAGATTAATTAATATCCGTGTTTCAAATATTTGATGAAATGCGATAAATCTGAATCTCAAACAAAGTGACTCAACGCTGGCTGGACCGGAAGCTCTCCGTTGTTAACGTACGTAGCTGACGTCGAAGGAACTCGAAGTTGAAATTTTCATCGCGATTCATCATCTTGCACGGAGCTTTTTCAGAGGGTTCCACGATCGTGCGGAGGATCGTCTTTTCATAAATCTTGCCTTATTCTCGGAAACGCGCCGCGGTGGCTCGATTCCAGCGATCCCTAAGGAAGATTAGGGAAGACGCGGCAGCGTTCGGATCAAACAGGAGCGGCACGATGGGCGGTTTCGCCTAAATAGCTCTCGACAGATGCTGGACACGTGTTCTCCACTTAGCGTATTTAGCGTATCGCGTGCATTCGAAAAGGCGGCTCCACCCTCGGCTCGTAGCCGCGAAACGAGCTTACAAAACGGCCGACAAAAAACGAAACAGAGAGAGAGAGAGAGATAGAATGAAAGGAACGCAAAAATCTGGTGAAAAGCAACGCATCAATTTGATCGCGAGTGAAAAGCAAAAACGACAAAGCGAGCGCCGATGTTCGCGTTCGGTGTTCGACAGGGATGGAAAGCGGGCAGAGGAATATTTAAAACGCGAAACGGGCCGTGAAGAGTACGAGAAACGAAAAAAGAAAAAGAAAAGAGGAGGAGGAGGAGGAGGGAGAGGGAAGAGAAAAAAAGAAGAGCGCGCGCTCTTTCACAAGGAACGCTCCCTTTCCAGAGGGGTGAGTCCTATTCGGACGCGTAGTACTACGTCTAATTGCGAGTCGGCATACTTTCTCTCCTCGTGGCTCGGCTCGTTATCCTTTCCCTCCGCGAGCGGCGGCCTCCCGCCGAATGATTGTTGTTGTAGAAAAAAAGAAGAGGGAGGGAGGGGGCCGAGCCACCCCGCTGCCGCGGTTTCGTCAAAGCCTTTTTTCGGGGATGCTCTCGACGACCGGACCGGAGTATCGGCACGATAACCAACCTCCGCCGCGTTTGTATCGATCCTCGCGGCAGTGTGTGTGTGTGTGTGTGTGTGTGTGCAAGGCCCCGAAAAAATCGCCCGGAAGAGGAAGGGCGTGACGCGTGTCGGAGCGAGACAGACGCATGCACCACGGAGTGAAGAAAAGGGAAAGACACCAGGGTGTGATACGCGCTGGGTGCAGAAGGGTGAATCGTGGTATGTCAGTGGACTGCGAGTATTTTTATATCTTTATAAAATTGTAGAAATCGTAACTAAATGTTGCAAAATGGAGTCTGAATAATATTAAATATTGTAACGAGTACTGCGCTTTGGGTGAATCTGACCGTGGCACATGTCATTTGCACAGATTTGTATTTTTGTAAATACAATTTAGAAAATGGAGATTAGATGGAAAATTGTTGCACGTATTAAAAGTCGTAACGCGTGCTATATCTAGAATATTTTATATATTTGTGCATGTTGCAAATTTCTCATAAAGCAATCGAAAGCACCTTACACTTTTGCTGCATTTTATTACTGAAAGGGTAACCCAGAAAATCGGTGCAACGCTAATGCAACGAAAATTAGCGATTGGTTGATTTGAGTCACGTGATCCGTGAGGGGGCCTTGAGTAGGAGTGGCGTTGTCTGGTGCGATCGCGCCTGTAATTTCTTTTGCATCGATTCAAATGTTTGCATATCAGTAAAATTTTATCAATCGTACTGGGGTACAAGTCGTGCAGTTTTTTTAATTCCCGCCATATTTTTTGGTTATACTGTAAAACGACAGACATGTTTATTTTCTATATATAATATAATATAGTAAGATAGTCTAGGCAAATCACTGTTGATGTTAAAAGTGTTACTGATGTCAGATATTAGTGCTGGTATTATAAAACATCTATAGTATAATATCCGTACTAATAAAAGTTACTGATATATTAGAAGATATATTTATGTGTATTACATACATCATCTTTGTGACTGGCGCGTATTCTGAATTAGAATTTCAAAACCATTTGGTGCATGTTGGATCTAATTCTGATAATAAATCTTCCGTCATGGAAGTTTTCACATCGTAGTTTTCACTGTGACATATTTATACATTCGTATTTGTTGTTACTACTTACTATATCCGAGTTTATATCGACTAATCTGTAATTAAACAGCAGAAGAAAATAACGATAAGCAATATTGTTCTGTTGTATTATTAGTCTCCTAATCTCTTTGAACCTCGAAATGTGTAACTAAATAACGATTGAACACTTTGTAAGAAATGAAATTGTTCAGAGACCGATCTACAATATATCCTTACGTTGCTGGTAAAACATCACGGAGCAAAAATTCATTGCCACAACGATAACGCAAATTATCCACGTCATATCGACAATTCACATCGTCGTGAGACATCCCTCCGAGAGTGAAAAGGCACGTTACTCTCCACAGTCCATTCGGTCATCCCCCAAATGTTCGACAAATCGTGCCTTCTAATGACACAGTGAGATAGGACGACGAGGGTTAATCGCGCTCAAGTGGACACGTACACGTATAACGTTAGTTATAGTTATAGCGCGTATTTCAATTTCAGGCAGGAAGTCTCGGTCGCCGCCATATGGCGGTGCGTCGCGTCCGGCCGTTTTTTCGTTGGCGCGTTACGCCTATGCAAACGACCGTCCACACGTGTGTGTGTGTGTTTATGTGTGTGTGCTACGAAGTCCGGGATTGTCGATCGCGTCGAAAACGTCCCTTGGCAACGATCGGGCGCGCGTGAGGGGGCATCCGCAGAAAGTGCTGGGCTGAAAGCTGGCCCCCTTCGACGTCCCGCCACCCCGTTCCAGCGAACGCTGCCAACCAACACCCTCTGTCTCGCGCGCGCCCCATCGTAATCCGCCATTGATTTCCTTTGCCTCGAATCCGCCGACAGTCTGTCCAAACCCGCTCAAATTCGACCGCCCCCCCCTCTCTCTCTCTCTCTCTCTCTTTCTACTCTAATTAATCCCATTGATCGTAATTATTCGTGTGTTCTGCGGCGGTCGTGTTGCGTCGCCGAATCTCGACTGGCGTGACACCGACAGAGATCGCGCACGGGCTGATTTTTCTCTTTCAACTGCTACGCTATGTTTTTCATCCTCTGTGTGTGCGTGTGCGTGCGGACGGAACTACGTACATTTAACAGAGAGCAGATCGAACAGTTGTTTCGCGGATACTGCGGAAAAATTGATTTGAACGAGGAATTCGTCGTTCGTTTAACGCTCCATGGTCAGCGAGCGTGTCCCGACGAACTGTCGTTCTAACGAACGTGAATACATCGGAACAATCGAGTGCGAAGAGCGCACGAGGAGGAGACGACACGTTTGTTGCGTCTCCTGATTTCGATGTCAGGTTTGGTTTGTGTTTTGCAGGAGCGAGTTTCGTTTGAGATCATTTTTTTGATCGTTCAGGGCAGGGTTAGCTGTACAAACTCGGATTTTTACACGTTTAGGGAAAATTGGAAAAACGCGCGCGATGCAAAAATGTCCAAAGAGAATCTATTTATTGTTGAATATTGTTTGCGAATGAAGCAAATTTTTGTTATGCAAATTTATGCAAAGTATGGAAAGTAAAATATTTACTGCAATATACTATAAAATAGAATAAATTTCACGTACAAAATATTCAAAGTACGGTATAAAATATTCAAGGTGGAATATTTATCATGACCAGGTATCTGCGCAAGTTTATATTTTTGAGAATATTTAGAGAACTTATATTTATTTATAAATATATAAATAATTATAAATGTAAACTTATATTTATTTTGAGAATAAACTTATATTTTTGAGAATAATTTTTGAGAAAAACTTATATTTATTTATAAATAATATATGAATAATTATAAATATTTATCTTGAGAATAAACTTATATTTTTGAGAAAAATAGGATGTAACGGGAATACAATAGAAAACTTATACTTTTGATACTTTGTACGATACTAATCTTTCCGTATTACTTTCGTATCCTCTACAATTTTCCAAAACTTTCAACTTTCAAATTTTCTATAAACGTACAAAGATCCACGGTTCAGTTGTACAAATACTCATTTAGGTTTCATTTTTTTCACTGAAACATAAGAACATAAAAAAGATTCCGCAGTGTACAATAAGTAAAAGTAAATTTCTGATACGCAAATTCATATAAAATATCTAAATTGGAATAACAGATTGTGCATTTTATTAATAGATAACGAACGTATAATATGTCACATCGTGCCACGATCCATTTTTACCTATCATCCTCCAATTCTCTCCACCTAATTCCATCTTTCCAAAATTTCTGTGCGTTTGCTAGCTCGAAATATTGTTCGAGGTGCATCATTTATTAACCTAAATTTTCTCGCAAGGAGAATCTTTTTTAATGAAAAGAACAAACAGAAATCAAACGAGACAATATGCAGCGTTGAGCGCGAAAGGAACTTTCGAAACAACACACTTTTATTCAGATTCCATTTCACGCTGAAATGTGTAAAAGTGCAAAGATCGGCACTCGATTTGCCACTGCATCGTTCTCCTTTCTGTCTTCAGACGTTTCAATCGCCGCGGTGTTTGAGACGGTTCGTAGCTGGTTCGAGGTCTGTTTTTGGCAGGAGTTGGGAAATTGTCGGGCCAAGAGCGCGGCCGGTTTTCACTTTCGTGGAACAAATTGACGCTATTTCGCCCGGGTCGCGATAACTTCGTCCCCCCGTTATCGACTGCGTTCCGACAAATTGCCGCGGCTGTAGCGAATTAATAACGTCGCTTCGGAGGACAATCGTCGCGTCGTCGGCCAGATGGTCCGTCGAGTCATCGCGCGCGGTTCACCTGGGCGTGCGGTTTGTCGTTGAAAACGACGATAGGAAATCATTTTGTTGTACATCGTATCGTTTATGACTGAAACGATCGAATGAATTTCGAAACAAAAAAAAAAAAAAAGATCGATCCAGTTGACGATTGGTTACTTTTCGAAGGGAAAAGGTCTCTCTCTCTCATACACAACTCGATCAAAAATCCATTTAGGCAGCTTCAAATCACGATACGGATTCTTGTTTCTTTCCGAGCGAAGGAAGAAAAAGGAAAAAAAAAAAAGATCGAGCTGGCTGTCGATCGAAGAGAGTGCATTAACGTGTTTTTCATCTAGTTTTATATCGATGTAACTGTTGGTACCGACGATGAAAACAGATGATTTATTCATACATGGGAGACGCGTCCTTGCAACGCGTTTAAAAGATGGAAAACGCGTTATTCCGCTCTGTACATGTTTGCGTATGTTGTTTATTCATTTGTTTACGCCTGCTGTTTGTTTATACTTTTGATCTGTTCGCTTGCATTTAGATTTATCTATAGGTAAATTTCGGATTTGTCTGTTGGCACTGCCGATCGTTTGTTTGCGTCTGGCTGGGAGACACTTTCGTCACTAGTCACGTAGAAAGAAACAACGGTAAATAAATAAATGAAACGATAATTAACGACAATAACAATGATAATTATTGATATTAGGTTCGGTAACACGTCTTACGTCAAATGTGTTCAAATGTAAGAAAATGAGGTTGTAAATACTTGTATAATTTCTCAGTGTGATCTTGTTTTCACAATTCTGTCCAATAGATTTCTTGATCGATTTTTAAAGGTGGAAGACTAAATGGAAATTTTGAGGAAAGAGGTGTATAAAGTATAATATAATTTGTATGTATAATAAAACGTCATTAAGTACGATGCTTTTTGTTTTTAAAAATGTTGAAAAGATCGAGAAAAAGTCTAATAACGAATTGGCTATTTTCATAATTCCGATAGATGATGGATATCTTTAGATTGACTTTAAAAGTTAGAAAATCACATGGAAGATTGCTTTCTGACATATGAAAGGTACATGAAGTATAATTCGACTCGGTAAACCGTAAGAATTCACATTTATAGTTTATATGTATATATAGATTGAACATTTTCTTACAACTATCTCTCCAGAGCTTTTACACCATGTCGTCCTGATATAGAATGGTAATTATAGCGACATCTTTCAACTCGATTTATTAGCCACGAATCTAACGATGCTTCATTTTCACTTTCTAACGATGATTTATCCTCGTTAGATATAGGAATTCGTACTCAGTGGAGTGATGTGATCCGGGACGCATAAATTGTTATGACAGTTTCAACCCTTTCGCCGGTACGAATGAAATATTTCGCTACAATCGTGTCGCTGATAAAATATCTCACTTTACGACGGTCGATTTGTTCCATCTCTGAAACAACGAAATCGCCATCGTTCTCGTCGTTGCTGTTATTATCGCTAAAAATTCAATTTTTTCTGTTATTGAGATGTATGAAACTCTAGTTTAAAATTAAAGTACGATAAGTAACGTTCAATTGCGAACACTGAAGACTAGATCTAGAGCATTTTGCTGTTGCTTCACGTAAGCATAAGCGACTATCTCTGGTGGCTTATGGGATGTCTCGTAACGAAAAGGTTAAAAAATTATGAAACAGATTTTGAAGCATCACTGTTGAGAAATCAATGCTCAGAAAATTGTCAAATTTAGCCCAAAATTTCTTCATCAACGTAAATTTCATTAATTTATCGAAATTTACCTAATTTGTATGAACACGTAATTGAATGATTCCCGTTAGTGATACAAACTCGTATTTTTATTTATGAGAATATAATTCTCGGGATGGTTTTTACAATTTCGCTCTTCTTTCTTTATTTTTTCTTAATTGAACTTTAGAACGGTTAATTATTTAATTGATTTAATTGATCGACATTTAATCGTCGAAATCATTAATTTAAATCGCGAGCTAATTTAAAAAAGTAAAAAAAGTAAGATTGTTCTTCGTATCAAGTGTTATAAACGCTTTTGACAAACTTTCACGCATGTTTCATAAAACGCAGCTTTGATTATTCTATACGTATGTTTCTCTACCTATATTCGTATTGCGAATTTTACAATTCGACGCTCTCTAAAATTTCCGTAAAAAATGAGAAATCCGCGGGCCCGCTCGTTCGCGTGAATTTTCGTACAAATAACTCCGCGAAAAGCGTTAAGACCGTTCGAAAAAGGATTCGAGAGGACTTGCGCGCCAGGGTGGATGAAACGTGGCTCGAGCGGCGGGGCACGGGGTTTTCTGCATGTCCGTCGGAAATCAACGAGCGTGGAAATGAAAACCGACCGAAAGACGGAAGAAAGGAAAAAAAAGGGGGGAGCGATAAAAGGTCGGAAGGAAAAGGGAGGTTTTTACGGCTAATCTTCGATGCTTAGGCGAGCATCTGAAAGGGCATTAATCCGTTGCGCCGCCGGTGGCTTATTCAGGTACGTGTTTGCAGGTAGGTAGCCCCGTTCACTTAGCGGTAGCGACCGTATAAATAAACGCGTGTGCGCTTCGCCACTTTACGCTCGCATCGTAACGCGTACACGCCGCTGTTGGGGGGGAGGGGGAAGAAAAGTACTTTCGGGTTTTCGGTCTCGTCCTTTTTTTCTTTTCTCTCCCCCCGTGGTTCGTCCGCTCCTCTTTCTCATCGAGGGGGGCTGTGGCGTGCGGTCGTTACAGGTTTTTTCAAAGCTCATTTAACCGAACCGAACCGATCCGCTCTCTCTCTCTCTCTCTTGGACGACCGACTCTGAGAAATTTTTGCTCATGTTCCTTTGCTGTCCGGACCAACAACGTTTCCGTTTTGATTAATTCGCGAGAGAAGCTAATGAAAAGGCACAAAGAAACACGGGCGTTTTCGCGCGTCATAGGTTACAGGTTTCCAATTTTTTTCGCAATTCCTAGTCACCCGCGATCGTAAATCCGTTTACATCCAGCGGCCATCGCGCGGCTCGTCGTTTGCCGAGCAAATAACGCGCGCGACTTTTTGACGCGCGCCGCGTGTTAACCCGTTCGACACCCGATCGCCATAGATCTCGACGCGACCCCTGGACAAGCAAGCGGCAAGCTGTCGTTGCTTTTTGTCACGCTGGTTCTCGAAACTCGTCTTTTTTTACCACTGAAAGCGATTTTAGCGGGGGTAACCCAGAAAATCGGGCCCTTCAGATGCAACGCTGATGCAACGAAAATTAGCAATTGGTTGATTTGGGTCACGTGATTCGCGAGGGGGCGTCGGACAGACCTCGAGTAGGAGTGGCGTTGTCTGCTACCGAGAGATCGCGCCTGTAATTTGTTTGTAAATTTTGTAGCAAGAAAGTCGTCTTTATTTCCTAGTCAGAACAGTTGCTTGGGGACCTTTCAGTGAGACGAATCGTACAAGTCGTGCAGTTTTTTCGTCCAGCTACATTTTCATAATCCTCGCGATGCGACGAAAGAGAAAGAGATCCAAAATGATTCTTTCCTACGATCCTCCGTTATTATTCCGAGTCCCGGGTCTATCGTTGAAAAACAAAGTTTGGAGCAAAAAGAGTTTCCAGCCGGATCACGCTGATAGCGAAAGGTGTATTACCCGAAACTCTGCGAGAAACTTTCCCAAACAAAGATAATTTCCTTTTGGAAAAGAGACGACCGAAGGAGTAATTTCCAGGGAAAGGTTGGCGCTTTGTCGGCGAGATAAGACGCCACGTGGCCGCCCGTGGGATATATTCCATTCGTTATCGTGGTCAAGACCCCTCATTAACCGCGTGTAATTAGTCGTGTTCCCTTATCGCGGTCCCCGTTTCACGAGCATGTTACTCATCGTCGCTGTCATTGTTACCTGTCGGCCAATTATCGACGCGAATTACCAATCACCGTTAATTAAAAGTTACGATTGCCCGGGCGGAAGTCTCGTTTCTGCATGCGCGTACCTTTCACGGTGTCGGCCGACCGAATCAAAAGACGAAACGCCATCGTTTCAGTTAATTGCAATTAATTCGAAACGAAGGCTCGCCGTTTCGTATTTGTACGTATTTTGATCTTTCAATAACGTAGCTCGAGGGAGGCTCGACAAATTTCACCTTTTCTCATTTCTAGATTTTTTATCTTTGCAGCTTCAAAATTGGCCGAGTGTCGACAAATTTTCTCAGAAAAATATATTATTCGAGTCGAGCATCGATCGATTTATGTTCGAAACGAGTAGTGTGAATCTTTCTTTACGTTTGAGCTGCAATTTCTCCTTCTTTGAAAATGAAAAACGAAAGGAAGCATTCACTGAGGTGTGTTAAATTAAAAAATACAAAATGACTTTTTATTACGCTGTTTCGCTACATCAAGTGTTCAAGCGTCGATGAAAAGACTCTTAAAAATTTAGAAACAACTGTAGAAATTCAACGTTGCTTTTTAGCTAACCCCAATAGCTTCTGCTTCTTCCTAATCTCTTCTTCTTTCTCATCACTCTTTCTGATATCAGTGTCCACCACTCTCACGTTCTCACATTCACATAGTCTGGGCAAGTTAACCATTATTATAATTTTATTGCCATTTTATATCGAAGGAGTTGTCGCATAAATTAGATTATCTTTGAAACATTCCTCGACTCTCTCCTTTTCCTACGTGCTGCTATCTCTGACAAATAAAGCAAACGAGAAGAGAGAGAATCTCTCATATTTGTGTCAGCAGCCATTCAGAACAACGTATAAAATTTTCCATAAAAACGACAGAAGACAGCGTCGTCGTAAATACGAATATTTGGCGGAATTCTGGCGAAATTTCGTCGTAGCCGGCGATGGTTTATGTGCCAGCCACGAAGCAGTATTGTACGATTTGCTCGATGACACGACATTGTTCTCTGTCCCTTCCATTACCCAACCCTAAGCCAGCACATCATCCTCTCTCTAGGCTCGTCCCTTTTCTCTTTCTCTCTTCTCTCTTCTCCACCGTGGTTGTCCCTTTTTTCTGTCTCTCTCTCTTTAGTCTCTCGTCTGTTCGAGCCTCGAGCCTGTCCCCTTGGTAGCCTGTGAAAGGAATCTCGTCAATTCGTAGACACGCAGGAGAGAAGGAGAGAGAGAGAAAAGCAAGATACGCCATGGGAGTCGTACAACAGTACGAACATACTGGTCGACCTCGCTAGAATAGTTCCATAAGGAACTATGCGAGCCTCCCTGTATTTCCCATAAGGGTTCCCAATCCATTGACCGTATTTCGCGATAAGATACGCTACACTGTCAGTGTTCTATCTCGCAGCCGATGTCTGAATCGTGTTTGAATCGCGCTCGAATCGATCCAACGAACAAAGACACCCTCGAACGTCTCGCGACGAGAGGGTGAAAAGGAAAGAGAGAAAGTAAATAATTTAATAATTTTAAACTGGTCATTTTGCCAGTTGCAGTGCTGAGAAATTAATAACGATTCAACGAGACTTTCTTACATCCACTTTGTCCTTTTATTGCACAACGAGCAACAACAGTTTTGCGCAATCGTTTTAAGATACTTCCAGCACGTTTTCCATTTTCCGCTGGAAAATAACACGGTCTGCTCCCAGATCCAATTCTCTCTTTCCCAACGGTCTCTTTCGAAGTTTCGCTCAACTTTCGCGAGTATGACTGTGATCGGCGTTTTTCTCGGTCGTTTGCTTGAAACAGAAACGATTACGATGACAAGTCTACCTTTTATTTAACGTTATCTCAAACGTTATTATTTGTTGCTCGATATTACAGTAATGTAATACACGTAACGTTAATTTCTGATCATGCTTGAAAGTATCGTTTGTAAATACACTTTTATTATCACTGAAAGTGATTTTAGCGGATAACCTAGAAAATCGGGCCTCTTCAGGTGCAACGCTGATGCAACGAAAATTAGCGATTGGTTGATTTGGGTCACGTGACTCGCGAGGGGGCGTGGCGTTGTCTGGTACTGAGCGATCGCGCCTGTAATTTGCTTTGTATCGATTCAAACGTTTGAATATCAATAAAATTTACAAGTCGTGCAGTTTTTTCGCTAAATATCTTTCCAAGCCCGACAAAGAAACGTCGCAAAGTTTCCTTCGTTGCAAGATAAGTATAATAAATTATTTAACAAATACGATAACCGCCAAACTTTTTTCTTCATCAATTGGAATACATATTTGCAACTTGAAACTTTCGGACGAACGTGCACGCTAACATTACTCGACATTGGAATCTGGCAAGCGTGAATTAAAATCTAATTTTTCAATGCGCACGCGACGGTGAATCGCGCGAGCAGAATTATTCATTTTGTGCAGCGCGTAAATGAAATTTCATTACCGTCGCGAAAGCACATTAACGGGGCACGAAGGAGAGAATCGGCGATCGCGCGCGAGATTCGCGTCGTTGGGAAAGCCTCGACAGCGCGGAGACAAGCGTTAGCGCGAGCGCATGTGTCGGAGACACGCGAGAATGACGGCACAGGCCTAATCGACCTTATTATTCGCTGAACAATGAACCATTGCGTACGAGCGTAGAAGCAATCGACGGTAGATTGACGAAACGCCTCCGCTTTTCTTTCGTTTCCTTCTTCTTCCCTCCTCCTCCTCCTCCTGCGCGAGCGACGTCTCACCCCCTGTAAACGCTCCCCTTTCGTCGTTCGTATCGTTCTTATCGTTCTTATCGTCCGTAACAACGCGAAATAATTCGAGGAAATATCGCGCGGCCACGGTGAAATCTTCTTTCCGACGAACGCCAGAGGAAGAGAAGCAAGCAAGCAAGCAAGCAGGCAGCTTCTAGGTTGCAGGCTAGGCATTGGAATGGAATCGAAGGAAGTCGAAGAAAGGAATCCTCCGCCGGGTTCGGGAGGGGGGAGGGCTGGAGCGTCACGAAGAAGAAGCCCGGTGAATAAGCGACGGAATATTTTCCTAACCCGCTCTCTCGGTATTGCAGCGAACGAGGTATTCAAATATTTAAACACGAAAATATACATGGAAGGCAGCCGCATGAATTATTCATCGGACGTGTCCACTACCTTCCTCGCCTCTTCCTTTCTCTTTTCCTTCCCTCGGCTCCTTTCTCTCCTCCCCTTATCTGTCTCTCTCTCCCTCTCTCTCTCTCTTCGCCAAGTTTTGTCAGTCTCTTCCACCGAGTCGTTCCTCAGCTTCCTCGATACCTTCCTGCATCGAGAAAATGGCCGCGACGCGTTGTTTATACCTCGATGAAGGAATTCGTCGAAGATCGAGCAGCGATTTCGCTGGGAGCCGAAACCCGGAGCGTGGACCGATCGTAGGCAGAAGTCCTTGATCTTGATTCGCCAGGCGACGTAGAAACTCCGGGGGTACTTACTTACTTACGAGCGCTATTTGTAATTCCGATCTGGCGGTTTGTCGCGATTCTCATCTGGGAACCAGTTTCTCGTTATAGGTTAATCCACTTGCACTTTGCTAGACGATCCTCGGTGGTTGGATCGCGGGTTGCTCTTTTTTTTTTATAATTATTAAATTTTGTATGGTATGCACGTAATACGAGAAACATATATCTGTAATGTATCATTTTTTAAAATTCATAAAAACATTCTTAAAAATTTGTATAGAAATTTTTTTCTTATCCATGCTGTTAAATGGAACTTGTCAGGAAGAAGCAATAGTGTATCATTATGTTACAAATAATTCGATTTCTTAGTATTCTTGAAATTCTAAAATTTAAATTGTTAAATTTAGCAAATTTTAAAGCGTGAATTTCTATGGTATGCATATAATACGAGAAACATATATCTGTAATGTATCATTTTTTAAAATTACATTCTTAAAAATTTATACAGAAATTTTATTCTTATCTATGCTGTTAAATGGAACTTGTCAGGAAGAAGCAATAGTTTATCATTATGTTACAAATAATTCAATTTCTTAGTATTCTTGAAATTCTAAAATTTAAATTGTTAAATTTAGCAAATTTTAAAGCGTGAATTTCTATGGTATGCATATAATACGAGAAACATATATCTGTAATGTATCATTTTTTAAAATTCATAAAAACATTCTTAAAAATTTGTATAGAAATTTTTTTCTTATCCATGCTGTTAAATGGAACTTCTCGAGAAGAAGCAATATTTTTATATTACAAATAATTCGATTTCTTAGTGTTCTTGAAATTCTAAAACATCTAAGAATTTCTTTTCGCAATATAATTCATCATAAGATAGAATTTGAGTAGTATAAATAGTTAGTATAAATAATGTTGATCCTTAGTGAATTAATATTCAAAGAAGAAGTTAAAATAATTCATTACTCACGACAAAATAAAAAGAGACGAGATTCTTCTTTATAATAGTTAACAAATGCTGTGATAATGATATCCTTTGATATCATTATCGACCGAAAGCTGACCGATTAACACGCTGAACACCTTGAACGTATCAAAGTGCTTAAATCGAAGAAACAATATAGAATTTCCATTTGTACATTGTCAAATATGTGCGTATGTTGACGCTGCCAAATTCCAAGAATTTCACGTTCGTCTATTTCCCCGAAATGGCATTACCTTAGACCTGTACAATTTCTTGCGTTTTATTTACGCACAGCTATCGCCTCAATTGGCTGCAAAGCGCAGAGGTGGTAAACATCGCGGAAAAACTGTAGTAAAATTATTTTTCAAAATGGTACGTATGTTGACACTGCGGAATTCCAAGAACACGTTCGTCTGTTTCCTCGAAATAGTTATTACGCTGACCTTTGCGACTTCTTGCGTTTTATTTAAGTTTACGTACAGGTATCACTTTAGTTAACTGCGAGGCGCAGAAGTGAAAACATCGCGGAGAAAGTGTAGTAAAATTATTCTTCGATAAGTCGTATTTCACTCGTCGGAAAGTAAGTTGATACAAGCGTACGTTTATTTCATTTATATAAACTCGTGATTGTAGTCAGCGTTTCGTTATTCTAGTATGCTTTGTATACTTTGTAGCTTAAATACTTTTAAATAATAATCTTCGTCGATTGAATCTTCTGTTATGAGAATGAAAAATTATAAACGGTGGAAAGAATCTGTGGATTTCTATCATAAAACTCATAGAAATTATAGTTATCTCGTGACAAATTCATAGCAAATAAAGTTCTATTGCATGCCTGTGTATCTTTAGAATTCGTGATGTATTTGATATTACAATAATAATATAGCAGCTTAATTAAACAATTTTGGTAATCCTTATTTTTAAAAAATTGTTTTTAATAAAATTTGTCATAGTCACTATATTTGATTAATAATATGATGTAGTATAGTGTTGTAACTACAATAGTTATAATACTCTATTTTACCATTAGACTGCGGCTTTTATGCATTTTTGTACATTTCTAAGCTGAAAACAACTGAAAAAAACGGAGCTGTTTATAATTATCATACAGAAAATTAAAGTACAAACAAAATTTAAACATCATTTGTTCATCTACGATAATATATATATATATACTATAGTAACAATAAATACTCTACTTTGGATATCGTTCGAATTTCCTATCCATAAACAAAAGTCCGCAAACAAATCATCCGAAGTTCCAACCGATATACATCGATGCACCGCGTGATAAATCGCACTGACGCAGCGTTCGGGACGAGTGTTCAAGTGCGAAATTCGCCGAACAGTCAGCGCGTTGACGGGAACACGAGAGTCTCGAGTGGCGATCCCGCGTTGCGTTAGGGATTTCTCTTCAACGACAACCGATCCGCCGGCCACCTGGACGGCGAACCGTTTAGGAGAGCCGAGATTGTATGATTGAACTAGTTTCTCGAGGAGAATGAGCCGAGTTTTCGCTCTGTGCGTCGGGGGAGGCTGGTATCAAGGGCACGAGGGAGCCTGGCCGGCTGGCGAATTAATCACGAGGTCGAGGCGCTCGCTTGGTCACACTTGGCTTGCCACCGAAAGCTCGCGCGATCGGTTGTTTTCTCCCGGCGCCCACGCGCTGCGAAACCGCGATTACGCGCGCGATCCAGCGCGAGGAGAGGATATAAACATGGTGGAGACGTGTCCAACGATCGAGCTCGCCCTGGCTGATGTGTAGCCTTGGTGATGCAACTCTTGCAAGGTTTCCCCGCTTTGTCGCTCGATCCTCGCTCGATTTTACGCACCCACGCTCCCGTTTCTTTCCTCTCGCTCGCCCTTCCACTTCGACTCCGCCTCGCGGTATTGTTGCGCGGTATTGTACGCGGTATTGTACGGTATTGCTTTGCATTCGTTCGTGGGTACATTGGGAACAGGTCGAACAGAAAACGGAGAATCTCACTTGACACGGCGACCATCGGCGCGGGGAATGAGATGTAAATTATCTGATCGATGATTAACGATTGTGATTAACGTGGATGTTAATTAGTGATTGCTGATTATCAAAGAATCGACAGTCGCTGATTGACGAATAAGGGAAGTAATTAAAGTCACTGCAATCAATGGTCGTTAATCGTAGAATGATTGCACTTTTGATCATGATTGTATCGGTAGTTTACTTCTGACAACGACAATGCGTATTTTTTGTAGAAAGTACGTATTTATTATTTGCATTGTTATCACTGAAAGTGATTTTAACGGGGGTAACCCAGAAAATCGGGCCTCTTCTAATGCAACGAAAATTAGCGATTGGTTGATTTGGGTCACGTGATTCGCCAGGGGGCGTGGCGTAGACCTCGAGTAGGAGTGGCGTTGTCTGGTACTGATTCAAATGTTTGCATATCGATAAAATTTTATGGCAAAAAAGTCGTCTTCATTTGCTAGTCAGAACAGTTGCTTCTGGGCTTTTCAGTGAGACGAATCGTACTGGGGTACAAGTCGTGCAGTTTTTCAGCTGAGGGTGTGTTGAAAAAATTTCTCGCTAGTCAAAAGTCTCTGTCCATATATCATAGTTTTTGAGTCAGAATCTTCTATATGACGAGAATGAACTTTAGTGTTATCAAAATTTTGAAATCCATTATTGTACGCGCTCATTCTTACATCAAAAATATATCATAGAGTTATAAATTTTAACAATATACGCAGCGCAGAGTACGCGTAAATATTCTCTCCGGTGGATCTACTATTCAAACTGCAAGCGGTTTAATAATAACATTTAATTACATGCAACATAATTAGCGCAATCAAACGTCATTGACACGTTTGTAACAATGTGCAAGTAACAAGTACAGATCGTAATGAAACATAAATTAATCACTCGGTGATTTGAAAACTACTGATTAATGATTACAAATTACAAAAATTGCTGATTTACTTTTTTTTTATTCATTGATTACAATTACTGTGATTACTATTTAGTAATTGATTACAGAAATCATTACAAAGTAATTGATTACTGTCCAACTCTATTGTAGTTGATGTTAAATGTTTCCATTTCTATCGTTAATTACCAGATCGTGGATTTTTATGCATTTGTGAAAATATACAAAAATATATCAAGTATGAAAGATAGTAATATTTAGCAGATACAAATTTCTGTTTAAACTAGGTCTCTTCAAATTCGTGTTCATAAATATTTGAAATTTCATTACCTAGGGGAAAATTGATGAGTTTCTATTATTCAAATTATAATAATTACACTACATGTAACAAATATAAACGATTAATTGTAAACTAATAATTTATAACCTATTTGTCTCCTGACAAATACGAATAAATTTCATGAAAAATTACTCAAATCTCTCAGAAGGTAGCGTCGTAAATTAATAACATTATTGATAATCAAAGTGACAAATTGATCGTCCAATGTTTACATTATTGGATAGTATGCGTGATGAATGTGCGTGGAGAAGTTTGGTGCGTTGAAAGAGTAATATTGGCCGATGGTTGCTACGGACGAGGTATTACTATAAATTTCATCGCAAGCAGGTGTGAAAGCCCTGCGAAGTCCGTTGGAAAGGCTTCTAAGCCGAAGGAGAATAGAGAGTCTTGTCTATGGAGGTCTTCGACACGCTGATGGCGTAAATTATCAGGAGGGGATCAATAGCGCGTAGAAAGTGAATTTGTCTTATTAAAACGCTATTAGTTGCAATTAAAGGCGTAACACGGCGGGAAAAAATTATTTTCAACAGCTTGGATATGTCTAATCACGAGCACACGTGTGTATTTTCAAATGCAATTAACTTGGAAGTGAAATTTTCCGCCTCGGAATGATCTACTCTCTTAATTCGCATTTTTATTTTTCTAGTAAAAAAATTTCTACAGTTACAGTTATTAAAAATTTTATTTTTATGAAATGTACAAACGTACACAAAAATTACAAAAGATCATCAGAATTAAAGAACAGATCAATATCAGTCAGTCGAAGAAGATCCTCCATTGAACAAAATCAGTAACCCGAATCTCTCAGTATTTCCAGTTATTTTAATTTTTCAGAGTGTATGTTGAAAAATGTCTTATAATGAATATAAAATTATTGAAAAGATGGAACTTCTTAACCCGTTATGCTATAAAATTAAATCAAAATGTCTAATCTTTTTCTTTCGATTTCCTTTTACACCCACAGGCACACTTCTAATCGAATGTACCGCGATTTCAAGCGTCGTGAAACTTTCCTATTAACAGTTTTTCAAGGTAGATAGATACGTGGGCATTCGTGGCTGAAAGAGTTGGATAGTTAGTTTTATTCTCGCAGCAGGACTTTGATACTAAGAACCAGTCGTCGCCGAGTGTTTTTCTCAGTCACGACTCGGCGACCATCTCCGATAAATAACGAACCGACCAGCAGCGATATCGACGCGCGATGAAACGTCGCGATAAAACGCGAGGGTAGTGATTTTCCCGCGACACCGCTCGAAATTAACCGGTTTATTGATGTCTCTATTAAACGACAATACGACGGAGATTGGCCGCTGTGCTCCTCCGTCCGATGTCGTCCGTTTACTTCTTGCTTGATTAATACTTGATTAAGCGTACCACCCACGTTCCCTTCTGTCTTTCACCGGGGTTATTTTATTACCTTACGCGCGGCACACTTGTACCGAAACTGACAAAGATGTACGACACGATGTCTCCTTGCTTTTCTCGCTTCATCTGATTTTGTCAGTCTTTTTCTTTTTCGTAAAAATACAATGAAACTCCGACTGTCTGAACAGTAGTTAATAGAACAGTCGATTATACAGACATTTTATTTTGTATAATTGACGTTGTTTCTTTTGCAACTGGTGATATTATTTTTTTTTTTTTATCACTGAAAGTGATTTTAGCGGGGATAATCATCATCATTTATATATATATTTTATCACTTTTCTTTATAAGTATCGCGTTCATGACATTTTGCAGTATAAGAGTAAAATAAATCATTTTATTACTGAAAATGATTTTAGCGGAGGTAAACTAGAAAATCGGACCTCTTCAGGTGCAACGCTGATGCAACGAAAATTAGCGATTGGTTGATTTGGGTCGCGTGACTCGTGAGGGGGCGTGGGGTAGACCTCCAGTAGGAGTGGCGTTGTCTGTAATTTGTTTTCTATCGATTCAATAAAATTTTATGGCAAAAAAGTCGTCTTCATTTGCTAGTCAGAACAGTTGCTTCTGGGCATGAGAAATATGGTTACAATTATGTTTAATCTTCCATAAATTGAAGCAACGAATAAAAATGATAAAACATCCGAGAAAGGATTTCGATGATTTGAAACACAAATAGATTGTAACTTGTAATCCAATAAAATTATTTATGTTAAAAGAGTTGGATAATTGAATAGTTTAAAAAGTCTAATATTCTTAAATAACAGTAAATAAATTGACAATTTTCTTAATCTTCGCTCGAACACGTGCAACTTAATATAAGAAAAGCGGTTGTTCTATTATTCTACTTGTAATACTTTTTTCTCTATTAATTCGAATTTTATTTGACAGTATTCCTGTTCAGTATCAGTGCGAATAAATACATAAAATAAAGATGTTCGATTACTCGAACTACTGAGGCATGTGCCTCGATTAATTTGCATAATTAACCACTTAACGTACAACTCCGAGATATGTACGATCATTATACTTTCCTTGTTTGAAACCATTCATCCTCGTGAAATCAGATTGTACATAAATGATATAAATACAAGTAAGCGGATTTTTATGCAAATTTACATTTTTGTAAACACAGTTACTACTTAAGTACAAATTTTTATACTTTATCAGAAACACGTTTTGATTACATCTTTGGTTATTATATATCTTTCGTTCATCCTGCGCATAAACGCGATCTACTTGCAAGAAATATACCGCACATTGTTACAAAAAAAAAATTCAATGACTTTATTTGAACGTTAAAGGATCAAAGATCGTGAAGCAGATCTGAATATCCCTTTCCCAAATACACGACTGATTTAGCGCGCTCTTTCGCCAATCTTGATTTCAACATTATCAATTCCATTATCAATTCCCCGGCAACGGGTTTGCAGATATTGAATCTTCACGTTTTAAAATAGCGTTTCGGAGATCTGGCCTTGCATGTAACAGTCGTAATATTCGTCAAGTCGTATCAGCTGGATGTTTGCACGAGAGAAAGTATCCGGGGCCCGTGGTTTCTCAATTCGAGTCGGCTGGGAATTTGCAACTAGTTGCCTCGCCGATTCACGACCATTAGAAAGCGGTCCTAACGGGTCGAGTTCGACGATTGATCCTTGAAAGAAGATCCGCTTCTGATGGATCGACAAGTTCTCGCGGACCTGTCGTCTTTTCTCTTTTGCCGATCGACCTCCAACGTGCAAAAATCCACCTTCCCCTTCTTCCCCGCCGCCCCCGAAAACGTCTAACGTCAAATGCCAAGGCTCTTCGAAAGGCTTTTAACAACTTTTGCCTCCACGTGCTGGATCCGATCAAAAGAAAAATTTCCATGACGATTCCCCCGTTGTCGGCCGATTTCTTGGGCAATGAGTAAATGCTAGAAGATCGAGTCTCGTAGACGTGTGGTAGAATTCGTTTAGTATACACGTACATACGTACATTCATGGTCACTCAATCACTGGCAAGGGTAACGTGAATTTTTCTAAGGGCAGATGCTAGCATGATTAATCCTTGGGTAATTTTAGACTCGTAATCCTCAACGTAATAAATTATACAGCGATTGTTTTATAATTTATTTTGAGTGCTATTTCCTTTTCTAGATACTAGGAAGTATATTTTTATCGTAGGTTTTCCTTTCATCGAGCATTTTCGCTTTTCGAGTTATTCCAAATCGTTTCACATCAGATTTTTCATCGAATATTGTAGTTTTTACTGATATACATAGGAGTGAGTACTATAGTAATATGATTCTCATATACATATAGTAATTGAAACATATTTACGAATATTATCGTTATTATTATTATTATTATATTTTCTTCTGACTTATCTTTATTGTACAATTATTGTCCTTCTACACTCATCGTCGTACTCTGAGAATTAATCAGCATGTTTTGTAATTAAACGTAACAAAAAGTAACGTTATATAAACGTAGAGTCAGAAAGTGCTTCATTAAAAAGTTTCCTGATTTCTCATCCGATCGATTGTTCGTGCTCGCTCCGTTCTTCTAAATTGACATCGTTGATAAATTTTTGACCTGAACGTAACGTAAATCCTAACTCTAATTAATTTGTGATTAATCAATGATAAATAATCTCTCACAAGTAATAGTCCATAGAACGTAATAAAATCCACAATTGAAACACAACCTTTCTGGGAACCAATCATTTATCATTATTATTATAGAAATATACACGCTATTATTGTGGAATTATACTTCACCGTTTCTACAACGTGTTTTTCGTATTTTTAATCGTAAAACGTACTGACACTGCCAGGATAAAATGAAACATTCTACGTTCTCGGACTCTGCGTTTGGAAAACTTCGTGGCCATATATGTGTAGCAAGTTTTCGCAACTGCTAACGTAGATCGTAAATTCTAATGTTGCTTCGTTCCAAAATCGTCATCGATCGATGATCGGTGCAGCAGGAGGGGGAGATCGTTTAACTGGACGCGCGATTCGATATCTCGATCGTTAATTGCACGGTCGCTAATTGAATCGGACACGCGGTCGTGAGATAGCGCGGCGAAGCGAACGAGAAAAACCTGTTTACCACTTGCGCCCGGCTTCCTGCGTGTTCACGCGGTCGTGTGTGTGTCCACATAATATGCCAGCGATTTTTGTTGACCATCGAGTCGACAAAAACGCTCGCTTCCACGCATTGAATAATTATCGCCACCTTCCGATGGTTTGTTTTCCCTTCAAATTTATGTTCAATCTATCGAACAGCCATCTTTCCTGTCCCGACATGTTTGATGTTTGTAAAATTTGTCAGGCGTCAGTTAAGAAGCTAGATATATTTTCTGTATTTTTTTTATCACTGAAAGTGATTTTAGCGAGGGTAACCCAGAAAATCAGTGCAACGCTAATGCAACGAAAATTAGCGATTGGTTGATTTGCGTCACGTGATTCGCGAGGGGGCGTGGCATAGAGCTCGCGCCTGTAATTTGTTTTGTATCGATTCACATGTTTGTATATCAATATCAAAATTTTATGGCAAAAAAAGTCGTCTTCATTTGGTTCTTGGCCTTTCAGTGAGACGAATCGTACTGGAGTACAAGTCATGCAGCTTTTTTGTTACACTTTGTTTTGCTATTTTTAATTCATTCACAATTCATTACTCTTTTTATTCCTTTTATATCAATACTTGACGTGTTCTAGATTTCACAATGTGAAAGATCAGACTAATAAATTAAGTTCTGACAATTTTCATTCACTTGCCACTCATTCATTCTGACAAATTTCATTCACTTGCCACTTTTAAACAACACCGTCTCAATTCACGATATTTGACATCTATTTGGCATCTGAGGTTTTTACAAATTTACTTCAATTATAATATCCAGCTACAGCAGCACGATTTCTGAATTATTATTACGTGTAATTGTTATTAATATAACAAATGTTAATTATAAAACTCAACTACAGACGCGTGATTTTTTTTTTATATCAATGAGCATTAGGACAATTTCTTCCGACGTTACTGTTCATTATTATTGTCGTATTATTAATAATATTAACAGTCAATACCTCGATCAATTAGTTTTTTCGTTCCCTTATCATTTACGTCAAATTCAGTTACCAATATTATTATTTCTCATTACACTCTCTCGTTTCCTCGATTTCCAATCCCTTCTTGCTACTCTTTTTTTATTCTCCCTTCCATCTACCATCCTTCTCTCTCTCTCTCTTGTTGGCGCTCGAGTTTGCGCTCACGCTGATTAACCGATAATTAATCGCGACGTATTTACGGTTTCCACAGCACCGTATAGGAATGCCAGCAGCCGATTCTTTTCCCGTGACGTCCTAGTTAGGAAGCGAAAGGATCGGTCTGCTCCAAGGATTTTTTTTTGTCGCGGAAGATACGACCACCGCCATTTTCTTCCTTCCAGCTCAGTAAAACGTTGAAAACCAGCAAAATAACTGAAAGACAGTCTGGCAACGAATCTAACAGCGCGATAATAGCTTTAGGAAGCGGTAGCAGGACGTGGAATTTATTATTAAACGAAAGTACAGAGTCGACGAAACGGAGAAAAAAAAAGAGAAAGAGATGCTTAGAAACTCTAAGGTTTTCGAACGTGGACTCGACAATAGAAAACGAAAAAGAGAATTCCTTCCTGCTAGAGAGCTATTCTTCCATTCGGTCTCTCTCTCTCTTTCTCTCTTGTGTCTCCTCGCCATTTCCTTTCACACTCGAAACAATCGTCTTTGCCATCGGCTTCGTTTGCAGCCACTCTGAACGGCTGGCTCCTTCGATTCTCTCTCTCGCGTTTTCCCGCTCGTCGCGGAGAACGTTTCGCCGATCGGGCGTGTTTCGCACAGGCTATTAGCGGATCGTCCGGATCTCCTCACCGAGGAGAAGTTTCCGCGAGGAAATAGGAGGTGAAAAGGAAAAAACGAAGTGGAAACGAAGTTTTCTGCGAAGGGGCCACTTTCCGAGGACCGAGGACCGAGGACCGAGAATTGTTCTATTAAAAAGAAAAAGAAAAAAGAAACGAAAGAGAAAGAGCGAGAGAGGAGAAAAAGACCCTTTTAGCGCGGGTAACGGACAATACCACTCGAGGTCGCCCGACGAAGACCCTTCGAACCTCATGGTCAAACTGTCCCTTTAATAACGACCTTCTTGTTCACCGCACGGTGTCCTTTGCCTCCGCTTGGCCCCTTTAAGGGAAATTCCTGCAAAGGTGTCCCCGCCGCCGTTATGCAAGAGACACACACGCGAGCCAACTCCGGCTCCCGTGGCGTCCGCGATGCAAATGGCGAACCGCTCGCACGTCCCATTAATAATGCATCAAATAAACCGAAGATTTGCCGGAGCTACTGCTGCGCCGCGTGTTAAGCGAAACATGCACGTATATACGTATATACGGCACGTATATACATATATACGCACGCGAGGACAGATCGAGTACTGCTTCTCGGCTTGAACTCGAATTTGTCGAAAGGTAGGACAATTCGTTTCGAGTTACTTCGATCGCCAGATTGTACAGATCGATCGGTGAGAGAAGTAGACTCGAAGAAGTAGAATCACTTGACAAACACGATCTAGGGTGAGGGGGAGCGGTTCGCCGTTTGACGCGGATTAATTAATCTTTGTCGTCGGTGTATCGAGAAGGCAGGGAAATCGGGACAAGGGTGCTAGAGGCGCGTTATTAAACCCGAAGAGCAATATGGAGTGGAATAACAACGTCTGTGACGAGGCGCGCGCAGGGTTGAAAACGATCGAGCTGCGCGTTCTCTCTTTCTCTCTCTCTTTTCTTTTTCTCTCTTCTCTCTGCTCTTCGTTTGAAGGTCCCGTCGACTCTCTAATCGAGGGAAGCGTAATCGAGTGGCCGTTTCGTTACGAAACGAAGAGTAACCGCTTCCGATCGGAAGTAGCGAAAAAGAGAGACTGAGAGAGAGAGAGAGAGAGAGAGAGAGAGAGAGAGAAATATGTCATTGGCGCTAGTCCAAAGGCACTGGTTAGAAAATTGTTTCCGGCGCCCACGCGTCGCACGAGTCTGCAATTTCTACGGTGTCCCAGTTTATTTCAGGCGTTATAGGACTCTGCGCACAGATACACGAAGGCGATTCGGTATCGCGCGAGTTCCTTCGACGTGTTATAACTTTTGCTGTTCGAAAAACTACCTCGGAAACGAGACGATATTCCGCTCGTTTCGTATGTTCCAACAGCTACGATACTTTGTTCAGCAAATCAGAGATCGTCTCCGATAACGTACACGAGTGAAGAAGAAGCGAGTTATTCGTCCACGTGGCGTTCGATCCAGAAGCATCTGCTGAGAAGAATCTCCGCGGCACAATGATCCGCTAATTCCCTCCCGTGCCATTTCATCCCTTCGTATCTTCCCTTCCGTCCTTGCTTTCTCCTCGTTAGAATCATCCGCTTCAGTGTTTCGTCTCGTCAATTCGAATTCACGATTCGAGTCTATTTTCATATCGTAAGATTTCCGCGACACGTGTCGTTGCGAAAGACGCGTCGAGCTTACCTCGCCAGCAAGGCAAGCAAACTCGAAAGTCGCACGTTAAGATACGAGGAAACTTAGGAAGGCTCCTTTTCTCGATTCGATTCGTCGAGGAAAAACAAAATTTGCCTTTCGCCGTTTTTCTTTCTTTTTTTTTTTAATCACTGAAATTGTGATTTTTAGCGGAGGTAACCCATAAAATCGCTCTTCAGGTGCAACGCTGATGCAACGAAAATTAGCGATTGGTTGATTTGGGTCACGTGATCAGTGAGGGGGCGTGGCGTAGACCTCGAGTAGGAGTGGCGTTGTCTGGTACTGAGCGATCGCGCCTCTAATTTGTTTTCTATCGATTCAAATGTTTGCGTATCGATAAAATTTTATGGCAAAAGAGTCATCTTCGTTTCCTAGTCGGAACAGTTGCTTCTGGGCCTTTCGGTGAAACGAATCGTACTAGGGTACAAGTCGTGCAGTTTTTTTCTTTGGCAGGGTTCACCAGAGCCAGACCCTCGGACATATTTCCTACGAGCGTTTCTAAACGAGAAACCGGTCGGACCGGTTTCGTCGAAAAACCGCCCGGTTTCCAAACCGTTCCACGACGTTCCACGGGGTAGGCTCTCTCTCCAACGGGGTTGTTGAGTTCTCGAGCCACGCCGTTTCCATGGGAAACGCAGCCAGGCTCAACTGTTGTCCCCATTCACGGAGTCGACCTTTCGATAAACGTTCCGTCGTCCGTTGGATCCGCAGATTTTCACGGCTGGCTCGCGCGTCGTTTAATTAACAATGAACCCGTTGCTCGACGAGTGACCGAGGTCAGTTACGCGCTGGCCAGCTTTCACTCGGCGACCATCGGCGCGAGTCACAGTCACCGGACTCGGGATCGGCCGTGGCCATTACGTGCGTGTGTACGTCTTGGAGGAAACGGCGAATAACAGACGCGAACGATGCGGGTTTCCCTTAATCGTGAAAGATAATCCCACGGCGCACGGTGGAACGAGCAAATTACCTTCTCGTCTCAAGTTGAAATTTATATTTTTCGTTCGTACGCGTAAGTTGATTTTCAGTCGCCGTTTGCCGTCGATCGTAAAGATATTTTACTTACTTGTTTCCTCGTTAATCATTATTTTCCCGCGTTATTTTATTATTTTCTTCCGTGTGTAAATTATTTTCTTACGCGCAATGATTGACGAGTCGCGTTTAGAGAAGATCATTATTTTCTTTATTATTATTTTATTACGTGTAATTTATTAACGAGAGGAGAAAGGAACACAACGGTATTGAATAAAAGTAAAATTCGAAGGTTGAAACGTTGAATGTAGTAAAAGTTAAATGAAATTGAAATAGAACGCCCGAACTTGTATAGTTCAAACGATCCATTTAATCGGAAACTATCAGTGATTATTAATGACGATCGAGCCAAATTACTTGAAATTTGAAATTTCTTGCAAAGCAGTCGGAACTTAGAAGATTTGAAATTTATACGTAAATTTACGAATTCACGAAATATGGAAGACTCGAGTTGTCATGAAATTTAATTTAAAAATTAAGATTTATACAATATCGTTTTAATAATGAAATTCAAGTTAATTGAGAATACATTTTGGACGAAATCGTCAATAATTTAGTACGAATGTCAAATTTATTCCTTTGCGGTTTCTTGCGCTAATTTAATGAAGTCAAGTGACTTTTAAAAATTTGGTCACTTCAAATTTTGGCCGATGTCGAAGAAGACAGGCGTTTCCTTTCACCGTGTGATGATCGAGGAGGAATTTACTTGCATGTTATCGTTTCATGTTTATTCACCAGCCACGGCACGCTCGATTCACGGAGAACCTGTTTCGTGGATAACGAACATTTTCGTTGGAACGAAAAAGAATTCTTCCGATCGTTTTTATCATGCTAGAGCGAGCCGTGCGTATTTCACAAAGCATGACGATTAAGATATGTATGTTAAACTTCTCGATCTAACGGTTACAGCCACGAGAATCTACTCACTAAGAACTATTAGACAAACATCGTGAGAAGGCTCAAAAGGAAACGTTCTAACGATTTACTTATACACAATCACTGACTAACACCAGCACATTACGCATTTTCACCGATTGTTGATAATTATACAACAAAATCTTATATATCTTAATCAAAAGATGTAACGATGTAATTAATCGTGCTGAACGATCAGAAATGTTTAACGTTAGGAGTTATGAAAAAGAAAAAGGATAACTCTGCAAAATTTGATGATTAAAATTATGTTATATTGAATCGAGATCTACTGCAGTTTCCAACTTGCAGTCATAGTAATCTACTCGTTGAAAACTGTTGCGCAAACAGTGTAAGAAAGCTAGAAAGGAAACGTACTGTCACCAACATATCACTCATTGTTAATGAAAATGTCATTTTAGCGTCCTTAGTTGTTGATTAAATAACAAGTGAGTAACGAATAAAATTTCATTCTTTATCTAACATCCTTTATAACATTGCCATTGTGAGTCTATGCTCGATTTCTGAGTTTTTGTTCGAGCTTCTGAATTTTTTGTCGAGTCCCAAACATGTTCAAACATCATCAAACCGTTCAAAGATCGAGAGACCATTGTACTCTCGACTTTTGAGTTTTTGTTCGAGCTTCGAATTCCCTCGAATTTTTCCAAGTTGTTCAAACGTCGTCAAACCGTTCAAAGATCAACGGTCCACCGTGTCTGGCAAACTCGACTTTCTCGAGAAACCGCCGTTATTCTTTCCCTTTCGACTTATTTTCGCGCGTGGAATCACCTGCTACACCTTCTGCACACTTGCCCCAAGCGATGCAAGGTTCCAACGAGTCGGAGCACACGACTCGATCGGTATTTATAACGGTCCTTGATCGCGGGATCTGCAAGTTGGATCTGCGTGGCGTGTAATCGTCAACCTTTGTCGCCGCTGATCCGAGAGATCGGCGGAGAAACGAGAGATCGCGGCCCGATCACCTGTATCTCTCTTATTGATTCTAGCGCCTTTCAAACGGGTTGTGACATTGGTCGATTGGCCTTTCCTAAATACCAAGCCGCCAACCATGTCTCGCGTCGCATGCTCAACCAACCAGCCGCGAACATGTGCACGCGTACTCTCTGTGTTTACGAACGTTTCGTGGGCGATCGACCGTGTCGCGAGAAAATCCTGATTTTTCATCGAACGATCTGCCGTTTTCCCTTTTGATTGAAAGATCCTCCGAGGATATAAATTGCGCGTTTACACGCATGTAGGTTCGATGAAATTACGTATCCCCCCGTAGGAATAAATAAAGAAACGACGTTTCTTCTCCGGTTCCAAGAATCCTACGACTTCGCAGAGACTTTGGAATTGCTCCTTGGATGATTCACGACCACTCTCTTCGTAACACTTTCGCGTGTCACTCTGATTGTGAGCCTCGATGTGAATCCGGATCTCCATTACTTGTATTACTAAGAGTAATTTTTATTGGTAACTGATATCTCTGAATCTGGAGTTTTATATTCACTTCGTAAATTTAGAAAGGTTTTTATCACTGAAAGTAATTTTAGTGGGGGTAATCTAGAAAATCGGGACTTCTCAGGTGCAACGCTGATGCAACGAAAATTAGCGATTGGTTGATTTGGGTCACGTGACTCGTGAGGGGGCGTGGGATAGATCTCGAGTAGGAGTGGCGTTGTCTGGTAGTGATCGCGTCTGTAATTTGTTTTCTATCGATTCAAATGTTTGTATATCAATAAAATTTTATGGCAAAAATGTCGTCTTCGTTTCCTAGTCAGTAGAGTTGCTTATGGGCCTTTGAAGACGCATCGTAGTAATAGAGTGACGATGTTATGGTGACGAACAATGAACTTGTGGACTAGATTACTAGTAGAAAGAAGAATCAATGGCCTTTTGTACATAATAATTGAAGAGAGAATAGTATTATCATATTTTCACTGTCTATTTTTATAATTATTCTCGACTCTGTCCCTATAGAGTTAATAATTTGTTTCTTGATAAATAACAGTATCTGTTAATTGGCCAATACATTTACCTTTTTTTAATCCTTTATCGACTACCGAAGAGATTTGTAATGTACATGCTTGCTATCAGCGAAAAGTTCGTATCGATTCGTGCGCACGTTTTAGTTTTCAATTCTTTCGATACACGTTCGTTCTGCGTACGAAGTTAAAACTGACGGTGAAAAATTAAAAATTCCGATTTAGAAATTTAACCGCAAACGCATTTGTACTCTGAAATTCCATCAACAAAACAATTTCCAGAAGAAATTCAAAATTTCAAAAGTGGTTTAATTTTTTAGTTTCTGCGATCAGTTCCCACTGTTTATCCTTAATTCTCTTTCTCTTTTGCTTTATATCTCCATTTCATATTTCATAGCGTGTTAAAAGCGGAGAAGAAGTCATTAAAGAGCGAGCCACGTTGAAGATGAAATATCGCATATAAACATGTGCATTCAAACTCGCGATGTTACACAATGCATTCCAATGCGATAGATCCACGACAAAAGAGAGGGCTTCACTCACTTTCCATAAAAATATCGGACGGATGGATAGCAGCCGCGTTGCTCGACAGAGGCGAATTTTATTCCAAAAATCCGTACACTCTTTTTCCACTGATATTGTCACTGATATTTCACTGATATTACCCACGTTGGCTCTGCGTCTGATTTCAAAATTATCATCACTCGGCCTGGTATCGAGGCCTGGTAGCCTGGATGGGCGACACAATTCGAGTTAGAAACGAAAGCATTTTGGCGAACGAACGCGAGTGGAAGACAGACAGATATATGGGTCGCGAGTAAGAGGTGGCGATCGCCTTAATTTGTCACGAAGCTGGAGAGAAAGAGGAAAAAAAGGCAACAGGGAGGGAAAGAGAGCGGAGAGTCTGGGGCACGTTCGATTCGTTGCGAGTCGACGGCGTCCTTGCACCGTGGCTCATTCATTGGCTGGCGCACTTGCAACTCGCGCGCGACACCGCAATCCGTCACTCCGTAATGAGTCAATGCTATAAATATTCTCACGCTTTTCCGACCACTTTTCTGCCGTCGCGAAACTGTCTCTCACCCGAGCGCGCCGAGTTTCCCGAGGCCGTGTCTCCGCGCAATTCTCTCTCCTTCGACGGAGAGGTCTGTCTATACAGGGTGTCCCGCCATTGCCTGTACCGATCGGCCGAGAGGAAGGAGGACTGTTCGCGATTTTCACAAACGCGTTGCTCTTCAACATTTATGTTAATGTTCCGAGCTGTAATGTTTATTCACAGGTCGCGTCGATCACTGACAGTATAAAATAAAAAAGAAAAAAGTGATATCCTGATGTTAGAAATTAAAATTTTGAGGTTATGAAGGAGTAGAGATACAGGCGGAAAAGGTTGAAGTTAATCAATCATGGCATAATTGGTGTTCCGTCTTGTTTTATTATAAAAAAAAGGTAAATTATGTCTTATAAAAGATGATTTATTATAGAAAGGTTCAAACTTCTCTTCTATTCTGACGATAATACCGTCATTAATACTTGTTTAAAAAAAAAAAAATCTAGAAGATAGATCGAGGGAAAAAACTTGTAATTTTCATGATCAATTGAAGATTTTAATTGTGACAATTACAACTTTGTTTCGTAATAGTTAAAATTTATTAAATATTGGTCTGTCATAATTTGATTAAAAAACAGAAAATTGTTTTCATACCTCATAAGAATAATAAGCTTTATAATATAATTTATTTAATTGAATTGTTCATAAAACGAAGTTCGTGTAATTAGATAATTAGGAAAGGAAGAACAATTGATAAAACAGTCTATTAAGACTATTTTGTTCAGATGCAAGATGGACATTCTTTGTTTTCAACTGGCACATCTAAAATCTATAGTCTGTTGTATCATAATCTGTATCAGATGCACATTTGATCTACAATCTGCAATCTTGTGAAAAGATTTCTAATCTTGCAATCTATACTAAATCTGTAATCTGCGATTTATCACCTTGTAGAAAGATTTTGAACATTATGATTCGATGGTTCTATTGTAGTTGTCACAGAGAAAATGTTTATGCTGTAAGAAGGAAAATCACTCTTATTCTATCGATATACCACCATCATTTTACTATTAGATGGATCAGAATTCGAAGTAGATGAAGATAAAATGTTATTGGAAAGTTGGACTCTTGCCATTTTTTCATACTTGTACTCATTTTTTATACAAACTTGTTACTTACAAACTGAAAAATGCCATTTTTTAACATCCAGATTGCGAATTTTTGTACATTTAAGAATGCAAGTGACCAAAAAATGTCAATAATACGCAAAAATGTATGGAAAATAAAGTACTTTAATTGTACGTATTAAATTCGTAAATGGAAATCAGTTTTCGTGAAGTAATAATCACTTTAATGTAATAAACAGTTTTCTTTTTCTTTTTTTTTAATTCCTGACTAGAAAATTAGACTCCAATAATCTAATAATTTTATGAACGAGTAACAAGTTTAACCACAAATAGGTAAATCTGGCAGTTGACATGACCATGTTTTTTTTACATTGAAACTAGAACACTACGAAATCAATGACATCGGTACAAAAACTGCGGCTACTCTGTCAGATACCTCGAAACGTTCTTTTCGTGCCATTTTCCAACCCGCCAATTCTCCATTATTGCCCAACCCGTTGCGGAAGAATTAGAAATTGACAAGCAGAGATAAGTGTTTCGCCAGTTGCGCGATTTCGGTGAAATCGGCGATGAACGAAAGATGATTGATGATCGAGAGACCGTGGTATCCTTGAGTCGGTTGGACTGATCGGAGAGGACATAGAGAGATGCAGGAATACTCGAAATAGAAAGGTCGAGCACGTGTCTTCGAACAGCTAAATTTGGTACACAATTGAATTTCTGTTTCAACACGCGGGAACGCGCGAAAGCGATGCGTGCTCGGAGGTCAAGTATTCCGAAGTTCTCGTGAAATTTGGCAATATACCGCCTGAAATCTGGCACGAGAGGGCCGCTTACGCGGTCGCTCGTTATTTGTCATCGGGATTCAAGGCTTCTGGTGCACTCTTCCGGCTCGTCTGCTACAAAACGAAGCGTTACGTTTGCAACGTCGAATTACCGATATCTCTGGGTGAGACCAAAAGTGAGATCGTTGTCGGACAAATCAATGGTATTCGTGTCTGGCGCGAATATCAGATGTCGTTTGTAACAATTATGCTTCTTCGACGTATTGTGATACAAGCAATTCGTACTTGTCGCAATTATTTTTGCGTGGAGGCTGGTGTTCAACTGCCTTAACACACGGATTTATTATATTTGGATTCTGAAGTGGTAGCAACTTTTTATCATGTCGAGACTTCATTTGTTTAAGTGACTTGATATGGGTCAGTTGAAAGTTCGAAAGTTGAGTTTTTTAAAAGTAATCTATATGTATATATATATATATATATTACATGAGTATCTATATGTATGTATATATATTACATAAGTATCTATATGTATATATATATCTTACATAAGTAATCTATATGTCTGTGTATATATATATATGTATATATATATATATTCTAATGACGTGTATATATATGAATGACATGTATATATATATATATATATATTCTAATGACGTGTATATATATGAATGACATGTATATATATATATATATATATATATTCTAATGACGTCACAGTTAACTTCTGCAACAAACACTTTCGTTTAGACGCAGCCGCGTAATTCTCAACGTGATTTACGTGCGTCAATTTCGCAGTACTAGTAGAACAACAGTGAAAATAGCGAACCGGCCACGCAAATGGCGGAGCGGCTCGCTCTCCGCCACCAGAATAAATTGCAGCAGGTTCGATTGTCGAGTTCCTCTTTCTCGAGTCTGCAGACTGGACACGGTTACAGAATTCGCAGCAACGATTTCTGCGTTTTATCTGGGTGGTCGAAATCGAACGTTCGACGGACACGTCGAAGGCCACGCGGCAGCAGCTCGATCACTAGAGCGATGACGTCGTCGTCGTCGTTAGCTCGATCTCTTCTCTCTCGGACTGGCAACTCACTGAGAGAAAGAGAGAGAGAGGTACGACCTGTCGCGAGCGTTTTCGCGCGTTGTCGCGCTTTTTACGGAGGTGGACTTGACGATTTTGCAAGAGAGCGCACGACGAGAGAGAGAGAGAGAGAGACTTACTTGGCGTCGCCGGATAATACAGGCACGCTCACACGCCGCCGTTGGGCAACTTCTAATCGTGTTAACGACACAAGGACGCGTTCGGGCATGCCACGAGCGTTTGTAAACTGTTTGCAAGACGTTCGCCGCGCGGCGATAACCGCGAAAACGCGCGTGCAAAGTCGCATGCGCGTGCTGGCTAATTCGTACGTCTGGTTTAAATATAGTAGCCGACACCGCGCCGGTGGAAATATCTCGCGTCCAATTCGATTAAAGGTGGAAACGCGCACACCCGCGTGGAAATATCCAGCCGCCGTTTACATTTCTATCTTTCGTCGTCGTTGGATCATACGTACTACTGTTTAACATTAGAACTACCAAGGATTAAAGCATAGAATCATCGTCAGAGATGTTATTATTAAAGTGAAAGAAATAGAAAAACTGCAAGATACACTAGAATACAGAAGCTTTTATTTATGTATGTTATAAAAAAAATCACTCGAATAATCTCTAAAAATATACTGTTTCACATCTATGAAAATTATAAATTAATCGATCACCTCGGTAATTCTAGTGTTAAGATATCACTTAATTTCAAGGTAAAAATAACAAAAATGTTAATACGGGTCTGTCGCTATACTAGCTATTTGCGATTATCAGAGAAAAAAAAAATTGACAAAAAACTGCACGACTTGTACCCCAGACGATTCGTCTCACTGAATCGAAACATTTGAATCGATAGAAAACAAATTACAGGCGCGATCGCTCAGTACCAGACGACGCCACTCCTACTCGAGGTCTACACCACGCCCTCTCGCGAATCACGTGACCCAGATCAACCAATCGCTAATTTTCGTTGCATCAGCGTTGCACCTGAAGAGGCCCGATTTTCTGAGTTACCCCCGCTAAAATCACTTTCAGCGATAAAACGAGATTGATGGCTTTCGAAAGATTTTCGTAGAATTTAAATTAATAAAACGCGATAGGGAGGAGCGGAGGCAGCCGTGCAAACCACCATGGAAACCAGAATGAATTTCGAGCTCGGGGAACGCGCGAAACGCGCGAGCAATGCACGGGAAGCATTCGAGGTTAGCTAGCGAAATTTTCACCGCGAATTCGAGATTTGCTCGGTGGTCCGTGAACGCGAATCGATTCGCCGAGGCGACAAAACGAAGGCGAGGTCGTGCCAACGGGCGTACTAACGATTTGTTAGCGCCGATGTAACGCCGGTTTTCTGTCTTTAATGGCCCGTGACGGCTGTGATTACAAGCGTTTCGCGCCCGGGCATTGCTCGCTGTGAAATTTCTACGTGCGCGCGTGTATCCGCGTGTACACGTGTCGCGTTCTTCGTTGATGTATCGCCGATCGAAAGGGGAATCGACGGATCCGCGATCGAGAGCCGTTGATTCCTATCGTTAAGGACGTTCGCTAGCCTTGCCTCGTTTCATGCGAGCCTGTGAAATGGAAACGGCGAGCGAGTTGCGTGAGTCAACGATAGAGTGGATTTTTCTCCATGGAAAATGCTTACCAACGGATATAACTGTGAAGGCTGATGCTTTCCATCGCTTGTTCTTCGCTCGACTCCTTCGAATCCAATTCCCTTTTCGTTTCATTCATTTACGCAAAATCCTTTGGTATGAAAATGCACAGTGAGAGAAGTGTTCCTTGCAATTGCCAAATTTAAGCGATTCATGTCTTCTCACTTCTCAGGTTCTAAAATTTTTGTCAATGAGAGTTATTTTGTATTTTGTACGTTATTGATCATTAACTGTATAAATTTTTCGTGACAAAGTGTTACGTTAGCTTCGTGATATCTGTTATTCTAACAACACTTTTGTGATTTATTCTAAGACGTAGAGAAAAACAGAAATTACTGTACAAAAATAGATTTGGAAATTAAAACAAAAATAAACGTGGACAGTTATAGAAAATCAATAAGATGAGTTAAATGTGAATAGTAGAGAGTAAGAAATTGATACAAAACTATTCCGTTTGTCACAAATAATCAGATAGGGGTAGTTCAGATATCAAAGCTTCGTAAATTCAGTTATGAAACAAAGTTTTCGATACTTTTACATACTGTGATAATTTATGCCACTCTCGAAAAGCAAAATATCTTGATTTTGCTTGCTGAGACAAAACGAACAATATATTGTATGTAGTGTAAAAATATCTTGTAATAAAATAAACAATGCATTTCGAAAGTAAAGTATTTATTTCAGCTTTAAAACGAGCTCTTTGTCATTGTATCGTTTCATTTTACAAATTACAATTTCAAGAAGATTTTAATATTTTAATATTTATTTCTCATATAAATTCGTGGTTTTGAACGATGGTATATATATATATAAATTCACTTTTCTCAGAAACAAAGTGTTTCATGAAAAATTTTATTCCACATTTTTGATCGACAACAGGACATTTCCAAATTTCTTCAATCCATCTGTGAAGTATTTTACAACTTTCCGAAATCAATTTTTTCAAAAACAAAGTAGCTGTTGAATAAGAAAATTTCTTTTTCCCGGCTTTGTTTTACAAGTGGAATCGCGTCTTTGTTCCAAGGACTTTGTACGTTGTATGTGTAACTGAAGATTGCCAGTAGATATTAAATAGCCCACCCGGTATAGCGTGTCACCTGTGCGCCTCGAAGCACGAATCCGTTCACAGGAGAACGTCCTTTTGCTTTGTGTCTGTCGTGCTCCCGTGCCTGCTGCATTTGGAGCACATTTTATATCCCACCTTATTGTCACGCTCACATGTAAATATGCGAGCACGATCCTCCGAGTAAATGACTCACACAGGTCTTGTACGGCTTCCTTCCTTTCGGTGAACACCGCGATCGCGTGCGATTTCCATCGCTTGGATACCCAAGTGCGACCGTGTTGCGCCTTGAAATCGCGCAAATTTCCAATCTAGGACTTCACGGCTCTCATTAATCCAACAATTTTTCGTCGACAATCTTTCAACAATTTTTTTTTATTTTCTAAAATATAAAATATCATCTAAAATCTAAAATCTAAAATAATCTAAAAATATAAAGTATCATCTAAAATCTAAAATAATCTAAAAATATAAAGTATCATCTAAAATCTAAAATAATCTAAAAATATAAAATATCATCTAAAATCTAAAATAATCTAAAAATATAAAATATTATCAAAAATCTAAAATATCATTGAAGAATATACCTCGGAGTAGTGTTCTTCAGATACTATTATTACACGTCGAACTTTATTCGAGTGTTTGAAATATTTCAAATTTTAAATAGTTGAATAATAATGAAATTTTAGTTCTCTAATAATTTTAATAGCGTAATAATTTTGAACTTTAAACAATTATTTGAAACTTTAAACAGTTGTGTCGTCGTTAGACGATTAAATGAAGCATTTTGGTTGTCTATATAATATAAGAATGTCTAAACAATTGCTCAAGCTAAAAGTATTCGAAACATTCATTGTCGTAATAATTTTCTTTGTTAATAAATGTCACGGGTATCAATTTCTGAATGTGTGCTTCTCGGACAATCAATCGCAGTCAGTGTTCCCATACGGCCAACGACATTATGTCATCGACTGACCATGAAGTGTTAAAAGAATACTTGCTTCGATTAGAGCAGTCGTATGAATTTTGCAACCTTTATTTCTTAGTACACTATAGTTCTATAGTGTATAATTTTACTGTTCTATACTGTTATAATTTTTATTTATAAATTATAATAAAATTGTAATATATTATAAATATAATACTCTGGAGTATTTAATTGTACATAGTTGATAATACTCACATACTAGCTTAATTCTAAATTAAGTTTATCTGTCGTATTCTAATCAAAAGATAACATTGTAATATTGCCACCTTTTTCTTTCCTAATTCTCGCAGCTAATTAACTGTTTTACATTTTCCTTTTCCAGAATGTAATACATATATAATAATGCATAATAATAATATAGTTACATATGTTTTAATGAGGAATTGTACTCTATTGTATTCTGTTATATCATACTCTATGCTGTATCCTATTAAGAAATGTACTCTATTGTATTCAAAAATTTTACTATAATGAGAAATCATATGAGAAATGGTACTCTACAAGAAATTTCTCATTTCTTTTATCATACTATAAAACAAAGCTTCTCAATCACAAACAAATTCTTCTAAGAAAGAAATCACGGCTCTGTCGTGTATTGTACTTATTACTACTTAGTCAGAAAACACTCGCAGGTTTCTCAGTAACTGTGACTTTTTTAGAATTGAATGCATTTAAATAAATTACTTATATACAAAGCATCACTACTTTTTATTTGTGTGATAAAGTAAATTTGTATGAAGACTTTTTGAGTTTTTATTTGCAACGCAAAAGATCTCTGTACTTCGGGACATTTTAGAGAAGAATGATATTCTGATATGTGACGGGATAAAAAACTGCACGACTTATATCCCAATATGATTCGTCTCACTGTTCTGACTAGGAAATGAAGACGACTTTTTTGCCATAAAATTTTATTGATATGCAAAACAAATTACAGGCGCGATCGCTCAGTACCAGACAGCGCCACTCCTACTCGAGGTCTAGCCCACGCCCCCTCACGAATCACGTGATCCAAATCAACCAATCGCTAATTTTCGTTGCATCAGCGTTGCACCTGATTTTCTGGGTTACTCCTGCTAAAATTACTTTCAGTGATAAAATGGTTGGGAATCACTGCTCTATGTTCCATTCTTTGATTACAGAAATAGTTTGCGTCCTTTCGGATGCAGTTGCCGTGCCAATTGTTCACAAGTAACGAACGCTTTTGTCTGTTTCAGGTAAGCGAGGTTACGATTTCCACACCGATCTCTTTACTGCGAGCCCACCTTTAGCCCTTCCCTGAACGGCTGGTCGAAATTTGTTTTACGAACGAAACACGCTGCCTGAACAGAGGTAGGTATGCCTGAACGTTCGAACAGCGTGGATACGTTGCCCGAGCCACAATTGCGATAGACGTACAATTTAACCCTTTGTGGCCGGCTCAAGCGAGCGCGACGTTGATAGCAGGCCAGTCAGCCGAGGTTCGACGTTCCGTTAATATTTATGATAGTCCGTCCACGGTCTTTATTCATTGATATTTACGGCTGAAAGAATTGCCCAGACGCGGACAAAGAACGAAGAACCTCGTTCTCGATCCTCGACCAATTCGTCGTGCAATCGGCAACGTTTCGAGAGAAAAAGAAAAGAAAAACGTGGGATTACGTTCAGTGAAATCAAGACACAGTTAATAAAATCGCGTTGTTGGTTTTTCTAGAGTATTCCTAACGGCATGTACAGTTGCTTACGAAATCTTTTACGTATAGATCTGCACAATAGCTCTGTGACCACGTACGTAATGTTTTACAATTTTATTTAATGTCAAGTTCTATTTTTTTTTAGTCACCATAAAAGTCCGCTGTCTATTTATAAGTCTTTCTCGGAGACCTAATATACAGAAGACGTTCAGAAAAAATCCCTGCAAGGATTTTCGAAGGATAGTGTTCAACGAATTGAATTTCCCTCCGTTCTCTCCGCGTGAATCCGCAGAGGACCACGTACACAGGTACGTCGTGAACCACCTGTGCACGTTTTTCTCCCCGAATCCACTTTCTCCATCGAACGTCAAAGCGGAGACGCGCGCGCGAGCACCTTCAGACACTTGACACAGGCCTGCTTCTCTCGAGTGTACTACCTACCGGCATTAAGAGACGAAATAGTGCCGGGGAAAAAGCGGAGATGCATATAGGTCTCTCATTTTTGCTCCTATTTTCCTCCGGTCTGTACGTGTTCCCCCAGCCTTGCGGGAAAAAACCGCTCGATCGATAAGTCCGCTGAATCTCGAGTGTCGTTTAAACGGAGCATGAGAAAAAATATTATTTATTTATTAATAAATTGTGATTCTTGTCTCCTAGATTTGAAACTAGTATATTCTAAGAATATTTACATAGCTAGGTAAAGTTCAAAATTATATAAAATATCTAAAGTACAATAAATTGTGATTCTTGTCTCTTAGATTTGAAACTAGTATATTCTAGGAATATTTACATAGCTAGGTAGAATTCCTAGGTAAAATCCAGAATTATATAAAGTATCTAAAGTAGAATAAATTATGATTCTTGTGTCTCCTAGATTTGAAACTAGTATAATCTAGGAATATTTACATAGCTAGATAAAGTCCAGAATTATATAAAATATCTAAAGTGGAATAAATTGTGATTCTTGTGTCTCCTAGATTTGAAAGTAGTATAATCTAAGAATATCTACATAGCTAGATAGAGTCCAGAATTATATAAAATATCTAAAGTAGAATAAATTATGATTCTTGTGTCTTCTAGATTTGAAACTAGTATAATCTAAGAATATTTATATAGCTAGGTAAAGTCCAGAATTGTATAAAATATCTAAAGTAGAATGTTCGTTGTAATTTGTAACAAGTAACTTTCTAAATCACCACTAGAAGTAGAGTGCGAAGTGATCTTCTACAGATAAATTTTCATAAAATATACAAGTAAAAGCTTGCGTTCTTTATTATATTGTAAACTTTTTCATTTGCACTTGAATTTCTTTACAGTTTTACAGCTCAGTCGTCGTCAAGTTTTATTTTTTTCAGTCGCCTCCATAAAAATCCAGAATCTATTTATAAGTCCTCCTTAAAGATCAAATACATAGCAAGGAGAAGTAGTAAATAGCAAATTGTACAAAAAGAAGACAAATTACACGCGATACATCAAAAGTGTTTTCCCCCTGTTGGTAAGCTTATCATCCTTAAATTCTCAGCCCCGTGTGTCACGAGAAGAAGTAGCTTCGTGGCAACGTGAAAATTTGATTTCCTCTCTCCGTGTATCAGAAAATCTTTCCTCATCTAGAAAAACATCGAGTTGTCCCGAAATCCAGCGTGTTTACACCAACTTTTATTTCTCGTTCCATCATATATATCCCTTGCAAACTCCTAACTAACTCACCTCCGACATTCCAATCAGCAACTTCCTTCATGTTTGTCCCGAAAGACAGACAACCAGTCTCCATTCTGTCTAGTTTCGTAGAGCGGAGCCAACTTCTGACAGGACGATAAATAAAGTTATAAGATATAAGGAGTGACATCCACGTTTTTGAAGGATATATCGACAATGAGATTACGGAGGGATCAATTGAAGTTTGAACTTTCTGAATAATTTCTTTATCGACAGATCTACTTTTTAGTGTATACGTTATTTGGAATACGTATTTGTATAATTATTTGAAAAATTTAATATTTGTGTATCTTGTAAATCCGTTAAAGGACGTATTTTTATTTGAAAAGAATTGAAATTTTTGCATCTGAATATCTCCTGTTTTTTTTTGTATATTTAGAAAATGTGTAGAATTAAAATTTCTTTATCTGCAGATTTCTTATTCTTTAGAACATTATCTGACACGCAGATAATGTTGAGATTTTAGATAAAATAAATTTTAGATAAAGTAAATGTTTTTTTTTTCTGAGAAATATAAATATTGGTAATAATTGATTACAGTTTCAGTATGAAATTAAAAAATTAATATTATAAATAAAGTGCCTGTTTGTCTGAAAGTAGTCATTTTTTAGTTTCTAACTTCCAAATAGAAATGTATATTTAAAGGATTTATATTCGGATGAACCAGTTTACGAAATTGATTTGAAGGACATATTTCCATCCGGAAAATCACTTTCGCTAATTTTTTACTTAATAAATGATAGTTTATTATTTAATTGACAGATAGAAATTGGACTTTCTACAACGAGTTTCTCTGTACTGGGTTTAGGTTAGGTTTAGGTTAGGTATAGGTTAGGTATATTTTTTCACTGTCCACGTACATATTTTGGATTTTCGTACATTGATATAACAAAAGCTTTAAATTACGATACAATACAATATTCAGTAGACGAAACAAATCTCTGCTAGAGTCCCCCGTTTCTTAATCGTATTCGTGAAATTAGGAATTTGCATGAACAGTCACAGTCCAGTGGCGAAGCGTGCAACGCTGATAGGAAATTTTCGCATACGAAAACAGCGTGTGCGCATAGCAGAAATGAAGCTGCCGAACGAACGTTCATTCCTTTCCCTTTACTTCATGGCGCTTTTGAGGTACGGAGTAAAAAGCGCGATGGTCTGCGCTCTCAGATACACACAGTTTCGAGTAGGTCACTCGAAGCGTTGCACGTCTCGCATCCAGCGGCTCGTAATTTTTAATTAAAATATCTCCCAGGGATAGAAGCATCGCGAGTTCTTGGCTCCTCGGCCCAGAGTCTTTAAACTCGCGATGGAATTAGGAGCGACCCTTAAAAGCGACCCCATCTGCGCCCCCATTAATAATTCCTCGCGCGCTTCTCCGTCGGTATGTCACGTGACCGTAAACGTCCTCGTCATTTCGTTGGCAAAGTATCGACGAGCTACTTTTAAAAAGAAAGGGACGCGAGAAGCAACGCTCGATTAAAAAGTAGAAGTTAATTTCTAAAGAGGGTTAGACCGAGATCACCGGAATTTCAAGCAGGTCGAATTGACAAGCGTGTGATCCAACCTCTTGCGCTAACTGGACCGCGGACCATAACGAGTGACCAAACCGTATACATTCGTCTTCTTTTCGAATTCATCGGTATATCACTGGATAGAAATTACTAAGAAGTAATAAATTTATTGTTTGTACGTCAATGTACTTAAAACTGAGGAAATATTGCAATTTTATGGCCAAATATTTTCGACGTGCTTGACACGATTGAACATTTCGCCAGACAAAGTTATCGAATTGTCGGTATTTTTACGTAACGATTCGTCGATTCAGCGAAAGTGGAAAGAAAACGACTGGCAAGGGAGAAGAAATTTTTCAAACGAAAGTTTGCAAAACGATCGACAGGAATAATCGAGAGGGATCCAGGCGGGGAGCAGACAGTTGCGGGGCTGGTTTTTCGCCGCGCTCGGCCGGCAGAACGGGACGGTGTGGCTGGTCTCGCGGTGTGACCGTGCGCAGACCGCGTATATCCTCGCTCCATTATTAATTTCAGAGCGACGCAGAAGTTGCACGTGCACTCGACCACGTGTGGGTGCCCTGCGAACGAGCGCACGCACGCACAACGCACGCTGGTCAGATAGCTGCGTGCACCGGCGTGGCGCGGCAGAGCGTGGGCCGCGTTTCTAATAAAACGCACCATATTGCGCTATTCCGTCGTGCTCGCTTTGTACTTCGTACCAGTTTGTACGTTTATACTCCGTACTTATCCTACACTCGCTCCGTACTTTCACCCTATTATTTACTCTACGGGCATGTGCGTCGCGCGCGACAGAAACTTGGTGAATTTCGATCGAAGGTTGCACGTTCACAGCTGAAGTTACGCCGCGAATTCTTCGGGAATTTCAAATTGATACGAAACTCCACTGTTTCTCTCTCTTTTCTTTTTCTTTTTTTCCAAGGAAGAACGAACCCGGCACTACTTTATACTTAGTAGTCCGTACTTACTCCCTACTTACTTCTATATTTACTCTGTACTTACGTCGCACGCTACGGAAACTTTAATCAATTTCGATCGAAAGTTGCGCCCGAAGTTCTGCGAATTCTTCGCGAGTACGTCGAATCGAAACTTTCGCTATTTTCCCCGGCGAGGAACGAACCTGTGGATTCGCGTGTTTGCTTTGTAGTCGGTTCGTACCCTCGGCCGAAGTCGCACACGAGTTTGTACACGCCGCGAGTTTCTTCGGATTTCGAGATCGAAATCAAAATCGAACTCCAACTATCTTTTTTTTTTTTTTTTTTTTACCAGCGAGGAACGAACCTGAAAGATCGAGACGATCGAGATGATGATCCTTTCTCCGCGTGGCGGACGAGTCGAACGGGACGAATTGAATTTCCAATTGCCATCTGGTTGTGGAGCGGGGCTAATGAATACCCGTGGCAGGGAAAAGTAGATTGATCTTTGATCCGCAATGATCCCTCGAAGGAGCGAAATTTCGCAGTTAGGTGGTTAAGCCAAATGTCACGTTAAATGTCATCGATTGCGATCGATTCCCGGCCAATTTTCATTCGATCTCTTATCTCTTTTTCTCCCCCCTCCCCCTGTATTTTTTTCCTCTTTACACACGATTCTCGATCGTTGATCCAGCTCTCTCTTTCTCGAAGGAAGTAGCGGGATTGTGAATTTCGCTAATGCCCTCCGGGCCGTTCGAAAGGAATAATAAGCGCGGTGGTATTTTTCTTTTCCTCATTTTTTTTTTTCTGACGCTCGAGCGGGCTGAAACGACGCGAGCCATTTCACAAGGACCATCGAACCGGGCCGTTTATGTAATTTCATCGCCGCAGCGACCACCATTTCAGACCGTTCGGAGGCTTTCGTCGCTCGTTAAGGACTCTCTTCCTCGAGATTGCCCGCGACAACTCGTGCCCCCGCCTCGCGAATGCTTCCTGCTCGTATGCAGTATTCGTTTTCTCCATTTTTTTTTTTTTTTTTCCACCACGACAAGCAAAAACCGCGAAACGGGGTCGAAGAACCTTGCCGAAAGTTCAGCTCTCTCGCGTTTTTCACGGATTTCTCGCGACGATCTGGCGAAGATAGGAAGACACAGAACGTGCAACTGACTCACACTTTGGGAGCGTGTTTCGGTTTCATTTTGCGAAACCGGCTGGCGGAGTCAGTCGAACTGACGTGTTGGTTGCACCGCGTGTTTCTTAATTCGCGTGGGTGGCCGGGCCTTTTCGCGCCACCACAGGATATCGTGGGCCGATCAATTTGTCAGTCGGGTTAATCTGCCTTTTCCATCAAACTTCAAGGCTCCTGGACAGAGCCGCCAGTCCCCTTTCTCCTTGGTATTACGAACACACGCGCGTAACGCGCGCTTGTCGCTCGCTCGGTTTTTCCAGCATCGCCCAGTTCCACCTTTCTAACGCGGTTGCGGATCAACGTTTACCTGGAACTCGTAAATCCTTATTAAGCTCCAAATGACTTTTTCTCTCTCTCTCTCTGCTGCCCCACTCGTTCACAGGGTTTTTTCACGAGAATAAAAAGACGAGACGGTATCAACGGTGGTGACGTCGTTGTTTTGACATAGTTCGACACCTTTCGACGCGGTCACACGAAACGAAAATGTGGAACTTAAAAACTGCACGACTTGTACCCCAGTACGATTCGTCTCACTCAAAGACCCAGAAGCAACTGTTCTGACTAAGAAATAAAGACGACTTTTTTGCCATAAAATTTTATTGATATGCAAACATTTGAATGCAAATTACAGGTGCGATCGCTCACCACCAGACAATGCCACTCCCACTCGACGTCTACCCCACGCCCCCTCGCGAATCACGTGACCCAAATCAACCAATCGCTAATTTTCGTTGCATTTTCTGCGTTACCCCCGCTAAAGTCACTTTCAGTAATAAAAAAAAAGGAAAAAAATGGACGCGCAAATGCGAAGTTGGTCGCGCGTTACTTATTACCTGACGTGCGTGCGTGCATGCGCCTACTTGCGGCAACGGAATGCGAGCAACGGAGGCAAGGTTGATCCCAAGAAGATTGCGATTGATAATTCCTGATCGATTATACGCACACGCCCCAGTTTCCCTGGCGCGTGCATTTTTTCGACACTTCTTTTCGCCTCGCGAACGGCGGCGAGTGAAAGTGCCATGTCCGCGCGCGACATTTTTCGCGTACCACCGCCGCTCCTGCGTCGTTCGCAATGCGCTTTTGCGCCGCGACACGGTGGAAGAATTGGTCGCGTTTTCGCGTTGTCTCTTTCGAATTTGAACGGCGTTGAAATCTCTTCTTGCTCTTTGTTCTAGGTAAAAAATCGCGAAAGACGAAACGTTTCAAATTTCTCACTTGATCGGTAAGTTTTTTTCAATGTCAATTAACTGAATTTTGGGAGACCAAATTATAGCTGAAGTGCAACAAACATTATAATGTTTTTCAAGTTATAAATAATTCAAGAAAATGTTCAGTATGTTCACCTCATGCCTTAACACGATGCTTGTATTATCTTATCATTGAATTACATAATAGTCGCTTGGTAAAAAATATCTAGTATTTCTCGAATAATCTGAAATCCATTCTGAATCTTCTCTTGCAGATCATGCACATTATTCAACTGGAATGCTTGAAATTGCATCACAAAAAGTTTAATAGATCGAGTTCCGTTTAACTCGTATGGATGATCAGAAAAGTTTCAGAATATACTGGGACACAAGATTGAATTTTTTTTTGTTTAATTATCTGTAATTCAAGAACTAAGATGCGTATAGATTCACATTTCATTTTCATTTTTTTATTTGTTTTATTCAGTCACCCGAAATATGGACACGCGTTTGAAAATCATCCGTATGAAGAAATTCTAAAATAAAGCAAAGCTAGAGGTCGCGGAGTCGACGATGCGCCGTCGACACGATTAGCTTTCACGCCGCGTTTCAGGGATCATTAAATCCGCGTAATCCCAAGAATGGACGTGTCCGCGTCGTAAAACGGTCGCTCGTTTTTCCGATTTTCCAGAATTCCGCTCTTCCGCGCAGTGTTGCACATCTTTCCATCAAGTTGATATCCTCGTGGACACGTTTACTCGCAGTGGTAACAATTATACCTGAGCGACAGTCGCGAGGGAATAATTCCTGAGAAACAAGAAGCGAATCCCCTGAACGAAATGATACTAGGATAGAATCGAGAAACGAAACGAGAAACAGCAGCGTACATCAGCTACAGAAGTGTCGTTTTCATTTCTGCGTAAGGTGATGTTAGCGGGAGTAACCTTTTCGGGTGCAACGCTAATGCAACGAAAATTAGCGATTGGTTGATTTGGGTCACGTGATTCGCGAGGGGGCGTGGCGTAGACCTCGAGTATGAGTGGCGTTGTCTGGTACCGAGCGATCGCGCCTGTAATTTGTTTGTAAATTTTATGGCAAAAAAGTCGTCTTTATTTCCTAGTCAGAACAGTTGCTTCTGGGCCTTTCAGTGAGACGAATCGCACTGGGGTACAAGTCGTGCAGCTTCTCCAATGTTCCGCTTTGAAATTCGAGTGCACTTGGAAGTACCGTTAAAAATACTCGATGGAGAGTTCGAATCTACTTGCGAGGTATCCCGTCTGTGGACGTGCCTTCGTTCGCGTCGCGAAGACGGAAATAAATCGCGAGTCAGGTTGCAAAGGGGCGCGCGTGGATCGCGAGACAACTAAATTCAGCTTCGCGTCAAAAGGGGAAGGAATTACGAGCCAGTCGAGAAGACGTGCTGCTGGAGGCCGATAGCCCGCGCTTAAAGCTCGCCTACACAACGTCGGTCGTTTCACCGACGTGTTTTCTTCGCCGCAATAACTTTAATAACGGTACAAAACGCGGAAGCGATTGGCACGCGACGCGAGCCGGCGCTTGCGAAAGCCGCCGACATTCTCCTCTGGTTCGAAGTTTGGCCGGAAACGCGTTCTCCTTCCAGTGAAAATCGTCTTTGCTGTCTCACTTCCACCGTGGACCGTCGATCGTTATAGTTGTGGGTGGGTGGGTGTTCGTGGGTGTTTGCAACTATATGTGTTTTTTTTTGTAGAGTTTGGCACAGCTGTCGGAGTCGCGATTTCGTAAATGCGAGGTGCACGCGAGTTCTCTTCTGACGCAAGATCTTGATGGTAGAAGGAATCGAAAGGAATCGTTTCTCGTGTTCGCAATTGACAGTGCCAGTTCTGTTTACTCGTTTGTAATCTGTAAAAGAGAAGAATTTGCTCGTCAGAGATGCATTAAAAGTAGTTAAGATACATCATGCGAAGGCTGATCACCGCGTGATTCATTCATAGAATATTTACGTCGATTCAGTTCAGTTGTATCTAGCAGTATATGTTTGCTTGATACAAGAAGAGGCATTTAAGAAAATGACATTAAGAAAATGGTCAGTTTATTCTGATACATAACTCGTAACTCCTATCGTATTGAATGGTCAGTGTTCGGAACAATTTAGAGTCGAATTACTTAATTTTGGAATTTTTATCACTGAAAGCGATTTTAGCGGGGGTAACCCAGAAAATCGGGCCTCTTCAGGTGCAACGCTGATGCAACGAAAATTAGCGATTGGTTGATTTGGGTCACGTGATTCGCGAGGGGGCGTGGGGTAGACCTCGAGTAGGAGTAATTCATTTTCTATCGATTCAAATGTTTGCATATCGATAAAATTTTATGGCAAAAAGGTCGTCTTTATTTCCTAAAGGTAGTCAAAACAGTTGCTTCTGGGCCTTTCAGTGAGACGAATCGTACTATTGTGCAGTTTTTTATTTTAATTTATTTCATTGCCAATTTCCATTTTAATACAATACAATTAACATAATGATGCTATCTGAATTGTAAATGCCATAATTCTTGTTTTGCGTAGAATAATTACCTAAGTTATAATCGTCGATATATTTTTCTAAGTGCCTTAAGAACATTTCTCATACGCTTAGGTATAATGATACCTACATATAAAATAGTTTACTGCGAGAAAAGACATCAGTTGCTAATAAATATTCTATTCGGATAATATGCAGATTGTCTGAATAGCAAAACATTCGGAGAACGAGAAATACCTACACTCAAATAATAGACCTTTCGGAAAATATTACAACACAATATTGTAAATAATAAAGATTCCAACGTGAAGTAAAATTCTTCCGTTTGAAACGTTCATTTAGATCTCCCTGTCCACTTTTTAGTGACAATGACTTCCTCGCCGCCACGATCCTCGGGAGAGGAAGACGCTCGACACTCTGCAGCCCAGCAGTATTAATTGACACGTAATTAAACGATCGTTAAAACGATGATGCGCCCGGCTTGATGTTTCAGGCGTTCGCCGATGATTTACGAGCGGCTGACTCGAAGGAAGGAGAGCAAAGGAGAGCAAAGCGCACGCAAACGAGCGGATGTCGATCTCCTGCGCGCTTTCAGACCTTTCTAGCCTTCCCAGGCGAAACTTCGAAACGATCGAACCCGCTCGCTCGCTCACTCACGCTTCCCCGGTCACAGCTCCCTCCCTGTTCGCCTGCGGTTTCCAGAGAAATCGCTTTCGTGCGCGGTTCAGCGAGCGAGTCTCTCTCGCCGGCCAGGGGAGGACGAACGGGTGCCGCTGTTGCGGTCGTGCGGACCCTGGACCGTGTCTTGCTTCGAGCTTCGTGCCTTCCCTCGCGTTTCTTCTTCCCGCTGGATGGTCCACCATGAGGAAACTGACCTACGCTATGACGAGATATTACCCGGGGGGGACAGTTGATTAAGCGGTTTGCTGTTCAAGCGAGTTTTTACGTGGCGGGTGTATTTTACGGATGACATCGATCCCCACGTTGATACGGTTCTTTCGATGAGAACTTTCCCAAGCGGGAATAGTACACGTACGTCGAACTTGAGTTCGAGATCGAAAACAAACAGAAGGGGCAACTGCTGACCGACGCGGCCCAACGAGTAGCTAATGAGGAGTCAAACCTATTCCATGGGACCGAAGCGGCAAATTAATCAAGATCGTACGTACGTACGTTCCCTCCGGAGGTCGGCGGAGGCCAACAAAGAACGAGCGTTATTAGCAAACGAGCCAATTAATCGATTAGTCCTTGTAACCGTGTACTTGGCGACGCGATAATTACCCAAGTGCATTTAACCTCCTTGTCGCCGTCGCGATGCTCGTTTATTTAGTCACTCGCTGGCGCAGGCTAGAATTTTCCAATTTCTCCTTTTTTATTTGTCGGTTTCCAGCGAGCGAATGCGGCGAGCCTCCGTGGCGATCCACCCGCTTCTTTTCTCTCTCTTTTTTTCGCTCTCTCTCTCTCTCTCTCTCTTTCTTTCTCTGCCAACCCTCGACGCGGCTGTGAACGAAACTCTTTGTTAAAGTCCGCCGTGTTTTTTTCAATAACACTTTGCCGACCCTTTCGCTTAACGCGCTTTTTCACCTCGGAGCCCTCGAACGTGCAAAAGCGTCGCTGCTGTCGCTGCACCCGCGTAAGCTAGTCTTTAACGTAAGCGTCGTCTGCCCGCCCCGCAGGTTCGATGAACTTTTCTCTCTCCCGAAGGAACTTTAAAGGTGAGCGTCCCGTTTTCCTCCCTCGGCCGCAGCAGTCCGAACCCGCTTCTCTCTCTCTCTCGTTTCTTCGTCTCGCCTCGTACGTCTCGAAATGCTACCTGCGACCATCCGCTCGTCAAACAAACGCGTACAGACGCATACTTCATCGTCACGTCCTCCGATTGTTACAACGGACGCGTCGTTTTCCTTCGTCACGGTTTTAACCTATTGTACGTGCAACGCCGCGTCTGTATTCTGGTCAATTGGACCGAGGAGAAAAAATAAACGGAGATACATCAGGTGAGAAATATAGTTTTGTATAGCAGGCATACTTCAACCCTTGTGCCTCGATGTGTCAGTCTTGACAACCCGCGCACGTCGAATCGACTGTCGTTTCTTTGTACTTCTTGTCAAAATACCAAGTATGAAGATCGGGTTGGAAGCATATTTGTCTTTGTAACAGTATGGAGTAGTTTGACAAGGAGTAGTTTGACGGGAAATTTTACAATTTGGGAGATCAAATTTCTCCATGCTATAAAGCAATCAGAAAACGATGTACAAGGCATTGCTTTATAAAAATTTTATTTTAGTAATTTCATTTATCTAGAAAGGTATACACACGTGCGTCGAGAAAGATAGACATGTATTTCTATGGGCATCGTGTCGATTTTGATTTCCCAAAATTTCACCTCTCGCGTGGTATAATGGAAGAGTTTCCAAAGTTCACCCTCCTTGCATTTTTCACACCGCCGTGAAGCGACAATGTATCGAAGGAAATGTGGACGCAGGCCGTGTGTGTGTGTGTGTGCGAAGAAGAGAAAAAAGAAAAGGAGAAAAAAACCTATCGAAATCGCAGCTGCGTCAGGTAAGCCAACGCGATCCTAGGCGGAAAAGTTGAAAGCGTGGGTGCATTCTTTCCCCCCAGGGTCACGTCCTCTCGGACAGATGTTTCCCGATCATCTCCGAGCACGCTGGTAACCCAGTGTTAGCTGGTGGCAACGACCTGAACACAAGGGCTCGTCCGCGGGCGCAACAATGGCGCGTCGTAATTTCCAGCTGGTTGTCTGGATCCTCCTGCGTCTTCCGACACCATTTATCGTCATTCCATCGCGATAGCCCGCCGCTTCGTCCGTCTACCTTTTTACCTACAGCCCCTCTCTTCTTTCTCTCCTCTTGTTGGAAAAGCGAGGACCTGTTTGCGTTTTCCAAGAAACTCCGGTGTCTGTCGAATCGTTTTTCGACCATGTCTCTCTCTTTCTACCATTTGGTCTTTGTCTTCGACTAGGAGGACACGGTGGGGGACGTGAGACTGTTCGTCCCTAATTGTGTTCGATGAATCGAGAGTGAAAATCGTCCACGTTCAAACCCAGGATTATATGTTGGGGGATTCGTGAACTAATTAGCGCAGGTCATTGCAAACGACTTGCACCGTGCAAATAGGTTTTTGTTAGCAAGATCCTCGTCAACAGGACAATTTGGTCATTATAATACCATCATAATAATTATTACAATGTAATTATTCTGCAGAGATTTCGTCAACGAAAGGATATTCCTGTGCCCTAAGTCGTTTTTAATTGAAATGATTTACGTTTGATTTGTATCCTCTATGTAACATTGCATTTCTTCTTCCAGTTAAAAACCACTTCTCCATCATCGTTTTTTTCACGTATTATTTTTTCTATCTCTTTCGTTTCTTTAAATTATACACGGCGTGTATAATAAGCTATAATATAAATTTAATTTTATCACTGAAAGTGATTTTAGCGGGGGTAAGCCAGAAAATCGGACCTCTTTAGGTGCAACGCTAATGCAACGAAAATTAGCGATTGGTTGATTTGAGTCACGTGACTCGCGAGGGGGCGTGGGGTAGAGCTCGAGTAGGCGTGGCGTTGACTGGTAATTCGTTTTGTGTCGATTCAAATGTTTGCATATCGATAAAATTTTATGGTAAAAAAATCGTTTTCTAATTAGAACAGTTGCTTCTGGGTCTTTGAGACGAATCGTACTGGGGTACAAGTCGTGCAGTTTTTTCTTCTTCATGTCACATTCTCTTGCAAGAGGAAAACATCCGAAGAACATCGTCAGCAGCACCGAAAAGGATGAATAGATAAATACTTCGGAATGAACTTTCAAATACGTTGCTCTCGAGGAGCGTATTTATTATTTGTTGCTGTAACACTTTGAAAAAAACGTTCTGTCAAAAACGATGAAGAATTAACGTATCCTTCAGCCATAAAAAAAGAAAACTCTTTCAACCTACCTGCGCCATTTAACGCGGTTCAAATTTCAAGCCCATATTCGCTGTAGCATCGGTGAGAACAGCTTTACTGCGTTATAAAAAAGAAAGAGGGAATACCGAATGATATCAAGATCGTAGTTAACGCGTTGGGCGTTGGTTTGCAAGGCATTAAAGGTACCACGCGATATCGCGGTTCCGCGCGCGTAATATCGTTTTCCCCGGTTTCCGCTTCCTACAATTTTCACGCGACTCGAGCGTTCGTTCCCGGTTGTTACTCAACGAGCGGACCGAGGAAATCATCGTCCCTCGTCTCCGCCGCGAGGAGAGCCACCAATACCGTTTCCAATACCGTTTCCATCCCGCGAACCGCGCGATATGGAGGGGAGGCGCGGTTTCGATCGCGCGAGCCACGCGGCGTTTAAGCGAGATTTATGGACGCACGGTGGAGCGGCTACCAGCCGCGAACAACAAATCGCGGTAGGCAGGTATTCGCGTAAGAATGGGAATTACGCTCGTGGATTTTCTCGTTCCACTCCTTTCTCTCTCTCTCTCTCTCTCTCTCTCTCTCTCTCTCTCTTTTTCTGCTCAGCGATACTTTTACATAAACAAAATGGTCTTTCGGTGAGGGTAATCGGCGACAGGTGCGCGACCGATAGCTCGTTAGAAAACTAGAGGCCCACTCCCAACTTCACTTCCTTCCTTCGTTTTAACCTAATTAATCTCCATGTAATCGTTCTCTTTCTTAGAACGACGCGTGTTCTCGAGAGTACTCGAGTACTCGCGATCGGAGAGAACACGCGAACGACAGACAACAGCGGAGCGTATCTTCCGATCCGGCTGGCTGCGTTCACCGCGGCTGCATTTACATAAGTAAACCTCCGCGAGCAAAGGTAGGCGCAATTCGCCGACAGGTGTGCGGTAATCGCGAACGAGGGAACTCCGGCCGCGTCTAAGGCGCTGCTGCCATTACCGGACTCTCGTGGAATACTTAATAAGTGGAAATCGCCGGTGAGCAGCGAGCTACCGCCGCCGCCGTCGAGCTGTCCGCGAAATTACGGATCGGCCGCCTAATTGCCGCTGGCGAGCGTGTTAATTGAAATCGAGCCGAGTCGAACCGCCGCGCGCCGGCTCGAATATTTATCAAGCGTTGCGAGGCGACGTTGTGAAAGGAACGACAGCTTGGCTGTGGCACTAGGCTCTGCGTGTACTTTCTCGCGCGAAATGGTACCGAATGGGGGAGGAACTGCGAAACTAATGACCGAACCTTCCCCTAGATCGTATCCCGCTGCGTTGTCGTTGCACGGTCGTTCGATGATCAACACGTTCCGCTATTACGATTGATCGTTCTGCTTTCAAGGTATGTCTCGCAATTTTTCTAATTGTCAAGAAAAGTGCGTAGAGTTTGATACGCGTTACAGAACGAAGCGATAAATTTAATTAATTTGAGATAAAACATTTTGTTTCAATCCAGAAAATCGGGCCTCTTCAGGTGCAACGCCGATGCAACGAAAATTAGCGATTGGTCGGTTTGGGTCACGTGATTCGCGAGGGGGCGTGGGGCAGACCTCGAGTGGGAGTGGCGTTATCTGGTACTGAGCGATCGCGCCTGTAATTTGTTTTGTGTCGATTCAAATGTTTGCATATCAATATCAAAGTTTTATGGCAAAAAAGTTGTCAGAACAGTTGCTTCTGGGGCTTTCAGTGAGAAGAATCGTATTGGGGTACAAGTCGTGCAGTTTCTTATTGTTGCTTATATTACAATGATACGGAATAATAATAATTTACCAAATACTAGTAAATAACATGAAACTAATACGATAAACGTGGCATACATATTATTAAAATGTAAAATTCTTCGTTTTACAACGAAAATGGCATCAATAGATATAGTTCACTTGTGTCGCTACGTGTACGCATGAGAATATGTTAAATACACGAGTGATCGCACCGTGGAAGATACAGAGTTGGAAATTGGCGATCGTCGAGCGGAAGATATTCCTCCGGTGCAGGTTTCTTTCACGGTTCGAGACGGTTGTTTTGCACGCGAGAGAAGATACACGCGGGTATCTGTAGACAGGCGATTGAACAAAGAGGAGGAACGAAGGCTGAAAGAAGTCGAGGTAGGATCTCGCGGCCGGACGAAATAGAAACTGCACAGACAGGGAACCGAAGCTGTCGTGAATGGGAATTATTCAGGCTGGTCGCTCAATGAAACGTGTTTCTTTCAAATTCTGCTCTCGCCTCGCCCCGTGCCCCAGAGCACGTCGTTGCTGGGTCGCGCGTGCACCGGATCTTGCCTGTTCCAGCTAGTTGATTGGGATCTTCTAAACGGCCACCGGCTCGCTGATATGATTCGTTTCATCGCCGTGAATGCTCCAATTGAACCGACAAATGGAATCTCTCTCCCTCTTATCGATGATATTCAATTCGTTTTCGTTTTCTTTTTTTTTTTTTTAACCTGAAGTTGCTTGCGCGTCTTCTTACTCCGACACTGGTATCGTCGGCTTCGTCGAAACGATCGATCTGTAAATTTGTAGATTTATGACAATATATTTATCTGTCTCTTCAGTGTCTCCAACACGCATCTTTTACATTTTAATCACTGGTAGCTCCATCATTATTGCAATTTCAATTATTTGAAATTTTGTAGAATTCTTGAAACTTCCTTTCGTAGTCGCAATGTTGAAAAAAAAGAAAAAATGGAATTTTTGTAAGATAAGTTGATTCAAACGAATTGTAGACGAAATGTTACGTTATCGCAATATTGATCCTTAATTCTGACTCTTAAGTCATCCTTGACTGTTGAAGCCACTGCAGCTTCGTTTAATCTTAAACTAGCTTAAAATTAAGTCAAACTCAATTATTTAATTAATTGTATTAAATTTTTATTGTTACTCGAAAATTTACCTGTATAAGGAAAATTTATTTCTATTTACGGATCCACTAAATAACTATCAAACTAAAAAACTCTTGAAAGTCCGGTTAATGGATCATGCTTTTCTAAACACGCTCGAGTCATTGACAGCGTCTACTGGAAGTACCGAAAATTTTTTTCTAAAAGTGGGGCTTTCAAGTCTCTGGGTAGGGGCACGCAGGTCGCTGGAAAACCTGGCTAGGCTCGTAGGAAGGCTGCGGCCGTCTCTCGATGAAAGGAAAGAGCCTGTTCCACCGTCCCTGAAGGTCTTCCTCGTCGGCCTCGGCTTCACGAAGCAAGTCACTCGACCGCCCGGCTCCTCCTTTTCTCACGGCCGTGGATCGAAGCTCGACATACCTAAACCTTCCATCAACAGCTGGCCAATCCCTCGGAGGACCAGCTGCGCTTCCTGTCGACGACAAGAGTCATTCCGAAACCACTTCTCTATCTGTGTGCCCCCGTTGCGTTTTCTGGAACGAGAACCATCCACGAACCTCTCTCTCTCTCTCTCTCTCTCTCGCTTTTCGGATCAAGTGCGCGGCCCCACGAGACGAAGTATGCCACGTTTTTCGAAAACGTCCACCGTTTTGAGACTGAATGACGTGACACTATACATAAAGGTTCGAATCTCAGCCGGAAATGAATCTGTAAATTATTGAATCCTAATAATATTGTATGTTTGTGGAAAGAATTTCATTCTTAAATTAAATTCTGCCACTAAATACTTGATTAAATTGATTGGATTCTTCTTCTGGGAATATTATGTACATTGTATTATATTCTGCTGTATGAATTTAATTCGTAGAACTTCCACGTTTGTTGTTTCGATCTTGTTAAAAAGTTAGGAAGGTCATTCGATAATTAAACGATTATTTGTTTGTACTGCGATGATGTTATTGTAATTTTGTTATAAAATATTTGCACATTAAAATTTCGATATTACTCGAATTGAAACGAATTCGAGAGTACAGAGTACAACAGAAATGATAAAATATTTAATATAATTGTATATGTGGTTGATTATCCATCTTCAAGATACATTATATCGTACGTTTAAGATAGCTGATCATGCAGTATTTTTATATATGTATATATTGATTTAACAGTACTTATCCTTTCACTGCAAAAAATGTTTCAAAATTTCGAAATATCTTACGCAACGTGTACATTGTGAACGAAGAATTGTTCCACAATATATTTTCGCGAGCTGCTGCTTGGAAGAAGGAAGAGAACATGTAAATCCGCGACCGCAACTGCTAATAGAAAACTTCATCACCGTTGCGACGCTGCCTAGGGTAATAATCGTAATTGCGTCTGGAACGGTGTGAGTGCAACTACCGGATTAGCGGGGATTTCACTTTTTCAGCGAGACGAAACACGAGATGAGAGACTGTCGCTCTCGCGGTGAAACGACCGCTTCTTTTCGCGCCAACTCTTCTTTCATCAGCTTGGTTCGTGATCCTAGTCCACGTATCGCTCGTCCTTTTTTTTCCTGATTCGTAGTAGTGATCACTCCTTTTGTCTCCAGCCAAAGATTCCAATTAGGATAATGGATGAGTGTAACTTGGAATAACTCTCGTGCGTTTCTTTCTTTGAAGAAAGGACATTGGTAGAGTTTGATTCAAGAAACAAAATCACGTGTAATTGTATATATATTTCAGTTTGTACAAACAGAGTACAACTTGTGAGAATAATTTGTAATTTGGTACAAGTTATTTGGTTGTCTGATAGTTTGATAGTTTCGTATTCTCTTAAATTAAAAATAGATTCTCTTGTTTTTGATTTTCGGGGATTGTCGTGTGAATCGTTCAAAATTGGCAAGCGTGGATAATTTTTAAAATTTGTTCAGAATTTACTATTATTAGATTGCGTATTTTTATGAACGCGATTGAAAGACATTGTACTTACATCGTACCTAAATTTTACATCGTGCATTTATAGAAAATTTAAAAAAACTGCACGACTGTACCCCAGACGATTCGTCTCACTGAATCGAAACATTTGAATCGATAGAAAACAAATTACAGGCGCGATCGCTCCAGACAACACCACTCCCACTCGAGGTTTACGCCACGCCCCCTCGCGAATCACGTGACCCAAATCAACCAATCGCTAATTTTCGTTGCATTAGCGTTGCTGAATCTTCGCTGAAGAGCTAAAATCACTTTCAGTAATAAAACGTAACGACTGTTGGAATACGAAATTCCATGGAATATATATAAGATTTAACGGTCGAAGAATTTTTGAAGTTTCTTTGAAGTACAAGAGAGTAGAGTCGGCGTTAAAAGACGCACGTCACGAGTATCGTATAAAGAGAAACGAGGGGTGATTTCCAAATTCACGTGTCCCTCGTAAAGCGTCGGAAACTCCGAAAATTGCCTGGCCGGCAACTCGTGTGCTAACCTTGTCTGGTCAAATCGGGCGATTTCTTCGAGAATCACGTTTCCTGGGATTACCTCCGGTGTTCTCTGGGACGCGCACGCGAAACAAAAGCCGAGCGCAAATTGCACGAAACGCGGACGATGGCGAACCGAAGAGGAAGCGGATGAGAATACGAGATGTCGATCGCAGTGAAAAATAATCCTGGCGTCTGGTCCCTTTCCGTTTCGTGTCACGAAAAGTTTGTACGTCTCCCTGCGTCCATTCGATAAGATCGAAATTAACAATTCGTCTTCAAGACGAATTCTCAGCCTTGACAGCCCTTGTAGTTGCATGACTCGCACAATCGAATTAATCAGTGAAATTTGGTCAGTAACAAGTATTTATAGTTTATAAGTTTTTACATCAGTATTTAGATAATATGATGAACCGTGGTGTAATAGCAAGATTATTTATCGCATAGGGATATAAAGTTTAATTCTTGCGTGATATTTGAACATGTTTAGATGAAGTTTGCTGTGCAAACACCAAATACGTACAACTAGATTACCAAGGATCATCAAACTAATTCCTTAGGATTGCGAAAAGCTTGAGGTCATCAGCAAACAGCAGCCTTCATGAAAATGTCGTTAGTTGGAAAATTTCTCTTAATCTCTTCCCTGTGTAAAAATTGTTTACGGTGAAATAAAGACTTAGGTCGTTTGCCAGGAAGATGGTTTAGAAATGCAAAAGCTGCGATAATAACGTGTACTTTTTTTTTCCATAAACTGAAAGATCACCAACATCGTCAGAGTTGTTCGAAGAATCAGCTGCCCAAAGCTATCCATTATTCCTAGGGAATCGAAGGGAAATCAGATAGAGAGGGAGAGAATATTCGCAAGATTCCCAAGGTGCGCGCAGTAGCTGTTGCGGGTTTTAACTGGAAGTGTTGCAACCTCGATCTCCGGTTGTAATCCCAACTCCTCTGTCAGTCAGTAATGAAGTTTCTCGATTTGATCCAACAACCTAGAGAACTTGGAATCAACTAGGAATCAGCTCCTACCCTTCTTGTTCCGCTGATAATTGAAGCGGGTCTCTCTCTCTCTCTCTCTCGGCAGTTTTCTCTCGGAAACGTTCGCGAACGGGTATGGAGGGAAGGGACGCGACTCGAATAATATCGCGCGTTTGAAAAGCGGACGACAATTAGAAAGGTTCCCTCTCGTTGCCCGTCAACGCTCTCCTGCGCGTGTACGTACTTCTTTCTTTCCTTTTTTTTTTTTTTTACTTTTCTTCCTTCCCCCTCCCCTTCTGCTTCTTACTTCTCTTCTCCACCACGCGAGCATTCTGGTTCTTCATGAAGAGATCAACACAAAGAGCCGCCATGTGAATCCTCAAACGGAAGTCGATGGTCGTTGAAGCGTTCTCAATAGGTAACGACCTCTTACCTGAAAAAGACGACCTTTTCTGTACCTGCACGCCGGTGGATCGATTCCAATGACGAAGGAGTTCTTGCCAGGTTCTTGTTCCTCGTCTCGTTCCGTTCCGTTCCGTTCACAGAGGCCGCGCAGGAAGGAAACGAGGATACGTTATCGGGTCCGTATCGCGACAGGAAACGTGCAAAAATTAGCGTCCACCGGCGAGAAATGATCGGATTGCCTCTAGACACGCGACCGCTTCGTCTCGACGAGCGACTCTGGTCGTGGCCCCCGTCCATCGTTCGCGGTTCTCTCGGTTGTCATCGTTTCGCGGCGCAGCGATGTTCAACAAGAGCATCGCGAACGAACGAGTTGACCTTGGTGGCCGATGGCGGACACCCATCGCGAACGCGCGGTGGTTTCCTCTCGACTCTCGACGCGCAACTCGTTCAATGGTCGTTCAATAGTTGGACGGGTCGATATAAATTCGTAATACGTACGTATGCGTTCACCTTGGATGATTCTTCGGGTACTTGGATCTCCACGCTCTCTTGCAGTGTGTGTTTGCGCAGAATCTTGGCAATTTGTTCGAACGGAATAAAAACCGATCGTACACGAGATGGTAATTGCTCGGATCGTACAGGCTTCTTGGGGTCTCGAGCGAAAAGGAAGGAGGAACGGGTTAGGGGAGGGAAGAAACGATCGTGAACGTTCTCAAGGGTTGGGAACGGGGCGAGAAATTTTCGCGAGGACTGTACCCGCGGCATGCATGCAGATACGCAACGTCTATCTAGGCGAGTGGAACCGAAAGGGAAGAAGAAAGGTAAAGGGCAGGTGCGACTGTACGTAGCTGTACACGTCGACTCTGTTGAAAGATACGCCCCTGGCACGAGGAGAAGGAAGGAGGCTATATCCAATTATTAAAATTAGAGGCTCCGTCGCCTTCGGTGACGGAAAGCGTTTACGGTGCACCTCTCTCCTCTTCTGCCTCCCTTTTTCGTCCCCTTCGCCCTCTCGTTCGTTCTCTTCGTGCATCGCGCGATTCCCGATTTTTCGATCGTTCGGGAATATCGACGCCCTGGCGCGCGAGAGTCGTGTTCGCCCCCTCCTCGTGAAAGGAAGAGACGAGATGCTCCTCGGGAAAAGACCGCCGGTTTCAGGCTGCCACTTTTGTTCCACTTTTCTCTCGCCTTTTTATTAGCGAAGGAACGAGGATCGATACCGCCAGGCGCAAACCCCTCCGCGCTCGGTTCCACCCCGCGTCTTTTCCACTCGGCAGCGTCTACGAAAGTTTGTTGCCCCCTCTCCGCGTTGCTCGCGGAAAAACCGTAAGCATCCTCGAGATAACGTCGATCCCGACGCGAGCCTCCCTCCTCTTCTTCCAGGGAAACGAAAATCCGCGAAATCCTTCGTCTTCGATGGATGGCGCGCGTTTCATCTCGCCTCGAATAATTACAAGGAAATAACACAGGGGATGATGTGTGAGAGCATTGTGAAACCAGCCGACGAGCTGAAATCGAGAGAGAGAGAGAGAGTACCGGTCGAAATTAGCGAAACGTATCCCATTCAGTGTGTTTAGAGCCGCGTGCACACTCGTCGCTCAAGTTGGCTAAATCAGAGTCGTCAAACTGTAAGCCAAGCCCCATGTTTCGCCCGGATCCCATGGAAGAGCGGCGGCGGCGATCGCATATTCAGATCCCGGCGCGCCCGGAATAGCTCGTCGTCCCTGATGCACGCACGAGGAGAGCCGTGGCAACCACTCTCTCTCTGCGGTACACACGCGACATGGCAATAATTAATACGTCGACGCAGCCTCGCGGCCCAAGATTTTCGCCCGTGTGTGTATACTACGCGGCTGCATCGATGCACCGTTGCACCGTGCGTGCGTTTGCCCCTTCCGCACGTGTGCACGGGCCGAGAGTGCATCCCGGGGCCGTGCACGGTCTCGTGCTGCATTCTCTCTCGTGCTATGGTCAATGTCGTCCTTCTCCCTCTTCCATCTCTCGCCCTGCCGCCACTCTGTGTTGCACACACGCACGCACACACGTACTCAACTTGGACGCGCCAACCCTTTCTCTCTCTCTCTCTCTCTCTCTCTCTTTTCCGCCTTCGTCGCCCTCCCTCTCGGGTTTCACTCCCTCTTCAGCTTGGTACTCGATGCACCGAAGTGTGGATCCTCGTCAGACCAGCCGGTGCATCCATCGCGGTGTCTTTGTCCGCCGGCAACATCGGCGTCGACCGCAGCCCGTGCCCCTGCCGCCGCAGCCATTGTCTCGTCCGCGAGCTATTTATCAGCAAAGCTTATGATTCTATCGTTCGTAAATGAAGCCAGTCACTGGCCCTTTTCATTTTGACTCGTTTTTAACCTCTTGCGCTGGAATGACGTGCCGTGCGCGTCGAGAATTTTTTGTCCCAAAATTGCAATAAATTTTCTCAGTTTTAAGTATATTTAAGTAAAATAGACAAAACAAATAATAAATTTATTACTTCTCAATAATTTCCATCCAGTGATATCAAAAAGAAAGCGACGATTAATCGTGTACGGTTTGGTCACTCGTTACGGTCCGCAATCAGCTGTCAGCGCAAGTGGTTAAGTCTGCCAGCCAGATATGCTCCAAGTCGAAGTCGGATTCTTTCACGGATAAAATGTATCAAACGCATTAACACGTTCCTTGGCACTGTAGTATTTTCTTCGGAGACGTGCATGTACGTGGAGAGGGAAAATCCACCGAGAAGTCAAGTTGAGTTCATCTTACTAGTTACTCTTGCGTCGACGCGATACGTAACACGGCCGAGCAAGGTGGCACGCTGATAAAAGCAACGTACAGAGTACGCGAGGATCCTCGCGAGCGCATAACTTCTGGGTGATTTGTGCAGAGCCAGCAGCTTTCGAACTGACGTTTCTCGTTCCGGCGTTAGACGACGTGGTTGCCCGCACGCATCAACCACACCTCGCGCATCTTGCGGCCGTGGTCATTGTCCCGTCAGTGCGCTATCTATCGTCGCCAGACCCGAGCAATGCGCGCAATGTATAAATGGATCTAGGTGGCTGGCATCGTCGTCGTCGTCGAGCACGAGCGAAGGGAAGCGAGCAGGTCAGAGACCAGGCAACCAGAAAGAGAGAGAAAGAGAAGGCGCGTTTCTTCTTCTCCCGTTCCTCCTCTGGCTGGGCCTGACAAAAGCCGACCTTCGAGCTGACATTCACTTCACATCCGAGCCTCTTCGCTCTCTTTCTCTCGCTCGACCACCGCCGCGCCACTCTCCCTTTCTCCTTCTTTCTCTCGGATGGTTCAGCTCTCGCGCTCGTCGTCCCCTTCTTCTGCTCTTCCTCCCGGTTCCTCTTGGACCCGACCGAGAGATAGCCACTCTCGTCGAGAGAGGAGACTGGACCCGAGCGAGCACAAAGACCCGTCATTCCGGCCGACTCGCATGTCCTTCCTCTCCTTGCCGACGTGGAAACAAAGTTCACCGAAGGAGAACCGTCTCTCGCGAGCGAGTCTGCGTCTCAGTTGGAGTTTGCTCGTTGTTACTACGATCGATCTCGCGATGATCGTTCCTAATTCGACGCAGTTCCAAAATATATAAAAAGCGCGTAACGCGCTGAAAGAACGTAGCGAAGCCTCTCCGCTCTCTAACGGTACATTCCGCCCCTGGATTTTTGGATCGGATTCCTTCCGAAGGAAAGAAGAAGCGAGAAGCGGGGATGAAAAGAACGGATCGTCGACCTGTGTTTCCCAAAGGGAGAGGAAGATTCGTGAGGGCAGGCGCGGATGCGCGTATCGTTTGCCAGGCCCCAGCCAGATGCAGGCGTGCGGTGAAATTGGGAATAGTTGGAAACTATTCGTCTCGAGAGGAAGCGAATGTTCTCGGTTAGACGGTGATGTTTTTGGACGCGTGGCGAACTATCAGTCAATCGCTGCGACAGGAACCTCGAGTTCCTCCTTCCAACAGGTTTACAGCGTAGCGCCATTAAATTTCGATCGTCCTGCACAGAGGATACCAGCCGGAAGGTTGGGCTGCTTTTTGGAAAATTCCTAACTGATTCGAAGAAATTCCTATAATCCTCCTACTCTGTGCTGTTAATCCTTTGAGAGGATAACAAGAGGCTTCGATTAGGCTCGCATTTATCGGAAGATTAATGGATTGAGCCCGCAGCGTAATTGTTCAGGCCTCTTCAGCCCCTCGTCGGTCTGCGTTTCGTAGGAAATGCAAATAACTGCGAATCGTTTTGAAACGTATTTTTCGTCGTTTGCGTATCCGGAATTGAGTTTTACCTGTAACTCGTTAAATTCACGTCGTTGAACAATTTTTGCCATAAATATATAAAAGGAGAAAATATATTTTACAATGATTTACGAGCGAAAATAATAAGATGTAGGAAGACAAAACAAGAACGTACAATGAACAAGTCTTGAGAGAGATTTTGTAAAAATTTTGGAATTACACGAAAAATTATTTCATTTTTTCCAGTGTCGACAAACAAACAGACAAAATCCTGAGATTTTTGACTAAGAATTTCCAACCGATTCGCAAATGTCCACTCTGAGTAGATACCAAAAATCATTACATCGCATCATGTATGTAAAGTGACGTCTTCGAAGAACAAAGAATTAATATCGAGAAATTCAGGCTGGCAAGAAACATCCGACATGTAGATGCTCCGACTGAATTTTCCGAATTGCCCGGAGCAAAACAACGACCACGTTCGGAGAGCACATGGAACGATAGAACGGCATCGGCTCGCCTATTTGTAATTACAGGCGCGCGATCTGCATACAATGCGGCGGTGCGTCGCTCGAGTTGGCAACGAAGTTCCACGGATGACCTTCCTCTTCTTCCTTCTCCTCCGTGTTCGCCTTTTTCTTCTGGCGAGCCGCTCGTTCCGGCAATCTACGCTCGCCTCAAAATTCCGCGGCCCCGGACCCGGCCTCCGCTGGCGCATTCCCTGCCGTCCGGTGCTCTCGTCGCATCGGCGTCGAACTTGACGAACGAAGACGGTCGAAGCGCGCCAGGCCTCGCCGAGTTTTCCAGCAGAAATTTTCCAAAGTTGTAAAGTCGAGGAGGAGCAACCGATCCCCCGATCCCGTCCGCTTCTCCTTCTTTCCTCTTTCTTTGGAAACATCGTCGTAGAGAGGATCTCCTTTGTTCTCGGGACCGTGTAACTTTGTCCGATCGCGCGCGTTGAACCTTCGATCCTGCCCGAAAGTTTCCCGATCTCCCCGGTCCTGCTCCTGCTCCTGACAGCCCTTCGCCTTCTAGGGACGATCTGTTAACAAATAAAACAGTTTCCCTCATTTTCTTCACCCTTCGAGCCTGCTCGTCCCCGGGGAAGGGTCAGAGTTTCCGCTTAATGCGATCATTGTTCCGTTCATTGTCGCCCGATTCGAAAATTCTGCTCGTTCGGAGTTTTTGGCTCCGGAGGGTTGTTTCGTCGTTTCTGCCGCTACTCGACCACGAGCAAACTGCTCTGCGAGCAGGTAGATGACGTCAAATCATTTACTTGGAATTCCAGGCTAGAAACGTGATTCGGACCGAGACTCTCTCCTCTTCTTTCCGCAAGATAAATGCCTGACCGAATATGGAGGTGGCCTCAACCTTCTTCGGTTCTTCCAGGGTTCTACGGGCCTCCGTCCAATCCCTCCGCACAGAATCCTATTTAAGATCCAATTTACGACGTTGGTTTCGGGGACGACCATCCCCGAGGACGAACTTCCCGACGGGTAAGGATCTTTTCACGTGTGACGTTCCAGCCTTGTTCCCCGGACAACTCGAACAGTTCTCTCGGACCTGGTCCAATAATAAAATTTCGAATCACCCCGTGGAACGCGCGAAGCTTTGATACGTTGCGTTTTTGTCGAGCGAAGCTCGAACGTATCGCTGTGAATAATACGCGCCGTTTGTACGTACGTACTCGTCATTGACCTCGAAAATTCACCTCGGATATTCCATAAAATTTATACGCGATTCATACGCGGGTAGGAGGCGGGGGGGAGGGGTGCGTCTCGTTGGACAAAAGTTTAAAGGGGATGCACCGTACGCCCGTGGAAACGCACTCGAAGCTTTTTCGAACGACGTCGTGGTGCAGCCGGTTGCGGTACTCGAGTTTCGAGGGGAATTTAATTATCCCGCGCTTTTGATGCTATTATTTTGCACGATATTACGCCGTAATTATCCCGCTCGTCTCAATGGCCAGGGATTAAAATCTCAGGGACTTTTTGTGTTTCTCTCCTCTCTGCCCCCCCTCTTCGTTGTTTTTCGTCTCTCCCTCGTCCCTTCGTTTCTCTCTCTCTCTCTCCCTCTCTCTATCTCTCTGCGTGTACCCGGTTCGAACGATCTCGTGGTATTACGATTTTAATTCCACCGAGATTTTATCGTTACTCTCGCGCTCAATGTCCTTGAACGTTGGCAACCACCGTCGTAATCCGTCGTCGAGCGCGCAGGATGATCGGCTGCGCCGCATTTTTCCGTCAACCCTCCCCCCGCCTCCTCCCCCGTTCTGTTTCGGATTACCAACACACTGTTGCGATTCCACCGGATTCGCTTGCCGTTCCCGCGAGACTTTTCCGAGACTTGGTTCCGAGAGGGGAACCGCACGATTTGCCTTGGAACCAAGAGACAGAAGAGAGGAGACGTCGGAGGGAAAGGTCAGTCGAAGTCGAAAGAAATTTCTCGAACGAACGGGAAGGTACTAGGCGGAGGAACGTTGGACTCAACACAGTGCCTAGGATTTTTCTACAAAGAGAAAACCCATCGATATCAATCTCGTGGTTAGGCATACCTGAATTCTGTTCCACGCAAACGGCTACCTGGAGACCCTCTCCCCGTCCTCGACGCTCCTTTCACCTTTCCCTTCACCGTCCATCGGGGACATTTGTCATTCCGTTTGGACTTCCTTTTACCTGGTTGTGCCACATCGGACCTCCGAAAAAGAGCTCTGTGTCTCGGCTCTCCGTCGGACTGCCCCTGCACGCTCGGGGTCCGAGTGCCAGACTTTTATCCCGTGGAAATCGTGGCCAGGCACGCTCTCGTCTTCTCCCTCCTTCGTGGCAGTAACAGCGGAAACGTTCTCGGTCTCGATGGCCCTTCTATCGAGTAGAGAACGGAAGAGAAATTCACCTCGACTTTGTAGCGTGTTATTGCATCGTAATTTCTAAAAACAAGCGTAACGATCTGCGTCCTGACGGAGGAACGCGGCGATCGAGAGTGTGTCGAGAGCTCTCGGAGAGGAAACGGACGCAGTTTGTTCACTCGCAATCTTTTTGCATTCTCTGTGTCCACACTCTTCGTTAGATTCTTTTGCTTTTTGCTGCCAACCCAATCGTCGGATAGAGATTTGTATTTCATCGACGCGCACGTTGAGGCACCCACACACACACACGTTGTTGAAACATGCGGCGATTCTAGGTTTCGTGGAACCTGCATCAGAGTTCGCCTTTGCGTTCTTTCAGATCTCTCTTTTGAGTTGAAACACGTGTTTCAAAATTTTCCAGCTTCGATATTACTGTTAACAATAGGAGAACAAAGATAAATCCAGAGAAACAGATTTTCCAATTTGGCGTTATTAAAAGAGCTGAAGAATGAACTTAGTGACTGTAGAAATTATCTGTACGTATGGATTGTTATGTGTTAAATAAAATTCGTCCAAGGATTTAAAAACGAAATGCAGTCGTGAGAGATGCAGTTAGTGCAGAGGAGACACTGCAGCAGGAAAGAGTTGTGAAAACTTAAAATTTAGTACTCTAATTTCACCTCAATTACTGAGAAAAACGATGTGTACTGCTATTTGAGAATTAAGAATTCTTATTTGTACAATGATTATTATTTAAGAATAACAATTAAAAGAAGAATATTTAAAGGTAAATTGGCCTTATATTATGTATTGTAAAGTAAAGAGAATGTAGAGTAGATTGTTATATCAGTATCCTTGACGCAATTTCTCAAAGGTACAAACGAAAACGTAAATATTGTCCGCAGTTGCGAGACAGAACAAGTTAGAACAAGTCGAATATTTACGCTTGTCAGTCGTGTGCGAAAGCTGTCGAAAGTGCAACGTTCGTGTGAAATACAGTCGGTTCAGTTAAGTGCGTATTAACATTTGCAAATCGCTGGCATACTCAACGATAAAGGCCCCTGCACACGTTGAAACATGCGGCGATGCGTCGGTTTCTAGGTTTAGGTTAGGTTTAGGTTAGGTTTCGTGAAACCTGCATTAGAGTCAGTTTGCTTGCCGATCCACCGATGCCGAACTACACATGTACATGTATCATGAAACAATGTTTCAACGCGTGTGAGGACCTTTAGATGATTCGAATGTTTCGCGAGCTGATCAAAGTTTTTAGATGTATACGTGTTTTGACGAGTGTGTCAAGCCAGTGAAAATTTTTACGAACGAATGCGTCTCGATCTTCAGATGTTTCATTCGTCGGCACACTTTCAACATACGTAACCGTATATCGAAAGATGGATACAAAAAGATTGTATCAAAGTGTAGGAAAAAGAACACAACACAATAACGCTAATGCAATGAAAATTAGCGATTGGTTGATTTGGGTCACGTGATTCGCGAGGATGCGTGGGATAGACCCCGAGTAAGATCGCGCCTGTAATTTGTTTCGTATCGATTCAAATGTTTGCATATCGATAAAATTTTATGGCAAAGAAGTCGTCTTCATTTCCTAGTCAGAACAGTTGCTTTTGTTTCGTTAATTTACGTTTCGCAGAAAATCATTCACCTCTAAAGATCCAATGTCATAAATTTACAAAATTTCTAAGAAAAGATTACTACTTGGTAGTTAAAAACTATCTTGGTAGCTGAAAATGCTCGAAGAGAAAACGAATTTCATCGAATTTGGGTGGCAGACGCACTCGTCAGGTTGACTCAACGATGAAACAGCTGGTATGGAAGAGACGAGCGGAGGCCCTCGTAGCGTGTACGCACGTCTAATATCAGATCCAAAGCGAGAGGAGACTGTAGAGACCGATCCTTCATGCCGCGTGAAAGCCTGTACACGCGCGTATCTTTAATGAATCTCCGCTGCTATCGATCTCTCGATAAGCCGTTCGACCATTACGAAAACCGCTTTTGCCAACATGTCTATTTCCCCGCTGATAAAATACGACGCTGAGTCGCGTACGTACGGTTTGCGCAATTTGTAAAATGCGCCTGTGTACGTGACTGCCTGTCTCTCAACCGGTGGATACGCAACCTTTCTTTCGTGTTTACCTTGCCTTCAAAAAACATTAAGCTCCCGCGTTGTGTACGTGTGGCTGTGTCGCAAGACACGCGCAATCGCGTCGAAAAATCATCGTCAATTGTCTAAAATAAAATCATCAAGCAAATCGTAACCGACACTTGGTAATGCTCTTCGTACGTACGTCGATGGTGTGCGGGAACGTACACATTTTTCTGGGGTTAATTCGACGCGTCCGACCGCCTGGATTCAGGGAGCGGTCGGTGAAACCCCACTGCACAAGGGAGAACCTTCGTATCCCTTCGACTGTTGCTCTCTCTCTCTCTCTCTCTCTCTCTCTCTCTCTCTCTCTCTCTCTCTCTCTCTCTCTCTCTCTCTCTCTCTCTCTCTCTCTCTCTCTCTCTCTCTCTCTCTCTCCCTCCCTCCCTCCCTCGTCTCTCCCTATAGTACAATCCCCCACGGGTAAACGTTTCAGCACTGGGTAGGCTTAGGTACTGGCGTAGAGAGCCGAGGACGATATTGAAGCTCGGTACGAAATCCACGAGATTACGCCCGTCGTCCTGTTACGGCGCCCGATTTGAAGAAGCAATCTGATTAACGGTAGAACAAAACGTGGCAGGGAGTTACGAACGTTCAAGAATTTAATAACAAGAAAAAAAAAAAATGCTTCACGATAGATCGAAAAATACGTCCTGCGAGATATTAGGTGGACGTCGATCACGTGACACGAGGATTTCTGAAAATATTATATATAAAAATCTATCGTGTATCATAAGTGCATTGCGATGTACTGTAGTAAACTGAGCCGGTTTTAATTGGTGATACGTCACGTAGTTTCTTTTTCACGGTGGAAATGGGAAACAAACGATGCGTGCGGGTTCGAAATTCGGGCCGCGCACGCCACTGTGCGCGATTCGGTGTGCACGTCGTTGGTACCGGGGCACTGGGAGCACTCGGTACGGCAATGCATCCACCGCCTTTTTCACTCCCCTCGTCCTCGCCTCTCCATCCCTTCGACCCCGCGCCACCTCCCTCCATTGGGCGGCGCTCCATGCGCGTCGCAGCCGTGTGGAGCGTCGACGGGCTCAGTCTTCATTTGATCGTCGTCAAGTTTGTGTCGTTGATCGGTGCACTCATTTACCCTTGTGCGTCGATTCGGCGTGGTTTTTCGTTTGCCTCGCCTCTCTTCCTTCCCTTTTTCTCTCTCTCTTTTTCTCTTCCTCTCTCTCTCTCTCTCTTTCTCTCTCTCTTTCTCTCTCTGCCTCCCCTTCAGTTCCCCCCCCGAATTTTGTTTTCTTTCGTACACGGACAAGGAGCCTCAGTGCACATTATATGTTACATGCGCGCGCAAGCCGCTCGTCGCGTAGCGGGTCGGACCAGTGGTGAAACACGGCCAAGAAGAAAGATAAGAACGCTGTGTGCTGTTGTGCGTGCGCGGAGTGTGCAATATTTTGGTTACATCAGGGATAAAACCGCCACGAGAGCAAACACGAGGGGCATCGTGAAGCTCACCGGGAACGTTGCGCGAGATATGGATTGGGCGCTCAAGGCTCGCCGAACGTAAGTCCCTAAACTCACTCTCTGCTAGCCCACTCTGTCCCGAATTGTCCCTAGGCGGTCTCTCCGTCCTCCGTCGAGGAAAGCTCGTGCTCTCGAGGGTTGGAACACGAGAGACGCAGTTTCCGTCTGATTCCAAGCCTGAGGTGTTGGTGTAGAAAGACCTGAACCGTGTTCCGTGTGTCAAGAAATGATTTCGTTCTCAGTGGTTGTCGGTTACAACGAAAAGGATACTCGTGCAGTGTTACACCCGGTCTCTTTCAGTGATTGTCTTTCGCTTCTGATTTCGTTTCTTTGTTCCGATATGTGTGTGCACACGCAGAACGTACGTTCCTGTGGACCGAACCGTCGGTCTCAGCCCGACGAGAAAAAAGAATTCGAAACGCGATGTCACTCGTCGTCGTGCCTGTGTCTCGAGGTCAGTGTTGTTTGCCCAGCCGTCTCGGCGCGTTACATTGGTATATAAGCCCGACTCGATAAGCTGATACGCGAGCAAAATAAAAGGCTGTGCTGTGCCGTCGTCTCGCGGCGACCGTCGCTTGTGACCGTGGCTCTGCCATGGGAATCGAGCCTTTCCCATTTCCGACGAAACTACCGTGAACTCGTCGCGCCGTGGAAGATTCCGCGGAAGCGTGACTCGACTTGAATTTTACGAGTCCGTTAGTGTTACGCTCTTCTTGCTCTTAGTTTCCGAAATCATCCGAAACTTCCCTAGATCAACGTCAATTACATGCTCGCGTGCATCTGTGCAATCTTGCTGAAATTGGAGGTTAGGTTTCAATTTTTCTAAATAACAGGAATCTAACATCTTCTAGTGATTTTTTGTGAAATTTTTCACAAAAATAACCTATTTCGTGTATTTTACCACACGATTAAATTTTCTTAGATAACACCATACAGGATGGTTTTTTATCCTTTATTCTTTATTTTCGCTGTGGACGTTACATTAGATTTTCATCCAAGTTGCCGGAACAGCAACGAAATTCGTTCTATCAGAATGACCAAATTTACAACTTTTTAGTCCACGATTAAATTCCCCAGATACGCAATTCCAAGTGTTGTCGCTTCGACGAAACAAGCCTCCGCCACATGAATGGGAACGAGCTCGTATCTCTTTCCTCGGTTCATCGCCGTAGACAAATTCATCGGGTCGTAACTCAATCCCGTGTTGCGTGTTCGATTACACGCGTCGAACGTCGCCGCGGCTCCTCGACTCTCCTTTCTCTCATTCATTATTCTCTTTAATCCTCTGCAAGTTCGTTGCGTAACACGCTCCGATCAATACCGACAATGTCGCGCTGTCGAAGGACGACGAAAAGAGGTTTCGCTCCTGCGAGCAATGCCAAACCGTTGTGTCGTCGACGTATCGGGATAAGCAAAGTCGTGTGTGTGTGTGTGTATGCGCGTGCGTGCGTGCGATAGAGAGAGAGAGAGAGAAAGGTTTTCCCGTCGGGATATACTCGCGAACGTTGGCCGTTAAGCGGCTCGGGATCGTGAAACAGCTGCTCGTTGTTTAACGACACAACAGTGGTGAGTTCGCGACGCGTCCGATAAACGTCAGGACCATGTGCACACGAGGGGGAGGGTGGGGAGAAGGGAGGGAGAGATACGGGATAACACACGCCTAGAAGACCTCGCGTGTTAACGAGCTGTAACGTTCGAAGTACGTTAAGAACATGGACAGCCATTGATATGTTGGTAGACCTGGTTCGAACAAGGCTCTGCGCTAGTTTCATTCGAATTACGTAAAAACGAAGGTTAAACGATTGCAGAAGGAGAGATTCGAATTGGCGGAAGAATATGTGAATGCTGTCTCGGGTCTCTGCGAAGAAGGTGGTAATAATAATGATTTACGACTGTTTTTTCTCTAGTTTCGGTGGTTGTGTCCTTCTTCTTTTTCTATAATTCGTTCGAGTTGGAAAGAATCACGATTGTAGGAATGTGAATTTTGAAACGTACAAAGTATATCGAATCGAACAACGACTCGTACAAGTTGAATTAATCGTGTAACGGAGGAAGAACATGTTTGCTAAGAAAACACGGAAGCGTGAACGTCGCGTTTTGTTAATAAACACGTTGGGAAAGCGTGCTTTGTTAATAAATATGTCACGGGGGACGACGTGGATTTTTGTGCAGACTCAGCTCGATCGTTGGAAATTTAAGAGCGAAGGACGCCCCGATATCGACGGGGGAAAATCCCAAGACTTAGAACGGGGAGGGGGCAGGGGTCTTCTGTCGTTGCGAGGGTAGATTTTTCAGCGATTCTTCGGGGCGATGCACTGACAAAAAGAAATCGATGGCTCGTTCCGTTGTACGCGCGATAAATTTCCCGTAGACGCGTTAATCGTGCAAGGAGGGCGACTTATTCGAAGGGGGAGAGAGATTGGTTAGCCGGAGAGATCGAACGAAGAGCTTCGTGCTCCACCCCTTGCTGGTTCCTCGCGGTTGAAAATTCTTATGAAATTCGCCGAACACGTAATTTTCTCTCGCTGGTTATTTACTGCGTCAGCACGCCACGTCTGACGCAACGCATTGAAATATCATATACAATTTCCTTTCGCAATTTGAAAATGCAATAAAACTCTGTTTATACAAATTTGTTCGTACGAAGGACAAATAATTTATATAATTGGTTTGTGTAACACGAGCCCGGTGATGCTCCTCTCTGCCAATAATTTTTCCTTCGTACAACGGCAGTTGGGATTCGTATAATTCGATTCAGTCGGTAAAATTTGGTTCCGGACAAACGAAGTTTGCATTTGTGAACGAGGTATTGTTAAAATTTGAATTTTGACGTAGCTTTCGTTGCATTTGATCTGTAATATCCACTGGTGCGACTGGGAACGCGTGTTAAGAGTCAAAGGGTCGAATTAGAGGGGGAAAAAGGGAAGAAGAGACGGCTATGGAAATCAAAGTGGGAGATAGTTGCCAGTCGTGACTGAGCGCTCACACTCGCGAAGGGGAAAATTCGCAGAACTCTCGATATCGAACGGGGAGCCCACTTCGTATTCAGTCAGAGGACTTCCTGAATATGATAATACTCGCTCGAGAACGGTAATATTCGGCGAGTCTGCCGGACAGGACAATGGTATTCGAAGTACAAGCGTGACTGGCATAGCGCGGTCAGCCAACAGATCCATTTCCTCGAAGAAGCTTCGACTGGCAGAACGACCATTCGGTTTCAGGTTGTTCGGTATGGTTGGGACATACATATATATATTCTAAAGATCAGACCAAGAGTCGCTGGACTCGCTTTCTTTGTTTCTAAACTGGATCCGCGGATACACCGAAACTTCCCTCGCGTAGCTACAGACCTTTTGGAAATTTCGTGTAAAATAGATCGACGATCGTCGAGTTCTCCTCTTTACGATCTTCCGGGGATACACTTGCAGGCACCTGTTTCTACTTTAACGGCATATGGGGCAGTCGAGTGCTATTTCCCTGAACATTTTTGCAAAGTGTCGCTTTTAGAGCAGTATTATGCTAGGTGTCCATTTGAGAGTTTCTCGCGAGAGTTCTCTCCCGACCCTGTCCCTTTCCACCCCCACCTCCTCACTCTCCCTTTACAAATCGACCATCGGACATAAAATATCATACAACTTCGTGCCTTGATAACAAAAATGCGAGAGCAACTCACGACAGTTTTACTCTCCAGTGGACACCTAGCATTAAGGCGGCAGTTTTTGATTGGTTATTAACGTTTAGACTTTGAGTGTTAGTCATTTAATCGTTAACGTGACTTGGCTTTTATAGAAATTCTTATAAATCACGTTTTACGAATTTACAAACAACTGCTTTCCCAATAATCTTTATTGTTTTGATAATCGTGTTTGATGTATAATTTTTTGTTAAAAATTTTCTTCAAACATTAAGAATTTTTATCCATTGCAGCAAAACTGTTGTGTGAAAATTTGATAATTGTAACTGAATTTGATACTATTAAATCAAACAAAATGATCAGTTCCTAATTCTTGGTTAAAATTTCATGTTGTGATTTTTATTGAATCATAACCTCTTTTCCATTTCTTCGCTTAAACTTCTTTCAGTTGCCAGTGATTCATAAAAATATTCGAGCCTATCAAATTCTTCTACAGATGTCCCTCAATTTTCTCTGAAAGGTGATCAATCGATTTCACAACTCCGCTTTCGTCGTAATTCAGCTGTCTCTTTCTTCGAACCAGAAATAGTCTGCTTCATCGAAAATGTTACACTGCGGCGCCCCCTGTGTCTCTATAGGAGAGGGTGTACCGTTACTGGCTCTTTCCTGTTGGTCGCTGCATGTGCGTGCTTCGCGAAGACCACGGCCGAAGGCAACCGAGTTCTCGAAATACACACCCAAACCCAGAGGCAGGAGTGTGCGTTACCACGTTACCACGTGTTGTGCGTGGCTCGTACTGCTCTTTGGTAACACAACACCCGAAAGGGAGGCATATCTTCGTCGCTGTTCTCTTTCTCTCGACTTTCTCCTCGACAAGACCATCGGTCGTTAATTCCCCAGTTTCTAAAACACCAGCGGATTACTACATACGCGTTCCTCTGCCTTTTCCTTTTTCTCTTTTCTGGATTTAAATTTAAACGACTTGACCATAAATTTTCAAGCTGTCGTTCGATCTATCGTCGTCAATTAGAGAATTAAAAGAGACTTTTGGACGATAGTCGAGTAGAGAATGAATAGGAGAGTTTGTTTTAAGGGAAAAAGGTCTTTGATCGAGAGAGGGGAATTTTCTGCAGTTCATGCAGACTTTGTCTACTCGGTTGACAATAAGAGTGGTACGTCATCGAACATCTGGCTCGAGTGTTTCAGCTCCCGGTAGGTGGAGACACGGGTAGAGTATTTCGACGACAGCTGGTAGTTTAGTTTTTGAAAAGTTCAATTTCGAGCGTTGTGTATTCTATTCGGGGTACAGCCTCAATGCGATTTCGTTCGTTCACTGATCGCGTTTGACATTTCGAGTATTTACTTCATCGTCAGCTAACTAAATCGAACGAACCGGCGGTGGAACGTTGGTCTCACTGGCAGCGCAATTGTTTCAGTAATATTCCTCTCGTCTACCACGATCAGAAACGTATCCGGTATTTACAAGTAATAAACTCGAAATCTTCGTAATTTTAACCTCGATGATTTGCATGGTTTTTCCATTGAGCAGCGTGATAGAACGTCAAACCTGTAAAGAAAGAGAGCGGGAGGGGGAAGAAGTGGACGATGCGGTGCGGTTCGGGTTGGGCGTCGGTTTATATTTGTACGCGAAAATAGCGGCGCTAACGGGGGGGATGCCCAGCGTCGTCGTGCGGGCTTAGCCGAAGCCGAGAGCCACGCTCTTAGACCGTGTCGTCATCGAGTAGCAGCTGTTTTCATTCAGCCTCGCCTTTCTTAGTTGGCGACTTCCTTTGCAGCACTTTTAATTAACGTGCACGAAGCAACGAGATCTCTTCCTCCTTTCTCTCTCGCTCTTTCTCCTAACCTCCTCGTTCGCTATCTTCTAACCCTCTTTTTACGACTCTCCCTCCTCCCTCCCCTCGCGTCCCGCCTCTGCGCTCTTTCACGAATCTTTCTTTTTTTCCCGCCACTCCCTTCCTCCTCTTCGTGCCTTTCTTCGCGCACTTTTTTCCATTTTTTTTTCCCCCTCAATTAATATTAGTTTGCAAGCTCGCTCCAAACTACCGCTCCTCCTTCGTTGTCTGCTGCTCTGTCGAATGTTGACGCTCGCGAAAACACAGGACCGTACCATGGAAATCCATTACAACCTCGCGGCGTACTCGTTTCGGAGAATCCCGGCGGAACGGAAGGCCTGCGCTACTTAGGCTTCCGAGAGACAAAAGATTTCGCAAAACGCAAATACGCGGCAGAGTGGAGAACCCTGTTACCGCTCGGCGCTCGGCCTTGAACGCAGCTAATTATTTATCAGAGGCCGTGGCGCGTACGCGCTTGCCTCGTCGAGCGAAATATTGAAACTCCGGTGCCGTCGCAAGCGTGGAGAGGTCGCGCCAAAAAATGGTACAGGGGGACGTTTTCAAGTCGTCCGTACGAATTGCCAAAGACGTCTCGCGAATTACTCCCGAGTGTAAACCCACGCGAGAAAGACGGGGAACGGTCGCCGCTCGCCTCTCGCCGCGTTATTAACACTAGGTTTACGGGCGTTTCTTATATACCTATCTCTACGAGCACCCGTCAAATTGACGGGTATGTGAAAATACGTATTTACTTTAAAAAATCAATTTATTCAAACTAAGTCTGAGTTGAACAATATAAGGTTTCACGTAAAAATAAAATATAAATAAGTCAAAATTTTTTTTTTAAGATATCACGGAAATAATAACAATAATATTAACACTACACGGTAATCATTTTTATTGAGCACATTTTTTACATATGATTTGAATTTCTTTTGTGCATTTTCCGCATACGATCTTCTTGCAATACATACAGCAATTACTGCTTTTATTTTTATTACAGTAGCCCACTTGGCAACTTTTTCGGACTCCTGATGTTGACGGTGACAGAACTGAAACGTCTGAACTTTGACGATGGTTCTCCTTGTTTTCTCCAGCTAATTCCTCGGCTAAGCAAAATATGAACTTTTTTCTCGATATTTTCGATCCGGTACATTCTTTATACAATATCCATGCGTTTATCACTGCCAAATCTAAAATATTATAAAAAACTTGAAGGGGCCATCGGAAACACCCCGCTTTCACGCTATATTTGCGTGCCATCTGGTCTGCGACGTCGACACCAAACTTTGTTTTATTATAAAAAGTAATAGTTTCTGGAACACATTTTCCATGTTCCATGTTTCAGATATCAGTGCAAATTTATCGGTTTGTAACCTTTCGGATCGTTCGCTTCTTTTGTCAAAACGTATAAACCTCAGAATTTCTATAAACCTATCTCTGGGCATTGTGTCTCGGAAAAAAGAAGGTCCCCATTTTTTTGACCATAGGTAAGATACTTTCAATGCTCTTGTTCCGTACGCTCCCCGGGCAAATAGTACTGCCAGAAAACTACGTAATTCGGAGACTGTGATTGTCCAGTCGTTTTTCAAAACTCGACGTGCCTCGGTTTCGGTGCATTCTTTTATATGTTTCATAATGTGAGTGTCAATTATCAATTCAAAAGCACTAGTTACACAACCCGACATAATATTTCTTTTTGCGTAACCAGTAGGCCCTGCGATATCCTTGAATATCATGTGAACAGGCGGCCTAACCGCAGATTTTCCTGCTTGCAGTTTCACCCACTGTGTCCCGTCAGCTGCAATTTCAATATCTTCCATTACATCTCGGGATGTATTTGGAATACTCGTCCTTTCATCCTCGGTGTTAGAACTAGAAATAATTCGCGCCCTTTTCTTCTTACGACGCATATTGACGAAGTTTTCCTCTTCACTATCCGAAGATTCTTCCATTTCTCCAGTTTCAGTGGATTCAGAATATTCACTAGAATCTTCACTTTCACCTAATTCATATTGATCTTCTTCGGAGCTACCCTCAGAACAATCCTCATTGATGTTGGTAATTTTGGTCAATTTCTTATTATATCTCCTGTTTCTACTCATGATTGCTAGAAAAGGGTGATCGGCGAAAGTAAAAAATACTGTGTCCAAATTCAATTGTAAATACTTACGATAAGCGGAGACTACAATAACCGGAACTTTTGCACACTATCTTCGAAAAATGTTCTTACCACTGTCACTGCAACAACTATACTGCAGACCAGCTCGTGCCTTCGAGATATCTTTGTATATCGTTGAAAACCAATACTCACAGCATACGAAACTCAAACCATATCGCAGCCTAACGTCGGCTATCGCCGGCTATCGCCGGCTTTGAAAATTGCTTGTGTGTTGTTATATTGAACCAAACATGAACCGAATATCTTTTCAGCACGACATTTGGTCTGCCACTTGCTTTGAGTTTCGAATGACGCGGGGATCTCTCTGGTAAGCGATTTCGTTGAAGGGCACCATTTCAAACATTTTACTTTATGTCATATTATCGAGCCGCTATTGAGATACAATGAGTTTGAGGCATCTCAGACTTTTCGTTCACTCTTATATTTACTATTGGAGGTATAATGTTACAAATGAAGCAAATATATAAGCATTGTTTACGTGTTGTTACGTGTAATCTGCTAGCCCGTCAATTTGACGGGTTTCGTAGAGATAGGTATACCACATAAAAATTTCAAAATTTAGAAAGCTTAAGAAAATAATAATTGTGTATATAACTTCTTTTAACGAAATTATAAATTTACGATACAAATTAGTTAAGATTAATGCTATGGTTTTTTTGCGTGTTTCATTTCAAAGTTCGAAACCCGTCAAATTGACGGGTCCCGTAAACCTAGTGTTAATGACGTAATTCCTGACACAATATCCTACATCGCGAACGTGAGAAAGAGAAGGAACGTTCTTTACGCTCTCAGCCAGCCGCTGGTTAATTAAAGTCAGCCCCTCGTCTTCGGGGGCTGCGTTAATTGCCCGCCACTCGCGGAGGACCGAGGCGTCTGCCGACGAGAGGCTAATTTAATTAACGTCCTCGCGTCCGCAACCGAGCTTTTTCAACTTTTTCCAAGGATTTCTCTCGACCACGCGCGCAGCCCCGGCGACGCTTTGATACCTCCTAACATATCCGCTCGACAAAGGGACGAAATTTTCATCCCCTCCGGGATTCCTCCCTTGCCCCGGTGGAGTATTTCATTTTTTCTTTTTTTCTTTTTTTTCTTTTTTTTTTTTTTCTTTTTTGGTCTTCTCTTTCTCGTCAAACGCGCGCGCGAACTTTTGAAAAACCTGAAACCGTGGCTCGCCGCGAATCGCGCTGCTCTCCGAGGATACTCGAGCGGCATTTTCGCCTTTTGGCGACGTTCGACTCGTTTGCGAGCCGCAACTGACGCGAGGCGAGTCGAGCGTTATCTAGCAAGCTTTTACGGCCAATGAGAGACCTCGAAACGCATTCCTAACGAGCTCTAATTGGAAGCTTGGGCCCTCTCGACGTCCGTCGTTTAGAGGCTCGTGAACGAGCCTCTGCAATCCACCGCCAGACGCCTTTCTTCCTCTTTTTCTCTTTCTCTCTCTCTCTTTCTCTCTCTCATCTCTTTCTCTCTTTTGATTCGTTCTCGGAGGGGGATTGCGTTCGACCAACTTGACTTTTCCACCCCGCGAGCGAGTTTCACGCAACGTTTGTCACGTTCCCACTTTCGAGGCCGCGAAATTTATCGATCCGTACGGTCTTCCGGTGTGAAACAAATGGCGGCAATTGCCGGCAAATTTAAATACAATCGCGACGCCCGTTGAACGAGCCGGCGCGCGTACCTGGCGATAAATCGACACACGATGCCGCGGCCACCGCGGCACTTTTCGTTTCGATCGGTTCCAGACCGATTTCAGATCGGCCGTCGCCGCCTCGGTTTCTTCTTCTTCTTCTTCTTTGTCGTCGTCGTCGTCGTCGTCGTCGTCGCCGCTCGGTGACCCAGTGCCAGCGCACCAGATGCCCGATAAAGTCTGTGTATCTGCGTCGTAGCCTGCTCGAAACGGGAATATCGACGCCGCTTCTTTGAACAACCGCTCCTCGTCGGTACGAGAGTTCTCGCGATGCCCGCAGAGGAAGTCGATTAACGCGCGATACGCCGTTCCCTGGAACCGTGCCTCCTCCAACCGTCGTTTCTCGATTTAGGTCTCTCTAGGCTTCTGCGGAACGACTCGTTTCCCCTCGTTTATCAAAGCGTTTTTTTTTATCTGTTTAATTGCACGTAAACCTGAGACGTAAAAGGAGATTCGATTGTAACGAATTTTTCTTTACGCGTTTTGCAGATTTTGGTTGGTAAACTGAATCTGAATATTTAAATCGGTTTATTTGTACTTTGTGCAAATTTATAGTTTCTTTTCCGGAAAGTATAAATAAATTGGCGACAACAGGGTACGTCGAAGTATGCGAAATGCGTTATAATCGTAACCAGAGAAAATTATTCGCTTTGCTGTGCGTGTAATGATCGAACAAAGATTTTCTTTCCAATTTATTCCTACGTAAGAAACATTGTCGAACCAACAAATTAACTAAATACTAGACTTTCTGTTTAAAATATTTGGAATTATTTCTCTACAAATTACTTGCATTACATACACGAGTGAATCAACGAACGCAACGTGAAGGAGAAAATTACTCGTGCGTATAAATCAGCGAGATTAACAAGAAAAATATAAAAGATCCCGTTCGTTACTACTTACGTTGCACGGTGTACAAACTAATCACATGCGTAATCGGCGAATGACACGAATAGAGAAACGAGTTATTCGAATTCACGCGCACGTGAAATGATTTTCAGCTGACGAGAGGCGAGGAGAGCGCGCGCGCGCGCGCGGTTAAATAATTCAGCGCGCGTACGCGCGAGCGTGAAGGAAGAGAGTGAAAAGGGGAGTGGGGGAGCGGCGGCTCGCCGAGGGAGAGGCTTTTTCGTAAGCGACGATAAATATATTTCCAAACGTATACGAAACGGCCTGGAACGCCGCTGCTACCACTACCGGCGACTGACCCATTTGTGAAACTCGCGCGACTCGCGTTGCCACACACCTTCTGCCGTGTGCTCGCTCCATTATTACGACACTTTTACGAATTACGTACAGGCCCAGCCGGATGAGGGACTCAGCCATATTGGTTTTTTTCTTCTTTTTTCGAACGATCGAATTGCTTTTTTGTTTTTTTCCTTTTTTCGTGATAAAGAAAAAACGGAATATTGTTGTAATAACGTTTATCAATTTCAAGTGTATTAACAGTCGATGTAATATTTCGATTTCTTTATGAATATGGTACTTTAAATGTTAAATATTGCCAAGCAGATGTGTGTAACATTGCTGTCTTTTGTGTAGCGACACTGCGTTTTACCGAGAAAAGAACGTTTGAGGAGAACGGCATGAAATCTTCAAAGCACACTGCAATTTAGTTTTACATGCTTGTAACGCACACGGTTAATACGTATTAACTGCATTTTGTAATTACGACATTACGTTTTAAACACGCTAATTATCTAAAGTGGTCTAAATGATTTATGGACGGTAGTACACTTGGAACAAGAGCCGTTACATCGAGTTTCACGTAGAAAATTGCGGACAGGGACAATTACCGTGATCAACCGCGAGAAAAACACCTTCGTTTTCATTATCTTCGAATCTTCTCATACTCCGTTTCTACATCTCTTTATCTGCATACTGATTTACTCGTAACCTCGTAACAATACCTTACGCGATTCTCTCTCTTTTTTTTTCTTTTTCTGTTCTCTAACAATTGCACGGGGTACTCCCAGTGTCCCAGGATTATACCATTATTTTTATCGTCTCCGTTCCACGAAACGACTTCGATTAAACTTTCATCGTAACTTCGGAACCGAGTCTCTCTCTCCCAAGAGAGTCAGCGTGTGTGTCTGCTACGGCAATTAGAAAGAAGACGATCGTCGCGGAAATTTATCATTGAAAGTGATTATTTCGGGTGCAACGCTGATGCAACGAAAATTAGCGATTGGTTGATTTGGGTCACGTGATCCGCGAGGGGGCGTGGCGTAGACCTCGAGTAGGAGTGGCGTTGTCTGGTACTAGTTTGTTTTCTATCGATTCAAATATTTGAATATCGATAAAATTTTATTGCAAAAAAGTCGGAACAGTTGCTTCTCTGGGCTTTTCGGTGAGACGAATCGTACCGGGGTACAAATCTTTGTTACGATCGACGGGAGAAACGAGTGGCAAAGAGAGAAAAATTCGTGAAAACGGTTCGCGTGATAACGCCGCGAAACGTGGCTGTTGCGCCCCGACTGGCGACCAACTACAAAGGCCTTTGTACGATTTCGTGGCGAGAGAGCTACGTAGTAGAAGCCGGTATCGGTCAGAGCCCTCGTTGTAAGCGGCTTTATCGAGCACACGCGATACACGGCCCGATAAAACGCGTATCGACTCGTGTAATTTGCCGCCTGCATTTTTCCCTCGCGGAGGCCGGCTCGGGCCGCGAGCGAAACGCCTTTCGACCGAAAATTTTCGACTCGCCTCACTTGCCAACGTCCACTTTTCATCCTCGATTGCGCGAAGAAAACCCCGTCCGCCGGGTTTATCGGTCGATGTTTTTTGGAACGGCTCGTGTCCAACGGAGAGAAAGGGCACGTGCCTTTTCGTCTCGGGGACACGCGCGTCGAGGAATCTCGAGCAGTTGACCCCGATACACTGCCGGCTAAAAGTGAATCTTTCTTTGCGAGAAAGAATTTGGAACTTTGAGTCGAAACGATTCGAATTTAACGCGGTCGAAACCACCGTTCGTCGAGGTCCGTGAAAAATTTCATATTGAATTGGTTTGATGTGGAAAAAAGAAAACACGGCAAACTGTCAAATTAAATATGAAACACTAAATATGATACGTACTATCGCGTATCACGTCAACACAACTGTACAAATTTCTCACAATAGCAACTTTTATCGAATTAGCATTGCGGATAAAATGCTCCAAAATACGTGTGGGAACAACTTTTGCCCATAAATCCCGGCATGTTTCCGAACAATCTAATTTTCCACGCGGACCAAGCAAGAATAACGCGGAAAGAGTCCCCCCCTCTCCCCCCGCTGCCCCGGTTTCCGAATCGATTCAATTGCTCTGCGAGCATTAAATCAGCCAGCCGGTTCTTAAATTCGTTGCCGACGTGTACCGCGGCGGAACGATGGAAAAATAAACGGAGGAAGTCGTCTGGCGAGGCGAACGTCGATAGCTGGCGTCCGCGCGTATTGCGCAAGCGGATCGTCCGCTTGGCAAATTGACATTTTCCGTGCGAGCAGCGCCGGAACGCGGACTTTTGTGTGCACACGAGAGCAATACATAGGAGAGGAACACACACACACGCGCGCGCGCAAACGTGTGTGTACACGCATGTACGCGACAGGAACGTAGCTCGCGCGAAGGTCGTGGGACCGTGGAAGCCCTCCCCGGTCTCTTTGTAAAAGGCAAAGACGCGCGCGCGAGCGAGGGTTTCCAGAAAGGCGAGCCTTTGAGACGAGCCGCGACGTGTGGTCAGAGAAGAGCCTCTTTTCACTCCTCCCCCGTTCGTCCAGCCGGCGACGCGGAGAAAGAAGCGATTTCGTCGTCGGTGAAAGACGCGCGAGAAGGAGAAAAGGAAGTCGAGGGGAGAGGGATGTCGCAACGAACGAACAGGCGGGGACAGGCGGTAAACGCGTGTGCTGGGACTTATCAGGAACGCGTTTCGTCACTGATCCACCTTTTTCTTTTCTCTCTCTCTCTCTCTCTCTCTCTCTCTCTCGCGCGCGCGCGTGCGCTTGGGAAACATTGCTCGAGCGAGGAGGAGAATCACGTTCGTCGAGGAAGAAAAGAATCCCATTTTCTGGGACGCGTTGCGCGAGATCGACCGACGAGAGCTGGGGAGAGATCGTTCCTCTCTTTCTTTCTCTCTTTTCATCGTCCCGTACGTTCTGTTTTCGTTTCCGCTTGAAAAATTTCGATTCCGCGGAAAGTCGAAAACCACGTTGGAGGATCGCGTTCGAGCGATTTCTTGTTCGTGGCGAGGGAGGGGGGTACGAATTTCGGTACCCGGTTGAGAACCGCCGACGGATTAATTGGTTCCCACATTCCCGAGCACGCACCGGCGAAACTTGTTAATCGGGCTGAGATATTCGAACGCGGCGGGGCTCGGTTGGTCGGTGCATTAGAAAATGTTTCGATCACAAAGAGAGCCAGACCCCTTTGTTACCTAGGGGCGAGGGGGGGGAATGCTCGAGAGCCGAGTGTGGCTGTGCACGGGCCATTTCGTCGTTTTCTCTCCTCGTCCTCTCCCGTTCGTCGTTGCCTTTTATGATTTCGTTTTTATTTATCGTCGAACCCGAAAGTCTGGTTCACAATGGTCCCGTACGTGTGGTATGCGGGCTTCGACTCGTTGTTTGTCCCGCCCTCCCCCTCGCCCCTCGTCCCCACCCCCCTCGTTTCTTTCTTCTCGCTTCCTACCACGAAGAAACGAGAAAAGAGACTCGTCTCGCAATCCGGAGAGACGGACGCGGGCAGAAATGAAAAATCGACGCCGAGAGAGAGAGAGAGATGGGTGGGCCCCTCATCGTCTCGTCGTTCGAAATCGTTTTCCTTTTTTTTTTTTTTTCTTCTCTCGGGACGAAATGCCTGTCTTTCGACGAATTAGCATCCAGCGACCTTTTCCGCCTCCCTCCCCCCCTCACCCCCCGGTTAGATCGCGATCGATGGGTCGCGTCGTGAATCGATGTTCGTAATTTGCCAGCCGCTCCGCTCCGCTTTCCCTTTCCACGCAGAAGCTCCGGCGATTTTCTGTTTCGCCATCCTCGTAAAACCGTCTATTTAAACGAGACCGCGAATCGCCCGATGCAACATGAAATTACGGCCTGGAAGATGATCCGCCGGGGCACGTAACCCACGTCGACTGTGTTTAGCTCGTTGGACGATAATCGGCCGATTCGATGGTAAATGGCCTGTTTCCAGCGAACGGTCGTTTCGACGTCGGCCTGGCTCTCGCTCTTGCCTCTCTCTCTCTCTCTCTCTCTCTCTCTCTGTCTCGGGGATCCTCGACTCTCCAACTCGCCCCGGCGAGTGTTTTTTCGTAACGCGTCGCGCAACGCTTCGATCGGCAGGTTTCCTTTTTGAATTCCCAGCCCCCTCCGAAAAGGCTTCTCTCCGCGATGACGCTTTCGCAAAATGTCGGAGCGGCGCGGTTTCGCAAATTTCAGTCGCACATTCGCGGTCCTCTCTCGGCTCCTTCACAATTAGTGAAAGGAGAACTCGTCGTGCTACGCGGTTTCGACACACCGCCGACGAAACGAACGACCCCGAGGGCACCTGAATTCGTCTCGATCGCCGATTCCACTCCCCTCTGATGATGTTTCGCTCCGAATAACGACCATCCGATTCGGAGGAGATTTTCTTTTTTCTCGCCTGTTTTGTTTGCACTTCTTTGCGCCGCGACAAATGAGTCGACTCGAGACCGAGGTACGTACGTATCTGCCAGTCGTAAACGTTGGAGCGACTACGAATCGATTTAGCTGCGACGTGACGCTAGTTCGTAAATCGACTCTGCTCGCGAGAGACAATAAGATTCGAAAGGGAAACCGGCGAGGAACGAGGACACAGCCGCGATCTCGTAATTTTCATCCTCCGAAAGATCATGCTGCCGTAAGAAGCTCGATGGCGGCTGGTCGCGTTGCATCGCGATCGATGATCGCCTTGACTCGTTCCTAGGGGGAATGCCAGTGACGTCGGAAGGCCGACGTACGTCTGAAACATGTGACCGAAAAATCAATTCGTACGTACGTACACGCGTGTACACATCTCGATACAGGTCAATGAATATTAACGACCGTTGATCGGTCAACGAGGGAGAACTCTGGTTGCTTCTTCCAAGAAATCGTAACGTGTTAACTCACTCGAGAGAGAGAGAGAGAGAGAGACAATGCTAAATTGAGAACAATCCAGAAGATTGGCACGAAGCGAGAACGGGGAGGAGAGAAGCTTATCCATTGGCTCGTGTCTCGTTGACCGAGCTCGGCCGAGATTCCGTTTCGTCCGTTGAGGCAGCGTCAGAAAAGTGTCCAGTTAGGCCCCGCAGGTTCCAGACAAAGAGGACAAAGGCCCAGATCTGGCCGCGCCTGGCCGTCGTCGTCGTCTCGAAAGAATTTCACCACATAGAGAGAACGAGGGCGTGGAGAGAGAGAGAGAGAGAGAAGCGAGAACGGCGCTCGTGTTCGTGATAAAGCCGCGAAGCTCCTCGCGTTGTACGCGTCGCTGGTGTTGGTGCGCTGCTGCTGCTGCTGCCTCGTCCACGGAATACTTTCACTGGTTTCACGGCCAACAGACACGTTTACACGATGCTAATAATACGCCCGACGCAGCCGTTGGGTACCGCTCACTCGCGCGCGATGCCTGTTTCGCGTATCGCGACTCTTTCCCACCAAAGTACACCTCGATAACGCACGTACACGTAAGTACGTTTCGGTGGCAGGGCTTGGGGAAGGAAGGGGGTTGGTTCGATCGGTCGTCGAACCTCGTCGCTGGAACGCGATCGATCTTAATTTCCCGATCTTGACCTCGATCGATCGAGTTCGAAGCTTCGAACTACCAAGCCTCGTGCTCAACAGGCAAATTGGCGAGGCACGTCTTCTTCTCGGGGCTTGAGCGGTTACGTTGTTGGCGAGCGCTCTTCATTTGGGCATCGATCTTACGGGGGAAGTTTCGCGAGTCGTTTCCAAGAGGTTCGACGAAAAGCGTTAACGTGGCGTAATTGGCGCACGCAACCAGGAAGAGGAGGGTGCTTGGCTATTGTAGTCCTGGTAGCAGGATGTATCAACGACACGTCGCCGCTGCACATCCGCCGGAAGAAGCTTCTCTCTGTCTTCGATGAGGTTGCATTCAGGAACGACCGGCTATATCGATACCTCTGATCCCGTTCTCTTCGTTCCACCGCTTTTTTTTTCATCAGTGTTTTTTCTTTTCTTTTTTTTTTTTTCTTTTTGTCATTCGACCATACTGTAGAATTTCTTTCGAGCCAACCTTGCGTCAACGCAACGAATTTTATTTGTAACTCTTCAATTCTGTGAAAGCAAGTCCCAAGGATCGATTATTACTCGGTTACGAGCATTACTCGGTTACACTGGGTATCTTCGTAAATCAATGACGAGATATTTGTTAAGTCGTGATATATAAGCCGTGTAATGCAAAAGTGGTGTAAGTCAAAATATGAGGCACGGTAATGCGACATACAAGTTTTTGTAAAACTCAATACTGTCAAAAGAATGTTTTCTTTTATATAAACTTGTATATTGTAGTTGCACTCATTACATTTGTATATGTAATAAAATATAAAAGAGTGAAACTTACTTTCGAAACATATTATTCAAATCAAACAGATAAGAATTGACTCGCGTCACTTTTGCAGACACGTAAGTAGAAACATCTACCTTGTGTAAGACCAGATATATTCGTTACTTGGTCAGCCTTATATTCGTCATTTGATGATTTCGTAATTAACACGCGTTACGAAATTGAAAGTACGACATTTTACTTTAAAAATTATGCGTAGAAATTCATTCGCTGTCGCGTTACTCGTTAAATTTCGAAAAAGGAACCGAGTCAAAGTCGAAACTGTGAAAGAAGATCGAACCACTCGACTCGAGCGGCATCTTCCACGGGAGGTTTCGTAATTTCAATTCCACCTACGCTCTTCGTCCGCTTTCCAACAGGCCAGAGTTGCGAAATTGTCTTCAAACAAATTTTTCCACGTCAGAGAAAAACGGAGTTTACCCAGCGATTTAGGATTATCCCGCTTCTAAGAACATCTGCTCCGTGTTAACGTTCCCTGTTAACGATTATCACGGACGCTCGAAGAACGATCGTCTTTGTTCAGGTCGAACCAGGTAGCGAGGATATTTCGAAACTTCAGCTAGGGAATCTAATCACGTATAAACCGACCGACTCGATAAGAACAGAGGCGGCAGAAATGTGTTCCAAGAAAGCGACGAGTCTCCGTTAAATTTTTAAGTGTTCAGTTACTACGTACGCGTTTCCGGTGGTTTCCGTTTTTTCTCTCGCGTCGTAAATTCTACGCTTGTAATTTCCGGCTAGATTCCGCGAATCTAACTCCCCCCTTTGTCGAGAAGACTCTCGCCAACTTTCTATGGAAAGTTTCTGTAAATTTTTCGACGAAATCCTGCACTCGGAGATTTATTCTAATTTTTGTTTTCGAGTGCTACTATCGACACGCATACAGTGCAGGTTTGTTTTTGCTATTCATTGCTACTGCGGTGACAATATGGAGAACGTATGAGAAAAAACGAGGCAAGTTCGTTCATCGTTCGTTTATTGACTTCGAGCGTTTGTTGGATTTGTAATTGCGAATTCCTCGGAACCGCGCGATAGGTTAATGAAATTTTGCAAACAATTAAGTAAATTGCTCCGTCATTGGATTTCGTTAATTATTTCGTTCAATGAAACGGCTCACTTTCGGAAAGTTTCGTGCAACGAAAAATTGGATGTATTTGGGAACACGAAATTGATCGGTGAATCTTGAAATCGTTCATCGCGACTTTGACCCGTGGTTCTCGCATGCAATTAATCGTCGATGTTTGATAATTACTACTCCACTTTTTTATAAAAATTCATACTCTCGCGAACGCAATCAAGCGTAGCCACGAAACCAATTAAAACTCGGTCAAAGATCCGTTTCAACTTCTAAATGTTATCAATGCTCCAGTTATTTTATACAATCGTTCTACGCGCTTCTACTCGATCGAAATTTCGCAATCATAAACTCGCAAAAGTTTGCAAAAATTTACCAACGAGAATGCCAACGTTTTTGATGCGAAATTCGCCAAAGAGCTCTCGGTATCTTGCCAAAGAAAAATTCCAGACTTCTGATCGATACTCTTTTAGCCTACTAAAACATTCAAAGAGGACACCGGTGGCTCAACTGCCGATCAAGATTTCTGATCTATGCTCGTTTAGCCTACTGAAAAAATTCAAAAAGTCGCAAAGAAGACACCGGTGGCTCAATTGCCGATCAAGATTTCCGATCTATACTCGTTTAGCCTACTGAAAAAATTCAAAAAGTCGCAAAGAAGACACCGGTGGCTCAATTGCCGATCAAGATTTCCGATCTATACTCGTTTAGCCTACTGAAAAAATTCAAAGAAGACACCGGTGGCTCGGTCGCAGTTGGACGTTCGACCAAGGCGTTAATGAGCTTTTGGCTATTCACGGACACGTGCTGCTCGTTGCCGCTCGTTAAATTAGGTAACAATCGGTGGAGGAACGCGCGTGTTCTGCCTCCTCGGTGTGCTGCTTTGGCCGTCGCTCGGTTACCTTCGCGGCCACCTTCTCGACTACCTTACCACCTCCTCTCTCTATCTGTCCGCTCGCTCCTCTCTCCCTACCTCGATGGGCTCTCCTCTCTCTGGTGCGTTCTCTGCTCGTTTCGTAGTGGGGTGGCGGCAAGGATGTGTATGGAAGCCAAGGCATACGGTGGGGTCGGGTACCAGACAAGGTCACGGCTACCAACTGCTAGTTTCTTCTCCGTCTCGCCATCACCTTCGCCTCTTCTCCTTCTCTCTCTCTCTCTCTATCTGTGTTTTTCGTGTTCGTTCTTCCTATCATTCTCTCTCTGTGCCTGTTTCGCGTCCCTTTCCCTCCTCGAGGCAAGCAGCCATCTTGGGGAATGTGTAACGTCATCGAATGCACCGAGAATAACAATAAATTATTTCTTGGTCGCCACTCACCTACCACCTCCTCGGGAGGCTTGCCTGCCCTCCGTGTTTCCTTCGTTTCGTCCTTCTCTTTACGCCGACACTCTTTACTCCGTTTCAAATGCAGATATACATATATATGTAGAAGTAGTAAAATGTGTGTATATATATACAGAATGTGGTAGAATGTGTATATATATATATATATATATGTACATTATATATATAGTATATATAGAATGTATATGTATATAGAACGTGGCAGAATGTATATATATATATATGTACATTATATATATAGTATATATAGAATGTATATGTATATAGAACGTGGCAGAATGTATATATATATATATATATATAAAATGTAGTAGAATGTATATATATATATATACATTATATATATAGTATATATAGAATGTATATATATATATATAGAACGTGGCAGAATGTATATATATATATATATAACATGTAGTATATATATATATATATATATACATTATATATATAGTATATATAGAATGTATATATATATATATAGAACGTGGCAGAATGTGTATATATATATATAAAATGTGGTAGAATGTATATATATATATACATATACATTCTACCATCTTCTATATATATATATATATATACACATACACATTCTACCATCTTCTATATACATATATACATACATTCTACCACATTCTGTACACACACACACACACACATTCTACCATCGCAGTCATTTTCGGATATTTTTAACAATTCGTTCGCCTCGCGCAGCGACCATCGATATTTTCTGGCAACCCAGATGGAAATTTCTTAGTTGATTTACAGTCCACACAATTGCCGATTCGTCGGAGTCGGAAGGGAACGTAGGGTTCTGAGAATCGTTGGAAATTCGTCGCTTTTATTTCCATCCCCGGTCGATAAGGGACACGATACAGCCAGCGAGATAATCTCGTCGAAAAACAAATTCCAAAGGGACACGCCCGTGGGAAGAGATAAAGTCGGCGGTTAGACGTTTGGCGAACGGTGAGAAGAGAACGGGGTCTCTCCTCTCTCTCTCTCTCTCTCTCCCCCCTGTTATCCACGATCTCGTTCGTATGAATTCAAGAACAGCACCCCTGGGCTCCTCTCCTCTCTCCGTTGCAACGTCAGAGATCGTGCGTCCCGATTTTCAAACGCGAATCAAAATCGTGCGATCGACGCGAAGTAAAATTTCTTTGAAAATGAGAGGAAGAAGAAAGAAAAATCACGTTACGAGAACCGTAATACAAACATTCTCGTTTTAACGATCGCACTCCCTCCTGATCTCGAGCAAAGCACGTCGGCGTGGTTATCGCGCGCATTACGTGGTGGGATGGTGGCAGGGGCACCTTAATCCAAGAAGGCAGAGAGAGAGAGAGAACAATGGTGATTGTCTCGAAACGTTTACAGCCTAATTATGTGAACACGGGGCCCGGCCATGGTGGAGTAACAATGCTATAACTCGTAACAATGTACGATTGTTCATTGTCTGCCCGTGCCCCTTCGCTTTTCTTCGCGTGTGCACGCGCAGCCTGCTAACCCCGTCGTGCTAACGCCGCGAGCTACCTTCTTCAGCCCCTTCTCTTCCCTGAATCTCCTCTGTTCTACTCCTCGACTCGACTCGTCGCCGAAATCTCTTATTCATCGACGATCGTTTACCGACCGACTGACTCGAAACGATCGAGACTGCGGCGACCTTCTTCGACGGAGGAAAGTTCCGTGACTCACTTCCGGCCGGCCACGTTCGACTCGCGTTTTTCGCTTACTCACCGATCGAGAGTAGAAACGGCAGAGGATAGTGGACGACTTGGGAGTAGTCGCGGCGGATTCAAAAATTGCCCTGTATCTAAATTCAAAACGAGCGGCGCGCGGACTGACCCGCGGATACGCGCGACCTCGAACGTTTCGTAGGCTGCTCGTGACTCGTTCCACGAGCTTCTCTCCTTCTCTTGGGGACTGCTGCTGCCGCAACATCCGGTCTGTCTTCCAAGGCCACGCAAGATCACAGAAAATCGGGTCGTTGAACCGGGCCGAGCGCTTGTTGCTCCGCGATCGAACGACCAGGCGCCAAGCGGAGATAAATGCGAGCGCGCTTGCCTTCGATACGCGGTGGCTGCCTCTCGATAAGTCGCAGTAACGCGCCGCTCGGTTCGTCGGTCTTGAAAAGCGAGAGCCTTTCACCTCGCCCTGCTTTCTTCCTGTTTCTCCCCGCGACGTTCGGAGGAGAGGAGTCTAGGGAGATGACGTTTTGAGATTTGCAGTGACGAAACGTAGGTAGTTTAGTGGGGAGAGAGATCCTTTCGGAACAGTTGAGAAAGAGATTGTTGAGTAACGACGGAATTGAAATATGTATGTATATTAATTTATAAAATTTATAAATTTATTATAGAATATAAAATGTTTTAAAATTAATATAAAATATATAAATTTTTTATTAATTTATAAAATTAATATATGTATATAAATTGATGACATTTCTTTGGAGAAAGAGTGTATAAATCTGTGGGCCTTTGAATAACTGTTTCTTTAAAATTTCAATTCATTCAGACACAGTAATATATTGGGATAATAAATTCCGTCATTTTCTCTTATAGACTCTTTTCATGTATAGAAAGAGCATTTTTTTGCGTTAATATTATAACGTCCTACGGATTTTTCCTGAGAATTATATTTAAAGTTAGCTAATTCACAAGTACGAAACCACGAATGATCACGATACTCGTAGGATCATCAATTTCAAGAATTTATAACAAATAAACTTTTGATGGTACAGTTTTACAGTAGAAAAATTCTATTGTTCCTACATTCTTTTCTTTCGTAATATCGCTTTGCATCAAATACCGTTAGTCCTATTTTTTAGAATTGCCTTCGTGAGATGGAACCCTAGCAGTACGTAAAATAAATAAACGTGGTTATCACAGTCTCGCTTTTATCCGTCCAATCACCTCGCGTAGATATAAAATGTCCAACACAGAGATCCTTCCTCGTATTCTGTCTGTCCAAGATTCGATCCCAAGCCAGGAATTTTATTTTACAGCGGCTGAAGTAGAATCGTGTTATCGTGCTGTATCAACCTCCTCCGAAGGGTTAATTTTCCACGGAATGGAACCAGGGAATACGTAACGCGAGCAATTTATTTGATTTCTTTTCCGCGATGGAGAACCCACCCTCTTGCTTCTTCTATTCTTCGTTTCACGTGTGCTGCATGAAACAAGCGTGTGTATCGTTCCACCAGCCAGACGATTAGCTCTCGCGTCGCGTGATCCCGCCTCGTTACGGTCTCGTCTGGCCGTCACAGTTGTCGGCGAAAAGAACGTTGCCTAAGCGAAGGATAGTTTCTTGCCGTGAACTTTGCCTTCCGTTCCACCGGGGAAACCGGTCGCGTTTCCAACGAACGACCCCGTTCGCCTATTGGGCGTGTATCTCTCGTTTTCGAGCGTTCTCGGTAGCTGGAGCCGCCAGTGATAATTCCGTCTTTCGGTATTTGGTCGAAGAAGAAAAAATTCCTCGAAAGAAATAGTATTGTAGAATTAGTACGCGGTAGAAAGTTTTATCACTGAAAGTGATTTTAGCGGGGGTAACCCAGAAAATCGGGTGCAACGCTGATGCAACGAAAATTAGCGATTGGTTGATTTGGGTCACGTGATTCGCGAGGGGGCGTGGTATAGACCTCGAGTAGGAGTGGCGTTCACACGATCAATTCCATTTTTTATTGTTAGAATTGTGAAAGATCGGCCCGACATCTTTTCATCGTGTTTTCCTATATTCTATAATTTTACGAAGTTGAAGTATTTATAATACTATGTCTTCAGTTGGTTAATTAATGAAATTTGTATCCTAAAAGGAATATATACAGACAGTCACAAACTAAATGTTTTATCATTTTCCTGTGTTTTCTTTCATTATTTCACATTTTCCAGTGCATCTGTCATCGTTTTTATTATTAATATATAAAACATTCGATCTTTATCCATGAAACCTAATTGTGTAAATTTTAAAATTCATATAATACCAATACTCAAGCGTTAATATATTCGCGTCATTGAATAAACCTACAGTATCGCTAGCTTACAAAAATTTGACATTGTAAAAGTAAAACGTAAAATCTGATTGTGCGGCACGTATATTTTGTACACCCATTGTACGTAAGAAGTTACGCAAGTTACGCAACGACGGCAAATTCCGTTAACAGACGAGCATGGAAAACTGATTTGTCATTGACACTGCTGAAAGTGATTTAATCTCAGCTGATTTTTCTTTTTTTTTTCCTCCATCCGACGGCGTCTTGTTAAATTAACATCGTCGAGAGATGCATTTTCGCGGAATGGAGGATTGAACGCTCCGCTCGTCGCGCGATTTCTCGGCTCATCTTCCAGCTTAATTTCCAGCCGACCGGCGAGGAAAGTCATCTGGAACGAGAAAAGTTTCGCGCGAATAGTCAAGGACGTCGTCTTCGGGAACCAGTCCCGCGCGATGAAAAAGCGCGCGTGTCCGTCGTCGTGCGCTCGCGAGAAAATCCGTGTGAGCGGCGAAACGAGCGCGAGCTGCTGCTCCTCCTCTGCCTTTCGTTTTTCCCTCGACTACGCGGCGCAGTCCTTGGAAGAAATCTCGCCTCGATTCCCAATTTCGTCGTCGCCTATTCGCCGTTGAGTGACGATTTCGCCCTCAATTATTAACATACACGATTAATCTATTTTTTGATTAGTTGGCACTTGCTTTTCAGCTATTTCAAGCCACTGGATTCGCAAAAATTGTATTTTGGTCATTTCTATTGGGAAATTTCTTAAAGTTGAGAAAAATATGACAAAGGTGTCTCGTTTAACCATCGTCTCGGTGAGATGTTTCAGAATGATTCAACCAAGATCGATCGAGAAAGAATAACACGCCATAAAATGAAAAATGCATCGCGATGCGCTATCTCGTGAAAATTAAACGTTCCGTCTCGCCTCGACAAAATTTCGCGCGACAGTCCGAAACGCCAAGTGGAATCACACGCCGCGGTAATTTTTCAAAGTGCAAAAACCTTGCTTCGAATTGTTACGACTGAGATCGGATTCAGAAAATTCGAGAGGAGGGCACACGCGACGATAAATCCGGCGATTAAACGAGAAAAAGTTGTGCTTCGGCTGTCTCGCCGTGTAATTTAACAGGATGACTCGGGCGTTTTTCACTCCCGTGAATCCAGGTGTTCCGCGAGATTAGCATAGTTTCATTACGGAATTCACGCACGGGTATACCGCGGCTTTGTGCTCGGCCGATGATTCTCTAAAAATATTGCACGCTACATTTGCATGCGATTGAATAAACAGCCGAGCGGGAAACGCGCAACTGGTTGTTCCGTTGTTTTTATACGCGGAATTCCCAGCTGGTCGTTGATTAGTGACAATTATCCACGCGTCGCTGGATCCCGAGTGGTTTTCTAACACTCGCACAGGTAGGGAAAAAAAAAAGGAAAAATCACTTCGATTGGTCGCGTTTCGATCTTTGAACTCGCTCCGTTGGGCCTCGTGTCTCGGCGCGCAGTCACCACCTGTACCTTCTTCCTGCCGCTGCCGTTCGTCATGCAGCGAAACTCGTTTATCCATAATACGATCCGCGAGCTCTGCACGTGCAGCGTGTATGTAAATGCGACGGCTTCGAAGGATAATGAGCGAACGTGTCGCGAATATTCCTTCTCTCAAAAATTCCAGCGACGAGTTGTCACGCTCGTTTTGCGAAAGAAACTGCACGGCAAATCGCACGGTGAAAAAACTACGTCCGCTGGGACGTGAAATTTTGGTTAACGTCCGATTAACGCGACCTTTGTCGATCAAACGCACTCGAATCAACACGTGAATTTTCATTAATGCGAACAAAATTGTTTGTCCATCGAAAGCTTCTGATGAGCGGAATTCTAACGTGTGCAGTGGTTGATGAAAATATTGAAACAATTTCGTGTTTATATTTCGTGTCTGTTACGTAAAGCGTTTCGAAATTTTATCAACGCTATAATAAATATGGACTGTCACGATTAACAGCTCATAAAAATATTCACACGATTACCATTCATTATTTGTACCTCTGACGTATCACATAAAATATTCAGAAATTTTATTGACACTCTAATCAGACGTAATTACAAAAATTACGGCGTATAATTGCTCGTAAAAGTGATTTCCAGTCGAATGATTGCCATTAATTATTTATACAATCTTACGCGTTATGTAAAATATTCCGAAGTTTTATTGACACTTTAATCAGACGTCACGATTACATTGGCAAAATCGAGAACCGATCCGAAAATACACGTGACGAGATATTTATTGAAAACATATGTTTAATTTTGATTAATATGCATCGTGCCATCTGTATGATAAATGTTAAATGTAATTTCATTAAATGTGAATTCCTTCGAATTCTTACAAGACAGTAGCATTTTTGAGGGATTTTAGAATCTTAGAGTATAAAGTAACAAAGTCGTAAGAAACACGGCATTAATAATAATCAATACATCAATATAGCTACGTATTACTTCAAATTGGAATGTAAAAAATGCTAATATTTCTGTCTCAGTTATCTGGTAACGTAGTTATTTCTGCAACGCTATTGACAACATTGGCCAAGAACAAAATTCTGTATCCCCACACGATAAATGATTCGAGTATTAATAAATATAATTTCGAGATCTCGATATTTGCTATAGCGATGCATTCTCGTTTAACCATCGTACTTTGAATGCTATTAATAAAGCTAATAGATGCTAATAGAAAGCTAACATTTCTCGTATTTGCGAAAACTTCAGAAATTCTGTCGCACCTCGGACGTTGTGTAATGCGTTAGTTCCACCCAATCTTGAGTACGCTAGTGTTATCCGATTCTCTCATCAGGTTAATTGTCTGCTAAATAATTTCCTTTTGGAAAGGACGCAGGATAGAGTTTTCTAAGTTTTCCATCACGTGCTCTCGAATGTTCAACAATCACGATTATGAAACAGCAAATTAACTATTCGCGCGGAAAACCGCGAGATTATTGCGGATTTGCTGTTTTTCTTCAAAATCATTAATAATATTATTGTCTGCATGCCATTCTAATTCAAATTCTAAGTTCTAAGTTAATCTTGACACACGTTTCGGAATCCCGAAATTCTCATGGAACCCCTTTGGGATCCATTTTCAGTCCGAAAAAAATTCCCGGCCCGATCCGATTCGATATTTTCTAGACAACGTTAAATGAAAATTATTTCCCTCGAGATTTTACGTTCCCATTCGTACTGTATATGAGAAACATCGTGCATAAGAACATGAAATGAACGAGGTTTGCAACGTGATTTAAGAATTTACGCGACAATTGTAAGGTTAAGCGGTTACATAGTGGATAATTCGCTGTTTAAATACTTTTTGCAATGTCTACTAATAAATACTGTACTAAATATATAATTTATGTTGTATCAATATCATATATTATATATTTATAACATAGTTTTAAAATTATTTCGGTCTTGACAAATATAACAACGACAGTCGTGTCTCACTACAATGTTTGAGAAACAATCTAGCTTCTGGATACCTCGGCGACTAAAAGTCACGTAAATCGACGAATATAGCTGCGAAATAAAAAGGAGGGAAGAGATCTTCAACGGGAGGAGAAAATGCGATCGGCTTCGCGACAGAGCTTAAAAATATCTTTCAACGATCGCGTCCGATCGCGTCCGATCGCGTCTGCACGTGCGCCCGATTCTCGGAGAGTGCGAGCGAGAAGTTGACCCGCGCAACCCATCCTTAAACGCGTTTGCAACGCGCCGATGATCTCACTTTTCTCGAAGCGCGAACAGCCGCTCCGATTTAACCAACGTCGGACGCGCTAATTCTCTGAATCAGTGCGAAAGAATCAAGTCTCGCGTCTTTGTAAGCGTCTAAAAACGAAACGACCTATGCCTACCATAGTCGTAAGACGAAATACGCTTCGGTGTATTTTAGAAATGCTCTTTTTAGCGGGGGTAACCCAGAAAATCGGGCCTCTTCGGGTGCAACGCTGATGCAACGAAAATTAGCGATTGGTTGATTTGGGTCACGTGAGTCGCGAGGGGGCGTGGCGTTGTCTGGTACCGAGCGATCGCGCCTGTAATTTGTTTTCTATCGATTCAAATGTTTGCGTATCGATAAAATTTGATGGCAAAAAGAAGTCGTCTTCATTTGCTTCTGGGCTTTTCAATCGTACAAGTCGTGCAGTGTTTTTAACATCTGCCGCTGCGAACTCGGTGTCTTTTGGTTTCGAGTCCCGCCGTTTGAGCCGCTTTATTTACGTTACAGCAGTGAATGACGACGAAAAGAAATATAAAAATTTTTCTAGGCAAACTCTTAAATAATACCTGTGCTACTTTCGTTTCTACATGTTTTTTTACATTACACGTGACAACGAAAATTCTGCAAAAAATCCAAAATCTTCTGTTTTGAATTACTACTGTCACCATCGTCACTACACATCTTCGAAACTCGTGTCATTTTGAATCTCACGCTACGCGCGGACGTAATACCTTAAACGCAGAAAGAGACTTCTTCGCGTTTCGTGGAAGTCGGCCGAACAAAAAGCGCGAGCCTGCACGCTGGTCGGAGAAGTCAGCCGGTTCTCTCCTTGACGGATCGACTCGATCGTTGAGAAAACGTACGAGGCACTCGCGACGCGGAGACAAAAGAGGTGGCGGGGTAATTGAAACGAGCCGAAAAAGAGAGAAAGGAGCGCCACGAGAGCCCGTGCGACTCGAGCGACGAGGGAACGATCCCGACGAGCTTCGCCTTGAAAGAATCAGGCGCGAGAGCAGCTGAGAGACCCGCTAACGGCCGCTCTGATATTTGACTTCGATCAAGCCGCGAAAGATCGGCCCATTGTCTTTTTTTTTTGGGTGGGGGAGCTTGCTGCCGGGGCGTGGTCCTCGCGAATGAATCGAAATCGAACGATCTCTACCGTACAGCAACCAAGAGCGGATCGACGGTGGCTGCCGGATTCATTTTCGAGCAATCTTGAGTACATATTTGCCCCGTGGTTATCGTGGGAAATGTTAGTCTCAGCGAGAAGTTTGGAAGTAACAGACAGGAACGATGTGGCGTCTGACTAGGAACGTCTGCAGCTACGAGTTCCCCGCAGCTGTTGCGACCGAAGTAGATAAACGACCAACTACTACTTCAATTTTAATCAGACACGGGATTAATTCAATGTAATTCGGTTATACCGCTGCGGAGCAGATGGCTGTTTCGTTTTCTGGTTTCTTCGATTCTCACAATCGAACGTTCCGAACAATGGAACAGCCAAATATATTCTCTATTTCCCTAAGTCTCGTACGCTTCTCTTTGTGCGCGTCAGCCCTTTCGTTCTTGAAGGTCCGGGGGGAGGAGAGCCCAAGTACGATGATCGCACTCACGGCTCACGCAGATCGGAATAAAGCGATATAACCGTCTCGATCTTGATGCCAGGAGAGTCGCGATCGAGACGGGGAGAGAGAGAGGCATTGTTTCGTCGCTCCTCGGGGAAGAAGGGAGTGTGGTTCCTAGCCGAGCGGAATCCTTAAAAGGTCGCGGGTCCGCCGCGAGGACCGGTGGAAAAGGAACGCGTCCGTGAGGCTGCGTGGACAAAAGAGTTCCGCGTGGAGGAACGTTCGGCCAACGGTCTTCATCTCGGAGAAAAAGAGAGAGAGAGAGAGAGAGAGAGAGAGAGGCTTTGTCGAGGCAGCTGGTGTGAACAGGTGTTGGCCTGTCCAGTCTCTCTAGCCGTCAGCTGTTCCGCTTCTAAACCAGCCGACTAAGTTGCAACGCGCGCGAAACGGCCGTTACGCTCGCTAGTTAGCGCGAACCGTCGCGGAGAAACCGGCCGTGTCGATTCTTTTTCCATTCTCATGCAGATAGCGAACGTCATCAACGCGCCTCCTCTACCTTGTGAACTCTACTCTACTCTTTCCTTTTTTCTTTTCGCTGCAACTTCCGGCGCACCCTTGCGCGCTACCTGCATTACGCAAGGCGCGATCGTTATCGAGAAACAACAATCGGGAGGGATGTCGTTTGAAATGTTAACAGAAAGGAAGGTTAAAGGTCGATTCGCGCTGACGACGTGGCTCCGTAGTGCGGCGAACGAGCGTAGTTTGGTTAAATTCGATTCCCTCGTTGCCTCGTTTTAAAGGCCTCATTGCTCCCGATTAAGAGGATTAGAAGCTCTCCCGGAGTGCATTAGCAAATTGATCTCTCCGATAGATACTCGTCATCTTTTTAAACGGGAATAATCGCAATTGCCGGTACGCGACGAGCGAAATATCGCGGGTGTGATAACGCGAGAAGTAGCCAACGCTTTGCTCGCAATTTTTTTAATCAATTACCATTAATTGTTAATTAAAATTTAAATTGGTTCGCATTAACGAACTCTGCTCTTCTCATACGCGGGAGGAGGAATTCGTAAGATGGATTCTACCATTTTATAAAGTTTAAAGTAATCGCGATATTAACATCGTGATCTGTCCCTTGACAGATTATTTCTACAGAAATTGAACTCCAAAGGAACGTTCTCTAACTATATTTCCTCTGAATAAAATAAAACACTCCGACGAAAGAAGTATCTCTTCGCATTTACGATAAAAAAATAATCTTTATTTGCAACACTCTACTCGAAAAATAAAAAATAAAAAAAAATTAGGTTAGCGTCACACCAGCAGTGAAACAAACCTTCGCTGGTCGTTCTCCAATATTTTTCTCGAGTGCAACGAAATAATTAAAATAATTAAAAAATAATGAGTTGTCGTTCCAGAATTCACGCTGTACCAGAGTACATTTCCATTTGTCGGTTTTTTTTCGAGAGAAATTGTCGTCGGCTGGTCTCTGTTCCAGTCATTTTCGAATATACTTTTCGCTGCGGACTGCGGAGAGAAACGAGAGATTCGGTTACCTCCGCCGTAAAGATCGACGCGCCTCTATTTATCATTTGTCAGGAAGCGAGCGTTGTTGAGATTGTACACGTGTCGGGAGTGTTCGCGAGGCACTCGACACGCCAGAGCCGAGAATAACGACGCGTAACGCGACGTCGTTTCGCTATCATTGAGCGCAATTGACATCTGCCTGGCCCGGCGCTCAGTGCCGGTTGGCAACCGGCTTGTCGATGGCTGGCACTGCCGTGCGCGACCAACCGTGTCTGTCCACGATTCTTCTCTCTCTCTCTCTCTCTCTTGTTTCGTGTTTGATCGATCTGAGTCGTGCGTTTCCACGCCGATAACCGCCTTATCCGCTTCGCGAAAAGTTCCGTAATCCCGCGCGTTAGACACCTTTGAGCGCGCCTATTACGTTTAATGCTGGTCGCGTGATCGCTAACGCTCGAAGGAGAAATAATTTGTTTCTGCTCCTCGTTTCTTAGCCGCCGATGGCTCCTCGATTACGTCTGGAATTTCGGGAGCAATTCGTCGCATTTCGTTGGAAGAACGAAACGTATTACGTTAGTTACAAGTCTTCGTAAGTTTCAGAGTAGTCGATTGACAGATCGGATCGATCAATCATCCGGACTGGGCTCGTAGTTCACTTGTTGCTGAAATTTAAAATGAGATAGACAGAAAATAGTAACAATTGCCTCGTGGATTTATAACGATCCAGTGCTTGTTACCCAAGCAACCAAGTATCCGATAAATAATTAATTAATTTAGCAGTTCTTCGCTGACTTGAAATACTTCCTCATAGTATTTTCGCATATTTCTTGTGTTTCTTCTCTATGTGAATTTCGAGCAGTCTGATTTAATCGGGAGCGGCACACTTGTTCGTACGAGGTGCAGGTCCCGAAAACCTGTTAATCCGACGAAAAACAGGTGAAACGTGTCTCATTTCAGGCTCCGAGACGTAAAACTGAAGGGATCTGCGACGCCCGCCGGATTTTTCCCCGAGCATTTTTGTCGGTCTATTTTGCAGCTGAGGGGTGGTTCAGCCTCTCTCTCTCTCTCTGTCTCTCGTTCTCCCTCTCTCGATGGTAGTTGTCGATGTTAGAGGGGTCTAGAGAGGTTGAGGGAGCATGAGGGGGATGGCAGTGGATTTGGGGGTTGGACCCGTGTTGAGAGAGAGAGAGAGAGAGAGAGGTGGGGCAAAGGTGATTCCCGCGGATCAATACCGCCGCCGGTCGGCCGCCTCCAGCGTGCTCCAACGACCGATGCTCTCGTATTTCCTCTCGAAATCGAATGCCATTCGGTGCACTCACTCCGAGAAAATCATTCTTGAATGTACGGGGCTCGCCGTGCTGGAGGTTCCAGGCGAAACCCGAGTTCGTTCCGTCGAAGACTCGATTTTCTGCAGACTTCGGCCGTGGGGATGTTTAAGGCCAGCGGGAGAATTGAAGTCGAAGCCAGATATTTCATATTCCTCTTTATGGTTTGAGCTCTAGGACGATTTTTTCATAATTCAGAAATTTTTGAGTTTCGTCGTTTTTTCAATTACTCGATTCTTCCATTTCACATCTGATAGATTAAAAGACATTGATGTTTTCGAGGTATGAAACATTTGTTTAAAATACGCGGGAAAATAAAATCAGCGATTTCGACTCGACTTTGTTATTTTTGAATGCTTTCGAGAACGCTTGCTTCTATAGTGTACCGATCGTAATTTATTCGCGGGATAGACTCAAACGAAGAAATCAATTATTCATTGATTTAGGTACTTATTAGAGAGTCAAGGAAGATAATATTTGCAATATATTGAACAAATATGTGAAAATATATTTCCTTGTATAGCTGAATGCATTCCTATATATATATATATATTCCTATATATGCATATATATTCCATATGTAGGAATATATATATAAGAATGCATATATATAGGAATATATATATAAGAATACATATATATAGGAATATATATATATATAGGAATGTATATATATAGGAATGTATATATATAGGAATGTATATATATAGGAATGCATATATATAGGAATGTATATATATAGGAATGCATATATACAGGAATATATATATATATATATAGGAATGCATATATATATATATAGGAATGCATATATATATAGGAATATATAGGAATGCATATATATAGAAATGCATATATATAGGAATATATAGGAATGCACATATATGTAGGAATATATAGGAATGCATATATATATATATATAGGAATATATATATGGGAATGCATATATATATATATAGGAATGCATATATAATGCATATATATATAGGAATATATAGGAATGCACATATACATAGGAATATATAGGAATGCATATATATATATATATATATACATATTTATAGGAATGCATATATATTCCATATGTAGGAATATATATATATTCCTTAGTATTAAACTTTCAGACGTTTTGTAATTTCAAGCGCAGAATGAATCATTGTCACGAATATAAACATTTCACCACTACGTATTATTACTATGTTAGCACGAACGAATACAACAGCATGCACTGAGCGTTCTAAATTAAAGGAAGCACCATCCTCCTCTGGAGAGTCCATCTATCTATACAGTTCGCTTCGTCATTTGTTCGATCCACTTCCGCAGATACGTCAGTTGGAAGCCGGTTTTCCGGCGCGTTTTCTCGAGGCGCGAAAGTAGCCCGGCTCGAGCGAGCGTGACGAAGCAAACACCTCAAGTTGGCCGATGGTCGATTGTGACGCAACGTACACGCTGGCCGATTACTCGGCTACTTTCTCCCGTTCCGGACAGTCGTAACATTGTTCGGGATTAGCCGGCGTGGCTGACGATGGTCGAGCGCCATTAACTGGCTGCGGTGAGCGTTCGCCAGCAACGGCCATGACGATTCGAGGTGAACGAAGAAGGGCGTCTCGTTCGGTTCACGGCTCCTCCGTCGCCAGCCGAGCTGAATCCGAGCTTCCTCGACCGCGTCTCCTGTTTCGCGCGGTCCCGACTACCTGCTTCGTGCTCCTTCGGCCCGCCGATGATTAATTGCCCGCGTTTCGCAGTCGTTCGGAGCAGAATGTGATTAAGTACTCACCTCGCGAGCGTAACACGCGAGCAAAATGTTTTTTTCTTTCCTTTTTTCCTCTTTTTTTTTTTCTCTTATCGTCGAGACTGCGTACTCTGGCTCTCACGCCAGCGTGGACACGCAGTAATTTCAATTTTTTTCAATTAATTTGAAATTTCTGCCGTTGCGCGATGTTGCAGAGCAACTTTGAAGTAAAGTGTTGTTATCATCGTACGTTCAAGGGTTGTAATTTCGAGAAGAGCGATGATGCTTGGTTTTCAAGAAGCATCGGTGTTTTTTGTGTTCCACGCTTCAGAACATGAGCTTCAATTAGTCTAACACAGAGATTTGGTATTTCTTTTCTTTTGTAATCTAGAAGAATTACAATTTCGAGGAATTAACTTGTCGAAAGTATTCGCAACAACGGCACAGATTTTTCCCTTTCTTTGACAATGACACGATTTCTCAAGGATTCTCGAGCTTCACCGACAGAGAAAGAGAATTTTCGCGGTTGGAGCAAGTCGAAAACCTAATTTCTCCACGCGGAAACTCGTTCTGGAACTTCTAACGAATCGCTCTGATGTCAAGAGGCAGAAAGGTGTTCCAGTATGGTACGGACGATGAGCACCATTTTAATAGAATTTGTGGCAAAATCATCGCAAACTTCCGTTCTTACTCTTTACTGTGTTAGAGCAGATTATTGCTATTAAACTATTACTACATTGATACACGGAATGTCATGTCAGTCAGCGGGTGATTCTGTATGAAAAAATAACACATTTTCATTTTGTGGAATTTCAAAATTTATCAAATATGTGTCTTTCAGGAATAATCTTAATAATAATAAGCAAGTAAATTCAATAGTAATTTTTATAGCTTCAAATGGTTGCAGTAAATATGAACTTTGTTTACAACGTTCTTTATGAATCATATTATTTAATTGTTGAAATAATTTCAAATTCGATAGGAATGAATAATTGGAGAAGGATTTTTATTCCACGTGCAAAAATAAATAAAAAATCTAGAAAAAGATTTTCCCATCTACGGCCATGTTTTTCAAGAAAATGAACTTTGAACATTAATTAGGAATTAGCTTGGTGTATAAATCTGAAACAAATTTTCAAATTTAATTTTCTAGAAAACGAATCGTCTTGTACAAGAAAACTTTACTCTGCGTTCATTGAAATTACTTTCACTGCTAGAATGATCTATCGGGTCTTTTTGTCCAGCCAAGAATTAGTCAAACTGAAACACACGTTCTCGCTTGAAACTCTTAGGCAAAGACAAATACTGTGTTTGTTTAAAAATAAAAATAAATCTTTACGCAACAAAGAACTTTTTACGTGTTAACAGATTAACCGTTTAGTGTGTATTACAAAATACATGTACAATTCGAAAATTGTATTATCTACGATGAATATTAAACTGAAATATTAAAAATAAAAAATTCTTAGGCGAGACAAATTTTTTCGAAAACAGAGCTTTAAATTTCAGCTCTTTCTTTTCTGCACGTATCTTTTCTCTCGTCCTTATCCTCCGTCTTGGATTCGAATTTCCTCTTTCACGTTTCGACGGAATTTCCTCGTAGATTTCTTCTCTCGCGATAACCTCGAGAAGCGAATCAGACCCGGATTCAGGATGCCAGTGTCCGGCCGGAAGTGTGCCTTGGTTCTCGGATGCGATCGAGTCACGTGTCGCGAGATCCAGACGAACGAACGGAGCAGAAGGAATTGGAGCGACCTCGTGGCCGTTAGCCGTGTTTTGTCTCCCCTCGTTTCCCGAATCGCGGCTGGTTTGTCGCTTGTTTCTCCCCGTCACGTTTCGAGCATGCAACTGGTGAAGAGCCGCGAGAAAAGGCGCAGCGACGATCGTCCCGGCGTTAGGAAACGCGTCGTCCGGACTGGCAGACTCAAACTCGAGGACGCGCGATGCCGACGACTCGAGATCGACTCGAAGTGAGCCACGCACCGCCGTTACTTTCTTCCGCCGCGTTTGATCCGCCGGCGTTAATCGCGGTGTTAACCTTTAATTGAAACGAACGTTAATCCGCCGACAACTCGGGCACGTTCCTCCCGCCGATTTAAATGGATTTCCGGAACGATTGGAATTACGCGGGATTAGTGGAAGATCGTGCCTGACGAGACCCCGATTCCTCGAAATCGCCGCCTTCCCGGCTGCCCCGCGATAAAACGTGCAAATTCCTCGACGCTATCGGCCTTCCGCAGTCCACGAAATTTACGTCGATCGAGTTCACTTTTATCGTTGTTTCTCGATTAACGCAATCGTGGTCGCTGATTAATTCGACAGATCGACGAGAAGACTGCCTCTTATCGTGAAAACGGTGTCGCGGTTTAATTTCAGAAGCGATCTTGAATTTTAGATCGCATTCTTATAGATCGGGATTTTATTTATTTTGGAGAGGGAAATATTGTGAATAGTTTTATACTTGGCGCAAATTTTTTTTCTTTCTTTTTGATAAATTTTTCTTTTATCGAATATTTTAGCTTCCGTCGTGCAATGACCGGGCAATATGTTTACACTTACCGAATTGACCATCAGAGTGTTTAATTTAATTCTCTAGAACTTCGAGTAAATTGAATGTTACATATTCACACATTCATGGTTGATGAAAATTTCGTTTTATATATTGTGGTTCATTTCGTATTAAATTTCATTGATATACCATTGATATACCAAAAACATTGAATACACATGTTTGTAATAGTTATTAATTTCTAGCTTTTAAATTGGAATAAATTCTTCTCCTCTGACGAAATTCTGATTATGGAAGGTTAATTAAAACACTAATATAATTTCCAATACAGTTGATTTCTTTTCAAAATCTGTCCATAAGTGCGGGCATTTTGAATTTATTTTAGTAGTTAAATATTCATTTCCTCAAAGCTCTTTGTTTTTTTTTTATGTGCAAACTGTTGTTTTTTCTTCTCAGTTGCATACAGCCAATATCTGTTAATTATTAACAAATAAATCGCGAGTGTTTGTACAATTTTATGAATATAATTAAAGAAGTGGAATTTGAATGTCACAGCTGAGACTTTAGCACAAAAATCCACAATATGAAAGAACATTAAAAAATATCCTACGCGAAAAAGGCTTTCTGCAACATCTGATACAATTTCCTACATTTTCAATCATCTTCTCAAAAACACGAATTCCCATAAAAATCCATGACCTAACCATAACAAAAAAAACCTATACTTCGAGTATTTTACGTATAATATTTGCGCATTATATATTTTTTGTAAATTTCTCAAATATTAAATTTCCCCGAACTGTTCAAAACATAATCTGTAATCCAATAATAAACAAATGAACGAGTATTTCGATCCCGTCACGATCGTCCAAGAGTTCGTAATCTCCGACCGAAACTTTGCAGTTTTTTCCAATCGATCGAAGAATCTCAACGAGCCTAAAATTTCCTTTCTCTGGTTTCGTAAAAACCCAGGCGAACTGCGACGACACGAAATCCGCAAGCTGGAAGCTGCCCGTAATCAATCGGTGAACGTCGGTGTGTCGCGCCGCGGTATTATCCCCCCATCGAACGCGCGCCGCGGAAAACGTACGAGACAGGGTACAAGCTGTACCGGGGGCCGTTTTCTGCGCTCCTGCACGACGTCTCGTTTCCGCGGCGCAATTTATGCGCCGTATCAAACGAGGCGACGAGCTACACAACCGAACGACCGCGAACACGATACGAAACGAATTTACTACGAATATTATTCGACATGATCACCGCGGTAATAAATACTCGCGCGGAGTTTAACTGCCGTAGCGGATCTCGGTACTTTGGACGCAGTACTTGTCGGTACGGATACGATCTTCATTTTCCATTGCCCGCGTCTTGTTAAACTTCCAACTTGAATATTTAATCGCGGAATGTATGAAAAACTTGACTTTTAGAAAATTTTGAACGCACTTCGTTGTGAAGATTATTTTTGAAATGTATAGTAATGCTACATTTGTTACCGAGGCAAATATGAATTTGAATCAAAGTCTGTAGTTTGGTTAATCGAATTGTGTTTCTCGTCTTTTGCGGAAAAATTAACGATAAATTCTACGTCGAAAGGTGGATTTATCACTTAATATCAAATGTGTAATATAATTCTATTTTTTAATCATTTTATGGTAAAAATGTTTCTCTCGACGAAAAAGCTATATTCTTCATTATATGAAACTTTTATCTCAGACTGAAAATCACTGTCTCAATTTAATACAATATAACATACTGTATGAGAACGGGTATATGGTTAAATTAAAACTGCAAAAAATTCTCAAAACATTATTTATTTCCACCCTATATAGACTCAGTACAATACAATATTACTCAAACCAACTACCAAAAGTTAAAGAAGAAAAGAAGAAAGAAAATAAAAATTCTGAACAAAAAAAAGAATAGCGTAAATAAAAGTGTAGATTATCACGGATATCTCATCACACTTAGCTGGATATTATTTAAAATACTTATTTTCTCTACATTATTTCGTTATTATTTATTTGAATAAAATTTACTTTTTATTCTAGCCCACAATATGTCGTAATCTCTTACATCAGATTGCTTATTATCTTGTTTAAATAATCAAGAAATTATACAGAAACGACTGGTTGAAATCATACACCTGAATGGACTCATCTCCTTCTACTTTATTCAAAATCTATCATTTTCTATTTTGTTCCAAGCTCGAGACTGATTGCGAGACGAGCAACGAGGGTTGGTTGTCGCGTGATGGTACTTTCCCTGCGAGAAATCGACTCCCCTTCTCACCCCTCACCCCCTCCGGTGTATGTGTGTCCCGTAGCCGCGGCGAAGAAAAGACAATTAACTAACCAGGTTTTTTCCACTGTGTTGGCGTTGCAGGTACAAAGCGAATCGTTGCGTGAGCGGGGGCGGTGGCCGCGGGAACAGCGCGACTGGTGGTACCGGAGGCGGTCTAGGTAACGGAGGCAGCGGCCGCGGGGGCGGCGGGGGCGGTAGCCCCGGTAGGGGCGGCGGCGGAGGCGGCGTTGGAGGAGGCGGAGGTCGCGGCGGAGGAATAGACGGTGGCGCGGTACCTGCTACGCCACCGACCATCAGCCGTTACCACCACCGCTACCATCATCACCATCACCATCATCATCGTAATCACGACCACGTCACCACGACCAACACGGTGGACGCCGCCACCATCACTGGCATCGCCTGGCACCTCAGGCACAAGCTACCCCTTGGAAAGCAGTGCCTCGAACACCGTCTTCAGCACCGGCATCACCATCGGTCCCCCTATCGGGCCTCAAACATGGGCCAAAAGATTTCAGGTTAGGACCACACGCTTTCCTCGACACGCACACCGCGATGACTTTGACTTTGTACCGCCAGTTTGGCTCTTGGACGAGGTTCTTGGGTTTTCGATGGGTCGTGCGTGGGCGGCGGAGAACCTGTTCGAACCTGTTGGAGAGTATTTCTTTTTTTTTTTGGAGAGAGATGATGATGTATGGGATTAGATAATTCGCGTTGATAGGAGGTGGTTGCACGTAATGACGCATTTGCATTTTAGAAGAGCAGCTTTCTTAAGTAAATGGAGATATACTTGATTCGTGATATTTATATTTTGGAGCATTGAAACTTTAATTGACTTTAGCTGGAAATTAGAGTGTTTACGTTTCTTGGGAGAATGTTAAAAAAAGAAGAACTTGTGAGTTGCTATATTGATAAATTGGAAAATATAGAAATCGTGATGATAGGTACCTACAGAGAGTTTGAAGGTTCAAAAATAATGCTAAATATGCAAAACATAGAGAAATGTGTAAAATAATGTTACTTGTCGTAAATTCCATTTATTTTACTTTAACTATATCTGCAGAGATAGGAATTTGCACAAGAATGTACTATTTAATAGATGTTTTCTACATTCACCTCAGAAGTTGTCATTATTTCTGTCATCTTCTGCTTGTGGAACTTATTCGTTTCTTAGAAATTGAATATTAATATAAATCTATACTTATATCATGAAATTGAGAAATAGATGGTATTGAGGATTTGATAGTTAAAAGTGGAACAATATTGTAAAGTTTGGGTTAGGTTTGAAATGTAGATAATTCCACTATTGACATGCACACATTGAACGTAATGTTCGGTAGTTTCCAACGCAGCAGCGTTACATGATGAAACGCAGTCTGGAGACCAACTCCGAGAGGTTGATTCACCTCGTCGGGCTTCGTCCAGGGTCAAGGCCTCTGACCGCTCTCGATTTTACCTACCTGCTCTCAGGTAGAAGCTCTCGAACAGGTCCTCGAGACCGAGATTCTATCCTCTGGCCAATGCGCGGTCTCTGTAAAATATCAAGTCGAGACGAAAGTTCTATCCAACAGCGAGCCGAGTCGTTTCATCAATTTTTAACACCGCGTAACGAAAAGTTTGCTGATTAAACTTATCTCATTGAAAGTTCACTTTCGAATGATTCTCCAACATTTCCTGTTAAACATCCGAATGTTCCCTTTATGTTTTCCATCGGAAAGCTCTTTAAATATATTATTAGGTGGGAGAGAGATTGTTAGCCCTGCAGAAAAATATTCCTGTAAAATAATATTCTTAAAAGTATAATAAAATATGATATACTTGTAATATAAAAATACTTTAAAATACGTAATAACTTGTTTTTTGAAAATAATATTATTTTGACCAAAGTGTCGGTGTCCACGAGCAGAAGTGAATTCTGCGTTTAACTGCCTAATTGTCCAAGCTGCCAGCGCAAGTATCCTCGTTAATTAGCCAATTACGTTCCCGATCCGGTTAAAACGATGACCGATCGCTACGAGAAAAATCTGCCGGTGAATCGGTCGTTTGTCGCCACGAATCAATTCCATCGATCGCGCGCTGCTTGCCATCGCGCGTCCCTCCGTCATGATTTACACTGGCCATTTGCCCGCTTCCGGAGATTCATTCTGCGTCTCGGTTGGTGCGATCGTGCAACGACCCTCTCCCTGTGTCCGCCCGGGCCTGGCCGCTTGTCTTTTCGGGAAATTTGTCGCCCTCGACCGCAGCCAATTCGCAGCTCAGCTGCGCCCGTGAAATTTACGAGCCGAGCATACGCGACGGAGAAGCTGCGCGACACGACGGGGGCTACTGTTTCTGCCGGTGCCTCGTGGAAGGGAGAACCAAGTCTCTCTCTGGATGTCTCGAGACGAGCAACGCCACGAAAAGGAAGAAAGGCAGTTGCGCGACGAGCGCTTCGAACCTCGGAGTGTGGAAGAGGAGAGGAGTCGAAAGGTCGACTCGGATACACACGCGCAAGTTCGTGAAAGGGCCTTTCTATTAGTACCCTTCGGCTTTTCGGCTACAAGAGAGAGAGAGAGAGAGAGAGAGAGAGAGCAAGATGGACGCAGACCCTTTGAAATGTTTGCGGTCCTTTCCAGAACCCTCGTTTCAGAACCCTTGAACGCGCGCACCAGCTAGGGAACAGCTGCCAGAGCAAATAAACCAGCATCCAAGGATATATCGTACTCTCTCGAGGCTCGAGAACCGAACGGTAGAACGAGACGGCGAACTTTCGAAAAACCTTGAGCGAAGCCTGCTGCGCCCGCCGGACCCGGGGACCCTTCATTATTTTTCTTTCACTTTTTTTCTCTCTCTCTTCTCCCTCTTCCTCCCGTTCCTCGGCGAATCTACTACCCTGGCTGCTGGCTGGCTGGCTGGCGCAACCCAGGTATCTCCGGGATACCTCGCCGCCAGAATCCCACAGACGCGCCCTGAATTATTAACGACCTCGTGGAAATTTATCCCGCGTGGATTCCCCGATGACGATCCTCTTTTCGCGCGCGTGATCGACGACCCTGCGATATTTCGATTCGCGATCGCGATGCGACGATGATTCGAGCGGTAGTTGTAATCCCCTGGCAATATCGATTTGTTATCGTCAAGGAAGAACATTATCAGATGTTAGAGTACCGCGTCGAGTTACATATTTTACAACACGGTCAAGTGAAAAAAAGAAAAAAATGTTCCAACCTCTGTCGTAATTCAAAGTCCTGATATATGTATTGTTGAAGCAAACACTCGGAACACTTTGACTCGAGAACTCGTTCAAAATTCGACAGATTTGATGTTATATGGTAGAATTCGAGAATTCTGGATAAGAAACCATAAACACGCGAAGAGTAATATAATCATGTTTCTAAATTTTCCTTGGAATAACGCAGTTGCTCGACAAAATATTCGTTTTATTTCGACAGTTAATGCAAATACAGACTTCCCTTTCAGATTCAATTCGCTGATGCAATTAATGTGATCAAGCAACGGGATTTATTGTCGGTAGAACGAAATTTATCGATCTATTTTTAAATACGCGTGGCTCGCTTTTAAAACCGATTTTTCATGCTGTCAAGGTGCAACCGTGCTCTAACAAAGTTATTGTCTCTTGTTCGTTTGTTGTGAATATCGGCCGTTGACGTACGAACTTGTTTTGATCACTGTCCTCGATCGATGCCGATCGTTTAGCATCGGCTAACGAATTTGTACGAAACGGGCAGCAGAGAAACGCCGTTAATAGTAAATCGTTGCTGTGGACCTCAGTAGTAAGTTGTTGCTACCGCAGTTATCGGAAGATTAATTGTCATTAGTGTCATCGGGCTATCGAAGTCAATCGAGTTTTAATTAGAAGGGAAGAAGTAATTTGACAAAACTTGTCGCACTAAAATTGCCCTCCCTAAGGGATAGTTGTAACCTTTGCAAATCTATTATACGTATGTGCATTTGCGAGTACGTAGAACATTATAAAGGGTTGATATCAATATAGGCGATCCATAGAAAATGTTATCGTAACCGGATTTGGAATGAAATGGTTTTATTAACATTATTCGTGAAATTAGAGTCGCATCAAGACCTGATATGTTACAGAAATGATCGACTAAGGGACTCTTTTTGATTTTTTTTTTCTTTCAGGCGGCGTGAAAAGCGTGACACGTGAGGCTGCATCTGGAGCTGTCGGTGGAGTTGGCGTCGGAAGTGGCGGTGTCGTAGCCTATAAACCCGTGGTACCAAGAGAGCTGGCGCAACACTTCGCGAGGCCGCCACGGCTCGATGTCCTGCTCGATATGCCACCCGCTTCGCGGGAGACGCAGATTCATCATAGCTGGAACGCCAACGATCGTAGCCTCAACATATTCGTCAAGGTATCTTCGGAATGCACTCGTTGAGCTCGGAATATTTCAGGCGATCTCTTTCCTTCTTTTCAACCTTTTTGCGGATGAATTCCGTTGCCACGACATTGTCACAATTTTGTCTCTCAAGTTGAATGTGAGAACTACATGGAAAAATTCGAATGTGTTCTGGACATATTGTTATACCGATTATAATTCTACGTAATATAATAAATATATCACTCAGAGTCAGATAGTACTCGTCTGCAAAGGGTTGATTTTTTGAAATTAAAATTCCTCCGTTTTTTAGTTCTTGTTAATTTTAATCCCATATATTGCTTTTTGTAATAATCTCATTACTCTCGCTTTGCACCATATTTTTGAAATTCCAGACGTTGACACGAAATTTATACGTTCTGACGGAATATTTCAAAATTATGAAATATTATGTTACAGTAAAAGCGTGACGAAAACTCACTTTTCAGTATTATCTAGTTACCTGTGTTACTTACAATCTTTTTCTTTGTTCTTTAATTATTCCAAAGTATTCATAAAAATAGACACATTGGTGGTAATCAATGATCATGAATCAGTGTATTAATCCTTTATTAATCCTAAAACTGTATAAATTTCAACATATAACGAAATAATATGTAATTTATTAATTACAAGTAAAAATGAGCATCGCAATTACTCGGTTAATGCCAATCAAATCTTTTCTATTTTAATTCGCATATCTCTGTAATCCAATTTTATATGATTGACCGACAAATGACTCATTAGCACAAATTATTTCTATTGCAGGATGACGATAAGTTAACGTTTCACCGGCACCCGGTGGCCCAAAGCACAGACTGCATAAGAGGGAGAGTAGGGTACACGAAAGGTATGCATGTCTGGGAACTGTTCTGGAGCACGAGGCAAAGAGGCACGCACGCCGTAGTGGGCGTCGCGACCGCAGAGGCACCCCTTCACAGTGTCGGATACCAGAGCCTGGTGGGTAACAACGAACAAAGCTGGGGTTGGGATCTCGGTAGGAACAAGCTTCTCCACGACTCGAAGAACAATGCCGGTATCACGTACCCAGCTCTCCTCAAGCCCGACGAAACGTTCATTGTTCCTGACAAATTCCTCGGTGAGTGGAAGTCCCTCCAATTTCACTGGGTAATAGTCGATTTCAATAACCTAACGAAAGTTTCTTTTCCTCTTTTCAGTGGTCTTGGACATGGACGAAGGTACGTTAGCATTCGTCGTGGATGGTCAATACCTTGGAGTCGCGTTCAAAGGCCTGAAGGGCAAGAAGCTTCATCCTATTGTGTCCGCTGTATGGGGACACTGTGAGATCACGATGAAGTATATCGGTGGACTTGATCGTAAGTAGAATTGCTAGAATTGCTAAATGATCAAATAATTAGATTAGCAATTAGCTTCAAAGATATTCAAACACATTTTGAAAAATCTTATTTTGTATAGTAGCGTGTTTCTCCACGATTATTAAAATATTAAATGAATTATTTATAAGAATTCTTATTTTAATTCTAATTAAAAAGTCATCTTTTTTTTGTACATGATCAAATTCTGATCTTCATGATTATCATAATGTACCCGCGATTAAACTAAAGTACTTTACTGCATGCGAAATAATTAATTAAATTAATTGAGTACAAAAATAATCGAGAACACACATAACGTAAATTTCGTCTTATTATTTGCTACGATAATAAGCTAATAATTGAACGTGTCGAATGAACCCGTGTACCAAATATACGAATGACAAATGCATAATTACGTACGCATTAAGAACATGGATTGCTTAATTGGTTAATACACGTTGCACGTGTTCCTTTCAATACACGTAGACTTTAATAATAACGTACACCTAAAATTAGCCAGGCAAATCATGGAAATCGTAATTGTTTCAGCTGAACCATTACCCCTGATGGATCTCTGTCGAAGAGTGATTCGAAAACGAATCGGCAAGGACAACATAGAAGAGAAAGTGAACGCGCTGAGCCTGCCGTTAGCAGTGAAGACTTATCTCCTGTATCGTGACAGGAGGTAACTACCGAGTGCTAGCTCTGAAACTACCACTACTACCATGATTACGACTGTGAACACCACTGCGCTATTAAATCGTTGCCACCACGACGCACAGGGGAACGCCCGCTACCCCGTCGTATGCCACCAAGCACAGTCCATAAGCCGCTTATACGATCCATGGTGTTTGTATCCATGTAAAGATAAGTCAAGACGAGTACGATCGTCGTGGTCACGTACGTTGTCGTCGTCGTCGTCGTCGTCATCATCGTCGTCGTCCTCGTCCTCGTCCTCGTCTTCATCTTCATCTTCGTCTACGTCTTCGTCTTCGTCTTCGTCGTCGTCGTCTTCATCATCCTCATCATCATCGTTGGCATGATATTCGTCGTCATTGTCATATGTTCATCATTGTCGTTGTCACTGTCGTTGTTAACCTGATCGTTATCGTCGTTATTGTCGTTCCCGAACACGATCAGACAACGCCCATGGAGGAAAAAAAAAAAAGAAAAATTCAGAACGCACGAACGGGACATACACGCGAATCGTATCGGGACTAGCGAATTATTTAGGTGATATAATCGTTGCCTTGTATTAACATCATGATCAAAACGGAGTCTCTATCGATTGTTTATAAGAAAAGCAAATAGCGCACGATGCAATTCGGTTACTTTTTGAGCATGTAGCACGGCGTTGTCATCTTTCTTTTTTATTCTTTCTTCTTTTTTTTTTCTATTTTGTAATTTAAGTTGCCGTGTTATTAGAACGTTCTGCGTATGACGAAGAAAATGAAGCAAGAAATCGAGGACCAGATTGTAAGGACGAGAACACACACACACACGACGTGGCTCGGAATGAGAGGAAAAAAAGTTAAGAAAATTGAGAAAAAAAAAAAGAACTATCATGAGAAAAACAGCTCTTCGCACAGTTGGCCAGTAAAACGTTACACTTAGTCGAGTCTGAAGGCTGATACGGATAACGTTTCGATTATTAGTCAACAATGGGTAGCGGGCTTGTTCTAGTCCGGCCGCATTGCGCATGTAGGAGAGAAGACAGTGAAACAGAAACAACCACGTGTTTCACGACCTGAACGAAGAGAAAGATCGACGAAATTTCAAGAAGAAGACTCCAACCGCCACGGCGCGGCGCAATTGTTGTTCATGCGAACTATTAAAAGAAGGAAATGTGTGTATAGTGACAAAAAAGAGCCAATCGAACAGCCACCTTCCAATAGACTCATTTTTCAAGTATTTTCTAAGCATGCTAGGTCTAATGAAGTATAGTGGTGTGTATGATTCGTGGATGGACACGAAAGGAACGAAAGAGAACTTATACACATATATATCTATATATATACACACATATATATGTATATATATGTATGTATATATATACACACAAGATTCACTGAATACCATGCCTTCGATTTTTTCGTACATGTTATTTTGTTTTATTCTTTGTTTAATTGAAAAAAAGAGCCCTAAAAAAAAAATGCATACGTATCGCAACTAGGAGTTATCTCTAAACGATATTTTAGCGAGACGCGATGGACAGAGGGGTTAAAAGCACGAAATTTAGTGTTACACGTACATCGATCGAGATATTCGAGAATGGAAGAGAAACAAAAAAAAAAAAAAGAGTAAGAGATAAAAATAAATTACCTCTATTAAGTTAATTGAAGTAATAAAGAGCAAGATGATGAAGATTAGTACGTAGTTAAAAGTTTAGGACGAGCGAACGTAACACGGGCATATTATAGCTGAATAAATTTAAAACATGAATTTAAAACTGTCTAGAAGGAGTGATAAAGAACCGCTGCGACATTAATGTGTGAGTGTTTATGTGTGTGTTGCACGATCTAAATCATGGCGACGACCCAGATAATCACGATGATGATGACGGTGATGAATAAGATAATGATGATAGTAAACCGATTATATCGGGCGTGTTGCTACCTATACTATTAGCATGACAAATTATGACTGGTCCCTAGTAATTCTTTAATCTTACGTTTGTGGCTTAAGTTTAATGATAACGTGCCGTTCATCGGCGATGTCGATTTGTACATAGGGTATAATTATAATATTGATAATAATAATAAGAATATCTATTGGTACAACAATGAATGTATTGTGGGTAGTGATTGTATCCAAGACCGTGAGGACGAACCGAATGCGAGAAGAAAAAGAAAGGAAACAGAATTCTGCTGTCACACGCGAGAAAAAGAAAAGGAAAAAAAAAAGAAATACTCAAGAGGCAACATTGTCAATGAAAAACAGCGCTTCACTTTCTTTCTTCACGAGAGTACTCCACTTTGTTTCTTCTTCTCTTTCTGCTTTTGTTTTTCTGCTTTCCACGAACGGAAGGTTTCTTGCTGATACCACGCATTGTTGTTCAACACTCTCATAGAAGGCGAGTTCCCCCGTGGAATTCGCGTGTTAGAAGACCGCGTCTTCCACATAGTCTGGCCAGACATACCAGTTGCACTTGTCACAAAAGAAGAAAAGGAACCTATTCTCTTTCATCCAACGATCGTCTCGGAAAATATTCACGTTTAACAATGTTTCACGATTCATCGAATTCTATCAATGGTCGAAAGTGCAGTTTAAAAGCCGTTCTCAAAAGACACGCACGATCTCGCAATCGGCGGCCACTGCGTCGTAATCTTGCGGTCCTCAATACGCACACCCAAAATCGCTGTCTGTTAGAGCAATGTCGATCTTCACTACCTTGAAGCGATTCAAATTCGATTCAACTTCTCCGTTCGCTCGAGGCCAGTTCTCGAGCTGCGGAGAACGAATGACGAATGAGGAAAACAGATTAGAAGGATTCGTGGCGAAGGAAACGAGAAGAAGAGGAGGAAGAAGAAGAAGAAGAAGAAGAAAAACGGAAGAGATGGTTATAGAAAAGGATGAAAAGAAGCAAGGAAAAAGGAAAAAGGAGTGTTATATATACACGGAGAAACGAACGGATGAGGATCAAGGTCCTCCCTGCTTCTTCCGCGCGTCAACGCTCGTCACGAACTCTTGAAATTAATATCCAGGAACAAAATCGGACACCGTGTATGTCGCGTGTTATACGCTCGCGCAGCGGTAGGAGAAATTGTTACGATCCCGGTGACTCGACGTCCGTTCGTCGAAAATCTCTGCCTCGTTCGTAAGAATAAAAAAAGAGAGAGAGAAAGACAGAGAGAGAGAGAGAGAGAGAGGAAAAAAAAGGTAAAATAAATCTACATAATAAATCTAATAATAATAAATAACAAAGTAAGAGAACGATTCTCTCGAGCGCGGCGCGGACGTCGCGTGTGTTATCATTTATGCGTGAAAACAAGTATCTCCGAATGGAATTACACAAATAGCGAATAAGGAATAATAAGGAAAAGAAATTATATAAGGTGAGAAATACAAATAGGAAAGATTAAATGCGAGCGCTGCACATACCATCGTTTTTTGGACGTGCGTTTTGAAACAGGAAGAAAGAAAGGTAGAATGTGTGTGTGAAAGAGAGAGAAAGAGAGAGAGAGAGAGAGTTATCGACGATGCAGAAGAAGGAATATTAAAAGAGAATGGGAAAAAGCAAGTTGAGATTCACACACGCGCAGAGAAGACGTTTTTCTTTTTTCCGCGAGTAACATTGTCCTCCGTCTTTTACTACCCTCGTGTTACATCAACCTATTCTTTACGAGCTATTTTCTATAGAGGAAGCAACAACGGACGATTTCTTTTTTTCTTCGTGCGCGTGTCACGTTCCGAGCATGATACAGGACGGAAAGAGAAGCATAGCGTTTAGAATGTTGTATATATTATTAATTAATGATTAATATTAATAATTATTATTATTGTATCGGCTCGATAGTTTAATTAATTAATCAATTATATCGTGTTATAGTCGGCATAATTGTGGATTCAGTTTTTGTACGGTAGGGAAAACGATCTAAATGAACGCGATCGATCGATCGAAAATCTCTGTTGGATCGGAGACGAGATTGGTTACGTTCTCTTCAGCTTGTCGCTCGGTCATTTGTCACTTTTTATTTCCTTCCTTTTGTTCTTTTGTTTTTTCCTTTGCGTTCGAGCGGCGACGCTTCCGGGACGAGCCATTGGACACTTCCTGTTATTTAAATCGCATTAACGATTGGGCGAAGCATAATGGATCACAGCGAATAAAGCAAGTAAAAAGTAAAGAAACGTGTTTTTATATCAGCGCGTGCTCGTGTTTCGTTTCAACGCTTTTCCTTTTTTATTTTATTTTATTTTAATATTACCTTTTTATCGACAAATGTATTTTACATTAATTTTCACTGCATGTCTTGAATTTTTGTTCGTTTTACATCTTACGTCCCATTTATTTCCCCGTTTTTATTATCTCGTTCTTTCCTTTTTTTTTTTTTTAAACAAGTAAGGCGAATTTCCGTTCATTTGTAATCTGCACGAGCAATTTTTAGTTCTTTCTTTGTTTTCATTCGTGTTGGACAACACATCCTTGGGTTGATCCAATCTTTTTTTTTTCCTTTTTATTTCAATGCCGCAATTTTTTTGTTTCGCAACGGCAACACACTCGACGAAATCACTTTATGCGCGAGGATCGATCGATCGATCCGACGACGCAATCGAGTCACAACCGTTTCACTATACTACTTTGACGCGCTTTAAATTTTACCCTCTTTAAGTTTTACTCACGAACCTTGACATTTTTATCAAAGTCGAATTCAGGGAGCGGATGTAACAGTTGTCGACAATTCGATCGATCGACCGATCGACGGATCGATTGTCCACTGAAAACAAAACGAAACAAAAAAGCGAAAAAAAAAAATAAATAAATAAAACCGCATGGAGTATCTTGGCGACCACGACCACGATCTCTCGCCGAAGCGAAGCATTTTCCAATTTGTTTTCCCGCCTCGGTCGCGGAGGGTGTTCGCGAACCAAGAGACACGGAGGGAAATAGGGAGACGAGAGATAAGAAAAGGAAAAACACACACACACAGAGAAAAGCATGGGTGTTTCGAGATATTTTTCGTGAACTGCCTGCCGCCTGCCCGTGCGAACTACGTTGCCTCGACAAATGTGTCTAATTTATTGACGATACGGTAATTAGCAGGTCCTTTAAGCTGCGTGCGTGCAAACGATGGACGAGAGAGAAAAAAAGAAAAAAAAGAAAAGAAAAAGAAAAAAGAAAAGAAACGATGCTGTGTATGTGTGTGTGCATGTGTGCGAGTGCGTGTGTACGTTGGGCAAAAAGGGTGAGTGTGAAAGAAGCGAGCAAACAAAGGGGCGAGTGAGAATGGATGAAAGAGGGAAAGCCGGAACAAAGAATGCTGGCGCATCTGGCATCGGGTGGTCTTTCACGGAGTATTTCGTCCGTTCTTTCTGCACGTCCGCGACAAAAGGAAGAAAGGAAAAAGAGAAGACCGATTCTCGGCGGTAAATCGAAAATTTAGCCAAGTCTTTGGATCGTCGAGCGAAACACGGGTAAATAGAAAGAAAGAAAGAAAGAAAGAGAGAGAGAGAGAGAGGGAAAAGTAGGATTTTCGTGGTGGAAATAGATTTTGTTTCGCGGGAGACGATGAAAGAACGCGGCGTCTACAAAGACCGCTTCCGGTCCGGTTTGCGAGCCTGTTTCACACAACGTTCTTTTCTCCTGTGTTTTTTTTTTTCCCCCCCCCTTTGGGGCCTGAACTATTGCAACGAGCGATCTCACGTCTATTTAAGCATAAGTTTACCGAGATTAGCGTGGTATTGCTGTATAGTGGCGAGTGAATACACGAAGAATTTATAAATATGTAATGCCTTAATGTTATATAACGATAATAATGGAATAGCGTTACTGTATAATTAGTTGTGACGCGAGAAGCGCGGCAAAAGGGAAAAAAAAACAGAAGAAACCGATATTCGTAACAGATAGATAGATCGAAAAGGGGTGGGTGGTGTAAGAGAGAGAGAGAGAAAGAGAGAAATAACGAACGAACGAGCAAACATATAGAGGAAGAAAAGAAAATACGTGTGACGGACAAAAATGTAACAAAGGGGAGTTGTGGTACGTGCGGCCGTTTGTCTCCATTCTGTTCGTGATTTGATATTTTTTTATAATTCCGACGACGAGAGAGAACGAGAGATTGGAGAGAGAGAGAGAGAGAGAGAGAGGGAGTGAGTATAAATGGAGCGTGTATAGAGAGCGGACTGCTATCTAAAATAGTTCAGGCTAGATGTCGATGTTTGTAGCAGATAAAGAACAAAAAAAAAAAAACACAACACAGCATATTGTAATTAAAATTAAAAGTCATTAATACCGCCCGCTTTTTTATTCATCCCGACGTGGTTTTTCGTCTTTCTTTCTTCTTTTTTTCGTCCGCTTTCTTTGGAACTCGTCGACTTCTGACTTTGTAGGAACAAATACAATTCGTGCAGACTGTAGATGAAATGAATTTAACCCTGCGAAAGTCGCGGCTAATTTGAAAGTATTTTTTTTTTTTAATTATTTTTGAACAAACGTACGTACAACCCTCGTCGCAAATTATGTACGCTAAATTTCCAATGTTTGAAAAGTTATGACGATACTTGAACTGTTATAATCTCGTAACGAGGAATCTGAGCTTATCTGGGCAGCAGCAAATCCTGAGTTAATTTTTTAAAACGTAAAGTTTCTGTTTGTCGTGCAAAAAGTCTTCATTATTTATTTTCATTTTGATGTCGAAGACAGTATCTTCATATCCCACTTTATATCCTATACGATATGAAACCTAATTCTGTAAAAAGTGAATCCAACACTTCGTAGATAGTATCTTCACGTTTTAAAATTAACTCATCGCTATAATATAATTTCTTCTTAGAAAATTATAACAGACTAAATATCGACGAATAATTTTTCGAATGTTAAAAATTTGGAGCACCCAAAGTTTGTGGCGCTGTACATTATGTATATTCTTGTGAGCACGATTTCTATATTTCGAAGGAGACACGTTAGAACACGAGGAAAGGGAAGAAACAACCCAATGCCGAATCTATTTTACCAAAAGTCAATCAAAATGCATCCTGTCCTAAATGTACAACCAATCAAACACTGACCTTAATTAATAATACGACCCCGGTTTGTTTATTTATTAGGCCACTGTTTGTTTTATTAGTTTATTCAACCGTTCGTCTTTATATTGCATTTACGACAAATGTATATTTCATCGTTAAACCGTAAGGAGTATTTATATCCTGTTCGATGATACGTACATCTCATTTACCAGTCACAAATTGTATCTATTTTAATAAAACGAGACGTTCTTCACGTGCCCGTATGATAATTTTAATTAGAAAAAAAAAATAAATAAATAAAGTATAACACAGTAGATCAAAGTCACTGGCATCCCTCAGAAAAACCGCGAATTCTCCGCAGGGTTGAGAAAATAAAAGGTCAAACGTCACGCCTTCTTCCCATCGCTCTCGCAATTACGCATTTTATTCCTGCATCTAACGTACACGCGTTCTCATTGTCGGTTCTAGTTCACGCGTTCCCCGACCTCCTCGACGAGACTTCCTCGTCGCAGCCTCTGTAGAGCACCTCGCAGTCCTCGCCGCGAATGCCAGCCTCCCCCGCGTCCCGCACCAAACGGAACCATCCGGAAGACGATTTCAGAGATTTCTCCACAGCTCGTCTGAAAGCACACGCGGAACAATCTCAACGAACGCCGAAAGTGAGAAGAGGAAGCATCTTTGATATTCCTACGGCGTGCGGATGGCATCTCGCGAAGCGAGAGCGCGACAGAGTTCGAGAGTTCCGCCGGTGGTGGTGGATTCCGCGTCACGCGACGACACTCGGAATATTAAATTTCTACGGGACGGCGAGTTGGAAACTGGCCGCGAAGCAATATCGTCGGCGCTCCGGAACTCACGTTAAGTACTTGGCCAGTATCTTGCCGGTAGCGCCGAACGCCTTCGAGAGCTTCCGGTTCTCCAGGCACACGGTCCTCTGTATGCATCGCACCCTGGCGTCCTCGTTGAGAACGTCTTCCTGCTCCGGCGTCTGGAAAATCAACGCAGGGAAGGCTAAGAAGATTATCCTTGAAACTTTCGATCGAGCCTCCAACTTGCTGCTTCCTCGCCGTTGCTGCGAGTCTACTGCGAATTTTCACGCGACTGCCCTGAACTTCAGAGGTGCGTACGATTCGGCAGTCTAATTTTTAATTAATTTCTCAATTTCGTTGCATAAACACAGGAAATTACTTTTATAAGTTCATCGTCATTCATCTCGATCATATTTGTGTTTATATTTACATTTGCATTCGTTGACCCATTGAGTTTGGCATAATGTTAAAAATATTTAAATTTCTTTCAATTTTGCACTATTACAAACCATGGCTAGGAGAAGAGATCAATTCTTGAAATTTTATTTTGTTACTACAATCGGTAATGTAAAATGATTGACAAAGTATTGCAAATGAAATGTTGCGATTATGCAAATGACATGGTTCTTAATGAGTTTGTCCAAGCATTCGTTCGTTTAATCTAAATGCAAAAAAGACAAAATTGATGATACATTCCGAGACAAATTTTAAAAAACGGTGCTTATGGTATCACGAAACAAAAATACAAAAATATTAATTTTTCGATAAAAATATATTATATACAATATATATTAATATATTAAATATATATAATATTTAATAATTTACAATTAATTTATATTATAAATTATATTATAAAATTATTATAATTATTTATAATTCATATTATAATTAATAATGTATATATTTAATATATTTAATATATTATATATATTAATATGTATATTATATTATATAATAATATATAATATATTAGAATATATAGATTACTTCATAGTTAGACGTGTTATGAAAATATATATTTAGGTAATTAAAAAAGAATATGTGTATGAATGAACTTGTTACTCAATCTAATATATAATAGCACTCTCGTTGTAAAAAATTTTGAATCGATTCATCAGCAATGTGAGCAATATTTTTATTACGTGCTGAAACAGGAGAAATTTACGTCTAAAATCTTACCACAGAATTGAAATTATACGCAGCATAGAGCTCTCGCTTTCTCCTGGCAGACAACACGTCTGTCAGCATCTCTCTGCGCTTCACGTTCACGATCGTGTTCTGAATAATCGCGAAGAGTAACAGTAAACCGATGAAGCTGACGATCACGAGCTGCTTCGAGGATGGTCCAAGCGGATAGTCGTTGGAGTGAGCCACCGGATAAGCGAAGTGCGGATGATCGTACACGTAATGTGGCACGTTGTCGCTCCTGTGATGAATAAACATCCTCGACGGCACTGAAAACCGTAGCAACGTTAGCTCGACATTTACAGCAAGGAGCATTACTGAATCGACGACTACAAATTTCGTGTAAATCATTCTTTCCAAAAAATACACATTGCCAAAACATTTTGCGCAATTATTGTCAATTCAAACAATTTGGAAAAGTAACGAATGTTTTTTTTTTCTTTTTAATCGGTATTTAATTTCGTTTCGTGTGACGTGAGTACGATTATATTCGCGTTGATCTATTTTGCATCGAATTAGTGTATTAGAGCAATTGATCAGACGAAGATAAAAATGTGACATTCGAGAAAGTCAGAAGATTAAGAAACGCTGTATTAAATTAAATTACTGCATTATTGTTTTGGATATTGATTGGATATTGTGATCGCTTATCTCAATCACTTATGATCGCAAAAGATTGACAATAGTTGGAAACAATTTGCATAGAAAACCCCAGTGATCAGTGGTTCAGTTATGCTCTTCTGCATCTGTTCTCGTCAGAACAGGAGCGCACGAAAACGTTACCGGGTAGAAAATTATTAGCAGGCACGGTGGGAGGATACGCGAGAAGCTCCGACGAGCGCGTCATATCCGGTCGAAGCGGAGATTCTTCTCTGCTCGGTGATTCCAGGACGGAGCCATTTCCGGAGAACGGAAACACCGTAGTTTTTGTATCCTGAGCGACGATCGACGCTGCGAACGCGCTTAACAATGGAAGAACTTTCGTCGTTACAGGAAAGAACATTTTTCCTTTCACTTGGCGTTTTTTTTTTTTTTCTTATGTGACGAATGATTTTCGCGGTTCTGCCGTGTCTGTTTGTCGTTGACCTTCGATGAAAAGGCAGCGGACGACGATGCGCGACTGACAGAAGCTCGATGGCGTTCGGCGGTCTTAAGAAGCTCGGAGAAAGAACAGCTTCGTGAACGTAGGCAATTCGAAGGAATTGAAGGCACGAGAAGCGAAAAAAAGTGGCGGCAATTTCGAAGATTGCCGGCCATCATTCGGCTCGCTGAACTATCGCGCGGCTTCACGGTGAAAACGCCGTGGCCTGTCCTCGAAGCGATGGTTTCTGTAATGGCCGGGCGAATCTTCTATACGCGGTGTGATTTTATGCTCGGCGAAACTGCGTCTAGACTCAGGCTTGGGACCCTGAGTAACTTTGAGCAACTTTTCCCTCGCGGGATCGATGAAGAACGAACGAGTTGCACATTGTAATTAGACCACGGATTTTTGCGAATTTGTGGGAAATTTGGAAGTTGCGAAAATATATGAAATTTCTAAAGTGAAGGATTATAGCGAGTGAAACAAATTAACTGTGTATGTTCTATTGCTTTGATTATGTTCAATGTTCAACTTAAAAATGCAGTGTAATTATAGTAAAGGATGAATAACGTAACTCCAATTTATTTTTGACGATAGAGAAAAATTTTAAAAGAAAACATTATTTGATTCAAAGGGAAAAATGTAAAAGTGAAGGAAAGATGATATTTTTCGAGATTTCAAGGTCATCGAGGTATTTTTAAACGAGAGTGTATATTTTTTTTCGTCATCGTGTACTAATGATCTCTACGTGATCTTGAGCACGAAAAATTCTAAATTTTTGGCAACAGACGTGTATAATTAAATAACTGCAAGATATATAACATTGTAATACATCAAGTACACAGACACGATGTCATTTTGCTATTACATTGACACTTTCGAATAATCTTAATAATCGTTAAAATGTTTGTGGCTCACATTCATTAATTTACATATATATGTTAATATCTTTTTATAGAAAATATCGGGCTGTACATAAAGAAATGTATGATTGGGAGGTGACTTTGGAATCTTTCGAACAATCTTAATCATTAAAATGTTTCCAGCTCACGTTCATTAATTCGCACATATATGTTAACATCTTTTCATTATATATAGAAAATATCGATCTGTACATGAAAAAATGTATGATTGAGAGGTGACTTTGGAATTTTGAAAATGCCCGCACTTGGACAAATGAAAAGAACTGTTTGTTACAATTTGTCGCAACAGGATACCACGTTGTAAACCCGATTGTCAAAATCTAAATTAAACGACGCAGCGTAACAGGTTTACAAGGAAAAGAATCCACACAAAAAAGAAAAAAAAAAGAAAGAAGAAAACGCCAAACAAACGAGGCAAAGGAATCGAAAGCGGTATAATATTCGATTACACGACTCACGAACGTGCCATTGTGGTCTTTCACGCGAGGTAACAAAGGGTGTCTAAACTTTTCTTCCCAATTGATCCAGCGCGAAACAGAAACTTTCCAATTACAACAGGAGCGCGCAACGATCCGTAACATTTACCCAATCGTAAAAATGAAAGGTAAATTGAAATCGTCGATGCGCAAGCCACTCGCCGGCGTATCACAGCGGAGTAACAAAGGGTTGCCTGATTTCGAGTGCGTAAAACAAAAAAAAAAAAAAAAAAGGAAAAAAAAAGAAAGAAAGAAACAAACGAAAGAAACGTCGTGTTTGATGTAAATGTTCGAACAACGAACAGGGTACCGAGAGAGAGAGAAAGGGTGGGCAAATCGGTTGGTTAGGTTGGCTGCTGAATCCAAGGGGTTGCTATGGCGATGGGACGGTCGCCGGTGACGAGGAGGAGGGGACAGAGGGCTGTTGCCTGGAGGGTTCGTCTGTCTGGAGCCCTTCTAAAGGGGATGATGTTCTTCGCTCTGTCTGTCTGGACTGCCGGCTAGCAGCTTTGCGCCCGAGTCAGCTGTTTCGCCGACACTTCCTTCTTCCGTTGAAGCTTCTCCGAAGAACGAATTAACCCGTCTTCACTTGCTCTCCTGCAATTTCGTGACCCCTTTCTCTCGACATTCTCATTAGACTTTGCCCGAAAAGAGAACGAGGAATTATGCTGCTATATATTCGCGGGAGCAAGTTCCTCCCGACTTTCCCGAAGTGAAATAAACCGACTTTGAAACGAGAAGGGAAATTCAGAAGTGTGTTAACCAGCTCGTTAAAGTCCGTAGATTCCTGAAGTCGCGAGAGTCCTTTCTGGATACTTTGCCGTGCGAGGGTTCCCGGAGGTTTAATAAGAAATAAGTTCTTCCGGTTCCTTTTTTTTTTTTCTTTCTTTCTTTCTTTCTTTCCCTCTCTCTCTCGCGCGACAACTCTCGGGGAATAATGGACCGATCTCTGCTCCATATTCCACGAAGCTTCGGCGGAGGAAATTTCCGCTCACCCACTTCCAACAACTTTCCTTCCCGACAATTTATTAATCGTTCCGCCGGCTCGTGCTGTACGTTCAACGTCGTCGAGAAGTTCGACCCTGTGTCAACCACTGCTAGCACGACGGCCGGCTATCAGTGTCGATAATTCTCGCGGCGCCGTGCCACCTTTCGACCCTAGGTGACACGTTTTCCTTAGGTAGCGAAGCGTACGATATCCTTGGGACTGCGCTTCTTTGAAAGCAGCCGGGGAAAATGGAACGTCTAATGTACCCCCGGCTTATAAATAGCCACTCTGTGTTGCATTTTTTTTTTTTTTTTTTTTTTTTATAGATCGTGCCAAGATAAAACGCATTTCGACGAAACGCCAGTTAGAAAATACACCCACTGATGACAAAGCAACCCTCGATATTTATACGAAACACTCAAAGAAAAAGGAATGAACTATTTTCAAGTTCATTTAACCCTTTGAATCAATTCAAAAACGTGCTCTTCACCATCGTAATTAACCAATAACAATTAATTTAATTTAATTTAATAAAAGTAACAAGTATCGATTTGATCGTTGTATCGAAAGATTACCATCACTGAAGAAATTGCACTTGTGGAAAATTTGAACACGGAACGCGTGCACGCGATGCAACATAAATACACCCAAAAGTAACCAAAATTAGTCTCGTGATTACTCGTATACTTGCAGACGACAAAATTGCTCGTAGAAACTGTTTTTTAACTTTGTTACGTGGTCCCAAGATACCGAGGATCGAGCGAATGTATTTTTAGACGCGATTCATCTTGGAATCTACGAGATACAGACGTCCTGGCGACAACGAAGAACGTTTGAGATGATACTTGGGTCGGGTGTTGCCAGTTTATTGCGAACAATAAAAGCGGGGGTTGTTTTTTTTTTTTTTTCTTCTTTCTAGAGCCAGGGTACGTGTAACGGGGTCACATCGATAGACACGCCGCGTGAACGAGCCGCGGGTTTCACGCCAACGCGGCGCGAGCGAGTATTATATTTTTAGTACGCTTTTACAGCGGCCGCCCTACGCTTGGACACCTTGCTCGCCGACTTTTTATCACGGTCCAATCGAAATCGCTCGGCCTGCAATCAGAGCTTCGTTAGCAGCCCTTTTATGCGGCCGGTCGACTACTAGGCTAGACGCCGTCCATCTCACACCCCAGTCGATTCACCCCAGGCCCTACCTCTGCCTTCTTCTTAGACCCGGTGTTATGATTCTCCTCTCTCTTTCTGTCACTATTTTCTCGCGTTTGTTCTTTTCTCTATTTTCGCTTGCGATTAATCGTAGCTCATTTCCTGACCCATTTCTATTTATTTATTTATAGAAGAGAAGAGAACCCTGTTTATAGAACCCTGTTTGCTTGGAGATTATTGTAGAAAATATAGAGCATATTCTAGGACAGTAGCAAAGGATGAACGAGCGTACAGGTAATAATTAGGATCGTTGTGAAAAAATAAAAAGTAGGTAAATTATTTAATATCGATCACCTAGCTAAATAAAATAAGTAAAATGGCAATTTCGCTTGATAAAGTAAAATGTAGTATATAGATAAAACTAATAAATTCTAAAACAGTAATAGAAAACGTGATAAATAGGATAGTGATTGAGATTATTGCAAAAAGTAAGTAGGAAATGTTTTTTAGTTTTATTTCAGTCAAGTTGATCAAGGGGATACGTTTTTCAAATAAAACAGATGCTTGGCAAAGTATACGAACAAAATTAAATTAATATTAATTTATGATTAATGGCACAATCCAAAGGAAGGTTTATTTTCTCGTTAAAATTTGACGAATAAACAGATGCAGTTTAATGTAAATGATATAACAAGCGGTTCTTGTAGACGTTCATGCATTTATGAGAAATTTAACGATGCAAGAATATACATAATATATTGCAGAGCATCTCACATCCTGCTATCCTCTGCTATCTGACAGTATCAAATAGAATATTTACTAGCAATGGATACCTTTTATTCTGCTAATTTATTTTATACGTGTATACGCATATTATGATACGTAAATGACGACAATGTATCTTTTTGCGCTGAAATATACAAGCCACTTTGAAAAGAACTTCTAAAGAGAAAAAAGAATGTATGTGTACGAAATTACATGTATTAGAAAAGTTCAATAATTCAGCAGTGCAAAAGATACAAACTTTTAAGATATTTTAAGGTATTTTAAAATATTTTAAGACATTTTAAGATATTTTAAATATTGAACACTCTTAAATATTGAAATAAATTGACAATTTTTTCAATCCTTATTTGGATACGTGCAATTTAGCGTTGGACAAGTGATTGTTCTGCTACCCTAACAGTTCCATTAGTAGTACACTTTTTGCCTCCCCATTCATACATCTTCCCAGTTCGAATATGAGAGGTTCCATTGTACTAATAAGAAGGCATATAAAAAAATATAACGTAATATAAAAGTCTCCGATATAAAATATCTCTGCGCAAGCCGTAGCGTTTCTATTGCATTCGTGGAAATATAAATCATAAACATCCGAAGCTGGGCGATGATGGGCTGCCAGAAAACGAATTGAAATTGATTGAAGTCGGAATGAAAATATGGTAATCGCGATTAGCTGGCTACCCCCTGGCTAATAAACGGAAAATTGATTTCTCCTAAGGAACGGCGGAACAACAGAAACGGCTCGCAAAGCCGGGGGTTTAAAATTCATTTTTCTTCGTTGCCTTCGCCAGAAGCAATTTTAAGCATCCATACTCGCTCCTTCTCTCGTTCCTTTTTGTTCGATCGCCGTGCAAGTCTTTGGCGCGAGCTAGCCGGGATTTTAAGGCCGCAGTTACCGCACCGAATTAATGGATAATTCGTGTTTGTTCCATTTTCTTCGATCTCTTTCCCCCTCCCTCTCTCTCTCTCTTTTAGTTTCTCGTGCTGGCTGCTTGTTAAAGTACGCAAGAAATACCTACGTTTTCCATTGTTCCTTTCTTCCTTTCCTCTTTTTTCTTCTTTATTCTTCTCTTTTTAACCGAAACTACCGGCAGTAGTACACTGCTTAATTAATTGGAGGGTTCTTCGTATCGTGTCCGACCCGTGGCGGGCTTTACTACTTGCTGGCACGCAACCAGCTCGTGTTTCGTCCTCGAGTGATTGCCCACGAATATTTCGTTGACGAACGGAGGAAGAGCCGCGAATCTGGCGTGCATTTGTCCACGACTCTTTCGCTCGTTAGTGCGACGTAACGTATCTAAGAGACGATTCAATTACGACGACCGTGCGTTTGAATAATTCAGCCGCGTGATCCCGGAAAATGTCCAGGGAAATGGAGCGAGGCTTGGATTAACGCGAACAATTACGCCGCGCGATTTACGTAATATTTTCAGGTTCATTATCAGGTGAATTATGAAAAGGATAGAGTCGGACGGATTACTGCAGCTGCCCCTTTCCCCGGGATTTACCTCAACGTCGATACCTCGATCAAACACGCGCAAGAGGCGCGTGCGTGTTCCACGAGATACGCTCTTGAAATTCTTCGAAGCCGGACGCAGACGGTGAACGACGTTTTTCTCGTCACCCGGCGCGACGAAATACATCGACCTCTCGGTATTATGGAATACGTGTATCCAGAAATCCGGCACAGCCGCAGGAAGCCTCGGAGGATCCATTCGGGTCAGGCAGCCTGGGAAATCCTTTAAAGCCGAGAGATCTCGCTGATTCCATTTCCACGCCGACCTGTTTACCTTCTACTCGAGACCTCGCGCGAGTTTTTCTATTCCTTACGGTCGCGCCTCGAGCGCCGTGTTCCTCCCCCGTGGATCAAGCCATCGGATCAAGCCTCCCCCGTTCCTCCAACCTGTTTGAATATTCCTCCGAAGACCCGTCTAACGTCGCGCGCTTTAAATAGAACTTTAATCATTTCGCAATACCTTTCGACGCGATCTCGCAGAGACCTCCGCGTCGATTACTTTCTTGTTTGTTTTTTTCAATTATGTTCGACCTTCGCGGGAGTCACGAGTTTTTCACGACGGTTAAGCTGCGTTCGCGTTAGACAGCGATCTATCGATTTGTGTGTATTCGTGCAATGTCTAGAAAAATTCTAATCTGTTGCTGTCGATAATAGTAAATTCAAGTCAGTGCTTTCCCATTCGACAACTAGATACTTGTTTTTATTCACTTTTCGAGCGAATTATTTTTTTTTTCAATTGACACAATATATATATATATTAATGATACATGTAATTAATATATATTACTATATACATATGATTAATATATATTAATATATATAAATACTTCTTTTTATTCACTTTTCGAGCAATTATATTTTTTTTCATTGGCACAATATATATATTAATGACACATATAATTAATATGTATTAATATATTATATATGTTACTATATACATATAATTAATATATATTAATATATATAAATACTTCTTTTTATTCACTTTTTTCGAGCAATTATATTTTTTTTTCATTGGCACAATATATATATTAATGACACATATAATTAATATGTATTAATATATTATATATGTTACTATATACATATAATTGATATATATTAATATATATAAATACTTCTTTTTATTCACTTTTTTCGAGCAATTATATTTTTTTTTCATTGGCACAATATATATATTAATGACACATATAATTAATATGTATTAATATATTATATATGTTACTATATACATATAATTAATATATATTAATATATATAAATACTTCTTTTTATTCACTTTTTTCGAGCAATTATATTTTTTTTTCATTGGCACAATATATATATTAATGACACATATAATTAATATGTATTAATATATTATATATGTTACTATATACATATAATTAGTATATATATGAATATAGTAATAGTAAAGTATAGTGAAATATAAAGTATAGTGAAAAGAAAGTATAATTGCTCAAAAAGTGAATAAAAAATATATATATACAAAATCACTTTGATAACGAGACGTTTCTTTGACTTTTCAGTTAGACGAGTCGAGGTCTGTCGACGTTTCCTCCGTTTCGCTGCCGAGCAGTCGCCGCGGAACCGTGTTTAATACGTGGAACGACGCGCTCGCTTTAACACACGGCGCAGAACTTCCTGGACGCTTGAATGATGAACGCGCGCCGGGTGAATTAACGGGACGAGCTCGCACCGCGAAACTATTCGCTGGAAGACGCGCGTGCATCTTTAACGCCTCGACCCGGTCACTCGTTCTGTGTGCCGCCTTGCGCACAGAATCGCCCGAAGAAGAGGGCAACTCTCCGAAGTTTCTCTCGCGGTGTCTCCAACGGCGAGGAACCTTGTAACAGTTTCTCTCACCCCCCGTGGCGGTACGTAGGTAGCCTCCGCTTCACGACGGAAAGTGGAGCTCGAAGAAGAACACTCGCAGCTGGTCCGCATTTCCCTTCCCCCTTCCGACCGGAAATTGACGAACGAAGCAATCGAGCACGATTAATCACGTATTCGTGGATTTCGAGAGCGAAACCAAAATAACCGTTCCAAGTCCCCCTGAGGGGGACCTTTAAGTCCACCGTTGGAAGCACGGGGAAGATCAATACGGTTCGCTGGCAGCCTGTCGGTAGATTCATCTTTTAATAAGCGCCTCTTTATCCACCGTTCCCTCGACGACCGGTCAAGAACGCGGATGCATTTATCAGCCGAGTTCCGCAAACGCCCCCGTCGATTTGTCGCCGTTTCTCCGACGCTGTCGCGTCGTTTCTCCCATCGGACACCCCGTAGAACGAGATTCTGGATCTTTCTGTCGTGTCGTTGAGGCTTGTCGATTCACCTGGTTGTTAAGCGAAACGTTAATTAGCGCGTCGTTAATCGATGAAACTGCCCCCGATCGTTTCTTTTCTTCTTTTTTTCTTTTTTTCCTAACCTTCGCTTGATCAACTTAATCCACAGTCTTCTACGTATAATACAACGATAATTACACCTGCAACCTTGTTTCGCCGTATAACTTAGTCCCACGAACGCAAGCTACGCCCTTTTTTTACCGAGAAACTGCAGCAACTGGAACCCGAACGTGGAAATTTTCATGAAATTTCCGTTCATGGAAACTTTATTGATTCATCGCCGTGAATTATGTGGATAGACCAGTTTGTAATTTTTTTTTATAGAAATTGCAGTATTTCGTAGTTTTGGAAATTGGAGTTACTTTTACTACAGTGAAGTACGTGGATATGGGTTTATTTTTCATAGATAACAGGTGCATTTTTGGAAATTTAAATCACTTTCTGTGTACAGAATCATCTTCTGTAAATTCTTATTTTGATAAATTGTTTATTTCTTCGCGTGGAAATATCACAGACTCGCTTTTTATTTCTGGTTTTTATTTCTGGAAATTTGAATTATTTTTTGCAAAGCCTGCATCTGTGTAGAGAACTATTTTCACAACTATTTTCTAAAATAATTCTATTTTACGTTTTCCCTTAAATTACTTAGTTTTCAGTTTTGGAAAATTGAATCAGTTTCCACAAACCCTGAATCTACGAGACACACGGAACTATTATTTGAAAAATTCTCTTGCTTCAAAAATTTTTAATTTCAAATTTTCTCTTGTTATTTAAATTACTTATTTTTTCGTATAAAAATTTCACGAACTTTCTTTTGAATTTGAATTATTTTTTGCTATTACTATTTTCAAAATCATTTTCTACAGAGTCTTTAAAGTGTGTGTAGTTTCACAAATTCACGACGAATATAAGCGTATAAATACTCTAATTTCTTAGCTTAAATTATATAATTTTTAAAGTATATTTAGTCCTTGACAGTTTTACTATTAACCTTTTTTTCTGACAATATCATGATTTCTCGAAACTCGTCCGTCCGCTCTTGAAACGTGTGAATGAAGTAGCGTTGATCAGAGCCACGCAATTAGTAAGAAACGAAGTGAATTTCGATGAATGGGAGCAATGGGAGCGTTCGAGTGGGGAATTTAATACTAGTTTCACGAAGGAATAAAGCAGATATTCGATCAGCTTTTGTGAAATTTGACAAGTGGGTCAAACAATGGTGGTAAAACGAAAAAAAGGAAATGCGCGTTGGTACACTGGATGTACCGAGATAAACGTTCCAGTCACGTCTCGAAAGCGACGATGAACGTTAGATAACGATAAAGACACGCTGTCTCGTCTGTATCTATCTTTTGAGTAGTCAAGTTTTCGAGCACGGAATAACGCTGATACCGTGCTCTTGTATGTACAGTTCTCGGAACAGTGAAGTTGCTCTGTTTCAAAGCTAACTAAATCTGGAACGTTCGCGGAATTATCAAATGGACGCGAATTGTCAACTTCGCAGGAAATAACACGCACGTGCGATATTTAGGTATTTCGCCAATATATACAATAATACAATAGATTCCATTGTTTTTTCGTGATTCATAGAAGATAACTATATTTGATAACCAGAAAAAACAAACTCAATAATCTTGGAGTTAAATTGAACAATTTCGGGATCGCGATTTTTAGATCGCGAGTTTTTGTGCGATTTCAAATTTTTACGGGCGTAATTAAAATTTCCACCACACGAGATATTTTTGAAATTCGCAGGTATTTTGCAGATTATCATATTTCTAAAGTTTTCATAAACGCACGAAGATTCGCGGTCTAGACATTACCATTGACATTGTCATTGTCATTATGAAATTATGAGTATTTTTGCGAAATTAAAAGAATCAAAAGTGCAAAAACACGTAAAATATCGAAAAGATGTGACAGTTGTAATATTTAACACAGGAGACAAATATCTGTTTAATTATATTCGTAAAAATATGAAATTGCACGAAGATCCGCAATTCAGCGATATATGAGTACGTATATACGTATAATCGTGGTACAACCAGCCAGAAGATTATTCTACGCAGAAAAATACGTCGAAAGGAAAGAATAACATTTTTCCATTTAACTTTGGATAACTCGGCCGTTTAACGAGTAACGTTATTACTAAGTACTGATAAAAATATGATTAAATTTTCTTACGTGACAGCAAAAATATTGTATTTTGTAAAATAAAATAGGATAAATGAAATTAATAAAGTTATATTTGATGTTGGATTTATTATTTGAAGCATTTGCAATGTATATTATGTTCTCTGTATAAAAGGATTACGCGATTTAAACAATCTGATCGGAGTTGAAAATTTATCAAATACATTTGAATTCAGTAAATCTGGATTGGACAAGAGAGAATAATTGATACGCAAAAAAGAAGCGAAAAATGTCGAACAAAATTTTTTCGCAAGGTGCTTCGTTTTCGAGTAAAATCAATTCAGAAATTTATCAAATACACGTGTGTTGGGATAATTCTTAACCAAATATGTTCAAAACTAATCTTCTGTCGATTATTCATTCCTACCTAAATTGGAATTAATTGTTATAAATTCGAGTTTCAAACTCGCTTCTCTTGAAAATGAATTCTTAAACGAAGAATGAAGATCGAATAAAAAAAGAAAAGGAAAAGTCAATTTTAACAAATTATTCATTCAATGCTCAAATTGCATTGCGAATTAAAATTTTGTCTTTGATTTACGAGAAAATACGAACAATACACATACATTGGAGAACAAATGTTTGTTATTCTTTCCTTTTTGTATATACAAGGTGTTCCATTAATATCTGAAAATGTACAAAATACACTGAAAAATTTTATCGAGGGAAACGGATCATGCTGTCATTTATATTTGACCGTGCGACAGTCTAAAAGTCTGCAAAGATTAATGTTGAATTTTTACATCCACTATCGCAGCTTACATCGAGACATTTTTAAAACACGTTTTTACATAAATTGTTCCTCGAGATATAAACTCTTAAAGTGACTGACGTGCCGCCAGTATTAGTGCCAGCAGGCAAGGGCGAGAGCTTGGAACACGATATTCATGTCACTCCCCTGTTGTTTGCGAACGCTTGCTTTATTTCGATTTACCATTAGTCGTGCAAATTGCAAGACGTTGCCATTTGTTTTACACGTTTAATTCGTTTGCTTCGACGATTTTTAAATATCAGAATCATGTTCGATTATCTTCTAAAGAAAATTACGGATACGACTACTTGCCTGGAGCAAGTAGAAATGTACAGTGGTATTCAGACATACGGTCGAGAATTTGAACATTTATATCTCGGAAACAACTTGTGCAAAAGATACACGTAGGTATGGTGCCTTTTGAAAATATCTCGATGTATAGTAAAAAATGCAAATTCAAATTTGAAAATTTAGTACCGACCTTCGCAGATTTTTCCAACGTTGTTGCAAGGTCGACAGAGCGATATCTCTCTCGAAATATTTTTTTCACAGATATGTTTTGCAGATATGTGCCCTGGAAGATTAAAATGGGACACTCTGTATACATCAGATAGGATAAAATAGGATAATAAAGATATATCAGACAGATATAACAACATATAAACGTAAATAAAATGTCACGACAACTAAAAAGTGTCACGACCTTTCTTTGATCAATCTACGTAGTTTTAACAAAAAAAAAAAAAAACGATATAATAAACTATATTCTTTTTTATCTCTCTAGGGTGTTCTACCAAGTCCTATACAAGTCCAAGAACCGATACTCAGCGTCGAAGAGTATTTATTTTTGATGAATAACTGGCACGTTAAATTACGCAACATATCGGAATTCTGGCAGATTCCAGACGTCTCTCATTCTTAAATCGAACGTTATGAACGAGACACGCAAGCTTTAATAAAACGTATGAAAAGTGGATCGATCATTACATCGGGCAAACAGAATCTTTAACCTTTCCATCAATTTCTTTGATCTTTTGATATTGTTACTCGCATTCTGTAATCTCTCTGTGACCTTTTTTGCGAGCTCGTTAGCAAGCTGTTGTCTTCGCGAATCTCTCAAAAATCTTCGAGGAACGTATGTGCTCGTATGCAATTGGCTCGAAACAAAAGCTCCTTTCGTTTCGATCGTCGAACGATAGATCTAACCCACTTCTAACACGTCGACGCGCACGCCTCGAGACACCTGCAAAAACCCCCGTGAAGGAACGAGTCGTCACACAGAGAGGGGACAAAGAGTCGAAAGCCGAGGTACAAAATTGTCTACCGAGTGGAAAACCGCATAGCGAGAAGCAGCCCTCCCCTCTAACACGGCGGAATGGCTGTTCCTCCGCGAGGTAGAATCTCGACCTACGTTCAGGTCTCGCGGTCGTTTCCGGCCAAACATTCGCGCAAGGGCCGCGGAACCGGGCCGGGCGGTCGGTAGGGTGGGTGGGTTTCGGTTATTCGTAAATTCGCAAGTATAAGCGAAGCGGCGCGGAGGAAGCGGGCGTCGCGGCGTCGACGAGAACGAAAGAAAAGTTTGGGCGTATGCGGCGTGGCTGGCCTCTCTTCGTTTCACCTTCGCGGTCCGTTCTTCACCCTTCTGTTCGGAGATGCCTCGGTGCTCCCGTGTGTTCCCTCCTTCCTTCTCCGGTGGCCGTGCGACGCCGTTGCCGCCGTCTCTGTCCTTCCACCCCCGTGAAATCGACGTAGCGCGTTTATCGAACGACTGCGCGCGCACCGATAACGGGGGATGGGGCGTGCTACGTGTTGGTTGGCCGTAGAAAGTCTGGCGGTGGACGAACGAACGAACGAACGAGAGGACCGACGACGAGGACGAGGACGAGGACGGTGACGGTGACGGCGACGTCGGCGAACACGGCAGCCAGCAGACACGAATCGGAGCTCGCCGCGCCACTGTTTCCCTGACTCTAGGCTCTGTCAACATACGCACGCAGCCCCTCGCTCGCGCGTTGTCAACAGTGACAGCTCGTGTCGCGAGCGTGTGCAGGTCAAAGTGTTCGACGCTCGAACTTCGAGAACTGCGTGTACTGCGTCGTTGAACGTTTCGAGATACGAGACGGGGAACCGTTGAAGAGAAGAAGAGAGGAAAGTACAAAGGAAACAAAGAATAAGGTGGATATTGCCTCTGGTCGGTCGGAGAGAGGCGTAAACAAAGAAACGAGAAAAGATCGAATGATTCGAGGATTGACGAAGAGTGAACGTTCTCGTGGATGGTTTGTTGTTGGCTGATATCGATCCATCGGCGAGGAAAGTTGGTGCCAATCTACGGAAATCGGAGGATCCAGGAGGACCGCGTGGAAGCAACGGTTGGAAAGTGGTAAACGAGAGTGCGGCGACAGTGCGTCGAGTGTGCTGGTGAACGGCACCGTAAAAAAAAACGGAGAGTTGAGAGGGATCGTGAGAGGGAAGAGAGTTTGCCAGGAACAAAAGGAGAAAGGTGGGAGGGGGTGTATACGCGTCCCTTCGAATCAGAGGAAGAAAGACAGAACGGAGTAATAATATCGGTGCGTCGCTTCTGTGTTTTCATTCACCTGATTGATCCTCCCTCCGAAAGGCGGAGGGCGGCGAGACATCGATCGCTCGCCATTTTGCACGTCGACCGACATCTTCTCCACGCATCGACGACATTTTCCCTCGTGACAGCCAGCTCGCTCGGAGGCAAGTTCTCGCGTATCAGCCGACCAACTATTCGACCGAGGGAAGAGTGTGCGCCGACTGCGACGGTATTTTTTTTTTTTCGCAAACTTGTTGGTTTATCGATCGCGGTCACCCGTTAGAACGTTGCTTGGGGTTTCCTCGCGGGGGGGAAGTTACGCGATCGCGTTAAGGAGACAGACGACGGGAAGAAGGAGAAGGAGAGGAAAACAGAGGCGAGAGGATTGAGAGAGGAAGAGCAGGTAAAGGAGGGAGGCAGGGTCGTTCAGGTCGCAGGTAGAAGTCAGCAGGCTGGGAGGTCGGCTGAGCGAGGTGGTGGGTCCCGTCGTGGAGGAGGCCATCGAGCCAGGGGATGCCACCCCGTTGACGGGACCCTCGAGGGAGTCCTCGGTTCCTCGAGCCCCCCCGCCGCCCCCACACCGTGTTACCACACTGAGACCACCGAGACCTCCGCCCACTACGTCTCAGCAAACACAGGATCCGGGTCATCAGGCCCAGGAGTTGGACTCCGACGCTCAAAATCCAGGCCATCAGACCCAGAACCCTGGACAACAGACGCCGAATCCGGAACAACAGTCGCAAAATCCTGGTCACTCGACCCAGAACCCGACCCACCATCAGAACCCTGCTCAACAGACTCAGAAGGCAGAACAGCAAAGTCAAAATCCGGGTCACCAGACTTCGAATCCCGGCCATCAAGGCCAGAACCCAGGCCACCAGAGTCAAAACCCGGGCCATCAGACTCAGAATCCAGGCCACCAGAGTCAAAACCCAGGCCACCAAAGTCAAAACCCAGGCCATCAGACTCAGAATCCAGGCCACCAGAGTCAAAACCCAGGCCATCAGACTCAGAACCCAGGTCACCACAGCCAGAATCCGGGACACCAATCGACGAATCCTGGTCAACAGACGCAAAATCCTGGCCACCCGACTCAAAACGTAAGTCGACAGAGTCAGAATCCCACTCATCAAGCGACGCAGACGCAACAACAGCCACAGGCACCATCTCAGCAACAGCAGCAGCAGCAGCAGCAGCAGCAACAACAACAACAACTGCAACAAGAGAACCGACCCAGCAGCATGGGTACGGTGTTGTCGTTCAGTCCGCGTGACAGACGCGGTTCCGTGTATCCGCCAGCGGGACACCAGCATCCCGCTGACTTCACGTTGAACAATTTCAATTACGAGCAGTTGAACAATGCGAAGAATCGGGAGAACAAGAGCGGCGTCGCTACGGTGGCGCCGGCGCCGCCCACGAATCATCCGCCTACGAACAATAACTCGTTGCAAAACAACAACATCAATCTGAATAACAACGACAACGCGAGAATCATATCGGAGAAGAACGCGCTCGAGAAGAACCTGAAGAAGCACTCGTTGTTTATAAACGCGCTCTCGTGGAAGCGGTTCAGCACGTCGAACAACAACAAGAAGAAGCTCGACAATAAGAACAAGAATATCGGCTTCAGGCAGCCGCTCGATAACATACCCATCGTCGATAAGAACAAGAACATACAGACGCCTCAGGTGAGTCACTCACTTTGTCTTAGTCACTCTCTACCTCGAGACTTTGAAATTTTTCTCAATAGTTGTTTGATTATCGTTGTTAAAGACTCGCGAGAAGTATCAGAGGTATCGAATATCGATGATTACATTTTAGATTACAATTTTACAAATATTGGAAGATCGTTCTGTAATTATTCGTAATTAATCGTTCACGCGACGATCGCGGCAACGGTGGCCCATTTTCGTGGAAGCCTCCGCGAACAAGCCTCGAATCGGCTCGGAAGTTTCGTGCAAAGAATGCCGAAGGTGCTTTGACCTCAGATACGATCGAAAGTATATCGACCGCGTCGGTGTTTCCCTTTGCGTATCTCACGCGCGTGTATTCCCTTCTCTCTTATTTCCTTTGAGTATTCTTCCACGTATTCTTCCAAGAGGAGCGCCGATTGTTCGAAAGTTCAGTTCGCAGTTACATAAACTCGTCAGAAATTCCACTTGAAAATGGAAGCGATGACATGCCGCGAAATCTTCTTTTTATGCTCTCCCTCTCTGTCTCTCCTTCTTCCTCTTTCTCTCTTTTCTCTATAAAAGATAAATCCTCTCCCGCGAGTATCGTTCCTACGGAGATTAATCCTCTGTTACGTCGGAGCAGACGAAACCACCGGCGTCGAACAACAATCACACCACGCACAACCCGACGTGCGAGAAGCTCGTACAGAAGCCGTTACCCCCGAAGCCAAGGAAAACCGTGATCCAGGCCTCGACTTCGGAATTGCTCAAATGCCTCGGCGTCTTCCTACACAGGAAATGCACCCGTTTAAGAGACTTCCAGGCTGGCGACGCTGTCATGTGGCTGAGGACTGTCGACAGAAGCCTACTGCTTCAAGGCTGGCAGGTGAGTCGTCGAGATTCAGTTCGACTTTCTAATTTCATTTCGATTAAACAAATGGAGTTAAATGGTTATTTAACACTGGAACTACCAAAATGGTCAAAATAACCATGGTTTGTAATTTCCCTCGCAATTAGAAATTTTATAGATGAGATTTAAATGATTTTTCGTAAAAAGTTCTTCTACTTCTTTTAGTTCAATGTCTCTGAGGGTAATTTTGTGCTTTGTTCCTTAATACTATTATTCATTTTTAAAAGTAAAACGGAAGTTGTTTAAATCAATCTAAATACGCAATTTGTCTTCCTTTTCAACTATGAGCATATTTTTAATTCCTCGAATTTAATTATAGGTTTGTATATCTCTCAGTGGAAATGTAAAGTATCATATTGGATTATTAATTATCATTTCGTTTCAACGACAATGGAATAACGTGGAAGTTATTTAAGTGTGTAACTTGTCTTGAACAGTTTTAAACTTTTTTCAGTGTGATATATACATCATGCACGTCCCAGAGCAAGTGTAAAATATCTCTAGAAGTATAAATGTTAAATTTTATTCAATCAAAGTTTGCCATCTTGATTAATATACTCACTAAAAAGTTTCCTTGAAACGGATCGTGTAATTTAGCTTGTTATATTTAACTTTTAATTTTAATCCCAGTGGGGTAGAAATTTAATCCCAAACAAAGTTTTAAAATAATGTTCTTTAAACTAACGTGGAGTAGAATTGCGTTCAGTCGATGAAATATCAATATATTGATATCTCAGGAAGTGTTCCCAGTATGAAACAGTTTTTATGAACAATGTGTGGACAACAATCCAACTTGTTACATTCAAGTTATTCTTATTCTAGAATTTTTTCAAACTAATATTCTTCACTTTTATATATCTGCAATGAAAGAAATATTAAATCATTTGTAAAAGCAAGAAATGAGACTGAAACGATTTATTTGCAGAAAGAAATTGTTCAACTTCTGATATAAATGGCATAATATCTCATGAATTGGTAATCGTATTTGTCTGCAAAAATATAACTTTTATTCGTCAGTAGGAAAGAAGTTTGTTCAAACAATTACAGCAGAACTTTCAAACGAAGACTGAGAAATCAATTTATTTGAATAAATGCTACCTTTTTCAAAGTTTTTTCCATCCTAAGAAATTTTGCAGAGCTACGTCCTTTTTTACACTTTAATCAAAGTCCTTCTTCAAGCGTCTCGAATGTCCTCATCAGTTTTATTTGCTGCTTCAGTTTGTGGGAATATTGATTTAGCAAGAAATTACTCCTTCGCGTTGCACCAACATGCTTTAGCAAATTGCAATAAATTGAAATATATTGTGCAATAATTACTTTTTGAAATAGATTCAAGAGAATCGAAGCTTGACTCGAATAATTCTATCTGATTACATCCTCCGAGCCTCTCGTACACTCTCGATTCTGCGATCGTTGGAAACTTTTCGTCGAAACGAGAAACAATCGGCGTTTCCAAAAGCAACTCGACGACCAAGCCGACCAATTAATGACAACGCGATAATTAGTGTTTATTCCGAACGTCGGCCAGTGCCAGCAGTTGCAGCCGCTCTCGGCTTGAAGTTCATCGCGGTAATGAGTTAATTAAGGCAGACACCGAGCGATTCATCGTTAACGATCAAATTATACGTCGTCGTACAGTATTGTGCAGGCGTGAAGCGCGAGAAACGAGAGAAAGCCTCGGTAAGCTCCGACGATTGGAAACAGGCTTCCGCTGGCCTGGAAGATATTTGCTCCCCGGCTCAGCCGAATCCTCATCGACATCCATTCCTCGCCGAGTCGGTGCATATCGGGGTGGCGTGTGCCGAAAGAGAGGGGCGCGAGAGGAAGAGGAGCGTCGCTGCCACTTAGGCGAAACGAGATCTGAACCTGCCACGCGTCTGAACGCCAAAGAGCGCACCCTCGACTCCTTTCCTATCGAAACTCTCGCGCTCCTTCCATCGTCGAAAAACGCTCCGTGGGGTGCGTATCGCTGCGTGCGCGCGCGGTCACCCACGGGAATACGTGGCTGCGTAATGAGAGCCATAGTCGCAATATGTCACGAAGGGAATTAAACTTTCTTTCCTTTTCTTTTTCTCCCGGAGCATCCATATGGTACTTGGCGGCGCGGTGAACCGCTCGTTGCCACAACCGTGGATGTATTCGCGTAAGGGCCGCGAGATCGATCGAGCAAACTGGCTCACTGGTTTCGATCTCATCTCGCGTTTGTGCCAATGCGGCCTATGCAAATTTCACGCCTCCTCCCGTGGCTTTCGTTTCTTTTCTGCTTCTCTACCTTTCTAAGATCTCCGTTGCTTGGATTTCTTATTTGGATCGGTTATTTAGTCGTTTCTTTAGATGACACTTTCCACTCGTTAACGAACGTTCGTACGAAGTTTACGTCCTTCGAGCGTGTTGATTCACGAAGTTGATTCTCGTGTCTGTCGGACGTACCACTATTGTCGCGCGTTGCTCGAGACACCTTGAATAGAGGAGAATTCTATTTTATGCATTGTTGTTGGAAGTCGATGCAAGACGTTGAAAGCGCAAGGAATAGCAATTCTTTCGTCGCCGGTACGCGCTGTCGTCGCGCGATGAATCGCGGGTGAAAGAATGGAATTGTCGATGAGGGAGAACCTCTCTCGATATTGTTTCTGGAATAAAATTTCTCAGAGGGACAAAAGGGTGGGGGGGAATAGCTGTGGATATCAAATTGGGTCAAGTACTTAGCATATAATTAAACAACGCCTTGAATCCGTCGCGAATTTATCGTTTTTATTTTGAACTCGTGAAACCGACACGAACGTTCTCCGATATCTAACGTGGGGTTGCCAAGTTTTGGATCGAGTTGAACGACGAAAAATTATTGAAACACGGTACGAATTCTATAATTTTGCAATTTTGCAAAAATTTATAAACTCTTGCATCATGTTGCAGAGTTGTTAAATCTACCAAGCCATAGTTCTATTCTAGACTATTGCTACTGTGTTTTTTAGTTTCATTCTAAATTTGTTTGTTCGTCATATTATTGTATTGGCATTAAAAAACATTGTAAAAGAAGCGAAAAAAATAAAATATATCCGGCAGAAATTTTTAAATTAAAATCTCCAGATTTTCTAAATTTACTCAGTTATTCAGATTATTGAGGTCGTTTGATTTCTGTATAATTTTGTCTAATTTAAATTTCAAACTTTTATCCAAGAAATAACGTTTCGTGAACAGGATCTATAAAAAGTATATTATATATTACTAGTGGGTACTCCAATACATTTAATTAAGATGCAAATTAAGATATTCTTAGATGAAATATCAAAGCAGTTGTTCAGGACAGGCAACGTAAAAAAATAAAACGATTAATGATAAAGAAAGATTTATTAAATCGTTCCACGATCGTATCATAAACAAAACACGTTCCTACTTATCTACATTCATGCAAATAACGATGCTTTAATTTTAAGTGAGTCAGTAGAGTCTGACAGAGAGAAGTATTCAGTTTCAAAATATCCATTTTTCTTATATTAAATCGAAGACGAAAAACATTTCACTGCCAGTTTATTTCGACGTTTAAAAATGCTATTCTTATTATTTTTTTATTATTAAATTTCCCAAGTTCTTTTGTACTTTAAACCGTCTTTTCCAAATCAAGAAGACACGTTCTTTCTTCATTCTTTCTATTTGCTACTTCAATTTGTGGAAAAATATTTGATCTTAGTCATAGCACGATGGAAACGAAAATATTAATCTTTCGATGCAATCACGTTAGGGTACGTCTACCTAAACACGACGAAAATCGTTTAGGTTTGAACGTGCAAACATCCAAATTGTCGTCACTCGTTTAACCCCTTTTCCGCGAATTGATTGGCCGCAATCGAAATATTATTCTTCCGTGTGTGTATGTGACATCTCGTTAGGAACGGTACGATTCCTTCGATCGTCTCTTTTCTCTCGCGGCCACGAAGGTCACTATCGATTATCCGGCTATCACGCAGCGTTGCGCTGGTTTTCGTGGAAAACCATTGTCGTTCTGCCCACGAAAACGATATTTACCCACCGTTGTAAGTGGTTTCTTCTCCGTCACCGGTGACGTTCGCATCTCGGTTACCTTGGGAACAATTTCATCGCGCTCGCATGAATTGGCTGGGTAATTTCCACCGATTACGTAAAATCGTATATCCACGTCTTTCTTCTTCTTTTTTGCTTTTTTTTTTGCTTTGTTGAACGTTGTTGCAACGTGTTTGCCTCCTTTATAAAAACTTTATTGTCATTTTTCATCCCTTTGTATCAAAATTTTCAGAACCCACTTTTACAGTCACATGGACGTCATGCATACGTGACTTTGGCTGTTCGAATATTTATATATAGAAGTGAATAAAAATATTTAATTTTATTAAAGTGAAATAGTTGAATTTAAATATAATAAAATTATTACGTTATCGTGAGATACAATGTATTTCGAAGTTTGCCAATGTGATTAAGGATAAGAATGAAATGTCACGCAGCCCAAATGTCAAAAGCCCGTAAATACCTCATCAAGAAGTTGTAACAAAAATATGAAACGTAAAGCTATAAATAAGTATTTGTATGTGCATTTCGTACTTTATCATCTTACTTCATCACTTCCGTTTGTCAAAATTCATATCGATGTGGATCGAATTTCCATAAGTGTGAATATGTTTGAATATGTAAGATCTGGTGACGTAGGAAATCAGAAAAGTAGTTCTTTCCTTTATATTTTTGTTATAATTTTTATTTTTTTTTTTCTACACGAACAATCTAGTCTGAAGTTTAATGATAGTTGCAATAATTTCTGTACAATGACAATAGTTTCTATGTAAATAATGTGTCTCTAATCAGAGATTAATCCCGTTCAAGAAATTGTAAAACTTGTTTTTGGATATCGAAATATCTCACCAAAAAAGTATTAATTTATCTTCTCCAATAAATGAATCATTACTTTAGAATTTAACTGATCGATAAATTAAAATTAAAACCGACAGATGAATAAACTTTAACCAACAAGTAAATCAGTGCCTCTAAAATGTTTGAATCTCTTGTTTTCCATTAAATATTTGAAACGTGCAGACTTTCGTGACTGACTGTATAGAACATTTATTACATTCTTGTTTGTCTTATCGCTCCCAAAGGTTAAAGCGTGATGTAACGTAGTTTATTCCTTGTACGATTCTTTACATAAACGGGTCCAAATAGACCCAGGCGAAGATTAAACGATTTTCCACGTTGGTAAATTTAAACGTGTTTAAATCGTGTGCCTGATAAATTTTTCTTCGCCCCTCACACATCGGATCCTGTTTATCTTTTCACTCGAAAAAGTCGTGCATTAAAACGACTCTGTCCTAAGACCACCGCCACGATTATAGACCCTTCTATCGTCGAACGATTCTGTGATCTTTTATCGTCACCAATCGAACGTCAACGAAAAAGAAGGGGGATGGTGGCAGAAGTGGGCGAGATTTCTAAAGTTGGACCTTCTATATTGGTAACACCTCGGAGATTCGACTGGAATATTTATATAAAAGCGAGGCGCTAATCTAGTTTCAAAGGTTCGATCGAAATGCGTCATTTCCACAGGAATGCGCGGCCGCGCATTTAATGTCGAACTGTCAACATCGATCTTCGGATTCATCCCTGAAACGACATTGTCGATAATAAAATTGTTCCCTTTCTCCCTTTCTGTGCATTAACACATTCGTGATCGGCAGAGTTCCAAATATCATCTCGAATAATCGACAAATAGCAATTTTTAATTTTCCCATTACCATAGGGCTCTTTTAAATAATTTTCTTTATCACACACTTCCAAGACGTGCTTAAAATAGTTTAAATATTACGATTATCATTTCAAAAATGATTGAATTGAGTAATAATAATAAAGTGATTTTAGCGAGCAACCTAGAAAATCTCTTCAGGCCTCTTCAGGTGCAACGCTAATGCAACGAAAATTAGCGATTGGTTGATTTGAATCTCGTGATTCGCGAGGGGGCGTGGCGTAGACCTCGAGTAGGTGTGACGTTGTCTGTAATTTGTTTTGCATCGATTCAAATGTTTGCATATCGATAAAATTTTATCGCAAAAAAGTCGTCTTCATTTCCTAGTTAGAACAGTTGCTTCTGGGCCTTTCAGTAAGACGAATTGTACTTGGGTACAAGTCGTGCAGTTTTATATTTTCTTACATTGTTAGTTTCTTTTTACTTGCGTGTTTGAAGAAATCGCGGTGTCTACAAACCTACGATCCATTCTTTGAGTAAATTTGTCACATTCTTCTTATAAAATATGTATATTAAATTGAGTAGAAATTTACTCTATTTACTATTAATAGGAAGATTTGTCAAATTTAATTGTTTATCTCAATTAATTTTTTACTTTCTTGACTGAAGAACAAATTAATTTGGTAAAATGAAAAACAGATTAAGAAACGTTTCAGCAGAACTAATGCGATTTTTATTAAAAAATTGTCACAAAGCATATGTCATCAGTTACATGAAATTATTTTTCTGTTACATACCGATTGACGCATCGTTTGACGCAACTAATCTTACACGTTGCGTTTCTAGTATAATTATCTATATTATTTTTACGTGATATTAAAATCGTTATACGATGCTCTAGAGACCTTATTCTACAGTTCACTTTATTAATAGACCACCTTTTTCGATTGCAATTCAAGAACTGCAAAATAACGTTGATCTTAATCAATGACGCAGACGTCGTGTCATCGATTACTGATTGTGAGCGAAGATAACAAACGAGGCAGTGGCTGCGTCATCGGTCAGTGTATTAAATATTTATAAATTACACCGTATTGCAGATATTTGTGAAATTGAAATTTATATTTTTATTACATGAACGCGACCGAAGCTTTAGAAAATACGCTTATAATTACACAATCTTTAATATAATAAAGAGTACCTACTTTGAACATTGACATTCATCCTTTTGCACTTTTGCACTTTTAAATGCATATATTCTATACATATAATTTATATATATTTATACACACGTTATATACATTCCAGTGTATTGTGCATATATGTTCGTCGTGTATATTTTTATATCTTCAAATCACAAGCACATTTATTAGATGTATATAACTACATAAATGCAGAGATATATAACTAAAATATTTACTTTAATAAAAAATAAAATTTTTATGTGCAAAATTGTAAACTTTTTTAATTGTAAACTCTTGTTTCTCATCTATAAGAACGTTCACGTTTCTTCGTCGTTATTATTTCTACATGTCTCACAAATTATTCTACATATTCAGCTTGTCAATATTCATTTCTTCACCTTATTTAAAATATCACAAAACGTGAAATTGCGAAATATCTTACTAATCATATTCCCAAGTGTCAAAACAGAAACTAAACAAGTGAACATTGTCACATCGTCATTAGCGACTTGATTTCGAGAAATCATACCTAATAACTCATTTCAATAATTTTCTATAATTCGTTTAAAGCCATCTTGTGTATTTTTGCATTCTTCAATTTGTCATAATACACAAACGTTTACAGATCTTTCTTTAATTTCCCGCGGAACATCGATAGCAACTGGAAACTTTGTTTACATGAAAAAAATTCTCAGAAACGATCTGCTCTCGATGTCCCTCCGTGCAAAAGTCGACGAGCGCGCGATAGTCCGCGATGGCGGACGTTCGCGGGCGAAAGCAGTAATTGATACGAGCGTGCAGTCTCGCGCACGTAAACCGGTAATAAGGGGTGGTGGTACCGGAGCCCATCCACGTGCGTGTGTTTATTCGTCTGGACGAGTATACAGTGTAGGCAAATATACTTAAAGCGGTGGCTTCTGCTGCGAGGAGGACCTCTTTAGCGATCACCGCTACCCTGTTTTCCAACCCCAAATCCTACTATCCCTCGCTCGAACGTCGAGCACTCGTCGGTCCCTCGCGTTTCACGAGCGTCGAATTCGATTTCTTAGCTGCGTCTTCTCTCCTTGTTTGTATTCGACATCGTCAATCCATCCGCGTAACGTCACGCGCCAAGCAAAATTATCAGCGGGACAATTATTTTTAGTCCGATGCTCGGTCATCGCGTTATCATCCACCCATTCCTCGTCACCTAGTTTCCAACGCGGGCTCTCTATAATAAACTGACTAAAATCCTTTTATAGCTCGACGCTTTTCTCCGTTCCCTAGTTCGCCCCCCATGCGGCACTAATTCGCACGTAGTACGCGAACGACGCGTATGCATGTGTGTCTTCCTTTTTTCCTCCCTTGGCCAGAAATTGGAACACCGCGCGGTTAATTATAAAGAACGGTCGCGAATCGATGGTATAGGGAGAGGGGTGGGCTATCGGAGGGAGGTGGGTCGAGGCGCCACAGGGAAAAAAATGTGTGCAGCAATGTGCAGCAATGTGCAGCGTCGGGGGGGGGGGGGGGACCGCGTGTCGAGGGTGGAAGGGGGTCAAGGGTCACGTGCGTGTAGCGGCAACGTCGCAGAGCCGCCCCTTCTTAACCAGAGTTCCCGTGCCTTGTAGAAATATGCGGGGGACCTCGGCTAGGGGCGTTCACCCTTCGGTTTTAATTGCAAAGGGGAGACGACCTCTCTTCCCCGAATCCCAGAGCTTCTTACTCTCGGAACAAGGAGCTCCCAGCCGGAGGAAAAGGGGATTGCTTAACAAAAAAAAAAGAAAGAAAAATGGCAGCTTTCGTCGGCACGTTCGTCACTCGTTGGTTTATCGAAACGATGCCACCACGTCACCCTACTTTCGGAGACCAGGAGAAATCCGTGCAGCGAGGGATATCGAAGGAGCGCGCAAGCTATCGTTCCTTGATGATAAAGTGAGGAGGACAGAATCTCACGTGTCATTGAATGTTGCTCGTTACTCGTTTGTTGAATTTTTCATTCCAAGTTCGACGAATGCACTCACGGCGAGGTAAGCTGGATGTTCGGACGGATCGTGGCTGCGTCGAATTATCGTAAGCCGCCGATAGTGTTACGTAAAAGTTGCCTTTATCGATCCCCCGCAGCGAAACCGAATCGCTACTATTATTAAATATCGGACGAAAATTTCTCCTTTACCCGCTAGGGCTGGGAAATCGTTCGTCTATAAAAAATGATCACCTGAAACATAGTTTTTACCGATATACGGATATAGACGAGCGGACGGACGCCTCGTAGGGAAAACATTCGAGGAGGACGAAAGCTTATCCTGGTAATTTCTCTAAAAATAATTCAACGCTCGCCGGAGCTGTTGCTATTTTCGTCCGAAAAGTTCGGTAGCCGGGGCGTTTCACAAAGGCGATTACTGAATAATTACTCGCGATTCGCGGTGACTTTGACGCAAGTGGGGCAATCAGATGCCCTGAATAATTTTCCATCGTGCTTTCTGCCACTTCTCCTTGCAGATGCCACTTAACTTGACGTAAAGTGGCGCGCGTAACAGCGACGGTCATCGAAGCGACGACTGTAATGGCGGAATACACTTTCTCAGAAATTGCGCTACGTCGCGCGAAACAGAGCAGGAAGAAGCAAAAGCTCGATTCCCAGATTATTAGACAAACAACCAATGGACGACGATTGTAATTTTCAACTTTTCAATTTTTTCCCTCGTTAATTTGACATATTCTTTTTGTGAGATGTTGTACTATTCTGCAACATGTAAACACAGGTATAGAAATGTACATTCTGTAACATCTATTCTTCTAAGACATAGCGAGATATATTTTTGACTTTTTTTGATAAGAAAAATCATGTCATTCGTTTTCAAGTTTCTTGAATTGACAGTGCATTGTCTCCTAATTATGCATTCAATGCATTACTTTTTCGAAGATGCGAATTGTTCAGAATCTAAAACAAATGGTCGTAATGTTAGGCGAAACTGGAGGTGTCATGGTAATTAGGAAATTAGGAAAGTAACATCACCATATAAAATTGAATATTTATACGTAAGAGTAGGGTTTGTGTGAATCTTGTACGCAATTGAATGGAAACTTATTATTATACTTATTATATAATAATAAAAAAAATCTGCAAATTTAACTATTTATCTCTTCATTATAGATATTAATTTTTCATCATTTTGACATCAAGAGACAGATTAAGTTTAAAAGATAAGGGGATAGATAAGAGACGGATAAATAAAGTCATTATTTCATTTTTAACGAGGCGGAAGAATTTTCGAAGATTCAGAAACTTTGTTCGATTTTTTTTGTTTTTCTAATGCTTTATATTCGACGTGACGTTATGCACTAATAATATTATACGCCACTTCGTGCACGTAACGCAGAAAAACATGCTCCTCTCGCACTGAGGTTTCTATACGGCGATGGAAAACCGCAAATCGATCGCGCACGTGCTCAAATCTAATCAGTCAAGGGTGACACACGCAGCCCGCCCTAGAAACACACTCGTGACGAGGGCGTCGACAGATTCGCGCGTTTGACGCGTTCAATGATGAATTTGAAACACGGAAACAGAAACAAATTATCACTAATATAATTATTTTATTTAATTCACTCTGATTATTTTACGTCGAATAAAAATTCTTTGATATAAAGAAGCAAATGTACGGAATAGATATTTCACAGTCAAAAACTTTGAACTATAGTGTTTCAAAAGAAATAATAATTCTTGAGTAAATAAATATTTTACTCGAAAATGTTGAAATCGTAATTGATTACATTTAGAACTAAAGCTCGTATTTATATAAATTCCTAAAATGCTTAAAATGCAAAAAATTTGTTTTAATCAAAAAGATAAAGAGTGCTTCAAATTTTTGAGCATTGTAGTAAATATGAAGCATAGACTTAACTGGTTACAATGAACAACATAAATTATACTCATTAACCATTTGTTTCGTTAAAGCTATATCGATCCTTGAAATATTAATTAAAATCGTATTAAACTAAACATAATTCTCGATAATCGAGCTCGCGTAATCTTCTTTCATCGAGAGATACTCGATTCCTCGAAAAAGATTGATACGCCATTCTAGCGATCGATCGATCGATCAGTACCGATTTAACATCGATAATAATTAGAAATCCACTTGTAAATTGGCTCGTTCGAAAAAATGCCTGCGAGCACGAAAGCAAGTTTGACGATCGCGGAACGTCGAGGCAGGAGCAACACGTAGACCGTTTAAGTTAGAACGTTAATCCACTTTGTCTAGACGGTAAATAGAAGAAGCTTGAACGTCATTGCAGAGAATCTCGTTAAAGGGAAACCATACGCCGATAGAATCGTTTTCCGTGTTCACAATGCGGCTGATTCGTGACGACAAAGGGAAATCACACGTGTAAGATAGCCTATCTTATTCTTTGTCAACAGGAAGCCAAATAAACCGATTCCGGATTCAACGGTATCTCATGCGGCGCATCGTGCGTTCACGTGTCTGATTATCCTTGAATTATCTTCCTGTATGCACCGCTTGCACAATCGCAATCATACCGCGAGCTTCCCCGAAGCCAAAGTGATCGACCTCACATTTTACGAGCTTCGCAATTTCGTTATCCAGGCACGCGATTAATTCTCGAAAAAAAGAAAAGATAACGTAATATTCGCTTTCCAATAAGTTCTGAGGCAAATTTGAAGAAACAACGCCTTTATTTCTCAATTTTCAGTTGGCAGTTGACATAAATATTGTTGAGTATTTTCAGTATTTTCGGTCAGTAACTCTTGAATAATTCTGCAGATTTGTGACTAGTTTAGATGATGGATTTTCATGTGTTTGTAGAAAATTGCATAAATATGGTAAAATTCGCGTAGTACAGTTATACAATATAATACTGCGGTTCTTTCTACAATATTTGATACGAAATATGAAAAATCGAAATTCATTTATTATTAATTGTATAGAATAACTGACGCCTTGTGGTTATAATATTTATGTAGCATTATTATACATGTACATTTTGTGCATACATAATTAATTTTCTCTCTACATGTAGTGTACAGTGTGCTCTTCGTAGTATTCTCTATCTTGGGAACTATAATAATTATGCAAATACTTAGGTTTGTGCTATGTAATAATTTTGAACATTAGGGATTGAATATTGACAGGGGGATATTTCTAGAAAAGATCATCTTAATTTTTTATTAAGAAAACAATGTCTATAAACTTCCGCGTGTCCAGTCTTCTTCTTATAGCTTCTATCACTGTCTTTAAAGACATACCGTCTGATAAATATTTCTGAATCCTTCGATCAATATCCAGACTTATTAATCACTTTAAAATGCCTCTGACCCTTCAGCTAATCAGATCTTATTAATATATTAATGTGTATACATACGTACACTAATTGCATAAATCAATTTTCCCATCAGAAATCTTAATCTGGCAAAAAATTAACAGAGAAGATCCAGATTAAAAAAAAAAAGAACCCAGCCGAGCGAGTATTCTCACTTACTGTTCAAATAGTTGAAGTCAGAGGCGGCATTGAATTCAATTAGACCAAAGTGAGTGGGGATCCCTTGAATACGTCCTAACCTCAAAGAGGCACTTTCGTTCAGGTGAATGCGGCCTCGCGTTGATTGCAGTTAAAGGCGTTGTACCTGGTCAAATTTCTGGCCAGTCGAATTAAAGGCCCGTCTCTTATACATACAGAGCCTCGAGAATTCAATTAGGACTGTTGGATGTTCGGTAAGCTGATGAAAAACGCGGCTGCCAGAGGTCCGTGTAGGGATGCAGGCCGCTCACCCCAGGCAAATATCGACCGAGCGAGCGAGTATACCACCGGGTTGGAGGTAGCGTGTTCCGTCTTGTGTCTCTCTGTGTGTCGACGTTTTCCCAACCCTCGGAAGGCTTTGCCGCGTTACAGCCGAGAGCTCTGCGAGCTCTGTGAGTCGACCAAGACACGTGGAAACACCACGGACCACGTATACGCGGGGGCACATGCCTCGGCGAGGTGTTTATTTTAAAAATAAATCGCGCCTCCTTTGCCGCGCGGTCGTGTTCTTCAACCCCCCGTGCTCCAGCCTCCGATACAGGCTGCCAATTAATATCGAAAGCTATTATCTGTCCTGAAAAACGGAAATAGCCGGACTAATAATACAACGGAGCGCGATGTTTTGTAACTTAGCTGCCCTTTTTCTTCTTCTTCTTCTTCTTTTTTTTTTCACAAGTTTCGCGCGGCAAACCTTCCACGCTTTACCAGATATAGATATCGGCTCCTTTTCCTTCCCTTTGCTGAACTAACTTGCGAACACCTGTTCTTTACTTTCTTTTCACCACTCGCGCGGATCTTCTTCCTTTCTTCCTTTGTGACGCGCGCCGCAATATATACAGCGACCGCACAAGGCGCGATAGTCACGACTATCATGACACTTTGTAGATCCACCTGCTACGATTCGAGCACCTTTCTCTTGTTCAAATCTCTGTTAATAAGTATTTCTTTCGGCAATTGAACTTCATCACCGTGGACGTAAATTCTTTTCCTTCCAAAATTGACGAAATTGCTCCTCGAGCCCTCTCGATTCGACAGCTTTTGATTATTTTTGTTCCCATTATTTTTGCATTTCATTATTTGCATCGAGTAATTGCCAAAATAAAAACATATTTTGTACTAAAAACTAAAGAGGAATTACGCTGCGAAATTGTAAATCCTTATCCCCTCTAGACTTCAGAGTTAACAACTTTTGATTATCTTTTGTTTTCTAATGCGATGGAAATATTCGCGTTTCGTATTTACATTCCAGGGAAAATATATGCATCGAGTAATAAAAAGTTTTACAGGAAAGCTTGTTTCGCTTGGTAGCAAGACAAAAAGTAAGAACTTAATTCCCCTCTCACCCCCCTCAAAAAATTTATACAGAATTTCCTTGGCAGAACAACCTTGGCAAAATTGCTGAACAAAACCTCCTGTTAAGATTCTCAAAAGCGTCATCTGCTCGTCTTCCGCCGTCCAGAATCTAACAATTTATACAAAATCAGTCGACATCCGCAAAATTTTCGCCTCGCTCAAACAAACTTCACGTCAAGCTGCGTCTGACTGTTGGCAGCGAGCCGTGTAACGCGCGCGTTTGTAACATGCTCGTGCAAGAAACGACGATGCTCAGCGATGATGCAACGATCGGCGGCCGAGCGATAACGCAAAATCGCTGCTAGCAAAGAGGAAGCGCGTACAGTATCGGGAGCATCGATCCTCCCAGGTCACCGCGGGGCCTCACCGTCACCGGTGCATCCATACGTGCAAGAAATCGCCTCTCTGCGCGGCGTTAAACCCTCGCCGATCGAAAGAGACCGCCCCGCCTGTGATCACTACCGTACGTTTTAATTATCACAAAGCATTCGTTGTAATTGGTGGACGACTCAAGGGTGCGGCGGCGGATTGCTCCAAGGGTCAAAGACTCGCTCCGCTTTGAATATGAAATCGGCAATCTGTGTGCGAGGCGGATGCACGTGTAGGATGTTCCAATAATTACGATGCTATCAGAAAGGGATGATCGAAGGGAAACGAAAGGAAGCGAAATTTTTTGCTCGCTCTGTTCTCGAGGGAATAGTCGATTTTTAATACTCTTCTTCACGGGAGTGGCAGTTGGAAGTGGAGGCAGTTTGAGATATTTAATTCGGAAACTGAAATTGAAGGTTTAGGTTAGGTTTCTTTCGAAGAAGCAAAGTGAATTGGACGAAGAGAATTAGACGGATCCCATAATTTCCCATAACTTATACAGTTTGCAATTATTCAAACTACTACGCTAGGAGTACTAAGCTGCTACTTAACTTCGACGCGGATGGAATCGAAACTAAAGCCGCTAAATAATACCAATTCACGAGAACTGTAGAAAATAATACTGTTAAATGTGTTGCGGTGTTTACGACTGACTGCACCTGTTAGCTTTAGCTTTCTTATACCCTTTCGCGCTCCGCAGATACATGTCAAGTATACCTATGAACACGACGGTAATATTGACGTAAAGGACGTATCGACGAAACGTTAATCGCACGTGATTCACTCGCTATTTTCACCATTCACCATTGTAACATACACAGGCGTGTCTCGGTGGTGGTTACATACATATTTACAAGTTAGATGTACACACGAGACAAGCGCGTGTTGAGCGTGAAACGAATGCAGCTGCACGATCGTCGGGATCCTTTGTGCACGCGTTAAAGCCAACGGACAAGCAGCCGGTGGTTTTAGAGCACTCGACGAGCCAATGCACTTTGCCTGTGCACTCTCGGGCCGGGTCGACCTACGCGCCGCGTCCTAATTCGCTAATGACTCGAAGGACTCGGTTTCTAGAGCAAGGAGACCGCCGTTGGCATAGGACAGCTGATAAAAGCGGCTCCGCCGCGATCGCTAACATTTAACGTGCTACGAACTGAAATAGACGCGTAGGTTCTAATTGCGCGATATTAACACCTTCGTTTATGCACGTAGGTGAATTGTCTTGTGTCTTAGAGGTATTGGCACACCTGTCTTTACTGCAACGTGTTTATGAGAACGAGCGGTACATTTGCCTGCTACGTACAAAAAGTAACATGCACAGTAGCAATTTCCAGTAACGAGTCGTGCAATGATAATAAAAATTCGAGACTCGAAAAGATAGTCTTCCTAACTATTGGAAGAAGAGAACGTTTGTCTTCGAGTCATTAGAATATTTTACATCCTGTTCATAAATGCAGCGAAAGAAAAAATTAAATCAACAATCAATTTTACTTATTGATACAATATTAATCTTAATCAATATTAATCTTTCTGTCTTTTTGTGAAAATTTTCTTTTTCATAAAAAGAAGTTTTGTCGTATGATGCGCGCAGAGATTATGGATTTATATTTTAACCTCGTTGTATAGAATAAGCTTCACTTTCCTTTACCTAAATATTTCAGTAAACACAATTTTGTGATGTAATGTACAAAGATCGTAGATTCATCTTTGAATTCCCAAAATTAAACTCATCATACAGAATAAACATCGTTCCCATCCACTTCATAGTAACGCTCCATCTAAATACACATCTTCCAACCTATTTCACTGGAAATACAGATAGGAAAATTTCGATCAAATACATAGAGCAGAAAGATAGAAACTTTCTGTTTGACGACAATAAGCGCATTGGAGAATGCAGCTGTAAATTCCTAATTCTCTTCGAGTTCCAAAAATTGAACCCATGACACGGAACAAACTCCGTTCCCATCCATTTCGTAGTAACACTCTATCCAAATATACGTACGCGCGTGTTTCAACACAAGAGTCTACAGTTATTCATCGTGGAATCTCCAAACATTCATTCTGCAGAATAAATTTTGTTCCCCTCCGTTGCGGTAGTTCACTGTGTCTCTGTAAGCATCGTCGGTAATACAGATACAAAACGTGGAAGAATTGCAGCTTTTCGTTTGTTAACAATGAGCGAACCGAGGCGAACGATACGGCAACGTGCAATTTCGTGGCAGCCGCGAAATATTGTTCGCCGGTGAAGGCCTCGATGAAACGAAGACCCTTTGGAATCGAAGTATCGACCGCGTCGAGTGCTACAATGCCGATTGCAATTTCGCAAGCATGGCACGTAATGCGACACTGCGCGTGAATCATCCCTTTTCGACGGCGTACGAGTATCGTCTGCGCACTGTCGGCAAAGAAGAAGCTCTTCGCGTCACCTGAGCGCGCGGGGGGTTGCGCTCGCTCCGCGAGACAATAATACGTGCGCTCCCCTGTGCTAGACTATGCATCGAATATCCGTCTAGCCCTCTGTACTCGTAGGAATTCCATTTCGTTCCATTATTTCCATTGGTCGATGCTTTAGCCTCCGATAACTCGGATAAATACAGGTTTAGCCGAGAAAAATAGTAACGCAGTGGAACTTTGTTTGTAGAAACCAGTTAACGATGAGCTTCGAATATAAGAAATCGTAATTGATCAATTTCTCTGTTATCCTTGTCTATCGTCTTTTGTCATTCAAACGAATAAGACCAGGATATGGAGAAAGTTAGTGAGCCTCTATTATTCGAACACTTTGATCATCCGAATGGTTTTGTGTCGCGATGTGTTTGGATAAACGAGGTTCTACTTTATCGATCCTCAAATAGTGGATGATTTTAGCAACGATTTTAGAACGAATATTGGCTTCAAATGCTGCTTTTAATGCTTTTCCAAATATGGCATATATGAACGTTTCTTTTTTAGAGGTTATATTAATTATCACTGAACAACGGATTTTTATGTAAATATTGTTGAAAATATAATTAAAAAAAATAGTACCTGAGTGGGAATATTATAGGAAACACTATGCTCTAGATATTTTACATATTTTTAAGTGCATAAAAACTCGTAATGTAATTATCACGAATTCATTACTAGCAGTAAGGATAAAAGAAGTAAAGGCAGTACGAAAAAATTGCGCAGTGTACGCTTTGAATTTGAATTTATGCATGAAAAATAGATATAATAAAATTAATGAATATTTAGTACAATAATATTTAATAATATTTATTATCATCGCTAAAGTAAAGGAATTTATTATACGTGAGAATGCAGATGTAAATTATGTACGGTAGAGAGTTAACTATAGTTTTCTCTTGGGGAGCTGCCAACAAAATCTAATTGACGAGAGAAGAAACTGTCCTATTTACAGATCAAGTTCATGTAATACTGATCACGTGTAAAGATACGTAAAACTTCTCAGATAAAACAATATTAAGTTAAAATCAAAAAGTTAAAACAATCAGTATAATTATTTGCAACTTTGAAAATAGGTATTAGATCAGGTATAAAGTTAAGACTCGACAGTTTCCCGACATAATTTTTCCCATGAAATAACGTTCTGTTTGATGAAATTTATTTCGTAATTGTGTATGAATAAAAATGGTTGATTGTTGGTACTAACGTGGAGCATTTCTCAACAGGATGTCGCATTCATCAATCCCGCCAACGTTGTGTTCATTTATATGCTGGTGAGAGAGCTGGTCGACGGAGACGAGGCTTCCGAGAGGGAGCTTCAGGCGACAGTGTTAACGTGCCTGTATTTGAGCTACAGCTACATGGGTAACGAGATCAGCTATCCGTTGAAACCGTTCCTCATCGAGGACAGCAAAGACAAGTTCTGGGATAGGTGCCTGTTGATCGTCAATCGACTGAGCTCCGAGATGCTGCGGATTAACAGCGAACCTGGATTCTTCACGGAGGTCTTCACTGAACTGAAGGTTCGTTGTAATTTGTCTTATCAGTTCATTCTCTAACTTCGTTGACCTCACTATTGCTAAGACATCAAAAAATATTCGGAAGTTGATATAAAAATTATTGACAAATTTTGTTTACGCATTATATGTATATTAATACTATAGCGACTAGCTTATAACTTTCGTTAGAAATCGACGTATATTTATGGTATCAAGACGCATATTTAAACTTATTATAATATACTTCTCGACGATTATAATAAGTTGATGACGTCAACGATAAATACAATGTCAAGTTCTGTGTCATTTAGTAGGAATTTCACACGAGCACAAAATTTAATATCAATGAAAAATGAAATATAAATGCAAATATACATTTTTGAAATTCCGTGCTACACTTGCACTTTCCAAATTATTGAAATTGATATTAAATTATATAAATCTTAGCCGAGTTACGTAAAACTGCGAATAACAGAAAAAAATGAATGAAACAGGCCTGCGGAGCTGGCGATCGGGGTAGTCTGCCTGGTACCGGCCTCGAGCGGAGCCTCGTCGTCTCCGGAGTCGCGGTACCAACCAAGGCGGCTTGACGGAGCTACACACACTTGCTGGTGCGCATCGACAGGCACGGCTGCGACGTCACGACACTCTGACGACGGCCGTCGCGACGACGAGGAGCTGCCCCCGCAGCTTGACCCCTCCGCATCGACCTCGACCTCGACGTTGCATCGACAACCTCATCAGCATCATCATCATCATCGACCTAGCCGCGACGATGGGGAGCCGAGTGGACGATGTCCGTCCTGTGGCCAGAGGCGGCGCGAAGAGATCTTCTACATGATCGAGGATCTGGACGCGATCGAGCCAGCGCCTCTCGAGTCCCAGAGAACGCCAACGTCCCAGAGGATCTGCAGCTGCGACACGTCGGTCGACGCGACGACAGACAGAGATCTACGCAAATATCACAGCGTTGATCCCAGATGGGCCGACGGCAGTTTCTTCTCCCCGGACGACGCGATCTGGGATTTGAAGAAACGCACCAACGAGGGGACCGAGTTCCGATGGGCTCTGCACACGTCCAGCACCGATCTGGACCTAGCGAAGAAGACCAGATGCAGCTGCCACAGTCTGACACCGGAGGAGAAGAAGCCGCACGACGTTCAACGCGGTGATCTCAGGAAGCACCATAGCGCGGAGACGGACAAATGGTCGGTCAAGCCGGATTACTTGAAAACGCCGATGCACGATCTGAGGAAGCACAGCAGCGACGACACCAGAATGGCCAGAGAAGCCAGATGGCTGCAAGTTCCGGAGGTGCTGCCAAATCCAAAACCGAGGTGCACCTGTCCGAAATCGAAGATCTTGGCACCTTCGCCGCCTTCGGAACCAAAGGAGCCGCCCGAGCCGGAGAAACCGACGATACAAGAGCCGGAGAGGAAGCTGTACCATTCTGCGTCGCTGACTGTGGAACGTAAGGAAGAACGGGTTGCGCAGTTAGCGCCGGAGAAACCGGAACTGAAGAAGCACGCCAGCGAGGACACAAGGCTAGTGAGGGCAGAGAGGGTCAGGGAGAGGCCGAAGCTGGAACGATCCCACGCGAGAGTCGACAGTCAAACGTCGAAGAAATGGGGCGTGAAGGAGAAGGTGACCAGCCCGGACGAAGGGAAGAAATCTCGGCACAAGTGGGCGATGAAGTCGCACTTCTCTCTGCCCGAGAAGAAAGAGTCGAAATGGAGGAGCCAAGACTCCACGGAGGGGTTCAAGAGCAAGAGCTTGAAGGAACGACCAAAGTACAGCATTCGTAGGAGCATGTCGCCGGAGCCGGATCCTCGACAGATGACCAAGCTGGAGAACCGGGTCGTTCGAAGGTTGATCTCTCCGGAGATTACGATCACGGATGCCAAGTGGGCTCCGTACGAGGACGCTTCGCCTCTGCCGACGATCGGGATCAAGAAACGAGAGCCAAAGCACATCAGCGAGATCAAGTGGACCCCTTACGACGGTTCACCGTCGGAGGACCGTGGCGGTAGCTTCGCGGTTCAAGAGCCGGAGGAACCGAAGTCCTGGTCGCCCTTCCACAACGTAACGCCCACGCATCATCCACCGCCGGAGGCGACGCCGTGCAGAAGCGACGACGAGGATTTCCGATGGCGGATCCTCAACCAGGTATCCGCGTTCCCGCTCTATCAGGGCGCCTGGAAGGACGAATCACCGGAGAGAACTCCGCCGAAGAAGATACAGTCTCCGGTCGACCTGTCTCCGCCGATCTGGTCGCCTCTGGTTCCTACCACTCCCGTGAAGAGACAGCGATCGCAGCAACAGCAATATTCTCCGCAGCCTGTTCAGAGGAAGAGCATCGTGAAGAGTCGCGGCTTGTCGAAGAAAAAAGCTATGAGAGCTAGGTCAGAGAGCGTCCATCCCGAGAGCGAGGGCGACAGATTGGCGCCGCCTACCGTGATCGTCCGCGCGGCTAGCGAGGAAGCAAAGGGCCGACAGAGGCCGCAGTTGACGAGATCGAAGGCATTGTTAGAGGTTCCCGTGACGATGGGGATCACCAAGAGATCGTTAAGCGAGGAGGTGCCCCGCATGCGTGCTCGTGAACGGGCACGTGCTCCTCATAGAGCTCGCAGCGAGGAGGCGCCCAAATACGAGGACCCGTGGTTTGCTGACAGCTTGGACGCCGAGACGACCGAGTTGCGGGAATACGTGACGACGGTTTAAAGAGGGGACGGTAGAAAAGAAAAAAACGATTGACGGTACTCGAAAACGAAGCGAAGGTATATTTTATAATTAATTTCGCCCCTCCGTTGTTGTCCGCGCGATGGGAACGATGGGGCGGCGTTTCCTCATGGTTAGCTCGCTTAGACGTTTTTTGTACCGGTGTAGAAAAAACGAAACAAGAAAAATATATAAGAGAACGAGTAATTTGCGTGCAACTGCGATGACAAAAGTTATTTTCGCCTCTGAGCCGTTCACTTTGTTCAATTGCTGCTTCTGCTTCACTCATCGTCGCCGCGTGATGAATGAGTAGCTGAGAATCGTACAGAGACCGTGGATTCATGAGAGCGAACGAAGACGAGGAAGGAGTATATCCATCGAGGAAGGACAAACCGACGAGAAGGTAAAGATGAATAAGAATCTCGTGACGATTGACGTATCCACGTTGGCATAATTCCACATCGTTGGCCTACGAAACGAAAAAACTACGAATCGATAAATTTCAAGCGTACACCGAAAAAAATGAAAGAAATGGTAGTAGTTGAAATGTCAACGATTCTTTCTATGAAAAAGAAACGAAAAAAAAAAAAAAGAAAATTCGAGAAAAAAGCCAAAAAGAGATGAGGGGACACGCAACAGTCGAGGCGAGGGGTCAAGGACTGACGAAATCCAAGTTCGGATTACGACGCTTGGGAAGACTCGAAACGAGCAGACCTAGGTAATCATAGCAGCCCTCGTGTGAACGCCCTTCTGAACACAAACGAAGAACGATTTTTCGGCTCAACAATACTGAACTTTTTCAGCAACACTGAGCACCGAAAAGTACAGCTCGACGCATTGACGGTCGAACGTAATATTCGATTAAATGGTACATCCGACTTAACGATAATAATACGAGCTTAGATCTTTAAGTATAGTTGATATTAATATCGAATATTAAAAATGAGAGGAAGAACGGAAGAGAGGGAGTTAGGAAACTTGCGCGGTTTGCGTGTCGTTGATCGAAGAGCGGGCAGATCGAGCACGAGAAAGGATGCACGTAGGATAATCGGATGGGAAGGAAGACGAAACGAACGATACGATTCAAGTGCACTGTGAGTAAATCGACCTCGTTCCAAGAACGAGGCGCAAGTATAAATGTTCGTTCGGTGAGTCGTCGGGGCTCGACGAGCAGGACACCTTTGTTACACATTCCTTTCTGTTTTCGCGAAAACAAGAGTAAGAATCGCGTCAACGACCCGTCCCATAGTGAAAATAGTGGATCCCTCAGGGTCTCGGATGGATCGTTCCGCGAATACGCATAATACGCATAATTAAGTTCGTACGTGAAGTAAAGTTAAATAAATAAAAAGAAAAAAAAAAAAGAATAATAATGAAAAAGGGGGCGACTATCTGACGGCTGAGGCAAACGACATTTAGCAGCCCCCGGTGTGCCGGCGCGTGCAATATTAATTAGGGTTACATCTACGGTTCATTGAGTAGCCACTTAAGGATGGGGTACTAAGATTAAGCGAAACAAAATAAAAAAAAGAAACGCAACTAATCGACGTTATCGACGGCTGCACGTACTTATTATTAACGACTACGGTATGTTTTTTCAGTAGCGAAACTTTTTCCATTGACTGGTAACCATGGAATCGACGAAACTCGCGGCTCGTCGAGGATTTTCGAGTACTGTATACATATTGTAAAACGCATATGCTCTCTGTACACACGTTCGTCGGTCTCTTGCCGGCTTCTCTAGCCGCGATACTCGATCGTTTTAGATTTTTGATATTATTGCAAGGAGATTCAGACGATTTCTCTGACGATACGGAGGAAGCCTCGAATGAAAGTCTGTTTTTTATATTTCGATTTCAATGTGTCCCCGATATATCATCCGTCAGTCTGTGTTGCATCGACTGATCAGTGCTTTGAACGCATCACGTATACGTAATTATCTACGCGAATACGTAAACACACGTACACGTACATACACACACACACGTACACGAGTATTTTATTCACTCGAGGCATTTAACACGCGTCATTTTGTTAAGCAACTTTTCAAACACAAGTAACACGTGCGTTAACTGTTGAGAATGGAACTGAACATTTTCGTACATCTGACACACGCCACACACGCATACACACACACACAAACACACACAGATTTTGTACATATTTTTAATAATGTATAATAGCTACATATAATTCTAAATTACATACCAAACTTATCCGGCATCACAGTCGCGTAATGCGCGTGATCGTGTATGCCAAAAGAGCAAAGAATGGAAGAACAAAAGGCGCGTTTTGTTAAAAAAAAAGGAGAATTTTTTCTAGTAACTCGGGACTTCCTCCCAAAGACTTCAGATTCGAACTTTTCGTTCGATCATTCATTTTCCTCGCGGTTTCTCGATGTCGTCTCGTGTTAATGAACGCCCTTGCGAGCAACGCGAGGGGGTGATTCTACATAACGGGTGTCTGAAGTAAAAGAAATAAATAAAACAAAATAAAAAAAAAAAGAAAAAAATTAGGATTTTGCGACGGGCACGTTAGTTCTAATTGACCGTACGAATAAAAATCGACGCTCCCGAATTCGTTTCTTATTCGTGTGGCTTTTGGTGCTGTCGCTGCAAAAGAAACAAAAAAAAAAAAAACAAAAAAAAAAACATAAAAGAAACGTACACAAACACAGAGAAAACTTACAGAGATAAAAATTATTTTCTAAAGAATGAACAAAAAAAAAAGTGTAAAGTAAGAGAGAAGGAGAGAAAGGGATCGAGAGAAAGTGAGAGAGCGAAAGTATGATAGATTTAAAAGATAAACAAAAAAAAAAAAAAAGAAAATATTTAACGAAAAGGGGATGAACTCTCAACGACGAGCTTGTGCAAGAATCGCGCGAGGAATCAGCGGAAAAAAATTAAAGAAACTAAAGAGCTAGAAACAGATGATTCCCTTTTTTTCTTCCGCGTGTTACGCGCGATCTCGTGCTCGCGGGATTTTTCTAATGGAAGTGCGGGTGTTTCGAGACGAGATTGAACAATCTAAACAAATTGAATAAAAAAAAGAGAAAAGGAGAGATAGAAAAAAAATTACAATAGAAACAAAAGCATACGAAAATTAGAAAAAAAAAAAAAAAATAAGAGGAAATGAAAAATTAAACAGTGTCTAAAGTACTGCGCGCCTGATTTTACCGTTGCATAGCGTACGAGAAATTCTCACTTAGATATTTGTAATTTAAGGGGGTGGGGGGCAGTCTGCAGATAATTACGCGCCATTAGTTGCATTCGATCGATAATATATTTAATTAGTTAGCAATTATCCGTGGCTAGCAGTCTGTCTTTCTTTCGTCGACTCGCAGAGTTTGCGTTTGATCTCGAGAAACCGTGACTCACCATTCTCTTCGTTCAGAAGGTTTAGGATTATTCTAGCGTAAATCGTTAGCGAATAGAGGCGCTCACTCTCAAACGCTTCAATTTACATTTCCTCTCGAAGGCTCCAAGGGTTTTTAATGATTCGACACGCGGACAGACACACAAACACGCGTACACACATTTACGCATACACGCATAAAGTCATGTACACGTACTATCACATGGAACAATCTTACACGTACACGCGCATATACCTACACGAGCTGTTACCAAAAGACTACGATCATTTTAGACGTACGAGCTCTGTCTCTTGTTTCGAGCAAAATATCGACACGTTACTTTCTTATTCTCTCGCTACGTATGTTTAAGGACGCCGATGTTGTAGCCGATAATAGCTGATAAATTATACGAATACTTTTACGAGACAAAGGCTGTTGTTGCATTTATTGTTTAAAGTTCGACGATCGTTCGTAGCTGCACACGAATACGATATAGTATACTTAATATAGCGAGCAGGATCCTTTTTCGATCGAAGCTTTCTCGAGATCACACGCGAATCTGATTCGCGTGGTCGCGTTCAGGAACGGAGCGTAACAAATGCATGACGTCGAGAAGGACCACGATGCATTTTTCATCGGATACCAAAGCGTCGTATATATATAAGAAGGCGTTCCTTTTTTTTTTCGTTGCGTTTGAAATTTCACGTGGATCGTCATTCTCAGACTCTACAGACGATCGTTTTTTGGGAGATGAAGGAGGGAGAGAGGAACGACGCAACGCGATCAGTTCGCCGAATAGAGTAGGTTTAAAAGAGAAAAGAAACAAAAGAAGAGAAAGAAAGAGAAGAGAAAGAAATAGCGGAGGGAAAGGAGAAAACACAGAGAAGGGACAAAAGAAGGGAAAGAGGAAGGAGCCACGCCACTTATATTAAACGTACTATAATAACGCGCTGCATAGCGATTCGTTTCTTCTCGAAATACACACGTATACATATACATATATAGGTTCTTTCCTTCGTAGTGCATAACAATAATTAATTCTGGCGTATTCATTGCGTACTGTATAAATGTATACATAGCGTAATGTATTAATTGCGTAATTACCATCCGAATGGCGGCGATTTTTACGGTTCCCGTGCGCAGGGGAGCCGCTAAACGCCCGTTATAAAGTGATTCATAACACGTTATTTCTATAAGAAGAAAAGACTCGGGCACGTTAAGATGCTATACAGTGTAAAACAAAGAAACCAAAAAAAAAGAAAAAAAGAAAAATAATATTGTATCTGTGCTGCCATTAGCGTTAAAAAAAAAAGAAGGGAAAAACAAATTAAAAAAGGACAGACAAAGCCAAAATACATAGTTAATGAAAAACACGCGGGTAATATCTATACATATAAATACGATACACTTAGACACGTACACGAATCCACACGTTCCACATAGTGGATCACGCATGGAAATGAGAAGATACATATACATATATATATAAATATAGATATATATATATTTATATATATATGTATATGTATATAAATAAACATATGTTGTATACATACATACACTACACAAATATGCGCGTGTTCACGCATACAACACGTACATACCCGACGATGTAATTAATAAGTACTTTAATCCCGAGAAAGAAAGATTCGTTTCGCGGTATGAGAATGATTTTAGGAGCCTTCGTGTTGAGTAATTAGCAGTCTCATTCCATGTATCGTATAATCGAGAGATCGAGTGACCGTGATCAGTACGTATATAGCGATAAAATCATTAAATGACAAAAAAAAAAAATGCGGAATGGTGATGAACCTGTTAAGAAAGAAAGAAAATCATGACGGTCCGTAGTGTGTACTGTATTCGAATGTGATCGATTTGTTACTTATGTCCCCGATTATTGTTACGTTTTGCTTCTTATTATTGCTGATGTATTTATTATTATTATTATTATTATTATTATTATAATCATCATGTTTATTACGACTCCGAGATTACCATGGTCATTGTGAATATTATTAGCTCTGTCATTGCGATCATTATTATTGAATTATTTATTACTATTGCTATTTATTATTATTATTATTATTACTGTATTACTATTATACGAACAAGGTCGACCGCTCATTTTTTTTCTAGTCAAATTTCTCTAGTCCCAATTAGAGTACTGTCGATACTTAGTCTCCCCCGTCCCCGATGTATTTGATTTCTTGTCAAATAATCCCAAAATGATGCCACGCGTTGCAGGACACATAGATCTTGCGTAATAGAGTGATGCATTACCTGTGCAACAAATGCAGTATACAACCCGTAAATATGAGGTCAATGTTGATTTGTTTAAATAAATGTAAGTTTGAAAACTCATCACGGATGTAATCATTTTTTGCAATCATTCCTCTGAAAGTGCGTTTAAATCACTTTGGTAAAATAAAAACCTTCCGATACGAGATTTCCGAAACAATTTTTGAGAATGAATTTTTCAAGTTCCGTCACGAAATTTCTGAACAAAAATTATTATAGTTTTCTACAGCAATAAATTACAATGCAAAGGTAATTTCAACATGAAATTTATAAAAAAAAAATCACTACATCATAAATTAATTACAATTTACAGGAAATTTGCAAGTGGAATTTCGAAAATTTTAAAATATCGCTTTGTTTGCAAACATTGGTTTGTTTGTTTGGTTTCCAATGTTTATTTACATTTTTTTGGTGTAAAGAGACTTTGTTTTGAGAAATTTTCGAAAATTGGCAATGTAAACACCTCAAGCTGCAAGTGGGTTAGGTGCAATCAGCGTGCGTAATTCTTCTAGGATGGTGTCGTCCGTGCTTATCCTAGGTTCCTACCAAACCGAGCGTCTGGGGTAGGTGTGGCCGTCATTAGCCCCTCTGATGAATTTGGCGGCGACTTTAAGACCTGAGGCACACTCCTACGTTCTTCTATCATTTATAACCTTACCTTGATCTTGTCCCGCCTTGACCATCATCCTACATCTTTCCTAAAAGCATACGTCTAAATATAGCCACCGTATCAAAGATTGCACTAGTGTGCGACAAGGACAGTAATATATGACTATGAAGACATAGCAATAGTATATGACATAGGTGCAGACAAAGTGTATGAATAGACCCTGCTTACATTGTATTTTTTCGGTCAAAGATTCGGGGATTTCAGGATCCTCTTCATTTTCGTGTCACATCCTGTCGAACTGATTCAGACAAGTTTTGCACTGCGTTGCTGCTATTGATGATAATTAAAATTTAATAATATAGACAGTATGGACAGTATTTCGACGATCTCGAAATATTAGTTATATTGTAAATATTTATAATATAAAAATAATATAAATAAACATTATTTATAATATAATATTTCTAATTTAAAAATGTTAATTTATTACATATTTAAAAGTCGTGATAAATCCGTAAAACATGGATAGAGCTCTTTCTGACATATATGTAGTAAAATGATTTCGGTTAGTTACTAGCTTCACATTTCGCTATTGAAAGTTTGACAACACTATAATGGGTTTAAAAAATCATATTCCTGGCGCATTCACTATTTGACCAATCTCGATCGTTTTACTTGATGTAATTCATTAATTCACCGTTCTTTAAACGTAGAGTGCGCGAAGTAATTTTTACTATGTCGGTATTTCAGATCCCCGCGTAAGGTGCTAGGTTTATTTCTTCTATACCTCATCTGTGGTGTTGCAGTGCAAAACTTGCCTGAATCGGTACAACAGGATATGACACGAAAATGGTAAGGGACCCTTTGACTCCCCACTCGTGGACCGAAAAAAATACATTGTATGCGAGGTATATTCATATATACCTCGTCTGTGCTTTTACACAACAAAGATAGTAACAGTTAACTCCATCGTTTCACAACTACGTGATAATGTTCGATGCGATACTACAGACACAGACGAGATGTATGAAGTATCTCGTCCGTGGTATTAATTACAGACGAACCATCTTCAAAACGCATCAGCAACAATCTACATGATGTATTATAGAATACATAAAAAAAATGAGCCTATTTATAATAAAATTATTAGGTATTTATAAAGTATTTTAGCTATTATGGTATTTGAAAAGTTATTAATTAGTAATTTCGTAAAATAAATCAAATAAATTAATTGTGTATTCTCCCCTTCCTTGTTTCCAACAAACTTCCCTCTTTTTTACTTTACATTCTTTTTGCTGTACATCCATTTTTATTTTATATTTTTCACGTTACAACTAATGCTTCCTAATTTCCATCTTTTCTTTTTCTTATTATATTTTCGAACTTTTTTCCCCATTTTTACCAGTTTTTACTCCTTACGCAGTATGTTCATTATCCTACTTTATCTTTTACTTATTTATCACATGCAATTTTATTCGATAATATACTTTGTAATGAATTGTTACGAAGAAAAGACAAAAATATTGAAAAACATAATAAAACCAACGCACTGAGTTTGCTAGATATATCTTATTTACATGAAAATAAATAAGCAAAGATATATATGCGAATTATTATATTATATATGTTCGTTTAGACTTTTCTTATTTGATTTCTTATAATTCTTAGTTCACTGTTCAAAATACTAAGTTTGAGAAAAAATCTAAGACTTGAAGAAATTGGGAGAATTGAATTTATAATTATTGTTATAAATATTTTTATACTCATAAATTACGTAACATATCTTACAAAAATTTTTTCAACTACTTGTAATCTACTTGTCCTGTAAATTTTATAAGATCATTGACTAACTAAAATGTATTTTGTAGTTAATGATCTAAAAAAAGGACTAAAAAAGAGAAGTACAAATTGTAAAAGTTCAAGAATCGATTCTTTTTATTGCATTTCTTAGAAATGAAAATTTAATTGATTTATGAACATTATTGACAAAGAACATAAATTTAATGTTAAATCCAATAATTTAATATCTATACATTATATTAGTACACATATATGTATAGTTTACATTGTATACTTTTTGCTTGCCGAGTGCAATGTAGTAGTATAGTATATATATATGCTGTCAAAGTATTTGAAGAACATTCCAAAGATAATATTTAAAATAAGATTGTTGCTTATTGTAATTTATATATATGTATAAAGATGTAAACATAAAGTATGGCAACGTGTCAAAATGGCCGATCTCAACAAAGAACTAAACGAGTATCTTCTTAGCAGTAAAAATGAAAAACAATTTAAAATTACCGTACCTTCGGTGACAATACCAAAAGCAAGCATTGGAAAATGGTTCGGTAGGAATGAAGACGACAAGGAAGAGGCAGGATGGATCCAAGGAGCACAAAAGGAATGTTGTCCTAGTATGGTATGTATAACCTATATCGCTAAATATATTTATAAAGTCGAGTTTAAAAGTTAACAAATTTTGTCTTTTTCATTTTTTGACAGACAAGAATACAAAGGCTAATAGCTTTTGTCGTATGTTTTTCTATGGGTGTACTTTGTTTCTGTTTATCAGCGGTATACATTCCGGTTTTACTAATTAAAGCGAGAAAGTTTGCACTTTTGTATACTTTAGGAAGCGTTTTCTTCCTCTCAAGGTGAGCCATGAATCCATGAAGAATTATATAGAATTGATAATGAATTAATTTTTATAGCTTTTGCTTCCTTTTGGGTCCATTAAGTTATTTAAAATCATTATTCACTGCTGAAAGAAGATGTTTCAGTATGTCCTACTTTGCAACTTTAATAGGAACACTTTATTGTGCTCTACATTTGCAGTCTACCCCATTAACAGTATTCTGTGCTGTCTTGCAATTAATAGCTATGTTATCATTCTTGATAAGTCATATACCAGGAGGAATTAAAGGTCTAATGTTTTTTACAAGAATGTTCAAGTCTTCTGTGAATTCTACATTGCCTGTATGATATCATAGTGACTTATATATTAAATATATACATGAAATTAACATTATATCTCTAATTTTAATATTTTATAAATATCTCCATATAATATAAGATATAGTATTTATATACAAATGGCTAACACGCTAAGCATGTTTTTACGTGAACTGAACATATATAAAAGACTGATTTAATATATAATTAGATTTTATGTAGTATGTATAATAATAATATGTTTACTCATATTTAAAGTAATGAATCAGTAAGAACAATTTTGTTATAACAAATAAAAAATTAAAGTTGCTATATATATATAAATTAGTTATAAGAAAGACATAATTTTTGTATATAATGTATTTATGTGTATAAAAAGTACAATTTTGTTATTTCTATATATTTATATACATATACTATGCTGTTGTAAGGACTATTTATTTACTAAAATAAAAATTGTATTTATATATTCCATATTTGCTAACTATTTTGCTAAAAAATTCTCTGATTAGATTTCTGAAATATATAATATTAATTTTTTTATATCATTTCTTGTGTTTTGAAGCTTTCGTTGCTTTTATGCGATTAACGTTGCCCCGCAAACGTTTAACTTTCAGTGGCAAATATGTAACATTTGCGGATATATTATCAATTTTTTGTTTTTTCGAGTCTTCATTTTCATGAATGTGACTGTATCTTATATTTTTCTTTATACTTGTATCAAATTCATCAGAATCATACTTAGCTAAAGAAATAAAATCATCTTGTTCCATTTCTTTTACAATAGGCTCATTTGTGGAATTTTCTTTTGTGCTAGGTGGAACAAATGATCGTTCTTTGCGCGAAGATCTGTACACGTATACGTCTGCAGATACGTCTGCAGATACGTCTGTAGATTTAATTGGTTCTGAAGATACTTGAGATTCGTTCTCAACACTTATTTTGTTGTCTTTTTCGTCTGATATCGTTTCTTCTGACAATTCAATATCTTTGAATAATTGGAGTCTATTGTTTGGTAAAGGTATATCCTTAAAAATATCACATATTGTAATATATAAGGGATGAAAATAATGATCTGTAGAATCTATTACAATATTCTGAAATCAAAATTATAAAAATAAAATAGAGTCAGCAAAAAATTATTTAAAATACTATACCTTTAAAGCACATGCAGCAGATGCAAATCCTATGGATTTTAACGTTACAGTCTTTAACTTAGGTAATAATAACACTGGTACTTTTTTGTCCTGTGCCATATGAATAATGTGTCTTATTAAAAGTGGCGGTGAAATATTTGCATCCATTAAAATACAACAGATGTTGTTCCTTTCTAAAGATCTAGTGGTGGCATTTATACCCAAGACTACAGACTTTCTAAAAATTCCAAAAAATTTTAAATTATATATAAATCAAGGAGGTATGCAGTAATATAGTTAAGAATATTTACGCCAAGTCTGAATTAGAAACATTTTCTTGTTCTTGAAGTGCTTCTTGTTTGGCTTTTGCTCGTTCCTCTTTTTTCATCTTTCTCAGCTGTGACCATCGAGTTAATTTGGGTGGACGTTTTATAGTTGGCAATAATCTACAAATATAAATCATAAAAAATACCAATTTGTGTTAATACTTTTGTTCCTTACAATTTTTTAAAACTTACTTATTTAAAATTTCTTCTAATAATGGACATTTTTCTTCATCTACAATTGGCCTAAAAATATACATCATTATGGTATAAAAGATAAACTGTTTTGTACGCTGTGTATAATAGATTTATTAAATAGGATTATATATAAAATGGAGAATTTACACGTACCAAAAATTATCTTGCGGTTGGGCTAAGACATTTCGCAGCTTTTTAGTTGATCCTTTTTTCGCTGACAATGAATGTTTCTGCTGCTGTTTTGTCAATATCGGAGTATTCATTGTAAAAACATCGAAATATTGATACAGGTTAAGTTTTCCACCAGGCACATGGCAATAGATCAAGATTAAACCATGAAGTATAACATAGATAGATCATCCACATACGCTGGAATATCAGTAATGGTAAAACAAAAGTAATGGAGAATTTAAAACCATCATATTTTCAAGAATTCTTTTATTACAAAATCTCGTATAATTATATAAGTAGTACACTAATTTCAAAGTAGAAAAGGCGACAAAAACTACGAAAATTGAGTCTGAGATTTAATCTCGCGCGACAAAAGTAACAAAATCTTTGCGAATGTTTGCAATTTTGATTATTGAAATTACACTGTATAAAATGCGCAGGCAAGTTTTCGATGCTTAAAGTTCGATTCTCTGTAGAAGATTTGAATTAATGGCGCGAAAGCGGCGTACGCCGACCATTGTAAATGGTACCCATCGATTCCAGCGGCGCTTGCGGCGAAGAATATGTTCGTCGAGGTGGAAAACATAGGCGCTACGCCACTGGACCAAAGTGCAGGGGAATGGATAATGTGCAGAATACGGTTTCGAAAGGGAGCAGGACCGCAGTAGTGCACGCAGCAAGTCAAGATTGTCAAGATGGATGCTCGGTGCTGTCGGTGCGGAGTATGGATTTTGCCGCGTGATCCGTAAACGAGGATCGTCGTTGTTGTCGAGTGAGAAAAAGATCGCGCGCCGGGGAGTATTGTCGTTCATGGTGTTTCTTACGTGTTCCATGGTGTTTCGGTACGCAGCGTTAAGAAAACGGGATGGTTTCACATAGTGATGAGAAAAACACCTAAAAGCAGTGCGGGTAGTAGCGGCCTTCTACAATGGTGGATAACAATTGTATAATCGAGGGAAACGTCAAATTTCGCGACGGCAAAAAAGTAAGTACTTTCACTCTGAATTTCTTTCACGGTCGCTTATCCTCTTTCATTTGCTATCGAGGTGTCCGATTAATATCGTCGGGGTAACCGCTTAATTCATTATTTGTTAAAACAACATAGCTTAATTCATCTCGCGAATCTGCGTAATGCTGTAACATCACGCGCTACGCTTGTTCACAATTTCGCGAAGAAACTTACGTGACGCTTCGTTCCGACAGATCGTAATTTAAAGCAAAACTCGTGTTCGTGTTTAATTATCTCATAGTCACACGAACACGGTGCAGTTTTAATAAAATAACGATACGAAGATGTTGCGCTCGTCAAACAGTTACGGATATATGTATATACGTTGCATGTGCAAGATGTATATGTACAAGCATTTATTGAATCAATGAAAAACATGAAAGTCCAAATTGCAACAGAATATAATCAAATTGCTTCTCTTACGAACATACGGTATACACTGTAATATGTTAGAAATTATGTTACGGAAAAGTTTCGTAATATTATGCATTTAATTAAAACTTTTGACACATAGTCAAACATTAATTAGCATCCATGCTTCATGTGGTAATTGGAAGCTTGAATGTTTGAATGAGTCTGTGCCAATATCAAATATTTATTTCCTTGTGCCCATTGAAATTTGAGTACAATAGTGTGGTTTTATTTATCATGGGCAAGGAGTTGAATTATGGTGTCCCAATGTGATTTCAATGAGCATTACAACTATTGAGTTGTAAGTTTGTTGAAGGCTTAAGGAAGTATTTAATAAGAAAGAAATGAAAAGTTATAAAGCCATAAAAAGTCACAAAAAGTTAGCTCATTTTCTTCTATTTACACTGGGGGCACCAAAGAAGTCATTCAATGAGAGAGGGTAGGAAACTCTTTTATTTTGATACAGAGGGTTCGAAATGGATTCAGACAAATGTGACTATATATGTACAATATTGCCCTGCATAATAACTCTATGCAAACATGTAACATTATTATTATTATTATAGGATATTCATGCATGATAGGACCTGTTCCATCATTTGTGATTACTAGTGTTTGTCAATATTATATTAAATGTTATTAATTCGATACAGTAAGTATGTTTGTATATTGAATTATTCAAAATCATTTGTTTGCATTACAGTGGAAATCAAGATGGTGTGTCATGAGAAAATTGTCACCAGTTGCAGGTAAAAAATTCATTTTAACAAAATTTAATGTTTGTTCTTCTAAAAAGATTATTTATTTTTATAAATAAAGAATAATAACGTGCCTGGATAACAATCACTTTGTCTGTCGTATCACTGACAGAAACGCAAAACATTATCGCTAGCGTGAAACATGCGGAATTAACTACAGATAGTGGGCAGGAAGTGTTGAATATTTTATGTCACATATCTCTGTTTTTTGGTGTCAAAGATGAAAGTACTTCCCTTTTTATATAACATCTGTGCATTCCTCACAATGAATCACTCTTCTGCACCATAAGAAAGACTGCCTTTAATCTTATCAATGTTGATAAAAGAAAAATATGATAAATTTGAGCTACACCTGTAACAAGAGAAACAACAGATGTTGCAAACTGGTTCTAAAAGGCCACTGGCAATTTTATTTCCTATCACATTTCTAATCCTATCTCCTGAAAGAATTTCCTTGCTTGTTATCAGCATAAAGAATCCCTTCCCTTACCGTGGTCGTGTCCTAGGGTGGCAGCTGGCACATCTGTTACTGATTGACTAGCTGGAGAAACAAAAAATTTCCAAGAAGAGCTTTGCTTCTGGCAATAACCATTAATACCTGACCCTTGTAACTTGAGGGTATTTTAAAACTTAGGGACACCAGTAACTCATAAATTTTCTTTAGGCAGAATTAGTTAAGTGTACATAGAAGGGACTCGAAATGGATTTAGTGAGTTTCCACGTTTGTGTCACTGTATTAATAGCATGTCGCGCTCGTCAGTTAGCGTGCGAAGGATCGTCGACACATTTGTTCGAACGACCCTCGATAAAAAAGTTCTCGTTAGAGAAATATTCAATAAGAAAATCTTTGACCGTTCGCGCACGTTTCAAACGAATGCATGGTTGCTTAGAAGACCTTATACTCCTTTATAGATTGTCTTCATTTACAACTTTACGGAGATAGCAAGGATCGATATAAGCAAGGTCAAACGAAAGCCTCATTAAGTTTGCAACATTTTCTCGGTGTGGAGAGTGGTTTCACTCTTGACAAGGAATCCAATACTATAGCTATAATATGCCAAGACGTGACGGTTGTTCTGGCTTTCGATACTAGAGAACGATTGATACAATGGCAAGTGAAAATCTCCAACAACTTGGGCGAAGGTACGCATCATCGTTCGGGAAATCATTAAAAAAAAAAAAAAAAAAAAAAAAGAAAAAAAAAAATCATCGGTAAAAGAAATTCTAAACGATCTAACGGAAATTATGTTCTATTTCCGCAGATCAACAGTTTCTGATACTGATCTCCTCGGTTCCGTCGAAGGCGAAGTTGACAAATGGACCGGCGCATTTGCACATTCAGGATCGTCGGTTCTGCATCACCGTCGGGATACCACCCAGATTAGTCGGTATTTGGGAGATCGCGCATCTACGACGATACGGCGTGGTGGAAGGACGATTTTGCTTCGAGGGCGGTTCGAGATGCGGCCGGGGGGAAGGTCTTCACGTGCTGATAACGGATCAAGGAGAAGATATCGTGAAGATGCTGCAATTAGCGGCGGAAGGGAAGCTGACGAAAAAACGACCGGTTAGCAGGGAGCAGATAGTGCAGGAGAGCCCGCGTCGTCAGTTCTCTCGATCGGAAACGAGGGCTAGCGATTTTTTCCCCTCGGCTGTTTACTCGTCCGCGTATGAAGAGCAGTGCGACAGCTGCAAGAACGAGAGCTCACCCTATTGGTCGTCCACCGAGAGTAGGCAACAGACTGAACTCGACAGGGATTACAGTAGCAGAGACACCGTCTCCGTTTCGGAATTACCCGATCAGCCAGCAGAATGGCGCAGCTGTTCTCTCACTCGTCAAGGAACATCCGCTCTCGAGAGATGCGCTAGCTGTATCAGCAAGCTAGGAACCGTGTCGAAATCCTCGACTTTGGCTACTACAATTGGAGTGAGCAGTATAAGCAGCCCGGCGGGAACTATGAATAATTTAGGCTGTCATTTACAGCCACGCACGCTCGATCGGTTGTCATTGTCCTCGTACAGCAGCAGCAGTCACGACAGCGACTATTCCAGTTCACAGCAAATGGACTGTCATTGTTCGCAAAGTTCGAAGAACTCGCAACAACAGACGAGCGTTCAACGCGTGTCGCCAAGTCCTAGCGCACTACCACCGAGACCTCCGAAACCGTCCCAAAGCACTACCACTGCGAAGAAGGTTAAGAAACCTCCTATGCCACTGCCAAACGAGCAAGTTTGCGTGCACTCGCGTAGCAAGCAACAGCTGGTCGTACGTAATGCAACCGCTGCTGTTGCTGGTCCTTACGAGAATTACGACGTGCCGAAAACAATCTTGGGCCATCACATGCTGTTAGAACAAAGTTCCCAACCGGATCAGTATTACGACACGCCAAGGAAAATCAAAGAATGTCTAGCACTGCCAAAAACCTATCCTAATTACGATACACCGCAGGCGCCTCAAGCTGTAGTGTTACAGCAATGCGGTTGCCCGGCAAAACTCACCGTTCAGTCTCCCAGATCCTCGGGATGTCCCTGTCAGAACGTGATGAGTTGGGCCGGTTTCGTACTGCCGTATTGCAGACGAGGAGCAGGAATTGAACCAACCGGGGTTGCCGTGCATCCCGTGAAACTCTCCGGGGAAGGTAAAATGCCTGTTGTGAACGCGAGCGGGGAGATCGCGATTTACGCAACGGCGAAACAGGCGAAAAAATCGGAGAACGTCGGAGAAGAGAAGAGCAAAGATAATTGCGAATACCCAGAGAACAGAACGAACAATTACGAGAACGTCGAGCCTGTTATCGACACGCAACCTGAGTCGAAGCAAACGAATTACGCGAACATAGATTTCACTCAGTCCCTCGAGCATTACGAGAACAGCAAAGACCTTTTGGCAAAGAGTGGAATCTCGCAGGAGGAATTGGAAAAGTTTTCCGATCAAATTAAGAACGAGACACCCGAACCGCCCACAGAAGATTCGTCCAAGATATGCCAGAAGTGTGGCCACGTTAAGGACCGGGAGAACGACTACTTAGTCATGGACCTTGAAAAGCAAACGCCAAAGAAACCGTTCTCCGGTTATTTACCGATGCAGCCAGCACACAATGCCTGCTCGAAGGAGATTTTGTCTAGAATCTGTAGCGGTATAAAAAGCTCGAGTAACCCTGCGTTATCAGGTTCCGCGTTAAGCGAGGGAGGCAAAAAGAGATCCGATTCTGAGTTTCGTGTTCCGGGTTCGGCGATGTTGTCCAGTCCGTACCTTAGACGCCGTTACCTGGACGGAAATAACGGAACAGAATCCAACGGGAACATTAGCCTGCTGTTAAGAAAGCGATCATATTCCGCAGAATCTGCTCACTATTTGGACGACGAGAATCACACGTTCCCATCGACGTTGACCATTCACAAATGTTCCAGCGAGGCGGACAAAGCTTCGTTGGTCAAAGGGGAGAACCATTCTTCGTGCGTCAGCTCGGAGGCCAAGATCAATCAGGACAGCGGACAGATATCGATAACCTCGCCTCAGCCGTCTTTCATAAAAATTCGACGCTCCTCTTCCGTACCATCCAAAACTGGTCATAACAGAGATTCGTCTAGTAGCAACGATTCGGGCGTTTCTACGGGATCTCTTAGTCACAGAACGGCGGAATTCGTCGAGTTCGAGTTGTCGCTGGCCCCGTCAACGTCGACGAGGAAGCAGAACGTGTTGTCCGTTTATAGAAAAAGTCCACCGCCTACGTGTTATCACAGTAGTTTGCCAAGGAAATCCAAGTCCAGCGATCCACTCCGAGAATTGTCGTTTCAATTTCAAAAGATCAAGATCCCTACGAAATCCTCGTCGGCGGAAGCCGATATCCCCACGTGTCTCCCCAAGGCCACGAAAGGATTCAACAGTCCAGGCGAGGTGTCCAGTACTCCTTACATCGACTCGCGAAGCACGAGCAGCGGTACATCCGATATGTCGGATTACATCGAGACATTGTCGTTGTCGTCCCACTCGTCATCCGATACGCCAGACAGTCTGAGGTAAATGCGCTCGCGTAGAGAATGTAATTGTTACGTTTTCTTAAAGCTTCTTCGCCCAGAGGGCTAAGCGTAGAAGAGGTCATTAAGATGAGGAGAAGAACGCTCAGTCTTTTATTCGGTTCTTTTTGCAGACTGGGTGGCAGAGCAGTAGCAACGACACTTCGTCCACGCAGCGGGAAAGAGTATTACAAGATTGACAGAAGTATTCTTGTTGAGCAAGGAAGAACGTTGACGACACCATCCGCCAATTACGCGAATATCACGCCGGTGCTCGAGAAAAGCGAGTCCCCTTCGCCTGGATATATGAGCAGTTCTCCCTTTGAACAGCCACAACCTACTCGCGAACACTTTTTGTTTCCCGATGTGAGTGAAACGGTTAACGGAATTATTATCGTATTATCGCCGCTGGATTACAATAATTTATACCTTTTTTTTTTGTGATTTTTACAGGAAGCTTGAACGTAGTAACATTGTTTGGGAAGAGAGCGGAAAACTTGAAGTTCCTAGGAATTCCAAACAAAACCATTAAGAGTATTCATGGTAGAAATTGTAATCGGGACATCGTGACTGTTTACACTATACGCAGGTATCTAGTAGTTGACAATTAACGCATCTCGAAGCAACGCATGATTATAAAACGTGTTAAACGTTACCGAACGAAAGGGGGTGTCATCTTCCAATGGTCCAAAATTCAGGAATCATAGCAAAGGATCTGTTCAGGATGGTTATCTTAACTGCTTTTTTTACGTCTTTTTACGATAACGTCTTCTTACAAAAAGCAAACCCGCACAATCAAAAAGAAAAAAAAGAAACCTAACAGAGTAAAGGGGAATTTTCGTAAGAAATTCTAGGTTCTAGCGTATAGTCGAAATGAAGTCAATATGTAATTGAAACACTTCCTACAACGACTCAAACAATTTCTAAAATATGCTCAATAAGAAACTGTAATAGTTTGTATAGTAAGAATCCTGCCCTAGGATTAAAAAAAAAAAAATGTATGCATCATATACTTTATATGAGTATATCGTTTTTTGGATACGTTTTATTTTATATGAGTATACTTCTATATTGTACAGCGGTTAAACCAGGGAATTGCAGTTGATGCACTCTGTGTTTAATACTGGTTAATACGATACCATCGATTTACATTCTAAAAATAAACAACCAAAAAAAAGTAAAAAAAAAAAAAAAAAAAAAAAGAAAAAAGAAAGAAAGAAAGGGAAGAACAAAATGATATGAAAGAAAGAAAAGAAAATGCAATGAAAGTAGTGAGTTGCATAGCGTTCACAGGGTTTTCAAATCTTTACTAGTTATTTTCTAAAGGCTTAAGATAACATTTATATAGCCGTGAAATGGTCTTCTTTTTAACGAGATTCATATGGTGGATTTATATCGTAGTCTCTGGGCAATCAAAGATGGCACTATGTATAGATTATATACGAGATATCTTTAAATAAGTCCTAAGGATATACGCAAACGAATATAACGGAATATAAAACTCGAATTATTTTTATTGAACTTTTTATAGTCCATAGGCAGACTTCTTTTATTGGCATTTTTTATTGTAATACGTTCCCATTTCTACGCGTTTACACACGTACGTTCGATTCGTATAATTTTCCTACTAGATTTACGTAGATCTACGCAACGAATTAGTTCTGAGTATCGTAACTGCAATATTACATTTCCTTCTCCTATTATTCGTAATCGTAGTAAAACGTACTTAAGATATTTTTTATCCGTACTTAAGATGTATTTATATCATTTCGTATGCGCGAAGAACGTCTATATGTCTATGGAATTCTTTACCAAAAAAAGCAACAAAAAGAGGAAAAAAAAAAATGAAGCGAAGAATATTTATTTTTACTTCGACGGTGCAGGATCTTTTTGATAATAAAAACTATATCGTAGACGATTAAGCGAGGGAGCTAGTACGTCGTATCGAAGGGGAATCGAACTAGTTAGGCTTGTTTTACGTCTGCACAGCTTCGGATTTTCTTTGATTTAACAAAAAAAAAAAAAAAAGGACGTATATGCGCGAGCTGTAACTGCTGTAAATTTTCTTACATGTATTTAGTTTCTCTTGCTCGTTTCAATGATGATAGCCTGAGGAATCACGCGAGAAAAGCAATAAAAAGAAAAAGGAGGGCAAACGTGAGGAAAAAACGCGCGAGAGCGAGATCGGCGGTGGAAATCTTGCATCCGAGGGATAGTCGAGTTTTGAAACACGTTGGTCGAGCTGGTCGATATTGATATTACGCAAAGCAGTGATACTGAACGCAATAATAGAAATGCTAGGAGTTATATACAGATTATAAGAGTGGAAAGGAAGAAAAGAGAGAGAGAATGAGAGGGAGAGAGAGCGAGAGCGAGAGAGAGAGAGAGAGAGAGAGAGAGAGTAATGAAAGAATCGATATCAAATGTTTTCGCAAGTCAGATTATATTAAAACGGATTGTTCTCTGTTTCATGTACATGTTGCACTCCGCGGAATGGATAATCAAATCAGTATTCAGAATCAAAAAGATCAGCGGTAATGAGCATTTACCGTACATGTTAGATGTTCATTGAACAATGTAGTGTTAACCGGGAATTACGATCCAACGACAATATAAATTGTATCTGCCCCCTCCTCCTGACACGCAAGGAATTGTTTTCGTTGAGTCGGAACAGAATTTTGTAATATACGATGTGTCGTAATAACACACCACATCCGTCGGTTTTCCCAACCCCGATAATGTTGTCTCCTAACTGTTTTTTTTTTTTTTTTCTCTCTATCGGAGCAGTCGCAACTATCGCTGTAGCAACGCAATGCTTATCATTTTCATCACCGCCGCCGGGTTTTGGTAAGAACGCAAAACGAAACGAGCTACGAGTTTATTAGCTCTTCAAGGCTCTTTCGCACATAGAGGGATTATGTATAAAGAACTATATACTTACAGTTGACTCTATAACGAATTGTAAAAGTATTAAAGTAGTATTAATCTCAAGACTGAACGAACAAACAAAAAAGGAAAAAAAGAAAAAAAGGAAGGGAAGAAGAACGAAATAATAGTTGCCGTGTGGTTGTAAACCATTACTAAACGTAGGGAATATCTAAAGAAGCTAGATTTGTATGTAATCTTTCGTTCGCGCGCGCGCGCGACTCCCTTCGAGCGCCAGTTTCTGATCGACCTCTTTTTAATTGGAGAGTCTCTTCTCCCCTTTTGTTTTCTTCTATTATGCATTCCGTGCGTCGAACCGTGTGTCCGTGTCTTCTATAATATCGTAGATATGGCGAAAGCGTGTAAAGCGAAAAAATGAAAGAAATAAGCGTTACGCATCTGCTGCGCTTGGTATAAATTGAAAGAAAAAGAAGAGAAAGAAAAAGAAAGGAAGAAGTACCAAGTCGTTCTGTCCAAGCTCTCCGAATTTCATATGCTTAATTACGTTATGAAACTCGAAACTCGTATTCTCCATACGAATGATTTATAGAACACGACACGAAGGATATTTACGATTAATGGAGCAAGAGTCGTACGAATATTATTAAAAAAAAAAAAGAAGAAGAAGAAGAAGAAGAAGAAGAAGAATCAAGATTATCCGAGCGTAGAATTAAATCGATCGACCTTTATATTTCTCTCGCGTGGGTCGTTAGAGGCCTGATGGAAGTTGTTAGATCGTAATGTCAAGAAAAAGGTATAATCTTTAAGATAAATGCCGACATTGTACCCCGTAATTTTCAAGTAAATATTGTATAATATTTAAGAGGAATAATAGAGATGCGTGACGAGAGATGCGTTCCGCGGATTTTTACGCAACTCTATTATACCATTGCACCGATGATTCCCAATCAAGAGATCAAACGACCGATCAAACGAATTACGTTCAATAAACTCTTTTAATGAGATCGTTCAACAAATGAAGAATCACGTTCGTTGCGGTTCTAAGCGGTGATGCAAGGATTGGGAATTGGTTCTATAAACACATGCTAGTCAAAGTTAAGTACTATCGTAGCGATAATATATTTTTACTGTAAAAGGGACTATCGCGGGCAGGTCGAAGGCTGTGCACGCGCTCCATTGTACGGAAGGAGATAATTATTCGAGCGACGCGATCGCCGATTCAATCGTCTCTTCTTTTATTTTTGTTCCTTTTGTCGTTCCGCTTTCACGGATGTAATATTTTGGATCGCAGCGTACGAAAATCGACGCAACGACGCTTTCAATTGTACCGTGTAATTACGAGATACTATATAGTAACGATTGCATTTATTATTAAGACTATTAAGACTTCTCGACGATGGTAACAAGTAGCTTCTAGTCAACGAAAAATCAAATCGAAAGAGCGAGTGCCGAGGAAACTTTCGCACGTTGCAATCCGACATGCTAGATCTCTCTGACACGCTCCGCAGAAATCACAATCCCTCCAGGCATTCGAACGAGCTTGAGACGAGATCACGAGGAATTGCTGGAAGTCGTGGCTACGCGTGCCAGCCTTCGAGCCTCGAACAACCATATCTAAGAATTTACTAACGATATTATTGATCACGAATAGCGAGTAACGTTTCTCGAGGGTATTATATATATATATATATATATTATATATATACGACATGCTCTGTTTATAATTTCTGTACATATAGTCGGTGTGTGGCATTAGCGTAACCGTTTCTTTGTTTTGTGATCCGAGGGAGAGATTCGCCGCTGGAGAGGACGAGAGACGACTTTTTTTTTATACTTGATGTATATACACGAAGAGAGAGAAAGAAAATGGCGGCGAGGTTTCTAGTGTGATGAAATGCGCTCAAATCGTCTTCGGGAACCATTATCGCGTTAGAATTGATTTCGCTCGCGCGTTACAATGCCGCTTCGTGTAATTGCACGTTCACCAGCGCAATAATTGATTCGCAAGAGACAGGCAGGAGTGAGAGAGAGAGAGAGAGAAAGAGAAAGATTTAATGGCGCGAGAACCGCGAGCGATCCGCATTGTCGTCATCAGGGATTATTTATGCCATACGAGTAGTCTGAAACGCTCGACACACATATACACACGGACATTGTAGCGTATAAATGCCAGAGACCAAAAAAGTAAGAAGCGAGATGGACTGGCGAAATTTGTTCTCTCCGTGCGAATTTAAAACCCCTTTCTTTGTACGTATGTACGTGCGGTCTCGCGACTCTCGGCTTTCAAAGTGTAGAGCTTGCACGTGCACGCGAAAACACACGGACGCATGAGCAATCCGCTGCACATGATCGTCGATGCTACCGGCTCGTCTCGCAAGTGCTCTCGATTGCACGCGATCGTAGCAATTACGGGTAAAAATGGGGGAAAGTGCAATCGAGAGGGACGCGCCCGCGTCTTCCTGCGCTCTCGACGCGTTCCCGTTTCTTCTTCGGCGATATCGTCGATAAAGGAATCGTTCAGTTCGACGAACTGCTTCTTCGAGTGTTTCAAGATTCTTGTATTTCGATTTGATTGCTTCTGTCGTACTATTTCATATTGAGAGTTTGCCTTAATTTTAAACTCGATCCTTTGATTCTCGTTCTGTAGTAAACGGGAAAGATTTCTTAATCTCTAATCTTTAAAAGATGTCTCCCGCTAGGAATGTAATATTCGTATAAATTTGAGACAAACTTTAGCGTAAAGAAAAAAGAATAAAATGAAGAATAAATTCTAACTTCGTAACGCATGTAATTAATGAATTACAAATTGCTTGTAATAGTGCTCAGAGTAATTAGAAAATCAGTCGCTCGATATAGTCCTTTATATATAATAAAGTATTCATTCTCGATCTTACAATCTACACTCTACCGATTTTAACGCTACCAGCCACTAAAGTATAGAACTTGCGTCAAAGAAATATAAAAACGCAAACGTTTATTTATATACTTTATCGAAAATGCATCGTTGTAAATCTGTAAAGTTTCTCTGGAAAATTAAATGAATTGATCATTTTCGTCGATCGTCCATCGTTGTTTATAATGGCGTGATTTACATGTGCAATATAACGTCCCCGTGTGTTGGGTGGAGCAGAGAAAAGACTTTGAGCGCAAGAATGCGAAGGCTGTTTCGACGAGACCGATAGCATCGAGCTACGAAATCTCGCCGTAGTGAAGTCTGCCGATCGTGTGCAAATAAAAGAGGATAAATACGCGATAATAATCGTTGCGAGCGAGCTGCAACCGCGTAAACGATTGTAACAAACACCGTGCCATTTTTCTTCAGACTATTACCTCTGACCTTGAAATGACGACGCGTTAAGGCGATAAATGTGTACTTAGAGATGAGAGGGAGGGAAACGCGCGAATTACACTAGACGATAAGGGCATACATTTGCAAGAGCACCGAGAGAACGAAGAGAAAAGGGAAATGAGGAAGTCGGAATCCGTTTACTTTGACAATCCGTTTCTCGACAGGGGAAAAGGAAGATTCAGTTCGGACTGTGCTAAAGGATCCTCGTCTCGTGAAATAGGGAATTTTATATAGAGCCAGGTGAGGTGAGGTGAGAAATCGTCCTTCGACAGTGCGTTCATGTTCTACTTGCTCGAGAGAGTTTCTAAAAGATTAGATGAAGAGAGAGAAGATATACGTGTAGAATGAGAAGAACGGTATTTTACAACTGCGAGGTGGAAGATGTTCGTTGTCGAGAAAATCACGAGAAAAATATTTAATGTAAAAAAATGCCGCGTTTATTTTCGAAAATCCTCCTTAATTAAGGCGCGTTCGATAAATTTGGAAATGAAAAAAGAAAAGGAATCAAACGATAAATTAACGGGAGCTTACGTACCGGGCCACAATCTCACGTTTAGAACGCATTTCATCGGATGGGGAATGAGAAATTTATCGATCGATTGATCTTTCTCGAAGTTTTTTATAATCAAGGTAAGCGGGTGCGTGTGAGTGAGCGAGGATGATCGAACGAGAGAGGAAAAAAATCATTATTACGTACTTCGTAAGTAAATTATAAAAGGAACTCATACACAGTTTGTAGCGACTCGAGTCACCGATTTATTAAGAAAGTAGAAGAAATAAAGAGATTAAAAAGAAATTCTTCGTTTGCCTTCGATTTCCTTTTCTGAATGAAAACCTCGAACAAGAAATCGCATTTACCACATTTCGAGAAAATACTAAATATACTACGACATGTATGTATATTTTGCAAGTCTCGAATACCAAAAATGGCCCCCCATTTTTTCTGCCTTACATCGGTTTCTGACGAAACATTTGCAATTTGCATTGAAACGATTTGCAAAGAATATCTTGTTCGTGGTTTTCGTTCAATCATTGAGAGGTAAGATTGTTAAGAGACGGGTGGTGTAACAAAAAAGGTTCGATTTATTATTCGTAACGTATATTAAAACAGACGTATAATATCGACAGAGCCAATAAAATCTACGATCGCGTTGTTCTTTTAGTCTCTCTTCACATTTAACTAGATTTTTTGTTTCGTTTCTTACAGATATACCTCACAAAAATACACTTCTTTCTGTTTGTAACATTCCTTATTCTTTACGGGAGCAGTTACGAGTAATAAAAATATCGTTTCGACGAATTTGATCGTTCATTATGCGCGACGCGAACGTGTCCCTTTGCGATATTTGTTTTGTTTCCTCTTTGTTTTCTCGCGTTTAAATATGTATCTTTATTTTTTTATGTTACGTTACGTTATTTTATTTATTTATCTTTTTTTTTTTTTTTTTTTTTATTCATCACAGATTACTCCTTCCCGAAAGAAACACATATGCTACAGCGTCCGATCGTTTTCTCTCGTTCGCTAACTTTGTTCCTAACGCGGTAAATTCAATTGACGCACGACGTGTCTCTCTTTCCTTCTCGTCCGGTAGTCACCATGCCGTCATTTCGTTTCTTTAATGTGGTCGGCGACCGACGTTCGTCCAGGGTAAAGAAAATTCTATCTCTCTCGAGAGAGTACTCGACTTACGTAACAGTATGTATATAATATATGTATAACAGTGTCGGCAATAAAAGTGCTCGTCTCTTTTTTTCTTACATTTCGTTCCGTTTCTTCCTTTTCTACGTATATAAAGAAACGAATGCAATTAACAATTACGTAAAACGAGTGTAGCACGAGTGTGTGTGGGTGTGTGTACTTCTTACATACAATATACTGCGTATTATTTTTTTTTTTTGTTTTTACTTTCTGGCACAAAAGTTAATATTAACGTACGGTAAGATCTGTACAAAAATAAGGAGCAGCATTTTAAGCGGTTATTTCTTGGCGAAAATTCGAGATTCGAGAAATTTTACATTCTCCCTTTGTGTGATCCTCCTAAACATACCCGAGTGAACGTTCTCTTCGTTCTCTACTTTCGCTTGCTTTTCTTCTTCCCCGTGCTACGGTTCCTATAGTTGCACATTTAACAATTTGTTCAATTTTCGTTAAATCATGTATACTTATTAATATGTATGTATATAGTATATATATATATATATGTATATAATATATTCTAAGATTTTCTATAAAAAGAAGTTTTTTTTTTTTTTTGTCACAAGGTTAACCAACAACCGTACGATTTGTGCGAAAAACACAAACAGCGCACACGCTTTCTCAACACGCCTCCTTAAAATTTTCCCATTGACGACTTCTGTAATCGCTCGTTGACGATCGCCGTCATCGATTCGCGAAATCGTACGGCTGACGCTACCCTAAAGTCTCCTATAAAAATAATACAACAAGCTTTGCTATGTTATCGTACATGTAAGTCGGTAGCCGTACGATCTTACAATTATAACAAAATAATTAATATCGTTACGCGGCAACAATCGATCGGTAAATTGCGTCTCTTTCTAGTCGCTAAGCGTAAAGAGTGTGATCTATTCTCGGTGTTCAGCAGCTTGCACAAGAGAAGGTATATCATCTTGTTCGTAGACCGTGAATAACGATTAACTGCTATACAGGCGAAAATCGGATTGACTAGCGATTATTATTCGAAAACTGTTCTATATAAAATCGAGTTGTTATCCTCGGAAACATGATCGGAGAGGGGGGGAAACGAACGAAAGAAGATGAGAGGTCGAAACTAAACGAGGACGAGCATCGAGCGTAACGAACGAGTTATTGATACGTGTAAGAGGAGTTAGTCGATGCCTCGATTTTTGAACAATATCTTTGTAAGCCTACTGTGTACTACTACGATAATTCTCTTTTTTATTCGAACAGTCTACCAAGATTACGATATTGAATATCGTACGTCGTGATACATGTATTTTGGGCGTTGTTTCTTCCATCTGTTTTCAAACCCCCCGCATTCGGCGGTACGGTCGCTCTCTTCCCAAGCGTCGAAGTCTTCAGCGTCTCTTCAATGGCACTTGCACTGCAAAGCTTACGCGGTATATGATATACAAGTACATAATGCCTTTAAGGGTTTGTACGTTGATACTTAGTCGTATCGTTAGATAACATCTTTGGCTTTGAAGCGTCTTATTATATCTTTCTTATTCTCATTTCCTTTTGATCGTTCGTCCCAAAATACATCTATTTAAAAGCTCAATGAAAATATTCTGCGAAGATATTATACGTGTCCTTTCCCTATACCTCTTAATATATCTCTTCTTCTTATACGTCATTCCACGATACTACGTACGAATTGTTACATTCGACAAATTGTCTTGGTCAGTCTATATGCGTGATTTCTCTCTTTTAAGACTGTATGATATTTTCGCGTTTTAAGACACAACAGTAACTCCAGCCCGCTATATAAGGGAATAATTATAACCGTTCGACGTGCTTAGAGGGAATCGGGGAATCGAGAATCCCTAAAACTGCGATCAAAAAGTTACTTTTTTTTTCCTTGTTTCTCGTTAGTTCTTCGAATAAAACTTAATCGTTAATGTTGATATTCGTAAATCGATCGAAAATTACAGTTTCCTACGTAACGCGATACAATAATGGAAACCGATTAAATCGTTAAAATGCTGGCTGTTATAAATAAAACTATAAATACTCGAGTCTATACGATGCTAGGCTTTTTATAAATTCATGCTAAATTACAAAAGATCATAAAAAACTTAGTAAAAGATCCTAGTAAAAACTTATCTACGTCCGCTAACGTGTTAAAACTTAGAATTCGTTACAAGGAAGATGAAGATAACAGAAAAAAAAGCGAAATACAAAAGTCTTATCGAACGTTTTAAAAACGTTGTTTTACAGGTATTGAAAAACTAGCCTTGCTGTTTACAACTATTTAAGACTAGACCTAGAATTGGCTATTAAGATAATTAAACTCTATCCTTCGTTATCTCGCGTGTGTGTGTGTGTATAGTTTCGTACATGTAATAATCTATTTGAACGATCAGTGAGTGAACTTTGATAGAGCAATACGTATTAGATATGCAGCTATAAAATTAAAGTGCAAAATAGTCTTATTCCTTTACTCCTACGAATTTCGATACGGCATTGTCTAATAAAACCAGTCTTCCAACTCAAACTGTTCGTTACGTTTTGTCAAAATATGCGATGCATTTTCCCAATCGATGTATCGAGAGGTAAAATTTGTTTCTTCTATATTTTAACATGGGAATACTTCGAATAAAATGAAGCAATGAAAAAGCTATCTAGCGTAAAGCACGCGTTACTGACAATAAATGAGAGTTTTATCGCTCGACCTCCTTACATTTTGCCAATTACGTAAGAATAGAAAAATATATCGTTAAACCGATATTAACAAGAAGTGGGAAATAGACAAGTATGGAAGAAGCAAGATTCGAAACAAGCTCCGTAACAATTTTTAAATATTTCGTCATTTTGTTAAAGAAAACGTCAGATTCTCCTCTTAGAGATTAAACGCACGAAATATAAAGTATCCCACGAAATCTCTCTATCTCTCTGACACCGCAACGTGTCTGCAATTAAATGCGAACCAACACGTACAATTATCTCCCTTTTTCCCTTCTTTTACCTTGATCTTCATCTTAAATGCATTCTGTGTTTAATCACACTAATACAATTGGTACTCTTCAAACTTTCGACACAACTTGTCGATCTCCTCATATCTAAACTGAGAACTCACGGGGCTGGAAGCCCTGGTAGCGGGTGCAGTTCTACTACGACGTACAAAATTTTTTAAGGGTATTTTGCTATGTCCCTGATTATGATTTACATCTAACGTCGAATATCGTCTTAGAACCCGGCTCAGACGATCCGAAGGTGTGTAGTCGGTAACGTCTAAGCTATGCTGTTCCTTCAACATAGGCTTGGTCTCTTTCGATTCCAGCATCTTTAAACTAAAGTTCGCAGAATGTCGTTTAGTCCTGTCTAGCATGCACTTTGACTGCACGACTTTAGGCTTGTCCTTGTCCAATATCAACGAATTCCGTCGTTTCATTTTATCATCCATTGACCTATCCTCATTCACGCTGAACCCGAACCTCGATCTCATTAAAGGCCTGATGTACAATACATCCTTTTTGTCTAGTTGTTGATTCTCCTTCACCAAACTCAAACCATCCTCGTAATCGAGCGATCGTAATCTTCCTTTCGCCTGATTGCTACCACTTGTTCTCCGTTTCACACCGTCTTCGTACTCGGCGGAGAAATTTCTCTTAGGCTTCCCTTTCTCGAAGTGCGTCGAGTTCCTTTTCGTCCTGTCTAACGTGCACTTGGACTGTACAACTTTTGGCTTCTCTTTATCTAATATCAACGAATTTCGTCGCTTCATTTTATCGTCCATGGTCCTCTCCTGATTCACACCGAATCCGAACCTAGATCTCATCAATGGATCAACGTATACCGAATCCTTCTTACCAAGCTGTTGATTTTCTTTCACTAGTCTCAAACCGTCCTCGCAGTCGATGGAAGTCCTGACACCGTTCGACTGATCGGCATTCGTTCTTCGTTTCATGCAATCTTCGTATTCAACGGACGAGTTTCTCTTGGACTTTCTCTTGTCGAAGTTCATACTGGTAGGCCGCATGTGATTAACGTTGAACGAAGTTCTTCTCTTACCAAACATAGGATCTTGCAGGTGCGGTATCTTGGAGGTGCTGCTCTGGGAGAATTGCACCGGTATTCTGATACCAGCGTCCACCAGGAATTCGTCGTCCGATAGCATGACCGGTATCTCGGGCATAGAGCTACAAGGCCAACAAGAGTTATAGTGAGCTGCAAGCGTTCTTACAGTGGCAGTGTCCTTGCTGGCAATGTTAGTGGAAAACTCGCGAGCATAATCTCTGGTTAGTAGGAAATTTTGTTGCGATCGTCGCCGGTTCTCTCTCATGATCGCCAAGAAGACAGACTTTGCGTAATCGGACGAGGGACAAGAATGGAAAGCGTACTCTTCCGCATAATCGCATTCACACGGTTCCGGCCACAATATAAATGGCAATGCTAATTTTGATCGGCTTTGCTGAGCCTTTTGCATTAGATAATCACTGCACGATCCATTGTCAAAGTTAGTATGGGTTGTACTAATGTTTGAGTTGGTATGCCCTATTCTTTCCCAAGGATGTGTTAGTTGAATTCTGTTAGATGCAAAGCACGCAGAATTTAATATTAGATTCTTGATGATATCGTTAGTAAACTAAGAAAGATAGTGAAATTTAGCTCTCTACTTTTTCATCAGTTCTAAAAAATGTATTTCTTCTATTCTCGAATATTACTGTTATATTGGACGTTAGCATTATGCTTAAAATTAACGTTAGTTTTATTTGTATGTACGAGTGAGTAAATGTATAATTTGTGTACCTTGTTTTTGTTCCGTCAGTTGATTGGCGAGAAGTATCTGTAATAGATGTTGGTCGTTTTAATTTCATTTAATCAATGATATATTTCACATTTAACGAGAGACAACGAAAGCAAATATTTACCTTTTGATGATGTTTGCGGTCTGAAAAAGAAAACAAAATGAAATATCTATATTAGTTGAAAATATTATTGAACATTCAAATTATAAAGTATTATAACTTACATCGTTTTTGATGAGGATTCAGTCCCTCGTCGCCATCCACCTATAATTACAGTATTCCAAGTGTTCAATTTTTAATTGCTAATAACTATGATAATACATTGAAATTTATTCTCGCATACCTTTCTTTATTGGAGCTGCTGTGCTTGGAGATTTTCCACTTGTCATTGCCGATAACTTTTTTTCTTCCTCTAACTTTCTGATATCTTCGATACCCTGTTTTTTGAAAGTACAGCAGGTGATTAATACGAAATGTTTTGTGCAAAAATCACTTATTCGCAATAAAATCGAATTACATTATTATTGCTACTTACAGTTCGGCTTTCATACTTAAGTGTTATATCATCCAACTTTTTTATAACAGAGGTTAACTCAGCTACTACATCTCTGTCTTTTTCGCTATTTATTAAATGCGATAAAGTCGCCTCTAACAGAGTTAACAATTTTTTATCGGCCGGTATCCGTAGCAAGCTTTTTAATTGTGGCATCAGAGAAACTACCTTCATTCTTATATTGGCAACAGAATCTTCTGCCAAGTTCAATAAAACAGTGAAAAAATGCTCCTTGAAATATACAGAAGAGAAAATTTCCAAGGCCTCTATCATCATACGGACAAATATCATTCTCACATAACAATTTGGATTATTAGCCAAATCTGTATACAATTTGCTACGAAGTTCTACCCTTTGCATAGGTTTCATATTGTAACGTAAAAGAAAAAGATATAGAGTTCCTGCAGAGAGACGAACGGGTATTGGCCTCTGAAAATTAAAAATAATAAGAAAATTTGATCATGTCGTATATATGCGTTTTTTTTTTTTTTCAAAACTTACAGCATTTAATATTCTGAAGAAGGCCATTGGCACAAAATACGAGTATATAAAGTCACTCGGAAAGTATTTAGGCAATATCTCAAGTTGCGAATGCATCAAAGACACCAATCTCCAATTGTGTGTGGCTGCTATTTCCGACTCGCATTTCAATAAAGCTCTACCTATTTCCATAACAGTGGAATCCTGCAATTGATAAATACATAATAAAATAAATATATTTCATAGAAATTATTGTCCAGTTAAGAAAGAAGTATGCAGACCATTTTATCTACCCCGATAATTTGACTTTCAGCCAGGCAATCAAGTGTTAATCCTATATGAGGAACTAAACCTTGTAAAACTTCTTCGTTATTATCTTTTAACAATTTTATTAGATCCGTTTTTATATGTCCAGTTTTTGGACCCAATACTTTGGCCACCTGCATAGATTGTGATGATCAATAAAATGTACATCGTAATTTTATAATACAATTAAGAAACTCTTACTTCGTGGATTCCGCATGCTACAGTTCTCCGAACCAAATAGTAGTGATCACTCGCCAATGCAGTGAATGTGAGAAGTAATGCGTTTGTATCATCTACAGAATTTGACACAAAGATGAACATTGCTGGTAGATTAAACGCGCAACATCTTCTGCACTCTACATACTTTTCATCTTCATCAAAGGTACTCATCTAGAAAAATGTAAATTTATTACGATTTATGAACGTGTAAACTTGTGTTATTCGTGCAAACTTACAAATGGAATATAAGGTTTCGATTCTTTCTTCATTAAAACAACACCCATTTGTGCAAGTTGTTGAAAATATTTTAAGAACCACGTTTTTTCCGCAGGCAATAAGCATTCTAAAATATCAATCGAATATCATTATTGCGATTGCGATAGTAAAATGTAAATTCATAAAACGTCTTACTTTCTAGGCCAAGCACAATCTTTCCAAATTCTTGGGCAATGACACATATTACATTATTATCTGACTGTACAGACTGTGTATTTTCACATAATTTTTTAACAAGTGGCACTATGATAGTTTTTATTGTATCTGCAAATAATTATTATTGCATTGTATCAATCTTGAAAGAATCGCGTTCAAAAATTGGTCGAAACACATTTTACTACGAAAAACTTGGAACGCTTGTAATGCACAACTAATCATTAAGCATACCTTCCTGAAGATGAGGTAGCAAATACGCTATTGTTTGTATAGAGGCGCATCTTACATTGCTTTCTTCATCACTTGCTAATTCTACGAAAGATGGTAGCAAAGCAGATTTTACAGACTCAGCACCAAGACCTTCAGCAACAAAACGTAGCTGCAAGCAGATACTAGCTCGTACGTCACTATTTACATCCTGACAGAGGGAGTGTACCATTGGTAGAACTTCCTTCTGTATCCTGACAACATTTTAACACGTACACTTATTTAACGACTTTATTGAGGAAAAATAGTCTTTTCACATATTTTGCATACTATCCAATTTCTGTATGTTTCATTATTCATTCAAGAATAGCCATTCATCAAAGAACTGCCATTCCTGATAACAAAAATATCAGAGACTTTAATAAGATGAAACATACTCACAGAGCAGAATCAAATCTTGTACAAATCTTTCCTAATATCTTGCTGCATATTATCCTGGAGTGGATAGGCTGTGACAACTGTCCTTTGCTTACAGTCAATGGAAGAATCTGTACAATTTTATTTCTATTATCATCCAGATGACGTTAATTGTTACATCTGAGTAATATCCCAAGAAATCATTATATTTATTAACGAAATTATGCCAAATGCATAATTTCTCTTTGCAACAAATGAATTTTGACAGAGTACTACTTGATGCTTAGTCCAATGCCAAGTAACAAAAATAAATCAACTTCATCGCTGATCTACCATAATGATATTGTAAGATTGCATATATGCCATAAAAATTGCGATACGTTTGCCCTTCTAAATGATACAGTTTTCTGAATATCAATTTCTAAGATCATCTATACAAACCTGCTTTCTTATGACTTCTACCGGCAGTAACTCTATCACATCCAGTAAGGTCTCCAGCCATGCATGACAGATAACTTTAAATGTATATATATACATGTTTAGTTACATAGAATAGAATACCAAATGCATGAAACTGTCGATATAGGTTCAACTAGCAACTCTAATCGTACAAACGAACGAAGCTACTTTACCTGGATCACGCTTCTCAAGCGAATCTAAAATACTTTGGAGGAATGTTCGACTGAAGACATTATGGTTGACAAGCTTCTGCTCTAGGATCGTTTTGAATGTAGATGAGGCTGCAATATGGAATTCCGTGGATGCAGTGGCCAGTGACTGCTGCACTTTTGGTATCACGCGTGTTATACATGATTCTGTGTCTGTGGCCAAGAGGCTTGGTAATGTTTGTATAAAATTGAGTTTTTGAATTTCATCGCCTTTCCTGAAATAATTACGCACGTAACAGTAAACAATACAAAAAAAGAAAAAAACAACAACAATAAAGTATAGATAAAAATTAAAAAAAAAAATTTTCAAATATTATTTACATTTAAATATATTAATAATCATGTGCATCAACACAGTAATAATTTATTTTACAAAGTATAAAAATTTTCTGGAACAATTTAAATTTATTAAAACGATCCTGTCATCCTCGCGTTACTTTCCTCAAGTGCGTGCAACTTCCAAGGACAAGAATCTTTACATAACATATCCTTTTGGAGCATGTGACAATGTTTTCACTGGCACAGTGTGCGTGTATTCTCGCGATTTTCATTTCATCGTAAATCCTCGCTGTTTGCAAACGATAAACGCTCGTTGTTACAGCATCGTTATGCAAAGAAGAATCGATAACACTGTCGAATCTTCGACTAACCTACGCCTCGAAATCTTATTACACCGAACGGGAGAGAGCTCTTAGACAACTGCTTACGAGATACTCTCGATGGACTGTAATTTCCTCCCAGTGTCTTTTAAAGGACTATAATTAGCAACGCTTAGGCCGCAGGACAGTACACTCCTTGAACGACGCTGCGTTATTTTTGGAAACTGTGTGCATGGGTTCGAACGAATGGGAAACAGTCGGGAGGAGACGGGCAACGATTGCGAGCGAAGATTCACTATATATAAAAAAAAAAAAAAAAAAAAAAAAAAAACGAACTACTCTCCTCTGTCTCGACCACTTACCGTGGAGATGTGCTCTTGTACAGAGCTTCCTCTTGCAACATTTTCAAAGTGCATCTTATTGTTCAACTGGATCGCACAAGAAATCGGCGGGGACCGATGTGTGTTAATCACTGTGCGTGGACGACGACGCACGCGTACGCACTCTCATGATGCACACGACGCAATAAAAACAACACGACGGAACGTAGGTGATAACTAAACTGGGCTCCCGACTCCGACGTATCGATTATATGCGACTTGTCGTACGAGGCGGCGAGCACGCCCGAGTTCACCCGGAACCGACCGAGACCGCGGCCTACGTATGTACGTGTACGGCCGCCAGTGATGAGAAACACGTAACGCCCGTGCCGCGCGTAATACAATAGATGCGTCGATCGCAAGTCGATCGTTGTGCAATCGACGAAACCGATGCGGTCATTTTGTGATCCCGGCGCGGATGATGCATCCTGCTTTGAGGTACGTCGTTTACAAGTTTCCGAAATGAGACGCTTCTTGGAACAGTGGCGTTCCTTATTAGTATTCGTTACGCAACGTCCGAGACTCGAGTTATTTGGATACGCATTTCCGAATTCTTAAACTTGTCCATCGTTGCGTAACGAGATGAACCGTCTTAATTTTCGTCCTTTCGTATTGAGATAAATATTAATTCTGATTAATTCCGATGGTTACAGCATCGATCGTGTATCGTAAAGAGCTATACTTTTAGACGACTTTATACTTTAGAGTTTATAAAATTAATTACAATAGCCACGGTAGCCTTGGTGCGATAATCACACGGGATTACGTGGTTCGATTCAAGGTTTCGTACGGTGATTTGTCGACGCACTATGCGCAAAATTGCTATTATTAACCGAGCTCCAAGGATATGACGGTTCTCTGTAAAAAAAAAAAGAGGTGCGCGCTGGCAGCACACCGAGGACGTTATTTTATTTTATTTTACTTTGGGCGAGAATAGGATCGTTATCAAGCCCAGAGGACCTATTATCGTACGTATATGTAACTTCCACTTACGCCAAAAGATGAAGCGCTCTGTCTATAGGCCTTTTTTCTAAATTAGGATCTAAAGTGTGCTTCCTTAATTGCTCTTCATTCTAGGGACGTACGTTTAGACTATGAGTCGATCGTTGACAGAAAAATGTTACTTTTAATAGGGAGAGGAACATCGCGTTCACGTGACAACATTTACGTACTCTTAAATCGGATATAGGCTTGTCTAATTGAAGACTAGCGAATTCCTCGTAATCCATAAACATGGTGAACGCATTTTACAGATGCACGCTGTAAACGAATATAACCCCATTTATTTGAAAGAATTGATCAGAACAGGGAACGCATGTTCAGGTGGTACTCGCGCGGAAGTAGAAGAAAAAACACGATCGTCCGCGACGATCTTCGGCAACGATCATTGAATTTCTTTAGGGTGCAACCGCTCGCGTTGGGGGAGGGAGGAATCGTTCGTGAGAAATGAACATTGAATAGAGTCGAATACATGCAACTGTATAAAATACGAAATATATTTTACTTTTCATAGCGTGTCGTATAATTTAGATACATACCTTACGGGCATTGTATAGGATATATCATATTAGTTTAGCGATATAAAAGATTACAGTTTACATTAATATATACAGAGAAGGGCGAAAGGTTTGGATCACGGTCGAACAACTTTGTTCAACTTTCGCCTTTCACCTTACAGTTTAAGATAATCGCGCGTATGAAGCATTCTACGATTTATATATTCTAAGTTTAAAAAAAAAAAAAAGATAGATGACAATATGGTGTAATTGTAATTAACAGAGAGAAAAAATAAGAGACAGGAAGAGAGGGAGGGAGGGGGAGGGAAGGTGGAAGAATTATTTAACTTTCATGTTTATTCTGCGGTGAATCAATTTCCTATTAGAAGAGAAGAAGGAAATGCGAAACGCGAATGTATCATACAAAGAACGCAAGAGGAAACGCGATAGGGCAGTCAGTGTTGTTGTTTCTCTTATTGCGCGAATCTGCGAACGAACATCAGACGATCTCTTGTGGAACATTTCAACAGAGATAGAAATGTGCGCTTAGCTATATGAACGTATTTAAAAAGATGACGCTAGCACGACAAGTGGAAACGAACCTCGCTCTGCGTGGCTGCAATGAAATTTGCATTTTATTATCAGGATTCGTTCCACACACATTGATGCCTGATTTTCCTTCCCTCTAGACGGCAACTCGTACATGGATATTTGCGGCGATTGTTCCTTTTTTTCTCTCTTTTCGCTATGTATACTTTATATACTATACATACTTTGTTCTTCTTCATTTTTACAAAATTCCATCGCGTAAGAAGACAAATTACGAGTAATACCATCTCGACGCAAATCTTGTCCTCTACAGTCTATGCTTAACAATAAACATGAATATGAATAACTAATTAAAAAAGAGAGAGAGAGAGAAACCTATTAATTAAGGTTCGTGGAAGCACCCTGGATCACTGTATAACAGTCAAGTCCTATCGCTAAAAATCGCCAACGATCGACGCGTTTTGCGTCTTGCGAATACATCGGCAACCGTAATTACACTTTGCTTTTCTTTCCATCTGTTTTACGCGACAAAACAACTTTGTGTAATTCTTCGTTCATCGATGACCACGATATTATACAGATCAGCTATTGTCCCCCAAATATTGTACGTGCTTTCCAGTTTGGACTAGTTTCAGTCGTTAACGAGACCACGTGTATTCACGATCTCGATCCGCGACTTAATTATTTTTTCGATTCTTTGATTCTCTCGAGGTGCTAACATACACACAACACGCATTCGCACACACGACACACGTACACACAGACTTGCAATGGCTCCTCGTTTCGTACTAAACGTAACTCTCGTCATCGACGACGGATCTTCCGTATCCCAAGTGTCTGGTGGTAACCGAGGCACGAGGTTGAGGAGGCGGACGATAAGGAGGCGGCGGCGGTAAAGACCTTGACCTGCCAGCCACTTTGTGCCTGTCTTCCAGATTCATGTGCACCGGTGGCAGATGCCTCAATCTCGGTGGCAGTGGTGGTGGTGTATCCGGCCACGTTCTCTCCTCCTCGTCGTCCTCGTCGCCGTACAAATCGATGGCCTCGGCCTGTTTGAACGAATACAAATCGTTCCTCTCTCTCGAGTCGTATATCTCGCCGGTTCTGTCCCTGTTCCCGTAGATGCTGCTCTCCGATTCGTATCTCTCCGTACGGGTCGTTTCTTTGTTCACGTATATCTCGCTTTTCACCTTCTTGAACTCGTACAAATCGCTTCCCGAATGGTAGCTACCGTTCTGCGAGACCGGTGACTCGCGATTAACATACATTTCCGACTTGACCTTCTTGAACTCGTTAAATCGCTCCTTCTTGAATTCGTATCTGTCGCTGGACAGCGTCGTGTCTCCCGTCAGATCCTGCTCCGAATTGTGAATGGAGATGGTATCCTGCTGCGTGACTCTTTCGTATTCCGACCGAAGATCCCGCGTTATGTCCAGCTGCGAGTTTCTGCTGTATATATCCTTGCAATTTTCGACGTTCTCCTTCATGGAATCTTGTCTGAGATAGTCCCTGCCGTAGATGTCCTTCTCGTCGAACCTATCTTTACGGTGATCGTGTTCGTCCAACTTCGTCCTCGGCGTTCTCTTCAGCTGTGCCCTCAGCCAGTCTTGCCTCTGGAAATTTGGATTCGGATAGCCGACGCTGTTCTTCTCCTCCCTGAAATTATGCTCGACGGTGCTCGTGTGATGACTGTTTGCCGCGTAACCGTTTATTCGTTCCTCCCATCCACCGTAGACACGAATGTACGACTTGCTGGTAGACTTGTCCTCCTTGGTGAGAGATTTGTCGAAGCTGGACGACGAGGCATTCACGGCGGAATCCTCGGAGCCCACCGGAGACTCTGGTATGAACAGCTGACAATCCGACAGGGTCAGACCGGAGTCTCTCGAAAGAGACATGTGGTCTTTGCGCGGTGGTTCCGTCAGGTCCAGGCTGTCCAGAGAAAGCCCACCTGCTGCAACGAGAGAAATTCCTCAGTGGACTATCGAAACAGTTAGACACAGACTGAATGTCAAAGAACCAAGCGCGCGCCGTCCGCTTTGACTTTCACGGGATGAGAAAGGGAAACGAAGAAGAAAGAAAAGGAAGAGAGATACTCACAGTGAAGGCTATCGGTGCTCTCCTCGGCTCCACTGTCGCTACGTTCTTCCCCAAGAAGCTGCGTGACGCCCTCCCCAAACAGGACTTCACAGTGACGAATCAACATCTCCGTCAACGTAGGAATCGCTCTGCTCTGATTCACTGACGGATTTGGCGACCAGAGTAAACTTGGCCCGCAACACACGCCCAGGTTACTGGCGCACATGAGATTGTGCTTTGACCGCCGTGCCACGTGGTGCAGAACGCAGATCAGATGCGACAGCAGCGTGTAATTCGCTTTCGGTAATCTGTCTAAAATACTGAAACCAACGTCGTTGTTCGTTAAACGCCACGGAAACACAAAGGGAACTATCGCGTTCGTAACGGAACTATCTGTCTCTTTGCTTACTTTTTAATCGTTTGAACAGGATTTGGCGTGTCCAGGCTGTCCATCCAGAGAGGGAATAGGTGGGAAGTTAGCAAAGGATCCGGCAAAGATCGCAGGAAATCTTTGAGCAGCGCGGCCACGGCTATGATCGGGGCGTCCTCCAAGCAGCTGGGATCGCCGGTAGATTCGATTTGATCGCGTAGCTCGCGAACGATTCGAACGTTGGCCGATTTCCTGAAGATCCCTTGCGTGAACGGTCCCTTGGCGAACAATTGTTGGAGCATCACCAACACGGGCTTGGGCAATCCATTCTCGTCGAGCCTGGACAAATTAACCCCGAACAAACTCGGGTTCAACGAAAGGGATCTCTTCAGCAGCCCGGTGATCCTTGATTTGTTCTTCTTCACCGGCGACTTTGGTACCGGCCGTAGTATGAAGTGGCACGTGTCGTGTCCACTTTTGTTGCAGTGCTCCAGGTCGAAACCTTCTTCCGCGGACAGCGTGTGTCTCAGATTCGACAGTTTGACGGCGAAGGGCCTCTCGTGCCCTATCAGTGGATAGGGCGCTTCGTCGGCGGACGTTCTTGCCCACAACTGGAAAGGTCCTTGGAGGTCCAGGAGGCGTGTAGACAGGTTCACGCAGGCCGCCGCTGTCATCTCGGATCCCACCATAATCGTCTTACACTACAAACACGGAGGATGCGGATGTAGCGCGAGTAACATGAGTAACAGGATCGCGTTCGGATGATAGAATGATAATCGCGCGCAATAGACAGATGTAAGGAGACTACGTGTCGGTAGATTATAGTTATTAGAGGTACACGGTCGCGTTGGCCGCAGCTTCCGGCAAACGTTGAAGCCTCTCGCGTGCTCTCTCTAATAGAGGCGTCGAGAGCGACGCGCGTATTTAAATGCGACGCGCCGGTCGATAATGAACGCCGACCGGAGGAGCGGCCACGTCGTACAAAGGCCGGCAGATAGATAGAGGGTGTCCCTTTTTAGTTTAGAACCGATCGAATCCGGCGTCGTTGACGTCAGTGATATAAAAGGGACAACGTCTCAAAGAAGAATGCCTCCAGGAAGGTCAAGCGATCGAACGACGGTCTTCTTCTCTTAGCTTCGCCTTCGATGTGCGAAGAATGGACCGTGAAGGCGTGACCGCGTCTATCTCTCTCTCCTCTCTCGCGTTCAACCGTTGAATACGTGTACGCGACTGTACATTGCGCGCAACGACGGAGAAGAGTATGCAGCACTTACGTATTCCGTGTTCGTGTCACTGTCGTGATACACGACTTGAATGTTCGTGTCCGGCGGCTCTTTCATACTCTCCTCTCGTACGAGTTCGGTCAAACGTCCCCACCAGAGGTCCCTCGCTGCAGCAGTCCTAAAAGAAAAGAACAAACCGCTTGTGTGATGGGTCGCGATAAAGCCGACACCTCGGCGTTTAATCGAACGATATATCTCTTTCCCTCGTGCCACGCTCGGCTCTCCTCTCTCTCTCGTTTGCGGGTTTATTGCGCCGGGGTAAAAGAATTCTTGCGCCGGAGCCGCAACGGCGTCATTACGGCTCCGTCTCGCGGCAGAGTGTGCCGAGAAACGTGAAAAAGGACGCGGAGGTGAATACGAGATGCCGAGAAGTGGCGTGGATGAAAAGCTTTGGCGAAGCATCGACGGGTGACACGTACATGAAAGTTGCAACGACGTTCGTAGTGGGCCAGCCAAGGACGAAGCTCGTCTCCTGGGACTTGCTCGTTTCGGCCACGTCCTCTATGTGCCCGGCAGTCAGCCACAGCTCGCTCATTCTCACGGATTGTTTCAGCTTGAAGTTACCCCCGCTTCGCGCCTTTGCTATGAGCAACAGATCGGAGAAGAGGAAAAGGTGTCTGTCCTGCGACTGCACACCCTGCGGATAGGAAAATGAAATTGTGTTACCACGGCGATGAATGGAATATATATGTATACAACTTGTATTAACTTTTTGATCGCTCACCGTGGTGAACTGCACCGGTGTCTCCAAGAGGAAGGTCCTCGGCGGTGATTTCGGGGCTGGTGAGTTGTTGGACACGTTTAAAGATTTCTGCGACAACACTCTCGTCAGCCTTCCAGGATTGCCGCCGTTCCTCTTGCGAATCAGGCTCTTCATTTTCTGAAACGAAAACAGATCGACGTTGCCGCCGTGATGAGACCAATCGCAAACGTCGTATTCCGCCGCGGTAGTAGCAGAGCGAAATCCCCCCCCGGCTATTTAACCGACGTTACCAATTAACTTGTCGCCTTTCTCGCGCGGCAACGAGCGACTATATTACACACATTCGTTGCGGGGAATCGATATTGGAAACGAAGGATATCGACGAGGGATATCGGGCATCCTTGACAAGGGATTAGCATTAAATTATCGGTTGGGAAGCGAGGCGCGCTCTATCCAGTATATACCGGCGTTAAAGGGTTGCAAAGTAATGACTAATTTTGATGCTCGGATCTAGGACATAAATTATTATCATCCTCGCAGCAGGCGGCTAATAACCGGACGCCAACGTGCCAAGCCGCATTAACTTTCGGATGACTTAACAGCATTATTTCACCGGCTCTCTATCATCGTCTCTCTTCAGCGAGAAACTGCCATCCGGAATGTTCGCCAGAAACTCGCGTTCGACGAAATCGCTGGAAAACACGGATACTAGTCCGCGACGAAGACCATTGCGCGTTTGGTAGCAAATCAAACGAGACTCTACGACCTGCGTGTGCAACGATGCGTCGAGAAAGATTCCAAAGGAGATCCGCTGCTTTCTTCGTGACTTCCATTTTCGAGACACGCGGAGACAGAACGATGAACAGTTACGTTTGACAAATGACTCCACCAAATACAGCGGGGAGACAACGCGAGATTACAAACAACCGCGGGACAGGCTGATCAGCATACTTCGCTTCGACGATGAGAGTCGGATCCGCGTCCCTCGTCGTTTCTATTCCCCCCTTCCTGATCTGTAGATAACTTAACGTAACTTCCAGTCGTTTCGAACCGCGTGCATTCCGTGTTACTACTACTACTACTACTACTACTACTACTACTACTACTACTACAGCGCTCGTTGCGTTCCATTGAATGATCTTGTATTAATGAATGTGGAAATCAAGGTAACGTACCGACGACTGGCGGCGATTCTAAGCGATTCGTGGAAACGTGAACACGCGTTCGCCTATGCGACTAGCGGACGCGTGATCTCCACGATGCCCCGTAATCCCTGCTCTTGACAATACTCTCTTACGCCCAGTATGCAGATCAGACCGCGGTACACGTGGGACGATGACACGCCGCGGCAAACAGCGTTGTCATTCGTGGACACGAATGAAAATCTGTATCAAAGGTTCGCGTATGTGTGTGTGTGTTTTAATCATTGCGCAGAATCGAGTCGAGAACGAAAAAGGAAGGAAGAACGAAGCAGGAGTTGAATCCAAAACGAGTTTGGTAATCTAAACGTTGAATCACGATCTCGGTGGTCGAAGAGACTCGGACTCTAGATCATCTCCGACGATTTATAACTTGCGATATCGATAAACTGTTGGGTAGAATTTTGAAGATAATTTGAATCTGGATGGAAAATTATTTTATCCTCCGCATCGTACAATGAGTGAATGTGCGAAATCCGCGGTTTGTCAGTCGATTTTTCGACTACGAACAAAGGGATCGTTCGATTCGGGAGATGACTAATTCTAATCGCGCGAGATAACTATTGGCTTTATAAATTCAAGTAAACACACTTCGTGACGATTAAACATTCGTTGAAGTACGAGTTGAATTATAATTTCGAACGTGTTAAAGAATGGAAATTTTATTTACATTTTATTCGTTGGTTTTACAAGCGCAGTTGCTTCAAACGCCCGAGTTGAAAAACGCGTTTCCTGCTTAATCTCGCGATGCTGGTTTTTTTTCGTGACACATCATCCATCACGCGTGCAAATGACATAGAAGATTTTGTCATGGTGGAGTGGCCTGTGAGATGCGTGGGAAACGTCACGAGTGGCGAACGGGTGAGTGTTTTTCACGAGTGCCAGGAAAAATACCGTCAAGTGCTCCGTGAGAATCGTCGAGCATCGTGCAATGTTCTCTCGATCTTTGTCCGTAGTTGATACGTTTTTCAAATAGTTAGATCTATTCTGCACTTATGGAAAATTTAGAAAGAAAAATTGTATAGAATAAAAAAATTATAAAATACCCAAACTCTTATCGCGTATTTGCATTTAGCAAGAGGAGTAAATCTCTGCTTAGGTTTCATTGTTGATAAAGATTTGTATAAAAATTCGCGGTCAAACGACACGCGCAATTGCGATGACAAATAAAAACGTGTTTTATGCGCGAATGTATATAGCAGAGAGAAACAAGTAAATACCGTGGTGAGCACATCTCGCTCGTGTAGCCGAAGGTTGTCACCAGGAAAGAGTTCCTGAATGCGGTGAAGATCACCCTCGAGCTGTCCACGTTGAAGAACAGCGCCACTCCCGACGCTTCCGTTTCCGTTCTCCACTAGGTTTCTCGCCTCCTGGCCCAGGTACCTCTCGTATTCGGCCAACCTCTGGACCTGCAACATTTAGGAAGCGTTTCCTCGTCAGATATCCGCGTAAAACAATTCTAAAAATGTTGTCAAAAATGTTGTGACTCTGAAAAGTCATCTATTTTGGATTCTATATCTTATTATACACATTAAGAAAGAATATTGGATTCTGTGATCTTGGAATATTTTTCAATAAATGTGTATTCTATGTAATAGTAGATTCAAAAATTCCAACAAACTAAAGTAAAAATATAAAAGTATCCAGAAGATTGATTCTTTGGACTGGTAATACTCTGATACTCGTACGATCGCATCGTAGTAAATCTCAATAAATGTGTATTCTTAATAAATAGTAAATAGTAGATTATTCTTAATAAATAGTAGATAATTCTTAATAAATAGTAAATAGTGGATTCAAAAATTGCAACAAACTAAGCTAAAAATATAAAAATATCCAAAAGATTGATTCTTTGGACTGGTAATACTCAGATACTCGTACGATCGCATCGTAGTAAATCTCAATAAGTGTGTATTCTTAATAGATAGTAAATAGTAGATAATTCTTAATAAATAGTAGATAATTCTTAATAAATAGTAAATAGTGGATTCAAAAATTCCAACAAACTAAATTAAAAATATAAAAATATAAAGATTGATTCTTTGGACTGGTAATACTCAGATACTCGTACGATCGCAGCGTAGTAAATCTCAATAAGTGTGTATTCTTAATAGATAGTAAATAGTAGATAATTCTTAATAAATAGTAGATAATTCTTAATAAATAGTAAATAGTGGATTCAAAAATTCCAACAAACTAAAGTAAAAATATAAAAATATAAAGATTGATTCTTTGGACTGGTAATACTCAGATACTCGTACGATCGCATCGTAGTAAATCTCAATAAGTGTGTATTTTTAATAAATTTTTCTTTATTCTTTTCTAGATTATTCTTAATAAATAGTAGATAATTCTTAATAAATAGTAAACAGTAGATTCAAAAATTGCAACAAACTAAAGTAAAAATACAAAAATATTATACGATCGCATCGCAGTCTGAATCAATAATTTTTGCACAGTTCGCCGCGATAACGCAAAGATCCAACGATGCAAGATTGCGAGAGCAGGAAAGAGAGACCATTGGGGAACTGGGAGCGTGCTCGACGCGCTTAAAATTACCGAGCTACCGATACTCGCCGGTGAGTAGTCGCAACGCGAGCAGAGTGTTGGCACGATAAAAGATCGACGCGGACTTTTCAATCGGAACGGCCCGGATAATTGTCGTCCGCGATACATCGAGGCGAGTTATGTAAATTCGCGGCGACTCACCGTTCAATCACGTCGAGCTAACTCCGCTCGTTCGAGCGGAGGCTCTCCTGGCTCCCGCGGCCACGCGATCGGTTGATTCATTGCTTAATTGTTGCGAGGCACGAGCTGCTCGCATCGGCCGTTCGAATTTCCGCTCCTGTTTACAATAACCACCCACGAGCAGGTTCTAAACTCGTGCCAATTCGTCGGACAATTATAAAACTGACAATTTCGTTTTCGTGTATCGCTCTCCGAAGTCTCTATGGGTCATCTTTATATTTAGTGGAACTTCGATGGAAGTTCGAAGATGCAAGTGTCAAATTGCATCATTCAGCGAGCTAGTTTATTTCTCGTGAAGCATCAAGACGAATTAACGTATGTTTCTTTGTGTGTTACGCGACAATTTGCTGGAATTTTGAAGAAAATGTTGCATTTGCAATAAAATCTTCATGTTGATTGCTTTAAAAAATAATAATAATAATTAGTTGTCACGATATTGAAAAAAACATTAAAGCTTCGTTTCAAATGTAGCTACATGCGTAGAAAAACAGTCGATATTATTAATATATATCACTCAACTAATTAATCTTGAGAATCATCAACGTGTATCGATGGGAAAAATATTTATATCAAAGATTCCAAAAGGTATTCTAAAAGAAATGAAAAACTGTTTAAATAAAAGCGAAAGGTGTTTCGATGATAACATATCACTGTAATCACGTTGTTCGTCTCTCTTTTGCACTATTACAGAAAATCAGAAGCTTCTTTTCACTTCTTTTTATTTGTATTCTACCTGTACATCATTGTATCTACATTATAGCATTTACACGCTAATGAATTAAACCCTCTAGGTCGTATTAAATTTCGTATCGTTTAGTGACACTTTCACGAGACTACAGAAATTGATGTTGTGAAAATGATGTGTACGAACAACTGATATTAAATTAGAGCTTTTCTCACAGCTTTCAACGACCGAGCAAATAAGTAACCATTCCAAAATTGAAGCGAACGGGGGTGTAGACGCGAGACATCGACAGAAATATCACGGTGAGTTGCTACTCTCCCCATCTAGTCAAGGGTAAGTGCGCCGACGTCTTTGCATTGCTCCGTTTTATTATCCGCACCCACACGGTGCTTCGAAATTTTCAATTAAAATACGACCACCGCGGCGCAAAATATGCCACCCACACAGAACCGACTCTCGTAACGAAAGCGCGTGTATCGCTTTTACGTCGATCGAACCAGGAATCGGATTTGGTATCGGTTTGGTACGTACAAACGAGATGGTACAAACGAGGTCTACTCAAAGCCGGTCAAATCGCGGTTAATCCCAGCAGAGGGGCGACGAGCTCAAATTTCACTACGCCGCCGATTATTCGATGATCGATCGTCAAGGATTGGGCAATCGCTCCGATGTTTATCACGAGCCAACACTCGTACTGGTATGGTAACCATCGTAGTACGACGAGATTGTGAAATCGGTCAAGTTTATGTCACGATTTCAACGAACTGTTGTCGCTGGTATTAGAAAATTGCTTCCGGAATTATTCAACGTTTTAAAATTCCATCGCGATTACAATGTTGAACTGACGTTGGAAGGAGCTTGTATCGGCATTTTATATTCGCGAAAGTAGTTGGAATCCCCATAAAACGGATTAGATGACTTTGGAGAAAGTAGCCAGTAAGTATGGCAACTAGCTGATCACAGAATGAACTCTATCCAGAGTAGTGAATCATGCACTTAATTGTAGTATGTGCCATCTTGAGAAACATTGACATCTTGTACGTCGATTGGCCACTTTTCTCCTCGAATTTTAGCAAAAGACTAACTAGTATCACTCAGAATTTGAAAAGGTGCTCGATTAATTTAATAAAATTTTCTCATTAATTCCGTATAAAATAAATTAAATTTTCTCATTAATACATATGAAATACAGAATAAGATTAAAAAAAAGAAAATCCCGTAAAAATCCCAACACAAATTACCATCCACTACAACTCAGTAACGCGATATAAGCGTCGACTTGAAATTGAAACCGGCTGCTGGCAAGTACTTTACCACAATTCTGCACCTGACTTGATTATTTCATAATACGGTATTATCCACAAATACCTCAGATAACGGAATCTTTATAGACTCCGATCCTCTATAGACCGCCGCATCACACGATTAATTTGAAACCTCGTCACAAACTACCATACCAATCCCAAACTGGCAACTACACAATCACACACTTCTTTGTACGTGCTTAATCTCTGCTATTCTATTCATTCGATCGCACGGCAAATTCTTCTCGCCGTTTGGTATACGTACGTTCGAAGAGTCGGACGCGTAACCTTCGTCCATGAACACGTCCACGTACTTAATGAACATCTCGATCTGCGAAATACGAACGTTTGTGACGACAGGAGAGAGGAGAAACGTACGCAAACGTCGACGAACGTCGTCGGGAGGAAAGGTGCGACGAGGACCGGTTACTCGCCTCCGAGCTGCCAACAACGACTACGAGAGGAGCCGAGCGAGATTTCGCGCACAACACGCGTCGCCCCGTGATACATCTTTCGCGTGCAGTGAATCATCGGGCCACCGGAAGTAACCGCTCCGACCTCCCGAGCGGAGGCTGGCGACTGGTGTGTCACTGATTCTCTCACCTATCCGTCTTCTCGCGCGCGACGAGAATCGGCCGACTCTCTACAACGCGTGACCAAATACATACGCTGTTTCGCGATCACGTTTTTTGTCGAGATGGAAAGTTTCCGTGAGTGGGCCTAACCGTAGAGAGAGAGAGAGATATCTCTGTTAATGGAAGTTCTTCGCTTTCATCTGAATTTAATGTGCCTACGTTTTTAGCGAATTTCTTTCTTGAATTTAATATAAATTTCAGGAGACTTAACTCGCGTTAAACTTATTTTAAAAAATATTAAAAATTTCCGAGTAATAGTGACCTTCACGCATTAACCACGTGATAAATCGCGCGACATCACTAATTGCAAGGCTACCTTCTTCTTGCTTGAGCCACTGTGAACATAATATCGCGATTGTACAAAGAACGCTTTATCAAAAATTCTTTCCTTCCATCGAGGTTTTTTACATAAAGTCATATTTCTGAAAATACAATTTAGAAAATGGATTCTATTATAGAAAGCAGTATTCTTTCGATATTTTATACATTTTACGTTATTGAGTGAAATCTTTATCAAATAATACAATCATCAAAGCTTTACAAAGTGTTTCAACAGAGAACAAAACTTCGCTGAGAGGACAAGTTTTTTATAAACGCATGAAAATCTGTAAAATAAAAACTGCACGACTTGTACCCCAGTACGATTCGTCTCACTGAAAGGCCCAGAAGCAACTGTTCTGACTAGGAAATGAAGACTTTTTTGCCATAAAATTTTATTGATATGCAAACATTTGAATCGATACAAAACAAATTACAGACAACGCCATTCCTACTCGAGGTCTACCTCACGCCCTCTCGCGAATCACGTGACCCAAATCAACCAATCGCTAATTTTCGTTGCATCAGCGTTGCACCTGAAGAGGCCCGATTTTCTGGATTACCCTCGCTAAAATCACTTTCAGTGATAAAAAATTCCACAAATAAAATTCCATAAATGTTAAAAAAAATGCATAAAAAATTTTTCCTCGAGCATTTCTGCTCAATGTTGCAGCTAACGACGATCAAAGGAAAAAATTCCGAAACCACAGGTGCTACAAGTTGTGCGAGTATTTTCTTTTCTGCCGTTCAGGACTCGAATACCATCTATAATCAACGCTATAACGGAATCCATTCTAATCATCGTTCATTTTCTTCATCCTCGTTTCGCGATAATTACCGTGTGTTCGGCGTGCTTTACACGGTAGTCGGGAAATTTCTCTTTCACCGTGTAATTTTCGCAGTTTTGTCGCTATTGGCATTCTTCGATGGGTATCGTCGACCGTGAGGCCACGTTCGATGTCCCCTCCCCCCCTCTCTTCTTCGCTCGTTTTCTTTCGTTCCGTTTCCCATCGTCATTGTTCCAACGACACGTACTTTTACGCGGCATTCTTGTCCCGGCACCGTTTCCGAGCCCGTTTTCGCACACTTTCACCTCGCGCCACGTCGACTATATTCCTAGGAATAGCTGGAACATGGTACGCGGCGTTGTACGCTCGATCGACGATCGATAATCGTTATCGAGTCACGAGCTGGCCCACGTTTCGCCGAACCCTCTCATACGTATTTTCTTCTATTTCCTCCACGAACGATAATACAAATGGGGAAAAAAAACACTCCTACGAACGTACGAAAACTTCGAACCGCTCTCTCTCTCTCGTACTCGATATTCCTCGTTCTGTCGAATCGACTCGCCGTCTTGTTTAAATAATGTCGAAACGACTCGAATCGATACGGACGTACGAGTCTTTCTCGTTAAAACACATCGAACACGCGACACACTTCAGTTTTTCTCACAGGTCGTGTTACCGAGTCGTTAAAACAACCTAATTGAATTTTTTTTTCGACGTTCTGCGACAAAGACTAATGCACTGCAAAAAAGAAAAAAAGAGAGGAACGCAGGGAAACACGTCTCGAACATGTTCAAATTCCAGAGGCTGAGTACCAATACCAGCAGCCTTCACGACGAAACATTTTACACTCCGGCCTTTCCTTTTTCAATACTAATCCCCACATATCCGAGAATCCTTCGCGTCTCCTGAATGAAAAGGAGGAGGCTCGAGGAAATAGCCCACTAGCTCGAAATCCTCGGCGTCACGGTTCGTGCGATTCGTTTTGGGGGAGAGGGCACAAAGGGTTCCGTCTCCCCAATCGCGCCTCGAGATCAGCGAAATAAATACTCGGGATGGCTGAGCTCGAGTGCTCTTCAGTTCGGAGGGATTTATCCTAGACGGATCGTAGAAGAAAGGGGATATATTCTAGCTATTCTAAACCTCGGAAGGATTCCTTCTCTGGCAGGGTGGCTTGCCGAGGGGTGGCTGTCCTGACCACGCACAAGAGGCTGCTTGTTAATGCGACTCGACGAGCTCGAGGATGTTCTTGCATATTAATCAGCCGGCACAAAGGAGCGACGTGTCCTGGAGACTCGCGACGCGACGCGTGAAAGAGGAGAGGAAGAAAAGAAAAAAAAGAATCGGAAGAATTTGTTCTGCAGAGGATTTCGGATGGCATTGTCGGATGACAATCTCGGACACGACCGCTTAAATCACTGCTAATTAGCATAGCGAGCGTCCACCGAGAGATACGCGTAGTTACTTTTCTATTCGAGAGAGCAGTCGCGCGCGCTCGTAAATCGAGCTTTCTGGCTCCGGGCGTAGAAATCCGATTCCACGTATGTATTACTCCCGACGCTTTGCACAATCGGCAATCGACGCGTTCATTATACGCGTTCGTCGCGAGGCCGTTGCTTTTACCTACAGCCGGAGAAATTACTATTAATGAAAAGTCAAATTGGTCAATGGACCGCAGATTTTGACGCATTTAGAGAAAATTACGCACATTATGTGGAAAAATCTGTAAACTATCTGCAAGATATACATCTACAAAATCTGCGAAACGTAATCGAAATATTATTTAATGTATTAAATTATATAATATATAATATAATATATATTATTAATTAATATAAAAATTATTATTATATATATATAAAATATATAATATATATAATTCCAATAATATTTGGTATGTAAAACAATTTTCCACAATTTGCATAAAAATTCAAAGGTTGGTCTTACTTTTCGTTAATCTTTGAATTTTACATGAAAGACAAACTGATTTGCTTCCATAAGCAATATGCAGCCCAAGAAGATGGTGTTAAAAAGATATAAAAATATAAATACCTGTACGAGATTCTACATTTTTCAATTTATGGAGTAACTTCTGAACAACTCAGATATGATACGTAGTTGTGAGCAAGATAACGGGGAGGGGGGATTGTTACAATTTTGCGAAATAGCTAGAATTATAAAGGATGAAAGAACACGCGGTATTTACATAATGCACATTCTAGACAATTCTTGACAGTAAAAAGAAAAGTACAGATATGAAAATGAACTCTGGTTAGTGAACGTTCTCTGTTCACTCTGTAAAACGTTCGTTCTGGTGAAAAATTCTGGATTGCGTGCATGTAGAAAAAAAAAACAAGGTATTTTCATACGAATCTGAATTTTCGCGAACGAGATTCAAGAAATCCAAGTGTATGTTTCACCCGCTAGCATCTGTTCTCACATTCTTCCAAATTCCGGGAAACAGTAAAAATTGTCTAGGACAAAAGTAACCGATGCCACAAAGGACAATGCGAGAGCAACGCGGCGAAAATAGCTCATACATAAAACATGCAGCTCCGTAGACCGCGAGAACCGCGTGAAACCGCGGAGGTAGAATCCTCCTATACCGTTCCCGAGCGATTCTTCTCGAGTGTCGAAACGCGGATGGAACCTTGTCGTTGCTTTTGTGTCGCGCCGTAAGAAAGAGGAGAGAAAAAGCGCTCGGGTGGGAGGGCCGTACGATAACGATAATTTGCCCGTCGGGGCGATCAATCATTTAATTAGTCAGCGAGAACGTGCCCGCGGCTGGAAATTGTTCGAACGCGGTGAATGGAAGAGAAAGGTCGCGGAGACCCGCGGCGACGGGCCTTTTTGCCTCGGCTCCTCCGCCGATACGTCCGCGAGTGCATACGTCAACTCCCGATGCCCGAGGAATACGCACGGGGATATGGTATATGTAGCAGCCTATGATTCCTCTACTACGAGTTTCGAACACTGACTTGCACAAGCCGCAAGTGGCTGCGCGCCTAGCGTCGAGGTCCTACCGATCTCCGACGTTAAGCGGGCAGAGTGTGCGGAACCCCGCTAGGATGGGTGATCGGGGAGCCAGCCTAGCAGGTTTAGTTACAATAACAAGCGTCTGGGGTAAGGAGTCGCTGCCATCAACCCCACTGATGATGAGTCTAGGCATTGACTCCGAGACGAAACGCATCAACCACCACTTTCTTCTCTTCTCTTACACATTACCCCAGTCCATACGTCCTTCCATCTTTCTCTCTTCCTACATATCAGACCCCGTGGCACCATCCATCCGCACGGCCCTGCTTGAACCTATCTACCGTTAGACCAAGCTCCCCAATCGACGTTCGAGCCATTTCTCCACGAACCGAGGAACTGTTTACGCCTGTACGTATCTTGAACCTAAGCGGTGCCAAGCCGGATGACACCGCTCCGGCTGACCTCTCGAGGCTCTGATTAACGCGACGTTAAGAGTCGCGGGATAAGAATCGAGAAACTGGCTGGCTAACGGAGAATCGCGAATTTCACGGGTCAACGTCTGTACGAGCCTAACCAGATTCGATTGTTATCGCGTTTTCTTCGGCGAGGCAGCGAGTTTCTTTGGTTAACAGGGATCTGTTCCAGGGAACGGTTTAATCCACGGCTGATCCCTGGCTTTCTTGTCTTCCCTTCGAGAGGCGTTCTGCGAACTGGTGACCTCGTTACAGCGTTATTTATCGCCGCGATCCTATCCGCGGTCTTCTTCCTTTTCTTCTGGCGCTCGTGCGGAGCGCTTTTCCGTGGCGCGTCGGAAAATAAGCGCAACGAAAGGGAGCCAAGTGCTAGATGGAGGCTGCGAGATTGTAGAGATTGTAAAGACGAAGGAGATGCTTCAAGTACAAGTACACGCGACAAGTGTCGATCAATGATACGATACGTCTAGCTGATGAAATCGAACGTGATTTGGAATTTAAAATGCTTGTTGAGAGTCTCCATCTTGTCCAACTTTTTGGACTTTTCTTAATATCTTGTGACGATTACTGTTTGAACTATAGTAATCGAAAAAGAATCATCGTGCTATCGCAACTCTCTCGAGACTTTGAGACATTATATTCCATAAAGAAAAAATTCGCATAGCTATTATCTCTCTGGTTACAAGATTTCATTTTGTTGTATGTTTCAAATTGATTTGGCGTAGCTCTCTCATAGCTATACTATGATTTCTTCCCAGTAATTCATTACATTGCATGGTAAAATTTAACTGTTATGCTCCTTATCTGATGAGATGACGTTCGCGTCATAGTTGTCAACAGCGTTCACTGACAGCGTATTAAACACCCAACATAGTGGCGAAAGACGAAAGATTCAAGATACATCAAGACTAAGATACACCGAGGGTTTCAAGCTCGGAAATATTCGCACTCGAAGCGACTCGAAATGTCACAGATCACACCACAAGGCGCGTCTGTTCCAACCGTTACGACCAATAAGAGTCCGCGTTTCTTTCGATACAACCTCGGCGCGTTGCGTTAGAAAACGCTGGGCAACGCGACCGATAGAAGAGGATCGAGCGTCTCGACGGCACAATTTTTGTATCGGTTGCGGCAATCGGCGAGTGGAAGCCGAGTGGAGGCCCCCCGAAGGCTCGAGCCGAGAAGTCCGGAGTCAGCTCTTTCCATCCAGCGTCCCGAGCGTGCATTGCGAGCGTGGACGGGCGCAACACGCGCGCTCAACGACAAATTGCCGCGGACTGACGCAACGTCTGGAACACCTGTCTCGAGGAGTTACAAAATCCGCTTCCTGTGACGGTGATTTACACGCGAGCCGGCTACGGCTAGATTTACATGCGAGGCAATCGATATCAACAGAAACAAATCTCCCCTTCCCCCCGCCCCCCCCCCTCCGTGCGCCATTGGAAACGCCGATCTCGCTAGGTCAATTAATAAAAAGGCCCTCTCCTCTCCGCACGACTCCGAGATGAAAGAGTTTCTCGGCGAGTATCCTTCCTCCTCCTGCCGCAGGTTTCTCGCTCTCGCGCGCGAGATCGGCGGCTCGCCGATCGCGGCGGTTCGTTTATATAACGTAATGGGCATTAATAACACGGCATCGAGGTCAAATCCACGCGGAATGCATAACGCGCGTACGAATGTCGAGGAATGCAACGTGCATTACGTACGATATATAGGCGCGCATAAGTGCGGGCACGTACAAGAGGCACGTTGCAAGAAACGCGAGGATATACGTCGACTACCGAAGGGATTACGAAACGCCATGGACAATAATTCCGCCGCGAGTACCAGCTGGACCACGAGTCCACTGGATATGCGGCAGATCCCCCCTGCCCGGGAGGGATGCTCGATCGATTCCATCTTCTGTCCGAGTTGTTGCGTTAATCCTGCCGCGGTTCTTTTATTCTTACGCCCGTGCCCGATATCTCGTTTTTGATATCCGAGAAGATGTTGAATTTTCCATGTTCTTTGTCGCCGTCGATGCGCTTTAAAAGATGAATTCTGTTTGGATTTAGAGTGAAGTCTTGAATTGGAACGTATACTCTCGCTACAAGATCTTAGGACACTTTTTGCTTTTGGTATTCAGTGTTTGTTTATATAATACAGTTTTTAAATTGTGTATATATTATAATACAATTGGTTAACACTTGTTTTATATTATAATTATTGTTGAAACTTTGCATATAGACTCTTTATTGTAGTTAGTTCTGAAACAAATATAGTACACTTGTCCAAGTTTAATGCTGTTCGTACATATTTCACTTGTGAAATTTTATGCTACATCCATTGTGAAACATACGATGGCAAACGAAGTTTAAAGAAACAATGAAATAATAAAAATCAAGAATTTAAAGAATCAAATCTCCGGAGTGCTTTTGCAAAGTTCGTCCAAATAAAAATTCACGAGTGAGAATAACAACGCCAATTGGCAAGTTGAAAGTATTTTCACATTTAAAAAAAAAAGAGAAAAGAAAAAAAGAAACGGAGAGAAAGAGAAATCATCCGCAAATATTCAAGATTTCGTCAAGCGTGTCACCATAAAGTTCGCGTGCACCTAAGGCAAGCACTGCCGAGGGTGTACACCGTCGATTTCTTCGAAAGAAAGTTCGGCCGTAGCCGTGTGGCGTGCACGGTGAACCTGTTCCTCCGGTCACCGATCCATTGAAACGAGTCTAACGGACGGAGGAACACGGCGATATACACGCCGACTACCGAGAGCCGGATTACGAAACCTTCGGCTATCCGCGAGCGACGATAATTCCTCGTCGAAGCCACGACACGCTCCTCTGCCCACATTCGCCTTTCGCCATTCGCGTGTGACGCTTCGCGGGAACAGAAGAATCTTCTTTGAAAGGGTTCAACGACGTTGCAGAAAGCGATTGTTCGACGATCCTCTCTCGTCCATTCTACCCGATCCGCGGGTTTCCTCGACACGTTCGAAACTACAGTTCCAAGACGTGGTACAAAAATACCCGTCCCGGAGCTTGTAACGACATATAATGATATAACATAATAAGATTGTAATAAGATATGATTAATAATAAGATAAGATATATAATAAGATTAATAATATAAAAAGATTATAAAAGAAGACGCGTTAAAAAAAAAAGAGAAAAATTTGCCTTCGGGAAAGTGGACTGAAATCGCAAATATTTTTTTTTTTATTTACGTTAATTTATTTACAACTTGCTGGCAAGTTTATTAATTGTTGAATTTTATGACACGAGTAGGTGATTAATGTTCAATTATTAGAAAGCAAATGATTTACTTTTATAATTTTTTTTATAATTTACTTTTATTCATGATTTACTTTTACAATTTTATATTCATGCAGCCCAAGAAGATGGTACTGAAAGAATACAAAAATATATAAATCTTTTCTTCCAATTTATAAAATTGATCAATTAACAGTTCACGTATGAGCTATATTATACGTAGTTGTGAGCAAGATAGTTGCTATAATTCTATAAAATAGCTAGAATTATAAAAAATAAAAGAATATATAGTAAAAACGCGTTAAAAGAAGAAAACATGTGTTTCTTCAATATTAAGACAATATTTCCAATTTTCAGTATTTCTTCATGATATATTTAATACAATTAATATTTCTTAATATTTCTCGACGAAATATTAAGAAATATTTTACAATATTTTTCTTGATTTACACTAATCCAATTGCAATTTGCGCGCGAGCTCGGAGCAAGTCTTTTTCTCTTTTAATCGACACAATCGATGTAATCAATCACAATGTCGAGAACACTCGAAAACATTAACACCGCCACTAAAAACATTTGTATTTGTTCAAGAAAGTCGCTCTTTCTCTCGAAATTCCAACACGCTCCGAACTTGTCAGCCGCGGTACGTTACTCGGATCGATTTAGTACAGCCTTCGCGCGGAAGGTCTCCGAGATATTTCGTCGGCTTCGTCCAATATTTCGAGGTGTATCGCCACGAAAAATTCCCCGAGCAGCGCGTAGGCGGAAGAGAGAGGAAGATCTGGGTTCCTCGGCCGAGAGGAACGACGATCGAGACCGGAGGGACGATTATTTATCCCCTGGCTAATCTGGATGAAAGACCTCGATGATAAATTCCGCGTTTACAAAAATACCGAGCGCAACGTGCCCCGAGCGGAAGAATCTAAATACGAGGATGGATCGCGCAAGAGGTCCCCGGAGAGGTCGCGAAATGAAGCGATTCCCGCGATGGGAGGCAGGTGGCCGCGTAAAAATTCATCGGTGCACGATGCCCATTCATTAAGCGCACGCGATGGCGTACGGGGCAGCCGCGTGTACGGATGCAGTTCGCGGCGTATAATAGCGGATAATGCTCGGAGCGGTCGAGCGAAGGCAGGAGCCAAGCCTTGGCTTAGATTCCACCTTTGTCGCGTACGCTAACTCGCGACCAGTGGCGTAGGGCGGCTCTCGAGTCGGTCTTTCGCTCTCCTCCTCCTCCTTCTCCCCCCTACCTTTCTCTCGAATCTTGTTTTATACGGTACTTTCTCCTCGCAGCGGGATTGTGACACGTAATTGCGTACTTTCGTCGACGTCGGGTTATGATGAAAGTTCCAACCAGAAATCAGCGGTCTTCTCTCCTCTCCTCTGTCTCTCTTGTCTCGTTCTTGCTTCTTCCTCGCCGAGAACTTGGTTTCCCCTCTTTCGCCTTTTGTAACGAGGATTCGATTGTAAAGATTGCCGACTGTTGCAAAGGAAGGAGAAGCGAGAGAACGAAATTGAACGCAATTCCGATAGACGAAGCTACAACAACCAACGACAACAAGGTTGTTGCCGATTGAACTTCCAAGCTTTCCAAGAGAGAAAAACGCGAAAACGAGACTCGGTCTCCGTCGTGACTCTACGCCTCTGCGTTCGCACGTACACACCTTTACTATTTAGCGGCACTTCGTAATAACCACCGGCGAAGGTATTCCGAGCCACGGCCGAAGGAATTTCATTCCGTTCACCTCGATGACGGAATTCCGATAGCCTCGCCGGAGAGGCGAACCCTCGGTCGTGCCTGGAAGAAGCTCCGTGCCTGTGCGCCTCCTCTCTGCTCGTCGATCCTCGCGCGATCCAGCAACAAACGTTCAACCCTGTCGTCCCGGCCTCTGGCTAACAATATAATCGGCCTCGAGCCACTCTCTCTCGAGCGTTCGTCGAGCCCGCGACGAGGATTGACAACCGACAGAGCTGGACACGTCCAGTCGACCGATTTCACTTCGACTTGCAATTCCAACTCCGGCGCGCGTTACAATTTGTTGGACGATGCAAGATCGATCGCGAACCAACGTCTCTACCAACGTAGAGAGAGAGAGAGAGATTTGTGCTTTAATCCCCCTGACAGGCAGGGGACTCGTGTTAGACGCGCATCGCGCGGGTATACCGTTAGCCATTAGGCCAGAAGACAGCGTTCGAAAGTCGTTTATCTGCGCCTTTACGTGCGCGACACCACCACGCACGGGAGGCTGGCACGCGTGCGTGCGTCTCTTCGACTCAGTCGCCCAGCTCGACCCAGGTGTGTGTGCGAGCGTAGCCGATTTTTCGACCTCGAACGAACGAAAGTCGGCGCGCGTCGCGATCACACGGGGCACCGCGCGCAGGTTGTAGGTTAACGGGTTGAAGGCTCGTACGTTAACGGCGTAACAACGATAACACTGTCACGGGACACGGAGCGTCGCGTGCTTTCTCTTCGAGCCACGTTCCGTTCTGGATACAGAATCGAATTATCGATGGGCTGACAACACGCGCAGACAGTACGACCGTCTATCGTGAGCATCCACTCGCGGCGGACGTTCTGGTAAAAGTTTGACGTTCGCGCGTGAGTTTTTCTAGGAATTTCTCTTTTTTTCTTTTTTTTTTTTTTGAGTACAGCAGACTACTCCTTATTTGACTTTTTGTTATTTATTTAGTTTATTATTTAGTTATTTAATTTATTATCAAGTGATATTATTTAGTTTATTATTTAGTTTGTTATTTAATTTATTATCAAGTGATATTATTTAGTTTATTATTTAGTTTGTTATTATCAAGTTAGTTTATTATTTAGTTTTTTATTATCAAGTGATATTATTTAGTTTTTTATTTAGTTTATTATTTAGTTATTTAGTTTTTTATTTAGTTTATTATTTAGTTATTTAGTTTTTTATCATCAAGTGATATTATTTAGATTATTTAGTTTTATTATCCATTAATTTCTGTCGTTTATAAACGTACACTCAAGGACTCCAGCGGCACATTTTATTTTTAACATTCAGAATTTTTAACTGCGCGTGTATTTTATAATACAATTGTAGAAAAGTGAAGAAAGTTCGCGTAGAATAGTTTACGATGGGGACACTCAAGGCTACGCATTGACACTACAGTGTGTCGCGTATCTGCTTGATTGTTAGAAATAGTACCATAATTTTAAGAGTACGAGAACATCAATATAAATGCGGATTTGAACACCGTCGTGAAAAAACTTAGTATGAAAGAGAGAACGGCCATTCTACAGAGTGAAGATGTAGAATAGTATAGTGGCTAGTGTATCTGCCTTACAAAACATAATTGTTATTAATATACTACACATTACAGATTAGTTTTGATTTTTCCAGCTCTGAAACTTTCGATCATATATACATATATGTACAACAAACTCTTTTTTATCCGATCTAACTTTTATTTTACGAATATTTTAACATCTACCGAGAATCCATCGAAATCGTAGAGATATCGTAGGAGAAAAAAGATACCGGGCAGTTTAGGCAACGAGGGGGGTGCGCTCGAAGCCCCAAAAAAAAAGAAAGCAACGCGAGCTAACGACGCTGATAGAAAGGGGGAATCGAAAAGTCGTGTCGTCGACCAAGGAGAATCGGTGCCGATGAAAGGAAGGAATTTGGTGAATGGGAGTGCCACGACTCGTTTTTCCACTACAATGGCACTGCCGCGAGAGATAGAGATAGAGATAGCGAGAGAGAGTGAAAGAAATAAACTCACTGCACCGGAAATTTCTAGAGATCATAGAGAGTTGCCAAGGTGATCGAGCTGGATCTATCTTCTATTGGATATCGATGATCCAACAGAAACTTGGAGACCGACGTGGTGAATCGTCCCTTCGACGACGTGGAATGGGCTTTGAGAGACGCGATCGGTAATTGCGCTCTTCCTGGCAGATGTCCGAGCGCACCGCCCACGATCGCTCGCACGCGTGGAAATTCAAGCGTGTCCTTGACTTGAGTTATCTCTCGCCGTGAGAACCGGCAGCCAAAAACCGTGTCGCGTAATTGATTCGTAACCTCAACCGACGAGGAGGTGTCCCATTGAGCGACCGATTATCCGCAATAAGGGAAGAAACTGTTCCGACTAGGAAACGAAGACGACTTTTTTGCCATAAAATTTTATTGATACGCAAACATTTGAATCGATACAAAACAAATTACAGGCGCGATCGCTCAGTACCAGACAACGCCACTCCTACTCGAGGTCTATCCCACGCCCCCTCGCGAATCACGTGACCCAAATCAACCAATCGCTAATTTTCGTTGCATCAGCGTTGCACCTGAAGAGGCCAGATTTTCTAGGTTACCTCAGCTAAAATCACTTTCAGTGATAAAACAACTTCTTCGTATCTTCGCGCGAATAGCTCTGTTTACGAATTCCTGTCGATCGCGCGTCTGTCCGCCGTTATCGCGGCGCCGCGACTAAATCCGGTGCGCGTTAAAATGGCGTCGCGCAGTAAAAACGGCGTTTAATCGACGGGCCCTCTGTTTCGGCAGCGTCGGCATTTTTCACGCTCCGTACGAGCCGCGGCCGCTTTCCATGGATGAAAAATCGTGCAATTAACTGCGACGTCAGGGGCTATCGCTGTGGCCACGGGGCGAGAATCGGCGAGGTTGAGCGAAAAAAAGAAACCACGATCCAAGAAAGGGTGGGGAGGAAAAAAAAAAGAACGCGCAGGCGAGATTGGTCGGAGTAAAGTCAGAAGTTTCACGGTGCAGATCTGCGATAGCGAACGACGACAGGGACAGAAGAGGAGGGAAAGGTGGGTGTCCTTGAAACATGGTAGTTAACCACCACCAGCATCGACCACGGGGGACCATTACCATCAGCGTGGATCCCGTCCGAGAGGAGAGAGACAGAGAGAGCTTCGAGCGGTGCGTGTGCACGCGCCCCTGTCCACCGGAGCAGAATCAAAAACCTATGCAACCGGATTAGGTTTGCTGCCCTCCTAGATTTTCTGGTCATTCGACACGAACGTCCAACTGTCGAGTTTCCCTCGCCGTTTCAATTGGAGAAATTCTTTCACTCGGCAGAAGACCGACTGGGACATTAATAGAGCTGTACGCGAGAAGGTAACCATGCACACACCCTCCTGAGTGCCTCGTGTGTCCTACAAGTGGGAAACGATTAGCCCTCGAGTTGGAGCCTCTCGACGATAACGAAAGAAGAAGAACAGGGGCGAGAAAGTGACGCTTTTGGAGGATCGATCGTCGCCCTCGTTCGCAAGAGAAAAATTCACACTTCTATCGGGCGCAGCGGTGTACTCGACGGAGGTCGATGGCTCGTGCGTGAGATAAGAGCAGCTGAAACTGCTCTTTCTCATTCTCACTCTCACTTTCTTGTCTTAGTTTCTGTCCCGAGCTACTAGCGTGCCACACGGGGAGATTAATAAATAGCGGGGGAGTTGAAGAATAAAGTGAATAAAAAATCTAGATGGTGGGAGACCAGGGAGAGAAGAGAGAGGAACAAAGAAGCTACAGTCCCGATAGAATCGTCCCGGTAAAAATAAATCGCGAAGCGGGATCGGGTTGGTGTACGGTCGCGGCACCTCCTTTTTGCTCCCGTTCGAGACTCGTAAATCGACTCTTAGCCCGCGGCAGGTAGCAACGATACAATATATAATTATAGTATGACGTACGATTTAATTCTCGTTCGGAGTTTGCGCAAATTATTCGCGCGTGCAACGCGCTTGCTTGCGGAGAAGAGCAGAGCAGAGTTATACAAAATCAGTCCCTATACACCTGACTGAGCCGCCTGAAATTTGGACCGAAATTTCTCTCTGTTTCTTTTTCTTTAAAACACAACAACAACGAAGGGGCGCTTTGTGCAAATCTTGCTCGCAAACACGTTCAGGGCCCAGGTCGTATTTTAACGAAAATATCGCCGCCTCGTCCCTTTCGTACGCACAGGTGCAAAATTGCGCGTAACCCTTCGAATCGGACAACTTCTTTCCTCGGCCGAGTCCTCTGATGACCGAGATAACGAAGATCGAAAGGCCGACCTCCAGCACGCGGTAAAAAGAGCCTGGTATTCGAACCGCGGTTTTCGTCGAGCGACCGCGGCGAAAGAACGAACGCGGTTAGAGAGGAGACGCGGAAATTCCTGCGTTCCTCTTCCTATTTCAAGAAACGAGCACCGCTTCTGACTACTCTTGGCGTCGCGTCCGCTTTGAAGACCGCCAAGACCCTTACCAGGAAATGCACACACGAAGCAAGAGAGAGAGAGAGAGAGAGATCAACCACTATCTCTGGCAGGTTCGCCTCTCTATCCACTCTGTTTTCTCTTGTTTCTTTATTCCTTCAATTCCTTTTCTTCTTCTTCTTCTTCTCCTCCGCCGCCGTCGCCTTCTTCTTCTCTTTACTCGAGAGAACTCTTCCTGCTTCCAGTCCAGGCGGCTCCGAGAACCATTCCTCGCCCGTCACGAATAGAGGCAACGGTCTCGATAAACGAAACTGCCTTGGTCGCGATCCTTTGCGTGGAAATTAGCAGCGGGGAGGGAGGGAGCCGAGCGACCGCAACGACCGACACGACGCCGCTAATCCGATCGAGTTTCGCGATCGTCGTTAACCTGCTCGCTGCTGGGATCGCGTCGCGATACTCCGATGGCTCGGCTCGTCTTGGAAATTCACGTTTCGCCGAGTAAACGATAACTGTACCCTGATTGGGATTCGCTGTAGACTCTGATGATTTATACGAGCGAAACCGTAAATCGTCGTGCGCATCTTGCGTCTTTCTTTGCTCTAGTCCCTCCCCCCCTCCATTCCTCCGCGAGATGGACTCAGATAGAGGAGCAGGTCGTTGGAAAGATATTTCTCTTTTGAAGAAGTCGAGAGGTTCGAATTTTGCATTCCGCGAGGCACTTGAAAGTCGTCGAATCTCTAAATGTGAATTCGACAAGGTAGCGTTGTTACAGATTTCGACAAAAAATTAAAAAAATGCAATAAATCGCAGTCACATAGCCCGAATTACAAAGAATGACTGCTATAATTTATTGTTATAGTAAATGAATCAATCTTAATCTTACGATAGAAAGATACTTTTGTACTGGTACTTTTGTATAATATTAAAAAATATTAAACTCGAAATATTAATCTAAGATATAAGCAGCAATAAACAAATTCTGTAAAATGTCTCGAGATGAAAGATAATAATATATTTTATAATCATCTACACAATCATACGTGTGTGAAATAATTTTCTATAATTATCATTTACCCCTTCCCTTGTTTGTTCTAGAGTGAACATGAAGTAATAAATCATGGCTACACTCTACAGTCTTTTACCTATCTTGACTGTAGTTATCCGACATTTGTTTACCATAAAGTCTTGGAAGAAAAAGAAATGGCGCCTTCCGATAATAAGGATGAGGAACGGGGCAAAATTTTCCGGATTTTAACGCTTCGTACAGTTTCATTGACGAATATGTTGTGCAACTTGGTCGTGGATTCTCGCATTAAGGGACGTTTACGACGTGCTCGCGGCGGCAGCTGCACAACGCGCTAAGAGAAACACGCGACCGTGAAGACAACCTACGGAGAGAATCGCGGCACACCGAATGACTGGCGCCTTTAACGAGCATACTTTTGACATCCTTAAGAGGGATCCTATAAAGCGTGCGAAGGGTCGTGACAACGACTTTGTTGACGTCCGACCGAGGAGAATGGCCCTTAGTCATCGTAGGAATGTCGACTAAACGCCGTATACGACCGGCGATGCACTTCCTCTATCTGCCAGAAGTTAAACGAAACGACGCGTTTCGCTCGAGTATCGAATATTCTTAATGGAAGCTACCACTCGACGACCGGCGTCCCTCGAACAGTGGGATCGAGCTGCCTGAAGATTTCCAAACGCGACGTTGTCTTCGGCCCTAATGCGAATTGGTATTGTCTCAAATTTTGTCCATTGTGATAAATCGTTAAAGTGTTGCTAGAAAGTGTTCATCTACTATGTAAGCACTTCATTTAGAAGTCTGACTAAGCAGATTAACGGTACTAAGGTTTAATCCTTTACCTCGAGGGAGACAGTTAGGAGAAGAATTGTTCAACTGCAGAGATATTTTAAAAATTAATCAGACAGGGAGATGTTAGACAATTTTTAAAATATCGAGTTAGTGAAATAATAATATCTGCAATTAGGACATGTCACAATTAACTCTTCTCCTTGCTCTTCCACCACATTGTATCTCTTCAGGTATCTCTTCTTCCGTGTAATACCTTGTTTATAAAAAGCGTGCAACATGCAAAGGATGCAAAATATTTAAAAACTATATATATACTTGAACAAAATTATCGAAATTATTGATATGTACGTGTATTTCTACGCTATCAATTTGTTACGGCAAAACTACCCATTTTAATTTCCACGTTTCGCGCAACGACGAAGATTTAAAACCACACACAAGTCCAAGATCAAGTCTTCCAATTCCATACCGACCGATTGATTAAATATGACTTGTCAAGAAAAAATAGTTTCAAAGCTCGGGTGATAACGTAAGACAAAACGGTAACGCGAGATACGCAGGTGCATGGCGGCGGATTCCCGGAAAACGCGCGACAAGAAGACAGCCGGCAGACCGTCAGCGAGAATTGCAGTCAGCATACGGTCAATGCACCAGCCCAGTTTTCAAAATAACTTCAAACGTGCCTATCGGCCTGTCTCGGTTCCACGGTGCGCGGCCTCTCCTTCCTTCCCGTCGTTTCACGGAATCGAGAATATCCCTCTCGGACATTCGCAGACTGTCTCTTGACCAGGCGCCAAATCGCCCACTTTATATTTGCACGCCGACACGGGAATATGCACCGGTCGGTTCTATAATCGTGCGTCGTCTACCGACTGAATCGCTTATAAATAAACCATCGGGACACGGTCGTAATTGGAAGAAATTTCTCGGTAATGTGTGCACGCCGGCTATCTACCTATCGCGCGGGCTTCTCCGTTACCTTGTCCAGCCTCCTCCGGCTGACGTTGCAGCAGCAACTTCCTAGAAGGGTCCCACCGGTTTTCAAAAACCTCGACTTGCGCGAATACATCACGGAGCACGTAAATTTTAACACGAAGAGCGAACATGACGTCGAGTGTCTTCAACGGAACGATTCCAACGGTTCGAGCAACTCGCTCAAACTCGGCATCGCTCGAGCAAAATTTGACCGGTGTAGTTCAAAGTACTTTAACGATAATGACGTTTGCGAAATAAATTGTAATGTTACAACGGCAAGTTACAACACCATTTAAAGACAAATTGTTCGTTCAACGCGCACGTGCGCATTGTCGAGAATTAAGACGAGTTGGTCGACCATGACCAACGCGATCGGTGCTTCGGGGATCGACTGAGTGACAGCCGTGGTTGGGTTACGGGCCTGCCGATTATCAACGGTGACACTCTGGTGGTCGTTGTGGAAAGTGAAGTCACCCCTAAGTCATTACCGTTTACACTCGGATTTCCTTTCGTTCTTTATCTAGGTGACGTACAAGTCCTCGGGATGCCACCAGTTTATCTAGCCTCCTCGGCTTTCGGAACGTTCGAACAATGTTGTTGACAGTTCGCGGTAATGATAGGAACGAGCCGATAATATCGATCGCTCGAGAATGCAATCGTACGCGCAAGATATTCGAGACAATTCCAACTCGTTCTCTCTTCGACCGACAGGTGAAGATCTAGGGAATTTTACGACTGCAATTAATGGAGTCCCCCTCTAAATGTGAGTACTTTGAATATTTTATGTACTTTTGCGCGTTGTACACACTCTTGCGACAAATTTTGAGTTTTCTAAATTTCGAAAATGTCGAGTGAATTTTTCTATTCTTTATAAATGAATAGAAGTTTGCAGAAACGTCTGGTGATATTTCTGGTGATATTCCTTAAAGTTTGTTCCATCCTTTGACAATCGTACCAACTATATATTTTTTTCTATATATTTTCGAATATTTTATACATTGATTTAAATTTTGTAAATGTATGTACAAAAATGTGGACTTTTTTCTATCCATATAACACGATTGTTTAACATATAACATTACCATAGCTACAAAACGTCTAGTGATATTTCTATTTCTCAAAATAGACAATCATAACCTTTGAATGTTTCATGTATTTTTGTGTATCTTGTACATTTTTTTTCGTGTAGTATAATTATCTTCCATAAATGAAAAATTTAGTGGTTATCATCGCTAAATGTCTATTATAACGAGTATTTATTTTGAATATTTCAACATTATATCATTTCATACACGATACCTCTAACAATATTTCTTACGCAATGAAAATTTACATATCGATGGCGCCTCTCGTGAATCTGACATTTTACCCGAGGGACGACAAAACAGCCGAGGCAATTTCCTAGTTAAATGGAATATTGCATCTATCGAGAATTTTGTCATAATCGATCGTTCACTTGTGTTTTTCGTAACGTCATCAATCATCCTGCTGTATTACCTTTCGATAAACAGAACAGACCTTTATACATTGTTTGCACACCTTTATTACTTTCCGAAAGAGAGACACGACCGCGTATTAAAATATTTATTATACGTTTATTATACCTCGTGATTTTCAATCATGGTGCCGTGAAAAGTTTAGTATGCCATTTTTGTATTAAATCGAGTTGGTTAGCTCAGAAGCTATTTTTGATTGCTCTGTCATTAAAAACTAATCTCACGTAATTAAACTAATTATATTTAGTGTCAGTTTAACTAATGATTGTTTTTATTTCCATAAATATCGATTGTTTTCGACAATTTTCGAACTCGTCTCTACTCAAGTGTGCTGTCCTACGAGAGGAAAACGGCTGTGAAACGCTGCCTCAGGTACTAAAATGACAATGCCATCCGACAATTATTTATTGATTTTCCCGGATTTCGTTTATGACCACCGTACCGTTCTATCCCTCTTTACCTGCGTCTGTTGAAAACGAATTTCAGTTGCTTTGCGATTCAAGACTTTTATGATTCAAGATTCCAAACTTTTCAACAGTTTTGAACAATCTCAAGGACGCCTCTGAGTCTAAAATATCAAAACTTCGCAAGCATATGGGGGACTGATAAATGAAAGAAAAAAGTTGGTTTCATCCAAAATTAACAAGACGCTTCAAAGTTTCGGACAGTACCGTGCTCTTTGACGTGTAACAAACAAACAAATAAATAAATACAAATTAACAACACTAATGCAACAGATCGATTGACAAATTAGCCACATGTCCTCCGCCTAATATTCTCTCTTCCTTTTATCAAACCAACGGATCAATATAGTTTACTCGCCGAATTCGCGCGTCTTAATAAATCCTGCTGAAAGAATGGAAAGAAATATTGCACGGACAGAGATTCAACAAATTTCCCCGAGATATGCAGAAAACCAGAAACCGGTGATATTATATTTAGCTGAAAGAAGCGGCTAATAACTCGAATACGTACGTGGTCGTGTGTGCTCGTCTCACCAAAGATCCGAAGATATGTTTAGCACGCGCGACCCGAGGAATATTCTTCTCGCGGGCGAAGAGAAAAAGCGGCGAAACGCGGCGAAAAATGGCCGCAAGGGACGCGCGAAACGTTACAACGAGAGGTGACATTTTTCACCGGAACGCCAGAAGGCTCACTCTCCTCTGCCAGAAGGCCCGCTCGTTCTTCGCGAGCCAGGGTGGCGACCATAATTTCGCCACCTGTCGTCGGTGCTCTTCGCGCCGGTCGTGTCATTTTTCGCGGAACCGAGGGGGTGTGCGTTCTTTTTCTTTTTTTTCTTCAATTTCGAAACCGGATACCCTGGATACCGTCGAGGCACCGGCGAGCGCACGGGGAGAGGCGGATCGGAACGGCGCCAAAATAGAAATGCATCGGGGTGAGCGCTACAAGTGGGACGCCGTGCCGCGAGCGCGACGACCACGAAGGGTGAAGGAGGAGGCGGTGGAACCGACGAAGAGATGCATCGAAATAACCGGACGATTGGAATAAGTCCAAGAAGAAGGAGACTGTCGTTGCACGCGCCGGCAAAGAGCAAAACAATGCACGTCATTCACGAGACTCGAACGAGTCTGGTCGAAACTTTCGACGTGTCTGTGCGCGCGAGAGGCTGCTCGTGGAAAGTCAATCGGCGATCGCTTCGAATTTTTTTTCCTCTTGGAATTTTCACGCCGACTTCCGAGGAAGGAAGAAAGAAAGAAGCGCAGAAAAGCTCGTTTTCCAGGAGGGGAGGGAAGGGGAGAGGTGCTCGCGAGGACAAAAGCGGTCGTTGGTTTCACGCTCTGCTGGAAGACGAACCGGAGAAGACGCGTCCTCGTCTCCGTTGACGAGGGGACGTGTCGAGTGTCTTCTGCGCGCTCGTTATCGCGAGCCAGCGACTTCGGAGGGCACCGAGAGATACGCGCTGCACGGGGGGCTGTGTACGGTAGGCGGCGCGGTCGCGCGAGGAATTCGAAAGAACGATTTCGATAAACGCGGTAATGGGACGGTCGCGTTCAGGAGTCGAAAGTCCGCGTGGAATTTCAATCGCGTTACGACACACCACGGACGTTTCCACCGCCGTTGGCCACCACCAACGAGAGGTGCGCGCGAGGAAAATCCCTCGAGATGGTTCGCGAGCCGTGCGATCGGATGGAAATTCCAGACTCACCAGCTCTAGCTCCAGCTTGCGCACGTCGTAGTATCCCTTGTAGTACTTGAACCACATCACTTCTCACTTCTCACCTCATCGAGCATGGTAACCGTATACACGGTATATAGAAATAAAAAAAAAAAAAACGAAGAGAAAAATTCTTCGAGGATGCAACAAACAATCCACAGAGAGCAAAGCTTTCCGCGTACGTTACGATCAACAAGTACGCAAACACGCAACCACACGGTATACGCGCCAGCTGTGGTAGTGTCTGTCGCGTCACTTTATCGATGTGGCCGTGGAAGAGGAGCACTTCCGGCGTGTCAGCGCGCGATCCCGTCTGCGTAGCATTGCCCGATCGAATGAAGGAGCGTTCTTGTTCTTGAGGTTGGTTAGCTGGCGGGGTATATATCGAGGCAGCAAAGTTGGCGAAAGATAAATACACGAACTGGGCCGAAACACAGGCCGGGGATCGACACGCGTGCGGGAAAAATGGTGGGAAGAGGCGCGGCGTGATACGATGCACTCGAGGACCTTTGAGAAACTGTTCGCCTCTCGGGGCATAGCCAACTCGGGGGCCAAGTATAGACGAGGGCTGCTGTCGGCGTGCGAGAAGAGCGCGCGAGCGTCGTCACGCTCGTTTCTCTCTATGTGCGCGCGTGTGTGCGCTCGGCGGGCCTGCCGCGTATGCACACCGAGCCACTAAAATTAATTAGCCGTTTCATCAACGGGACTCCCTGGCGTTCGATCCTTTTTTTTCCAGCCACGTGGGATTTCGCGCGACTTCTTGCACGGCCTCCTGCTCGCTGCACCGTGAACGCGGCACAAAGCGTTACTCTGTGAAAACCAAACCGGCCTTGCCTCGCTGCGATTTTTACGATAAATCCTCGTTAGCGTCTCGCAACGAGATCGTCAGAGGCACACGCGAACAGCTCCACGACCACGCGGATCGATGTCTTCCGGATACGTTTCCCTCTGTGTATTTTTCTTCCCCCCCCCCCCCCCCCCCCTCGAGAAAAATTTGGAGAATTTCGTTCGCCCCTCGATGTTCTATCTCGAGGAAAAATGCGGGTCTGTTAAGGCTCGTTAGCTTATCTGCGCGGCCTAGATCGCGCGCAGGCCAATCAGGTGCCGGGCCGGTCAACCGTGATCGTTCGGTAATCGATTCCTAACGAGTGACAAACGAGTTTCTAATTGGAGCGAACTGTGTCAGGGCGAACTGGATTCCGCTGATTTTTCGCCGGGGCGTTGCGCGAAATTTTTGTGCTCCGCGGCTTTTAATGTCAACTGTCCCGCCGCTCGTTCCGCGTTTCAATGAGCCTCGAAAGCGCGCAATTACGCCCACCTGCTGTCAGATAGGGAACTCACTTTGCATTCTGTGTTGTCATAATCGAATTCACTCGGATTTGCATGCTGCCTTTGCGTGGGATTATCGGACGTTCGAAATTGCCCGAGCCAATTCCCTTTGGGATTTAATTATTTCGAGCGGGGGAAGTTTTTAATACGATTTTTCGCCGTACGGTTGTAAAAATCAACGGAGGGTATTATTAATTCATATATTCGCATTGTTAATTAATTCGCGCGAATGTTAATTTTATGAGGCAAATTATCATTAATTAATTTATACGAATGTTAACTCTGTATCTTGCTTGAATATTTTATACTGATTTTTTTTATTTAATTGTATACAGAATAACGCAGGTTTATCATCTATTGTAAGAAATTGTTGATGGAAAAAATACCCAAAATACAATATTTACTGTGATACTTGATCAGCAAATTTTCCCTTTTTTCAATATCATAAGAATATGCATTTGCATAAACGCGTTTATTTACTACCTTCGGATAATTGATATTTTTAAAATAACACAAAATATTCAAAAATTGTGTCCTTCGTCTATTATAAATTTTAATAATTCCTAAAGTACTTGATGATCCAATTCTAACAACTTTAACAACTTTAACAGAGTAATTATTTTACGATCGAATTCTTTAGTTCTGTTATTGAATCACTATTCAATTTGTATTTTCCTTGAATATTATATTAATCAAATTACGATTCATTATTTTAACTATTGTGAAATAAATTTGCAATTATAATTATAATTATAGTTTCGATATTACGATCAGTATTGAGTGCATTGAAACAAAGTTAAAAATTTTCTAAACAATACATTTAAGTTCAACAGCCGTAATCGACAAATTACCAACTACGTCACATTTGATTCGCTCTTTATACTTTAAACTGACTACTAATGAATATTATCGTACGATTTTAGTCATTAATTAATGAATAACTTTACGCGAATGTAAAATCGAATATTTCGATATATATATATAAACTTAAACCTAACCTAACCTAAACCTAACCTAACCTAAACCTAAACCTAACCTAAACCTAACATTAAAAGAGAGCACACGAAACAAAATCATTGCTAAATAATCAAATTCTGTTGTCGATTCAATTATTACAAAACAATTGCATCAATTTGAGATGATAATGTCTCGAGTTATCCTCCCTGAAATATGACTCCTTCATCTTCGTTCTCTGATCTCTCGAATACGAAAGAACCGGGGAATAAACGAAACCGAAAGAGAAATAAACTGCGAGTCAGTGCAGTGACGTTCAGCGAAGAGTTACTTCATGCCAGAGAGCCAGAGATCTCTTACGGAGGCGATTCGATAAAACGGGTGCACTGAATTCTCTCTCTCTCTCTCTCTCTCTCTCTCTCTCAATGTCCCTGCGGTACGGTGCAAAGTTCTTGCAGAAAGAGAGGCTGCCGTTTTATATATAGCCGGTTGCGCGAGAACTCGAACGCACGAATAAAAGTATTATCTAGTGGCGCGCATAACGATAACGTTTATCTCTTGCGTGCTCGCCTATGAAGTGCCATTGATTCGGTTAATTAGAGGAAGAATTCCCATTTCGATTGGAAACGCGGCGCGGCAGGATTTTCAAACTCGGCCACTTCCTCGACCAGGCGCGGCCAGTATTCCAATAAATTGGCGAAATTATCGTTTTTAACGAAGCCACGATCGCGTCCTTATCTTTTCGAAGAGTTTCAAAAGTTATTACGATGTCGCGGGTCCTCTATTTACGCTGCGAACGCGCTATAAATCCTTGGAGTAACGTTTCCAGTTCTATTTCAGGGTTTCAGTTAATTAGGAAGTTGGCTACATTCTATTTGCGACTTTCGTTTGGAAGTTGCGAAATGCAGCTGCAAGATTTTCCAAGTTTAATGTTTGACGTAAAAGTTGATGTTTGTTATATTTAGGTGGAGAAGTGATCTGCCTTTGAAAATTTGATCGATAAATTGTTTTACAATAAAGTGTGTCGTCGAGTGTCGTTTTTTGTAGAAGTTTTGTAGGAAAGTTTGCAAGTCGGTGATAGTTTCTGTTCAAACGAGCAGATTTGAATAATTTATTCATAAAATCTGTCGACAGAAAAAAATGTGTAATTACTATGCAGAGTAATTAAAAAGAACAACGAAATAAACAAGTTACCAGATAAATTCAAGGACAATCGCATACTGAGAGCAATTATTAGGCGGGCACGCATGCATCGATGCGAATAAATTGAATCTAATGAGCCAATGTTATCTGCAACCACATTCAGAAACGAGAAATTTGTTGCAAAATCAAAAAAACTTACGTGTAATCACGATATCAGAATCTTGTTACTAACCAGGATATTTGTACGCTTCATTTTCTTGTATGAAATTTGTTGAAACCATAAATTTATTACTTGAGACAGATTAAAAAAGCTCGACTATCCTATCAATTTTAACAAACCGGTCTCTGTAGCAATTTCGTTCCATGAATTTGTAAATTCCAGGACTGATAATTCTTCTAATTAAGACTAATGTAAATCGTTAAAAAGAAAAAAAATGGATTAATCCGTGTGAAAAAGTTGTTTCGATTAAATAAAATATAATTGATATACAATTGAATTAAGCACAAGAAAAGAACTAGACGCTTTTATTAAATTTTCATCTAGAAAATCGGCATTTCATGCGCCGCAAGTTAATTTTCATTAAAGTAAATTTCAACTGAAATAACACAAGTTTCAATTAAATCGACAGAAAAATAAATAAATTAATAAAAAGAAACGACAGATCTTCCAGATCTATTTTGACACAACGTTTGTGGCACGAAGATATTCGCCCGGCGAAAGGCTGAATTCGCTTTTACCAATTTCTGGGCGCAACCAGGCCGCTTTGCATGCTAACGAAGCAAATACAAGACCAAGCAACAACAACCAGAGGCAAACGATTACAGAATATTTATCGTCCCGGTTTCGTGCTACCGGTGACGTAGTAAATTGTCGAAAGCGCTGATCGCGACGTCGAAAATTACAAAGCGATGATACAGAGGGTCTCCTGTCCCGAAACTGGTCGGCCAATAATTAATTAACGAGCTAAAAGGGGCTGGCTGTTTCGCCGGCAAAGTGTCTGAAACTGATCGCGGAAAAAACGATGGTTCAGCATAAATGAATTGCCCCGTTCGGAAAAAGTCGGTCGAATTACGCGAATTTACGTTTCCACCCTCTGTTTTCTATCTTCTCCCTTTTCTCGTTGTCATTTGCATAAACGATTCAGCTATCCGCGCGATTAGTGATATTCGGATTCTCACGCGTTTACAAGAAATTTTAAAGTAAGCAGAATTGCATAATATATACAGTTGTATAACGTTTTAGAATCACAATATTTTATTCTACGTAAAATAATTCTTTACAGTATTGTATGATCAACAATGAAATTACTGCATATTAGAAATTCAAAGAAGATAGCATATTACAATATAGTTCAAAGATAAATGCTTCCTTAATTTATTATACTCTGCTTATTAAACGGTATTTAACTTCTAGATTTTAAATTTTAAGCACTCGAATGGTTAAATGAATTCCTGTTAACGCGAACGTTACTATTGCACGTTATAAATCTAATTCTTATTCTATTTTAACTCTTGTTTTTATTCCATTCTTTTACATTTAATAAGTGCTTCTTCTCTAATAAGTGATATAAAAACCGGTTCCCTCATTATCCTCGGTTTTTTTTTAAAAAAGAAATCGTAAATTCTCAATTTTAAATATTTTTTTTTATTTTGTGTTTTAGTTGTTAGAATTCGCATGAAAACGTTTCTTTATAGTGTGTTCTATCATCTACTAAAATTACGCTTTTTCCTAGACTTTTTTAAATTTTAATTTCCTTAAAAAGAGGAGCTTGATAGCGACGGAAGCGCGATACACGGTGGTTTCCGGGCGTCGTACGGACGGATCGAGTAATTAGAATGCACTGTTCCTCCCATCATGTACAAAGGCGATCCGCGACTATCGATTTCTTGGATCTCGAACACGTAACCGCGCGTACAACCGTCTTCTTTGAATTCGTTCTTCTCGTGAATAAATTCAAAAAAAAAAAAAAAGAAAAAATCGTCTCTCACATCTCGAACACTGTCGAGATTCCATTGTCTGTTCTCTCCTTATATACTTCCACGAGACTATTATATATCGTGACACAGACTTTGGAATGCAAATCGATAAGAATAAGAAGGAAAATCGTTTGTAACACGAGGCGAAGAGAGATCCTATTGTAACAGATACAAAAATGAAAAGAAAGGCCCAGAAACAACTGTTCTGACTAGGAAACGAAGACGACTTTTTTGCCATAAAATTTTATTGATACGCAAACATTTGAATCGATAGAAAACAAATTATAGGCGCGATCGCTCAGCACCAGACAACGCCACTCCCACTCGAGATCTATCCCACGCCCCCTTGCAAATCACGTGACCCAAATTAACCAATCGCTAATTTTCGTTGCATTAGCGTTGCACCTGAAGTGTTGAACCTAACTGTGTGTGCCCAGAAACAGATCTTAATCAATATCCGATTATTCCTCATTATATAAGCGAAAAATCGCTAACAGAGAGGATGAGATAAGTTTGTATAAATGGAATTATATACACACCTACAGGATAAAACTTCACTATGGACAAATATCCAAATGTTCTCGCGAAAACATCCCGGTTTGCATTTCAAATGCTTGTTTCTTTTTTGGAATACTCGGAGGTACCCCCTTGTGCCCGATGGTAATCGACCGTGACAAGGCGTACACAACGTTGTGATAAAGCGTGTATTTCGTGTGTATTTTACCAGTTGATTCACGGTCGATTAAAACGGCCAGCCGGTTCGGGTCCGTTCTTTAAGCGATCGAATTAAAAGCGTTAAAAAGCTGGCTAATCACGACGATCCAACGACATTTATCAATCACAGGGCGGTTAGCAGAGGAGCAATATTAATCTCCGCGCGGACGCGCAATTATCCGGATAATTGCGAGCCCAGCGAATGATTGCTATGTCGAAACGCGTGATGTTGCAGTTTTCGATGCATCCTACGTTGCCACCGATTTATCTTGAAATCGCAGCCAGTTATTCGCGGCCAATTATTCCGTTCGTATGATCAGCGGTTTTGGCCACACTCGCGTCTACCATTGAAACTTATTCCCACCCGACCTATTCATTTCCTCGGTTTTTCTCTTTTTTTCTAAATTACAAATCGAGATCTTTTACTACTCGAAATCTGTCACAGGGCCTGGCATTTTGTATCTCGGACTTAGGTATTCATTGAAGAGCAAGCAACAACGTCATTAAATTCATTTTCACATTTCGTAGAATTATCTTACTTTACAGTTGCAATTTATATTCATAAGTGACATTTGCAAGATTGAATTTGTAAAATTATAGAATAATGATGAAATTTCCTTCTGGATTATTAATTTTCTTTCCTTTCGATCTTCGTAATATGAATGAATAAAATTTATGTGAATTGATTTGTATAAATTGATTCAGAGGAATTGCAAATGAAATGTTGTATCAAAAAATACAATGTCAAAAATAAATTTTCAATGAGTTAAATTGAAGATTTACAAGCTACATTTTCCACTAATCGGTATATATTTATTTCATATAAACTGAAATGATGCTAAATTATATAAAAAATTCTACCATATAAAACGAAGAAAATGAAGTATGTGGACATTTCAACGAATGCCTATTACATAGCCAATATAATGTTTGTGTCTAACAATAAATGTAAAATGCTATAAATCAACATTAACTACAATAATTATTCAACCCTTTGAGCTTGAAAGTTTATATTCGAATATAAAATACTCTGCAATTGCAAAACACCAATCATTTTAAAATTAGATCAATGTAACTAAGATCGATCAGCAAGAACAGCAGTTCAAGATCAGCGACTTCAACTTTAAATCTTAGCATTAAAACTACCAAAAGTAAGTGATCAAATTTACAATTTTTAACACAAAACAGTGTATTTTTAGAAACTTGAATGACTTTCCATAAAATATGTAAATAAAAGCTTGCGTAATTGCGAAGCTTCTCTATTTTTGTTTTTACCTCAATGTCTCCGAATGTCTCGGAAATTTTACGCCTCGGCAGTGCCAGGCGTTGATGCGAAATTGATCGAACAATCAGCCCAGTTTCCCCGCTTTCGCCTGATCGAGAGGCCCCTTAAATTATCGTACCGCGTCCCGCTGAAATATACGCTCGTAAATTCGCAGGCATCTTATTCATGCGCATCGTTAACCGCGAGATCGTAATTACGCAAACACAATTTCTATAGATAGGGTGTACGCAGACAGACAGGGGGAGGGAGAGAGAGAGAGAGAGCACCAGTGGTATCATCTGCCGCGTGACCAGGCGACTTCTGATTTATGAACGGCTCGGCCTCACGCAGTTTTCAAGATTGTATCTATTTTGAACGCTTCGAATTACATTTTTCCCGGCGGCTGGTGATTGGCTTCTCGCGCGCTCCTACACGCACCAGCCCCGCAATGCTCTTGGCCTCTCGCGCGCGCGTAATCTCGCGTTTCAACGGGGCCCGCGGTGCCAGGCGTCGGAATTAATTTCAATCGATCGTATCTCGGCCGCGCCAATATCGTGAAATTTATGAGGACCGGTCTTCTCTTGCTGTTCTCTCTTTACTGTTCGTAGACCGGCTCGAAAACGCGTGTGCGTGCGCTTTTCTCGAAGAAAGACTCGAAGGGTAGATCGTTGAAAAGCACGAGGAAGATATGTCTTTCCGCTGAGTAGAAGTAGCAAAAAAACTGCACGACTCGTACCCCAGTACGATCCGTCTAGCTGAAAGGCCCAGAAGCAACTGTTCTCACTAGGAAATGAAGACGACTTGTTTGCCATAAAATTTATCAATTTTAATGATATGCGAACATTTGAATCGATAGAAAACAAATTACAGACAACGCCACTCCTACTCGAGGTCTACGCCACGCCCCCTCGCGAATCACGTGACCCAAATCAACCAATCGCTAATTTTCGTTGCATCAGCGTTGCCCGATTTTCTGGGTTACCCCCGCTAAAATCACTTTCAGTAATAATAAGGTGGTTCTGCGAGTCATTTAAGAAGCTTCGAATGTTTTAAAATTCCACTTTGAACGGAACAATAATATTTATTGTATATTGTGAATGGACTTGTGGAAAGAAAAAAATGCATAGAATGCATATAATACACACAGGAATGTGTTCATATACATATACATATATTCACAGAAATGTAAGGATTTGAATGAAGAAATGTTGTTGAACGGTGGAAGATATAAAAAATAAGAAAATTATTCCTATGCTAGAATTATTTGAACGAAGAATAATTATTATATAGGAAGTAATGAAATAAACAATAAAGTAACGTGCAGAGATAAATTAATATGCTCATATGCTGTTGAATTATGACAATCTGGCAACTGAATGCGCAAAATTAATTTGTCATTTCTTTTTTTTCAACGAGTACAAGTTACATTTTTGACCCATCATTTGATCGAATACTTTCGTAATCGTAGGTACGTATTATCTTGTTCGTTCAAAATGGGATAAAGTTACTTTTCCAAACAAGGATAATAAATTAGTTTGTCATTAAACGATTGTTACTCTTCATTTCAATTAAAATTTGCCGAATCCTACCGCTGTAACATACATCTATGATTTCCTAAGTCACCCGCCGAGCAGCCAATGGCGACGTCGCGACCAACTCGCCCCCGGGTTTCAATTTAAATCAATGCCGTCTCGAAAAATCAATCATCGTCCGCTCCGTTGCTGACCGATATATCGCGGCGAAATTTATGAACCGCGTTCCCATTAATCAATACTATCGGGTCGCGCTCGTAAAAATCGCAGATTCATTTCTGCTGAAAGGGGGTTCGCGCGCATAATTGCATCCTCACTACGAGGAGGAGGAGGGGGCAAAGAAAGAAAAGAAAAAAACGGAGAGAAAGAAAGAGAGAGAGAGAGAGAGAAAAGACGGGGCACAATTTCGATTTTCATACCACTGAGAAGAAGGGGGGAAGAACACGACGTCCACCGGTGCGCGGTGGTCGAACTCGCGAGATACCGGGACGATCATCTTCGCACGTCCGACGATTCCTGATTTATGAGCCGAGCAACGTGCACACTTTTCAAAACTTTATCTCCACGCGAAGCTTGGGGTGGTGCAACGCTAGCTTCTCGCGTGTCCGTGCAATTGCTCGGCACTGGCAATTATCGCGATGTCTGTGAGGAACGTCGATCGGTCGTACATGCCGCTTGTGAATCTTTCTGCGTCCCCCCCCCCCCAACCCTTTCCTTCGATCTTTCCTCCAATTGTTTGCAATTGTTCGTAAGAATATTAAACAAAGTACGGGCTGACGAAGAACGAAAATTTTACGTGTAATTTCGTTTGGATCTGTAGGCATTTCTATGCGTTTAAAAAAACGTCAGGGGTTGGCGATCCATTTTGTACGATCAATTTAAATAGAAATATTCTGTTCTGAATATTTTTTATCTTTTTCATGTTACATGTGTCGTATGTATTTTCAAATTTTCCAAGAATCTGCAGTCTAACAATATCTAAGTTTAGCGCTTAGTATTTGGTACGTGTAAAATAATTTTCTAGTCCCATTCTTTTAGTTATTTTCAGAGACATGGGTTTGAAAAATCCACAATCTAATCAACTGGAATATTTACGCAGTTTTTTTCTTTTTTTTTTTTCGCGAGTTTAAGGCTCTGTGTCCACTAATCGTTTGGCCCAATGTCCACTTTCCAAAACCCAGTGTCCACTCTCGACGATTGAAGTGTCCCTTTTATACACTTCTGCAGGTCACTTGAGACCTGACAATACAACGTGCTTCAACACTTCCCAACGAACTTCCCCTTCTGCTTAAAAGTAAAAATATCCACCCATCGAATAGCTTTCTTCTTTAGTCACCATTCAACGTTCATTTGAAGCTCTCAAATTTTGCCCTCTTTATTCCACAGTATATATTAAGAATCTATATTTTAGACGAGTTTTAAGACGAAAGAAGTGGGGATTAATGGGGTTTCTGTGTCAGTTTTTACGAATCTCCTCCGGCTGGAAGAGACTGGCCGAAGATATAATAGCTGTCTTTATATTCGTCCATCGAGGCAGATTTACGAGCTTCTCGATTATCGGAATGAATAGTCCCCACGATAATGAGCCCGTTTGTTCTACGAGATTGGAACAGAGTTGAGGTTTGCTGATCGAATTATCTTGCGAGTCCCTTCGTTACGCGAATAGAGATAAAAAAACCCCCGATTTATTCTCTGATATCCTTTGTCACGTACTCTGGTATTCGTAGAATCGTTCCTATTCTTCCATAAATCATTTAGAGACACGCGCAGATCATTTCACAAAAGTATTTTATACATTTTATTTGAAATGTCACAATCAGCAAATTTTTATCCATTTTAAAATATCTGTGCAAAGAAATGGAACTTTTATTTGTTATATATTCTAATAAATTGCTATAATGCGTATTTTAAATGCTATATAATAAATACTTGGACGTTTCGTGTATTTTTGAATATTATATGTGCAACATTCAATTTACTAAAAATTTACTAAAAATTTTGTGATAACCAATTAACTATTTAGGAGTTTAGGTACTATTGGACTTGTTTCATACTTAAGAACGATTTAGGCATAAAATTTTCGTCAGATTAAAATTAAAAAAATAAGAAATTTTTATAATACAATTGAATTACAATACACGAGCTTCTAAATATCCAAAAAAATACACTGTTTTACTAATTATAGTACTACTAATTACTAAATTGATCATTTTGACCAGTTCTACTATTAAAGTGTTAGCGATTCTTGCAACACCTTATGAATTCAATTTAAAAATTCAGTGCAAAAATCCAAAGTCTAACGTCTGCAATCAATAATTCTGTATCAAAGACCGAAAAAGCGATTATTTTATCACAGAGCAATTGATATAAAAACTGAAACAACTGAGACACAAGATTGATGCAGTTTCGTAGCGATCGGTAACAAAACAGTGGTTTGAACCGCTAGTGAAACCAGTGAAATCTTTTCAGCGCGCATCAATGTAATTTCCAGCGTCGCGTCGCGGGCCGCGGATCTTCGAATTAAATTCGCGAAGATAGCAAAGGAGCCGCTGGAGCTTCGAGCGTGAAACAAATTCAACAATGCCCAGGCGCTAATTAACAAGCCCGTGTGCACTTTCTCCGAGCGGACGCGAAAATTTCTCCGCTCGACGAGGCCATCGCGAAGAACGCGAAATTCACGCAGCCTAGAAGACTCGCATCTCGGACTAATTGCTCGTATAAATACCCGGCCCCTTAACGCTCGATTCCAGGCGTATGTCGTCCGCGAATTGTCTCGGTAACGAGCCACGACCGAACGTATGAGCATCTGCTCTTAGCTTAATGCTCCATTAAGGGAACCGGGCGGAGCCAAGCAGCGAGGAAAGCCCGGGATTTGCAAATAGGCCGTAAGCGGTAAACTGGCCGCTTTATCGCTTTATCTTGAAATCTAACTCGTGGAAAAACCAGTCGTTTCGTGTTTAATTTCTTCATATTTCCCCCCCCTCTCTCTCTCTTTTTTCTCTTTCCTCTTTAAATAGCTACTTTGACTGTTACGACACAGAGACGTTTCTCTCTTTTCTAACGTCACGTCTCTACACAGAGGAGTGTGATGTTCTTGAATTACTGGATATTATGCTTGATAATGTACGTATTAATTGAGAGATTCAGAGGAAAGTCGGTGTACAAGTAAGTAATGAAAGTTTTTAATTTGATACGAACGTAGGTAAAGTATGATGGAAGTCTAATTGAAGAAATGTTTTCTCTGCCTCTGAGTAAGTCGTGTGTGTTTCTATGGACACTGTGCATGAAAGCAATGAAAGTTTTAAGCAGATAAAGTATCTATAGAAGCTAGATATTACGTGTCTTTAGGTTACCAACAGATAAATGTTAATTGAGACGTTCAGAAAAAGAATAACGTGCAAGTAATGAAATCTTTACTCTGTGAAGATCAAATATTATGGAACTTAAGATTAAATATTATGGAACTTAAGAAAATTTTTGCGTCTCTTACTGTTAAATATTCTAATTGGGTACTAGAATTAAATATTCTAACAATATTTGAATATTGAATTCATTCAGATAATGAGGGTTCAACTGTGGTAACATGTACTGACATATTATTATGAAGTAAGAGAGAGCTGTGGAAGTTACTTCAGTGTCTTTACATTAAATTTTAAAACGATAATAATAGTAATAATAATAACATACAATGTAACAATATGTAACACGATATAAATACACAAACGATCTTAATTTTCAATTGAAAATAACTTTCAACAATAACTTAAATGTGTCTCACATCTTTTCCAAATCATGATCCAAAGAAAAACAACTAATAAACAAATAGATTGAAATTTAAAACTAGATAAAAAAAAAATACACCTATCTAGAAAAGGCACTGAATTTCTAGACCTGACATTTTTTAATCACTTCCTCTGCGTGTCTTCGTAGAAAGGAACGCAGTTAGTCGTGCCACTTTACCACCGAATCCCTCAATTAAACGTTAATTGAATAATTGAACCAACAGACTAAAAAACTCGAGAATCATTCACCTATTGTGTCTTCAGCTCTATCATCCTACGCTCCATTCTTTGGAGAATCCAACAGCGATCGAGAATCCCCCCCTCCCAAGAATCTCTCTAGTCGTTCGAGTGATTAGAGGAGAGCCAGCTCGCATGACGTAGCAACGCGATGCACCACACACACCACACGGTGAATTTGTAACGACCCAACCGTTATTTCTCCCTGATTCCTCCGTTCGTTGCAAGTCGCTCGCGTTGTTACATCTTTCGATAGACGCGTTACTCACCGCTGGCTGCATCCGCGCACGTAAAGAGGAAACTTTGCCAGTCACTTACCTGCAACAGAGAGGAAGAAAAACAATGGTTAATTGATAGTTGGAGCGGAGAGACACTGCGTTACGATGCAAATTCCTTTGTAGCCGCGTATTATTGCTGCGCCGACGGTAAAAAGGAAAGAAAATATCGCGACCCGGTTCTTGTTGTTTCTGAGGCTTTGAGGCGAGTTTGGTACAATATTTGTCTTCCAGAGAACGTTTACCGAGGGAGATAAACGAAGGGACAGAGTTCAACGAGCACGGATAAAAATTCTTTCTGAATGAAATTCAACTGAATTAACGAGACGCAACGAAGAGAATTAATTTTACCAGCGAAATGAATTTTTCAGTTTGAGAAAAACGCGGGATTTTTGTAGTGAGAGTATACCGCAGAGTGTGTTTCTCTGTAAAATTAGTCGATCGAGTGAGAATTCAAAAAAGAAGACGTCCAATAGGAGAACATTATAAAATTTAATTTTCACTCGATAAAAATTATTTAATTATGAAACAGAATGTCATTCTAAAAAAATATATAAAACACGAAATTTAATTTTTACATCACATGTACCACTGACTTTACTTCTCAGTAAAAATTAATCGACTGGATGAGAATTGTTTAATTAATGAAACAGAATGTCATTCTAGAAAAATATATAAAACACGAAATTTAATTTTTACATCACATGTACCACTGACTTTACTTCTCAGTAAAAATTAATCGACTGGATGAGAATTGTTTAATTATTGAAACAGAATGTCATTCTAGAAAAATATATAAAACACGAAATTTAATTTTTACATCACATGTACCACTGACTTTACTTCTCAGTAAAAATTAATCGACTGGATGAGAATTGTTTAATTACTGAAACAGAATTAAACAATTAAACAGAATTATTCTAAAAAAAATAAAACACGAAATTTAATTTTCACATCACATGTACCACTGACTTTACTTCTCGATAAAAATTAATCGGCCGGATGTAAATCATTTTAATTATGAATCGGAATATTGTTTAGAAAAGCAGAACACGAAGGTGCGTGAAACTTAATTTTTCTCAATAAAAATCAGCCAAGCGAAGACTCTTCATTCCACTGGAAATGGATTTTTGTTCCAAGAGGAAACAGCTGTCGAACGCGGTCTACGTGAAGTTTAATTTTCGCGCCGAGTGCTGCCGAGTCTGAAGAAAACTCGGTCGACTGCAGAAGAATTCTTTACGGAGCGTGGAACAGCGGAGATCCACGAGGCTCGGCTTCCACGCTACCTGCTCCGTCACGAGCCGAACAGAAATCACCGCGTCGTCATCGTCGTGCCGCGCAATTATTTCGAATTTCAATAAACAACGCTCGTATCGTATCTCACGTTCCTGCGGAGCGTAAAACACAGCGAACGGCGAAACGATAAGATCTGCATCTAAGGTAATCACCTTGACTGTTCCGAACGTGATGCACATCTTCGCTGGCGCCGCGTGGTCGCGTTCGTCGCGCGCACCATGAAAAAAGGGAACACACTCGGCGACAAAGAGTTGCGAACAGTAACTCGGCGAGATAATTACGAACGAACGAAAAAAGGAAAAAAGAAAAAAAGCGAGAAAAAAACGAGTGAAAAATAAAACAAAAATGAAACGCGCACTCGGAGAGAACTTATCAGGCACTTATCGCGACGTGAGTCGGAATCACACTGAGTTTTCGACGCATCGGTTACGTGACATCTGGTTCGAAGGCTCGAGGCATTAGGGGTAGGGATGCCCGGTTGGTTCCCGATTGGACGATTCGACAGGAAGGTCGACGTGACGGTTCCCTCGGCTCGGTTCTCAACTTTGAACCCCCCAAAAGACGCGGCTATTTTCGTCGGCCCAAGGGTAGCCACCGCCTATGGCGAAGGATCGGCATTCGAAAGTTGGATGGAAATAGACATCGTGAGAAGCACGTCCTCCGCACCCTTCCGCTCGTCATCGACGAATTTCGAAAATGTATATCTATTGCTGCGAGCACCAACACCGGGGTGTTTCGTAACCGTGTGCGCGAATTATTTCGAGAATTATTTCAGGGGCGTGAGAAAGGTTATTAACCCTCTTTATGGCACCCGAGAGCGATGAACACAGAACTATTATAACAGAAGCGCTGGATGGAAATAGACGTGGTGAGAAACACGGCCTTAACCCTTTGACTGATCCTTGGGATTGATTTAACTAACGCGTTCGTCACAGCAAATCTTTCCAGGTCTCTCTCTCTCGAAAATATGTTTACAAGTGTGCAGAATGTTTCGTAATTGGTACATTACGATGTTTTGATGCTTGCGCTTTGGAGCATAAAGCGATTGTTAACCCTGGGTTCGGCGATTCTTGTCTCAAATAGAACTTCATTTATACGAACTTTTTGTGAGACGAATAATTTATTAATTCTCTCTAATATTATTAATGATTTTCTGCTCGTATGATGGCTCATGATTTCACATTTAGATAAGTGGATCCAATTATTTAACAGGATTGAAATTAAAATCGTACCCCTCTGACTTCGAACAATGTTTGACAGCACAAGTTCCAAAATTCCTTTCAACGTTAATTAAAAACTTGGGAACACTAACAGGGCAAAAACTCGCGCGCAGGAATCGTTCAAATTTGGCAATTTCAGGACGACAGTACTCGAGCAGTGTAAAGGCATTGCGCAAATCTCGTAAAAAAAAATCGCTCAGATCTTGCAAAATACCTTTCGAAAAGAATGTCCCTGGAGCCGACAACAGCGGCCTTCCCGCGGGTAACACGTATTAATAGTGACGATGATGTTAGCCGAGCATCAACCACTCCGACTCGAGGTGGCCTCCCACGCTCGAACCGCGTTTGATCGCGGTGAACAAATGTGAGAACACGCGGGACCGACTCTTTCCGTGTCTTCTAATATTATACAAGCGTTACACCGCCGTTCGCTGCGCGTGGAAATTGCTGGATCTCCAAGCGGATAATTACGACGCGCGGTCGTGGAATGGACGTCCGCCCCGATCGGACGCGAGACGTTCGACGGGCGATCGTCTCTTCGTCTCGCTCTCGCTGGCCGATATAACGGAATGCGCGTTAATCCGCGAATCACCGTTAAATGAGTGCTCACGCTTATACGATCGACGTAATTAGCGGCGCGCCGATTCTTTGGGTCAATCACGTGCCGATGCATGCAAATGCGTTAATGGCCGCGCATCGTTAACATCCGTCTCGGTTCGAGGGAGCCCCGATGCACTGCTCGAGTATTTCCGAGGATAGATACAGACTTCTCCCCTGGCGAAAATATTTGATACGAAACCATTAAGGGCGAACGTTGTGTAACGTATTAACGTTGCGTGTCGATTGCAATTCTTTTTTTTTTTTAATCAATTTAGATACGCTATCGAATACTGAACACTTTTTCTTCTTAGCGTTGAGACTGCGAGAGGGAATTGGCTCGATACGATTTTCGTGTGTCGGTTATTTCTTCCATTTGGATTCTGTGGTTTTTGTGTAATTTAAAGAAAAAGAAGTATTTGTAATAGTAGAAATTGTCTGGTTTTCTGGATAAATTTTCCAGTAAATTGTGTGGTTTTTACTCGGTTGATTGAACTTAATTTGAAGTTAATTTTACTCGGTTAATTCTTCTTGGGGAAATATTATTAAGGAGACGACTTTTCGAGTAAATAATTTATAATTAAATAAATAATTTATAATTAACCGTTCGCGATCGCGCTGTTCGCCTACTGTCGTGAAATGTGCCGCGATGTTTGGTCACAAATGAATGAACGAAGCGCTTGGCACAACCGAACACGGATTTTTAAAAACCCCCGGCACTAAAACGGTTAAGTAAAATTAAGTAAAATAAAAAATAAAATTAAGTAAAATAACTTATAATTAAGTAGTTAAATAATTTATAATTAAGTAAAATTATAGGATTTAAGTGGAAGATACAATTACCTTTCGTAGTAATATTAAAAAACAGAATTTTATAACATAAATTGATCGAAAATAGTAAACGAAATGTCGAATGTTGCTGGGTCAAAAAAATATCTGTTAAACCTTACAATGATAATTTAATACTATCAGCGATTCAAATATGCAATTTATACCAAAGATGTACTAAAAAATATATACAGTGAAAAAAAAAACCTACCTAAAGTTTCCACGAAAAAGTATCGTCTCGTTTGCAAAAATTAAATTTCACGTAAAAAATCTGTTCTCTTCTTTAGGAATATCGGGTGGAAAAGAAGAGAGAAAAAAATGAGAATTCCAAGCACGCTCATTGCATGCTATTTTGCCACAAAGGAGCGACCACCGAGGAAAACCGACACGACGATTTCCCCGTAGGTTCGGCTACACGTGGGGGTATCTGTTCAGTCGTCAATCCTCCACTGCCATTGCCGTGCACCTTTCGGACACGAATTAATTAACCCAGCCGTCTAAAGCCCCTCATTATCCCATTTCTCACGTAGCCCGTACGATCCATCGTTCCGTTTACATTTCCTTTAAACTTCACTCGAGCCGAAGCGAAGAATTTCACGATTCTGAGGATTCCGTTGCATTTTTCACTGTTACACGTGGCGACCATGTGCTAAATTCTAAACTAATCAGAAGGTGCCCTTGACCAGCTACAAACTGATCGACATTGCGAGCTGAGAAGCAGAAAAGATCGACGGCGTCGCGAGCATTATTTGTAGAATTTGTTTGAATTTATTTGAAAATCCTTCGGTAATAACAAAGATGTATGTACGTACGTGCAACGTACGGGAGAAAAATTGCAGAGGATACGAATAAAAGTTGGTAGAGAATCAGTAAATTGAATTAAACGCGAGAAACAGAGAGTAAAGAAATTAATATTCAATTTACCTGGTTGAAACAAACAATCAAATTGATAGGGATGGTTTACTAGGTCAAGCGTTTCATTCTTGAAAGATATGACAGAAGCAAGAAAAAACTCGAGGATTTGTTGATTATTTAAAAAATAAGAAAATTAAACGTGCACAAGTGTACAAAATATAAGAAAGCTCGTTATGATAAAAAGCTTTGAATATTTTCCACATTCTAAGTTAAGTAGAAACATCACTTGTTACACATTTATGTATCTAAATTCAAATTTGCAAAAATATTTCACTGTTCAAAGTACTCGTTCTGATATTTACGAGATGAAACGTACAAAAATTCGATTTCTTTGTCAATAATCATCAAGAGTTGTTGAATGTACTTGCTCGCCTAATTTTTGCTTCTGTAATAAACGAGAGAATGTTTGACATTTGGCGGGGAACTGATCGATCCGAATTAACAAATTATCATCAATTCCATCGCGTTTTACGAACGAAAAGAATTTTCTTTCTTCATCGAGAGCCTCACTTTTCCGTTCTGTTTGACTTTATTTATGTTTTCCCGCGTGACGCGCGTAATATAAATATACTTCGCCTTCGAATGGAATAAAATCCACGTCCCTAAGGACCCCCGAGCGGACCTCTTGATGGACCTCGAGGGCCGCGCGCGACATTTACGACGATTTTTATAGTTTCCTCCTGCGAGACACCACCGCGACCGTGCTTTCGAACAGCGCGATAAGAAAAAAGGCACTCGAAAAATCTGTCTGCTCGGTGCTTAAAAGCTTCTCTCTCCCTCGCTGCACCGTACCGGAGAGACTCGTAAACGCCGGTGAAATACGCGAACCCTCCTGCAACTCTGTTTCTCCGAGTTCGCTTCGCAAGCTCTTCTTCGTTTTTTCCCTACCTTCTTTCGCTTTACACAACCGGCGCGTATATATATTTGGGAAAAAAAGAAGAAAGAGAAAGAAAAAGAACGGAGAGGAAGATTTTTATCGTTTGTCTCGCGAAAAGAAAAGAAAGAGATGCCTGCGATTTCAGAGTGCCGTGTATCATTTTCGTTTCGCAACGAAAGTCCGAGTCTCTTCGTTCCTCAGATTTCTGTTCCTTTTTTAGTTCAAGGATCAATCGTCAATTTATATTATCAAATTCTGTTTCTTAGTACCGAATGAAGTTCCAACGCTTGATATTTTCCATTTAGATTCTACGATTTCACTAAATTTCACTCCTTGCAGGTTGCTGACTCATTTTCTATATTACTTTTGTACACATGCACTTTACTGCGATCCTCATTACGATCGTCCTCCGTTATTTTTATCTACGGTATATAACGTGTTCTTAAGATTTCTGATAAGTGTCCTGACAGACGTGTGATTAAAAGTACGATAAAACTCTTGAAATATTATCGTAATACGAAGGAAATGGATTCTTTATGTTTCAAATTCCTTTCGACTGAGGTATTATAGTACAAATTGTTGCACGGATCTTAATGGATCTGTAACTGAAGTTTTAGAATAATTCATTGGCTAGCTAAGTATAAATATTAGACAGCCTTTTCTTTCAAAATTCAATGGCGTGTTTGAACTCTTAAATCTGTCATTCCTTCAGTTTCATAATTAATTCAGTTGTGACCTCACTCTCTGTGACTCTTACTGTGATTTTCATCTATATCACACTTTACATTTTCCGTGATAATCAGCAACTACATAACTATTACTACATTATTTATTTTTAACAATATTGTATTAATGTAATAATAATATTGCTACATTATTTATTTTTAATAATATTGTTTTAATGTAATAATAATATTACTACATTATTTATTTTTAATAATATTGTATTAATGCAATAATAATATTACTACATTATTTATTTTTAATAAATATTGTTTTAATGTAATAATAATATTACTACATTTTTTATTTTTAACAATATTGTATTAATATAATAATAATGTTACTACATTATTTATTTTTAATAATATTGTTTTAATGTAATAATATTACTACATTACTTATTTTTAATAAATATTGTTTTAATGTAATAATAATATTACTACATTATTTATTTTTAACAATATTGTATTAATGTAATAATAATATTACTACATTTTTTATTTTTAATAATATTGTATTAATGTAATAATAATGTTACTACATTATTTATTTTTAATAAATATTGTAATATTATTTAACTATTATTACATTATTTATTACTACATAACTACAAATCACTAATCAATATTTTAAATTTCGAAACATCCAAAAATACCACCATCGTAGCATTAAACGCTATACCTAGCTTCCCCCCATTATTTCACCTGAATCCCAACAGAATTCTAGTACCATCGCGATCTTCTATCGAAGACAGTACAAAAGATCAGTACATCACTCGAATCCCTCACGTTGCAATAAATAAAATTAGGTATCTGTTTTTACTCTGATTGGACAATGCATCGATGCGCAAAGGGAAAGAAAAAAAATAAAAATAAAAAAAGAAACGTGATCTCGAAAGCAATAACGGTCCGCGAGCCATTTCACCGGTCATCGACTACTCACTACCGGTGTCTCCCGGTGTAGAAAGCACGCGGCTAATCTGCTTACGATAAAGCTTCCCAACGGTCCGTCCGATAGGCAGGGGCAGCGTTATCCGAGCCGACGCGCACGACAACTTTTCCACAAAGGGAAGAAAAACGAAACAAGACCGGGTGCCTACGTGATTCTCGTCACGACGGCTGGCCGCTGGTCCTTTGACGTTCGATAAGAATCTCTCGGCTCGGGAGAAGGAGCACAGTTGGATCACGAAACACGAGACGAAGCCAGCGACGAAAGAGTCGGACTCTTGCTCGAGCAGGAGTTGAGCTCGATCGTTCGATCGCGTCCCCACCACGTGTGTGGTGGCACTGTGACGCGCGAGTGTCGACACCTCTAATCCTCGTAGATCAACCCTCGAGACGGTTGGACGCGAATCAACCATCGTCGTCGCTTTCGAAGGGGTCGTCGTTCGAATTAAAATCCCCCCTTTTTTTAATTCTCCGCACACGCGACCGGGCAACGATGGATTAGGAAATTTATGGACGGTCGAAATAAAAGGGTTCGAGAGGTAACCCGTTCGTCGTCTGGAAGATTCTTCGTACGATCGAGTGGATTTTAATTGTTTGTAAATCAAAATTATGTATAGAGTGTCAAGACGGACAACTGAGGTTTCTGGCATCTCCGTTTGAGTGAAACCTTCTTCGTGCTGTTTCATTTCTCGTCACGTAGAGAAGCGGCAGAGTCGCACGCATTTCTTTCTTTCTTTTCTTTTTTTTTTTCTTCTCCTTTCCTGTCAGAGAAATCATCACCGTTTCTCCTGCAAAGTTGCATCGCAGCACCGACCGTGCCGATAGAAAGTTGAGAAGAGGGCAAGATCTTGACGGAGACTCGATTTAGATCCTCTTCGATGGATCGAGCATTGGAAAGAGGTCGAGAGGTAAATGTCCTGGACCTGTCGGTGAACTTAGATCTCACGTTTCGAAGATCCGGCGTTCCCGGCAACGAACCACGCGTTAAAATCATTGGAACACGCATTGACCGAGTCGTCTGCGCTATAAAAAAGAGAGAGAGAGAGAGAGAGAGAGAGAGAGAGAGAGAGAGAAATTCCAATACGTCATCTCGTTATTTGTCCACCATTAATCCACTCATATACTCGTTCGGATTTATGGTATCATTAAACTGCGGTTGTAATCTATCCATTCTATATTCGTTTGAAACCATAAATAATAAGAGAAGTTATGTTTCTCGTGATTAATCATGCGTCGTAAAATTAATTTTTTCCGTTTATAAAAAATGTGGTCTTCTATTTAATTTATCTCTATAAAATTTTATCGACAGATCGACAGATCAGAATAGATTGTTAATTTTTCTTCAAATATCTACTTCTTTCGAACGAATGCAAAATTTTCTATTAAATTGTTGACGAAATTAAATCGCGTTCCTTTTGATCTAATCGAAGACGAATCTGAGTCAGGTTTTTATTTAAAGTATTACAGATGGTTATTTATTTTTATTTCTTTATCAATAACACATAAATTTGTTATTTTGTAAGAATAATTTTGACAATCTAATCTTTTATTGAAAATTAATACTTAATATTATATTTTTATTAAATTCAACATTGCTACTAACAACTCTCATATTATAATATGATAATATATGTAACAAACTTATCATATTGAATGTTAAATTTATTACTACATCTACTTGTATTTTAATATACACTATAATATATATATATAAATATATAATAAACTTATCATATTGAATGTTAAATTTATTACTACATCTACTTGTATTTTAATATACACTATAATACATATATATATATATATATAATATATAATAATAACATAAATATATAATAAATATTATAATTTTATATATATATATAAAATATAAACTATATATATATATAAACAATGATTGATACGATATAAAGAACGATTATTCTGTACCTGACCGATTGACATAAAATATTACATTTTATGTAGCGATTACTATCACCTACCCATAATCTGTTGGTGTTCTGACATACACGAACGCGAAAACGGTCCGAAATTACGGACCGGTGACGGTCTCGTGCTTGACAAACGCGTCTGTCCCATTATCACGGTTCGACTTATCGTCGAACAAATTTATGAGGCTGGCTCGCGATCGTCGGCAAACGTTCCACGGCCTCGCGAACCGATTTATCACTTTCGAGGTCGTGATTGCCGGCCGATTGTTTCTCCAGCCGTCCGGCTACCATTCTCATCTGCCCCCGCGACCAACGGAACGCACGATCACGTGCCAGCCCTCCGCCATTTAGGCTAGACGTTTGATCGCCGTACGCGGAGTAATAATAGTTTCCACACAGCGCGCCTGTTTCAATAACGACGCTTAATGGCGGTAGTGTCAATAGCAAGGATGCGATGATAATCGTAACCTGCAACAATGGGAATTAACAAGGAGGCCCAACAGCCTTCCGGGCCTTTTCTCCGCCCCGGGGGAGAGAGCGTTGCATAATGGCCGCACGCGGCACGATAGATAAGCCGCGCGGCTCGGGTTGATTCGTGGATTTATCACAGACGATCGGCGGGGAACGTGGACGTGGCGAGTCGCTCTTCTGCCCATCGCCCATTCTGGATATCGTCGTCGAAAAACGCCGAAGGCCTCGCCTCTGACTCGCCTGGCCAGTCAAGGCCCCTCGGAGTTAATTATTTTCTCCTCCACCCGTCGTCACGACTTGGTCCACGCAACTGCGAATTAACACGTCCCGACGCAGCAACGAAGAGTTATCGCGCGCCGTGACGTACACCAGAAGAGATCACGCGCTCGTTTCTCCTAGCAGATCTCCAGATTTTTGATCGATCTCTCGAGATTCGTGGTTAAACTACTGTTTTTTTCCGAAACAAACGGGAAGACGTAATTTCAGACGGTTAATGAGAAAATTCCTCCTCGCGAACGATCGATCTTGGTGGCCATGTTTATTGATCTTCCTTTAATGCTCTTGGACGATACGGAGGAGGGTTTGGTACACGAGAGGAACATTCTTCGAGGGATAACTTAATTAAGCGGGCAGACTCGTATCAATCGCTTTCCTCCAAGATTGCCCGCTATTATCGAGAGAGAAGGGGGGAGGAGATTGTAGGATTACACGCGGACGGATTTTTTCAGACGGCCGGTTCGTAAGCTGCCGGATCAACGGGCTACGGATAGGACATTTTTATGGGAGGGCAGGACGCAGGTATACGATGATCTCGAGGAGCGGATTTAGAGAGATGGTTATCCCACTTCGAACATTGGGCCTCGAATATTCATACCCAAATATTTAAACTCGACCGTTTCGGATTCAAGTTTTTAACATTGTGATTCGCTGTTGTAAACGTTTCGAAATACTCGATACTTTGAGTATTTTAGAAGATCTTCCTTAAAGAAGATCCTCGATTTTTGGGATACTCTTGCGAAATCAGAATGAAACGACTAATCCTGAATGCTTTATATTACTATAGATATTTTATTAGATATAGATAATTTATTACGATTTAATTTAAATTTTCAGATTCAATTTTTCAACTTCAAATAGTAAACTCTTTTAATATTTAATATTTAAATTTAGATTCAAACTTTTTGAAAGATTGTGTAATTTCAGAATCGTAATTCGCAAATTATCGCAGATTAATGCTTCGAATATTTTATTCTCTCAAGTATTTGGACCAATTTTCACTGCTTATTTTCATTTCTTGTGTCACTTTATATTTACATTTTATTTTTAATATTTTTCACTGTTTACTTACTGCCAATTTTTTAAAATTTCACACTTTTTTTAGAGTATAATTAAAAGCTAAAATATTATAGAAACTACCATACTTTGAACATTTGACGTGGTTCTTCATATTATTTCCATTTTAAAATTCCTTATAAACGCATAAAAATCCACAGTTATTATCTAATTATTAATATATAAAGAACGATTGAATTTGATCTCAATTGGGTACTTTAACGCAATAGAACTATGAATGTTTATACGTTTGTGCAAACATTCGTGATACGTGAAAACATATATAAAATATATCGTATAAAGCGAGCTATTTTGTTTGAAACAAATTTTTATTCAGCTTCCATTCTTTTAACTACACTCGCAGGAACGTTAATTTACAAAAGTATCTAGCAATGAGCAACCTACGAAGACTTAGAAGCCAATTAGCGTAAATCACCTCTCGTCAGAAATAGTTTATCGTCCACAAATGCACCTTTTGTTATTAAAACGGTCAGTCGACAAAACAGATTACGATACTGTAATTAAAGCTCCCGTCGACTAAAGATTCCGATGCGAAAAAATCCGTTTATATCGCGCGAGTCGCTTTTGAACGAAGAATGACTTACATTGATTGGCTTCGCGATCCTCCGTCTATTGCGATTTACGAGATCTTCTTACAGCAGTGATGTGACTCGGCCTTTGGTCGGAACAGTCTATCCTAAAACCTCGACATTAATCCAGATACGAAGTCGGAATGCGCGTAAGAAACCAGCGAGCGCTTTATCTTCGTGAGTGCTTTATCTCGAGGAATCTCGCGAGATATCCCCCTCCATTGTGACAGCATATAGATAACGCGGAGAAAATCGTTCTCCGAGGAGCATGCCTACGGCTGATTGCGCGCAAGAATCCGAAGCAATCTACTCTAGTCTAGTGCGTCACTCGGAGCGCAGTTTTACGATTGTACGAGTTCTCGAAACGTGCGTCAGTCGGCGCGTTTGATTTTTCGAAAATGGGAGCCACTCCTCACGGATTCCTCTGTCGCCTGGTCAAATCCGACCAGGCAGCGAGAGAGCGCGATAAAGCTCGACGAACGTGGCTGAGACACGTTACGTGCGTATTACTCAGGACGATATCGTGAGAGGAGAAGGAGTCCGAATATTATCTCCGCAAATATTGTCTCAGTTAGGATCTCCGTGTTTCCGTGTTCGTGCGAGTGTTTGCTCGAATCGTATCGACGCGTACGTGGCTCCCTTGGTGTTCTCGCGTTTCTTGGAGTTTCTGTCGCGCAGAACGCTGGACGGAATAAGGCAGAAAACAGTTGGAGACGTTCCCAGGAGACTTTTCGGCAGTTTGTGTTCGGTAAACTTCGATTGATTGCTTTTTTGATTTTTTTTCTTTTGCATCTCGTTATACGAGAGAGGAGTAAACTTAAATTGATGACCCATATGGTTACGCAGTCGCCACAATTTTGCATAAATAGGCGATTTGGAAGTCATATTATGTAGAAAAGTATACACGACATGCTGTAATATTCTTTTTTTTTTTTTGACATATTTAGAATTTTATTTTGTTTTGAAAATCGATTCTAATTGATATGTGACAAATGCTATACTCTTGTAATAAATGAACTTATGCGAGTAAGTTCTAATTTGAATTTGAATTGAGAAAATTGAAAAATATAATAATGCGATAGTTAGCGATGTATGAAATTTCCTATAACAATGTTTTAATATACAATAGTAATTACAATTAGTTTTTAGTATAAAATACTTAGAGATTAATCATCCAATTCCGACCAAACGATCGCAAATGAATTTTAATCGCGTCTTTACATCAATCTCCATCTCGACATCAAAAAAGGTTTCAAATCAAAAGTCAGAATTCATCGCTGGAATCTTCGATTAAATCGTATGAAAAAAATATCGCAATATAAAAAGACTTTTTTTCTTGGAGAGAGAGATTCAAATTTATGCGAGTGTCTTCCACCGGCACGACGTATTTATGATAATGGCCCCTCCACTTAACACTCGGACGCCGCTTGATTATTCAATTTTTCGAGCGACCCGCCGACTTTTTGCGTTGCATCGATGCGCAAAACTCGTAGGCGTGCAAGGCGACTGATTCCCCCGTTTCCACGCGGGGAAGAAAGAGCCTCACTGTCCTCGAAGAATTCTCGAGAAACGTTTCTCCCGATCGAAGAAACGCAAGAGAGGAGAAAAAGGGGAAAAAGAAAAGAAAGTACATGGCTCTTCAACTGTTACGAAGCGTATCGTGGCTAGCTGACATCGGCATCGAGAGCATAAAGGGGCGTTTTGTGTCGGTTCGACACGTGTGGGTGCGCCCTGCGATTCGATAAAGCACTACTGTGCCACGCTTGTCTCGTCGAGCCACATAGAAATCAGTCCTGCTGCAATCCCTCAGTTTGATAACTGCTAATTTACGGGATACAGTTCTTTTAAAACTCTTCTTTTACAATTTCTCAACTCTTTGACGAGGCTGTCGTTGAAACATACAGCGATGCATGCATCGATTTCTAGGTTTCACGATGCATGTTGCAATTTGCAATGTATGTAGTTCGTAATCAGTAAATCTGATAAGGCAAACTGACTTTAATGCAGGTTTCATGAAACCTAAAAGTCGATCCATCGTTTCAACGTGTGTGAGAGTTTTTACGGTTTTCTTGGTTCTCCCTTTCGTCGTAGTTTCCGTCGCACTTTCGCCAGAGTTTTTGACATGAGGAATAACACGTTGTTTGTCGAAATATTTGAATGCTCAAGAATCTTTTCAAATTTTAAATTATAAAAAGTGACAACTTGAAATAATTTGCATAGAGTAGATCTTTTATTTGCTTCTTACGAAAATTCAGAAAACGACGGAGCATATTATTTTATCACTGAAAGTGATTTTAGTGGAGGTAACCCAGAAAATCGGGCCTTTTCAGGTGCAACGCTAATGCAACGAAAATTAGCAATTGGTTGATTTGAGTCACGTGATTCGCGAGAGGGCGTGGCGTAGACCTCAAGTAGGAGTGGCGTTGTCTGGGCGATCGCGTCTGCAATTTGTTTTGTATATCGATAAAATTTTATGGCAAAAAAGTCGTCTTCATTTCCTAGTCGGAACAGTTGCTTCGGCCTTTCAGTGAGACGAATCGTACTGGGGTACAAGTGCAGTTTTTCCAGCAAACCCGCGACGCACTACTGATGATTCCTTTCAATTAAATTTAAACGAAATTTCGCATTTCAATGCTACCATTTGAATGCTGTGTCGTTCTATGTGGAGTGATGCTTCGTAAATAAATGGCTGATGAATGAGAGACAAAGGGAGGGTGAAATCACACGCGAGTGATTTGACTGCAAGGTGTCGGGACAGACAAAATGGCGGGGCGAGGATGTTGCGGCTCGGTCCCCGCGAGACGCGCACGAGCGATCGAGAGCGTGCAGAAGTTCGTGCGGTTGCAAAACACGCGCGAGCATCTCTCGCCGCGCGTTTTTTCCCCTCGTTGCTGCAATCTTTCCCGCGCGGCGAACGTGCTTCCTCGTTGCGCCGGCAAAAACCGTCGCACGTCCCTTCGAACCGACTGACAGACGTCTATCGGCAGCTCGTTTCTCCGCGGCCGGGGCCGGAACATCGGGAACACCGGAGAAAATCGGCGTGCCGCCACCGGCGACGTTGTCGTACATCATAAAATCACGGGACAGCCGGGGATGCGTCGTGCATCACGCGATTTCGCGATCGATATAATCGCCGGAACGTGATGAGTCGCGATTAACCAGTCTTCCCCCCGACCGATCGAGCCCGATTCCCCTTCGATGTTTGTGATTATGTCGATCGTGCTCTGCGGCACTTGGCCAGCTCGATACTCTAATCGTTACCTACTCTGATCCAATAAAATTAGGAAAAACGCTCGGATTTTATGAAAAGAACAACGCGAGGATTAAACAGTGAAACCACTCTTCTTTACTCTGCTGATATAAGATAACGATCTTAGATGCTTGCGTGAAAATTGTTATAAATCGATACTTCGCCATTTGAACGTTCTTTGTAAGATCGATAAAATATGTAGGATCGATAGTTCTTGAATATATCACGCATTTTGGATTAAGGTTGCTGCTACGAGCTCCTATGATGCATTACGAACGTTAGAAATCGTGACTGCATTGTCAAGTAGCAGATATCAAACGAAGTTGAAGTTATTCAACTAAACTCCGTTGTTGAATTTATTTCCAAATTAATTATTCTGCTCTGTTCATTTTTCTCTTCTTTTCTGCGTTTAACTCCTGTTAATAAAGAATGATGATGATGATGATAATAATAATAATAATCGTAAGACAGATAATAAAAAAACTGCACGACTTGTATCCCAGTACGATTCGTCCCAGAAGCAACTGTTCCGACTATGAAATGAAGACGATCTTTTTGCCATAAAATTTTATCGATACGCAAACATTTGAATCGATACAAAAGTACCAGACAACGCCACTCCCACTCGAGGTCTATCCCACGCCCCCTCGCGAATCACGTGACCCAAATCAACCAATCGCTAATTTTCGTTGCATCAGCGTTGCATCTGAAGAGGCCTGATTTTCTGAGTTACCTCCGCTAAAATCACTTTCAGTGATAATATAATCGAGTCTCCTCTCTATTGATAACTTCAGAAGTTTAGATCACAAATAAATAGATTCAACCAGTAAGATTTCATTTAATTCAGCACTGACTGAAACGGACGGAGTTCCAGCACCTTTGAATCAATCTGTACAACGTAAAACTAATTAAGGCGGCTGGGATTCAGACGAGGAAAGCTCGAAACGAGAGCAAAAGGGATCCAAAAGGGAAAAATCGTCTCGATATGAAACGCGTGGTGATTTCTCCAAAGGGCCCTCGGTACGATCCGAGATCGGTAACTCCAATTACAGAACGCGATGGTAAGGGATCTATTTATAAGGCGAGGAGAGAAGAAGCTCGATGATTTAACGATGCAACCGTGCAACGAAGTTTACCTTAATCAGGTATATTAGTCAGGACTCGGCCGGCGATTAATAGAACAGGACATTTCAGATCGTTCCTGTTTCTATTAAGTGCAAAACCGTGCATCCGAAGGTGCGGCGGGATAACGCTTCATTTTAAATCGCTCCGATGGAAAATGAAATTCTTCTCGCTGGATCGCGTGAAATTGTACATGTACCGCATTTAATAGTAATTATAGTAATGGACTAATAAATTGATCCTATCTGCGACTTCCGTTCAGGATCTTTTCTCTAGTTAACCAAGAAACGAACACCAAGGTGGCTGCGTAACTAGATTTCATTCTACTCTCCAAACGATAGGGAGGCTTCTTTTTAAATAATTTATCGATCTTTTAGTACTAAGAACAGCTTTCGTTAATAGCTTTTTACATTTTATCATTTTATGCTTTGGCTGTTTGAATGATTATCGTCGTTTTTTGTGGAAAAACTATTCGTATGGATTTACATATATGTAACTTTTCCTTTTAAAAAATATATAGAATAATATATTCTATGTATAAAAAAATATTTGTCTCTAATTTTTGTTCTACGTGTCGATCATCTCTATATTAAAGCGTTCTTATTCCGTATATAAATAAATAAATTTAAAAGTTAGAAAAGCCAAAGGACTTCTTAACTTACCGCACTTATGTACTTTCTCAACATGCGAGTTTTATATATATTTCTTTTAACGTTTACTTTGTTGGAACACTTTCGACGTTAATTCTGACAGAATCGACACAAAGATCGGTGACATCAATGAATGATCTATCCACGTCACACCCGTCTCGCGTTAACTAAGAGCCGCGCGAATGAAACGCGTTTCAAGGAAACAAGTTTATCATCTCGATGTCGATGGAAGGATCGGGTATCGATATTAAAAAGCTTCTGCCTTTTTCTGGCTTCTTCGCTACACGCCACTCCGACCGCGAACTTTTTCTGCAGTTTGCCATTCTTCCTTTCTGCCAAACTCTTCCGCCTCTTCTTCGTCCTTAACCGGCTGTTTTTCTTCGCTACCTCTCTCTCGCTACCAGCTGGAATCTACGCCACTTCGCCACCCTTCTCTCTTTCTCTCTCCCGCTCTCTTCCTGTTTGCTTCTCCCTTCTCGGCCCCCCTGCCTGCGGTTCATTTTTTGAATTCTTTCAGGCAAATAATAACCGCAAAAACCCGGCATCGGGGGCTTTGTACTTCGGACGATAGCCGCCTCCGTCAGCGGCGTAATTTGTTTCGAAAACGCGCGCGGCCGCTCGGAACGCGATTGCAACGCGCCGACGTTCGATGCTCGCGGCTCGCTGGTCCCTTCGACAACCTCGAATCAATTAGAATCCCAACTACAGAGATAATTTTCAACGCGTGAAAATAACTCGAATTTCTCTCTAAACTCTGTCTTTTATGGATTTTTGTTCGATCGAGGAAAGTCCTCTTTCTATGTTTTCTCGAAACCTGACCTAAACCTCTCGTGGACGAGCGTATTATCGCATTATCAGGAAAGCCAAGTCGTTCGTATTCGTATTCGTATTCGTGCCTAATCTTTTTACTTTGAATAAATATAGATATACATTTTTACTTTAAATAAATATGAATTTAAGCGTTCAATGTATCTTGCTATTTACTGAAAAATTGCCGCAAACTGATTCTCTGAGTTGAACTATGCATGAAATAGTACAAGTACTATTGGTAAACTGCAGAGCAATAGTGTTCGTTTGGCTTTTTCTGGCGTTTAGTTGCTGTTAAGAGTCACGTCTCATGTAAACTTTCATAAGTAAACCTACATCTAAATTTAATTAAAGATGAAGTTAGAACTACTACAATTCTTACACTCGAGAGGACTGTGAAAACAATCGTGATTTAATCACTGGCGAATATTATAACATTATTTAATCAATAAAATTATCACTTTCTCGAAATAAAAATTTATTTTCACACATGAACGTGTTGATCGTACCACATAATCTAAATTTAAAAAATTTAATAATTAATTATATAATAATCTAGATATAATTATTTAATAATCTAAAATTAAAAAAGTCACTTTTTTTGTCAAAACTAATCCCCCCCCCCCTCAAAAAAAAAGATCCAGAGAATTTCTCTGCACGATAAAGAGAAGTCAGCGTAATAATCTCCATCTTATGCGTTCGTTAATCGCTCAGATAAGACGCGGAGAAACCCGAAGACACTCGGCTATCTCCACAGCCGGTGTCACCTGTGCCCGAGTGCAGCGGGTGGGTGGAGATAAGACGGCCAGACAGAAAAGGGAGTGTAACGTTGGCTAAATGGAAACGCAGAGGTGGACTGCAGTAACTTTAGGAGCGGCATGTGTACCGAGAAACGGGATTATCGGTGCACGAACGTCACCGGACACTCGACCTCCGACACCTTTCCATTGTTCATTCGGAGAAACTGACCATTACATCACCCAACCGGTTGTCCGTTTTCAAACGAGATATTCGAACGTTTCCCCGAAGTTTCACGCGGCCGACAAATCAGCGAGAGGTCTCTTCCTTCCACTCGGCCTACTACGAACACGCTCCAACTTTTCAGCCACAGGTTTCGTTCGCGGAGTTCTTTTCAGCCACCAGGACGGAGATTCTCGCCTTCTTTGAACTTTTTGAAACGCAGATCCTTTCGTTTGCAGAGCTTCGAGAAGCTCGAAACGTTTGTACGACTCGTTAAAGTTGCCAAAGTTATTTCCGTTTTGGCACGAACTTCCCTCGAATCGTTGAACGCTTCGAGAAGTTGAAACGAGCTGCTTCGACTTTCTCGATTTCATTTGACTCTCGAAGTTTCCGTATCAGCTACTGTGCGAGACTGTTGAAAATTTCAATGGTTGTGTTTAATTATATTTATTAGAAGAAAATTGTTAATGGGACAATTGACGCGTAGATTGTTTCTTCTTTTCTTCGAAGTTGGGAGATTCGATGGATTTCTCAGTTTTCTTGCGTTTGATAGACTGTTGCAACCTTTTTCTTTTGCGCTTGATAGAGTATTTGAGCAATTGATTTAATAGTGAGATACTACGTGAGTTTCTTTTTATCACTGAAAGTGATTTTAGCGGGGGTAACCGAGAAAATCGGGCCTCTTCAGGTGCAACGCTGATGCAACGAAAATTAGCGATTGGTTGATTTGGGTCACGTGATTCGCGAGGGGGCGTGGCGTAGACCTCGAGTGGGAGTGGCGTTGTCTGGTACTGTTGTATCGACTCAAATGTTCGCGTATCGATAAAATTTTATGGTAAAAAAGTCGTCTTCATTTGCTTCTGGGCCTTTCAGTGAGATGAATCGTACTGGGGTACAAGTCGTGCAGTTTTTTTTTTCTTTTTCATCTGCATGTCCGAGGCCGATGCACGGCGCGTTACACTCGAAGCGTATTCGCGAACAGATCGGCAGAGAGACGATCGAGCCAGGGAGAATCAGCTCGGTTCCGGTGCAACGACTCCAGATACGAGGCTTGTACGCGTTTCGCGCTTTTGCCGCTGCTCGATGCACGTATACACGAACATGAACAACCACACGGCTGAACGCAAATATACAGAGAAGTAAACGGGCTGGTACGGCGGCAGTAGAACGAGGGAAAAAGGGAGTCAAGAGCGGTCTTCTCTCGAGCCGGCGCAATCATAAAACCTCTCACAACATTCCTCACCGAATGCTCTATTGGCCGCGTGGCTCGGCGAAAAATCGCGAAAATCGCCGGTATCTTCTCTTGTATTTCTATTCGGAGTACACGGCGCTCGATCGCGATCGACCTGGTGCTGAGATGAGCTTCGATCGGCAGGAAGCTTCTGGGTTTATCGAGAGAATGTTTCGATTCACGCGTGCTCCATTGTCACGGACATGGTCATTTCTAATTTCTTTTTTAGTACGTTAAATTGTTAACAGATTTTTATTACTGAGTTTAGAAATGTGTCAAAAATTGGCGAAGATCAGACTGGAAATTGTAGATAATGTAAGATTTGACGATGAGATTGGTGACGAGTGAAGTTTAAGATTTCAATTATTACACGTTATTGTATCATTGTGTGGAAATAAATTTTTTATGAAATATCTGTAAGTACATTAAAAATAAGTGAAATTGAGAATTATAATATACTGATGATCAATTTTGATGTATAATAAGATTAATGGCAAGGTAAATTTAAGATTTTCATTATTATATTATAGTTTAGTGTATTGAAATGTTAAATATCGAATGTCGAAAAATACCTATTAAAAATTATAATATATTGACAACAAGTCTAATTAACAATTAAGTCAAATTTCAGATTTTAATTTTATATGTTACAATAAACTGTAACACATTTATATTTATTAATTACGAATTTTAATTATTATACTATCGTATACTTTGACGTTTATCGACGTTCGATTCGCAGACACGGCATTTTGGCTAAACACACTAATTCATCTAAACACACTCTCTGTTTCGTCCAAACACACCTATATTTAGAGATTAACCGCCGCGTAACAAGCACAGAAGCTTGTAATCTGCCCAGTGCTGAAAAAACAAGATCGAAAGAACTAAATGCTATTCAAATTGATTCCCTTTCGAAGAAAATCCGCGGCCGGATAATTGCAAGAAAATTGCCGCAATTTTTTCTGTTCTATTTCTCAAACGAACAAAATGAAAAAGTCGAGAAAAAAATACGTAACTATCTCTCTCTCTCTCTCTCTCTATGGATCTCGAGCCTTTTAATCAGCATCGATTATAGCAGCGTCCAGAATTTGCAAGACGCCGGTTTATTGAGAATACTCGCGGGACGGACGATGGTTTCGAGCATCCGTACGCGGAACATTGTGATTACGCGGAGGATAGGAAAGCGGGCCGCATTAAATAGAAATAAAATAAATCCAGGCAGAGACTGAAGAGTCGGCAGCGGCCGAGAAAACGGAAGAATCCCCGCGGGCCTCTGCATATTACGGCCGGCCGAGGTGCAGCCAGGCAGAAAACGCCGAGCAACAACAACTCGGGCCTGATCTCCAATTCCCTCGTAAAATGCCTCCGCGGTGCTCTGCCTCCGGCGCAGCTGCAGTTTTACAATGTGAGCATCGTGCGTCTTCCTTCCTCCGCTTCTTTTCGGGTTCTAAACGGCCAAACTTTTTCGTGTGCAAACTATCTATCCGTGTATCAATGTATTGGGCTGTCCGGAAAGTTCCTGCCGATTTTGGAGGAAAATTGAAACGCAGAAGATTTAAATTTTAGTATACATTTGTTAAATATTAAATTTAATTTAATTTATATAATCCTTCTTTCTTTCTACAATTTAACATTTGATACGTGCGTCAGGTGTCCAGAAAAACTCTTGCTTCAAAATGTTTTCCCAACTGATGAATATCGTTTCCTTCAAAAGTATTTTTGTTTCGCAGTTTGGAAAAACCTTGACTTCTTTCGGATCAGTTTCATCGCTGAACTTGTTCCTCGTGTGGCTATCCAAGCTCAGAAACAAGTGAAAATCTGTGTGTTCAGGGTATAATCTTCCATTCAAGTTTTACCATCTCGTCGTGAGTCATCTCTTCTAAACGAGGTCAAAACTTTCTTCCTGTTTATCAACGCTGTTTTTCCCCGTAATTTTTGCCTAAACTCTTTCCAACTTGTCGCAATAGATGTTGACAGTCAATCCGTAGAATTGCGATCAACAAAAATTGACAAGAACTTTTCTGAGCGCCTGAATACTGAATACTAAATGCATTAGTTTTTATAGCTCGCATTATATGTACTATTTTATAGTCATCATAAATGTCCTATATCAACGATACTACTTGAATCAAAGTAATCGAAAAGTTTGTAAGACACTGACTATCGAACCCTTTCAATGCATCCAGAACAACCAACGCTTTCAATAATACTTTCACGACGATCTTTCAAGATCTTTCGAGAACTTGAAACCTATCAAGACTCGAGACTTATCAAAACTCTCAAGAGTTTCAGTCTCTTTCCTTTTTTCCTTTCCTTTTCGTACGATTCAATGCGTCTCAGATTGCGCAGAGCTTTCCGTTCCGCGAAGAAATTTCTTAGATTTTAAAAGCATTCACGGATAAAAGTTCGGCTTCGTCGGAGATTTACGGAGTACCACGGTGCGTGGATCGTACTTGCGGATCCGTTGGATTCCTTTTTCGAAAGAAGCTTTATCTGCTCCGATACGGGGAACACGAGTTCTACAGGTGTAACAGCGAGCAACTGTAAAAACAAAACATGTGTTTGGCCAAAACGCGATACGGATGCCTCGCTCTGAGTATTCTTATCTGCGGGCTTCCTCCTGCCGGGTTTTTACTTATCGCTCCGCTGCAAATGGACAATGCGACACGAAAGACTTTCGAATTTAGATATTCCGGTCACGTTTGAAGAAAGTGATTAGTCTAGAGTTCTGAATTTGAAGAGCGAAAAACCAGCTACTAAAATCGAGTCAACCCTTCCACGCAAGTTGCAACGATACTTTCTGTTCGTTGAGGCCTCATTTAACAATTCTGTTATTAAATTTGTATCTTGAATTTTTCATAAAAATTGAATTGAAAACACCATCGATAGGAAAATTTCGACGTTATCAGAGGAAATAAGTTCTAGTCATTTATGATTGACGTTTTTAGAATTAATTTTATCTATTAAAAAGTATGAGAAGATAAATACGGTATAATATTTTACAAAAATTAAACGTTGTAGTGCAGAGTATTTCAATCTGTTGTATCTTCTAAGGCAAAATGTACATCTATATAAAACTCACGAGTCCATGTTAATTGACAAAAAAAAAAAAAAACTGCACGACTTGTACCCCAGTACGATTTGTTTCATTGAAAGGCCCAGAAGCAACTGTTCTGATTAGGAAATGAAGACTTTTTTGCCATAAAATTTTACTGATATCCAAAACAGATCGCTCAGTACCAGACAACGCCACTCCCACTCGAAGTCTACGCCACGCCCCCTCGCGAATCACGTGATCCAAATCAACCAATCGCTAATTTTCGTTGCATTAGCGTTGCACCCGCTAAAATTACTTTCAGTGATAAAAAGAAACTCACGTATTATTCCACTATTAAATCAATTGCTCAAATACTCTGTCAAGCGCAAAAGAAAAAAGTTACAACAGTCTATCAAACGCAAGAAAACTGAGAAAACCATCGAATCTCTCAATTTCGAAGAAAAGAAGAAACAATCTACGCGTCAATTGTCCCATTAATAATCTTCTTCCGCGTGCGCAAATAATTTCTCGATCACGTGCGACAATCTGCGACGATTGTTTGAAATTTTACGCGAGCTAACGTTTGCATCGAGCAAACGAATTGAGAAGGAGTTGCATCAGCCGAGATGTAAGAGTAGTTCACAGCACGTACCACGTTTCGAGAGCAGCTCGAACTTCCTGGTCGTAAACTTGGCATTCTGATATGTGAACTCGGGGAACGCGCTATTATCCACGGATCAATCTGTCTTCGGATTACCTAATCTCCGTACTAAGCCTGCATGTATCGTTGCACCTAGAGCCCCGCTCAGGAGCTCCATAGAACACACGGAGAGAGACAAGTGAGATCGTCCAAGTTGGATAGAGAATAAACTGTTTGTTGAAATCTCTATGGTGATTCGCGCACGAGCTAGCAGCCAAGGAACGATGATGTACGGAAGCAGAGGAGCTGCACGATTGCGCACGCGCGCGAGCGCTGCACTCGTGCACGCACGTTTACGCGTGTGCGTTTAACAGCGAGAAGGGGTACTGACCGCGCATTCCACGAGGGAGGTGACCGCCTCGCTTCTCATCTGTGAGAAGCTATAGGCAGCAACGACAGAGCTGTTCCTGCATGTACGCGGCGTACAATGTTTGATAACGGCTATCTCTCACCGAGAGAGGGGGGGTTCTAATTTTCTATCGCCAGCTTCTCGGAGGATCGACCGATCCATTGGCACACATTTTTGCGAAGAATATTTAATCCTTAATTGTAACAACTTGAGTCAAATTATTTTATTTTAAGGCTCGATCAACGATCGATTCGATTTTGTATTGTTTTGTTCCGTTGCATGCACTACTATAAAAAAATCCTTAACTGGTATCACTAGATCACTATAACAATTTGAATTTATTTAATTTAAAGACGAACTAATTATAGAGTGTTTTGAAATTAAATAACAGAATCTAAATTGTTGTAGATTATCTGATAACGCGAAGACACCAATTGACGATTTGCCGGGCACAATGAAATTTTCAAAATTACGCGTGTGTATTTTATAGTGCAATTATCGACATATTTGGACTTTATAAGTTCTCTTTTGTATTTTGCAGAGTATTATTTAATTTTTCTAGCTTCGAGATAAATATAATATATATACTTGCGAGACTTTTGATGTCCGAAACATCATCACTTTCCTGTAATTTTCAAAATCACGCAGTTCATTAATGCGCAGCTACAAATTTTATTGAATTTAACATTCAATTCCAGCTTTCAGTTCTGAAGGATCGCTAATTGAACTGATGTTTAGAATGTGGTTTATAAAAATAATTGCCGGGAATATTATTGCGCATCATGTATGCGTTATCCCTCTAATGGCAAATAAGTGTGTATTTAATTTTCCGCAGTTAATGTTCAGATACTTTCGTGAGTCGCTGTACGTGCTCGAGAAATAAAAAAAGAAAAAAAAAAACGCATATACTATAACGAAGAAATGTAAGGAAGGAATATGAAAAAGATTGGAAAAAATTTTTCAGTTAACCCTCGCGGTGAATTATCATATAACTCTGCCGGTCAATTACCCGTAGAATTAATGACGTTGGCGAACAGACAATCGCCCGTCGTAAATCGAACCAAGGTGAATACGCTCGATGAAATTACGCCGAGCTACATTATATTCAGATGCTTTTTATCCGCCGGTTCATTCGCATTGCCTAACGACGCACCATTAAAACGATCACAATGCCACAGTGTAACGAGAAATGGCTAGTTCCTCGGGATCGTAGTTAGGAATCGGATCAAGTCCAATATGTACGTACAGGGTGTGTCAAAATTACATGCCGCATCTCCACCATAACATGGTTATTTAGTGGAGATGCGCACATACCTTGAATTTCAAGGTCAAGGTTTTGCATGTATCTCCATCAGATCGAGGGTGAAGAATGACAAAATGAATATCATTACCATTATAGATTAATTTCAATCTTTAAATAATCATACCGACTGTTAACGAAATTGTAAAATATTTTATATAACACACACGTAACATCTACAGAAAAGTTCTGCTATGGTGAGTGTCTGAATATTATCACTGAAAGTGATTTTAGCGGAGGTAACCCAGAAAATTGGGCCTCTTCAGGTGCAACGTTAATGCAACGAAAATTAGCGATTGGTTGATTTGAGTCATATGACTCGTGAGGGGGCGTGGCGTAGACCTCGAGTGAGAGTGGCGTCTGGTACTGAGCGATCGCGTCAATAAAATTTCATTGTATCATTTGAAAATCTTACTAATTTATAGAAAAACAGAGTCACGTGAAGAATCTTTGACATACACGTCGAGACACTGATGTCCGTACAAAATTACGCCTTTTGAACCTTACGTGGGTATTCAATCCACCCTGTTGTTAATATCTTCTAGTATCGTTCCCACCCTCCGAAAATATTTACAAAACATTCGAAACCATCGGCCTCGGACTCGAGTGTACTTGCAAGTTCGAAAGCAGCATGTACGAACGTGTTTACAAAGAGCCCGTACCGAACGAAGCTCGAACCTACTCGCGAGGTACTTGATCCCATCTCTAATCGCGGTGTATCTCCGTTGCTGGCTGGCTGCTCGCGCCGAGGATCAACGACCCGCGCAGCTTTTTCATTCATCGTGTCGCGCAGCCTGCATTTGCAACTGGCAAACGAGTACACACGTTATGCGCGTGTACTCGCCGCGATACGGTTAAGTCGGAGCGAAATAACGCGAGGATCCGATCGGCCGATCGGATTCCTTCGGGCGGTATCATTAGCGCGGAACTTACCATCCGACGTTCCCTCGTTTTTCGTAGCCGGCTTAATCGTACAATCAAGTTTTTTTCCCTTTGCAGGATTTGCTTCTCGATATACTTTCTGCATTCTTTCAGCGGCCGTAACGTACGCGCTCAAATTAATCCCTTCGGTCGGGGTATATGAAGGGTCATTGGAGGACTTTGAGAGCCCGGTAATTGCAGGCTAGGTTTTCATTCGGTTTGATTAACCCATTACGGGACCCCGAACGATAGTTTGTCATATTCGGTCGTTCCAGCGGTGTTTTATTTTTATTTTCCTCGAGAGTTAATGGCAGTTTTGCTTAATCTCGATGATAAAAGAATAAAAAAATTGCGAAAAATGCGGGAATTACCCACGTGTAATAACTTCCCACGTGCAAACGTTTCTTACAGCCGCTGCGTTTGATCTTCTCTAAATGTTTGAGAAAAATTTCGACTGCCATAATATTAACGATCAATAACTTTTACGAAGTAAAAGATCGTAAGTTAAATTGTATTTTTGAAATATTTCGAAAGATTTCGTGCTGGAAGCGTTTTCTGCTTTCCAAAGCGTTACAATTAACAAACGAATACAATTTAATTGTCGCAATTAGTAAAATTAAGAAACTGTTTCCACGCTTTTCAAAAGAAAAAAATTTGAAAGATTTTTTTTATCGGGAATCGACGCGCGTGAATCGAATCGCGACATCTTCGAAAATAGCCGCAATTATCTCGAGGTAGCGCGGGCTCATTACGTTAACCGCATCATCGATCTGGCGAGCGAGCGAGCCGAAGCGTATCGCGGCTGGCAGCTCGTACAGATCGATAATTCAGTTCAATTAATTACGGGGCCTCGATTGCCGGGCACACGCTATTACGATCTCGTCGATGCCAGGGGAGAACGATATCCGAGTCGCGGGACGTACGACTCCAGCTATCCGCGCGCCGATACCGATTCTCTCCAACGCTGCGCGTAAAATGAACAAACAGACGACGACAGGGTCCACCCACCTTCTAACCTACATACACCTCGACGCGTACCGTTTCTGGCCTGCACCCTGCGCGCGCGCGACTTATCGCCACGTCCGTTTCTATCTCGCCCAGTTCGACCAGTTCTTTCCTCTCTCGTCTGCGATCGGGCTTTGTCTTTGCGAGAATTCACGCCCCTCGATCGCAGTTCGGACAACGGTTGCCAGGGTATTTCCGATTTTGCACGTTTCGCGAATTACGATTCATCGGAGGTTTATTCAGATTCGCGTTTAATCGCTTTGGTCAAAGTAAAGTTGTGACACTGTGTATTTATTTTTTAAAATAGAAATATATATGATATATATATTATAATTATAATTGAATAATTCAATATTTATATTATATATACATATATATAACGATGTGGAAATTCACAAGTGTAATCGGATTACCAGACAGTCATGGAATTTGATGAACTTAAACACACGCTTCTCTTAGTTAATTTGGCTCGATTGTATGAATTTTCGTTGATTGAATCCACTTAGCCAAACCTGAACTATTATACGAACAAAAAGTCACTGGCAGAGGGGGGAATCGATGGACCCTTATTGCGTTAACTATAATTACATAATTGTAATCGCCATTTCCACAACGCGGCGCGATATAATATTGTTACACAAATGGAGTTTCACGGCAAACTAATTACGATAAAACGCGTCAAGTGCCGCGTCAAGAGGTCAAACGTTTGAGAGCTTGGATTACAATTTAAACGGTAAACGATGAAATTCTAGAATCACTATTAAATGCTCGATTATTTGAGGTATAAAACGTAAAAGTCTACAGCACCAGCGGACGAGGAAGAATTTACAAAAATTAATTTCTTCTTATTGCATATATTTTGTCAAAAGAATACGAACGTATATTAAGAAAATTCTTTATCAAAATACTGATAGAGTACTGATAAAGTACTGAATTTTCCTAGAGAGGGAATCACGTTCAACAACCGTTTCCTCAAAAACAGGCCGTAATCTGGTGGCTCTGTCGACCGAAGTTGTTCAACTTTGATTGCAACTACACGATGCACTTGCAAGAAATGTTTCCACTATTTCGTCCAGCTCGCGTACAAGATACGCGGTACATAGAACACGCTACTTCGTTTGAACTTTCGAAATCTCTTCGTTCAACTTTGTTACTTCTGAAAGATTTCATCTCTAAGACCAGGGTCCTTAAAAGATTCGACTTCGAAGGCCGACGATTTACACGTGCGTACATCGCTGCTCGAAAACACGTGTTACCCGAGCAATCGAGATCGCGAGTGGGTGTTCCTTCCCTCGACCGAAAGGAGGAAATTGGGATGAGAGAGAGAAAGCCGGCAGGTATCACCTTGCGAATTACCGAGCAGAATCGCCGCTTGGAAGAGGATGCCCGCAGGTAGGGCACCAGCAGGAGATTTAAACGCACACGGCCTCGATTCACCTTTCGAGCATCCTCCGACGCCGAATCAGTGAAAGTCATCTGTATCCTTGACCAGCCTCGATTCACAGTTCCAGCGGTGGTTAAACTAGACCGCGCAAGTCTAACGAAATTGCAACTGAAACCGAGATCAGAGCCAACGTGTCAAAAAGGAAACGCGATCCATTTCCCTTTTTCCTTTTTCTTGCGAATTTTTCTGCACTTGCGAGAAATCTCGTGCGATGCTCTTTGTAATAATTTCGTTGTTTATCTAGGCTACATTTTCTGAATTGTCTTTGTGAAAATTTTATTTATGTTGCACGCGCATCGTCGAATGTTTAGGACTAGTACTCGATTTAGGATTTGTGAGAGTATTTTTGTTCTTGAATTTATCAATTACTGCGATGATGATTCTAAGTATTTTTCAAAGTTGTGTAAAGAATATTTGAAAGAAAAAGAATATACTTTAACCTCGCAAGAAGATCTAATGGAAATTTTTGCGACCATTTGAAAATTTAAATAAATAAAATTCTGTCTAAAGTGATAAAAATTGTATCTACAAATAGTAGCATTTCCCCATTTTTCCCTTTTTTTAAATTTCTGTCTATAAGCATTATGTGAAAATTTTATTTATGTAATAATTTTACATCTTAAATAGAATTATTTTCAAAAATCAGCAGTGGTATTTAAATATCCACAATCTACTTATCTTTTCGTGAAAAAGGGGAAATTTATTTGAACGTTTCGTGTACATTGCAAGAGTACCAGAATTATCTTGCTACAAATAAGATCAATATATCAATTTGCGAAGACGAGAAATGACCATTCTTGAAAGATAACATGAAAGTGATCGTTTTAATTCGCGCTGACATTACAAACATTACAAACACGTTTGTTTGAAAATTCTTTTTCGCCTGTTAATGTTGTGGAAACAGCATGCCTGAATCGAGGACAAGCGAGTAAAAATCAGTGGTCGTGCCGGTACAAATCGCGGTGGCAAAGACCGCGTGGTTTTGTTTCCCCGTCCAATCTCTCCATCGCAATTCACCGGCGCGGTTCCGCTAGACGAGTAAGTACATTGTGTGGGCGATCCAGAGTGGCCTTTTCATTCTCCTATTCCTCCCTGCCCCCCTTTTTCGTTGTCCAGCGTGGAACCTGCTCGAGAAGGAAAAATCAAGGGCACGCTTTCTCGTAAATTTGTCACGCTAATGGACGTAATTTGTGACTCTCTGGTCGCGTGCGTCTTCGACACGCCAGTGTCCACGAGATCTAGATATTTCGCGGTAATTTGTGTGAAAAGAAAGTCACTTGATTCTGTACATAGTTTGGAGCAGAATCTTTGATAACTGAACGTAGAACGACGCAATTTTGATCGTTTACAACATGATTGTCTTTGAAAATTGAATTTTTCATCCGTCAACCTCCTCTATTCGATGTTCGATTTTAAAATCCAGAATTTAATTGACAAAGAGTTGATTTAGAGAACAAAGTTTTCATCTAATATCAAATGTGTGTTTTAAATTTAAATTTTAACAAAAATTGAACATTAATCTCCGGAAAATCTTGCGAATATAATTAAAGGAATGCCTAAGCAGAATTTTGTTCCCACAATTAAATATTTTACAGTATTTTACTTATTTGATATTTTTATCACTGAAAGTGATTTTAGCGGGGGTAACCCTCTTCAAGTGCAACGCTGATGCAACGAAAATTAGCGATTGGTTGATTTGAGTCACGTGATTCGCAAGGGGGCGTGGAATAGATCTTGAGTAGGAGTGGCGTTGTCTGGTACTGAGCGATCGCGCCTGTAATTTCTTTTGTATCGATTCAAATGTTTGCGTATCGATAAAATTTTATGGCAAAAGAGTCGTCTTCATTTCCTAGTCGGAACAGTTGCTTCTGGGCCTGTCAGTGAGACGAGTCGTGCAGTTTTTATTTATTTATTCGTGCATTATCCCTGCTAATCACAAACCTGTGCAAAGATATTCGAAAATGTGCGAAAGGTGGATAAATTTCACATGCCACGTACAGTGAAACAAAGTGTACAGTTTTGTATTTTCCAAGCATTCGTCGCGAGACAAGTGCGCTCGTACGACTCTAACATTTCTGAAAAATGTCCCAGCTATTCATGATCTCGCGATGCCCCCCAGTCCCCAGTCACGTTCCTCACGTGACACCGAAGGCCATTGTGCGCCGCGCACGAAAACAGGATGCGGGTTAGCGTGTCTCCTCGTCGCAAGAATTTCCTCCGACCTACAAGTTCATCCAACTTCCTGTCGCATCTCGCTTCACGCTCACACCCTCGTCATCTCGCCGTCAAAAAACTCTCGAACGTCGGTCGCCGGTCTCCGTAACGCAGAAAGGAGAGCCTCTCTCCCGATTAAACGTCACGGTCTGTACAGGCTGCCTCTTTTGTACGTCGATCACGCATATCGAGCGAGGCCAAAGAGAGGCCAGAATGAGAACTCGGTGGCTGTTAACCCTCGGCACGACAGTTTCGCTGGCATCCGGCGAAGGCTGGCTCGCTCGAAGAAGAAGAAGACGCGATTTTACCCGCGCTGCGCGATTATTCATCTTCTTTTCTGTGGCGAGGTGTGGTTTATGTCGGTCGGGCGGCAGATAATCGCGGCGGTTCCGAGCAACGGGCAACGGGCTTATTTCTCCACGATCGACGATAATAATTGGTAACGGTACGCCAAGACCGGGATGGAGAAAAATGAGGGTTCAGAACGAAAGGATGGCTTTTCTCGGAAACCATGGAAATAGGAATCCTTTTCCTTTTTTTGTTTCTGGATACACGTATCTCTCGAAACAATGTGAAAAGAAGAAACGTGAATATGAAACTGGAATCTCTGCGGATTTGGTGTTACCTTATCAGGACATCTTTAGAGTGGAAAAACCGCGAGAATTTGTTTCTTTTCTTCTTTGCTAAGGACTGAAGGGTATCGCGCGATAAATTTTCTGGATTCGATAAGATGGCGCCTAGGGTTTTAGTTGTGTCCTTTCGTTCCTTCTCCGATTACGTTTTTATCCTACGAGTGTCCAAAAAATCTTCTCGACCTTAACATCTCAAATTTTTCTAACCTTGAACTTTCTCGTGGTCTTGTCGGAAATCTACATTTCCTTTAATTATTTTTTATGGATATTTCAAAAATTATAACCGGAAGCATATCTCTTCACCAGAAATTTCTACAATCATCGATAAAGAGACACGTCGGTTTGAAACAGACCTATTTCAATTCTTCCTTTAATATTATTTCAATATTATTCTTTTGTTGTTTTCGTTGGAATTATAAAAATTTACAAAATAATGAATACATTCTTATTCGTTTATATTAATCAATTTGAGTAATCAAAGTTACGTACCTATCGTTAAAATGGATTATCAAACTTCAAGTGCCATCGTAGTAGATCACAGATGACTAATTCTAATTCTATTTTGCATTTTGAGGAATTAAATTAAATAAAATTAAATCGAACGAAGAGTTTCGAAATTGAGCAACGTGAAACCTAAACTTTTGCGACTATGTCCAGTCGAGGATTAAATATGTAAAACTCGCGAATTACTAAGTTAAAGAAATATACGAAAGCTCGTGGATTATTGAGTAAAAATTTAGACTTAAAAAATAGTAAAATTCGCATCGCAGCCAATGAATTACCAAGTTGAACAAATTAAATATACGAAAGCTTGTGGATTATTAAGTAAAAGTTTTGACTTAAAAAATAGTAAAATTCGCATCGCAGCCAACGAATTACCAAGTTGAACAAATTAAATATACGAAAGCTCGTGGATTATTGAGTAAAAATTTAGACTTAAAAAATAGTAAAATTCGCATCGCAGTCATCGTGCTGTGCCACGTCAAAAATCTGGGAAGGCGAGACACGTTCCACCTGTACGGGTACACACTTTCGACGAGAGCTGCAGATTCGTGGGCACCTGCGAGAACGTACCTTTCACACAAACGAGCGAGCGCTCGATGGCGAGGGCGAGGAGGGAACGGACGAGCAGAGGCGACTTCTTCTTCTGGGGCCGGTAATAAACTTTCTCTGCCGAGAGGAGAGCCTTTGCTCGTTCGCGCTCCTTCCTCTGGCCATTGTTACCACCACCGGTCGGAATAAACGACGAACGAGACGAGGACGAATACGAAGGCGGCGCGCGGCATAACGAGCCTCCTCTCTTCCTGGTGCGGCTTTAACGAAGGCACGCGTAAACGCCGGGAATGCAGAAGCATCGTGTCGCTTCCAAGACACGCGTTCAACAGAGCGCCGCGTCCCGGCCGGTGGTTGTTCGTTAAAATTAACGCGTGTTAACGTTCCAACTATTCCGCCGGATAAAGGGGCTTCCAGGATTAATCTTTGAGATGGTTTATCTCGAGCGAGAGACTCCATTAGCATTGCCGTTGATGAGTTTATCACCTGTTGTACGTCGTGCCTATTGTTCTTTGACGCTTGAGCGGAGAAATTTTATTTTATTTTTAGTTGGTGTTTTACTACCCGTTTTATTATAATTGGAGAACCGTAAGAAATTTTGTTTTGTTTTGTGTTACATTTTACGTGACAAGATTTTACGTATATGTAAACGAATCAATGTATTTGCGATAGAGTAACCGGAAATTAAGAACAGCGTGAAGCGTTCAATTTGTAGTACTAAAAGACCATTTTACTTTGAATATTTTGTATATTCGTATCTTAAGTCCATTCTCCACATTTCTCAGTTTTGAATTTCCCGCGAACATATACTTGTATCGTATTGTATTATAATACAATAAATGGAATTCGGATGTTTATTAATATTTTTAAATTCTATTTAATTTCTATCATAAACGTATTTTTAATCTATTCGTGTATTAATTCATTCGATATATATATATATATATATATATCCCACAGTGAAAAATACTGAAGAAAATGAAATTTGTTAAGATTTCCCAATAAACATAACGAGTAAATATCCCAACTTAAAATTATTAATGCACATTATGAATTCACTTTTAGAAAATTTTTTAGAACAATCCAAAATTTTATTAAATTCTCAAAACTGATCCGTGAAACAACTTTAACCGATTGTGAGACCGTGGCATCAGATATTCTGTGGGAAGAAAGGTGACGCTCGTGCGCGGAGTTTCTTCGATTGGTCAGCGATGAAAAGAAGTTTGCGGACACACCGAGATCGATTAGATGTAGGTTAGATATAGTGTTACTCTGATTCTCCGTTACATCTTGGTCAGCCGGTGGTAACTTGGGTCAGGTCACGGTTAAATATCAATTTTCGGGCTTCGGAGTAAAACTGGAATTTAATCTTTCCTCTATCTTCCCTGCCCGTGTGCAGGATACAGATTTTGAAAGAAATTTACGGGTCTCGCGTGTGCCCACCCACGAAAGATAAGATAAATCAGATTCAGGAACGAGTTTAACATATTCTTAGAAATGCAGAAGCAGCAATGGTACAGAAGAAATAAATAAATAAATTAAATTAAATTAAATCTCTAAAGCTACATATATAAAATCTATTAATCTCAAAACATCAGATACGTACACAAAGTATCATACAATAAAAACAAAAAAAAATACAATCAACAAATAAATTGTTGAAATTTTTAGTTAATCACTGCCCACGAATTATTCCACACGAAACAAACATTACTCACCAAATACTTCGTATTTTATGATGTATAAATGAAACAGTAAAAAACGTAAGAATATTGCCCCGACGACAATGTATTACATTGTGCTAAAATGAATCTCGAAGAAATCAGAATCAATGAACCGACTCCGAGTCTCACAGAGTCGACAGAGTGCATACAGATAAGGCGAGCCAATGGCGAGGAACTGCGTATCAGACGATGCTCTCTCAGACCTGTTATCAATTTTCTTTTCCAGCTAAGCTGCCGGTTCCTCGGGGCGCGCAACAGCTCTATCCGCCTTTGGACGTGGAAGACCGCAAGAAACGCGGATGATAATCGTAGCTCGTGTCTAGGAGCGAGCATCGCGAGGAGACGGACCAATCATCCGCAGGAAACAATCACACGTAACTGTTCGCGTTAAATGAAACGGGTGGATGCGAGGCGGGATCGAGAGTCAGGTTGCTCGAACCTGCACACGAGGCACGATCGGATCCAGGAACGTTCGATCGAGTTTCCAATCTCTAACGATCGTCGCTATTTTTTTTTCCTTTCTTTCTTTTGTAAACCGTAGATCATGGCCAAGCGCAATTTGACACGCGATCTATTAACCGAGCGGCGAAGAAACGCTCGACGATCGATCATCGCGAGCGTAACTGCCTTTTTACGGTTCCACGTTCGTAATTTCGATAGCGCTTCCAAATTATAGCCACACTACGGGAGGAATTAGAGAGAAGACTCGAGTTTGGGTCTAATTTGGGTTGCAGGAGTGGTTTGAATCGAACTCTTTGGGAAAGATGGAGGAGAGCAGATATATCTGTTCTTCGTAATTTGGAGCAATTTCGATACAAATTAAGAATGCACACTAACGAGATTGATAATTTTCGATGTTTCTTCTATGTTACTCGTTACTCGTTGTTTCGTTTGACGAAATAAAATTATTTGAGGGAATGAAACACAGTTTTCTACATCTTTGAGAAAATTAAATTACACAAGTCGAGAGTGTCTGTTCTTTGCGTTGTGGCAATTTTTATTTTCAAATTAAATAAAATATTTCATGTTACCAACGTTATTCGTTAATTTATTCAATACCCTGAGTAAAATATCGCTAAAAAATAATAAGATATCGTTTTCTATATTAAACAGAAAAATTAAAAAAGTTATGTAAAACATAAAACAGTGTTTATTCTTTGTAAAATATTTATGGGAATACAAAAAGCATATTTCACACAATAATTTATCAATTTTGATAACACGAATGCTTCTGTTTAATAATAATAATAATAATAATAAACATAATTATTAATAATAATAATTAATAAATATAATTTCGAATGACTTGTAATTTGCAAAGCTTATTTCCAAACTTTTATCAAAGTTGTCTCACCAGCTCTATTCGCATCCGAAAGAACTTTTCATATTTTGCACATCTTGCGTGACTTGTGAAATTTTACCAACAACGCCGTTCCAATCGTACAAGACAGATTCGATGCGACGAGACGCGTGAAAGATAGTTTTCACGAGATGCAGTTAGAGTAACTGCGAGTTAGGTAAAGGCGAGGCGGACCTTCGGAAGGTCGTCCGTCGCGGTTCGTCGTCCGGCACGTTGCTGGAATCGCCGGCTAATGGGACGATTCTGGCACGAAACGCTGCGTCTCTCCTCGACTCCACGGCACAAAAGCGCCTCGGTGAGTGGCTGGGACAGAGAACGGGCCCCGGGTAATTACCGAGACCATTCGAGGGCGACTAACGATGCTTCGAAAACCACGTCCTACGAAGCGCTCGTGAAAAGAAAAGAAATAGAAGAAAAAGGTCGAAGTATCTAGGAAAAACCGATAGAACCGATCGTACCAAACAGGAAGTTATCAAAAGAGTCTATTCAAGTCGACGAGAACACTGCGGTAGATGGACACGAGATGAAAGGAAAAAACTGCACGACTTGTACTCCAGTACGATTCGTCTCACTCAAAGGCTCAGAAGCGACTGTTCTGACTAGGAAATGAAGACGACTTTTTTGCCATAAAATTTTATTAATATGCAAAACAAATTACAGGCGCGATCGCTCAGTACCAGACAACGCCACTCCCACTCGAGGTCTACGCCACGCCCCCTCGCGAATCACGTGACCCAAATCAACCAATCGCTAATTTTCGTTGCATGAGCGTTGCACCCGCTAAAATTACTTTCAGTGATAAAAAGAAACTCACGTGTTATTCCACTATTAAATCAATTGCTCAAATACTCTGTCAAGCGCAAAAGAAAAAAGTTGCAACAGTCTATCAAACGCAACAAAAACTGAGAAAACCATCGAATCTCCCAACTTCGAAGAAAAGAAGAAACACGTCGTGTGCATTCTGTAGATGTTTGAATTCTTAATACACAATACGAAATTCAGATATCATAGATTAATAATAAATTAAGCTCGCAATTATTCTGCGAATTTCAATGAAAATTAGACAAAATATGTCGAGTAGTATCGCCGAGTTGCGCATGACTGTGGTAATCATAAATTAAATGAAAAACTCTGAAAACGAGTAATTTAATTATTTAATTCTTATAATTTCCAATTATATAATATAACTTACGTCAACTTTTCACGCAGAAGCGTACAAAGATTCTCGTTGCACAAATAGCAAGGGAAAGAAATAGCGTTTACAAAGACGTACGTAAATTTGCATAAACGTCCGCAGCGATACCCGAATCACAATCTAGATGAAAAATACGATACGAGAGAAGCTGTCAAAGAGATGAATGGAACGTTACGTTCATCGGCAAACTTGTCCGGAGGGAAAATCGCGGAAGCGACGCGATGGCAGCGTGAACTTTAATTGATCCGGGATTTTACGCGAAAATCGCGGGCGGCGCGTGTAACGTCGGATAAAACCGCGGCCAGATTCCTACCGATCATTTATCGAGAGTATCTCCTCGCATCGGTCTCAGTCGATTAGCTCCGGCCTGGCTCGAACAATAGCTCGAGGAAGAAGAAGCTCGCGTTACGAGTTTCACGGTAGCCGCCGGTGCTCTTGCCTTCGTCCCTGCGCCCTCCGACGATGTATATCGATCTCGCCACGGAGCGTTGGAACGAGCGGACGTCGTCGTTCGTCATAAACGATCGAAGAAGCAAAATAAATTAATAAGAAAAAAGAAACCGGTGAAATCGATTCGCCAGATTCGTCGGAGCGAATTTAGATTCAGATCACACTTGGTCATGGGGAAAATCGAGCTGACCTATTTGAGGATGATGGCTATTGCTTTGGAGATTGATCGCGTGAAACTTGACGTTTCGAGAACGTTGCCCAGTTTCTTCCGAAGTGAAAGAATAGTGGATGGATTGTTGATTTAGAGACGGATTGTGGATACAACTGGATTTAGTCTTCGAATATAAATTGTCTTAAATATTTGATTATTTCATCAATTATATTGTAATAATTAAAATTATGCTACGTATCTACGATATATGGTATGTAAGGTAATTGATATTAATACTTCCTTCTGAAAGATTGATCCAAAAAAGTCCATACTTTTATAAATATATATAACAAGTCAAACATCTGCAGTTTAATTATATATTTCTAAACGAATTTATATAAATTCGTGTGCAAACTTCTGACTGGCAACACATCCCCTCCGATAAAATCCCGTTTTCGCGGCCAGTCAGCAAGCCTAAACACTACCGTGCTGGACGATCGGCCACAGCAAGGTGTACCCTGATGGAATTCTGGTCGATCGATCACCGACCGCGGGCGCGCCCATCCAGAGATCGCCCGCGAAATTCCACCGCCGGTCCAATTATCGATCGTCCAGTTAGCCGGGATCGTGATCTTGACAACAATGCCCGATTCTGACCGCGAGTGCGACCTGTTTAAGACGGACGTGCATGCAGCTATCGCGAACACGTTTCACAGGCGTGTATATACGTGATTCTGCTTCAGATTGATGGCTGCACGAGCCATCATGCGAACGTATCGTTAGACGTTAGACTCATGCGAGCAAAGTAGATTTCCGTGTGATTCCGTAATTTCAGCCTCTCGGCGGCAATTGGCAATCCGAAGAGAAAAAGAAAAGAAACGGAGTGACTGACCCGAGCGAGTAAGATTAACGGCGATTCATAAGGAAGTTGGACGCGCGCTTCCTCTTATCATCGAGCGTGATACGTACGCGCCGAGTTCCTCGCGTTTCGCAAGAAGAGAGAGAGAGCCTGGCTAACGATCACCAGAGGCATGCTCGATTCCGCAGTTCCCCTTTAATTCGTCCCATCGAACGACCCGGCTCCTCGAGATGAAATTCCAATTCCCGGCGCTGATAGTCTCTCTCGAACGCGCGGCACGGATAAATCGAAGAAGCCACGACACCGGAAAGGGAAGACGCTTCTCTATCGAGCCAGCTCTGCCTATTACCAGCACTGCGTATCGTTTATTCGCGTTCCGAGCTATCTGCGTTAATTTCCATTCCTCCCCTCGTGAATGCAATCTCGATCGACGGCCCGGTCTCTCCAAATACAAACAGCTTCGCCGAACTTTCGGACAGCCTCGAAATCTACAACCTCTGAGTTCCTTTAAACGGAATCCTCGAAGAGTTTAGAAGCGGGATAGATCCTCGGGTAGAATTCATAAGGTTCGATTTGCCACGACAGTGTAACGGGGCTTTGTGAAACGTTACTCGCGGGATTTTGGTAGTGGCGGAGTCATTTGAGCGCAGAACAGGGATAAATAAATTCTATTATAAAATGAATATATGTACGTACGTTTGTAAAGATATAATAGTAACATCTTCTTCGATTGAAGTTCGAGATTCATTTAACAAGATGAGAGTTCATTTACTTCATCTTGAATTAATTTTTTTCATTTTATGATTGATATGTTTATATTGTAGTAATGGTAATTTTACGATTTAATGCTAGATTACAACTTTGTTCTTTACTGCAAGTTTGAAATATTATGTGTAACAATATAATATTTCAAACTCACGAGGTTCGAAAAATCAATTACATTAGCTTTAATATACTTTACACTGCACCATACGTTTAATATCATCAATATCAATATTATAGTAGTAGATATTGTTATACACCAATTTTAAATCGAACTATTTGCAATATTATAATATCAATATCGTGTAAACTTTCTTTTGCATTGTCTTAGAATAACTCAGAGAATAACTGCACGACTTGTATAAAACTGCTCCATAAAATTTTATTGGTGTGCAAACATTTGAATCGATAGAAAACAAATTACAGGCGCGATTGCTCAGTAGACACCAGATAACGCCACTCCTACTCGAGGTCTAGCCCACGCCCCCTCGCGAGTCACGTGACCCAAATCAACCAATCGCTAATTTTCGTTGCATCAGCGTTGCACCCGAAGAGGCCCGACTTTCTGGGTTACACCCGCTAAAATCACTGCACGTAGAAAAAAACATGGACACTATTATTCTTACCGACTACTATCAAAAAGTATTAAAATACTCGATAAAAGAAAAATCTAACACAAAAATTTGCATTATATAAAAAAGGAGAAAGATAGATACTATCGGAAATATTCCAGAAAAGAAACAGATTTGGTTTCGCATTTGTAGAAACGAAAAGACGTAGCATATACTATCGAGTAAAATCATCTATTATTGCGAACGTAAATATAAAATTACCAGTTGTCCAAGGATTCGAAGAATCTCGGAGCCTAGAAACACTAGTTGCAAGTTGCAACTAGAGGTAAGGGTAGAAAGAGTCACGCGCGAGCAGTATACCAGAGAAGATATACAGAGAGGACGAGTGGATTCGATAGGAAGCGGTAACCTTGACCTAGGTAATCAGGTATCCACGGAGCCCGAGCCAACTGCTGGCACACATTCCCGCGGATCTATGCTATTGCTCGTTCACGACCTTCCACGGTGACCCAACCTCCGACCCCCGGGAGTCACAATAGCGAAGATCACGAGTGGCTGAGTAGGCCACGACAGCCGGTGAACGCGAATCGAGGTCGTTCCGAGGATAATTGAAACTCGCTGGTATCGAATGGAGAGGAAAGTCAACGTCGTCGTGATCGTATCGAGGAAATTCTCGGAGAAAAGTGGAACGTTTCGCGGAATTTCTAGCGTAATTTGGCGACTATTTTCATGAGGTGAATCCAGCGTCAGACAAAATTTAAATATACCTACTTGTTACGTAGGCATATGTTTTTAAGATGAACGTTCCATATTGAGAAAGATGCGCAATCTGCAGCGTAAATGAATTTGCATATGGACGTGAAAGAAATTAACAACTGAATTATTAACAATTACGGAAATAGCCAGGAATGTGAAATCTCTGAACGTGTGAAATTATTTCATTTAATTTAAATACTACGGTTGCTCCGGAAAGCCAACAATTAAAGATTGTAATAAGAATCTTTGTGAATCGACTAAAATAATTACAAGGATTCAATCCTATTGTAATTATTTGGAGCCCCTTGAAATTTGAGAAAAAATAAAATATATAGAAATGATAGAATTTGCAAATTCATTTCTATACTTGAGATACTTTTAAAAATTAAATTTTACAATCCTTTCCCACAATACGTAAACATCGAACATTCGTTTAAATTGGTCTTGATCGTCGGGATATGGATGGCCTACTTCGAGGAATCTCGATTTTCGTATAAAAAAGTGGTAAGTCGGATCCGGGCTACTGAAAAACGGAAACAACCGTTTTCTGCTGATGAATCGGTCCGATGATATCACGTTCAAAGAAAAAAGACAAAAAAAAAAAAAACGCACGTGAAGGCCTTTTTTACAGTTTGTATTGGGGAAAGATTACGTTTAGGGGAGTAATTCTCGATGTGGAGGAATATTCTTAACACTAAAACTACCAATCTTCAATTTAAACAATATTAAAATTAAATTATAATCATGCGTCAACTAGAATTACAGCACACATTTCATATCTTTTAAGAATAATATTGCATACTGAAAATGTTTGCACGTTTTTAATAATTGCAGAGAAAAAAAATTCGATAGTTATTGATTAGCTTGGTAGTTTTAATGTTGGTGAATATTTTTACTTTGACTAAATTAATCTGTTCCCACTCACGATTGACAGATGAATCAACTGTGTGTTTCTGCTTACCTGAAACAAAGAAAACGTAAATAATCAATATAGAGTTAATATAGGATATTTTAATATAGGTAATTTAAAAAATATCATAAATGAAATTTTAACGACTTTGATTGGTTAACTAAAGATTACCAATAAAATGAGATCAAACTAAAAATTCCAATACAAAGTCCAAATTGTTATGGCTATCGACGGCACCACGAATTTTTCATTCATTTTTAGAAAATTTGAAAATGCAAGAATGGACAGAACGCGAAAAATATTAGAAAATGTCATACAAAATGTCCAAAGTATGCCACTCGCTATAATCTTCAACGAGTAAAACATATTTCTTAGATTAGATTCTACTTTTCTAATCGTGCTCAAAATCTGCATAAATATTCGCCATCAATCTATAAATGCCCAATGATACCAGTTTAAGATTAAACTCTTGTAGACGATGCTTACATAATCACCGAGAGCCCTAAACTGTCGAACTCTCCAAAGGAAAGAATCTGTTCTCTTCGAGGTAGCAACCGTTTAACCGAAGGGGAAACCATCCGAGCGGATCCCGGTTGGCGATGTTTGAATTGGCCAGGAGCCGAGCGAAAACACGCGGAGATGTTTTCCCAGGGCTGGCACCGATCGGTCGGCGAAAAGCAAATCTGTGTGTTTGCACACGTGAGAAAGCTTCGAGGTACTAATCGTCGATAACAGCCAACGACCACCAACCAACTCGATGGACGAAACAAACGATGGAATGAAAGGAAAAAACTTGGTTATTATTATTTTCTCTTTCGTGTAGGTCGTACAATGATTACGAATAAAATGTTCCACGAATAATAAAACTTCCTTTTGTCTACTGAATGGTGTACTTACTGTACCTTGATGAAATCAAAATCATATACATTTTTAGTATATGATTTACTAAAACTGTGTTTACGTAACTCTTACATATTGTTTCACAAAATTCATTTCCCTTCGGTTGCTCAATTAATTTCTCAATTAACGATTAAGGCTGTAGAAAGAAGTATCATGTATCGAGTCACCGGGAAACTTCTGCGATTTGTTTCATAGAGACAGATTCAAAAAACTGACTTGTACTCCAGTACGATTCGTCTCACAAGGCCCAGAAGCAACTGTTCTGACTAGAAAATGAAGACTTTTTTTGCTGTAAAATTTTATTGATATACGAATTATAGGCGCGACTGCTCAGTACTCCTACTCGCGGTCTACGCCACGCCCTCTCGCGAATCACGTGACCCAAATCAACCAATCGCTAATTTTCGTTGCATCAGCGTTGCATCTGAAGAGGCCCGCTAAAATCACTTTCAGTGATAATAATACAAAACTTTACCGAGTTGTGTTATATATATTTATAGTAATAAAATATTGTAAAAATCCACAGATTTCACGCGCTGTCTTGGATATCGAATTCAAAAATTTCATTTCTGGTTCTCTAGGGCAACGACTGAAAACCGAACATGTGTTACTATTGGCTAGATGCACTTTTAAACAAAAAGAACGTTGTCTTTTATCAAGCTCAACTCGTTCAGCGTTAGCGCGAAATTCAAAGTGAGTATCCGCGGAGGAAGAAACTGCGATAATTCGAAAATGTCGAAATATTTATAAACGACAGATCGCGTGTGCGGCGCGACAGGCAGTCGCCTCGGCGAGATATTCGAGTCGATCTCTTCCTGGCCACGGCGATCGCGTGCCACGGGGCTTCGTCAGCATCGAGAAATGCAGACGGGAGCCGAACGAACCAAAAAAGAAGAAGAAAGAAAGAAAAAAGAGAGGCCGTAGGGCGGCTCGTTCGGCCCAAAGCGCGAAGGAGAATGAGAATCGAAGGGAAAATAAGTGAGAAGAGGACGCGAGGGGACACGAAGGATAGTGTTCAGGAGCTGGAGCTGCTGCTGCTGCTGCTGCAGCGCGTTGCCTCCGGGGCGGAAGAACAAAGGGGAAAAAAATCTATGAAGGTGAAGGCTGCTGCTCGGTGAAGGCAGTCGACCGAAAAGGGACTTCTCAAGGTGCCGCAAATCTCGCGTAACGGGCTCGGAAGGGTCGAAAATTTGACTCTAGGACGCAGACTACCTTTGTCGACGATCCCTGAGAATGCGCCCGACCCCCTTGCATCTGCACGTGTAGTCCTCCCTAATAGCCCTCGCGCGTCAACGTCTAATCCACTCGAGTCCAATCTATTATACTTCTCCTCATCTTTTTCATTTTCTGTTTCCTTCACTTCGGATTCTATTAAGTCTAGTTAAGTGGGTCCGCGTAATTTATTCGCTAAACTATCTCTTTCTTTCCTTTTGCAGCTTGCGCGGTTTTTGGTCGGTTAAGCAGATTGATTGTTTGGCGTCCGCTGGACGTAGGATTCTCGGAAGAAGGCGTAGCTTATGGGTCTCGTTTTGATCGCCTCGAGCTACCGAAAAGGTTGCATCTGTCAGCGTACCTGCTAATCGCGCATCTGGTATACCTTGATTCCAAATCTTTTCTACGAACCCTAAACTATTCTCGTTCGCGTCTAACGATTCTAAGCTGTATTTGTAATATTGGACGAATTTAAGGATGACTTTAATTTAATTTTAGTTTAAATTCCTCGTTATCAGTTATTAACACTTGGACATCATCACGGTGATGAAGGTTCTGTAATAAATTTTTTAGCGTTATTTTGTTATGCTCGAGTAATTCATTTGGAAACAAAAATGCACAGAAACTTCGAAATATAATCCATGAAAGGATCAGATAATAATAGAAACTCATTTCTATCTATGATTTTTGTTGAAAGGATATGACACATACCTAGATTAAAATTTCACTCATATTTATAATTTGTTAGAACGTAATGTTGCACATACGCATCAAAAAATTTCTGTTTCGTAACAGTAAAAGCTACTTGAACTGAAGATATGTAATACATAATAGACAAGCACTGGTTACAAAACACTGATGCGTAGCTATACCAACGGAAGTGACGATGGAGCAAAAAACAATTGCGATGAATGACGCGGGTAAACACGTTACATAATTTAAGTATCCTCCTTCTTGTTCTTTTCTTTTCACTCTCCACAGGGTCAACGCAGTAAAAAAATCTATCAAAAAAAAAAGAAAAAAAAAATAAAGTATTTATAAAAGAAACTGTTCTTCAACCATACTCTCTAATTCCATTTAACTAAAAGTGTACAAACACGCTTGAAGCTTTGATGTTTAAAACTTTTGCAGAAATGTATAAAATATCCTTTATTGAGAGATAATATACAAGAAATGGTCGTTGTCCAGTCCACGTGGTGAAATAAGTCATCCAACGTTCTACTCACTTCAATTAAACAAAAAAAAGAAAATTCTACTTTATTTTATCTAATTTCTAGCTCACAAGTATTTCATAGAACATAAAACTTATCGAAGCAGGTTCTTCCTCAAACTTCCACTTTCTAAGTTCCGCGTGCTTCACAGACCACATAAAATAACCATGACGGATCATAGACCCACGGCAAATACCTGCGCACCGGTCAATTTGTTCTTGCCTCGCCGCCTGTACAGCTACACACGCACACCATCTCGAACGTCTAATCAAGACTAATCGTTCGCTTGATTCTTATCGATCACCGCGGAGACTTTTTCGCCAACCAACTCGTGTAACGTACCGGTCTTACATGCTCCGACGCGGGAGAACGAGAAGCGACAGAAAGTGGGCTCGAGGCTCGTGCGCGCGCGGAAGGTAGGATCTTCGACGCGAAGGCGGATTAGACTGAAGCTACGAGATAGTCACAGTCGATATTTACGCTGTCCAATTACGTTGCGTTTTAATAAACGTTTACTTTCTACAGTCGGTGGCGAGAATGAAAGGAGGAAGAGGCAAGAAGAGGAAGCAGTCGTTTCGTGCGAGCAAGAATCGTCCTTAATTTGCGCGTCGGGAGGAGGATAAGAGACGTACATTCGCGGCCGGTGCCGTAGACAAATGCAACGGCATTCCGTCCTATCGCGTCCCGTCCAATTACCCCACCCAGCGACCGACGAAATAAAGCGTCTTCCTTGCAAGAAGAGGACCGCAGAGAGGCTGGAAAATCGAGCAGAATCGTTTCACCCGATCGTGCAATATTTGGCGCGATGAAGAGCGGGATAGGCCACAAAGAAGAGAAAAAAAACTGCACGACTTGTACCTAAGTACGATTCTCACTGAAAGGAAGCAACTGTTCTGACCTTTTTGCCATAAAATTTTATCGATACGCAAACATTTGAATCGATACAAGACAAATTACCAGACAACGCCACTCCTACTCGAGGTTTACCCCACGCCCCCTCGCGAGTCACGTGACCCAAATCAACCAATGGCTAATTTTCGTTGCATCAGCGTTGCACCGGAAGAGGCCCGATTTTCTGAATTACCCCCAAATCGCTAAAATCACTTTCAGTGATAAAACTGCCGAATCGCGCACACATAAGATGTACGCAAGGTGAAATGTTCGTCTTTGGTATCGACAGAGACGGAATTAACGGTGGTTGAAGGAAGAAAGAAGGCAAAGGGACACGATCTCTCTAATCGTTGGAGAGGGGGCAGTGCTCGGTGGGTATTCAATCGAAACCAGTTCGCCGGGTACAAGCGACGAGCGACATTAGCGATGAGTTATTGCGAGGGATGGAACCGGGATCCGGGAAAAATGGTCGGTGAATGGTCACGAGATTACCCCGGTTTTTCTGCGTTAATGCCACGATTTTTCTGCCCCTAGGGACGATCGATCCTCCGCCTCTCCTCCGCCGGTGGATTCACCGGCGTCACGCGATTCCCGCCGCGGGGAACGCGTCTTCCAACCGCGACTTTGGTACGTATGTATATTTTCTTTCTGATAAATCGATCGAGTTTCCATTCAGTTGAAGAGAGGGTTGAATTTAGACGTCGATTTTCTCCGAGTTCTACGCGCTTTCGCGATACGCTCGTTCACGTAATATTAAGTACACTCGTATAGAGACAAATCGTTCTCGATTTCTGCCTCTTTATTTCGTTTTCTAGTATCCTCTGCTATCGAGAGATTACACGGCGTGCGAGTAACGAACTGCTCGATTAACTTTATCGTGGTTGAAGTATCGAGCTCGGGCAAACGATTTTCCACGGAAAATGTTGCGAAGTGGATAATTGAAAGGAAATTGAGTTGAATTCTCTCTCAGGATAGAATTTCCTACAAACATTCTGCACTCGTAGAAATTTTTCATTAACCGAGAGATTCTTTTATCGTACGAATCGGGAAATATTTTTGCAGCGAGCACTCAGCATTGCTATGAAGCAATAATAAATAAAGTAATTATTGTCGGCAAGGCAGAAGCCTGATAATGAGCTTCTTTTGTTATATCTGGATCTCTGTAAAGTGTGCACGCGGTATAAAGACACAATAAAGAGCGATTATTATATTTCGTCTCTGCGTATAAAAATCTTGTTACCAACAATTGTCGCGTGTGTAATAATCCTTTATAATAGTTTATCAATATACCGAACAACATGCATCCGTATCGATATAACTAAATTAATAAGACGCTTTCAGATTTCTGTAATTCTGTAGAGTTCTTTTCGTGCTTCGAAAAATTGGAAATTCTTTTCCCAAATATTTTCAAGAGATACATCGTTCGTCCCTCTCGTTATTCTAGTTTGCTGTTTCAGTTTGTGGAAAAATGACAACGTTTCATTCTCACACATCGTCTCAGTTCACGTGAATTTTCAAGCACGATCAACAGGCGTGCGACGATTATAGGAAACGCGACGTTCAGATTGGCGATCTAGGCTCCGTCGACATCCGGGGCAGCCTGTTCCTGTTCTGGACCAGTCCCGGGGACAGATCCCTCGTTGAACGGGGAACGAACTCTCGGACGCGCAGGACGAGTCTTCCTTCGAAGCCTGCGGGACCAGTTCACCGCGTCGTCGCTTCCAACTCCGGTTAGAGGGAACGAGAAACGAGCGAGCGAGCGAGCGAGCGAGAGAGAGAAGCTACGAAAGAGAAAAGTTCTCTTTCTAGAAAGAGAACCTTGAAGAGGGAATCGAAAGGAACGAGCGGGCAAAAGAAAAAGAGCACGCGAAAGAGAGAAAAAGAGAGAGAGAGAGAGAGACAGAGAGGGAGGAGTACAGCGACTGAAAAATCCCCTACATAATTATTCGCCGCGAAGGCCGTCCTGTGCGTTACGCGGCGAACGTGTGAGTGCGTGCGTGCGTGTACCAGCTGAATGCACGCTCGCTGGACACACGCGCCTCCTTCGTCTTGCGAGAACGCAGTAACGCCGCGACGAGAGAGAAAGAGAGGAAGAAGAAGAAGAAGAAGAAGAAGAAGAAAGGCGTAGAAGAGCGACCGTGTCACGGACCTGTTCCCGATATACTGGTCTTTTGCGAAATGCCGCGGGATTCCACCAGCCGAGCGTGAGATCTCGATTTTCACTAGCCGGGCTATACTGTTGCATACGCTGATGCAGCTATCCTACGCTCCGTTCTTGTTGCATCAGCTGTCCCGGAAGTTTGAGGAGGACAGCACGATTCCTCGAATCGAGTTTCGTTTCGTTTCGTTCGCGAGGCAGCAGCGTCTCTGTTTTAACGAACTACTGTTGAAACGCTGTTGTTACTAATATTACAACGCTGTGCCAATTATTACTATTATTATTAATATTGTACATAAAATGTCGGATAGATTATTCTCACATGACGCTTCGTTTGAATCTCGTTAAATCTCAATTTGATTGAAGACATCGTATTTTATATATATATATATATTCGGTTCAACAGATTATTTCAGAAGTTTAAATTTATACAAAACTACTACGAAAGTACAATTTTACAATGTAACGCGTAACGTTCTTCCATGTTATCGCATTCTAGAGAAATTAGCCTTTCGCGCGAAACGATTTCATTATTCGCCCAGTTGTACCGCGAAAACTGAGACACTGGAGGAAATCAACGTGGTGGTAATCCTCTCGTGTTACGCGTCGGGCGAACGAAACGGTACCCGATTGGTGTACATTTCCGCGGCAATTAACCGCGAAATCGTGAAATTCCGTGACTCGTCGAAGCCTCCGTTCAACAACCGCGCGCGCGTACGAGCCCCTCGCGGAGGTTCGTAATTTCGCAGGCGGTTCCGCGAAGCGAAACAGAGTTAGATTCATTTCGACTCGAGTGAAAGATCCTGGCCGATCGTTGGGACGAAGACGGATGATTCGAGGGACTGGAAACAATTTAGCTGAGGGGAAAAATTCGAGGGCAATCTGCGAGATGTAATAGATAGGCGCGACTGGCGAGCCACGGTGAAATGGTAACGAACGAGACCGCGGACAAAGCGGCGTACAATGATCGCGTCCGGTGGTCTGACGGGGCTGCTGCAACCATGACGAACACCGGAGAAACGTATCGGAATGATTCATCGGAACGTGCCCGCGCGAGTGTGGAGAATTCGAAAAGTTGAGCGCGCCGAGGGGGCGAAAGCTGAGGCCAGCAGCCCTTTGTGCTCGCGCTGCCTCGATCCGAGGAATTCTTTCGACGTGATGCAATCCCATTTGCCCTGTCCCGGCGGTACCAAAATCTCGTCCGAGGTAGCAGTAATTTTTTTTTTTGAAACTCGTTGAATCTTCTTTCCGCGGGATCGTTTACTTGGCTATCCGTAGATCTACGTAAATAAATTATGTATTTTCTTTGTCATTTGAGCGCGATTTTCATTCCGTTCGTGCGACGAGAGTTTTAGACAAGTGGATCCAATTTCTGTTTCTTTCGTTCAATTTTTAAATAATTTCCGATTGACCAAATGACAAGTGAAAGAAGGCTCAGTATGCACGATTTCTCGTTTATTAAAACGAGAGTAAGATTTATAAAGATATATAAAAATTCGAAGATCATAGCAGAATTAAATGGAATTTTAAGTAAATTGATCGTGAAACATGTAGTTTATATAGTAAAAGTTCATTAACCTTCCCTTTCACTGCTAATTCTTCGTTCGTTCATTCTAAGTTCAAATTTAAGAAAGTGGACTCAATCAGTAAGATTTCATCTAATCCGATATTAATTGAAATTTGGGCAAATAGTCTACATATAAATACAAGTATTCTAAACGAAAAACAAAATTATAATAAATAAAAGCCAATTAGCCAGCAGACGTGCATAAATGATTAGATTCGTCGATAGATGAATCTTCATAACATCACAATGCAAGCAGTACCATAAAATTACCACAAATTAGCTCGTAGAATTTTCTTTTAATCGCTAACGTAGCAATTATACTGCATTTACATTAATTTAAAGATACAGAGTGTGCGGGAATATACGAAACATCAAAAATGAAATATTCGATTCCGCTTCTAGTCTTCACTTCTTTAATCGCGTTCGTGAAAGTGTAAAAACGGCACGATCTAGAACAGGGATGGCAAATAAGGTTTGATCGCTGTGCCAAATTTAGATAAAAATTTATCTCAATTTTCTTCCCGTGCCAATATTTATTATATATAAATAAACACATTGCACGATATAAGTTCATGTAATAATTATACTTATTGAATATAAAGAAATAGTACAAAAATTAAAATTTTTTTTGGGTGCCGTACAAGATCTCTTGCGTGCCATGTGTTTGCCAACGCTGATCTAGAACAAGCCGCGACACTTTGTCTCGAGCGAAGTTTAAAGAGGAAGAAATTCATGAACGAACGAACGAACTTGAAATCTACATTTTCTTCTCTTCGAGGTGACATCTATGAATCGCGATGCGGATTGCTACCTTTCCGAAAGAATCCACCGAGTGTAGTCGGGGGACCAGGTGAGAGTTCGACGGACATCGAAGGATCAAGGTTGTCAAGAAAATTTCCGTTCCGTGTATGCGGTGTGCAACCTGAACGCGTTACTTTTCGCGTCGAGGGATGAACTTGTAGGTAGCGTGTACGATGTACACAGTTAAAAGGGAGAAAGATGGAAAGATGATAGAGAAAAAAAGAGAGAGAGAAAGAGGGAGAAGATTCAAGTAGAGCAGCAGTGTGTAGAGGCAGTACGGTCATTGAGAGAAGCAGAGGAGCAGTCGGAGCCGGCCAGGCAAACAGCCAGGCCAGGACAACGAAGAAAAAGTCTTATCCTCAATGGCAAGAGGACGGATATAGCGCGAGAACTGGAAATAGGGGCGAATCGAACAGAGAGAGAGAGAGAGAGAGAGGGAGAGAGAGAACGAACCGCGTGCAGGCCAACGGAATAAAGCGGATTTATCGCGATCCAATGTCCAGGATTCGATAGGGTCGTGCACCAATCTCGAACGATCCGAAACGGTTTCCTTTCGAGATCCTTTCGTTTCAGGGGATCAGCAAAGATGGGATAGAAGATATACTGTGTGACTCCATTATTAAATAAAATTGAGAACTTCTGTTTTCTTTTTTTTTTTTAATTCTTCGTGGCATAGTGATTCCAACGTAACGGGTTCGAGACGGTTTCAACATCTTTTCGTTTCAATGCGTTGAAAGAAAAAGTAGAGGAGAACATGTGCGTGACTCTCTCATTAGATTCGACAACTCCTTTTTTTGAAATTGTTCAAGCGTATTATCACTAACATCGATCATTGAATATTGTATGTGTATAAAGTAGGAGAAATTTACTACAGATTATATTCGATTTGTGATAAATTATATTAACCTACAATCAAGATACTCGTGTGATTTCTTTTCTTCGTGAATTTAAATACGGGAGGTACCTTGAAATTTATAACGTTATAACATTTAGGAGAGGTAAAGATATCTTTTATTCCGCTCCAATAACTTCAATCCATTTACACTGTTTTTGAAGAAATCAACAAATAAAGGACTGATGTGAATTTCAAAATTGACAAGGGCAACATCACATCTTTAAAATTCTTCGTTCATCAATACTAACGGAGAGATTTTCTTTCGAGATAAAGACGAGAAAAAAAACTGCACGACTTGTACCCCAGTACGATTCGTTTCACTGAAAGGCCCAGAAGCAACTTTTTTGCCATAAAATTTTATTGATATGCAAACATTTGAATCGATACAAAACACAAAATTACAGGCGCGATTGCTCGGTACCAGACAACGTCACTCCCACTCGAGGTCTACGCCACGCCCCCTCGCGAATCACGTGACCCAAATCAACCAATCGCTAATTTTCGTTGCATCAGCGTTGCACCTGAAGAGGCTGGGTTACCCCTGCTAAAATCACTTTCAGTGATAATAAAAGAGAGTATGTGATACTTACGAAAATTAAATTTCAAGACTCCTCGATCGCAAAGAACGAGTGCGTATCGATCTCTAATCACGAGGTACCGTCGCGCCCGTCAAGGTTAAGTTAGCTTGAAAACTCAGGTCGCGGTCTTAATCTACTTGTGCTCATAAATCCACGGACACGGCGTAGGTAGATCACGCGGAACGATATTGCCTCTGCTTCGTCGGGGAACGCGATCGCGTACATCCTGGACTCTGGCTCGGTGCTCCTATCGAGAGATCGATAACCGATTGGCTCGCGTTCGCGGACACAAGTTACGCGAGAGCTCTCGCGATCGCTCTTAACCGGAACGAACGCCCTAGAATGACGTCATTTGAATATCAAATCGCGATTCACTCGTTGTTCTCCCTCTTCCGGTTTATTTACTCCGTCCACCCCAGGCACGCTTGCTCTCCATCGACTATTTTTCTTTTTACCAACGCCTCTCTATATATAGCACCGATCCAGACTTATCGACGGAGTTTCTAAACTAGTTCCGCCAACAAACACCAATACACGCGATCTTCATTTGCAAACGCTCATCGCGAGATTATGCCTCGTACTCTTGTTCTTGTTCTTCAAAAATGTTGGAAAAATTCTAAACCAGTTTCTGCTACGCGGATGTAACTCCAAGGGGAGGGGACCTTTAATTGCAGATACTGTCATTTTATTTCGTTCATCTGCAGGTAATATCACGTTATTCAGATAGAAATTTGATTTTTTTCTTTTTTTCAAGTTTGGAGATGATAAACTTGCAGGTGGATTTATCGTTCGATTTTGGAAACTTTTTTCTCTTGGTAGTTTGTTGGGTTAGATACTTAGCTTTGGAAAATCGTGTATTTCGAAGATGCAGAAATAAAATATTTAAGGGGGAGAAATATTGAGAAATATCCTGCTATTTCGTTCCATGATATTCATCAAATTTCATCTCAATCAGTCACCGGTGCTGTTCGGAAGTAAAGTCAGAATTTCTCTTTAGAATAGTCTCAGTCTTTATGTAAGAAAACACTTTCAACATGACAAAGTAATTAAGTTCTGACCTAATCTAAGTTTCCTTTTATTATTTTATCACTTGCAGGACGTTTTTTCCTTTATATACGATAATTGATATTTCCAATTCCAAAGAAAGGAAAAATTACGAGCGAACCAACAAAAAGTACGACCGCTTTCAAGTGATCTTCAACTAAAAATAGCTCACAAAAGAAATTGCTCCTTAACAATCCCTGAGCGTTGCAACCCGCAAATTAGAAACCAGAGCTCTGCAAAGTATCACCGAGTGTCTTTCGTACGTACGCGTCGCGTCTTTCCAAGCTTCTTCCTTCACATGCACGAAGCTCGCGGGACGCTGAATAGATGCGAAAAAGCGGCTGTATGCATAGTATCGGAGGAACAACGACGCGAGATCCATTGCTGCGGGTATTCGCGGATCTTTGATCGGTCATCGATCGAGCGTAGACACATCGCGTGCTGGAACTGGTGACAGAGACGAAGAGCGGAGAAAAGATCCTCTCCGTGGATCGTTGGTCGCCCGCGACGTGAATAAAGTGCGCGCGGGAGCGGAGTCGCGTTGCGCTGCACACTTGGCGGTATTCGCAGCACACGCATTTCATTTCGAATGAAATAAAAGACGCGGAACTCGAAGCAACTAATTTAGAAATAACAGAGAGGAAGCAATTTTATTCGAAAAAATCTCATTTCGATCAAGCAACAAGTAAGACCGATGCAAGATAAGCTGATTGCAGCTGTAACAAGATTGATAACAGAAATTAGAAAGTATTTGAGAAGTTGTTCTAAAATAAAAGTTTATTCGATAAAATTGTCATTTTATGAATGAAATAAAAAATTTCGCGTAATGAACAATCGTTCAGAGAAGAATCATTTTCATGTTCAAAGATATTGAAAGAAACTAATTTATTATTCGTACACGACCCAGAATATGTGGGTATTGCACGAACGAAATATTTCGAAAATAAATAATTATTTAAGTAGTATAATAAATTAATATTGATTCAATATTATCTCGAAACAAATTGGATTTTTCTTCAAATTATTTCGTTGTTTCACTACTACTTTATTTCCCATTTATTGTATCTGTTTCTATAAATACAGTCTTTTAGAATAGTTTCTGGCAAACTTGGGACAAATACACTGCAGAAATATGTTCTGAAATAATTTCATTTGCATGTAAAAATTCCCGTTCAACCTTACACCCACGTCATTTGTTCGTTTCGTTTCAACTGAATCAATTCAGTTAATCTTGCTTAACTTTAACGCAAGATGAAACTACCTTTTCTAACGTTACTTCTAAATTGGCTCGAATAACGATTCTTATCACCAAGCGAAATTCGCCCGATTCTGGACGGTGGGCCGCGGAGAGTCAAGAAGAAGGAGAGAAGAGGCTTCTCTACGCGCGGATCGATGCGCGGCGGAAAGGTGAAGGACAAGAAAGATCCGGTGGGGAGGGAATCTCTGATGAGAAGGTTTTTCGTGTTACGCGACATTTCGTTCCACTCTTCTTTTCGTCTCGTTTCTGGTACACACACACACACACACACACATATATATATAGTGTGTACACAGAGAGAGACAGTTTGGATTCGGAATGAAAGCGCGTTGGCGCGTCACCTCGCGTCGCGCACCTGTACAGCTGTCCGACAGCTGGACGCGATGGGATCACGTAGAATATAACGGTGTAACGGGCCCTCGAACGAGGAAGAAAAGAAGAGGGAAAACGAGCGGGTAGCCAGACCGCGAGTTACCTACGACGCCGCGGAGAAGAACATCCGATGCCCCGACGTTCGCCATTATCCGTTAACTGCGCCGTGGACCCTCCACACCGGTGACATAATGTCCACGGTGAAAGCGCTCTTCCGTTTGGATTTCGCCTGCTCGTCGCGCGAATTTGCACGAATGATTGCGGCGATTAGCGTCGAGCAAACACGTGCAACTGTTCTTCCGTTTAATTTTTCCCTTTGCACTTTGAGCCTTTCATTCGGACAACTTTCACGTCTCTGTACTTTGCGCGAATAATCGCAGAGATTAGCGTCAGACAAAGACGAAGATTGGTAGAACTGTTCTTTCGTCCAAATTCGTGTGAATTTCAATTATTCGATCTTTGTCTTTGCACGAATTATTATCGACGCAGATAAGGACTCGGAAATTGTTTTTTTTTCTTTTTTCCTTGAAATTCACGCTTTTTAAATTTTTTATAATATTTATTTTCGGAATAAAGATTTCTATTTTCACGTCTGGAATTAGTACACTTAGTAAATTTTTGAACTCGATTTTCTTCGAAAACGAAATGTCGTTAGGGAAAATTTTTGCTTCAACTTGTCACACTCCAGTTGATTGTATTACATATTATATATGTACATATATCCCACATATAACGTATATATACATTCTATAGAATGTTTTATATGAAATTATATATATATATAGAAATATATTATATATATTATGTATATATATTATATTTTTTTTTATATTTATAATATGAAATTACATAGAATATATATATATATGTGTGTATATATAGACATAGAAATATAAAAAAAACATAATATATATATAATATAAAAAAATATAATACATACACACACACACACACACATAGAAAGTTGTATAATGAAATAGAAAATTATACATAGAATATACAATGCTATATACAGGATATAATAAAACAAACCTCAAATGAGAGGTCTGGTAAATAGAGACTAAAAGCGAAGAAGCTCCAGTGACAACGGCGAGAGAAATACTCGCGAGTCGCCGCCAGTCATTAAGGTCCCCGAGAGAGGGTAGGTCCGCGAGTCCAATCGATTCGAGAGGGTCTGGCGAACACGGGCGACTATGAACGACGGATTCTACACGCTACTTTTCATCGCGCGCTCCGCACGCCGGTGCACGCCGTCCGCTTTCCTCCCGAGGAGAGGAACTCTGCTCCCGCGGTGAACGTTTCCTGGGGACGGATTTGATCGAAGTGCCGGGAGGGAAAAAGGACTACGGTCAACGAGGTACGGACGAAAGAAAACAGCTGGGATTGCGCGAACACGCACGCGATGTGGCCATTTGTAACCAGGTTACGCAACTGTACTGCTTTGTTCCACGAATCTTCTCTCTATTTCGTGGTAATTGTTCCCGTAGAAAATATCTTTTCACGTACGCAAAATTATAACAATGGATAACGCGTAAATAAGAAGATACGTAAGCGAGAAAACCATAACGTCATCGTTACTGTGTGATGACGTTATTGTGGAGAAGTACTTGCGGAGGTGCAACAGGTGTACGGACAGGTCGCGTGGGGTGCGTGAACTCGTGGAAAGGGGTGACAGCGCGGACAAAGTGGGACGCGTGTGAGCGGAAGAGGCATCCGGAAAATCTCGTACGGTAATGCGGAGTCCCTGGGGCAAGAGTGAAACGAGGGGAAGTAGCAACAGTCGATGATTGCTTAAATTATAGTACCTACTGGAAGCAAGTAAGTCTTTAAAGGGAGGTAGATTTATTTTTAAGTAGATCGTAAGAAATAGGCTTGCTAATTACATTAAAGTTTTTGTGAGACTATTTTTTGTTAAAATTTCATATCTGACAAGAGTAAGATTACAATTTAATTGACTGATGAGTGAAAGTGGATTATTATCACTGAAAGTGATTTTAGCGGGAGTAACCCAGAAAATCGGGCCTCTAATGCAACGAAAATTAGCGATTGGTTGATTTGGGTCACGTGATTCGCGAGAGGGCGTGGGATAGACCTGGAGTAGGAGTGGCGTTGTCTGGTACTGAGCGATCGCGCCTGTAATTTGTTTTCTATCGATTCAAATGTTTGCGTATCAATAAAATTTTATGGCAAAAAAGTCGTCTTCATCTCCTAGTTAGAACAGTTGCTTCTGGACCCTTCAGTGAGATGAAACGTACTAAGGTACAAGTCGTGCAGTTTTTTCTCTCGTCTTTGTATCGCTTTGGAGAAGAAGACGAATTATTAGTTTTTTCTTAAAATAACAAACACGAGAGGAATATTTAGTATCATTTATATAACTGATATATTTATTAAAATTTTTATAACAATCGCGAAATGATTAATTAATAATTAATTGTCATTGTTATATAACATGTACTTGATAAAATTTTTATTATAATTGTCAAGGTGAATAAAGAAGAACGTTTCACTCGTCCTTGTGCATTATTTTAGGAAGAAAACAGAGTTTCATCGACATATCGGATACGATCATAAAAATAGGCACACTCGTTGATTGAAAGCGTCACGTCGTGGGAGTGAAAACAAGGGTGGAGAATATTTCCTTTATTCCTGTGTCGCTTCAAGAGACTTTTTTCCAATTTTGTGTAGTAGGTGTACATTTGAAGGGTAACTCGTGAACGAACAAAAGACTGACGTAACGACGAACTCTTACCGCATCGAATATTGTTCGACCGACAGATCTTAATATAGTATCGAGTCTAGAATAACCGGGTTCGATATAGCCTGGACCTGGCATAGCTAGCGTAACGTTAATTTTAGCGAAGCGTACGCTCGTAACGTAGTATCAACGCAACGAGAGCAATGTTCGTTCGACGATTTACTTGCTTTGCAAACGATCGAGCTGCGTAGAAATAAATGTACGCTAGCTGCGTAAAGAGAGCAGCGAGACTATCTGACATCGTGCGAGTGTTCACTTACGCGTGGACGTCAGAAATAGAGTAGGAGGAAGAGTTATTTGAGTCAGTAGGATATTTGAATTAAGTTGAGTAATTTGCCCTGTATATTCGCTTTTTCTCATTTCTTTTCGTGTTGCCTTCTACTCGTTTCTGTATTTATTTATATTCCCGTATTATTTATACACTAAGAGTGTACAACTACTATATAAAAAACTGTGCGACTTTTTTGCCATAAAATTTTATTGATACGCAAACATTTGAATCGATGCAAAACAAATTACAGGCACGATCGTTCAGTACCAGACAACGCCACTCTACTCGAGGTCTACCCCACGTCCTCTCGCGAATCACGTGACCCAAATCAACCAATCGCTAATTTTCGTTGCATTAGCGTTGCACCTGAGGCCCGATTTTCTGGATTACTCCCGCTAAAATCACTTTCAGTCATAATAAATACAGCAGTATACTATAACAAAGTAAAGTATATAAATAAATTTATCCTAATTTTGAAATTCTCGAAACTTTGTCAGCTTTCAAAACTCTCGAAACATTTTTAGTAATTGACTCTCGAAATTTTTAGTAATATAACAAGAAATTTTTTTGATAATTTCTTTAGATTCGGATGTTTTACACTATCATTTCAAAATTACGACCAATAATCGCGCATCTGCTTAGATTCTTAAAAAAACCTATCACCATTCACCATTTATCGAAGCGTCTCAACATTCTAATCCGAGAGACTCTCGAATCGCAAGAAAAGTACAGAGTTTCGATTACTCGGAGCTCTAAAAAGTTTTCTGGGACCTTCGAGGACCCAAAAAATGAAGGTTCGAACGTTCGAGGAAAGGCGAGAACGCGCTTGCTCGTTAGATAAGAGCGTTACGGCAACGATTCAATTAAACGTCCGCGGAACAGCGATATTCATCTGGGTAAAGAGAACGAACGGACGAAGAAGAAGTTCGCCGTGTCGGACACGTGTTCGAACGCGGCACGATCCTCTCTGCGTGCGCGGATCACACGCAACGTGTACGTGCACGAGACCTCGGTGTACGTATAATGCGAATCCGCGGTACGTAACTGCGTTATGTAAATAGCGTGCCGCGAAATACGTTTTACACGGACGTAGGTGTATCAAGATTTCCGTGGGGATCTCGTGTTACCGCGGCACAACGGCGACCACGGTAATTCGACGTTTTTCCCCACCTCGCGTTATTACGTCCGTAATGCGAGCCTTTTTCCCGTCCGGGTACCCCGTCAACTCCTGGGCCCCTTGCCAGAATTAATGCGAATTCTTTTTTAAATATTTCCCGCTCCTCGCCTCCACGCGCTTCAACCTCGGATACTGAAGAAATGGTGTCCTTTTGCTTCGCGATACGTGGTACTTGATCTTTAAATCCCTTAATGTTCAGACTTCTTTCAAGAAGTAACAGAGAGTAATAAATTGGTAATTCTTGGTAATGTGTATTCGTTCGAAGTTCTTCCGAGTTTGTTGCTGATCATTCACGTTACGCTCTTTGGATATATCTCTGGACTTATTTATCGAACTCTGCGAAGATCACAATTTTAAGCGGTGCCGATTTTTTTAAGTAAAAGTTATGTACGATACGAAAAATTTTTGAAATTTCAATTTAGAATCGTTGAGAAGTCAGAAGAAAATTTGCAATAGAGTCTCGAAGAATACTTGTTTCTTTCCTTTCTTTCATCCTTTTTACAAAATAACCTAATTAGAACTATCTCGTCTATTTCAATATTAAAAAATAGACTCTGATAATATATTGATCAAATGTGAAAAAGAATTGCAAATGACGATCCTCGTTGCCTCGGTACAACGCGGTAAATCACCAATTCTCCAAATTAACGCGTCAATTGACTCGAGAGAATCGATCGGGGAATCGGTCAGAGTTTGATCGAAAATGTATCACAACCCGTTGGACAGCCGGCGAGATAATGCCCGCGCGATTCCCAGCAGGAGCACCATTTCGTTTTTCTTCTGTTTCCGCTCCAGATACAGGCAACCAGGCCGTGCAACTCGCTCGCGCCGATTATGGCAGGACGGGCTTTTGCGCGGGGCTCGTTACGCGCGCTCGTCTCTCGCGCTTCGGCTCGCTCGAAAACCCGCCTTGACGATCGTACGCTCCAGTCCGTGGCCAACAGCGGCAGACCTATTTCGAACTCTCCACTTCCGCACTAGAAAACGCAATCTGTCACTCAACCTGTCGACCGTCTGCGCCCAGATACGACAGACGCGCGCGTTTTTCGGCGCACACGCCCCGAAGTCTGTCCTTCCGTTTCCATCGGCATCGAGTTTCCGTTACGTTACGTTACGTTACACGCGATGCTCCAACAAAGTCGCGAAGATGAACGAGCAAAAGTTTACTAAGTTTTTATCCGTCTCGTTAAAATGGCCAATTGCCATTTTGAATGAAGCAATTGATCGAGAACTTTGTGTCTACAATTGCTCGATTGTTAATAATTAATACATTACACTTTGTATTTTATGTTTCAATATAATCAGTTAGTAGGCATTTGAATTGAAATTGAATGACTTGATAATTAATGTATTACAGTTTCAACATAAAAATAATTTCAATCATTATTTTTCAAATATTTAGATAATGCTCGAGCCTGTCGATCGTACAGGCTTCGGTGATACGGGTCCATTATGGTTGATCGCATAATTGGCGATACACACCAGCGAAGGTTAATATCAAGAAACGATATTCACACGTTGACATTTTAGTATCACACGTAGTCGGTGAAATATTTTATCTGATCATGTAAATATATATTTTCATATAATTAACTGACTTTACAAGCTTTTTATTTAATTACTCCACAAACGTTCGTAAATTCGTACGAAACACCATTATATCGAGGAACAAAGCCATTCAGCTTCAGTCATTATGCAACAACGCACGACACTCGCAGACCTCAAAATCTCAATCAGCCACGAGGCAAAGTTAAATAAGATCTAGCCCAATCGTTGGCGACCCGACGTTGTCGATTAGATAAGTACCGTCTATCGCAAGAAGTCGAACAGGACGTGCCTCACCGTCGAAACAGGCCGTTAATTAGAATCTCTTTCTGAGGTTAAGCCAGCGGGGGAGGGTGGTGGCGCGAAGAGAGCCCGAAGAACGAGACCGAGCGGCCAATCAAGACAATGACGAAATAATTGACCGTCCGCTCACGTTGCCGGCGATAGGGTTCGCGAGGGCAAACCGGCGACTAATTAAACGAGAGACAGCGGCGGTTTACGCGGCCTTCTTCGTTTCTTTCGGCTCGCGGCGCGGTCTGGAACGCGAAACGGGCGCATGCCATCGCGGCGTCGTGACCTGGGCGCGAAATATCCGACTCGCCGGAGGCCACGGGCCTTCCCCCGCTCTACCTCAGCCCCCCTAGGAGGAGGAGTCTCGAAATTCACGAAAAATCACCGATCACCCCGCGCTAACGGTACTCCGTGACGCGAGCGTCGAAATATTTCCTCGTGGCCTGTTCGAGCCTTCGAGTCGTCTGGATTCGGACAGGAGGAGCGTTACCGGGCCCGAGACTCGTTTGCTCGCTCGTCTTTCGGTATATCCTCCTCGCGTTCCACGTGAACGCTCTTCGACGTCGATTATATTCCCTTTAACAGCGGATCGATCCGCGTCCAGACCCTGACCGAGACCCCGCCGGAGGAAGCTTTCAGCGAGATTATCGAACGGAACCGTAAACCGTGTACACATCGGGTAGACGAGAGCGATATATATATATATGTACGTTGCGACGTCATTACACGCGAGCTGATTGATACTTTTAGTGGTGATCTCTCGGTTCGTATCTTCTAGATACGGAACTTGTACCTTTGTATCGTTTGTAAATTCGGAGCGTATATATTGTTAATTTTTTGGTAAATGGTATATTGTTAATTTTTTGGTAAATAGGATTGTGTTGTTAGAGATTTATTTATAAATTGTTTGTAACTCAGTCGAAAGGACACAAGCTTTACGTAAGTGTTTATTTTCTATGAATGAAAAATTGACGTGGAATTGTATTTAATTAAATCACGAAAATCTGTTGACGAAACGATTAATCCTCATTGGCCAGTAGAAAAGAATTATTTTCTATTCGTCATACTGTAAGTTTGTAACGATCAGTAAGATAGATTGACTAAAAAGTTACGTTTGTTACGATTTCTCTCGATTTCTCTCACTGCTAGGAGTTGTATTGAGTTATAATGAACTTGAACGTTATGATTCACTATTGTTACAAAATTAATTTACTTTCATACTGAATTATAAAATCTTCGAGAACAGAAAAGAGAGGCGAGTTAAATTTGTTTTCAAGTCAAATGTTTAATTATACTTCAAAGTATATCGCAAGTATTGCTAAATGAGACTCTAGATTCTTATATCTCTAAATTTACAGTCAAAATTACAAAATTGTAAGTTTAACTATTGACTGATTTCATGATACTATTATACAACGCTGCCGTATTAAATCAAAAGATCGTATCAATTCTCGCTTAGCAATTTTCGCTTAACGCAACTTATTAATCCTCAGTGGCACGAGTGATCTATCTGCATATATATATTATAAGAAAACCCCAATTGCGTTGAAACTGAAGGTACAACAGATATATTACGATATAAAATCAACACCTGACTATTAAGTAGTACTGAAAGTCTTTTTTTATCACTGAAAGTGATTTTAGCGGGGGTAACCCAGAAAATTGGGCATCCTCAGGTGCAACGAAAATTAGCGATTGGTTGATTTAGGTCACGTGATTCGCGAGGGGGCGTGGCGTAGACTTCGAGTAGTAGTGGCGTTGTCTAGTACTGAGTGATCGCGCCTGTAATTTGTTTTCTATCGATTCAAATCAATAAAATTTTATGGTAAAAATGTCGTCTTCATTTCCTAGTCAAAACAGTTGCTTCTGACTCTTTCAGTGAGACAAATCGTACTGGGGTACGAGTCGTGCAGTTTTTCTCTAAAGTCATTTGTCGAACCACCTTTCTCTCGTACACGGCAATCTATCTCGAAGGTTCCACTGCAAATAAACTACGACGCGGCCATCTCTCTCCCTCGCTGATTTATTCCCTCCTCGGGTGTCTGTCTTTCGTTTCACGGAAGAGAATTCGCGGAAAAAGAAATTCGCGGAACCGCCTTGGGAAACGCACGCGGAGAGACATTTCCATCGGGGTAGAGAGGAAAGTAGCCTCGTTGACTAACAATAAGAACGACGAGAAAGAGAGAAGGGAAAAGGGAAAAAGAGGTGAAAGAAGCGCGCATCGAAACCGATTCGCTCCCCTCCTCCCCTCTGTCCGTCGATGGAACAGGTTAGATCCGCGAGAGTCTTTCCTTTTTTCCGTCGCGGACGCGGTTTCCGTACGTACGCGAGAAGAAGAGAAAGACGCAGAGACCGAGCTAGCTCGGAAGAAGGTTTCTAAAGGCTTCGATCGGCGTACTTCCCCCTCGCGGTCTCGCGTGGAAATCGATAAATGTCGACGTGTGTACGTCGGTCACGTATCTAACCGGAGTATCAAACCTCGACTCTTTTGGAGTTAAGAGATCGGAGTTGATCCACCGGTGATGATCCGGGAGAAGGGAGAAACGGAGAGACTCGCCCGAGAGTGCGTTTCTCTCTCTCTCTCTCTCTCTCTCTCTCTCTCTCTTTCTCCGCTCGACTGGTCGGCGTGCACTTTTTTCATCTCGCTCTGGCGAGATTCACGTCAAGATTTCTCATAACGGACTCGCGAAACGATGCGATACGACAGGATATCGCGAACAGCCACGTCAAAGCTAGCGATGGCATCAGATCCCACTACGTACGTTCGAGTCAAATTCGACGTGCGAGTGTCGTTCTTTTCGTGAGTATTGCTCGAAGATAAAAACTAGGATTGAGTGCCGACAGGTGCCGAGAACAGGTATCTACAATGTGACATAAGTAATTCGTTGTTCGCGAGATTGAGCGAAACTTTTTGCTCGAATCATAGAGATAAGAACTCCATCTCCTTTCGCTGGAAGAACTGAAGAAGAGAATCGGTCAAACATGAAAGTAATATATATATAGATGTAACATTCTAAAATGGAACATGTTTTGTCTACGACAAAATCTTTGTTACTCGAAATATTGTCCAAATTGACCTCTGTAATTCCCTGAACTAAAAAATGTATTATCTATTGTTAATTGTTAATTGTCAAGTTAAATTGCACTGCATAGTAAAATGGAAGATAAACAAATAAAACAACTTGTAATATAATATTTCGTTATAATTAGGTGAAATACGCAGGCAAGCAAAATAAAACAAAGAAATAAAATAAACTCGATAAAACGGAACAAAATAAAATGAAATACAAAAATAATAAAAATAATAAAAATAAAATAAAACAAATAAAAGAATTTGTAATATATTGTTATAATTAGGCAATAATAAATAAGCGGGCAAATAGAAAAACCGCGGATGCAATAGAAGAAATATGCTTCGTCCAGTCAAAAAATCCTTTAACCTTTTTGAGGAAATTCTCGAATGACTCAAACCTAAGTATTCGACCCCATCTCTTATTTCAGCAGCCGTAAGCTAATTAACGCCGAGCGAACCATCTAATCCGGTGAATTTGTCCGATGCAAGCCAGGCGTCATGATTAATGCGACTCGTAACGAAGATCAATAACCTCGAGAGGTGCATAGGCATAAATTTCTTCGAGCGGATGTCACGTAAATCCAGGAAGACGTAAGCCTCTTCACCAACGCGTCATCTGACAAACATTATCGCGTGACGCGTCTAAATTTCACCATTTCCATTCCTACGTCTCTTTTTTTCTTCTTTTTTTTCTTCTTTCTTGTTCGACTCTTCCGTTATAATTCAGGATGCAACGCGGTGCGAAGCGAATAGAAATTTTATTCGTGAATATATTACGAGTAATGAACATCGTCGGTGTATTCTACATACATGAATAAAAATAAGATTAAAATCCGCGATGTCGGAGAGGGTGCGTAAATGCTTCGTTAGAAAGGCGCGTTATAAATATATGAAACACGGTATTGAATATAATAGCGATAAACTTCGTCAGTGTGTTTGATGAACAAAGATAAAATTAAAGTGCAACGTTGGAAGAGGTGCGTAAAGAGAAATTACATCAAAAATAACAAACGCAAGGAACACTGTGGTAGGACATTATGGTAGCGCGATGATCTCAAGGATAAAATTAGTCACATTATTCTCGGGTCGAAATTGACGTTGATTACGTCTTTAGATTTTCATTTATGGTGTTTTAAAGGGAAGAAACGTAAAGAGATTAATTGCGAAAACTAATATTGTGGAGAAATGAAATAAAATCGTGTAAAAAAATTTGCGTTTATGTTAAATAAAAGTAAAAAGCTTGAGTTTATGGGTATGCGCACTCATTTGTAAGTAGGTTATTAGGAACATCCGTTAGTTCATATAAATAATTAACCTAGATTACGAAGGAAACGATCAATTGACCGGAATGTGCTCATTTAAGATTACGATTTCATATAATTTATTGGACTATACGTAAATTTGCAAAAATTGGTTGCTCAAGAACTAAATTGGCACGTGCAATTGAATGACAATTTTTAATAACACAAATATTAAAGTTGATTAACATCAAAGAACACAGTAGACCAAAAAATCTAATTTTATTTCGAACAGATTATTATTACTATCGTATAATATTACATATTCGTAATATTCGTGATTTCCAATGTTTAAACAATTTTTAAACTCCGAACGATGCTTTAATACCCACGGTGATTACAAAACATATTGGCACACCGTTTACATAAACGTACGTATTCACATGTTAATTAATTGTATTCACATACTATATTAACTTTTATTTAACTTCATTTAGAAGTAATTAGTAGCATTAAACTTTACTAAAATTTAATACTATAAAAATAAAACCCACGGAAGCTGGTAAAAATTTTTTCAATGCAAATGGGTGAACGTTGACACCAGATACATCTTGGAGTAATTGACATAAGTTTGCTTATACACTTATCACTTTCCGTATTCTTTTCCGTAATTACAGTCTCTCACATAACGAAGAATTCATGGATCTTCTCATTACGCGACACGACGTGCAGTCTCATTTTCACTCGCGGACGAGATTTCAACGGAAAATTGTCGGTACATCCTGTGTATTCTCGCGGAAAGAGGATCGTTTCGCAGGAAAGTTGCCAATGGGTAGGAGCATTGTCGTTTTCATGCAATAGGTGCTTCCTCGAGCGTGTCGGGGCAACGTCGCTGGCTGTTTTGCAAGCGAAAGTTCTGCTCGCGCGTTCTCCGCGATAACGCACCGACGCAGCCAACGCGTTCGCGAATCGAATTTCGTTCGGGCTCGATCGATCGATCGGGCGACGCTCGCGTGGCACGCGGGAACACGTTCCCCAAGCGCGGCTGTTCAACGTTCTCAAAGGCTTCGCGATCCTATCGAGAACGTTTAATCGCGCAATTAAGTCGACGTATTGCGCGATCCAAGATTATTTTCATCCACGGGCGCACACGTGTGTCCACATGTACGGGATGTTCTGGGATTTAACAGGATTAGTTGACCTTTGTCAGTGTATCACATATAGGTACGTTCGAGTTAAAGATTGTTGTACAGAGTTTCATTAAAAAAAAAAAAAAACTGCACGACTTGCCCAGAAGCAACTATTCTGATTAGGAAATGATAGGACGATTTTTTTGCCATAAAATTTTATTGATATCCAAACATTTGAATCGATACAGCGATCACTTAGTACTAGACAACGCCACTCATACTCGAGGTCTACGCCACGCCCCCTCGCGAATCACGTGACCCAAGTCAACCAATCGCTAATTTTCGTTGCATTAGCGTTGCACCCCGATTTTTTGGTTACCCCCGCTAAAATCACTTTCAGTGATAAAAAAAAGCATGCAAATAGCAAATATAAGTTTAAAAATTCTACTTTCAGGTATTTTACAAACGAACGTCACACGTATACGTATGTATTCCACGAATTACGTTCATATTCTCATAAATTTCTACCAGCTCATTCCATTGCTTCAAATTCATTGATTTCTCACTTTTATTCCAACCTTTTAACAAAACTTACAAACCCCAAAGTTTGTATACTTTGATCTAAAACATGATCCACAGGATACTCTGTGTACGCACACTAGTGAACGTTTCAAAGGAACGAGTAGACCCTCAGAATAGATCCTCCCTTCGTTGGACTAATTAATTAACATCCGGAACGTGGCCGCGCGGCTAGAATCGCTGCATCGCAATTTTCGCGTCCACCGCGATGAAATATTTATAAAAACCCCGCGCGACTCGCCGTGCGACTCTCGCGAGTTAACGCGAGACTAACACTGCCAGTGTGGAAGTTTTCCCACAGTTCCGGTGCGGCACACAATGCCGAAAGGACGTGCTCGCATCCTGTTGGATGCCTCCTTCCGGTTCGTTCTCCCTTCATCTCCTCTCTCTCTCGCACTCTCGCTTCTTCTCAGTTGCTTTTGTTGGCAAAGTACGTTCCCCTACGAGCCACGAAACTGCCTCGCCACACTCTTCGTTATGCTCCGTAAATTTCGTGGAATCGCCAAGATAGAAAGAAACAGCACGCGTTCTTCGTTGAGTACGAAAGGGAAAGCGAGTCTTACAAACCATTGTGATTTCGTTCGTCGATCTGTTGCGATCAAGAGATGAAAGTCGATTGATTTAATCCAAAATTCCAATTCTAATCAACTAGATTAATATTTAATATTTCGTTAGAAGACTATAGAGGAAGGGGAACGAGAAATAGGATAATCCGCTGTACAGAGAAATAATTTTATGATAATGGTATGTTGTCCATGAATTTCACGTTAAAATTCTTCGAATATTTGGTTTGGATCCATTTCAAATAATATTGCATAAAATATACGGTAATGTATTTGTCGATTATCAGCTATTGTTGTCTCTTAACATCGTTTCAACAAGTTCAATTGTGTCACATTAAAATGTAGTAATTTATCGCATTTTTTTTTCTTTTTTTTTTGTTTAAAATTGATCTTGTGAAATTTAAAGAAATTGCAGTGCACTATGATAACCTTCCTTCTTCTTTAAATTACGAATATTCAGTTTGAGCAGTGAGTGCTTATAGAGTATTTAGTAAGGAAACAATAAGTTTTCAATGATCCCAATGTTTAAACGGGTTAAACCTAATTCTATTGAATGATTCGCTCTTTTCACGGTACTCGAAAATACTCCAAAGAGTTATGGAGTCAGAAGAAAGAAGCAATTACCGTTGCAAGGACAAAAACCGTGTCTCTCATTGTCACATCGTCTCGGTCACGTTTGACCCTTTTAGCTCCAAGCCAGAGGCACGGCTCGGTATTATACAAAAGAATGCAAAATAGTTGTATTTTTTTTTGGCCTCCGTCCAATTGTTCCCGTAATTTCTTTCAATGATCCTAACTAGGCTGAAGATAATGATATGAACACAGCTAAGCAGAGTTTTGTTTCTGCTCGTTAAGTTTTACAATGAGTACACTATAATTAAAATACTGCCATTTTTCGTCATTTTCGTCTGTCTTTCTTTCATCTAAAAGCATCCGGTCGTCATTTCGTCACATTACTCGTGTAGTACAACTAGAAAAAATTTAGGACAAATTAAAGGCCAACGTTGCCAAATGCAATGTCTCATTTGTAATTCTTCTTTGACTATTTTATACTTTCAATACTGTGATTATAAAATGCGACTCCAAAAATTCGATCAATATCTTCCTTATCGTTATTTTTTCCAGCTAGAATTGTATAATTATATATAGAATAGTAGACATTAGTAGTAGTAATTGTATAAAAAAACTGCATGACTTGCATCCCAGTACGGTTCGTCTCACTGAAAGGCCCAGAGACAACTGTTCTGACTAGGAAATGAAGACGAGATTTTTGTCATAAAATTCTATTGATATGCAAACATTTGAATCGATAGAAAACAAATTAGTACCAGACAACGCCACTCCTACTCGAGGTACGCCCCCTCACAGATCACGTGACCCAAATCAACCAATCGCTAATTTTCGTTGCATCAGCGTTGCACCTGAAGAGGCCCGATTTTCTGGGTTACCCCCGCCAAATTTTATCTTTCAGTGATAAAATTAAAAGAAATTAAAGTATTCTCAATATGACAAGCTTGGTTTTTAATTAATTAAAAAACTGGAACCGAAATGAAAATTTATTCTCCTACTTGCATATTATTTATTTAGATACTTCATATAAATATTATATTTATTGCATGTATAATCCTGTTTTGGATATTTTTATATAATTTTGCATACTATTATAAACATCTGCAGCTCTTCGGAAGATAAAAAACTTTAAAATGAAAAAAATACCAGATCAGTATTGTACCTCGTATATATTTGCACATCTAATAAATATGCTGCCTGCAGTTTATTCGCCCATAAATACACAGTCCGATTACCAAACGTCCATTTTATCTCTCATCAAGCTCGCCAGTTTCGTAACGATCTCACATTCCACACTCTCGTTGGCGGGTCAAAGGTGAAAATATCATCGACCTGATTCCCTCCGCTTTACGCTGTATGTTATTACGTCACGCTGGAAGACTAATTACCCCATTAATGCGTCGATACGTGGGCCTGGACAGCGAGTCGAAACGCGAGGAACGCGTCATGCGAGTCGACGCGTAACAAGCGCGACGTCTTAATGGAAAAACGAACGACTGATTGTGTTGTTCTGGTTGAGCTGGCGCTTGCTTTTGTACTTTGTCGCTCGTTTGCTTTTTGATATTCGAAAAGAGAGAGAGAGAGAGAGAGAGAGAGAGAGAGAGAGAGAGAGAGACGAGAGGCCGAGAACGGTGACACAGAGGACCCCGTGAAATCGATGCGAGAGCGGATTCACGGCGTCAGAGATGCACAATGAGCCCCCATTTTTTAACGTCCGTCGACGAAGCGTCTCGTCACGCGTTTCAGCGAGCGACAGCTGCTGCTGCGGGTTGCTTTCCAGCCGTGCCCCATACAAATCGGGAAACGTACCGGCCCCCTTACGAAATAAAAAACGTACCTTAAGGGAGAGCAGGGGCGGAACTAACCCCCTTGGGTGCCCGAGGCTGACGATCACTTTGCGACCCCCGATTCGCTCAGGCAAATCAACAATTTTAAAGAGATCTTTACTGTAACTTTACATATCTCGCATCTTGCTTCTTTCGAACGGAATGATCGTTGCAATTATATTCATATTCATGTAATTCTCCCGCGTGATTTTGTTTTTCTTTAATTTCTTTAATTGTATCTAGCCTGCAGTAACGACTCGACACGTGAAATTCATACTATTTATATTTGACTATGGTTCGAGAAGAATGTTATAGTATGTCGATAGTAAAACGTAAGTCATTTAAAGAAAATTCAATAATTAAGACAATACTAGGCAATCATGTGCAAAAACAATAATTTAAGTTAATTGTGATATGGTGTTTGCAATCGCGAATGATTCAGTTTCTATTGTAAATCGTAACCACGTTTTAATTTTAGGTATCCAGCGATTCGTGAATGAAAATATAAATGTAAAAACGGCACGACTTGTACCACAGTACGATTCGTCTCACTGAAAGGCCCAGAAGCAACTGTTCTGGAAACGAAGGAAATGAAGACGACCTTTTTGCCATAAAATTTTATTGATACGCAAACATTTGACTCGATACAAAACAAATTACCAGACAACACCACTCCTACTCGAGGTCTACCCCACGCCCCTTCACGAATCACGTGACCCAAATCAACCAATCGCTAATTTTCGTTGCATTACCGTTGCACCTAAAGAGGCCCAATTTTCTGAATTATCCCCGCTGAAATCACTTTCAGTGATAATATTTGTAACGAATATAATAGAAAAATATATAGTAAACAATCATTGCTTCACAATACTAGATATTTTTCCTCCTGACTTGCATATAAACAAATTATTTTATCATCTCATCATGCGACAACGAACTAGTTATATCATTTTCAACAGAATGAATGATCAAAAAGCTCAATCATTTCTCAAACACAATTGTTTTATATTCACCTTTTATTACTGATAATATTATAACATACTTCTAAAATACCAAAATTGTTATCCCGACCTTTGCACACTGACAATTCAGATAATTGTCTGTTAATATTTCCTGACAAATATTTTTCGAGTTTATAGCATCAGCGTCGAGGTAAATCCGCTCCTGAGGGAGAGAAGGGTCGCACACGGTCGAGGATTTCTCTGGCATGGGAATACAGGGGACCGTGGATTCGCATACGTACGCACGTTTCGAGATCAAACCACTTTTTCACCCTTGCTTGCGTTTTACACGTGTGCAAACGTCTTCGGTGGTTAATCGAACGAAGATTCATTCTTTCGAGAGCACGCACGTGGGAAATTCGTTCGTTTTGCTCGACAGCAATCACACGCGTGTTTAATCGTGCGGTTATGATTCTTTGCAGGACATGATCGCACAGAAAAGCGATTCTTTCGTTCGCGGATAATCACAGAGTGTGAGGGGAATGTTTGATGTTTGATCGAAGTAGGTTAACTCTTTTGCAGAGTATGACTAAAAAAAAAAGTACATCGGTTCTTTTCTTCACGTTGGGACGTGGATTAATCGCTTGTACAATCCGATTGCGAGAAAAGAAATATTCGAGTGTAATCGCGTGGAGACTCGAGAATATCAGTAGAGCTTCGCGTGTTTAATAGTATAATGGAACTACCGGAACGTTTCAGAACAAATAACTCGTAATTTTTCACAGACACTTTTCGAAATTTCAACAACTTTTCGTAAAATATTTATACAAAAGCTTGCGCTGTAAATCTTTACATATATTTTAGTATTAATTTAGTTACTCTAGTATTACTCTATGTAAATGTAAAACTACAATTTACAGTGAATTCATACTCAGTCGCACAAATTTTGACGAATTAAATATCTGAAGAGTCTACATGTCCTTTATTGTTCCAACGAAGTAACGAATTAGCAGATTCTTAACGGAGAAGCAAGATTTTCAGTTTGTTACAGAACATGATCACGAAAAATGGTTTCCTTCATTCGCAGAATAATCGCGGAGAAAGATAAATCTCCTCTGATTAATCCAATCACAGATCAAATCTCTGTAAATCATCCTTTCATTCAACAATATGATCACTCGTGTAATCGCGTTTGAGAGTAACTATGTATTACATAAATCTTCATCAATTAATTGAACCGAGGTTAATTCTTTATAACAATAACTCGCGTAATTACATTCGAAAATATATATATGTACATAAATCTTCATTAGTTAATTGCTTAATTCCAAGGTTAATTCCTTGTAAAACACTGTACGATTATAAAAAAATAAAAAATCAATTCGCTCGTCGATCGATCGATCGAAGGATCAATGATTCCAAGAAAGGAAAGTGAATTGTATAATATTTATTTACGATTTAATATAAATTAAATTTAATATTTAATAAATGTATACCAAAATTTGAATCTTCTGCGTTTCAATTTTCCTTCAAAATCGACACGAACTTTCCGGACAACCCATTATATAGTGGCGACCACAAACTTGCGAACATTAAATTTTCAATTTGTTGAAAAATCGGCAACTGTCGTAATTTCACGCAGCAACGAATCTGCAAGAACGATATCTTTGCTTCCCCATTTGTCGCGCGACGCAAAGACATCTTCCGTGAAAAATGAATTCAGGATTGCAGAGAGCCACTGAAAGTAGAAGCTTCACGCTCCAAAATAAGCCCAAAATAATTCATCATTCGTGTAATACGATTTCTTGCTGCGAAATTGCAAGTAGTTTAAACGCAATTAATTTTTCGAAACGTTGGTAATTTGTTTAACACGTTTAACAAGCGCACTGTGCGAACGTATTTCTTGCAGCGTTCGCTCGGCTGATCACGGCGGAAACGCGAGAACGGGTCTCTTCTAGATCCATGGATACCCTCTGCCTACACCGTGAACGACGCTGTTGCGTTAAGATATCGTGCACGTGCCGCAACCAGACTTCTCGCGAGTGCACAGGTGCAGCTTGATGGTTTAAAAAAGCGAAGGTGCGGCGGAATTACGCAAACGGTAGATCTCGTGAAATTCTCGTCCAAGGACAATCGAATCACGGCTCAGTGGGTTGCCTGTCTGCACGGAATCAGGTCGACGGTCGATATCTAAACGCGATCGGTGAAAACAACACACGGAACCGACACGAAAATCGACTTGGCCTGAAAAATCGAGCAATGTCACGGACGAATCTAGCTTTCGCGACTTTTAAATCGATTTTTTCGTGAGAGTTGACTTCGTTTCGGTCGATCCTCTCTAGGATATAATATTGTGTCAAAAAAAGAAAGAAAGAAAATTAACTATAGAAGAAATTCAGTTCTTCGAATTCTGATGCGGTGACTGTTGAAAAATTTTGATTAGTATAGAAGGAAGCTTCCGTTTACAACGGTGAAGAAATTGATAAAAATACATGTTACACGTATGTTATGCGAAGCACGCATCAGTTTTGTTGTCAAAAGTATCAAATCTGAAGAAAATTACAGGTATGAATGATAATAAAAATATTGGCAACAAAACGTCGAATGTTCAATAATAATTTGTGTACATTTACAAACTGTATAATCCAGGTGAAGACGTGACAATGGAAGCGAGTCTTTTCAATATTAAAAAGAAATTAGCAAAATCAAAAGCAAATTCCAACGTCAATTAAAATCAGACAATGCAAATTGAGGGAAAGTGTATCGCGTTGTAACAGGTCCTTGATAGGTCGACTAGCGGAGGGGATACGAAAAAACGGAGAAAGGTGTTCCGAGAATCGTCGGCGAGGAGTCGCATAAATCACGCCGGAGAAAATGAAGGCGCGAGAAGACGCTGGAAAGGTATGCGTCATTTGGGACGATTCTTTGTAAATTGCAAGATGGACGAAGAGAGGAACCACGACGCAAGAAGGAGAGACAGAAGCAAAGAGAACAACCCTCTCGTGTACCGTGCGTCGCGTATCGAGAGTACTTAAGTATGGTACGCGTCCTCGTACGGGGCTAAGCCTTTTTCGCGGAACGTCTCGACCCTGGACCACGTGTCCTTCCCCTGTGCCCTCTCCCCTCCCAGCCAACTTGATTTGGCATTGTGATGCAAATTCATCGAGGATTCGTACTCCGCGAGAATTTCTGCGAGCCGGCCTCGAGTGTCTTCCTCCGTTAAACCAACAGCGAGACGCTCGTCTTTCCGCTTCGACCACACCGCCTGTCAACGTTCTGCACTTTGTCGATAATCGGTGTCAACATGGTTCGAACGGTGCTTTTCGTAATTATAAGACTCGCGAGTCGACCCTGCACGGCTAAGTAAATTTTTCAGTATTTGTTCGAGTCTCTGTTATATTATATTGTACAATCAGTTTTCAATCAAACGGTGGAAGTTTGAAGTTTCTTGCGTAGGAAAGTAAAAATTTGTTTCGAAGAAGAAGATAGAAGAAAATTGTGGATTTTTATAGGTATTCGTATTTTTGGAAGTAGTAATTAAAGTTTGGTATTATTATTGTCACAAAGTGATTTTAACGGGGGTAACCCAGAAAATCGGGCCTCTTCAGATCCGCTAATGCAACGCTAATGCAACGAAAATTAGCGATTGGTTGATTTAGGTCACGTGATTCGCAAGGGGGCGTGGCGTTGTCTGGTACTGAGCGATCGCGCCTGTAATTCGTTTTGTATCGATTCAAATGTTTACGTATCAACAAAATTTTATGGCAAAAAAGTCAGAACAGTTGCTTCTGGACCTTTCAGTGACACGAATCGTACTGGAGTACAAGTCGTGCAGTTTTTTTAATTACTTTATGTATCGAAAGCATATTTTGAATATATTTTATGTAACTGCATTCTCTGCACAATTTCTGCGTTTCGAAATTTCCTTCAAATAAATATCTGCAGACTACTACGTTTGGAAATTCATATTCGGAGTGTTGAAAACTAAAGAAAATTGGTTATTTGCAAAAGTCTGCACGGGAATAAAAGAATTTACGAGTCTCTCGGATCAAGAACGACCCAAAACTATCTACGAAGGCTAGGCACATTACGCAAATCGCGACTCATCACCTTGAGAATAATGGAAAAACTATCCCGGACACGTTCAAAAAAATCTGAGAAAGAAAAAACTCTGCGATACTTGTTGGTCAAAGTCTCTGCTACGTCGTACGATCCAAAGATTTCCGAGGAATCTTCTGCAGAGAAAACGAGACATTAAAATCGAAACGATCCAGATCGTCCACGAGGCGAGTGGTAAATTACAAATGGTAAATGAAAAAAGAACGGCGTGCTATCACGCGCCTCGGAGGAGTGGAGGGAACTTCTTTTTTTTCCAAAGGGAGTTCATCGACCCAGCTGGTCGGAGTTCAGCGAATCCTCGATCCGGCGGCGTTCGACTCCCGCTGCTCGTTTTTGTAGCGGACAGAATACAAGCGTCCACCGGGGCTAAAGGTAATACACGCGCGTGTACGAGCGCCGCGGCTTAATATTTGAATAACGCGCGTAGGTTTGACCCGGCCGAATCAAACGACGTATCGGCCCCGGCCATAATCAGGCGACATTGTGCGTCGTAGATTATGGGGTGGAGAGAGAGCACAGCGACTCGCCGAGCCAGCCGCACGAATGTATAAGTAATGGAGTTACGAGAGAGAAAGAGAGAGAGAGAGAGAGAGAGAGAGAGAGACGACCCTGTCGTCCTCCCAAACCGCTCTCTCGGAATCCACTTTATTGGCCTGGTCGCGCGATCTTCGCACCTGTCGGCTAAATCTTCCACGAAATCGGGGAAACTCTCTACGGCCAGCCTCGGCCAGCAGCCGCCTGGAGATATTTTCGGCGACTGTTTTTGCGGTGACGATTAACTCGTTAACTCCGCAACGACCGGATAATTTTGGGAGCAACTTTCACTCGTTGCCACGTTCTGTAATTTTTGTTCCGTGTAATACGTAGGTAGGTTGCAATAACGTAAACGTTATTGTCCCGTGGAACGATCAGTGAACTGCAATGTTGTAAAAAGAAAGGAAGTGAAAGTGCGAAATTTGTGGCCGTGTGTCTCAATTATGAAAAATTTACGTTTGCATAATTTCAATAATAAGATGTAGGATCTACGTACGTATTTGTGACGAGGGAAACGCGTGAAAACGAAATTTATGCGCAAGTTAACCGAAATCCAATAAGAAGATAGTATGAACTTTAAATTGTAATACCTCGAAAGTGAAAGCAAAGTGGCGTGCGCCATTTCCGTAGAACCAGAGAAACTGACTTTTTTTTAATATTAAGATCGTGAAAGTAAATTCTAAAGATTCGCTTAACTCGTATCTTCAACCTAAGATTTCTAAGATTTTATAAAATTTTTATAATATTTTATAATATTACGACGAATTATCATCTGATTGAGTTTCAACTCGTTAATTGTGTACGATACACGTCGTGCGAAAAGAACACATCACCCTTTTGCCATTTTAAAACTAAAAACAAAAACATATTCGTAAATTTCTCGTTCCAGAATATTTTAGAATATTTTAGAATATTCTTCAACGAAACTTGAACGATATAAATAAAAGAGGAACGTATATAATTCCAAGTAGCAGTATAATTACAAGTTTGTAATGAGTAGTAGCTCATAAAAAAAAAAAAGATGAGAGGCATCGATTAGAAGAGAGGAAAGAGATATTTTCTCCAGCTGAGAGAGTATCGAGCCTGGAATGGAATTCACGTGGAATCGTGGCAGGCTGAGGTATAACGGTGCACGCCAAAGTGCGCTTAAATCATGCCTCTCATATTCTAGGCTGGGCAAGAGGCGTCCGAGTGCGTGCGCGTTTATCTGTCGTGTATCAAAGCGAGTGGGTACGAGCGAGAGCTCGTGCGCACAAAAGCGCATATTTCATACAAATCAGTTTACGAGCCTATAGGTCTAGCGGAGACGAGAGCGGAGAACGAGAAAGAAAGGCGCAGCCGAGCTTGGAGAAAGCACCAGCGTGTCGTACGATTCTTCTGTTAAAAAGATAATAGAAGTAATAGAAAAATGCGATACAACGCGGTATGACTCGCGACAGCATTTGGAATTTTCACCAGCGCTGAGATGAAACACGAGTATCGTAATTGAAAGTTGGTAAAATTTGCGAAAAATGTGAAAGTGTATGGAAATGATTGATCAATTTATTTGTCACATGTTGCAACTACGAATGTTTGCGCAAGTTTGGAACGGTTTGTTTTATTCATTTGATGTACATTGGATAACATTTATTTTGGATATTTTATAACACTTTTGCATATGATGTAAATTTTCCTTAATTTCAAATTTCGTACAAATACATAAAAGTCTATACTGATTAATATTATTAATGTAGAATGACTATTCAAACATTACACTTGCAAAGTATGAAATCTAACTTTTGACACATTCTTGAATTTTACGATTAGACTGTGGATCTTTATGCATCTATAATTTAAAACATCCAAATTTGTACTTTTAGTAATATTTATAATATTTAGCGAATGTAATGAACCTCTATTTAAATTGTCCTTCGGTTCTTCAAACCTTTAACACACCATGGGAGGAGATTTTCAACTTTTCCAATTTGAATCATATTTTTTTTTCCCTATACGTTAGTCGATGCATTAATTAACCTACGTTAGAAGATGCGACAACTTTGACGTTACTTTTGTAAAATTATATTTTTCATGTTTCGCGAGATATTTCGAAGAGGGAACACTCTGTAGAGAGGCATCGATGTCGAAATTCACTCGACAAACACACTCCACTACTCGTTGGAGGACGAAAACGAAGAGGCACCGCGATCTCCTATTCACTTACACGGATCTATGGTGTGCACACGCCCGGTGTCATGTGTACACAAGCGCCGACAATGGCGACGTGTACACGGATGCTGACCGAGAGAGCATGTCCAGAGATAAATCTCGCTCTCGGTGATATTGCCCCGAGAACTACCCGCGGTGGATCGTTCGCGCGATCGATGGATCATCGATCGCTACTCCGAGCCAGCGGGTGGGTACAGCCTGCTGCTATGCGACTCGCTCGTGCAACACGTTTCTCCACGCGTACGCTCGCAACGTTTCCACTTGTATACCTGTGTACCTGCGGCGCTACTCGTGTATATACAGCGTGTTGCGAAAAACAAAATCAATCGATTCCGCTGTTTTTAGAAAACACTTCCACTTTACCTAAGCGATTAATCCTTCGTCTCTCGGAGAAGAGAGCGTACAACTGTCACAAACTTGTAACGCGAGTAATTGTGAAATTGTAGAATAAATATTCGAAGCATTTGCAACATTATCAAGTACTTTTAGTATCTAGTTTAGTATGGAGTCGATCGAAGCTTCGTTTCAACAAAATGAGAAGAACTGTTATATTAATTTTAATAATTTATAAATAATTGATATTTTAACCATTACGTTAGTATTTTGACACTCAGACTGTTTATTTCGTGCAATTTTTAAATTCTGTTTAAATTCTTCAGGCATTTGATGCCTGTTGAATTTTGAAAGTTTTTGTTACTCCAAAGTGTTCTAAATTTCATTTTGCACTCGAGCTTCTCTCGTCACTTGCTGGATTTAAATACTAATTAGTTTCTGCTTCAAACGCTTCCAGAGGTCTGATAAGACTTTGGACTCTCCATGACACAGTTGAACACCTTCGTTTCTTTCTCCATTCTCAACTGTTGTGAAATATCTCCAGTACCAAGTGCGCGAGGCATGACTCAACGTAATATGTATCAACATGCTTCTTTTTCAAGAACGACAAATCGGACCTATTCATTTTCTTCACATATGGCATTTTATGTTGGTATCAATAATAAATCAACTAACCGATCATTTACTTTTCCGAATCATCGAACTTTCTTTACGTTTTTGACATCTAGAATCATTCCTATAAATATTCTCCACGCAAATTATTCATACACTCGATAAAAAATAGCTTCGTAAACAACTTAGCCATATTTTAAAACCCAAGGTTTAATACTACAATTAAAATTTCAAGAAATCCTAACCCAGAAGAAAATTTCAATCTGCAGGATCGTGAAAGGAATTTTCAAAGACGAAACTATCTATCCTTATTTTTCCACCTGCTGTACGATGTGAAAAAAACATCTTTGAAGAAAAACAAACTCGAGACTGTCAAAGTAAAAGTTTCACGCATTAAAATATGGCCAACAGGATTGATCTTTTTTTCATGAAATTATAACAGAATTACAACTATCAACAATTTTCAGAGTGACAGTAACTGAAAGTGATTTTAGCGGGGGTAACCCAGAAAACCAGGGTGCAACGCTAATGCAACGAAAATTAGCGATTGGTTGATTTGGGTCACGTGATTCGCGAGGGGGCGTGGAATAGACCTCGAGTGGGAGTGGCGTTGCCTGATACTGCAGCGATCGCGCCTGTAATTTGTTTTCTATCGATTCAAATGTTTGCATATCAATAAAATTTTCAAAAAAAATCGTCTTCATTTCCTAGTCAGAACAGTTGCTTCTGGGCGTTTGGTTATTTCCTGTACACGAATTACGATTCATCGTTACAGATTATTCGACTTAGCATTGACACGTGTGGCGATAAACGACAGTAACTGTTCGATTGCTATCGAAATATTTTTTCGAAAGGAGTAGAGAAACTTTTTTTTCCGAGAAGAGAAACCATCGAAATCCATCGGTTGCTTTCGCCGGTCATGTAAGAAGATCACGAGAGAGTGTTGGCTGAGAATTTTGATCAACAGATCGCTCGCTTGACATTCCGGCGCCGCGTTTTCTCCGCAGTTTTGCGAATAGAACGCGTTGAGAACGGATCGAAAGGAACGCGTTACGAGGTTGCGTTACGAGGACAGGAATCTGGCAATTGGTAAAAGTTGAAAGGAGGAGTTTTTATAGCGAGTTCGTGAGAACTGAGTGAAACTTTGGAAGTTCCTACGAAACTCCATGTACAAAGATGCATAAACATATAATAAAATATAATTTACAATGATATTGAGCAATTCTTTCGAAATCCTTTCCCATCTCATGCTAAAAACGGTTCTCTTTACTCGGGGGAACGCAACACGACGATCTGTAGTGAGATCGGAGCCAGCGAGACTAATCAAAGTGTGCAATTAATCACGCGGTAGAGACGTTTTATAGTTTTTACCGGTTTTTCGCGAGATGATTCTACGGCCGACGGTATTTCAAAACTGTACTGCTGGACGCGAGAAAGGCTTCAATGACAAGTCAGTTTCAAAAGAAATGTCTTTAAACACATTTAAAAGTAAAATATTTCTTACACGAAACAAAGTTGTTGCAAGACGTGTATTTCACAATATTTCTTTCTGTAATAGTTCCATTGACACAATCTGAGTTGCGTAATAAAGCCCTTATTGCGTAAAAAGGACGATATTCTTTTCTAACGTCATTCTTTGTCATTCATTTCGTATTTGCGTAACATGTGAAATATATAATATTGAAACAATATACTACTCCTTCGTCGATTCATTCGAGAGCATATCTACTCTGCTGTTTGAATGATCATTTATTGTGATAAATCTATTTATAGTTACAAAACTAAAAAGACAGTTAATTTTGCGATTAATTTACGATCAACTAAAAAACGCTATTAAACAGTTTATACATGGAAATAGCACTACGTTCAAATTGATCAATATTTGACTGGAATATAAATAAATCTCTGAAAGACTATCCGAAGTTTGCTGAAATTTAAAGGGCTTTCGTGGGAAATAACATGGAATTAACTGTTTCGGTCAAAAATAAAAAAAGATCTAAAGTTCTTTTTATCCAAAGCCACAGTTTTATAAAGAAAATTTAAGGAAAGGATGGTAGATTGATCTCTCTACTAACCATCATATTAGAACATTGCTTCAAACTTCTTACAAATGCATAAAAATCAGCAGTCGGAAAGTTGCAGCGAGTTAAAGCTCGATTCATCAAGAGTGAGATGAGCGGTGGATTATCGACCGATCGATCGAGGATACCTCTCGATTTCTTAATGATCGGATCATCTGGCCCACCGAGCGAAGATTGAGCGTGTAAGCGTCGCGGTCGAACGCGAAAGGAAAATACCTGGCTTGATCGTAGGTGTTTGCAAACAATGGCAGAGAATCGTCTATGGCCGATTTCGACATGTGGTTGGAACTACGCTTGTAATACGACGCGAGCAGGGTGCGCCGCAAATGAGCGCGTACGCTCGTTGGAAAAAGAACGAAGAAGACGCGACTCCGGTGGAGAGACATCGCGATGCGAGTCGTCGGCGTGCCACGTCGACGTCTCGTGTTCCGTCGAGCGCATATGTTGAATTTTCTTTTTTTCTTTTCGCAAACTATACTCTACATACACTTGTAATACTTCGGAGCATGTTAAAAAAAATTTGTTTTTAAATATTGGTTATATTTCGAGTTAAAACTTGACAATGTTTCTATCTGTATAAATTTTTAAAATGCAGGAAAAATTTTATTTCGTCTAGAGTTGAAGGATAATCCAAACTGTACAGCATGCTGCTTGTAATTGTTAAAGTTTAATATAAGAAATAATTGTTTAAATGTTGTCCATGTTTTCTCACGGAAAATGTTCAGATGCAAAAATACACGATAAATAATCGAGAAAGAGCCAGAATGGCGACAGCGAGTAACAAGGGAACTGCTGAAGAAAGTCGCAGAAAGAATCGAAGAAAGAGAAAGCTGGCAGAGGAGAGACTGCCCGAATATCGAGAAGGAGACAACCTTTCTTTCTTTCGACAGAGTAACTTCGAGGAAGATAAAAAAAAAAACTGAAAGGCTCAGAAGCAACTGTTTCGACTAGGAAATGAAGACGACCTTTTTGCCATAAAATTTTATTAATATGAACATTTGAATCGATACAAAACAAATTACAGGGAACGCCACTCCTACTCGAGGCCTACGCCACGCCCCCTGGCGAATCACGTGACCCAAATGAACCAATCGTTAATTTTCGTTGCATCAGCGTTGCACCTAAAGAGGCCCGATTTTCTGGCTTACCCCTGCTAAAATCACTTTCAGTGATAAAAAAAAAAAGAGAGGCGAAGAAGGATAGGCGCAAAAGGGATGATAACGTATCGCTCGTAACGCGTTAAATGAAATGGGCCGCGGTTCGACGGAGGAGGCTTGTGTTCCAGGAAATATGAATGGCACATGGATAGGCATGCTCGTTACTTCTCTTTGCCGGCTGTTTCAGCCTCTCTTCCTCCGTATTCTGGCTCCTTCTCTCTCTCTCTCTCTCTCTTCGACTTCGTCCCATCATGTTCGGCCTTTCTCTTTCCGCCGCGTTCGACCAACAAATATGTATCGCCCCGGTCAAGTTGCACGCGTCTGCGTGCGTGCCAACCCACGCAACTGAAGAGACGGAGGCACCGGCGTCTAGATATATATGACGCGACAATGAATCAGAACCGGAACCTTCGGCATTCCCGAGGGCTGTACTCCCCGTGCAGAACAAGGTTCTGTGTACACTGAACAGCCGCACTGACATCACGTCACCGAATCCGACCAAATTTTTAAAATCATTCCACTGAAGTATCTGAACACTTGAGAAACTCTTATATGTACCGTAATGAGAATTTATGCTCAAAAACCATCGATTTTTGAAATACAGTGAATACTTATGAACGTATTTGAACACTTGTATATACTATTATTATTATACTTAAATATATAGATGAAATGAATCTCTAATCAACTCGCATTTTTTAAATTACAGTTCAGTCACATGTAGCACAGTTGTATTTAATATTTTTTTAAAACACACAGACATGTATGCCTATAGTACACGAAAATATACGAAATATCTAAACTATAATACCTGCCATCATGCATAAAATATCCAGAGTACCTGTTATCATATTTAGCAAACAAAATAAACCTTCGTGCTTTTCCTAATTATTTTCACAAAAAACACGAACCTGCCTTGAAAACTCACGATAACGTCTTCCAATTTAAAACTAAGTATCTCGCGCGAAAGATATTTACTACAAACACGCGTGTAACTAGCGATAAAAAATCCCCGCGATCTCGCGTTTCTTCAACGACGAGCGTATCGATCAACCGCATTTTTGTCATTAAGATAATCCAGCGGAAGTGCCAGGAAAGAAAAAAAAAAATTGAAATTTGCAGCGCTCGTTCCCCCAAGAGAGAAGTTCCCTCGTAATATCAAATATTTACGACGCGTTACGCGTGTACACGACACCTAGTGCGTCGTCTCTCTCGGATATCTCATCGCGATAGTTAGCATTCGCGTGCAATAAAGAACGAAAATATAACGCGGATTAACGCCGACGGCCATACGTATGTAACGTACGTGCGTATTATACGTACGCCGTCTGCTCCGATATCTAATCCGCTCGATCGAATTAGAGCCAACGAAGACTTCATTCTCCGTTTCCGGTGTGCAACAAACGCGCGCGTGTGTGTACCACGCACGTAACGAGAGAAGGAAAAGACGAGACAGATAGAGAGAGAGAGAGAGAGAGAGAGAGCAAGATGCTACGTACGACGTTTGTATCTCGTCAATTAGCGTAATTCGAATTAAGCATGTCCCGCGGTGCGATCGTGGATCGCGATCGAGAATCGTCGAGGAAAGAGGAGGAGTAACTAGATCGGTGCTAATACGCTCTTGGGCAGCAGCCGGCACCGCGATCGAGATACCGATCGATTTTATCGAGTCGAGGTGGTACGGCCAGCGGAGCGCGGAGCGGCGCACCCGCGGCAGAAATCGATGGGATTCATTGCGTAACGAGCCACTTACCGCAAATCAAACTAATAGCCAATAAAGTACAACGGGGTCTAAAATCGCGTCCGCGGAGCCCCAACAACCACACCTGGCGTCCATTGGGACTCTTTAATCGGCGCGGTCGATCCATCTTTTTAATGGCGCGATCGTTCGTTCGATCCATCTCGCGTCACGTCGCGTACGTATCCTCGGCCAAACGGAATTTCCATTAGGAAATCGGGATCGAAACCACGTGCGCTCACACGAGTCCGATGTTTAAGTCTCGTTTTCAAACGTGAAACGGTGGTTTAGATTAGGAAACTAGCCTAGAATAAACGACGGTCCATTTTTGAGGAAGTCGCGTTTAGTTGGACAAAGTTTCTAAGTGTTTGATTAAACACACGTGCATGGAACGAGCAGCGGCATGTTTTGTCCACTAAAACCTCTGACGCTTACAGAAGATCCCGTGTTAAAGGACTCGAATCTACTTGTGAGATACTCCATCTCATTTCTAATTGCCATTCGTTCCTCTCGATCCTCGCGTTTCTTGAAACGTACACCGATTAAGGAAGAATCGAACTTTCCAAATGGCGCTCGTATCTCGTGACAGTTTACAGGTCTGACGATGATTCAACAAAACTAAACTCTTCGACTGGCGTTGAAACACGATAAATGCTGAGACACGGAATGTCGATCTATTAAATATACGATTAGAGAGCGGCGAGACTATGTAGACCAAGTAGAAACGCAATTGGGCACGTTAAAGTTTACAGAGAAGCTCGGTGTAATCGACATGTTAATTAATAAACAGCGTGGTTGCGCTGGTCGTGCAGCCGAGGTATGCGGTAAAATTGATACCGCGAACAATAAACCGATGAGTAAGCCGTCTTGTATCGAAGCATGTAGCTGCGATCCGTGATTTTCACTGGTCGATGATTTAATCGCACAGACTCGACAGATAACGCACGTACGAACGCGCTGGTCGTGGTCGTATTACCTGGACGCACGTCGCGCGTGTTCGTCAACGAATCGCGATAGGCATTTATTCAAATAAATCGAGTTCATTTCACTCGAATCGAAAAATTCATCGACAAACGAATCGAAATAGTTTATTAATCGAATTATTTATTCAAAGTGTACGGAGAAATCGCAAGTTTAAAAACACAACATGACACGATACAAAAATTAACTCCCATTCTTATAATACTTATACTTAAACTCTTAATATACTCTAACACACTATGAATGGTTTGAAATATGTATCCGTGACTTTGAGTACATAACAATATATCTCATAACTCAGAATTTGTATTAAGATTCGATAAAAGGTGGAAATGAATTAACCATGAAATTTTGTGTTCGATCGTAGAAGCGTAGAACGTTCACAGAAATATTAACGTCGAAAAATAGGAAATTTTCAGATTAATTTCAGCCTCTTAGAATGAATTTCAGCAGAAGAAGTATATCGCAATAATTAATACCACCCGTAGCAAAAAGTTTTCGATCAAAGTACACAAAAAAAGTACTCAAAAAAACTGCACGACTTGTAGCCCAGTACGATTCGTTTCACTGAAAGGACAAGAAGCAACTGCACTGACTAGGAAATGAAGACGACTTTTTTGTACCATAAAATTTTATTGATACGCAAACATTTGAATCGATACAAAACAAATTACAGGCGCAATCACTCAAGACACAGTACCAGACAACGCCACTCCCACTCGAGGTCTATCCAACGCCCCCTGGCGAATCACGTGACCCAAATCGACCAATCGCTAATTTTCGTTGCATTAGCGTTGCATCTGAAGAGGCCCGATTTTCTGGGTTAAAATCACTTTCAGAGATAAAAACTCAAATCCTCTGGATACAAAATATTTCTGCATTTGTTTGAAACATATAATCATCGAAACTGGAATTAGCGGTGAATTCCGTTACACGAAAGATTAATGATAGACAATTACTCGATACGCGTGATACAAAGTTTTCTAATTTTCTGAATCTCCGATGCGGAGATATCATTAGAATCCTCTCAATTTGATTTCCAGACTGCAAGGGAATTCGCGTTTTAATACGACGAGAGGTAAAAGAAAAACGCTGAATTCCTTCCGAGTTGCTCGTGCAATTATAAAACGATGCGATTAGAGAGAGGCACTCCGAAGAACGACACGGGGGAACTCCGGGGAAGCCATCAGCGAAGATTTCAGCGCGCCACGTTGGTTAACTCGGTAACGGTACCTGGAATACTTCGAACGCGAACGCTCACGGGTTGTAATTTCGCCGAGCATGCATGTCGAACGTCGAGCGTTCGCCAGCCGAAAATAATATTTCGTCGCGGGTAGCAATTAATCCGGCACGAGAGCCGCGAGGAACGCGGCCCCGCATCGCCGCACGTCCGTGCCAAGTGCTAATTAAGATATACGCGCGAATTTCTGGCGATAAACGTTCGATATCGACCATCTACCCAGTTCTCGTCGCGATCCAGGCCCCGGTGAAAGATGTTTCGTCGACGCTGATCAAGTGCCGAGGACGCTTGATCAGCAAAGACGGGGAGAGACAGAGAAGAAAGAGAAGCGCTTTTGATATCTCTCCGCAAACGCAGTGCCTTTGAATTGTTCGTTTTATGAGATTTAAGCGAGGTTATGACTGACTGAATAAACTGCGAGCAGAACGATTATTGTATCGTTTTATGATCGACGTAACAGTGTCGTAACGCTGATCGTGTTGAAATCTATGTATTCTCGATCTCAGAGAACAAGGATTCCGCATTTCGCACCGAAACGTATTCTTTATTCATATCCCAACGGGCAAACTGAGTCGATAATGTTAAACGATATTGAAACGATCGTCGATTAATTTGCATCATTGTTCAGTTATTTTCATTTATTGTTATTTAGCATTTAGATACTGCTTAAATTTAATATTTTGATTCAAATTTATTTGTTATATAGTGAAGTTACGATAGTTACAATTCTCTAATTCGAAGCGATATTATTTAATTACTTTTAATCGAATTATAATGAATTGAGATTTTAACAATAGAAAGGCCTAGTACACAAGTAATCTCGCTCGCAAAATCGATTTTTACTCTCCAAATAAAACCCCTGAAAATAAAGAAATAAGAGCAACTGGAACTCTAAACTAGTTTCGAAGCCAGGGCGAGCAAACCAGTTCGATTTTAAGAAAAGTGCCAGAGCAAGAGGTTAATAGAACAGCCGCGATAAAAACGGCAACGCGCAATCTTGGCTCTCCCCTCCGCGTCTTTTAAACTGTTGCAAAGCTCGTTTTCAGCCACTTTGTCCCTGGCGCGGACGTTAATTCTCCGTTTAACCCGAACCTCGTGTCCTCCGGGTCGAAGATCTTTGACACGGCCGACAATCGTGCTAGAACAACGAGCCAACGAGGGACGAGCGAAAAGGAGAGACACACGGCGAGCCGACTTAATGTCGAGGTCGTTAAGACCTCGTTTTCACTGCACTACAGCCGGTTAGTGTACAACGAGTGACTCTCGCCCTCTTTCCCGCCTTTTCGTTACGCAGTTACTGACCCTTCCACGTTCATTGTTCCCTCCATTTAGGTGAAAGCACCTGCCGAATGGCTCGTTCAACGAGAACGTCCATCCTCCGAGCGACTCTTTTCGGCAATTAGCCATTACGAGTAACTGGCGATTAAACTTGATGACCAAGATGATGATGAACAAATAACTGTAATTCCTCGCGGAAATTTTAACTGTTAAATATCTGTGAATGTAGAGTTTTTAGAAATTGTGAATTTTTTTTAACACTGAAACTGTCAAAGTAGTCAAAGTGACCAATGTATAATTTTCCATTGGAGTTTTGTATATTTATAATATACATATTTATAACATATATATTTATATTTATAATATGTATTTTCGGAGACTTGAATGATCTTTAGTAAAATATATAAATAGAAGCTTGTTGTGCGTTTTACTGTATTATAAATTTTTTTCTTGCTCCTGACACTTTAATTTCTCTGTTAAAAATTTTAACATTCTAATTCTTGATAGTTCTAGTATTAAAGTATAATTGAAAAGCTTTTTGTAAAATATCCATATGAATAAAAGCTTGGATTCTTTATTATAAATTCTTTCCTTTCGCTTATTATTTGCACATTTGTTGCTCCGATACAAGTTTTATACTTTGGTTGGATAGTAATTCTAGTATTAATGACGATTGTGCAATTGTAACTAATACTAAATAATATATATAATATATAAATAATATAAAAATAATATACTAAAAAGGATTACTTCGCACACTGTATTTTGTGTTAACTCTCCTAGAGAGGATAAATGTTCGAGAAATAATTAATTTAGATGAATTCACTGGTTCAAAACTATTACCATCGAATCCGACAAAATAATTTCAGGTTATTTTAATTATCGCGATAATTAAAAATATGCAGATACTTTCAACGTAATTAACATCGATTTTGATTCAGACAGAAATATAACTATATATACTCATTGTTAATCAATTTCATTATATCATTGTATCAATCACCAATAAATAGCTTTAATAGCTTTAATAAATTAAAAAATAAAAATTACTTATTAATTATTAATTATTAACCGTTTTAGCGCCACGCAGTGAGATCGCGCTGTTTGCGTACTGTTGGGAAATGTGCCGCGATGTTTGATCACAAATGAATGAACGAAGCGCAATCGCGCTGCATGGCACAATCGAACACGGATTTTTAAAAACCCCTGGCACTAAAACGGTTAAAATATAGAAATCACTAATAAATGGCTTTAATAAATTAAAAAAAGAAAATGAAAAACAGATATAAATGATATTAATCCCGAAAAATACAAAAGAAACACACATCAGCTTGAGAAGTTACATTAATAAAACTCCAATTTCACAACTAGAAATAACCACGAAAAGAATTAAACGTGCAAGAATATACAGATTCCGCAAAGTACGTGTTCCATTCATAAAAATCTCGAATTTTCATTTCATCAATAAATTCCTGTATCGTCCTCAAGCAACATTATACTCGCAGGAACATTACGCGGTATTCGTCAAACATAAAACAATCGCGGCAATCGTACGAAACAAACCTGATTTCATCGATGAGCATTCAAGGCGATTGCTCGCGATCGCTCGCCTCGAGCGAGCCTAATCGACGCGGTGTCTTCTTCGTTCCGTTTTTTCTTTTTGTTCTCCTACATTTGCCACTCTCGAGACGATCGTCTCGCGATTGCGAGAAAACACAGCGCGATTGCGAAGCGAAGAGTTTCGCACGAAACCCCGGTGTGAGACCGGGGAATTGAATCATGGGAGCACGCCTGCAGGGGAGATACCATCTGATTCCGTAATGAAAGAATACTCTATGATGTTGCGTTTTCTAACGGGCGTCCATGTGTCGGCCAATTACCATCGACAAACACCCTCTCTCGATCGATACCGCGTTGTTATTTCGTGGTCTATCAACAGAGAATCACGGAGAAAGTTCGATAAACTTGGATATACCGGAGGCCACGGGAGCATAATTCATTTGGAATGAAATGAAAAATAACAGTTTGAAGTAACGCGTTGTTTAGAGTTGGAAGAAGATTGTTTGCGAGTGTGCATAAATAATTGGACACTTGGTGCAATTTCATTCAAAAGACTGATATTTCCGTTGCGTTTTGACAATTTTATTTTTAATAAAATAAAAGCTAATGCTTCAAATAATCCGTATAAACTTTATCAACGCGATTAGAAACATATATTTCAAGAATCTTTAACAGAGTCTTTAGCCACTTTATTACTACGATATTAGATATTTATTCTTCTTATCAATATTTATTAACTTATCTATACGTTAAGATATGTTAAGAACAGATTCATTCAAATTTTATATTACAATAATTTAGAAATGTCCTGTATACTCACGCACGTTAATCTCTTATCTATCTCGAGTTAATTGCGTTGAAAATAATGACAAGAATTTACTCAAAAATAAAAGAGAATTATTTCGTTCGATAAACTAACGAATAATCGTTTCAAATAAGACAACACATTATCGAGCTCGTCATTTTAAAAATATGTTGTTTGAACAACGCCAGAGCTTACGTACGAACGAACCAACTCTTCTCTTTTACTTTCGACTCTTTCAACGTAGATAGACGGTAAATATTTTTGTCTGGCGCCAATCTGTTTTATTTTAATTCTACGATCAGCGGATAAAAATCAATGGAGCGTTACGCTCTGCTTGTGAATGGGAGCCTTCGTTCGAATCAAAAGACGCGATTTATCGAGCGAGCCTCAAACGCGAGGCCGGCTAACCGGCCATCGTCCGTGAAATCCCATAAACGACGAAAAAGAGAAAATGCCGCGCCGCGCTCTTATCGGGTGCACTAAATCTAACTACAATTGTAACGACGACATTCCGTGGAACATAGTCCTACAGTCGTTTTCGTTTCCTAGTACGTGTACCACAATTATACCACCGGGGCTATTTTCCAATGAAACCATTAACCCCCATAAGTAGTACCATTAGATTATGGACGACTCTAATAATTCAATTAAACTCTTCTGTGTTTAATTTTCTCTGTATTTTTGTATCAACGCTTAAGTATTGCTTCGAATAATCGAGGCAATAATATTCCAAAAAGCACGAGTCATTGAAGTCTTATTCTTTTTGATCGTTGTTATAAATTTGTGACGGCCGTCTGAAACTTGATGCAGAAAGAAACATTTATTTTTCTTTTCGTTGTGCTCGTAATGTGTGAAAAATCGTCTAATAACAGAATTAACAGATTTAATTCTGGACGTGAATAGTTTGTGACGAGTCGTGAAGTTAAATTAAAATTTCCAAAGTTAAATAATAAATTACAGTTTTGGTCTTAAATAAATTTACAGTCCTCAATGTTCAATATGTACTAATTAAGAATTGAATATTCCCAAAGGAAACAGAAAAGTTAATCGAAACAAATTCAACAAAAGTACGAAGCTACGCTCGGTAGCACGATAAGTATTAATTATCCCGAATAATTGGATCGCATCGAGAATTCCTGAATTCATGCTTCCTGAACCGCGTGCAACGCTCTTAAACGAGACATAATGAGAAAAAAAAAAAAAAATAGGAAGAGGAGGCGAGTCGGGAACAAAGAAGAGAATTGCCGCGAATTTAATCGCGATCATTGCCCCGGTTATATTATTTCCCCGATAGTCGGACGATCTCGAGTTCGACCGAGATGAAGCTGCAACCACCGCCACGCTCTCCAGTTTTTCCCCACATTGGCGGAAGGCGTGTCGCCCTCGCGACGAGACGCGGCTACCTTCATTAACGAAACGATCTGCCCGTGAACGAATGCACGATAGCCTCCGCCAGGTGAATTCGCGCACGCCCTAATAGTCAGGTGTAACGAGACGATTCATCGCTTTGATATTTCATTCGACACGCGCCGTTACGGTCGCGAGAGTGGAAGTACAGAAAAAACTGAAAACAACGAAATGAAAATTTCCCTCGGCGGAGAGGAAAAGAGAGGATGAGAAAGAAACGCGAGGTGCATTCTCACTTCCACTTAATGGCTGACTAATTACAGCCTCCTGCCTTACAGTTTCCCGCGAGTTTCCATCGCCATTTCATCACTGAAAGTGATTTTAGCCGGTAGTAAGCAGTAACCCGGAAAATCGGGCCTCTTCAAGTGCAACGCTGATGCAACGAAAATTAGCGATTGGTTGATTTGAGTCACGTGATTCGCGAAGGGGCGTGGGGTAGACCTCGAGTGGGAGTGGCGTTGTCTGGTACTGTGTCTTGAGTGATTGCGCCTGTAATTTGTTTTGTATCGATTCAAATGTTCAATTAGAATAATAATAAATTTTTAATTAGAATTGGATACTGTTTTGTTCATCAAAAAAATGTCGCGACTTTAAGTAGTACATCTTTCACCTTGGTAGCATTTGTCCGTAGCAACAATTAAAAGAAACTTTGTGATAAGATGCTTTTAAAATGACTTGCTATACTGGAAAAATTGTGAAGACTTCAGCATCACATTACTTTTTTTAAAAATCTAAACAGCAATTACAAACTAATTCCATCCTGCATTCCACATTCTACTTTTATATATTATTTCGTATTTTATGCACATGATTCTTTCTTACTTTCTATTTTACCAAGAGTGCAATAATATAATAAATATTATCATCGTCATCATAATTAGGAATGTCGGGGAATGTCTCTGTAGAATTTTCGTAGCGACAACTCGAGTTGCACCACTTTCCTCGCACATGCATAAAATATTCGAATATAATTCAATATTCTTTCGAGAGTCATGATTAATTTCGAGTTCTTGAAAGTCTCGATAGACTTGAGTATAATATAAAAAATATCAAAGAAAATCTGCAAAGTTTAACGCATGGGATACATCTGCGTACGTACGTCGTTCATTTCTCTACTGCGTATTACGCGCTTGGGAAAAGAATAGTCATCATCTATCAAGACCCTCGACACTCAAGATTAATCGAGACTTTCGAGAACCTCGATGAAAAATTCAACGCATTATCAAGACCAATCGAGACTCGTGACTAATTAAGACTTTCGAGAGTCTCAAAAGTGAGTATCGAATCGTAATTCAAAGCTCTCGGACTCGAGTTTTCACAGTATTATATAAAACCGCAGAAAAACTTCACCGTTCGTCGCTGCGCGTTCATTTCCACCAACACTGACTAATGTCACAGCATTATTATTCACAGTTTAATTATTCATACGCCTCGGCGTCGCGTTACAGCGGATGAAAATGTAACCAAGAGGCAACAGGAAAACGCCGTGTGAAAAACCGCGGCTTGCGAACGACTTGAAAGAGCGAAGCCGCGTTGAAAAAGAGCATTCGACGGTTCGGTTCGTTCGAACTATCTCACGAGATATCGCCGGGATCTCCGGACTCGTACAGGGCCGAGAAGCGGGAGGTTAATTGCGGAAAAAAAGCCAAGGTAATGAGGATAACGATCAGACGCGTGAAAAGTTTCCTGCTCGCGCGACCCGGACACCTTCCGGTTCGTACATTCGCGAGTACTTAATCTCTCTCCTCTCCGTTCTCTCGGCCTCCGTTTACATCCACTGCTACGATCGCAACGTTCTCAACGAGAAGAGATCTAGCATCTTCTAGGAAGGATCAAGGACGGGCGAGAGGACCACGGCAGCGAGCAACGACGATCAAAGAATGTCACGGCCAAAACTGTTTCGAGAGAGGGCCTTTCCACTTTTTTTCGCCGTCAACAAGACTCGTTTTTTCTACGAAATCTGCTGGCCTCCGGAGAGGAACGGCCAGCGGTGTCATAACTCGTTCGGCCCTGTGGACCTTAAGGGATGCAGAAAAAGAAAAAGCGAAGATTACAGCGCGTGTCCAGAACAGAAAGAGAGAGAGAGATCTTCGGTGTATCTCGTAAAGAACGAAACCCGATGGCCAAAAACACCCCCGTCGCGATTTTCATATTCACAATTAGCATCTTTTCTGCCTCGTCTTTTCGAATTCGAGGCCCGAACAATAGCGGCGGACACCCGCGGCGAACTGGCACTGGTTCCTCCAACACGCGGACAAAAAGCAACGCGGATTCCTGGCAAATAAAAACGCGAGCCAGGACCCGCCGCGCGTTTTCGTCTAATCTCTCTTGCTCTCCTCGGTTGCGCGATACGTTCGAATTTCATGGCTCCTCCCGTCGTTCGTTTAAGCGAACTCTCGCGCGTAAATCTTCGCAAGGGAAGGCACCGTGGGCGTCGACCTGGTAATTTTCGGCGAGAGACGGTTTATGGATTTTCGAGGTTTTTCTGAGCCTCGTGAAACACGGGTTGTTGCGGTAACGATCGCTCGCGGGTACGAAAACGAGGCCCGATTCGGAGTTTCAGAATGCGCGCGGTGTAGTTTCGTGCTAAGGCCCCCTGGGCCAACGAGCTTCCTCGCAAGGTTGCTTTCCAATCGGCCAGGAATTTTACCTCGTATGACCTCACGCCGGTTTCTAACGTTCAAAACCTGACGCTCAATCACGCGTCTCTATATACCGGTTCTCCAGTCCCAACGTCACGTCATGTCTGTAAATACTAGAACTAGCAAAGTGCTCGAAGCACGATCAGTTTACAATCTTCGTTTGAAATTTGATAAACGTGAAATAATGTATTTTTAGAGATTTAAGTCGAAACTTGTGTACTCTGTCGTGTCACACAGTTCTTCTGTTTCTTTTACTCTGATATTTCTGACGAAAGTTTTACGCTGCGTTGTAAACAGTTTGTGGAATGTTAGTACGTATGTCTGAAAGGTGTCATAATTTTAACAGATGTCTCCTCTAATAATTTAAGAAACAGATGTAAATGAATTTATTATAAAATAATGTCTTGTATCAGAAAATACAATGGTTAGTAAGTATTTATGATCGTCATAAATAAATACAAGTATAAAACAAGCATTTGTGCAACACAATTCCCAAATTAAAATTTAGATAACAACGCACAATTTAAACACAGAGTAACACGAAATATCTAAATGCAGAATACACTTGGATAAAATCTCACAGCTGAACAACGTCAATGAAGCGTAATTTCGCCAACGTCATCCTTTTAACATTTTATCACTGAAAGTGACTTTAGCGGCGAAATCGGGCCTCTTCAGGTGCAACGCTAGTGCAACGAAAATTAGCGATTGGTTGATTTGGGTCACGTGATACGCGAGAGGGCGTGGAGTAGACCTCGAGTAGGAGTGGCGTTGTCTGTAATTTGTTTTCTATCGATTCAAATGTTTGCGTATCAAAAACTCGTCTTCATTTCCTAGTTAGAAAAGTTGCATCTGGGCCTTTCAGTGAAACGAATCGTACTGGGGTACAAGCAGTGTTTTTTCATCGAATCTCTTCATCCATCAGCCTCACGGTTCACGTGCCGAGAGTACCGAGCGTAAATGCCAAAAGGTTGAATTTCATTTATCTCGATGCCAACGAATACCGATACACCGATGGGTAATTTGGAAGATGGTTCAAGGACCTCTTGGCTTGGCTGAGGACGCGCGGAGGCGCGCGACGAAAAAATCGACCGAACGTTCATGCAAGCCGACGGTCGAGGATATTTGGCTACCGTGCTCCATCACCTCCGATCGCCGATGTTATCTGACGGGGAGAGGCGGCCCCGGGACTTTCTCGTGTCTTTCGCGGAGCGAGAGCGAGAGCGAGAGCCAACGAGGAGACCCCCGTGAACCTCCCCCACCCCGAGCACCGCGATTTAACTAGATGCGCCCCTGCAGATCCCTATCTGCCGCGTGGTTGCAAGCAATCGTTGCCTCTGGACTCTCTTCCCCTCTCTCGCTGAGGGGTAGACGAGGTGCAGTCGTTAAGGGCTGCGAGCGCAGTGTTGTACGTAGACGCTAACGCGTTCGACGAGATCTCCATCTTCTTTTTCCTCCCCACGCGAAATTAATGGTACTTAGTCGTTGCCTCGCGAAAGAACCGGGGCAGAAAAGGAAAAGAACGAGATGAACACCGAGTTGACGAAGGTTAGCTACCCTGGAACCGACGAAAGGGGAAGGGGAAGGAACGACGAAAGTCTTGTCGTCGTTAAGAGTCGAGAGTCGCTCGAATTACGAACATTTGGCAATGTCTGGCTTTAATGCCACCTCTTTGCACCGGAGAAACGCGCGAAAGCCCCGTTCAGTCATCGAAGCTGTTGAAACCGTGCAATTTCGTGCAATTCGAATTACGAATCGCGCGAATGAAACTCGCCCCCCTCCTCCTACAGAATGCCAAAGACGATACAACTTGCTTAAGCTACGAGTTTGCGGTCGAAGCTGTCGATTTGACGATCGTCGAGAAAGACCACGTAAGGTGTCTTCAATTTGTCCCAAATCACTAGAGAGTCGTGTGTCGAAAAAGATTTTAACTTTCGAAAGTTAAATGTATGAAATAAAGAACACAATATTTATATATTTTAGTTTCATTGTAAATCAATTCTGCGTGAAAAACTACGAACTAGTAGAAATCGACTGCGATTAAAACAAACAGTTTACTACCAATTTTCTGAAAATGTTTCATATTCGTATCGATTTCGCATAGATTTTCTATGAAATTGACTGAAAACTACGTCGCTACCACAAATTCATTCGTCACGCGAAAATCATCACTTTCCTCTACATTTCAATTTATGGAGTTGGAACAACGTGGCCTCAGTTGTTCTCTCTTACGACAACATACCCTATCAGCTTATCTTTACTTAATCTTCGCTACCTCAGATACCACTAGCCTCTCTCTCTCTCTTCAACGATACGACACGTTTCACGCGAGGCACACCAGAATCGCGATCAAATCGGATGTAAATCGGAGCGACACGTTCTCAATCTTGCTCCAAATCGAGAAACGAGGTCGGTTACACCTCGAGCCACTGAAACCGATAAACGTATTCGCTGTATAATAAACCAGTTCGAAGAATGCTGTAGCGTTTCAACTTTGGTTAGGGATCGACATTGAAGAACGAAAACATTCGGTGATTTGACAAACGCGGGGCAATTTGGTTAATCCCTTCCAAGAAGTAAACACAAGTGGCGAGCTGGGCAAATTTCCGCTCGCTCGGTAAAATTTTTTTTTCTTTCCAGCGTTCTTTCAGCTATCCGGTGTTCCGGTTACACACGTCGCGTTACAAACGAGCGTGCCACATGCACGACGAACGAAGGTAACGGCCGCGGCATTTCGACGCGTGCGGCAAAATGAGAAACCCCCATCAACGCTTGCCTACGTAACCAAGCGTGCGGATTGCGCGAAACTCGCGACGTACGCGGGAACGCGGGATCCAAGCAAAAACACCGGTCTAAAAACTGGTACGTATCGCGATTGCAATTATGCAATCAGATTGCGGCACACCGTGACGTTTCGAACGGAATTTAATTAAAATCTATCAGGGAGGGGGAGAAAGAGGGGGAGGAATGAGGGACAACGCAACGACCAATTAATTCGCGACCTAATATCCCAATTTTTCGTGCGTCATGCAGCAGAGCGCGGTTTCGGTTCTAATTTCGGCGTGGAAAACAGCGAAACCTGTTTTCGATTAAAGTTGTATGTACATACAGCGGTATCAACAACGTTTGAACGCGCCTGTGCCTCGTAGTTGTTGCGCCGTTCTGTGTTTACCAACGTCGAATTCACGGAATAACGCGAAACAGAAGTTCCAGTTACTCTACCTCAGAGCCTCGATTCGTGCTCGCAACAATTAACGCTTTGACACTGATTATTAATTGAACGCAGCAAATATTGGGTGGTACTAATTTTCATACGTGTGATTGTATTGTTCGATGAAGGAAATTTTTATTACAGTAATATCATGTGTGATATATGTGTAATAAATTCTTTTCCTTGATTATTTGATCGACTGAATAAAACTATAAATAAAATTCATACTAGCTTAATAAAGCCTTAATGCACAATTTATGTTTAAAGATGTTTGGACAAGTTTGATCGATTGAATAAAACTATAAACAAAATTCATACTAGCTTAATATAGCCTTAATGCACAATTTATGTTTAAAGATGTTTGGACAAGTTTGATCGACTGAATAAAACTATAAATAAAATTCATACTAGCTTAATAAAGCCTTAATGCACAATTTATGTTTAAAGATGTTTGGACAAGTTTGGTCGATTGAATAAAACTATAAATAAAATTCATACTAGCTTAATAAAGCCTTACTGTACAATTTATATTTAAAGATGTTTGGACAAGTTTGATCGATTGAATAAAACTATAAACAAAATTCATACTAGCTTAATATAGCCTTAATGCACAATTTATGTTTAAAGATGTTTGGACAAGTTTGGTCGATTGAATAAAACTATAAATAAAATTCATACTAGCTTAATAAAGCCTTACTGTACAATTTATATTTAAAGATCTTTAGACAAGTTGGAGTCGAGTTAAAACTCAAAAAGTTGAAACCTGCTTGCGCAAGTAAAAAAATTCGCGGAATTTTAATCGTACTCAGTTCCACGAATAAAAGATACACATGTGTGTACATGAAAGAAGGTTAATTGTCAAAATCGCGATTGAATTCCGAAAATTCCTCCTTGATAAAGCACAAAGCTTACGTAAAACATAATTCATAGTAACAATCTTCTCACTTCTCGATTGAAATAATGGACATGTACTTTTTGCTAAGCGAAAAGACAATTTCAAATAGTAAAAACATGTCTTCGGATAGACCTGTTGTAAAATTTGTACTCTTCAATGTGTACTTTTTGCATGATGAAACTTTGGAGCAAAGAATACACATTCTCTTTTCTTTTTATCCTTACGACGTAATGGTAAAGCGTACGCAATTTGCATCCGTTCGGAGCTAAAGTTAAACTGGAATCTAAACACTATCCATCCAGGTCTGAAACCAGCAAAGGTAAACAGCCCGAGTTTGAGATACAAAAAATATTTTCCGAAACGCGCGCCCCGTGACTGCTCGAAGATTCTACCAAAAAAAAACGCCGGAGGAACTCTCGCCGTTGACCTTGCGCAGCTAAACGTCGCGTTTGCCGCGTAAATTGCGCGGATGATTCGCGAATCGAAAGTGGAGAAGCGGGCCGAAAAAAAGAAAGTTTTCAACTGGCGTTAGAGACTCACCTCTTTCATACCGTCGAGCCGGCCGAGGCTCTTGGTGCCCCGGAGCGGCGGAAACGCGGCGTCGTGCCATCCGGGGTTGTTGCACGTCTGCAGTTGCTCCGAGTGCACGTTCAGAGCACGCGCCCGGCTCTTGCTCTTGCGCTTATCCAGAAGATGCTTGGCCCTCGACTTGCGCACAGGGGCGGCCGGATCGTCCTCCGGGTCGCTCTGCACCTCCCAGCGCGACGGTGATTTGAAACGGCGTCGAGGGCTCGTCGGTGAGGTCACCGGCGAGGTGAGCCTCTGGACGAGAGTGCCGAACATGGTCATCATTCGACCTGCTTTCAACACCGGCGTGAACGATTCGAATCGGCGGCTGTGTTTCACTCCGATTCGATCGAGGGCATGATCGTGTCGATCGCGTGCGTTTGCTCCTCGATCTTCTTCCACTCGAACGCGACGACGAGGTTCAGCTCATCGCCAACGCGGTTGCGGCTACGTTGCGACGTTCTCGCGTTCTCTAACGCCAAGCGCGCAACGCTCTCTCGACAGGTTCGCGCGAAATCCACAGGTGGTTCCCGGAACGGAAACGCGGTGCACGCTGGTGGCTCGCGCGCGGACACACCTCCCTCTTTCGTTTGTCGAGCGGAGAACGGACGTAGGTAGGAACGGAGGGAAACACTCGAAACTGAAACGCGCGGAAGATAAGCAGAAAAGTCGGTCACTGCATGTTACGTACCGTGCACGTCGCACACGGTCTTTGACAAGGTCACTGCCTTTGAGTCAATTGATTCGGAAGAAGCTCGTGTACGTACGTAGCTTCGGCCTCCAGTCGGATCTGTCTTGGATTTGTCAGTCGAAGACGTTGCACCCTCGCGTTTCTCTCTTTCCGCGCGTGCAGGTTGAACGGAGGGAGATACCGTTCCACGCACACGCTGTTCCCCGGCACGTTTCGCCGATCGAGCGGAGAGAAAAGTGGCGGCCTACGGGAAGCGACGTGTCAGAGGCCTGGATCGACTCGAAACCAGGCGCAGGTATTTGCCTTCGGGCGTGCAGCGCGCTTTCTCTCTCTCTCTCTCTCTCTTTCTCTCTCTTTGTCTCTCTCTCGCAACAACACGATCGCCAGTTTAAAGCGGTAGTTCTACGTGCACCGTTTTCTTTTTCTCTGCTCGTCGCCTCTTCGTACTTTGGTCCGAACGCGAGGACACGTCCTCTCGCTCTTGAGAGGAGCGAGAGACACGCGAGATGAGAGTCGGACGATCGCGTTGCCGAAACACACGGGGGACACACACGTCCCGAGAGCCGTAAGATTGGAGCGTAGAACCGCGACGCGACACGTACACGCCGCAAGCACCGATCACTGGCTACGTGCGGAATCGAACTGGTCGCGCGGAGACTGCGTCCGCCGACCGGTTGGCCTCGCTCCTACGAAAATGCCCGAGTACGGACGGACTCCTACGAACCGGATCGAAATTCCACGATCTACGACGGTGAGCCGCGAGACCGAGTCCACGCCGGTTACCATGGCGATCGGGACTTATTCCCCTTTGGGCCTTGCACGTCTTTCGTTTCCCTCGCGAGCGCCGCGCCGGGCCCAAACGGGGGCTCTTTCGTAAGTTCTCTACGCCCAATTTCCTCTTATCTTCCACGCTTCTATTCCGACACGGTTCTATTGCTCTGTTCTACTTACGCTTTGCGTAATTGTCGTACAAACGGTACGTACGAGTGGACGTCGCGATCGTTTTCTTATCTTCGACTGCGAGACTTGACCTCTGCCTGGCTTTCGTCAATTTTTTTATCTATTTGAGTAAATTACGTTTATTGGCACGTTAGATACCGTAGGTATCTACTTATTTTTACAGCAGTCAAGTGGGAGACTTTGAGAAAGAAGAAACGAGATTAATACTGACCGACTGAAGCACAAGCATACAGGATACAGTGGACAAAGTATTCCTTTCTACCTCTATACCAAGATGCAACATCTTGCGCGTAATAAATTTCCCTTTCAGTTGGTTCAAACGAACACGCAGGAATTACGTTGGTCCTGGTTTTACCAGCAGAGTCCGCGGTCACGCACAGAATACCTGGCACGTGTAGAGTATCCCATTCGATCGTAGAGAATTTCGTAACGGATCGCGAACGAGATAAACGACGCAGCGATCATTGATTTTCCAGGATTTCGAAGGATTTCGCTATCAGAGATGGCGGAGGCTGGTTGCACCCAGCAGGGTGCATCGTACTCTATTTGCAGCCGGCGGGACGTGCCCTGCCGTAACGGTCTCGGCAAACGATAAAAGCAATTGATAATGCCTGACCCCGGAATGAATTCCTGTTTCTAGGCGTCAACCGGCTAATTAATGGCACGATGACTGGTTCTCGGTTGCTTCGCAGTGATATTCTCGCATGTCGGACGCGATAAATGGGGAGTAGTCGTGCGGAACACCGCGGGATGGTGCCGGGATGTCGTGGAACCCCAGCTTCCACGAAGACTCGCCGGCTGAAAGCACGAGAGAGAGAGAGAGAGGGAGGTGAAAACGACGAGCTGATAAGCGACAACAAAGGGACACACCGACCGATACCTGGACTTTTAATCGCTGGACACATGTTGGTCGATCGTCGAGAGACGATGATTTTCGTGAACATATTGTCTACCCCGCTTTTAGCAACGAATCAAAGAGATATGCTCGTTAGAGTACGTTTTTAGAGTGAGATGATTTTTTTTTTTTGTAAAATATATTAATAAAAGTTCGTGTATAAGTTTAAATCCCTATTGCATACAATAGACAATCTCTCGTATTTTGATTCGCGAGCAATTTCTTGCTGGAAAAAATCGTCTTCTATCCATTTATTTCTCACGTACTTGTATCATTAACTGAGAATTTTCTACAAAAGGGACATAATTTTAATTTAACCCCTTGCTCTCAATACCTTATGAATCACGAAACATTGTAAAAAATATTAGTATTCGTACAAAAATTGGAAAAAAATCGGAAAAATACGTGCCTGCTGCTTTCAACGTAGATAATCTCTATTCTGTAAAAAAGAATACTTTCACTGCGGGAAAGAAACATCGTCTGAAACTACTTATTCGCGAATCGACGCATCGACGCTTGGACCTTTGCTAATTGTAAATGAAGAAACGAACGCGACGTGTCTCTTCACTGCTCGAACGACGTCGTCAGAGTGCGATCTCAAGTCAAAAGTTCGATTATTCTTGCGTCTATATACGGCAAGGTGGGCAAGTTGATTAATCGCGTCGAAGACCTTGGTGGTTATTACACGGGCGCGTAATTAGCGCGAATCGGCGGACGATACCGGGGCCATTCTTCGTTCCGTGTCTCTTTTATCTCCAGCGTTCGTGAGAATCTGAATTACGCGGGGCAGACCGATTCAGATTCATACCTCTGTAACGAGCGCCGTGATCCACGATCCAGCTCGGAACACGTGCGGTTAGTCGCGTCAGCTTCCTCTCGTGCATCTCTCATCTTCATCGTCTCTTGTCTTGTTTTGTCTTGTCTCGTCTCGTCTCGTCTCGTCTCGTCGAGTCGAGTCGAGTCGAGTAAACTCGTCTCGCGGAAGTCTGCCTGTCCTACGTCGCGATTCTACGCGACGATACTACGCGATAAAACGTAAAAGGCGTGTAACGTAAGAGAAGTATGGCGTTGTTCTACTCGGTTGCTACCTGTTGCAACGTATAACCCCCGGTTATGTTGCACGAAATAATTAATCGCGTCTCTCTCGTCCAAAATCTCCGGCGATTACTCTTGCAGGCGTTCTCGGCTTGTTTATCAACGAAAGAGGGCATAAAGTGGCGGTGAGAAAGGGACGTGAAAGCGAGAACGAAAAATCCGCGCGGGTTTCTTGACGTACGGAATCTCCGTTCGCTCTCGCCGCTGGAGGTTTAAATTTCAAGACAGCGACAGGTGCAAAAGGCCAAATAAATCCCAGTTATCGCGAAATCGCGTCAGAACTGCGTTTTTTCCTCTCTTTTCTCTGTCTTTTTAGAGATTCTTTCCCTCGCTTTCATAGTCGACGATTCATGGCCGTCATCGCGAGGCAAAAGCACGAGTTTCGAGGTATTCGAAATGTCTATCGTTCGTAGTTTCGCGGTTCATCGCTCGTCCTCGAGATTTCTGCGAGCGAATCTGGAGCATGCTGCGAGAAGAAATGGTACGCGAGTTGAATCAAAGATAACGTCAAGGCGCCGTAAATATCTGATTAGATCAGGCCGCTGCGCGCGTCCCTCTTTCATCAGTCATAATCCGGAAAATAAATCCCGCACCCCGGTGTTTACGTTCCCCGTGTCTTCATTTTTCAATGAAACGTTCGTCACATTGATATAAATTGATCTAAATTCATTGATACACAAATGATATAAATTCCATTTAATTGAACGAAATTTCAAATACTGTCTGAATGAATTCTTTAAACGTGAATTCTTCAACTATATCGAAAAGAAAAATCATAAGCAGTGAAGCTAACGAATAAAATTCCATTAGGTATATCAATTCCTATTATAAAGGATGTTCAATCGAAAATTGCATGTCGAGAGAGAAACGTGATTATCATATTTTTTATCTGTTTGATGTCTTCAAGTTATTTGTAGGATGTTTATTATAATTCTTTGAAGGACAATTTCCTTTTCTTTTTTATGTTATCTGAGAGAAAAGTAGAATTTTTATACTTTCGAACGATTATACGTATTTTGGCCGAATTTCTTCTTAAAAAGGAAAAAGATACTCAATGAAATGAAAATTGATTTTAATAGATCCTAAAGCGAAATTTCGATTTTCGATCAATAACGATTCCTCTTTCTGCATTACAAAATGATTTTTTGTACACAAGATGTTTAAAATATTCTCCATTCTGTGCCCATGGAGTTTCTTTTCAAATTCAATTCTTACTTTTCGCTTGTTCTCTGCTGTATTATCAAATGCAACGAAATTTTAATTTAATTTCGACTTGATTGATCAGTATACTCGTTCAACGCAACGTGCAGGTAACAACAAGCCCCGCAACTAATATTCATCTCGCACGACCAGAAAACCGAATCGTCTTAGTTACGTTCTCCAAGTTTCTCGGGACTAAAACTGGAATGCTAAAACTGCGAAGCCACGGAGATCCAGCGAGTAATAAATCCGCGTTATCACGAAGAAATCACTGCAAGCTTTTTCTGTCGGCCATTTTTTCAACCCTCCGACCGACGTTCTTTCGGAACGCGGAAAGTTCCTCAACGCCACGTGAAACGATCTTGAATTCAACCAACCGAGCACACGCGCGAACGTCTTGTAGGATGCGAACAACGCGTGTAGGATGCGAGACGGAGTTTTATAATCGAAACTTTCGCCGAGATGTTCGCGTCGAATTCGGCCTGGTGTACGTTTCATTGTACCGACGATAAGAGGACAGGAAATTGAATTAAATTTTCGCGAACAAATGTTATTTGAAAGTACAGAAATAAAAGAAATTCAAATATCGCTGGTTATCTTCTCTACACTATCGATAAATATTCAAGTATCTTTCAATTATTTTTGATAATTATTAGTATATTATTAATATAATTATTAATATAATTACTAGTATAATTACTAGTATAACTATTAGTATAATTACTAGTATAATTATTAGTATAATTACTAGTATAATTATTAGTATAATTACTAGTATAATTATTAATATAATTGTTAGTATAATTATTAGTATAATTACTAGTATAATTACTAGTATAATTATTAGTATAATTACTAGTATAATTATTAGTATAATTATTAATATAATTGTTAGTATAATTATTAGTATAATTATTAATATAATTGTTAGTATAATTATTAATATAATTGTTAGTATAATTATTAGTATAATTACTAGTATAATTATTAGTATAATTATTAGTATAATTACTAGTATAATTATTAGTATAATTATTAGTATAATTATTAGTATAATTATTAGTATAATTATTAGTATAATTATTAGTATAACTATTAGTATAATTGTTAGTATAAATTCAGTACTTTGTCCGCGTATATAGGTATATTTAATTACGTTAGAATTTCGTAAGTTATAAGCATGTCATAAAACTTTTGTATGCATATATATAATTTAATTCTTTCTACGTAGCTGTAGTAAAATGTAAATTGATTAATCACGTTAAAGCAACGTTCATTCATCTCTCCGCGTCACAATGAAACACTTCGTATTTCAAAGTAGCGTTTACAAAAGTATCTGAGGAAAAGTTGCAACGTTATTTGTTTAAGCGAGAAATAGTCCGTATCATTTTCCTCGAACCTGGGAAACCGGCTTGGTCCCAATTCTCGCGGGCCACGGAAGCGATCGATCGTTTCCCTTTTCCGGTGTCCGATCCTAAGCGACTCACGGACGCGAAAGTGAGCCCCGGCAAAGTGTGTCGCGCGTTCGTTCGTGTCGTCGATTTTCACGGGCGATCGCGAGCGCACACGTGTACTCGATGGACCGATTGGTTAAATTCAAGAGTTACTTTGCTTCACCTTTCTCTCTCTCTCTCTCTCGCTCTCTCTCTTTCTCTCTCTCATTGGGAGAGAATTCTGCCGTGTACGTGCGCGAGAAGGGAAACGTTGCGTGCCGATTATACTGTCGGCCAGTGTGAGAAATATTATCCTTTGATCTCCGTGTGCTGCGCACTCCGTGCCGGTTTCACTCTGGCAAGAAATTAACGACCACGGCCCGCCGTTTCAGTACGACCTGCCTTCGGAGATTATCAGTCGCGAGAGAGCCTGAGCGAGACGGAAGTGAGCGTGCCGCAGGAAGTGGTCGAACCGCGATTTCCCCTGACATTGAAGCGCGAGCCTAAGCGGCCATTCGCATTTAATCGACGTATGTACGTACACACGTACGTGCGCACGTACGTGTCCCCGTGCTTTGTAAAGTTCTCAACTCTACAACTTGACGATATGTACATCAAGAATGATTTGGGAAACTTGCTCGCAAGACCAATGAGGTTCTTTCTGTGGTCCAAGCAACTGATAATAGCGAACGAACAAGAGCACAGTTTCTGAGAGGGATTAGGATTAACTGGGTCGAGGAATGGAACGGTAGATGACTTTGTAAAATAAATTCAATTGCAGCGTAAAATCTCGTACGACGATTGTAAATTAGAGCTATGTTGTAGAGAATTTCACTGTCAATTTATTTATATTATTACAGTCTTAAATAAATATATTTGACACGTTTATAATATGAATATGTTATACGATTTAATATATTCATAAAAAATGCTTTAGTTTCTCCAACTGTAGATTCTATCTGTGAGAAGTAATAAAAAAGATGCTAAACGAGTTCTCGAAGTTCTATGTCATAATTACAAAACTGGATTCAATAATGTATCGTAAATAATTAAAAAGAAAAGTGACAAGTGACAAGTTTCTTTCACGCAACGTTGTTTTTTAAAAAATTAATAACAAACATCCTTGCAAAGTACTGACAGCTTTGGTAATGACTGCTCAATGAAGTTTCACAATTTGAAAAAAAGTTGCGCGAGGAAGTATTTTTAACTTTGTAGGATGTCAATTTATTCGTGATAAATTATTCTTACAAATTCTTATCTATAAATTGTCTGAAATAAATTGAAACTTTTACACTTTTTAACATGTTTGTTTTATCGACGTTAGTAATCATTTGTTATATATGGCAACAGTCTGTACAGTGCTCTTGTTAAATACAATTGCATTTTTCAAAATTACAGATTCATCTGTCTTTTAAACTTTCTTTTGTACTTGATTATTTTATATCGATCATTGCTATTTGTTTATCGTATTTACGACTAAAACTCCAGGCAGTTATTTATTTCCTGAAACGATGAGCCTTCAGCTGGAAATTAACCGAAACTATTAATACCGAACCGCATATGGTATTCGAGACCAACGTACGTCCTTGCAACTATCCACTTGCTCGCACAGACAACTCCGACTCCGAGTTTTGCTCAATTAACCCATACACGCGGAAATGTGCGACGAGTATTTAAATATCGGAGGTGAATCGGTACGAATCGTAATGCCGAGGCATTCGACACGGTTAACTTCGTCCAGCTTCCGCGAAATTCCAGGAGGGAGAGAGAGAGAGAGGAGAGGAAATTGCGAAAGAATTCGCAACGAACGGAACGGCTCAGATAAGATAGACGCGTTGGTAGGCGAGGCAGATTGGGGGGAAAGAATCGACGACACAAGAATCATAGATATTCGAAATAATAGTCTGAAGAGAGAGGGGAAGAGAGAGAGAGAGGATGGTGATTTACAGCGTTTCACTATCCGCGGCGCGTGTGCTTGCCGCGCGATCGGCGCTCAAGTTTTCAAGTCGTACCGTTTAACAAGCTACGCGATCGAGAGTTAAGACCGCGAACGAGATCGTTTCTTCGTGAAAGTCGCGAGTGCACACGCGGCCGCGGAGTCCCGCCAGGAAATACTCCATTCCATCGATCGGGCAACGATAACGATCCGCAGGGACCGGTCTAATAACTCGCGATCCAAAGGCACAGCCAACGCTGGCTGGCCATCGTGCGCGCGGTGCACGGTTATGCTTGCGTAAACGGGTTAATGGAGAGGTCAATGATGGAGAGGTATTAATAAATGGCTCGACAATGGGTGTGGAATTCGCCAGCTTCGGTGAAGCTTGATCTTCCAATTCGAGCAACGAGACGCGATTGCCCTTTGTTTAGCAGCTTTGTCTTTTACGCGGCGCTACACCGCGGAAAATCGACGAGAGATCACTGGGAAAAAAACTGCACGACCAGTAACAACTTTTCTGATTAGGAAATGAAGACGACTTTTTTGCCATAAAATTTTATTGATACGCAAACATTTGAATCGATAGCTCAGTACCAGACAATGCCACTCCTATTCGAGGTCTAGTCCACGCCCCCTCACGGATCACGTGACCCAAATCAACCAATCGCTAATTTTCGTTGCATTAGCATTTAGTTTCACTTGAAGAGGCCCAATTTTCTAGGTTATCCCCGCTAAAATCACTTTCAGTGATAAAATTGCATTCTCTTACGCCTTTCCACGTTGCTTTATATAGTCTTCGCTTAGTAGGTTGATATATACGAACATGTAAAATTATTTAAAATCTAAGTGACTAAAAATATTTATCGATTTATATAATTATTCTTTAGAATAATTTTTGACAAATAATGTTAGCAAATTAGCAAGGTTTAAATTTTCCTAAGTAGGACAATCAGATCTTTTTAAATTTATTTAAAAAACCTGTCATTATTACGCAATGATATTTACAACTTGTAACTTGTAAAATGTCACTAATGTTAGTTTGATTACACAAGAGTTCACTTTATTAGACACAAATTTTGTTCCAATGTTTTATCATGATAAAATAGATTACGTGTTATTGTGATTTATGAATCAAAGTTTTTAAGAATCTTTGAACTTTGTTGAACGATCGTAAAATTAATACGGTTCTCCAAAAAGCTACCTTGTAAAAATACAGATTAGGAAAGACAGTTACCAATAATAATCAATCACAGATTTCGATTGTAATAATTGTAATTTTTCTTTATTATAGGCAAAATGTGATTCAATGTAACAAAATGTGAATCATAATTTGAATAATATTAATGTTTCAAGAAAGGAAAGCTGACTGAGAATTGAAAGTTTTATTAAGGATTCAAACACTTCGTCTGCAACAATAGTTTCTTCCAAAGAACAATTATTTGATACAAATAAAACATTTAGTTCCAATTTTATAACATTCGTATAAATCATATCTCAATATATAAAATATAAAATCGAATCAGTTAATATTTCGAATATCAATTTCCATCCATAGAGGGCAAATTGTTTGCCAAACAAAACGAGAACTGGTTGATCCCACAAAACTGGTTATTATACAGTTATAATCCATAGTTATTACGTGGCTATTATATAGCTACAGCTCGTCGCGAAACTTTACGAATCAGTTTATACTTCGTATTTCGATTCTTACCACGGAGAAAATTATCCGACTCGTCGTCAGCAGAACGCCAGTTGATTAATTCCGAACGATTAATCCCATGAACCGTAAGATTCATCTACAATTATCCGAGGAACCCGTTGCAGAGCTGTACGAATCAGTAAACACCGTAAATTAATTTCCTTTAATGACGGACTACCACCATTCTGCTCGAAATTAGTTCAGCTTGATGAAGTTTAACGGCGGTATTATCGCTCTCGTAAATCACAAGATGTAATGAAAGTTTCGCGTGTCACGCGATCGAACTGTCGACCAAAATCACCAGGGCAGGCATCTGTTAGGCGTCGAACTAAGCGGAATTCCAGGCCTCGTTGCTACGAGCTGTCGACGAGCCATCTTCCGAACCTTGACAACGCCAAGGCTATTTTCCACGAAAAGGCTATCTGTCCCGACCTCACGCAACATTTCCGCGTGCTACTACACGTTAAATTCTTTCTTTCCCCCTCCTCTGTCCTCTATTTTTGGACGCATCATCCGGCTTGCAAAAGCTTAACTTCGAGCTTTAAACCGTCCGAAGCGCACGAAGCTACGTTCCCTTGTAGGCGCGCATACATTTCTTTTTAATATCTCGTAAATTCTGATCCGGTATTTTTATATTTTGCAACACGACCGGGGTAAGGCTGCGCCCGCGCGAGTTTAGTTATTTATGTAATTGTGGGAAAGATTTAACGCGGCGGCCGTAATAAATACAATCGCAAGCAAGCGGCCGTACTCTTAGACATCGGGGCGATAATATCTTAATTTATGTTTCGCAACCCGCCCCATTATCTCATTGACGGCTCTTCCGTCGGAAGACGATCCCTTCGCCAGGATTCCGCGACCTCACGCAACGTTTCCGCGTGCCTGACGCCTCGCGCTTTCCCGTCCCCTTCGATGAATCAGTCTCTCTCTCTCTCTCTCTCTCTCTCTCTCTGCTCCTTTTGATCCTCTTGCACGATCGAACTAATAAATTTTATAAAGTTAATTTATCAAGCTGCTCGTGTTAATAAATTTCCTTGTTCGCTGGTAACAAGTTTGGTTGTAGGATTTGATATACCGCGACTGAATATCCTTTTCGACGTGAAATTGTAAAATTGTAGGGAAGCGTTTGGACAACTCTCTTCCAGATTGTGAGAAATAGTGTAGTGATAATAAAATACATTTTTTCTTTTTTAGTTTTCTAAATTCTAATTTTCGACAAATCGAAGATATTTTTTTATGTGAAACGAGATTACATAATTATTCTAGAAAATGCAACGTTTAATTTTATTTTAGTAAAATCGTTACTTTTTCACATTTGTAAACAAAATAAATTATTTTATGCGTATACCAATCTCTCTAACAAAAGAGATGATAAAATTGCATTGAATCGCTACGCAGTATATTAGGTAGCCCAACTTTCTTTCCATCTCTTTTTCTAATTTCGAAGAAATTCTCCTTCTGATTTTATAAATACATGCTGTACTCTAACAATATAAAATTGTCCAGTTTATACTTTGAAAATTACTACAGATCGCAAAGTCTGAAATATTAGTAATAAAGAAAAATACGTATTGTTGTATGAGCACATTGAAATTGAAAACTGAATTTATTTTTCCACGAAACACGTAAAATGTAGCTTCGTGTGTTCCTCACCAACTCATCATCTTCAAACGCATTTATCACGCATTTATCAATTAATTAACAACATCTGCAACACCATAACGGCCATAGAAAAGAAAAAAAGAGAAGGAAAACAACAACAACAACAACAACCTTACTAATAGCATCAATAAATCATCGCGAGCGAACGAGCGCTACGATACGAATCTTCAATTCCCTGGTTAACCCGAAGACGCAGGAAACGCGCGATTAAATCGCGAGAGGGGGCATCGCGAAGGAGCCTCTGACCCCGCTTCCAAATAATCACTTGCCGATCCCGATCGAGCAGTTTTCCACGAAAGGCGAATCACCCCGCGTCGAATAGAGGAAGACTCACGACCCGCGTGGCAACGTTTCCGCGTGTTTCGAGCACGCGTCGGACCCGGCGCTCTCGCACGCGGTTCCCCCGACAATGCTCCTTGACGTGGCTTTCGTATATACGTTCTTTCCCTTTTTTTTCTCTTTCTTTCTTTCTTTTTTTTTTTTTTTTTTTGTACGGGCGCACTAAGGTCGCGCCACTTAACGGTCCACGGCATATTGCATCGGCCGTTTCGTGTGTAGACGGGGAGATTCGAATGGGTATTAAAGCCGGGCGCACAAGGCATCCGCATGCCACCGAGTGGCCAGACTGGCTCGCGGCGAGCCTCGTCGTCGGGAAAATCTCTCGCGGAAAAAGAAAGAGAGAGAGAGAGAGAGAGAGAGAGAATGCGTGCGACAATGGAGCATAACTCGGAGGATAACGAGCGCGAGTTATGCCCCGTCATAATTTGCAATTTAGATTTCATTATCGGCTGCTGGTGTCGTTGATCTCGCCGAGAGTGTCTGCGGAGAGTGACCAGAGTCACGGCTACCGGCGTGCACGTGCTCCTCGAAAACAATTCCCCCGTAGGCTACTGCCTGTCGCCGATCTGCCGACCAATTTTCCGCTTCCTGCCAGACGCGTTCTGCCTAGGAAATTGCGCGGCCACATCACTCACATCAAGAGGGGGAAAAATCGCGACAGGGATCGATGGCTTTTGCCTCGCTGAACAACGAGGAGCTGTTCGTCTTCGAGAGGTCACTGATCGTCGGCCAATGTCTTTTGTTTCGCGAAGAATTTCGTCGTTCTCTCAGTGGCAATTGGTCGCGATTGAGTTTTCAACCGTAAGTCTCTGTCGTAGCGAAAGGGTTCAACATTCGCTACCGACGATCAAAGTTTTTTCAAGAGTGTAACGACGTCTCGTTCGATTACATTGGTAGCGTTGACACGTCGGACGCGGCGGGAAACCCGCAGACTCTGCCTCGAGCCGAACCTAGTGTCCGCAAAAGTGTGCTAACGACGCGCAAACCGCCCTCGAGCGCGCGTTTCCGCATTGCGCGCGAGCCTTTAAAGCGCGGAAAAACGCGCGCGTCGGGGCACAAGTGCGCCGTTCGTATACGGACCTCGCTCGCTCGGAGTAATGATCCTGGTTAACGGTACCGCAAATTGGTGTAGTAAAGGGTCCGTAAAGTCCTTTATGGAAATGTCCGTCGCAATATTGTTGGTACAAACTGCGGAACGTTTGCCAGGCATCTGGTGTAGAATAAACGACGCGACTCGCTCGTTTCAGTCATTAGAGGTCTCTTTCGAACGGTCGCCGAGAGTGTGCCCGGCCGATGATCCTCGATCACCGGGTGCTTTGTATTTAGAGCCGTTTCTACGTCCCTACGTGCCTCGTTACGGTTCTACAATGCTTTACTTTGACGTTAAAGAAGAGAGGAGACGCGGAAGATTTATCGTCGACACGGGCGAGAGATTCGAGAGCGAGACGAGCGGTTGATTTTGCCAACGAATTTTTTATTTTCGCGAAAGCTCAAATTTCGTACATTACTTACTCCCATGTGTAAAATCGAAATTACATTAAAATAAAATTGAATAAATATTACATGATATTTATTGAACAATGCGTAATCGTAACAACAACAACTAATTCGATTGATAATTGTGATCTTGTATATAGGAATGGGTGATGCATGGAACAAAAATTGCAGACAACACGACTAAGAGTGAACGACATGGAAGCAAATGTACAAAATCAGTAAGCTGTGTTAGATACGAAGAACAGAGAACGAAATTGGACTGGTTTAGTAATCCAAGCGCGCTGTTCTTGAGAAATGTAAAGATCCAATTAAACGAATTCGCTTGCAAAGTATAACTGGTGAAGTACAAAGAATATCCGCGGAAAAGAGTCTAAACAATGGAGAACGCAAGATGAAACGTATTATCTACACGAGACCGTGCTCCATATTTCGCGTGGCAATTAAACGGCCGAAGGAAACACGCGAATCGAGGGAATTCAACCAGAAGTAGAAAACTAACTTCAAAAATCTCGTGGTCGCTCTTTCTCGCTGACAAGAGTTCCTAACTTGCGTGAGATCTCGCTCGTCTCGATCAAACGTGGTAAAACGATCGAAAAGGAAAGAGAAGTGAAGAAGTGAAGAAGTGAAGAAGTGAAGAAGTGAAGAAGAAGAAAAAAAAGGAAGAAATTGAGAGAAGGCGGTGATCGTAGCCCTCGACGCGTCTCCTAATTCGGGCCGAAGATCGGGAGACATCATTCGAGGTGCATCAGTGCAACGTCCTGCAAAAGAAGAATCCTCCTGCCGCCGTACCTTACACCAGGTTCCTTTGGACTGACTCACGTACCGGTCGCCCGAGCCCTTCGCCTCGCGCCCCTTCGCGCGCTCTGTCACTTTGTTCCACGAATGCACCGAGGGAACTTGCTTTTCGGAAGCAAAAACGAACGTGGGCGAACTCTTCGAAGGACATTCTCACAGATTCTGTTCCATCGACATCGGCGTTCCTCTCGTTCTCCCTCCCTCTTCCTCCACTTCCCCCCTCCCGTCGCGTTGTCGCCTCGCCGTTTTTAAATCCTTTTCATTTTCTTTACGTCCCCCCTCTCTCCGTTGATTCGATCTTTACGACGCGCATCGAGGCTTCGTTCACGACGCTGTTTAGACACCGTGTTCTAACACTCCGACTTGATGCAACTCGACTCGTCGTATCGATGGAACGTTGTCTCTCTCTTTCTCTCCTCGCAGCGTCAAACGATTCTGCTCGTTGAGATTCCTGCAGGATGGACTTAACGGAGTCAGAAAACCGTGAGACGTACCCCGTCAAATCCTAGTCGACGCAAAACGGCGTGTCTTCTCGACCGATTAATTGCATCCTTCGGACTTTAAACTTTGGACTTTAGGTCCGTGCTAGACGCATCTAATTCTTTCGGCCAGAATTTAATGTACTTGGATGTACTTGGTCGATGCAGTACAAATACTTGCAGTCGAATGCAAGCATATAAAATGATGGTGATAATGTGAATTTATTGATGTTTCCAACGGTGCAGAGCAGTTTATTTATTCTTTGAAGTATTTAAGATACTAAATGCGATAATTAAATATCAAAGTCTCTAAAATTTCATCAACGCACTGCTATTTTCAAATACATTTTAGTGCGATTTTAAAATACACAATAATTTGAGATGCCAATTAATTAATTCTTAATTATGCCAGGTGCATCAACTTGCAAAGTTTCGCCAGTGCCAGTAGTGCCGCGTTTCTTTCCCCGGTCAAAGGAGCAAAGTCGGTCGTCAGACTGGCAAAGACCTCGAACATTTTGCTATCGGCAAATTTCTGGAAACTTCGCTAGCGGCCTATCGCTACGTTTGAACAAAGAAACGATCGCGTCGTCACCGCGTCGTCGATGCGTGGAGGCCATTATTGCCATAGAGCGGGACAACCAGACTCTGTATCGCGGAAGTCTGTTTCCCCTAAAGGACTTACGAGTGACGTCACGGAGTGGCCGATCCCGAGGCTGAACGAGGAGTCGCGATAGCTCGATATTACGGCGCGCAGTCGCGGCTGTGGCCGTCGTTACCCTTATCCGAGTCGGTCCAACGAGGAATTCAATCTGCGTTACGAGCGCCGCCGAGAGAATACCAGTTACAAGCATGCAAACGTCCCGACGGTGCGTGAATAAGTGCGTTCGCCGCGTCCGTGTTCGGCCACGTCCGTGTACACCGGAGAGCTATGATTTACCGAAGAGCCGCGTACCACCCCGCCGCGTCCTCGGAAGACGTGATCGCAGAAAAGCGAACGCGGTCATTTGTTCCACCTGGAACTGAGCAGCCGTGGCGCGCGTGCTCGTACTTCGAACGACGGAGAACGAAGGTTTTAGAAGCTTTTTAGAAGTCGATGTGACACGATTTTGTTACGTACCATTCGAGTCGCCGAGGGTGAGGGAGTTTTCGATGGACCGAATTCATTGAATCTAACTTTCGCGACTTAACCTCTTAAGGCCACGCACGTCGAGAATTTTTGCTCCCAAAATTGCAATATTTTGTCAGTTTTAAGTATATTTAAGTATAACGCAGGCAAAACAAACAATCAATTTATTACTTCTCAATAATTTCTATCCAAGTGACATCGTACCGACGAGTTCAAAAAGAAAGCGACGAATTATTGTACACGGCTTGGTCACTCGTTATGGTCCGCAATCAGTTGCCGGCGCAAGTAGTTAAGGACTAACAAGGGAACATACCAAAGTCGGAATTCGCCGATTTTGATGAAATTTCGCACGAATGTAGTTTTCAAGAAAATATTCGACTCGTACAGTTTTTCATCGGTTCAATGGTTGATGTTGTAGAAGCTTAAAAAACGTAAGAGTCGCGGACGAAGAAACTGCAAACGTAGAAATCGAGGGCACAGGAGTCGGAATGGCAAAGCAAAAACTGGAAATCGAATTCTCGGCTGCTTAACTATTTAATCCACGAGGAGGAATAAAGAAAAAAAAAAAAAAAAGAAAGGAAGAAAGAAAAAGAAAGGTCTCGAGGAATTGGAGTTGCAACACCAGCCGAGTTTCAGCCGAGAACACACGCGAGCAACCAACTCGGGAGAAAATTGCGCGACTGGTTAAGCGGTTTCCAGGAAGGCAGTTGCCGAGATTTCGCACGTATTTTATCGCGCGTTTCTCCGTATATACCTGTTACGCGGCTGCGAGCGGGCTCGCAGGTGAGCGCGCAGGTAAACGCCTCGAGTGACACTTTCGTGCGAAGGTCGTCTATTCGACCTTACGGAGGTCGCGCGCTACGAATTCGATTTAAACGGCACCCCGCGCGCTCGTGCCTCGAATTAACGTCCATCACGTTGCGCGTTTCATTTCGATCGGAGACGTCGGAGGCGCATCCACGCGTCCAACGAGCCGGATTAATCGCGAACGATCGGATTCTGGAACGAAAACCTGAATGAACCAATTAACGGAGCCCGACATTACGATAAATCACGATCAACCAAGCAGATTAGTCTCCAGCCGCAGAACGTATAACGAGACTGCTGCGTCTGTGCCGAGCGTGGCGAACATAAATCTGCTCATTTTCTCAATTACGTCGGAGCAGTGCCGCGCGCACGGCCTACTTTCAACGACCTTACACCGAGCTAAAAGCCCATTTAAAGGCTGCACGAATTTTTGTGACCCACTGCAGGCAGCGCGAGCGTCAAGGTGCCCGGCCACCTTGGCCGTCGGGCTAGCTTTCCATCGGTGAAAGCCTCCGCTTTGTGAAACCCTCAACGCGCTGCATACGTACTACAACGTGCCAACCTGTCCCCGTCGTCTCTCTGTCTTTCTCCGCGCGGGACCGGTTGGAGACCTTCCTCAACGCGTCCGATTCTCCGGACGTTGTCGATTCCCCTCCCGATGAGAAATTAACGGAAGTCTGCGAGGTGAAGTCACCGCGAGGCGAGGCGAGCTTTGAAGAATGAAAGAAGGAGAAAATGGAAAGAAGCGAGAGAGATGTACAGGGTGTCATCTCTCTACATTGGTGGAGACAGACGGCTGAATTCTAAAAAATATTCGTGAAATTATATAATACCTTCAAAAATATAACTGTACATGAAAATTCGCAGTCTGGTTAGAAAATCGTAGAATATCGTATCATTCTAAATGTGTCAAGTAATAATTGGTAATTAAATAAAATGATAATATCGTGGTTTTATTATAAACATTTTTCATATTAATTATTTTTCGTTTCGTCATTGCAAAATTAAATATTAAAAAATGATTCAACTTTTACTAGACGAAGGTTAAAAATCATTTAAACAAACAAATATTACAGTCATGTAGAATCTTTTTCCATTTCTGGTATACTCGACTTCAAATTCAAAATTCAACTTGAAAAATCGAGCACAAGCCAATTCTCAACATACGTGATGAAAGAATATTTTTTTGAAAACGAAGCCTCGAGTGGAAGACCATTATTTTACACTATTTATTTGATTTCTTTATCGATATAGAATTACAGGCTATTTTTCAATTATTATTCTACATATGAGAAATACTTTACTTTCCAATGTGTATGTGAGACGTTTTTCTCACTGAAGTATCCTTCTTGCACCCAACGTAGTAGAGGAATAAAATTAATTTTTATAAATTGAATTTGATAATTTAAAAAAAATTCTACTAAGTATGTTCTAGGTCTGTTTTCTCAGAAACTAAGTGTTATTTCTACCCAGACCAGAATCCAACGCAAACTCAATTTTTCAAACCTCGCGTTTTCGAGAAAGACTCCGTTCGATATTTCCTCGACTTACTTTCACGCGTGGAATCTCCCTTTGTTGCGCCAGCTGCGAGACACCCTGTAGATCGAAAAGAGGAAAACGAGAGAAAAAAAAGCCAACAGGTTCGTAGGATCCGATTAATCCATCATGCTACGCCGCGACGTGATAGCGAATCTACGAACTATTCCTGGTACCGCGACCGCGTATACAACATATCAATTCAAGCGTCTTCTTTTTCCCTTTTGTCTAATTTATGCGCGATCGAGACACGACAGAACGCAGACGCTGCGACGTTTCGGAAAAGTCGTAAACCAAGCTGGTGAAGCTCATTTTGCAACGACCGTACGTGCGTACACGCCTGAATCGTCGATGGGAGAAACTCGGGGGAAAATCTCATTAAGCGGAGTGCCCGCGAACGATAACGGCGTCGTTGATGGCTCGTCGAGGATAATTAACTGACGTGAATTGGGAACTCGTTTCTTTCGCGAGTGGAAACAATGACGCGTAATTTCGATATCGTTTCTTCGTTTAAGGCTCGAAAGGGTGGGAGGAAGGAGGTCCGCGCGTTCGGCCGAGCTAACCCGTTCATCTCGTCACGTTGGAACTAGTTGCAAACGCAAAGAGGCAAAATGAATCGCGTCAACGTCGCGTTAACGAAGTTTTACAAGGCCGGATCTTGAATAAATCGACGCGTTCGTACGCATACGTTTCGCCGTTCTTCGGAACACGCGTGCGGATAATGCAGGCGCGTTAGAATTTCTGTTTAGCGGGGAGAACGATAAGCCCGCGGTTGAAAAGTGAGCGTCGTTTGGTCGAACGACTCACTTGATGACATGAAACTCGGTAAACGATCGAACGGTGTAGTGTGATAAGAAACACTAACGACGAGCTGTAAGTGGAAGTTTCTCACTGTGTGTTTCAAGGCGCGTCCAAAATGGCACTCGCGAATGGTCCGTCGTCTGTTATTTGCTCGCGTACTGGAACGTAATGGTTCCTCGAAGCAACTTCAAAATCGAGTATCTGATTTTCCATCGCACTTCAAATTTAAACGTTGCAACTGCTTTTTTGAAGAAAAAAATTCTGACTTGTACCGCCATTCGATCGATTTTTTATTACGATGAGCCATTTTTAAAATGGATAAAAGTCGCGCCAAGTTTCCAATCAAATTTTGTACAACGTGTGTGAAAATATAAATGTTCAATATCAAGATCGTAATTTCAGTATTCCTCTGATAAAAAGAGAACAAAATGTCTCGATGGAATATCAAAAAGTTTCTTACAACACGCGTAATGATGTAAGCGGTCAAATGCTTTTACGAGCAGCTCTATTTGGACGAACAAAGTTCTACTGCCGTTCGCGCGATACTCTTGTACGCGTACAAGTTTCGTTGCAACTAGCACTCATGAGAAAGTCATAAAGATGCATCTTACATCTCGCGAGATGTTCGCCAATATATTTGCCGGTGAGTATCTCCAGCGCATTTAGAGATTCCCGCAATACGTAACCCAACACATAACTAATGCCGAGGGTTCCTCGCGAGGAGGCGCGTTGCGTGTATCGCGAGATTTCTGATATTTTTAATAACAATCTAGACGTTATCTGCCGGCAGGATCCGAAAGAAATCGCGGTAACGGAGTCGCTTTGGTACCGCTAGAAACAGTCGATGCCAATCTGAAAAACCTCGTGGCGTGGTTGCGGCGAAATCACGATTGCGAGGGCGGCCGGTTCTCATCGCCGCGTGTGAATTTCAAACGATACCACCCATTTTCGATGAAACGATCATACGTCGTAGCCGATATCGTGGCCGATGTTCCCTGCCTCGCGAGACGCCGACGATTTCTAAAACATCTCGTTAACGTTCGCGTTAAATATTCCAGGGTCAGCTGTCAGGTTTCTTAATTTCTTCGGAACGATCCGACTCCTGGTACCCTTCTCGTTAGAATTCTTCGATTAATGAACAGGTTTCACGATCTATCTATGGCCGACCCCGGGGAAATAGGTCGAAGCTCGGTCGAATAAGAACCGAGCCCGAGCGCAGGACGAGAAATCTAGCTGAAGAAAAAAGAAACGTGTTCGACGCGAAGTATACTCGAGTGGAAACAAGTTTACTTTACCAGTACGTTGCTCGCGCGAAAAGAGCCATTTAACAGTGGAGACCGAGGCTGATAGGTATCGTTGTATTGCGATATCATTTTCTTCTTATATTATCTTTTCTTGCGTTAATCTTCTGTTGTTTTACGTAGATATCATGTATAAAAAATGGATTCTATTCTATTGGGACATATATTTGACGTACTGTGATGATAATTAATGTATTTTGATGTTTTCCCACGCAGCCAGTATCAATTAAGAAAATGTTATTACAACTTATCTCAATAGAGCGACACAGTGTTAAGAGAATTGTTGTATTGTAAAATATTAATTATTTTAATAACAAACTAGAGTTTTTTTCAACAAATTAAGTATAAATAATAAGTGTTTTACAAGGTGATTAAATTTGAACATAACACAAAAGTAGCTTATTGTTAGTAACGATAATGATTAGCAACAAAATCTTACATAGAAATGTAAGTAATACTTGTTGTGCTTGTTGTATAATTTCTTTCGAAGCTGAATCTCTATCTAACTTTCTCTGATACAAGTTGTTGTGTTAAGTGAGTTATTAATTATAAAACAAATAGTTACTGATACTGACGTTTCCAAAGTTAATCTAGTCAGCATGTTGTTATTAATGAATCAGCCCCGAACGATCTGATTTGAACATTTCTGTCCAAGTATGCAAACATGTATACTGTGATTTTTTAAATACTATACACATTGTTCCCTTCATCATTATAGAAAAAAAACCATTATCATCTTTATAATAAAAGAAATTGGTCTGCTATATAAATATAATAAATTATTCACGTAAGATCGTATGTATATGTATATATATGTATATGTAGATCGTGAAAATATTACTTTATGCAAGTGATTAATTCTTCAATAAATTCTGTCAAGTCTTAAACAATTTGCACTTGCGCTTCTAACGATACGATGAATCAATCTATTCTTACAAGCAACCAGTCCCGATCTCTCCTAGTCACACGTTTCTCTCTCTCGTTTATCCAACATCGTTCCGGCAATCTAAATGATTTCCACGTCGACCGAATTTTACGAACGCGGCCGTACGATATACGAAATCCAAGGCATTGTTAAACAACAACGCGATAAAAACACGTGGAAGAGATACTCGGACAGGCGGTCGGTATCGTTTCGCGGCGCTTCGACTTCCTCTCGCTGTCGTTTCGATCTTGCCTTTTGTAGGACACGCATTGGGTGGCCAAGCGAACCGTACACGACCGATCAAAAAATGCGCCGAGATTTCACTTCGTTCGCGTCCCTCCTCTCTTCCCTCCCACCCCTCGTCGCTCGTGTTCTCCGTGTCCTCGATGATCATCGACTGAACAATTTTGTTGTTCCCGGCGTTATTACATTAATAACGACCCGGCCAGCCAAATAATTGGATCGAACGAAGAAAAGAAAAAAAAAAAGAAGAAGAGGAAACAGAACCTCGAATCTCCTCTCTCGCGAGACTGCTCGACTTTCCCTTTTACTCGGCCCGCACACACAGCTCGCTCCCAAGCGAACATCGCATATTTATATTCCTCGCGCATTCGCCATCGCCGTCGAAAACTATGTTTTCAACAATACGATCTCGATTCGAAGAGAGACAGATTGCGTGTTACGTGTCATTTCGAGACGAAGACGAGAAGATTGGAAACCAAAAAACGGAGGAGACCAAAATTCCTACGGATGAGTTCCGGTGTCCGGTTAGGCTGACGCCCTTGCTGACTTTTCTAATAGATCTTGCAATTTCGATTAATATTTCGTGTTTGTCAATGTATTTGTCTCCTGCCGAAGTCAGCTAAAACGTCGATTTCCGATCATTATCGAAACTGACAATTACATGCTATATACTGAAACAATAGTTAAAACATGCGATTCGCAACATTATATCGACAATTTTCGACTTTTCTAATAGATCTTGCAATTTCGGTGTAATATTTCGTGTTTGTCAATGTATTTGTTAATTGCTCCTGCCAACGTCAGCTAAAACGTCGATTTCCAATCATAATCGCAACATAGCATGCGATATTCTGATGAAATAGTTAAATAGTTAACTTTTTGCGCAAAAAAGAAATTCGCAACTACGCGGACGCAGCGGGATCAGCTGAACAAATATGCGCGGTTCTGCGGCTTTCCACGCACTGAAATCTCCCCGGCACCGCGGCTTCCACGCATTGAAATCGCCGGGCACCGCGCTTCCACGCATCGAAGTCTCCCAGCGCGGCGAACCGCGGCCAGCGTATTACTATGTTTATAGGCTGTTTGGGCAACAGCGACGTTTCCATTGCGCATACATCGAAACGGATAAACGGAAAGGCAGTTGTTTTATAAATTCGCAAATATTCGATTTATTCAAAATCAATTTTATGATCTTCATTTCGGAGGCACAATTTTTATTTCAAATACGAGTAGTGGTATGGGACTGTGACTTGACGATAGATTTTTAGATAGGTATCTTTGCGAATGTTTATTCGCAGAAGGCATAAACATTGTACAATGCAACGATTCGAGAAACTAATCGGAGCCAACTTATCTTTTCTTTTCAATTTTTATGAAATAGATCGAACAAAGTACTCTCGAAATCATTTTTTAATGTTAATTTCAACGAAAGTAATAAAATGTGATTCGTTTCCTTCGTTTGGAGTTTGAGTATGTGTTATTAGTTTTTTGAATCGCCGTATATGAAATGTATAAAATACCAATAATAACAAAGTACTCGTCACGATGTACAGCAAACTCATGTTCGTATATTCGTGAACATACAAAATTGCGCAAACGTTCACAGTCTAGTTACGAATCTCAGATTTCTCAACTGCAAAGTTAATTGTTATCCATTGAGAGTTACTAATTTCTACGTCCCACCAAGACACATTGGCCAAAGACCGACGTTTCTACTATAATATTAGCCACTTTATGTTTTACACGATCCTGTATACTAACAATATTAACTTCGTTCGTAGTAACATAGCGGAGTTTATCCACTGTTCTTTTGATAGCGATAACACCGTGTCACATCTATCTGTGCTTTCGTTGAATTTTTCACAAACTTTCTTTACATTTTATACCTCTGCATCGAATTCGTCGATTCGCTGATAAAAACGCATGCACAAGCAACGCGATGTCGTTGCAATTCCGCAGCGACTCGGTGTCCAACGACAGAATCTGTATAATCCCACCGAATCGCAAAGACATCGCGCCATTCCTCTCCATCGGATCTTCGCGTCGCAAAGGCGATTAGCGCGCGGCGCTCGTAAACTCCAACACGGTCGAAACGATCATTTCGCAACGTGGGAGGCGTTCGGCTCTCGAAGGAATCGGGAAATTGGATTAAGCCTTAAATACAGCGAAACGCCGGCTAGACGTGGACGTTGCGATCGCGGCTGCAGAACGGCTCCAGAAAGATAAGGGACGCGGTCGGTTATCGCGCGTCTACCTTCTAAGGTGCTCGCTCGCGCGGCCCGCTCGTTCTGCCCGCGGAGATATATACCCGGCCAACACCGACAAAGAGAATACATCTGGTCGCGCCGTTGCGGTTAAACGCGGCGAATCGATAAATAAATTCCGGACGAAATTTTATTGCCGTACGCGAGAACGCGCGCGCCGCTTCGAATCGCGGCTACGAACGATTTGTCCGGCCTGGGGAAAGGAGAAAGAGCCGCGCGCCGCCTTCAATGAAGCTATATAAATTATCGAATCGATTGTTTGTCTTCGTAAATCTTTAACGAGCGTCCGGGTGATCGGCTCGAAGGGCATACCAGAGAGAAGACGAGCATCAATCAATTTATCACGCCCAGCCTCCGCCCGTATATATATATATATATATATATATATATCTTTTCCTTTCCTTCTACAACGAGATTTCGATTCTATCATATTGTTCCTTTACAAAGCACATATCGGAGTACGAAAACTTCAAAAATTGCAAATGTTGACGATATGTATATATCTCGATGTCTGTCGCGGTTACGATCTTTGAAGTTCACGTCGAAAGTTTAGAAAAAGGACTTAGGATTTCAAGAGAAATAATAATTTACTCAAGTGAATGTAAATAGTTGAAATACTTGTGATACTAATGTTTTGAAGTATTAAAATATATGTGCGGTATTATGTATTATTAATTAATAATTGTATAATTATATATATAATTATTATTATATATTATTACAATTAATATAAAGTAAAATTAATTACGACATATTCAGAAACGAAACTTTTTGTAATTGTACATTTTTCAGAAAAATGTCCAAAAAGATTTATTTCGATGTATCGCGACAATTAAGATAAAAGAAAATTAGTATTCACAGTAACGTTACCCGAGACGGTAATCAATTGTTTCCGAAAACTCGAACAAATGTTTTAATTAATATTTCAAGTGCATCTTGTATTTGCGCAATTTTATATTTTTCTGAATTCAACTGTAGAAATGGGATCGAAATTCACCTAAAGAAAAAAGAGATTAACAGCTAATTCGAGAACTAACTATCATAAATCGTTCATTTCACATGTTGGTGAATTAATATGATACAAATATAACAGGGAAGCAATGAACGTACAAAATCAAATCTTTAAATATATCCCGCAATTTCCAATAAACTCTCCGCGCACGTATAAATCAATCGGCAATCAACTTGCATTATATAAAATTTTAACGGCAATCTCCTAAAACGATCTCTCCAATAGCAAATCATTCCCCCTTGACACTCGGAACTTTCACTCGAATATTAGACCACATTACGGACGATCAACCGCCGATCGCGTCGCGAGCGAATTAATTCGAGCCTCTATCCGGCTGTAATTTCTTACACGCAACAATCAATTTCCAATCGATCGTTTAACTTTGTAATTCAGTAGGTAGTTGCCCGAGCCTCGATACAGGCCTCGCAACGAAAAACGACTCGCTTTCCTCGTTCTCCACCTTTTACAAATTCCCCATAACGCCAAGGAGAAACCGGCCGGCATTATATAAGGAGATATCGCTCGCCAATTTCCACCCGTTTCCGACGATACGCGCCGAATTGGCCGAGTTGGGCAACTCTCGCGAACTTTCGGGCTACGAAATTGAGAGTCCCCCTAAGGTGAGAGGGAGCCCGCGCTGCACGAACTATATACCGGAAGGTATTCCCCGGAACGAGGCTCCGAGTCTCGCCAGGCACGCGGAGTATGCTCCCCTCGGTACGTAAAGTTACGGCGAAATTACGGTGGATTGAGATTTTTTTCCGCGGGATCATCGACGGGTTACAAAGGGACCGCGCCGAGCGTTCGACGATGATGTTCGCCGGTAACTTGGCGAACCAGCCGACACGGCGTAAATATCCGATCAATTTCAATGGTGTCGAACGAATACCCCGCTCCATTACGGCGAAATTGCGAAATAACCACCCGGGAATGTAGGAAATTTCACGTCGGCGGTGCTTGCGCTAGGAATTCCGGCTTGTATGAGTTCCGTTTACACGGACGACATTTCAGTTAGCGCCTGATTAATTGAACGTTAAACGCTCCAACTGGTAATTACGCACGGACGAGATAAGGAATAACTGATCTGGGTGAATTTAATTTAACGATTTCTTTAATACTTACTAATTAGCGAGTTCGTATCTTTTATTTTCATGGATGCTAACGAGAGATGCTGTTGTATGTGATGTGTCGCGAGGGAACGCAAGAATGTTAGAAAGTGATATTCTAAGAAATATATATAAGACAGCAAAGACAATTTAAATGTAACTTTTAAAAATTTGTAATGAAAGCCAATTGACTTCTAAAACTAAGATTAATTATATTTAATATTAGAATTAATTTTATTTTATTAAACTGTTTAAATACATGTCGTTTATTGCTCATACATGAAAGTATATATAAGTTAATTTTCGTGTTAATTATCACAAAAAAAAAAAAAATATATTGCAAGAAATTAGCTTTCATTGCAACATTTCAAAATTAAAATTTCATGTTTATAAACCTTTTTCCCTGTCTTACTTACTTCTTAAGAATAGAATTTTCAAGAATACTGCGTATGTTCCAAAAATAGTGCTAAAAATTGTTTCTTTGCGATATAAGTAAAGTATCAAGTAAGTTAAAATTAATTAAAATTCTAAAATTAAAATCAAAATCCTAAAATTTGATTTATGTACGTATTCATAAGAAAGTAGTCTAGTACAATCCACTCACATAAACGCAAACCTTCAAATAAAAAAAATCACAAGTTCATATAAACACAGTTCTACTATATTTGCTCACAGCGAAGCGAAAAAACCAAAAACGAAATGAGCGAAATAAAAAAAAAGAAAAAAAAATCCACCCAAAATTTCATTAACCGCAACATGGAGTTCCACGGCACGTGGACGATGGTGCAACCGATTCTCGAGCCGATACCGGTCGAAAAGGCTATGCAAGAGCGCTGGAACGCTGTCCTCTGTGTCACAGGAATTTCGCTGCTGTTGCAACGGATCGATATCTCGATTCTCGGTCGCGGATCAAACCGCCGCGAGCCGAGTTTAACGCCCTGCATGTAGGCTACTTTGCAGTTCCGCCGTGCACGACGGTGAAAGTGCACACAGGCGCGTGACCGCGTGACGGTGTGCCCGCACACGCGTGCGTTAAACGCGCACACACACACATATAAGTACACACGGACTGTTTGCCGATTCCACGCACGAGCATCGGCGTGTCGCGCGAGTACGCTTCGCCAGCAGAGCCGGGGAGGGAAAAGCATTTTTCTCGTCGCGCTTCAAAGAGAATACGCGACGTAAGTAAGTACTTAGGTTTCGCGCGCGGGTTCTTCGCTGAAATATTTACATAACGGCCGGGATATGCGGAATACGGCTCTCGAAAAGCCAGCTAGGGAGATTTATATCGTTGGACTTTCGAGGGAGATGTTTCTTCTGTCGGTTGCGAAGTTGGAGGCGCGCTCGAGCGGCACGCGCGAATTCCTTTTCATCGCGCGGCGACGAAATTTTGCAACGTCTTTCAGGAACGTGACTCCGCGAAATGGGAAGCGATCGGTCGCGATCTCTCTCAGATCGGGAAACAACGGTCTCGTGGCAAAAGAAGTTTAATTAAATTCCCCAAACTCGTTGAGTTTACACGTGACTGTGTAACAGACTGATTTGTGTCGAGTTACGAGAGTGGAATTTAAGTAGTTTAATCTCATGATACCAATATTTATGCCTTAATCCTTTATACGTAAGTTGCTGATAGACACATGCAATAATTCAGTCTAATCATTCGTGCGTTGCATACTTTTACCCCAAAGAGACCATTTTAGGCATGAAATTAACAAACACATAAATAAAATTAATTAAAAACCTCTTGAAACATTATCATGATGAATAGATTTTCTAAATATTTCATGTTTCTCCTTTATTTTTGCAGTGCTATCCTGCTAAAGATCAACTTTAGCTTCTATTCTTTAAAATGAATATCACAAGTAGTTTCAAATAATGAACGAAGCAAGCAGAAATAAAGAAGAAATAAGGTTGAAATTTTCTATGATGATTAATCTCTTGTTGGGGTATTTTATATTCATGGTGCTGAATCATAGTTGTATTCTCAGCAACGACTAAATTCAACCTGAATTTTGTCTTCAGATCTTTAAACATAAATGTCATCTACAACAATTAGAATATAAATGACATAAATATAAATGCACCGGATCAAAGTAATTCAACTGATACGAATGATTTTATCAGAAGATATGAATGATTTTATTAAATTTATCAAATAACTATGGACAGAAAGAGTTCTTTCTCGAAAAAAAAAAAAAAAATGCTAAAGACACATTTAAGGAAGAAGAAAAAAGAAAGAAAGAGATTAGAAAGCATGTTCTTGACTAATTGCGAGTATCAGCGTGATTCAAAGTTCTGCCGTGTGTGGAGTTTCGTTCCACGGATCATTGCATAGATCACGCCCCAGAGAGATGAAACGGCATGTTTTCTCAATAATTCATCGCGTGCCTGGCGTTGCGAACAGTTTTGTCCAATGTTTTATTCATACGGATCGTCGCGTCGCGTCCTTTTTGTAATTACGCCAGCCATGCATCGTGCATAGGTGTCCCTCGATTTTCGATTCGAGGCTTCGATTCAATCGTTACACCGGGACGGTGGCCGTTCCCTCGACGCGATTAATAAAACGTCCGCCATCGTACTAACAAATTACTATCCACGGAAGCAACCTTCGCTCCCCTCCGCATGAATTAATGATAATTACACGCTGCGCTCGCCATCTTACACCAATGTTCCCTTGATATTCTATCAATGACCGGGTTAATGGTTAATATCAATGACAAACATCAATTTAGGAAAAGGGTCGAACATTCGATTTTCTTTGAGGAATGTGTATCGACTAACGTTTGAAAAAGAATGACACGATAATTATAAAATTATATCAATTGTTAATTGGACAATTAATTCTTTTCTATACAATTTTTGAACTTTGGATATTAATTTTTATTAGAGAAGATCGTCAACTGAGAAATTTAGAAAATTATGAAATTTAATGTGTTTTAAGCTACACGCGTTTCATTTTCCCGCCATTTTACTCCAAAGAGATAAAATTGACTTCTGAAAGTTCTATCTTAACTATTGTAACTCATAAATTGTAAAAGATAGAAAAGAGTTACTTTATTAGAATTGCTAAAATATCAGAATTGACAAAACTTTAACAAAAGACGGTAGAGGATTTCTCAACTACTTGCAACTTTTGTTCAAAAGTTCAAAACTTTTTTCCTAATCACACAGTGATTCTAGTTGAAAGAAAGATCCTAGTCTCTTATAACATAAAATTGAAAAGTACAAGAATTCTGAATTTGGGTTAGAAATTTTTTCTTATTAATCCCAATTTAGAAAATTCTGTACGTACCCGAAACAACAATAAAATTCCAATCTTACATTTTTTATTCTAATCTCATTGTCAGTCTAAAACTTGCCACAAAAAAAAAAGAAAGAAAGAAAGAAAGAATGATTTCTTTAAATAGAAATACCCGGATAACTCGCCCGATCGTTTCTTTTTCATCCGACGCTTCTTTTCCCGAGGCTCGTCTTATTTCCCCGACCGGAAACGACGTAACTAACCGATAAAGTGGTAGAAGATTAGATCGCGAGGGATCGAACATCGGTAAGTACATGTGAAAACGCGTGGCTCGAGGCGAGCCGCGAGCCGATCGGCGCATTTCCCATGGTGGTGTTTCCAGTCGATATCCGGCCGAACGTTCATCTCAGCCGCGAACCTAGCGCGATTACATCCACCTTTCGAACCCATCCTCTCCCATAATAACTAACTTTCATTTCCTCCCCCGACGGCGGCCTTTCCTCCGCGGCGGGAGCAACACGTGTCTGACTATAACTCGCCTCATAAACGGCAAAACAGGTACAACCTGCCACGTTAATGACTCCGGCATGTTTCTACTCGATAATTCTATCCTAATGAAACGTTCGTTTTTATAGGATCCGCTGAAAGAGTCTCAACCAGCTGGCTTGACGTCCAGCCGTTCGCTGAACAGGCGAATTAATAGAATCCAGTTGGAAAAAGCGAAGATGATTTGCATATATCGAGATTATCCTACGGAGTGGGGAAAATTTAGAATGACGATCGGGACAGAACTTTCGCTTGTTGGTAAACTGCAAATTTATATTTGATATTAAATTGATTAAATAAAATTAAATTGTAATAATTTAATATCAATTGTTATTGTTATATATTAATTTCAAAAACGTGATTGGGAACGTGGAATCAAGATGGAAAATTGCCTGAAACATGAGAAGCGAATATTTGTCGATCGATTTGAACGAATTCTATGTGTAATTGCGTTCATATTGAGCAACTATAGTCGAACCAGGCCGTTCAACCAAAAGTGATGATTAAAAATTATTTTAACTTGGTTGACACGAGAGATTACGAACGATATAAGATCGATCGACTCACGATCGGTCGTTTAACCAAAAGTTTACCTGATATTTTAAATACAGTAATATTACGAATGATATTGGACGACCAATATACAGGGTGATTCTCAAATAATGAAAAGCATAACTGTACCAAAGTACCATTGCAAAACTATCGACAATTTAAATTAATATAATCCATTTTTAAACGTTTCAAATCGATTTTTAATGTTTTTACTTTCGAAAACAAAGTATCCTCAGCTTTCCAGCCACTGCATGACGCAAAATTCGAACTTTGAAAGAAAACGAATTCAAAGTAGAAGCTTCACGCTGTAAAGTGAGACCAAGTGGATCGTTACACGATCTCTTTTACGAAATTTTGTCAGTTCAAATTGTCGAAAAATTTCTCATTGTCTTCGACAAACGTGCATCCTACAAATCTTAATTTTTGAATTATCATGTTAAGAACATTGTGTCTCGGTACTCTGAATGCGCATCCGGTATAACCATAACCTCAGCCGTCGGTAGCTCTGTTAACACATTGTTAACAAATCAACGAAAGATATTTACATCCTTGCCTGTGATCCTGGACAATCGACAGTGCGACCCAGGTTCGGCTTATTATTCCAGAGGGTGTCCCGATGCTGCATCAGGCTCACGGTGCTTGCCGCGCACGCAATGTATGCGTGACATCCGGTCCCTTCTCCCTCGCGTACATCTCATTGGATTTTACTAAAAGGATCGCGGGTCCTCGCGTACGTCGTGCTTTCTTCATCGATCGCCGTATCGGAATGCACGGAAATATTTCTCATCGAAGCGTGTGCTCATGCTTCTCGATCGTCTCTGTTAAACCGATCATTAATGCATGCCCCGCGTCGTCTCCCGTTCCAGGATTTCCTACTGTTGCGTAACGACTTCCAAATTCTCATTTCATTTTTATAATGAACGATACGTCCCATAACTCGAAATACGCGATGCGACAATAAATAAATGTCAGATTGCTATTGAAAGTGTTGCTTTAAGTGTGATGTAACATACCTTGAGCTTTACCCTTTGCACATAGGTTCATCTTATCCTTGTCTACAACTTCTTTAGCAAAATCAATGAAAATCTCGTCATCTTGTGTCAGATGTAAAATATTAAAACTTGTAAATGCTATTCTCCTCGCGTGATATAATATTCAAAATATATCAACAATATTAATAACAAGTAGAATGTATCACCTACCATTGATATTTTATACACATAAGTATTATTGTATGTTACATCACCTATCGTTAATATTTTATACATATAAGTATTATTGTATGTTACATCCATTGTATATCACCTACTATTAATATTTTATACACATAAGTATCATTGTATGTTACATCCACTGTGTATCACCTACTGTTAATATTTTACATATAAGTATCATTGTATATTACATCCACTGTGTATCACCTACCGTTAATATTCTGTACATGTAAGTATCATTGTATGTTACATCCACTGTGTATCACTTACCATTAATATTTTATACATATAAGTATTATTGTATATTACATCCACTGTGTATCACCTATCGTTAATATTTTATACATATAAGTATCATTGTATGTTACATCCACTGTGTATCACCTACCATTAATATTTTATACATATAAGTATTATTGTATGTTACATCCACTGTGTGCACACATTTTTGCAATTTACAATTCCTCATACAGTGAATAAGATAAGATAGATCTTTTAGATTCTTTTTGCCTTAACAATATCCATAAAAAAAGCCTTTAAAACACGCAGAATCCTCGTCCTAATCATCTCGCCGATCGGTAACTGAACTCTCGCGCTCGGTATTTCCAGGGAGGCAAAGTCAACACCCGGTTCCGCCCGTTCGTTTTCGGGTTTAACGAGAATTATGTTGGCCAACATCCGCGAAACTCGCGTGGCAAATGAATCCGAGGCTCACCGGGGCGTAAGACAGCGTCCTGCGGCCACGCCAGGTTCCGCGAATGATTATCTTGACTTATTGTTCCACGAAATTCCGGGATTGTAACAGGCGCGAGCGTAACGGGGCCCGCGTATGCGTGCACGCGTGCGCACACATCGGCCGCGGTATTTATATTCAGACGGAAAAGGCTGTACGGGACGATTCGCGCTCGTGCAAACGTGCCTTTACACATGTTACTTACGACGTGCCGCAAGTAACGATGTTGCGTAAACCATAAAGGAGAGACGAGCGTGATGCACGTGCGCGCCACGGTGTGTACAGTGCTTTACGACGACCGAGCTTTAACGACGAGCCACGGTGGCTCGCTTGTACCGAATGAATATTAAATATATAAGAGATATCGGTGTAACTCTTGCTCTTCCTCTCTCTCTCTCTCTCTCTCTCTCTCTCTCTCTCTCTGCATAGTTGATGGACCGTGTAATCGTTCACGAGCAACGTTGACCCTCGAGAGCCCAGGACCGAGAATAATTGCCATTATCATCGCATCGTTTTGTAACGGAATCTTCGCCCCCGACGTTCGACATCTTTGTTACGCTTTATCGCGTGGTATCTTCGCTTCGATTTTGCGAGAAGAATTTGCATTTTATTATCACGGTTTTTAAAAGATCAAATCAATTGGTTGGTACTTGGAAGATTTTTTAACGTCAGAGGTACTCCTTGAACAATTCTCAACAAGTCGTTGTCGATGAATTGGAATTATCTGAGCTAGTTGATCAAAAAGTGTACGTACATGGCGAGGTATTTGTATCACTGTCCTCCGATTGAATAATTCATATCCTTTTGCAATACGGGTTTTGAAATTTTTATCAACGAGACTGCTGATTGATTTGCGTCATTAATAGCAAGAACTGCGAAACTTGCATCGCGAAACAATATTAATCGTTGCAAATAATTGGAATGTTTCTGTGATGTACGTCTATCGAATATCGAATATTCCAAACAGAAAAGGAGGATTTTTCGATGTTTGTTAAATAAATATTGACAGTGTTTTCTACGTTTGTGTGAAAGAATGAATCCACGAAAATCTATGTACACGTTCATTCAAAAGATTGGAGTAGCCTCTGCCTCTTGAACGAAACAAACGACTTACATTTTCCTGAGAAATATTTAATTATAACGAACATAACAATTTCTTGAATTATTATCGTCTAATTCGAATATTCAAAGTCCAATAAAATTGGGAAAAGAAAAGATCGTAAATTTTGAGGAGACGAAGAGAGAAGACTTCAATGTCCAAAACCATGGCAGATTCAGTCGTGAAAAAATTTTTCAATGTTTTTACATACTAATGTCATCACTTTTTTAAACTAAAATGATATTTTGAATATTTTGAAAGTAGAGATTTCAAGCTTCAAAATAAACTTAAGCTCAATGTTGTTTTACGAAATTTGTGACAGTTCAAATATTTAACGTCGAAACATTCACGCGAGCAACTAATAAATAAATCAGTGCCTATGAAACTCTTAAATATTTGAAAAATATTTGAAATTACCGATGCACCTGCGTGTCAGTCGATTAATATACAATCATTCCTGACCGACAGATTAAATCTTAATCGTGTCGTTGTGATCGTAATCGATAGATCAGTCGTCAAGTAATTGTAATTGAACGAGAGAAATTATAATTCCGACTCTTTAACGAGAGGCAGGCGTAAATCGCGGTAAATGCAATTAACTACACAGTTAGTCGGGACAAGCAGCGAGAACGAAAGAGAAAGAGAGCGGAGAATGCCTCTCCCGGGAGACATCGAATTATAGTAGAGGCAATACTCCCAGAACTACGACTCGATTTCACTAGCCGCGTGTAATTGCGATTAATTAACCGGTCGGAGCGGAAGCGCCGGAGGCTGTAGGGAAATGAAATTCGAAAGTAGATAGGATCTTGATAGACGGCGTGAGAATTGCGCAAACCCCGATGCATAATTAATTTCGATGACGAAATTGGCGAACGAGCGCGTGTCTGCGTTCAGACACTGAATATCCATTTATATTACAGACAGGTTCAGTGAGAGAAACATAACTGAATCGATAGCTGCGACTCGCGTGAATCATGCCTCGTTTTTGCTAACATTAACCCCGTTGCGTTCGTTTCGACATCTTTAACCTTTCTTTTGACATTAAAATGTATCTCGAGTTTGAATAAAATCTGGAAATATTTGTGTTAATACGCATAATGATTTTTCTATGTTAAACATAGTTTTCTTTTTAAAACGTTGTATATAATAAATAATAATTTCCACAATTTTAATAAATGTAACATAATTACAAATATTATTCACAATATGAAATTTATAATATAAATATAATAATAATAATAAAATAATATAAATTTATATTATCAAGTATATTACACAACGCTAAAATGATATACATTGATTTTAATTACATAAAATATTTCTTAAAAGACATCAAAAAATCAATAACAAAGAATCGCTTATATTTTTATTGGTTTTAATTAATCAAAAAATATTTCCATTCGTTCAACGAAAATACTTCAGTCAGGCTCTTCACTGTAGAACAGGACCGCGAAATATACTTCAAGCAAAATTAGCAGAGACGCGGTATAGCTGATGCAGTACGGTGCGAAAACCATACGAATAAAGATTAATTTTCGTTGCGACAATGGACAGGCTCGTTAAAATCAATCATTCGACGATGTGTGGGAAACGTGACCGCGACAAAAAGCCGAGCAACAAAAGACAAAGAGGTGTCGCAAGAATTGATAAATCAAACGATCTCTCTCCGCGGCCATTGCGCAACGGGGCAATTAGCCTCGATTCTAACGAGAAATCAACCTGTCCGCCAGGTAGATACGCGCGAGAAGCAACCTTTCGAGAGAAAAAAGAGAAAAAAGAACGTCGAAACGATCGCTCCGAACGAATCGCCATTGTTCTTTTCCGATAGACGAGCGAGACGATTCCGTACGTACGTACGGTTACGTACGTTACGACGATTCAGAAACGTACAAGGGTCGTTCAGGAACATCCAATTATTAATAATTAGCCGTCGCTGGAATGACGAAACGATGGCTAAACACTGGCTGGGCCGACGACGCGTCGAATGGCTGGCGATAAATTAACATCGGGACGATAATCGTCAGCTGTGACCGGTTCAGTTTCGTTGCCTAACCGATAAAGTAGCATTCGTCCGCTCCATCGAACGTCCATTATCGCTTTTGAACTAATCGCCGATAAATTTCCATGCTGGGGATGCGCGAACGGAGCCCACGTCCCCCAAGGGGAATAACCGACCGATCGAGATACACGGACAAGTCTGAGAATTGCATCTTATCGCCGACAATTATCGAGGATTTATCCTCTTCGAGAAGAAGCGCAGAAATATTACGAAGATTCTCTCTTCCGCGATGGAAAATACGCATTTTTCGGTGTCAGGTTTTCGAATCCTTGGGTTGTTTCGAAGATATTAGGAGAATTGTATGGAGATACTACACGTTGTGTTTGGAACTTTGGAGCTAAGCTATGGATTTTTGTGAGAAATTTAAAAATTTAATACTACGAAGAATAGCACGTGATATAAGAAAATATGTATAAAATAAGATAAAATATTCTATTCACTGTAATATTTAGTGGATGAAATAAATCTCCGTTCAAAAGTTCAATTCTTAGAATTATGTTCAGAAAAATGCGTAGTCTCTAGGAATACTGTTAAATTCTCTACAGGTAGTTCAGTAGAAGATGTTTCACACTCGGGCAAATTTTCTCTCGTAAACACAACGCGTACACCTAAGCACAAAACACGACAATTTGTCAAAACGTCTGGCATCTCACCCACAATTTCTCGCGTTCGCCGAGAAGCATCGAGACATTCAGTCTACGGAGAATACTTGGCGCACAGAGCGCGCCGTACAATCGTCGAGCATGTCAATAGAATGTAACGCGCAGTGGGCTTGGTTTAGCAGCGTACCGTAAACTCGAGATCGGAATGCAAGCAAGGCGCAATAACAGTCGTTTAACTATCGCGAACGTGGCAATTATTCCAATAATTCGGGGTTGCGTAAAGGACCGTCGCAATTGTTCGTACCCGACTTCTCTCGACTTGCTTCGGCTTTATATGCGCGCACTTATCCCTCGTAAAGTTAATAAAATACACGCGTACATTTGCCCAATCTGTATTTTTCGCCGACAGTGGCTCGTTACACGTTCTTTTTTTTATCATTGAAAGTGATTTTAACGGGGATAAGCCAAAAAATCGGGCCTCTTCAGGTGCAACGCTGATGCAACGAAAATTAGCGATTGGTTGATTTGGGTCACGTGATTCGCGAGGGGGCGTGGCGTAGACCTCGAGTAGGAGTGGCGTTGTCTGGTACTGAGCGATCGCGCCTGTAATTTGTTTTCTATCGATTTAAATGTTTGCGTATCAATAAAATTTCATGGCAAAAAAGTCAGAATAGTTGCTTCTGGGCCTTTCAGTGAGACGAATCGTACTGGGGTACAAGTCGTGCAGTTTTTTCGTGCTACTTTCGTTTCACCGTGTGTCCCGGAATTCGGTGCTTGATTCCCTTTTGGAAATCTATTATTCTTGGCCGAACGATAATTGGAGACAACCATTTTCGACTAATTGCCGGCCTACCGCCAATTATTCGAATGTTTTCAAACAGTCGGTCCTAGGCCGCACTCGCGCTTATGGTAATCGTTAGCGTTAAAATTTACGCGCGCCGGTCTCGGCCGAGGGAAAACACTTACGTGTCCTTTGTTGCGCGAGCCTCTTTTCTTTCCCGTAATTACTCCCCGTAGAAATAATGTTATTATTATCCGCGCGGTCGACGCACACCGCGTAATTACTCCGTTTGCAAGAAAATAACGCCACCGATTATGCGCTGCTCTTCTCTGTGCATACACGCGAATGCACGTACGTAAGTGATGTCTATTACTTCTTGCGAGATGTTACATTCAACTCGTTAATACGACGGATTTCAAATTTTGTTTCTCTTTTTTTTTTTTAATCGTCAAAATTCGGATACTCTTTCGCCAGAATTAATATTGATTTAGATAAAGGCAGGATCGTATAGATAAATTTAACATAGAATTTTTGAATATTCGTATTAGAGACCGACAGTTTTAATGTTAATGTTTTAATGTTTCAGAAAATCTTAAAAATATTATTTTCAATAAATGAACAAACTTCATTTTCTCAGCGTAGTAAGAACGACGGAGAAGACTGTACCAGTGAAAATTGCGGAGTAAACGCGAGTCCCAGTGAAGTAAAATTTTTTTATCCGTTTTAATCGTTTGATCAAACATCGTTCCATCAACGTCGATATTACCCGAATCCATTCCATCGGATGAAAAGCACATCGAGGAAGCGAACGATCAAACTCGAACTCGTGCGCGATTAATGGATCGCAACTACCATCGCGAGACACGAATCGGCGACGATTAAGCCCGGTGAACGATACCGCGCCCCGGCCTTGATAATAATTCCGAAGAATAAGAGGAATGCGCGGCCTGGAACGAGGAGGCCTTCCAAGTGCGCGTCACTGTAGGTCTTCCTCTCCCTCGTCCATCGCTACGTTCCACCTTCTTCCCATCTTTTTCCCGCAACCTGGCGACGATTCTTCGAATTCGAGAAACTGGTCCGGCAACAATTTGTTATCCGGCCATCGATGCTCGGATCGATCACTAATAACCTCCCCCTCGTTCTTCCTTTTCTTCTTGCGTTACGTGACCGTCGTCGAGGGCACGCGGAGACGAGAACCGTCGTTCTCCTTCGTTTTGTCCCATCGTCTCCTAAGTTCTACCCGTGGGTATCTAACAGCGACTCGCGCGCACAGATACGTCGTTATACAGGGTGTTTCTGATCCGACGGTTCGACTTCGAAGGGGTTGAAGGGACTCTACGGGTAGGAAAATAGGCGGAAGAGCAAAGTGTTTTCCGTTTAAGACTTTGTTTCAGAGAAAATCGACTTTTTTTTTGATAGAAGATTGTTTCTTCCTTCTTGCTTTAAATATAAATTTTCGTACTCAGCTTTAAATATAAGTCCTGATTATTAGCAATCAAATGTCAAATATATCAACTCTTTTACGCTGTTACATGTATTTTATACGATAAGTAAATTTCCAAGTATTCTAAGATCATTAAGATTAATTTCTAAAAATTTTAAGAGTTTCTAAGATCGTCGATTTCTTTCTCTTTTAAAAAAAATATTTTTCAGAAAAGTGTCGGTTTGGAAATTTCCCGGGTTTGAAGAATAAATTAAAGTAGACATTTATCAGATATACTTGAATTTAGTTAATTCTGGATTAGACAGTAATAGTCAGCAAGAGATTATTTTGCAACAAACTTTTCCGTTTAAGACCTCGTTTTCGAAAAAAATAAACTTTGAACGTGGTTAGTTAAGTATTGACTTGATACGTGTGTACCTACTCGACAAATTTTCAAATAGGTGCCTTTTATCACCTTTTAATCATTTCTATTCAGTCTGAAATTAACTATATTCAAACTCAAATTTAGACCTGACTTACAAAATATACAGCTATAAATGTATTTCGTAGACTTTTTTTGAATCTCTAAGAATCTTTACAACCACTTATGTAGGTACTATTATTTTGTTAGATTTAACTTCCTCTGATAGTTATTTATTATATACGAATTATTCAATAATATCCAACAAAAAGGTAAATTTCCAAACTCAATTTCCTCGAAAACGAGAAAAAAAAGACAAAATTTCCCTCGTTCTTTCGCGCGATCACCCTGTACACGCGTCGTTGGAGAAGGAAGTCGCGAGTGAACGTACTTCGACGGTTTCAGGAAACTGGTTACCGGTCGTGTTTTTTAATTATCATCGAGCAAAATCGTTGGAACATGCGCGGGACCGAGCGGAATGCGGACTTATTCAGAAGACAGACACGGCCACGTTTGCATGAAACAAGAGTTCGCCAGCAGGCTGGATTGTTTCTTTCGAGTTCGAGTCGTAGACGGGGTGAATTCCTGCTCGATGCGGATCGCAGATCTTCTTCCGCGACGGATTCGCGATTTTTAATTAATTTCACCTGACCCGGGGGTCCCGTTTTCCCTGTGAAAGGACTTATGACAAAGTAAATTCTCCATCGGTCGCACCGGGCCGATTTGCTCGTTTTAGCGAGTGTCGCTCGTTTTTAAACGATCGGCCATACTCGCGATCCCTTATATTATCCTGTTTATCGCCCATTAAATTGTCTTCCATCCACGCCCGAACGGGAGGGGAAAGAGTTGCGACTGATCCGGCTTGCGAGATTACTACTCCCATCGCGAGTAACTTTGTGTAAATCTCTTCGCGCAGGATTGTCAATTATCGTGGCTCGATTGCCTGATCGAGCATGTTAGGATCATTATCCGAGTGAAAATTATTTGGTTGATGTAGCTTTCTAATTTTCTCTGGCTTTCTAAGTAAATTTTGTAAACTTATTTTTTTGAGGGGGCGTCAAAATAGTGTTTTAAATATTTCGAGTGTGAAAAACTATATCCCCGTGATTTTTGTTTGTAGAGCAATTGAGTTCGTTGCTTAAAGACTACGTGCTAATTTAACACTGTGTTTTATACTTGGTCAGTACGTAATAAGATATCTTATCCTGTACTTTGGGAATTCTTTTGACATATACGAAAAGAAAGTAACGTACAGTGGCTCGTGAAAGTGTTCCAACATTTATTATGGATATCTCAATATACCGATGAAACTTAAAAGCAATCTGGGAATGTACAAAAGTATATGAAATATTTATTACAAATACACATTTAATAAAAAAATCAGCATGCAACATCATTGGTAAATAATATATCTTAAGTACACAACAAATACTGAATATTACATAATGTGCATGTTGACGTAATGGATAATTGGCCATTTAAATACTTTTGTCATCTCCACGAAATGTGTATATAATTTACGTCATATATTTACTACAATATTAATAAAATAAAATATTTTACACGACGCGCATAATATATTTGTAAAAAACCATGTTCGAATACTTCCGTGTGTAACAGTATATAATATCAAACATCTATTATCAATAATAAATACCCTTTTCAAACAACAGAATATGTTCGAATATGAAAATAGCTGAATAACCACAGGGTAAACGAGGAAGATCCAACCGTATTTAAAACGAAATATCCAATCGGTGATAGCAGCTTCATTCCAAGCGTGTGCGAAACTCGAATCCCCATCGATAAGAATTCACAAGAAATTCTCTAATTGAAAAATCAAAGATTCTTCGTTCGCATGCGGCAAGGGATCGTGCAACGGCTCGTATAATACATCGAGAATCTTTCCACAGTTCGAGAAGCATCGACCAACGTCAGAACTTTACGCGAAAACCATCGATGAGAACGCAAGATCGTTTATCATCCGCGAACCATCGCCCCGTCTGTTGCGTACAGGCATAATCCACTCGCTAGAGGAAACCGTTAGCATTTTACGCTTTTAATTGCCTGCACGATGATTACTCGTTTTAATACCCTTAAATATTTCCGCGGCTTGAACACCGATGACGAACGTGTGTATACGCATCTATGGTTGGAGTATAACGTCGCATATCAAGTATTTTCATTTTCGAAATATTGTCGTAAACTCTTGACGCTTCAATTCATTTTACTAGTTTTCTTTTCACGGAATACACGTAGGCACACTTCCTTTTCATGTATCACTATCGCTCAGAAATACGAAAATACAATTTCCTATTTCTCGTAAAAGCAAAATGAGACAAGTCTTTAATAAAGTTAAATAAATTGTATATTTTAGTTTTAGAGAAAAGTAAGAATACATTTTTCTTATAATTCGTTAAATATTCGACCACCAACAGTAAAAAACAATATTCTCTTCTCCTCTTTTAATTAAAAAAACTGCACGACTTGTACCCCACACAGTACGATTCGTCTCACTGAAAAGCCCAGAAGCAAATGAAGACGACATTTTGCCATAAAATTTTATCGATACGCAAACATTTGAATCGATAGAAAACAAATTACAGGCGCGATCGCTCAGTACCAGACAACGCCACTCCTACTCGAGGTCTACCCCACGCCTCCTCGCGAGTCACGTGACCCAAATCAACCAATCGCTAATTTTCGTTGCATTAGCGTTGCACCTGAAGAGACCCGACTTTCAGTGATAAAATATAAAAGATCACAAAGAAGAAGTACGAGTGTATTCTTCAAATTGTCTGATCCCTGTGGGAATGGAATTCTTATACAGCGAGATAACTTAATATGAATTGATTCGTTATAAAACACAAACATACATGTTCATTTTTATATAATATTATTACATTTAAGTACACACTATGTAGATCTGTATAAATTATATTTCTCTGCCATATTTATTTAACATGAAAGTTAGTTTTACTCATCAAAAAATTATACGAAATCTCTCTTTTAAAACAAAGATATAATAAATTCCATATTCTACGATTCGATTAACGCGTAAATTCAATTCTTTCGTAACTGTGACGCTGGGCGTTTTTCCTTAGAGCGGCAGATACTCTCAAGATACGTAAATCTTTAGAAAGCTACGAGAGAAGAGACCAATATCACCGAATCAATTAGATCTTAATGCATCTGTTGGCGTACCGGAGGCTTCGCCTTTCACAAAATTATCTCCCAGCCCCTTCGGGGCAAAGAACGTATTACCGGCGCACGACGAGTGCACCTCGTAAATCACTCGTAGTTCTGCAACACGTCGAAGGCAGAAAAGAGAAACAATGTTCGGCCGTACGTATCTGCACGCAGGTGCGTATCAAGCGGAGGACCATTGTGCAACTTTCTCTCAATTTACGACTCGAAACATGTACGCGATGTATAAAATTTTCGTTCATTCGAATTTATAAACAGACCGCGAGTTTTTCACGCAATATGAGAAATCTGAAAGTGTAAAAGTACACACGATGCGTGAAATATGCAAAAGTACATAAAATATTCGAGGTGCAAATCTGAAAGTGTAAAAATACACGCGATGTATGAAGTATACGCAGAAATATGTGAAAAAATATTCAAAGTTGAACATGTATTTCAAACACTATAAAAAGATACGAATCCACAAAACATCCAGTTGAAAAGTTCATCTTCAACAACATAAATTCCACCCTCTTCTCATGATCTACCGTACGAGAATGAATTATTTATTCCCTCGTGCAACAAGAATTTACGTTCTAATTGACTCCAGGACACAAACAGAAAGATTCGATCCACTCGCGGCCATAATCGTAACTCCTCCTTATCCGGAGGATCACTCTCCCCAGTGAGCGCGTAATTTACAATTTTACATCGCGCCCTAGCCCATAGAAAATTCACGAAACAATCTGTATTACCGCAGTAAACACCATCAACAGATTTTACGATCGAAGAGACTGAAAGAACGACGCTGTTGAAAATGTCGGCGGGTGGAGTTTGCGGTGCAGTACGCAGGAGAGAGAGAGAGAGAGAGGGAGAAAGCGAGTGTATCGATCGCACGTGGAAGCGTAGGTCTCGGTTTTGCTACCCGGTGGATCGAGCAAAGCGAAACCAGCGACGAACGTGACGCGGCACAGGAAGTTGATACGAACCGAGCGCCGGAGTATCAGGGACACCCACGTGTGACAAGGCATCGCATAATCTGCCGGACATTTAGCGTAGGCAGGCTGGCTGCTAGCCGCGGTGGCTGCAGGTGCCTCGCGATGAGACAGGTGAAATTTCATAGCGAGTGACGCGATTAATCCGACGACGCTCCGAGGAAAAGTTTCAATTACTGTTGGCGCGCGGGAAAGCATGGAAAATCGGGATGATCGATGGGGGTGCACGGACGTTAACGCGACCGTAGGACAGGACTGATGGATATCCGCAGATGGGATTGAGCACCTCGCAAGTAGGTTCGAAACCTTTAGTCGTTACAAAGGACTTCGATCCTTTATAGTTTATAGCGCGTATACTCTACAATGAACAATTTTTCTTGTTAAATCGGAACATTTGCAACGAACGCAGAGATATATAACTAATTCTATGAGTTTATATGCAAAATTTTACACATTATATTTATATTAATTATATTTATATTTATATTTAAATTTGACACATTATATGCAAAATTTAGCAATGTGTAAAATTTAAATATAATTATAATTATAATTGCTAAATTTGCATATAAACTCATAGAATTATATAAATATAATTATAATCATAATTTATACAGTTTATCATGCGTATATTTATATGTTCTTACTTTACATATTTTATATATATCAACCTTAGAAATATATACATGTATATCCTATAATGAAAGAACTGCAATTCTAATTACACTCGTGATTACGATAATAATTAGCAATTCAGTTGATCGGAGAAGCAACAGACGCGACTGAAATACAACGTAATTTCATCGAAACACAATTCAATTAGCCCGACTGTGATTCGCAACCACTCGTTCAAACATTCGATTAATATTCGAAACCCGTGGAAACTTGTTGATATTTTTAGGTACAATCTTGGACGCGCGATCCCATCTCCGACGATGTATCTGGGAATCGTGTTCGCTCGCGACGTCTAATGAATTTTTCGCCCATCAAGCGGTCGTCGGCGAGTGCGAGGCACACCAGCTTGAACGCCAGAGAGGAAAGCGAGTTGGGCGCGAATTTCAAAAGTAACGAGCGATACCAGCGACGGCGATATTAGGGGGAGAAACGATGTTGCTCGTTAAGTATTCACGACAAAACTACATTTACCGAGAGGCAGGCCTGATCGTCATGGTACGGACATTAGGTGTACTCGCGAGGATATACTCGGGTAGCTGCGTGACTTACAAGTCTCCAGTCTATATTTCAACGGGCATTAAAGTCGAGGTCGATTCCATCGAGAGACGGCTGTTCGAAGCGTCCGATCATTACACCCGTTATAAGCTGTCACATAGTTCATCTCACACACGCCACGCTCTCGCCACACACACCGATACACCCCGTCCCCCCGGCTACTTTGCCATTTTTTTCGATTTTGTAATCAGCCCGGCGCATCGAGGCCCGACATACGCGCGCGCGTCACTTTCTTAAAAGTGATTCGCGCAGTTAAAAACCGTGTTCTTTGTAAATATACCCGAGATACGTATAAATTAGTGTAGGATCGGTCAGTGGGATATTTGGACCGAGCTGAACTGTTCATTTGTGGATGGAAAACTTGGAGATGCAAAAACGCACATAAGTAAGTAGAATTGAATACAATATTCAAAGTGTAATGTACCGCCTATAATATTCAACACTTTGAATGCCAAATATATACATTATAATAAATATAATATTGAGTAAATTAAATAAATTAAATATATATATTTATTTATCTACGTTTGCAAAGAAATGCAGAAGTCGTTCCCATTTGAGTAATGAGATGGTCTCCTAAAAATAGGCACTCAAAGTTATTTGTCAGTGAGTAAAATAATTTTACATTCAGATTCCACATTTTTAAATTACCTCTGTGGAAATACAAAGTTGCAATCTACTCATTAGTGACTCATTGGTTAATTTAGTTTTAACAGTTTTACTAGACTGCTTGGCTCGTTATCAATGAAATTGTGTCAAGGATTGAGGACTGACTTATCATAGTGTTACAAATACAATTATAAAATCTAGGTAGAAGACGCAACGATGAAGAATTTAACGTTGAATTTAAAACTGATGTTGAATTGAACGTCGAATTTAAAATATAGAATTTAACGACGTGAATTAACTGAAAAGAATTGTAAACGAAAGTCCTTAATGGACTAAGAAGTGGCCACACAACGTCAACGAGGATATAATTTCTACTCTTCAAGAGGGAAGACGTTTCACTACGTTAAAATTCTCAGTTGTAATTATCACGGTCCAGTATAATTTTTTACGTGTGCATAATTATTCTTTCTTTTTTATTTTCCTGCGTCCAACTTTACAGTGGGATACTAATATATTTTACTATACACTTATCTCGTTTTCGAATTTGATCATCTTTTGTTGAATTTAAAGTATGTAATATCTTTTTATTCTTGAATTACTATATATACTATACTATATTACTATACTTATTATATCACTATTAGTGTTAATATAGTAATATAGTGATTTTATTACTATTAGTGTTAATATAGTAACATAGTGATTTTATTACTACTAGTGTCAATATAGTAATATAGTAATTTTATTACTACTAGTGTCAATATAGTAATATAGTAATTTTATTACTACTAGTGTCAATATAGTAATATAGTAATTTTATTACTACTAGTGTCAATATAGTAATATAGTAATTTTATTACTACTAGTGCCAATATAGTAATATAGTAATTTTATTGCTATTAGTGTCAATATAGTAATATAGTAATTTTATTGCTATTAGTGTCAATATAGTAATATAGTAATTTTATTGCTATTAGTGTCAATATAGTAATATAGCAATTTTAATACTATTAGTGTTAATATAGTATTATAGTAATTTTATTGCTATATTACTACATAGTAATATAGTAATATTTACATATAATAGTGTTTTATAATTACACTGCACAGAATATACACAATGTACATAAATATACAAAATAACCAAGTTTTCTCAAATTATAAATTATATAAATTATATATAATAATTTACTATTATTCTAAATTATTTCAATGTTTCTTTAGTCCATTAAAAATCTTGCTGCTAGACAACAGCAAGTCTAACCATTTAACTATTATTCTGTGCAAAATGGAGGAGCGTTTTCTTATCAACCGCGTTTCATAAACGATTGCCTAAATCTCTAAACCGACTGACCTGAAACCTAGATCTCGTCAATGGTGCAACCGTGCAACCGCGGTTCGTCACGTGTTCGATTATTGAAACGAAAGTTACCTGGACGAAGATCTGCACGTATCGTGGACGTGGCTTGATCGGCAGGTGATCGGATCGAGAACACGAACGACAGCTCCGTCCGTCCGCAGACGCGGCAGAGACTCGAAAGGTTAACCGAAGATGATGTTCTTGTACACCGTTGCGTCACCAACCGCGAGATAGGACTTTCACTGTGCACGAGCAGCACCAGCACGAGCACGATCTCTCGTCTTTCCTCGACGAGGCAGCAAAAAGAGACGACGGGGGCTTCGTTATTGCTTCAAGATCGTTAAGGTCAATTACCATGGTCGATCTCTCGGACGCGAGAAAACGCCCTCGCCGTAATTCGTCAAAGAGGCACCGGTCGGAAAAACGACAGTTCCTTTTCACCGCGAATAAGCGTAATAAGAATTAACGACCACGTGCGATTAATTAGACGCGTATCCGCAGGAGAGAATTCGCTTGAAATATTCCCGACATACATCAGCACCGAGCTCGTACAGTGGCTCGCGAGGGTATTCGGATATATTTGTAGACGTTTTGTACGAACATTCGCGTGCATTAACTTTTGTTTTTTTAAATATAAATGGGAAACTTATAACCTTTCTCAACCCTTACAGTATTACAACGATTTATCGTTGCTGACTAATTTATTTATTCTCTCTTTGTTTCTTAATACGCAAATTCCTTTCAGTAGTTAACATTATGTAAGCATTTTGTAATTATTATCGTGTGATTTGTATGCATTCTTTGCTGAATTTTTTTTCTGTAACTAAACCTAACCTAAACCTTACCAAACTACTACTAACTGCGATTAACTGGATATTTTTCGATATTACCTACGTTTGTACGTAACCTAAACCTAACCTAAACCCTTACACTAATTTATTTATTCCCCCTTTGTTTGTTTCTTAATACGTTCCTTTCAGTAGTTAACATTTTGTAACCATTTTGTAATTATTATCGTGTAATTTGTATGCATTCTTTGCTGAATTTTTTTTGTGTAACTAAACCTAACCTAAACCTTACCAAACTACAGCGATTAGCTGGATATTTTTCGATATTACCTACGTTTGTACGTAACCTAAATCTAACATAAACCCTTACACTAATTTATTTATTTCCCTTTGATTCTTAATACGTTTCTTTCAGTAGTTAACATTTTGTAAGCATTTTATAATTATTATCGTGTAATTTGTATGCATTCTTTGCTGAATTTTTCTTCTGAAACTTTACCAAACTATAGCAATTATAGCTGGATATTTTTCGATATTAGAAGGATTCATTTCTAAATATTGACAATATTACCTACGTTTGTTTGAATAAAAATGTAATCTTCCATGGAATTTCCATATATTCAGTAATTACTTTGCCAAGTAATAGAGAAGAAGAAGAACTCATTGATTAATTGTAGAATAAATTTCCTGATTCTTTTATAAATAATAACATAATAATAATGACTATAAATAATCACACAGTACACTGTGTCCAAATACTTTCACGAGCTACTATACACGTACTCCTAATATGAAACAACAAACATATACTTCAGCAACCTATAAATCGGTATGCTAAAGACTGAAAATCGTATGGCTATTTGAACAAACTGTATACTACCATGGTGAGTTTATATCCACAGCCGTATCGACTTATCAATCATTCGTATTTTAACAAATCTGTACCCTCTTAGGCACTTGTCCGAGGTATTGTCCTTTCGTAGCTGACTCGACTTAACCGCTGGGATAATTCGATCATTTTACAAGCAAACATCGTGTCTCTACTTCATGCAGCCATTAATTTAACTTACCGGTAGAAGAAGCAACGAGGACGGGGAATGCCTGGCCGCGGCTTGCCTAAGACTGAGAAAGTGCAGTAGGGGGTCCTCGGATGCTCTCAGCTCGTCCAGAATCCTCCTCGCCTCGCCGTAGCTCTCCAGGTATTCCCAGTAAGAATTCCAAAACGAGCCAGGGAATAAGTCACCTGATGGACACACCGAACCAGGCAATTAGAAGCCGTATCGAGCTTGGTATACCCACGGCGCTTGACGAATTCGATAAATTCTCCTTCTCTCCGGGCTCGTCCCGATCGTCCCGAGAACAGAGTAAATCGTGAGCTCGTTGACCCATATTCCGACCATGGTTCACGGTGTGAAATATAAGAGAGAGGGTTAATTATACGAGGAGACACGCTGGAAAGCCATGCAAAATTTATCCGCGATGATGGAATACCCGTGAACGCGAACCTCACGTCCGAAATCATCTTCGAGGAGATTCGATCCAGCAATACATCATCTCGCTATCTTCCCTACGAAACTCGTTTCTGTTTGAGGATCCCTATCTATCTTTTTTTTCCCCTTTCCGTTCTTTCTCGCCTGATGGGGCCCTCGCCATCACGGAAGAGAGCCTTCCACGGACGTTCACGCACCGGGAATGTGATTTACCATCGAATTTTTCCCTCTTCTTTTTTTTTCCCCTTTCCTTCGCATCCTTTCTCCGATTCCACTATCCCGGCTTGATCTCGTCACTGACGTCACGCGGAGGATTTATCACGAATTATACTGATTTGGAATTTTTTTTATTTCTATTTCTGGATAAACTTCTTCAAGTTTAACTTGAAGGAAAATTGAAAGGCAATTCGGATTTTGAAGGAAAATTGAAACGCAGAAGATTTAAATTTTAGTTAAATATTAAATTTAATTTATATTAAATCGGCACCAACTTTTTGGACAACCCAATATTTCCTGTATTACTAAAAATGCCAGAAATATTATTATTATTAAACAGTTGGTGCCGATTTTGAAGGAAAATTGAAACGCAGAAGATTTAAATTTTAGTATATTAAATTTAATTTGTATTAAATCGGCACGAACTTTCAAGACAACCCAATACAATAACAGCCCTTCCGTTTGATCATAAACTGACGTTAAGATCCAACAAATCGACAAGACGATCCTCTGATCTTCTATCTACAGCCGGCACATCTAAGTAAAATCCGATAAAGAACAAAAGCGTGCACTCACCAGATTTGAAGGTACCGCCGTCCCAATTCTCGAGCGTTCCGCGGATCTGAAAGAAAGAAAAAACGGCCGCGGTAAAATTGGCTCTTAAAACGCGATAAAAAAAGGCCGTGATACGATAGAACGGGGCCAGAAGGGACACAGGGGGCCATGTATAATACATGAAGCATAATGTACGAACGAGCAGGGGCCCGGACGGCGCCGTACGCCAGTTTTATACAACGGGCGAGTTTCAACCGATCATTTGATTACTTTTTTACAGTCCTCGGCTCTCAATATCCCTCACCCGACAATTGATCTTTCTCGTACGAGGGAGATGCGATATCCTCGGGGAGAAGAACGAAAGCAAAACCTCGCAGCAAAACACGAATTAGGTGATCGAGAAAAAGAAAAAAAAACTGAAAAAACACGTGACCGATCCCCGTGCAATTGGATTTCGATCGAGATCGACGAATCACATTGTTTTTACGGTGTTTCGAAGGAAATGACGATCGAATGAAAGTGTAGAGCGAGAGAGGCAGGTGAAGATATTCCTTTTTCAAATTTACTAAGTACCTTTGGCGCATATTTGTGGTCCGATCCGGGACGATTTGAATAGCAGTGGGGCTAAATCACCTTCCTTCGAAACGAGCTTGCCCGTTGAATTATAACGCGGCATTATGTCCAATCAGGGCATCACCGCATCGAATGGAGCACAACCGACCGTGAATAAGCTCGGTAACTCTTAAGGCTCTTTCTATCAGCCGATGAAATCCTCTTCGAATAATAGAAAGTAAATAAAAAGGGGGAAATCGATTGCTCGTCGATGTTAACGTTGGAATAAATCTTCTTTTTCAATGGAACAATTGGTTGTTCGTTGGATATTAATTTTGGATTATCAAATTATAGACGTTTATGAGACAACTAGAAATTTGTTTCATATTTTATATACTGGAAATATCGACGATTAAAACATAAATAAAATTTTCGACGAAGACGTTGCAGTAAAAAGATGGAATTTATAACGTAATGCGTAACCTTTTGTTACTTGTTACATTTTACGAAAAATTATTCAAATCTATAAATATACTTTTTTACGCCTGTAAAGTGTCTAACAAAAATTATAAACTGGTCATTTCGATCACTTTGGTAGTTCTAGTGTATTTGTGTATTTTAATTTATATATTTTGTGTACTTTTGCACATTTGAATTTTACATAAATATATGATATTCGCACTTAATTAATATACAAAGCATATCTTTATATTTTGAATAATTGTTGGAGAGACAGAAAGAAATTAAATTTCCTACCGAAAGTACACGCGTCGATCAATCAAATTATTAAGCGCGAATAAACTATTCTTCGCCTATTAAACTAACACTTAAACTTTATTTTAATATTTTATTCAATATTTATATATTTAATATTTCAATATTTATATTTTTAGCATTTCAATATTTATATTTTTAGCATTTCAATATTTATATATTTAATATTTCAATATTTATATATTTAATATTTATACATTTAATATTTATATATTTAATATTTTATTTAATATTTATATTTAATATTTATATATTTAATATTTTACTCAACATTTATATATTTGGTACTTCATTCAAATATTTCCGATATTTATATATTTCATTTTAATATTTTATTCAAAACCGATCTCGAACAATGGCGACTCGACATAATGCGTGCTCGAAGAGCGATGAACCGATCAACCCCGCAGATACGTGAACCTCGTAAAGGTAAGACCGACACCCACTTAACTCTTTAACGAGTAACATTGTCACGAGAGAATCCACTTAACCGATACGTTTCCATTACAGTACAGTAAAGGCAAACGACTGGCCTGAACAGTGTGTGTAAGTGGCGAGATGCTCGTAAAGCAACGGTAACGACAGTTGTGTCAATCGGCGTGTTGGTAATTAATTTCGTCGAGGCTGTAAAATTGGGAGAAAGTCCAAGTGCAAATAAAATCTGATGGACAGGTGGTAATCGTCGGTATATTATTACTATTTGCATTTCGTTTTAAACGACAAGTTGTTACAACGAGTGAAAATATTCATTGTGTAGTTTCAATCAGGGTTGAGCATATTTCATTCAAAATAAAGCTGAAAGGTGAAACAATTTGCAATGACGAATCGTTTCTATCAATTTCTTATTTTTACACTTCAAAAATAATGCATGAGAGGTAACTGTTTGTATTTTGCTCTCAAATCAAACGAATCGTTTGCAAATCTGAAAACTGAAATAAAATAACAAATAATGATGTCAGGAATCGAATGAGAATTTTTATATTTAATGTTAAATAAACTAGTCTTGTTAATCGATAATATGGAATAGATAGTAAATCAAGTCTGAGTATTATTTGAAAAATCATTTAAATAATACATCATCTTGTTAAACTTAATCTTAATATGAAATAATTCTGTTTGGTTGGACAAACAAACGATTTATCAAATAAACTAATTTTTTATTCAATTTTATACCTTGTGTCTCTTTCTAGAAACAATTTCTCAAATAATTTAATCTTTTTTTCTACCAGGATTATTTCGACGAATTAACTCAAATTTTATTTCAAACTCCAAACAAACTCATCTTCTCTCATAGGTGTTATTTTAAAAATAAAAGCAAGAAAAATAGTTGAAATCAGGTTGATCACTTCAAATTGATATTTTTCAATTTATCCCGTAGAAAACGTGCCCGACGCCTGGATTCGACTCCGTTTCAGATCACGTTCAGCTGGAACAAGCGATTATCGACGATGCCCGGTTAATTGCCCGCGAGCTACAAATACGTATCTATCACGGACACCGTGTAATCATAATAAAATTGCTCGCCTCTGTGCGCAGTCTCGCTAACGAACAATTCGTTGCACTTTAATTGCTACGTTTTGCGTAGATCGTCGGCCGTCCAACGGGTCGTAGAAGCGTCCACACGCGATCATCCGCGTTTATTACCGATTTTAGGATGCAAGTTAGGGCAACCGGTGCTAATGCATCGTGGCAAGTATCTCTGGCACGTGCTTTCGTGGCAAATAGACGAGAGAAAGAGATGACCGCCGGTTTAGGCAACCGGGGGTCGTCAACCTTCTGTTATCCGCACCTTAAAAAGGCAGCCTAGAGTCACATATGACCCGTCGAATCGTAAAGAACGCGATAACGCATCTGAAACGGGGCGATGAACACGTGCTCGTGCGCGGGTGTTCGAGATTGCTTCATCCTTTACGAATGTTCCTTCATTAATTCTGAAACAATCTGGTGAGAAAGCATCTCGAATCAGAATGAAGATCCAACACGGTTAAGAAACTGCCGATTTTTATTTTGATATTTACGTGGGAAATTGAAGAATGAAAAAAATTATTGAAATGGTTGTAAATTAGTATTATAATTTAAGAACAATGGAAAATCCTCTGAAGCAAAGTTGACGAAGTATTGACAGTATAAGTTGATCGTGGTAAGTGTCTTTTTTTAAATGATCGAAAATAATTGCTAGAGAAACTAGCAGATCGACAGAGGATATTAAAATGAGAAAGAATAAAATGAGCTAGAGTGAAATGAGAAGGAATAAAATAAAAGATAAAGAATATTAAAATGAGCAGAAGACTAGAAGAACATTAAAAGAATACGAAAGCGATTGATACAACTATATTACACAAAGAACGTACAGAAGCAACTGTTCTGACTAGAAAATGAAGACGACTTTTTTGCCATAAAATTTTATTGATACGCAAACATTTGAATCGACACAAAACAAATTACAGGCGCGATCGCTCAGTACCAGACAACGCCACTCCTATTCGAGGGCTACGCCATGCCCCCTCGCGAATCACGTGACCCAAATCAACCAATCGCTAATTTTCGTTGCGTGAGCGTTGCACCTGAAGAGACCCGATTTTCTGGGTTACCCTCGCTAAAATCACTTTCGGTGATAAAAATAAAATACATGTGGTTCTCTTTCTTACATGATTCATAGTTACACGGTAAAACGATACGATTAAAAGTTAAATTTTGCACAAATTAGGGCACGTGTAACTACAAAGAGTTATTACACAAGAAAAAAAAAGAATCACTATTAGAACGATGACAGAAGATACTTCCACGATCGCGACGTTGTTTCAGTTAGTAAAACGAATTCGAGTTTCAGTCCAAAAAATTGGAAATCACGTAAAAATCCGCAGTCTAATTACATAGCGTTCCAAAGAGAGAGATGTTGCACAAATTCCTCGATCGGTATTTGCGATCGGTGATAAACGGACCGACGAGATAGACGAACGAACAGGATTTGAAATCAATGGGTGCCGATACACCGATCGGGATACGCGGATGAATTCGAGAGAACGATCGAGGATGAATTTTCGCGGTATCATTCGTCGAGCCAAGGTACCGATAAGAGCGTGTATATAGGATCGGAGTACGTACAGGGTGCACCGTCAGCAAGAAATCGGACGGACCCCGCCCGAGCAAATTGAAAAAGGGGGATACCTGTTGCGTACGCTGGTCGGTTGCATTGTCACGTCGACGACGGCCGATGACGATGCGCCGATGCGTGTCGATGTGTTTCTCATTCAGTCAGATACGTATCTATGTTAAGCGCACACGCGTTGCGTGCGCCCATGCATTTATGCATCGCATTATACGCGATGCATACGCCGCGATCCATTCGTTTCCGAGCGTTATCCTCGAAAAACCTAATCCTAGATTAATTATGAATTATTCATATTCACGAGACCAGCTCTCCCCGGCCAGAGTGAGAAAGAGAGAGAGAGAGAGACTACTTTGTAAATCGGTTTAGAAACCAACAAAAAGAGAAAGAGAGAGAGGGAGAGAGAGAAGGAGGAGAGAAAAATAGCCGACAACCTCCTCATTAAACCTTTCTCTCCATCAACATCCAACTTTATTTTCCGACGTTCGCCTCGGTGAACAAAACGAAACGACGTTCACCTCGGCTACCGTGGCTCGCCGCCACGTCAGATTATAATGCACGGTCGGTCGCGAGACAGAGACGAAGAGGATAGGGGGATCCTCCTTCTAGTATCTAGGTACATACTACTACGTGGAATAGCGATAGATCATCGTGGCCGATCACCGATTATCTCCGAGAACCCGGTGAATATTACAGAGCCTGCGGAGTGTCCAATTTTTCGTTGGCTCTTCATCCCTTCGTCTCCTTTCTACTCTCTCTCTCTCTCTCTCTCTCTCTCTCTCTTTCTCGCGCGCGCGGAGACGCGCATCCTCTTGGAGGCGGTTTTAATTACACGTCGCGCGACCGCGATCGTCCCTTCGAGCCTGCACATCCATCGACGGGGACGAGCATCACCGCGGACGGAGCACTACTCCAGAAGGCGTTCCCAAAAAAGCAGCGCAGACCGCGTGTTATTAGGGACTACGCGTGGGCGTTTTCATCCACCCATTATTATTTTATAGTCGCCCAGACGGTCTCTCCATAAAACTTTTTTACACCGTGTCGAGATTGAAGATCGATAAACGGGGATGTGCACCTGCGTGTTAGCGGCACGATGTTACTCCCTTACTCCCTTGCTTACTACTCGCCTCCCTTTGCTCTCTTCTTCTTGTCGCGTCCGTTCAACCACGTACGCGTCAATGCGCGTTCCTATTTCATTTACGTAAATCACGTTTCTTTTTGTTTCTTTTCCTCTTTTTTTTCTTTTTTTTTTTTTTTTTTTTCGTCCGGTACCAGTGGCGGTAACCGTAGCTATTCTCCCGCGGACACTTGTTGTAAATAATTACACTCCGCACCGGATTAAAATTGTAAACGGGTCTTTTTTCAGCGGGATATACATATGTATATTAGCAGGGGGACGATGAAAGAACCATCGATTTGTAATGGAGGAGTTTTTAAACCGCCCTTGATTACAATCCACCTCGCCGCTTTTTACCTATTGGCAAACGCACGCGCTTAGGCGCGTACGCACCGGCTGATTTACGTTTATGCCTGATAATCGAACCTATTGACTCACGCGTTTTAATCTCACTTTCACGATCGACCGGTTCTTCATTAAAGTTACGAGTGCCAGGTACTACGTGTTTATCGCCGCGTTCGTCACAATTTTCCACCGTTGAGAAGGGAATCTTTACAGCCGTTTTCCAATTTCGACGAGACACGCAACGTATCGTGTCATAACGAAAATATTGGTGATATCTTTGGTGAAAACAAACGACACGTTAGCAAAGTCTGTCTCCGTAAATACTTTGCTGCGTACAAGAATAAACGTCCAACAATGAATTATATAATAATAATGCGAGAAATATAAAATTCACGAGTCAAAAAGATGTTGACGAGTTTGTAATTCCGACGCTTGATCTGTATTTAACTTCTTGACGTACAATAATGTCTGACAATGAGCGTGAGACGTTCGCAGATATAATATGTATATAAAGATATAAATAAAACTGCACGACTTGTATCCCAGTACGATTCGTCTCACTGAAAGGCCCAGAAGCAAATGAAGACGACTTTTTGCCATAAAATTTTATTGATTTGCAAACATTTGAATCGATAGAAAACAAATTACAAGCGCGATCGATCAGTACCAGACAACGCCACTCCTACTCGAGGTCTACTCCACGCCCCCTCGCGAATCACGTGACCCAAATCGACCAATCGTTAATTTTCGTTGCATCAGCGTTGCACCTAAAGAGGCTCGATTTTCTGGGTTACCCCCGCTAAAGTCACTTTTAGTGATAAAATATTTTTCTACTTGATTCTACGGCTCTTTTCAACACTTATATCCTATATTCCAAGTTACTTACTTCAATCAATTTAATTTAATTAATTTCATTTGATTCGTAGGTAATGTCAAGGTTCAATTAATGACAAAATGTTATTAGAAAAATTACGAAATATTCTTTTGTAAGTACTGGAATGTTATCGAATGATATCGCCAAGATCAAACTATTGAAAATATTTTAAATTCTTTTGAAATGGCAGAACTGGAGAAAAGATCCCTCGTTTGTTAATATATCTTTGATTCTCGAATTTTTATTCTAAAAAATTATTGCGCGTATTATTTTTCGGTAGTAAACTATTCGTGGAAACAGATTTTGTCAACGTTTGTTATCGTTTGTCTTCGCAGAAATATTGCAAGAAAGCTAGATCCGCCAATCCACTTTTTCGATCCACTGTATGTACATAAATCGTTCCAACTCGCGTGGCTCGTCTCGATCATACGAGTCTTTTTCTTTTCCTTTCCACGCGTCACACGCTCCAACGAGCTCGGCTTTTGCTCCTCATTTATTGACACTGGCACGAGTTGGAAGACTTTAGCTTCGAAGAGCAGTCGCGCGTGAAACTCCACGTGTTGCTCCAGTTTCCTCAAACTATCGCGTATTAATGACAAACCGACGAGCATTCTTGTTTCATCCGCCATTTTTAGAGAACGTTCCACTTCTATCATACCAGTTTGTTGACGCAACGATACTACATGGTCGAGGAAAGCGTTTCGCGTGATCGGAGCGAGGCACACGTGCGAATCATTCCTTCCACCGGCGCGTGAACGACAGTTTCGAATTCAAAAAACTAAAACCAGAGGCAACGCCTAAATCTCTTTATTCCTTTATCGTTCGAGTTTAACAACGAACTCCGCTCGTCTTCGTTGCTAACGAGAGCCGTTAACCGCGTGTCGGAGAAAGCAGATTTGCGCTTGAAAAACCTTCTTTTCCTTCTTTCTTGGTATGTACGATCGTGAACCGACGCGATGACTATTAGCAAGTTATTAGCAGAATTTTTACGTATTTGTGGGAGATTTAACACTGGCACAACGTGACGAGTCCCAGATTTTCTTTCTTTACAATTGCTTAAAAGATTCTGGTATTTTTGTCAAAATTAATATTGATTTCTGTTTAGACAGAAACACATTTGTATAAATTTATTTATTTTTAATTATTATCATTTGAGTTACGATGATTTATATACGGAATATTTTGATACGTATCGAATGGTTGTTCTAGTGTTAAAAACGCAAATATGCAGACAATATATAAAGATGTATAAAATATTGAAAAAAGAGTACTTATCACAATATTTAGTAAAGACAAATTTCTACCTATGTTTCGAATTGATAAAAAACAAATTACAAGCGCGATCGCTCAGTACCAGACAACGCCACTCCTACTCGAGGTCTACTCCACGCCCCCTTGCGAATCACGTGACCCAAATCAACCAATCGTTAATTCTCGTTGCATCAGCGTTGCACCTGAAGAAGCCCGATATTCTGGCTTATCCCCGCTAAAATCACTTTCAGTGATAATATGACAAGTGGACGATTCAGTACTTCAAGAAGCTTAAGAATTAAAAAATAATAAATAGAATTTTATATATTTAGAATTCAAATTTAGAATCTAAAAATCAATTTGATCAACGACTTTGCAAAATTTTATACGCAGACTTTTTTATCGTTATTACACAGTATCCATCGAAATTATTATCACAAGCTACGTTAGTCGTCATCGTATATCGAAGTTATAATGACAGGTTATGCTTATATTATTCATAATTTCCTATATTATTATTAAAAGTACTGATGGCTGAAGCATAAAATTTCCATCACAGACATTAAACTGAAAAAATAAAGCTTTATGGTAACAACGACTCTCACAAGCTTTCATTTATATATTTTTACGAAAAATCATTTAACTCTCTAAAAATGCACTGTTTTTTATGAACGCTTCATATCTACAAAGTTTCTAACAAAACCTAATAAATTAGTCATTTTGACTTTGGTAGTTCTCTGTGTTGCGCATAGTTCTACATTGTAGTCGCATTACTCACAGTTGTATCACCTCCTAACCTTCCAATAAATCCTACATTTTGCAAAGATCAATACTTTCATACATAAATTCCAGCGGAAATTAGAATGTTCTCTAAACGCATAACACAGTGAGGAAAGAACAATTCGAATTCCAGCGAGAATTACTACGATTTACAACGACGACGGCATGGATATAGGAATGAAAATTTATCGATCCGTCACGATCAACGCCGATTCGGACCAGCCACGATCGTAACTCCCACCGGTCACACCTAGTTCTCCCAACAATCGATTAACGAGCTTAATTTCCCTCAGTCTGGTTGTGCAAGCCAGCCGTTTGTTCAACTGGCAAAAGCTGACGATAGAACTTGTTAACGAACATATCCTTCTGAAATACCGAAGTTCAACGCAATACGCTTTTGCACTATGCAAAACGACATTCGAAACCGAATCTGTAACTATTGTAGCAACGAGAATCGAAGCACTTGGAATGACAACTCTCGTCGTATATTTTAGTTTTGAATATATATAGTTCTATATTATATATAATTATGTATAAGTATAAATATATTTGGTGTTCTCTCTCTCGATCCTTAACGCACAGCAATTAGGTTAAAAATTTATCTAAAAATCTGGAGGATTTTAGATTTTTAGACTCTAGATTCTAAATGCAATCAGAGATCAGAGCAAATTGATACGTCTCTCAGTTTTTAATCTTTGTATTAAATTGAATTAATTACTAGTTGAATAGTCAATTTAAATTAATTACCTGATGAAAAATGTTCTAAAACATACTTTGATTCTTCCTTTCTACATGTCGAAACTTTAAAAATAAATGCGCAAAATAATTTAGAAAACCTTTATTCTCAAAAGATAAAATATATGAATTTACGTCACCGTGGGACGAGTTTGAAGCAACAGAACGTAATTACCTTGCCTTCGTTAACATTGGTGATCTTAAATTTCTTCAACTTTGTTCAAATTTCAAATCGTTATTATTTTACTTTGACGACTATTATTTTATTTAAAATCCTTAAACTTTGTAAATATTTCTACTGCAACTGTAATCATCGTACTTAAGGAATTGAAATTTAAGAATCGAATTCTGTTATCGTACTTTTATTGTACACTAAAAAAAAAAAAAAGAAAGATCGACTGGTGAATCGGAACAAAAGCAGATGAGAGGAAATTAGAGACCGGGAAACTGGTTCCATTAGCGATGCAATCGAAACGACTGAATTTTTGAGTCTGTATATTTATCATTTCCTGCTACTATCGTGCCTCTCGTTTAACAACCACTAAACGGCCCCGACACGACTCAGAAATAAATGTCGCCGTTGAGAGGCGAGTACCTCCGCGTAGACGAATTTTTTATTTTTTTATTTTTCTCTACTCGTCCTTCCCACTCTTTGCTCGAACCGTTTGTGGTCCGTTTCCTTCTTAGCCTCTCGCGCTGAAAACTCGAACGAAGGAGACGGACGAATGTTACACATATGGAATTCCTTTGTCCGAGGAGACAAAGATTGATGCGTATGAAACGTCGATGTTTCAAACGAAACTAAAAATAAAAAAACACGAATATGTTATAAATCATATACCGCGCGTATCCCGAAATGGCACGATAACCAATCGAGGGTTGATGTATCTTTTTAACGATTAACTAAATTAACTAAGTTACTAAATTGCGGATTTTTATACAAATAATGTAAAATTTTTGTAGAAATAATTTTAGAAGCTTTAATTAAATTCGTTTAAATTTCCTATAAAAGTTTACAACTTGCTAATTACATTATTTTACATTCATTAATTATCAATTCTACAATGTAAAGGTTCGTGAGATAAAATTGTTACAGACCGTTTTTCAATAATCCACGCATCAGGAATTAAATTGGAGAAGTAACTTTAATTGAGTAAAAAATAAAATCGTTGATACACGCTGATACAGTTTAATAGTAACGTAGAAAGTGTTAACACGAAATATCTCTAACTTTCATCATTCAAGGATTAATAACACACGAGTAACTAGGATTATTTACGCCTGACAAATTTCCCCAAGGGATAAAAGAAGAGATAAAAAAAAATTCATACAGCATTATTAAATCAAGAATAAAATAGGAAACTTAAACAATCTTATTTAAATATATTACATTTAAATATATTACATGGTTATAGTTACCAAGGTACGAAAAATCGTAACATTTCAAGTATCAAAGATAAAATTTGCGTGTAAAGATTTCAGTGGAAAAAAAATATCTTTTAGGTATTCTTAAAACAAACAATTCCTAGCGAAAAACATTCGAATTAATCTAAAATAAACATTTTTACCGAAAAAATATTACTTACGGACCATAAAGAGAGGCCACTCGTGCCTAAGAGTCTTTGACTACGTGCCGTATCTAAATAAACTGACGCAGGTGTCCCGCTTTGCCGTCAAAGTTACATGCTCTTAAGTTAACTATTTTTAAGAAAGGTTCGTTACCTGCTTGTTTGAGAAGACCTTGCACTTTTCAGACTCACCACGAAAGGCCACGAAAGACCTAGCTTTACTGAATAAGATACGTAATAATTTAGTTTGTCAGATAAACGTCAAAATAAACGTCACAAGTTTAAATTTCGTCCTTCGAGCGAGTAACTTTTCACCGATATTTCGTGTTTCTTAAAAAATATACCGGCATACGTGCGAGCAATTTGTTGTTAGCAACAAATGCTGCTTTGGAACCGAAAGAAAACTCAAATATTCTCCAGCGTGAAAAATATATTTCTCTAAATAAATATTTCTTGGAAAATCTCTTGGAAAATTCCTCGATGTTGCACAGCTTAACATTAAACTGCGAAACGCTCCTACAATCGTTCCATTCGCGAAACGGAGGAAGGAAAGCAACTGGAAAATTCTCGCAAGCCGACATCGAGGTAAAAAAAGAACTGCACGACTTGTACCCTTGTAACAGTACGATTCGTTCCACTGAAAGGCCCAGAAGCAACTGTTCTGACTTTTTTGTCATAAAATTTTATTGATACGCAAACATTTGAATCGATAGAAAACAAATTACAGGCGCGATCGCTCAGTACCAGACGACGCCACTCCCACTCGAGGTCTACCCCACGCCCTCTCGCGAATCACGTGACCCAAATCAACCAATCGCCAATTTTCGTTGCATCAGCGTTGCACCCGAAGAGGCCCGATTTTCTGGGTTACCCCCGCTAAAATCACTTTCAGTGATAAAAAGAAAACTTTCCCGCGGGCAAAAATTAAAGTGGAACGTGTCCGAGAAAAATGAGACCCTTGCCAATGAAATCGAAACCATTCTGAGCGATCCGGTATCCCAGCAGTCCACTTTCCCGACAAAATACCACGACGAACATCCACTTTCCTGCGGCACGTTCGTCCCTCGTTTCTTTTTATTTCCTTCTTGCTTTTTCTTTTTTCGTTTCTCGTGTGCTCCACACCGCGCGGCACATTTTGTTCCACGGCTGTTGCTCTACTTTCTACTTACATCTCCCTGCTTTTTTTTCGCTCCTCGTGAAAACGAGAAGAGACAGAACGAGAAAAGATCTAGAGAGAGAGAGAGAGAGGAGGGGAAAGACAATCGAATCGACGAACGATGCCCTAATGCGAATAAAATTACGTCTGCCAAAGTTCGTTCGCCATTATGGACCACTCCATTTGTCAGGAGAGCAAGATGGCAAGGAGGTATATGAAAATTTCATTGTGACGCTGTGTCGTGAATGAACTATGTGCCAATCATCTTTTAAAGGAGATGTAAAAGAGCAAATATAAGAGATTGAAAAAATAGCCTCTTCCATTTTTCTCGAACACCCTGTACGCGTATATACGTATCAATCGTTGCGCAAAGGTATCTGTTAATACCAGTAACTTATAACTCGTGACTTTTAAAATCCGCAACCGCGCAAGACCAGGAAATCGCCAGAGTCGATTCGTGACTTCTAGCAATCGTTCTTTTCCTTCTCCCCGTGAGCACACACATCAGCTCGTGTCTTTCTTTTTCGTTCGTGGCCCAATTACGCGGAATCTCCACGTTGCAATTAACACCCATAACCATGAAACTGGATTACGAACAATATCCGGCTCGTGGCTGCTCTGCCTCGAGATCAGCGATGGACTGTTAACCGCGACTTCGTACTGCTACTTGCTCGTTGGTCGGCCATAAGCGAACTGCTCGATACCCTTTGACCACGCTGATTATCAACCAGCATCGTTGCTCGAAACTTGATTTGTACGTCAACCATCTACAGATTCAAGAATTAGCTATTAGAGAATCGTGGAATTCGGTCACAGAGGATCCGCGACGATCAGTGAACCGTTCCAAACGCAATGTCGATCCTTTTTCACGGATCACTTGGACACGGTCCGTGGTTTCCTATCGAAAAAGCGATCGCGTGAGAAACGGAGGTGGCTAGCCGGATGATGGTGCGGTCCGAAAAAGATTCGCGGAAAAGACTCTGGCCGGGATGTTGGTTTGGGAAGAACCAACGAGCGGCAAGAAAGGTGATATTCGCGAAATCACCGGTTCCCGATGATCCTTTCACGTTCTCGGAATGAAAAAACCGTCGACCTGCAGCTGCATGAATATTACCGCGACGAATACGGGACACGGATAACGACGATCGGCACGATATGACCAAATACGAGCATCGTCTGCTATTTATTATCGTGCGTGTCGACGAGTTCAAGCTCGAGCGATATCTTCCCGGTTGGATTTCATACTTTACTCCTCGCGAGCGAGGCAAATTAAACGAATCTCGACTTTCGTACCGGTTTCTCGTCTTCGCGTCACTCTGCTAATTCGAAACTTGCCTTTTTCTTTTTCTTTTAATTATTCATTGCTGCGAGAGTGAGGATAAAATTCGTGTATATGAAGTAAGATATTTCAGATATGTGCAATGCAATACGTGTATGTAACGAGAAGATATTTCAGATACATTGCATAATGATATTTTACCGAAAACTTCTCTTTCATCCACAATTCCCACCGCTTCTAATACTGCCAAATAGAGCGGAAGGAAGGGTCAGCTATTTTCAAAGAGATATCGTCATAAGAGGAACACAAACTATCTATCGTAGATCTATTGGAAACATTATTCATGTTGACAAAAACAAATTATTTCGTTCTCTCGTACAAATTACGCAACTTTGTGAATGGAATAAGGGACGACGTAATATTAGAAATATATACTTAACAAGCACAATTAGATACAAAACAATAAAGCTTTAGATTCCTGACTCGCTCACTCTCTTCACTAGTCTTAACTCGCTATTCTTTTCTCTCAGTTCGTCACACCGCGTCACATCGTCTCCTTTACGACTCGACTCTTACCGGCCCAGTACCGAAACAATAGTAACACTTCCCATGCCATACACGACATAAATATATATGTCACACATCTATACCTAAATTTATTCTAAAATTAAATTCTCATCTCAAAGCCAATACACTCACAAACTTTACAGCATTCCGTTTAAATCTGTACTTTAAATTTTACAAGGTACCTGGTGTCACGATCCTCAATTGAGCAATTTAATCGAAAAATTCTTGCGCGTTATTGTTCGTCAACGATGCCAATTAAAGACGAGCGAGTAATCTCGATTACAATCGGACGCTCGTGTGTAATTACGAGTAATTGTACGATCGTACGGCTCTTCCGTGAACGAGGAGATCTACAAGCGACGAGGAACGACGGAACGATTATTTCTACCAGGGGCTAGAGATAAAAGGTAGCAGGGCGTTGGTTGTCGCATTCCCAGTGACCGGGGGCAACGAGCGCAGGTGCACGTGCGCATCACGATGCAGCTACTCTTGAGCACGCCGCCATGACCGCGGTTACCGTGGCGCGTTGCTCACCCGCAAAAACATAATTTACGGTCGTAGCGCGTAGAACGTGCTCGAGAGAGAGAGAGAGAGAGAGAGAATGAAGAAACCTAAAGAAAAAGAGAAAGAGATCGGACCAAAAAGATCAGAAGACCACGCGAGATTTTACATCCGTCCTCCTTCTCGAAATTCTCTACGCCCAATCGCTGAAGGAGAGACGCGATCGCTCTGGGTGATGATAAATCGATACAGACAAGAGGACGAGCGAGGGATCCTTCGTGGTTTCTTGGGGAAAGAAGGAAGAGGATCACAGGTAGTAAGGGGATGCGAAAGATTTCGAACATATCTATGCACAACGTGTCTACCACTAATATTCAGAGACTAGATACTTAAGTTCCTTTAATTTTGTAACAAGAAAAAACAATCGTACAGCGGTAAACCTAAATTTATTTTCATTTTATTCTAAAATGTCTTTTCTTTTCAAAGATATTATAAATCGTCGTGGTAAGTATTGGCGTTGAAACATTTTTTTCATGACTCAGTATATAATTGATTTGAAGGTTGAAACATTCTTTTTATGATATTCCTCGAAAACTTGATGTATGATTTTTTTTTTTTTGCAATTTTATTGAAAAATTTCTTTAAATGTTAGACTTAAACAACGAAAATTCAAAAAATTTTCATCTGATATTGCAGTCCCGATGGTTGTAAACTGTACTTTGGATACTTTACACATTTGCGTTATGCGCGTTCTATGCATTGCTGGGATTTTAAGTCGATCGTAAATAATTGTTTAGTAAATTATTCTCGAGTCTATGACACTTTTGTTCGTAAGAATATACTGGCAACCTCCGTATGAGATATCGAGACGTTAAAATTAGAAAGTCAAGTGACGAAAAATTCGAGACGATACAAATCTCTCCGTGGTCTTTGGAGAAACGCCAAAGCCGAGACCGAGCGACGCTCGGTCACTAGCCACGGGACGTCAGAGCTCGAAGAATCCTCCGAGCAAATAAACGCACGAGCAAATACGTCGCTCCTTGTTCGCCGGGATTGTTCGTGTCCTCTCTGAAGAGAGAAAAACAGAGGAAGAGGAGCGAAGCGCCAACGAGGAAGAGGAAGAAAGACGAAACGAGTTTCCCTCGCCTTCCAGGTGCGCGATTGCTTCTAATTGCCCGCGCTCCTGGTCCCAAGGTGCTTCCAAAGTGAAATTGCTCCGTGGCAGTGGAGATCGCGCGAACAACCGACCGGGCGACAACGGGCCCCGGGATAAAAAGGCTACGGGGAACAGAACTGCAGGGTTCGTGCTCTTCGGAAACTACCTGCCATTCGAAGCAGTTTTCACTAATTAACCTTCGGTCCCCTCCGAGATTTTGCGTCATCCTTGTGCGATCCTCCATCAGCCCCGTTTATATAAATATTAAAATATTTGAAAATTTGTTTTATATCAGTAATTCTAAATTTATGACTTGAAAAAATATTTATTATGCACTTGAGGGTTGACTGCGAATAATCAGTAGGTTCAGAAAAATTCTGCGTTTGAGAGTTAATATGAACGATCAGTACATGATTGTTGAAACCTTTAAGTATTGTACGACTGGTGTAGACGATATAATAATAATAAATAAATATAATAATTTTTTTTGTTCGAACTCGTCGTAGGATAAACAGTTTGTAAAATAAAAACCTCTTTTCTATTAGTGATCGGGTGCATGAAACTTGTGGAATGCAAACTCCATTTATTTGAACCAAATTTTCGTCGATACCTGATTAAGTGAATTCTTCTGCTCGTTGAATCTACTTATTTGAACTCCTGATAATATGAAAGAGAAATTACTAATAAAGGAAAGTTCCTGTTATATAAACTCGAATTATATATGATACCATTCGTCCTTCGAAACTCGAGTTCTACCACTATTTTGAAACTGTCTTGCATCATTCATGCAACACGTGGTACCAGATGCCATTCGTATGACGTATCTTTAAAACCATACAATCAAAGTTTATATCGCAAATTTCTAAGGAAAACTTCTTGTATTCCCCCGTAGAATAACGAACCACAATTTATTCACACCGAATTGACATTCATCCTAAAACACCCAGTGCACAACCACGTTGCACTGAAACGGATCGACCCACAACCAAAGGCGTTTTCGAAAATACCTTTCGCAACGACCTACCAAAGAAACTCGCAACAGCGGCCGATATACCATAATTAATCCGGGCGTCGATCGTAATAATCATTTCGCTCGAAAGAAAGAAAAAAAAGAAAAAAAAAAGGAAAAAGATCGGTGCCCCGGTCTCGGCGCGAGATCCACCGGGAATCGAGCGTGCTTGCATTTGCATGGTTTTTGCGCGGCCAGTTCGTTATCGATGACCATCAGAGCGCTGTCTCAGTGCGCGGAATAAAGAAGATAGGCGTTTCCTCTCCGCTCGAGTCGGTTTCGCTCGAATCCCGCGGAACGATCTTTCGCCGGAGCGGCGTGAAGAGAGGCTTTTTCACTTTACGACGGCGTGGCATCCTCGCGAGCAGCGCGCAGCGCGAGGCACTGGCTCGCGTCTCGTAAAAGTCAATATTTATGAGGATGCTAACCACCGTCATCGCTCATCCCGACTCGTTAACCAGCTCCGCCGGCGTAGCTTTGTGTTTACATCCGAAGGACAGCCATCCTCTCTTTATTGTCAGCCCTAAGAAAACACCATGTCCGCCGTTGCATCCAGAGTAGCCAGCGTCCGTGGCGAGCCCCGGGGATATGATCGCCTTATCAGTATCCAGCTCCGCCTGGCCGCCATATTTTCCATGGTGTTTTTAGTCAAAACACCTTGCCCACCTAACTAACCATCATCTCCGCACGCTCTCCCTCAACCGAGATCCAACAGGGATCCGGCTCTCTGCGCGCCGGAATAAGCTGCGAGAGCACTGCCTTCTGGCCTTCTCGCGGTAGGTGTTTACATTGTTGCAGAAGAAACTCGTGGCTCGGGTGGCTAACTAACTGGATATTGAATTCTAAGGAGAAGTGTTGAGAGGTGGAGTTTTGAGGGAACTTTGGGATTTTTCATGGTAGGCAGCAAAACCTAGGATTAACGCTAGGAGCGGCAAAGTAGACAAGTGCTGAAGTGAGTCTCTCGTGTTCCAATGTGAGCCAACAGCGAGACAAAAGTGTCCGGCTAATGAAATTTTTAGATAACAATAGAGCAACGGAGTTTTCTGACATTCACAAATGGCAAAGTGAAGCTGAAGGAAACTGTTTCAATTTGTTTCGATATTTGAGAATCGATATTGTACAATTCTTTGTTGGTGAATTGTAAAACTTTTTTTTTATCACAAGTAAATCCCTTTTCTCGGCGCTTTTCGTTATTTCAGTTTGTAGGAAAATTATATTAACGTCTTTGTTATTTAACAGATAATTATATTGTGTATAATCCACCAATATTGCCTTTTTAGTAAAATCTTTTACTTTATAGTTTAATAAATCCTTTTTGCAACTGTACATGCAACAATACATATAATAATAAATGTAAAAATACTTTAAGTACTTAAAACACTGGTAAATACTTTATTCGGATAACAGAATGTAGAGGCTCTGCTATGAAACATTTATCAAAATGAGAAATGGAGAAAAGTTTATGATACAGGTTGTTTACACGTTTTACAAAACTTTTCTCGTTTAAAACAAAATTGGGATTGAAATATAATAAATTCAAAGATAATATTGAGCCTAAATCTTCGAGAGGGATTTTCCTTTGAAAGAAAGAGTGATTCGAGGAAGAGATACGCGTTTGGTTTAGAAAGATCGTCCGCGATCATCAGGAATTCTCTTTCGCAAAAGGTTACACGGGCTGAAGAGTCAAGCATAATTGCGACACGCTAAGAGAAAGGCATAACGTACTCGAAGTAACAGGTGCCGCGCAAACTTGAACGACGTTGCTCGATTCGAGTGCCGCCATCTCTCAACCGTGATCCCTAGTCAGTCACGATAAGTCACAAATCAGTCGATAAGAAGAACTCTGCCATGTAGAAAATTGACAAACACTGATTGAACATTTTTGAAATTAACCTGTTATCGAGGCAGAACGAGTTGACTCGTCACAACTCGATCTTCTGAATATAATAATTTCTTTATTTATAAATCTGATATTTCGTGGTTTATGTAGTTTTTTTTTTTATATGGTGTCGTACCCTTTTAACAAATTATCTAATTATAGATATATCAGGATCTATAGATAGTTGTAAAATTAATATTCTTGTATGTAAATATCTATCTGCGTTACAATATACACTATTGATCTTTAATACGCACCAAAATATTCTGTATATAAATCATTACAATTTAAATTTATTTAAAGTAATTAAAATAAACAGATCTATACAATCGCGTCTCTGTTTAAATGGAAGTGAATATTAATTCTAACAAAATACCGGTATAGTTCCAGTAATTGTAAAAAGGGAAAATCTGAAATTCATCATACTGATGGATTTGGTAACTCTAGTGTTTAAAATTATAATTTATAAAACTAAACCTGGTCAATTTGTTTTTAACACATTAATAGACTGCAGAGTTTTATAAACATAATTAAAAAAATGGAGCCTAGGTAGAAATTTGTTTCATCTATCAAATATTATAATAAACACTTCTTCAAATTATATATATTAATATTTATCAAACATACATAAAATACATACGTTTGTAGTCTAATTATTAATGACATCAATTTTGAAAATCTTTGGCTAAGAAACTCACCCTCTGGCAATGTTCGGAAGTGACCACCGAAAGATCTGCGAGCGGTTGGAAGATAACATCGTGAAATTCGGGGTAGTTCCGCGCCAGCGGCCGTGCGTACAACTCTTTTGCGCTGCACAGAGCTTCGAGATATTCCTCCTCAGCGTGCAGAAGCTTCTCCGTAGCTCTGTATCTTCTGTCTGTATCTGTAACGTCAAGGAAAGAACGGTGTTTGTGAAAGAATCTTGAAATTAGTTTTAATTAGTCTCGAGTCTTGGAGAACAGATGAGCAATCGGTATTTTACAAGAATTCTCAATGTTTCATTTCGCTAACGTGACGATATTATAGAAAATCAAGAAAGCTCGAAAAATTGAACAGACACGCTCTTAACGAATAAAATCGATCGAAACTCACCTCCTATCGGGTCGTACTGTCTCGCAAAGTCCTCGATCAGCAAAACTTCCCCGTGCAGAAGAGCGACATCGGCGGCAGGATCGATCTCGGCTCTAGAGCCAGCGAGCAGCAGTCTGGGTCTGCAGACCCGATACTTTAATAGCACGGGAGCGACCACGGACGAAATAGCTCCGGGAGACGCACCAGGTAGCTGCAATCAGACAGGAGAGATCATCGATAAAAATACAACAGAGATAAACATTCGTGAAAAGAGTCTTTCCTTTCAGTGGCACGATTTGCTGCTTGCTTATATTTTTGTGAATGTGTGGACAAAAATATATAATTTTATAGACACTTTATTTGCTATGAAATAATAAAAAAGTAAAGAGTAAAAATTAGTCTGTAATAAATGGTTTAGGTTAGGTTTTGCTTTGTGTGGACAAAAATATATAATTTTATAGACACTTTATTTGCTATGAAATAATAAAAAAGTAAACAGTAAAAATTAGTCTGTAATAAATGGTTTAGGTTAGGTTTCACTTATATTTTTGTGAATCTATGGACAGAAATATATAATTTTATAGACACTTTATTTGCTATGAAATAAAAAAATAAAAAGTAAAAATTAGTCTATAATAAATGGTTTAGGTTAGGTTTTACTTTGTGTGGACAAAAATATATAATTTTATAGACACTTTATTTGCTATGAAATAATAAAAAAAGTAAAGAGTAAAAATTAGTCTATAATAAATGGTTTAGGTTAGGTTTTACTTTGTGTGGACAAAAATATATAATTTCATAGACACTTTATTTGCTATGAAATAATAAAAAATAAACAGTAAAAATTAGTCTATAATAAATGGTTTAGGTTAGGTTTTACTTTGTGTGGACAAAAATATATAATTTTATAGACACTTTATTTGCTATGAAATAATAAAAAAGTAAACATTAAAAATTAGTCTGTAATAAATGGTTTAGGTTAGGTTTCACTTATATTTTTGTGAATCTATGGACAGAAATATATAATTTTATAGACACTTTATTTGCTATGAAATAAAAAAATAAAAAGTAAAAATTAGTCTATAATAAATGGTTTAGGTTAGGTTTTACTTTGTGTGGACAAAAATATATAATTTTATAGACACTTTATTTGCTATGAAATAATAAAAAAAGTAAAGAGTAAAAATTAGTCTATAATAAATGGTTTAGGTTAGGTTTTACTTTGTGTGGACAAAAATATATAATTTCATAGACACTTTATTTGCTATGAAATAATAAAAAATAAACAGTAAAAATTAGTCTATAATAAATGGTTTAGGTTAGGTTTTACTTTGTGTGGACAAAAATATATAATTTTATAGACACTTTATTTGCTATGAAATAATAAAAAAGTAAACATTAAAAATTAGTCTGTAATAAATGGTTTAGGTTAGGTTTCACTTATATTTTTGTGAATCTATGGACAGAAATATATAATTTTATAGACACTTTATTTGCTATGAAATAAAAAAATAAAAAGTAAAAATTAGTCTATAATAAATGGTTTAGGTTAGGTTTTACTTTGTGTGGACAAAAATATATAATTTTATAGACACTTTATTTGCTATGAAATAATAAAAAAAGTAAAGAGTAAAAATTAGTCTATAATAAATGGTTTAGGTTAGGTTTTACTTTGTGTGGACAAAAATATATAATTTTATAGACACTTTATTTGCTATGAAATAATAAAAAATAAACAGTAAAAATTAGTCTGTAATAAATGGTTTAGGTTAGGTTTCAAATTTAAGCACGCGAACAAGGTTAGAAACGCTTTCCAAATAGAAAGAGAAGCTTGTCGAATTCTTTCACGCTCCAAAACCTTTCGAACGCGTTAACTCTGAAATTCCCAGCGTTGAAAAACCGCGTGATCGATGAAATTGAGTCGGACTGATTCACATATCCAATAATCCAACGAATCATCCGGGCAGGGCGTCCCTGGCCGCGGGTAATAACCACGTGGCTGTGCAAAGTGCAACGCAACGATATTCCGTCTACCCGGTACGTTCTTGCTCCTGATCCGCACCTTCGAACCAACTCCAACAAAGCCAACAAGTTTAATCGAAGTTTAATCGAGCCGGACGATAGCAGCTAGCCGGGGCATCGAATCTCGTCGAGGCCCTCCTGGCAAACGAAAATTGTAATGTGTTGCGCGAGTTCGTGGTTGCCCACTGTGCTTAACCCGCGACCTCGCCGGTAGTAACCTTATCCCGCCGTGGCAATTATCGCTGGCACAGTAACGGGTCGGGCAGTGCAATTTAATCTCGATTTACAACGGGCCGAGCTTACACAGCCGACACAGCCGATCTTTTCTAATCGTCGTTCTCAGATTGGTTTCGAGGAGGAGGGCAACCAGTGGAGCAGCGAGACTCCTTTCAAGAATTCGATCAAATCCAATACGGGCTTACAAATCTGAGTCGAGTTTGATATCTAAGATTCGTTTCACGTCACGGTCTAACATCGAACGTTACATTCAATTAATGTAACATTCGCGGTGTATTCGTTTTGTGGGGTATCGAACTCTAAAGTGAGTATCTACAGTTGTTTTTTTTTCTTCCTCATTTTACTAAAAATCGTTCCAAATGCGATTCGATTTAATCAGTTAATCGTCAGATTAAATTGCAACGTATACTCGTTTATTGATCATCAGATTAAATTGCATTAATATTTATTATTAGTATACAAATATTTCATTAATAATAAGGGGAAATTGTAAAAGTGACAAACAGAGTCGAACACCACCGATTGTAGAAATGAAAATGGTTAGTGAAAGTATTATTTTTCATTTCCAAAAGTACTCGTGAAACATTCAAAACTATCTCGCTTGGATTCGAAAGTATAGTAGAGCTCCATTTATTATGAATTTGTCAAGAGACAAGTAATTTAAATGTTTCATATAATAGGAATTAATTGGTATTCAAGTTCAAATAAGTGAACTTAACCAGTTTAATTGGACATTGGCTAGGAAAGATTGACTTTGGTTTAAACAAACAAAGTTTGTATAAACCAAGTTCTACCACACCATTCGAAAAACAGTTCGAATCCAACGACTAGATTCTAACCTACTTGAGATGTTCCCATGTCTAATTCTTTCTCCACGACCCGAATTAATCGACGATTAACACGGTTCGAGGCGGAGTCCAGATGATCCTTCACGGAGGCGTTTCAGCCAGCATCGACCGATACGATCGGTATGATTCGGAAGAATCCGGTAGTCGGTAAACTCTACGCACTACACCGTTATACCGTTAATCATATCGAAAAATTCCTTTTTCCAGTGTACGCCCCATTCAGGAATTCGGTGCGTTCGTTCTGCCAGAGTCGGACATTCCACCGGCGACTTCGAGATAAGATATGCTTCTCTGTTTCGAAATCCTTTTACTCAAAGGATACAAGTTACAATTTCTTTATCGCACCACGGTCAGACGACTTAATAAATGATTTAAACATTCTGCGTTCGTTTAACTTCTTTATGACATAAAATGAAAGTATATAATTTCTTCTCTTGTTATCAGAAAATTATTTTTGCGCATTGTTTTCCATTAAATTTCCTTTACTTCGTAATTTAAAATGTCGGACTGTGTTAATATCGATTAACAGCTGAACGAAAAAATTCAGTACAACTTCGTCAAGTGAATTCGTTCATGCTGGAAAATCGGAGAAAGGCTGCCGACATTACTATTCCTGTTCAAAGTTATCAATAATCTTATTGACTGCCTTCCACTCGTCCAGGTTATAAAGCACGTTCACAGTTTTTGCGCAATACTCCGTGTTTCTGGGTCGACTTTAATGATTCATCACTAAATTATGTATTGCATTTATATTAATATATAATAATATCCCCAAGTGCAATAATGATATCATGAAAAATTAAGTCGACATGTTTAGGTAAGTTTAGGCCATCTGTTTTAATTTTATTTAACGATCGAACGGTTCTTTAATACTATTGTTTTTCTCCCTTTCGTTTTTGGTTTTATATGAAACTGATAGTTACAGGCGCGATCGCTCAGACAACGCCACTCCTACTCGAGGTCTACTCCACGCCCGCTCACGAATCACGTGACCCAAATCAACCAATTGCTAATTTTCGTTGCATTAGCGTTGCACCTGAAGAGGCCCGATTTTCTGGGTAACCCCCTCTAAAATCACTTTCAGTGATAATAATCCATTTCGTTACATCAAATTATCGAAATTATCGTTATGTGTATGCATGTGCGATGTATATGTACATTCTTCATGTTTGACATTCATAGATAATGATTCCTAGAGGATTTGACAATGTTCCAATGCTTTCTCAGATCGATTTAAATTCCTGCAAGTGTCCTAATATCTACATAATATATACATGAAACCGCATTCTTCAGGATTATCGAGTACAGAAACTCGTCGTATTGTTTCTTTTCGGTGCGTAAACCACTTCGCACGGGAATTACGATGCATTTAAACAACGATACCCGGTCTCGCGATAAGATCGAGCTTCTTCGATAGCAGAAGACGTTCGAGAAGAGAAAAAGGAGATCTTCGACTATTTGCGGGAGTGAGTCGGTTAATCGACTCACTCCGGCAGATGAAAACGCAATTAAAGCAAAAAAAAAGGAAGAAAAAAAAATGGTCAGCGATACGCATTCATGGCGAGCGTTACAAATCGCTTTTATATCCAGGACGACTCTCATCAACTCGTCACAAGCGCAAGAGCAGCGCTCGGTACCGACGTTTTGTTTAAACAAGAAATGCATTATCTCCGTGGCCAAGTTTTTTCTACTCTCTCGATGAGAGTACGGGCGAGGAGCATACGCCCACTCTCGCTTTTAATAAAGCCAAACTGGAATCGTAAAGCTGAATCTAAATTGCATAATTATACCGGTCTGTCTCTCTCTCGGTTTTGTTTCCTATCTCGTTTCCGATCGCCAACGAGTCCCCTTCTTTCCCTCGTTTTCTCCGCCATTTCTTTCAGCTTCTCTCGTAATCTATTCGCGTTTCGCCTTCCTCCTCTCGCCGAGACGATACACCGAGAGAGCAAGATTATAAATTAACGCGAAACGTGAGTACATCTTCCGGACGAACGGCTCTAAAAAACTGAAGGTGGAATCGACATTTACCTCGCAGTAGGTAGACTCGAAACTTTTAAAGCGAGATTTCTGACACGCGCATCGGAAATTTTCGAAAGCATGTTTCTGCTTTTCTATATACGATTTTCAAACGTTGCACGTATGGATATGTCTAATACACAAGCTCATTTTTATAATGGACAGCTTTTGTTGCTGTTATTTTGCACTTTAAATGTGCATTATATATTTAATCTGATAATTAACGAAAAACATGATTGACAATATATCTTTCAGTACAGAAAATCTTCGAATATTAAATAGGTGAACGAATGTTCCTTATCACTGATGTGCAACGCTAATGCAACGAAAATTAGCGATTGGTTGATTTGGGTCACGTGATTCGCGAGGGGGCGTGGGGTAGACCTCGAGTAGGAGTGGCGTTGTCTGGTACTGTCAACTTTTTGCATATCAATAAAATTTTATGGCAAAAAAGTCGTCTTCATTTCCTAGTCAGAACAGTTGCTTCTGGGCCTCTCCTTTCAGTGAGACGAATCGTACTGGGGTACAAGTCGTGCAGTTTTTTTTCTCAACGCTATTTTCAAGTATCGCATTCGCGTAACCATTAACGATTGAATCATGAGATTGACGCCAACATGGGGGAGATCTTTGCACTGATTATAATAAATAGTAATACTTTTGTAATCCAAAATGCAATTCTCCACAAGTATGACGCACATACGTACCTACGAGTATAAATAGATTTTCAAAACCTATAGGTTTTCGAGTCAGCTTGTACGAAATAAACACTCGCTGAAGCATTTTTACTTTCGAGCACGTACGTAGTATTCCAAAGTTACAAGTACATACGTTAGACTTGACCTCCGATCTCCTGATTAAAACCAGCCTCATTCGACCAAAAGTAAATCCTTTGCTTTATATTGTAATTAAACACTTGATACGAGGTAGACGTGCTTACATGGGTCTCGCGCTACAAGCAGTTGCACTTTACGGATGTTAACATTAGGCTAACGATCGAGCTCGCTGCTTTTTTTTTTATGTATCACTCGCCGTCCGGACAGCCAACGGAATTGCGAGTCGCGAGAGACGGTCTCCCTTTATCTTCGTCTCGTCTCGTCTCGCTCTCCTCTTTCGCCGTCTCTCCTCGCGAACGGCGTCGGAGAGAAAAACGAGCAAGAATCGCCGATGTTTCCACCGCGCGGATCACTCGAGCCCCCGCCGACCGGAAATTGCCTCTAATTGCCTGGCAAACTTTCATTCTTCATCCTGAATGTCCGTACCGGCTCCTTCCCTTCGTATCCTCTTCGTGTTCGCTGTCTTTTGATTAAATTCCTCTCCATTAAGCTTAATCGGATTCCGCTTTATCATCCGCCCCGCGTTTAAACGAGCACGACTCGCGAAAGCAAACGCCTCTTTATCATGTTCAACGCGATTCAACCTGTTACTGAACCCATTACCAGCGCCGATAAACGATATTTCACTGCACCGCGAGCGGTTCTCGCGGTCGAATTTCGAGCACGTTGGTGCACGATCGCGAGACGGACGATTCGAAGCTCGTCGCGCGCTTGAAGAATTAAAAGTTGACGAGGCACTTCCTTTTTTCCATGCACGCTCGCGTTATTACAATTTAACCCCGATTGACGAGCGAAAGTTTCGCACTAATGAATTTTAATTCTCGATCAGTATCACTGGGTATCGTAACGACATCACGTTAGAGTTAAAAATTACTCCATTTCGGTATTTTTGGTTTAATTTTACTGTGTTGTCAATCTTTATTCAGAGGGAATGTAAAATATAAATTTTAACAATTTAACATGAATTACGATAATTATTCGTGTCAAAAATTTAATCTCCGCCCACGAAAGTGAAAAACCCGAACTTGAAAGAATTTTGACTCTCGTGCAAAGGTCAAATTCAGAATAAAAAATCATTCGTAGTTAATCTTGTCCGATATTCCCAAGCATTGATTATTGTGTTTTATAAAAATCTAGAGAAAATCTACAGAAGCAAGTTTCATCCCTATCTGACGACCAAATTGACTCGAAATAATGTCTAAATTGCAATGTCATTCGTCCAAAGAACAATGTCTAAATGTAACTGGCCTCGTCCAATATTGCTTAAATGAGTCGTGTCACAGGTCACATCGAACACGGAAACAAAGGTGAAAAAATCAACGGACGAAAATTCTCACTCGAAAGATGAAATCATCCGCGTAATCTGACGGGAATTCTGCCAATCGAGCGATACCCACGTGCAATTTAGAAAGTAATGAACGAGAAATATCTGCGTGAGTCAGAGAATTGACCTAGGTTTCGCCATTTAATAGGAATCAGAAGTCAGAAGTTTCACGTCTGTCGAGCTGACCATTGGCATCGCGTGTGCCTGTTCGAAATACGCGTACGCAAGCATCCTGTCCCTCCCAGCCTCATTACGGAACAATGAGCGTCGTTACATCGATTACAAGCCAGGCCATTCTGTCGAGGCGGAAGAGAACTGTTTCAAGTAGCCACGAGCAAGAGGAGCCGATCGATGCGACCTACCGATTAATTTTATCCTCGTTCGGACGGGAAATATGTATCGAGGATTTGAGACGAACACAGAGAGAGATAAGCTCGCTTAGAATTTCCGTGATATCGTGATGCAAGAACAATCATTTTTGCATCTGAGATAATTCAGAGTTTACAAATGTCGAATACTTTCTCTCATTTCACAGTGACAAGGCGAAGAATTACAGTGGCCAATATTTGTTTTCCGACTATACAGAATTTCATTATGCGAGTGATTTTATTTTTTGACTCATTTTAGTTATTACACGAAGCTAAAAGTATTCTTCTGTTGATTTTTTGCTTTGCTTTGATAATTCAATAATTACTGATAGTTGATAATTCAAGCAATACTGTACGAGGTTTCAATTTATTAATATTTGGTGGTTTTGGATTTGACACAGTTTAAGATACTAATAGTGATTCTGTGAGATTACTTTGCAAATTTAATTTAATAATAATGCAATCTCGAAATTTTAATCATTTGTTTGCAGGTTCGATTATTATTTCTTCTATAATTAAGAATATTTAATTTTACAATAAGCAAGAACCAAAATAATTAATTTTCTGTTATATCATTTACATATGATATTCATACTCGTGTTATTTCTTCTTCTAAGAATATTGCATGTGCATTTACATTTGCAACAAATCGACACAATCGACAAATATCAGTATCGAGTGCTATAAATGAAAAGAAAGAAAGTTATGCATACAAATTTGCGTGTATTTGCGAAGAATTTCAAAAGGCAAACATGTAAAGAACGTAGTGTAAATTTTTAATATACATGTAAACTACTGAAAGTAGAACACCTGTCTTAATAATTTTCTATTCAGCTTTCATTTCCTCAATCGCACTCACAGAATCTGAATATGAATCTGCATAAATATTCCAGTGACAACTAAATTTATTTTAAAAAAATAGTACTGAATGTAGAAAGTAACAAACTCCAAATATCCGCGAGATGTAAGTAATAATTCAAACTTGACGTTCCGTTATTCAAAGTGGACTGTGCAAAGTCAACTGTACAGCGAAACGATTCACGCTGTACTTGAAACGATGGTTATTTCGGCTTGGAGGAGATTTTTACGCGACACGCGGCAGTCAGGCCAATTTTTTTCAATTCGGAGAATTACATCATTGGTCAATTGCATTGGTGAGGAGGGGCTCCGGATAGAAGAAAGTGGCCGCGATGGACGATTGAGGGCTGTGCGCGTGTCTGGAATTGCTTTACGAGAGGGGAATCCACTCTCGAATTAATCGACAGATTGTCCCAATAACTTTAGGATCGAGAAAGGTTTTAGATCAAGTACAGAGGAATGCTTGGTTCAACACATTGGTAATTTAAAAAGTATATTTAGTTCGTTGGGATTCGTCTCGACAAGTGTATCGAGCACCAGCACTGGCCGAATGATTGTTACTCAATAACGCGGCTACCAATAATGGATCGAGAGGTATGATTGTCATGCAACCGAGAGAACGAAGGCCATGCCAAGTAAGTATATATAGCTCGACACAGTCAGTGGTGGTACGCAGAAGAATGTAAGTGAGCAGTCGGGTGCTTGCGATAATACACAGAGAGATAGACTTACTTCGAGTAGGCTGCCTGCTGCCAGAGAATCTGAGCTGAGACGTTTAATCGATATTTAATCGTATCCGTTTGAAAAGTCAATCCTTCATGTTCAGAACTGACTGCGAGCTATCTGTGAAATTTTTATTAAATTTTTGTGTCGTCGGACTTTCTGACTTGTGACGTATCGCGAACATTAAAGAGGAGGAAAAACGTATATGAAAAATTACAGATAGCGTATGATACTCGGTTGCAACGAACACCTAGTTGCACCTGCATTCGTTTGAGCGAAATTTTACTTACTGATTGATTAAACGTACTACTATCGTGTGTATAAATTAGTTTGAACGTGAATTCCTACTTCACGAGAGAGAAATTATAGACGGTGTCGCTATTATATAAACTGTTTTCACTCGACAGATTCAGATAAATGGAATTCGAGTGGAAAATACAAGTAATAACTGTGTGGCAATGTTGATGAAAAATCCATGATACACGTATTAAAAATTATATTTGTGAATAATATACGTACGTAAGTGCGTTACAACGTTCAACGAACGTACATAGGAGGGTAGGAATAGATCGCCCCGCTATCGATACGTGTCACTTGCTGGGGGCACGACACGACAAAGTGAAAACACGTTCGTAACTCAATTAGCTAACGAGAGAAAATTTCTCTTCGAATTTTACATTTTTATTTATTTATTTTTTTCAATCAGAATTAATATTCGCAGATGCTTTTTAATATAAATCGTTGGTAATTGATAGATAAAGAAAAGTTCTCGTTCATACTTAATTAGATAACGAGGGAAAATATCTCTTCTATTTCGTATCGAAATTGAAACGATAAAAGAATTAAAAATCACAAATAAATAATCTACAAATCGTATTAGATTAGAAATGAAGAAACAGGATTTTTCTATACAAACCAAGAAATGTATGAATATCATATTAATAAGCGGTGGTACAACTGGAGACTAAATGGAACTAAACAAGTACGTGCTCTGTGTATTCCTTGCATTTTTATATTTTCCAATTTTCCTTAAATGCATAAAAATCCGCAACCTACTGATAACCATAATAATTTATAACAATATTCGCAATGAAAGAACTAAAAATCACAAACACAATAAAACAACTAAGAAAGTTCTTCCACGCGAGCCAATAAACCTACTGTTAATATTAATAACTAGACTTTTGCAAACTTTTACGCATTCCTAAATTTTTAAAGAAATGGTCCCCAAAGAGGAATTTATTTTATCACCAACTTTATTATTATAATAAATACATCATTAGCCTACTAATAACCGTACCAACTTCCAGTCTTGAATCTAGTCCAAGAACAAGGAGATATTTTCTTGACAAACACCCGGTACAAGCGTAGACACGTGTGACCAGTATGGGCTTTAGTTACCGGTCTGTGTGTGCACTCTGGTAAAAAAAAAAAGAAGAAAAAAAAAGAAACAACGTGTGAATGTAGATGCAGTCGACACGATTGAAGGAGCCAGAAATGTGTTGGTGCACGCGCGCGTTCTAGGCCTCGCCCATGCTAGAACGACACCGAACCAATTCGTCGAACCGCAACAGCACCAACAGCCTCTCTCGTTCCTTTCGCCACGAGAATCGAAACGGTCTGCCACGACGACAAATGAACGCCCGGTGAACGCGAAGAGGCTGTTTGGCGCGTCGATTCGTGAGAACACGGACGCTGAATGAAAAATCGCGATTCAACGCGTCGCGCGAATCGGTCGGGATGCGCGCGATGCATTATACATCGGCCACTTGAAACTATCGTTCCAGCTGAAATGGTTCCGTGAGGGAATCCCAACGAGCCTGCGCTTCTATGCACTAAACATTAAACACCAACTAGGATCGATGGAGTATTCAATTTTTTTTAATATTATAAAGTGATTTTAGCTGGAGTAACCCAGAAAATCGGGCCTCTTCAGGTGCAACGTTAAAGCAACGAAAATTAGCGATTGGTTGATTTGAGTCACGTGATTCGCGAGGGGGCGTGGCGTAGACCTCGAGTAGGAGTGGCGTTGTCTGGTACTGAGCGATCGCGCCTGTAATTTGTTTTCTATCGATTCAAATGTTTGCATGTCAATAAAATTTTATGGCAAAAAAGTCGTCTTCATTTCCTAGTCAGAACAGTCGCTTCTTTCAGTGAGACGAATCGTACAAGTCGTGCAGTTTTCTTTTAAGTTCTTGCATCGAGAGTAACAGTGTATCTAATCAAACTTGTATCTGGTACAGTATTATGATATACGCGCGACTGTACACGCTCCATTGACCTATATGCCCAAATTGAGGCGTGGTTTCGATAGATTCACATACTTCAAGTCAAATATACACTAAAATATACTCCAAAAATTAAAATAATCACAACGACTCGGTCGAACTTTTAAAATCATTCGTTTTCGTTAAAAGTGACTTCTATTTTAGAGAACTTTAGCAACCTAAATGAGAAGACAAAAAATTTCAGATAAAAAATTTTACAGCTTGGATACTACAGTAAATCAGCAAATTTAAGTCAAATCTAACCAAATTAAATTTATCTCAAATTTAGACTTTAGAATATTCAAACCTTAATTCTAAGTCAAACCTGAACTTTAAGTCTTATAATTAGAACAGTTATATATACGTTTTATAAGCATTCGATCAAATCTAATAGAATCAAACTTACCTCAAACCTGAGATATTAGACCTAATTCACTTAATCTTATTGTTAACTAAATCAAATTTATTTCATACTTCAACTTTACATTCCAACATGCTCGAATCCTTCTAATCCAAAGCGAATTTAGCTCCAACTTATCCTTTAATTTTTAGATTATCATATTATTCAATTTTCTTGTACTCGAGACTTGTATTCAAGTTTTCATAGTAAGCTCGCAGGCACAAGTTAGTTCAAAAGAGGCAGCGTACCATGAATCATCTGACAAGAGCAATAAAGAGATGACGCAAGAACTTTTTCATCAGGCAGCATGATCGCCGCGAGACGACTAGGAAAGAAGTTGAACAGTTTTTACGGTCGTTTTATCTAGTCGCGAGAAGATGCTCGTCGAAATTCGTCGAAAATCGTCGCAATAGAATGACAATGAGCGACCTTTCCTGCGTAAAAAAAGCTACGCGACAGGAAACGCAGATTCACCGGTATTTCCGCTAGTTGACTCTCAAAGATTGAAACTTTTAATGACTGTTTACTGTTGCTTTATGCTGCTCACAATTGAGCAGTAAAGAGTCTTTCGCGGATGCAAAGCGAAATCGCAACGTAGAATCGCGATCGTGAAATACGAGATCGCTGTTTCGTCGAGGAAATTTTCGAAACGGCGAGCAGCTGAATCCTAGATCCCCGGACGAGAATGATTGGCTGGTCTCGAGAAGTAGCAATGCAGCGGTCGAAAATAGTAGAATCGTGCCAGAGGCGGATGATGACCCGCTTTCGGGACGCGCATGTTCCTCGGAACGAGTTTCGTTTATCTTCGCATTAATATCGCGCTCCTCCGTTTCTTTGTCGCGTTAACGACACCCGCGAGATTAATGGCGAGAACAACGCCGACGCAGAGCAGCCGATTATCTTTATGACAATGATTTAGAACGTGTAATCCTGATGCGGTCGGCATTTGTTACGTTGCGGCTGGAATCAGCGATATTTTCTTTCTTCTCTCTTTTACATTGACAATTTGACGTTGACAGTTTGAAGATCTATGAGGAAATTATTTTGCGATTTTATATCATGAGTATATGCTTCGTTGCGAGATGAAATAAAAATTTTAGAAAGGTTATGATCCAGGCGTAGTTTATCATTTTATCAGTCTTTATTCGTGTAGAAACATATATTATAATCTAAATAAATCAATCGTAAATATAATTATGATTCAAACTTTCTGAATTTTCTTATTTATTTCCTTCGTCTATTTTCTGTTTTTTGAAATATTTTATGTTAAAATGTTAAAAAACAATCAAGAAGCTTGTAAGGTATGGTAGAGTGCTATCAAATCTTATCGCAACTCACAAGATTTCAAAATATCCAATATTCATGTCAGAAACATATATTACAATTTAAATAAATCAATCATAAATATAGTTTCTTTAATAGATTATAGTCGAATCTTAACTCACAAGCTTTTAAAATACCCAAGACGGTGAAGACTTTCGAAGCGCGGGACTTATCGAGAGTCAAGTGTTATCAAGAATTTTAAATTTTAAATTTCGAATCAAAGTTATGATACAATACGTCTAAAACTGTCTACCATCGCTATAGACATTGCCGATGTCTCTAATAATAATTAGAGCTCAGAGTTCTAAAATCAAAAAACAAAATCCTCCATACACAGTTTTTTAAATCGTCAGGCTTCAAATTGCTTCGGTTTTACAATAATCAACGAGCAAAGTTACGAATCGCTTCTACAGATATTCTTCGAGAATAAAATGTCAGACGAGAATGAAAAGAAGAAACCCAATTTTTAATTTATTAGAAATCGACTCGGTCCAGGAGACCAAAACATGACCAAATCTGAATTTACGATATTTCGCGACTCTTGCGCATTCCACCTATCCACGTCCATTCTATTCCGGAGCAATTGTTGATAAACCAATCCCAGGAGGAACGAGCGGATTTTTCTCTTTCTCGAGAGCGAGCCATCGCTGCCACTTGTTTGGTTATTCAAAGAGCGCAAAGTGGTGCTAATTCAGCCCTATTGTCACTGGCGGCAGGCAGCAACGGGGTTTTCGATTGCTCGTAGATTCTCTTTCTCTCCCCGAGCCGGGGGCTACGCATTCGAGAATAGACGTTCACTCGGTCTAAATTTGCATGACCCAATGAGGGGCCGCTGATCTCCCATCTCTCGTCGAAAGTAAATTTCCTGGAACCGTCACTTCGTAACGTATTGCGCGCTGCATTACCCAATATATACATTCGAAAATAGATTTTTCGCGGTACGAGTGGCCCGCGGTTGATTTTCTAATTTTAGCGGAACGTTAAGAATTTTGCAAAAAGTACTCGCGAGACACTCGAGACTATCCATTCTCAGATTCGAGCGTAAACTGGAAGCGCTCACTTACGTCGAGCAAAGAATTCGAATGGCAACCTGTTGGAAAAGACTCGAACCTGCTCGCGAGGTGCTCGATCCCATCTCTGGCGATTTCGATTCGAAACGCGTCGCCGCGAAGGAGAAAAAGGCTAGCGAGACTCGTCGACTCGGTGACTCGCGTCGAGTCAAGGCGATACCTGCCAAGCAGACTGCATTAATTGTCGCCCGAATAACGACAGCGGCGGGGAAATAAAAAGGATACGCCCACTCGGTTCTCTGGGTCAGCAGGGCGATCTTCTGCGCGAAAAAGGCGAGATAAACGAGCTGTCGGAAAGGACGACTCGCGTGGGTGGTTCCGCGCGTGTCAGACGAATTAACGGTCAGGAACTGCCCGCGTCGCGAGCGAGCAACGTTCGACCCGCGATATAATGGATTAGATTCCGTTCTTCTTTTTCTTTCCTCTCTTTTAGAGGCTAGGCACGAGGGGGACAGAGTTTGATTTATTTAACGACTCGTCAATTGCAAACAAGACGTAAATACGCGTTCATCTCGCGAGTTTGTTTAATACAAAAAAAAAACGCGAGAACCTTGATGTTAATCTACCGAATAATCGTTTCTCGGCAACGCGTTACGATCGTTCGTTTACCAAGTGCACGCCTATTTGCAAAGATATTATCGTGCGCGATCGATCCACGGGGCGAACTCAAGGATAACTTGGATGTCGGAGATTAGTTACGATCGCGGACGACGAGCTTTCGCTTTCGATGATTTGCGAACTTAGAAGACGCGCAGTAGCTCCAGAAATTATCTGAATACTCGCAAAATGTAGGAAATTTTATTGGCACTGTGTTTTTGCGAGGTTCGATTATTATGAGAAATGTGTATGATCCTCCTGGACATTCGTTATACCTTTGGAGGATTTTTAATTGTATAGAGAAAAATATAATACAGCGCAGTTTTTTACGAGAAGGCAAAATTGTTTCTTCCTTTAATTTTAGAATTATTATGAAACTGTGTATAAATGTATTCTTGCTAATTTTAAAAATTAAAGTATTATTTCTCTTGGTAGGTGTATCGTTGGTTTCTCATAAAACTTCGTCAACTTTCTTTTCGCAAAGCTCGTGTGTTTTTAGACTGATAAATTATTATTTTTTTAATCATAAAATGACGTTTGCCCTCCTGTTATCTTGATGTGTTTGTTACAAATACCCTATAACTTTTTACATGCATTTTTAATCTCGCGAATTATGTTTCACTTTGTACTTCTCATGCGAAATTTATAAATATTATAAAATAATACAAAAGTTTATAAATATAATTTGAAAAACACAAAATTTCATATACTGTTGCACTCTTTAATTTCTCAAAAAAAAAAAGACTCTATAGATATACCGCGTACTTTCAAAAATTTTCTACGATAAATGCTCAAACACTTTCCGTGAGCCACTATCCATGTGCACACAAGAGTACATTCTTTTATCCGTGACAAGCCAGCTTCCTAAAGTAACAGGTCGAGGAAGCTCGTAAGAAAGTTTTAACAGCACAGTGTCATTCGGTGAATTTACACTGCAAACAAATCCTTGAGTAGGCGATAAATTTTACACGTTTATAGTCCAGAACGTAGCGTTTACTACGGCACACCTCGCGAAAAAAAGAGGTGCCACCTTCACGGATAATCGATCGACGATCGATTAGTCATGAATCCGCGATCGGCAAGTCGCAATTTTCCGTGACGTTAAAAAGAACCTCGGTAGAAACCGAGCGCGTTCGCGTAACTAACACAGTTAACCCACTGACACGGAATCCGATTTTTCAGATCGGACTGACTGAGAAGGTCAGTTCCTGGATCATTTCTGGATATTGGAAAATCGCACGTTCGACTGCGCATTATCGAAACTCGTTCCGTCATTCTGCGTGAGTGGATATCCAGTTCTCGCGAAAAATGAACAGTACGAGAAATAATCTTATTTCAACATCATTGGAAATTGGAAACCATAACACCTTTGAATTTTATTATCGAGAAATAGATGAAGTACCCTGAATTTTTTTAATCGATAATTACTAAAATGAAAAGTGTTAGTCTTTCTGAGATATGTAAATGTAACTTTCAGCTTATCTGTTACTAGTAAGTTCAGATGACAAATGTTAAATTCAGATAACAGAATGTTCGAGTAATGCTTCGAATATGAAAGGCTCTACTATAATTCCAACTATAATATGCAATATTAAATATTGTCGTATTTTTATTACTAAAAGTGATTTTAGCTCTTCAGGTGCAACGCTAATGCAACGAAAAATAGCGATTGGATGATCTGAGTCACGTGATCCGTGAGGGGACGTGGAGTAGACTTCGAGTAGGCGTGGCGTTGTCTGGTACTGAGCGATCGCGCCTGTAATTTGTTTTGTATCGATTCAAATGTTTGCATATCGATAAAATTTTATGGCAAAAATGTCGTATTCATTTTCTAGTCAGAACAGTTACTTCTGGGCCTTTCAGTGAGACGAATCGTACTGGGATACAAGTCGTGCAGTTTTTATGCTATAAATTTTTCTCACATATTTGCCTATTTTCCGTGTACAAATGTCACATGTTTTTTGCATATTTATCACGCATAAGAATTCGGAATTTAAATATCAAAAAAAAAAAAATGAAATATTCGAACTTTAATAATCTAAATAAAGTAAATTACTACGATTCAACGATACTGTTAGAGGATTTAAAGCATTTTCCGTGTGATTTTACGATTCTCTTCACCACGAATCTTGCAAGGTTCGACATTTCACAGCGAGGTTTACGATGGAAGAAAGCAACGCACGTTCGCGCTGTACACGCATTTTTAATTGTGCCCGCTGCCGCTGCTGCTCGATTAATTGTTTCAGCGGTCACATCAGCAGTCTGCATCTCGTTTCATGACAGTGACTTAATTGGCTGGCTCGATTAAAATTCCCTCGATGACTAATCTGTACAAACGCGCTATTCTCTTTCACCATACGTACACAAAGAGACGCGCTCCGAAAATGGTATCGGAATGTTTGCCCGCGACGTACGCGTTCTGCAAACTCACACAGTGTTATCAAGTTTGATATTTAACCATGCATTTAAGTCTAAGGCGATGATTGATAAGTTTCGATCAAGTGCAGGACAATTGTCGAACAATACAAATGTATTGAGAATAAGCTGCGAATTTTTATAAAGTTGCGGGATATTTAAAAATGCACCTAAAGTGAATTTTTACTTAGATTCCATTTCTTTAATTTTAACCGTAAAAATTCACTGTCTAATTATAAAGGTCAACGTTCTGAATTTTATTTAAAATACTCTTAGTATGATTTTAATTTGATTTTAAATTTAGGTTACTAATAGTGTATTATAAAATTACTTTTTCATGTATTATTTAAACCTAAAATTAAAGTGAAAGTATATATTTTATCACATATCTAAAAATCATTAAAATATTCGCATGTTGTAATTATCGAATAATTTTAACATTTAGCTATAGACGTTTGTCATTATCACAAACTAGAATTATCAAACATAAATAGGAATCTTTTTAAACATTATATCAAGTACTTTACTTTACAATTCACAATTTAGTTATTATATTTATTACACTCATATTGATCAAATAATTATAAAAACGAATTTATTTAATGGTACAAATTGAAATTAAGACACAAGGGTTTAAAAAATGCATCGTTATTGCCACTTAATACTTTAATTGAAGAAATTAAAGTAATACTTTATGCAAGACAAAGTATTCGCTCAATTTGTAAATGATTCGTATACGTTTTCCACGATAGAAAATACTCAAATAAACAGACACCAAATTAAGCTACAATAATAGAATAAAAGTCGAAACTTCACTTTTTAGGAATCTTATTTCCACACGATTAGAGAGGAACGATCTGTCAATAGTTGAAGGTTAACTTCCAATTAAGCGATTCGGTGTTCCGGAGCTAGTGAAATAGTGTCGCTTGGATCGAAACGACCCTCCACAAATCACGCGATTGGCGACAATTCGCAAGTGTGCGCGGATCGGTACGGGTTGGGAATTAATTTGCCCTCGGTCGAGCCGAGGATCGCATCGAGAAAGCCTGTCAGGCCCCGGGACGTTGCTTGACGAGCGCGTAATGATAATTAATCGTTTCTCCGACGACGTGCGTGCACTAGATCGAATCGTTGCTCGAATGCGCAAACACGCGACGGAGAAGCTCGCGATTATAGATTGTGGAGAAATTTCCTACAAACGTCAAACACGTACACACGTACGTAAGCATTAACAAGTAGATTGATCGATTGATCGCTTTTGTAAAAATTGTAATTTCACGATCGAAGTGCGACGGAATTAATATTCAAATCTCGAGAAAGGAATGATGCGTTTTGCAAGCTTCGTTTGCAACGAAAGTGATTATAAATTCTAAAATATATCGTAGTATATCTGTAATATGTTTTGCCGTTCTCAAAATGAAATTGATGTAATAAGGTCGATTTAATTTCGTTGCATAAGTATTTCGTTGCGATTAACATTCAATTCTCAAATCACAAATGATTTATTTACGCAAATTCAAGGAAATGACACAAATTATAGAAAGTTTTCACAAACAATTGTTTCAAGAAACAACGTCTTTACAAGTATTTTAGTTTTAGATACATGGGTTTGATTGATGCTTTGTATGATGTATATGAAAGTACGTCTGATGCAAACGCAACAGCTGGAGATCGTTTAGAAATATTCTTCAATGTTTGATATGCAAGCGTCTGACACTGATAGGATATATCTCCTGCGCGTGAATGCTGCGTCTCTATCAGTAGATTGATGCGTTCAGACATCGTGCGCAAACGTCTGACGCTCACAGAAAATTCTACTGTCTGCGTGTAAGGTAAACCCAGGTTTATTTTATTCAGCGTTAAGTTTCAACATGGTGAGATTAAATCATGGAATAACTGACTTCGTTTCGTGTCACGGAATACGATCAGTTTTTAATAGAACGAGAAGAGAAAACATGTATCGTGTAGTTTCAGCAAAAAAAGGAAAAAATAAACGTTGAAAATGAAAATACAACTGCATCTTGTGCACAGAATTTATTTAAGTCAAGTAAGAATCTCCGACTTGAAGGAAGTAGAAATATTAAAAACGAATTTTTGGCCGTGAAATGCAAAAATTCACTCACTAATAATTAACAAGGATCATATTGCAATTAAGAGAAGAAAAGAAAAGAAATAAAAAGCTAAAAGCTAGTTATGGGTGAATCTCCAAAAAAGATCAATTCAATTAAAAATTAGATTCGTTGAAAAATCGATAAGATTGTTATACTTTAATTAATGGAAACGCAGCTAAAGAAATTTTGAGGATAATTTAACAATCTCTCTACACTTTGGCCCGTATCTATAATTCTCCGTGTATTTAAACTGTGAATTTTTATGCAAATTCACACTTTTGCGAATTTTTGTGTATTTAAAAAAATAAAATCTCGATAGAAAAGTGTTAAGTGTGTCACAGGAAACTCAACATTTTCAATATTTACATGTTTATTCTTAGATTTATAATGTTACTATATCATGTTCATTTGTTGTTCTGTTTATTCATATTACGTGCAACTCTGCGCACTCAAATTTCCTAAAAACTCACCGTGCGTGTCGATCAGCCTCTTCTCGAAATAGACGGAACGCAACGCGATTCGATTTCGCAAACGAACACGATGCCGGAGTGTCGTAAAACCCGATCGGGAGAGAAAGATCGATCGAGAAATTTCGGAATAACGACGGCCGCGTTTGCACAACCGTCAGTCTCGCGAAAATGCTAAACGTTTCCACGAAAATTCGATCGATTCGCTCGGTATTCCGTGGCTGCGAGCCTCGTTGCTGCCTCCTTGCCAAATCGTTTGCAGCCGGGGAGAGGGATTCGCTGGAAAGGCGAAACGATCGGCCGATTTTCGATTTTTCACTCCACAAAATCGCTTTCAATTTTTTATCGGCTAACCCGGAGCACGAACTCCGGATCGCTGTTGCGCTCCGATGATCGAGAAAATAAACATCATGCGCAATTAATCATACAAAGTCGAATCGATAGTGATCAAACGCACGAATCAAAGACTGGGAAATGCGCCACGACGTTGCAAATATTTTTTTTCAATTGAAGTTCGTCTCGAAACGTGCGATTATTAGTTTACGTATTTCACACTATGTATGCTCAACTATACAATACACGCGAACGATGTAATTCACGTACGTTCGTTTGGAAACTTTAGCGTCAGATATCTCTATACAAACTTCTGAGCGGGAGTGTATACCTCCGTTTGAAAAGAGAAAGTCGACGCTCAAACAGTCTTGAAAAAAAATAAATATGACGGCTGCGTTTCAAAATCGTGAAATATGCCTACGTTTCCACATTTTCGTTGCTTTCTAGAGATTTTCAAATAGAGAACTCACACGGCACGCGTACGTACCGTTGTTAATTTACAGTCATAGACGTTGCTCGCTTTTCGAACAGTCGCACCACGCCGAGTCAGGCAACGAGGTTGGGAAACTTTTCGAGAGGCTGAAACTCTATCGAGGAACGGTACGATCGCGAACCGCCAACGACGAAAAATATCGATCTGATGCATTCGCCGGGTATTCGACGAACGGCGGGGAAAAAACAAGCTGGTATTTAGGCGATAAACCTGGCATTCGGATGGCCTAACAGCGTTTCGCAAGAGGGGGAATATTCATTGCACGGTGCGGCCGTGTGCACGATTCTGGATTGTTTTATAATTAACGGTGATCACGTCGTACAATCGTACGATACTTTCGATTCTGTTTCCAACCGCGTTATTAGCTGTTCTTCGAAACTGCACGTGTACCACGGCGAAACAACAAACGCGAAGGTAGCTCGATTCGATCGTTTTCGTGAATTTTCCATCGAGGCGCGCTGAAAGCCAGATGCACGCCGACGGGGCAAGTGATAACACGTAGATACGATAAGGACGTTACGAGCGAGGCGCGTTCTAAGCACGGAAAACGAACGTGCTGGCGCACATCGTAAGGAAAATATAATATTATACGGCGAGAGGAGGAACTCGATACGCGCCGGGCAATAGACCGGTGACACGCAAAGGAATTAGAATACAGGAGTATACCGTTACGATAATGGTGAAAGTAGAGACACCCACTTGTTCAGCCTTTGCCGTTCCACAATGCGTCACCGCGTTAACCACGAATTAGCATAGTTATCGTAATTTCGCTCGGATATCGGTCACGGTTCAACCTCGTCAAGTTTAAAACACTCTCTTTGTCTTTCTCCCTCTCACTCACTCGTTCTCTCTAAATTTCAAAATTCTGACTTCAACGTCGTAGTATTTTTTTTTTTTTTTTTTTTTGCGTAAACGGTGCTTTCGTGCTTTCATTGACAATTTTTGTAATTCAGCTGTATCTGTAGCAAGCATCTGGTATATGAAACTGTAATTTTTGTTAGATACTTTACAGATATAAAACAGTAAATATTTTTAAAATTCAAAATATATAAATATATATAAATATATAAATTGAAGTCTGTGTTATTCTATCGTACTTTAAATCTTTTATTCCGTTTTTCTTCGTCTATTGTTTTACCTTGAAAATTCTATACTTTAATCGATGGCAATTCGATAGTTCATTAAGATTTGACTTTCTTATATGTGCGAGAGTATTCCCTCTTTCATACAATTTCTTTTTATCATACGTTTCTCATCTGTGATTTTGTGCTATTTTAGTTACTAAAATCGTCTAATTATTGAAACTTAAAATGAAAACGTTGCTTGAAATCGTAAATTGTTGAATTTATTTATGTCGAGTCTGACTCACACACAGTGAGTCACGGAAATACGATTCGCAACCCTTCAATTGTCGACTTTAAACGATCGATGTTGTTTTACGATGTAAGTTTCAAAATTTTTACGTATATTGAAATAATTGAGTTGACATGAACTTTGACGCTTGTTTTGTAGAAACGGGTGAACTGTTCAAAGTTGGCAATTGTAAAAATATGATACGAATACTTCTCTAACTCACTGCTCATATCGCGTTTCTCTCTTATTACTAGAAACTCCTTCTTATTAAAGTCTCATCTAGAATGTTCTCTTGTTCATTTTAGTCTGCTGAAATGTGTATAAGAACTTTACAATTTCAAAATTTCATTACGGTAGGATGTACTTTGAGAAAGATCACTAGACACTGGACAGAAATATTTCAAACCGGAAGAGAGACTCCAGAAAGATCCACGGTAATTGAGTAGTCATCACTGACTCATCGTGAATAATTTTGAAGAAAGTAACCACTCTGGCTGACCTCAACTTGAGGTCCTCGAGATAAATGTCGAGCCACGGTCAAGCCACAATTAATAATGTGAGGTCAACTTTCAATGCCTCGATACTCACAACACTAAATTTAATTTCTTGTGTAAAATTTCATTGAAATCCATGTGTGTGATCGATACGCGAATATTATTATTTATGCGACTGCGTACTTTTATAAATATACTCGAAATATAAAAAGTTTAGCCTAAAAATGGAAATTTGTTTTATCTACTCTAAATGTTGTAACAAATACGCATTTATAAATTAATTTATTATACGATATTCTATTACGTAGAAAATAATTTGATGTAATTAATTATTTTATAAATGAAAGTATATGAAGATTAATTTTATTTTTTTAAATAGAACCATTATTGTATTTTTCAATTGATAGAATTCGACTCATCTCTGTGTATATGATTTTCACAGTAGGATAGGTTTTAAAAAATTGAAATTAAAATATCTATTAAATCAATGGTTTTCATATCCATAATCAATATTTTCATAATCAAATTGTGCATTCACTCCATTTTTCAAATATCATATTATTTATAATATTATATTACTTTATGCACTTACAAAAAATATTAGTTATATTGGATAATACTTCACTTGAAACTATTCAAACTATATCAATATTATACATGAAACTATATGATTTGAAACTATCTATTCACTATAGATTTCTGCAGTTTCAAATTACTAATAAATATGTATAGATACACGTACTGCAGTCTAGTTGTACATCTGGCAAAGAAATTGTACGATACATAAAATCACAAGTCACAAACACAAAAAGATCTACAACCTCAAATCAACGTTGCACGAAGTACGTTTCAGTCTTGATTCAGTCACTTAAAATACTACATGTGATTGTGAATGTCATTGCATCAACTGGTGCTGCTTCTTAACCCATCAAGAGCCAACGTTCCATCAACGCAATATTTCATTTAAAATATTTTTCAGTCGATTTGTATCATCATCGGGACCGTTTCTTTTTTTTTCAAATAATGACTGTGAAAGATAATTCCAAGGATTCGCTTAATATCTTTTTTGTTACCATTTCTTCCATCTGGATTTTACAACTGTGTGAGATTTAAAGAAATCAAGGTATTTGTAATATTCTGATAAATACTATCGGTCGCTGTTGTGAGAGATATCTCGCGCTATATAATACGAATGAAACAATTTCTGGCTAAAAAAAAACTCGATATTTCGTTTAATGATTTGAATAAAAAGTCAGTTCGTAAGATACAGGGTCATTAATATAAAAGGGATCTGTAACCTAAACCCCATTGCTGTTGTGGAGGAGATAGTTCATGAACAAAGTTGCAACACGAGATATCTTCTCCGTAACAGCTACGGGGTAATTGATTAAACCTATTGTTCCCTTCCAACGTACATGATCCAAAGTGAATATTACACTTAAATAGTAAATTATCAAAATAATTTTTAAGTAGTATTCAATACAATTTTACTAATCTTTATGTATTCCACACTTAATGTAAAAAAAAATTTATGAATAATTTAATGAATAATGATATAGAATATATAAAAGTTAGTAAAATTGTATACTTCATCATAACAAGTACTTTATTCCACACTACGAATAAAATAGTTGTATTCAAAGAAAAGAAAATAAGAACCGGATATGAAGTAGAAGTAAAGAGAACTAACCAGGGTTAACATTATTTCAATTTGAGATTTTTCCACAGGACGAACCATTGCTACATTATTATGCATTTGTCATTGCACCTTAAAAAGAACTTTACGTCACGAAGAATTCAAAGTCAATTGAATATGTAATTCTCGGACGCAATCAGCGATACATAACGCGGTATTGTATTACAATTTAATGAACGTCAATGCAGTCTCGGATGACGAGCCAGCAACGAAGGAAAACCAGCAACGAAGGAAATGGAAATTAGCATCGACGTTTGGCTCGGCTCGCCTTCCTCGATGCCTCGTCCGCCTACTTTTTTTCCACGTCGATCGAATAAAAAAAAAAAAAAAACGTGCTCGCGATCTACGAGGATGTAGAAAGGATGTCAACGCCTTTGCGGAATTGAATTCACTTTACGTTCGTTCGTTTAACATCCTCCATCTTTCGTCTGATGCCATCGACATTAAAAAACTAAAAATCGCGCGGGTCCTCCAAAAACGTATTAACTCATCTATGTCAAAAAAACAAAAAAAAAAACACAATTGAATAAGTATATATTTTAATTTTAATTTTGTACCAGAGGCAACATAAGAACATCAATCATGTCCCTCATTCAGAAAAATTGAAATTAAAATAACTATTCTGACTAAACAGTTTAATATTGTACTTTTGAATGAGTAGATACTTTAATTTTAATTTTGTGCCAAAGGCACCATAAGAATATCAATCGTGCCTCTCATTCAAAAAAATTGAAATTAAAATAACTATTCTGACTAAACAGTTTGATATTGTACTTTTGAACAAGTAGATATTTTAATTTTAATTTTTTACCAAAGGCAACATAAGAACATCAATCGTGTCTCTCATTCAAAAAAATTGAAATTAAAATAACTATTCTGACTAAACAGTTTAATATTGTGCTTTTGAATAAGTAGATATTTTAATTTTAATTTTGTAGCAAAGGCAACATGAGAAACATCAATCATATCTCTCATTCAAAAAAATTGAAATTAAAATAACTATTCTGACTAAACAGTTTGATATTGTACTTTTGAACAAGTAGATATTTTAATTTTAATTTTTTACCAAAGGCAACATAAGAACATCAATCATATCTCTCATTCAAAAAAATTGAAATTGAAATAACTATTCTGGCTAAACAGTTTAATATTGTACTTTTGAATAAGTAGATATTTTAATTTTAATTTTGTACCAAAGGCGACATAAGAACATCAATCATATCTCTCATTCAGAAAAATTGAAATTAAAATAACTACTCTGACTAAGCAGTTTACTATTGTACTTTTCACAGAGAATATTGAAATAAACATACTAATGCTTTAAAAATTATAGGATGATTCCATTTAAAGAAAATTGAATTAATCTTCCAAGTGCCTTACGTATCCACTTATCAATGCTCCTAGATACCAAGCAAGTTCAATCTGACGCATTTTTTCCTATCACCAACAACAATCGAGATATTCTGGTGACCTGTTTCAAACCTGTTTCACTTTGCATACGTAAAAGTTGTTCTCTGGCAGGTGTTCCAATATTTTCTTCAGCCATTGTAAACGCGCGCGATAAAAAAAGGCGAGAAACTTAAGAATAGAACGACGTAGAAATGTCGTAATTCACGGAGCAAGCTCGGAGCAAGGCGTGGTAGATGCTCGGGACGCAGTATGGGAATAATTTTCATCGAATTGCGCGAGGAAAAATGTGTTTTTCAACCAGCCATCGAGCGGCACGCGCGCTCAGCGTGGAGTTTAATAAATCGTCGGCTGGCACGCTGAACCTAGAAGTTTTCGCAACGATCACTACCGGCTGATCTCCTGTCGTTACTCATCCTATTATGTGCTTCTTTTTACCACGGTGAAAGGAGATCCTCAAAGATGGATCTAACGCGATATTGTCCCGCAAGACGAATGCGTTTATAAGAGAATAGACGACGGATGGCTAAACGTTTCGTCGAACGTTTAACAGAATGAGAAAATAGAAAATATCTCGGAGAAGTCCTAATATTTCGTCGTATTTAATTCTATAATATTAACTCTGACGTTAAAATGGTGAAAAATATCGCACAGAAAGTTTTTTGAGAAATCAAAAAGTTATAAAAGAAAAATTTCAATCATGGTGGAAAATTCAAAATCATAGTGATTCTAGACAATGTTTTCAGAGATATTTGAATTTTTATTATCTTCGAAAATAAGAATATTCTTACTTTCTCATCCGCTGAAGTTATAACAGTCAGAAGTCAAACATATCAAAATAATTTTAGCCATCCTGTTCACTGGATATGTGTATCGTCGTAATCTTTTTCTCGACTATCCTTAAATGCACACCGTTAATGCACCGTTAACTCTAAATCTCCGCGACTTCAAAAAATTGTACGTTTAAAAATTGAAAAGTTAATGAACAGCATTACGTGTCCAATAAATTGCATCGTTCGATAAACCTTCCCCTTTTTACTACGTGCATAAATCGTTTGAAATAGAAACAGGAAATATCCGGTAAGATGTAAGACAATATTACCGACGTATCTCCGCATGATATATCTTTAGATGCAATTACTAGGAAGTGGTTTGCAACTAGATTAGAAATTATCGTCCTGTTGTAATACAGGTTCTGCTGGTCCAATTAGTAATTAGCAATTATACTGGGAGTAGTTAGTTCGCAACTTGGATCGTCAATGCATTTACATTACGCTTGTAACATCGCGAAGCCGACACGAGCCAAGTTCGACGGCCAATTGATAGGAAGAGGTATTTACATTTGCGCATAACTTTGCTGTGAAAACCGTATCGCGCGCAATTAATGCGACAATCTTGTCGCATCGTGTAACGTTTACGTGTCGATTATATCTTATTAATGATTACCACTTTTGCCAGCTCGTTCGAATAGATAAATCAAAGACCAGACCAATAAGAGCTCTTCGTCTCGGAAAAATTCGATAAAGTCTCTTCTTAATTCAAGCCTCCGATATATTTAAGTTCCATTAAAAAATTAGTCTCCAATTTCTTCACTCGATTTTCGTTCTTCGGCCAAATATGTCTTATGTGATAAAAAATAATTTCTTAAATAAATAGAAAATAATTTTATCACTGAAAGTGATTTTCAGGTGCACCGCTAATGCAACGAAAATTAGCGATTGGTTGATTTGGATCACGTGATTCGCAAAGGGGCGTGGCGTAGACCTCGAGTGGGAGTGGCGTTGTCTGGTACTAAGCGATCGCGCCTGTATTTTGTTTTCTATCGATTCAAATGTTTGCGTATCAATGAAATTTTATGGCAAAAAAGTTGTCTTCATTTCCTAGTCAAAACAGTTGCTTCTGGGCCTTTCAGTGAGACGTATCGTACAAGTCGTGCAGTTTTTTTATTCTATTACGCTAAAAATAATTTCCTATTCTATTGAATGCAAACTTCAATTTACAATCGTGACCAATAATAGAAATCATTTTTTCCAATCCCTGTCAGGTGCAAAGAATGTTTTAAACGCAAAATTCAATTTCTAATTACGATCAAGGTGGCAGAAACTATTCTGTCAAAGTACTCTCTCGAAATTCTTTTAAACGCAAGATTCGACTTCCAATGTGACAGAAGTCGTTTCTCTTAAATAATTTTCAACCTTGCATTTGCTGTTGTGTTTCGCGCAGATGCTAGATTCAGTTTCTGGCAGCGACTAATAATAGAAGTTACAGAATTCGTTTACGAGATAATCCCGGACTTTGGTAACAGATCACGCGTCGTAATAGCGAAAATTCGGATCTGGAACGTTTCTCTCGAACGAGCGGCGAATCGAAATGTAAATTGGCGTAATAGAAATCGGTGGAACGTGGCCGTACAGCGTGCGTACGATTGTCGTTTGAAACACGGTGGGAAGGAATTTCTCGAAAGGTTATCGGGTGAACGAGAACTGGAGGGCTTCACGACCGAGTGAAATAACGTAGACCAGGGTGACAACGCACGCGAGACGATAAATCGCGGCTCGACACGAGCCACTGCGTTCGCGTAATTTTTATTTTCGCGCGTGAACTCGACCGCAGTCAAACGCAATCTCCGTTTCTTCCTTGCTCCCTTTTCACGCGTAAATTCACGAGGTTCGACAATAATTACTCACGAAGAATTATTGTCAATTAAACGTTAGGTGTGCAAATTAACTCGTGCCCTTTTTTTCCTTATAAATCTATGGTTTTTTCAGAAAAATTCAAAATAATCCCCATCTCATTTTGTCAATCTTGGGTAGATCTGTCTCATCTATTGGACAACGTTCGAATCTCCTCCTTAAAAGATGACAGTTTTAGATATTAGATGTACTTCAAAAAATAGCGAAAACTGCAATGGTTCTCAAATTTATAGGTAGAGAACAAGTCTGAAATGTAGATAGAAGTTACAAGATAGATTTACAGAATGATGCAGATTACGAACAGTCTGGCCAATAACACCATACAGGCTTGAAGAACCAAAAATAATAGATACCTAATATGTAGACGAAGCAAACAAAATATATATTCATAGTTACTAATGAGGCAACTATACTATTATTATAACTATATTGCAATCGAATAAAAATAAATGAACAAATAACTATACTATAAAAAATATCACAAGCTGTAATACTTTCTGTTACAAGTATTTCTTCAAACAAACAATTTTTAAATATTTCTGAAAATTTGTGCCGATTTTAGCACAGTTAGAAACCATTTAATTTCTCTCTATAGTCACTTTCAAGTTAAATCAAACAGAGTGAAACTTAGAACACTTTAGCTGAGAAAAATAGGTATATATATAATATTATTCTTGGTTGTTCTTCAAGCTTGTAAAATTTCGTCCAACAATTAGTATGTTTCACAAAATACTTATTTGAATAATCAATATTAAATCAATAAACTTCAACAACAGATGATGAAAAGACACCATCTTTGACACTTTATATGTTTGACATGGTTGTTCATACTGTGTGCTCAATCTTTAACTAAACATAGTTACCTGTGTTGATAATGGCACTAATTATCTTGTAGCTTCTACGTACATTCCCAGGTAGATTAAAAATCTAACCAATATAATCACAACATAATCGCCAAGAAATTTCAAAATGTTCCAGATAACACGTGCCTACAACACACGCGCGAGATTTCTTTCACGAGTCATTCTATTAAACTCTACAGTATATCAAAGATACGAATCTTTCACGAGTTTCGATCGAATACATTCTTCTCACGATTATCTTTCATCTCGACGAATCGCACGCATAACCGCGGCTACATTTTCGTGTAGCCACCAGTAATCGATCGACAGCATTCCTCGATCGACATTATTCGACGTTCTAAGTTCCTTGCCCGCCGTATTATCGTATTATTTCGCGCCGTGGTGCGCACTATGGCCGACTTAATACGTAGACCCGGGATAAGCAAATGCCCGTAGCAATAACTCACTCAACTTGAGCCACGATCGCTTGTAAATCGATAACAAAGGTTAGCCGAACGCCTGATCCACTATTATTATGTTATTATTCAAACCCGACTCGCTGCCCCAACACGAGGGGAAAAAAACACATCGTGGCAATCACCACCGGGGAAGATATGCGTGACCTCTTGATAAATAGAGATCTCCGAGATCTCAAAAATTAATTTACTTCTAATTGGAGAGCAATTCATTTTCTAACGTTATCGCGGTTTTGAGTGATAGAGCATGATCGGGGATAAGTTGTATCAGTTCCTACATATAGATATTCCTATTAATCCTTTGTACTTTGAACATTTATTTTATTTTATTTTATATTTTTCGATTTTATTTACCAGCAATTCTGGCAAACTTTGAAGCTTGTTAAAAAAGAAAAAAAGTATTTGTGACTTTATTTATTATCTTTTCGTTTCGTTCCAATGCAAATAACACCTAAATACGTTTTAAAATGCATACATCTGGCACACCTGAAGATAATCATTTGTGACCTATATACATATGTACATTCTTAGCTTCTTATCGCAGTAAATATTCGTTTGACGTCGGCGTTTTTTGTTTCTCTTCTCAAAACATGCAGTACAATTTCTTCTTCTCACTTTTTCTCATTGCGCGAGAAAATTAAATATTAACGATTTCAGGATTAAATCGTTTAAATCACATTTAAACAGCAAAAGATAGAACTGAAGAAGTTATAGACTTACCTAAAAAATTTCTGTTCCCTAAAAAACGTTTCTCAAGAAACAATAACCGCACAAAGCTAAAAAATATAATCGCAAATATTAAATGAGAGACTATTGTGCCGATTAATAACAAAATAATTGATTAACTTATTAAAGATCTAAAGAGAAGAACACATTGAATTACATGCCAAGGCCACAAAGCCTTAAAGGCTTAAAGACGAATGCATTCTTAATTGAGTATTCTTTAGAGTTTGATCAATGAGTTTCAAACGCTCAAAGGATTAATTCATCAAGACGAACTTCATCTCTGTACACGCATATTTCTTTCAGAATCCTCGATTCAAAACGATTATCAATGCCATATTCCTCTGGCTTGTATATGTTCTTAGTATAAACGTACTGTCAAGCTGAATGGAAAGGCCGCCTCGATCGATCGCCAGTGTGTTAAATCCGCTTGAAGCGATTACTGCTTGTTATTATTGACGCAGAATAACGCGTCTAGGCGATCTAACGTTGAATTCCAATGTCGTATACCATCTTGGTTCACGAAGGTCGAAAGTTGGACAGCTTGGTCGCGCCGATGAGTATGCGTATCGATACGAGCAAAGGTATGCGCGATGTAACCATATTAGCGAACAGTCGACATATTGCGCGCACGAGCCAATATACATATGTACGTGTGAATATTAACTAATATGTAAGATCGCTTTGGCCAAGGATACGATACACGAGTATCGTTTCATCCGGTCGCAGCGCAAATTTTATCCCTCGATCTTTGTCGCGTAGAAATCGATATTTACCGACACGTGACGATCATTTGTAATCGTTCTGGCAGAGAAGATTGTGCAAAAAAACGACAACGAACAACGTAAGAAATTGCAAGAAGTCATAGCGAAACATAGATACGTAGGTATCTTCTGGATAACGGGCAACGAAACACAAACAAATTACACTGGATCATTTGCTCAACGAAACCTAACCTAACCTAACCTAAACCTAAACCTAAACCTAACCTAAACATAACCTAAACCTAATCTAAACCTAACCTAAACAATCTAAACCTAACTTAAACCTAACCTAAACCTAATCTAAACCTAACCTAAACCTAACCTAACCTAGGTTTTACACTGTAGAACCGAGGATTTACACTGTAGAGCCTAAAATATGAGACACAAATGAAACAGAATAAAACATGGACGATAAATAAAATAAGCAAAATTCATGATCTAATACCTTCTAAAAGAACTTCTATCAAATAATAGCAATATTCTAACTTATCTGACAGCAAGATCAGAGTCCTCAAAAATCTCTTTGAAAGAACAGAATCATCCTATTGCAACCAGTGTCACAAGCAAGTCTGAATAAATTATTTTAAACTACTACAACTGTTCATTTACTGAAACCTAACATCGTATCCTCGTATCACAAGACTACGTAAGAAACAGTGAGGAGTATAAACGAACCGATGACTATAAAAAAATTGTTGATATTTTGAGCTGTTACAACTTCATTTAAAAAAATCATACAAATATCCGGTTGGTCTTAGCCACTTCACAATCCTGAGGTCGTTTTTCTTCAAAGATATTTTCGCATCGCGTTTAATTCATTCGCTGATTCATATTCACGCGATGCACACCATGATTGATACCGTGTGTTTTTCGATGCACGTGTACAACATTCAAGGAATATCGTAAAATAAAACTGACCGTAACTCAAAGAGTCATGTTTATCGCGTTACAAAACGCTCAAGGCCTGCACAGCAAACGCGTTAAAGGACACGAATCTGACTATTTAAACAGAATCTCACTCCGCGCGTCGTCTGAAAGGATTCAGCAATCAACGTGATGTCAAATAACTTATTTAAAAAAAGAAAGAGAATTACGCAACGGAGCATTTCAATTTCAAAAGGCCAATTACGTGAACAATGTGTGCACGAAGGAGAAAAAGCTGCGAATATCTCGACACGTACGTAGATGTGCGTTCACTGGTAGTTTGACCGCGCTATTTCCCACGAACACGAAGGCAGATCTTTATTCTCGGACGTGAATCCGCGATACGAAAAACGTAGCCGGTGCACAGTAGATAATGGGTCCACGGAGTTAATAAGTCAACGCTAATTACATGCAATCGCGCGAAGATAATGGCCCCCGTGTAGATTTACGATTTCGACGAGACGGAGAGTGAGAGAGATTCGCAGCTCAGTGTGCGCGAGCGCGTCGAGTCGAAAAGAAAGTAACTCGAGAAAGTAACGAGGATATCGATTTGTTCGATAAACACGGCTCGAAAATTAATTCCCCATGACGGCGCGGTGATTCCGCTGAATGCGCGTGTATTACGCGTACGATTCGCGAACGGCCCCGCCAGCTTGGCTCATAAATTATCGGCAAAGTCGATTAAAACGTCTGACGAGCAGGCCCCTCTTCAGCTCTCGACTCCATTGACGAGCGAGCAAACCGATGATTTCACGCACAATGCCAGCTGTGCATTTGCATAAAAATGTCTCGCGTCAGTCGCGGACGACTGCATAATGCTCGATGAAAACCTTCGGCGGCCTTGGAGTAGGCAGGCAACCAAACCCTCCCGACGTTTCTTCAGCTTGTTACTGAAGTTTCGATGACTCTTTCGCGGAAATACTCCGGAGCTACCCGCGAGCTCTATTTCCGCTGATTTGAGCTACGTGGATACGAAACGATCGATGTTTTTCTCGGAGAATTGACGCACGTTTCGGCTCGTTGGACGCAAGTTACAAAGGAGACGCTGAGGCGTTGAAAGCTCGTGGAAGACACGCAAGACGCGATACTGTGCGCGCGTAAATTGCGCAACGCGTGGTAAATTTAGAGGATCGAGCAGACGCGGCGTGATTTTCCGCGCGAGCAGCCAACGCGAGACGCGCGGTGGCTCGATCGGTGGAACGGATGGCACGACACAGTACTAAGTGGATTTGCATAAAAATGTCTACAAACGACTGCATAATGCGGCTGCAGTTTACCTCGGGAGGCCTTGACGGCGTGAGACCTTCCTGACATCAACCGATACGTGAAAGCTGCACACGTGCCTACACGCTTTTCCATGCGCCTCTCTTCTTCGACCCTGACGCAGATCCGAAAAAAGAGAATCTCTCTCGGGCGGTCTGAAACTGCAATCTTGCTCGTGGAAGAAGCTCAATCGAGATCCAGGGAAATCGATTCTCGCCGTGTGTAATTTCACACGCGAAACGACGTGCAATTGTGGAAAAATTCTCATCGATTTTTCGATCGATCAGACCGCAGACAATGCTCGCGCTATTACCGATCTCTCGCAACCGTAGTTGGAAACACCTGACGCGAGAACATTGAAACGTGGTCAAGAGGAACGACGATGAATTTCTATCTAATCGTTATTTTCCGAGGAATCGGTGTGTCACGAGCGATGATTATTCACGAGGCTGACGCAGAATCTCTCTCGGAAGCTGAACTGATCAATTTTGCTTTTTATTTGGAGTAGCTTTCGCAATACGCAGCAGAGAAGCTACGCGTTAAAAGATTAATAGCGCAGAATACTAATAATAATGACACTTCTCGCATCCAGCAGTACAATTTACACAGCTGACAATTGTCCGGTCTGACAGAGGATTTCCATTATCCATGAATGATAATAAAATGAAAAAACTGGACGACTTGTACCCCAGTACCACGGTTCGTCTCACTGAAAGGCCCAGAAGCAACTGTTCCGACTAGGAAATAAAGACGACTTTTTTGCCATAAAATTTTATTGATATGCAAACATTTGAATCGATACAAAAGGACCAAGCAACGCCACGCCTCCTCGTGAATCACGTGACCCAAATCGACCAATCGCTAATTTTCGTTGCATCAGCGTTGCACCCCGCTTAAAATCACTTTCAGTGATAAATAAAAGAAAGAGAAGTAATGTCAATAGACATCGATTCCAACCACTAACGGCAATCGAATCGACCGACCAGCTGTAGAATATTAAACAACCGTCATCGATTACATCATAATTACTTCTCGCGGGTTAACGACCGCACCAGAGTGGTCGTTTAACCGAGTGCGCGATGATCGGCTGGCAGTTCTCCCATCGTGCGACAACGCGTACACCTCGACCGATTTCGCCGAATCAATGCCAGTTGGGCACGCCATTTTGAAAGTTGGCACTTTTTAAACGCGACCTACGTAACGTGTCGAAAATAGACACCGGCCGGTGGTGTTACCGCGAAACCGCAAGAGAACTCGCCAGCTTCCCAACACGCTCGCGGTTGGGATCCGCTTTGAACCGTATTCAATCGGTCTTCCAGTTGCCCCGATACTGGTATTCGCTCCACTATACCAACCGGCGACGGCCTTGACGTGTTTCTTGCCTTTGACGCGCTCGTGTCTCTCAACATGGAGAGAGATTGACAACTGCCACGACAAATCGGTGCCGACCGCGTTCCTAACTGCCTCCTGTGTGTTCTTCGATCGAGCCATCGGTCGATCGATCGGCGCACCATTCATAGGCCACGCGATCCACCGCAGAATGACAACATTACGCTGCGACGAACAGTGTATATACTGTTTTTCCTTGCATCGTTTCTTCGTGTAAATGTTCGCCTCGACGCAGGGGACATTGAAGTATCGAAATCAAAAATTTAATTAACAATTATAGAAAATGATATCACGTAAATGTATCTGCCCATCAGATGCAAAAAGAAAGATATATCAGAGAAATTATCTAACGTAATGTTTCACATAAAATAAAACCTAAATAATAAATTCTATCAATTTTTCAGTATCGCTGCAAATCAAAAAGAGCTCAGAATGATGCGATTAACGTAGCTAAAGTATACGCTAATCGCGTAAATTGATACCACGTGTAAAAAAATCGTCGTACAAATTGACAAATGAATAAACGAAATAAACGAACGATAACGTAAATCGTTCGCTTACGCGTTCAAGAGCGTTTAGTCGATATTACGATATCCTCCCTCTTTTCATTCTTTTTTTTCCTCTCGTCTCCCTATATGCGTTAAGTGATAAGCATGCAACACGATCTACGATCAGCGTCACGTTACGATAAATGCACATGTTCACCGGGAAGTAAATTATTAAATGTTCACCACGCCTCGAGTTCCGCGTGAAGCGCATACGAATCACGTTCCGTGGGATTTACATATTAGGTCGTTTCGCGTGGTCATTACCTGAAAGTCAGACAGAGGGATATATCGTCGTTCTTTCTAGTCACTCTCTCTCTCTCGGGCCGCGGCGGAATTATTTTTAATTGAACCGAGACACGGAAAAAAGGCGAATAAAATACGATGGCGATATTTCATTGTCGGTATCGTGGCACCAGGAAGAAGTTGCATATATTACACGTAAATGACAACCGTAATGCGTATCCATTGGAATTCCACGCAAAATAGTACGCCGGTGATAATAAATCGTTGAATCAAGCAGGTTGAAGTAGCAAACGACGCGATACTCGAGGATCTTTTATAAATGGATTGATGGATTAATTCAAACGATTGGTTCTGTTGTAATTCATCCTATTGCATCCTGTGTTTATTTATCACTTGGGATTCGTTTGATACTTTGTATAAATATTAGTCGTTAATTCTGTTTGAAGATTATAGAGAGAATATTATACGTTTCGTTCCTTGCCTCAATTTGACACGTGTTTGTTATAAAATTACGCTATGAGAGCTAATATCTGATACTTGAGTGTATAATACTCTGAACTACAGAAATTTATCTATCTTTAGTATTAATAAAAGAATTTAACTATTTATCATATTTATCTTATTAATAATTATTTTAGTATCTTCGATATTTCGATATTACGTAAATTTCTTGTTATTACAATTATTGTAAAATAATATTATTAATTGTAATGCTTTAATAATTACACGAAAGTTTGGTTTCGAAAGTCTCGTTCAATATTTTTTCATTCTCACTGTCAAATTAAAATGTATGAACATGTGTCGATTTAAATACACATACAATGATTTTTAAATCAGAATCAGAAAATTATAATTAAAATTTTAATAAAATAAGAGATTTTTCTCTCATAATCTACATCTTGCTACTAATACAGCAGAGCTATTCCATTTTTTAAACTCGCTGACAAACAGATCGTACAACTATCTATTCATACAATATGAATCTTTCTCATTACCAATCATTTCTCTTTCACGTAACAAAACGTTTGGCTAAATAGATTCAACCAACAGGAGTTCAGCCAATAAGATGTCTCAATTAAAATCATCAATTGAGTGTTAAATCAACGTTAACTAAAATTTCGTTCCAACGAATGCAGTTCTACAATCACATACGTACATACACCCGTTGCTATTCCGAATCTTCTCACTTTCAAGTGACAAAAACTACACTTCGTGGTTTTCGACCGGTTTCGTCAGTGTCGAAGTAATTTTATCAATAAGAGATCGCCGTTCAACGATCACGATCCGGCGCTAGCTCGAGGAGAGGAGGAGAACAACGTTCCACGGTTCTCTCATCGTTAAATGCTCGTAACAAATATTCGCCTACGCCTCTCGATTCCTCGATGCGCATCTACGAAGCTTTCGGCCTCGGCGAAATCCTAAATAAATCCGCGACGGCTCGTTTGTCTTTGCTAAACAATTCCAACGATGCAAAGGCCCGACGCTGAAACGGGGTCAACCGAATAGCCGGCTCTCGCGCGGCGCATTGGAAATTACGCTGCCGCCTGTCCGGAGGCGGTTATCGAAACACGACGCTGATGATAAATCGATCGCATCTCGACGTCCCGATGATAATAATTCGCGCGCTCGGTAATTTTCTCCTTCGTTAAACTTGGCGACCAGTGGAAAAATTGAATCGTCGTTTCGAATATGGCGCGCTTTACGCATTTTCTCGATGTCAAAGTTATATATTTATACTTATATCTTAAATCTTATTATATTTATATTTATATTTATACTTATATCTTATTTATATTATATCTTATTATAGTTATATTTATACTTATATCTTACATCTCAAAGTTATATTTATACTATCTTATATTATAACCTAAACCTAACCTATACTATCTTATAGAGAAAGAGAGAGAAAGAGAGACTACGAATTGATATATTTTTCTCGTGTGGCAGATATTTCGAGAAGTCTCGGTCGATAAGAGAGGTTTCTTGAAAATTCGTATCATACGAGTATTACGAGGTTACAAATTACCCTGTTAAATTAATTAAAATACCGGTTTGATCTTATTTTACACTTCAATTGAATTAAAATTCAATTAACCCTTCGAAGCTATTGCAAGAAGAAAAAGAATTACGTTAACGCTGTCGTGGATTTACATTGTAATTACGTTCACGAGAAAATTCTGACTTCTAATTATAAGTTTTCTGTATACCCAGTAGAAAGAACCTATACAACTCCGCCATTGATTAATGATATTTCTCGCGAGTGTAAACGAGGCTAAACGCGAGAATCATCACGAGCGAGTGACCATCGTGATCAGACGCTCGCGCGCGGTACGCAATATCGCACGATCACTCGTTAATAACGCTCTTCTTTTTTCTCTCTCTCTTTCTAAACTCGCGAGCGATTTTCGAAGGATTATCCTCTCTCGAAGCGTGGGAGAGGCTCTCTCGAGCGCGTTGGCCACGATCGCTTTTGTGCCAGCGCGGATCGACCGTTCGCGGTACGTGCGTGCGTGTATGCAGGCGAGTTGCAAAATCACGAATGCACCAGGAGTGCAGAACGCGGTACAGTGAATAGTTTCAGCAGAGATAAAGAACTCGGGGCGTATAATAAAGCGCGGTGGGGTGGAGCCTTCTTCCTCCGGAAAAAAAAAAAAAAAAAGAAAAAAAGAAAAAGAAAAAAAATAGAACCCGTGACTCCGCGAGAGGCCTGTGGTCGTCGGCCTCCCCGACGCGCGTTTCCAAGATTTAAACTCTCTTTCGGCCAGCGAGAGAGCCCCCGAGACTCTCTGCGTACAAGCGTACGTACGTCGGCACTGCGACATCGCTAATGCATCGCGAGTACAGAGTGCAGCCGTGGATGCACTGTGAAATTACAGAGAATAGCGAGCACAACGAGTGGAATTCCCTTCTGCTTATGGAAGTGTTCGAAACGGAGCAGCGTAAATCTTCCGCGGGGCGGAAGAGGAGCTAGAGAGGGAAATATGTACGTACGTGCATAGATCCAAGGCGATCCGCGCGGTACGTTGAACCGAATCGAACGTGAGAGACAAATGAATCAATGGAGACAGTGCGGTCGACCGTCTAATTGCCGTAGACAACAATCGCGCTTGTCTTAATGAACGCAGCCTTCCGAGAAATAGAGGGAATAATAAACTGGCACTTTCTAACACTGTGGCGTTCTCCTCTTTTGTGTCGGATCGTTCGGAAAGTTCACCGCGTGCTTGACAGTCGGCTCGCGTTCGACGATAACCAACTCGGGAGAGATTCGTTTCGATGAAATACCGAATGGAAATATTTGCAATGCATCTTTTAATTGGACGATAAATTTTCAGAAAAATTAAATTGAATTGACAAAAGTAATGAATCACGTCTTTAACAACGTTGAATTTACCGCGCGAATGAAGAGTAGATAAAAGATATCAAATCTTAGTAGGAATATAATTGTGCTATCGTTTAACCTGATTTTTGCAAAAATGTTTTAATTACGAGAGATTGGATCAAGAACAGACAAATGATGTTGAGTCTTAACATAGTCGCACTATTCTGATTTATATAAAATCTTTCATGGAAAGATTTATAATCCTAATTTATAAACCATCTAACGTAATCTAATAAGACTTACAATAACCTAATATTTATACAAAATGTTATAGTTATTTCAAAAACTAGTTCATTATTAGAGAAAAATATTTCAGACGAAACTTGTTCGCTTCCGAGGAAAGTAATTTACTGAATTTATATTTTTATTTATAAACAGATGTAAGAATAAAACAATATAAACAAATTTAGTGCAATTTGTGTAAAAAAGATAAGGTTCTTTTTAATGGAATCATATAATTTTCACTAATCTAATCTAATAATTTCAATTATATTTTAACTTCCAGTCTTAAATAACACACTCTGTATATATTATGTGCACGTTAAATGTCTCGAAAAAGAATCATATGGTAATTATACGGAAAAATCAATGCTACATAAAGTACACTTTAGCCTTGATTTATTATTAGTCACTTAGAATGCTGCATGTGACTTTGAATCTCAATACTGCTCTTTAAGATTTTGCTGCATCAAAAATAATGTTATTTTAATGTTCCATTAGAAAGAATCGAGTTGATGTTTGTACTCTCTCTTGACTATAAGAAAAATAAGTAATTGAATAATTTGTTCCAATAATGGACTATTCTGGAAGTAAATGGAGTGCATTTATAGATAAGTATATTTACTATCTTATATTATATTTTATTCGTTTATATTACGAGTAAAACATACATATTATAACATTCAATCTACATGTAATATGTGGTATACATTCTGATCAAATACCATTGTAAGTATGTACCGAAATTTAGCACATTCCAACAAAAATACTACGACAATCGTTTATTTTAAAACTCAAAAGTAATGGATTTTTCACATTTCAATCTTCTTTCGATTAGAAAGAATTGAAATGAAGCAATCTGGCGTACTTGGAAGAGCCAATCTTCAATCTGGGATTTTCTGTTCGACTCGGCCGCAAGCCCGATCGCTTTTTAATTATGAATCGGAGATTAAATCGTCGCGCACGAAGATCGCAACGAATGGAATCACGGTTCGCGAGAGGACCGTGGCCTGACAGGAAAGCACGCACGTATGCGGATCGTCGGCTGGTTGCGAAATCTCTCTAATGCACCGGCGAGCGTAGTTGCACGCGCGGCGAGTAATACGCGGACGGAATCCTCCCGTATGGACTCGCGAGCCGAAGGACATCCGAAGACAATGCAACGAGAGATACGTCAGGGAAACGGACGTCTCGGATTGCCGCATTTTCCCGCACGAAGCTCCTCGAATGGCGTCGCGCGAACGCTTTCAACGCGCGTCCGCCATCTCGACGACACACATCCAAGGCTCGTCGCATCTTTCGCGCTTCTTCCTCTTGTCCCCATCTTCCGCGTGTACTCGAGTTTCGCAACGCGCGACCTCTTCATTAGTCGCTTCGTGCGCCCTTGGAAAATCGCGGCCTCCTTTGCCGCCATTTTCCTCACCCTGCAACTTCTTCTCCGCCTTTCGAGGGCACGCTTGACGATCTTTGTAAAGCAAATCTTTGGATAATGGAAGAGGATAACGGAGTTGGAGCAAACAGAATCTGTTTTCTTAAGACTTTTTCTGTTAAAATACTGGTGGCTGTTTGAACAATTGTTTTCCGTATGTTTCTTTTCTTTCTTTTGTAAAGAAGATACAATATACTAAAGTTACTTTCAAGTTAATTTTAATTTATTCAAACACAGGGGAAGAAATCAATACTGAATCAACTTAGTTACGACAAATAACCAAGTTAGATGAGTTTAGCAGTTCCAACAGCTGTTCTTGAATGAGGCGAGAGAAGCACGGGAAACAAAAAACTGCACGACTTGTACGAAAGGCCCAGAAGCAACTGTTCTAGGAAATGAAGACGACTTTTTTGCTATAAAATTTTATTGATATGCAAACGGTTGACAGTGCCAGACAACGCCACTCCTACTCGAGGTCTAGCCCACGCCCCCTCGCGAATCACGTGACCCAAATCAACCAATCGCTAATTTTCGTTGCATTAGCGTTGCACCTGAAGAGCCCCGATTTTCTGGGTTACCGCTAAAATCATTTTCAGTGATAACAATGCAAATTAACATTTAAACTACCGACGGAGGAACATAAAACTGTGATTATCATTTTATGAAAATTCACATTTTCGAGAATGTAAATAAATGGAAAACCTCGGTGAAAAATTTCTTTACGTACCACAAATATCACAGAAAGCACTATATTCTGGATATTTTACGTATTCTCTTAGACGATCAGCATTATATTTGCGCTCGAAAAATTTCCAATATATGCATAAAAATCCGCAGTCTACCAATAATTAACAAATTTCGTTTAAACCCTTCGATTTTACTAGAATTTCGAATTTGAATCGAACGGAGGATTTCGAACGATTTCTCGATTTTCTAGAGAATTGCAATGGATTGTACTTCGACGCGTAATTTATCTCCAAACAATTCCTCGGATTTTCACGGAACGCGGAATAAACCAGACTACGATATCGATAACAAAGTTACTGCGAGACAGATTTCCGTTGAAAGTATCGCCGTATGTAAATCACGGCGTATTATATTTGCCATGTGGACCGTGAGAGTACGAGAGGCCGCGTACACACCACCGTGTGATATTTCACTTTATCAACGTGGGGCGTAGATCGGGCGTAAAGCTGCCAGAATCAATACGTACCGTATAATTCACTGACGGAATGAACGGAACCAAGAAGAAGAAGAAGAAGAAGAAGAAGAAGAAGAAGAAGAAGAAGACGGGTCAAAAAATGTGCCGAGAAGAACAATGAGACACCTCGTGCGGGTACCGTTCCCGAATTCAAGTCGAATGATAAAAAACGTATCGCGCCGTTTCGTGATTTACGGTGGACCTGGACTTGACTGCTAACGGTACGAGTCTCCTGAATCGTTTCGAAACGGAACAAACGCTGGCGGGTCTCTTTTACTTGGCGTTTTATCTCGGCACCAGACTAAAAGTACAGTGCCATGCCGTGCACTATCCACCATAAGTATTTGAACACACGTCTTTTGATCCTACGAGGTTTTAATCTATTTCTAGTCTCTGGTCTTATTTTAGACAACCGTGTGACATACAGTGTATCGAGTACGCGCGCTCTCGCTCAAAAAGTATTATATATTCCAACACTTTTCATTTTGAAGAATCCAAATATTTCTAGTAAAGTTTGTAATAAAATTGCTCGTGTGTTTTATATATAGATTGCAATGAAAATATCTTAAAATCAAAATGCAAAAGCATGTAATAAGCAGGATCAATAGTAGAGAAATATTCCATTATAAAAGTTGTCACTTTTTTTAAATTCACAAATTCCTATATCTACCGCAATAATAATTTACTGCTGATTTTCCACTATCCATCTAATGTACGATGATATGATTATCCGCGACGTAATTGCAATCAGATTAAAATATGTAACACAAATTATAAAGTTTATAAAGTTTATTGGAACAACAACAGAGTTCTTGCAGCAACGTTATTTTTCAATATACATAACTCTCTTTACTCGTCAACAATCTTGCCAACCATCTTTGAATCAAAACCTGTACAGTTAAGTGATAAACGAAGATATCAGTATCATACAGAAAATATCAGTACACTGCGGACAATTATTAAACTCTCAAATATACATTCTCCAAATACACCACCGAGGAAACTACGAAACAAGTGAAAAAGGATCAAAGAATGCCGGAAGATCCTTTATCCTACGTAAGCCTAACATCTAACATCGTAGTCTGCATCGTGTACTGCAAGATCCTACCCAGTTGAATTTACAGACTCAGATCTCCTTAAATCAAACGTTTTCGGATATATCTCTGTTCGCGGAGGTGGAACGACCGAGAAGCCGGGAAGCCGAAAGCGCGGCGAGTCTCGAGGAAAGTGAGCGTTCTCGGTGCCGGAAGACCAAGAGGAGCCGAGCCGAGCCGTTTTCTCGATGGTGGATCGCGCGCAACGATCGCGGGTATGTAAATGCGCGTTATATCTGGCATCGCGCGAGTATTACACTCTGTAAATAGCCGGAGCAGTGGTGTTTCGCCGGTGGTATTTGTCCAGTCGCCAGTGGACGCGTTATTGTGCGCGAGCGGATCGGAGAGACACGCGAGACAGACGAGAGAGACTCGTAGCTGCATTCCTAGCCCCGATCGAAAGTAGCCAACCGACGGCCACGCACCGCAACCGCGGACAATTAATCGTGCAAGATGGAAAACGCAACTAGCGCGCGCGCAGGAATGCGCGTGATGCGCGTAACATCGACAATCAGGCCCGTGATTGCGCTACACGGGAATCAAATTAGCATCGGGCAGCATCGCCATTAGAGTCCAGACGGGAGATCTATGGAGAACGATAGGCATATTTGCCCGTCTATCGGGAATCCGCCTTGGCTACCAATCTTTTCCCTCTCTTTTCTCTTGCCTCGCGGGATTAAACCTTATCCTCCGCGGACGGTTTTCCGAGGGATTGGATTTTGTTGGAGTAAACGTATAGCCTTTTCGAGTCAAATACTTGATACTAGCGGGGACTTATTTATAAGTGTTATTGGAATATATTAGAGTATATTATATATTATAAAATATATGTATACTGTGTTAGCATATAATAGAAAAGATTATTAGAATATATCAAAGTATATTACATATTGTAAAATGAACTGTATCGTGCTGGAAATTCCAAACCACGTTGGAATATAACATTACAAAGAAATGTACATTGTGAATTTAAGATCCACTGTAATTAGATTAGATTTTTACGCAAACTATCGTTAACAGCTGAAGCAATTTTCTATGTAAAGTTCATTTAGGTCAATCAAATAATTAAATTATTGTGGAAAACACAATTTACTTTGGATCATTTAACATCCACACGTAATTAAATTACAAATTTTTATATAATATTCTTTCCGACATTAAAATAAATAAATTTTCACTTTAAACTTCATTTCGTACATTTATAAATATTCATCACTCGTCGATACATTATTTATTCACACAGTACAAACATTGTTACGTGTGCGTAGAATAATTAAAAATTGCTCGTGCAAAATTTCTCTCAGCGAATAACGAAATTTCAAAGTTCCAAAATTCGAGGGAAACGAGAGAGAGAGAAGGGAATAGACACGACTTTGTATTCCAGAAGTCGTCGCCGTGCGTGAATGCGCATTCAGAGAGAACCACGTGCATTTTCAGCGTATGTAGCGCGTGTTACGCGCATAAACCAACCCCTCGCATGTCTGGCCGCGTGTTTACCGCGCGTTCGAGCGCTCTTCCGAGTAAGATAAACGCACGGCAAGCACGCAAATGCGGAAAGCCGTCGAATCAATCGCGGCATTGTTCACCGCCCGGTGATAGGAACTGGGTGAACAGAAACTGATTTAATGGACGACGCCCCCCTCCCCGTTCCTTCCGCGGATCTAATCGCTGGAAGAAGCAAGAGAGTGGAGAGCGTGGTTCTTCTAAATGCGTCTCCCAGAGGCATTAGGCTCGAATTTTTCGGCGATGCATCGCCGCGTCACGGTCCGCCGGTTTTACCTCAGGCAAGCTCAGGTGTGTCGGGGTGTCTCATAAAGTTCATCGAGTATCGAGCACGCGAGCCGAGACGAGTATCATCGCGAGCAACTTCAACCCGCACCGGCCAAACGAACGTTCGATCATGGAGTTTCGTTAAAATTCCCAGTGCAACTGGGACACTGACGCGATAATGAACGCAAAATTTACGGGTGTATCGGTATCGCGATGCAGGAGGCTGACCTCGGCCACCCTAATCCACGGAGATTCGAAGACACGCCAAGTCGATGCGCCACCACTAGCACCTCCAACGGCGTGATTAACCTCAACGCAGACTCCGACGAGGAGTGGCTCACCTACGAAAAGCTCACGGAAATAGCCTTCTCTCGTTCGAGGACGAAATCACCCGCTCCTCCAGCCGCCAACGTCGCGTTGCGCGACAACCAATCTAAATCCGCGGACATTGAACGACGTCAGTCGGTGAAATTAACGAAGAGCAACAGCGTTGCATCAAAGGTCGAGGCACAACCCGTTATCTTCGACGAACGAGCCGACGGAGACAAGGCTGCTAGAGACGCTTCGCCGTTGCCGATCAGAAAAAGTCTCTTCCCTTACGTCTCGCCGTACGTTCTCTTCCAAAGTCACGATCACGTACCCGAGACACTGCCCAAAGATTTCGCTCAGCTTCTGAAATGGAAGTTTACCACGTCGACGCCTCGGATTTTGATGAAGATCTTGATCAACTCTGGATACCAGGTGGTGAACAAAGGAAACGACTGGTTCGGCGTTTGGAATTTATCGTGCAAAGACACGGCGAGATATCGAAGTATGAAAAACTTTCAAAAGGTAAAGATTGGTCGAGAAACTTTCTTAAAAAGAAAACAAGTCTGTACATTTATTGTCGTTAATTATATCGAAAACTATTTATCACAGTTGAACGTGTATTTTAATTGTTTTATTTTATTTCTTTTTTTTTAAGAACCACATTTGAAGAATCTCTCTCACGAATATTTTGAAAATTGAAACATTTTTAAGAACATTAAAAACTTTTCTTTAGTGTAATTAAATTCTTGAAAGTCTCGAAAATTGAAGTCTCCTCTTTACAACGTGAAAATTTGTTGCAAGGAAATTGTAAATGTTTTTCATCAAATTCAACTCTATAATTAATAATTATAGTATTTCGGCTTCCAGACTCGCTTTTTAATGAAATAGCTAAACTGTTTTCAAAAACCGTCTGTTGTAATAAACGTAGTCAGTTAATAAAACTAAAACTAAAATTTCCAATAAGATCTACTCAAATCGTCATTCGATTCGATAGCTTTTTTCGAAGAAGAAAGCTCCCCTTATATAATTTCCATAAACGAAATGTCCCACATCCAAGAGACAATTTCAACGAAATTTATGTTAAAAATCAGGTAAATAACATGCCAGGATCGCAAAATATCGGCAACAAAGACCTATTGTGGGCGCATCTGAGTGAAATGTCGCGAAAATTCGTTGAGGAGTACAGCTTCATGCCGAAAACGTACGCGCTGCCGAGGGAGATGCAGAGATTCGAAGGCATGTGGAACAGGCACGGTATGGGCGTCGCGTGGATAATTAAACCGCCGTCAGCGGGTCGTGGCCAGGGTATCAAGATTGTTAATCAATGGTGGGAGATACCAAAATGGCACTCGGTAATCATTCAACGATACATCAGCAGGCCGAAACTCATTAACGGCTTGAAATTCGATCTGCGAATTTACGTTCTCCTAACAAGCATTAACCCGATGAGAATTTACGTCTACAAAGAGGGCTTGGTTCGTTTCGCCTCGGTCAGGTAATTCGACGATCCTAACTTATTTACGCGATATTTCATTGATTTTCACCGATAATGATCAGAATCTGACACCGTTTCCCGATTTACACACAAGCGTTACGGTGGAGTAAGGTTATTCGGGTCAGCCACTTGCTTCCATATCTGAAGCATAATTTAATTTTGCATAAATTCGGATAAACTCGCACAAAAATTGAAAAAAAAGAAAGATACGATAACTGCGTGCCTTATTAAAATATCTCATTGACTCGAATAACTCTAACATTCCATACCTCGTTAAAATACCTCGCTGACTCAAAAATAATTCTCTACCCTCTTAAAACTGAATATGCTGAATGTCCAGATACGTTCGTGGAGCGAACTTGGGCGATAAATACATGCACCTAACGAACAGCAGCGTGAACAAGCAGAATCCGGCTTACGTAACGAACGACGGAGCGAACTCGTTCAAAGGACACAAATGGTCCTTCGCGAGCCTGTGGTCGTACCTGAGGCAGGAAAACGTGGACGTCGCTGACCTATGGTGCCAGATCAAGGATATCGTCGTTAAGACTTTCATATCCGTGGAATCGAGCATGAACGCGGCCGTTTCGGAGAATCTCGTCTCGAGTTACACCTGTTACGAATTATACGGGTTCGACGTGCTCCTCGACGAGAATCTGAGACCGTGGTTATTGGAAGTTAACGTTCTACCGTCGCTGCAGACGGACTCGCCGCTCGACACCGCCATTAAGGTATCTAGGACTTAAATGGATGCTCGCCGATGAGCTAACTGGAAATTAACGTCCGCCATTGTAACGCCGACTTTCTCGCGAGGAGATATCGCACTAACTCGCGGATAATTACGTCCACCCGCGGTCGTGAGCGTGCACGTGCACTTCTGTTCGTAAGTTTCAGGATACTTTTTTCAGGGGATTTTTTCACTTGAGTTCTGATAAAATAAAAATCGAACGGTGCAATCTAGCTTTTCATGCAACACACGCGGTTAACAAGTCATCAACCCCGTCTATTGATATTAATACTTATTATTGTTTTCTTTCTTTCTTTTTTTTGCAGTCATTTTGTTATAAAATTGGAGCTATAGATATTTCTGAAATCACGATACCACGAATGTACAAGAATTTTACGTAAATAAATAAAATAAATATGATTCACAAGAAAAGAAAATTTGTGCAAAATAAGTAAACAATTATTAAAGGATGAAAATTAAAAATTTATCAAGTACACGTGTACCAAGTATTGAACAAACATGTTCAAACTCTATTTCTTTGGAAGCGAAAAACTCTGCGTTTTATATTTTCGACTCGTTGATATTTGGTCGATTATAAATTCAAATATGAATTCATGTATAGCTGACAAATTTTCAAACTCAATTTCTTCTTAAATGAAAAAATGTTTCTTTCCGATTTATTTTATCAGGATTTCAAAAATTCCAAATAAATATATATACATAATAGTTATATTAACATAATAAATATGTGTATATATTGTATATATACTTATTATTTCAAATATATTAGACTTATTATTATTTAGTCACGTTTCATATGACTATAACAATTTGATACCAAATTAAAAATAAAATATTGTTTGTAGCTACTATTATCATTATGCAAGACGTTAAGTTAGGTTTCGTCAACAAATATAGTCAAAAGATATCCTTCCACTTGTGACCAGTAGTGTAATTCGTTCACATTTGCCCCCACAAATTCCTCCGCAATGATGCACGAAAACCACCAAGGGAACGTGCAATAAATTATTTATGGTCACACGGATTGAATCATGCGTATCATGACCGCATCGTCTGACGTACGATCTTTTCTCTCTTTTTTCATTATTATTTTCCAGGGTGCTCTGATGAAAGACGTATTAAATATGGCCGGCTACCAAATTCCCAAGAACGAGCAAATTTCAGGCAACGGCGCGTGCAGCAAAAAATACGACTCGATCGCCCATAATTACAGATTGTACAGCACGGCCTTGAATCTTCGCGAGAAGATGAAGCAGAACGAGATCAACGCGATGGAGACTCGCGACGAGTACCTGGACGGAATCCTGCGGAATTTGACGAGGGACGACCTGAGGCAGCTCGTCCGCTACGAGGACGAGCTCAGCCAAGCCGACAACTTTGAGATACTATTCCCCACCAGCAGTTCCTACTTGTACTTCAAATTCTTCGAGGTGGAGAGATACTACGACCGATTACTAGACGCTTGGGAGCATCGTTACTCCGGCGACAAAACGAAAGGGATTCGCAGACTGCAACGACACTGCGAGACGATGGAGCACTTGGAACAAAATTTCAATTGAACGTGAATTTGTTTGTGCTCGCGAGTTCGTTTGTGCTCCAGTATGGAAATGATCGTGTTGCGCACAGTATTAAAATCAATCAGTCAAAGTCCAATTACTATAAAATTATTCGCAGAAAGCAAAGTCACTGGCGTGACGTGCGTACTTTCTTACGTAATCCCGTAGTCTCCTTAGAACATTCTTTCCTTTCGTACAAAATGTTTAAATCGCAGAGTAAAAGATTATAACACATATTATATTGGATCTGCGTGAGGTAACGAAGAGAGAATTTAGTAAAAGACAAGTAAGCGAGTTTGCAAGAATTATGTGTCTTGAATCACCAAAGATTAAAAGATTAATTGTTAATTACGTTGAAATATGTTTCAGAGAGAAGAGTATTGTCCGATATATATTATCGCCAAAAATATCTGGAAAATATTATTTTACTTTATATATACCTTTCTCGCGGAAAGTAATAATAAAATTCAATCAAATTGAAAGTTCCAACGTTCTAAATTTTAAAATTAATTCCAACTGGGGATTAAATCAATTGGGCATAATAAACATTGAAAATTAACATTTAATAGTTACTTCTATCACTTCTAATTTTAACTTCGTTATCTTAATTTAAACGTAACGTCAAAAAAAAAAAAAGAAAAAGAAATATGCAACAGAGAAAGGAGATTTGCTCCGAAACCTTTCTCACACATATGCCCAGGAATCACGTGGAGTTTACATTCGCCTGCTTATCGCGTAATTCCATACGACCGATAGCGCGCGGCTACTGTTTCTTAATAAATGATTAAGATATTGACCACGGGTGTGCAAGCCGTGAATTATTTTGTCTCCGGGGACATCGGATGTCAAAGGAATTCGAGAAATCCAGCGAAACCTTACACGCCTGTTAATCCACCTTAGTCGACGTGGTTGCGCAACACCATAACCGCAAGGTACTGTAAAGTCGTTTTAGCTATATCGGTCACTCGGTTGACGTCATTCATTTGCCGTTTACAACTTCCACTGAATAGGAGTATCCGTTTCCACAAACGGACTTCCTTTATCGAATTACGCGTAACTCAATTTCCCTTTTCGAAATAATCCTGGCATTTCGAGCTCTTCTCTGAAGATAACGCGATCAACGTGCATGCGCTATCGTTCGCAAAATGTCAAGTGACTTAGGAGATGTTTTAACTTTAGACAACTTTCTATTTTCATAAAATACCTATCGTATGAAAAATATGAAAGACGAGAATATCGTTTCTGTTTTGCGAAAATTAAAGTTAAATCATATCATGTTTATTTAAATTATTCAAATTAAATTTTACGATATTTGTACGTCAATATTTCTTTCGTAGCAAATGTAGTTTCGATGTATATCGATTGATGAATTAAAAAATATACGATTCCATTTAAAAAAATGGAAAGACAAAAATATTATTGCTATCATATTACGGCCACTTTTATACTGTACAACTTTCGTTGATAAAATTTCTCCAAAAATAGCAGAGATAAATGATAATTCTTATTGGATTATATTATATAATTATAAATATATGCCTGATTTTTTATATATGACTGCCATGATTTTACTCTAATTAATCATCACGTGTAATATTATAACGATTCGATTAACTTAGAAATATTTCGAGTAATATTGATATTTAATATTTATACTATCATGAAAAAGATTCGCTTAATTATTCTTCTAGATTTTACAGTTTTACTTAATATTTACAATTATTAATTATGACGTAACATTTCATAAATATTATTTCGATTAACTTAGAAATATATTTAATAAACATTGTTTCGAATAACCTATGGATATTTCAATTTCTTTAAATTTCACAAAATTGTAAAGTCTAGTTCGAAGAATTGTAAACTCTGGTAACAAAAAAAATATTGCGCAAATCGTTCGATATTCCTTTTTATAGCCACAGTTTCAGAAAAGGAGAATTCAATTATGCAAACTGAATAAAAAAAATGCAAATAGAACGTTGCATTTATGCAACACCGATTATTTGCGAATCATAAATCAGAAGATAAAATTCACAGACTGTTATTGCAAACCAACCAAGATAAATGTAGAATTTTCTACATTTATGAAAAATCGAAGGATACAAAACAATGCGCACAATAAGACAAGAATATAAAATATTGAAAACGGAGTTGTAATGTGTAATAGCGGAAACAAATTCCTCCTTTTTTTTTTTTTTTTAATTCTATTGATAGAAATATGAAACTGCATAAAAATCCAAAGTCTATTCACAAACGCCAGTGTGTGCACCACACACGGATACGAATGTGTGAACGCGCTTTTGTTTAAACCCCGATGAATCGATTTTGTTTGCGCAAGTGACTAACTTTGAAATAATCTTATCATTCCGTTTGTTCTTGAAACTCTCCTAATTTCACTATCGTCCGTTTGTCACAAAGTTAATTCACCCACGACAACTGACAATTTGTCTGAAGATTACGCTCCCGAAATTGCGTTATTACGCGGACATTTCACGTTTGAAGCACGTGTACATAGACGCGCAATGAGTCATTTAAATAGAATGAGGCTCGCACCTAAAAAAAACTATATAAGATTGAAACTGAAAAACATTCGCGTTGCACAAGCAGCCGCATTAAATGTAATTCGCAAGGATGCTAACATTTATAAGCGACGATTATTTACGAGAAAAGCCAGATGAACGTTCGATAGTTTGGTCCATAGCTTCGAATATCCCTGTACGCATCGATGGACAGTTTCACAATAACTCTCGAATGCATGCTTCGCCGACACGCGAATGGAAAAAGCAAACTTTTCTTGTTGCTCGTTACACACGATGAAAAACGTACGAAGAATTTTCCCCACTCGTTGTGTAAGAAACTTTGACCCTTAATTATAGACTCTGGGAGGAATAAATTTCTATTTCATTATCACGATTTAGCTGGGAATCTTAAAACTGTGTAATTTGCAAAAATTCTTGTACGAATGAGTATATACTCAGTCACGAAAGTATTCGGACACTTGTGGAGAAACTTTCTACGAATGCATTTGCATGTATGATATAAACCAGCTTGACGTTTCATTAAAACTGTAGAGAGATCTGACTATCGCGATTGTTTTATTTATTTGAGATTACACCAACCAATGTTGATGGTCATAAAAACATTCTGTGAGACGTATATAGATATTAACATATTCACATTTTTATAAAACCAATTAAATAAAAGGAAATAAAATATTTTCTATATTTTATCACTGAAAGTGATTTTAGTGGGGGTAACCGAGAAAATCGGGCCTCTTCAGGTGCAACGCTGATGCAACGAAAATTAGCGATTGGTTGATTTGGGTCACGTGATTCGCGAGGGGACGTGGCGTAAACCTCGAGTAGGAGCGGCGTTCTCTGTAATTTGTTTTGTATCGATTCAAACGTTTGCGTATCAATAAAATTTTATGGCAAAAAAGTCTTCATTTCCTAGTCAGAACAGTTGCTTCTACAAGTCGTGCAGTTTTTTGCATACTACTTATTTGCATATTCTGAACATCTTCGCATAATAAAGGTTCAACGATGTACAATGTAACGAATTGTAACGAAAAGAATGTAAAATATCAAAGGCAATTTGATAGTCAAAAAAGAAATTTAGTTCCTTTTTATTAAAAATACGAATTTGCATGAATATCTGCAGTCTACTTGTAGCTCGGTGACTCTGATAAATAATGTCAATTGTTACCATGTCTAATTACGGAACGAAGCCAATTTTGACGATGTCCTGAAAAAGCAATTCTGCAACACGATCGAGTTCATTGCCTCGTAATTATTCAAAAGAACGTTGGCAATAATTTCGATCAGCTTGTTGGAAGGTGACGTAAGTCAAGGAGTGAAAGCTCTCCGCGGGGTTCGCGGGAAGTGAATCACTTCCTGAAAATGCCGTAGACGCGGTTTTCAGTTCATTCAGACGAGTCTTCTCTCGAATCATCCCAGCTAAACGTCACATGCAACCTACTTTTCTCTTCGACGACGAAGAACACGCGAGCGAATCGCGCTTTAACGTGCCACTGTTTTATCTCTCTCGCACGATGCGCGTACAAACTTATCAACGACACAAACCACTGACTCCACTGACGTTTTACTCTTGCCAGAACGGAAAACTGCTCAAACTTTCCTAACCCATTACCCGTTCCATGCGAAAGAAAACCTCACGAATGAAGGAAAAAAAAATACTAAATAGGCACGAGTTATAATCGAAATAAATTTTATTCGCTGTCGGCTTGTTCTTCCTGCGAAAATAAACGACAAATATAAAATAAAATTTCACCGTTTAAAGTCTCGTTTTTCAAGAAATAAAATTTGAATTTACTTGACTAGGAATTAACTTGAAATTAATACGCGTAGTTGATAAATTTCAAAATTTAATATTCTCGATAATGAAAATACTAGAGACTATACTTTCGAGCTTCTGTTGATTATTCATTCCTATTCATTCTAAAGTTATCACGTACTCTATAGTAAATTCAACAAAAATTGTAGAAAAATACATCTTCTGGCTGAGATCGCAAACGAATTATTTATCGCGTATAAAGAATATCAGATAAATCAAGAAATAAATGTAATTTTTCTACAATGATTCCAACTCGGACACGGCTTGAAACGTTAGTTTTGAAGCGTCCTTCTATGAGAACGATCGGCGGAAAAACGTCTTAAGATTTTACAAGCGAGAATGGAACCTTAAAAGCTGTTCAGAGATAGCATTTTATTGATTTCCGTAAAAGTTACGCTGCAAATCCCTGGAAGTACAGGTAACAAAATCTTTTAGAGAGTCTTTTTTCGTAGAGTCGGATCCTTATCGTCTCGAGGAATTCCACCAGATTCCACTAATTCTTTAACAACGCTCCTATTTGGAGAAAGAAGCTGTTCCTCCCTTTGATACTTTTTGAGGTTTGCCATATTACTTATGAAACGTTTTAGTCTAAGACTCCGTTCGGGCGGAAAACGCAGTTAGAAGCTTTGAAGTGACGCGACTAATTCTAGGTATTAGGTACAGACAATTTTATATTTATTTTCTCAAAAGGAAACTTTAATAGCACGTAATTTTCTCGCGTAATCAAAACATTTTCCACGCGATTAATTTCATCATCCTAGGCTTATAAGATAATTAATATTATTAATTGTAAAATTGAAAAATTCTTAGAACAAAATCGTTACAGGTCTTTTGGAAATAATTCGAAATAAAATAGAAGATGCCTTTAACCTGTTCTAATTGCGAGTGATAAATTTATGTTTGTTATTTTTCCAGACGATATCACGTGCTCTCCGTTCTCAGTCGCGGTCAAGCGTGATAAAATGCTCGACTGTTTACCGTGGCTGCGTTCTGACTGTCGCATTATTAGCGAGAGTATGGCTGCGTGACTCTGACAATCAGAGCAGAATGAGATCTAAAATTCGCACTCTCGCGAATGAATCCACTCGAGTCCGCTTAATTGCGACACCGTGATCGTTCGTTTCAAACAGTTAGGAACAATCCGCTCCAGATGCAAGTACAACTTTCGGAATTCTCGTTGCATCGCGAGTCAAATGATAGACGCACTCGAGAAAGTAAAACGCAGCAAGTAACGGATATAGAAAACGCTATCGACCGATTTAAATATGCTTTTTTTTTAAGAATTTAGTTAACCTGTCGCTTATCTAATAAAATACACGGCAATCAATTTTGTTTGTCTTTTTGTTGCCTACTTATCTCCGGTACATCGCGTATTTTCATCCGCATTCTTGTTACTAAACTGCGGATTAAATCTTCCGAGATTAAATTTAAGATTTCACATTTTAGTGTTTTTATGAATACAACTAGAGTAAAATTAAATAAAAATTTATTTTACTTATATACTTGTATATTTATTTTATATTTATATTTGCTAGGTGCGAGGTTTGATCGAAAAGTTTGTGCAATTTTAAATTTTCCCGCGCTAGGAATGTCCGATTGAAAAATTATTGTTTCGTATTATCGACACGCTTGCTTTTTAATCTACGTTGGAATTAGATACTCAGATTGAACGTGTCAGATTCGATGGTCAATTTTACAACTTCTTGACCGCTTATAATTTGGATCACGATTCACATGATTTGCATTTTAAGAATGTTCTGAAAATTTTGCAGGAGAAAAGTTAAAATAAATGTGTTGAATAGAGATACTTTGAAGTAATATACTTCAACATAAATTTCAAAGCTTTCTGAATGAACAAAAATTATACTCTCACAATTTTTCATGTAATTAGTGTACATTATTAGTTTCAATAGATTATACCTACTTTATAATTATAATTTTATATATTTTCACGTATTCTTGCATGAAATAAAAAATTTCCGGAAAATGAATAAAAATTCGCAATCTAGTCGTTCCTTAAATACGTACTCGCATTGATACCCGCGTTCTCTTTAGAGATCAAACCAGAGCAGACTGTGAAAATAGGGCAGTTCAATAGACATGCCGGAAATTGCATTCAACGCCAGAAACAACAAACGTCTCTGCCATAGCAAAACGATATTTTACGCCGGTGTTCTTTGTCTCTGGCTGACGTTGACTCATACTATAGTCTACAATGAGAACGACGCGCATACACGGCAATGAAAATCTGCCGTGTATAGATGATAATTGATAGTTGTGTGACGCGAGGATGAAATCGAACGCAGCTAAATGGAATCGGCCCGGTAGGATAAACGATGAATCAAACGAGATAAACAGCGATCGCGATCTATTTATACTCGAGAATATTTTCGTTCATTCAGTGGATTCGTCTTTTTATTAGACAATCGAGTCAGACGAAAAGGGAGTACGTGATCAACTTTGTCATTAATAAAAATAATACCTAAAAATAGTATCATCTCTCATAATGTAATTTAAAATAATGTAAACATTTTTTTTTTTTGTCGTATTAAACATGTTCTGAAGCTAATGATATATATATATACATCAATATATATACAATATATATACATTAATATACACATAAGCATAACAACACATCGAACCAAAAATGCAAATAGAGAAAAATACCTACATTTTTTTTCTGCCTGTGAGGTTGAAAAATCGATCGAATCTGTTAATATTGATCACCATATGCAACATATGTAATTAATATTAATACAAAGTATTCATTTATATAGAATAGAGTTAGAATATTTTTACATAGTAAAAATATTTGATAATTAATAAGTTAAATATTTAATATTAAATATTTGATATTTAATAAGTAAAATTGAAAGCAGCGTAAAATGAGTTCCCGCAATTTTCAGTTCATGATTTATCAATATGTACAACATAGTCTAACTCTAATTTAAATATCCGCTACAAGAGTTGAATCGTAAGTAGTTTTACACCATAAAGACACTTACAAGCAAAGTAAAACAAGAAGACAAAGTAAATTTACGTCATGGAAAAAATTGGAATCAGAAGAAAACTTCGTAGAATATTAGCTGATATATTGACACATTCATGCTAAAGTAAAAATAGTAATAAAAATAAATAAAGTAAAAAAACTCGTATTCGGAAATTCTCGAATTCGCGGAAGCATGATACAACAAATTTCGTATTTTCAACTTTTACTGCGGTGCGGAAGTTACCCAAGCTCTAAACTCTCTCGTCCGAACCTAACTTCCCGACTGACTTTGTCTAAAAAAAAAATTCGAGCAACCACTCCTGCAACCAAGTCTAGGATGCAGTACAACTTTGTTTATTGGAACGAGATTTTAATTAATGCCGCAATTAAACGAACACCTACTAATTACATCGGCTTATCTGAAAAATCATGGACAGCCAAGCAGATTAATGAATATTCCTATTATGTTAACTTATTTCTCTCTCGATAAATCCGAATTCACTCGTTTACACGAAACGAAATTAACATTTTATCGACATTTATTTTATTAACGATTAAAGTTTGATTTTTCCATCAAATTTTGCTTTATAATATAACCGTATTAAAGAAAGAGAAATTTACTACAAATCACGTTGAGCAAATTCGTAGCAAATCATAAATCATGAACCATCACCATAAATCATAATTAATTTTATGACTCGTGTTGAAAAAATTGACAATAATTCGTGTGATTTTCTTACAGAAACTTAAATTTAGAAAAATGTCTGAAAGTTCCTATAAATGTAAATTTAACAAAATGAAGAGTGAATGGAGCTGTTAACTTCTATAAATAAAAATTCCATTTCATCCTTAATAATTTAATAAATAATTTTTTAATCCACAAATTATTTTAAATTACTACAATTCCTTTCTAATTCCTTCTCGAATTCTGAAAATCTGAAATACCGAAACGAAACGATCGTTGAGAAGATCGATTCTCAAGTTTGACTGAAACAACTACGTGCAATTGAAGTTTGATTATATAAAACGATATTTGACATGCGCCCAATACGTTTGAATCGAACGCAATGAATGTTGAATTAGTCACCGCGATTGATACAATTCATGGTGAAAAATGCGGTAGTTACAAACGAACCGATACACCAAGATACACGAGATAAAGCAAAAGCAGTTTCGTCTTCGGGCATTTCCTGCTCGTGGTTGCTAGAACGCGGGACTCGGTAAGGCAACGATCGACCGCGAACAGCCGTACGCTGACAATGTTCAACGGATTCTATGCTGAACACGAGGATACGAGCGCCACTTTCTCCGTTTCGTTGGAGATGGTTTGGTCGGTGCCGGGAGGTCGATCATCGCCGCAGTCCCTCGATCTTCGAAGTCGAAAGTGAATTTCGCACTCTACCAAGTGTCAGTGACCTTTAAACGGGTGCTCACGTGCCGATTGAGCTGAACGAGAAACGCGATGGTCACCGGTGACCGATATACCCGTGCATAAATCGACGATAAGTTCGGGGTCACGAGACATTTCGTGGCGATGTACATTTTATTGGTCGAAGTACGTCGTACGTGAGAAATATTTATATATAGACCGGCTCATCTTGCGAAGTATGTTAATCGAAGCAGGATTATAATCAGTGTTGAAAGTTTTTCAAATGGAGGGATTCAAGGTTTTGCTTCGGTACACTAGCCAATTATTTTTTACCGATGCCTAAGAAAGGGTATATGAAATATTCTTAAAAGGGTATATGAAATATTCTTAAAAGGAATGGTAGAAATAAGATGTAACTTTTAAAAATTTAGGACGAATGTTAACATATTACGATACATTCTTTTGACGATAGATGAACGAACATAATCGAATGAATGAACATAGTATAGAATTTTCGTGGATATTTCGTAAATATATGTACAAAGAAGGTTTCCTAAGGACCATTATCTGAATTCAAATGTATATATTAAATATATTTTAACATATTTAATATGTATGTAAATTTAATTATTTACAATTTTTTAATTTAAATTTATTTAATATATTTAATATGTATGTAAATTTAATTATTTACAATTTTTTAATTTAAGTTTATTTAATATATTTTTTTACAATTTTTTAATTTAAAATTATTTAATATATTTAATATGTATGTAAATTTAATTATTTACAATTTTTTAATTAAACATATTAAATATATTCAAATGTATATATTAAATAACCAGGTTAACTGGATCAATTTATCATCTTCAATTGAACCCTACAATGTTCTTTAAAGTAGTATCTTTCGATCAAACCGTGTTTTCTTCGTTGGTCGAACATTTCTTAAATTTTCACAAAGTTTCTTTTCGTTCATATAAATCAGAATACAATAGTTCAAGAGAGAATTAAGAATCACGAGTCGGAATTAACAGAATTGAGAATCACGTATTGAAAATCATCAAAAATTACGATCCCGTAAATCTCATCCTCATATTCCTTCTCGAACAGATACGGAGTTTCTGCCGCAGAAAGTCACCAATTCCCGGATGTTTGCGCGTTAATTATTCCCGATTCGACGAGGTAAGAAATTGCGTGGAGAAAGCGATGCATAAAATCTATATTTGTACGTATTAATGACGTTGATTCAGTCTATCTGGCTACCAGAGCGATTATACCCGGTCTCGTTTGATTTATATAATAAATCAGAGCGAGCACGGTGCGTTCAAAGCGGCGATATTTCAAGATACGACGGAGACCGTGAACGAGCGGAAAAATCTTATTTATCGGCGGCGGAACGAGTCGACCGAGCGTTTTCCTTCGAAAGATTTTCTAACCTACAGATACACATATACAGATACAATCGCTTGCAACCGCGATCTTATATAACGCGATGACCATTGAGATCAAACAACCGAGCCAGCCGCGGTATCGTGAAACGCGGCGGACGATGTAATTGCGGCGTTCGTTCGTTGACGACGTGTAAATCTTTCGACGATAAACGAAACAAAATAACGAAAAGGAAGGAAATTCGCTATGAATATAGTACGAAAGGTGAATTAAAGAGGAGAGGCGTTATATCGGTGGTTTAACGAGACAACGAGGAAAGGGTTATTCATTAAGCGGTAAGAATCGGGGCTACAAATTATCCGGCAATTAGATCGTAAATCCCGAGAAACGCGTCTCGAGACGCGAGATCGTTCGATCAACGGCGAAAATACTTCTCTACGCCGCATTAGCATTTAATTAGGGTTTTCTGTTTATACAGAGGTAAAGGCACGAAAGCTCGTTTGAAATAACAGTTATCCGCACGATGCAACCGCGGCTACGTGTTACGCGCGGCCACGTGCGACTGCTTTGTGCAATCAGCGCTCGTACGTACGTACGTCGTCGCGTAAAAATTGAAAAATTATCATTCCGGTCTAAACGATTGGTATCTAGCGTGCAATCGGTAGCTAGAACTCCAGAAGCATGCGTGTCGTGAGCAATGTATGTCGCTACGATGTATGTATTTAGATACACACCCGCGTTCAAGAGTATATGGAGCATTCAGAGTTTTTGCTACATTTCGTTTCGAAATGTAACTTAGGCCGTCGATTAATATTAGAAATACATTGCAAAAGTTTGTTTTAAGAGAAATTATTTGGGATTTGAAATTGAAGGGCAATTCCCTTCTCCGTTGTTCTTTCTTTTTAGCAAAACGAAGGAACATTTTAACATCTTTGATATTTTTTAATTCTCTTTAATAAAATGTTCATTATATACGTATTGCTGCAAGTGTATTTGTAATTGTATCGCAGAAGAATTATGTCTAATTAAATCACGTGATGAAGAGCTAATTTTCATGTGTCAATTTGAGAATAAATTGATTGATTTGATTACTAAAAAATTGAAAAAAATTGACAAGAATCATCTCCTCAATCCTGCTATCCAAATGGTAGAATAATTACTCCAATTTCGTGACTCCAATTTCGTGTCTGATCTCAAATTGAAGAAAATTGGAGATAAATCGAGAACTGGATTGCGGATATTTATACTTTTAGGGAAAATTCATAAATGCACACTGCACGCGTATGAAATTCTTCCGATATTTAATCGGTAAAATATTTAATCGTTCCGCCCAGATTCAATTTTTTTAATCCAAAATAGATACACACCGTAACGAAAACAAATGCGTCAGATAAAATTTTCATTAAACATTTAGCGAAATTAAATCTTACCCGTGTCCTTTAGAAAAAGAAACGTATATAAAATGAAATCGGCGACACTCGGTCACATTCACGCGTTGTATCAAACAGGTCAGTCGTGAGATCGACAGATCGCGAACGTGAACCATTTGTAAAAGTTCGAACGGGGACAAAGTGCATTTTGTTCGGCGGTAGAAAGTGCCGCTATCGATCACGTTGCGCACTTTCTTTCTTACGACGATTACGTATAGAAGTCGGTGGAGTTCAAGGAACGCCACCGTGCATACGGTATGTATGTACGTACATAACGACGCCTTCACTTTTCTTTTCGTCAGTTCTGACGTACGCACGTGCGAACAGCCATATGCCACGCGTATATATTTCAACGTTGTACTCGGATGCTGGCAATGAGAATATTTCTTTTCCCATGTACGATTGAGAACCGTGGTAAAAAACGAAGAAGAGGGAACAATGATTATCCGAAGAAGCGCGTGTAGATTTCGATCTTTGTAACGAGCTAGACTATCAAAGAGCGAAGGAAAAAGCGCTTGTGAATCAAAAGTTGTACAGTGATTCTTTGCTAACTTCTCTGGCTATGGAGAGAGATTTTATCTGGTCAGTCATTTATTGACTGCAAATTAATTGTCTTTTTTTAAACTAAAATCCAAGTAAGTAATAAATAAATTGTATATAAATATTTTATCAAAATATATCTTTTTCAGACATGTTGCTTAAATATATTTATATAAATATTTATATATATATAATATATATGATATTATATATATAATATAATATATCCACATAAGTATTTATATAAATTAATAAATATATATATATAATACATATATATTTATATAAATAATATATATATTCATATGAATATTTATATAAATAAATAAATATATATATATATTAGTTATTCAAATATAATATATATATTCATATAAATATATTATGTATATAATATATAATATACATATTCATATAAATATTTATATAAATAAATATATATATATATATATTAGTTATCGGAAAAGATGTGTTCCTAGAAAAATCCTTTTGCACTCTTATTGAGTGCTGATGAGATATGAGTATATAATACATAATTTATTCGTAATTTATATTGGATTTTACACAATAATTTATAAATTAATAATATTAATGTATTAGCAAGCACGATGGAATGTATGTTATACATTCTTCCCTTGCATAATTTAACAATTCTGCTTCGAATAAAATAAAAAAAATTTAATGTAACTGTAAAATTTGTTATTTGTAATATTCAATGTAATTGTAAAATTTTACAAACAAACTACAACTTGAATTTTATTACAAAATTTACTTGTGTCTGATCGTAAAATTTCACTTGGTTTTCATCTTTTTACTTGTTTTTTTTTTTTGTAAACTGGTGGAAATAACAGTAGTTAACTAACGAAGCAGGAGCCCAACCATTCGACGCAACACATCTCCCTTTGCATACAACGTGTACATTCGACTAATCGGAACATTTGTAAATACACGATCGAACCAGAATCCAAACATTCATTGATTCCATCGGAAACAATTAAGCGAACCTTCAGCGTGGCTCTGTAATAAACGCTACTATCACACATATATAATAACAAAAGTCATTGAAACTATACACACACAGAGAAAGAGGCAAAAGCAAACGTGTACGAACACGCGAAAGGAGAATGACGTGCAACGTTTTTATAGACCGCTTAAATATCGAAGGTAACGCCTCTTACTCCTGTATAGAATGTACGGCACTTTGTAGCCGGTGCACCGGTGTACATGTTGGTACATTAATCGTCCGAACCCTACGCTAACGCGGTGGGTTTCGATTTCTACCACGGAATCCGCGTCGCTCGAATATAGGTTCGAGCTTTTCCACGATGCTACGACGGAGATACGCGACACGGTTCCAAACAATTGGGCCTCGACGCGATACCGAACCGATCGTTCACGAACTCTTCGCTAAAGTATCGCACGAAATGGATCGGCAAGCCAAATGACCGAGCAAACGAATTCGTAAACGCGAATCTAAGATGACGCGACTGTCCATACATTTTGTATATTTCGTTTAAAGAAACAAAAATTATAATTCTTTAAAGGAAATATATCTTTTGTTTCCCCTTTTTATATCGATCGAACTACGATTAACTGAGTCGCTCGGAATCCCATATTGATCGACTCTGTAAATTCAGAATTACACAATGACGACATCACGGGCATTATTCTTTCAGATTTTAGATTGCTATTTCTTATGTCATCTTCTTACGACAAATATAATATATTAGGTTTCTTTCGTTTTATTAATGAACAATGTATGCATAATACTTTATATTTTATGTTGTGTCATTGAATTATATATACGATCCACTTTGATTTATTATCTTTCTTCGTCTCTGCGAAAGTTTCATACCATTTTTCCAAAATTTTTGGGATTTACTACTAATAAATAAGAATAAATCATTTGTTTGAGTTGAAGTTTCACAAAAACTGGAGTTGATCAATATGACATTTAACAAACTCAATAATGATATAATTTTATATTGAATTTCATCACAAATAAATTTTATAATAATTAAATTTCATCATAAATAAAATAGAATTTTCACTTACAGTCAGGTGTGTCTTGTCAGGTGCGATGGCGGTGATCTCGACTGGCCTTGGTTCAGGTGGATTCGCTTTGCTAAGAATGGCAGCTGGCATTTTCGCGACCAGAGATAGCCTCCTGGTGAGCCGTCTGCCTAATTCCGCGCGTCGTCGCACCCTGACACGAGGACCGGTACCTTTGTAACCTCCGAATTCCATTCTGAGAGAGAAGTGCGTCCTTCTTCCTTATCCCCGTCTTCTCATGTCGGTAACAGTCGCATCCCGTGTATCACGTGGTCGCACAAGGATTACACGCTCGTAACGCGGCGAATGTCTATCGGCGAATGTCTATCGCCAAAACTCTCCGCTACAACACACGATCGGGAACTACGCGTATGAGACGTAAGAATCATTCGACTGTTCATGTCCAAACTTGTTCTTAACGTGCGTTTCTTTCAGCATCGACAAATACACCCTTCGCGACTCCACCGATAACAACGAGCCAATCGTCGGCGCTCTATATGGCCGTTTGTTTTCAAAAAATTTTTCTGAACGAACACGTTCTGTTGGAATAGTTGTCAACAGATTTCACAGATTCGACGCGATCAACTACGCGATATGATACGATACGATACGATACGATTCGATTCGATACGATTCGATCGATGTCAAAGATCACTCTCGCGAACCCCGTCACTCGACATTCCTTCGAAACAAAACTGGGTCATTGATGTATCGACTTTTTCGAACACGTTCGAAAACGCACGAGGGTTTGTACTGGCTTCGGAGCAACGGTCGCTCACATTGGGTTATACGCACGACGACGTAAACACTTGCTCCGATGCTGGGGGGCCGCTCTCAGTCGCCACACACACCTTTATGCTTACTACCACATCTCCCTTATACTGGTTACGTACGTACGTGCGTCCTAGTCTCATGCATGCGTACGTATCGTACACGGTGATCGAACGAAGCGAAAAGCGATGTAGTATGATGCGTGCGTACACTGGAAGATTCGACGTTATTCGAAAAAAGAGCAAAGCACGAGGTGCAGAAAACAGAGCAGCCGGTTCTTGCTGGCGCTCGGTCTGCCTGGCGCGCTTCGACTGAAATTGAATCGCAGCAGCCTCCTACCACGCGGCCCGTCACACTGCCGGCCTTCCTAACCGCGTCGCGCCTCCTCGTCACTCTCGTCGTGCATTTGCTTCTACCCTACCGAACAAATCTGCGTAAATAAAACGCGTAATCTCAAAATTGGACGGTAACCGGCACGCACGCTCCATCATCGGACACTGATGTAACCGACGCATGCACAATCGATCTCGACCAATCTTAATACTGTTCGACCAATCAGCGCCGCCGTATTAGCGATACTCGTTCCGTCCACCAATTACAGGACATTATTTATTATTTTCGAATTCTTTTTTTCCAGTATTCGTGTATCTTTTTATCGATACGATAGAATCGAGATTTTCCCGATCGATTGTTATACGTATAAACTGCGGATGGTTATTACAACTGAAAATCACAGAAAAAGACAGCTCCATTTATGTGAATTTTCTTTATGTTACCATTTATTCGATGATTAGAATAAATATTTTAATAAGTATATTTATCAAGCCTTCGAAATTAAATTATTCGAAAATATTATTCGTTGTATTATTAAAATATTATCTAAACTATACACAATGCCTCATTTTAATTCTTCCATGCAATTATTTCCACTATTTATTATTTGAAATAAAACTTGTTCTATATCGAGAGAAACAGATTTGTCTATGTGGAGAAGCGTTTCCGAGTTCTTAAGATTATCCTTTTTTCTAAATAAAGTCATATATTTTCTAGGCATTAATCGATCATTCAGCTTTCTCTATAAAAAGATACCAATTTATGTACATCAAGGAATTATTAATTTAATATTTTAACTACAATATTTATCTTAAACATTTTTTCGAGTAATGAATAATTGCGGAAATAATTGCCCTGATGAATAAAAATACATACTTTGTTATAAACTATTTTTTAAAAAAAATTGCTCTTTGAACCTAACAAATTGTTTTATTTTCCTGCTTAGTCGTAAAGTGACATTAAAATCAAAAAAATCAACAAAAATGTATTTATCGCATTCTTTTCCTCTGATCTTTAAATATAAACAATTTAAACTTCTCACAAGTATATAATAACATTAGTCATTCGTTATTTCGATACAATTTACGTACAAATGTAATTAGAGAATAATTTATTTTAATGAAACTTCAAATTCCAAACGAGATACGTGATATATTTTCTGTTAATTAGCCTATCGTCTATCTAGATAAAAATAGTGAAATTTTCGAAAGCCAGTAACTTTTGAAAGTCGATGTAACGATTGATTGTGCGCAGATCAATTACGAAACTCAATTCTGTAATATTTATGAAGCGTATCGATCAATACACGCGAGGACAAATCGATATCGTCGATGATCTGTAGGAATTATCTATAGGAGATGACCTACGTACATACGTAAATCATACCTTATGCAAAGAATAGTTTTCAAATGCATGAAAGTCATTGCTATTATGACGTACATACATAAATACACGATGATATTAAAGACTGAATACTCAATAGAGAATACGATTATCGTTGACATAAGAAATCAAAGGAAAGTAATCGTTTAGAATTGGCACGTTTAACGCATGTACGCTTAATATATCTTATTCGTGATAAATAAATTCCTTGGCCTGTAAATAATAAAAGCCTATAAGAAAGTTCGTTTCTGAGCCAAATATTCAAATACGTTACACAACAGGCTGATTTATAATTAATCAGATGTTTAGGCTTTTCAGTAGACTATCAAAACGTATAAATTATAGCACGCCATGAATTCAATCTAAAACAAGATCACACATTGTAACGAATTCTAGATTAGGAAAAGTGTCAGATGCTTGGAGAAATACAGCGTTATTTAAACAATTCAAGATGAAATATAAAAATAAAAAACATTCTTATCTCGATTAAAATTATTAGAATTTCAAGCTTGATTAGTCAAAAGTCAGAGGAAATTGTAAGAACGAGTAAATAGAAGAATTATCCAATATGAAGTGAACCGCATTTATATTCAGATTTCTAGAGAATCAAGGAAAACGAAAGAAAAGCAGAACTATTTTATCTTTGACTTTTTCCTCTTTCATCTCTACCATCCAATTTGTCTGACGTACGAAATTTCTCGAAAACGACGAGAATCATAAGTGCGACGACCATGAAATCCAACGTAACGCTGCAAAACAAGCTTGCTAAGCAGAATGAGATTAGTCGTCAAAGGCTGGCGCAAGAACTTGTGAAACTCGAGAAGGTGGAGAAGTCGGACTTGAGGATGATAGAGACTGCGAGGCACCGATTTCGATCGCGTCACAAGAATCTGGAAGCATTGCAGCCGTCCTTTGAATCAAACGTAAGCTCTCTCAGAAGCAACATATAAAAACGCTCATCAAAGAAGCTCACGGTTTCATTTTCGTTTCTTTGAATGATTTTATGTAATGCTCTCTCTCAAAATTGCTTAAGATTTCATTAACTTTGAAATAAGATACAACTGTCACGATTATACTCTTAAAATTTGAAACCAATCTGAAAATGTACATATATAATATACAAGCTAAAAAGCGTTCATTACAGACATACACTTGGTATGTGTCACAGTCAATATGAATAGTTGCCTTAAACGTAGATAATTGATGATTTAGCACCATGAAATATTGAGATTTATTGATATAATTGATAATTGTTTAAATAATTTAATGGTTTATGTATATATTTATAATAAATACTTTATAACTTCTATACACATATATATTTTCAGATTTATTTAAAATTTCATCACTGTAATAATTTTGTATAGCACATATAGTATTGTATATTCAAGATAAGTTTCCACAAGAGTATTCGAAGAGTTACATGTGTTTATATAGAGTCTATATAACATTGAAAGAGCATTAGTTCGCAGAGTTTCGATCGCTAGTTTCACGATTTGACTATAGATTAGATTATTCTAGACTAAAGATTAACACCGTGTATTCCTGCACGCACAATTAGCAGAAACGCGATTCATCGTTTCAATCTAATCGCGGGCACAGTAATTGACGCGTAGGCTATTAATGTGCGCATGTACGAAACTCACAATCCTGGCTTTTGCTACCATTGCACGGGCGCCATAAAAAAAAGTGGTCAGACAATCGAGCAGAAACAGACGCCGAAAGATTCCTACGAGTTTGTGCGCTCAATAGTATTCACTAAGGGCGAGGTAGATCCTGATAAAGTTCTTTGTCTTCACCTGCTGACTGCTCACAGTACGAAATGGAAAGACAATGACGGCTCCAGTATCAAACCTATTTCGTCCATATTGGAAAAAGGTACAATTCTCTGTAAACAAAATTAAAAAATACTTACTTGATATAACTTTAGATATTTTTATCTTTTTGAAACTGAGACCAAACATTTAAAAATTTTACCTATATTTACTTATGAATGTTTGAAGCTAAAAGCAAACATTTTTCTGGCGTGTGGAACAACGTCATACCTTGTTACGTGGTGGATACTCAAGTAATTTCATCAAACACAAAACTCCACGACGATCCACGGAAGAAGATTTTAGATGATCAGCTGATGTACGAATTCGAAGAAAAGTATAAAGAATATATGAAAAAAGACGCTGATTTTGAAAAAGCTTTATCGTCTAATGCTAAAAACGCACAGAGAATAATGTTGCAGGGCATCGATAAAATGCCCGCAATTTCTCCTCATGTCTACTCCTTACTGGGAGCATCTCACGAGCTGCGAATTAAACAAGCCCTTGCCGAAGGTGTAGCCAAAAGAAGATATGCTGGCTCTAATATGGAATTGAACAAATTTAATGAGAACAATTTGTCTTTTCGTCTCGACGACGATGACGATATTTTAAGTAGAACAACTACGAACTTGTCGACTAGAAATTGGATTTCGAAATCACACAGTCCTTCGAGAAGGTCCACATTTGGATCCTTGTTCAAATTTGACCAGGGAATTACTATGTTAAAGTCAAAACCAAGAAAAAATCAGGATACTATACCTAAAGATCTTATTACTATAAAATCCAGCGTTAGAGCGATGAAAGAAATACCTTCGAAAACTTCCAGCATCAAGTCTCCTTTTTATAGCATGTTTGACAGTCGACAATCCATTAATTCTCTGCTTTCAGCCACATTGTATCCAGAGACGATGACAAAATGTAGGAAACGTATTTATTTAAACGCACCAATTAAATATATTGAGCTTAGAAACAAAGAATATCAAATTGTACCGATTCTTGTGAATTATCAGCTCCAAGCATTGGTGCAAACCGTATTTGAAGTTCTTGAACGGGTGAATCCTGAAAAATCCAAAAAAATAATCGATACTGCAAGAGATACAGAAGAGATAAATAAGATGCTGTTGCGTCCGGAAGTACAAAATTTTATACAATCACTATTGGGTCAATCGTTGGTCTCATCCCCGGAAAGTTTCGTGGTTTCACTGGCAACGATGACGGATGAGATAGATCTCCGATTCGAGGGAATCCTAGAAAAGGAAATAATCGCGTTGACTCTAGAAATGCCGTCACTTCCATCTCTGGATGCTCTGATTGCCGAGATACGAAATAACATTTTTCTCGATAACAAGAAACCCGAACAGAATAGAAATACCAGTACGACATCTTCGAATCCAAATAGGGGAAAAGTTGAAAAGAAAAAGAGTATAAAAATAGCGTACTTGAAAAATTATTCTCGCTGGAGTAAGAATAAAGGCTGTAGCAAAGGTACGTCCGCACACAACAAGTCGAAAGAAGATGATGTTACGCAACTCTCGGAGACAAAGTGTGGAAACAGCCTAAGGAAAACCTCGAAGATAAAAGCAGCCGACCAACTGAGAATTTCAGGAAATGTTCTCGCCAAACGTACTTCGAATTCCAAAGTAAGACCATCGTGAAAAAAAAGCAAACAGAGAAAGAATGATTGCAACGACATCTCGAACTTTGAAATATTCAAAAGGGAGAAATCTGATAACGAATATTTTCCCTGTTCCATGTGGTTGCAGTCTTGGAACACTGCCCAGGATCTCGGTCATTTGGACGCAAATCATGTAATATTGCAAAGAATGACCAACACTCAGAGAATCTTAGTAGGACAAATGTGTGCCTCTCTTAAAACCAAGAAAATTAATAATCAAGGTCTTATCCTGTTTAAATTAGTATTTTAAAATTCGCGATATCTATAATTTATTTCTCGGCTTTTTACTCAGGTTTAATTGATGAAAACGTACCACTTGCTGCACTAATTGCTCCAGCTCTTTCGCGTGATAGTATCAAAATCTTGACCCGAGGTGCGATATTTTCAAATACAAATATCACAGATGAAGAAGAAATAGAGGATAACATCGTAGTTCCAGATAAATTAACTGGTCCTTTGCTCGCAAAGGTTGTTGTTTAAATATTCCTCTTCTATAACAAAATCTCATCTATAATAAAAATTATATTCATAAATTATTACATGCATTTTTTAGATACGACAAGATATAGCAGAAGATGAAACAAACCGACGTTTGAAAACTTTCTTAAAAAATGAAATCTTACAAACGAAATAAATGAAATTAATCATTTCATTTCATGAATTTATATTTTATTCTGTATTTAAAAAATTATGAAAATTCAAAACAATCTAAATTTGTATATTTAAACTTGAGTTGAATTTAATTTTAATTTTAATTTAAACTTAAGTTGAATTCAATAGGAGATTGAATATGTAATTTATTTACAGTGGAATAGATAAAAATCACATAATTTATTTTTTAAAAACTAAACATTCATTTGTTATTAATCCAAAACTTTTGTAATTAGTTTAGAAAATCAAAACTGTAATAAAACTGATTTTAAAAAAACTAATTTATTCACTAGCATGGCTGGCCAGTATGAATTTAATAAAATTCTATTTAGTCTTTATAATAATTACAATATTTTTTTGAGACGATGTTTTTGTAAAATATTGATTATACATAAATTTGTTTATTAAAATGTAGGCTTATTCCATTAGAAGAACGAATGTAAACAAGATAAATTAATAGAAGATGACTTTTACGTATTTATCTACAAAAAGAACTACTTACACCAAATTGTAACTTCCTTGAAACCATTCATTTCTTATTTGAACTCTTATACAAATAATTTACGAATAATTGCATTTATAGATTGAAATCAAACACCTTGTATATGTAGGAGGAGGTCATTGTCTAGATGACAGTATCCTCTGGGCGGGTATGGATGTAGAATGCAACTGATAGTGTGATGTGCGTGTATCTTGAAGACGTGTGAGGAGTGCGTGCGAGTGGAGAACAGAACAGCGTAACGTCGAGCGAGGAACGTCGTTCAGAGAAAAAGAGGATAGCGTCGAGTAAAGAGCGTGGCGTCATAGCGTAGTCGTAAAAATTAAATAATACTTCTGTAATTAAATAATATCCTTTCTGTTGCCTACCAAACATTCCTACATATATATATATATATAAATTTTTTCGCGTATCCGAATATTTCTGGAAATTATTTATGAATATATTATACGTATTCATTTCTAACCAACAACTAAGTGATTGAATTGAATACGTTTAATAATTCTCTTAAATGCTCGCTATTCTAAATTGCAGATGTATTATAATTATTCGATAATGCAAAAAAAACTATTGACTGTAGTTTTTACCTGGCAATTTCTATACGATACTCCTTTTTTGCTGTAATTCCCGCCAAAAGTGACGTTATATAGTTATGTAGTTACATCTCGATCGATCACGACAAATATCAATTATATGATCGTGTGCATATTTCACCACTTTATTGGCTCTATGATCTTCATTCAAGCTAAAATCATTTCAAATGAAAATATTATCATCCAATTCCTCATAAAAACGAAAATCTCTTTTTCTTAATCTTTCTTGTCTGATTCAATAAATTGTCTGTAATATTATTTTATAGACTTTTGTTTAAGTCAAACAGGTGTATTTTAATTTCAGTTTTATTAAGTTCAGTTTATTCAGTTCTATTAATTTAACGAGTTTAACTTATTTAATTTAGTAGCACATTGTAATTAATACTTTTTCATGTCCAAATAATTTTACTTATCAAACTATTTTCCATTATATTCAATAAAATTTTTCTATTATGGATGCACATCCTAGTAAGGACGTAGGCAACTAACTTTATCGTCTTATATTCGCCGTAACAAATCATAGAGGGCGCAAGAAGTATTCTAATTGCACAGACAAGATTATATACCTCGTCTATGGTAATTGTTTTCGAGGTCGATATTAGTCAATCCTAAAAGCATATATCTCATTTGTGTTGCGTACCTGAATGAACGATGATTTTTTTGTGATAGAGAATTTAGGGCAGTTTCAGATGGTTCTGTTCCAAGTATTCAATTCTAAAAGACAACAACTCTTCTACAAATTACTCTTCTTGATTAGTTTCTTCTCGCAATTAGCACAATTAATCTCATTTTGAACATAGTGGCCTCATATTAGTAAATCACTGGTATTAATTAATTTAAAAAAAACTTATTTCTACATTTTACTGTCCAAATGTGGTAGTATAATGAAGAAGTATAATAAGCTGAGGATGTAATTAAAAGGATTCAATTACAAAAATTCGCAATCCAATGCCACAAATTAATTTTTTTCACAATTAGCGCAGGGATTCCGGTTCAGACCATAATGGCGCCATCTGTCAGTAAGTTAATGGTACTAATTAATTTTAAAAATATTTCTTTATTTTATATGGTTTAAAAGGAGTATAAAAAAAAAATTAAAGACTCAGAATATACCTCATTTGTGTTTCGTTTATGCTAAGAGTGCGACCGTGCAAAACTTGACTAAATTGGTACAGAGAGATGAAACGAAAATAGTAGAGTCCTTCCTTCAAGTATGTAATACATGGTAATATGAAACGTCACGTCTTTCCTATATCTTGTCTATGCATAAAATTTCATCTACTTTGTCGTTAGTTAATGATAAATTACACATATAGATGGCATAAAAGTTTGTTGTACAATTTGTAGGCGACGTGAATTTAAAATTGAAAATATGATATCATTTTTTTTGATTTACCAGACTCGATAAAATATAAAACAAACTCTTCTGTTGTCAATAAAATGATAAAAATACCATGAACTGTAACATTTGTGGGAAATACTATACAAGGATAGTTATAGAACTCCATACATATCTATTTATTTGATATTTTAATAAATAGTTTATATGCTAAATAAGACTTATAGAATATGCAATTAAATTTTATATGATATTTCACTATTTTAAAATGAGAATAATTTACACAACGTACTGTTAGTGAATACGATTGAATATAAGCAGTCAGCTGATCAGCGCCGCGCAATCGCAATTACATTACTGCATAGGCGTAAAAGAAGAAGTTTGCTGTTTTAAACGAAGCATAAGTTTACAGCTGTGTGTGCATAATTGAAAAAAAAAGTGAATCAGAAGTAAAACGGGGAAATTGAATCAGGATAGAATATTGGAATACCCGTTAACTATACAATCATCAAAAAAATCAGTGGAGAATTTTATTGCGTTACGCCATGTTCACTGATGTGAAGAAAGTACACCAGATGTATTGCAAAGTTCGTGCAAAATGTCTATGTTAAAAATTTCTTATCCACTTCGAAATAATATTCACATGTTCATTCAAAGTAGCACAACGTTTATTTTAACATACAAGCCACAACGTGATAAGTAATCCGCTTAGTTGAAGAAGGAAACGATATGTATGAGTATTGTATATGGTTTTTTTTAAACATCTTTTTTTTGGATCCTGTAGAAAACTTCTAACAGCAAATATTGCTACCTTTCTGGAAACTAACGATCTATTCGTCAATTAATTGACAAACATGTATACGTTCAAACCGTTTGTGTTCACGAAGCACGAAGCACAGAGTGTAGAACGTCCAAAAGCTAGAAGTGGACATAGAATAGTCTGTGATCATAAGAATTTATATTCTTATGGTGGATTCAATCCTTGTATCTCTGATACTGATCCTGATATGCAAAATGATCAGACGTGGATCTCTAGTAAACCACTCTTCAAGGAAGTTTGGAAATTCAATCTTGTTACACAACAATGGAAACGCTTACCAGGTCAGGATAACATGCCCAATGAATTAGCGTCTAACGCAGTGATTTTAAGAGGCAATGCTCTGATGGTTTATGGTGGGACTGGTGTACCATTTGGACATAGTTGTAGCAATCATCTTTATGTGTGCAATGTTAATGATGGTAGAATGTATATAGTTCCTGCAAAGGGAGATCTACCTGAACCTCAATATGGACAAGCTTTAATATGTCACGGGTCATATTTATATACTGTTGGTGGTACTACAGGATATGAATATACTTGTGATATTCATAGATTTGATCTTAGGACTGGTGTTTGGGAAACTGTTTACATATGTTCTGGAAGAGATCAGAGTGAACCTACGGGGCGATATAGACATGAATTAGCTTTTGATGGGAAACTTATATATGTTTTGGGAGGTGGAACAGCCACAGAAGCATTTGGTTTTTCAGTATGTAAATTTTAATACAATCTCTCTCTTCCAATATAAATTCTAAATTTCAATTAAATTCTTTTAAATGAAAATTGTGTTTAGGAAATTCCTGCCTTTGATCTAGAAACGAATAAATGGATAATATTGAACACATATAGTGATAATGATGATAATACAGTACCAGAACCCAGACGATGTCATGGATCAGTGCAGTATACAGATGAGAAAACAGGTGTGACGTCGGTAGTAATCTCTGGAGGATATAATGGAGATCATGTCTTCTCAGATGTTTGGAGATTAGATTTAAATCTGCTACAGTGGACATGTTTAAGAAAATGTATACTTCCCTGTCCTGTGTATTTTCATTCTGCAGCTCTTACTCCGGAAGGACGCATGTATACATTTGGTGGTATCATTAAAGAAAATAATAAGGTTGTTATAACTTTCTTATTTTTTTAGTTCTTTACTTTAATGCAGTTTTCTAAATGTTTTTAAAAAATTTCAGGTTGTAAGAACAGATGCGGTTCATTCTGTTTGGTTGACAATTCCTAAATTATCAGAAATATGTTGGCAAGCATTAATTCGTTACTGTCCAGACTTAAGGCACAAGTCACAAGATGAATTACTTCACATGGGTATACCCCTTAAATTTGTGCAAAGAATTGATTGGTACGATGCATAATATTTAAGAAACTTTTTTGATATTTGCTACTCATTCAAAGCGTTACCACTCCGACCATTGTTACCAGTTACTTATTGCATGAATATTGTAATTGTTGAACATTATTGTCATAATTTATTTACAATATTTTTATAAAAGAGTACATAGTGTGTTGGGCAATTAATATGACAAATATTATTATAATTAATATTATCAATGGATCACTTTCTTCGAATTTACTTATATCGTGTAATATTTTACATACTGAATGAAATTTTAATACATAAAGTATATGTATTAAAAACAGGAGGAAAATTCATATAAACATATATTTACAAATGAATACTAATGTCAAAAAATAAATATACTAAAGTTAAATTTAATTTCGATAAAGAAGCATTTATATACATTCTTTTTTTTGTTTGTTTATTGTGGCAAATAGAAGTTGCAGCCAGAGTTTTGCCCAATATAATACAAAGTACATACAATATTTTAAAAATCTTTCTATTTTTTTCTCTTATTGTAATTCGTTTACATCTAAAATTGTAGACTCGAATAATTTATATGAAGTTTTTTTTTTATATAAAATTTTACTTAGAAATGTTACTAGATAGAAAAGCAAAATCCTTTTTTATTATAACTTCTTTATCGAAGTTTGAATTATTTAATTCACGTTTTTTATTTTTATTAAAATAGATTCTCATAATGAATAAAGAATCGGATTACATGATATATACAATTGTTGGCAAATATGCTTATTAATTTAGTTATATAATGTCGCAACAAGAATGAGTATAATACCAGAAATTTTCGTCATAAACTATACATATACCTTGTTAGAAGACTATACTGTTTTTTCTTTGTTAGCACTGCAATATCCTTCATTAAAATTCACTACATCATTGTACATACATATAAATATAAATAAGCAGTAATGCATTCTTTGATAGAAGAAATTAGCTGCACACTACAATATAATAAACATATATCTTTAAGTGAAAAGAGACAAATTAAGTATTAAATACATGTGAAAAAGACATCGAAATAATGTTTTACTTTGATTACAACAGTTCAGTTCAATATGTCCAAGAGTAAATTTATGTCGTGTATTAATATACTCGTTATTTTTCATATATTACAATAGGTCTTGATTATCCGAACATCTATTATCGAAGTAAATATCTCAAAGAAATTAATTATTAGCGTATAGTTTGAAAAAAATATGCATCTAGCAGTTCAAAAAGATTAGGAAAAATAAGAAAAATAAACAGAATTAGTTCGGATAATCGAAGTTATCTATTAAACTTAGTAAATAAAATTCTTCTGTTTATAATAAATAATCATTGTTTTGCGAAAATAAATTGTTAATGGATTAATGTAGTCTTCAACCGTTAGAGGCAAATTTTATACGTTCAGATACAGATAAACAGTACAAATGATACACAAATTTTTAGGCAATATAAGTTTACATCTTCAGATAATACAGTTTTATTCAGTTCATAAAAGGAACTATTCCTAAATCTAATTTTTATACGAAGTAATCTAAATAATTTTATTCAATATTTCTATTCAGGGAAATTGAATAGCAGAAAGTGCTCCATTGCGAACGAAAGCCTTTTTATGATGATATTATTGATAAGAATATTAATTACACAATATCTATTTATTATCTATATCATATTACAGATTATTATTTTTTTAATAAATATAAGCTGGCCTGCGGATATGAATAACGGATTAACAAAAACCAGTAATGATATAACTTATACTTTTTTATTGATATTTTGGTGATATTGCAAGCTAAATTTCAACATTATGAATCGCAGTTGAATTCAAAATCTATTATCAAAATTCTCATTATATTGATTCACGTTTATGTGCTGATTTAAATTATATCCAGACTATGAAGTCTGCGTAAGAAAGAAGTATCTGAATAGTTTCAAAGAAATACTAAAGAACGAATGTCATCGAACATTTAAAATAGAAAAACGAGAAAATTTGTTAAGAAACTGAAAAAAATTCGTTCTTTTATAGGAATTCTTCCTCACTTTTAATAGAAAAAGGAAAATTCTGAAATATCGCTTCTCTTCTGGCACAAAACAATATGATATAGTGTGTTGCCTTCCTCTGCATTTGCAGTTTCTCTGAAGCAGAACTTCATATCAAACAGACGATGTATTTGCGTACCAATTTCGGAGTACAAAATAGCTTAAAAGTTACTTTAAGTACGCAATGCAGAAAGCATCCAATTATTACTAGTAGGCATGATTATCGAAAGAGGACTAGGGGAACAAACGATGGTAAAGAAAATGATAAATTGCGCGTGAATTTGTATAAAATGCAAAGGAACTCTTGCCTTAAAATTAGATAAGCTAAATGCATTCAGGTTTGTATGCGACACGTCAATAATTGCATTACAGTAAAAGAAATTTTTTTATTGACGTTCCATACAAATGGATCGTATCGACATATGAAAAATCACGCGAATTATACTTAAGTAGACACAAAGGTTGTTTCTCTTCTCATATTGTTCAATTCTCGGTGCTATTTATCTAAATTTAAGAAGACGATCGCCATAGGCGTACATATTAGCAAAGATAGATTGTAAATAGGAAATTGAATACAGTCAAGCTGATACTCTTAATCCTGTTTATTTCTCTTCACACACCCTTTATATTATATCTAAAATAATTATAACGTACTAAAGATGCTTACGAATTCTATGATCAAAAAGTTTGTGTAAAAAGAATATACTCTTCTTTAATTGAAAATTGTAAATGTTGTAATTACACGTGAAACAAATGGTTGACAATGCACAAATGTATCTAGAAAAGCAATATAACGAAATACTTTGTAACAATTATATCGTTACGAACATCGTATGTAGTTGAAACTGCTCTAATTGTAAGTGCTATTCTCTATAGTACTCTACGACTTCATATTAAACGAAGTTATCTCAAATGAGGTTTCAGAAGTTTTCAGACAGATGTGCAAAGACTACGTTGAAATCTAAATTGGTACATTAACGAAGCAATTAAGATCTCATTTGACGGTCTGGATGTTAATTCCACTTGTTGCCTTTATCTTATTAATAATAACAGTGAAAGTATTTTATAGTATGCGCGTTTGTTTTCGTGCCTTTAAATGCGTGTACACGCGTTCACAATGATCGCTAAATGTCAACGACGAGACATATACTTAGATATCATTACGTCTGCTCATAGAATATCGATAGACTGATAATATCTTAATATCTTAATTGTTCTATTAATAATGTGAACAGATGCGAAAAAGATCATAAAGAAAAAAAATATTCAAAATTATAATGTCGATGAGATCAAATACGTAAGATTATATTTCTAAATATTAGAGTTAAACTAAGTAGATATATAACTTAATGTTTGTATCTTTTGGTTGTATTCGAACTAACAAAAATACGCAATATCCCTCTCTGCGCAAATAAAATATATTTTACAGACGTACAATTGTGATTAATTTCTTAAATAACGGGCCGCAAAAGTATTGTAAATGAATTTTCGTTGCAAAAACAAGTGGAAACCTTTTGTTATACACTTAATAATAAATCGTTGTAATTAGCTGTTGTACAGGTAACAATCAAAGATAAAGAAACGCTATGTAAACTACTTCCGCCATTTCTTTCTATTACATTACCGAAATTAAATACAGTGCGCAAAATCCTTTGAAAAAGAATTGCTACGTATATATATATATAAACGTTCTTCGAACGTGTTAAAAATTGCATTATCTTGTGTAAATGAATGTGTAGTCAACGAATAGGCTTCGACCATGTAAAAATTATTCAGTACCAAAATTTTAAAAATTTCCATCAATTTTTCTTTTTTTTTTCTTCTTTTTTTCTTATCAAGTAAATTTTCTTTAAAGAGAAAAAAATTTCAATGAAAATATTTTTGAAAAGTTCGAAATTTTCAATTAATATAATTTTCAATTCGTTGACGACTGCCCGAGGTCTGTTCGGGTAGTTTCGTAAGGAGCGCTCGTAAATTCGTAGATGTCGCGCATACGCGTAGCACAGAGGCACTAGTATAACCGATTAACCAAACCCGCGGCTCGCTTCATTTTGAGGCAGACGTCTGCTCTGTATACTTCGAGTGGCAGTTCATTGTCTTTCTGCAGCGAGATATTATCACTTTATTTCCATGTCTCCAACGTATCTAACTCCGCAACATATCGAAATGTACGGTGAAGTGTTCATGTAGTATTCGTTGCAACCGTAGACACCATTCACGTGCCGAAGACCTATCTCCATCGACATTGACTTGAAACACCTCGTGGACTTGATCGACGAAAAAAAAGGCTCTAAAAACATTCATTAGAACATGGAGCAGAAACGCCTGTACAAAGTGGTACTCACTGGAGGTTAGTTTTATTTTCATAGTTAAATGCAAACGATTTACCGTCGTGTGTTCCGTGCATCGTAATTCCGTTTCGAAAACATTTGTTCGATTGAATACATGCTTCCGTATGTATTTTCAATCCACTAATATATTTATTTCGACGAAGATATCTTCGTAGACGAGCTGTACACGTCTACGGAAACCACGTGTTTCAATAACTTTGTCATACCTTTATTGAATCCATGCTTTTTGTTTATCAAAATTTCTGCCAGAATTTCCATTATACGCGAACGAACGCGAAGTGACTCGTTTCTGTTTTTTCTTTCGGTCGCTGTGACATTCACATGGAACGCTTCGCAAGTTTGTCAGTGGTGTGAAAATATTGATTAAATTCCTATAAGACACGTAGAAAATTACCTCATTTCAAATTGAGTTTGCTTGCTTCGAAATTTACTCATTTTTTTAAAAATGACATGGAACTGCTCGCATAGACGGCCGTGTAAACGCATTTGTACGAATAATTTTCTCGGTGTGAATACGAATGTTTCAATATATAAATTTAATGGGTTGAAATTGATTTAAAAATAGGCAGTGCAAATGAAATAAAAAGTCAGCCTCGAAATATTATATCGAGTGCAAATACGGCTATTTTAAAAAACATTCATAGTCTGATGTATCTAAATTTAATTCGTCGAAAACGCATACATATCTCGAATTATGTACATAGCGTAGAACAATATATGATGCATGAAAATTTATTTTCCTGCATGTGTTATACGTACGATTTTAATCTGCGAATAAGATGCAGCATTGAATTTCAATTTATGAAAATATTTATAAAAATCTTTTTTCTTTCTATAAGATCATGGCCTGTGCTGTACATGCATATATCGACAGTAAATTTCCTTTATTTCTCTTCTTTATATGACTTAAAACAAAAGTCAATTGAACAAAGTGAATTGGATGTCAGAAATAGAGCGACTGTTCTAGAATTATTAGCCTCCGTAAATAAAAGATCAACAGTGATCAGTGATCCATCCCTCGATTTGGCTCTCGATAGTCTCGAATCGAATCTTCGCGCCGTCTTTGCAATTGATTGTAACGACACTTGATTTGGTTACATATCTTCGATACAAGTCGCTGACGACTTTTCTGTCTGAAATTATGTCATATAGCTGCCCGGATCTTTAACAGGTTTCTGCGATGTAACGCGTTTAAATGTTAATAAGCGTTAACAGGCCATGAATATTCTATATTTACCTTCGTAATAAACAACCTCGGTACATTGTTACGATATTTTTAAAATTCACGCGGTGAGCAATATTTTCAAAACTCGTAACTCCGGGGATCAATATTTTATTACAAATTGTTTTGCCGACAGTGTACGGCCAGTGAGAACTGGTTTGGACCCGAAAACTGATCGTAAAACATTGTTATGTACGCCTCGTGATATTGATGAGATCGCGTTCGCGTCAGTGTGCAACAATTCGAACCAATTACGAGTCAATGAGTGTACAGCTGGCCAGCGACACGCGGGGTATCGGTCGATCTCATGCATTTAAGGCGCATTAATATATCTCGAGTACATCATATCTCGGAGAGCGTCTTTTAATCTCCGATTGGGTTGTTTCGTTTGCCAGCGCTGCTCGAATCAACAGTAATAAATATGTTTAACCGTGCAGAAGACGTAAAATAGCCGAACCTTAACGTTCGACTTATCGTCGAACGTTTCCGCCTCTATCTCTGACACGTCCAATAAATAACAAAGTGTTACACATTTTTCAAAAAGTAAAAAAAAAAAATCGATAAGAAAATAAATAAATGAATTTTACTTTGATTTTTTTTAAATCTAGGGTAATTCGATTTAGGAAAGTAAAAAATGAATTTATTTTATTTAGCGTAAATAGATCTTTCTGTCTAAAATCCTTGATTCTTTTATACTTTTCTGCTTTTTAAATTTTAACTTTTTAAATAAATCGTTAAGCGGCGAGTGTATGTATTTATGACTTATGACCGTGTCAGTTTTTTACGAATGTCTCGGAAGCTATTCATTTCTGTGAAAAATAACCTTCATTTGATTTTAACGATCCAAAATTCAAAATACCTTCTAAACCGTATACATCCAGATTAGAAAGTTTGCTCTTCGGATACTACAATACAACCATAATGTTCATTTAGTGAAGTAGACAGTTTTGCAATTAAAAGCATTTTGGCTAAACGACATAGACCCATCGTGACTGCGTCGCTTCCGTTTACGTTGTTCGAACTCGCGGAAGTTAAGGTTAACGACGTTGAAAGCTTCCCATTTTCGTTCAACAAGAATAATCCGCATCGCTTCCTTTTTCGTCGCGGTTTAAATCCATCCTTTTTTTTCCCCCTCCATCGTGCAAGCTAATGTCGCAATAATTGTCTACATGATACAATTTACTTCACGAATAATTATTTCGTCGCGTCGCAAAAAGCGAGATGTAGAAATAGCTGAGATCGAAATTCCTGGCAGAGAGATTAAAAGAAAAAGGAGGAAAAACGAACGAGATAACTAAAGGTCTTTTGCTTTTTTGCGTTTCAGGACCTTGCGGCGGCAAAACAACCGGACAGACACGACTGTGCACGTTCTTCGAGAACATGGGCTGGAAGGTAGGCATGCCACGCTCTGTTTTTCATTTCGCTTTTCGTGTAACAAAGAGGTGACAACCCTGTGAACAAAAAAAAAAAAAAGGGTTTCGTGAGTTTTCTTCCTACCTGAACCTATCTCTTTGACTGATGATTCAGTTTGAATAAAACGCCCCAAACAGTTCAGTAGTCTCTGATTAATTAGAAACATACAGCCACGGGATATTCAAATGAATACTTAAATAGAATATGTCATGATCAAACTGTTTCACAATTCAACAATTCCTTCAAGTTTCAAGTTTCGTTAAGTTTTGATTAAACATATTTAATCCTGTCTCTTCTGGAAACCAAATTTATTTGGATTCTATCTTTGTGAGATTTTTTGCAAAATTTCAGCTATTTTGTTTGATCGAACTTTCCACAGTTGTACAACTCAATTATACTTACGCACGAAAGTATCGTTAAAGTGCACGTATTTTTACGCACATGAGTCCTTTGTTTTTCAAATATTTGTTAAATAAAGATTTTCTGCGTTATCGAGATCGTTTACGCACCTAGTGACACTTCGTTCGTGATCCATTAGAATGAATTAGATGATTAATGTGAGGAAAGGAAAAGAAAAAGAACAAGTGAATTGGATATACGAACTGATTTTGGGGTTATCACCCTTCGATGTTGATTCGATAGAGCGCTGGTTGTCTTCTTTTTCAGGTGTTCCGTGTTCCCGAGACAGCGACCGTGCTGCTCAGGTATGAAATTACACGATAACAAATTCATAGATGCAGAGAAAGGGACGAGAGCGTGGTCGAGGAATGAAAGTTTTCTATACGAATTTGGAGCCGATTCGTTCTGCTTGGAAAACCAGTCGGAGCCTGTTCGTTTCCTTCAATCTCGCGGAATAAAAAGACTCGCGTTCCTTCAACATAGTTCTTGCACATTGATGGAAACGAACAGATTTTCAACGCGCAAAGAGAATCGCTTTAAGTCGTATGTGCGAGCTTTCGTTTAGAACTCGCTTCGTCGTCTTTCGCTGTCCAGTCATAGAATTATTGATTGAAACATAGATAACTGTACTAATAGACTTGACAATCGCGATGTCGCGAGAAGAATTCGCGATTCTATTAGCAACAGTAGAATAAACACAGGAATTCAGTGTACGCGTTGTACGTGTTGTTGTATATACTGCGATATCCTTTGTCAACGATCGGAACTGGAGTAGATAAAAGTACAAGCTATATGCACACACGCTCCGATCGTGGCAAACGATGATTCATCGACGGTAAAATCAATCGACTCGTTCTACGTACGTACGTATCACGGGAACGCATAATTGCTTGACGAATATATATACGTCGCGGCCGGGACATTGGCACATTCGTGAGCAACTTTTTAAAAAAAGCAACACCCGTAAGTGGAAAACCATCACCTGTACATACTCTCTTTTAACGGGACGAGAAATCGCGACCGAACCGGATAACCATCCTTCACGTAGATTAGTTTAATTTTACGAGCTAAAAGTAAAATCGATACTCTCCTCCAAAAAAAAAAAAAAAAAAAAAAAAAAAAAAAAGAAAGAAAAAACTCTTTTCTTTTCTCTTCGCTTTAATTTACCAACTGTTTCATCTCTCGTCTGCTTTTTCCATTTCAGCGGCGGCATAAAGTTTTCAGACCTGAACGCTGAAGAGGGTAAGTCCATTTCAACTTTTCATTTTCTAGCAATTTCTAGCTTTAGCTCCGATCCGAATTCGCGTACCTGGCCCGACCTTGAGCGGCATCCTAAACTTCCCGTCTCTATTATGCATTTATTTGCACATCTCTTGCGATTAACAACTACGTCATTAGCAACTACGTAGATCTTGCCCCGAGTTTATGACTCCGACGTGAAATAAAAGAAAGAAACGAAACGAGGCTTTTACCTGACTGTCACGTACATTGGGATACATTATTTATTCTCTCAACAAAATTTATGGCTTTGTCACTTTTATTACCAGTCTTTACAAAAGAACGTAAGAATTCCACGCGTCCATAAATCTTTAATGGAACTTTAACTGTTTCTGATGAATCAGTCTTTCTTATTCGAAATTTAACTCGGGTATATATGTGTTTTCAACCACGTGTACTTTGCATTTTCTCAAGTTTACGCATACTTTGCACTTCTTCTTTTCTGGTTGGTACCAGAAAATTTACAGCACCGACTGATAACTTTTTTTTTTTTTATCTTTTCGTTTTCTTTTTCTTTCCCAAATTCAACGACGGAGATCGAAGTCGAACGTGCATCTCGAAACGCGTTGCAAGAAGCACGCGGTTATCTCGCGATTATGTTAGAGCGGATACGCGAGTTTTGCGGAGAGACACAATGTCACGACGGTATCGATCGCTGGTCCGCACGAACACTTCTCATGCCCTCTCGTTTTACCCCTTGCCGCTGTTTAAGTATAGGTATCATTGCGTATGCGTTGACTGTCATTGACGAAACTTTCCATCAGTCCCGGGGAAGCCACGTTCAACGAGAGAGACTGGGTCTTGACACATTGACGTCAGATTTTTCTTTTCAGTTATAAAGCGTGCTCCGGGGACCATCTTGGAAAATACTAAACGAGGTGTCCGCGCGTGACAGAGAAGAAAGACAATTTCGCTGTAAAACGGGGTATCTCATTTTCCAACGTCAACGTGTAAAGTCGCATTCCTCCCCGATCAATCTGTCCGTTTAAAGCACAATCGCGTTTTTACCGCGCGATCGAACGAAGTTGGCTGGGAACGCGAGTTGATAAACACATTGTTACGATCTTTGGATGTCAAAACCAAATGTGACTTGCGATAGCTTCTTGGTATTCGTCGCGGTGGTTACAGATAAGGACATTAGCGAGTTTGCGATATTGAGGTAATTGGTCATTGAATGATAAGTAGAATTTACATCGAACGAAGGCTGGCCGTGATAATTGCTGATCACGAATCACTGAATTAAACACTTTTTTGCGAATTACGCAACATTGCGTCACTCCGCGTCGCTCGGTACTCCATCATCGAGTTTCTGTTGAATACTGAAATCTCGTTGAAACCTCGCTGGACGTGGAAATTACGCAGTGAAATTACGCAGAAAATGTTTCAGTTTTCAGAGGTGACGGAAACGGGCGCGAAAGAAAGGGAAAGGGATGTCGCGTGTTTCAAGGAGCGAACAGGTCGTACAGTCGATTGCGGGCGGGCTAAAGAAAAATGGCTAATATATAACGTCCGCCGATTGCGTAAAATCGAAACCGGCAACCTGCCAAGATTCTCGCGAAGCGGCGAACGCGACCGAGTCACGAGACGCGCCCGGTGTTTTACACGGTGATGCTAGCGACGAGAGAAAGAACGATAGAAATTAAGAGAAAGACAGCGGAGGAAATGATCAATTTTCTTTCGAGGTTTCTCGTACGCCCAAAGCCGATAAAAGACCCCAACTCAAGGTCTTCCGGTTTCTATTTGCTTTATTCGAAAATATTTGTCGTTGACCCGACTAGGAAGTTTATCAGCGTCTACACAAAGCGATATCGTTAAAAAGTCGTATCTGATTATTGATTACGTTATAAATATCGCTATCTCGGCTGCCTGACAAAGTATCTTTGGCGGTCTCTCTTCGAAACTAGTAGGCCTTTTGTAATGATTTCTCAATCAACAGAGCATCCCCGTTCCAATAGTATTCCAAACTTTCTTTCGATAGGTCATCAGTTAGATCCCCCTTAGTGTTAGCTATTCATTACTCGATTAATCGTTCGCATCTAGTTGCAGAGGAGCACTTGCTGAAACGTATCGTGGACGAGTTCGTGGTTCGTATTCGAGTTACGTTAGAACGTTTTTCATTACATAATGCGCATGATCGCATTATCGCAGTGATTTGTAGGCTATGATTATCCTGATGAGAATTGGCAAAAAAAAAAAAGTTTTTTTAAATTCATTTCGTGGAATTGTACGAAAATTATCTCCGATATACACACCTGTCGTATATACCTGCATATCTGTGTCATAAATTTGTCTTAAAATACCACACGGAAAATACCACGGTGATATTTCCTCTTCTTTTCTTATTTTTGCCCTTGTACGATCAATTTTACCCGCTCGTCGTCTTATAATGCAATCGACAGTTACGTGTTTGCTATCTTCTACATACGTACAGCCCCGCTCGAAGGTCTTAGAACAAGTGTCATACTTGTTTCAAAATAGAATATGTAGATTATTATTTAAAAATCTGCGAAGTGTTAACATATCATACATATACGCGATCGAAGAATTTTATCTGCGATAAATAATCGGAATATTAAAAATAAAAAGCGTCGATTGAAGAATTTTATCTGCGATAAATAATCGGAGTATTAAAAATAAAAAGTGTCCCGGGACTTGACGCGGCAGTGTAAATCCTCAATAATTAATCTCGAATGTTTGTCGTGCAAGAGCAGTCGTAATATTTGCGCGCCGCTTTAAACGCGAGCAGTTACGATGCGCGTCGATTTATGCATATTTTCTATTCTATTTTACACACCCCGCGAGACTAACCATACGATAATAATACTGCACCACTCGAATAACGGATAATTATATAACGGAAAATTGAGATCAGAGTTTCGTCAAAGCTATGCAACGCCGCCCGCTAGAAATTCGCCATTTCGCGTTATTGCTATTTATTTTTGCGCCTAGACACTTCCCTGTATAAACCGTGCTATTCGCGATTTCTTGCCAGATTCGTTGCCTCACAGTTTGTATGAAATCGGAATATCAGTTTCGTCGTTCTGAAAGCTTCCAACAGGTTCCTCGGCGCGAAAGAACCGCCGGATGGTCACTGTCGTTGGCGATCCAACGACCGAGATCCAACGCCAAGCTTCTCGATGCGAATTCCACTTGCAATTACAATATCGCGCCTCGAATTTCTCGAGTTCCCGGCGAATCGTAGAAAACGTAGAAATCGTTTTTTACGCGCGTTTGCATCATCCTCGAGCTTACATAAAAGTATTTGTCGTCATTAATCTGCGGCCTTGAAACAGCAATACAAATCGGGCTTCCCGAGACTAAATCCTCCTTTTGGCTTCTTGTCTTTAGACAAGCACGTACACGTGCCATGTATCAAAATGGCACTTGCGGTCGACGTTGGTTTTCACAATCTCGAACGATCAATTACGTTTCAATATTGCATTCACGCCGTTGGAAAGAAAAAAGAACGGTGATGCGTTTGTTTGTTTCTCAAGAACGGAGGAAAATGCAGCTAAATACTTGTGGCAGGTCGATGCGCGCGATAGAATGTTCATTAGTTAATGTAGGTCGGTTGTGACGAAGTGCGTGTTACATATTCACCGAAACGCATCGTATATTCTTCGTTGTACCGATGACTGGTTATTTTTATAAATTTATATTCGACGCGTCCGCTCGATTGTTGGTCTCCCTGTGTCGTAGTTACCATAAGCTCGCCGTTCTCTGGCGGCACGCCAGCTCGTTTTTATTGTGACTTCGCGTCTGGGCAATTGCCTCGAAAAAAATCCCTTCTTTCTCACTCTCTTGTCTCTCCAAAGACAATTTTTCTCGTGTCTCGCGCATTAGTAACAATCGTTTTTTAACCCTCTGTGAGAGAAATTGTAACTTTTTGCTCCAGTTTAAAATCTGGGCACTGGTAACTGGTTTGAATAAACTATTTGGTATTGATAAAATATAATAATGGAGCAATTTCAAAAAGAAAGAAAATTCAAAACACGAATAGATACGTGATTGCATAATGGTTTCAAATTGCAAGATGTTGTAAGGAGTTGAAGATGATAACTTCTCAAGAGCCATTTCTTTTCTAGTTTCTTTTCAAGATCCAATATTACTTTTGCCAACGCAGAAAATTGCACATGTATAATTTCTTACAAGCAATAGACGAGGATAGTATTCATACAAATTTCAAATAAAAAGAAGCCGTGGTATAACGAGAAAGTTTCTGACACAGTTTCTTCAAAATGTAGTCCTTAAAGAGCTAAAAGAGACAGTTTGTTGACAGAGATCGAGCTTCGCTTTTTCGGTGGATTAATCGAACAATCAAAGGTTCTTTCAGTGGTCGAAAATAAGTTGAAAGTCGAAAGAGGTCAGGAGGATGAATCGTGCTCCAAAAACAGTTCTCTGTGTTAGCTTACGAAAGGCCAAATTCCACGCGGACGAAAACGAGGAGGACCACGTGGAAATGAAATTTTTGCTTCAAAGAGGTCGACGCGCCGCGCCGGATGCTGTTGATGCAGACGCGTCAGCTCGCCGCAAAGATTAAGCGAGTGCAGCAGGAAAAACCGTGAAACCAGCCACGATTCAAAACGATCTAGCTATGAACGCAACCTTGTCTTATTTTTTCTTTTCTCTTTTTTTTAAATTGTGACGTAATAAATAATTTAGTAGTCGAAGGATCATTGTTAATTCATCGGTCAGCATTCTCCGTGTTTCCTCTCGCTTACAAAGCGTTATCATTAATGGTTTCCGCCTATTATCAAAAGCATTTAATATTAAAATTACCGGTCTCTGACGCGCATCAAAATATTTTACATTTTAAAATAAATAAATCTATACAAAAAATAATACTAATTTTGACAAAAATAATGCCTGTATCTTTTTAATTGCAATTATAAAAAATTCCATAAAAAGTCATATTGACGGATTGGAAGTTCTTTTAGAGTTAAGCGGTTCAAGATGATGAAACGTAATTGTATATGCAAATGAAAAAGAGGAAACATTTAATGAATTATCGATACGCTGTCGCGCGTCGTCCAAACGCGATTCAACTCTTTATCGTCACGAATCTAGCGACAGTTCAATTTTTTCGAGGTCGAGCTACGCCCAAGAATTAATAACAACCAGTCGCAATTAACAAATCCTCCGGTTTACGACGGAAAATTTCAAGTTTGAATAGGTCGAATCAATTCGCGCGATCAGCGCGACGTTGACGCATCCATGAACTCGTTATGTACATTCCATTATGTATATTTCTTCCTCTGCGTCGTACTTGCGAAAATTACGTAAAAAGTTTCATTGAATCTCTCCTCCGTGCTGAAAAGAAGAAGAAGAAAAAAATGTTCAAACTGATGCAATTACGGAGCACGAATGATGGAGAAATTGTTTGACTTTCGAGTTCGTTGATAGAAACTTCGCCACGAATTGCTGAGAGCGCGTTGAATTTCACACGGTTTGTGAAAAGTCTCAAGTAACGCGGACTGCCTTTCCTTTTTCTTCGAACATCGAAAAGCAGAGCGTCTCGCGCGACTCGTATTCTTCGCTCTTTCTAGCAAAAACACTACCCACAGGCGTGCGACAGTTTCGTATTCACAGTGTCTTTTTATCGAGACCACATGTCCGTCGACATTCGAATAATCTCTCCTCGTATTCGCTGACGACCATGGTTTAAGCAGACCCAAGCTTCTCGAATAGCTATCTACTCTACTCTTCAAAAAGTACATAGCTGCTTTAACCTTAACGTATCGTGCGCAAAAAGCAATTCGCGAAAACAATTTCGCTCGCGTTCGCTTCGGACAATGTTGACAAATTGTACGTTTGAAGATAGTAGCGTGACGAGATACGAGTTTCGAAAATGCAGCCGACTCTGAACGTCGTCGCCCGTGTGTATTTAGAGGTGGTTCGTTGAAAGAAACTAATTGCAAGGGGAATCGATAGGCTCGACGTCGCGTGGAGACGAGACACGAGCTTGCGTGTGCAAAATGTCAAGTAATTTCGACGACGAACGATGCGGCAGAGGGGGCCGAGTGGAAAACCGAGTAGATAACGTAGCGATGGATCGTTCTGGATTTAATTAAACCGCGCGCCATATATATAGAAAAAGGAAAAGCGAGCGAGAAGGGGAGGGAGATATATGACACGCAGGGGCTTATCGGACTGGAAGTGTCTTCAAGGTCGGTTGGTTCTAGCAAAGGGATCCGGGTCGCGTCCTTCGATTACGAAGTCCTCGCAGCGACGTTACAGGAACAGGTCGGACAGAGGCGAAGCAAGGTGGCCGGAGATATTGGAGGTTGACTCTGGCGAGGGTGAGTTTTAGAAAAGTGTCTCTCCCCTCCCCTCTCCCCCCGTTTCTAAAGGCGACGCCAGTTGAAAGAAAGAAACAGTTGCCTGTTTTTTTTTTCTTTTTTCATCCTGAGCACAACAGAAAATCACAGATGCAGAGATTACGCGTTAAAGAATCCTAAAGTCCTTTTTCCCTTGCTTTTCCTTTGTCGATAATTTCTTTTTCTTCTACTTCTTCTTCGGTGTTTCGTTCCGCCTTTGCGTTCAAGTAATTTCTATTATTCTACGCGTATAGCTACAGGAACGATTATTATTCCTCTTCCTAGAAGCGGTAATCTCTGTGCGTGCTTTGACGTTGTCGAAAATAAAAAGAGGCTCGTCGTCCGGTCGCCTTGCTAGTACGATTCAAGTCGATCCCTGGCTGCTAGAAATCCGGCTTTACGACCGTTCGAGTCGTTCCACTGTGGTAAATTAGGTATGATTTTTGGTACGCAGCATTTTTATCCCACACGCCAGAGGTCGGCAACTCTTTTATCAAAAGGGGCACCCCGCGTGATTGACTTGGAGAAGAGGCACTTCGCTTTGATTTTATTAAAATGCATTTATTTTAAAACAATTTTTTAGTACCAAATTCTACTTAGAAACTTAAATATGTACTTATAAAACAGACTTGTAATCTGCTGAAATTTCCAGTTCCATTAATCTAATCTAAAGTCGAGTGGTGTTCGACATTTGAAGATCTGAAGATCTGCTGACATCGAGTATCACATCAACATCTTTCTTTTCGATGCCAAATAGAATTTTGTCAAAATATAATAAACGCAGCTAGCTTTTGTCAATATTCTATACTGATGATACCCAATTCCAAATCTCTTGTACTGTCAATTTGATGCTTGTATATGCAGCGGACATTAGGTATCTGCAAGTTCCATGTTGCCGACTCCTGGCATTCACCGTTTGAGAGTCACCTTTCAAATGTTAACGTTTGCTGGCTCCATATTCGTACAGGCTTCCTCAGTCCATATCGTTTTTAATCACGTATTAATCTCGTATCAAAGAGACTCGCAGAGGATCCAAGAATGCCACCGTTTCTATAGAATATTGGAGACCAAGCTCGTCGACTCTCCTTGCCCTTGGTTCCACTCTTCCAACTTTCGGAAGAACGCAATAGCCCGTTGCTAAAAAAAACGTATGCAAGCGTTCACGCTAGACGTTCGATGCTATTACTCGCGCATACCCACGACATCCATCGTCGTTCATCCGTGAAATCTTAAAGGCGATTCCGCGAACCATTACTCGCGGTGATCATTTTCTGCCGACGATCCAGTCCAAGACCACGCGCTCGCGCTGCTGATGCCGGAAAAAACTGAACACCAGTTACGGTTCCGATAACTGAAACGCGAAACGCCAATCTCTGCGAACGATTATTGAACTCCGTCGTGGCTTCCAGACGAGGCCGTTCCATTAATTGGATTTCTTTTTCTCTTTTCGACCGATTCGATAACGAGGACTCACGCACATAGTAATGGCCGGTTGGCCCGTTTCGAACGATATCGTGTCTTTGATAAACAGACGGGCGCAAGAGTGTCCGAATGAGCAACGACACGCATGAAAATGTGAAACGTTTCGTCTGTAGTGGATCTTGCACGATCGCGGTGCAGACTGAAATGTTTCCAGAAAGAAAAAAAAAAAAAAAAAAAATACGAGGACCATATCAGACATTAGTTGTGGACCAATTTGACTTCAAGTCAAGGTACAAGAAACGTATAAATGTATAGACAAAACACTGTGAGTCGTAAACGTACAGTTCTCAAATGAGCACCATCCGCAAAAAAGAGGGGGCTGGTTGTCAAAACAAACTTCGACTTTCATACGACTTTCATTTTCCCGTCTCGATAATTGCTGCATCTTTTTCGAGCTATTAATAAGTGCATTCTATTTATCAGCAAAGCGTTCTTCTTAGTTATTTGGAAACAAAGATCGTGTATCACGATTGTAACACACGATCGGTCGACTTCGGGTAGATAAGGCTCTGTAATTTGTTTTGGTCGATTGTAATCGTGCCTCTTATTAACGCATTCGTTGTCACGCGAGCTATTAAGATAGCAGAGTAGTTTTGTGCTTCGAGTTTACGTTTTTCTTCGTTCGAACGACGAACGTAGAAACGTTTATTACCAAAGAGATGCGAATTAATCGTCCAGTTAGGCTCGTAATGGTGTTGCGCGCGGAAAGAATGCGCGAAAGTTATCGCTTATCAACGAAATGCCAGCTAATAAAAAATTTGTACGTCCAATTAATTCATTGGCTTGCTATTACGTAAACAGTTGCGAGCTGTGTGCGGAAAGTAGTTACGACGTAGCTATAATCAACCGGGTAGCGTGTAAAAGTTGTCTCGTAGGGTAAAGAAACTGCAACGAGAGTTTCAATTACGTTTCGTATTAATAACGACCTGAAATTGTACGTTGCCTTCGTGATCTGTTTCAGCATTCAAATTTCAAGAGAACCTCCTGCGCACGATGATACAAATAGAGAACACGTTCTTTCAGCTGGGCGAAAGCTGTTCGAGAAATTGTCTCATCATCTGCGATCGTGGTGCCATGGATGCCTCTGCATGTGAGCAACAAATGATCAATAATCGTTCTTAGTTCTCCCTTAGTTCTCCCTTTGTGAATCAAAGCTTCAGCCAGATCTTTCTCTATTTTGATTCAGTTATATCGAAGGACAAGTGGGAATTGATGATGGCCTCGAACGGATGGCACAACGTCGAACTTCGAGACAACAGATACAATCAGATCATCCACATGGTTTCGGCGGCAAACGGCGCCGAGGAGTTCTATTCGACGGAAGAACACGCGTGTCGGTCGGAAGGCGTTGAGGTGGCCAGAGAGCTCGATTACAAAGCGGCCGCAGCCTGGGTTGGGCATCCTTACTTCGACGTAATAGACAACTCGCAAGACTTCGAGTCGAAAATCTGTCGCATGATCGAATGCGTGTGTCAGAAACTGGGCATCGACACCGGGGACAGATTGAGGGCGAGTAGCAGAAAGGTCAAGTTCCTCGTCAAACGTCCACTGCCGGCGGACTCTGAGTTCCCGCCGTTCCAGGACTTTGACGTCGTCCATAACTACCTCCAAAGTAACAATCCGAAGATGCAAGCTCGTCTTCGTAAACGCGGCCAAAAAGGTTCGTTTTGGGACAGTTGTTAGCCGAGATTCGCAACGAGATTCGTATCGATGAGCAGTTAGGTGAAATAATACGAATTTACATTGGCAGGTCACTGGTCTTACATTCATACGATCCGACGTCCGAAAATGTGCGGCCAGGTGATCGAAGTTAAAACGCAACTGACTCATCGAGATTACCTGAACATGCTCGCTCAACGGGACGACTCGCATTTTACCATCTTCAAGCGTCGACGTTGCTTCCTAATCAACAATCAGTATTTCCAATTAGATATATACAGAGAACCAGCTCATCCAAGGTTAGAGTTGAAAAAATCGCATTAACGCACAAACGAAGATGTTAATTTCTGTTAAGATGCGTAATCAAATGTATCTGATGCGATTACAGGTGCCGGGGATTGATGTTGCTTGAAACGTACACAGCATTATCAGGGGACGATCTTAAAAACATATTACCACAGTTCCTGACAATCGAAAAAGAGGTCACTGGAAATCCAGATTACAGCATGTTCAATCTCAGTCTAAGAGAAGAGTGGAACAATACTAACAAATACTGCCATAATTTACATGGTACGTATTCATTAAATATCTCTCGCCATTGAATTATAGTATAGATGTGTGTAACCAACGAGTTACATACATCTTCTTAATGTCAAAATGTCAATCGTTTGACACTTTCTTTTCCATGTAGATGATCTATCGTTTGATCAATTTCTTTTGAATTGCACAGATTACGCTCTTGCAGGCTTGACGGAAAGTGGCTCGACAGAAGCTAAAAGTACTTACAACACTCCGGAAGCAAAAGACGCATCAGTTAAAAAAATAGTAAACGGGATTGATTGTTATAGAGTCAATGGTATAGACGGTGGTATAAATGGTGTAGACAAAGTCATAAATGGCGTACAAAATGGTGTCCACGGTGTTGCGAATGGTAACGTGAAATTTGTCGAACAGAATAGTATAAAAAGCAATAGCCAAGAACGTGGTAGTCCTACGAAACACTGAACGATAATTTTTAAAACAACAAAGTACGAAAGAATGTCGAACGAGTTTCGAAATGATGTGAAAACACGACGGTAAATTAGGCAATGATAAGGGACAAATTATCCAAGTAATTCTAAAAAGAAACAAAATATTTTATTGGCACTGACAATTAACTTGATCTAAAATTTCTTAGGCAATACGAAAATGATAAACTTACAAACTATGATACCTATTTTTTAATTCTTGCGTGCACACTTTGGAGGTACCTACGCGAAATGTACTTAATAATTCGACTGTAACTTATTTCTTACCGATCTGTTTAACAAGCGATGTCGATTAATATACCAAGCATTTTTACATCTAAATCACTTCATTTCACTTTTCATCTGTTTTCCTCGTTGTGTATTTTACCTAGAGTACCGTAGCAATTCTTTATTTAAGAAAATTACTATAAATGATTGTGATACCAAATATTACATAACACATAGCATACAAAACATCCATTGAGCTATGCTAATTATTCAAGAACAAATGATTGTCTGTACGAAGTATATTTTCCTTTAGAAATGTTTAATGTTGTCTTGATAGAAAATATGCTGCACTAACGTGGACAATTTTAAATTTATAAATTGTACTGTAGATGAAAAACTTTGGTCCCTACTATAGATATAAATTTTCTAAGTAATCATTAGTGACCTCTTATAAAATGCCGAGATAAATCTAATATTTTATTTGTCTTTAAATGAATATATCGTCGAGTAATAATTATGAAAAGTATGGTTCAACGATTGTACTGTTCTGCAGTATTGTCAGAATTATGTATTATAGTCGTGACAAGGTAATTGTCGACTAGTACTTAACAGGTATATCCATAAAAATTTAATCTATAAAAAGTTTGAAGTACTTTAATTTATTGGAAATACTGTTGGGTTAAATAAAAATATCGATTTCTGAGTTGTAGTGTCCCTTATGTAAAGAACGTTAATTTTATTATTTAATTTACCAATAAAAATTGTTTCATCATTGAACATAACTTAATGAACGTAAACTGTGATGGTTATATATATGCATATATATATATATGCTTATTTTACATAAAAACTCATATTTATCATAAATTTTACCATTATTTAGAGACAAAGTGCCTGTGAGATGTTCGGTCGCAGAAGTGAAAAGAATGATATATAAATATATATTTTCAATGAAAGATGCAATAATCAGTTATCAATGCACTTATACCATATATAATTGATCTGAATTCATATTGTATCCATGATTATCTAATAAAATGTCATGTGCCTATCATTTTTTGTTCATTTTCTGCTTCCTGTGCTTCTCCCTTCTTCTATTCTTTTATTATTTATATGTACTAAATTATTAATATGTACTAAATAATTTATTATCGTGTTGCTTTCGAATTAAAACTTACATTTATTTTCATATGGTACAGCTAGGAGAGGGATAAAAATCAATAACATCTTGGTCATTGTAATTTATTGCTATTTTTCGAAAAAATTCTTCTTCATAAACTTATCACTGTATAAAATAAAGAAGAAATCTTATAAACCTGCGTTGCTGTTACATTCTTCGACAATATTTTCGGATTTCGCATTCACTTTAACAAATTTGTTCCTTTTGTATTTAGTATATTGCTGAAGTTTAATGAAGTAAATATATATTACAACATACGAAGCAGATATATTATCATACATACTAAACAAAAAAATTTTAATAATAAAATACTGAAGTAAATAAATTGTACAAAGAGGAAATTAAATAATATTACATTATTGAAATCAAAACTAATAAATATTTCATATTTTGCTTTTCCGTGTAGAATTATAAAGCCCTCTTTTTTTATACCTTATAATATTATGTAAAAAGTAATGCATAATGGAAGCGTAATTGTAGTTTCTTTTCTTTTTTTGGTATACCATCGTTATAATATTTCTAAGTTAGATTCTAGATTAAATAGCTTATTGAGAAAAAGTATTGACAATATTGTACATAACTCACATAATTCTTTCTTTACATACATCACTTTTACATAGATATTTTTATATAGTCTGTACATTAAACAGTATCTAAAAATTTTTTAGTAAAGCTGCAGCAATATTTTATATAATATTTAGATAGAATAATTATTTTTGACTATTTGTAAATATTTCAGAATTCAGATACAGCAAAACTTTCAAATAACTACCTCTTTCTATTGAAAGAGAAACAAATAGTAGTTCGTAGTGAGAAGACACGTTTCATCTCGGGCAAGTAGAGAATACCAAGTATAAATAGAAATATATTTATAAAACTATTTGCATGCAAGACAATGAATTATGATCCACTTATACAGGTCCCTGGAAGTATATTAATTATACAATTAAACTCTATATTTTTTATATACATAACAAACATTTCTTTTTATAAATATCGAGTAATATTTAAATAATTCTGAAACTTTCAATTCAATTAGAAATAGGCATAATCTGCATGTGTCATTTTATTGGAAGCATATATTTGTTCTATTTTTTTTCTTTTTTGTTCATATATAAAGAAATGATTAATCTTTCATACTATTTTCTGCTTTTTGATTACCATTTTTTATAGAGTATGTAATCAATTCCATTTAGAGGAATTCATTTGAGTTAAAAAGCATATAAATCATAAATCATTCCCATCTCAGAGCAGCTAATTGTACGTTAACATTTGACACAGTTACATTTACCTATTAATAGCTTTAGTTTGTTGTTGTGCTTTGTACATTTTTAAAACTTTCTTACTAGGTATTAAAGACTGACTTAGTCCTGGCCTCTTTTTACGTCTATTCATTTGATTATTTTCTTGATCTATTTCATCATCATCATTGATGGAAACTTGACCATTATATTGAGTCTGACAAATAACTGTTTCCTGTGGTGTTCTAATTGCCTCTAACTCGGTTGCTGTACGATGTAAATCAGAATCATGTGCAAAGGTGCAATTATGGCCAAACCGACATCTACCTTTCCTATAATTCCAACAAATCTTTCTACCATTTATCATTTTTGTATCATCAAGAGTTGGTGTCATTTTCACATGTTTCTCAAGAATTGCACTCTTTGCTTTTTCTGCCTCAACAAATGGATTTGAGAAGACTGAAGTTTTCATTGTGGGTATGCCATTAAAGTCTGGAGTTGGTAATGGAAGTTTCTCTTTGGAAGCTGTTTTACATATTTCATTGTTTTCATCATTCTCTTCTTCCTCATCATCCTCTTCTTCCTCTTCCTTCAAACTAAGGGTTAGGCAATATCAGATTACAAAGAACAAATTCAATTTGATGTGTAACTACTAACTGTGATTTAATGTGCTTACATTACTAACATTTAATGTACCAAATATATAATAAAATATAAATAGCATAAATCCATGAGAAATGAATATAAAAATGCAGGCTGTCATTATGTACTTTATTTATTAAAATTGAAGCATGACTTTAAAAATCTATGAAAACAAAAAAAAAAGGCAATGTTACAATTGTATTGTGAAATATAAAATTTAAGAAGTGAATGAACTTTTTTCAATTTTTATTCCATGAATTTAGGCTAAGATATATAAGATTATTTATTTCATGAGAAATAAATATATATTTGTACAAAATACAGCATGTACAATAACACGTTTTGAGAGTGAAAATTTGTGATTATGAGGTTATACGGAAGAAGAAAATAAACAATAAGGAAACATACTCGTGACAACGAAAGCTTACGTGTTATCGGCACCGTCTGAAATATCATCGCCGCTACTTTCCGAACTCGAGGAAGTTCCATAATCCGCAACTAAGGAAGCCATCGTTCTTACCAATTAATTAACAATATACTCTAAAAAACACTAATCTAATATAACCATTATAAACAGTTATGCTTCTGTCTACATTCACAAAATACGGCAACGCTGCAAAGCTAACGTCACCGGAAGTTATTGATGATATTCTTGTATTTTTGAAATTTGCGGTAAACATAAAATTTACTACGCAAGTCCCAAAACTCCATCAGATTAATTTTATCATGTCAATCAATATTAAAATTTCAATGGTCAAATACCAAAATTAATTTATTTTATTTATAAATATTTTTATGTATTAATGTATCATAGATAAAATGAATTCATTGTTTTATTGTTAATACTGATTAAATTGTTAATAATTTAACAACTACTTTATATAGTATACAAAATATATGTACATTTATTTATACTATTTACAGGATTTATTTATAAATCAAAGTAATAATAAATTTGTATACATTCAAAAACGTGTATAATACATTTATGGAAACAAAATACCACAGTCACTTATAGTTAAAGTACATGCAAGATTTGCTTCCAATTGGAAGCTATTCCAAATTGAAAGTTTTCTGTTTTCAACTCCTATTTTTTCTAATAGCAATCTTGTATTAGGAATATGCAACCAATACTTTCCTAAAGTAGGTCTTGCATTACAATTTTTTTTTGAGCATGTACAAGGTCCTTCTTGAATAGCCGAACTCCATTCAGCAATTAAGTTAACAGTAACAATTGATAAATAATACTCTTTTGCAATATAATGACATACATTTGCTAGATGATTCAATGTAATTGTTATTTTTTTATCCTTAGAAGATTTGAAAATTACTCCTGGTAAAGAATCGATAATTACAATTCTGGTACGACATCCTACGTCTTCTTCCTTCAAACTATCTATTAACCAATATAAAACTTTGAACAATTGATGTATACTATATACACAGCATACTTTAATACGGTCCATAACTTCATCGATAACCTAAAATTGAAAGAAAAATATTTTGTTTAACTATTTTGCCCTTGTATAGCTTACAAAGTTATAATTATAATTTTAAATTAGTATCCTATACCTGTTTACTGCAATTCTTTTTTAGTAAAATTTGCTCTATTCTTGAACCACAAAAATCTCTTTTTGTATCAATATATCGCACAATATTGTTGGCTGACAAAGCAATATTAGTTGCAATTGCAAAGCACAATTGTGTTTTACCACTTGAAGATATACCACATATTTCATATATTTGACCATAATATAAACCACCTTCTAACAAATTGTCTAAACTAATCAGTTGAATTCAATATTAATTTTTCAATTAGTACTATTGATATTAAACATATTTATATACCTTGATAAATTAGTGGGAACTATATTATTTTGTTCTATCTCCAACAGTTCAAATGTATTTTTTATTACACCTCCAAATTGTTTAAAAATATTTTGCTTAATTTCAAGTATGTCCTATAAATTTAACCTTAAAATTAACATTTTGCAAAAATTATCATTTACACGATAGACTTTAGAATTCAGAATTATTTATTCTAATCACTTTTTCGTAAATAAATTTATATGTATACCTTTAACAATAATCCTGTAAATTTTATCAAATTTTCAGAATCTTCATCTATAAATTGTACAACAGTACAAATTTTTTGACGTTCTAATTTTTCTATCATAGTACTTGATAATTTTGAATTTATGGCCGTACTTAGTTTTGTCATGTTTATATAGAATAATCAGTACCTCGTTTCTTCATTCGTCAATTCTGTCACACGTCATACTTTTCATACATATTAATCTTTTAATCTTCTTATACTAATTGTTTCTCAAATTAATTATTAGCTGAAATTTACAAACTTCCGGAAAATTAAAACTGTTTACATTACAATCCTACTTTTTAAATTTACATGGTACGTGAAATTAATCGCAACAGAAAAACATTAGAGTTCAAAAATTTACAATTATTCTAAAATAATTTAATGAAATTTTTATCTTTTGCTACATTCGTTTAGGGTAGAATTTTAAATCATTATTGCGTATACTACGTAGATCAATGTAAATGTAACAGAGGTATCCAAAAGATGATGCGCCGAGTATCGAAATGATCTCAGTCATTCTTACGATTGTACATATCGCATGTGGGCACCTCGTTAAGTACAGTAGAATCGAGTAAACTCAGAAAAACGTGTTACACAAACTGAAGCATATTGTATTATATTTCATTTGTTATTCGATCACGATTTACATACAGTCCATCGTAGATATAATTATGGTCTTCTCTAAGAAGATTTATCGGAGTTTTGTCGTTGCATTTGAAAATATGTGTAACATACGTTGTATCACGAGAAATTGCGCATGTGTTCAATACATAGATGTACACTTTTTTGGATTTGGTTAGAAAATGTACATATTTACCGGAACAAAAAGCTACAGACTGAAGTTCAACGAAAAAGTAAGTAAGTCTTTCATCTTCCTTTTTTTCGCTTGCTCTCGTACTGTATTACGGTATAATGGTTGTAACACGTGGTATGTTTATGCGTATATAGCATGGCAACCATGTTGCGCCCGATATAAAATTTGATCAAAATTTAGTTTATTATTTTAATAGACACATCATATTAACAATATTTTAAAAAGTTTATTTATTCAAGATAGAAACTCTCGATAATGGGTATATTATGAACTATAAAATGAATGTGAAGTTAAAAAATTTTTTTATAAGTATTTTAACGCGTTGTTACATTTCTTTTTATAAATAATAATTGTGAGGATTATGATAAAGAAAAATAAGGAAAAAATATAACGTTTAATTATACGAATACGATGTAAAATGGCTAAGCCACGTGATGCGTAGCTTCAAAGTAAAAGAGACAATGTTTCGAAAGATATACATATACATAATCTGTGATCGTATCAATTTGTTTGCATTATAAATTGGAACGAAACATTTGAATAACGGCTTTCTATGCGATGCCAGGAATGTAAAGTGATGTAATACTGCATGTAATGTATGCCTATATTTGTCGATCACTGTACAATCGTGTAAGATTTTTACTGAAGGATAGTAACGATTTATTGTTACAAGATCTTTTGATCTTGGTATTTTAAACGTCACGAAATTGTTTATTTTGCAATTATTCTCCAAGAAATCGAGTATTTTACAAATAATCGGATGGAATTACTTTGCTAAATTCGACAAAGATTTTTTTATATCTCCGATACTTATCGCAAAGTAATAAATTATATTATTTTTTTTATCAATAATTTTCATAGCATAGCAATCTATATAATGATAAATTTTGCAGAATGTATATTTTACACTTAGAAATAATAGTTGCTGATTTGATTCGTCAGTCGGAAAATGAGCCCTTTTAATATTTTTACCAGTAACCAATTGGGAACGTTGGATGGTGCCACGTTGCCAAGTATCCGGTTGCGTCCGACCAATCGGAGATTCAGCGCCCAGTTGGAGCGGCATCTCTCCGTGGCTTGTGTAAACGTGAAGTAGCAAGCAGCTCGCGATCTGGTCGTGGTCGAAATTTGTCGGGAGCCGTCGCCATGTTTAGAAGTGTGTGCGTCCTTGAGCGAGTCGAACGAAAATGTTCAGCAAAATATTAGATATAGCTCATGCACTGTACATTACGTGAAGTACCTAATTACAATTTAATGCTCGTCGATCACGGGTGTAACAATTATTTTCGTGGATGGCTCACCTACGTTGCAGAATTTTGTGATTACAGTATGGTAAGTCCGCCCTCCTATCAGACTAACGCCAACATGGCGGACGAAAAATTTCCTTTGTATCGCCGCGAGGCTCCACTGACGCAATTGTGAAAAATGTATTCTTTTGGGGAGTGATATACTTGGGAAGATCGGGAAAGCTGTTTTTACTTTCAGAAAGCCTAACTAATAGATTGACGTGACGATTATCATTACTGTATTAAGATAAATTGACGTTTTTTTTTTTTATTAAAAAGGCTTGAACGCCCTGAATGCTTGATATATTGGACGTTTGTGTATTCGTTGCAATCTTTTGATATTCTAAATGACATCGTTCGTTTCGCTGTTCAGTTGATTGTAGATATGTTCCTACTCGTGATGCCGTATTTTTAAGAGTATTTTTTCTCCTGCGCAATACGCATGTTTTACAAATTCCAATGTGGTGTATCAGTTGGATCAACAGAGAAATTTTGATTTCGGCGCTTTTTTCACAAATCAATTAACGTTCTCATTTTGATTCATTGGAATCATCTTATTTGGAACAAGTTTGAAATGTACAAATTCAATCGGGAATTAAATGATAAATTGCTTATACACCTTTTAAATAATTGAAAAATAAACTGTTATTAGTAATCTGTGCAGCTTTAGTTTGTTATTTCTTATACATTTCTCTAAATATCGATTTTGTATGTTTACTTTTTTACTACGAAATAAATATGTAATTGTTAAAGAAATGTTTTTTTTTTTTAAATATACGTATTTGCACAGTTCACAATTCCGAATTATTAAAAAAAATTTGTAATTATCTTTGTTTATTTTTTATTTTCCCTGTTTGCTTTTTATTAATTTGATCTAAATACAAAACGTATTCAGATCACGATTTTAAGAAAGATTTTCTTAATAAATGTAAAATACAAAAATACTTCGTTCTTGGTATATTATTTTTATTATAAACTACGTAAATAATTATAAATTGCGTAAATTTGTATTTTTGTCGTTATAGATAATAACATATACAGAATTAAAATAATGTAATTTAATTTCAAATTAAAATAGTAATGTAATGTTTATTAATAAAGATATATATATTTATATTTATTTACTAAAAAGGTATATTTTTAATTTTCAGTAATCCGTATATTTATGTCTTTTTTTTATAAATAATGAATAATTTAATTTTTTCATAAAATCATAGGTGACTAAGGTATTATTCCTTTGTATTGTAGTGTAATGTGTAATGAGTGATAAGCAGACTGCACCTATTTTACCACCCCTTAATGGGGGTGGAGGAAATAATGGGAGTAGCAATGGAGGTGCACCGCAACAAACTGTTAATTTACAACAAGTTCTTGCCACTGCCCAAGGACTTAATGTTCTTACTACAGGTGCTGGGCAGCAATTTGTTATTACTTCACAGGTTCCTGGTCTTACACAGGTGCATAATCTAATCTTTGTAAATTTTTTAATAAATGTTTAAATAATTTTTGTCTTTTGTATAATTGCAGGTTATACCAAGTAATGCAACAACAAATGCAAACATTCAACAAGTTGGTGTTACAAGAATTGTTAATATTAGTGGTACACCACCACGTGCAAGCACCATGGGAGTTGCAGGTGCAAGTAATTCAGCTTTTACATCTCCCACTCGTCAGAGTTCACCTAAAGTTGTCTTAGCAACATCTCCAAAACTTGTTCGAACTTCTATTGGAAATATGTTTGTTGCACCAACCTCTCAAGCTTCTATGCAATCATCACCTGCAAGAAAGAAGTTAAAGTTAACAGATTCCACTGAGAAACCTACTATGATTACTGATGATGCAATGAGTTATAGAAGAAGAATTATAGAACATAAAATGAAAAGGATGCGTACAATAAGAGAAAAATATGCTGAGAATGCATCAGAATTGTTCTTTCTTCATATAGGAGGCAACATGATGGATTTTCAGTCATGGAGGAAGAGACCTCCAACATCTCAATATTTGCATTTTTTACGGCAACATAGATTAGATCCAGATGATGATGATGAAAATTTAACAGCTCCACTGCCAGCAATGTCAGAAATCCCATTAATGCCAGCTGCAACAACTGTTTCTACAATAGTTCCTGTGAATCAGTGTACAGAAGTAAAAATTTCTGGAATAAATGTTGCTCCAGTTGCAGTGTCTACAACATTACCTGCTGCAGTAGCTCAACTCAATCAACAAGGTAACCACTTTGTCATTGTAAATATATTTGTAATTGAGTTGATGATTTAAACTATATCAATGGTAGTTGTATAATTTCCTAATAAAACAATACTTTATATCGAGCATCAATCATTTTTCTTAGAATACTAGAAGGCACACCATTTTTTCCATAAGAAAGATAAATTATAAAGTAAAAGATAGTTTTTGTGTAATATATATGTAATGTATTAAATTTATACAAAAATTATAAATATATTTTAATACTGATGTAGATGAGATTATAATGTTAGTTTTTCTTTATTAATACTTTTTTTTGAAAATGTAGAAAAGAAGTTAAGAGGTTTAGTATATATTTTACAACAACGAAATAATTACTTTGCACAATAGGACATGTACCAGGTAGGCCTCAAGGGGGCCGCCATGGCATGGTGTTTGCCTTCAGAGCAGCAATTCAGTCTTCACCAGTCACCGCTCACCCTCCACCTACTTCTACTCTAGCACCCACGCTCATTATAGGTGATTACTGCAGGCTTATCATTTGATGTTTAGATTCATAAATTTTTTTTTTTTAATAATTTTTATTCTATCAAGTTATGTTTGAAAATTTTCATTAATTCTCATCTAGTTAAAAGAAAGAAAATAGCACTAAATATTACGTTGCATTATTAGTAAAATAGTTGACTATAGGTTTTATTGAATAAATACGATATGGTAAGTGAAAAATGAGCAATGATTTTCATTTGTAGAAAACAGTTAGGATATTTTCTTTCATATTTGACGTGATTTTTTGTTTTATTTTATTTTTTAATATAATCATTAATATGCATAATTCATTTTCATACTGATTTGTACCTTCAAAGAATATCAGTGTCTTTATGTTAATCACGTATCATAGTAGTATGTTCTGTTGATATTGTAAAGTATTATAGAAACTATATTCCAGAATTGACAGCTGATTCAAGATTATACATTGTGAATCAGGTTACATTCCCTGGAAAAATTAATTCACAGTATGTAAGGTTGTTTAGCAATGTGCTTTTCAGCCTAAAAACGCTGTTGATACATACATACATACTGCTTTTAATCTTCTTTAAATAAATTTCTCCATGTATTAAATTGTTTTATTATTATTACAGGTAATGCACCAATAGTTCCAGGTTCGCCAAAATCTGTGACAACAACTGTTACAAGTCCAGTGATAGAAAAATCTACAGTATCTACATCTATTACAACTATTACTACAATGACTACTCCTACTCTTACTTTTACTGGAACAACTACTACTACTACTGCTACTGTTACTACTGTTACAAAAACATCTTCTGCGCCTACTACACCTACTCAGCCTGTTGTTAAACTTGTTAAGTTACCTGCCTCTAATGTAGCTACATCTTGTGATATCACAAATAATCAAGAACAAATAGTAGAAAAAGCAAAACAGGTAAAATAAATTTTTTTGTCTAATTGTATATAATCGTGTAATATTTGATAAACTATAATTATCTTAAATTACATAAAATATTCACAGGAAGCGTACGTTATGCAAAGGATTGCAGAATTACAACGGGAAGGATTATGGTCAGAAAGAAGGTTGCCTAAGGTACAAGAACCACCTCGTACAAAGGCTCATTGGGATTATTTGTTGGAAGAAATGGTTTGGTTAGCTGCTGACTTTGCTCAAGAACGAAAGTGGAAGAAAGCTGCAGCAAAGAAGTGTGCGCGTATGGTACAGAAATATTTCCAAGAAAAAGCAATCCAAGCACAAAAAGCTGAAAAATCACAAGAACTTAGGTTAAAGAAAATTGCTAGCTTTATTGCTAAAGAAATCAAAACTTTCTGGACAAATGTGGAAAAGGTACGAGTTTGTAAATTATAATATGTAATAATGATTTTACCCCACACAATTAAGCCGACAATTTCAATGTATTCCAATTGGAACTGTGTGCTCGTTGTGGGAACAGCAAAGTCTGCTAATGGTGTATGATTGTATTTGTTATTACGGTATAATCAAAGAATTGATGCAGGACATTTATTTTTGTAGCACGCAATGAATATACATCGTGCATATTTCATTTATATATATATTTTTTTTTTTAAGTTGGTGGAATATAAGCAACAAACGAGGCTTGAAGAAAAGAGAAAGCAGGCATTAGATCAACATTTAAATTTTATTGTGGGTCAAACAGAGAAATATTCAACCTGGTTAACTGAAGGACTTAATAAAACTGATGGCCCTCAAAGTATACCAGCCTCTATGAATAGCTCGCGTATTTCTTCTCCAGTACCACCTGGGAAATCTCACTCTGATGGTTCGTCAAATACATTTTATCAAATTTATCATATTTTAATTATGTTAATATTTTTAATATTTTTAATATAGAGGATTTTCAACCAAACCAAAGTTCAGATGATGATGAAGAAACTATAGCAAAAGCTGAAGAAGAATTGAAGTCTGTGACAAATCATAAAGAAGAAGTTGAATTGTTGAAGAAAGAGTCAGAACTGCCCTTAGAAGATCTTCTTAAAGAACTACCACCTGACTACTTAGAAAATAGAAATAAAAGTCTGTCACCTGCATCAAAAGAAGTAGAAGAAGTGTGTAAAATAGTTTTAGATCAAAGATTTTAATGACTATTTTTTTTTATTATAGTAAATTATTTGTTGTGTATACATTTCAATAGGAGAATGAAAAGCCAACAGATGGAGATATGGATTTTGTTGCCGCATCAGATGAATCTTCCGATGAGGAAGAAACTATTATGGAACAAGAAAAATTGGAAGAAAATACGGATTATAAACAAGAATTAGACGATCTTAAAGTATGTGTAAACTTTTTTAGCTATTATGGTGAAGTTATGGATTTTCTCTATAATATAAGAGTTTAACATTTCAGGCTGAAAATGAAATGTCCATTGATGAACTCATGGCCAAATATGGTAACATGTCAGATGTGCCAATGGATGTTGAACAAGAACCTGTTCAAGGTAAATAATATTTAGGTTAATTTTTGCCACTTAATATTTATTCATTAATGATGATATTCTACCGACCCTGATGGTTTAAGAAATGGTTTTCATTTTTAATTCCTGCTTTTGATGCGACTCGAGGCATTTGTCTGAAAACTAAAATTTTGTACAATGATTTAATAAAAATGAAAACTTGTACTAAATATATATTTATTTGTGTAGAGTCAGATAAAGAAAGCATAAAAGAAGAAGAAAATCAAGAGAATGATGAGGAATTTACAAGTAATGAAAGTGAAAGTGAAGAAAGTGATAATGAAATTGGAGAAGAGGAGTCTCAAACACAAACTGATAATGAAACTGATATTGGACTAAAATCTCTATTAGAGGATGTATCTATTGAAAAATCATCAGATGATAAAGTAAGATTGCTTATATGGTAAAATATACAAAAATAAATAAAATATATAACAAAATAATAAATTGGCTATTCACCTTGTACAGACTGTAGAAATGGATCATTCAGATGCTCACAATGAAATGGATAACGTAGCGGCATTGGCAGAAAGTATCCAACCCAAAGGAAATACTTTACTTACCACTAGTGTACGTGTTATTTATATTTTTTTAATAGTTGCATTAATTATTCAGCCTTCCATCCAAAGTTGTGTTACAATATTTTGCACATGACTATTTTCGAAGGCTAAAGCATAAGTGATTTTTTTTTATTATTATAAATAAATTGATTCATCGATTTATTTTAAAGAATTGTCACGACAATTTTTTATAAATTATTAATAAAATTAAAATAAAATTATATAATTAAAATAAAATTTCTGATTTCCTGACAAAATTAATTAAATTTTAGGTTGTTACAAAAATTCCATTTCTTCTAAAACATCCTCTTCGAGAATACCAACATATAGGATTGGACTGGCTTGTCACTATGTATGATAGGAAATTAAATGGTATTTTGGCAGATGAAATGGGTTTGGGTAAAACTATACAAACGATTGCGTTACTTGCGCATTTAGCGTGTGAAAAAGGAAACTGGGGTCCTCATCTCATAATAGTACCAACATCTGTGATGCTCAACTGGGAAATGGAATGTAAGAAATGGTGTCCGGGATTTAAAATTCTGACGTATTACGGAACACAAAAAGAAAGGAAACAAAAGAGAACAGGTATTAATTTGTCTTTGAACTGAAATGTTAGTGAAAGTAATAAGTAATTTGTGACGTGTTTTGGTTATTTTTAGGTTGGACTAAACCTAACGCTTTTCATATTTGCATAACATCATATAAATTGGTTATACAGGACCATCAAAGTTTTAGAAGAAAAAAATGGAAGTATCTTATATTGGACGAAGCTCAAAATATAAAAAATTTCAAATCGCAAAGATGGCAATTATTATTGAATTTTCAAACGCAACGGTAAATATTTATACTATTTGAGTAATATATTTTATAAATATTGTTTTAATTTATGCGGAAAACTTATATATAAAAATTCCTATTACACAGACGATTATTGCTTACTGGAACACCTCTCCAGAATAATTTGATGGAATTGTGGTCATTAATGCATTTTTTAATGCCAAATGTATTTCAGTCACATAGAGAATTTAAAGAATGGTTTAGTAATCCTGTTACTGGAATGATAGAAGGGAACAGTGAATATAATGAAAATATTATTCGTCGTCTGCATAAGGTTTGTACGTAATTTGTTTTTGTATATTTTGTTTTACTGATTTACGCAATCATTCGCTACCGACATAGATATATGATTACGAATTATATGTCTATTTTATATAAATAGCGAAATATTAAAATTCTCTATTAAAACTCGCGTGTCGTAAAGTATTGATTTGACATACGCGAAACCTGTCTAGAGAAACAACTACTACAACTTTTATTATATTATTTTTCTCTCCAGATGTATGGATCTTTTTTATGTTACTTATAGCAATTATAATAATTGTAGGTTTTACGGCCTTTTTTATTACGAAGATTAAAAACGGAGGTAGAAAAACAATTGCCCAAAAAATATGAACACGTAGTAATGTGCCGTTTGTCAAAACGACAGCGATACCTTTATGATGATTTTATGTCAAGAGCAAAGTAAGCATTGCACATTTTTGTTTCTTTTATGTTATAAAAATTTATGTCTTATATAAACATACATGATCGTCTTTTATTCAGAACAAAGGAGACTCTAGCTAGTGGCAATTTGTTAAGTGTCATTAATGTATTAATGCAATTAAGGAAAGTATGCAATCATCCAAATTTATTTGAAGTGAGACCTACCGTATCACCATTTCAAATGGAAGCTATTGAATATATTACTGCTTCGTTAATATGGAGTGCTCTTGATTATGATCCATTTAAGGTAAAATATATATAATTCTTCTTTATTATGCTCTTAGAGATTTAAAGAAAAATGTAATGTATTTATTTTTTATTTTATAGCATATCGATTTATCTAGTATTAACCTTTTACTGTGTGATCTGGAATTAACTCTTACTGCGTTTGTGGCGCATAGAATCAGACGATTGCAAACAACACGAAAGCTTATAGAAGAAATAGATACACAACCAGATCCACCTCCAAGATGTCCATCTGGAAAGATTAAAATTAATGTTAGATTATCTAATCAAGTTAAACCGTTATCCGTTCCACGGCAGACACAAACTAAACTAAAGAATTTAGCTGGGATATTACCTACTCCAAAAGTTGGAACATCTCCTTTAATAAAAACAGCAAATAATCAAAGCACTCCAGGACAAGGTAAAAATTATTTTATTAGTGTTTAACGTCATATTTAAAATGTTTCCATTTCTTGTAATAAATTTTTTCTATTCTTATAAATCCATAGGTGTCACGTTAAAAGTAGCAAATGGTCAACAGTTACAAGGATATTCCGTACAATTAGTTCAACATCAGGGTAGTGTAAAAGGTAAGGGTGTTTTTTCTTGTGTGCCGTTTATGTGTTTACGTACATTTATATCTAAATCCTGGGAATCTGTGCATCATCGATCAGTGGTTGCACTCAACTTATCATTGTGTAATCATTCTTGCAGTGGTGCTAGAGAAATTGATCTTGGGCCAGCTTGTTTATAGTTCTCCCATATTATAAGCATTCTAGAACCGAGAGCACATTAACAAAACTTACATTTAATTATAATCTAACATTTGTGAATCACAGTTTGTGTAAAACATTTGTTGTGTTTGCTTCGAAAATAGCAATCCCTGTTGGAACACTAGCACATAACCCACAAAGTACAACAGTGACACCAACTACAGCAGCAACGAATGCACAGAGGATTACAGTAGGGAATACAAATATTATAGATGGACTGCAACGACTAGCAACGCAGACAGTTGCAGTTAAACAAGGTGATTCCGTCCAAAGAATAGCAATGCCTAATCTTGCACAAGTGGTTCAAACATCTATTGGTAGACATATCATTCTGACTTCGACTCAACAAAGTACTAACACAGGTTTGTCCTAAGAGTGTCATATCCCACTGATTTCATTTATACTCCTTTATGTTAAAAAAATGTGAACCATATATATCCTTTTTCATATCATTTGTATGCATTTAAATGAATGTTAAAGAATAATGTAAAACGCATGATTATGATATATCGTATTTACGTTGCATTAATAGGCAATATTTCTAGTTTAGTAAATTGAAAAATTGATTGAATTTATTTACAAAATGATTAATATTCTTTCGTATTTACAGTTTCATTTCCAGTAATGACTCCATGTGTGCCACGTTTGAAAGTTTTACCAAAATCATTAATGGGCCTATCTACCTCGGCAACTACAGTAAATAAAGTTATAGGAGGAGTGGTAACAACTACAAGTGGAACGAGTGGAAGACCTGTAATGAGAGTACCGCCACTTAATGTTACTACTCCTAATGTTACTGCACAGTCTCCCGCTGGGAATGGACAATCTCAGCAATCGATTCGATGTGGTATTGTTACTAGACACGCACAAAAGGAATCAGAAAAGGCACAAACAAAAGAACGTCCAAAATCGGAATTTTATTTGGTGATTATTTTACTTTTGAACAAGTAAATATTTGAGGAATTTAAAGACAAACATTTTTAAATGTAATATCTCTTTATAGCCACAATTAGAAGAAGAACGGAAACAAAGAAGGCAAGCTAAACTTCGTCTGCTTGCAAATATTAATGAAAGACGATGTGCCGCGTGTCCTCTGTACGGAGAAGATTTGTTTATGGCGTTAAGAATTGGCAAACCATCTACAGCATGTCGCTGGCACAATGGTTGGGTTCATTGTACAACTGCTAAAGACAGTGCACGTACACGAAGGCAATTTTTTTCTCGCACAGAAGCACTTGCAGAGGCAATCAAAAGTACAGAACAAATCGTCGAGGAATTGAAAGAAGTTTTTGAAAGGTATTACATACTGATAACAAAAATTTAACATTCAATTATTTCTTAAAATTGTTCAACCTTAACGTAATATAATTTATGTTAGATTTGTTGTACACGTTCCTGCTGTGTGCGCTCCTACACCACGTTTTCACGTTTCTCATCCACCTCCGCATAAGTTATACAACCAACGACGTATACAAATGGAATTACAACGGCAATTATCGCCAAAATGGGCATTGTTCCATCCAATAGCTGGTGCAATGATGACGCAATTTCCGGATCCGAGATTGATACAATACGATTGTGGAAAATTACAATCTTTACATCAACTTCTTAGGAAGCTTAAATCTGAGAACCATAGAGTTTTAATTTTTACACAAATGACAAGAATGTTGGATGTATTAGAAGCCTTTCTTAATTTTCATGGACACATATATTTACGTTTGGATGGTACTACTAAAGTAGATCAACGACAGGTAATAATTCATTTATTACGAATATTGTTATTTCTCTTAATTGTTCTCTGACTTAATTTATTTTATGGGAAAACTATAGGTTTTGATGGAAAGATTTAATGGAGACAAACGAATATTTTGTTTCATCTTATCAACGAGATCTGGAGGTGTAGGTGTCAATCTTACAGGAGCAGATACTGTTATATTTTATGATAGTGACTGGAATCCTACAATGGATGCCCAAGCACAAGATAGGTGTCACAGAATAGGTCAAACACGAGATGTACATATCTACAGGTATATACAAAAAATGCAGTATATAGCATTTTATATTTTTGAATATATGTAATCAATTATTTTTCACACGTTTTAGGTTAGTAAGTGAAAAAACTGTGGAAGAAAATATTCTGAAAAAAGCCAATCAGAAAAGACTGCTTGGAGACTTAGCTATCGAGGGTGGTAATTTTACAACCGCTTATTTCAAAAGTGTAAGTATTGTAGGAGTGTGAAATAAAAAAATATATTTTAAAATATTTTTCTATATGTTTTAAAATACATTTATTTTTACAGTCTACGATTCAAGATCTATTTAATATTGATCAATCGGAGAACGACGCAACGACTCGAATGGCTGAAGTATTGGATCAAAACAGAGATCGAGAGAAATTCTTGCAAAGGGATAATCAAAGTCAAACTTTAGACGACAAAGTAGCAATGGGTGCGTTGGAAAGCGCTCTTGCTGCTGCTGAAGAAGATCTTGATGTCCAAGCTGCAAAGACTGCTAAAGCAGAAGCTGTTGCTGATCTTGCGGAATTTGATGAAAATATACCTTTAGATGACGCAGATAGGGACGACATGCAAGTCAGCAAGGCTGAGCTTGAAGTGCAAAACTTGGTATCTCAGGTAAGATAACATTTATATGTAAATATTTTATTCAGTTAGCATTGTATGGCGATGGAATATTTCTTAAAAATTGCTTCTTTCTGTACATAGTTAACACCTATAGAACGTTATGCGATGAAGTTTGTCGAAGAATCAGAGGGTGCGTTTTCTGCGGCACAACTTGCAGCAGCTGAACGTGAACTTGAAGAACAGAAGAAAGAGTGGGAGTTAGATCGGTTGCGAGCGCTACGCGAGGAAGAAGAAAGACGAATGCGGTTGGCTGATGATGACGAGAAACCTTTAACGTTTGGACGCGAGGATGCGCAAAATCAGGTTAATAGTGCTAGTAATTCTAAGAAATTAGTCAATAAGAAACTCCCACCGAATAGGAGGAGGAATTCGCGTAAGAATATTAGTAAAAGTGTTCAAGAATCGGAAAGTGAAACTGAGACTACTACAGAATCAGAATCAGAGTCACAAGAAGATGTGGTAGAAGATAGTCTTGACGAAGAATCGAGTCATACAGAAAGTCAAAGTCAAGGCGATGAAGACGAGGAGGAGGAGACACACGATCAGAATGACTCTGAAAAAGGCGGGTATCCTAAACGTAAAAATCGTACTAATAAATCATTTAGTCAAAATCACTTCGATTTGAATAGTCCTCGAACGAGATCTAGGGGAAATGTTAAAATTAATTTGTGGACATTAGACGTAAGTCCTATCTTGCCTGGTATAAAGCCGAAATGCCGAGGTAGAGCCAGTAATTTACGTAAACAGCGCGAGCTTGAAATGAGAATGAAAGCAGAGGAAAGTTTCATTCTACCTTTGCCACCAATTTCAAGTCCCAAGAAGTTAAATAATGCAAATATTTCGAATAAAAGTGATGAAGAAGATAATATTACAGATCAAAATGAACAGAAAACAATTCCGTCTGTTGATAAAGAGCAATTTGAAGATGTTGAAAATTGTAAAGTAACTGCAAATCATTGTTCCACTGAAACTTCTTCGTCAAATTCTAATTATAACAAAACTATCGCAGAAGAGTCTAATCCTGTCATTTCTTTAGATTCTCTAGAAACAGAAGCGTGTTCTCAATCAGGTAATTCATCTGTCATGTTGGAACAATATAAAGATTCAAAAGAAGATATAATTAATAATAAAATTGATAGTGAAGCAACATCGGAGTTAACTGAAAATATTTCACCTTCAGTATACCTTACAGGATCAAATTGCAACGATGATTTCGAAAATTCTGATTTGATTTCACAAAATAGTAACTCTTATTCATCTGCAACAGAATCGAATACAATAAAAAGAGTTTCTGATTCGAAATGTACGAAAAGTTCTATGACTTTAGAAATAGACGAAGAAATTAATATATCAGAAAACTCATTGATTGCTCCCCTAAAGAATAAAATGATCGTTCAAGATGCAGACGAAAGTACCGTTGAATCTACAACAAAGAAATTACATGATTCTGTTTGTAAAACAGTTTCATCTAATATCGATGAATTAGATACGGAATTAAAAGAAGAATCGCTTTCTAACGCGGAATCGAAGATATTAGAAGATAGTGATGTGAACGAACTCCAAGATACAAATGTTTCTGACGATGAATGTACAAAAAATGATGCGAGAGTACAGAGTCCTACCGAGATAAAAGAAAACGTAGATGTAGATGAAACTTCAGCAAACAAGAAACAACATAGTGAAAATATTTCAAATTCAGATTTGACAAACAAGTCTGCTGATGATAACGAACTCACTTCTGTGATAGAATCAACCTCTAGTCAGGAATCTAATAGCAGCAAACAAGAAAAAAACTGTACTAAATTAGATACATGTGTGCGCAAAGAAGATGATGCAAAAATTCAGACGACCTCATCAATACGATGTAATAATCATAGTTTTCCTTTTGGTACCTTCGATTTAGACGAATCAACTGGATCTGAATCTAATACAGAAAGTAAAATAAAATTTCGTAAACCAGATACAGTATCTTGTGGAGTAACTACAAGAAGCGCGAAAGTAAACATTACCATAGAAACTCCTGAAAATAAAAACTTGGATACGCAATCATCCTCGATATTACTTAGTGAATTATGTGAATCAAAAGAACGTCAAGAAAGTGAAGTTTTCAATTCAACTTCAAATGTTTGTCGCAAAGAAGTTAATAAAGTAACGCAGATTCGAAGGCCCGACACGCCTCGACCAACGATAGAACATGGTAGGATTACAAGATCAAGTGCAACTCGTTCTTTAACACCTCCACTGAGTATAAAATCAATGCAAAAAAGACGACCGGACACCCCTTTGCCAGAATGTTTCAGATCTTCTCCACGACCAGCAACAAGATCTATGTCGAATTTCAGTTCACTGTTGAAAAATGAAGAACAAACATCGGACGAAGTACCCTATGAAAAACCTACAACACGTAGCTCCAAGTCTTTGGATAATGGTTTTTTGAATCCAACTGTGTTTCGAAGGAGCAGTTCAATACCACCGATGAAATCGACGCCTGAATCGAAAGATTCAGTAGGTAATTCTGTATCAACCAGGTCTAAAAAAAGCGAATCTACCAGTATGAGTACAAATATGAGTACAAGTAAACGGCAACTAGATACATCTGTTTCTATTTCTGAACAAGGATCGAGAGTTACTCGATCTGGATTGAATTTTACGTTAAATTCGGTGAAGAACTCTAATCACGTGTCGAATAAAGGGAATAAACACGTTCGGAAAATAGATTCTTCCGATTCAAAATTACAGGACGATAAAGCTTCTGATGTTTCGCCAGTATCTGGAAAAGCGGAAACATTCAACACGGATTCAAATGGAAACGCAGTTGTATCAGAAACACATTCGAAGCAAGATAATTCAACGTTATCCTCTTTCAATGAAATTAACGAGAGACCACAAAGAACTGCTAAAGTCGTTGCTATTCTTACTCTGGATACAAGGAGTAATCATACCAGTAAAGCTTCTAGCTCCGTTCACGCAAAGTCCTCTAATTGCAATTCGTCTGATGCGAAAAATAATAAAAAAAACACTGATTCTAATTTCAATTCCACGTCTGACTCGTCAGCGAAAAATTGCGTTCTTCGAATATCAGATGTCACTTCGAATTGTAAAGTAGATGGGTGGTGTGATTCTGGACTAGACGCCGGTTCTCGAGATCGCGTCTCTTCCAATGTATTTTCCAATGTAGCAAGTACTTATACCAATTCCAATAAAACTGGAAAGGCATCGACGATGAATAAAAGCTCATCATTGAATTCTAAACATAAAGGGGATAAAGTTCCGTTACCTGTACAATCAACGGTGATAGCATTGGTTGACTTGGATAATGATCCTAATTACGACTCATCCGATGGATCAAAAAGGTTGAGAAGGAAGATTAAACGACCTCGGTTGTCATCGTTTGCAAAGCCGTTGATAAGTGGAAAAACGAGTGAATCGCAAATAACCGATGCATTAGACAATGAAGAGCAAATACCGCCAATGAAAAAGTTCATTCGCTCTCAGCTTACTCCTCCTCCTTCTTCACAAACAACTCAGCTGGAAAAGCTAGGTAGCGGTACTATATCTTGAGTCTCGCTAAAACTTTATCGCTGTAATATTTAGCAGCGTGTTTGTATAAATACTTCTCATAATATAGACATAAACATTGTCTTAAACTACTACTACTTGGAATGGCGCGCGCGTAATCCAAGTTATAATTATTTCTTAATTTTCACATGATTCTTGTATATAATCACAAAAAGTAATGATAAATGAAGAATGTTTCTTTCGTTGTACTGTGAGTACACACGTGTAACATTTTTAGCATTGTAAATTGTACTTTCTTGTAAAGATTTCAGATATCTTTAAATGACATTGTAATTTATACTGGTGATAAAAAGGAAAAAAAAAAAAACAGAAAATGATAAAGGAAGTAAAATATCCGACTGTATTATAATAGGATTATAGAGGAGAAAAAGATTCATTACAGCTTAGTTTATTAGTATGCTATAAAAGTCTCGCTGCGATTTTGTAGCGACTGGTATAAACAAAAGAAATAGGCAGTCAAGTCAGAGGTAAAAAAAAAAATGGAATTAATACTGTAAATGCGTCGTACTTTGCTCCCGTGTAACGCCTTGTATTATATACTTTGCAAGGTGACGACCTGATTACATATTAGACTTAAGGAATTCTTCGTTTAATGGTATGCTCTACTGTAATATTTAAGTTGCGTGCCTGTATTTTGTATGATCGAGTGAATCCAAGGAAGGAAATAAACAAAATATTCCTTGCTACGAAGATCATGTGTTTTCTTATTTCTTGGTGCGGATCCAAGTCTGTTCGATCAAAGGTTCAGTTCCGTTTTGGTGTCAAAATTTTGCTCAGTGTGCTTGGTTATACATACTGAGATCATTGAGAGTAATGATCTCGCGATGTTTTGGTGTGGCAAGGCTATCATGACCGCACATTAAAGGAAAGTTTTTTTTTGCAAGAGTTAGATAATAGCATGCAGTAGAAAGCTCCAAATAATTATTTGAAAAATGGCACCAAAACACTGCCTTTGCCATTCCAAACTTGGAGTCAGCCAAGGTATAAGCAGGCACATTAATGAGCGTCTTGTACAATATTTGATGTTTACGCGAGATTAAAATAGTGAAGAAAAATGAGAAGTAGAAAAATGAGCCTTTGAACGAGCAAAATGTATGTATACATTTCCTATTTCCTTCATGTTCCATCTTCAACGTTGTAGCATTTATTCAATTGCGTTTAATAGAAGACGTATGAAGACGTGTATAAAAAGAAGAAACCATTTTTTCCTCAAATTATTCGCCATATTTGAATGCATCAAAGTGAATGCCTCATACACGACGCTCGTTCTTCGTAAATTTTATTTTAAATCTTCTTGAAGCAAGCTTTTTATTTGTAACTTCTGTAATCTCATGGACGTACTTTAATATCTTACAGATATGGTTGTCGGACGACAATGTGGAGCAAATGCCGGTTAGTATAAAAATTTTAATTTCTATTTTCATTTTCTGTTATTTATTTGTATTTTCATTTTTATCCACGGAAAATTTATTTTAATTATTAGATGTGGTGTCCACCTACTCCTCCTACAACAGATAACGATGTTTATATCGATTATTCTTTGGGTTTTCTTTACGAAAATACTCCTATGTCAGAGGCACAATTACCTCCGATATATATTAAAAAAGAACACAAAAGAAGTAGGATCGAACCTGGAATTAATGATCGAGATGGTAAGTAAATGTAAAATACATATAAATCCATCTAGGATACTTTATTTATATACATATGCAGTTAACATCTTTTTATATAATTGCATGTTAAATTACTTTCTTCTTTTTTAATATAGGACGACGAGCGGTTAAAATGCGACACAAGGAAGAATCTGTTTATGCACCGAGATCTTTATTTGATCGGCCTTCACCAGCACTTATGAAAATACGTCGCGATATGAAATTACATAAATACCGCTTAGTTCGACCATCAATTCCACTGCCGGGTATAAAGCCGTCGCATATGTCAAAGTCTTCCACAGACCAAGAACACGTTTTAGATTGGATGATACACGAAGATTGGGCCCTTCTCCAAGCAATTCAGATTTATCAAGGATTGCCATTGAATTTGATGATTCTATCTCCTGGTCATACTCCTAATTGGGATCTGGTTGCGGATATAGTTAATAATACTTCTCGAATATATAGATCTCCCAAACAATGTAGAAGCAGATATGAATCGGTAATAGTACCAAGAGAAGAAGGAAAATTACTTTACGATACCACACCGAAAAAGCAAAAGAAACAAAAAGGGGTTTACAAAATGCCTCAGGTTTCCGAGGTATATCGAGATATTTTTATTCTACATTTGACGAGAGATGTTTATTGGAAAGAAATTATCATTTTTTAATCGTCTTCTTTTAGCAACAAAGTAAAACAAACAGGCCAATGAAAACGTCTCAATTATATAATCAGGATAAAAATCATTCGTTTACATTAATGTGTTGTCAGAGATTTGATACCATTAAATCTGTTTCGAATAAGAGAACGCCTACTGTTAAACCGTTACTCGTTAATCCGTTAATGAAAAATCCTACCAACGCTGCAGTTTTAGCTGAATGTGGTATTCAGTATGATAACCCATTAGCTCCTATAGAAGTTGCAACGCGACGCGCTGATAGGATCGCAAAAGAAAAGCTTAAACATGCAGTCAGTATAACAAAGTGTGATCTTTTAATTATCGAAGATTTTAAACGTTTGGAAATATTATTGAATATTTAATATGCAGGTTTTATCAGCGGAGCAACAACAACAAGTAGCAGCTCGTCTATTACAGCAACAGCAGCAACAGCAGCAGCAGCAGCAGCAACAACAAGTTCAACAACAGCAGCAGCAGCAGCAAATAAAATTGCAACAGCAACAGCAAGCTCAACAAAGTATTTCAAATACTACAAGTCCTCCAGTGCATCAATTAACGCAAGTTGCGACCACTGTCACAACAGGGCTGACTACAATGAAGACTATTACCACAATTACTAATGTTACTACGGGTGGTACAACAATTGCTACATCAACGGTTAAAGCCCGACCAGGAGGAACGTTAACTATGCAGGATGCACGGACTACACCAACCGTTGTTAGTGTTGGTAATCTTCAAGCAGCTCAAAGAATTGCAACAGCAAGTTTAGTGTCTGCTGCACAAAGTTCACCTGCGATTACGCAGAAAGGTATTGGAGTTACCGTGGCAACGACGACGGGTAATAAAACGTTAACTGCGGCTCAATTGCAATATTATCGGCAACAGCAAGTTCTATTGCGACAGCAACAATTGAAAGTACTACAGGCACAAGCTGCTGCAAACGGTCAAAAGGTATCGGTAGCTGTTTCAGCTGCTGCTGCACAACAAAGAGCTACATTGATGAAGCAGAATATAACTGCTGGCACTGCTGCTGCACAAGCATCCGTTGGAAAGCAAACGATAGCACGTACGGTATCGGAGACAGAAATGGCTGCTTTAATAAAACGCCAAGCTTTGCAGCAACAGGCAAAAGCGGTGGCTCAAGTACAGGTACCTGCACAGGCTGGACTTACTCCGGCTCAAATATTCGCCCAGGCAGGTTTGCAAGTACAACATGCGGGAACGTCAGCCGGTGGAACTCCAGTTGCTACTTTAGTAAAAACTGCAAACGTTGCCAGTGTACGAACAGCAACACCTCAACAAATCCGTCAGCTCGCTCTTCACCCTCAAATTATCACCCAAAGAAAATTGCCTGCGCAGAAAGTTGCACAACTAACACAAGTTGCTGCGAAAACTGGTGTTCAGACTCAATTGATTGTGCAACAGAAATCATTACCTGCGACGATGACCGTGCAGCAGATTCAACAAGTTATGAAACATGTTCAACCATCAGCGATGCAACAATTCACTCATGTATGTTGTATATTACACGTAAATTTTATTGATATTGTTCGTTTTTTTTTTCATTTTTTTTTTTTAATAAAATATTGATTTTAGGTTTCTACAGGACAGGCAGTTTCTCAGCCTGGCCAAGTAGTTTTAGCAAAATCTCCGTTACAAACGAGAGTAATTCCGGTCGCGTCCGCTGCTTTGAAACAGACAATCCAAGTTATGACTGCAAGTAGTGCTCAATTGCGCCAAGCTGCACCTGCTCAAGGTAAACCTGTTGTTACAGCTGCAAGAGGTAGTCCCGGACCTAGTCAAGTCAAATTACAAACTCTTGCACATCCCATTCATCCTCAGCAAGTACAACAGCAACAGCAACAACAGCAATCACAAACTCAACCAGATACTCAACCGAAATGAATATGTTTTATTATATGAAACATTTAAATTTATTATGTGTTACAAATTTTTCTATTTCAAATCAAAATAGAAGTTTCATTTGAGAAACTAATTTATTGATAAATGAATGCTAACATTCCAAAAGGCAACATTGCAAATATTTAGCCCTCATCCGTCTCTCATTTTTTTAACTACTTTGTCCTTTGATAATTATTAATAAAATAATTACAATAATTATTAATGATTTGCAATGAAAAAATAAACTTGAAAATTCTTTTATTATTAATAAATAAATAGGGATTTTAAAATGGATGTTTTCAATCTTCATTCATCTTACCGCATTTTATAAAAAATGTTATGTGTTAGAAATATCTATACATATAATATAATGTTTTGTAAGAAAAATGTGTCAAATTGAGACAAGAGACTGATGAGGATTAATTATAATTAATTCGATGTTGTAACTGTTTTTTCGGCTTAGACAATATACAATTGAAATATGTAAAAAATGTCTTTATGTTTATATCATTAGATTTCTTTCTTTTTTTTTTTATATCTCAATTTTATCTAAAAAATAAGAAAAGTTATACAGAAAACTATCAATCCTCAATGATTTGAAAATAAATTTCATTTGAGGATTTTAATTTAAAAAAAGAAAAGAAGCTTTTATTTCTGATGGCTATATTTTATTTCTTATTGGTCTTTTTTTTTATAAATAGAATGGAACGATGAATCAGTAGTTTTAATAAGTATATAAAGTATAACGCTTTTTTGATAAGTTTTTGTAAAATAAAAATTATAAAATTATGGGATCTGTACGTTTCATTAATTTATCATTGAGAATTGATAGATTATAATTGCGGATGTTTATGATCTTGAAATTGATTAAATATGTAAATAACATATGTAAAATATAGAAATACGTATGCAAGAAATATTATGAGATATCCAATAAGTACATAGAAATATATAATAACAATAACAACTTTATGTTATTAAAAATTCGTAATAATCAATATTATTAATTATAATTCAAATTATAATAGACTATAAATATTTATTTAAAATTAATTTATAGGGAGACAATGATCGCTATGTAACATGATGTATTTGAATTTATTTCAATAGTGATCTTTAATTTCTATTGGAAGTCAGTGGTGTTATTTCGCCAACTCATATTTATCCCAACTATTGCTTGTACATGTCAATATAAAATTCATTTTTTTTTTTCGTCACAATTTGTTCTTTTTCTGATATTTCATGTTCTTTCGTAATTTTATTTCTATGAGAGTATTCAAATACTGTTTTAATTACAATTTCTTGTTACTTATTGTATCTTTTTTTCACTTCATGGATTCTCCATCATTCACAAAACTATTATTTCCTATTTCATCAATCTAATCTTGTACTAATACTAGTCACATTAAATATAACCATTTGATTTTTGATTTAATTCGTAAGAAGTAATTTTGAAAATTCAGTAATTAATATCGAATTTCAGAAGTACAAATAATAAATATAAATATGTGCAGTATACTTTTGCATATATATTTAAAAAGATACATGCAAAATGTAATATGAAGATAATATGAAATATGCAAAATATGCAAAATAAAAATTGTATATTTAAAATTACAAAACAAATTTCTGTCCCGGTCCCTGTATTTTCTTTTTACAAAAATATGCATTTGCATAAACATCCGCAGTCTAGTTATAACTTAGTGCAAATGATATTTTGAATAAATATTTCAATTTGATTAGTATTGAGATATTTCGGTTTTGTTATGATATACTGCCTTTCAAAATTTGCTGATCGAATTTATGAATATAATATTAAGGAATTTCTGCACTATTAATTTTTGCGAAGTATTATGACGTTGTTTTGAACGTTTACAAAAATTGAAAAAAAAATGAAATTACAAATGGTAGGGTATAATACGAAAACACAGCTTAATTTTCCCAATTTCGTCAAAACTAATATTCACGCGAATTGAATGTGTTTTGCGTATTAGGATCTATCAAAGATCTTAACGAACTAATATTAAGGGCAATGCGATTCTGTTTTAATGTATCATTTTGAGAGAAATAATTTATGATATCCTGATCGCTTGTCAAGATGTATTTTTCTTGAATTTGTAAAAACTAATAAATTTCGAAAAATACTTACACAGAAAGAGAGTAATTACGAAGTTACGACTGTATATGTATCTATAGTTACCTGTAGGATTTAAAAATCATTCGATGATGCGATGTTTATACTAGAATCTTCATGGAATTGTGTAAGATTGTACTAATAATATATATATATATATACATATATATATATATATAAATATGTATAATTCGTGTATCATAGACGCTGAAATAAATCTGTCATAAGGAATTTTGTCTATTGTCTGTGTGTATACGTTGTATTTTATATTTCGTATAACATTAAGGATTTTGAAATACTGCGTTCTATGAACTCGATTTATTGAAATTTAATGAAATTTTATGTAATATCTGATTAAATGAACTGCTTATTCATTATAAGTTTTTATTGTGGCGGACGATAAATCATATGTAATCGGGAGAACGAGTGAATTGCTCTATTACATGAATTCGAATTACGTAAACTAATTGTCCTCAACCTTGAATTGCATATAAGCGAGGCATATTGCATCAAAAGTTTTGTTCTTGGTATTACGTACGAGTGTAAGCAGATAAAATGATAATAATGATCTATTACTATTATAAGAGCATAATTGACATTTTAAATAATCAACGGTCAACGTAATATCTGGCTGAATTTAGATCTTCTCTTTTTTAAAAATTAAAATTAAAAGTTAGCATAATTTTTATAAATATAAACAACAAATTTTTATACTGTCTTATTATAGTGTCATTTGCTAATATAGATAAAATTAATAATTCTTAATATTTATAGTGGACAACAAAAGTAAATAAACATATAAATTTTCAATAGGAAAATGGTGATAATAATTAAGCAATTTTAAAATTATTATACAAAATCATAGAAAGGAACGATTTTATCCTCCAGCAGGATAATGCACTTGTTCACAGATCGAAAATTGTGATAGTGAATTATGTGAGAAATGAATCGTATAAAAAATTGGATTACCACAAGATTTCGAGAATATTTTATTCGAATTAAAATAGTGGTAAATATTAATTGTGAAACATGAAACTTTTATTACGAAAAATTTATTGAGAAAAATTTAAAAGGCATGCGCGAATGTTACAAAGGAAAAATTATTATTATAGAATTATTTTTATTTATTACCATTTTACTACAAAAGAATGTTTGAATGTTTTCTTATTTTTATAATCCGCTATTCTGATTTTATTCGTATCTTATCTTATAATTTTATAAATGAAGAAAACATTTGCACAAAGTGCACAGTCACTTTAATAAGTGACTAATTGATAATTTTGCAATCGTTATTGATAATTATGTTTACAATTATTATGCAAATGTTAAAAATTAAATAAATTTCTTTATTTGTATTCTTTCGGCAAGATCCTAATTTAATATTATAATACTTTAATATTTTTCCAAGAATTGCTCTTTTACTTTTTTATAAATATTCTCTTTTATATTTACTTTCAGCATTAATATTATCATACTATTGTGACCAATACAAATTATCAATAAACATTTTTCAGAGATAACTTATGTAATGAGCATATTTATATAATAAGACGGATTCAAGTTCAATCAGTATTTCAGAAAAGCTGAAGAAGCATTAACTTTTAAAATCATGGTAGTGCTAAACTTTCGGTTTCTGGATCTTGTTTTTACGGTTATCACTCTCGGGACACTTCTGTTTTTATTCCTAAAATATAAGCGTACCTACTGGCAAAGAAAAGGTGTACCTACTTTACCTAGTCATTGGCTGTTTGGTAATGTGAAAGATATAATACGATCGAAAAAGTCTCCCGCCTTGGTGATCGGTGAACTACACCAGAAAGCTTCTAACAACGATGATATTCTTGGAATTTATATTCTACATAAGCCATTCTTACTACTGAGAAATGCAGAGTTGATCAAACAGATTTTAATCAAAGATTTCAATTACTTTCCGGATCGTTATTTCACGGCTCAATCGTTTTACGATAAAATTGGAAGCTCTAATCTCTTCACGATCCACAATCCAGAATGGAGATACTTGAGGTATGTATCTTGTAAAGATTCTCTTATTAAAATAATATTTTTGGGTGAATGGTAAAGGTTTCTTTATTAACGAACGAATACTTTTGTAGAAACAAAATATCACCGGTATTCAGCAGCGGAAAAATGAAGAAAGTCTTCAATTTAATTGTCGAAACTACCGATTCGATGAACACGTATTTAGAACAACAATTTGCAAACGATGTGAAGACGAGAAGTATACAAATAAAGGATATTGCTCTAAGGTATACGACTGATGTTATATCTTCCGTTGCCTTTGGAATTCAAGTAAATTCGTTCGATCCCAAAACGATGCAATTCTTTGAAAAAGGTATTTATCAAAAAATATTAATAAATAAATAAATTCTATGAACTATCAAAACAGTCACTTATCACTTGTTTCTTCTTTCCTCTTAAAAGCTCAAAAAGGACTTCAATTGACGGTTTTTCGTATGATTCAAGTTGGCCTTATGTTTTTCTTTCCCAAATTTGCACAGTTGATCGCTGGTAAAATGTTAGGATCGTCTACAGATTATTTTCGTAAAGTATTTTGGGATTCCATGGACAGTAGAAAAATGACCAAAGCTAAACGAGGGGACTTGATCGATTCTTTAATAGATTTAAAAAATGAGAAACAAGAAAATGATTTTAGTAAGTACTAAGTATACATTGTTAATTGTTAGTTAATTATTTTGTGTCTACACTTAAAAAATAATGATCTATCTTTAGAATTTGAGGGTGATGTGTTGGTGAGTCAAGCAGGCATTTTCTTTATTGCTGGTCGTGAATCAAGCGTAACAACGATATGTTTTACTCTTTACGAACTTGCTAAACAACCAGAGATTCAGAAACGAGCTCGAGAAGAAATTCATGAGAAATTGAAGGAGCATGGAATAACTTATGATGCTTTCCAAAACATGAAATATCTTAATCAAATTATATCAGAAACTCTACGACTTTATCCTCCAGCTCCGCTTATTGATCGAGTTTGTGTAAAGGATTACAAGGTAAAGTGACAAATAAATAGATCTTTATTTAGCATAATGAACAAGTTTTTAAGTACATGCAATTACTTAGAAACCAACAAGAATTCTTTTTCTCGTAAAAATTTTTATGTAATTATGTTTCCTTTTAATTCAATTACTTCTTAAATTTCTAATTTTATTCAAACTCTTCTTTTTAAATTTTAAAAATGAAATGGAAATAATAGGATGAGTATAATAACAGAGGCTTTTAACGCACAAGCAATATTTAAATTTGTATTACATATTAAATAATACATGCTATGTTTATGATTATTAAATTTCTACAACTCATTGGCTGTACGTTCTAAGTAATAGACCTTTTTAGATTCCAGGAACTAAGATTGTTATAGAAAAAGGAACACCTGTTTATGTGGCTTTATCTGGTCTTCATACAGACCCAAAGTATTTTCCAGATCCTCTGCGTTATGATCCTGACAGATTTAGTGACGAAAATAAAGAAAATATTAAGCAATGTACATACATGCCTTTTGGCGATGGACCAAGAGTTTGCGTTGGTAAATAAATTTATCATAAATTTAATATTAATAATCTAATAACATAATAATATTATTAATTTTTATTATTCAATGGTATATTCATTATAGCACAAAGACTCGGCTTATTGCAAACTGGTATGGGTTTGGTTTCGATACTTAAAAATTACGAAGTTTCACTAGATCCTACATACAAGGGTGGAATTGATGTCTCAAACATTTTTTTGACAGTACCAGACGGATTTAGATTAAATTTGACAAAATTATAAGAAATGTATATGACATAATTAAAAAACAGATCTTTTCTTCTTGTAATGCAATACTTTTTAGGAAATAAGAAATCAATTTGATAAAATAAGACAAATATATTTGATAAAGTAAGACAAGTATATACAGATATACATTTAGTACTATTATACAAAGTTTTTAGAGGCATCATTTATTATCGTTTCATTTCGGCAGTAATGTTAAATACTTTTTAAATTCTGGAATTACACATTCTCGTGGATTTAATGGAGTTTGTGTAGTAAGATAATCGCTCAAATATTGCGGCATAAAGCAGAGAATACCTTTACTAGCCAACATTGCCCAATCAATCGGTTGACTAACTTGTTTTACATTCACGAAACAATGAGTAATCTTCTTTCCAGTCGGACTTGTATCATATGGTGGTCTAGAATAAATAATAAATAAATTGTAATACGTCTGTAAACAATTTAATAAAAAGATAATTATATCCTTACCGTGCTTGAACAACTTTACCACCTCCAGCTTCAATTAATCTTTTAAACTGATCGTGTTTATCCCCAGAAACTAATAATAAAGCAACCATATTGTAAAACGGTCCGTTCGGTTCTTTTAATAATCTAAGCCTCCATTTATATGCAGCTGCTGCGATTGTTTCTTCAACTTCGCCAGTTGGATCTGGTATGATGCCTTTACTTTTTGGATTTCCCCACTCATATTTTTCTTCCTACCAATACGTGATTAGAATGAAATAAAAGACTAATCATAAACATATAGGCAATAAATAAAAAGAGAATCAATATTAACATCAAGGAATTTTCCTTCTCGTTCACAGTCTCGTAAATAAATGCAATGTAGAACCCATTTTCCAGATGCTATACTCCCAAGCATTTTTTCATTTCTCGACAGTCTAATGCAAAGTAAATGCGTTGCACTTGTATCGAAACTAGTATCTAAGGATACATCACCACCAAGATCTTTTATCACTTGTTCATATGCTATTTTATCCTGTTAGGACAAATATATTTATAAAATACATATAATAATAGATATAAAAATTTATATATGTACCTTTACGCGCGATAGCATGAATTTTGGTTTCTTTTTTTTCGGTTCAGTTTCTTTTTCTAAGAATTCTTCATCATTGTGTACAGTATGTTCTTCGTGTGCTATACTTTCATTTTGTTCTTCACGCATTGTCAACTTGGTCAATAAAAATTAAACAAGAATTATAAATTAAAGTAAATTAAATGTAAGAGATTGATTTATAAAAGAAAACCTACCCGTTTTGAATGGCTGGGATCTTCCCATACAATAGCATCGACAGGTTGAGAATCTTTTGCAATAACTACAACAAAGAATATACATTAGATTATTAAATATTAATAAACAGACGATACTTACATTTTTGTATGGGATCGGCAGATTCGGCATTGTATGTGTTTGCATTTTCTCCGGAAAGAGAATACCTATTTTCGGGAGTACTTGACGCTCTTTGAAGTACTTCATCCAATTGTGCAATTTGCCTATGGAAAACAAACACCTATGAAAATTTCATAAAAAGGGATGTCCCTCACAAGTAGACTGAGCTATAACATCAAAACGGTAGGAGATAGAGAAATCTTTTATTAGAAAAAACTAAATGGTTTCAAATACTGAAGTAATACTGCATTTGAAACTATTTAATTTTTCTCTGTAAAAAATACTTATGTATTAACTCACATGTTAATTTCATTATTTGGTAGCAGATTATCTTCATCAGTGAATTCTAATTTTCTGCTAATGGGAGTAGTAGTAGCGGTTATTTTACTATCATTCTTTGTTGCTTCTGGTGTTGCTACTGACTGATCATTGTTAGCAGATAACGTCTCTTCTGCATTAGTTTGCTATGTTATAATATTTATTAATAAATATATATATAAAATTTATTAATATATACATATATATATATATATATAAAGCGTATTACCTCTAGATTGCAATTTTCACTTTTTAGCTTCTTCCATAACTGTTTTTTAAGGTCTGAAAGAGGCTATAAATTTAATTATGTTAGTATTTATTAGATATTTTATGTGTTATGCACATAATTAAGTTTACAACAAATACTAACTGTACTAAGTGCTCTTTTCTTGAAAGGAGGTTCTTCTACTCTTAAATCTGGAAGATTTTCAACCCATTTTATCCAACCTTTTCTTGTATCTGGTGAAGGATTGGACTTAAATATTTGACCATACGGCGTTTCTGGTGTAGCCACATGAAACGGTGATTGAGGAGTTTTGTTCATAAGTAAACTGAGTCTTTTATTTATTAACGGTGTATCACTGGAACTGCTATTTTGACTCTGTAATATTTTTTTATCGTAAATAAATCTCATAAATCACATAAATTGATAATAAAAAAACATGAATGGAAAAGTATATATACTTGTAAATTGACTAAATGGCGTTTTGGAGTAACAATATTCCTAGTTGCTGATCCACTTGGAGGATCAATTTGATTTGAGTTAGTTTTAAGTAAACTCACGTCTGCTTCATTAGTTTCAGTTAATCTTTCAGGAGCTTAAGAAGATTAATGTTAGAAAAATCTTTATGTACATACATATATATTTTGAAATACATGTATATGTTCAGTTTAAAGACCAAATACGGTCAATGAGCGAAAAAAAAGTAATCGAAATAATTTTAGAAGAGCTACAACACAAAATTTTGATATAATGAAATATGGACTGAAAAGACGAAATGAATATTTACAATGCAAGTCAAATTTAATTTCAGTATAATTAGAAATTATTCAAATATATAAAATATATCCAAAATATATGTAAATTGTCAAAATAACCCAAATCTAATTTTAATTTAACCAGAAATAAATTTGGAGCGGAGATACAAAAGTAGACTCTGCTTTTTCAAAAGAGCCAAATCGCGAAAATTCATATTATGGTTATTCCTCTAAAGTTAACGCGTTTTTTCGCTCATTGAGCGTTCTCAGTTCTTAGATATTTGCATACCTATGGTTTCTCCTACAAGAAATGGTGTTTCATTAACGTGTTTTAATTGAGCTGCACAGGTTTTTAACCATTCTGCAGTAACAGCTGGTAATTTCCACTTCACTGCAGCATTATATTTGTTTCCTTCAGGTGTTGGACAAACTAAATGTGTACTTCTATATATATTTTTTTCAAGATTAGTTTTACGAACGAAAATATCTTGACACCTGAAATTAACAATCAGTTGATATTTGATTCATTGCAGTTGTTTTTAAAGTGTATATGATAAGAATAATACATGGCACCCAATTCCGTAGCTAATGTTACAAGATACGTTCGTTCTGCTCCTACATATGTACTCATTGTAATGATACAGTCTGATAACGGATTAGAATGCTTCTTTATAGATAGAGGTCTATGATAATACATAATTTCAACTATTTGTTCCTGATTTATACAATCTTCCTGTAAAAAAAAAATGTTAAAATTAAAAGCTGTCAAGATACAAAAAAATTAAAATAGAAAATCTGACACCTACAATAAACAAATCAGTAACAATTTCATTTACTGTATGTTTTAAAGGTGCGCCACATTTTGGCACAACACCGTAATCTGGAATACCAGCAAACGTAGTTGAAACTACTTTTCCATTCATTGTTGCTATAGTTTCAGCTATAAAACCATCTTCTTCATTGAAGCCAGTTACAACAAATGTCAGGCCTGTATATATATTTCGATATTATTTTAGTCCATTGTAGTTCATATCTCACTGCATATTATGCATTTATATACTATACATATTATATTACCTTCAAATAGTTTATCACTCAAACTAGAGGTTTGACTAATTGGTATTTCACTATCATTTGTTGAATATCTGTTTTGTAGAGGTGTTACAGATTCTTTAAAATATTTTCCTTCACTTTTTCTTTCATCAATTATAGTTTTATCATTATTTTTGTTCGAAACAGGTGTATGCGGTTTTAAAAATTCTTCTATTGTTTTATCATTTGTTTCAACTAGTAATAAATAAGATGTACATTTAATTTCTTTTATAAAAAATATAAATAATTATTTGAGGACATTACCAGCTGTATTTTGCAGATACTGTTGAAGAAGATCAGATGATTCTTTTTCTTTTTCTAACATTGCCAACTTTCGATCTATGTCAAATGATGGTACAGATACTTTCTTCGGTTTTTGTAGCATCTGTAAGTTCTGAAAAAATACACATATCAAATGTTTATATTATATGCCATAATTTTTATACCATATTTACCTTCTTACTTAACGGAGAAGGAGGTTCTGTAACTTTTTGAACTGCATTATACTTTTGTTCACATAAAAAATTTTCTTCTGGCGCAGGTCGTTTTAATTTGACACTTTCTTCCAACCATTCCAGTGTTAATATATATGGACTATATGAAATATTAATAGTATTAAATTGTAAAATAAAATAGATATTAATTTAGACATTAATTTAATGTTATACCATAGTCCTTTTGATTTCATTAATTTTAGTTCATTAGCTGCTCTATTTTCGTCTCCGACAATAACATGCGTTAGAGCATCAGTTATATCATCCAGTCGTGTTGCACTACCAACATTCAATATTTTGTTAAGTTTATCTCTTTGATTAGGAGCGAATCCAGCTAGATAAATCTGAAGAATGAAAGAAAGAATTGATAAAGATATATATAAATAATAGGGAAACTGAAATATGCATAATATAATTTACGTACATTGCAACCATCTAAAAACGGACCAGCTGATTTTGCTTCAGCAAATGTAAGTCTATCCAAAATTGTAATAACTGTAGAAACTGAAAAAGATTTAAAGATGAGAATTAAGCAAAATTTATTATTGTTATAGTATATACAAAGTCATCTTTGTATTATTATTTTGTATTACTAACCAGTAGATGCATTGTTGCATAAATGATCCAACATAGAAGCATTGTTTATTGTTGTTACTGAGGTTTCATCTATATAATGTTCTTGCTGAATATCACACGTTATGGAACTTATCGTAGAACAATTAAAACTTGGACATACTGTATGAAGAAGTTATAAGTTATAACATTAATTAACAAGCCATAGATTTATAATGCTAACAAAATATTTTTACCAGTTGATTTTTCCGGAGTAGAAGATGTCTGTAATGACTTAATTAGATAGTTTTTAAAAGGTAAGGCATAGCCAACTTTTATACTCTCATATACCCAATCTGGCGTTAAACAAGCAATATTTGTTTGTTTTGCATATTTGAGTTTTTCACTTATTGGACTATTTTCTGGTGCAAGTACAACTTTAACTTTTGTACCATCCAGAGGACCCATAAATATCTAAAAAAAAGCAATAATGTAAGAGAATAGTTAGATAAAAAAGAAAATATAAAAAAAATATATTTTACCCCTCCATTACTATTAATTAAACGTTTAATTTCTTCCTTTTGACGTTTTGGAAGATTTGTTGATGTTACAACTAAGTTAAGAAATACAGAAGCTTTATATTTATTAAACATGCTGTCATTTGGTGTAACAAAGCCTTGTAAATTCTCCTCCCAAATTGCTTCAACCCATTCTTTTGTAACTATTGGAATTTTCATATCTAGTGCCGCCTATTAAAAAAAAATCAAACATTATAATAAACATAGTTATATAATTTCGTAGGTATAAATTTCACTACCTCATATTTAGCAGACATGACAGATGATGTTACAAGATGTGTTACAGGATTACGTAACTGTCTTGTAAAAATTCCTCCCATATACTCTATTAATTTTTGAACATAATCCTGTAATAAGATTATGACAGTAAGACTATTTTCTTTTATTGACTATTTTATTTTATACTTAAAATATGTTAAATGTTAAAACAACAGTTCTCAATGAGTATACCTTTTCTTCTGGAGATAATCCAGAAGCACATATACAAAGACCTTTCATTACTGTTGTAAACATTGGACTTGTTCCATCTGGGATTGGTTCCCCATTAATCAAACAAGATAACAAACATTTTGGTCCAACTATGCTGTAAAAATAAAATAATATTGCGTAATATTTTTATAAAATCAATGACAATTAATTTAATATCATGATATTGAACCTCTACTTACAGACATTTAAATGTCTTTAATTTATTAAATGTGTCACCTTCAAATTTTTCTATTACAAAGACATCATGTTTGTCAGGTTTCATTACACTGCATTCTTTTTCATTGATCCATATTGGTTGCAGATCAAGTTTACAGCATTTCTAAAAAATTAATCAATTCATCATGTTGTTTTTATTATTGTTCAGAAGTTATTGCTTATGTAAAAATTAATTTACTAACATCATATGTATGCCACATATCATGACTACAATCATCTTCAGATTTGTGTTCGTTTGATATAATAAAGTAAAGATTTACATCTGCATCAATTTGGCTCATTTTTAATTTTAAATTATAGAAAGTCTCGTCTTATTTGATAAATAAATATTTTATAAGAAAATGAAATGTTTATGTCACAGACAGACTCACATATTACATATTTTATAACTAAAACAATACAATAAATAAGATTATTTATTCATTGAAAAATTTTGTCGCACACGTCGCATCAAGCATTAAATATTACTTTTAATTGCTTAATAGAATGAACTGATTTTTCATCTCTGAAAATGACAGTAAATAGACCGATATAAGGATAGGTTAGATTCTTCTCACAAATAGATCAAAAATGTTAATTTTGAAAAGATTTAATTTTGCATTTAATGTGCAAACAGTGCTTAATGGGTTTTATTGAAATTTCTATTCTATTCTACTTCAACTTTATTTAAATTTTTAAAATATTAAAGACACTTCTTGTACATGGAAAATCTTCTCGCGCCTAATTTTACTGCTATATTCAATATTAATACAATTTCTAAAATTATGATTAAAATATTAAGGAAAATTTAAGTAATATAGATGAATTTCAATAATTAAATAATCTGTTGTATATTCTTTCTATGTTTTCTTTGATTGAATACAACATAATATTAATATATTAATGAAACGTTAATCATTTTTACGTAATGATTTGAGTACGTAGTACTCAATAGAATATTTATTATTGTATTTTGAATAAAATCTAGAATTAAAGAATAAAAAAAAACTAAAAATATCATATAAATTTAACAATATATTTTATTTCATTTAGATATAAAATGTCATAAAAATTCAGTTGAAAATACAATTTAAATGTAGCATTAACTATTATATTCATATTATATATTATATATTATCATCACAGTATGGCACTTTGTGTTTCACATTCTGAAAAAAACGATGTCGAAAAGAATCAGAGTGTGCGATTTGTAAAATTATTTAGGCATGAAGAAACTTTCAATATTACTAATTAAAAAAATTAAATTTATTAAATTAATTAAACTTAAAATTAAGACTTAAAATTCAAATGGAAGTTTAAAAAATAAAGTTACAAAACATTTTTTTTATATCATTTGTTATTTAATAAAAAAATTAGAAAAGTCCTTAGTTATTTTTTATCCCAAGTTAGTTATAAATATATTGGAATATGTTTGGACATGTTTTTCCATATATCAGCTAAATTCTATGTATTTGTGTATGATCACCCCCCCCCCCCAACCCTTCCCTTCCCTTTCCTTTCCTTCCCTAAATTAGTTGACAATGAGAGTCTGTTGCGCGTGGAGTTTGTTGAGTGTTGAAAGTCGTGATATAAACATGTTATTCCGTGTGATTTGTATCAAGTGTTTAACTGCGTAATATTTTCATTCTCCATTTTTCGAGCATTCATACTGCAAACTGTATTTAATTAACGTACGTTTCTATTAAATAATTTATTAAATAATATGATAGTTTACGAATAAATTTTTTTTTCCTTGATTATATTTTTAGTTGTAACATTCGACAAATTTGGTTGTAGCATTCATGTAATTGAATGTAGCATTGATGTAATAATCAATAATGTAATATTCATTGTTTTTTTTTTGTATATTTATTTGAAAGTTTTGATATTTTTTACAGATACAGATTGTTGATTGATGGCGAGGAAAACTTTGAAGCATTAAGGATATGCCACAAAAGAAGACCATGGCGATTAACTGTAAGTTCGATAGCTCTTCATGACGTATTTAACATTTATTTTATGCTAATGGTGTATTTATATATCTGTTTTGTGTTTTTATCGAATCATTGGTAATTTTCATTTTCAATTTATTTCATTCTCGCAAAGGCGCGCTTACGAATAGATTTGAATATATTGAATATGTCTACGCACCGCGTCTTTTGCGCAGCTTCGTTCAACGAATAAAGAAGCGCGCCATTTGAAAATGCGAAATTGTACACAATGTTCAAAGTATAATGCTTTCTACAACGATAAACTTTTAAATTTGTAATAAGTTCTACAAAAAAAATCTTTACAGAACCAATACTATTTCAAAAGAACATATATATTCGTATATATAATATAATACATTTATTTCATGTAATACTCACCTCTTTCCCTTTTCAGATATTTATATAAATATTGTTTACTAGAGAATTTATCTAATAGTTATTGTGGGAATTAAGTACTTATTTAATTAATGGTGATATTTAAGTAGAGAAAGTAACGTAAAGTAGATAAATAGTACAATTCTTTATAGTACATTCAATTTCATTTCGTTTATATCTTTTAAATATAAATTATTTTACATTTTTATAATAATTATAGTATACAATATTTATATTTTATACAAGTATAAAGTTACATATTATATTACATGTAATCTAATATGTTATATGATATGTAATATAATATAATATGTAACATAATATGTAATATAATGTGTTATATTACATTATATTTTATATTATATGTTCTATTATACGTTACATTACATGTTATATTATACGTAATGTTATATGTTATATTGTATTTTATATTATATGTCATATTATATGCTTTATTAGATGTTATATTATATGTTTTATTATATGCTTTATTATACTATATGTTATATTGTATGTTATATCACAGACGAGGTATATGAATACACTGCATTTTACGAACTTTTTTTGCGTAATCTGAAACACCGACATACTAAAGAGTTACTGGCACAGACGTGGTATATCGTTTGTGACCTCTGAAATTTGTTAAATCATACTGCACACAGTGGCAGTAATTTATCGTAATAATTTATTACAAGCATTAATATATTATTGCTAGAATAATTCGTAAACACACACATGTAATTAATTATATATATTTAATAATTCATGATGTTAATTCATGATTCAAAACATGCATTATGAATAACTTAAATCCATGTTTATTCTCTTCTGTTGAAACTTATCGAGGGAGGAAAAGGAATAGCACCAAGTTTTGTAATATTAAAATAATTTAATTGTATAATTCGATAGACAGTAACATGGTTGACACGAATAACGTAATGCCACATCGAAGTTGCTGCATTTGTGTCAAGTGATACAATGATCAAGAACATTATTCGGTCCTCTTACAATCGTAGTAGCTCTTCCAGTAACATTTGCTGCACATCATAATAACAGAAATCAGAAATTTAAGGAATAGTTTGTTCGACATCATTTTTGTCCTGCAATTGTTAGTCCGGTTTCACGTTTCGTTATTTATATTTATAAATATATCTTTATAATTAGTTGATTCGCGATCATGTTAATACAATACAATCAATTCACAACACGAAAGAAAAATTTCTCATCAGTTCACATTAGCTCAAATTTTCGTCAATGTATATAAATATAGAAAATGAAAGAAACGTAAGAATTTCCTTTACTCCGTTGATCAATTGACGTCCACGGTTCATTAAGAAATAAGTACTGTTCCACGTGGAACATTATAAAAATTATTTCCATCCGTAATATAAAATATCGTACAAAGATTCTCCCGTTCGCATCGACGCGATACTTTCGCTTTCTTTCCACGGCATTCAGCGCGTTTATCTTGTACATTTTTTACATTGAAGTTCTACAGCCTAGGTTCTTCTGACTGGCCATAAGACGAAATTATACCGAACCAGTTTCACAACGTAGCATATACTCATCAAAATTCATACGTCGGTTACGATTACAGTAAAACAAGAACAAACAGAACCGAAGCAATTAAAAACTCTAGCATGGCATTTTGTTTGCACTTTCGTTTGCACTTTGCTTGATCCATTCCGAAGAATCACGCGAATCATATAAGAAACATCGTGTAATCCGTCGAAAAGAACAGAATCGCGCAAAGTGACGAGATTATTACACGTTCGGTCGGAATCGAAGATAAACATCTATCGATTAACATATATTGCATGAAGAAAAAACAATCGCATTCGCAAACAATTGCACAGCAATCTATAACTCCGTGTCTACGGGCCAAAATTGAACATATACGTGTAGTAGTCGAGAGTCAATCTTAAATTAGACGGATCATTGCGTCCCTTTCGCTCGTCAGGTTACAATTCGCTGTCCTCGAATATATTTTCTTGACAAAACGACCGAGCCTAGCTCCGACTTTGAGAAACCAACTTCGGATGAAAAAGTCCGCACTCTCATCTGGCACTTTCTCGATAGTATTCGTTACAAACTGGCTCTCTCAAGACCGTCGTTAGACGTTGCAGAAATTGTACGGGTTCAAGATTCGCGTGCCTAGGGAAAAATGTATCCGAGGTCACGCATTTGGGGCATTGGTGGCCTCGTCCTCTTTGCTCAGCTCGATCAGCTTCTCCAGAGAGAACTGGCGCGCCCTTGCTGCCCATACCTCGCCGTTTGCTAGCACCCTGAAGAGAAAATATTATAAATACGTGATTTCTTTCTAGATCGATATTTCTCAACCTTTCCTCGAGATGACAACTAAAAGCGGGTTACAATTTATAGTGGTTGAATTATGATAATCAAAAGAGTTAAAATTCACAATAGTGTAACGTTGAAATGAATTTATCAGGCATTTAAAATGTAACAACCGGATTGAAATTTATAATTTTGAGAATTGGTATTCAGTCAGGTATTTAAATTCTTAATCTTTATAATAACAACCATGAAACGTTATTTCATAAAAATTGAAATTGGACACTGTCATCAAATATTTTGCATCTCTTTTAACAAAAATGTTGAGAATTCAAGTTAAAAGTTGCCCGATTATTCGGTTACACACCGTCTGGTGTTTTCGCTAACCAGTCTATCCGGTGCTCCGTACACCGGCGGATTAGCATAAGGATCATAGCCGAGCACAGAAAGCATCGGGGCGATGTCAGGCATCTCTCTGACCACATCATCCGGAATGTGGCCTACCCACTTGGTCAGTGCCTCCAGGTTGACCGGCTTTATGATCTGGTCCGACGACCTCTCGACCCTGCATTCCAAAAACACAATAGATTTTAGTCCCCCGATGGCTTTACTTCTTAAAAGAAAAAACACAGTGTGCGTACGCTTACTTGCTCAATGGCACACCGCCTGGCTTGTTGATGAATTCCTCGTGATGCATCACAGATTCGTTCCAAGGAACGTCTAGGAAGTTTAGAATCTTTTTCATCCATTGACGGGGATGTAGCACCAGTTGCTCGTACGGAACCATCAAGCACTTTTCCGAGCCAATTTCTTTACACTGGCCGTACATTATAGATATTGCGTGGTTCCATTTGATCAACGATTGTCGGTACGAAGACAGATCGAATCCTGTTATAGTCACCTGAAAGATAAATCGTGGTTTGTATAGTTGCAATTATGCGATACACTTGTGATTTACAGTCGGTCATAAAAGTTTATATATTAATCTTCAAACAGAAAAAGAAGGATTTTGGATATTTCACTGTAGACATTCTTATAGATATTCATTCTTTAAATGGTCCAATTTTTAATCAACAAAATATCATTACTTTTAAGTGGACAATATTTTTTATATTTGTTTAAAAAAACATGAATCGAAAAATACAATCTGACAAAAGTCTATGTAAAATTTATATTCCAATAATGCTAAGCAAATAAAATTTGTTTTAATAATAAGAAGAAGAATTGTACATGTAGTTTATTGTGCCCATTGCAATTATTTGTGATTTACTGCTCCAATCTACCTACGTTGTTCAGTATACAATTGTCATTTTTTTCGAAATCTATATAATTTAACTTTATATAATACATTACGATAAAATGTTTGAAATCCTCCTTTCTTTTTAAATGTTTCAAACTTGTAGATGTCTGTAGACTTTCATGAGTGACTACTGTATATTATAACATGTACAGCGATGTGAGTAATTATAGCTTTCATCAAACAGTGTACAATGCTTACAATTTCTTTCTAGAGCGTTTCATATCACTCATTTAAAATTTATCTTATTTTTGCTCTATTTCTGAAAGTCCTTGATCTTGTATTGTGAATTATTTACAATTTATATGGCAATTTAAATGAAACTGCTTCTTATAATTTTCCTGCTTTAAGATACTTTCTTGAACTTGATTGCAACAACCAAATCGTTCATTCACAACTAAATGAAACGATTTTATAATCCAGTCAGTAAAGAATCGAGGAATGACTCTTCCTCCTAAGAATTATAAAAATATTATCGCTCATAGCTCATCTAGGTCTATTTAGAAAATGTTGCTGAAATTGCATTGGAACCTATAATTATTCACCGCTGTCGTAGTGACAGTAGTTCTCGTAATCTCGCAGCAAGCGATAAAATAATATTTGATTAACTTCGCGTAAAATTGACAATCCTCTCGGTTACAGAATTGCGAGTCGCTTTCGGATTTGCATGATTTTACATGCCAGCCATCGCATTTCCTTTCGATTCGTTCTCTTTTGCATAGAGGAAATACGTAAATTCGCCGTTCGTTTTCTTTCTCTCTTTTCTCCTTTTTTTTTTGTTCCTTCTCGCTCATTCTGACGAGTACGTCGTATTTTAATATTCGCGAACGAAGTGGGATAAATTTGCATACATCAGCCGGAATGGCCGGCAGAGGGAAGGATGAGTCGGTCGAAGCCTTCGATCGGGCCGTACCTTTCTCGAGATAATGGAATGCACGGTGGCACGACCATCGCGGATCATGAAGATAAACTTGGCATTTGGAAAGAGATCGAGGATGTAGGAGCCCATCTTCAGGGTGAGGGGATCCTTGTTGCACAACCGTGGCGCTGGCTCCGCGTGTCTCGCTATTATCTCCAGACAGAACGCTGCTATAGCACTGTCCATTACCTAAACAATCAATTACTTTTTCATTAGTATTGCCAATTGTACATAAAACTCAGAGAAAAACATAAATTAATTTTATGATATATAGAATTATATATATATATAATAATAAGTTTGTGTATAAGTGTAAATTTGTTAATATTTATTCTATGAAAGAATCATTATTAATATATATATATATATCAATTAATATATATAAGGAATCATTATTTATATATATATATTAATAATGATTCTTTCATATAGTAGATATTAACAAATTTACACTTAATATACATAAACTTAAAGAGTGATAGGAAACTATATCTGGATAAAAAATAGTCTAAAGAACGTAGAACCATATGCTCTAGTTAATCGTTAGTCAATTCTGGCTGTTAGCTTACGTTCTAATTTAAAATCAGAGAAGTGACAATTGTTATAAATAATTATTGAAGATAAATTATCGTGAATACTCACTTCTTTCGAAATGCCCGCTTCCGAAAGACGCAGATTCTCCCTCTCAGATTTCAGCCAATGCATCCTCATCTGCAGGATCCTCGGTATCACCCGTGTCTCTTGCCCGCATCTTTCGCGAGAAAAAGTTATTCGCGATTGTGAAATCATCATTGATTTTTGATGGCGATGTTGATCAGTGACGCTCAACTCGGCCGATAATTGACAATTTGTTTAGACGAATGCGACTCACCTGACATCGGGATGTGCATCGAGCATGGCGCGTACCAGGGTGGTGCCAGATCGCGGCACGCCACCGATGAAAATCAACGGCATGTAGCGATCGTACGTGTACCTCTTGTGATCGAATGGGCCCACCACGTATTTCTGGAAAACGCACACGTGTCATCAGTGTGTTTAAAGAATGGAAGTAAATGAGGCTACAAAATTAAAGCGAAAATTAAAGCTTCGTGGAAAGCAATTTTCTGGTTCATTTGTTACATACATCATCTTACTTTACAATATTTTTTTTGGTTTAATGTTTCAAAAATTAGAAGGAAAAGAATTTTATATTTCGATTTAGATTTATTTGCAACATAAATACAAAGTGTAACATATGATTATTCTGATAACATTTTAATGACTCTATATTTACCGAGTACAGTATTTTTTATTTCCACTTAAATTAATAACAATAATTTTTAAATAACGTGGAGCGAGAAATACAAAAAGAGCCGTTTCCCCTTTTTTTATTTCGTAACGTGCGTTATAATTAAAACGGAGGATTAAGGTAGAGACGGTTATTTTCGAAGCAGAACATGTAAAATCCGATAGTTAAGGTCCAGTAATTTTTCGAAGAAAAAGTTGGCTCATCCATGCGAGGAAATTCGGTTTTATATTTTTAGAAAAGCGTTGATAAGCAGGCTCTATAGGATGTGAGAATAGACGATAATTTCTTCTTTAGTTTGAAGATGATGGTTACTGAAGATGATCGTAGTTGTTGCGTGAATGATCGAAGATTTTCGAAAAGTAGTTTGTCAAACGATTCTTCCAGAATTATATAGTCAACGAAGAATTATAGTTTTGTTTTACGATGTCGTCTGACGAACGAACGTGTTTCGAACCGGGCAGCAAGATCGATACACTTTAAATTTTTCACGGAGAAATTGCCGCTTCTTTTTTGAAACGATGACAATTTCATCTTGGAGAAGTTTAAATGACTTTCGTGCAATTACGAAGTTTCGTACGAAACGTCACGGAGTTTCCTCAAGTTTCACCTTTTCTCGTTTGTCTTTTTTCTCTTCGAATATTTTTACGCGGCCGTTTACTTAACTCTGCGGAGAGATCGCGATCCTAAAAATTACGTTGCAACGACTTTAATCTATATTTAGTAGCAACAACGATGCGCATAATGTGAAAAATAGACGTGCAATTTATATTTGTTGAAAGATTAAATTACCTCGTGTAACCTTTTTCCTTGTAAAAGAATGAAATTAGAAGAAAATTTATAACAACATTTCTTACGGATTTTTATGCATTCTATAGGAAATTTCAAAGTGCAAAAATATACATAATATGAAAAAATGCACGACACGTAGTTCGTATGCAGTATATAAAGTCATTTATGTACCGAGGTTTTTTAAATAATACTCAGTTATGTTCTAGGTTTTTTAAATAATACTCAGTTATGTTCTAGGTTTTTTAAATAATACTCAGTTATGTTCTAGATTTTTTAAATAATACTCAGTTATATTCTAGGTTTTTTAAATAATACTCAGTTATGTTCTAGGTTTTTTAAATAATACTCAGTTATGTTCTACATTTTTTAAATAATACTCAGTTATATTCTAGGTTTCTTAAATAATACTCAGTTATGTTCTAGGTTTTTTAAATAATACTCAGTTATGTTCTACATTTTTTAAATAATACTCAGTTATGTTCTAGGTTTTTTAAATAATACTCAGTTATGTTCTAGGTTTTTAAATAATACTCAGTTATGTTCTAGGTTTTCTAAATAATACTCAGTTATGTTCTACATTTTTTAAATAATGCTTAGTTCTGTTCTAGGTTTTTTAAATAATACTCAGTTATGTTCTAGGTTTCTTAAATAATACTCAGTTATGTTCTAGGTTTTTTAAATAATACTCAGTTATGTTCTACATTTTTTAAATAATACTCAGTTATGTTCTACATTTTTTAAATAATACTCAGTTATGTTCTAGGTTCTTTAAACAATACTCCCAAAAATATGTATCTCTTTTTGTTTTACAAAGTGAATTGAATATTTAAATAATTTAACATGTTACAAGTGTACTTCGTAAATAAATTTTATCTGTGCATGGCTAAAAGTAATTTAACATGTTACAAGTGTACTTCGTCAATAAATTTTATCCGTGCATGGCTAAAAATATTTATTTTAACGATTTAAAATGCATCTGCCAAATCGACCGCGAGCACAGGGTTAGAAATCGACACTCGTACGTGTCGCTTATCCCTTCTCGACGACAAGGAATATTTATTTCCTATTATTAATATCTTTCAGGAGGTAAGAATGGGAAGCCAATATCATTTCGATCGATATCGGAAGGACCTATAAATAACCAGGTTCGCGTTACATCTAAATATCGCGGTTTGATAATTTATCAAAATGTTTTCACAAATTAAATCTCGTTCTCGATGGAGTTGTCACTTTAATTCCTCGCGATAAATTTAATGGCAGTCTCTTTCAGCAAATAGCAAAATTAACAGGCGTTTTAAATGATTTAATTAGCCGCAATCAATGCGAAGTAGGATAATATTCGAATTAGCTTGGACTCGATTAAGCAAACATTATATCAAGAATTTTATCGGTTGATCGGGCTGTCGACGTATTTTGCATGATTATTAATAAATGTCGCGTCCGTTACTCTTCATTAACACGATGCATAAACTGGAATTGAATTATGGTAATTCCATCACGCGTTATCTAACCGTGGCTCTTCTTTCCAAAATGAATCGAATTTAACGACGGCAGAAAAGCCGTGACTAAAAACACCATCCGAAAATTTTGATAACTCCTTTGGACGATTTTGCGAGAGATACGAATTAAAATTTATATTTTCCAAGAAATGTAATATTTATATTTAATTTATATTTAATTTTTCCAGAAATATAACATATTCGATTTAATATTACATTTACATTGTCAAGAAAGTTAGCCAGAGAGTTATTTTGTCTACCAAAAATTGTAACTAGACCGCGGGAAATTTGAAAATAAAAATCTGCGATTCCAATTATAAGAAATTAGAACTTCAGTTTGTGTATTCTATGCATAATATTTAATATCTTTAGTATTTAATATTACTTAGGTAAAAATTTACAATCAAATTTGAACTAATACTCTACTTTGGGGATATTCCATGCATTCTGTGTATCATTGCACCAATTAAAAACGCACAATTACGTCTTCAACGTGACAAAAGTATTATTATATAATATATAATATATTCTTTTGACACGTGTACTTCGAGCTTACATGTGTTTTACATTACATTTTGCTCCGATTTGTCCTCACAAAGAACAACGAGCTTTAATGCCTAACTCTTTCTTTTTCTGTAGTTGCCACTTCTTGCCGCTGATTTTTTTATCCTTCCGCGGTTTTGCACGAAACTGGCACCTGAAACGCTGTCCATAGAATTTATTACACCCCGGTTGGTAACCGCGTTCTAATAAAAACTGGCAATTAACGTTCTAGTTGGCGGTTATATCGGCTTAATTATTATATCGATCGCCGCGCCGCCTGGTAAAAATAATTAATTGCGGGTTAATTGGAGGCACGTTGGTTGCGCGTATCTCTTAGGAGGCGGAAGCGTTTTGAAATTCAAACGGGGCCGTCCGTCGGCTTTTGTGCCGCGACACGAGAGAAATACATTTTACACGCGGCCGCTCGCCCGGTCTCCCCGGTGACTTTTGCGCTTTTGAAAACGCGGGCCGGATGCCGGGGCTGACGTGTAACGCGCGGCGAAATTTAGCGACCGTCGGTTTAATTAGCGGCGCGATTAAAATTACACCGGCATGCAAATGAACAATCGCGGGGACAATTGATGTTACGGGCCGCGACTCGCGCTTGTATCACAGCTGCGATCGCGTTGCAAACATTGGTTACGATCGCGGAAATAAATCTGTCTAAACGGCGGAAAAAAACGATAAATGCCTCGCGTTTGCGTGCAAATTGTCATAAAAAAAAAAAAAAAGAATGATTGCGTAATTAAAATTAAATAGAAAAAATTCGGTGAGCTGGATGATAGTTTAGTTAAAAGATACGAGAGTATCTGTTTTTACAAGAGTGTATTATGAGTGTACTTTGTTATTCCAGAGTAAGGAGTATTGATTTCTGAAGATTACAAAATTAAATAACGGTATTACTTTGCGATTTTTTCTGACACGTCAATAACCAAGCTTCCCAAACGAAGCTTCTATAAAAGATCTGATAATTTATTCAAGTTTCTAATTTTTTTTATACACGCTTCGTATCAATACAATCTTACTTTCACATTTGTGAATAGTGAATAGTGTCCCATTATACTTTGAAGATTTTTTACATTTAATAATCTCGTCAGATGTCACTGCAATTTCATTTTTTAAATCTCGAACATTGGCAAACCGAGGATTACTCGTTTTGTCACAATTAGTAATCATAGAAGGACGAAGAATATCACTGTATCATGACCAAATCAAGTGTCCAGGAAGCACAAGGATGTTATTATCCTTGCGGTACGTGAAATCGCGTCGTCTCTTTGGAATCTCTTTGAAATATAACGTTACGATCAATTCCATTGTAACGAAGCGCCATCGAATAAACTCGTCGGCATTAGTTGAAGCAACTAACGATATTCGACATTAAAGAATCGTTAGATTTTTACGCCTATTATCTATAAAAATATCGTCCAATATTTCATATTCCCTAAATATTCCCTAAACATATTCGAAACGTATAAAAGAAGCAAGTAAAAAATGTAAAAATGACGAGGCAAACAGAAACAAAGAAGAAACGCTTTTGGATCGCGGAAGGTCGAGCTGAACGCTTTCGTCGCGATCTTGTAGCTACCGTCATAAAATAAGCTCTTGCTTTCGGGAATAAAGGTGCGTTGTTAGGCCGGCTCTCGCGTTTTACGATTTTTTCGCGCGCGCACGCCAGACATCGCTGACGTTGAAAACAAAAAAAAAAAAAAGAAAGAAAGAAAGAAAGAAAGGAAAGAAAAAAAAACGGGGGAAAAAACAGAGAATAGAGGAGAGAGGGGAAAAAAGTGACGACGAAGGGGAAAAAGGGGATGAAGACAAAAAGAAAAAAAAAAAAAAGAAAAATAGCGAAAAGAAGGGAAAAAACTACATTTCGCAATTAGCATTTTTCGGGTAACAGGGGTGGTGGTGGTGGTCTCTCGCCTGTTCGGCCTTCCCCATTCTCTCTCGCTTTCAGGACCGAAGCACACGGAGGAAAAGCACGCGTGAAACTCAACCGGCGCGATTTATGTTACGCGGAGGGTGAGCCTGACAGAAACTCGTTTCTCTTCTGTTGGCGCGCGTTTCCCACCAGGAGAGCCAGCGGATACAGCCGCGCTCGATGCTTCAAGCGTACACACGTATTCACGCATGTTGCATCTTCTTGCCGCTCGCTCTCCCTTTTGTCTTTTTCGCCCTCTATCTTTTTAACGTTCGTTTTCCCGCACGTCCCTGGTTGGTCGACGACGCGCGCGACCCGCAAGCTCTCGCAAAAAGACGCAAAAGGCTGGCCGCGTTGGCTACGTTGGGAAAGTTCCGAGACGAGCTACCGCGATTTCGTCCTTTCGCTCCTTCTCTTCTCTCCCACGACGCTTGAAACAAACGGACCGGCACGAATATGCCAATGTCTTCAACACGATTGCCCGTTTTTTTGTGTGATCTCTGTTGGAAATTCCATTGCTTCGTCGTAAGAGAGACGTCTCTATCAAAACAGAACACGACGACGAAGTATTCCAAAACGTTTCAACTTTACGAATGGCATTTAATTTTCACTGTCGCGATTAAGCAGCAAATGAGCAATTTCTTTTTCTGCGTGACTGCTGTCAGACAAAGTTGAGAGATTAATTTAGGATCTTGTTGCTCTTTCGGATATAATGGATTAAAAGTGTCCCACCTTTTTAATATCCTGATATACATAATGGGACATTTTCCAACTCGTCTTGAGAGATTAAAATATTAGGGGGACCGGGAAGTAATGTCGTTTTTCTACATTCATTTTAAATTCAAACAGATAAATTTTTAACAAGTTTTTATTTTTGATCAATGATGTAATCACCCATGTTATTAGCAACCTTTTGCAAATGTTTTTGGTAGCAACTGTTGTACCTCTTCTGGTATTTGGCTGGCCATTTCACCATAAATTGCAAAAATAAATTTAAGATTTAACTATTTACGAGTGAACAAGTCACTCTAACCATAAAATGTCTTTGGCACGATTTTGAAGTACACAATGAGCTGATAAATGACAAACGAATATCGACACGCGCAGAAACGACATTACTTTCCGGTCTCTCTAATAATAACTGGAGGTGCAGAGGTCACTTTGTTCAGTTCGTTTCTCCGATAAATTCTATCAATTTCTAGTTTCTCTCGTTTCGTGTTATTTTACTCGTTTGAAGATAATGCTACTTTTCGCGTAATTCGTTAAAATAAAATTGGAGCTTCTTTTGTGCCTCGAGCAAAGAGTTCATCATCTTCGTGTCGTTTGTATTTTCGTTTGCATCGCGCGTTTATGTCTATCAAATGTGCAAAATTTCTTCGTTTTCATTTGCTTAATTCGTGCAACAGAGAATTGTACGTAATATTTTCGAGTACGTGTTTAGTTCGGTAGAACAAACTTCGTTCGAGAAGAAGAGAAACGCGAAAGTAATAAAATCCTAGAAAGGAGAGTGCATCTGGTCGTTAGAAAAGCGCAACGTTTCCTTTGGCATTTTCACGAGATCGAGCTGTGTTTGCCGGACGGATCGAGCACAGACCGTCAGAGGGGGTTCCCTTTGGAAACTCGTGCTTCTGACATATTATCTACAGGATTTGCGTCACGCTTTGATATGACAATGGAAGTTTTAATACGACGACGTGCCCTTTGACAGGCATCTCTTTTGTTCCTCTCTCGTTATAACAGTCTCTCGTTAGAAATCAAAGGCACAATACACAATACACGTGCGTGCGCGCGTGCGTCGGACGAGAAAAGTTTCGGCAGCTTCGATTTCAACTTCGTTCGATAACAAGATAATTCGAGCACGATCAACCAGCGAGCTTTCCGACGTCACGCGATCCGTTGTGCCCGTAACCAGAGATGAGATCGAGCGTATAAAACTTATCTCGCGAGTAGATTCGAACTCTTTCCAATGCTGCTTACGAGAGTATCTAAGTGGAATAGTTTCGCAGAGGGTACTTTCAGAAATGAAAGCTTCCAAGTACGCTTGAATATCGGTGATTATCTTTACGCAGGTTTAAATTTTTTGAGGGAATTCTCTGCGAGGAGGCGAATACGTTTCTGTTTTTTTCTACGATTTACACGATTTTCGAATGTTTTTTTGATTTGAGACGGATCCGCGAATGCTGTCGCTTATACAATAAACATTCAATAGTGAAATGTTATGAATTATTAACAGTGATAAAACTGTTATTGATATATTTATCATATATTAAATTTTGTTTAAATTTTTAAAATTTACTAAAAACACGAAAGATGGTTCTAATTTTCAAACCAGGGACTTGTGAGTATATTTTTGAAACGTCGCAGGTTTTCAAAGTTTTCGATCAGTTTCCTCTGATCTCTGTGCAACCGGAAGGATAATTCCTTGCTTCCTTTCTATTATCTTTTCTGATAGGTATACATTCTCCTCTTTAGCGGAAAAAACTTAATAAGTAAAAGACCCTTAGGGAAAACGAAGCCAGCAAAACAGGAAACATGTATCGTCTCGTAATTCGATCTTGGCGAGTCTTCGTCATTCCGGAATTGAATTTTCAAATAAGAATCGCTCTCGTTTATTAATCCGTCGGGAAAGAATTAACAGAAATTGTGAAATGGAAACTCGCGACTTTACTTTATTATTAGTATCAGAAAGGAAATTGAAACTTTTTACAAAAGTTTACGATTAATTGTATATTAATCGTTACAGAAGGATAAAATAAAAGATTTCGCTGAATCGTGCAACATAGATCATGGTCTAAATTTTTTGTCATATATTACGTCATAGCTAATAAAAATCGAAATTTTTTGTAGTATAAATAGAATTTAACGAAAGGAAGAAAACTGTTTTCGTGATATTTATTAGTAAGAATCGATGATTTCGAAGAAGCAAAAAAGTTGTAATTTACAAGAAACGAACACTCTTTTGGACATTGGAAATTGTATGTATTACGTGGAATTAGGATATTTACTTGCTCATCGAAATAAAGTGCTAATGTCCGAGAAAAGAAACGAGAACTATAGCTTCTTTCGATCGGTGATGCACGACGTTCCCCCTATCGCGCATAAATCCTTTTTACGGCAAATGTTTGAACACTTTCGCGAGTCATTACGTGTAAATCAAAACACGATAAATCTTTCCACGAAAAGCGTCACAGTTCCGTTAAACCGAACGCGTCTTCGAGGCACGTTTTATCGATCGCCAGAGGCGGAGACGTAAAATCGCGGGCTACAGAAAACTTTCACGCCAGATAACCAGACTCGATTAATCGGTTCGCTCACCCTCGCGAGAGATCAGTTAAAAGGCAGGAGTCGGCGATTACGACGTAATTAGTTGGGCAAACCCTCGTCGGAAATTAAGTCTCAATTATCTTGCTACATTCTAGAGTTTTCCTCTTCCCTGTCGTCTTACGACGAAAACGCTCGAAAAAGAAAAAAAAAAGAAAAACGAGAAACGACGAGGCATGAAGTGACGTGGATCTCCCTCGACGCGACTAATCTCGACGAATAAAAATCCAATTTCGAAGTTCCCGCGGCATAAACGAAGTTCCGAGGAATTTCTTGGATACCGCGCACCGCCAGTGTGAGTTCACGTCGCGCGACTTGCGTTCCGACTTTCCCTCATAAGCTATGCATAGAGACGCGTGACTACGGCTGTCGATGTCGAGACGCGAACGCGACGGCATTTTCGCGACAGTCGCGAGGGATTAAAATTCGCTCCAAGTCCAAGCCCTCTGTTTTCATTTCGCGAATGTTGCACGAGCCTATGCACTTAAGGAGCTCTCGTTGTTCCTCGATTCGTTTCGCCGTCCTATCTCATTACCGCGACCCACGCCCCTGGTAATTAATCGCTTTCATAATGCGACACCGTTGAAAATTCGATTAAAAGTTTCCTCGATTTCGTCGGACATCCACGCGCCGAGGTAAACACGGTCCTCCGTTTACGCGAAAACAGCGACGCGGAAATTGATTTTCCCTCGGGGAGAGAAACGCACGGGACAACGTTCATTTATGCACATCGAGCGAAAAACGTCGACGAGTTGATTTTCGTGTCTCGTTTAAAATAGTATTTGAAAGTCCTCGTGGTAATTTTTGAGTGTTTGTATTTCGAACGTTACAGGAAACGTTCGATTGACTTTAATATTCTAGAATTAGAAATTCATTTTTCGCATTCTTTATACTGGACAGTAATACACATATGTATCTCGTGTGCAAATATATTTTTGCAAGACAATGTGCAAGTATATTTTTTTCAATATATATATATAATCATCTACAAGTAATATTCATCTACTCTCTCTCTCTCTCTCTATATATATATATATATAATCTACTATATATATATATATATATATATATAAAATCACCTACAATATATATATTATTATATCTACTATATATATATCATTGTATATATATATATATATATATATATATATAATCACAAGTATTTGCACAATTTATACAATTCGATTAGACGAGTACATTTTCAACTTTTACAATGGAAAAATAATAATTTTCTATTTCTTATAATAATTGGACTCAAGTGACCTGTTAAATTGGAAAGTGAAACAAGGTTGCATCGTTCAAGTTCCAATTAATACTTGATTTCGTGAAATTTATAAAATGTGTTTGAAACATGACATGGTCTGATATAAAATCAGCGATCAAAATTATATGGTATTATAGAGTGAAATTACAAACGTATTTCATATATTTGGAAAAATGTCCAAAATACTTATGGATGATAGTGTATAAAATGTAAACGAATATTTAAATATCTTTTGAACAAGATTCGCAATAATAGCTTTAGCTTCGAATAAGCTTCTTTTATTTTTTGTTACATATACTCTTATTAAAAAGAAATTTTTTTTTGCATCTATATAAATCACATTGCTGCACAAACGTGTCTTTTCTACAAAGTGAATAAATGAAACGTAATAGTACAATAATTAATAAAACGTAACGATATTTTAATTTCTTCACAGTCGCGGCAATTATCTAGTTAAATTTATTTAAATTAAATTCACTTGGTCGTCATTTTTGTTCACAAAAGCATTCAACGTAATAATCTTTCTCATAGAAGAACGATGTTTGTCTTTGGAGAAATCTCGCAGCATTTCTTCGGAATGGAAATTTAATTTAAAGTAAAGTCTTGAGAAATTGAATGTATGAGAGAAGTAAAATATACATTGGCTATGATTGAAAAAACGATTAAAAAACCTCATGAAGATGAAGATAGTTCCTCAGTTGGGGATGAAGAAGAATTTCCAAGACGATGGGAATGAAACTTCTACGCGAAGACGATATAAAGAGTTTTATATTCGCGAGCTTCTGCGCTATCGTTGAATCAGAAAGCAATTTTTAAGTGGCGGTATGAAACGCTAGGAGAAATTTAATCATCGTCACCTAGCAGCGTTGAAGACGTGCTCAGACAACGACCGAGATAAGAAAAGGAACAACTGGAACGCGGTTAATTCGCGCGATAAAGTCCGACTGGCGATGGTTTAATTGCGTCTCGCCTAATTCCATCTCGGGGATCTCTATTGAAAATTTCCTCGAGAATTTGCAGAAATACTGTAAAACGACTTACGACTCGCCTCAGTGGTCGCGCTAAAAGTTCGTTTCTTCGTGTTATCCGCTACGGAATTACCGTTGGATTACAACTGTTGTTTGTAAATCATACTGAGAAAGTTTTGCGAATGTTTCTCATTCTAATTTGTAATTTTCGATACTTTACAAAATTCTGTATTTACTTCTTAGTTCATCAGTAGTATCATTGAATCGTAGTAATTTATATTTATATTTTATATTTTACATTCCTCGTGATTTTTAAATTAGTAATGAAATTAAATGAAATTAGAAACTCCAGAATTATACAGAATAACCCAAAGTTATTACGGTCATTAATGTTTCAGTGATGCTATTAAGAGTTGATTTAAAATAAGTTGCGAATGATTTATTCTCACGAGAAACGAAAATGATTTAATCCAACGTCACTTCGAAGCTTTCGTGTATCATTAATTATTAAGATTGTGTCATTGACAATAACACAATTATTAAAAATCACGAGATGATTTTTAAGGATTTCACGTGGACAAATTTTTCATGTTAAAGAATTTTGTACATTTATAACTCGAGCTAGGGATACAAACGTAAAATAAAACTGTCTTACATGTCCGTTTATAGTAATTTATCGACAAATGCAGCATTCAGATCCGTTAAAATTTGCATTTTGGAGGAATTTAAATGACTTGCAATTACTCTCGTAGAACATCCTCTTTCTATTTCTATTATTTTCGTCCCGTCCACGTAGATTAAATCACAAAGTTAATTATTCCGAATTCTGTTTAAGATCGTTCAAACCTCAATGACTAATAAAACAGCAGCAATTGAGAAATACAGAATTCGTTATTGCCGGTGTTTCGAAGTTAAATCAGTCACATATGAATTAAACACGTTATACACCGCGTGCAAGGACTTTTAATCAAACCTTTAAAATTGGAAAACCGATTTCATTTCCCGACGGTGTTGGTCGTTATTTAATAATATAATTCCCCAGCGGAGAACATGGGAAAAACTGGTTTGCCGGGGACTCGTAATATTTCGTGCTCACGGATAAACAGCTTTCAGCTCTCGCGAACATCCAGCAGTGAAGTATTCAAACGCCATTAAATCCCAGCCCATCCGTGCGGCGATTTCGCTGTTTTCCGCGTAAAATTTCACGACCGTTCTTCGCACCGTGGTCATTTTCCTCCCTTATCCCGTTCGATAAAACGTGTAATTCTAGCGTTTCATTCATCGTAGGAACACAGACGCCCGAGCAAAGTTGGCGGAAACTCGTTTGTCTAGGCGTTCAGGCACCGACGATTGTTCTGGCTCCGATTGCGGCACGTACCGACTGTTTGCACGACAATTTCGCGAAAACTGGGATAAAACTAATTCGTAATTACTGGCTCGGTGGTGGAGGCACGCTCGTAAATCGTCGATGCGATAATAGCTTCACACACGATGGAGAAATTTCGAGAAAAGTTCCTCCCCGGGCTGCTGTTTGTTCGACGGATTTTCACAATGAATAATTCAATTCAAGCGGGATTTGATTTATGGAATTTTATCCGCCGGATAACCGCGGTTATACTTTCCGACGAATTGTCACTTTGATGAGCACTTTGGGACAATGAAAATTACAAGGTTTCGTTACCAGAAATTATTACACTAATCTTAGATGCCTCCGTTTAGAAAACAAAAGATAACAGCCGTATTTCTGTGGAAAATAAAACACGGAAAAATTTTAATTTATAAAAGTTATGTAGCTTCAAATTTATATCTTTGTCTTATTGTATAATTTTTTATAAAATTTGAAGAAATTTCTTGGCAAGACTTTAGGCAGGAAGAAGTATCAACATTTTTTCTTCCTTGTTAAATTAATATTCTGGAACTTAAATTACTGTGGTTTATTACCAGACGGTTCATCGAAACACATCCACTGTAATCGTAGCCTGATTAACAATTAACAATTTTCAGTAATTGAATATGAAAGTGAAACAATCTGAATAGACTTCAACATGCCTATTTACATATATTATTATTAGTATATGTAAATTATAGTATATTATTATTAGTGTATTTATTTATACATATTACATTTCCTACATTGCGTTCTAAAAATTGCAACAGCTGACGCAAGTGCAAACACGATCAGTCTCAGAACAACAGAAACGACGTTTGGCCACGAGAACACGAGTTAACCCGTGACCAGTTAACGATGTGTTAACGTGAAATTAGCGAGACTAAACTAACTTACCTCTTTCGCGACCATCATCGCCGTAGGCACGTACTTCATGGAGCCGCAGATGATGCCTAGCTGGTAAAGAGCGAAGATCAGGAGAAGGCCGGCGAAACAGATGATGGGCCCTTTTCGGCCGCCCCGGCTCAGCAAGAACGACATGTCGTCGTTTCGAACGACGACCACGTTGCTCGCGTGCACGTGCTCGGACGTGTTTTGGGCGGCACGTTAGTGAGCGCCGATGCAGTCGTCACGGCCGATGCGATGGTCACGACGGGCTACTCGAGGCCAAGGTTTCGGGGCCTCGTGTTCCCGATTACGCCATTAGCTCATTGCACCTGTTCAACCAGGGGGAAAATTTGGTTAGATAACAACGGCGAAATTTCGGTGCGTTTAACGTGATCAGCGGACTGTGGACGTTTATTCGAATTAATGTTTTTGCGAATGAAACTAACGTTGCGTGTTATACGTACGTACAGTCGCAGAAGTAGTATTCGTACGATATAATAAAATAAAATTATGGATAATAAAGTAATTTATTTTTCAAATATTTATGTTACTTGATCGACATCATCGAGCAAACGATACAGACGAAATAAAAATTTTATTTGAATTAAAGTTTGTTTTGATAACGTTCAAGTTTTGCAACGAGGGATGAAAAATGAAAAGATGATGGCACGTTAGAATTGGTCAGATTGAAAAATTTGAGAAGGAGTTGAGAAGGATAAGAGTTATTAAATACAATTTTTAAAATTCGATAGCCCTCGGTGATCTTTTAAAATTTTAATTAATACGGTTGTATTTATTATATATTTATTAAATATTAATATTTAAATTATAATATTAGAATGGTCAAAATCACCTATCTGAAATTCAACAATTTTAAAAATAATTCGATCGATATTTTTCATCAAAGATACAGATAAAAGCTTGTCTTCTTACTTACTTTTTCTTATATCTAGTGGGTTTAGGTTAGGTTAATTCTGGTCACAGCGAGGTATAAAAATAAACCTCACATACAATGTACTTTTCCAGTCCACGCTTGGGAAGTGGGAGTGGGAAGTTTCAGGCTCCCTTACCATTTTCGTATCACATCCTGTCGTACCGACTCGGACAAGTTTTGCACTGCAGCACTACTAGTGATGAGAATTAAAAATAAAATAGCAAAATATGGACAGTATTGCCACATCTGCTTCGAGGATTATTTATTGAATTGAACGTGGTGATACTTCATCGATGAAGGAACATAACGATTTAAAACAGCGACTGATGGAAATTGAGATGAAAAATTCATTATATATTTGATTATTTATATCTATTGAAAGTTAAAAAGAGAAAACATTGATACAGCGACTGACAGTGTGTTAGCGTATCGTACACGGTGTATTTTCCGCATGTGTGTGTGTGGAATTGCGTCGTTCTTATTGTTACATTTACTATAAATTGAAATATTTAAAATATTTATGCACTAATTTAAAGAATTATAAATTTATTATCACAATTATATTATTATTATTATAACTATATTATCAATTATAATAAGTCAACTTGCACATGTAATTTCTATAAAAGTTATATGTATCTTTTCCTAGTTATTAACAAAACAGAATGCTCGTTACAAAAGTTAATGACTGAAGTAATACGAGTTGATTGGCGCGATCTAGGTTAGATGTTTGTAAATTGGGTGTATCTAAATATACATATCCATTAGATTAATGAAAATAAATAATGTATAGTTCCGGTATCTGGATAACTAATTTGTAAGCGGAAAATATTTCATACAAATATTTTAGAAAGTAACGTATGCAAAATATTTTAGGATTAATTATTTCTTCTACATTGATTATATCTGTAAATAAGAGGGTTGTTCTTTCTTCTTCTCTTTAATTCTTCGAATATTGCAAGATTTATTTCAGCTGATAAGTTCTTTAATATTTTATTAATAACTGTAGAATTTTAATTTACTACATGAAAAGAAGCCATCGTAATATCGTGAATCATGGATAGAGCTCTTTTTGATATATAATAGAATGATTTCAGTTAGTTACTAGTATTGAAAATTTGACAGGACTGTAATGGATTTTAAAAATTTTATTTCTGGCGTATTCGTTACTTGATCAAATTCGATCGTTTTACATGATGGTAGTTCCCTAATTCACCGTTTAAATGTACAGTGCGTTAAAAAATCACTGATATTTTAGTATGTCGGTATCAGATCACGGGTCACGAAATCCCAAGATGCTTGGTCTATTCATACACGTACCCCATGTGCTCTGGTACAAATATCACGCCTCACTCGATAATTCTAGTATTAAACAGCAAGTTGGAGTCCATTTTTATCCGGTTCTAATGTCGATACCGCGAGAATACGACGGACAATCTGCTGGAAAAAATTGTAAACATCTAATATTTCTCTCCCTTTTAATATTTATCTTGGAGGAGTCAGAGACTCGCGTGAGCCATCGTGATTTTCATTTCGGATGGCTCGCTGCCATCGGCCCGAACGATTCTTGGAGCGCGCTTTTGATTTAGCTGCTCCTCTTCCGTTTCGCGGCTTTGATGTAATTTATGAACGGTGCCCGGAATCGTTCGTTGCTCCTGACCAGAAATCATCGATGCATTAGCGCGATAAATCTCGCGGATTACCGAACGAAGTGCGCGACCGAAGTACAGTTGGCTCTTACGCTCTTCTTCTCTCTTTCGAAAGGGGAGAAAAGAGGAAAGTAAAGATGAAATAAGAACCACCTCTCCTCTGTACGTTTCGCTGTGTATGAGCATCGTAATAATTCCGCGCTGGATCGATCGAGCTGGCGGAAGAAGAAGAAAAGTTAAAAAAAAAAAAAAGAAAAAAGAAAGAGAAACGAGGCCACGGCGGAATAGAATTTTCGACGGAGGATTTCATAGGCGGTGGCGTTCGTCGGCACCGAGCAACTTGTTAATAACATCGTATTGTGTCCTTAAAGAGTTTCCAATACTCGGAGAAGATAAGGCTGCAAATTTCGTTAGGAAGTTGGCTCGCGTTTATTTGATACAAGCCCCAGGCTAATGTACGAGTAATGAAATTTGAACGAGCTACGAAAGAAGAGTCACTGAGGAGGGAAGCCTCTATGGTGCCTCTGCGTTTATCAGTCGATTCGTTTTCATTTTACACAATGCAGTTTTACGTGATTCGGGGCAACGTTCGCGAGAGGGGATGACTTAACGACGAGAGAGCAAAGGATAGCAATCGAAAGATTGTCCATCGGTGATTCGTGAAACGCAGCCGTTTCTGAGCCAGAGAGAAACGGAAACAAGGGGGAGGGGAAAATGAGCGAAGGATGAAAAAGAAAAGAAGGGGGATGAAAACGGAAGAGGAACTAGGTCGTGTATAAGCGACCTGTATCTATTTTCCGGCGACAGCTTTCAAGGAGAGCTTTCCATTTCGTGCCTCGTCTTTGACCTCTCTCACCCTGGATGCCCAGCTTTCCTCCGTGCGATGAAAGATGAGGACAATCGCCACGTATTGCCGGCTCCGTGTTACGCTTCAATCTAACGCTTCCGTGCTACGCCTTCAATCAACCCAGTTACCTTCGCTCGCTTCCAAATAGAGCATCACTTCGTTTCCTTGCGCCAACACGATTGTTTTCTGAATTGGAAGCCTTTATTGTACCGTCCGATTGAACCGAGAGACGAGTAATAAATAAACTCTCTCTCTCCTGAAATATTTCTGTCACCAATCGTTTCATTGATAACGTACAAGGATCTTCAGTTGTTTTCTCTAGTTCTTTGAGACACAGTGGATTAAGAAACATCTCATCTTTTCATTCACCTCGAAAAATTAGAATAATTGGAAGTATAGAGGTCTATGGTCCTCACTCGCTTCTCCGATAAGTAGGATCATGTTTTTAATTTGTTTATGCGTTTCTTTAGACACGTAAATGTAGGAAACATTGTCAATATTTTAAAAGTGATCTAAATTAAACCTGCTGCAATCCTCGAATCTCTATATTGTATTTCGGTGAACAGAAAGGGAAACCTTGAACGTAAGATTGAAATCGTGCATGTTCATCAACAAGACTATTTTTATATAGAAGACATTTATTGCCTATTATTTTGAATAATTATTTAAAAATTTGACAAATACACATGTAGATTGTACTTTCTTTTATACATCAGCGTGTGTATTTACGTGTAAAATAAAAAATTCGTAAAAGGTTGTATCACTCAAAGTTAGATCGACTTGGGTATTATACATTGCGCCGGTAATGATATTCCATCTGGCTTCTAAATTTATTCGCCTCCCAAAGAAACAATTTACATACCTTTAGTAACTTCATAAAGGACGGAAAGCTCCTTTAAGATTTAAATTACGAACGACGTGCGCGTTTATTCGATAGCATTATTCAATCGAGATGCTTGCGCTTTATCAACGCTCGTCGTAAAAAGTGTTGCAGCCTTCCCTTGGTAGTCTTAATTTAAGCGTTTCTTTGTTTGCAATTCCGTACCGGTAGAGCGTTCAATTAGCGAGAGCACGGCGAAAGTTCAAGCCCGAGTCGCCTAAGGGCACGTTCCGTTATGTTGTTTCGTTCGTACCCGGGGCCGGCCACTCGCATTTTTCCCTCTTTTCATCGCTCGGCTGAAACGCAATCAAGGCTGGCCCTCGTTTCTTACCTTTATATTTATGCCACTTTTAATATCCGCGGAGAGCAACGGTTTATTGCAACGTGCGGCGCATTCGTGCGCGATCCCCACCGCTGAATTTGGGCGAAACGAAATTACACCACCAAAAAAATCAGGCCGACCATCAATCCCTGTTTCTCCTCCCCGAACTCTGCTGCTTCGTCCAGATAATATCGCCGACAGCTTATCGTTTGTTTCATGTAGGTAATAGTGACACGTGTGTATGTGCGTCCATTTAATCGTCTATATAATAAATAAATAATTATACAATATATATATATAATAATAAATTGATTCATTCATTGTTTTGATAGTAAGTTGATGCAAATGTTGCAACAACTGTTGTGGGAATATGCTGATTTGATACTTATTACATTATGAGTGCCTGAATTTCGACAGAAGGAGTTGAGAGGGACAAAAATTTTGGATTTTATTTGTTTGAAAATCTTTCTGATGAAAAATACATGTAATATTTTGTAGAATTTTGTGAATCTTGCTTAATTTGTTAGTTAAGATTAGACCAGTATCGATAATGTTTCATATTCTGTTTCAAATAAATTGGAAAAACGTATAGTAAAGCGAGTGAAAACAAACCTATTCTGTTTATAATCATAATACTAATAATAATACGAACACTTTCTGATTTTTTGTTTCGAGTCATCGTCAGCTTCCGAATATCTGTACAAGTTAACAAATAAATTTCTGCCTACAAAATGTCTTTAAAACTCTCGACTTTTTTTTAAATATTCGAAATTTGATAGAATTTGATTGTACACCCGAGAAAAGACACCCTGACATTTTCTACTATTAATTGAAGAAACGTGAGTCAATTTCATCTTCTTCTCTACGCGGAAATTTACATCTCTAAATCTCTAGATCTCTAGATCTATTTGCTTCATCATCGACGAGCAATTTTTAATAATAATCGACTCTCCACCCTCTTCGCTTCTATTATATATTCTGCAACTTTTGCATAAATGGCGTGCGCAATGGGGGCTGTTCGTTTCGATAGCTTTCTTAAATTCGACATTTGTCTGCGACAGCGAGTCGTCGCTGGAAAATTGATATCAGGAGGGCAGGGACCACTGGACGCTGGCAGATCGATGTTTACGATAGCGCTTGGCTGTTGGCACCTAGACATATTGTTGCTTTTCGCCCCGGTGTTGAACGACAACTGCATTCCTCCCCGTGTTACACGCCCCTATTGACCGTTGCCTTTATGATTGCACGCTTTTGCACACGCGACACGGTCCGCTGTGTGAACTACGATTGTTCTCTCGCGAACCAGCCACGGCCATTGTTAATTAAACCGTGATTCGTACTCTTCGTTATACCATTCGCGTTTGCATCAACGTTACGTTGTCAATCGTAATTTTCTAGATTAATCTGATAATGCGTCTGCGCGCACAGAAGTTTGGAGCATCCTTTGCTTTTGGAAATTTGCAAATGTTTTTTCACGCGCAGTTTTGTAAGGGGTAAGAGCATTGTAATTGTAAATTTGATTTTGAAATGCGATCAATTATCAGCTTCGAAATTCTTATTAGCTTAGAATATTACGAACGAGATATTTATTCACTTGAGAGAAAGTAATTATTTCTTTTGAAATTTTACATGCTTGAAACTTTAAACGAGAATTTTTAAATCTCATGAAAAATTGATGCATGTTTTCTAGGAGAAGCGAAAAATTAATTAGACGATACAACTAATTCTAAATAATAGACTTTTCACGCACTTGTTCACAACGACAGTCAAAATTATTCATTATTTGTTCCACCTTTGTTTATTTGTGCAGTTTGTAAAAGATTTAAAAAGAAAATGTAAAAATGTATCGTCATAAAACTCCTGTGAAAAATTGCCAAAGAAATGAAAATGCAGTTAATAGGAAGAAGTTTAAAATGAAACAAAAACTTTTACTTATACTTGCATTTCACAAAAGAACCTCAAAAAGGTTCGTCGTTGTTTCTATGAAAAGTTATCAACGATGGATCGCCTAGCATCGATGAACCTGTGTATTTTCTATCGAGCCAAGCCTCAAATTTTCATTACTTTCCTCTACAAATTCTCTTTCGTCTCCGAAATTGGGATCGTTCCAAGATCCGTCGGCCAATTTCGCGTCAAAACGATCACGCGGGCATTTGGCTGTGATCGCAGACGCGAATCTATGATACATGTGGGAGCGACATAAAAAATTGGGATAGCTCGGGGAACGAGTATCGGATAGGGGAAAAAATTCGCGTGCCACGAATGAACGTTGAAGTTGGCCGTGTGCATGCGATTTCGTGAGAAATCGAGGTTTGACCGAAGAGAGGAGAGAGAGAGAGAGAAAGAATATATCGAAGGATTGAAAGTTATGCGCGTCACAAACCGTTCTTTGTCTCGACACCGGCAACCTTATCGATCCTTCGACGCGTTATTCCCTCGAGGGATCTACAGAGGCCACTGAATTCCCTCAAGTTTAATGAAAGAACTTCGATACCGCGGATCGTTGATCCGATATTCCGATAGAATAAAGCGCTGAACTAAGGAGAAAAAAGAAAAATTGGTTCGAGTATCAAGAAGTATAAAATATAATTACTTGAATTCTATTTCTATTTTCTTCGGGAAGGCTATTAATATTAACGCGTTCGACGTCACTGTTTACAAGAATTTATTACTTATGGAGAACATTGACTGTCTTCACTTTATGATTTTTCAATGTAAATTAGAACGAGATGCGCCCGTAATGAGAACCTTCTTTGTGAAGAGCTAGGGATCAGTTTAATAAAAGAAGAAATAGAAAATTATTCGATCAGATGTAAAGTCAGATTAGCTTTATCGAATAGTTTTAAAGTAAGTTATATTTGTTTTAAAATAAGTTTAAAACAAATGTAACTTGCTTAATAATTCAATAGAAAAGTATATAACAATACATAATAATGCTATTATCTCCATGAAAAATAATTCGCCAAATGTTTTTCTAAAACAAATTGTATATTATCTTTAAAAAGGAAGAAAATGGTCTTGAACGTGTATTGAAAGTACATATATTAGGAAGTCAATAATTTTATTGTCTCAGCCAAAAATATGATAAAATCCATTTTTGTTACGCGTGCACCCAAAATTAAGAGATTCTCAACAAAAATTAAAATGCAGATACTTAATTACACGAATTAACATATATTTTAATATTCCTAAAAAATAGAGAATATGTAATTTATCCGTAAAATAGACTAACTTCAAGTTAGTGATTAATGACACAAGTGACGTGAAGTTAGCTATTATTTGATGAATTTTTTTTTAGATAAATTCACAATTGTCTTTCTGATTTTAAATATTTCACTCTTATTTTTGGGACTACTTCTACAGATGTATAGATTACACTTTGTGTAGTAATGTTATCTACTACACGCGTTGTTTGTATCTAAATATTTTCGTTAGACCAAATTGTCGTCAGAGTTTACTTGCTACATTGAGAGGCACATTGTCGGATCCCTGGAGTAAATGCTTATTCTCAATAATAAACATCTCGTTCATTACATTAGCATATTCTAGTAAACCAAATTAGCATAGTAAATGTTATTCTCAATAATAAACATCGTTCTTAACATGCAACAGATTAACATATTCTCTTCGCTGACGTAGTTTAACAAGAAATCATTGCATTTATCTTTAATTTTCTTAGTTTACTCTCTTTCTTTAAAAACAAGAAATTGCAATTTCGTGCAGTTTTGTGAGGTGCGTGAAACAATAATTTAAGAATTTTATGATAACTTGCAACATCTAAAATAAAAAGATAATCATTTTATGAATAAGAATCGGAAATTACTTTCTCCTCAATCAAGTTACGAGTTAACACATTTGCTGTCGGTCGATATTTTTTCACTCTCCAAAATAAAGTTATCTCCGTCTCCTTCCTTTCTTTGTTTGTCTGGAAATTCATTTTTAAGCTATTTACTGTGATAATTCGGTAGCAATTAAAAAAAAATCACAGAGTGGCGTCAATTTGCACAAACATCAATCAGAAACTGAATTTGAAATGACGTGAGTTTATATCAGCTACCACAAATTGTGTTAGTCTTTATCCGTACCTTGTGTCAATTTGACAAATGTATTTTATAAAATGTCATACTATTTTGCAAGATGATTGATATCCATTTTTCCGATACACAGTCTACATTTCTGATACTTGTGCTAACAAGATATATTGAAAATGATATTCAGTCTCAGCTATTTGTCTTGTAATCATTGTACCGCAATTATGTGCTCAATGTGTCGGACAACTTTAGATTTGAATATATTATTCATTTGCTGTTCAAAATTTGCAATTTCTACCGATACAGAAAAGACACACGTTACTCGTATCTTTTTATTGATAAATTTTAAGCGTACGTCTGTATAATCCATATAATTGTGTATAATCCTTTATATATATATATAGGACATATATATATATATATATATATATAGAAAGAGAGAAGGAATTGGTCTCGGTAGAAAGCGCCTAAGAGGAACCTGGGTTCGCAGCCAACTTTTATAGGGCGAAGCTTCGATTAGGGGTATAATACTTTCGAGAGCGAAAGTAACTATATAAACACGCGTTCGATGCCGGATAAAAGAGCGTAGGGTGCGACGATATAGGTCATGTAGAAAGACGCAACGGTTGCCATTGGTTCTCGACGACTCTTTCGTCGTCGGATTTTCCATGACAAATGTTTACACGGAGAGTTTACACGCCGTGGTACACGTGGTTTGTGGCGTTAATCCCGTCTGGAATAATCCCGTTAGTAGTTTCGTAATTGGATTTCATCGGTGTCTGATGCCCTTTGGCCGCGTTAAAATTTATAATGTTACTTGGAGGCGCGACGCCCGGTAATGACACGGCTCGTTTGCCCTGCTATTTAAATTTGTCGCGGTTCACGACGAAATTCTCCAACTCCTTCCCTGTGTCGCTTTGTGTCATCCGAAAGAGCTTCCTTGCGGCGCTGAACGGGAACGGACGCGAATTCTCTGCAAGTTTAATGAAAGAAGTTTGGCATCGGGGCAACTTTAAGCCGATATTCCAATCGGCGGTCGTTTAACGGCCGCTAACGAGAGCGAATCGATTCCACGGAGGGAGGAGGGGGGGGGGGGTCTCATTTCCAGAGGAAATTATACCCGCCGATTCTCTCACTCGAAACCATTAAACCGGTACGCGTTTACATTTTTTTAATCGAAATGAGGAAGATACATCCCCCCCCCCTCCCGCTCTTTTTTTCCAATTCATACGTGATTGATTCGAACCTTTTGTCGTTGAAGACCGAGCTTGAAATTGCGCGACTCTCTCTCTCTCTCTCTTTGAATGATATAGCAAGATAGGATTAAAATTTAATCGTGGATTTTGCGCAAAATAATCTTGAGTCCACCTCGGACATTATCGTGTTTGCTAACGCAACTAAATTTTACACATGAGTAATTGGACATTTAAAACAATTTCATTAGAAAGTTGGCATTTTTTGTTTTACGTTACGTTTTTACAATTAAAATTCACAAACATTTCTGTGCTGTTGCCACAATCAAAATCAAATGTTCTGTTTTGTCATTCAAGTTTCGTATTAATTTTTACTAAATAATTGATGGTTCATACGATCTGTATAAATACGTATTTCAACATTTAAAATCGCTGTGCAGAATTTTCAGCCGTTTAATAATTATTATTAATAAACAATGAAAGAGCGAAAAAATTTATGCCCAACAAAAAGAATATCAAAAATATCGAATATTAATTCGAACAATCTTGCGATGAAATTACAAGGACTAAGGAAAATAAATTTGCAGAGACAACGCAGTTAAATTACAACAAGTTACAACCGAGAATATCGACGCGGGTTGTACACACAAACTTCCTTCTTGGAGAACGAAAATTACAGTTTTCTCTCAGTAGAAAATGCCGACCGCGTCGAGCTTGTCAATGCGCGCGATATATATTTATCACGATTTATCATCGTCGTGTCGCCGATAACGAATTAAAATCGTTCGTTCGCGAATGACAAATCGTTTGAAAATTTGTTCCTAACCGAATCCCGAGAAAATTACAAGAGAAATCACTTAGAGCTCGACTCGAATACCCTTCCGACCCAAATAATTCCACCTCGCTCCGCCTGGTTCCTCGAGAGAAGACTGACGTGAGAATCTGGATAGCGGAAATTGCAGAAATTTTCCGCGAGTGTTGGCAAATTTTCGAATACCCACGGGGAAAAAAGGCGGAAACGCGGTTCTGGATGCGCGTTACTCATTCAGGTTACGCGTGTACTTGGGAATTGTGCCGCGCGGTACGTAAATGTCGTGTTGCGCGATGTTTGTCGCGACTAACACGGCGGCTGTGCCTCGATTGGTACTGATTACAGGCCACGAGAATGGATCTGCTAAAGTGTGTTAGTCGACGGAATAATTACGAGTTCCTTTTTTTTTTATCGGCGTTTGCATCCTGCCGTTAATTAATCTTGCGCCAAAATATAGCACTCGCGCAAAACCCGCTCGCGATACGTTTCAACGCGACGACGCGATCGTTCGATCGAACGTTAAGCACGTTCGCGTGACACAGATTTTATCTGAAATCGCTCCTTCTTTTCGTTTTTCCTCTTGCGAAACAAAGGAGCACGCGCGCGAAAGACGTGACGTAACGCTCGTGGATTCGATTCGAAGGAAACACTGTTTTTCGTCGTTCCCGGTCCGGGGACGATTCTTAATTGCTTTCATCGGCTAATTCTTTGTCACCTTAATTGCTCTCTCCATCGTGGAATTCCCATTTGCCCCGTGTACTACCCGTTCGTTAAATAATGTAACAGCTTAATCGTATTCCGCTTGGACCGGTACCAGTTGAATTATCGAGGAAAACATTACGGGCAATGTTCCCTTTCCAATAACTGTACGCTACTGTATCGTTCTTACATCTACCATCGATTTCCCGTTGAAAGTAAATTTTCATTCCATCTGTATAATGCACGAATTGTTTGAGGTTGCGTTTCAACGAACGAAAATTTCGTTCTGCATCCAACGGAAAATAACGTCGATCGCGTCGTCGTTCGTATCTCGTGATCATCGTCAATTTTTTAGTTTCCCAATTCGTGCAAGGCACGTTATCCTGCAATTACATCCGGCCCCAATTTTCGTATCTTAATTTACGTTAATTAGACTGCGGATTTTTATGCGTTTCACGAGAAATATCGCAGGCACAGAAACGCGTAAAATATTTCCTGCGATATTTTACTGCATACTTATTGTAATATTCCACGTTCATTAAAATATTAAAAAAAAAAATCTATAAGAGCTCGCAGTTTAATAACAATGCTGGTATTATTTTTAATTTTTCCTTCTTTCTCAATTATTTCCCGCTTTTAGCAATTATTGTGAGTTGCAGATGTCTATGCATTTACGAATATGCAATAACATATAAAATATGCAACAATATATGAAATATAAGGAGAAATGACGCAAATTCTCGTTTCTTTGGTTACAAGTCATAAAAATATAAAAACGCATGGAAATCCGTAGCCTGACAGAAATAATGTTGGTATAATATTATTTCTGATTCTGTTTTTCATTTTTACTAACCTGTAAGCTGCGGACGTTTGTGCATTTGCGAGTTTAAAGATATGAGAATAAGCAAGCATATAAAATATTCAAAATGTCGCCATTTGTCATAGTAGTTACCCGGCAAAACGAATCTCCATATAAATGCCATCTCTTTCGTTGTGTTTATAAAAAACAAAAATTTGCATTAGCACACGTCCGCAATCTGGTAACAAAATGTATGGTAAAAAGATCACAGTCTTTGATAAAAGTACGAAAAGGCACACTTGATCTTGAAATTTGCTGACAGAAATTAGTTAAATTTGCATCATAATTTAACCTAATCAGTAGTTTATCGTAATATCACGAATATCATTTACTAAATTTACAGAAATATTATAGAATTAGAATTAGAATTATTATAGAATTAGAATTAGAAATATTATAGAATTAGAATTAGAAATATTATAGAATTAGAATTATTATAGAATGAGAATTAGAAATATTATAGAATTAGGATTATTATAGAATTAGAATTAGAAATATTATAGAATTAGAATTACAATTATTATAGAATTAGAATTACAAATATTATAGAATTAGAATTATTATAGAATTAGAATTAGAATTAGAAATATTATAGAATTAAAATTATTATAGAATTAGAATTATTATAGAATTAGAATTAGAAATATCATAGAATTAGAATTATTATAGAATTAGAATTAGAAATATTGTAGAATTAGAATTATTATAGAATTAGAATTAGAATTAGAATAATTTATATCGAGGGTATAATGATGGAAAAATATTAAATGAATCCTTTACTGCCACAATGTTGAGAAATACAATTTCCTCGTTTAAAGTAAATGAATATTTTTGGAAATAAATAAAAATAACAAATAACTGAAAGTAAATGAAATGGAAACTTTTTAATTAATGAAACGCAATTGCGTTAACGCAAGATTGACCCGGACGGTTTCAGGAATTGTAAAGGCTTTATAAATTCAGCGTACGAATTTCGAGATGAATTCAGGGCAAATGCACGTGCAACACGGGCTTTCGCGAATTCTCAAAGTAACAAACACACATCACGGGGACACATTTCCCTGTGAAAGAACCGAGGGTAATCGTAGATTCGCGGAGCACAGAGACCGCTCCAAAAGTCACAGTAATTACATCGTCCACGTTAATATGTTTCCTTCCCTTTCTCTCTCCGGGAATTGAGATTCCGGCATCGACGCGGAGAATTGCGGAAACGGGAGAGACGGGACAGAGAGATGGAATTCGGGATGTGCGACGAGCGAAATTCGCGACGAGCGAAGGAGAGAGAGAAGAAGGTCTCGTCGTTGGAAGAGAGGTGCAGAAACGTAATACTAATAGAAATCGAAATACAGGAACACAAAGGGGAGATACCTTGAGACAGTAATCGGAGTTCAAACTCTGTGGAAATGGAAGTTGCGGCGAGTTTCGCGGAAATAAAATAAACAGTCCGGAATGCAGGTAAAACGTGGAACGAGAATACCACGAGAAACAGACAGAATGGACATGAAAATTGGAAAAGAATTCTACAGAGTCTGTGCTAGGTCGACCTTTTCTGGTTTCTCGCCAAATTATGGATTATTTTGATACTTAAAAATGCTACATCTTTTTTTCCTTACTGAATCACCTAAATTGTTAAATTCTTTATTTACGTCACTTTGTCGTAATAAATAAACTCGCTTTGTTTCTCGAGAAACTTTAAAATTTATATTTGTAGAATAAAATCGAGAAATTGATAAACAGCAAAGTCAATCGGGGATTCACGTGACAATACGTATAATTTAGTATAATTTAGTATAAGAAAAGACGTCTGTTGCCAGTATATTCTGTTCGAATTGTAGAACATTTCTACACAGAGTGTTCGAGGACGAGTGAAATTCTACTGTGCGTGGTACTACGTACACGTGATATATACAGGTGATCAAGGGACCACGACGCTGAAATTCGACGAGTCGGGGAAGGGAGAGACGAGAAGTATACAGAGAAAACGTACAGGTCGGCGGAAATCTAATTTTCTCTCTCTGTATGTCTTTGTCTCGCTCGCTCGTCCGTTCGAACGATCCACTGCGCGCAGCAAGTCGTTGATGCGCCGCAACATGTGTTAGTAGCAATCTAATTAATCGGCCAAGTCCGCGTGTGCTCACACGTATAATGCAGCGGCCGATGCAAACAGCGCGGCGGCGGTGCGCGCTTTCAGATAGAAATGAGGCCGACGCGCGTAATATCACCGGTCGCAATATGCATCGCCATGTACCGTTCATCCGGCGACGGATTCACCCTGTTTCACCGATACGCCAGTGGCCCCGTGTTTTTGATACGCGCGCGCCGGGAAAAACTGCACCCTGGGAACAGGGGCGCGGATAACACGCCCCCCCCCCCCCTTTCAAGCCTTTTCTATGAGATTCTTCCCCTCGCTGCACCCTCGATCGCATTTGTAATGATTACGGCGAACGGACGTCGCGGAGAACGGATAATCTGAAAATGCTGTTTCGGTGTAGCGCGCATCGATACCGTTTAATTAGCACTTTTCGCTCGGTCCCGGCCCGTGTCGATTTGTCGGCGAAGCGATTACTCGCCGGATTGGATATATCGTAGCGCTTGTAGCTAATGAATAATGGAACTGTGTTTCTTAACTGGGTTACGGTTCCACTGGGTTGCAACCCGGTGAATTCGTTTCGCTTCTGTCTTGTTTGCAAGCGAGGCGAACTGTGCGAGGATCGTTGTCGTTAATAATTGGTAGACCCTTCGTCCGACGGATTCTGTTAGTATTCGGTTTGTACAAGTGAGCTTTTGTGTTTTAATCTGGCTGCGGTTTTTTGAATTATTTCGGGTCCAATCGGTTTCTTTTTGTTTCTTTATTGTTAGATTTTTTTTTTTAAACTTGGGGAAATATGATATATGTATGATGTCGGTGTATTTGTACATGTTGCGTTGAATTATCGTTCTGACGAACGAAATATCTGTGAGAAAAAGAAGAAGAATCCAGTATAATGATATTTGACGGAAGTGCATTAGTTTGTACAAAGAATGTTTGATTATTCCGAGACATTTCTCCGTGGTTCAGAAAACGCATTCGCTGTAATCATAGCTTTAAATATGTATTTTATATATAAGATATATATAGAAATATTATATTATACTATATAAATATGTAGCAGCCTAGGATTTCTCAACTACGAGTTTCGAACACTGACTAGCGCGCCTAGCGTCGAGGTCCTACCGATCTCCGACGTTAAGCGAGCAGTGTGCGGAACCCCGCTGGGATGATGGGTGGATTATATATATATAAAATAGGTAATAGGATATATATATATAATACAAAAAGGACAAATACCAAAATATAAAAAATATCTCTCATAATATTTATGTAGTATCATTTATATTCATATGTATTTACATATAGAATACATATTATCACACACATACGCGTGACCTACTGTTTAAACATTTTCAAAGAAAAATGAACTCGCAGCAAAATCCGCAGTATATTGGACCAATAGATAATCGTGTCTTGTTACGACGCGTACGTATTTACACATAAAGGACTTCTATTGTAATAAAATCGAATATCGATATGCGCGAGCTTGCAAAAACATGGTGAAGATTACCTTTAATTAGCAGCTTTACGATCGTCGGTAATAGGATACGTTCGCGCGCGAATTCCGCCTGATTTGTTCGTTTTTCCGTAAAAAAAAAAAAAAATCGGAAAAAAACACACGCGCGCACACGTACGCACAGAGCGTGTCCGGCGTGTTCGACGCCGCAATCGAATTTTCGTCGCTGAAACCGCGCGTGAAACACGTTCCACGCAACGTGCGTTTTTTCCCCAAGCGGATCAGCGAGGATTACGATAACCGTCGAATTTATTTTAAAACTGTAATCGTATCTCGGATACGAGCCTACGAGAGGGATCCGCTGCGATATACGTGTATGCTGGGGTGTCATAATTCAGCGACGACCAGCGAATGGCGTTGCAAATCAAGCACGAGTGTCTCGAGCCAGTTACGCAATTGAAACAAATGGTTTGAAACTGGATACCTCTCGGAACCCGCGTTCTAATCGTCAAAGATTAAACAAATTTCCAAATTTATTAAATCAGCTATTTCTAGTCGGAATAGACTAACGTGTTTTGGTCGACGAAAGAGAGGAAAGAGGGTAGAGACGCGGTGAAAAGTATCGGCGGGGTTCCTCTTTCGCGCGAGACAGGACTGCAATTTTATGACGCGTTTATATTTCCCCTCATATATTCGTTCCGCCCTTCTGTTTCGTGGCATTTGTATTTTTCTCTCTCTCTCTTTTCCTTTTTTTCTTTTTTTTTTTTTGGTTAAAATAAGGCAGATAGTTTTGATCCATGCGTGGTTGTAAATTAAACGCGAGACAGTTCTGAAATATTCGCTGGATAACGGAACGCAGGATTGCTTGTACGACGTGTCGGTGGTGCTCGACGAATCTACTATTTTAGTTGCGATATATCGTCGGTTCTTCCCTCGTTTTTTTCTCTCCTCTCTCCCCAACGTCGAATTTTCGTTTTTTTGTTTTTTGGGAAAGAGAAGGGATTCGACGCGATCGACCGTGACTTTCGAAATTACCCGCGGAAATCTACGGTCCGATTAAAATTTCGTCGACAAACCGTGCACCAACGGAACACTGTTTGACTACGTATTTGCTTTGCAACATAGCGAGGATGTAAACGAACTCTTTTTTTTTTTTTTAATTATTTAAACGAATGGTAAATACTTCTCGGAGAAATACCACTCTTTGTAGCGATAACGCGTTGAAAAAAACAATGTAATTAAAATGCTTATGCGTCCTACATAAAAATTCAGCCGAGTGTGTAGCACGAGGGTTGCTTATCTTCTCGTCAAGCTGTTTGCAAAAGTTCTATCGAGTTTCGAGTTTCTGCGAGTCTAGTCTTTTTTACGAAAAAATGCGTCACACATACGCGTAGCTTGTCATACTTCAGCTCAGTCGAATTTTAATCTAATTAAAATTCAACAATTTGCGTTGAAGGAGAAGACAGTTCCATTTTTTAATACATTTTTTGTCACGTATACATCTTATTTCAGTAACAAAAATTTTATCTTTCACTTACTGTAAAAAAAAAAAAAATTAGGCTCCAAAATTTATGGCACGTTCGAAGCAGCATCTGATTTTTAATTACTTTTCTGTTCAGTGTAATCACTTGAAAGTGAAAACCCTGCTTCCCTGCTGTTGGAGCAAGCACTTTAATTTTTAGACAAAGGACAACAGATTTCAAGATCAAATATTTTTTTTCATAATTTCACTAGTTCGTTTATATCACCAAATGGAACATCGCGCGAGTAATGTCTGACAATGTGAATTAAACAGCAAGAATTGCAAATGAAACGTTAGTCCTGTAACCAGGATATTCCAAACACTTTGAAGCCCGTTGATTTTCATACACGTCGCATTTTTACTTACGAGAGCTTTACATTTCACTCTGACGCGTTTATTTTTTGTTTTTTATCTTCTCTACGATGGCTGTCCTCTATGTACGTCGCTCTTCTGGTGTTTTTTCACTGCAGCACTAGAGTTTCTCTTTTCTAGCATCCGCGTGTAGTTTTCATTTTTACTTCTAGAATTCCTGCTAGATTGCTCTCAGACAGTCTTTTTATCGCTGCATTTTTTTCCTTTTAATGCCCCTGCACGACTTCGTTGCAACGAACGAAGCCTTCCTCCTTGATATTCTCCCAGTGTCTTTTATTTATCGCCGTAACTTTCTTTCTTTCCTTCTCTATTGCTGGAATCCCTTCTTGATGCATTGCCCCTGCCTTTTATCGTTGGAATTTATTTTTAGTACCGAAATTTCTCTTTTTGACGTTTTGTCCAACGTCCGTTGCAGCCAAGGGACAGCTCGTAGTGTAATTTCAGACACTAGTGAAGATTGAAGACGTAGGAATTGGATTAAGATATTCACGAGAAAAAGCGGTCATCCATCTTCTTGGATGGAATGACGCTTGTTTCTGCTTGTCATCTTTGTACTCAAATTGACTGTGTCTTGATGGTACTAGCTATAGCATCAAATTATCACATTATTATTATTTATTACAGATTATTTATTACATGTTAATTCCATCTTAACATTTTTACAATTTTTACAATTTACATTAATTTGATCTTAACATTAATTACAACAGACTATATTAATTGTAATATAATTAAATATAGGTATCATGTAATCTTAACATTTTTACAATTTTTACAATTTACATTAATTTGATCTTAACATTAATTACAACAGACTACATTAATTGTAATATAATATAAATATAGGTATCATTATCATTTGCTCATCCTCGTACAAAAATTATCCGCAACTTTGTAATTGCATTGTCTCCCGCCATGTTTCGTTTCACGGCGCAAGGAAAGTCGTTCTTCGACGAAAATTTTTCCAACAATGTCAAACGGAGGAATTCTAAAACTGAGCCTGGATAGAGACGGAACGAGGTCTCTGTGAAATGGAAATTCGTTGGGAGGTAGGACAGCGGTATTCCCTGCATCGCGATGCAGCAGCAACTTCATCCAAGCTGGATATTGCATCCAGCGCGAAGCTCTAATCGATTCGGTTTATTACCGCAAAACGGGGGAACCGGGCAGAGGTGGAGGAACTTTTCGCGAGTAAATTGCAAACCGCTTAGCCCGAGTGACCGACCGGCCATTTATATCAATTCCAAAGTTTCCGACTTTCCGGCGAAACTTTGTCGCCTTTCAGTTTTCAACTCCGTTGCCAAATGCTCCACTCTCCGAACCCTCGTTTCTCAATGAGCTCTCCAACGTGGTCTTTCCTCGAAAAAGAGACAACACTCGCGACTGAAACGGGAGAAGCAGCGATTGAAACAACCGTGCCGGTATTGTATCAATCTGCGAGATAAGCTTTCGACGAGGTACAAAAGAAAAGAAAAAAAAGAAGAAGAAGAAGAAAGAAAGAAAGAAACAGGCTAAAATGCTAAAGAGACATCAGAGTTTGCTCGTTGAAACTCGCGTGAAAGGTTGAAAGTTAGGAGAGAGAGAGAGAGAGAGAGCAAGAAAGAATCGTAGTTGAAAAGACGTCGAACAATAAGGACAAAGTCTGATCCGGTGACGCGAGTTTTTCTCGGGCGTGTGAATTCGTCAGTTGCCGAAAATGAGAGCATCGTCCTCGTTTTCACCTCGTCAGCCTTCCGAATGTTTCTCTCCCCCTCCTGGTGGAAAAGGGAACGTTTCTCTTTGGACGACATGTCGGATAAAATGAAAGAGTACTTCTCGTACTCCGGATGCATTTTTTCATTGAATGAAGGCTTGATTACGCGAATCTCGGAGAAGATTCGACGGCTGCCACTTGTCACAAGATACTTGGATACGCGAGAAAAGAGCGGCGAGGAAGAAGGAGACAGGCGGATCTGAGAGAGTCGAGGAAAAGGGGATTCTCGTTAATGTATAAAATACGTTTACGTTTTTCTTAAATCCTTTCCGCGCGAGATCTTCGTTGAAAGAGGCACGTTGAAAAACACCCTGTCTCTTTCGTTCGCGAAATTCAAAAGAGTTATCGCAACGCGAGTTGCACGATATATACACTAGCTCGTGGAAAAATCTTTTGGAATTTCGCACGCATTGTTACGAGCAGACGAAACCTAAATAGAAAATTATTTTATCTGCTCAAATATCGTAAAGAGTGCTACGCTTTAGATACTTTATATATTTTCTTTTGTGTTATATCGCGTATAATTTTCGTTGCGTGCAATATTCGAACCTTCAAATTTCCCACGAATCCATAAAAATCCACAGTTACGAGAGTCGACGATCATGATCGTATGGGCAAAGTTTGAAACAAGAGAGCATAGAAAGTATAAGGTATTCACTGCAAGTACATGTTTCACAGAGATTATAAAAGTACTTAAACATTATATTAATACACGAAATATCTCTTCGTGACACGCTTTAAATGAGATATTTTGCAATATAATGTCATCTTTTTATTGGAACTCGAAGTGTCTTCTGAATTCGTAAGACACTGTATAGGACCAATATTAAATATTCTTTTTCATAAGTAAAACAAACCATTTTATTTGTTTCGATGCACGAAATATTTCAAAGTCGGGTATTTCGCTGGAAATGTTAGATGAACGATACCATGCCACGAATAATATTACATTGCAAAATATATCATCCAAAGCGATGATATCACGAACGACATTATGTGGCGAGATATTTCATTCTTGGATGCGAAGGGGTTAATGAATCTCGTTATTCACTGGCGAGACTTATATTTCATATTTATTACTTATTATGTGTTTAAGATGGCTATTTATGCTGTATGATCATTTTTTATTAAATATATATTATTGTTACAGCGAATATCTTGTAATTTGCACGTGTATACATTATCAAATTTCAATCAAACATCGATTTTCCCAATGCAATCATAGCAGATAGTAATAGATACTAAGGTAGTGACTATACATATGGTCAGACTACTGTGTAAATTTGTGAAATTTCAGATATTTAAAAAAAAAAGAGAGAAACAAGTGTCACTTTATTGATTCTGATTGGACAAAAATTCTAAAATATATGTAGATAATACTCTTCATATTGGTTTGAAAGAAAGAACATATAAATACATCGAATAAAATTTATTTTGATTATAATTATAATAGTATATTTTACTAGAAAATATAGAATTTCTGATATTTTTGTCCGCATATACTATTATTTTCCAATAAACAAACATAAGAAATATCTTTCCTCTGAATTTTCTCATACAGATAGCATTTGTCAAATGTTTAAAATACACGCATTTCTTAAAATATTTGAAATTTAACATGTTTGTGTAGATTGTACAACAGATTTGTGACTGATTGTACAACATATGTATCTATGATGTGAAACATGTCAACACATACAGTACTGAGATGAAAGTTTTTTCACGGCAAGCGAGAGCCAGTGTAATTGCCATTTCGTTCCTGGCTTATAATTTCTTTGATAAATCCGTGTAATCTATAATTTTCCACCGAGGCAAAACAAAATTCCTTCTTTTTTTTTTCCGTCTGTCAATCCGTTCCGCGCAGAGAGTCACAAAGTTATTAGCGACAGTCGAACCGATTGCGATATCCATTGTCGCCAGGGCTCAAATGACGATTTGCCAGTACGGGAAAGTGACGCACGACAGCAGAAGAGCCGGAACGAACGGCATTGTTCTTCTATCTTTTTGTCGTCGCGCAAGCGGGTCATTTGCATCAGTTACAGCGGCCGCATTCGCTCGTCCTCTGCCATCTCTCTGGATCACTGGTAAAACGGCCTCACCTCTCTGCCTCTCCTTTTACGAAAAATCGTCACCCCCTCCGCCTTTGGATAATCCTGCAAATAACTTTGGATCCCGCGCGATGTTCCCAACAGCTAAAGAACCCAACAGTTAAAGGAAAAAAGACGAAAATCGCGATAAAGATACCGCGTCGTCGTTTTACAAAGATTATTTCATTATCGTTTCACGAAATATCGCGAATATTACGTTCTTTCTTTCCTTTTGTCCCTTCGGTCTGCTATTTCCTTTATTTTCTTCGTTTCTTTTCAAATTAAATTAATAATCGCAATGCCTTTGTGCAAAACCTTTTCACCGTGGATTTGCCGTCACGGAAACAACAGACTCGTTCTTAACGCCGTTTGAAAGCAGCGCGAGTTCCCGCGGAATTTACAATCCCCCGCGTTCGTAGCGAAAGTTTCGGCGGCTCGCGTCGAAGAAAAGCTGCGGCAGTTTATGAATTTTCCACGAGAATTTCTCTCCCGTCCGACGTGCTACGTATCGCCTGCTACGTAAGAAGCGACCAACGAAACAGATGGCGGTGGAAAATAAAAAGCGTCCCTTATTTCCAGCCCCTCCTCCGTCCAATGTCGGCCAGCTGCTGCTGGTTGAATCTCTCGCGGAAAAATCTAACTCGTTTCAGACTTGTACCGCCGCGTTTGCGGCTGCAGTTTCCTTTTTCCGCGTTGCTCGTTCGACCGACTCGTTCATCCCTTTACTTTTATTCTCCGAAAACTTGCTGTTTGTTTCGAACTGTTGTCCCTCTTTTTTTTCACATTCGGCTTGTTGAATCGAATCCTTTAATTCTTAATACTTCGTGCGTAAAGAGACCGCGAATGTTTTATGGAGATAAAACACTTTTACGGAGATAATTAAAAAAGAGAAAAAATGGAAGCTAGGCAGGAAATTATTTTATTTATCAAATATTAGGTGACCGGGAAAATTCTGCCGTGAAAAAGAAATTCTCGCAATTTTTTAAAAATTATTGACTCGCGTATCTTGATAATTTTTATTCGGTGTTCGATATAATGTTACGCTCGTGTGATATTTATAAAATTCAAGACAACGTTTGTATCTCGAGAGAGAAGGAACATAGAAATAAATTGAACACCACGCAAGTTTTGTCGTCTAACAAATGATTCGATCAAGTTAATTTTGATGAAATTTTTCTTTCAACTGCGAGCAAGGGAAGAATTTATCATTCAGGTTGATAAATTCGGTGTCGACGTTGTACCTGGCGTGATAATCTGTTTCAGTTAATAATTCAGCAGATCGGAGCGTTCAGTAAAAGCAATTATGCATGTTAATACGTAAACGCGCTCATACAATACCGTGATTAACGTAAAATTACAAGTTACTCGCACTACCGGCTTTCGAATTCTCCATGGATGGTATTTGCCACACGATCGCGTGATTTCCCGATTGTTATCGACACGTTACACACGGCTCGATGTATAGAATTTTGGATAATGAATCTTTGACGAAACGGGCATTAAGCGAATCACATTTCGGAATCTTTTGGTTTCGAATCATTTAACTTTACATGTGTGCCAAGAAAACGTAACTATTTTAATTCAATTTGAAAAAAGTAAATTATAATTACATATTCAAATATAGTATCAAGTTTAAATTTGTTTGTAACAATCGCATAGCATTTTTCAAATCAGACTTTCCTATTAAAAATGTTGAATTTTAGTAAATATAAAAATTAAGTACAAGCAATCTGCTATCTAAATATATTGTTCTCGATATATATTAAAAATTTGTTAACCCGTCTTGTAATCTACGTTATCCATTACGGTTGACATGATAGAAATGATATTTTTTAAGATTGAAAATGAATCATAATACATTAATTTTATTTTTAAACTCTAAAAACAAAACATGAACGAGTATTTTCATATTATTAACAAAGATTTAGTTGAAGTCTATCAAATCCTACAATTCTATAATAATTCATTGCAATACACTGTAAAATTCTTAGATACTCTCGTTGGGTACATTCTGCTTCGTAATGCAAATTAAAGTTAAGACGAAAGAATGTAATATGAATAAGAGCTGCCGAGAAAACTTTAACACGTTTAAGAAACTAGCACTGCCTTTACAAAAACCGTATAGTAAAGAGTATATTAACTGTCAATAATAAAATATCGTAGTAACAAAACAATTCTCAATCAGTCATTGTTCGTATGAGCTTGACAGACAAAAGCTAAGCCTATTAAAAATATAGAAAAAAGAAAAAAAATTTCGAAACCTCCAACACGTTCGCAACAAGAACAAAATACTTTGTAGCAACAGTACATTCACAAAATGTTACGCGCGACCGTGGAATCGTCGGATAAACGCGGGAATAGCTATCGAACTTAAACGATGCGACATATTCAACGACGTAGCGGGCTCAAAGGGGCGATCCTCTGTCCCGTTTTTCTTTCTTTGCCGGATTCACCCGTCGGACAATGCGTTCCATCTACTCGCCTAGGGCTCGTTTCTTTCTCCCCTCGCGTGAAAATACACGCGCCGCGCCCTAGTAAATTGGAATTCCAACGGGATAACCGGGTTTCCACTCTATTCGCTCTCTCCTCTCTTTTCGTGCATATTCCGGCTGCTTTCCCGGGGGCAGGCTCGTCCGTTCCGTGACGACGGCCAGAGGGTTGAAACGCAGCCGACTAAACTCGACTTTGCCGAGCTTAACCGCGGGGAACGAGCAACATCGATGGAGTGCTAAGCTTTTATTGCCGGCGATTCCGCCCCCCGATTACGATTATTATTATTTTTATTACTATTAAGAGGAGCCTGGCTCCTCGTAGTCTGTTGTACGAGGCCAGCTTGCAATCGAATCTCTGTAACCGCGATATCATAGAACCGCGCGACATGTACGAAAATGCGAATTATACTCGTGTTGCTTGCAAGATGAATTTCAGTGACAAAGGAAAGTATATATATACTGAGAACCTTACACACGCTGATTATTTTTATTAATCGCAGAGTATTGGGTTATTTATAGAATATTAAATTGTTACTTAATTATTGTTCCAAATAACTATTTGTTACTTATATACATAAACAATTATTTGCACCAAATTATAAAGTCAGCTGAATTTTTTTTTTTTTTTGGTTGATCGAGAGAGATCAGAATATATATTGTATTTGAACAGTATATATGTACTTGGAGGTTGAATGTTTTTCATACTAGTAAGTAAAGTTATAGCAAAATTGTCCGTAATATGGAGAAATTTCGAATTCCTTCTTGATAGCTTCATCAACACAATCCGAGTTATATAACATGTTAATTCTTCGTACAATTTATATTTTCGCGCATTTCGTTAAGCTTTCCACCAAATGCAGCTAAAAGAATTCGCAGTCCATTAACGAATGAAATGAATTTTATTTTGTAGCTTTCAGTATTGATTTTAAAATAATTCTGCATTATCCGTTTAATGTTTGCATAATGTTCGAAAAAATATACAATATTGGAACATATTATACAATATTACATCATTATATTACTTCGTTGGTTCATTGACACGATCAACCTAACCTAAACCTAACCTAAACCTAAACCTAACCTAAAAAAGAAAAGAAAAATTCAACTGACTTTATAATTTGGTGCAAATAATTGTTCATGTATATAAGTAACAAGTAGTTATTTGGAACAATAATTAAGTAACAATTTAATATTCTATAAATAACCCAATACTCTGCGATTAATAAAAATAATCAGCGCGTGTTCTCGGAGATGCTTGAAATAACACACAAAATAAACTGTTGCGTGTCAAAATGTAAAGGATATTACAAAGGAATTCGCCAAATTCGACAAGCTCGTTGAATAGTCGTAGCCCGGAGAATTAGAGCGTCGAATAGAACGTCGAATAGAGAAGGTTGAATAGAACGATCCGCGACTGAGGATGAAGTTATCATCGTAACAGGCAGTCAGGCATAGAGAACATACATGTCCCTTTCGAGAGCGTTGCCCAAATTGACTGAACGTTGTTTGCGAGACGTTTACGAAAGGATCAGAGGCAAAGGTAGAACATCCCGTCCCCGCTTTCGAATAAGACGGAATGTTTTGAGAACACAGACACAGAGCGGTTGGAAATGGGGAAATGTACACGTTGGAAAAAGACGTGTCAGGGTGAAAGAGATACATCAATTTCCATCTTGAAAGCGCGGAGGAATGAAATCCCGCCGGAGAGAATGTTTTTCTTTTTTCACTTCCGTGTAATCCGGCGTACGAGGTGTTGGATCGTTCGAAATCGTTTTTCGATGGTAAAGATTTATTAAGGGGTTGAAACGGCCCGCTCCATACGACGCGCACTGGATCAAACTGTCGCGATATTCTTATTGCGCGTTGTTTTATCTCGCCTGTTTGATTTATCTCGCTCCCACTTCCCGATTTATCGATTCGTATGTTATTTTGCCATTCATTTATTTGCAAAGTGCTGTTGGCAGAGGGTTGGGGAAAAGGAATTACGAGGAGCGAACGGAAGTTTCACGCAGGCCCGCTCGAGGCTGAGTGAAATGCCGATAAGAATGACAAACAATCGTCGCGTTGTTTACCAACCCTGAGGATTTTTTCTTTTTCTTCCTTCGCGCTCAATGTTTGCCTTCAAAGCGTGCGATTAAAAATACCGTCGTGAATCGTACGTCGTGACGAGCGAACGAGCGAACGTTTATCCTACGAAGGAACAAGTTTCCAGTCGACAAAACGGTGTTACGTATGACGGAAATGTATTTATATTCGGATTATATGAATTTATCGTTCATCCAGTTTCCAGCAGCGGTATTAAAATTACAGGTGTTCGAACGCGCGTCGCGCGGTTTATTTTAGTCACGTATTGAAATTGATGTTTTCTGTCCCCATTTTTTCGAATTTGCTGTCCGGGTAATTTATATATCGGGAACGTTTCCCATCTGCGAGTTCAACAGTGACCACGAAAATATGCGCGTTGTTTTTAAAATGATTATCTTATTTTTCATTGATTTATTACTGCTGAAATTGTAGCCCCGGATGGCTCTCGCATGATTATATCAATGAATTATTACTGAAATTTTATAACTTAATTAAAATGTTGGAAAAATTTACTAAATTGAGAATATTATTTGAAGAAAGATATTATGTTATTGAGATATTTAAGGAAATAAACTATTGGCAAATTCTCTCGTACAACAGCGATGGGTTTAACAATAAAACAAATGAAGTTGTACACGTAGGTAGATCACAGATCAACTGCTAATTCTGTTGGTAATTATTTGCAAGAGGATACAACTCGTCGATTTCGATGATCGTCGAAATGTATTGTCTACATCGCGAATCTGAATAACTTGTTTCTACACATAAATTTTAAGTTTTCGATAAGGTACGTAAATATATTTTTTACGTACCTGTTTGAATTATATTTATATCGGATTTCGCTTAAGTAATAAATAAAAACATTAATTACAATTTATGTGGAATTTTATAGTACGTCACTAGTGGTATTATTGGAAATTTTTAATTTTCAATTTTAAACATCAAAAGATGCAGTCATCTGCTGAAATAAAAATTCTGCTATACTTATTCGGCATAATGGTTCTTGCAAATTCAATGAAATTGATGAAATATGCTTTTTCCCATATTATTATCGTAGAATTCTATATAAATTATAACTTTTCCTCCCTCTTTATCATCTAACTCAGCTCAAGTCTTGAATTAAATTAAATCTAAAAAATACAAATGGCATGAAAAACATTTTCGTGTTAGCACTAAAGATGAGCAGCAATTGTATGTATAAACAAAGTTTCTAAGGATGTCGTTTTTTTAAATAATATATTTTACAATTATCATTTTATTCGACGTAAAATTACAACAATCAATGATTCATTATCGTTGAACTTTATAACATATTCCAAGATTATTGAAACCATTGAGGTGTAGCCTTTTGTAAATAATTATTATTCTTCTGTTTGACATGAAATTATAAAATTATGAAAAAGAATTTTATAATCGATAATTACAATTTATGCATGGTTATATCAATATGTGATTCTATTGTTTAATATCAGAATTGTGGCTTGTAATGTGTAATGTGTAATGAAATATTCTGTACGTGAATAATTATTTAAATAATGCCGGAAGCAAATACACATAATCCTATCGCTGCTGCAATTAATTCTGTCAAAAGCAAAGTTCATAGTAGTTTTAGTATTTTAATTTATTTTTCTAATCGATCCAAAATCACTGTGCCACTTCAAAAATCAAATCGTTCAAATTGAAATTTGTCAATTTCAGCTCGATTTGTGGCTAGACATTCGTTTACAAAATATGATAGTTAAGACAAATATTTCTCTAGTTGTTCTCGTCATTTCCAAAATAAAATTCGTTCACGGCAATTGAACCCAGATCGTTGTCAGACATTCGTAAGTATTTTTTTTAAATTGTTTTTTCAACGATTTTCAAAATACTTCCAAAATCAATGAAATCCAGAACGTTGTGTCAGAGCTTTATTTAGCCTGGAATAAATAAATCATTTCCACTAAGTAATAATCCCTCGTTTGAGTTGATTCAATTATTCAAAAATAACGACGAGATTGTCCAAGTACGAAATAAAAAATGAAATGAAAAGTTATTTGGTTAAACAGTGGGACATCGTGTACAGATAGAAAAATCATTTCCACGTTCAAATAAACTAACACTATTCGGTACGTCATTTTTTCTATACATCGTTCGACCATGCATCATTGCGTTAAATATTCGTTTATAAATTACACGACCCATCTCTCCAGTTGCTTTCCCAACGACCCAAACACTTTGTCGCTTCAAAAGTCGAACCATTCGTCGGATCAAACCCAGTCGGGTCTTTGTCAGACATTCGTTTATGAGCTACAGCGGTGGGAACGTCGAATTCGTTAATTTCCCTGGAAACCCATTTATTTCTGTTATCAACGAGCCAGATTGCCGCTCGCTGATGGGGCAACGCGTCAATTGAAAATCAAGCATCCCCCTTGGCATTGTTTTTATTCAAATGCCAGTCAACACAGTCCAGTTTCAGTCTAGCATAAAATTCATTTCACGCGATCGCGCCGGCTCGAAACCGACGGTGTTATACCCTGTGTCTCCCCGTATCGCGCGACGCGGTTGGTTCTATACGATCAAGCAGAATCGCGGCCGTCCAATTTCGCGACCGAGAAACGAACAAGAGCGGGATGAAAGAGAGAGAAGGGAGGGGGAGGCAGTTTTCAACCCGTAGCCAGCCCCAACCCCCTGTTCCATTTGGCCGTTCAACTTCCTTCGACCGTTAAATCTCCTTTTTTCCCCTCCCTGTCTCTGCCCACTCGAGGCACGGAGAAATTCGATTCTGGGCATCGGACGTCCGTGTCCATTTCCGGTTCTTGTCACCGACTTGTCTGTCGCTCTGCAATCCATGCACGTTTCTAATATCCTGGACCATCTCACCGAAAAGAAAAAAAAAAAAAGAAACGTGACGCCTCCTCCTGTGGCGATTCTATTATTCGTTATCAAACGTTGCTTGCGCGAAGGCACTCGCCTGATTCGATGCACTCCTCGCGAGAATTACAACTCACGTATCCCATCCTTTTTTTTCTCGCCACTCTCCTCGGCTATCGCGAGAATCGCGCGCCACCCGGGGAATCGGGATCCATTTCGAACACGGTGACCCTGTATCTTTCGTTTCAATTACTTTCTCTACCCTCTGGAGAGTAACATCTCTCTCCCTGTCTCTCGCCACGAGAGAATTCGTAATGCGAAACGAAATACGCGGAGGGATAATAAGCGAAATTTAAATTATCCATCCTTTGTCATAACTGTACGACGATGTTACGTTAATGTTAGGCGCGACCCTTTCGATAAGTGTTATCTACTTACACGTTTGTGGGAAATTTTAAGTCGCGTATAATATGAAAAATAATATATATATATAATATATAATATATAATATATAAAATATTCAAAGTTTAGTGCTTTTTTTATAATATGCAAAAGAACTTCCAATTCAGGTTTCACTTTTCTAGTCATATTCCTGAAAATATTTTTTCACTTTCAACATTTACTATACTTTGTTTTTAATATTTTTAATGAAGTTACTTTTAAGATAATAAAACTTTTACATTGCAATTGTTGATATATCAATATTTATAGCAGTATTATTTAACTTTATTAGTTTTGAGACAAACACTTTTACATTGCAATTGTTAATATATCAATATTTATACCAGCATTATTTAACTTTATTAATTTTGAGACAAATATAGTAGTTCTTCTCAGGGAAGTGAAAAGAAAAGAAAAAGTATAATGCACATGAGTGTCTTGTTCTTGTTTTTCATACGATAAGTTTTTTACAAAATTAAAGGTAAAATATCTCCCGAACCAACAGTTTTTCGAGATAAATCGATTAATGTATTAAAAATTGTCCCATTCGGAAAAATAAATTTGAACTTTTCCCGTATGATTTCACTTGCAAAGAAATAATTTTAGATCTCTTTACATCGAACAATTTTTGTAAAAACATTCTTTTTTATATCTCACGAAATGTCTCGAAAAAAGCACAAATTGATATTACAATTGAAACACACAATTCACAAAAAGTATGGCTACTGAGAGACTCATATTTCTATCACTCAATCATTTATCCAAACTCAAATACACACACACGTCGTTTTGAAAAAAGAAAATCGAACTTAGGATCGTCAAAATAACTTTGAAACGAGACCAAGTCGATTGTCGTACGATTTTCTTCCACAAGGTCCACCTCAGATTAGAACGCCGATAGTTTTTCATCGAGCGCGTAGACTGTTTTGCGAGCAACTGTACGTGCATATTCCACCTACTTTTTTCGTTTCTATCTTTTTTTTAAACGGACCACCGACAAACAATTTGAACGAAATTTCGGGCACGGGAAGGTGATTGTCGCGCGATTGTTTCGCCGGTCGCGACGCCACGTTGAAGTTCATCAGCGCGAAATCGATTGGGCAACGACGTCCCGCGCGAAAATTATGCGAATTCCCGGGATTTTTCGCTGGATTCAACGGAAGTTAAAAACGGCCGTGTAATGTCATTAGCGAGTAATAATGAAATCGGCCGTCGGGAAATCCCCCGCGGAGAACAGATATTAAAGTCACTGGATAAATCAGGGAAACGAGGCGAAATAAAATTACGGGTGTTTCCCGTTAATGAAATCCCGTTGTGATCGCAAATCCGAGGCCTTAATTAAACATCCCGTTGTTCGTCGACGCGCGTTTCAGATAGAAGTCGTGTTTTCAAACGTGTCGCGTGTGCGCGGAAAGAATCGAGCTCGGTTTTACGTGATTGTAAAAATGTTGTATTTACATCGTTCGTGTCGTTTATAAAATACGCGCGATATTTTAGCGTGCAATTAATAAAATTTGTCATCCAATTTAACATCCCTTCAATTTTAAATTTATCGCAAAAGTGATATCCCAATTCTTAATGACCATGTGCACGTGTATGTTTCATGTATGATACACACACATATACAATAGAACTGTTTCTTCTTCATTTTTTTCTCATTCAAGACGAACGAGGCATGTTTCACAGAGTGATGCTGCGCAAAATTGGTATTCAGCACATTCCAACGGTGCATTAAGGCTCGACGGTGGAAAATCGATCGTATCCCGAGCAGGTATTTGAAATTATGCAAATTTCGGGCTAACGATCGTTCTCTCCGTGATTAATATATGCGTGGTGGCCGACGCAGTTGCGGCTTTTGACGATCGAAGGATTTTTCTTTTTCTTTTTCTTCTCCCCCCCCGCTATTCCCCCCTTTCTCGCAGATCGCCAACTAAAAATGCCGAAAAACTCTCGTCATTTATTATTTCGTTAATGATGCAACTTTCTCGCAACTACCGCCGAATTTCCCGACGCGGGCTCAACTCGTAGAAACGTCGATCAATCTTCCCGCGGCCTGAATAATTGAAGCGCATATTCATCCTCCTCGCGGTGATAACAACCGAGGATCCGCGGAAGTACAATTCCTTTGAACACGTTTCCCTCGTCCTTTTGTGCAGCCTTCCTCTTTACATTTTCTCGCATTCACGGCGAATCGATTCGCGCTCGCGACTCGGCTAAGGCCGATTCACACTAGCGATCAAAGGACCACGATAATTTACCGTTTTATCACGAGGCATTCGCACTCCACGACGATTGCAAACAATCTCTTTCATTTTTATTTGCTCGCAAGCATGCTTCGTTGAAAATTGTGTCAATTTTGGAATATTGAAGGATATTGTGTTAGGAGCCAAAAGCAGGATAGTTCTGGAGGAATATCTTTCCTACGTCGACTGTAATTTATGATTTATTTTGTAAAAAGCAAGAAAACATGGTGATTCGCATATTTTGTGCTCTCCTAAGAAAAAAAAAAAAATAAACTAAAAAATAAACGTAGCGTTTGACTTGTACGTAACAAAAAAAAAGAAAAAATCCAGAGGCAAAAAATAGCAGGTCGACGGTAGGTTTTATATTTCCAAAAGGCGAAGGCACGATCTAAAAGAGCAGAAAGGAGGGTGACTTTGACTCAAAGCAGCATGGCTAACGACGTTTGTATCAACTTCGAGCAGGTCTCGTCCCATTTGCATTTTCATAGATCTTCTCGATTATCGTCATTCTTTCTGCCCCGATAAAATTTCATGAAATACGCTTGAATTATCCCTCGTACTCCGCGAGGAAAATTGCTACGAAAAATTTGAATGTTGAAAATCTTAGAAGATCGTTAGAAACAAAAGCGGAGAACAGCGAGGAGAGCGGATGCCGTTTCTTTCAAACGAGGAACGAGATCGACTATCGTTTAACATACAAGACACGGCCGCTTGTCGCGTCAATTTTGACCCGCTTTGTCGTAATGGGGATACGCGTCAATCTCGCGCGCCGCTTTTTAATTCTTTTAACCCAAATATTTTCTGGGACACGGGAACTGCGATATGAACCAGTGTGTGTGTGTGCGTGTGATGTATTGATCGTGATGTATTTAATACAAGGCAGCAAACGATCATCTGAAAAACGAGAGACAGGCGAGACTTTCAGATCTGGACTTATGGCGAGAGTAATTTTCCATTACCTATGTTTTTAAATTAATCAGTTTCGTTAACTATACTCTTCATACAGTTCGGTTATTGTTGTATTTCGAATGTCGGGCGATTTTCAACAATGAAAATGATTTTAAATAATGACCGGTTTCGTAATTAATGGGGCTCACGCACCGTACTTTTACAAAAATTATACATAAAACTATCTTTAACGTAAAATAACTCGTTTCTGAAAATTTCTCGCTTCAGAAAGTCAAATAACTTGCGCAACTCGAATAATCAAAAAACTTGCATGTCTGAATCACGCTATTAAATTCTATCACAATTTTGAAGACTTCCAAGGTTTCCGAGATGACTGACTTCCGAGATTTTCAAGACTTGCAAAATGATCGCGACTCTTAAACACTCAAGGTCTATCGAGACTTTCGAGAGTCTTTTTAAGTTTCGAATCATGCTCGAAGTGATTCGAATTTCTCGTCAAATGCAGATTCGAGGTTTTTGAGATCTCGTCAAATCAGGTCGGCACGACTTTCTTTCTATATTCGAAGATACGAATATATTAGAAGTATCAAATACCATAATATATTCTATAGTTGTTGAAGCCCCAATTTTTCTAGATAATTATCCCGTTTTTCCTTTCAACGATGCACAATGGCGGTCATGCGAAACATTTATGCGAAGAATATCAAACTGGATGCGTGATTGGACAGAGAGCGCAATTTGCGCCCCGCTGAAAAAACTGCGATTTTACACGCGCGCCGTAACCTATGACCAGATGAATAAATATTGGAGGAGAAAGTTCTGAAATCGAGCAACAAAGCTCTTTTGCCCGCGACCGTTGTTCTCGTCAGTTATTTTCCGGCTCGAATCGCAAACGAACAGCTCTGACCAGGGTCAGAATTGAAACTTCCGCGCGAGTCAAACGAATTAAAAACGCGCGGAATGTACGACTTTGCCTGTGAAATCTCAATTTAAATTGAAAAATAACTCTTTTCGCCAAGATATCGTCAGTTCATTTTCAGTCAGTTATCAATCGTGCGCCGGAGAGGAAGAAATTTTTTATGAATCATGCACATCTGATGTTAAGAAGATTTATAACAAAACACTTTAAAAATCTTATCGATAACATTTCCATCATTTTCTTAGATAAGTTTAGTCTAAGAAACAATGCCTTGACAATAGTGCATTTCTAATAAATATCAAAGACACCCAGTATTTCAATTTCACAATTTTTTAATGCATAAATTGTAACAATTGGACTGTGCACGATGTGAAAAGAACATACAAAACATTCAAAGTATAGTGTAACATTCAGTACATGAAACGAAAATCCCAAAGACTTTAAAGATGGATCAAGTCAACAACGCATTGATATTTCTTGATATTTCTCAGCTTTGATATTTCCTACTGAAGTTCTGGGAGAGATAAAATCTCACAACGAAAACACACGCGTCTCTTCCAAAGCCTGTTTTTATGATTTTATCATGCACATCTGATGTTAAGAAGATTTATAACAAAACACTTCAAAAATCTTATCGACAATCAGAAGATTTCCATCATTTTCTTAGACAAGTTTAGTCTAAGAAACAATACCCTGACAATAGTGCATTTCCAACAAATATCAAAGACACCCAGTATTTCAATTTCACAATTTTTTAACGCATAAATTGATGAAACTGTGAGTGTAACAATTGGACTGTGCATGATGTGAAAAGAATGTATAAATATAAAACATTCAAAGTATAGCACAACATTCAGTACATGAAACGAAAATCCCAAAGGCTTTAAAGATGGATCAAGTCAACAACGCATTGATATTTCTTGATATTTCTCAGCTTTGATATTTCCTACTGAAGTTCTGGGAGAGATAAAATCTCACAACGAAAAACACACGCGTCTCTTCCAAAGCCTGTTTTTATGATTTTATCATGCACATCTGATGTTAAGAAGATTTATAACAAAACACTTCAAAAATCTTATCGACAATCAGAAGATTTCCATCATTTTCTTAGACAAGTTTATTCTAAGAAACAATACCCTGACAATAGTGCATTTCCAACAAATATCAAAGACACCCAGTATTTCAATTTCACAATTTTTTAACGCATAAATTGATGAAAATGTGAATGTAACAATTAGACTGTGCGTGATGTGAAAAGAATATATAAATATAAAACATTCAGAGTATAGCACAACATTCAGTACATGAAACGAAAATCCCAAAGACTTTAAAGATGTATCAAGTCAACAACGCATTGATATTTCTTGATATTTCTCAGCTTTGATATTTTCTACTGATGTTCTGGGAGAGGTAAAATCTCACAACGAAAAACACACGCGTCTCTTCCAAAGTCTGTCAGTTTCCGTTTTTATAGGAGTTAAATGAAAATCGGTCGTTACGTGTGGGTATCAAAGCTGGTAGTTAATATCTCGACTAGCGATGGTGAGATACTCCGTACCAAACATAGAGAACGTTCGAACGTGGAGAAACAACGAAAAGAAAAAGCGCGAGAGAAAAAGAGAGAGAGCGTGTTGGTTGGTCTGAGACTGGCTCAATTTTTCAATAACGCGTGCGGCAAATATCGGCTGTCGATTTTCTCTTTCTCGTGTCATTCTAACCAGCAGCGCGTGTTCCCTTTCGTCGTATCGAGGTTCGACGCAGCGCGTCGTTTCTCGTACCCACCCTCTCTCGGTCCGATTGTTTCGAATAGAACAAAAAGGAAGGAAACGAACGAGGGCGGGGAGAAAAAAGCAAGGGGGAAAAAAGAGAAAAAGGGAGAAAAAGAGGTAACGTTGTATAAAGGGGGCGAGTAATTATAACATCCGTCAGTCGTTTGCGATATCCGAACGTCGTTCTTTCATCGCATCCGTTTATCAAAATCCAGCTGAAAACACCGGGGACTCGACGGTGAAACGACGTGCCGTTTTTTCCTCAACGTCAGTCTTTTTTCACTGGCTCCTGTCCCCGACACAATGCTCGAAATTCATTTCTCCTATAATAGGACGTATCAATTATCCGAGTCTATCTGAAAATATCTGCGAATCAGAGAATGATTCTCGAGAGTATTCGAACGTTGGATTAGGAAATTTTTAGGAATGTATCACGTGCCTTATGTGAAGGTTTTTTAAAAGCTTCATTCGCAAGAGTGAGACGCGATTAGTGCTGTACAGAATAGATTTTGTATACAAGTTTGTGTTTTCAAAAATATAATTAGAAGCGTAAAAGCTTGGTAGAAAATTGTTTTACATACCAACAGATATATTTTGGATATTTTATACATTTTTTCGCATTATGTATATTCAATGGAATTTTCTGTAAATGTATAACACAGTTTGTAAAAGATGTGTATACAGCATGAACAGTGTTTGAACATAGAATTAGTGCTAAAAATGATCTCACTAATTGTTCTCATACATGATTATTACTCCATAATTTTGGGGACAAAAATTAACAAGTGTATAATTGAAGATTGAACCAAATAATCATTACATGTAATTTTCAACAATTAAAGAACGATTTGCACGCTCAAGATATTGAACATTTCGCAAACGTACAGTAGAAAAAGTATGGATAAATTCATATTTTAAATTAGTAAATTTTTGTTCGAAAAAGGAGGATAAAGTCTTTATTCACAGCACCTCCATGTGGATGAAATCGGTATTATATATAATTACTAATAATTACTAATAATTATGTATAATTACCAATTGTATTATTACACAGCTAAACAATTAATTATATAACTGATACAATTATATAAAAATTAATATGAGTTGATTCGTTGCGATTTCGATTAGATGTTTGTGTAGATACATGTTCATTAGATCAATGAAAAATAAATAATACGTAGTTTTAACAGATGGGTAACCAATTTGTAAGCATATGCAAAATATTTCATCCGAATCTGTATATTTTTTGTACAAAAATATTTTAGAGAGGCTTAATTACTTCTACGATGATTATATCTGTAAATGAAAGGGTTTTGTTCTTTCCTCTCCAGTTTAATTTCTCTCATGTTATATCAAACTTTTGATAAAATTTATTCGAGCTCGTAGGTTCTTTAATATTTTATTAGTAACTTTAGAATTTCAATTTACTATATGAAAAAAAACCATTGTAATATCATGAAACATGAATAGAGTTCTTTTTGATATATAGTAGAATGATTTCGGTTTAGGTTAGGTTTAGGTTTAGGTTAGGTTAGGTTTAGTTATTGGCTTCACATTTCGGTACTGAAAATTTGACAGCACTGTAGTAGGTTTCAAAAATCATATTTCTGGCGCATTCACTTGACCAACTTTAATCATTTTATACTTGATGTAGTTCTCCAATTTATCGTTGTGTTTCCTTTTTTCTTAGTCAATATTGTTACAAACCAAATTTTCAAAATGGCTTCACAAGTCCGAATAAATTAAACATTAAAATTTGTTTCAAACTTTACTAACCTAAACCATGAAAAATCGCGTCTCACGGATGTTCATGCAAATCTCTATTTTTAAGAACACGATGCGGGACGTGAAACCTAAGCAGGAATTTATTTCATTCATTAAGCACCGTAAAAAGCCCCGTACTTGAGAAATTTTATACACTTTCGCGTATTATGTTGCGTGCACCGCTGTTTTGCGCAACACGCGTAATATATTTACAAAAGAAATATTCTTTTCTACAAGTGTATTGAACGCATCGCGAGTATTATGGATTACTTTCAAGGTTTCACATCATATTAAAATCCACATCCGTATTTGTCGCGGTCTATTTCTCGATATCTTATTAAATCCCGCGTATTTTAATTAGAGGGACAACGCAATGAGGCTACAAAAGACAAAAGTGCCATTGAATTAGTCAGCTCTGACCCGAACAATTATTTGGCCGAACAGTAATTGGGCGTTCGATGTTCCTCGAACTGTTCGCGAGTAAGAAATGTACCCCGTTGCGCAGGTTTCATTAAATGTCAGAAGCGCGGCAATGAGAATAGTTGAACTAATTGTAGGTACAGTACGTGTGCATTAGCCAGCCGGCTTTGTGAGACGTATCTCGGGGGAATTGCAGTCAAAGCCACGTAGCCATTCGACGTAAGTACGTGACCTTTTCGAATTTCGAGATTGTCAGACGTTGCGCGTCGTCCTCCGATCGATGGAAGTTGGCGAAATTTCAGATTATTTGCTCGACTGTCATTAGCGAGAAATTATACGCCTCGGTTCGAAAATTGTTGAATTCTTTTAACGATTAGCGAAATATCTTCTCTTCGTTGACATCAAAAATCAGCGATCAAAGTGTAGAATCTGTATGAAAAGTTGAAGAATACATACACGTATATTTCGCAAGAAATCAATTAATTGTTCAAATCGCTGTAAAATTTCTGAAACTCTGTAATTTAACAACTTTGATTGCGATGAAAATTCAAGTAATTTTTATAAACACAAGAAGCAGAAAATTTCTTGCGCGTTATACGTATATTTTGGATATTTTATTATCGATAATTAAATATTAGAACGTTAAAAGATCACTTTGTTCGTGAAAATAAAGTTTCAGTATCGGTACACGTATTTATCAGGAAGTTTTCAAAAGATTTTTTTTACAAAAATTGCTTTACGAACTAACATTTTTTTCAAGTTTCCCAGAATCTTAGGAACAAGATAAAGTACTTTAAAAATCAGTTTTAAAATCCAGAATTCTCCTCAATTTCCTTAGAATTTCACGGATAGACTAAAATATTCAGGTATAGAATATTACACCGAAGCGATTTATCAAGGGACAAACTTCTTCTCCAAACTTGCACAAACAAATAAAGTTAGGGAAGATTTATGAAATTTCGTAGCAACAGCTGTCAGCGAGTCGATCGAACGAAACATCATGCACGTATATAAAATTGACACGCCGGTGAAATTTACGACGTGTATCGTTGCTCGCAAATTTAGGGACAGAATGCGAGCCGACCGCCGCCAGCGATTTGTTGCTTATAAGCAATCCCCGCGGGCTACTTGCTCGCCTTGATAGATCAAACAAGAAAAGACCCCAGGAAAGATGGCCTTGCGTCCGATTCGCCGAAAATCGTGTTCCGTTGGAAATTTACAGCGCACGGTGGAGAGGCTTCGGCGAACGGAACGCGACTCGTTGAACGAGGATCGATTAATCGTTGGTTAAACATTTAGGGCTTATGAAGATCCATCGGGCTGCCGGTTTAATTGAGGACGATTCATTTCCTGCCGAATCGGGAAACGGAAAGGCAACGGGTATATGCAGGCAATATATCAGAGAGAGTGAGTGCGGAGAACGGTGGCTGCGCGAAACAGACGTGAGAGCAAACAGTGGAACGAGCTCGTATTGGGTCAGCCGGCTTTTTAGATCGGCCGGCTGACTTTATGATATTGTTGCATCGACCGGCTATAAAGGAGACGCGTATGTCGACATATAAATAACACGGGAACTCTCATTTTAGATATTTCTCGTTATAAATAAATATATATTTATATATACATATATATATATATATACATTCGTGCACTTGATGAAAAATTGTATATACATGTGATATTAAAACATTATATATATATGTGTGTGTGTATTACATGTATACATATATATTGTATTATTATTATTATTGTTGTTGTTGTTGTTGTTATTATTATAAATATAATACAATACATACAATAATATTAGAATATATTAGATTATATTATAATCTATTAATTGTATAATATATTCTATTTGCATATAACTTAAAAAAAAAAAAACAAAAAGGTTTTAATAAAATTGTTCCCTATTGGTTTGTTTTATAAATTGTACGAGTATTAACTCAGAAGCTGTAGGGAAAATTATTTTTGTCATGTCAGAGTGGAAACAATTAAAAATACGTATCACACACGTATCTATTTACGGACGATAGTGCACGTATTACATCTTATCACAGAATGATACAGCAGACTCGTACAAATTGTTTCGCGTCGAACGATGTCTTTCTCCGATGTATTACACGGGTGTGCAGAATCCATTCATTCTCGTTTACACGGTGAAATCGGAGACACCCTTACTCACTTTTCCTCGCGCGTGATTTATCGAATATCCGCTGGTATCGAAGCGAGTAGAAGGTGAGCGCGAGTAGAATGCATCCACCGTATCCGGGAGGGGGCGCGGGAATTCTCGGATTTCTTCTTTCTTTCGCGCGAACACATGGAAATAAGAAAAGTGAAAAGCGATACCAGGTCAGAGGGACCGCTAATAGAAGCACGCGGAGAGGTAGCACGAGAAGAAAGAAAAGGGCTCGAATTCCCCCGAACAGGACTCGCACGTATCGGGAAGAATATCCAAACATTCCGTTCGCGTTTCATGCTCGGATCGGGAAAGCTTTTCCACGCTGCCAAATATGACAATGGAGTTTCCCTCCACATTAGAAATCTGTGAAACCTTTGAAAAGATCACGTGAAATTGCATTGGAGTTATTATTTCCTTTGTGTCGTACGCCATCGTATATATATATATATATATTGGGAACCTTATGAAGAGATATAGCGCGACTTTTGTCAATATTCGGGCGCTAAATATTCAAACTGTTGCAATTTTGTAAAAAAGAAAAATCGCGCAACAATGAAGCTTTAAAATTAGCTAAAGTTTATTATTGTACGATTCCTTTTTACAGAATGATGACAATTTCGATATTTGAGTGATGACAGTTCGAATATTAAGGAGTCGCTGTAAGTAAATCTGAGGAAGCGTTAAAAAATTATTAAATTCTCTCAAGAATTACCATGATATCTGAAAGATCAGCAATAATTTCGTACGACGAATTGCATTTCTTGCGTCTTTTGATCGTCACTTCAATTAATTTTCACATTCATATCGCTATTATATTTGTTTCAATTCATATATATTCAATCTTTTTAGTAACTCGCCAGTTTTATACAATAAAATTAATTCTCGTTCTCGTTCGTATTTTTCGTGCCTTTTTATCATTGTTTTTATCAATTTTTACATTCACGTTTACCGTTGTATTTGCTGCCATTTGCTCTCACGTGTATTTAATTTCACATATATTCAATCCCGCGATAACAGTCTCGTCAGTTTTCTGGCAAAGTTTTTCAGTTTTGTAACAAAATGAATTCTCCTCTCGTTTGTATCCGACCTCTCTTTTGATCATCATTTTTATCAATTTTTCGTCCGTAACAGCTATTATATTTGCTGCTATTTGGTATATATTCAATCCAGCAATAATAGTCTCGTCAATTTTTTGTAACAAAGTGAATTCATTTGTCCTTTGTGTTTTTTCATCACTATTTTTACGCATTATATTTATGAAACTCACAATACAGATTCATTTTTCGAGCTTTCTATTGAATTTATCTTCGACTTTTTTTTTTTTTAGAATTTTGAATATAAAATTCTGAAACATCACTATGTAACGTGTAATGTAAGATATATATATATATATATTTATATTTCAATCATTCCGATTTTAATTTTCTATTTAAAATTATCCTTCTGCTATCAATTTCTATGTCCTTAGCTATTAAACCACTTTGTGCTTTACACACAAAGAATCTGACTAACACATATATGGATAATGTTGATTTCTTTCTCTTTATGGCAACATAGTGTCCTTTTTTAAGGCAGAAGTTTGATTAAATACCAAATAAATCCACCTATGTTCTGTTCAACATTCCTCTTTACTTACTTCTTTTTCGTATCTTCGACCTAAACCTAACCTAACCTACACCTAACCTAAACCTAACCTAAAATTTGTTAAACGACAGACAACAATACTAATTAACACAAAATTCTGATCCCTTGATACTTTAAATTAATTGTCACACAAAGAAAAAGAAAAAAAAACACTAATCATTCCACTCTTACGAGTGCAAATGAACGAAACCAGTCTTTCAGAGAGAGTAAACAGAAATAATGGGAACGCGATTTCAATCTCGAAGCTCAGACGAAGCTCAGAGATTGGTTTTTCGGTCCGCGGAATTGAGGAAAAAAAAATCAGAGGGCGAGTTTAGCTACAGGGTTTGAAAGAGGAGGCCATCGCGCAGATTCTTCGCGGCGTTGAAAACTCGGCGTAAATCCGTCCGGTTAGGGGCTCGCGGATAAACTGCGTGCCTAATCCGCGACGTCACTAAGGATTTACTGCGTTTTCCGGTGCACGATCGGGGGGAGAGCCCGTCGTTCATCGGCGGCGTTTGCCGCGCACCCTCGCACTTATCCGGCTGTCTCGACGAGATTTAGTCGTAACACACAGACGGAAAAGTTGCACGAGTAAACAGGGACCGACAGGGACCGTTGCCGATACCGGGTGACATAAATTTTTGCCGTGCCAATTTCCTGCTCGCGTTCGACTTCGCGTTTATTTCCGCTCTCGTTCAAGGTCGCCAGCCCTTCTCTCGAGGGTCTTCTCAACTTCACAGTGTTTGAGATTCGAAGTGTTTCTCTTCGCTCTCGCTTGTGAACTTCCTTCTCGCCTCGACTGTGGATATTCACGTGGATATTGTATACCTTTATATTTTTTTTATAGGTAGATTCATGTTTTTAGAATTAATCGACTCTTAACTGTGATGGAGAATAATGAGGAAATAACCAGAGAAATTGGACTTAGACGCAGAGTATCGCGTGCCGATCCGAACTTGCGTAATAAACGCAAATTTGATCGATAGCTTGCTGCTTTCAACGTTAATGGAAGTTAGCTGATTCGATTTAAAGTTTGTTTTAATGTTAGAGTCAGTAAGATTTGATCACCCTTTGAATTCGTTTTACTATCGTCGCACAACTTAACGCGTCGTCACGACCACGTGCATCGTCTTAATTAATGCGACACCACGAGGCACCGAAAAAAGCGAAGAAAACAAGAAAAAAAAGTCACGTGATCGACAAGCAGCCAATCATGCAACCGCGCGATGCCGAAACATATTACATGTATATATATATAAATATTTAAAGTATCTATAATATTACATATATATATATATATATATATATATATATATATATATATATATATTTGAAGTATCTATAATATTTGGTATGTAAAGTAACTTTCTACCAAGATGCCATTTTTTAAAATTATATTCTCAAAAACATGAATTTATAATCTAATTTCAATATACAGAGTGTTAAAATTTTCATGGTACATTTGAGAAGGAAGCGAAAGTACAGAATGAAACTGTTTCGTATGATGTCTCGTTTTTTAGAAACTCGACTTGAAATCTCTCTTGAGCATACTTCAATTAGAATAATTCAGGATTATTCAGGAACAAGGATGAGTAATCAGAAGGAAGTTATTCCACGCGTGAAAACAAGTCGGAAATGTAGAACAAAATTTCTTCATAAAACGCCTCGTTTCCAAGAAAATTAAATTTGAATATTTATCAGGTACGTACGTACGTACCGGTGTAATTTTTAGCACGTATTCAAAGTCTATTTTCCTGAGAAAAACACATTTTCATATTTTCACATTTACTTTCTCAAATAAAATGAATATCTGCCAGCAAAAACAATGTACTAACAATTTGCACAATTTGAACAATTTGCTCAGTAGCCTACAGCGAAGAATTAAGTATGTTTGGAAAATTGTTAAATTAAATTCTTCTCAAAAAGTAGAAGCTTCTTCAGAATCATCCCTTTTTCGGTTGCATCAAGAAAAATAAGATATTCTATAAACAATAATTAACATGCGTATACGTATATTCATATCATACATTGCTGTATTATACTATTATATTATTTATTAATTCATATGTATTTTATATTATTATAATATTGTTATATTATTATATTATAATTCATATTATATAATTCACATCTATACATAAATTAATTTGTAAATGCTAGATATATGTATACAATACTGACAGCAACGACTACCGAAAAAATATTATCTATAAAGAAAAAAAAAAAGAAAGAAAGATCGATGCTCTTTATCGATCGCGTCGTGCGATTACCTCGGGTCTCTATCCTATACTCCTTGAAATATCGCGGACGCGCTCCACTCGGTGTGAAATTTCGAAGTTTATCGCGGCGTGCGCGAGCGAAAAGGCTGCCGGGTCCGCAATAAAGATGTTGCTCGAGGATATCAGCGAAGGAAGAGGAATTTGTCAAGTCGAGAGAGGTTCAAAGGGCACCGTTCCAACTCTCGTTATTAAGCTACTCCTTTATTTGACAAAATAAGCTCGATCTATCGTTGCGGGGTTTCGGGTCTGGCGCGCTCTTTATCGATCTCGCGTCTATCGAGGATTTCGATGTTTTATGGAGAATCGGCGACTGTGTCGGGAGGAATATCCTCGACGCACGTATGCCGAAATAGTTCCCATAAATAGGGATTCCCTCCGGTTCATCCCGCTGCACTTCTGTGCACTTGCAAAAAGGCGCAGCTCTGCTCGTTTCCCCGTTAGGATACATCGAGTTTCTGCACGAAAACGTTCTCCACTGACTCGGGGCGATTAGTACGGCAATGCGATGACGTTTCCTGTTATCCGCCTGCACCGCTTTTATTTCGCAACGTACTTGATAAACGTTCGTTTATACATGGTATTTTATACCAGTGTGCGCTGTCGCTGAAAATTGAATTTTCCGCGGATTTCGTTAGAAAACAAACGTGGATTTTGTTCATTCCTGTTACTACTGGCGTGGTTCACCAGAGTGTACGAGTACTTAAACATTCACTACAGAAGAACTTTTATGTACATGTGTGAATGTGTTTGCAAGTGTGCAAGTGTTTGAACGATTCTAAATAAGATACTCATTGCAAACACACGTTTAGTAAAACATCAATAGTTGCGTTAAACACACGAAACTTCTGAAGACGGCAGTGTATAATATTTAATTTTATACAAAATTTTTATACAAAATTGTATATTACGTTTAGCGATTCCTCTCCTACAAAAATTTGAGCCACTGTACTTTTCACAACATACGTTTCTCCCAAAACTCTATTTCATTTAGCAGATAACCAGTTCTCTGCGATAAATGTTCAAATACCTTCGCGAACCATGCGTATTTCCCTCCTTTCTCTCCCACCTGAAAATTCCATTCGAACCGTAAACGTCGGTGTATAATAACGTTCAATTTTTCGAGAGCAATCACGAGCGGGGGCGATACAGTCATTTTTGGTCACGATTGGGGAAGCAACGAAAGCGGGAGAGCCGAGGAAAGCAATTTGGCGAAAGCAATGTTTCCCAGCACTATGAAATCACGGCGAAACCAATTAATTATTATCGCGAAACACACGAAATGGCGCTGTGCGCATGGACAAGCAAAGAGGAACAAACGCGACGCGTTATTAATGCCCCTCGCGGTCCGAGCAATTTTCGAAATGTGCGCGAAACGGCGTACCCCACCGGTTGACACGGTCACGCCGCGGCCTAGTTCCACGATCCCTCGTCTGACTCATTGCTTACTCTACTTCTTCGCGGGAACACAGAGATCGGTGAATTCGTCTCCTCTCGCGAGGAGAGAGGATCTTTGCAAAAATTGTTTGGTCGCGGAGACTTCTTGATTCACAACCTGGCAGTTTTCCCCCGGGAACTTCTATTCTCCTCCTGGCTTATACCGCTCGTCGAGTACCTGGCGAATTTAATTAAGAACTTGGCGGCAGCTACGAGCAAAAAGAAGCCCGGCGCTTACACCGAGCTTCCTTTTTTTATTTCCGCGACGTCGTCGTTACGCGTCTTTCCCGACTTCCTCGCCTTCGTCTCTCAGGTTCGCGCGTTTCCCAGCCTTGACGAAAAAATCGAGAGAACCTGCAATTCTCGCGGCTCAAAGGGATTCCTATCGTCCCCTTCGGGGGGAATTTCTTCGATCCTTGCCGATTTTCTTTGATCGTCGTCGAATATAATACGAACGGTGTCGACTGTTTTTTTTCTTTTTCTTCTGGTGTGATTTATGGAGACTATTAACGTCTTACTTGTAATTTTTTTTTTTAAGTAACACATCACTCAATAAGTCTCCGGTCTAGCTAAGAAAAACAGATTCTTTTTTTTTAGAAATTCGACTTTATTCGTCAACATTCGCTCCTCTAACTTTTCGATGCCTTTTTTGTAGAACGATTTGTCTTTGCTCTCAAAATAACGTAATTAAAACTGGCACCACAGTCTCTAATTATTGACTTAGAATCACGAATTTTCAAGGTTTCACACGTTTTCGATGAAATTGAAAGATTTGAAATTTAACTACAAGTTTCGTCGACTATTGAAGATTAATAATTAACGATTTGTACATTACCGTATACAGTGTCTTATTATTTATTGCCACGAAGCGGGATTGCAGAAATTTTATTTGAAACAACGATAGAAAATACCAATTTAAAATAACGAAGCAAATAATGCGTTTTACGTATGTATATTTTAATACTCAATAAAATATATCATAAAATTATACTTTCAAGTTTATCAAAAACTTGCTGGACGTTGAAAGTTGAAAGTGGCTTCAAGTTTGGCGATCAGAGACTACATTTTCTAATATATTTTGACTATTATGATTATGACAATTACGGTCGTTCCAATAATTCGTTTAGGTTTAGGATGTAAGAAAAAATTAACGTGGATTTTTGGATAAGAAAAAATCAGTCTGTCCAATATTTTACAGAAAGGAAGTTTCATCGTAGATTCAACATATTGGAATACTACTAGCGCAGGATCATTTTCGTAGATTGGAAAGTGTATTTTTATAGCTACTCTTCGATAACAGATAGGACGTGTCCCGGATGTGTCTTATCTCCCAATGATTCATTTTCTGCCAATAGAATTTTCACGTGCGGTATAAATGTGTTTGCTATCAAGTACTAAAAGCACGAGTTCTCAATTTTTCATCGTCTACTTTTTGCTCCGTATACGGAATAAAATATCGAAACCATCGAAACAATTGAAAATTGAACACAATACACGTATACGCGAAGTGCGCAGAACTACCGATTGAAATTCGATTTTCCAGTTGATTGTATTAAATAAAAGTTCGCGGTTTATTTATGAATCGGGCATCGAACGTATTATGCAGTTTCCTATAGGAACGTTTCGCGCGAATATTTCGTGGCATATTAAACTCATAAACTTTACAACGGGCGTAGCCGGAGCGATAACTCGTCGAATTTCTCATCATTTTATCACGTCGCGATACCGAAATAAATGATTCGCGGAGTAAGCGGAGACGACGAGAAAACACCCCGCATTAAACGACGATTAAATCGCCAGTTCGTAAAACTTCACGAGCCAATATTAATTTGAAGTGTCTTTCGAAAGCGTTTTTCGGTCGTGCGACAATTTTTTCCCGCCTCGGTGTGAATAAACTTTACGATGCCCGATTAAAAAAAAGAAGAAGCGCAGTATAAGAGCAATCGACACACGGTGGAATGGTAATCGATAGTCGTAAAAGAAGCGTAAAGCTGATACGATGACGTACGATGACAAGACGTCGTAGAGAGGAAATTTTCCTCGTAACCCTGGACGAGATACCTTTCACGTCTTTCTCAGAGTAATCAATCTCGAGGCTAAATTTTTAATTTTTCACGCAATGTGAACTCGAATATATAATTATGTGTGTATGAAAAATTAACATCAGTCACGAAATTTATTTACGTAGTTAATATATTCTCTTTGTGACGATTCACGAGTTCAAGGTAAATCTTGTTACAATTCGTACATCTCGAGGTGTGTTTGGTGATTCTACGATTTTATAATTATATTGCTCGTGAATGTTCCTTCGACGAAAGATACTGAAACGAACAACCAATGTCTACGAACTTGTTGATTTTGTTAAGTGTTCGTGCGCCGGGTGGAAGAGATAACTTTGAATACCAATGGAAGGAACTCTTCGGATGTTAGTCAAGAAATTGGGAGTCACCGGGTTCCCAAAGACAATTACGTCATCAAGTTCCTCGAGGCAATGTAAATGAAGACTCCGTAGAAATTGAACAAACTTGGATCTTCCCAAACAGGATTGAATTCAATATCCGTGAAAATTGCGCGTGTTACAACAAGAAAGGGAATCTATTCGCGACGAATGTGATTAATTCGCGTTGTGTACTCCCCTTTATGTTTTCTTCCTTTGATTCGTTTCTTTCCATATTTTATACGTATTATAGATAGTTCCATACTATGTCTATATTTTTTAACTTGGGGTTAAAAGTTCAGAATTTTTATAAAATATCTTTTATATATATATAATATTACTTTCTATTTCCTAGTTGCTCTGATTAATCGAAAGAGAAATTAAATAAATACACTTCTTTCAAAAACATCATCCTGTTCGGATAATCCGATCTTCCAGTTCCAAGTGGAAAGTTACTACGAGCCTTGGTTCTTCTAGGTTCTTCTAGGTTCTCTCTTCAAAAATAGCGCGAGACCTCGACCGTATCACGAATCGGGGCACCACACGCAGAAAACAATACAAATATGCACGTCTCAGGCAACAGGGCACAAAGTAGTTCGTCTGTGTGGTAGACTGCACGGAATTGATTTCGAATCAGGCGAGATATCTCGTTCAAAGTTACAAAGGAGTTAACGACGCTCGACCCCGTGCTCTCGCTAACGATATCATCGCGCGCCGTCGTTCATCGTCTCTGAAACTTACCGTCCATAGGTAACGACCCTCGGCCTCTCGTCCCGGCGATAAAAATCGAGCTACTTAAAAAAAGCGATTTTCCGTCGTGAAGCCGAGACGTTATCGTCGTCCTCTCCACTTAAGCTGTCGTGTAAAATTAACGGTAGGAAGCAGCCGCTCCGGCAATCTCGTCTGAGTGACAACGACACGAACTTCCAGAATGGAGTACGTGTCAAGCGTGTCGGGAAAGATATATCGTGTATATTCAATAACGAGGCAAGCGCTCGGCCAACTGTTCCGCAAGAAGGGCTTCGATTTTGAATTATTAGAAAATCGAAAATGCTTCGACTGTGTGGAAGAACGGTACGATTGCTTAGCAACGGAAACTGCTGTCTGTTTCTTAGTTTTTGACGTCCCTTCTATATTTGACGTTGAAACTTGAAGTTAAAGTTTGGCGAGTCTCCAACTTTGATTTATTACAAGAGAGATTTATTGTTATAAATTTCACACGCGATATTGTGATTATTTAGCTTCTACTCAAGTTGCACCCAATCGAATACAAAGTTAGATCTAACAGAGCCAAATATCTCTGCAACAGCCGTGTGGCAAACATCTTCCAACATGGAATTAACGATAAAACTGCACTTTCCTCCATAAACACCCGAAACTACGGTAACTGAATTAGTGATCGTATCTTATTCCTTAATATTTCCTCCACAAACAGCCTGGCCCAGCGAATGCAAATGCCGAGCACGCAACCCCTAATAAACCGTCCTAACGACCCGAATATTAAACGAATCTAAACAAGCCAACCCATTAGCAGCATTCGCGAGAAGAGAAAATGGAGGATCCCAGTATCTTCGAACGCCTTCCTCTCGTTCTGAGGAGAGCGCGAGGACCCTTGGCTGTTACTAATCAAGTGATCAAACACGAGGTACAACTCCATCATTCCTGAATTAACATCTGCGACCCGATTTGGCCATAGTAAAGTACACACTGTCGAATCTTCTCGTTGTGAAACCTCTCCTCTCCTCCTCCTTGTATCGATTCCATTCCGTGGGTGAAAATAAAGGGTACGAGGTTTCAATTTATTGGAACTTTTGATGATTTAAACTTAAAGGCATAACTTTGTAAAAAGAGATCCATTTGATCTTATTTTAAACCGTGAAGCTTCTATTTTAACATTCGCGAGTTCATTTTCTTTTTTTTTTACGTTACACGTTATTATTCTTTTATTCCAATATATTCAGTGAATAAACTATTTATAATGTAGTTTTGTCTGTTACCACTGAAGCCTATTGGGATGAAGAATATGAAAGACACAGAAGGACTAATCAATGTAAGTCGCTTCTTTTTAATTAAAAACAGCTTTTTTATTATCAAAATTGTGTAAATTGTAATGATGGAACAGTTTAATCATTACAATATAATATTAAAGCTCAAAATGTTCCAATGATTTTTCAAGGAAAATAACTTAACTGATTGGTTTGTAATTATGGAAAGCTTGAAGATCACACAACGAAAAAATATACAAAATATATCCAAAGTAGAGTATTTATTACAATACTTGCTAATCAAAACGTATTCCCAAAAGTATAAAAATGCGTGTAAAGTAAAAATCCAGTGACCAACAGTCTACATATCCATGAGTCAATTTCAAAAATACTTCCAAGCCTAATTTGCCTCCGCAGTAAACAGGATATATACCACAATAGAAATTACTGTATTTTTTCGTTTGTTTAAAAATAAAAATTAAAAAAAAAAATGAGAAAACCGTTTCGAAAGAGTGAAGGAACAGCGTCCGGGGGGGAAAGAAATTTAAGCGACAGGGTCGAGTCGTTAATGAATAATTCAGACGATGATTTGCATGAGCCGGTGCAAACGTCCTCGACTTCGTTTCGGTTTCGTCTTGGCTGCGTACTTAATGGCAACGGTTTTTGCGGCTCGTCGACTCGTCGGTGTGTCGCGTGTCGCGCGTTTCGGGGAACCCCCGGAGCTTTATTACCGGCGGTGCCGTAGGCAGCTGTGCGTTCCTGGCCCGAGACCTCGGCTCGTCCGACCAAATGAATAAATAGGTCCGGGAAATGGCCTGTTTTATTGGGTTAACGCGGGCAATTCAATTCGAAGAAAATGGAGGCCGCGCGAAAGAGGATGATAGCGTTCCGCAGGAGCTTTGTGCGCGAAGGGAAAATTTGTTGCTTTCCGGGACTTTCCTCCAAAGTGGAAGTATTCTTTCTTACGTAGTATCACTTGTACAAACGAAATGTTGTCCTGCGTGTTACGTGGAACAATTTTGATATCTTAGTAGCATCTTACTGCACAGCGAGACTTGACTGTCATGATCAGATTGGCGAGGTTTGAAACAAGTTTGAAGTTGTACAGCGTAAGATGATCCAATATTTGGAATTAGCACAATATCTCCATTCGTTCTTGGAGAAATTTTGACAAAAGTCGTTCAGTATAGAAGGGATTATTATCAATGTAGCAGTATTAATTTTTTTGTAATTGAAATTGGTAGGATTTTGGAAATTCCCACGTTACCTCCACTTCTATAAATAGATATATTTTTTGGTATTGACTTAAGGGACATTTGTAGCTTTAATTTAAAAAGAAGATTGCTTCTGTCTCTCCTCTTCTCACACGATAAATCGTCTTTCGTTTATTAATTGTGTTGTTAAAATTGAGAGATGATGAGTATATTCCTCAAGTAAATACTTGAAGATACGGTAGTTGTTTTTGACGACGAGATACTTAAAATCAAATAATGAAGCTATAGTGACGAAACTTCATTTAAATTGAAGCGATAATGATAAAACTTTAACAGGGCATTTTTTACACCCCGCAAAAAGATGGAATTAACATCAAAAGGCAAGGCTGATTTTCTACATATTAAAGAATGTTCTACCAGCAAACTTTTAGTCCTACATTCCGTCGCGAACTCTGTCGCTAGCTTTGAATAACCTTCGGTACTTTCCTGGCCTGTGTAATTAAATGTGCATTACACGCGGCAAACAAATTAATCTCGTCGTACGGGGCGCAGTTGCGTATCTTTCGCGCGCGAGTTACTCTGCTCTCTCACCGGCGAGAGAGCGGCGAACAGCGTGGAAGCTTGCCTTCGCTTTCAATAGTTCATGAAGTAAGAAAGGTAAACGAACGATGCTCGAGTTTTCCTTTACTTTCGCGAAACTCCGACGCCGTATAGTGCCGCTATAACGTACCCCGAACTCGGTGATGACACCGGTGAAAATTCCCTTAAAACTGTCTGAACGCGTTTTAACTCACGCTTAATGGAAGGTGCATCGTCGTTGTCACGAGCGAGGGATATTTCACTCGAAGACACGGGGATATTTTATTTATTTCGCGCGAAGGAAACGTGACGCGTCGAGAGTTTCGTCGGGTTTTTAATTTTGGCGTTGTTCGACGGTCAAAGGGAAGCGTTTTAACGCGTTGCGAGTTGGATTTATTCCTGCAAAGTGCGACGAATGCCATCGATCTCTGTAAAACGTAAAATATTCTGTTTGGCTTTGCTCAATTTTGCAACGACGAACCAAAGGAATCAAAGGAAACAGATTTTTTTGTTCCCACAGTGACAACCAAATTCCTCGAATGTGTAATTTTAATAAAATTACAACGCGTAAATGCGTCGATGGTATGTCACGTACGTGTAATTAAGTAATTCTTTTTAAAAGAGGTATTATGCTACAGTGGTATTGCAAAATTGGAATAAAAGACTTAACAGAAGAGGATGACAAATTATAAAATGCAAAATTGGGAAAATCGATCAGTTGTGAAAATAATTTTTTGGTACATATGGGATCATTTTAGAACATTTATTTAGGAAATGACCTAATAGTTTAAAAGGCAATCAACGTGGAATACTCCGTTTCTGTCGGAAAGTCAAAATTGAGTTACTCTCAAAGTCGATTAACTCGATAAAGCCGTATTGATCGACTCGGTCACTAAAGAAAGATGTATTGAATTTCTCGTCAATGCTAATTAATTAGACAATTTTACAATTTCAAAATTTTGCGATTGCAAATATTACGCCAAATATTCTACTCTCAATATTTTATTGTACATTGCGCGCATTCTCTGCGATCTTGCATTTTCTCCAAATTTCTCACAAATGCCTAAAATTCCGTAGTCTGCCAATTTCGAGTTCGCGCAACGAAATTAGGAAAATTCCAATAATTACTACTATTATTGGAATCAGGATTATTTTGTATTAAGAATATTCAAATTGTTATTATTGGAACGATGGGAATTAGGAGAAAGTAAAGTTGACCAGTTCATTTTTCAAGAGACTCAATTAAGACCCAGCTTGCGAGAGTTAACGACAGAGTTGTAATTGAGAAAAGCAACTGCGTTTCGTCGTCCACAAGCTCGATCGGCGATAGATCATCGAATCGCAGGAGTTGCTTCGTACGGTCGTCGCGACGAGTCGGGCGGAAAACCGCGAGCCCGACAAACCAATCTTCGCGAGCATGCAGTCGTCGATCGATCTTCGTGCATCGCGCTACGTTTGTCCATTTTACGATACCGCTTCGAGACCGACCGAATGGAGAAAACTGTGGTAAAATACGAGGTAATCCGTGCTTGCCAAAAAACTGCAATTTTCCACGATTTCGCAGAACTTTCGCAAGCATTTCGCCAAGGTACGTCGCTCCTTCGAGACAAAGTGCACCGTCGTCTCGAACGCTCGATAACATTCCATAATTGAAACGAGTTGTTTCGGGAGTTGTTGCTGCGTTTCAAATAACAGACTAGGGAACCTAACTTCGTAACCCGATGAGTATACCGGCAATTACTCGACAAAGGGGTCAAGAGTCAGAATTTACAGGAAAACGTTTAAGTTTGAATGTTTAATATCGAATGGAAAACATATAGTAAATTAAGAATGCTTAGTAGATATCTTTTGATATATTTGATATAGTAATATTGAATATTATAATTCATATTAATATCGAATATATAATTGTTAATATGTTTGAGTTTGAATTTCCAATAAATTAACCAATTATTTTGAGCATCCCAGATTATCTGAATGATACTCTAACACGAATTAAGCATTGAAAAAGCAACGTAAAATTCCGATAAAGTTGGCAACACGTGTCTTGTTCTGTTGCACGTTAAAATGATACTTAAATGATACTTTCGTATCATTGACACGATTTATATTATTTTAAATGGAACTTGACTCTTTGTACTTATTTGCTCATTTATCAAGGAATAACCAATTAACAACAACGTAAATTGAATTCTTCTGGAAGTAAAAGCACTTTTACTTTAAACATCTTTGTCCGCCGATCACCACACATACTACCTTCAGATGCAAAAATTGAGGTAACAAGAACTTTTAAAAGGTACACTCACGTGGAAAAAGAAACATCATTAGCACAACATGGAGATGGGAAACCGGCTCTTTTTGCGTTAAATGCAGATTGTAGGAATCCGAGTCCCAGGAACTGCGAGACCCAAGAGAATCTGAAAAGAAAAGAAGGAGAAAGAGGAGTGAGAAAGAGACCTTTTAACATATAAATGGAGTATTCTGCTACAATAAAAAATAGCTAAACGAAGATATATTTAATGCTATTCATTTACAACAATTACAACTATAGTTTTATACTTTATACTTTAGACAGTGTCCACTAAAGATTAACGTATCTTTTGTTTCTCGACTCTGAAAGACCTGATACTACGTTCTCAAATTAACACAAACGATCGGCCACCATACCAATCTCAAACGAGAGAAAGAATTTTAATTCAATTTGTAAAAAAGACCGTCAAGAGTTGTTCACATCAAGCACTCTGTCACCGAAAGGGAACTTTACGATTAAAAATCCAAGGATCACATTGATTGACAATTAGCTTAAAAGCGAGTTTCTCTTATTTTTCGTTGAATCGCTCACGCATCGTTCCCCCTCGCGACGATCTTGCCCGATTTTTCGCCGCTTTCCAGATCGAGTCGCACCTGTTGAGCTTATTAACAAAGTGGCTGCCTGCCTGTGACGCACTCTTTAAATTTCGTGTTCGTTCTGCCCTTTCGTTTCTGTTTTATCGCTCTTTGTCAACGTTGTTCAGAATCAATGCGAAGAGCGACTGAAAAATATCGCCTCTTCTTGTCGTCGAATTATCCGCAAACCGAAACTGACAATTGAACCGCTGTTCGTTTTCAACGTTTGTCCCAAGATTTTGTAAAACTGTATCATTGCGTTATCTAATGATATTAATTATTATGTCATCGTAGACGTAGGTTTTATCTAACATGCAGAATTATACGATCATCATAAAAGTATGATATACACTGATTGAACTGATACATAAATGGATATAGACTTCCTTGAACTTGGATAAATTAACTTTGCACGGACTATCATTTGGCAAGACTAAAAACAGATGAAAAAGATCTAAATTCTTGTCCGAAAGAGATGAAGAGATCTTGCGGTGGTGTCAATGTGGCGAGATGGAATTAATAAGCAAATATTTGAACCGGTCGTGACGAGAATTTGTGTGCATTTAATTTAACAAAGTCAATAGCTTAACGGTTAGATCAATTTGATTTTCCCAGTTGAATAAAACGAAACTTCGATTGAGAATGGGCCGCCTTTTAAAATGTCGTGCCGGTCCTCTTAAATAAAAGAAAACGCTTCTTTTTTGCAATTTAGACACAAATCAGTATACAGAGAAATTAATTTTTCGTAAAAAATAAGAAAAAAGAAATACGGAGAAAATATTGTGAAATATAACTTATAGAATTGCTTCGAATATTGGCGTCGTATGAAACCATAATTGATCCATAATTAATCTCCTGACGTTTGCGTAATAAAACAAGTTACAAGCACAGTCTCCTTTTTCTTGCGTGACGAAATTTCCAGATACTGCACTTTGCATTGTTTCTCCATTTGTTACTCTGACATTGTATAAAATTCGAAATTTGATCATTGATCCGTACATGTGTTTTATCATGCGTATTCGTATGAATTTTGTAAGTAAATTATTTTGTTTGTTTTTTTAAAAATACCAGAGACCAATAACATTATCACTCGCTGCGAAATCTGAATTTAAACGAGTCTGTCGCTTTTTTTTCAACAATAAACCATATCAAATCATGATATAACACAATTATTTTCTCTCGTTCGAGATCTGTTCAATGGAGTTTCATAAAACAGAAAAAAAACACGGTCGCAATAACTTCAAACAGCTTCAAACGAGCGTCGACGGATCAACCCGTGAATAGAGTTTCACTTTTAAATCCACTCCGCGTCCTTGAACACCCGTATTTGGCGTTCCGTGAACGATCCGCGTTTCGTTCGCGTTTTGTGATTACAGACGAGCATTTCTAACCGCACGATCAAAGTGACAATGGTGCGCAACGTTGCGCAATTCTGGCTGCAGGTGGATCGCGGTATGGAGCGGTTTATTGTTCGTGCGAACTGCAGGCAGAGGCGAGCGTGAAAGCGAAACGGCGCGAACGGTGAAGGAGGACGACGCGACTATCGAGGCTTGTGCACGCGCGAATTTGTGCCGGGCTTTTGTGCGCCGGCGATTATTGCAAGCAACACCTAAGGCAAGTCGATGCGGGGATTTAATCAGAGAGGTCGGACCCCGGGCTGGATCTCTTTGATGGAAATGCTCGGGGCCTGTATAACCGGCGCGTAAACTCTCTCCGGCAATCCTGTTTCCAACGGCGATCTACAATCTCAGTTCTCGCCGTCGTCGTTGTCGTCGTCGTCGTCGTCGTCGTCGTCGTCGTCGTCGTCGTCGTCGTTGCGTCGTCGACGTTGACGTTAAACGTCAGTCTCGATCTATATCCTGGGGAATAGCATCGACACGACGTGGGGGCACTGTGAGTTTTAAAAAGGAGAGAGGCGAGACTGGAAAATATAATTTCAACTTGTCGTTCTCTCCGACAAGGTGAAGAGGTGAGAGAGGACTCACGGGGTGGTAACCGTGTTAAAAAGTAGAAAATTTCAGCGACAAAGTTGCCGTTAAATTTGTTAACTGTCAAGGTGGACAGGGTAGACGAGGGACGTCAGGTTTTGTAGAATTTTGTAGAATTTTTTGGCGCAGAGTTAATGAAAAAAATAGAAGAATACGCAATTATAGTTGGTCGTCAAAGCTGCGTCATTTGAAGAAAGATGAAGGTTTCGAACATTTCACAAACGTTAATTTACTTGTTAGTTAAAAGAATGCAGATTTTGGAAATATGTTTGTCGTATATTCGCTGGAACAGAAAATCATAAAATCCTTAAAACGTGCTCTCGTAGGAAGTTTATTTGCATATAGGTATTAGTACACATACGGTGATTTCATATAGATTTTCGTAAAACTATATAAAATATTTTTGATTCATTTGTACATTTTTTAATTGAGATTTACAAAATATCCAAAACACTTCTCGTTCTGCTTTTAAATATTTAACATTTATACGTACGTATGTAGATCATCTGCATCATTGCACATGCTATAACAATTTAGAGACAGATTACTCGTTTGCAGGATCTTTCATTTATTTTAATTTCAATTAATAATCTTTCTATCGCGGAAAATTTAAAACGCAAAATAAAATCAAATTTTAGTAATGCAATATAACGTAGATCTTTGAATGTTGTAATCTATAATTTCATCATCATTAAAAACGAGCGACTTGCAAATAAAACTTAATAATTTTTGCTAACTTGACTACGTATCTTTCTCGTCGGAAAATTTTTCGTTTCAACTAACGTCTAATTCAACACATTTCTGTTTTTCTTACACTTTGTTCTCGGAGATGTAGGGATTCAGTCACACAATAATTATGATGTATAATTATGCGCCAATATATCATGATGTATAACATAATGTCATAATACATGACAAGTCAATATACTGCCACATTATTACATCACATTAGCACTAAAATGAATAATTAATTCAACTGTTACTATTACTATTACTATCACGTAATTATATTATTATTGTACGATCAAACGGATGCAATACACACGTCAATATCATTATCCACGTCAATATTACTAAACACGATGTTACTTTAGAGATACAACAAACAGGAGGGAAAGACAGAAATTGACATTTTTAAATATTTAAAATTTGACAGATGTGTCTACAGGGTGATACAAATTTCGAGATTCGTGGTACAAATGAGATCAGGGAAAGATCTATGACTCAAAGTACAAAAATTTCCTTCGTCGAATGTAAGACGAAAATCAAGAGTATAACAAAATTACGTGGGAGTCTTCGTTTTCGAGAAAAATATATTTTTACGTGCACTTTACTAATAACCGACGCCACAGATTCCCGTTTTTGCAGCGTAGATGCAAAGTAGACTGATCTTTCAGCAAGAAATTTCGTCGAGGAAATTCGCCTGTCCGGCGGAAGACGCGGAACAGCAACGACAGCGAAATCGCCGATGCGATTCTTGGGAAGAGATTTAATTGGTCGTTAAGCGGCCGTACGCTCCGACTCGGCTAGGACACTCTGCTCTCGTCCAATTAACGCTAATTACGCTTAACTACGATAATAACGACGTACGCGCGGCGGTGATCCTCGTCGGAAGGTCTAGTCGGACAACGTGCACCCTCGTCGCTCCATTCGACGAACGAAAAAGTCAAAAAAGAGAGAACGAAAAAAATAGTCTGTCCTTAACCGGGCCTCTCTCTGCGGCAAGAGATAGATAGTGGAAAAACCGAGAAAAAGGGAAAAAACGTACGTTCCGACGCAAGCTGGCCAAAACTCGTTACACGCGTAACTTTCGAAAACGAATTTTCACCGCGGGAATCCCACGATTCTTTCCTCTCAATCTCCGCGCGCTTTGAAGACGAAGAGCAGGTGTGATTGTTGCGGGATTCGGAGTCGGTGGTTGAAGAATTTGGACCAGTTGAAATTTTCAGCGTTTCTCTGGTTTTTAGTCGAGTTAAGAATGTGAGGAAATTTTACGGTGCTTTTATTGAAATCGTTGTATGTACTGATTTGAGATTAAAATTTATGAGAGAATTTCAAAATGTTTTATATAATATATAAAATATTCAATTGTTCTTTTGGTTAACTGTTTCTTTTCGCAATTCATAACAATAAACTAGGAGAATCTTCAGGTAATACAATGATAATGTTCAAATAAATCAACGAAATTTTTATATTATTTTAATAGTATAAAATGTGTTTGCTACAAATATTTCGTAAATATTCAATGAATAACATAAAATAATATTAGAAAGCAATGCTGTTTTCTGTGTATCACCATTCTAACACAACAAGGACCTCAGTTTCTCTCGAAATTCATTTTATTCATTAATACATTACGCACCTTAGACTGTATTAACGAAACTAATTAAGAATATTAATTTTTTAAACGTTACGACAACTGTATATACTATGTGTATTAGAAATATTTCATTTTCGAATATTTAGTGGTATTTTTCTTCTTGCATCCAAACAAAGTAGAATTCATATTTTCATCCATGTCGCGTCATTCTACGATATGTATATCTACTTATAAAGTAGGATTTAGATCAAGCTATCTTCCTGAAAACTATGAAACCAAGTTCAGCTTGGACGGAGGAAACATTTATCTCTCAAACGTTAAGAGTCGCTTTTCTTGAAATTGACTGTACCCAATAATACAACTACTTTGTTACATCATTGCTAAGTTGTAATTAAACTTTAAATTAAATTTTATTACAACAGCGAAAGAAGTCAAATGTGATGAACGAATGAATACTTGTAAATCCGAGTATTATGTGCATCAGAATTGGCTAACTGGCGGCCCCCGGCCCTTTGCCCCTACTTTCCTGTTTACTAACGCTACCCCCTCCACTGCATCGATCTCCCACTACGTTGAAACTTCCCCGCCGCACATGAGCCTCACTCTCTCAGTCCGTTGATTTCCCTACTAATCGAGTAAGCAGTGGAGAGATCGGGAAAGGTGCAGGACGAATTCCACCAGTTAGACAGGTATCTTTTAATTTGATTTATTTATGATGTAGATAATTTTGTCTAAAATCTATCTATAATGTATCTAATACATTAATAATATTTTTCAATGTTGCCACATCGTGACAATTTGTAGCATTTTCATAATTTGAAAAACAGTAAACTGACAGTTAACTGACTCTGATAATTTACACACTAGCAATGGAATCTCCGTCTCCAAAGGCCAACAAGCCGATGCAAAAATCTTCTCAAAGAAAAGACTTGTCTCGTCGAAATGACAGCAACCGCATGAAATTTGCATTCCATCTTAATAGAGTCGAACCACTCTGTTTCCTCTACTCTGCATCGGAGCGGCTGCGAGTTTCGCGACGGCGGGCTTTTGCTTTTGATTCATCCAGTTTCCAGTTTAATCCCGGGACACGCAGACGCCTTTGCAAGCACGCTGCATAATGCACGCGCGTATTTCGTGCGTCGACCAGGCGATGCCTTCCGTCGTTTGAAGCGTCGGCCAACGTCCCGCCCGGTGAAACGCATCGGACCGCGGTTGAAAAGTTATTAGAAAATTGAACGAAACAGCGGAACAGCGTTCGTTGTAACCCCCGACCGTGATGAATTTATCGAACGAACGTTCGCCGTATAAATTGCGCGTGCCGTGCGGTCGGATATTCGTTCGAATATTGTAAATAATTGCTCGTCCTGGTTGGTCGGTGAATCGTCGGTGTGGATTGTTCCGATTACCGATGGGAAATTCGAAAATCGGTTTACACTTTGCTCGGTTTAATCCCTGTCCGTGTTCGAAAAGTGTTCACTCGCGTAGAAACAATGTACACAGGATGGATCACTTAACGCGATCGCTTCGATTATTTTCGTTGTCGGTGGACCGATCGAAAAAAAATTTCTTTTTGAGTTTTCATTTGTCTCCCGTTTTTTCAACATTAATCTATCTTTTGGCGTCGAATTGACACAGTGGTAAAAAATTGATGAACTTACAGTGAAAAGATGAATAGGTAAATTTACGTTGGTCTTTTATTAATTAGAAGTCGCGATCTTACACATTTTATACGTATTATGTCAAAGATTGTGATTATTTGTATTATTTCGTAATCATCTTTAACCAGCTATAATTCTTTTTTGCTCGTCAGCAGGACGAATTCCATGTGTATTTTTTTATTAGATAAAATTTATCTACAATATAGATAATTTTGTTTGAAATTTATCTACGATGTATCTAATACATTGATACTATTTTTCAATGCTGTCGCACATCGTGACAATTTGTAGCATTTTCAAAATTTGAAAAACAGTATCTTCGCATCTCCATTCGCGACACGATGTAAAAATATTAAAAAAAAAAAAGAGAGAAAAGAACGGTGCACTGTGAAAATAAAGGCTTCACGCTTCAAAATGATTCCCGGTTGATTGTTGCGCGATTTTTCTTTTTTCACAAAGTTATAACGGTTTAAATATCGACAATTTTTATGATTTTTCGAGTGTACGATTTCAAGTGAAGTGACGTTCACTGTGTACGTTTGCCGATAATTGCTGACTGCCCATGTCACGCATACGCGATGCTAACGGATAACCAACGACACAAAAGTTACTTTGTCCCGTGGACCTTTCATTTCGTTACAAATGCACGAGAGCAAACGGTTAAACCCTCTGTGTGTCTGGTATCAACTGTGACATTTTTTGTGTCATTAGATGACTCTTGGCGTATTGCAAATAGAGGCAGAAAAAGGAGATAAATTTTAACCGAACCCCTAGTTTTCGAATATCTTAATATTCAAATATTGAGATAATTCACATAATGAAGGCTCCTCTGTTATTACTTTCATACGTAGTAAACTATTTTTGAAAACAGATTTCGTTAACGTGTCATTTGTTTTCGTAAAGATATTGCGAAATAGTACGTACATTTTTTGTGTCATTAGATGACTCTTGGCGTATTGCAAATACAGGCAGAAAAGGGAGATAAATTTTAACCGACCCCTAGTTTTCGAATATCTTGATATTCAGATATTGAGATAATTGAAAAATGGAGATTCATATAATGGAGGTTCCTCTATTATTGCAACACTTTTGAAGGAACGAAAGATGAGAAGGATGCATGGAAAGGATTTTTAGGTAGTTGGGAGAAGAAAGTGGTTGATATGCGCGTTTTGTCTCGCAGTCACTCTGCCTAGATTCATCATCAGTGTGGGGCTAATGGCAGCGCGACTCTTTTTAACCTAGAACGCGCTTTTTGTGTTGCAACTCTACCGGGCTAAGGCTCGCCTCCGTACACCCATCCTAGCGAGGTTCCGTACACTGCTTGCTTAACGTCGGAGATCGCTAGGCGCGCAACCACTTGTGCTAGTCAGTGTTCGAAACTCGTAGTTGTGAGGCCGCTACAGTTTCATACGTAGTAAACTATTTTTGAAAACAGATTTCGTTAACGTATCATTTGTTTTCGTAAAGGTATTGCGAAATAGTACGTACATTTTGTTCCACCGAAAGCGATGCTTTCAAATACCACCAAGATGAAAAGGTTTAAACGGACAATGAACGGATATTAAGATGTCCCGAAATGTCCTAACTGAACCGAAAATTTGAAATTGGTCCACGCGTAATGGTTTAATTAACCAGTGAATATCAACAATCATGCAAACACGACCAAATATCATTTCGCCGTGGCGTTTGCCGTAGCGCATTATTGTTCCAAGTAAACAATGTTTTAACGCAGAATGTTTGTGTCCGCCGGAGGTACACGGGATCGATAGAATGCTAACTAATTAACGAAGCTTGACTCGCGGTCCCGCGATTTTCGACAAAGCCACGACAATTAGAACAGACCGTGTGTTCGCGAACAATATCCTGTCATCGCTTACGGATGAATAAATACCGGATTATCACTGTTTTCGCTTCGCGACACCTGCGCCGATAGATATTCTTCCGATAAACATTCTCTCGCCGAAATATTATACATTGTCGAATAAGTTCGTACGTACGCGTGCTCTTCATATTTATTTTTTTATAACTAAACGTTGGTTACAACTGGATTAAATCATCGGGGAAATTGCAAAATCATTTCCTGTATTTTAGGGGAAATGATGAATGGGCAATACAGTCGAATTGGAGTATTTGTAATTTTTAACGTTTCACACGTTCTTAATAAAATTTAGGGGTTTATATTTAATTAATATAATAATTAACAAAAATTAATATTTAATTTAAAAAATTTTTTAAATATCAATAATTCCAAAATTATTATTTTTTTAACTATTTTTTGAATATAAAAAATAAATTATTCATAATAATTTATTAATTAATGATAAATATATTTGTACAGTTTTATAAATAATTTAAAACTAAACGTAATAAACCAATAATTATATTCAATAAAATTATTTTTACATACCATAAATCTCACAAATAAATAAATATTCATAATTTGAATCCAATAAAAATTTAATGTGCACGCGATTTAACAACGAATTTTATGAACTGTAAAAGTACATGAATACTGTATGAGTGTAAAATACACACAGTGTTATAAACATACATTTGCATACACTGTTTTATCTTGTCTTCCTTTCTTTTAATTTTTTTTTTTTTTATAATACAATTTTTTTGCGTTGCTTTGGTAATTAAGGAAACTTGCAATCTCGTTCAGATCCTTCGATTTTATTAAAAATATGTATTCAAGGTCTTAATTCAACCAAGAGCTATAGAATTTTGAAGATCACATTTTTAGGTATTTCAAAGAATAATTTCAGTCATAAAATTGAACAGAAAAGATATGTATTTTGTCATTTTACGAAAGGTTTGATAGATTACGACAAAAAACCTCAATCTTGAGGTTCAGTCATGTTCCTTATCGCAGTTTTGAGCAGACGCAGTCAAAACTCTACTCCTTCATCCTCTGTTCTCAGACACGGACAAAGTTCGTAATTTGTTAGATACAGCAGGTGTCTATTCGATTGTTACAAATGAAATGAACTTTTGCAATTAGTAAAACTTTTTCCATCTTTTCTGAAATAATCGTATTACGATTCGTTTTAACGAATGTGAAGTAGAATTATTAAAACGTTTAAAACGTTAAAACTTTTATTATTAATAAATCAGTTCCTTTTTTTTAAATTTAATTTAACATTATATCATTCAATAAATTTAATTATTCATCTGCATTTATTCGACATATTTTTCAATCTGATAGAAAATTCAAAATTTCTAACAATGATGGTATTTTTTATTTAAATAAAAACAATTTATCAATTTGATAAAACACTTCATTCAACTTTTATTCTAACCTTTTTTTTACATCTACTATAGTTTTAAAGATATATGGGCGAAATAGAATAACACCTATCTTCGTTCAAAGAGTGTTTTCACCCTGAAGCGTCAAAAAAATAAAATTGTTCGACACTTCTCTAAAAATCCTCCAAAAATCTACGAAGCTTAAAAAAAAGAACGGAATTTTTGGGTCACCGTTAGTCTGTAATATCACATTTGTAATACCTGGTACCGATCGTGTGAAACTTCAAATTGACGATTAATAAATACTACTTCAATCACTGAATTTTATCTAATTCTGCGACTCCGTGAAATCCGCCATTTCACGTGTAACAATCTAATAAAATCCGGAACGCTTCAGAATCAATAACTATTACAACCAGAATGAATAAACTCACTTAACGATACCAATTATTTTTTCAACCAAAATGCTTTTGATCGCAAAGAACGATTACAAATACCCAAAAAATATTTTCGTTGTCGACAACGAAATTTATTTCGATTGCTCAGTCATCAGCGAAGAAAATTTATTTCGGTTCCCTTTCTTCGTTATTTTCCGCGAGATTTACGCGCAGAGAATAACTCTCCGGTTTTTAAAATGTTTCAGCGCGGTCGCGGGGGATCGTTTTGGTCGAACGCGAAACAATGGCTTCGTACATCGAGCTATTACGAACGACGGAAATACAATTCCCCTGAAAAGAAATTTTCAGTCACTTGGAATCTTTGTTCCACGATCGAAACGGAATTCAATTTCTCAGTCACGTACCTACGTAGCCGTTATTTATTTTTCCAACAATTTTCCCTTCGTATTTACCGACCTTTTCGAATTTAAAAAATTTCTCACACATTTCCTCGATGCATTTCCGATCATCGATATATATATATATATATATGGGTAGAAATTTCTGTTGTTCTTCGAACAACAAAGATTCTTACAAGGGTTGCTTTTGTGAGTGTGTTGGCTTTATGCGTGTGAATGCGAGTGTAGCCTATGGTGTAGACATATGATATCTACATGTGTGTCGAGTCTGATGCATCGTGTTTTGTTTCTGAACTGTCGGGAAGAGTCAGAATGTGAGGATCTTAACACATTGAGCACCGGTTTCTGAGTCGATCGCTTGACCGTCGATCCCGCGATGTTGCTTGTTAAATTGTATATGACGAATATGCAATCAAAATATACTATTTTACGAAAATGTATAAAGTTTTAAATATTTACTTGAGCTTTACTCGTTGTTCAGAAACCCGCGAATGAGACCAGCGTTTGTTGCCGGCGCTTAGGCTTTAAATGTCTCACATACCGCCGGCGCTCAATGTGTTAATACAGAGAATAGCGAGTTCGGACTAGTGAAGAGAGTGTGTGATTAACAGTGTGAGAAATCCAAGGCTCTACTGTTTTACATCTAATTGTGTTTATTAAATATAATATTCTTTCAATATTACGTCGTCCCTTATTCCATTCACAGTTTTGGCCCCCTTTCACGAGCTCGTCGAACGAACAGAAGGTACGCGTTCCGAACGAGCGAGACAATTCGAACTCGCGGGAATATCCGGCGCGGAGAGCCCGGGAGAGCTCGGGACCAATTTAATACCGTTGGAAAATTAAACCAGAGAAATTTCGTGCGCCAGGCGAAACGTTTGCGTTATTTGTTAATTTCAATTGGCGCGTGTGATTTCCAGAGAAAACTAATATCGCCGAGGATTAACGGTCTGTTGGATTGATCGTTGAGCGAGAGGAGGGAGAGGGCGGGGGAGGGTGGTGGTGACTCGGTGTCCAGCCAGGGACAGATACCGGTGGCTCTCGGGGTGCATCTAACGGATCGTGGTAGCTTCATCAAAGTCGAAAACGGCCGGCCGGCGTGTGTTTCCTTGCCAGCGCCGCAGAGTGCACGTGACAAGTGTTAATATCTGGCGAAGAGGTTGAAATTTTCAACGAAGGCCCGGCATAAATCCTGCGCCCGCGTGCTCCAGACGGTCTATTGTTTTTGCCGGTTCCGATTGCACGCCCGGTGAAACCTCGCGCGCAGACACTGCGCGCCGTCGCCTCTCATCGACGAATTTTTCGCCGAACGATTGTCGTCCCACCTCCTCTCCCCGTTCGTTCGCCCAACGTTCGATTCGAAATTGAAATAACGTGTGAACAGCGGCGTCGATTTTTCACCGTGAAAACCTACTCCTCTGCGGTGGGCAAACTGGACCGAGCAATTGTCCAGATCGAGGAGTCTGTCTTCGTACGGAGATGGACGAAAGTACTCGCGCACTCAAGAAATTGTTTGTTTCAACTTCATGGGAAAAAAGAGTCCAAGTTCTAATAGGCGATTTTCGAAATTATTATTATTCGAAATTAACACATTGAGCGTCGGTGGTATATGAGACATTTAAAGCCCAAGCGCCGGCCCAAACGCTGGTCTCATTCGCGGGTTTCTGAACAATGAATTTAAAACTTTAGTAACATTTTCGTAAAATAGTAGAAACCCGCGTTATCACGGGGCCGGCGCTCAATGTGTCAACAATTTAAAGTACTCATAAAACAGTTTTTTATAGAATATACCAGCTGACAAATTTTGATACTGGACATACTCGAACGATGCTTCCTGCAATGGCACATTTTTGTTCATCCATCGTAGATCCCCCCCCTCCTCTAATGTTCCTAGGATCGTAAAATTTCGCGAAGGAAACCGGCGCGAGCTTCTCGGTGCTTTCGAGGGCCCCGTTCAATATCCCGGCCATTTATAATTCCGCGTGCGGAAAATTCAGTGTCCGGATTGGGGGTGGTAAAAATTTCATAGGGCTCGCCGGCTCTCGAGGGCGATAGCGGCGCGAGCTCGAGTTTAATTTTTCTTCCGGCGGAGGACGATAAAAAGAGAAGGGAAAGGACTCGAGACTCGGTGTCCTTCCACGCTTCTAATATCCTTTCAACATTCGTCCTGGAAATGGCAAAAACCCGCGTAACTGGGAGAAAGAGGGCGGAACGAACAGTTCCTGCCGGCTTTCCATCTTCCTCAGAGCTTTTTCTCAGCCCAGCTCCTCTTCTGGACGCGGGATAATTAATCAACGACGACAGGACGTTCGTCTCTCGGTTACGTTTCATCTTCGATCGGACGAATAATCGCGACGATTACAAGCGGAGGGTCACGATCTCCTTTGTTTTCCACGCGGCAAGAAAAAAGACAAGGAAATAAAATTCTCTTTCGCCGGCGAATATTCCGCGCGATCACGGGGGGGCTGCCTCCTCGCGCAAGAACTACTCGACTTCGGCAATATCGAGATCGCGCGGGTTTATGAAAGTTTCTAAAATTAAACGCGCGGAGCAACTGTTCCGGCTTCTCGGTAAGCAATTTCGGACGTCTAATTTTGGGGTTTCAGTCTCGTCCGATCTCAATTATTCCACGGACGTTAATGAACGTTGGGTGATTGACAGATTTTTATTTGACAATTAAAACTTGGCAATTAAAGGTCTCGGAAAGCTCTCGTTGGAGATAATTCGATGACATGCAAGTGTCCTTTAGTTATTATAATATAATTATTACTGTTCCATGGACTGAAGGTTTTAACAAGAAGAAAATATATATATTATACATTTAATTTTTAATTTTTAATGGGAAATTATTTATACTGATTGTCCTCTGATGATTTATTCGATAAAATTCAAACGATTATTTGTCTCTTATGACTACGATTTGTTTGTTACAACTTAATTTTTTTAATAAATTTATTTGTACATATTTTAGACTTTTTTCCAAAAAACTGTTTGCATTCCATTTGTTTTGCAAAGCTTTGACGATAGAATCAAAACTCCCTCCTCTCGTCAATAGTTTCTTTAAAAATATTTATTTGGTTTTCAATTATGCTACGCTTTCGAGCTTACTCTTCATGCTTGATGTTGCGTATAATGAACATTATACAGTAAAGTTGCTCATATTCGGACCAACAGCGAGGAAACAATGCACGGTTAATGGAGTTTCTGAATAATAGAGCGACCAATTTTCTAATGCTAAATTGCACGTGTCCAGAAACGAAGATTGAGAAAATTGCCAGTTTATTTCAATATCTGAGAGTGCTATACATTCGTTGGCTGCTGAATTACATAATTCTCTAACATGAGTAATTCTGTCAAGTTACGTCATATTTTTTTGTGTTTTAAATCACCAAGCTTTTATATTGAGAAATATCTCAAATTTCATCATTTTCTTTTCCATCAGTTTGTAAAAAAATTATATTTGCGACGTCTTCGTCATTTATACATAAATGAAATGTTAATTTAATTTCTAATATGTTTGTCTCTTTATTGTTTCTTTTTTATGAGAAACAAAAGTATATAAAAATATATATAAAATAAACAGAAGGAAAGACACGTATCGCTAGTGAATATTGCGGATTCGGACAACAAAATGTTCGGAGAGTAGAGCGTTGTGATGTTCAGATAATAAAATTTTTGATATAGAAAGCTCTTTAATGTATTAATTAATAATATTAATTAAGAGCTAATTATTATTAATTAATAATAATAAGCTCTTTGATATATTATTCATAGACTACGGATTTTTATGCAAATTCATATTTCCGAGAATAAACAACAAACGATGTCAGATATCGATTGACTTGTGCTCCAGATTATTTTTTTATTCGTTTCCCACAAACTTCATTTTTACGATATTTAACAAATTTAAACTCTGCTTAATCGTTGTTCAAATATAGATCTAAATCTTTCCCAGTACTGGGTAGACATTACGTAACTGGACTTTAATCCACTTTAATCTTTCTTATTACTTAGAGTGACTTACTCAACTCTATCAACTTACAAAGAAATTACTCGCAAAGAATATTTTATACGAAAAAATATTTGAAGCAAAAGTTGCACGCGGCAAGGATATATTAATCATCACATTGCACAGTTCCTTCAACTTTGTATATAATTTTTCCTCGAAACATTTTTTTCCACGCGAGAAATGAACTTCAGATACCAAAGTTAAACATTCTTTTCCGAAAAAAATGGCACTTCGTACAAACTCCACCAACTTTTACGTAGTAAAGCAATAAAATGAAAAAGAAATTTTTTTCCGATACAGCTCCCCTGAAATTCAAATTCGATCCCTTAAGGGGTTGAAACAGAATTCGAAGAGTCCGAGTAAGTGCTTTTTTTCTCCTTTTGCAAACGTTTAACGTTCCGCTCGAAATTTTTCACAATAACGGCCATTTAAAAGCTTGGACGGCAGCGGTACGAAGTTTTCTACTGTTTCAGTTTCAGAAATCACGTTTTGGATCCGTAGTATTTTTCCGACGGTTTCCTCTCGTCCGTCTTTTGTGCCCGAGATCCCTTTGACGTGTTCCATGCTGGAAATACACGTTACGCGAGAGCAATTCCGGAACAATTCCAGACGAGTATCGATAACGCTCGCAGAATGGAAGAACGTAAAGACACGCGTGCCTACGTACGTGTAAATAGTACGTAGCTTTTTCTTCTCCTGTCCGCGCGCGCGTTCCCCGGTTTCTACCGAGAAATTTCCAAGATGCTAGGAAGAAATTTATCGCGCGTTTACTGCTGCTCTCGTTTCCTGCTCGTCAATTTCTCGCGCAAATGAAACTTTCGAAGAATCTCTTCCCATTTGGTAACGTGGAGCTTCGATAATTGAAGGACGTTGCACAAAGGTGTTTTGATATTTCAGAGGCATTCTGAGGTCTTTGTCTCTTTTCTTGCCTGAAATTCGGTTCAATAGAGATCTGCGGTTGTTTTATTAATTTGGAATTATCGGAATTATTTTTTCGTATATAATAAAAGTGTTTTCCATACCACAATTGTGAGTGTGTAGATGGGAGAGTAGTTGTGGTATATATGTGTCGTGTTTTGTTTTCTGGGCGGTGCCGGGGACGATTCATTCGTCGAGAAAGAATCATGTGAGGATCTGAGGAAAGAGAATAGCGAGTTTGGACTAGTGAAGAGAGTGAGTGGAATTGAGAGTGTGAGAAATCTAAAACTTTATTGTTTTGTTCAATATATATTCTTTTAATATTACTTCGTTACTTTAATATTACGTATTCCATTTTGTGAGCGGCCTGTGTCGCCATAAAGCCCTGGTCATCTAACTGAGGTTTGTTTCGCAGTAGATTAGGCCCTCGATTGTTAGACTGAGGCGTGGAACTTTCCCCAATACGCGCGAAAAGCATCCGCCTTTTGCGCCCCACCTCGCGCCCGCGATTCCCCGTAGCCGAAAGAGGGGGAAACGAGAGAGCGCCCGTGCTTTCCTTCGGTTTACGAGTTCTTAGAATCGGTACGACTTTCGATCAACACGGTTCACCTCTCGCGACGTCAAACCGATCACCGAGGGGAAAACCCCCTAATATCGCAGCGCGCGAACACACATACAGTCCACACATTAATAAAGATCGGTTTTCGTAACTGTTAGGACTTTTTAGTAATTAGCAAATTATACACGCTACTTGTTGAAATTGAGAAATTTCAGTAATTAACTTTCAGAAGCTCGTATCAAAAAAGAAGTCGCGTCAACGATCGCGCTATGAGCTTACATTGCTCAATTTTGGAATTTTTGATTTGATTTAATGTTGTTAATTATTTGAGTACACCCGAAAGATGAAAAAATACGAAAAAACTACTATAATTAGGAGGAGAAAAATGACATGATGGTGGTTAAAAAAATCTCAATTATAAACCCCTTTTATAAAGCGTTTATATTGAGTATACTCGTCATGTAGAAAAAAAATTCGCTTTTGCTATTTATTGTATAATATAATTTAGGTGTGTGTGTGTGTGTGTATATATATATGTATATATATATATATGTATGTGTAAAATACAATTTAGGTAAAAAAGAATTTTTAGAATATTTTAAATATTTTAAATACGTGAACTGAAATAAATACGTGAATATTTTAAATATTTTAAATACGTGAACTGAAATAAATACGTGAATATTTTAAATACGTGACTGAAAATGTGTATTATATATATATACAATTTATATATACAATATATATATTTTATATATAATACAATTTAGGTGTATATATATATATAAAATACAATTTAGGTAAAAAAGTTGCATATTTGCAATTTTAGCACATTTTTAGAATATTTTGAGGCAACAAAACAAAAAAAAAATAAAATGAAACCAATGAAATTAAAAATTTTTCAAAGAAATTTATCATTTTGTTATAATTTACATAATGAGTATTATATATAATTTTATTATTACAATTATTATTACATTATTTATACAATTTACATAATATTATTATTATATAATCTACATAATAACTCAATCTTACAGCAAGTGCATTTACTCTGTTTTCGTCATCGTCTAGAAATAATTCGGCACACTAGTGCACGTTTCTCAACATAAAACAAAACGCTTAATCGTTTCAACCTCGAGCAAAATTCAATACGAGAAATATCCATCGAGCGAGGAACTTTACACCCCATCGGGGACGCGCGTCACGTGCCGACGATCCTGAAGGAACCTCGGAGAACATATACAACACTTCTGTATCGCGGGATAAGAGCATGGATCACGAAGCTATATACTGCGCTTATACCCCCTTCCCCTCCCACCGTTGTATTTATGTGGGCACGAATTTGATACGGATCTGGAGCATGCAGCTCGAACACGTGCAACTCTTCGGGAGGAATCCGAGAGACACTGCGGCGGTGGCGGCCGTGGAATCCGTGAAAGGGACGAGATTTCCTTGATTCGCGGAGACCTCGTCTCGAATTCGCCGCGATCGAGATATTTTTCACGCGTTGGGATACATATATCTGTTCGTCTCTCGGCGATCGTCGAGCAAGTCAAATGGAAAACCGATCCCTCGTCGGTTAATACACCGTGTTTCACCATCGATCCGTAGATCGTGATAAAGCCGAGCGGGCATAATTATGCTTCGTCGCTGAAGCGAGAATTCAACTAGGTGAACATTCGAATGTATTATCGTACGAGTTTCGATCGCTTCCCGCTTTTCCTTATCTACGTTCATCTTTTCTGTGATGAAATCGAGTTACAAAAAGGGAAGAGGGGGCTATCTCGAATCGCTGATGCTGTTCCCATATCGTGTATTTTTCAATTTTGCTAGCATTCTTTAAGAATTAAGGGACACAGTAGATTTCCATTATGTAGCATTCCCAAATGCTGTTTAAAATTTTTGCTCGAGTCACTAATACATTTCTATGAAATTAGTAGTCTTTAATTTTTGCTGGTTATTTCAAAACATTGATTTACAAGAGTCTGTACACCTCTTTTGTGGCCAAATATTATATATAGGTCCATTTTGAGTTTTTCTCGTTTCTGTTTCAATAAATGAGAGATCATTTTATATTATAGCTGTTAATTTTACCACTTTTATTCAATGAATATAATTTTAAGAAACAATCTACATAATTTAAGAATATTTAGTTAGTTAAAAATTATTCTCAAGGATGTACAAATCATTTATATTTAAGACCATGTATTAATAATTCTAGAATTTTAACGAACCCTGATCGTAAGTGCGTAAAATATCACAATAAAAAGACTCCAGATTTCAAGTTTATTAATTTTAGAGACATAAAAATAATTAAACTTGCGATGCATAATTCATCCATTTTTTTTTATGGACAATGTTTCTGATATACTAAGCATCTAAAATTATTTCCTTAACATTTCCTCGTATCACCAAATAACAAAGGAAACGTTGCTTTCTAACATTAATTATTGGCTATACGTTTTCTGTATTCGCGTATCATAAATTACTGATATTTACCAATCAGGTTCTGTTTAATTTAGTCAGCTGATCAAATATTTTCCGTTATACAGTTTGCACGACTGAATTTCAGTTAACGTCTGCCGACTGGATGCATAATACTTATTTCGGTTTGAAATATCTGATTACTCGAGCTCTCATCGGCTAAATCTATTTATTTTAGTTACTGTCCGACTACCTCGGCTCATACTGCCCGAATCTACTTATTTCGGTCAACGTTTAACTAGTTGAATTCTCGCCGAGGTGATTCTGTTTAGGTGGACACGAACTTTAAATTTATTTAGAAGATAAATAATGTCCATCGAGGGAAATTATTTTTACTTTTATATTTACTTAATTATGAAACTAGAATCGTATCAACTGGTTATCCCTTTAGAGAGTTTGGACGCGATATCACATTTAGAAACGTCTGAATTGCCTTAAAAACGTGGAATCGCATACATTTTCTTTCACAATTAAGCGTTAAATCCAAGTCGCACAGAGAGAAAGGTTGAAATGTTGACGCAAGTTGGAACAAAATTGCAGCTGCTCGACGAAGAAATCGAATTACAAAGAGGATAATCAATTCTTCGGAGATTAGACCTCTTCAAGAAGCTTCCCACTCAATCGACAAATAAGCGTTGATTGAAACCGTAAAAAGAAAAGTCGAAGAGAGCGTTCGTGAAAGTTACAACGAATTAAAATTACTTTCGTCCTTCTGAATCTTTTATTCTCTCCTTGTCGACGGACGAGAAAGATAATCAATTTTTCCGAGATCAGCTCCTCCAAGTTATTGTTCCATCGACAAATAAGCGTCCGATGAAGTCGGTGAAAGAAGAACCGAGAGGATGTTCGCGGAAGTTGCAACAAATTGCAATTACTTCTATCGCGCTGAATTTTCTATTTTCTTTTCCTTATTCGCTGGAAACGTCGAAGAAACTCTTCAGAAATTAACTTCTTCGAGATGTTACTCCGCTGATAAATGAGCGTTGATTGAAGTCACGAAAAAGAGAATAATTGAAGAAATGTTCACGGAAGTTACACGTTACATTTTCGGTTTCTTCTTGATGAAAATCAAATAACAGGGAAAAACGTACAATTTTTCGCGATACAATTTGTCACTTCTTCGACGAATGAACAATGACTGTCAAAATTGTAGAAAATGCGTCGATCCTTGCCGAATTTTTCGTTTTCGAAATCGAGTGACCAAGAGAATCGATTTTTCGCAGATTAAATTTTCCAAAAAAATACTACTTTAGTTTACAAATAAGCAAATTACGCGGATACAATTTTAAAAATGGAACCTAAATACTTCCCACAGAGTGGATAAATTTTCCCATATTAATCTCCTATAAATGTACAAGAGTCCGCAATATAGAACGGCAAACGAAGAATTGAATGAAATTGTCGACAATTTTTCATCGTCATTGGTACAGTTAATGCACTCTTCGCTGTACGAAAAGAAACTCTCGAGTTTCGACGATCGAAAATCTCTGCTTGCCGGTGTTTGTTCGATGACGAGATCAAGAGACGAGGGAGGACGATGAATTGTGTCGAGGCTCGGTTTCTTCGCGATGCCACCTTTCTTTGACAAACGACGGTCGTAAAACGTTGAAGTCGCGGAAAGAGACGTTGAAAAGATGTTTATGGAAGTCAGGAGACAAGGAGCGAAACAGTTAAGCGTCTGTTACGATGAGTTATTCATTCGTCCAGCGCAGAAACTGTATTTACATACTCGCTGTATATTTCATCGCGGATGATTTAATAGAATCTCTGTCGGTAGCCGAGTTTTCTTGCTTCTTCGCGCCCCCGCAGGCTATCGTTATTATTCTTCGGCTTTTGACAATGCGGAAGCGTTAAACAGTGCTACGATTTTCGTCGGATCGTCGCTACTTTAATCACTCGACACCTTCTTTTCGTGAATATTATTGTGATTATTAAAGGTAAAGAGAATGGTAAAAACAAGTACTATATAATTTTGTACGTATTGATCTTTTATCTGAAGAGAAATATTAATTAATCGTAGTATTAAAATAAACTTAGTGCAAACAAAATTTAATGGTAAATTTACAAAGGGATAAATTTAAAAAATTTTTAAAACAGTAAGAATAATAATGCTCGCACACAGAGTTTAATTTTACGTAGAAATTAATCGAATGATAATATCTCGATAAATTTTGGCTGTTTCGCTACCGTTTCTTCAATAAGAGGTTTATTTTATCATCGAAACGAGAAATCAGTCGCGAGAGGTCGAAGAAATTACACAGTTCTTGTTTCTCTTTTTAAAAAATTTTATAACAGGCAGGTTTTTTTCTTTAGCATTTGAGAAAAGCTGCTAAAGTAGAAATTTATCTAATATTTTTATTAACGACGAAAAATTTGTAATGAGGCCTTTATTGTGCAAAGCTCGAAGTGTACTCGTCTTTTTTTCACAAAATAACCACCTCTGCGTGATGGTGGTACAAGTTACACGTGTACGGTTTGAGTTGAAGAAGAAACGAAAGATTTTTACTCCCTGTGTAACATTTATTCAAGGAGTATGCAGGATTTTTGCGAAATATTAAAACGTTCTTTTGATACGTACATTTTTATGAAGAATTTTATCACGAAAAACGAGACTTTTTACTCGAGAACGCACTCTCCGCAAAAGACAATATTTTTTAAAAATCCTCCACATGCTTCCCGACCATATGTCACACAGGAATTAAAAATCTTTGGTTTTTTCTCTAGTTTATAATCTACACCACCGCGAGGAGGGTTGTTCAAAATGGCTGTGCATGAAGATATTATACTTCCAGCTCAGCCAAAAAAAAAAAAAAAAAGAAAAAAAGACACGTGCAAGATTTGTATAATAAAGGTTTTGTTCTAAATTTAATCTCATTTATTTTCTCTATTCCATCGTGAATTATATTCGTGAATTACGCAAGTATTTACTGTCGCAACTATTGTGTCGTTATTATTATTGCGCGCTTTAATGAAAATTATTGGACAATTAAAGCAGACAATAGACAATATGTTGAAATGGTCATATGGATATTTCGAGTGAAAAAGTGAGCGATTGTAGAAACGAAATAATTGATATTTTCATAGTAATGAATACATCAACCATCAGTACTGTCTCCTCCCTCTGTCGATTGCAATATTGTCAAAAGTATTAAAAATGCTTTGAATATATATTTCGTTTAACAGTTTACTTTTGAATTATTAAATAGACTCGGAATTTTGGAATAAGGTTGAATTACTTTTGAATTAATAAATAGACTCGGAATTTTGGGGTAAGGTTTAGGTTAGATTTTGAATTACTTTTGAATTAATAAATTAGGTTAGGTTGAATTATTTTTGAATTAATAAATTAGGTTAGGTTTTGAATTACTTTTGAATTAATAAATTAGGTTAGGTTGAATTACTTTTGAATTAAGAAATAGACTCGGAATTTTGGGGTAAGGTTTAGGTTAGGTTTTGAATTACTTTTGAATTAATAAATTAGGTTAGGTTTTGAATTACTTTTGAATTAATAAATTAGGTTAGGTTGAATTACTTTTGAATTAATAAATAGACTCGGAATTTTGGGGTAAGGTTTAGGTTAGGTTTAGAATTACTTTTGAATTAATAAATTAGGTTAGGTTGAATTACTTTTGAATTAATAAATAGACTCGGAATTTTGGGGTAAGGTTTAGGTTAGGTTTAGAATTACTTTTGAATTAATAAATTAGGTTAAGTTGAATTACTTTTGAATTAATAAATAGACTCGGAACATTTATGCATTTTGAGGTAAGGTTGTACTTGAGGAAACAAACTTGCTAGTTGCGGTACATAGTACCTTTATTCCTCGAGTGTGTGATCGCAGCGAGAGCTGACATCCCCCAGGCTTGGATGTTGCACGACGATGATTGAACTGCTGCGTACTAAGTAATTTTGGCAATTACTTTATGGTTCCAACGGTACTGCGTCCCGGATACGCGTTAAATTTATAACGTCCCCTACATATTACGTATTTCCACATTTTCATGAACGCGAGAAAACACGTAAACAGAAATTTGTTTCATCAACAGTAAATACTCTACGTCGGATATTTTCTCCACTTTTGTATTATATATCCCACGCCTGTATTTTCATACGTACCTCCAATTTCCAATAAAACTCGTAAAACTCCGCGATACTTTTAATTTTAATGGAAATAATTTAATCGATTTAATTCAATCTCGGATAATTATTATTATTTCTGATACACATTTTCGATGCTCGTGGCGGATGATATTTTCTTCGAGCTTTGCGATGCTTCCATGATGCGATGTAAATCCAAAAGATTATTCCAAAGGATCTATATGCTAGAAAATTGTGCTTTCCGAGATTACGAATTTCCGTCGAAGATTGCTCCAACGAGCTTTTGCAAAAGAAAAAGAGTTCGAATTGGAGCTAAGACACGTGGTAGTTGGTTAAAGATGCAAGATCGAATCGTCAAGAGTGGCTAGTTTGCCATGTTTTTTAAAAAAGAGAACATAGAGAACACTCCCTTCAAATTAGCGGTTACTACGAATGTGGGGATGATTTTTTGAAGGAAGATCCGCAATTATTTTGAACGATCGAATGTTCGAAAAACTTCACTGTTCGAGTGGCGGCCCGATTTATGACGTGGCGGGGGACTCGCGCTATTTTTGAAGAGAAAACCCAGCAAGAGGACTGGAGCCTTGTTGGCTCATTAAAACTGGAGTTGTGTTGCCTGAGAGTTGTTCTCCTGCGCATTTCAATGACATGTCACGAGCCATGAGACATCTTTTCTCAATGGAAAACTCGCTCCGCGCGGAGTTGACAAATTGCCTCCATTTTTGAGTCTCAAAAACTTTCGAAGCCGGAGGAGTCTTCCCTAATTTTCCATCGACTCAGGAGGATAGTAGGAAACTCCAGCGACATCGATAACAGGGAAGAAATCGAAGAAATCGACTTCCAGTCGCCTCCAGAACCGATTCTTCGACGATCGGAGAATAACATTGCATTCGAGTCGAAGAGACAGTTTCTTGATAGCGAGCATCCAACCAGTTTAGATATATATAAAGTCACAATTTACACAAACATCGCAATAAATCACGAACAGTCACTCTAACAAGCAACAAACTTAGAAACCGTGACTTTAATAAATCACCAATCGCTAGGGAAAGGAGATGCGAAATTCTGCTAACCAGACGATGGTATATAAGCACTAAGGAAGAAAATTGCGGTGATCGACGACTTCGTGAGCTCATCGTTGCTACGTTGCAACAGTTTGGAGTTTCAATCCGAACCGCACGCAGAATCACACATCGAAGTCTCCGAATATTTCTCTAACGCAGTGACAGGAATATAAGGAAATAATTCATATTCCGCGAGCGAAAACCGGACGTTGACTTGATTTTCGGCCATTTCCTTTCTCTTTTAGCGGCCGGACGAAAAAGCGAGTGGAAAAAATCGAGTCGGGGGACGCGCGTACGCGAATAATAATTCAACAGTGGCGAACAGAAAGTTCGGGGGGATGGAGGGAGGACGAATACGAAACGAAACGAAACGAAACGAAATTTTTATCCTGTGTCCGTTTCGTCCATTGAATCATAAAAATTGCCACGACACCGAGCAGAATCGGCGCGGCCGAGAGTATCTATCTGGCATAACTCGTACAAAAATCGAGAGCATCGCGAGTCTTCGTCGTGTCCAGCATTTTTTCCCGGGACGCGACGCGATAGAGGGATGAGACGGAGAGTCGCGGTGACGACGATCCTTCTTTCTGTGAATTAGCTGTGACCTGAGAAATAGAATTTCACGGGCACGCGATACTCCGCGATGTTCTCTCTTGAGATGGCGGAGGTGGAGGTGGAGGTGGAGGCTAAAAATTCATGAAGCTAGTATAATAACACGAGATTGTTCCGATGGTAATGTAAGAATTTAAAGGGATTTCGTGTTACGTGATGCTCAAAGTTGGGGAGATCTCTCTGGCAACGAGAACTTGAGTTACGCCGAATTTGAAAATTTAAAGGACTCTGAGGAATAACGTTTCTTTCGGTACAGCGTGGGATAGAATGATAGGACAACGTACGTACGAAACGTATCGTGTAATTAAAATAAGAAAATGTTTATTATATACTTTGTTTTATGTTTTATGTCATTATGCGTTATGTGGCTATCATTACTCTGGTAGGAAAAAATCACTTATTTTAGGTAAATTTGATATTCTGATGTTATTAGCTTTTTATTTCTTCAATTTATTATTTTAAATTAGCTCTTTGTCTTTTTAAACGGGATGTTTTACATGTTTTTTAATGCGTAAATTGATGCAGTTCGATATTCTCTATAAAAAAAAGGTATTAAATTTTCATCCTCAAATTTCAGATTTATTCTTGTTCATTCGTACAAGTAAGTTTATTCTATTTAGTGTTTTAAAGGCCTTTATTTTTACACCAATAAAAAAATATATAATAATAGTAATAATAATAATAATAATACAGAGATGCGTGAGTATACAAAGACAGTGTACGACGATAATTAGTTCTATTGTCTGACGTGAGAGCTAAGTAGGCGACACGATCAGGCTGCACACGCGGAAGGACTCACCAGACGTGGACCTGCACCCACCTAGTAATAAACTGCGGATAATTAACTGTGTCGACGCGTTGGAGTCAGTTCTTTTATACCCTGACTCTCACTATGTCCTTTCCCCTCAAGGGGTCGGAAAGCGTCTCTTATCTTACGGTGTTTATGGTCAGACCCATGAAAGGTTTTTTGCCGATACTGTCACCTGGGTCCACGTCGAGAGAATGTTTATGCTACAGTCTGGGTTGTGTCCCCTACATTCTAAAAGTATTAAAAGCAATAACACACGAAGGTATTGACAATTATTACAAATAATTGTAATAAAGCTATGTCAAAACTTCATTGACTTGGGTGATATTTTTCCTTTGATTTTCTATATATATACATATATCTAAAATGTCATACAAAAAAAAGAAAGCACGCAGAAAATTGTACACTGTGGAGAAAGATATAAAAGCCGATACAAAAAGAGGTACGTGTCCTCCCCCTGTCTAAAAGTTCCACGCACATCCCTTAACCAAACGGTAAAGTGCTTTTGTCAAACCCAACTCCTTCTGTCCAACCCCGCCAAACTTTCCAGCCAGCATATTTCAACATCCTAATCGCCGCCGGTGCGTCTCGGCAAGGCGCGGAGCCAAAACGTTCCTCCGAGAGCGTTCCGAGACTGTTTTCGTTCGACGTCGTATTTCCGCATTGGCTCTCGTCGAGTTTCGTACTTCGTAAAGCGCTCGATTTAGGGTCAGGAGCGTGCTACTTGCAAAGGCGATTCGACGATACATTAAAAAAAAGAAGAGAAAGAGAAATCTTGTTGGAAAACGAGAAAGAGAGAGAGAGAGAGAAAGAGAGAGGAAAAGAGTGTGGGAGGGACGGGTACAGAAAGTAAAGCACTCCTTGCCAAAAAAATTTACAGCCCGCCGGCGGAACAGCCGAACCGTAAATATTTTTCCTGGTCGACGACCCGCGAGAATTATTTCTCCCCTCTTTATGTTTCCCACTCGAGTATGCAAGCCGACCGTAGCCGCGTATATATATATATATATATATATCTCTTTCTCTCTCTCTCTCTCTCGCGCGCGCGCGCGCCTTTTGCGGCTACAGCTGCAACGACTTTTTTTCACCGGTCTGCAACCTCCTCGCCCAGATTTCATTCAATCTTCTACCTAACCAGCCCGAGAAATGAAATTTTTTATACTCGGTTCTCGTGCGGTCGGTCGCATCGGTTTTACATTGTGACTGGTTCCATTACCTTGGCTTCACGGTTCTCCTCGTTCTCCTCGTTTTCCCCTCCTTTGCGGCGCTGGTGGCGTCACGGTTCACCTGGAAGACTCGGAGGGAGAAAGAGAACACCGGGATACCTGCATTTTGCCTCTGAATTCCGCGACCACATCCGGGATATCTCGACGTGTAAAGCGTCGATTTTTTAAGAGAGCTCTGGTTTGTTCCAATTAACTGCTACTCTGTGGCTCGCGCCGCGCCACTCTGACGTTTCTTCCTTTTTTCCTTCTTTTTTCACCTTCGTTACCAAGCCGTTTGCACCTTTTAATACGCGTTTCAACCATCTCGAGGCATTTTGAGATAACTTTGGCGAAATTTCGCAGTTGCTGCTCAACACCCCGAGATGTATGTATTTAACCTAATTAAATGGGAATAACGTTGCACGGTTCGAGCAAAATTCACTGGGACTTTTGGGATCCCCGAGGAAGAATCTGCGCCGAGATACCGCTGTTTTGCGACTTAATCCTCCAAACGGCAATGCATTGCGTTATTAGGTGATAATAACGAACTTCACGGAACGTTCTGCGTTACACCGCCGCGTAATCCGAGCATAAAGTTTAACTAAGGGTTGAAAAGGCTGAGATATACACCTACGAGGAGCAGATAATTATATATAGGTTGGAGCGGGTTAAATTTTTTACGACTTTTTTACGATTCCACCGCGTAGATGCAACTGCGAAATAAACAGATCCTTGTTCAAACAGAGCTATATATTTTTAGAAATTAAAAAAAAAAAACATACATACGTAAATCCGTACCTATGTAATTTTTACATATTTAGAGAAAATGAGCATTTTCAGGGATTTGAATGATTCTTTCCAAGACGTGTTCTTTCAAAGCTGAAATAAACAGGCAAACAATAAACGAGGCAAATAGATTTTTTTCATAGAGATTCGTGTAGTTTTTTACATTCAGAAATATCTAGAACCAGCTTTGAAAAAAGTTCATTTACCTCACTTAGTTTCTTTTAATACAAAATCATCTAGATTCCTATTAAAATACATTCATAGCATAGTATAAACAACTTATAAACATATCTTAATTTATAAAAAAAATTCTATATCGCACTGTATCTTTGATCATCCTGTTCATTCTACCTTTAAAAACCTTCCAAAATCGCCACGTTATCGCGCGGTAACTGAAGGGACAACGGAAGAGAAGAGAATATAAATGCACGGTTTAAAAAATAGCGGACTCGTTACACCGGCGAATCTCTGATTCGATAATTATCGTATTTCGGTTTTTCGCGCGGACGCTACGAGAGGCCAGTTGCCAGCTCGATTAATTCCGTTTACAGGATGGTCATCAACGGGGTGAGAGGGGAGGGATAGAGGGATGGAGGGAGGGATGGATGGATGGATGGATGGATCGATGGTCACGGTGGCGCGAGTGTCCGACGAAACGAGCCAAAACTTTTCGACGTATTTTCACCGCTCGTATATTCATTCACCTCGGTACTCGGTTTCTCTGGCCAGAGGTGGACCAGAGCGGGACCAGAGCGGAAGAGAGTAACTTTCGGATATTTTTCAACGGCACGCGAGCAACTTCTGCCTGTCGGAAACAAGTTGCTCCGATCGTTTTAAGTGCAAGCAATTGGTTGCATTCTTTTCCTTTCTTTCTCACTCACTCACTCTCTCTCTCTCTCTTTCTTTATTTATTTCCTATTCCATTCCTCTTTTTTCTCTTTCAAAAAAAAAAAAAAGAAAAAAAAGAAAAGAAAAAAAAACAGGCTTGTTGTTTCTACTCTCGTTGCTTGGTCCGTTCGATCTCGTAGCGGTTTGGTCAAATAGTTTCGCCGATAGGAAATTCCCGAGTTACTCCCGAGCCAGAGAACTGGTCGATTTTTTACCCAACCTCGTACTTCGACTGCTTGTATCGGCAAAGTTTTATCACCAACACCGGCGTATCCTCCTCTCGCTTCGTTTCGATGATCGGAAAGCTATCGCAGCGAGAGAGACTGACAAAACGAAAATTCTGCGGGTCTCCGCGCGCTACGAAGTGTAAGATTCTGGCTGAAAAAATCCAACGCAGATTCCGTCGATTTTTCTTGATTGTAAAATCGACTTTAGTACTATCGTTCACTTTCATTGAGGAGAAACTAAAGCTGATTTCTACTTTAGAATTATAAACGGACGTATCAATGATCCTGTTACTTTCTCTCACTCTTTTGTTGATTTTAATTCTCTTTTTCGTTCGGATAAAATGCCTCCAATTTTTAGATCGCGTTTTTGTCGCGTTTCAACGTTACTGATCGTCTCTTTCGTCGCTAGTTCCTTGAATGAGACAGTGGATTTCTTTTTAGCGAGTCTCCTTCAACATCTTGACACTAGAATTACCAAAGTGGTCAAATTTATGATTTATAATTTTTAATTTTTATCAGATATTTTACAGACACGAAACACCGTATTTTAAAAAAAATTTAAATAATTCTTCGTACTTTAACATACAAACGAAAGCTTGTACATAAAGTCCACTGTGTTATAATAGATCCTTATTTTTTTGACTTTAACGTCTCCGATGGAAATTTCATGCTTTAATCGTCGGTGTTTCACAAACTTTTGCCTACGCCATCCACGTCACTTATTTATTATTTTCACCTTGCTGTTTCTTTGCTGTTTTGCATCTATATTTCTCCTTTTATTTTCTTTACTTTCCTCGCACAGCAATTTTCGCACGCTCGCGCTTGAAACAAGTAAACAAATTCCAAAAACTGCGTGACAAAGTTTGCCAGCTCTCGGCGCTCGGCATTTCCATCGAACTCGTTTCCCGGCGTGTTCGAGATGAAATTACAGAAAAGCAATTATTCATGCCTGCCGTACGGCGTGCGGGCCGAGCGACTACAATTCGATTCGACGGGAATTACAGGCAACCGTGTCGAACGCGATCTTCGTTGGAAAACCGGTGGATTATTAAAGTGTAACCGAACCGGGGAACGCGGAAACGACCTCTCCATCGGACTCGACGAAGTTATCGCGTTTCCCCCCGAATTCCGCGGGAGACACGCGGCCAAATATTACACTCGTTTCTTTGACTCGGCTACGAACTCCCATTTGCCCTCGACAAACTATTTTTATTGTATATTATCAGCAGTTTATTTACGAAGCATCGTAAATAAAAATTACTGTCATCCAGGGATACAAACTGATCGCAAGAGTTGTAATACGTTTCCTCAGTGTGAAATTGATGCCGAGTTCAAAGGAAAACTGAAACAAGCCATGGCGAAGCGATATGTACCGACGACAAAAGCGCTAGTAGATTTGTCGAGGTTTCACAGAGAGAGAGAGATCCAAATCTCACTTCTGCCTACTTTTGTGTAGTGTTCTAGCCTCAAATTTTAAAAGCCGTATTCGACGTTGTATCAGAATACCAGCCAGATTTGGAGACACTAAAACATTACGCATCTTTAAACTGAAACTGCTAAAATTAAAAAGATACTGCATATTGGAGATAATGAGATGAAAGACATTGAAGAAGTAGATGCTATTAAAGATTTGAAGAGTCCAATATGCAATGAATATCAATCCCGAAATGACTAGATTAAAGACGCGAAAAAACCTGCGACTGGATGGTATGGATCTTTCAAAACCAATACTGAGCGATGCAGTGGACGAAGGAAGAACCGTGCCAGCCTCTGAAAGGATGTTTGCTGCAAATACACACCGCAACAAATTGCGAACCAATTTTTACAGCAATATTTTCTCATATTTGACAGCGAGGATCGTGAACCACTTCTAAACGCATATATCAGAGATGCGTGTTTGTTTCAATATGACTGTGTTTGATCCTCACAATCGTCGCAATCCGAACAAGTCGAATGGATACCTCATGGACGACAGAAAAAATAATAATAAAAAATAATGCAATAATACAGAAAAAATAATACAACAAACGACAAAAATTACAGAAACAGGGGCGTTTGTTTGAAATGCCACGAACATTTCACTACGTGAACACACTCACGATGAACATCAGTCTGATTCCGGAAGCAACGATGTCAGTTACAGCTACAGAAATGTTTAAAGAGCCTGAAAGAACAGATTATCCGTTACTTTAATCGGATCTTCACGATAATTCCCCGAAGGAAGTGGATACTGTATTAAAAATGAGCAACTACGAGTTAATTTCAACTGGCAGACGTGTCATACATTGTGAGTTGGAAATTTACTTAAAATTCTTTATTTCTTTTTCTATTTTATTTCGTAACTATGCTAAAATCATTAGTTGTCATTCAGTACATTTGCAACAAAAAAAAAAGAAGATTGATGTAAAATACAGAGAGGAAACAACAACTTTTCTAAAAAGCAATGTATTTAATAACAAACTTCTTCTTGTCAGTGGAAATCACAATGTTCTTATCTTTAAGAAACACAAAATATGTATTTATGTAATAATGATTTTGATTTTACAATTAACTGCCTTTTGAAGTTAGTATTTAAAAGTAATTAAATAAGTTTGAAAAGTTTGATGGAAAAGTAACCAGAGAAGAACATGATACAGCAAACTGAAAAAGGGACATTACAGATGACACGACATAGCAAAAACTAGAAATAATCGTTCTAATGATATTTAACGCGAAATTTTGTTGATAATATCTATTTATTTCTAATATGTGATAACGTTTAAATTTAAGGCAATCATCAACCCGTGCATTGTGGGTTTGCTAAAACATACAAATATACTATACTAGAGTTATGATACATAGTTTCAATCTCTGGAGAAATGATATCCTCCATCATTTTTCAAACTTTCGTAAGAAGCAATAAAAAGTCCAGTTTGTGCGAATTGACTCGAAAATTTGTCTTCAAAAATTTTTGAAATTTTCTTCTTCTCAACGTCGTTATTATAGCTGTCACTCTAGAGTATGTCTGTTCGGATATTGCATGATTACACATCGCATCGTACAACACCAAACGTATAATTATACATTTGTTACAATTATCAGCAAAATAAGAAAAAAGAGGAAGAGGTTTCCGAGCTGTTGGCTAGATTTAAATACGACGTCGCCCTAGAAGGGTTAAATTCGATTACCAACGGCGGTCGACCCTTCTCGACCTCGATCCCGATCTCCGTGGATTACGCGCGAATAAATTCAAATGATTCGCGCGGCAAATCTGTGTCGCGAGCTCGTTCCGTGTTCGAGGCGCAAGATAAGTCCTTCCTTGCCGGGAGCACCACCGGGTCCGGGGATCGTTGAAATATTACCGATACCGATCAGCGGCGGAGTCTCTGAGCCAGCTTCTCAGCGAATTGATTTCGAAACCAATTAAGGAAGTTAGCAACTCTATCGAAACTGCGGCCTTCGTCAGCTGATCAGCCTCCCCGATAGGACGACTTCGTCGAAAGATAAACACGAGTCCGATCGATTTCTGTTCGAAGCTTCTCAAGGAGATCTCTCGCGAAATTAAAACGTCCACGCTGGATGATGCTGTTCCTGCTTGCTCGGCTTCGCAGCTGATTAAAATTAATTTCATCGCGACGGACGAGTCTGTTTGTGAAAAGAAATTGAAAATTAATTTCGAGGAGGGATTCGGAGGAGAGGAGTATATAATATATAATTCCGGGGGTGTTCGATGACAGGTATAATTATAATTTGATCGATAGCTCCTCCTAGGTGCTTCGGACAGACACCTTTGAAAGTGAATAACTCGTGAGAGATAATCTTACTCTGTGTTCGAGAGAGTTTCCACGCTACAATACCCCCATTGTGGTTTGTGTGCAGGCGCATCGGAGAAAGTTGATGGGTTTTTTAAGTGCCCTGAGCAGGCACTCCCGTGTCGCCATAAAACCCTGGCCATATGGCTGAGCTTTGTTTTAGAGTCCTCAACCGTGGACAAGGCCCTCGACCGTGGACTGAAGCATGCAACTTTCCCAAACACGTGCGAAACACATCCGCCTTTTGTGTCCCCCCACCTTGGGCCCGCGATTTCCCGAGGCCGAAGAAAAGGGAACCGAGAGAGCTTCCGTGCTTTCCTTCGTCCTGCAAGTTAAAATCGTTACGACTTCCAACCACCACGGGTCATCTCTCGCGAGGAGACTTCAAACCAACCACCGAGGGGAAGACCCCTGATATCGCAGCGAGCGAACAACATATACAGTCCACTCGTTGTCAAAGATCTCGCCTCGTCTCGCACGCGCGCGAGCACTCTGTGGTTACTAGAAGAATATTTACGCAGCGTCGTAACCAAAGGAGAAGAGAATCATTGTTGAGGATCCGACACTGTATTCAATAAGTACGATTTAACTGAATCTTGTTAAATGCTTTGGAGATGTGTATATTCAGTTCGTAAATAACTAAAATTTCTGAAAATCTACCGAGGAAGAATTGCAAAGCATCTAATTGTAACAAGATGAGGAAGATAGTGTCGATAGATGTGGATGTATTCAGTGACAAGAATAATTCGATCGATTTCTTTTACGTGCTTCGACGACACCTTTGGAGGTGAATAAATCTACTAGATAATTTTAAAGAAGAATTATTATCGTGTTATATTGCATTTAATTATGAAAATTATTATCAATCTCTGCAATGACAAGTACAATTTACTCGTTCTTCTTTGTTTGATGCTTCGGAGACATCTCTGAAAGTGAGTAATTCGTATCATAAGATGAACCTTGTTCTGTTTATTAACAGAAAATTTTGCAGTATGATTAATTGTAAAAAGGCAAAAAAAAAAAAAGAAAAATTATTGCTGCAGATACGAATGAATTCATTAATAAATAGAATGTTTATATAATTTTATATCTTCATGAAGATAGAAGAATTATTTAAAACAAGGAAAAGATAGAAAAGTGTTGTAAGTGATTATATCTGCTTTAAATATCTCATGCATTTTTACACGCATTGTGTAAAAACAAATAAAAATTCGCAATTTAATAAAACATACATACAAAACAAAGAACCGTGCAACAGTCTAACAAAATTACTATCGAAGCAGAAAGAATAATTGTTGAAAACGTGGATGCATTCTAACAATAACAAACGTAACTTATTCTCATCGGGTGTTACGAGGATACCTCTCGTGAAATTAAACGTCCGTATTGGATTTTATTCCACTTATTAAAGAAGATTTATGCAGCATTGTAATTAATTGCAAAAATTGCGATGGAACAATTATTGTATATTGAAAACGTGGATGTATTCAATAATAAATATGATTCGATCGATTCTCATCAGGCGTTACGAAGACATCTTTGACGAAATTTAAACGACCATAGTTATCCCACTTGTTAAAGAAGAATTGTACAGCATTATAATTCTGTTCTATAAATAGGAAACTTGTTATCGCGCACGTGTTCAATGATAAATGCAATTTAAACGATCATTCCATTAGATATTACGCAACATCTTTGACGAAGTTGAAATGTCTGTGTAAGACAGGTCTATTCTACTCGCAATTAGTAAAGAAAAAATATTCTCCATGGCGACTAATTATAAAGGGGAGGAAATCACATTTAAGGAAAAAAAGGATGAAACGTCTTTGACGAGGCTGAAAGTTGCCATGGTAGTTGCCATTAAAGAAGAAGAAGTATCTTCCATTGTGACTAATTATGAAGGAGAGGAAAATATTACTTACTTAAGAAAGAAAATATTTTTGTTGAAATTGAAATGTTGTTCGTGCAAGATAATTCTACTTTACTTGCCAGCGAACAATTTCGCTCATCTTTGTATATAATTAATTTCAAGAAAAAGGAAAATTATCGGTACCTACAGTATATGACAATTTTCAAGAAAAAAATTCAAACTGAAAAATAAAACTACATTAAACGAGAATTATTCGAGATTAGACTGCAAATTTTTGTGCATTTGTGCGAGATTCGAAAAGTGCACAGAATATACAAAATAAATATATAAAATATATAAAATATCCAAAATAAACGAGGCAAATTTCTGCTTAAATTCTACCTCTGGAATTGCGTTTATGAAAATATAAAAATACATCAAAACTCGTAGTTTAATCGTAGTAACTAGTTTTAAGTAAACTGAATAAAAAAAATGAAGATTACAATCAGAAAAAAAGATCGGTTCGCGTACATAACCAAAGAAGATCTGCGACGTAATCAATGATAAATATAATCTGATTCTTATCAGGTATTACAAAGTATTACGAAATTGAAATGTCTGTATAAGATAGTTTTATTCCACTTATCAAAGAAGAATTCCCCACTACAATTAATTACGAACGAGAGAAAATTGTCTTTAAGAAAGAAGACGTCTCCGATGAAATCGAAACGTCTGCGCAAGGCAGTTCTATTCTACTTGATCGAATACAATTTTCCGCACCATCATGACTAATTTCGAAAGAAGAAAATCTGAGTTCTTTTTGTAATTTTAAAAGAAGATACGATTGCTAAAAATCAATTAAAACATCTTTATTTTACAAAAGCAGAAATACTCAAGTGATCAAAATTATAATAATTTCCCCTTCACGAAATACTTTGTGTAAGTATGAAAATTACGTCCGAGAAGAAAAACCAGTTCTTGGATAGAAACAGAGAAGATCCGAGATGCGCTCAATATCAGATAATCTGATCTGATTTTTATCATTTTTATCACGAAGACTTTTGACGAAATTGAAACGTCCGCGCAAGGTAATTCTATTCTACTTACCGAGTAGGAGAAGAATTTCGTTCGCCACTGTAATTGATCAAAAGAGGAGAAAAAAAAGTCATTACATCACGACAATATACAAATTTCGAAGGCACGTTCGTTAAAGTCTGAGACGTCCTCGCTCCTTCACTGCGGCAGAATTATTCAAGATCCCGACTAATTAAAACGAATTCCCTAGGGCGAAAGTTCTCCGTACGAAAGGGCGAAGCGTTTGCTAAACACGTTTGCTAAAATTTAAAACATTCTTGTCTCCTCGCTCCACCCACGTGTAATTATTCAAGAGCCTGGCTAATTAAAACGAATTACACCGCACGAGAAGAAAAATATAGCTGGAAGAGGGAACCGGTTCTCCACGCGCGAGGGCAGAGTTAAAGTTCAGTGACAAGTATCCGAAATATCTGAAACCGATAAAATTGAACCGTAACAAGCGAGATAACGCAGCTAAGCTTCCTCTTCCGCTCGGACGAGTGTTCGACCCCCTCTGGCTGTTTCAAATTCATCCATCTTTCATCGCGGCTCCTCCAATAAAAATCACCCAACCGCGGGAACTCTGCGTTCGGAGGACGAGGGAACGGTTCCGCCTGACGAGAGTCCCTTCGTCTTCAACGGATCACCGACTCGCCGGATTTCATAAGAACGCTCGCCGGGGAAAGAGGACAGATTGAGCGTCGGGTCCTCGTCTGGTAAACGGTGCCCACGGATATAAGGAACGAATATATCAAATTGCGCGAAGACTATCGCACATCGATCGTGCTGCTTCTTATCGATCCCGCGGCGAATCTTTCTGGCGCGTCATCTAACCGTGGCACGAATTATCAGCGTGGGGCGGTTTCTCATTGGAAGAAGATAAAGGCGTGGACGCGGGCCGAGATAAAAGTACAGGGAAACAGGGGTGATCCGTCTTAGTCCAGCATGTTCGTACGTTCTCTTTGTACCGCGAACTAAACTATTTCGTTGAAATACCTTTCGCCCCGCTCACGCTTATGGCTAGGGAAATAAGGTCTCGTTTGTCTCGGTTCTTTCCTCGCCAGCCTGTCTCGTTGGAGGATTTTTCTTTGTAGCGTCGCTGACTCGAGGGCCGGAGGTCCATTCGTTTCTGTTTTTCAAGTCAGCATGTTGGTTCATCGACGGCCGTGTTACGGTGTACACGCGGAGCATCGAGAATTCGTTTTCAGCTCTTTCGTCGTGGTCTACTATCACCTTTGCTCCTTTTTTTTTTAATTCTTTCTTTTGCGGAGGGAGACATTGAGAAAGAGTTGAGGTGACGCTCATTCGTCAAAGAATAATTTATCCTGATGTTAGGAAATTTTATAAAATCGTAGAATTTATATGGAGGACCTAACGATTAAAGGTGTTGAAGATCTGTAGCTCCAATGTTAAAAGATTTGATGAACAGGTTAATGAAATAGATTGAGTGGGTAAAACAGAGAACTGCGTAAACGCAACGTCGATTCTTAATAAATTAATATTTCGTTGTTCGAATAAGTGTCGATCGAATTTAATAAAAATCACTTCAAACAAGTACTATATTTTTACGTGTACTTTTTCATATTATATTCTGCATAATCTCCAACGAATGCACAAAAGTTCGCATTATCTTCATTTTATCAATGCAAGCTTGTTTCTTTAGGGAATTTTTCTTTAGGGAAGGACACGAAACAAAGAGCAGATTTTTGCGCGAATTATTCTTCTTACAAAGGGTGAAACACATACATCGCCAATGTATGATGCGATTGCGGGAACTTTCCGTGATTTGTTAACCGAACAGTTCTATACTTGGACTGACTATACACGCGCTAATCGACCGCCGATTATTACGGGAATTCATTGAGAGTTAAGGTAAAATCCGTTTAAATTCTTCATGCCGTCGAGCGTAAGCCGCGTTATCAGAAGGGACTCAGAAGAGACTCAGGTTCCTGTTAACCCTTCGCGACGTAGGATTACTTATTCCACCGTGAAATTGAACCACGATCTCGTGGCTAGCCTGTGAATCTTGCTGGCGATAAAAATTTTATGGAACGATCGATCTGTGGCGATAGAAATCGACGTGCGTCCGCCACGAGAAAGCGGGAAAAAGACGGACCGAATGTGATTTTTAAGTATACTCAAACGTACACTTTTGTCTCCGAGATTTATATTAATATATTGATATTAATAATTACAAATTTATACTAGCAATAAGATTTATATTAATTATGTTCTTTCTTGTTTATTATATTTTTATTGCCACTTGTTACGTACGTATAACAAAATGAGTCGAAAAATACAGATCATCTTTAATTTTATCGAACGAAATGTATCTCGATTATGTCACAATTTCTAACTGCGGCTCTTGACAAGATTTTAGAAAATGTAAAATGCATTTGGAAACGTAAAATATAAAAAAAAAAACAATATAAAATGTATTTAAAATTTCTTACATGTATATATATATATATATATATATATATATATATATATAGATGTATATGAAATATATTTTACATTTTCTTAAAATATATCTGTATATATTTTACATTTTACATTTTCTTAAAATATATCTGTATATATTTTACATTTTACATTTTAGATTTTAATATATTTTAATATATTTTACATTTTAGATTTTAATATATTTTAATATATTTTACATTTTCTTAAAATATATCTGTATATATTTTACATTTTACATTTTCTTAAAATATATCTGTATATATTTTACATTTTACATTTTAGATTTTAATATATTTTAATATATTTTACATTTTCTTAAAATATATCTGTATATATTTTACATTTTACATTTTAATATATTTTAATATATTTTATATTTTCTTAAAATATATCTGATGTATATATAAAGAGATGTATATCAAATATATTTTACATTTTCTTGAAACATATCTTGTCAAAATCCTTTTGTTGAAAGTCGTGATATAATCAAAATACAAGTTATTCAAAGTAACTTGAAATATATACGTACATGTTTCTATATCTGTCTATGTTTAAATATATTTCTAGCACATTTAAAAAATAATTCATTGGATGGCTATTTCTGATTACTCTGAATCAAACGAGCTCTAAAAATTCACAATTCCAGAAATCTCGTCACTCGCCAGAGTTAATCATCCCTAATTGCTTTGAGTAAAACGACCGACCGATTTCCGCAACAAACGAACCCAACGAGGCTTTTACTTTAAAAAACATAAACTTCCGGAAATTTGATCATTCGTTAGTTACACTGAACGATCGAAATAAATAAAACGAACAATTCCTACAGCGGTGTGATCAATGTATTTAAATCAGCGCTCTGCCAACTTTCTCCACACGCGTGGAGAAAACATCCCGCGCGTTTACAGAAACTAAATTGCAGCTCGGTGGAAAAGCGACGCGTTTTATTGTCATTTCCGGGCGACTTTTCCGCGCGAGTTACGAGAACTGAAAGCCAGACCCAACCAGAGGTTTATTCCCGGCGTCGCGGTTAAAAGTTCGCGCGAAACGCAGATGCAAATTCACGGGGGAGATCCCCGGCGACAATCCCCCCCCCTGTGAATTTTTCGCGTGCCGGGGCGAATTTCCGCGTTGCTCGCGAATTAACTTGGCTGACCTCCGACAGCCCGATGAACCGGAAGGATATTATCCTCCGGCGGAAGGTTCGTTAAAGCGATTTTCGGCGCAAAAGCCGATCGATAAATAAAACGGGGAGCGTGCACGCGGAAAATTCCTGATTATAACGGCGCGATTATAACGAAATCGGTAAGCAAGAATGGCGTCGGCCGGTTACCGATCGCCAACGATTATCGCCGGGAAACGGGCCGGGCGCGTTATCATTATCGATATCTCGACTCGGCGAAAAGCAATCGCGCGTCGATTGCAGCCCCGTCAAACGGAAACGAGAACGTAACAATAAATAAATTGTCCCTGATAGAATCGGTCGCACGATCGGCGTTACGTTTCTCCCTCCTCTCCACTCATTCCGGAACAGCTACTCGCCCGAATAGGTCGCCATTTTAATCTCTTCGCTCGCAAATCGAAGTCAATTCCGTTTATCGTCGCGAGTGAGAGGCGCCGCGCGTTCAAGCGTGAATCCCGATACACGAAAGAACGACGACATCCAGCCGATATCAAAGCAAATACAAATATGGCGGGACACTATTCGAACGGCCGCGCACTTTTAGATTTAACGGGCAGGATTGTTATTTCACCCATCAGACGTGCAAAATGATACAAACCGAGGAGAAGCTCGCTTTTCACAACAAAACGTACTTGGCAAGACGTAACACTAATTTCTCCATTTTCAATTATTCTAATATTATTTTTCAAGATGGATTTGCGAACCAAATGTGCGAGACGGAAGATTTTTCAATCCGTCACGTTCTACGAATATCCGACAAAATTGAAAAATAACATCCGCGAGATTTATTCAGCTCAATTACGTTCCCCGCGGTACATCTCTCATCAATTATTAAGTAGATTAAAAACCGAAATTTACCGCAACCAAGCCAGTCTTCGTCTTGTAATTATTAACAATTTCATCGCGATTTTCCAAGCAAGACCGCGAAAATACTCTCCAGTATCGTCCGCTCGGCTCTTCATTTACGGCGTGGCATCGTCAAAAGGGGCAAGAGGACGATAGCCGAGGAATATTCCTCGCTAAAGCATTAACCGCACGATGAAATCTTTTACACGCTCGTTGGCCGCGCAATTACTAAATTATCCTTTCCGCTTTCTTCCTCCGCCGTTCCGTTGTACTTATGGCTCATTATCTTCTTATACGCGCGCGCGTCCAGATTACACGGAAGGAAGAACATGTATGTACTTGTATGTACTTGTATGTACTTGTATGTACGCGTGCGAGACCAAGTTCGAACTGAATTTTTCATCTCGTTCCATTTCCTTTCGTAATTACTGTGAATGAAATAAGGGACGACGTAATATTAAAAGAATATATATTGAACAAACACAATTAGGTACAAAAGAGTAAAGCTTTAGAATCCTCACACTCTCAATCAGTAGTCCGAACTCGCTATTCTCTTTTTTAGATCCTCGCATAATGATTCTTTCTTGATGACTGAATCTCCCCGGCAGTTCAGGAACAAAACACGACACACATGTACATATCATACACATAAAGCCAACACACTCGCAATTCGTAGAAATCGCCTCCTACCAGTATTACTACCCGCATTCTAAATTTAGGTAAGAAATTAAATTAAATTCTTTAGTTACTTATAAAAAAAGAAAAAAAAAGAAAAAGAAAAGAGACTTTATCAATAACTGAGATAATCCCTCAACAATTTCGAGAAGAAACTTGGAATTAAAATCCCGCGAAGATTGGCCAGAAAGTAATCAGACAAAAATGAAATCTCTCGAGAGGAGGCTGTCGTTCTGATGCTCGGCGATACTCGACGGTATCGATCACGGACGGAGGAGCGACCCTTTCGTTCGTTCGCGCATTTTAAAGACTGCGAAAGAGTAAAACTAAGAAACTTCAAAAGATGGAAGCGGTCGCTCGGAGAGAAATAGAGAGGGAGAGAGATCCCAGGAGTTTCACCCTCTTGCGAAATCTCGCGGAGGAATTTCAATTAGTCATCCCTTTCGAAATTCAGCGTTAGCTTCGATAGTTCTTCAAGCAGGGTGAAACTCGGCGACCCCGGCGCGTTAGCCAACCCGGAAACTGAAGGCGCGGCCATCGACGACGAGCCCCGTTTAACCCCTTTTTGCGCGCCACCCTCTTGGACCTACTTTCGCCCCCGCGTAGCCGCCAACGTCGATTGGCCACTCGTCGCCCGCGCGGAATAAATCACCGTCGCGATGAATATTAATAGTGCGATCGTCGGACGATACGATCGGCGGACACGAACTAGGACGAAGGGAGGAACAACAGCGTCGGAGGACGCCTCGCAATTTTCGTCGATGAAGCAACGAAGAATAAGAAGGACAGGCGCGACCAATTTTGTACGATTTCGTCTTACGTGACTTCGATCCTCCTTCAAAAATGAATAAGAATACACACGGAGTGTTGTCCTCGTTCGAAGAACTGGAGCGATCGTGAATAAATTTTGTGTAGAATTTCATTTCATACGTCCAAGAATAATAATACGTTCCCCTCCGATTTCGAGAGGAGAAAGTTTGAAGATTTGTATACTTGAATAATTGAAAAATAGGTCGAAAACGTGGAATTTTATTGAAGTAAAGTAGAATGAAAATCTAGCTTTTAGTTCAAAGAAAGCTACGTTTTCAAGAAAGTGGCTATGTTATAATAATTATAATAGTAGAGCGTTGGACGAAATGATACGGGATGAAAATGACGCATCTGTGTGTTTCGAATAATTAAAATAAAAAAGTATTGGTGCAAGTGTGCACTCTGTGTATGAGACAACATGCCAAGACTCGCATTGGTAAATTTTTAAATTTAATTCCACGAAAACATTTTATTCTCCCTTCTTGACTCGTGTAAAATAATAATTACTGATTTATTCCTATTAGTTATTCACCTCTGTCTAGTCTGGAATTAATCTACTTCAAATGTACTTAAGAAATAGTTTCTCTCAGAAACGAAGCCTCGTGTAAAAATATGTTACTGCAAATTTTCGGTGTATTTTAACACGTAGAATTTTCAGGAAAATTGGAACTTATATTTTCCAAACGAGATATTGCAGAGAATAAAGTTTAGAAATTCTTCGTTTGTGCATGGAATAAAGATTCCCTCCATGGCTGTACTTTTCAAAATAGTACTGAGTTTTTTTATGTATAACAATAAACAAAGCGAATATTCTTTCTCGCGTGCATCCCTGTTGGAAACGCGCTAGCCTAATTATTTCGGCGTTCGTATTTAACACGAAGCGTACAGGAAATTGCAATTTGCTTGACATTCTTGCGGCGTGTTATTAAAAAAGTTGCGCGATTCCGTATCCATAAGTGGTGGGTTATTTGAAAATGGCCGCGTGGAAATTTTGTTTTAGAGAGCCGCCGCTCGGGTAATTATGACGCGAAACGACTCAACAAGTGCTCCAGACTTTTCTCGCTTCTAAAAAATTTTCACCCGTTTTCACGATTCCTGCGATATTATTCAATTAGGGGATCGAGCGTGAAATAAAATCGTGACATTTGGTTTCGTGAAATGTACGTAACATTGCACACGTACGGAAAAACGTACATATTTCGTAGAATATGGAAAAAGAAGTACGAACATGGAGAGTGTAAATGAATCAACAATTATACATATATATATCTACATTTTTAAATTGCTCGTTAATATTAAGGTATACAAGAAACACGCATTAAAGAAACACCTTGCACAATTAACGCCGACCGATTTTTCAATTTTTCCTCTTTGCAAATATTTTCCATTTGTCCGTAACAAGAAACTCTCGTTAATTCAGTTTTGTTGCACGTGCTGTATCGACGTTGATATAATTATTTTACAAGACAGTTTACAGTTTAAGCTTTACAACATAGACGTAGCATTCTCCTAATGATTCACAAAAATTCACTTTGTGTTCATCTCTTCGAACATTACGAGATTTTTTACAAACAAAGCTAAAAGGCCACGAAATAAATATTATTAAGTTATTCAAATTGAAAAGTTTGACTGCAAGACTGTGAATCGATGCAATTGAAAAGAAATATTTGCGATATATTTTGATTTTGACCGTGCCTATCACGTTCTCTTAATAAATATCAACAATGGCACGAACCTGCAAATCCACTTGCATCCCCGCAACTGTAGAATGCAGGGAAACTTGATAAATCTCGAGAGGTGTCGCGAGAGTTGGCCAGCCTCGAAAAAAAAGGAGCAGCTTCCTCTCTTTGCCCGTATATTTTATCTTAAATACAGTTTTCGAGGGACGAAGTTGTTAAGAGAGGCAACCAGGGCCGCGGGATTTATGTAACTTTAATTCAGGCGAAACGTTCTTTTTTTTTTCTAATTGGCTCGAGAAGAATGGGGCGAGTAAGTTGGCGCGCGGTGAACTCTGCTCGGTCAGACGCTGAAAATGGGAATTTATGGTCCCCCAGAAGTGTTTTACCATTTTTACAGTCTCCGAGGGAGAAGGAGGAGCACCAGCCTCGTCGACTTTTAACGAAAGATTGAATAACAAATCTTCTCGCGGATTCGCGCGCGAAAAAGAAAAAAAAAACACGGATCCGAAACAGAGAGGAACAACCGCGTTCGCCATCAAGAATTATCGGACCACGAATTACTCGATAACCGACCGAACGAAAATTTATACACGGCGGAAATTCCCCGGCGAACGCGTAATTTCATCTGCGTTTAATCTCGCGAAGTAACTTCGCACCAAGTATCGAGTTTGACTATTTATCTAACTTTTTCCAGTTTCCGACTAAGTGCAACAGCCGAGCGAGTGCACCGAGCGCCGTTGAAATTGTTCCCGGCGACAGACTATCGATAAAATGATTACATAATGGCATTAATATTTACCGAGTGTATATATTGTAATTATCGATGGGTTACGTTCGACGGGAACGGAAACGCAATTATAATTTTGACACAATCGACGCGTCATTGTTCGTCGGATGCGTGCCGTCATCAATATTCATTATCCGCGACGCGAGCAACGTTTTCGAACAACGTTACAAAACCGAAAATAACGTGATCAATCAAGTTTATCTCCTCCATCTGTCTACGTCAGTCATCCGCTCTTCTTCTGGGGATCAACCGTTTTTTCACACTCTTAATACTATTCTCTATTATGCCGCTGCTGGCTGGTTCGTTGGTTCGAACGAGCTCGATGTTAAATTCACGAGCTTCCACCATAGGGTATTTCGTGTATTGAACGTACGTTCGGAAATATCAAAGAGAACGCGAAAAACGGGGACACGATGCTTCGATGAATCCGGTTTACGCGGAGAATTACACAGAATCGATCGAATATTAAACGTTTCATTATCGAGTAAAATCAAAATTAATTTTAACTGTAGATCGATGTACATTTAAAAAATTACGAGAGTTTTTAAATTATCAATAATCACGCGATGTCAACGAATTTTTGTTCATTTTAATATCGTTCTACGAAATTTACGCAGCGAACGACTGACCGAACACTAATCTTAAACTTGCAATGTTTCGTTATCGAATTCCACTTGCAGTTATCTATTGTGAAATATAAAGAAGAGAAACTCAAGCACGCAGTTTTACATCTCGCCTAATTTTTCTGAACAGTTATTAGGGTAACTCTGTAATCAAATAAAATCGAGATCAACTCTCAAATATCGATACGTAAAAACGTAAAAAAAAAAAAAGAAAGAAAAGAAAACAAAACGTGGATTCGATATTTTAGAAAATTTTTATTCAGTTGATCGCTCGAACAGAGCTGATTTCAGAATTTCAGCTCGCGTAAATTGAAATGGCCTGCTGGAAATCTGACGCGCTCTCCTTTCCGGAACAAGCAGTAACGAGCTGATTCGCGAGCCATGATTTTGCGAATGCATCCTCACAGAGAGGCCGGGGCTCTGTCTTTCCTCGTTACTCGAGGATCCGTCTGATTCTGATTCGAGTAATTACTCGCCCGCTCCGTTCCCTGTTCTCTCTCACAAACGGAATTTTAGGCTCGATCGACTGACGTTGCACGCCCAGCGTATCTCGAATCGACATTGCAGAGACGCATCGAGATATTCCCTCGCCGCGGCGCGAGCTTCCACGTGCCGCCGCATTTCCTAGATGAATGCGTTGCTTTCAACGTGTTCCGCGAATCTTTCTCTCGATGGATCCCTCGAGAAAGCGTTCGTTCCAGTTCTCGTTACTCGAATCGCACATTGTCTCTTCGTGTTTTTTTTTTTTTTCATTTAAATATTACAATTTTCTTCTCGTTAATACATGCCGTCTGCGTGAACTTTTTCTCGGGTGACAAATAGTTTGTACAATTGGAATCTATGACAGTTAACGCGATTTAATTTAAATAGTTCACATTATGTTTAATGTATAATTTAGATAATTTTGTAGCGGCCTGGGAGTCCTCGACTACGAGTTTCGAACACTGACTAGCACAAACCGCAAGTGGCTGCGCGCCTAGCGTCGAGGTTCTGCCGATCTCCGACGTTTAAGCAAAGCAGTGTGTGGATCCCCGCTAGGATGGGTGACCGGGGGGGGACAGTAGTTAGTTACAATAGTTTTTTAAGCGTCTGGAGTTAAGGAGTCGCTGCCATCAGCCCCACTTGGATGATGAGACGAAACACCACACAAAACACCCTTTCGTTTTCTCTCTATCTCCGAATTACCTCAAATCTTTTCCATGCATCCTTTTCTCATCTTTCGAACCCTTCAATTTAAAGTCTACTGATCCCTGTTGAAAGTTAAAATACGTAACTAAATTCGAATTCTCGAAATCTCGACTCACAATTATCAGTGTAATACCAATTATACAAAGCCAAAATTATCGCGCAAACGAACAGTCAGATTTGATAAAAAAAAAAAAAGGAAAACTCGCTCAAAATTTCTCTGAGAAATTAGACGGATAATCAAGAGTTTCTCGGGAGGGTCAAAATCGTTTTAGCCGAGCATCTGCGAGCACGTAGACCATCGCAGTGTATAGAGGTCGGCCAACGTCTCTAGTCGCGTGTTTCCGCGAAACGGAAGATTTTTCTCGGAGGAAAAATAGAAATTTGTCCAACGACTCGTGGTGAATCGCGAGGAGCACAAAACAGTAGCGCAGACCGGAGTAACGAGAGGTTGCTGGCTTCGTACGGAATAAATTAGACCGGCGAGCGAGACGATTACAGACCTTTTCTGGAATGGAGAAAGCAACTCGACGACCATCTTTGCCGGACTTTTTAAACTTTCGTCGTTAAGTCAGTTGCATTTTTTATTTGTGAGAGGTCTTTCCTTGAGGCAAAAAAGACGAAGATTTTGTGTCCTTTAAATTGACACGAGCCACTGCATGCGTGTTATTAATTACAATGAGATGCAACTGTTACGATTATATCGAATGAAGAAACAAATCTGAAAATGTACGTGCAATAGAAACCGAAAGATGTGTATTTGATTGTTCAGGTATAGTGAGCCTCTCACATGCGAATTAATAGGAGGACAAAAACTTGTTCGGTCAGTGGAATTTTTGGATAATAAAACAATCTTTGTTCTAGGATTACGTCGTACGTATTTAAATGAAAATGAAGAAAATTGTCATTCAAGGATGTTATTTAATTGCTGAATTACATGATTTTTTTTTATAGCATAGTTCTGTAGAGTTGTATTCTTTTCTTACTTTAGATCATGCAAATCCTTTTTCAAGTGCTTCATGCGCTTTCAGTACAAGAAAATATGTCCTTATTATTTTCGTTTTCTTAGCGCTAATAAAAATCAAGAAATATATATGCTCGTCCATATGTAAATTTTATACTAGATATTTTTTTATCAGCATTAGTCAGAGTTATCTGTTCTGGAATATATGCTCATTGTTCTTGTCAAGTATAATTTTATTTCATAAAATATTTACTTCTTAAACTTTTTATTCTCCATCATTTTATAACTTTATATTAAAATTTTCTGCCGATAAATGTTCAAATATATCATTTTCACGAGTAATTTCATGTTTCTAAATTACCCTTTTCTTCTATTATTCTCGTTTTTCTTGTCAGCTACTGATCGCGAGTAGGAAAGAAAGCAAAAATTTCAAAAAGCACGCTGTTTGTTTCTCTCTCCTTTCAATGCTTACAGAACACCGAAGAGTATAGTCTTTGTTTACGATCGAGCTACAAACTTTGTTCGTACGCGTGTTCGCTTTTCTTCTCCAGCCACGATTCGCGGCCATTCTTCTCGCGTATATTACGCCATAAAGTTGTCGATTTAATTACTCGTTACCTCGAGAAAGGATTTACATGCGAGTGCCGATAAGAGCCGCTTCCTAAAAGCTATTTGCGCGCGGCTGTGCGCGCTATAGCAAACCCGCGATATCCCGTACAAACCGGGTGACGCTGAAAACTGCGTGATAACCAAACCGAATAAAACACAGCGACGAAAATTACAATTACAATTAAACGAAATAATATTGCTCGACTGAAGGAACTCGAAAGAGCAAGCACCTTTCTCAGAAAATTTTCTTCTTACTGCATCTTTGAAATCTGCAGATTTGACTTTATTAGTCAGTAGATTGCAAACTTTACGTTATAGTCTTTGCTCTTCAAAAGTAATAAATATAAAAATAAGTATGTCAAATCTCGAAATCCTCTGTAACAAAAAGACACATATTTTTAGCAATCAAGTTGCAATTACCGTGACGTCGGGAAGTTGTAAATTATTCTACATTTTCCGTGGTGAAAAGTTCTCGATCAAAAGTATTCAGAAAACGTCCAAGTCGTTCCTGTTCGCGAATTGAACTGAGATTCGTAAAATGCACGGCGATCAAACGCAATTGCATTTTATAGTTTGAGGATTCTCAAGTACCTTCGCGAACGGCTTATGTTTGATCGAGAGCTTTTAGCTTTTTAGCAGAGGCTTACGTCACGAATTTATCTACCCGGAAATTTCATTGCTTCAGCGTGGAACCGCGCTGTCTCCAGCGAAATTTCGGCGGACTCGCGCCATTTTCACCTCGAGGTTTTAGCCGACGAACGCAGCAAGATCATTTCGGAGTGATAACAAGCCGAAAAGAACACGTACGCGCTTTCCACGCGCCGCGTTCACCAGCCACGTTCGCATCCTCGATAAGCGTTCTATATCGACACGTTTCCAGATTTGCCGAGCGTGCCTTGAATTCGCTGGCACAGTTTCTAAACTATGCCGAGAGCTGTTCAAGTCGGATTTATCTCGGCCGAAGTACGATAATATGAAAGGGGTGGGTGATATTCACGTCAGAAATACTAGAGCGGATCTGGAAGAAAAGACGATGGATTTGTAATCTTTTTTCTTGAACCATTTTTTTTTTTTTAATGTTGATGGTTAGAAATACAACGTTAGAAACATTTGTATCAGCGAAAAATTCTCATTACACGAAATGGTGGTAATAACTTGTAGTTAATAGTTTGATTACGTTCTGACATTCAGACGAGCAATTGCAATTTCTAGTAATTTATTTACGAAACCTTATCTGCTTTTATCAACTTTTAATAAAATTTCTTAGTAAACTTTCTTAGCACACTCGCGACTTACATTTTGAAGCAATTGCAACTTTTACTTTTCTCGATATGGTATAATTTTAATCCAACATCACAGTAGCAACTTTAATTAAATATTTAATATATAATATTATGTATTAATATATATAATTCGCAACTAAAAACCTGATTTTTATCAAGAGTGTCCTTCTAACAATAAAATCTATCAACATTCCAGAAATTGTCTATACAAATTCTGACAAAGGATTGATACAGTTAAAAAACTTTGATCCTCGTTAGAAATTTTTTTTCTTTTTTTAAATAATCTATCAACATCATAGGAACGACACGATGATGTTATGATGTTAAAAAGACGTCTGTAGAAATTCCAATAAAGGGCAAGCAATCAAAAACTGAATGTTCGCGAAAAGCGCTGTGCCAACAATAATCAGAACACAGAAAGTTCCAAGAGCTATACACACAAGACGGATGATTCTCTCGCATCGCAGCATGCAAATAATAATGACATTCGACGGCGGGATGCGGGCTCGACCACATATTTAAAGTCAAATGAACTACCTGCAGCGGCGAAAGCGACGAGGATTCGCGTCTGTCTTATTCTACTGACACCATCCTCCGGGGAAATCGTGTTCAGCGTCGCTATGATTCGAGCACAAGGGATTGCGGTCTCTCGTATCATTGTCTCTGAACGTTTCATCTACCTGTTTGCGCAAGCTGTCGACGAGACTAACAGGAATAGAGACGTTCTAAGGCGGCGTTCTGTCGCGATGGAAGTCTTAACGAGACGCGATTACTTTCTTCCTCACGCAGTATGCGTGATATAACCATTTCTACGTTTGAAAAAAAAAAAAGAAAAAAAAATGGGAAAAGAAGTAACGGTAAGCTTTAATTTTTGTAAAAAGGCAGTTGGCACATTGTTAATCAATAGTGTTAATTATTATTAAAGTGTCACTAGAGTTATATTCTTATTAATGTCTTTATAACGTCAAGGATATCGTTTGTTATAATATTGAAACGTCGAAGTTATCAAAGTATCGTTTTCTTTTTGATAAAACCTTGTCAATCTATCAGCTACATCAGCAAACATGGATCCTCTTCATATTGAAATAAAAATATATGTGTACATAGTTGTCAGATACAACTGGTTAGCAAGATTTCCACATGTTTGTTGAAATCCAAATATTTTAAGAAAAACAATTCCAGGATACAATTAGGCATTACTTTGTTAACGAGTAACTGCACACTTTTGTGAAAATTATTTTCTTGAAAGTGTAAATTTAAAAAAAGTAGAAGTAGCTCTTAGGTAGAGACATTTTTTCGTGTGCAAAATATTACTTTGGGTATTTTCAGTATGTATGTCTGTTAATCAAAGAAGCATTTCAAAGCAATCTATCTTTCATCCTATCAAAGTACACTTGCTTACAATGAGAGTGCAAGACTTATAATAATATTATAATATAATAATAGTATAATAATAAGACACATTTACAGACCAAAAACAGTCGCACAATTGCTTTCCACCGACTAGTAAAATTCTCATTATTGGAGGAGTCTTTCTGCAACATTCCAATAGTGATAACTCCATAATCGCTTTAAGGCTAAAGAAATTTACATCAATGGTTCCACACTTGCGGAGTATGAATTCTTAGAAACGCAGTCTAAGCGCGATATAGCGCTGATTAATGCATAAACTGCTGATTACAAGATATATCGGCGCTAAGTGTGGCAGTTGAACGTAACATAGTGGCCACTCGATCAATCGATTATCGATAATTGGCCGGCGGAGTGCTATCTCGAATATAATTTCGAATCTCCGTAATATATTTGATGGAGTGAACTTCTTGGTGAACCCTGACGCCTGGTTTTTGCTTCCGAGTGGCTGCGAGTCATTAGTCTGCGACGCAGTTTCACAAAGGGTTTCGATGATTTGTCGCAGAGAAGGTTTGTCGAGGCAACCAATATTCAACTCTTTCAGATGTGAAAAACGTTGTACTTATTCCAAATTTTGATAACATAACGTTAAAAAAAAATATTTTTTATTTCGCAAGCAATCAAAATTTTGATACACAGAAAGTCAAGCTGCAATTTTGCGCAGAATGTAGAGGATGTGTAAAGAGAAAATACAGAAAATACAGAAAATATTCAAAGCGTAGCTGCTTGTTATAACGTGTGGTGCGTGAAACAATTTCCTACCAAAATTCTGTTTTTCCATGTGTAAATTTACAAAATTCGCAGTCTCTTGATAAAATACGCATTAAAGAATATTATATAATAAAATATATATTAACGCACTGACACATATATAATGACAGCTAATATTGTTATATCGTGCATATTTCTGCCAAAATAGTAGAAACCATTTAATGATACCGATACTTGAAAGAAATTTCATGTCTTGAATTTTTCTGCTGGTTCAAAAATACATTTTCTGAAATGTAAACAATCGTCAACGGGTTAAAGAAATTAAAGAAAAAAAAAAAAAAAAAAGAAAAAATGAAAGGAGCAAGGATATTAAAGAAATCGAAGAAATAGTGGGTCGATCGAACTGGTATCTTTATCCGTGAAACGTATTCAATAATCTGTTTGCTAATCCTTAAAAAATTGCTCGTAACTTGCCTTTATCAGCGTCCAGCAGCGATGTAACTGGCTGTTGCGGAATGTTTTTAATAGAATAGAGTGGTCTCGTCCGCGAGAGTCGTACGACGATATCGATAGAAAATTGAAACGCTGGTAAATTTCGAACGGTATTAATACGCGGTCCTCGATGGTGCTTTCACATCCTCGTCTATCTTTTGCCGAGCTCAGGTTTACAGATTACACCGAGTCAGCGTGTTTCAACATTTGCATCGTAAAACGCTCTCGTTGTACGGATATTAATGGATCCCTGACGAGCTGATGCCGATATGCTTCTCGGCCGTTTGATATTGTCGCTCTCTCTCTCTCTCTCTCTCTCTCTCTTTTACCGTGTTTCTACATAGGAAATTACGCATATTTAATTCTACAATGGCTTGGAACAGTTAAAAATGTAAATGCATTTGCAGAATGGAATATTACGATTATTCTCCCGAATTTAACTCGACGTGGAACAGACATTAATTTTGCATCATATTGACTATAGGATCGAAAAGTTTTTTCCGACCGCCATCTTTTAGATATAAAAGCATCACATACTTTAGTTTCAACTAAACTTGCTTATATCTTTGAATTCGACAAATTCTGTTCAATTTTATATGTACGGTCAGTCGTACGAGTCTATGTAGATCTGTAAATAAATTTTAAATATTTAAAAAAGAAAGAAAACAAACAAAGAGATTTTAAAATTAGAAAAAATTCGAAGATAACCTCACTTTTTTCATCTTTCGTAATTCAAGCATGGAGCGCAACAATCTCTCTGCTTCATTTGTTGCAAATATTCAAGTTTTGAGCTCTAATAAATAAACTAAAATTGACTAATTTTGAAGAATTTTAAGAAAGAAATGATATTCGCATCATAGATTAAAAAATGTCCTCGAGAAATTAACTAATTACCTAATTTTCTCCAAAAAGAAAGGAGAAAAAGAAATCGAACACTGTAAACTCATTTCATTCATCCTCAATAATCAACAGCCTAATTTTCTCCAAAAAGAAAGAAAAAAAAAACAAAAAAAGAATTCGAAGAGTACAAGTCCATTTCCTTCATGAATCCTTCGCAATACAAACGAAGCGCAACAATCTCCTTGCCCCATTTGTTACACCTGTAGCGGCCTAGGATTCCTCAACTACGAGTTTCGAACACTGACTCGCACAAACCGCAAGTGGCTGCGCGCCTAGCATCCAAGTCCTACCAATCTTCGACGTTAAGCAAAGCAGTGTGCGGAACTCCGCTAGGATGGGTGATCGGGGACAGCCTTAGCGGGTAGTTACAACAACAAGCAGCGTCTGGAATAAGGAGTCGCTGCCATCAGCCCCACTGGATGAGTCTAGACAGATGACTCCGAGACGAAACGCATAAACGCATCAATTACTTTCTTCTCGCCACTACCTCAAATCCTTTCCATTCGTCCTTCCATGCATCCTTCACACATTTGTTCCTACACACCGCAGACAAAAATGTTGGTACTATCATTAGTACAATGATAAAGGGGTGATGAAGCCGCTTGTGAAGAAGCTGCGTGCGTCGAGGATGGAAATGGATCGCGAAGAAGCGTCACGTGCGAGATGTAACCATTAATAAGAGATTTCGAGATGTACGTATTTTGGAAACACGTCCGCTGCATTACGAGTCCCGCGACGGGATCGCGGACTAATAATGAGAACAACGGGCGATGCTTTGGCATCCGCGTGGCCTGGATCTGGTCACATTAACTAACAACGTATTTCCCCAGGGGAAAGAGGAGAACGCGGACCCGGTCTCGCCGGCTCCGGGGAAATATGGAATTGAATTGTTAATGCCGAGCAACGCCTGGTGTCCGGTGTTATCGGAAAGCGATAACGTTCGGCAGCGACCGGTGGACGCGCGTTCGTCGTCCGTCCTTTCGTCTGCAACTTCTCCCATTTTTCCTACTCTCTCTCTCTCTCTCTCTCTCTCTCTCTCTCTCTTTCGATGACTTCTCGAAGGTAACAATCTCGGGACCCTTGTTCGGCAACCGTTACGGAGGAATCTCGTTACCGATAACGACGAGGGATCGGTCGCTCTCTTCGAATCGCGATGGACGATGTTCCGAAGAGAGGGCTATTATTATTATTTTTTTCTTTTATTGGGGAAAATGATTGGTCGGTGATTATTAAAGAGGGTAAATTGGAAAAGCAATGGAATTTGTAATTATAATAATTATAGTACATCAGGTATTAAGCACGTGAGTTTTCGTAGCATTTTTCTTTAAAGTTTGGATGGATTCAGAGGACACAGCTAAATTTGTAATCAAGTAACAGTGATTGTGGAAAGATAATAGAGATGATACGATGAATAAATTTTTTGACACGAAAAGCTCTAGTCTAATTTTAGCGCCAGTCAATCGTATAATATGCAAGGTACAATCGAAAATGACCAGGGGAAAAATCCCTCATGGAAAGATAAAAGAAAATATAGAATGCAATTTTTTCATTTAAAGTTAAGTCCTCGACAAAATCAAATCTGAAAATTTATTCGGTATGCACACACGAGTTCGATGAATTATCGATTCGCTGCAAGTAAACAATCGGCAGGAGGTTGTTCCGTGTGTCATTCAAAGGCCAAACCAATCAACTCTACTTCGCACGAGATTGTCTGTCTGTTTGATTGATCAAATACGTGATTAATCTTTGACATCTTAAAAAACAAAAGATTAATTCTCATCAACTTGTTTGTTACACAGAAACAGTTCAAAGAGTTGCGGATTTCAAAGTAAATTGAAAAAACAACATTTTTATTGTTCGTTTATTGTTCTTCTATATTTTGTAAAATTTGGCGTGCCTTCTGAACGATTCAATCAAATAACAATTTGAGAAAATTGCAGAAAAATGTTCTTCGAACAGGATAGTTTGTCAAGAATTATTTTTGGAGAGATAGGGAAAATTACACAATAAAGATAATAAAGTCCACACCAACCACAGTTATTCATTTCCCACAACAGAGTGATCCTTCGAACCCCAAGAGACAAAAGCAGAGGTGCACGATCGACACCAACCGCGACAGTCCTTAACAAACAACGTCAAACGAATTGTCATCGACGCGGAGGAAAAATTAACGGGACAAAGAGGCAACGATTCCTTCGAATCGATACGATCGCAGCCGGCAGCCGCAGGATTTCAGCCAGCGTGGAATCTCGCGAGTTATAACCACCCCTCACGAATTCAGGAGCTTTCAGTTCCCATCGAGATTGGATGCTAATGTATTTGCAGCTCTTATTAGGAGGCACGCTGGCTTTGCACCGGCGCGATTCAATTAGCACGAGTTCGCTATCGCGCAATGTCGGGTCGCGTCGCGACGCTCGACGCCAAAAAGAGAGAGAGAGAGAGAGAGACGATGGATCGTAACGGCACAGGGTCTACGAGGATAGGATGGATTTCCAAGGATGTGTTCGCGCGAGTGTACGTGCCACGGTCGCCGTTAATTAGCTTCGTGGCTCGACGTCTTTCCCTCGGGACAACAAGTCCGCAGTATCCACCGGCATTTTGTCCCCAGGAATATCGTTACAACCGCGAAGACCGTGGCCTCCGTCGTTTCCCCTTTTTGTCCTCCCCCTCCCTCTTTTTTTCAGCCCTTAATTTACCTTTTATCAGGACCCTTTGTTCCTTGGCTGGCAACAGGCTGAAAGCAGGTAACCAGAAGGCAGAAGGGAGGGGGAAATTTTATTCTTTTTGCAGCGTGTCCGTGGTTCCGCGGGACACGTAAATGGAATTTGAAACCGGGCGAGAATATGTGCGAGGCGTGCGTGCGGTCGCTGTCAAGGGTAAGAGCCTCTCGCGCGCTAGAATGAATAGAAAATCGTCGGTGGAATTTTACAAGCTTGGCAGTGGCGGATGATGAATTTCTTCATACCATGGTGGCCAATTGCTGGACAAGTCTCTGTCTCATAATTATTAATCGTTAGTGCAGTGGTGCGGATTTGTTTACTTTATTGCAGTACAAAGTGCAATTCAAATGAATCTCTTTAATTTGATATTCATGTATTAGTCTAATAATTACTACGATATTGACAAAGATAACAGTCAATGATAAAAGATCACTGTTATTAATATTAACGAAAAAAGTAGTCAGTATTGATAATTCAAATGAATCTCTTTAATTTAACATTAACATTTTAATTTTAATAATTAATAGACAAAAATAACAGACAATGACAAAAGATCATTGCTATTAATATTGATAAAAATAGCCAATATTATGGTAACTAGATGGTTGAAGACTCTGGACTTAGTTCAGACATGCCTCTTCAATATTTGATTAAGACTATTTGATTTACAAGTATCGGCTATTTAATGAAAACAAATCCGAACGTTGAATTTAACAGAGTATTTGATCTCAATCACAGCGGAAAATTAACAGTAAATGAATATTTACCAATCGTAATTGTAGAGACGTAACGAAAATATCAACCTTTTAATGGGACAGCGCTAATGGAGTTCCAGTTATTTATGCACGGTGGTATATAAAACGTAGAGTGCTCGTTATAATTTTTAATCACTAGAACGAATCTCGTGTCTCTCTGTTTAAATTCTATTCATTTGATCCATAAAAATATAGAGCTGCACAAAATTCTGCAGAAGTATGCTAATGAACGAATATATTATAATATGTGTCTTGTCTGAATGAGTTACCATTTCCAATATTATGGAAAATGTACTTTAGTACAAATGTTGATATTAATATTCCTACATGTATTAGTTTTAACTCTTAACTGGATCATAGAAAACCATAGCAATTTTTAACTTGACCGAATTTTACTAATCACTCCACGAAGAAAAATGTAAAATCAAATACTCTAACTTTTAATTATCCAATATAAGTTGCTACAATTATCTGCAACTCGATTATTCTGGAGTTGTAGATTTTAAATGAAATATTGTACAATGCAACGTTGTGAAATTATGTTGTACAATACAATTCTGCAAGTTATTATTTTACAGATTCAATGAATATAATTAATTTATGTAATTTATGTAATGCGAAAAAGTTGATAAACATGCTGAAAATATTTAGATCATGAAATGACTCCTCTTTCTTGGGAGCTACAGTTTTTAACTTATAAATTCATCATCATATCAAGTTATAACTAACTTATGCAAAAAAATTCATATTTAAAACGTTCGTATCTATGCTGAAAATTTTTAGATCTTCCTTCTTGGGAGATTTATACATCTTATAAAGATCTCCTCTCGGCTAGAGCTCTCTCTCTCTCTCTTTCTTTCTCTAACCCCTTTTAATCCTTCCTAACTTTTAGCTCCTTGTAATTCTTGGAAATTTTTAAATCTCAAAACGACCCCTCCCTCCTCTCTCTTTCTTTTTAATATTCAAATATCTCGCCTTCTTAATTAGTACTTCTTACCACTAGTTCTTTGCAAGTTTTTACAACTTCTCGTAATTCTTGGAAATGTTTAGATTGCGAAATGAATCTCCCTCTTCCGGAACACTTACACATTTTATCTTCTTAATTAGTACTTGGAAACGTGTTTAATTCTTCGTAACTTGTTTGCGTATCTTGTCTCCTCGATTAGTATACTCTGCAAACGATCCATTTTAATCTTTCACAATTCTTCATCGGTTTATAATCTGCCATTTCTGGATTACACAGCGATCCTTTTTCCCTCTGGATATTCGTGTATCTCGTCTCCTTAATTAGTAATCGTTCTCAGTACTTCTTTGCAACTCTGTACAATTTCTGAGAATTTTTAGATAAATCTTCTTCCTTTGGATACTTACACACTTTATCCCCTTTTAATTAGTAGATATTCTTTAAAAATAGATATTCTTTTTAATTCTTCACTAAATGACCATTCTTTCTTTCGACATTTGCATATCTCGTTTTCTCAACTAAAGTTGTGTAATAATGGTGTTGCGAAATTAACGTGTACTATATGATTGATCATTCTTTACAAATGAGATAAGTAACATTGAAAATCTCATCTTTTCATCAAAACACCGCATGTATTATATGTGTGTGTATTTCTACGTTCTTTGAATTATATAATTCATATTACCTGTAAAGAACATCTTTCTTGTAGTGAAATGATTAACGTTCCAATGTTAACAGCACAGTAAATATTTTAATAAATATTAAACTGTTCATCAGCCACAAGTCCAATATTTATGACTAATATAAATTCTTTTAATATTTTAAATACTGTCACATTTCCAATTTCACGTTATACTTGGAATATTCATAGTGCTTGGTTTCTCTTCTTCTTCTTATCCACATATGTTTCTTTATTCAATGTACATAATACATCAAATATTTTTATAATACAAACTTTTATCAGATTTCTCACAACAAATACTTTTAAAACGTAACACCAAGAGACAAACAAATTTATTATACAAAACAAATGAAAATGTAACAAACAAGTGAAAACAAAACAAGATAACAAACAAACGAACAAAGAAAAAAGAAAAAACTTTACAAACCATTTACAATAATACACTCAAAGTCTCTCTCGCTTCTCCCCTTTCCCATCTTTTCATCCTCGTTTCTCCTACAGACAACAAATCCTATCCAATTACCAATCGATCAATGCGCGCTTTCAACGAGCACGATCCTCCTCTTTCTCTAATAGGGGGATATGGAAAAGCATCAAAGAGCATCGATTAATTGCAGCTGGCCATCAGGCGGAGGAAGGTGAAGAGTTATACTCCCCCCTCTAAAATCCGCAGTGCGGTGTGTGCTATCATCGCGCGTTATTATCGCGAGTTTGACCGCGCAATCACTCGAGATTTCTCACTCTTCCGTCGCGAGTCGTTTCGGGAATCGCTCGTCGCGTCGATATAATACTTTCGCGCGAAGAAACTTTCGCCGCGCGGTGTTTCAAGCGGGACGTGCCCCTATCGGCGTTACACCTACGCGAGCCACGATCGCGGAATTTAATCAGGATCCCGATGGTTGAAATCACCGTTGCACGCGATACGTGCTCGGCGTGCGAAGCCCCGTGTTTTCAAACGCGATTATTCCGAGCGAATTGAATGGTATCGATAACGTTTCTCGATGGTAATCGACCGTGTCGTTCCGCGGATGCCGCAGCGAGCGGAAGTTAGTTCGTATCACGTCGTTAAGAGGAAATTATTTACCCCACGAGTGTGCTGTTCTTCTCCGCGAAGTGCTACGAATTGAATTATTCGCGCACCGTGGCCGAGCATTTACGATTCGTGTAATCAACAAAGTGACGTAGTTTGGAAAAAAGTAGTATGTTTCTCGAGAGAAGCGAAAAACAATTTGATGATTAGATGTAATTAAGTTAATTAATCACTTCAATGTCAATTGAAGAAAATCAATGCTACTTAACTTTATATTTTTATTCTATATTTATATCGCAATGTGACAACAACTTTTCGCGATACTCAAAAAGACACTGACAAACTGAGTATTGTTAATATTAAACTTAACCAAATTAAATATTTCCTGCTTGTAGGAAATTTTAAAATGCAAAATTGCACAGAATACACAGAATACAATATAACAAAATATAGAATACACAGAATACAATATAACAAAATATAGAATACACAGAATACAATATAACAAAATACAGAATACACTATAACAAAATACAAAATACACAGAATACAATATAACAAAATACAGAATACACAGAATACACAGAATACAATATAATAAAATACAGAATACACAGAATACACTATAACAAAATACAGAATACACAGAATAAAATATAACAAAATACATCAAATATTTAGTACATGAAACAGTTTTCCAACAAAATTCTATTTTTGTTTCAAAAATATGAATTTGTATAAAAATCTGCAATAATCTCCGGTATATTATTAACAAAATTTCAAATTTGTCGTACAACATATTCACAAATGGCCTCTACAATGCTTTCGCGATCAAAATGAAAGAAAGAAAGAAAGAAAGAAGTGTATCTTCAATGCATCTTCGCGCCGAAGAAATCGCTTGAACGTCAAGAGGAATTTGTTGGATCGTTATAAGCTGCTATATTGGAAATCAATTACGTCTAATTACGAAGAACATCGCTTTATGCGTACCTTGGCGAGTGAAAGAACACCGTGAATAAAGAAGATAATGTAATTGTCAGATTACCTCGTTCTTTCCAACTTGAGAAAAACAAACTTAATGCTAGGCACAAAATCGCGAAATTGATAATTAGGGAAATCGTGCATTTGCATTTATATTCGAATACTTCTTCCATTGATCTTCTTTCGTGTTAAGCCACTTTTATGAGAACCGATTTAATCTTCATCGCCAGGAATATTGGGTATGCAGATTAAATAATTTTTTGCCTTTTTATAATCGGGCTAGTATTTTTTAGTATTATTTTACAAAATTTAACAACGAAGATCGTTGTTTGCTGTGATTTTTTAGCGTTTGAAAGATTTATCAGTGAAAATTTTTGGAGTTTCAATTGTAATTTTCACGGTTTAATCTAAAATTTACATTTAATTTCAAATTTTAATCTCTCAGTTTACGAAATTTTTGACTAATTTAATTGTTTAAATTTAATTTAAAATTTTTGCACGTTAATTATAATTTTTAATATTTCGAGAAATTTTTAAATATTGTTTGCAACACTCTTGAATCAATAATTCTTTTCAAAAATTTAACAACGAAAATTATTAGAGATAGCTTTGTCATTTTTAATATTTGTAAAATTTAGTAACACGAAGCTTTCGATTTACTCACTTACTTTTGCTTGTTTAAATCCAAATATTTAAAAAAAAAAAACATCATCCGTGTTTGCGTGATTTAACTATTACAATTTCAAATTTCCTTGACAAACATCCGAAACCAAGTTACGCATTATCCGACATTACACTCATCGGCACCCTGAAACTGAAAAATTCACCTAACAACGATCCAAGTCCCTTCATGCAAAAAAAAAAAGCACGACAGAAGGTAATTCGCGGTTTCGAAATCTGAAACAACGAGGTGAGAAGAAAGGTCCTTTGAAAGGGGCGACGATAATTCAACAACGCGCAGAACCGTCGACTACAAAGGATTTCATGCGACAAATGAGCTACGAGAGATCTCTTGCTCTTTACACGCCTGTGCCGTGTAATCCCGAGACAACGAAGAGGAACTCCTCTAATCTGAGCCGGAACAACGCGTTGCTTTCTTCCAGGGATTCTGGATCGTGAAACAAATCCGTGGCACGACGCAAACTCGAGGCAAACTCGATCCCTTCCTCGCTGGTTTCCCCGAAAAAGACGAGCGACGGCGAAAGAAACGGAAACGGAGTGAAAGTACGGCGGATCTCGGCGTGCATCTCGGCCGTCTCCTAATCCAACAAAGAATCTCTAATTTCGTCGGGCGCTTCTAGCGCAAGAAGCGGCCAAGTGGTCAAGGGGAACCAGCGTTGAATGCACAAACGACTCTTCCTTTTCCTACACCGGCTTTGCCCCCGCTGGGACACGCTTCCTTCCGTGTATAATCAGGATTATTTTCGATTGTCTGTGTGTGCAACTCCTGGAGGTACAACTCCTGGTTGGGAGGACTTGGTACCTCGAGGAGTCCCTTTTTTTTTCACGCGCTCGTATCGTTAATTCGACGAAAACAGTAACGAAGAAACTGTCTATGATGATACAGGGGATGGATGCGCTCGGGCTCAAACTGATAACGAGGAGAATGAAGATATCTATTGGGTTTGAAAGCGAGGAAAAGAATGTTCGAAGAGAACTATCATTCACTGCAACTAGTACAACCTAAGAGGGAGATGATTTTATATGAAAAAATAAGTCGACAAGAAAGAATGAACAAAAATTGTATTATACGTATGTTGAATTTGGCCGATTCTTTGGTACAGGTAAATATTTCATTTACGAAATAAGTTAGAAAGTTAAAACGAAGCTCTTTCAAGGTGTTTCGTTTTTTAGAAAATTGAATTTGAACGCAATTTGTCAAGCACATTTGTATCGAGATAATGCTTAACTAAATATATATAGTTTACTTTCTTTTTTCCTTTTTTTGTAAATGAGATTTTTAAAAAATTTCATTCTCTTTTTTTCACAAATTTTTTTTATGTATATAGAAGTACCTTTATTCTATCGATCAGTTTTAGATATAAGTCAGTTTTAGATTAAATATACGTAATGTTTCACAATTTGTTTTATGAAGAAAACCAAGTGAATAGAATCTGTTGGTACGAGCAAAAAAGAAAAGAAAAAAAACTGGCATAAGCTATAAAAATATTTGGCAGAAATAAATAGTAACGAAAATTCGAAGAAACAAATTTTATTCAAAACAGTTTTATTCGATCCAAATATAATAAAAAGAAAGTCAAAATGTTGAAATTAATACAATTTAGATTAAAATATCGATGCATTCACATTGCTCACAGCTTCAGTTTGCTTCGCCCATGCATTATTTAAAAAATTAATTTCTGCTAGATCCGCACGATCTGTTCGTAACATTCATTAAGGTAAATAACTACAATCAACTAAAGATCTTCGTCCTCTGTACAAAGCAGACGAACGAAACGAATTACAGAGGATCAAATGTAAGAGTTTCACTGCGATACACGTTGAAAATTTAAACGAAGATTATAGAAAAACATATTTTCTGACCGTGGAGAATCAGATTACGTAAATTGATACCACGGATGAAAAGTTCGCGTAAACGGAGGGATTATTTACCGCGTGTGAAAAGCGCCGTATAAATCGAGGGATTAATGCATATAAATTCCCTGCAATTCTCCACGATATCATCATTAGAGGGGAATTATTTATCGCGAACGAAATATTTATCGTTCCGTGAGATATTAACAACACGCTAAGATTGAAACGAACACCGGCGGTGGTTCCGAGAAAGAAACTCTCTTCAAATTACGACTATATTGACCATTATTAATGTACTCGCGCGTTGAAGCTCGCGCATCCAGAAAACAATACGAGTTTATCAGACGCAATGAAAAATATCTCATGTATGATAAGCGAAAATGGACTGTTAAATAAAGAAATAATCGTGTTACGCAGTGATCAATTTGCAGGATTATCGTACCATTGAAATTCAACGATCACGGATCGAAGCATATGCCAAACATTGGCATCTTATTAGCATTTCAAATTTAAAATGATAATAAAATTATTTATGACAATAAAATATATTTTTTTTTATAAAATATATATTCTTTATAAAATATATTATTTTTATGATAATAAAATATATTTTATAATGCAATTGTTAATATACCGACACTTGATTCTCTGTCGTAAAAGGTATTGCCTCATTTTTTTCAGTTGTGAAACAAATATAATGCTCGAAGGGATCTGTAAATTTGTAAATATGACGAGATGTAGAATATTTTACAAAAATCATAAAAGTGCATTTGTGCAAGTATATTTTCCAAAAGTCATAAAAATATTTAGACAGTCAGTTACACGTGATGTTAATAAATCACAAGGGCTGTTTTCCACATACACGCCTCAACTCCAAAATTTTTGGAACATTTTCTTCGGGAGTAACTGTTATATTTATTTTAATTCATACTCGCGGGAGGGAGATTCTTTTCCATCGAAGTTAATGCTCTACGGTGGCTGGTATCTCTCTGTTCTTTATGGTCCTCGAAATAACGAAGCTGGCTGCAATTTATCACCCCTTATCGGGATGATACTTATGCAAAGTACGAGCAGCCGGGAAAGATTTAAGAAAAAGGAACTGTGCGTGGAGATAGTTGGCAAAGAGGTGCAGCGCGCCCTCGAATATTTTCCGAGTTCTTTCCTGCGGTCTCTCTCCGGCGTAATGGGACTCGAGTCTGTTAAAATGGTGTAGCAGCCCGAGAAACTTGGACAAGTGACACGCATCTCTCCTGATCTCTCTCGAACGTTAAATGTGGCTTGAAAGATGGACAATAGGTTGGTTATCGTAGCATTTTCGACTCTTTGTGTAGAAAAGAAAGGTTTGTGTAAGGCGAAAGTGGATTTCACTTGGATTTGTATTGTGTTTTAGTTACGTGACGAAATAGAAATAGAAATTATCAGACTGCGGATTTTGCGTGGAATATGTATTTATGGAAAATTTGAAGATATCGGAGAAATATATTAAATGTTTAAAGTATAATAATTTTTTACCTTTATAAAAATGTCAAAATTGCACAAATATCCGCAAATATTTAGTAACTATAGTTTATATAGAATTTTGTAGCAGTATTCTTACTATTCTTACTATTAACCCGTTATGGACAAATACTTTAATTTTTTGAAATTTCACAAAGTTGTAGGATCTAAATAAAAGATATAATAATAACAAGAAAAGGAAAGAAGTAACAAGACTTGAAATTAACTTTCAAAGGCGTGATGTTAATGAAAATATTCGATAATTTAAATCGATTGAAAAAGATTGCAAAGATTAAAGTGTTAATTGACTTGCAAGAAATTGATAATATAACGTCTTTTCTATATTATTATTATCAAGAAGTGCTATTAGAAATTATAATTCTTTTCTTTATTATCTACCCTGAAACTAAATTGAAAGCAATTATATATGTCTTATCAATGTCATTATTTTCTGATGCAATTCAACATTCTATCTATATATTAAAAAAAAAGTATTAACCCATATACATAAAAAAAAAAATATATTATTTTAGGATTCGATATTTCAATTTCTGAAATTGGCGTCCCTTTCAAAGCACCAGTAAGATCTAAATCCCCTTATTGAGATTTATTCATTCAAAAATAGCGCCACGAATTAGGACACCATTCAAGTGATCAAGGTCAATAAACTCAACGAGATACGCTTTTCTCTAGAGAAATTAGCAGAAATTCCTAGCAACAACGCGTTAGGTTAATCAGTATCGCTATAAATCACGAATAGAAAGCGATGAACGACGGTGATCTATGGAACCGAGTGGTCGAGGTCGGACCAGAGGGTGAAGGCATGAATTTCTCTGTGGTCCTTGACGAACAAAGAATTATTGACATTCCTATGCCAGGCTGGGGACGATCGATGTGTGGACCGACTGCGTGTCAGACTCGAAAGAAAGATGGTCGTTGTCCATCGATTTTTTTTCTCCCTCGCTGTGGAAACGACTATGGCAGCGGGAGTCCCGTTGAGTCGGGAATCAAAACGCATTCGCGCCTCCCATGACGAATGAAGGATCGATTTAAAAAAGGGCCTGTTCGACCTATTTTCGATTTACGGGACGACGCGACGTTCTGTAAATCAAGGTCCGCTAAATTTCACTGACATCGAAGCCGGTGAATCAATTGTTTCGTTTAGCACCTCACAGGCGTTCGAGACTAGTTCGTAGAAGAGGAAAACTGCAACACATGCGTGAAACTTAGGTTTGAACCTTAGTTTTTTTTTAATAATTAAAAAATAAAAAATCATATACGTATCTCAGTACGATAGTGATTTTTTCTTTTTTTTATCAAATATATATTCGTAAAGGAAATGTATGGTTAAATATATACAGTATCGGGAAACAGTGTTAATTTTATGATGAGACCATGTGTTTTTGTGACAAGTAAGATTATATTATTGAAAATAGTGTTATTTATTTATAGAGTGTTAGATTTAGGTTAGGTTTAAGTTAGATTTAGGTTAGGTTTAGGTTAGGTTTAAGTTAGATTTAGGTTAAGTTTAGGTTAGGTTTAAGTTAGATTTAGGTTAGGTTTAGGTTAGGTTTAAGTTAGATTTAGGTTAAGTTTAGGTTAGGTTTAAGTTAGATTTAGGTTAGGTTACTGTTAAATATTTATGATTGACAGAGTTTGTTTATTATTTGAATATAAAACTGACGGATGCTTCAAATTTTTCGATACATGTATATCAAGTTGTATTACACATATTTTAATATCTTTCAAACTGAATACTTTTATATAGAAAATCGACGATCGATTTAAATCATAAACTACTATTTCTCGAACACACACGTATACGTACATCAGACCAAATAAAATTTCCTTTAATCTCAAAAATTGCAGTTTGTTCCAATTGAAAAGAACATCCTGCAACAAACAACAAGACATAGAAGAACAACTGTGAAATACAGCGCACCAAAAAACGTGAAAAACACCAGTTCTCTCAACGCGTAACAGCCATTATCCTCGATGAGAGATAGCCAACACTCTACTCAGTCAGTCGAATTCCTTTCGTACTGTCACGATGGCACGGGACGGTATTGTCGCGATAGCCAATAATCTGACGCCATTGAGACTCCCCTCAACTCCCCCCCCCCACGGATCAGATCCTTTTTTCCGGCTTCCTCGGGGCGAGTGCCAATAATCCTTTCGTTTCGGGACGTCGCGATTGCACTCGGTTGCACCTGGGAACACGAACGACAGCGATCGCCGAATTGCGACGCGGGGACAGAGTACACGGGTTCGGCGCGCGGGGCGACGATTCTCGCGCTCGTCTTGCTTTCGATTTCCGGCAAATCCGAGTGGAATATGCAAACGCTCGGCGGGCAAATGGACGGGAAGAAAGAGCACCTGGTGGAGATGAACTCCCGCGAACAATGGAATTTTTCCCCCGCGGCTGAGATGGGAACAGGATTCAGGCTTGCGAGCGGATTCCGCCGGATTTTAAGATCGTCGCGCGTGACAAGAGGGAGAGGGCATTGTTGTCGGCGCGCAGATTTTCGTCCCGTCCGGCTGTTCTTCGACCGAGACTCGCAACTCGGGCTTTCTTCATCGTACGACTCGAGTTTTTTCTTTTTTTAAAGAGATTTTTGTTTATTCTTTCTCCGAATTCTCTTTGTTTAATCTGTCAATGCTTCGTGTTAAAAAATAGTTGGAATTTTTTTTGTACTATGCCAATGTCATTTGGAAGGTTGACGTATTTTGGTGCAGAAGTGGCTAACTGGCGGCTCTTGCCCCTACTCTTCCGACCGCTGGTGTTATCCCCTCCACTGTGTTGAGAGTGTCGCGGCCACAAGTATATATACGTGTAAATTGTTTTCCTTATTATAAAGTTAAAGAAAGACAGGGAAAGTACAATAGTTTTTTAATGAAATACTTTTTTTATACATCAGTCGATGCGTTCTTTCATTTTGAAAAGTATTAGAAAATTTTAGTTTGAAAGACAAATATATTCCAAATATAATTTTATCAAATTCGGCGCATATGCCAGTATCTCACGTTTCAATTTCTTAATCGAATTTTTATCACTTTATTACTACTAGTTTTATTAATTTATTACTTTGTTACTACTAGTTTTTTCTACATCTCCAATCTTTTTAAGGATAAATTGGAAAATATTCGCAAAGTTTGACACACAAAGATACACGCTACATTAAAAAGCATCTATAGGATCAATTTTCCTAAAAACCGATTTGAGTAGCTTTTATACATAAAAATAAACGACAAAATATTGAAAACGTAAATACCGTTCGTGATAAAAACCACATTGACGAATGTTTAGCGAGCGAAAATCTGCCTGCAATCCTGCGATGTCACCCCCATTATAAACACATCTCCAACATTTCTACGATCTATTACGATCCGTAAATCTTCGAATCTCCCTTTCAACGAACCACCCTCGATATCATATCCACCTCACGGATAACGTAAAACCGCGGAGAAGAAACCGAAACCGACTATACTATATACGGAGCGCGGAAGATTCACGAACAAACACCTGCACGAACAGAATAGAGCAGAAGTAGCACGGATGGAAAACGGAATATAAAAGTCGCCATCAATAAGGATATCGCGCGGAGAACGGTTCGTCGACGGTGATGGAATAATACCGACTATCTGCCCGGAATCGCGAGTGGAAATTCCGCGAGGGTTCGGTGGTCGCGGTTTTATTGGATCGTTTGTTTCGCCGGTGAAAGGGAAATGAGGAATGAGAAGAAGATAAGGGGGAGAACGAGAGAGAAGAAAAGTGTGCCGAGGCGTGTGCGTAAAGCGGTTGTATCGGTTGTATCGACTCCCGCAAAAGCTCCTCCGTTTTCCTAGTGAAATTTGCATGTTCCCGCGGAGTATCGAAAAAACAAGATGCTCGCGTTATCAGATCGGAAGATCAGGCAGTTGTTTCCGCCTCGTGTATTTCCTCTGAACGAGAGGGAAGAAAAGCCAGCTCCTCGGCCAGGGATCACGCTTTATTCAACACTCCACACATTGCACGTTTTTCACGAGCAATGTACCACAATCTACTTAAATTTAAGCATCCGTGTGCAAGTAGGCGATGTGTGAGAATGACGATTATTTCGTGAGTTGTGTAAAGTGGATGTGACACACACACACAGGGTGTCCCTGTAAACTGCAAAAGAAGTTAGAATTTTTTCGTCCAAGGTTTCCTTTTTGAGAAGAAGTCGCAAGTGAAGATTTATCGAATATTATTATTATAATTCTGCATTGGACAGAATATAATTTATGTACATGTACAATTTAAGACTCAACTTACAAATAAACAAATTCGATGCTGGACGATAGTCGAATGGTGGATACTGTACGATAAACACGCGGTAATAATTTTATATCGTATAATTTCTAAAGATATATTTCTATAAGTAGATTATGTAATTATTAGATATGTATTGTGCAAAAACATCGTATGGATTTTTACCTGCACAGATGCTTTAAAAAATTTCTTTTTCAATAACATTTAATTCTCTGACTAGAAGAATTGTAATTTTACAGATATATTATTCTGAATATAATTAATAATTAATAATTACAATAATTAAGAAATGACTGTAATATAATTGTGCGTAAATAGAAAAAATGGTCAATTTATATATACAGATGTACAACGTTTCGTGCGAATATTTAATATTCAATGGCATCACGTAAAACAATCTTTTATCTAGATCTAATTTTTTAATTTTTTTCGAATGCAATATAATAAAAATATGGGCTTGTAACAATATAACACATACAATCACACGTCACGTATATATTAATAACATTTTTCACATATGTCACATGACATTTTTCTTCCTCGTTTTCTAAAAGTTATCACAGCATTTCTAACGAGTCATTAGAACACAGTTTCGTTACATAGCGTGGACATGATTCAACAGTACACGAGTCGCCTCGGTCCCTTTCACTGGTTCAAGCATCTGTTCGTAGAGGATGAAGGAGGCGAAACGAGAAGAACCTTCCGACTTTCACCAGCGGTTTCCCCCTCCTATCTTCCCTCTTCCTTGTCTCTTTTTTCCGGTTCCGGCTTCGGCTTCGTGAAATTTACGTACGCCGCGGTGCGTCTGGTGGAAGCGGGGCAGGTCTAGCGGAAAACTGAAGCTCCAGGGAACGAGAAGGTTAATCTTATTTCGAGGCAAGGAGAGCTCGCTCCCGCTCGAACATACCCTTTAAGAACATCCGCCGTGGCTGGATACGCGCGCGACGCGAAACGTTCGATTTACGCTCTCAACCATGTATTCTCGAGATCGAGGACGGTCTACAATTGTTCGTGAAGGATATTCTTGTATTTATTGTATGGAAATCTTTTGTGAATACATCGCGTGTGTCGCGGGAAATATTTTTGAAATTTTATTGGAAATCTCTGCTGTGAATAGAAATACTTTGGATTTTCATTCAAATTCATATCGAGTGTATGATACATGGGCAGAGAGTTATTTCGCGCATAAGATGCTGTGAAAATCATTTTTATTTATGTATTTTATGTATTACGTGTTAATATTTATATAACTGTCCGTCATAGATATGCTGAAATTATTATTAACTTAATAACTTTGGAATTATTAAATTGTTAAACTTTGTACAGAACGTTACACCTATTATTTATTATTATTATTATTATTTAGAAAGTGAAATAAATCTTCGTCCAAATACGAATTTGTATTTGAAGCTGTAATTACGAGATACTTAGAAGGAGTGTATCATATTTTTTAGGGTTTATTATATTTTTTTTTAAATAGTTTTTCATTAAACTATTTAAACGAATAACCATACACAAATAGTAACGTTTATTACCAATTAAACACAAACTTGCGTTCGCTGCAGATGTCAAAAAATATCAAATTACCATCCCAAATAGACACAATCCCAACGAAATTTAAAAACGTTCAAATAATACATTCACAATACATTTCTACAAACGTTCGAACTATAATAACTCAGTCAGTATGAAAAATGACGCGAACGTATTGATCAAAGGGGCATCATTTAGTTTTATTTATTTGTCAAACAGTCGGTTTTACAAGCCGCGTATGAGAACCTCGACAGTCTGCGATCCTCGCCGCTGTATCGTGAAATCTACTCTGAATAAAAGATGATAAGCCCGATAGCGGTTTCTTGATAAACCCTCGCGGACTGACTTCGAGAGCCAAACCACTCCTGTCGTCTTGAATTTATTCATACGTGTGGCTCACGCTCGTTCCGAATGCGACGATACATCCGGGAAGATAGGCGCGCGTCCCTTCCCGACGTCGTACGAGAAACGAGACGGACTGTGACAAGTTTTTCCAAGTATTTCCCGTCTATCGCCCTGATTAACATTCCGCAGAGTTCGTCCAGGGAACAGGGAACGTATAGATCGGCCCAGTTCTTGGCTGACTTTCTCTCGAAACTACTGTGGATAGATCCAGATCTCGGTTGGTTCTGGATCGCGGGGCGATCCTGATAAGGGCGAGTGTGACAAGTGCGCGAGGCGATTAAACGTGAGAAACGGTCCGAATAAATATTTGGAACAAACGTTCGCGGAAAAATTGTTTCGGAATCCGTACTTTCGAATTTCAAACGCGAGAAAAGGAGGAAGACAGACGAGAGGAGAGAGAGGTCAGGATACAGGAATTTCTGGCGGGAATACAGAGAGAGGAAGGTATGAAATTTTCATGGGGAAAAGGTTGGAGTGTACGGATGACTGGTATCGTCTGTCATCCGCCAGCGTCTGACTGTGCACTGACTCGTACTACTGATTCCCTTAAAAACTTCACATCTCCGCCCTGTTCCTGCGAGAAAATTGTCAAACTAAACTTACTTGTTGTAAAAGTTAAATATACATCGTGCCCCAGTTTTTATGGTAGAATTGAATTTTATACGTTGGTACAAAAATAAGTCGAAGAAGAAAAGAATAATGGTTTCTTTCTGTTTTTGTTGGTCAGTGTCGCGTAAACGCAACATTTGCAACTTCCGATCATTTTAGCATTGTTGTGAAATGAAATTGAAAAGAATGTTCTTATCTTTTAATATCGTTATTTCTTTTAGCCAAAATTTACAATTATACAAAAGGTTGAGAATCATAATGATGCAAGTCCCAATTTTTATAATTTAATAATACTTTTCAAGCGTTGGAATTTCACGACCATATATTGTTACGATTTTATTTATTATTCAGAAATGACAATACTTAACTAGGGAAGCAATAAAATGTAAGTAAATGTAAAACCTAATTTTGTGAGAAACATGATTAGAGTAGCTTACACTGTGACTCTCATCTGTTCGTATAGACTTGAAAGGGATAAATAAATATTCTTAACATTGCAACAAACTATTTAACAATTAAGAATCTCCGTTTTGAGGAAAATAAAGTTAGAGAAACGAGAACAGAATAAGTGAAAAATAATTAAAAAATTTAGAAAACAATTTTTCCAATAAGAAAATGGATTTTGAACAATTTTTGCCTACAGAGTAACTAATATTCTGTTTGTCATAAAAATTAGGACACTGTCTTGATTGTACAGTCTTGAGGTATTCGCGTCTGACTGTACAGCGACTCATATCACTGACTCCCTTGCTCTTTCTATTTCCGTGAAAGAATTGTTAAAATTAGCTATTAAAAAATGCTTATAGAAATGTTGATTTAATTTAACCAAATCTCGATTGAATCTTGATGCATTGATTTATGTTTAATCCACTACTGAGTTCTTTTGAAACAACTACATACATTATATCGCTGTTCTTTTTATTTTTATAACAGAGCCATTAAAATTTGAACGTGATACAGAATTAGTGGATCGTGAACGTGTCAAGTTAACTCTTGCTTACCGAGAGGATAATCATCGAGGGATATTTTTACGGAAGCCGAGCGTCCGTAAATTTCCTAATTACACGGGAAATTCTCCTCGACTCGGGGGAGGAAAAAAAGAAAAAGCCACGGATCGAGCTCTCGATCAAAAACTTCACTGCAGCTCGCTGCTAATAAACTATTGAGATCCCAGCGAGTGCAACAACTTCGCGATCAGCTAAAGAACCTTCGAAATAAGGAGCGGTAACGAAGTAACGAACGAAAGATGAAGCCACTTCTGGCGGTGTGTTATCTTGAGGGGAGAAACGGAGAAAGAAAAATAGCAATTTGCGTTGACCGTGTATGTCGCAATTTTTCTAATGAAACCGGAATGTTATGGAAACGTTATCGCTCTTTTTAGCTAAGGTTTTTCTCGAGTAAAACATTCAAAGAATCGAACAGCCGAGTTGTAATGTCACAGCATGGTAGATAACACTTTTAGTCGCTGGCGTCAAATTCTGCAGGAGTAAGAAAGAAATTACACTTTATTTCAATTTGTAAATGTTACTAATCCCGTTTGCTCCTAGTTTTACTCGAATATATAGAAAAATAAAAATATATCTCTTCAATACATTGTTTTATTATTATATATTATTTAATGTAATATAATGTAAATTTATATATTATTTATTGTAATTTTATTATTTTAATATATACTTAGCATATAATACGAAGCAATATGACAAATGGTACATTCGTTATGTAATTATCAGTAATTTGTAACGAGTTCGTCTGCAATTTCACGAGTGAAATATTCAAAAATTTAAGGTCAGGTTAGATCGGTTAGTAGGGAACTTTTCCAGGGCAAGGAGCTGCTAATTTTCGCGAGTGGAACCAGCGCGAAGAAATCCGCCGCGAGAAACAAGAGAACGGGCCCAGAGACGAAGACAGAAAATGACGGGACAAAAGGTCAGATTTCCATTCGCGCTCGCGTACTTAAAGGGAGGGGAACGAAGAGACTCGGAATTACAGTTTGCAGTAAGCGTCAATTTACACCGGCAACTTGGCCGACTTTCCACCAAGCTCAAGCGCTATCGATCCGCCGCACTATTTATAAACATTTCTTTCAATTTGGGTCAAGTCTAAGCTGCTTTGGGCCTCGATGCGAAACGAACGAATCTCAGCGACTCCGTTACACCGTTATCATATACAGTGTTATCTCGTCGTCTTTTTATCTCAATTTATCGTGACTGGAAATTCCGGGAAGGGACTCGAAACTTTCTCTAGTGACCAACAATCGTCGCCTGCGTGTCATCTGTTAGCAGACGATAGCAAAAGTTAGACCTGGGACCTGGGAATGTTTGTTCTGACTTTCCAGGTCCTTAGCACTTAAAATATTTTAGAGTATGCTGCGTTTGCGTGCACGTGTGTGTGAACGATGAATGTTTCGTGTGGATGAGCAAGAGGAGAATCAGATAGAGAATAGTGAGCCGCGAGAGCGGAAACACAGTGGAGCAATGAGCCTTGAGTGAGTGAAGAGATAGCGAGTTTAGCGTGTCCAGGATAAAGCATAGTTTAGACTATAGCTTTAATTTCAACTCTTACTTTCAATGAACAATCAACACTATCACATCATTTTCAAAATTTCTAAAAATTCCTACAAACTGGGATCTCAACCGAGGTACCTACATTATCTGTGTATGTTTTAGGCTATAGCTTTAATTTTAACTCCTACTTTCAATAAACAATCAACAATATCACATTATTTTCAAATTTTCTACAAACTGGGATCTCAACCGAGATACTTACATTATTTGTGCATATTTTAAACTATAGTTTTAATTTTAACTCTTTCTTTCAATCAACAATATCATATCATTTTCAAAATTCCTAAAAATTCCTACAAATTGGGATCTCAACCGAGATACCTACATTATTTGTGTATATTTTAGACCATGGCTTCAATTTTAACTCTTACTTTCAATAAACAATCACATCATTTTCAAAATTCCTAGAAATTCCTACAAACTGAGATCTCAACCGAGATACCTACATTATTTGTGCATATTTTAGACTATAGTTTTAATTTTAACTCTTTCTTTCAATCAACACTATCACATCATTTTTAAAATTTCTAACAATTCCTACAAACTAGGATCTCAACCGAGATACCTACATTAGTTGTGCATATTTTAGAGTATAGCTTCAATTTTAACTCTTACTTTCAAAAATCAAACTGTATAGCTTCAATTTTAACTCTTACTTTCAAAAATCAAACAATCAACACTATCACATCATTTTCAAAATTCCTAAAAATTCCTACAAACTGGGATCTCAACGGAGACACCTACATTATTTGCGTTTCTCACTGATCAGAAACTTCGTCGATTCAACAAAGATATGATACTTCTGACTTTTTTCGAAATTTACAGATATTTCGTATCTGACTTGGATTCCTAAATTAAATGCAAAGTGACTGAAGAGCACACGTCATCGTGCCAACAATACCGAACGAAATCTACTAAAATCGGCAAAAAGCAGAAACATCCAAACGGTCCGCGACCGTGGGCAGATTGGCAAAGTCAACAAGTCGCACGTCGCGGCAGAGTTTTCGCAAAGGCTGCAGAGTGGGTGTCTCAGGCGCGAAATTGCCGCAGCCTCGTTGAATTAATGCAATTTAACCAGACGGAGGGTCGTTCTAAATCGGCCCCGTCGCCGACGGTTAAACGCGAAATGCTCTCGTTATAATCTCGTTTCTCCCGCGGACAATGTTCAAACGCTCGTTCAAACGAAGACGTCGGCGGGGACGAGGAATCTCGGCGATTCGAATGCAAACCACGCGCCACCCGCGTACGTCCGTTTTACTCGCGCCACCCGAGACGAAGCGCGAGAAGAGGGCGAGAGAATAAATGCGCGCGAACCACGTACGTTTGCGTCGCGAGCTCGTAAACCTCGAGCAACCCCGATGGCAAGATCTTTTTAGTCGCGAGTGTTAAGCCGCTTCGCGAGGCCGCGGCTTAGACGCTCGCTCTAATTCGATCCATAATTCATAGCTGTTTTCAGAGGTGGCCGGTTGCGATCCATAAATTAGCGAGACTGGCGTTTGAAACGCTGAAGCGGTGGAGGATACGACGAAAAAAGAGAGGGAAGAAAATACGCGACTGCGGAAATATTTGATTATTGATAATGCTTTGTTGATTATTTATAATACATAATGCTATTTATAATATAATTAATGCTTTGTCAGTACTGTGGGTGTTAGATGAAATATCTTGGAATTATTATTCATATGGTTGTATCGGTCGAATTTGGAATATTCAGTGCAACAATTAGAAAATTAATTAATTGAATAAGCGTGTAATAAGCGTCAACTATTAAGCATAGTATTAATGTGAATTCACTTTACACTTTACACCGATAGTTCGTACACTGTATCAACCTGTTTCACGGGAGGACGCGACGATGATATAAAACAGGGAAGAAAAAAGGAATATCGCAAGTTTGCTTTATTGAGTAAATTGAGTTTCAATATTTTAGTGTATCAGTGAAGAGACTAGTACGCCAAATACTTAACGCCATCTTACAAAGACATCTCAGAGACAATAAATTGTATTTAATATTTGCATTATGCTGCTTCGTAATTTTAGTTGTGTTGTGATAAATTATGTATCATTATACAATATCGTTATTGTACAATTGTGTTATAATAATATTATAAAATTTGTGTTATAGTTGTATTGTGATAAATTATGTATCATTATACAATATCGTTATTGTACAATTGTGTTATAATAATATTATAAAATTTGTGTTATAGTTGTATTGTGATAAATTATGTATCATTATACAATATCGTTATTGTACAATTGTGTTATAATAATATTATAAAATTTGTGTTATAGTTGTATTGTGATAAATTATGTACCATTATACAATATCGTTATTGCACAATTGTGTTATAATAATATTATAAAATTTATGCTATAGTTGTATTGTGATAAATTACGTATCATTATACAATATTATTATTGTATTGTAATACTATTATAAAAAATTTAACAATATCTCGATAATTTCTTAGTTATCACAAACAAAATTATCAACAAAATTAATTTTTCTTTTCTTTACTTTACTCATACGAAAACATTCGCACAGAGCTAAATTACGAAGATCAAGTTTCGAGCCGCGAGTCAGCGGATTGGTTTATGGTTAAACAGACTCCGGCAAATTGACCGTAGAAAGTCGACGTTTCTTCCTGTATTTCTTCCTTTTTTCTTCAGAGCATACAAGATGCGCTCTAGGTTTCTCAAGCTTCGTTATGAGAAAATAAATCTGAATGACGAAAAATGAATGAAATTGATTTCGATTAGAAAAAAGATGTCAAAGAAACAAGATGACTGAATCAAGACAAACTATGTGTATACTGATGACCATTTTTTTTCTTTTGATGAAAATGAATCTTTATTCTACATAATGAATTCTATATAAAGAAAAGAAAGAGATACTAAAGAAAAGTGTAACGAGTATGATATAATATTATATCCTACTTGAAAAGTGATTAATTAGAAAGATTTAAAAATTCTAAAAATTTCAATTTCACGAAACATATTTTGCAAGGAAAAAGAAAGGAGAAAAGTAGTTTGTTTTCAGGTTTGCGACAAGATCTACAAAAAAAAAAAAAAGTGAAAATTAAAATATTTTTTAATTCTTTTCTTACGCTGAATAAACGTAAATTGCACACGCATTGTCGCGCTCGCGCGAGAAATACGACCACGGGTATGTAAATAGTGCGGCTCGAGCCATTCATCTTTTTTTCTACGATCCTATATATTATAAATTTAATTCTACGTGAAATTTAACAAAGTGGTAAAAATATGAAATACAAGAAAGAATAACAAAGTGGTTTGCTGGTTTCATACTAGGGAGGTCGGGAATAATTTCATAATCAACGTTAACATTCCATTACGAAAGCTGTCGATAGAAGATTGGAGGCGATGAAAAATTGAATTTGTTATTCAAGTTTCACAAGTTGATTTTCTTTCGTCTGAAATTGATCGATTCTTCGCTCATCGATTCGTCATATTTGTGAACATTTAATAAAGTAGAAAATTGCAAGGGGCTCGAGGGGAGAGATTGCTTTCAACCAACGTTTTGCATTATTTATTATTATTAATAACGATTTAAGCGTTCTTTGGAAAATTAACAATGTCTTCTCGCGTTTTTTTTTTTTTTTGGCGAAACAATGAAATTTGCAACAGCGCCTTTGTTATGCGAGTCTTGCGTAGAGTCGTCTCATTAATGCAACGTTCTCTTCACTTAATTTATATCAAAATTGATTGCTATTGAAAGTACACTTCGGGAATTCACTCGTTTACTTTTCTTGATCACTGTTTTTCTCAGCGAGGAATTCTACAATTTTTATATCATTTTATTCTTAAATTTATTGTATTATATTGTATTATATATAATATATTATTATATCATTTTATTCTTAAATTTATTATATTATGTTATATTATATGTAATATATTATGTCATTTTATTCTTAAATTTATTATATTATGTTATATTATATGTAATATATTATTATATCATTTTATTCTTAAATTTATTATATTATGTTATATTATATGTAATATATTATTATGTCATTTTATTTTTAAATTTATTATATTATATTATATTATATTATATTATATTATATATTATTATATCATTTTATTCTGAAATTTCAAGAAGTCGAATTAATAGTATCAACGTCGTCAAACATATACATACACGTACATATACATACAAGGTTACTTTTTTAAAAATTCGCGTATAAAAATCTTCGCATCTCTTATTTTTCTTAACTTTCTTAACTTTAACAAAAATCCACAGAGTCGTCTAACAAAATTTGACCGACAATGAGAAAGACCTGTGCAAAGGGGATACGTTTTCTCGGGAAAAATCGCGATAAACGAGGGAAGATGAGGAGGAGAGCTCGATCTCGTTCTGAAACAACAATTTGCTCGCGGTGGGTGGCGAGCGAGGAAAATCGACGAAAGGATGAGTCGAAACGCGATAAATCAACATGGAGACGATTTAAAAGGTAGGCAAACAACGTTAGCAAGTTCGCAAATAACTTGGCTCTGGACACAATACCGGATATCCGCGCGAGGCTCGCGTTTTGCCCGCGGTAAATAAAGACATGGCGTAAATTCCGGCAATTTTCCACGCGAGTGATCCGCGGTTAGTCGCGCGAAACGCCCCTCTCGCCACTGGAGAATCCACGGTCAAATGTAATCACTCCGCGGAGAAAATCGAAACGACGCGATTTCATTTCGCCGCTGAATTTTATCCAATCCGTTCTCCCCTTATTTCTTAACAGATTGACAGAAAGAAAAGTTTAATTGATTTAACGACGGATTCTGCTCCTTCGTGTCACGGCTCATTCGAGAGTATTCCCTCGGAGTACGGGGGGATTACCTCCGAAGAACTGACTCGACGTAAATTTCATTTGGCGAGAAACAAAACGTTCATTTGCATGTCTCAATTCGTCGAGGATTAAGCTGCGGACGCTCCAGTTTTTGGGGATTTTTATTTTCAGAAAATTGCTGTTATATTATATTATTATAATTCTTATAATTATATAATTATTATATTATAATTATATGCAGAATTTACATACGTGGAAGATGTAATGAGAAATCTCAAATATCAAACGAATCATCATTGGCATTTCCTTTCACAATCTCAAGATATAAAGATTACAAGTTGCGAGAAAAATGTTTAAAATTGACACAACGTACTTTATGGACGAATTAAAGTTTCAATATAAAAATTAAATAATTACATATTTTAATGTAAAATTGAGAAATGAGACTGGATATTTTAGAGATATTTTAAAGTGAATTGTATATGTATAATTGTAATTGTTTTTGAAGTAAATTAGGCAAATACTTAATTACAGATTATTAAATTAAAAAAACGAAATTATAATTTATGTTTTGATATTGATAATTTTTGAAGTGTTACTGAAATATTCTCACGCGATTTTTATTTCCGGTATTAACAACGACAATACGAGTAACACGACGGTTTTAAATGGATCGAAAGTGCGAGGAAAATTCACCGTGTTGAATTTCTGTCGATTCAGTTGTACGTGACGCTACTCTACTCGCTTCTTTCGAGTAACTCGAGCAAGCTCTCGCGATTCTGAAGTCGGTCACGGAAATCTACACGCATCTGTCAAATTTCAAGCATTTAAAACAGAAAAAGAAGGTTTTGAATATTTTTTAGTTAAAATCAGATCAATTCCAAAATTGAAAGAAAATAAGTTTAAAAATCTGTCTTGTTTAAAAATTAAATTAGTCTGTAAAATATCTAAAATTCTTGTTCCTTTTTCACTTGAAATTTACAGATGCATGCACGTGCTTACCTTCGTAGTGAAAGGATTAGGATAGCGTCATCGATATTGTGCGACTTTTTTACCTGAAAAATATATAAATAATGTTATTACAACACTCCTCGTTACATATATAATAATGTATAGTAAACAGGTTGTTCCATTTAAGTAAAGACACAGTGAAATATCTCACAAGGGATTGAAGTTATGAAACAACACTTACACAAATGTTATGAAGTTACATAACATTTGTGTAAGTAAAGATTTGTACAAAATGTTTGAAGTTAAAATGCGCGAAATTCATTCCATGTATAATTCTGCGATCCTACCTAAAATTTCCAAACTTCCACGCAAGAAACAAACTCGAAACAGTTTGACAGAATTCGGTCAAAGGGGAATATTATTCGACCCATGAACGCATAAATCAAGAGGACTAACCTTCACTTCTACGACAGATGTTCTATACGAACGAAAAAACTTTGAGTGGCAGAGAAGATTCCATAGGATTAACCCCATCATCGCAAGAGAGAACACTCCGTGACAACACTTGATATTGCAAAATAGAAATACCCAGTCGCCAACGACGCGACTTTAAACCTGCATAAAACAAAAAAGAAAGAAAAAAGAAAAAAGAAGAATATCACTCTGGAAGAGGGAAAAAAGAAGAGAAAAAGAAAATGAAGGACGGAAGAAAGGTGTGTGAAAGGTGTGTAATACACATTTCATCGAGGAGGGTAAGAAGGAGCGAACGTTCTCCACGGAGGAGAGTAACTTTCAATCGAGCGCTAAACGAAAAGGTTGGGAAAGAAAGGTTGGAATAGGGATTGACAGTCGATATCGAGGGAAGAACGGGAGAACGGGAGAACGGGAGAACGGGAACAGAGGCCGACAGACGATTTCCGGTGATTCATGCAAAGGCTGCTCTCTCGCGGACTGCTCCATACCTCGGGGCGCGGCACGTATAACGTCCGTCTACGTCTGAATACTTGGTGAGTCGAGCAACGGCCGCCTTTCTCTTGGGGTAGGTCGTTGTGAAAGGGGTCGTTGAAATTTCCGGTTCTATAGTCGGCAAACTCGAGCACCAAAAGCTGCCTGCAGGTATATTTCCTTGCACTGTGTCCAGTCCCAGTATGCTTTCTGCATAATGAGAGCCACACCACGGGAGAGAAGAAAGAAAAAGGAGAAAAAGAGGTGGCAGAGAGAGAGAGAGAGAGAGAGAGAGAAAAGGGACGATAAAAAGGGTTCACTAGAGGCTTGGCAGAAGAGAGAAAATTGAAATCCTATGTTTCCCCAGTGCACCAGTGGCAGAGCAGACCTCTAATCAATGACGACCGCTTAATAAGGCTGCTCTCGTCACTTCAAGCAACTCGACGCTCTATTCTCTCCTCTCCTAAGAGGGAAGAGACTTCTACTATAAGTAGAGGATTTCTTCTCAGCCGTTCAATTTATAGTAAGTTTGGTTGTCGAGAGAAGTTGCGTTTTAATCAACTTTCTGATGACATCTACGTGCAGCTAGAAATTTTGTATGGTGTACTTGTTGCTCGGTTGGTCTGCCAGTGGTAGAAAAATACCAAAACGACCGAGTCAGTGTATTGAGAAATTCATTCAGTTGTTTCATTCGTTCGAGAGGACAACTCGTGCGTGTACGTAGCAATTACTATTGTAGTTCGCAGAGTTTAAATTGGAGTACAGAGCTACAATTAACCAATAATCCATCTCCTCTTGCAAATAAACGAGATTCTGGCTGCTGATTGTAGTTTAGTTATGTTTTTCTAAGGTTCGGAGATGTATCAGGAGAAAAGTTTTGCTTTGTGTGCATGTTTGAATTTTGTTTTATGCGTTTGTTTTGTGTGTTCTGCATCGGAAGTTTAGGGCATGTGCCTTTAGACGAATATTTTTCTGAAAAACCTGAACACTGCACTTCTTTTGTTTAAACTTTATGTGCCAACATTTGGTTATTTCGTCGCGTGCTTTACAACTATTGCAACAAGTACCTACGTGATTGTACTATGTATGAAATGTGGTTATTATTACTAGAAAAATATATTTTTTTAAGTCAATTCTAACAGCAGAAAAAAAAACGTGTAATGCTATGTATTATATCGATAATCTGTCGAGACAAAATTTTCATTTTATTCTCCAATGAGTCTTGAATTTCTTCACCAGAATAATTGCAAAATATATTACTGATAAATGATTGATGAGATATTACGTGGATAAACATTCGGAGTTTAGTTATGAATGAAACTTTTAGTTTCGATGACATTCGCATGCAATACCTAAAAATTATCGATCTACCACGTGAAACGAGTTGTAAATTCTTTATCAAATGAAAGCACCGTCAAAGTGTAAACATTCGAAGAGTAAGGGTGGAAATATATCAGAGAGGAATGGATAATATAATGGAGAGAGTAGCTCGTCAGATATCAAAGTTAAGGTGGCAAGAACACGTTGTTTCGTCGCGAGTCTCTGTAAATTAGAACGTGGGTGTAACTCAGGTTGCTTTGGTTGGCAACTCAAGCCGCGATAAATAAACCTCATGAATTTGGCGGTCGCGACTGGCTCTGTGCAAACTACCCCTATCTAGTTGCCAGTTTCCAGCCGTCCCCTGGATGGACACCGTGGACAAAGTTTCCCGACGATCGTTCGTCTCGACCACGTAATTACTTGGCCCTCTTTCCGGCTCTCCAAACGTCTTTTGCTCTTCTAACATTTTATCAAATTACAAATACATGCAAGTACGCGCGAAACTCGTACGTAACTTTTCCTTCATTTTCAAATCTGACAAGGAAAGTTTCAACCGCTATATTTTATTTTCCATTTTATTTTTAGACGATCTTTAAAAGATACAAACAATAATAATAATAATAATAATAATATACTAATGTAATAACTAAAATATCAATATTAATTATGTATTTTATATATGATCTCTAATATTAATATTAATATATAATGTCATCATATTTTTTTTAACAAATATATATATATATATATTATATTATTATTATATTAACATCATATTAAAGACCAAGCAATAATTTATCATAATATAATAAATAGTGCTTCAATTTTTTTAAAGCTGGAATTTCCTTTCACAAAGTAGAATAGAATCTCGGAATTTCCTTTTATAATTCCAACATTGAAAAATGCAATATAATGATATAAATAATATAAATTATAATATAAAACTGATTGGAAAGACAATAATAAAAATTGACGATACGAAATAATTGGAAACAAAAAAGAAAAAATGTCTAAACTACAAGAGCGCACACATCCTCAATGATCTCGTCTCTTTTTCTTTCTCTTTGCATTCAAACTCTCATACTTACAATCCTACGTCACGTCCGAACTATCGAGACCGAGCTTTCGACAGACTTAACGACATTAAGCTTCCTCCATCAAGAGGATCCACGAGCTGGCGGCAATTTTCCATGGGCGTTATGCGAGCGATTAACCGCAAGCCGTATAAATAGCATCGTCAAATGTCGAGGTCGATCGACCCAGAAACGCCAGAAAGATAATTGAGAGGTTGTAACCGGCAGCGAGGGAATAATAGATCGAGCCACGCGGCTCCTCTATCCTTTGCGGCCGGAAGCGGATGGAAACGTTGTTTGATCTTTCGTGTGCGCTCGCCATCGACACACGCGATATTTGCATTTCCATTACGATACCGGTCGTCGTTTCTATCGATGCGAGTCGGCCGATCTCGACTCGCGTTCGCCTTTCTTTTATTCGGCAGAGATCAGTGATTGGTGATCGACGCGATCGCGAACGAGAAAAATACTTTCTTTTTTTCTTTTCAAGGTTTCTGTCGCTGGAGAACAATTTGTTTCACAGACAATTACATGCTCTCGTGTGACGTTACTTTTTATACCATGAAAACCTCTTTAATCGTTCCATTCTACTACTTTCTACACTTATGAGATCGATACATAAATCTTTTCTTTTGTTTCGGAGCTTTAGTAATAATTTCAATTCATTATAAAGGGAATATGAGTAGAATTGTCTGAAATTATATATTAGGTAGTTTTAGGAGATTTCTTTCTTATCCTTGTCTTTGCGTATTTTTACAAATATTTTAGGAAGATTAAAATAATACAAATATCATTGACGGGAAATTTGAACCCTGCTACAACCTTCAAATTTTTGTATTTCTATATAATAACTACGTAATTAATACAAAGCATATGCAAGACAACTTTTTTGCTATAAATAACATTTTATTGATATGCAAATATACATTTGAATCGATACAAAACAAATTACAGGCGCCAGATAACGCCACTCCTACTCGAGGTCTACGCCACGCCCCCTCACGAGTCACGTGACCCAAATCAACCAATCGCTAATTTTCGTTGCATCAGCGTTGCACCTAAAGAGGCCTGATTTTCTGGTTTACCCCCGCTAAAATTACTTTCAGTGATAAAAAAAAGTTTTACTTTAATCGCAATTAATGTTTTCTCTCTCCCTTACAACGTGAATGTAATAATCTAGCGTAACATTGAACAAACAAGCTAAAGTAAAGTTGATTTTTCATTCATTTCACAATTGACAGTTTACACGAAAAACTGGCACGTGAATAGGACAAGAGTGTCGAACAAGCACGACGTTTCCCACCTGAGTGAGAATAGTCGAGATTATATATGAAAGAAAACTGGAACAACGATTTTATTTTCCCAAGAAACTATCCTCCTGTTATTTCGAACCAACGCTCGTTCCCTCGCATCCTTTGGAAAGGAGGTGAAGCAACGGAAATAAAAAGAACACTGACAATACGGGCAAGCACTTCGATTCGGACGATTATTACTCCGGGCCGTTTGCCTCCGAGAATATTGTCTTCCGCCTTGATCGAAATCCGAGGGCGCGCGCTGCCCTCGGCCACTGACTCGAAGCGAAAGCGTGGCTGCGACCCGCTACCTAGTTTGTTTTAGCAACTGCCACAATATTGAGACAAGCAAACAATACTACCGGGACGAGACTCGCTCAGCTTCGCCGAGAAATTTATCTCCATAACGACTTGCGACCGGGGATCCTCTTACGCCGTTGAGACTCGAGAGACTGCGAACGGAAAAATCCCGACTGAGACTGAGATTTCGGCCGATTTTATTAACGTACGGCTTGTTAGCGACGACAGTGGATCAAAAAGATATTGACACACTTTATCAAACAGATCTTTTTACTTTGGCAAAGTCTGTTTGATAAATAAATAGTTCACTATTTACCATGTACTAAGGTAACGTGAACAGTATTAATTTCCAGTAATAAGTTATTTATTATTTACAATAATGACGCAATTAATTAATTATGAAAATTTCAAAAACTTTTGCATTCTGTATTTGAACAGAATATAAAATATTTTTGTGGTTTACAGCGTCCTTTTCTAATACTTCACATTTTTGAAATAGTTCACCATGCATATGGTAGTAATTTTCAATAATGAATTATACAATACTAATATAAGTAATATAAAAATTTGAACATTGACGTGTGAGGGTTATTTTTGTGCCACGTATTTATTAAATATTTTATTTTTTAAAGCGTCCATTTCTAACGTTGGTGCAACAATTAGTCAACAAGGTTTGATCGTGCTCGATTGCGAGTCTCCAGAAAAAATTCCATCTACGAAATTTTTACGAGAAAGAAAGGAAAAAACAATAAATTGGGAAGCTTAAATGCTTAATTTAAAAACGGTGTTAATTTAAAAAAAGAAAAAAAAACACGAGAACGAGAAATGATTTTCGTAATGAAAAAAGAGCAGAGTAAATTTCAACGCAGAATTTTTTTGATTTATGATCCGCGAGGAAACAGGTGAAAAATACGAATATATGTATAAATTTAATTAATCCGATATTTTTTACTATTTCCCAAATCCGCAAGAATGATAAATGTTGAAAATCCATAGCGCTCGCAGTGATAAATGGCGCGTGCGTCAGAATTAATAGAAACGTGCTTTTCGTTTCGTTCATTACTTCAAGTTTCGACTCCTCGATCAATCATTTTCACTGATAGTTCTAGCTTCAAATTCTCGTTACCTCGCGAATTTTCATATAAATTCACATTTTTACGATTTAAAGAGATCAAAGTAGAAACTTTGTTCACCTGTTGTAATAAATAGATATAGTATCTGTTAAATAATAATAATATCTATAGATATAATAATAATAGAAATAATAGTTATAATAAACTATAATAAATATAATATCTATTTATTATAATAATAGTTGCAATAAATAGATATAATAGAAATAATAGTTATAATAAATAGATATAATATCTGTTAAATAATATCTATAAATATAATAATAATAGAAATAATAATTATAGTAAATTATAATAAATATAATATCTATTTATCATAATAATAGTTATAATAAATAGATATAATATCTGTTAAATAATATCTATAAATAAAATAATAATAGAAATAATAGTTATAATAAATTATAATATATATAATATCTATTTATTACAATAATAGTTGTAATAAATAGATATAATAGAAATAATAGTTATACTAAATAATAATAATATCTATAAATATAATAATAATCAGATATTTCATACATGCATAAAATCTTGATTACTTTGTTGTCTTTGTTCCAAATTTATTCTAAATTAGATGTTTGATATATCTTACAAATAAAAAATATAAAGTCTGCACAGTGTGATCCTCGCTATCTGTTTATCTTTATCCTAAATTGTTTTTTATATTCTTTCACCTAATTACCAAACTGTCTCTAATTCCATCACGTACATCCTCGCGATACTTTTCATTTCGTTATTTCTGCCACGGTGAAATGACGAGGCAAGTTAATTAGCGCGCTTGAAGCAAATTATAACGGGCTAATTTTAAAAGACCTTTGGAAAAGAGTTACTCGAAAGTTCTTTAACGCTGTTTAAGTAGAAACCGAGAGCAAAAAGACGAAAGAGCCGGAGAGGGAAAGAGAGAGATTTAATATCGATCACGATAAGCAGCAAATGAGAAGCTACGTGCCACTTACACCTGTGCACGTCGGTAGAAAAGTCAGATTACAGCTGTTGCTAATTAGTCTCGACCATTTGTCGACGGTGGATAAAGGTATTTCTATGAAAGGCGTTTCAATGATCTCGATCATCAATTGCTTTCACATTGAAACGACGCGAGAGAATATTAGAAGCGTAAAAAGTTAACTCGAATTGAAATTCTGCCCGCGAATGTAAAATACGAAACTGAAATAAATATCGAAACGTGAATGAATGCCTCGTGAAAATTTTGAAGGGGGATTTCTGAAGTGGAAATCAATCCGGGTCTTGGTTGAAATCAGTGAAATTTTGTAAATATAAATTTTTACTTTGTTACATAAATCTTTTCCATATATTTGTTTCTTCTCACTTATATGTAACTTCTCAAAGATTGCTTTACGTACCAAGTATTGTTGAACACATTATATTATACCTTGTATATTATATATATTATATCACTATATTTTCTGTTATTGCTTTTTCACTGTTTTACATTTTACACATATAGTTTGGATATACTATATATTTCTACTTAAAATATAAAACAATGAAAAAGTAATAACATATAATATAGTATAAGTATATATTATTAGTATGCTATTATATATTAGTATAATTAGTACTACACTAATATATAATATATATTATTAGCATAGTAATATATACTATATATTATATATTATTAGTATTATATATTAGTATAACTAATATTATACTTTTTATTACTATACTATATATATTATATTACCATATTATATATATTATATTAGTACTATACTAATATATAATATATTACTATATTAAAATATATTGCATATAGTTTGGATATACTACATATAAATTCCGTGCCTTTAACCTTGCACTTCGAAATTCCAATTAAATCCACAAAAATCCGCAGTTTACTCGTCAATGCCACTAGTTGATAAATTATCGCGCGAGAGCTACTTTCGGCAATCGGGATCAACGATGGCAGAGGACGAGAATGCTGATAGAATCTCGAACATTTTGCCTATTACGAAGAATTACGATAATCCGATCCATAATCCGAAGCCCGAAATTGATTAAGGCCAATACACGTCCGGAACTCGCGCCAGTTTCAAATTTCGGGATGGACCTCCCCCATTGACCTATATGAAACTACAATGAGGTATATCGAATAACTATGGAACCGTCGTTGATACCATCTCGAAATTACAGGGAAATTACACGGATCGAGGGTACATTGAAACTACCTTGAAACTCCATTAAAGTTGAGCAACACGCGTGAGAAATCGGGCCCCTCCCCCGTCTTTTGGTAAGTTTGCACGTTTCTTTAAGTTTCTCGACCACAACATCGGTGAAACGTCGTCACACACTGTCGCGCATAAATAATTGGACACCCAGTGCAGTTCCATCAAGAAGCTGACATTTCTCTTTCGTTCGGATAGTTGTCGATCGACAAATGTTTTCCTACATCTTACTAGAAACTGAAAACAAACGCTCTGTCAAATTTGATCAGTACCTACATACATATGTATACCTACTGATCCAGATTTCATATTCGTTTCTAAGGAATAGGTTCATACATAACAGGCTTCATAAAATTTACATACATAGATTTTTGAATGCGACTGAAAATTGTAACCTGGTCAGGATCACTTGATAAATTGATCTTGGGCTACCTTTAATCATTCGTTTGTTATTTGTATTAACTGATATTAACTGTACAATTAAATTAAAAAAAATTCATTCAATAATTTTCAAAAATGCTGTTCAATCACTTATGCACGATAATTTAAAAAAATTGGTAACCGAGTTTCAAATCAGATGCACGTTCGCTCTCAGCTTGACGTCATCAATTTCGATAAGAAAAGAATAAAATCCAGGTGGAAGAAAATATGAACGAGAGGCACACGTGCCATCTAAACGATCGATCCAACCTGTTTCTTATTACACCCATTTAGATGGCTATTACGATTCGTTCTGCATCTACGAAAGATATTTTAGAAGCGAGAACTCCCCTTCTTCTTGCTTCCTCTTGCCTTCGCGATATCGTTTCTCGTTCTCTGCGCGAACGAACGCGCGACATACTTCGCGATACACAATTTTACCCCGATTCTTCTTACATCCGGCAGAAACTACGTACATATGTACGAACGTGTGTCGTTCGATTTTCTATCTCCTCGATATATATATATATGTATTGTTTCTGCAGTCGATAGAAGAGAGAAAATGACTGGAAATATTTCCATCGAAAGTTCTCCGGTCGGACGCGTTACAACTTTTACCGCTTCGTTCGAAATAAGAACAGACACTTACAGATACAACAACGATCCGTCTCTCGCACGCGATACTCTTCCCCTCTTCCCCCAAAGAAGTGAATTTTCTTTCGCGTGTGTGTTCACTTCGCTCGTTTCCACGTCGACGACTTTCAAAAGATCGAGCGAATACTCTCGCAGTCAGTCGAAATTTCTGGTCGCGACAGGAGAATTGCTGATTCTGCGTCGGAACGCGGCAGATTCTGTCACGTGTCTGTTACGTGCTATCATGGCGAGACGTATCATGTAGTCGCCATGAAAATTAAGGACAAACAAAATTACAAAAAAGTCACACTAGCAGACTCTTATTGTTATTATACCTGTTTATCGTCCCACGACAAGTTCGTGTATTAATTATTGTTACTCTACTGTATGTCAATCATTTAAGTATCTCCTATCTGAATACTCGCAATACGTGAATTTGACAAGAATCTGCAAACGAATGACGAAGTTACGATTATATTTATTTACAAATGAAGATGTACAGTAACCGAGTACAAATGAATATAAATAAATCCAAAACTGCACGACTTGTACTCCACTAGGAAATGAAGACTTTTTTGCCATAAGATTTTATTGATACGCAAACATTTGAATCGATATAAAACAAATTACAGGCGCGAGCCACTCCTACTCGAGGTCTACGCCACGCCCTCTCGTGAATCACGTGACCCAAATCAACCAATCGCTAATTTTCGTTGCACTAGCGTTGCCCGATTTTCTAGATTACTCCCGCTAAAATCACTTTCAGTGATAAAAGAGAATATACACGAAAGGATTTTTAAACGATCCCGAATATCGTACACGTAATAAATAAGAATTGAACGAAACGTACGTGTACCGCAGAACAGCAAGAAGAAACGCAGCTCGTCTTTAAAAATGTCCAATGAAACAATCTCGCCGCGAAAACGCTTCCGATTCCACAGTCTCGCGACACGAGAACTCGCTCAACCGAGGCTTCCACCACGGCCAGAAAATTCCCATGCACTCTAATCCACCCCTATCTTCCCTTTGTTCCCCGATTCTGTAATGCATCGCGAAACGATTTCACCGCTCGGATCGTGGAAAGCTTCTTTGGAGGACGTGTTTTCTTTCGCCTAGCCGTTGGCATCGCGGATCCGGATAACACTCGCGACTGCTCGGAAGAAAACTCGGGGCTGGAGAACAGCTTTCGGGGTAGCTAAGCTCCGTCCCCGTACACCACGTTAACTCGTTGACATTCTAATTAGGAGCCAAAGTCTCCCGTTCCAGCGGGATCTCCCGCATGCGTTTCCGCGACAAACGGAGAAACCTCTTCCCGCCGTGATTTCGCGTTTGAAAGAGAGGATTTCAGCGACGAAAGGTGTTGAAGTACTAGGCTTTTAGCTACGGATTACGTGCATATATGGTTCGCGCGTCTGCTCGGAATCTGGGGAAATTTTTTTAAACTCTTCCAGATGTTGAAGAGATCCAGATGTGAAAAGTATGAAGTCATTTCACGTTAGACCCTATACACTCTCGACGTAGATCTGCGATTGTAAAGAAACAAACGTTGCCTGTTACAACTTTAAAACATTCGCGTTTACGCAAATCAATCGAAAATAAATTTCATAGATTCGAAAAAGAAAAGAGGAAGCAAGAAGAACTGGTGTTTCAAACTCGAAACGATGATATTTTGAAAATGAAGGTGCGTGACGTGCCTTTTTTTTAATCCTTCGCGGACGAAATCGCAACGAATAAACATGGTCTGGAGGATACCATATTTTGAGAAATTTCTAAAAATGAAATTCTTACTAGCAATCAAATAATTTTCATAAAATTTACAAAAATATATTTAACAATATATTTTTCCCCAACTTAAGTCTTTAATATAATATAATATAATCACAATCGAGAAACTACCTTTGATTCTTTAATTCTTCGACGATATGACAAAGTGACAAAAAACCTAGAATGAAAGATCTTTCTTTATCTTTCAATTTATTCTCAAAAAGTATACATTTTACAAAAAAATTAGTGCCCATTGATAATGAACATGTCGCAGGATAATTGCAAGTATACCGTCCTACAACAAATGATAATAAATTACTAATGACAAATTTGCCGCGCTAGATTTGACAGCCCCAGGGTTAAAGGATTATTCCTCATTCCGCAGCATAAGAGGATTTTAAATGATTGATGCGCGCCGTGGAAGATTCGATTCGGGGGAGCGCGGAGACAGATTGCTCGGCCGAAAGTGTCGACGATTGAAATTCGAAGACGCCCCGGCATCGGATTCGACGCTCGACAAGCGTTCGAAAGCTTTGTTACGAGAAACTTAGGTGTCTTGGAAGTTCGGATAACCGGGAACGTGAAACGGTCTATCTCGCGCGACAGGGCAATCGAAGCGGAAGCTTAACTCGCTATCGACGAAATTGTCGCGTTTGATTTACGATTTTAATTGGACGAAAGTTTAGCGACAGTCCCATCTTCTCAGCTTGCGACAGCGCGGAATACTGGTTGGAAAGTGTCGTTACTTGTGTTTCTCCGGGACAGATATTACGATTGACGAGGAACAGACACATCTTGGAGATACTTATCTCTTGAGACGCTGCTGAAGGCACATTGAAGTTCGAAAATACTGTCAATCGTAATATATACGTATATACATGATATATTATATTATATTATATTATATATTACTAATATATTAATTTATTAATATTTAATGTATTATATTATATTATATTATATATTATGTACATATCATAATATATTATATTATAATATACTTCTAAAACAAATAATCTTCACGCATGAGTTCGTACATACTATACTCTGTCTTTCCTCGTCTTTCATAAATAAATAAATTTCTACAGAATTGTCTTTTACATTAATAATTTCCGACATAGATACATCATCGCAGCATCGATCATTCCGTTTAAAAAAGTGTAGGTAATTTTGAAATCTCCGAAAAACATTGTTATATGCATATTAAATAACTTTCATTTGCGAAATTTTTTCATATCTCCAAAAACAGGAGACGTTTGAGCTGCTCAATACAAGTGGAACATCTTGTATATCAGACAGAGAAAATTAATGGAGACAAATTTCTTTTGGTCTCGAGTCTAAATGAAACTTCTGTTGGAAAAAGGGAGGGTGCCAATTTTATTTTCCTCGCACGTTATCAATCGTATCAATAATCGTTGACATTCTTCTTATACATGGTACGACATACAAAATCCAATTGACAAAAATTTGAAAGTAAAAATTGGAAATTTTACATCCACGTTAAGAAAGATATTTAAATGTTGCAATGTCGTTTCATCGACGTTTATGAATATCCTCGTTCCGTCCAGAATCATAAAATTCACTGTTACGCGCTTCATCTGCATAATACCATAAATTAATGTAAAAGCAAAGATCCGTCAACGTTGTGCCAAATAAATCGTGCGTGCACAATGTGCGTCAATCTGCACGTAACAGACTGTGTCAGCGCACAGTGTACGTCCATTGAAAGAGTTAACACGTACGTAACGAAAATTCTACGTAAAATTAATTACAAAGGAAAAACGAAGGAAAGAATTACGAGTCTCCGCAAGAAACGCAGAGCTGGAGGTCGCGGTTTCCCTACTTTCAGGCTCCAGCGAATCCAGGCCGGTGACAGGGACTGGGTTTTCACGTTTGCCAGACCAAAGGCGGAGGAGGGTTTAGGGCGAAGGAAGGTGGAAGAACGGTTGAATCAAAGAGAGCAGAGTACGCGGGAGAGTTTTTCCATAAAGGGTGGTGAGGGACGTCTGAGTGCGCGCCTACTTAATCGCCATTGTGAGATTCCTCGAGTGCGCTTCAAACCCCGAAGACTCCACCCTATCTAAGGGTGAAAGATACTCTTTCCCCCGACTCCTCTCGCTTAGGTTCCTGGACGTTCTGCGGCCCTCTGTAATACGCTGACCTTTCTTCAAGGGCCGTGAAAAAAAAGAAAAGAAAAAAAAAAGAAAAAGAAAAAGGAAAGAAAACAATGCGAGCGCGGAACGATTAAAGGCACTCGCGGGAGGGAAAAAAGGGGGTCACGGGTCACCTCGTTGGTGGAGAATTCAACCGAGGCAGGAATATTTGCAGCTCCTCGAGGAGCTCGAAGTAAGACGATTTCGCGGGACAGAGTGACTATCCTTCTTCCTTTGTTTTCTAACAAAGGGAAATCGTAGCGGACCAAAAGGGATCGTGCAACGAAGCTCGTTAGCCCAACAGAAAGTCTCTTCCCTCTTTTTCCCTTCTTTTCTCTCTTTTTTTTTTTACTTTCGAGAAAAAGTCGCCCCGAAAATTCTTAATCCTCCGATTAATCGCGAAAACCCGCGGCCCGTTTCTACCAGCCACTTAGCGAATTGAGAAAGTTTCCCCCGCCGGGTTTCGTCCTCTTCTCAAAAAGACCTCACCCCTTTTCCCGGCCACATTTTTCCAAAGCCGCCGAGATAAGGCGGGACGGCGAGTCGAAGACAAACTTCCAGCCACTTCGAACTGGACGCTACAACTTCTCTCCGTTTTCGAGAAACATTCCTCACTGTTTCGATTCTCATCCCCTTGCGTTGTCTCCTCTCTTTCTTCTTTCTTTCTTCTGTCGATAGATTCTTTTTTTTAATCGTTCTTCCATTTTCGAGAAACAGAGCGCGTGTACGCGATAACAAAGGAATAATGGTCCGTTTCAATTTTTTAACAACTGTTGAACAGCAGTCGGACGTGAAGTTCCCGCGTCGCAAATGAAGTAACCTAAACCTCGAGCTTGAAGCCACGTTAGCAAATATCTCGACTATTATTGCATACTGTTCAATTCAAATATGCGTGTCTCTGATTGAAAGATGGTTTCGATATTTTGAAAGTTACCGAACTAATCCTTCACTTTGAAACATTTTTACTTAAAAACGAATTGAAACACAAAGCTGAGGATCGTGTATTTCTAAAAATCGAAATTATGTAATATATAATTATATAATGTATAATATTATTACATTATATAATATATAATATTATTATATAAATCATTACATACATTATTATATATATAAATTAATATATATATTAATATATAATATAGAAATTATATGATATATAATAAATAATATAATAAATATATTTTATAATTATATAATATATAATATATAATACACTAATCCTTCACTTTGAAAAAACATTTTTACTTAAAAACGAATTGAAACACAAAGCTGAGGATTGAGCATTCGTGTATTTCTAAAAATCAAAATTATGTAATACATAATTATATATTATATTATATAATATTATATATTATATAATAACTTCGCGGTTAGTAGTCGTCGACGGATCATGGCAAGCTTCATCTACCTCTGGACAATTATCAGATACTGGTCTACCCCTTTAATACCCCGTTTCACATGTACTGAGAGATTAAGCCACGTGTATTTTAATAGACATCCGCGGAACCGCGGATCTCTAGAAACGCGCATGTAAAATTCATACGATCAATCGAGTTTCCACCGAACTCGCCGATGGATTTACGAGCGATAACGAAATAACGGCCCGGACAAATGGCCGTTATTTCGGGGAGAACGGTTCCCGGAATGTAATCCTTTGCTTTTTGATTTTCTCCGGACGAAGGGAGAAGCGAGAGCCGAAAACGAGAAAGAGGAGGCAAAAGAGAAAAATAACCGGGAATGGAAAGGCACGGAGAACTTTACATGCTCGTTCTCCCCGTTCTCCTCGAGAGGAATAGAAAGTTTTCTGAAAAAGTTGCCAAGTATTCGCGGTGTCTTGCTGATTTCCCCGGGGGTGTAATACACCCTTCTGTCTCTCTCTTTTCTCTCTCTCTCTCTCTTTCTCTCTTTGTCCGTCTCGTTCCCTCGAACGATTCGAATACAATCGGAATTACGATCGCGAGCCCGCGATGAGAGCGAATTATTATAACAAACGACGAGCGTCCGTCAGCTATTCGACCGACTCGGCTCTCATCTCGAGCGAGAGGAAAAAACACAGCCCGGGCGGAAGTTCCATTTTCCTCGCGACGCTCCTCCAGCGAAATCGATTTGCCTTCGATTCGAATCACTCATTTGTAATTCAATTAATTCCCTCGGCTCTCGAGATAAGGAGCCACCAGGTTCGTTGCAGACGTCGGACGTTTGACGGTGTTCCCGTCGGCGGGCAATATAAAAGAAGTATGATCGAGTACCGCGTAAGCTCGTTCTACGAGAGAAAGGCGAATTTCTTGAATCGGAATTCCCCGATTCGCTGAAAAGGTCGTTATGGAAAACCATTATGAATGGAAGTCCTTGCAAGACTGCGTATTCGGGAACAAATGAATAACAGATTTACAAAAGGTGGTTTTACAATGAGAAACGCGTCACGTGATTTTCCTGCTTCAAAATTTATATCGTGGATTATTATTTATAGCGTTTTCTCAAATTTTTATAACATTTAAAAGTGTTTTTAATAGAACTCAAGTATCTTCGACTCGTGTTTATTTTCTGTAAATAAATTCTAAAATTTAAAATTTGCATTTGGAGAATGATATTAGAAATTAAAGCTACTATCGTAATTCCTTTTTTTCTTTTTTTAATACATTATTATCTCAGTTTATACTTTAAGATTGTTTCAGAAAGAACCGAAATTTTGTACACACTGTGACAGTTTCGCGAAATAAGACAAAATGGGACCAATGTAAGAAAATATTTACACTATATTATACGTAGAACCGAACCATAATTGGAATGCAGAAAAATAACGTTAGTCGTTTGCAGAATAATTCTGAATGTAACGTTGGTGCTGAAGAACCGATATTTGTCAGGATTGATTTATTTATAACAAGTTTTAGTCAGAACCGAATGCAACATGCGTATACCTCTACAAAAATATGAAGCAATTATTTTCGAAACCGTTTCAATCGCTGGTCTTAACGACCACCATTACAAATAGAACTTGGACATTCTGAAAAAAATACATGCAGCCATGTATCAACGTTCAACACTCACACACATACACACACTTATACAGTGTATATAACGATATCGTTGAAGTACAAGTTTCTTTGTTTATTCCACAAGTGTAATCAATAAACTGTGAATTTTTATGCATCTGCGTGACAATAGACATTGTTATTTTTACACGAGGTTTTACACGAGGATGTGTGTAAATACATATCAAATATCAAATGTATATCAAATATATCAAATATTATAATAAGGTATAATGTTTCATAGATATCAAATATTATAATAAGGTATAATGTTTCATAGATATCAAATATTATAATAAGGTATAATGTTTCATAGATATCAAATATATCAAATATATCATATATATTTATATATCAAATTTATATATTTATATATATTTCTTTATTTACATATTTATATATTTATATATATTATATATATTTCTTTATTTACATATTTATATATATTATATATATTTATATATTTATATATCAAATATATCAAATATTACAATAAGGTATAATGTTTCACAGATATCAAATATATCAAATATATTATAAAGTATAATATTTCATGGATACGATACAATATTCTGATAATTTCTTCAAATATAATATTCTGTATGAAATGCAATACTGCTCCTACTTATGTTCCATTTTGTTTTTAAATTACAATTATGTTAAATACAACACAGTTATCATCGCAATACAATAACGATATAATTATCTGTAATACCCGCGGTTTAATCATCAGTCTTCAGTCTACAATTATTCGATCCAAATTGGCTCTCGTCTAAAGTAACGAATTAACGAATCAACGAGACAAAAGTGTCTCTAACTCGTTGAAATAATTCCAAGATTTCATTCAACACTTCCAGCTTCCATGGAAAAAAAAGAATCCTCTTCCTAGGCTTCGTTAAGAACGTACCCGCAGTCGCGGAAATTCCATACAATTACAATGCTCGTTATTTGTCGAGAGATAAAAAAAAACAAAAAAAGAAGAAAGAAAAACAGAGAAGTTCCAATTATCGCCGATTGACTGGACAAGCAATTCCGCGAAAGACGCTTGGTTCTTTCGAAATGATCTTCGGAGGGAGGGCGAGCTGGACACCGTGAATGATTCAGCGCTCGAATTTTCTCAGGGAAAAAGTTGGGAAACGGGAGTGGGTCATAAACAATGGACGCGGCCAAACAGCCAGCTCCATTATTTCCAGGTGATCGATCTTCTTTCACGGAGTTTCCAGCGAGCCGATAAAGGCTTCTTCGCGCGAGATATCGCGTTTTTAAGGATTCGACTCGATGCACCCTCTGACCGTTCGCCAATCATTCTCCTATTCGTATTTTTGCTGTTTTTCTCTCCCTTTCTTTTGTTTTTTTTGGCCGATCACGCTCGTTGCTTCTTCGAGAATTATTAGACGTTGAAATAGTTTTATTCGTGGTTCTTTTAACGCAGTTTCGATCATGGAGGTAGTTTCCTTCCGAGTGGAGTAAATATAGCTTCGTTTTTTTTTTTTTTCGCGAGAATAATTAGCATATAAACTACCCTCCAGTGGAGCGTTATTAGTATAACGCGGGAATATTAAAAATTTAATATTCTCGATGAAAAGGGAAACTCTAATTGGCGCACATTACATATAAAACATCACTCAGTAAGTCTTTTGTCTGACACATATATGGCAACACTGCTGACAGACCCATATGATTTCTGGATAGAAGCATCCTTCAAACGATACATGTCAAAATTTCATGACATTCTGATAATTAGTGGTTTTAGTGACCTCAGTTTTGTAATTTTCAAAACATATATAAATATGTAATTAAATAAAGAAGGCATGGTCGTGGGACTCTTTTTCAAGAATCGCAATAGAGATGACTGTGAGTGTTGTCTTCAGATTGGATTCGTTTGATGAAAGAAGTAGAATAAAGTCACTTGTTTAATAAGCAAAGAATAATAGAATAGAATAATTTATGAATCAATTATTACATTATTATTAATAATTAATTCTCTGAAACACACGATAGACTCGATAAAACGAACGTTGCTCATTTTATTTTACAACGAACACTCCACACAGGAGTGAATCAACGAGAACATCCGCGCCTAAAACAATTCCTTTTCTTCGTGACGACGCGTTGACTTTATTAAAAAAACAATATTTATTATCTCCGAGAAAAGAAAACGAAATGCAAAGCAAAAATACAAAGTGCAAAATACAAAAATTGAAATATCTCAAACGCAATGAAACTCGCTTCGAGCATCCCCTCTACAAAGTCAACAAAAAACGAATTGCATTTGAATACGCTTGCTGGCTCATGTTCAATTTGTAAGTAATTCCATTAACGCCAAATATCCGCGAGTAGAAACGCTCGGGCGTCTCGTATCTCACGCATTTAATCTCTTGTTTGTTAAACGCGGGACTAATCTCGTTGGAACGCGGCGACGAGAGATAGTTAGGGCTGGTAATTAAAATACTGCGGCAATCCACGGACAACCGAGATCTTCGAGGCCGGTTGGTAACGTCGTCGTCCATTTCCAACTCGTGCTGCGAAACAACCCTCGGCTAACTAACGATAACGATAACGATCGACGCGTACAAGCGTGCTCGTTTACTTCCGGCAACAACCGCGAGACCTGGCAACAACCCTGCACTCGCCCCTTCCCGGCTAACTGCGCCGAATTTCGCAAGGGTGCGATTATGAGAATCCAGATACCGTCCAGACAGCCTCGGAGCCTTTCTTTCGACGACTTTCGCTTCGCAACGAAAGTTCTAAGTTTCGCTTCGGTGGTAAATGCTTTGATTACAACCAGCGCGCGACTGTTGCCGCTTCTGAGAGATAAAGAGATTTAGATTCTACCATTTGGATGCTGTTCTTTTCTACGAAAAAGAGGAGCAGGAGCTTTCTCGGAACGGGTAGAACTCGAGAGAGTTCTACTTCTCTCAGGCACTGGAGATTTTTCCTTTTAACACACCGGCGCAGCCAGCGTGGATCTCTACGCTGATTCGCGAAGTTAACAGAATTTTACAGACATTTTCTCCCTTCATTTTCGTGCTATTATCACGCAACGCGATCAAAATTACTCACGAAGGCGCGAGTTTGAACAAATTACTTTCAGCTCGTAATATTCAAACAAAAGGGGATTAAAAGCGCGATTCGTGCAAACTTTTTAAATTCTCGACAGTTGTACGCGCGGCTGAGAGCTCCACCTCAGAATCGCGAATTGGCCTGATTCTAAATAAGACATTTCGACATTTGTAACATTTCTGAAGCTACTATTAAACAACTATAAACAATATATTTCTACTGTTGTAAAGCAAAGTTGTAATTATTGTAGTCGAAATTAATTTCAGTTAATTATCGTTTACAACTTTCTGATCCATTTTTGATATTCAAATGTACATCTTTCGTATCTTTCAGCGATACATTGTTTCTTTTCCTTTCTTTTTTCAGATTTTACGAAATTTTACAAGTGTCTTTTCAATCCAAAGTTACAGTTGAATTATTTGTCAAATCACGAATGACTTTTACATTTGTTTAATTTTCGAAATCAGTCATTTTACATGCAACAACTCAACATTTCCACCTTTAATTCTAATCTTTTTGCTTTTTAATCAAAACGAAGATCCGCTTCGTAAACTGAATTCTCATTCACTTGTAAAAGAGCAATAAAATAAACTCTTGGAAATAATTCTGAGAATTCCTGAAAATGCTCTCTTCAAGAGAGAGTTCAAGTCGTGCGTGAAAGAGAGCAGTGAAAGCATTTTCAACGGCGCATGAAGCTGCTAAACGACGTTTCGTAATGGTTACACGTAACCCCGAATTGGATTTATCAAAGTAGAGAATAGTGCTCGACAACTATTGCAACTCGTGTAACCACATTTCCTCACGATCTCGAGTGCTTCTCTACGACCCGAAATGAAAATCGTATTTCAACGGATATTATTAAAATTTAATATATTTGCTTCTAGCCGTTTCAGATATTTGAACCTCACCGTTATATACACTTTTCGTCGAATGAAAAGAGGAAGACTGTACCAATAAATCAGTAATTTTTGAAGTTATAACTTCAGCTGGATTAAAAATCACAAAAATGAAACTTTGAGAAAGGAAAGTAACAATTCGATCGATCGGTGTTTCTTTAAAAAAATATTGCATTTGACCTAAAATCCATCTCAAAACTCGAAGAAAATATTTACAAGATTCAGCCGATTTGCACGCGGCGTAAATTCTTTCGAAATAACACTGAAAATCTATTCCAGGTAACGGCGAACAACTCTAATACATTCATGGCTATATCGCCTTGCTTCGCGCGAAAGTTCCTCTTCCTCCGAACAACTTGGTGCGACACGGTCTATTGTTCCATGGTGGAAACTTAAGATAGATAGAACGGAGACTCCCGGAGGCCAGACGAATCAAAGAAACAAGGGATGATGATTAAGAGGGTACAAAGGGTCGCCGAAAACGGTTCACCGTCCGTCCATCGGTCTCTCGGCTGTATCTGGGCTCGGTGGCGCTGATTGCACGCCTCCAGCGCCTCTTTTCCATTCATATTCCTCGCGAGCCTTTGAAACGTGTTGCTTCGGCGACGGCTGGGACACCGATGACGAATGACGGGTTGGGTTGAAAGTGACAACGTATCGTTCGCGCGGAGGACAGACACCTCATCTGGTTTTCACCCGCCTGATTATTTGAAAGTGAAGCTTTCGCCGTTTCTGAGTTGAAATATTAAATCTAACGCTCTTGAAGAGCTGAAAACTAATTGATATTTCATTTAGCGGAGTGATATATCTATTTCTCGATACTGACGTATTGATTTACTGTTATCGATATCTTTATTATTGTTTCACTGACTTACTGACATCTTGATTCGTCATTATCGATTCATTATAATTTTCTATATATATCCAGAAGTCATTTATTTTAATATTAATTTTGTACAACATGCAAGAATATAATATACGACAATGTAAGTTATAATATTTATTCGTGACTTTCATGACATGGAATTAACGTACATGTTAAAATCTTCTTTATTATGTATGGACAATAAAGACGATGTGAATGAAGATATCAATGTGATCGTATTTAATATTTAATTAAATATCGAGACCATTTTGACTTAATATCTTAAATTATTATTTACTGAAAAAAGCACTAGATCCACCAAAAATTAATTGACATATATCAACAAACTTTTATCAAATCAAGATAATATATAATATATAATGTTATATATAATATTATAGAAAATACTATACTATACTAGTGCAATACTAAAATTACACTAAAGTATCACGTAGAATCTCTGAAAGGTTTCCAAAGTAACTCGATGGATCTTCAACAGCGAAAATCGTACTAAACGTACGTAAAGTCAAAGGAGAATCTCCACCATAGGATGCAAAAAAACTCGAGTCGCGAGTGTCCAAGCAATGCAGCGAGTATCAATGACCATTATTCAGCTATCGTCGAATGGCTTTGGAAAAGGAGAAACCGAGTGAAACGGTAGAAGCAAGAGTCGCCGGAAGAGAGAAAGAGAGAAAGAGAGGAAGAGGAAGAGATGTTAAAAGCTACTGCTCTCGAATGAATTCTTCATAATTAAATGGTACGGCGTAGCGTACGTAGAGGCACACTGGGGAGAAAAATGCTTTAATTAATCGTACCAGCGAACGAAGGGGCCGAGCCATTAGCTCGATTCCTCCAACTCCGTGCGCAAATATCGCCAGTAACAAGATCAAGTGTGCATTAAGCACAACCGATGATACTCAAGATTGGGTAAATTCTCTGTTCGATTTGAAAAAAGTGACAATTTGAAATAACGAATCATTTTCAATTTATTATTTTCACTTTAGAGACAACCGTAGGACAAGTAACTTTATCTCTGTCACCGTAAATCGTTTGCAACCTTCGCAGTGTCAGAAAATCAATCAATCATAGTATGAATATACGAATCTCATAATTTTCTGATTTTTATTTTGCAAAAATTTATCAACTCACAGAACAATTATTATAGTTAGATTATAGTTCTTAATTACAGGCTTGTTTACTCTGTATACCAAGTCATCAAGAAATATTATATAAAAAGAGAAAAGAAAACAGAAACAAGAGATAAAATGTAAGCAACAGAAACGAAGCTTTTTTTCTTTCCTTTAATAAATTCAATTTATCCAATTGACGATCATCGAGGATTGGCAGCTTTCTGCACAACTTTGCCTAATTAGTTCATGGTGACTGTGCGATAGAGTAACAGGTTCCATCACCGATATGTAATTTTACATATATATATACATATTTTTTTATATATTACAATTTTACATATATTATATTATATTATATATTATATATTATATAATATTACATTTTTATATATTACAATTTTACATATATTATATTACAGTTATATATATATTATATTATATTATATTATATTACAATTTTACATATACATATATATATATATATAGGAATGTATTCAGATCATGTATTAAACTTTCAAACGTTTTGTAATTTTACATATATATATGTGTGTCTGTATATGTATGTATGTATGTATATATATGTGTGTGTGTGTATTATAATTTTACATCTATCAATTCAAAAAGCCAACTGCGTGTACATAATCCGAATAAGTGTACTTTGACGAGCAGCAAACGAACTTCCAGCGTTGGACGCGTCTCGGTTTCGTGAATACAATATCGAACTGGATTTTATCGCCAAATATCGCGAGAGACAATAAAGGGGGAAGTAGAATCGCGAAGAGCTCCACAAGTGCCTTTCTTCGGCCAGCGCTGAGTTTTAGGCTTCGAGAGCTGGGGAGGGGGAGGAGACTCGAGGAGAAAACAATGAGATTTCAAGAGAAGAAACGAAAGAAAGGAAAAATAGGGGGAAAAAGGCGAGAGGCGGAAGAACGGTGAATGCCGGGAAGGAAAGAAGCGTGTCCTCCTCGAGGACGCGGTATAAAAGGCGGGGAGAAACTGGCAGATCTCGCGTGTAAGAGAGTATTTTCCATTTTCTCAGGATGCATTGGCTTTGTAAAAGCTGTCCGCTTCGGAGACGAGAACAGAGAAGTTCGAAAGGGGGAATATCTCGTTCCGGGGTTCGCGCATAAATGGAATAAAGCGCGCAGATGGTTGCGCAAAAAGTTGCAAGGTGGATCGGCGGGTTTAATCAGCGTTGGCCCACGTGTAACAAAGTAGCCGGATAAACGTGCTCTTAATGTAGACTGATATCCCCTTTTGTGCTCGCGAAAGGTTAAAATACATTGAAATTTAGATCCGATGCGGAGTGGAAATAGAGTGAATTAATCCGCCTCGGGCTTCTGGAAGGTTTCTCGGGTCTGAAGGCGGATAATTTAGCCGCGTCTGTCGGAACGGTATTATTGTGCAATTGACAGCGAAATAAAAATCAAACGATGTGTAATTATTTACAAATTTAAAACAATTTAATTTGGACAACGTTAGCAAAATTTATTAATTTTCCATGATTGAGTTTCTTTCGTTTGGTAAGAAATTAATTTGATATTGTAACTAATGAGTTCATCAAAATGATGATTAGGTTTTGTAATCAGTGTGCTTTCGATGTAATTGGTATTAAATCGAGGTACATACTTATTTATTTTCATCGTATGATTCGCTAATTTCAGACGACGTTCAAATTACAAAAGAAATAGAAGTAAGTTCTTCCAATAATTTTGCAAAGCGCAAAAGGACGAGTTGAACGAGTTAAATATTTATAACAACTCTTAATCGAAATAAATGTGACGACTGTTTTGAAACCTTTTAATGGGAATAATTAGCGACAATGAAATATATAAATTGCTATTTCATAGTACAATTCTTACCTTGAACGTTGTACAAAGTATTATTTCTCCATTTTTGCAACAGATGTAATATACTTGTCTTAAAACTGTTGAGTCGAGATACCTCAATATTCGAATCCCGTTTAAAATTAATACCCTTGTTACATTTCTACAACATCTGCATTTTGCAGAATAATTCAGACCAAACGCTCTACTGACAATAAGTTTAAAATGACGGCTGATATTTCACAAGATCTGTTTCGAAACATAGCCAGAAACTTATTTCGATCGTTCCAACGTCTGAATGAACAGATACGTTTGAAGTCACTCAGCAGAGTCTATTTTTCTTTTCATCAACATCACATCAACAACTGTAAATTAAAGAGACTGGTTTGAATATACTTCGACAATCCAGAAGTGTTTAGGTTAGGTTTAGGTTAGGTTTAAGTTAGTTTTAGGTTAGGTTTAGGTTAGGTTAGGTTTAGGTTAGGTTAGGTTTAGGTTAGGTTAGGTTTAGGTTAGGTTGCATAGTCGAAAAATTGAATTGCTTCCACCGACGTATGGTTTTGCATTTGACGAGATAGACGGAAGATCGGGACGACGGCAATTTTCGTAATGAAGAGTAATAACGAGAGAAGGCGAGGAACGGAGAGGAGAATCGACCGATTAAATGGTTGGCCGTGGTAATTAAGATTCATCGTACGACGTGCGCAATTAAAAGATAAGGGTTTCGAATTAACTCGAAACGTAACGGCGCAGGGGGAGGAGGAGGAGGAGAGATACGGAATATTTCTTATTGTTAGAGAGCTCGATCCCCGCTCCGTCAGAAAGGGGGAAACGAGGCGGATAAAAGAAAGAATAGCAAAAGCCAATGAAAGAGAAGGAGCGAGCGGTACACGGCGTTGAAGTAATTTCTCGTTCGCCCCGAGCTTTACGATGATGGAAACTACGAAACTGCGTGGGAAGGGGGCTCGCGAAAATACTGTTAAAGTAGTTTCGAGGAGAGACTGAAGAAAGAGGGAGGCCAGGGAAGAAAGGGCCGATTATTTTTCTTATGCAACTGTTGCGAGGTATGGTAATGTTCGGTGGACAAACATTTAGAGAGAGGAACAACACCGTAAATCGTGACGAGAGACGTTAGGAAAATTAAGAAATAAATTGCGAAATAAGAAAAACATCGTTGCAACTCGAAGTTGAGAATTGCCAGCGTTTCTTTGTGTGTAACTCGAGGTATAAATTTAGAAGTTTGCGAGGGGAGAAGTTGTATCATTTAGCTCTGTATATTTATTTATTTATTTATATTTATTACATTGTAACTCTTTGGTGATTATGCCGATGATTTAGGCTGTTTTACATGTCTCGCAGTTATTTTTAAATGGGGGCAATAAATAGTTACATGTCACACATTTTCCTTTTTTTTTCTTTTTTATTTATTATACAAGTTGATAAGAAATAGTTTTTAAAATAAAAGATTTTAAATATTTTAGTTTTACGTTGCTTCAGATGTTCAGGGGATATTTAAGAAGAAGAACGAAAACGTAAATCAAGATAAGAGATGTAAAGAATTTTAAGAAATAGAAAAATACCATTGTAGGAAAAGTATACGAAACGTGAAATTAAGTTGTGAGAGAAGAAATATCTACGCGAAGAATTTCTTCGAAATATTTTAACAGTTAAGTGTTACATGACATTACGTGATTCTAAATGTCTGAGGAATCCAGTTTGAGCATTTTCAATTATTCAAAAAATTATTCTCCAATTTTTCACGAGTAAATAAATATTCCAAATCTCGTTAATTTTACACACTTTTTTTTTTACAAAAAAAAAAAGTTATACTATTTTGTCAGTGTACTATTTTATTTTGCATTTTCTCAATGCAAAGATGCGAATAATATTTGTTACAAAAAAGACTGACAATTTGATACATATATTTATCTCGTTTCTAAGTATATTGAGGCAATATATTTTTAAATTATATATAAATATATGAAAATGCAGGACGCACATTATATACAAATATATGTATCAAATATATGGATATGAAATACGATCCACGTTATAATATTTAACTGGTGAAACGAATAACTGTTATGATTCAATTTCTTAAAATTTATATAAAGTTCTGCAGCCTAATTACACGACAATTACGCATGCAATGCAGAATTGGGTGGAATGTAATTTGACTAATGATTGAAGATTATGATTAATGCGAAATCAGGCCATTAATCAATGACTACTCGTTATTTAATATCAATTATCTCATTAATCATAACCTAATCACAATTTCAAATTTATATTTATCATTGATTAATGAATGCAACAAGTAATCCAAGTCGTGGTAATTAAGAGCCACGATTGATTTAAAAATCATTAACACTTTTAGTTATGCATCATTTCAGTACTCTATTTGCAATATTTCTTTTTTTACGTCTTTTCGTTTATAATATATTCGTTAACAATATTAAGATTTTAGGATCACCTTCATTTTTCTGGGGGATTCACGTGATAGATTTTACATCATATGATATACATGAAGCAGTATTTTTATTTGTAACATTCATACTATCCTTGTCTTCCAAGCACGTACAAATGAAAATTAAAATATTTTCTAAACTATTGTAAAAATTTTGTTTGAAATACATGGGTGGTCAATGATTTTTTTTTAATAAAAAAATGTCAAGCTGCATTTAAAAAAATGGATCTGAAATGGTCAGAAGACTCTCCAGTTACAAGGAAAAAAAAAGAATTATTGCCGTCACACTGAACAACTTCTGTTAATTTCCACATCTCCGAAAATATTCAAGATAATCAAGTTACGTGTCATCTTACAAGAACGCCAAACGAATGAAAGTAACAAAAGTAACAAAAGGGCGATATAACGCGACAGAAACATGGAAGAGGAACGATTCTTAAAAAGTACGAATTGCAGCACGAAAAGAGAAAAAGAAAAAAAAAAGAAGAAGAAGAGAGGAGGGCGTAGGTGGGTGGAATGACGTCAGTGGAAAAAGAGATCAAAGAACAATTATAATTGGATTCGTTGTTTCGCGAACGTCGGCTGGGGAAAGGCCGCCTCTCTCGTCGTAAAAAGCGCGAACAAAGAGTGGATATATCGCGCGAGTTACGCGAAATCCAATCGAATATTCAACGCGGCGGAGGAAATTCCGTACTCGATCGGTCGTAGGGGGGGAGGTGAGAAATATTCAGGAGCGCGAGAAATAAAGCTGACGCGGCGAGAAAAAGTCGGAGAAGGTGTCGAGATCGGCAATTTTCGGATTAACATTCTTCTCATTATTCTAGCCAAGGAGACGGGACGACAAAAGGAACAGGGGGAGAAAAAGCGCGAGCCGTGTACGGCGAGAGAGAAAAGAACCCGGACAAAAGTTTAGGGCGCTGAGGGGTGGTCAGAGTATCTCGCGAAGAGAAGGATGGTTAAGGTTAAACTGATTCCTTCTTTTTACGAAATTACGAAATTACGGAATTAGGAAACGTACGACGTTCCTCCACCGAACTGTAACTGTTGCCCCAGGAGGAATTTCGCAAGGAAGGGTGAATGAATAACCATCGTGATACCGTTTAATTACAATCTTACAGTCTTGGCTGTATTTTATAACTACCGCGTGTTACAATATAAATATAATATAATTTAATAAATATAATTTCTTTAAATTGAACCTTAACCAAATGCAAGTTGTAAGTTGCAACGTTTCAGTGTTTTCTATTTGAAATAATTCGACAATTGAGCGTTCAGCGGATGGGGATTGAGATTCAAAGGACGAACGAGGCGAGCGTGGTCGAAGGGAACGCACGTCAACTGAAAAAAAAAAAAAAAAAGGATGAAAGGAGGGAAAAGAAGAAAGTGACTGAGACGAAAACGAGAGAGAGAGAGAGAGAGAGAGCAAAGGAAGAGAACGAAGGGATGACAAGATTGGTTGAGAGAATGGGCCGAGTTGTTGGACGGCTGCTACGTTTCGTAGACGGGTCACGTAGTTGCCCAGAGATATTTATTATCCCGTTTAAAAATTTGCATCGAGAAATCGGGCTAACTTCCTGCCACGATGTTGTTACATCCCCGGCGAGGCGGAGAACTCTCGGAGCAACTTTATTCTCCTCGAATAGCTCCCGCGGCCCTCATTTTCTATTCAATTTTTCGATCGAGCGTGCAGTAAATCCACGACAAATCGCGCAATCATAAAATTATAGCTACCAACCAGCCATCGGAATTCACGGTCTGCGTGAAGAATGACGGAATTTATGTACTTTTAAGTCGACATATATCAATCTTTTTATTGTCGTTTGTATATGCCCGTATTTCACGAGAACGAAACGAAATGCTCGCTCGTTTAATAATAAAGGCCCAGAGCACGTTAAAATTTTAAGAGAGGCTATGACTTCCTTGGGTACATATGAATATATTTATTTACATAGTATATATTTTATTTACATAGTAATATATTGCTTTCAACGTTTTTTCGAAACGTTGGAATTTTTCTACATCAACAGAATATATGTGAAGGGATGTATAGATATAAATTGAATAATGTAAGTAGTAATAATGTAATAATTACATTAATTATTATTACGACGAATTTATAATTGATAGTAAGAATGGACACGAGCCAGATGAAGATTGATATTGTTAAATATTAAAATTATAATTAATTACATTTAAAGCTGGAAACTTGTAATTGCAGTATTCTTAGAAACATGCGAGAAAAAATTTATTCCATTAATCTTGGAATTTCTGCGTGTCCAGCTGTTACGTAAATTCTTATATAAATCACAATGCGCTTCATTTACTTTTTCTCGTTATATTTTCTTACGTACGGTAATAAAGACTTTTGGATACGAAATTTAAACATGCACACGATGATAAATTAAAGTTTCGAGAATTCTTTACAAAAAGGGAATAGTCTTAATTCAACGATGTCAAATCTCCTGAGAAATTGATCTTTACATTTTACGCATTTGTGACAGAGTTTCGAAGTTGCAAAAATGTATACACTATGCATACAATGTGCAAGAATATATGTATGAAATATTCAAAGCATCGTAACAAATCTTTTTTAGAGATGCGTAAAAATTTTAAAATGCATAAAATCTGCATTCTGACGATCGTTGTTTGAATTCTATCGACCTCCAGTAATCCAAAGTTCAATCCTGCTATTTTTCGGATTATATTCGGATTATATTCGTTCATACGTATTTTCTGGTTACCAATTTTCTGTCTTTCCAATTGCCTTTGGAAGAATGTAACGAAACGCACGATCGGTGGAAAATAATTTGACACGTCAACAGCCATTCATCTCGAGAAAAAGATATAAATAAAACGCGCGAAGGCGCACTTCCATTTTACAAATTCGGTTCGTTAAATTTTTATCGGCACGATTCTTTTTTTTTGTTTTGTTTTTTTTTTTAATTCTTTTATTTTTCATTTTTTTTACTATCGTGTACAATTTCCGTTATCCAGCGATTATAACGTGGAATATTGATGGACCGCCGAGGCAACAGAGCCCGTTAAAAATAATCCCGCCAACCAGCACTGATGTTTCCATAGGGCATCGCGTTGTTTTCCAGAGTCTGTTATTTTTAAATCACGCCCTCGATCTCGGCTCGTCGGATTCAGCACTCGGATCATTGAAGCTTTAGAAGGAGATCTAAATCTTGCACCGCAGCTGTTGTTTCATCAATTTCTTCGTATTTCTTCTATCGCTCAATAAAAATTACTTCATGGTTGTTGAAGATTAGGACGTATGACTTTCTCGCGTCTCCGTTATTGGTCCAATCATCGTTCCAAATTAAAACTAATTCTGCGTTTCTTTCAAGAAAAATTGCATGGTTTCCTCGCATCTGCGAAACGGCTTTAAAAAATTCAACTTATAGGGTTGATAATTTAGAAAGTGTGCCTCAAAGAAAATTTTGCACTTCTTCCAAGGGGTGGTTTTCAACCCACAGACCAATAAAAAGTAAATTTAAAATTATACTTACACGCAAAATTTCCTAATTTGAACACTCTATCAAAAACAGATAAGTCAAATACTGATTCCATAGAAACATAACAAATCATATTTCAGCATTCTGATTTCTCGTTGCTAGTCAAGCAAAAAAGGGATGTAACGCGAAAAAAAGAAGAAAGAAAAGAAAAACAAACGTCCATTCTCGTTCCAGCAAATGAGAGCTAATTCGCGGATTAATCGTACGAACAACTCGCGTATCAGCGGGGAACGAACGAGGGAACGAACGCGATACACCGGGCGAGGGTGAGTTCGCAGAGTTGAAACGTCTCTCGATTCCGGGCTGTTGCTCCGGCGATAAGGCGTTTCCACGGCGGATCTCGCGGCGTAATGCTCGCAAATTCCGTTTCATCTGGTTAATGCACTTCGCCCCGCTGTTTGCGGGCTCGAGTTGCGAAACGGAGGAGCGATCGCGGTGCACAGCGCGGCGTTGCTTGCGGTCGCGAATGCGCCCGAATATATAGGCAGCCGTGTCGCCGCGCCGGTATTAACACCGGGGGAACGCAACTCGCGAAGTTTATCCATCTTGCGCCTCTACGTGAGCGCCGTGTCTGCGAAAAAGCAGAGTCGGAGGAGTCGGAGGAGTTGCTTCGTCGCCCTCGATGCCGATCCGCTCGCACGCGACTGCAGTTTTCCCGGCGTAAACATCCGACGCGCTTTATTCTGACAACGAAATGTCGAGGAAACACGAGGGGCGCGTTGTTCCCCGGCATTCGACGCTCTGATGGAAGTTGCGCGCGAGACACCCACCGAGTTTTCACCCCCAAATGCTTGTTTTCCGTGCGAATTTCTATGCTCGCCGCTCGGAATTTACGCTACTGCGAGTTGCTTAAACGCACGAAAACAGTGAACGTTTGCGCTTCGTTCTGCTTTTGGAACGACTTTGGAACGACTTGTTCGTCGATGGTTCGTGTCTCGTGCCAGACACACGTTGACGCTTGGCCTTAGTTCCTTTGGGTTACATGCAAATATTTGAACCTTTTTTCACACGATGAGTGGCGCAAGTCCAAATTTTTGTAATCTCGGCTAATAAATTTTTATAATCTGAGGTAATAACACAATAATTTTTTAAGTATCGAAGTCTCTATATATTAAGTCTCAATTATTATTATTAATTTTATTTTAGCACACAACCTTTGACAACTGAAAAAATGCAAATAGCTTGAACAGAAATTCCTCCCCATGTACTCTGCTATCGATATTTGTATATTTCTCCTAAATTTTCCACAAATGCATAAAAATCCGCAGACTAGCAATAACTTTAAGTAATATAAATTTTAAATAAATTCAAACACACACACACATATGTATTCAGTAAAAAGCAATTTTCTACAATTTCACTACTTTTTCCATCATCAGATATCATTTTGCATCTAGAAAAGAGTTTTCACTCACTTTAATTACGAATTACGTTCTTAATTATCGCGAAGCCTCGACTCGTCGACCTTGACCAAGAAACAGAGCCACGTGCAACGATTGGGCGGCCGCTGAACAGGCATTCGCACGAGGGTTCCACGTTCAATTTAATCCGAGGCGTGACTCTCCTCAAAAGCCGCACAATTTAATTGCGACATTTACAAAGAGATTCGCGTGACTCCGTGTAATTGACCCACTGCTGCACATTTTTACAAATGTTACTCGTACGTACGTGCACCGGGGGGAGAAACGCTGTGAAAGTTGGGCGAGAACGCGTGCCCGCGTGTGTACGTTGCGTGACATGCATACGAACGTTCTTCAAAAACGTAATAAATTTCCTGAAACACGTACTGTCTATCTATTACAGGAAACAAAGCACTGGAAGTATCTATTACCGGAAACGAACTAGCGGCGCAAAAGTTGTTTTCAGAATGCTTTGCTCGATACTTCGTGCAATGTAAATTTCGTCGACACCGACGTTGCATTTTTATTTCATTTACGCGTATCTGGACGAAACGAGCTCGTCAAAAATGTATAAACAAAAAAAAAGAGAGAGAGAACGAACGATCCGTTCGTCATTTATGCAAGCTCATACTTTTACGGATGTAATGAACGAGATGTAATCTAGGTGGAAAGTTGTTTCATAGAGTGCTAGGTGTTCTTGAATATTTTATTTTTGCACGCACGAAATTTTTCGCAAATGTTTAAAAACCTAGGTATAACAAAAATATCGTAGATATTGAATAGATAAGATTCCATATTTCTAATGGAAATGAAAGCACGATTTCTGCTTTAGTTATTTATACTTAATTATCGTGCGTCAATTTCATTTGTTGAGGTAAAAATGACAGATGATATCTCTTTAAATTTACACTTTCAGGAAAATTGCACTGGAAATTAAAATTTCTATAATCGTTCAATTACTCGATCAATCTAACATTAATTCAAAGTAATTTGAACTTTTTTAAATATATAGATAGATTTTATTGTATTAAGTATTTTTGCACAAGCTCTTTCAATTTTAACAATTTTTTTGGTGGAGACTGAGAATGACCCAGTAGAAATAGAAACTGGAACAGATCACGCAGATTTTGTTCGACATTTGTTCAACGAATTTTCAAACAATGCGAACTTTAGAAATAACGAATCGATCGAATTTTAGAAATGAAAAACTAATTGAAATGCGTTTCGAGAAATAAAAAAACACTAACAAATCACCAAACTTTTGTTTAATATCAAACAAAATGGAAAAGAGACCATGAATTACTGCGTCTGTTATTCTGAAACGTAGCGATCCTACAACACCAAAGTTCGCATCTAATCAATCAGTTCTATGGGCCCCTGTCGGGTACTTGCAATAGCGAAAGGGTTAGAGCATCGAACATTTAACACGTGCAAGCATCGCGGAGTAGAGTTGCATGATAAAACGTGGAACGTGCGAGCTCGCGATAAAAGCAAACGCGCAGGACTTCTTTTATTCGGCCCAAGAGGGGCAGCAAAATTTAATTGGCCCGCGAGAGAGTGTTTCGCGAGGAGGCGACTCGTGTCAGACCGTTTAAAACTTTCGCCGATGCGCGTCCAAGAACGCCGCGTCGGCCGCTAATTCCTCGAAAATCATCGCGAAAGGGAAAAAAGAAAGAAGAACGAAGAACGAGCGTGTTCAAGCCGCCGAAAAAAGCCCGAGTTATTTTCTACGAGCGGCCGTGACATTCGCATCTTCCAACTTCGTATCAAAGGAGACTTTTTTTTAAAGAATGATATTTAAACACAATTTTTAAATTTTCCATTTCGGAACAAAATCTCGAATATGAAATCTTTTTTAAATTACAGATTTCAAAGTTGTGGAAATTCCGAATTTGCAGATTTTTAAACGACATTTCAAAATATTAAATTTATTATATTATATTTAATATATTATTTCAAAATATTAAATTTATTATATTATATTTAATTTATTATATTATACTATAATATTAAATATAAAATTTCAAAATATTAAATTTATATACGAAATCGATTTAAGTCACAAATTTTCGAATTTCAAAATATTCGCAATTGCGAAAAACCTGAAAAATCGTGGAAGTTTCATCTTCTGTGTTTAGGTTAGGTTTAGGTTTAGGTTTAGGTTAGGTTAGGTTAGGTTTAGATTAGGTTTAGGTTAGGTTAGGTTTAGGTTAGGTTTAGGTTAGGTTTTATAACACTCTTAAATTTTATAATACTCTGAAGTATAGACTATAAATGTCTTTGTGTTACGTATCGCTTAGAATAGTTAAACTTTTCATTAATTTTTCTCTGCTTAGAAGAACGAGCAATATATTTACTTCGACGATCGAATTTTGTTGCTCCGAAACCGGCTCCACATGGGGTTGATTAATTTTTCAGGAGACAATCGAACCCTGATACAATTCCTCCTGGAAACGATCGATCGACCGAGGACAAATGACGGGCTCTCTACCATTAGACACTCGGAATATCTCGCGTTTGTCCAAGATGCGATGGTCGGGTTTACATTAGGACCACTTCCGGCCAATTGATTATCCAGCCAAATGATTCTCGTTCGGTTCTAGTCCGGTCTTGGCCGCTTCCAATGATCGATTTTATTGATCTCGTACTATTCGGAACAAGTAAGTCCCAATGAGGGATGAACAAAGGTAGCTTCCATCTATTGCTATACAAATCGATACACGTTTGTCTCTGTTCGTCTAAATCTTATATTCTTTAGGAATGTATTTTAACTTCAAAATTATGGATAAATTGAAGTGTAATAATAATAATAATTTCGATTATCTCATTCTTTGTGATCACTATATGCTGCAATAATAAAATACTAATTAATTAATGATTAAATTGATTTTTAATGACATATAATGATAAAACGTTAGGTATAAAATAACTCAATAAATTTTTTCTTTCTTACATTTCTTTTATTTCTGTGTTACGCAATTAAGATAAAGATGGACCTTTTAAATTAAAGAAAAAGGCGTTAATGCAAGTGATCATATTTAACGCATCTAAATATATTGTATGAAAATAATAATTAAAATCACGTGTGTATTTTAATGAAGACCAGCATTAATTTTATTAAAACTGCACTTGCATGTTCTTGGAATTGCACAGAGTATAAATAATACCTGTATGAAATAGATGAAACAATTTTCCATTCATGCTCCATTCTTTAAAAATTATACTCGTAAAAACATGAATTTGAATTTCACAATATTATTTGTGAATTTACCATTTAGTGATTATAAAGGAAAAAGTTTGGTGATTCTAACGTTAAACACATACAACAGATGATAAAATATATTATTCCTGAGTCTTTTAATAAGTAATTTTAATAAGTCCATTAATTTTATAAAAATAATTAACTTGCAGCTACTACTTCATCGTTATTTTACAAATTAATATAATCAAACTCAGACAGCTCAGACTGCAACCATAAATTGAGTAAAACGTTAAAACAAATACGAAGTAACAAAAAGAAAGGTAATTAGTGGTTCTGGCATGGCAAAATATATTATTCCTACGTCCTTTAATAAGTAATTTAAATTCAGATCCCACTAATTCCACGAAAAGATACCATCTACTGCTCCCACAGCTATCGATTCAACGTTACCTTGTAAATTCGGACCGCAGATCATGCCAAAGCGTCGAAACAGTTTGAATTACAAAGAAAAGTTCGCACTTGTAACATTAAATGTATAATATAGCAAAATGTTGTATCGTTCCTACGTTTTTTAATCAGTAATTCAAATTCATTAAATTAATAATTCTACAAAAAAGATATCAAGTATCAAGTAGTAATCGTTTTCTAAATTCCGATCAAGCTATAGCCACAAATCGAGCAAAGTGTCGGAAACTGGGGGCAATTTTGAAAGAAACACGTTGGCAGGGGGGAGACACGGTAAATCTTTCGACTATTAGCTCGTTGGCATAAACTCGTCGAGATTGTTCGTTCGGGAAAACTTGGCGGAAGAGCGGGACGAGGCGGGCTGTTTCGATATTAACGATGCAAACTTATTCATCGGCGAGGCACTATTTGCAGAGGAAACTACCCCCACGGTTCGTGGCTCGATCGGGGGATGCGCGCGTGAACCTCGCGATACCCAGCTACGAAAATTAATTACCGCGTTCGATGCTTCTCTATCCGTTGCCGGCCCGGCGTCGCGCATGTTAATTACAATAACACCGCTTATGAATTAACGCGAGCCCATCAATCTTGCCGGTATATCCACGGACGTTGCCTCCGTCCTCCGTCACATCGTATTTTACTGCCCACCAATGGATATCCCTCCAAATATTGTCCAATCTGCAGTCGCGTCGTTGCGGTATCGTAATTGAAAATCCTTTCAATCTCGCGGTAACTCTCGAAATATATTCTCGTCGAGAGCGAGTACATTTACTTTAAACTGGAGGACAGCGTCTTTGAGACAGAAGACAAGTGTCGAAATTGAAATTGAAGCGTAACACTTTGTTCCCTCGTTTTAATCTTATATCTACAGTCGCAAAAGTGTTTCAAGACTGGATAGCAATGTTTCACAATGTGCGTTACATAAAACATTCTGATATTTCGCACAAAAAATGTTGAAATCTTCCGTGTTTGTGAATTAAACTGAGATCTGTTTCGAGCAAATATTTTAAATACTTCAAATATACTCGAAGGTTTCTATGTTTGTGTTTTTTAAACCGCGATTGATGTCGATCAAGTTTAGAGATAAATTTAAAAATACGTTGGAAAATTGAGAGACACGTAACACGAGTGTATATTTCGCAATTTGTCCGAAAAATTTCAACGATATCCGAGCACTTCCGTTGAAATACAACATCCTGTATTTACGATGGCCACGTTGGAGAAGTACTCGCACAAAAATTGCGAAACGAAACGCGTGGCGGTGTTTCGAAAGCCGCGAGAATAATCTCGCTTCGGCGGTCGTCAGCTGCCACGTTCCTCCCTTCGACTGACGTTTATTCGCGAAAGAATATTTTTAGCAAGCAGAGAGAGAGAGAAACGTCTCCATATGACCGTCAGTTGACATTCTACCGGTTAATAACCCCTTCTTCGGGCTCTCCCCTCGCTGTTCGTCCTCTCTCTGTACTCTCGAGCTGGCTATTTCTCCTGGTTCCCTTGTCATTCGCCGTAGTGTACGCGTCGGATAAAAGGTACGAAAGAAACGAAGGAAGGTACGACACCTGACAACTCTCCCAGAGATCGATCTTCTCCGATGGATCTTGGAAATTAGAAATGTCCAAAGTGCAGTGGACCCTCGAATCCCAATTGAATTCGCGATCTGACTTCCGAGTTAAATTTGTCCAATAATTAATAATGCAAATTCAACGATAAAAATTGAACAAATGGAATTTTCGAGTGGAATTTTAAGGAACTGTTTTTTTAAACTGTTCTATTTGATCTTATTACTTTTTTTAAGCTCGTTTCTCTTTCAAAGATGTTTTCACATTCACTTTTATTTTGGAAAATTCTAAAAATTCGAACGTCTTGGTAAAAAGACGAAGATTCAAACGTTGTTTTGCCCGTTAAAATTTCCCGTACGATTTCTCTTTTCACCGTTTTATTGAACTCTGAACATTGATTCAAACATTCAAAGTCGAAGGGAACGGCGAAGAAGGGTCGTCGATCAAAGGATTGTTCTAAAGAGAACATCCGAGCAGCCAAGCCTCGCTGGATTTTTTTGAAAATTTGTCACGCATGTGTCTGTTCAAACTTGGGACTTGCCAGAAAATCCCAAACTGTCCCAAGATACCAAATCGAAATCAAGCTTTCATGCAAGTACAAGGATTTTCCTCTACTCGAGGGACACGCACATGCGCGCGAGAAAAGAAAGAAAGAGTCATCTGGACCGAGAGTGACTGCGAATTCTCCAGCGTCCGTTCGCAGCCCGTTTAATAATCGTCCCCTTGTAACCCCGTCGCGTTGTAAAACGTGTAAAACCGTGAAATACGAAGTGGTGTTCCGCGCGGGCGCGTCGACGGATCGGCGGCTTTTTACGACGGAGCCAGCTGTCGGATGGATCGCAGTCGAGCGAGGAACTCCCCTGTCAGCGATTGTAAGTCGCGCGAATGATCCCGGTGAATGCGCGGATCAATCCCGCTTCCCAAGGTTTCGACAAGGTTTTATTCGCGCGAGGAGAAGATCGAGGAGGAGATCGACGAAAAAGAAGTTGGAATCGTAGCTCTCTCTCTCTCTCTCTCTCGTCTTCCGCGACGAAGAGAGAGGAATTCGTTCGGGTTTCGTGCGCGTGAAAGCTTGCAATTTTTATCATTCCCAGAGAAAAAGAAGGGGCAGGGGAAAAGAGGGAAAAAGTGGAGAAGAATCAGGGAGCGGGATTCGCGGAGAATCGGAGTGTAAAGAGGAACAACGAGCCGAGAAACAAGGCCGGATGTGTTTTCTTTTTATCCAGAGTATGTGTGTGTGTGCGTGCGCGGCAGCCAGATCGCGTAAAATCATGTGAAATCTCCGATAGTACGGATGTTCTGGCGCGGAAGCGACGACCGTCTTCATCGGAACAAATCCTTAAGTCGTTTTCAAAGGAAACTTTTGAAAATTTCCGACGTATGGTGAATTCGGGAGGTCCCTTTGAGCGAATCGAAACGAATATTAAAAGGAGGCAGGGAGAAGGTGAAATTATCGGATCTTCTTCCCGCAGGGGCAGACCTGATCTAATCGCGTTAATGGATTCTTGACACGGCGATACAAAAACTTGCACAAAGAACGGCCAAGCAGAAGCTTGCTTGCTCGTTATAGTTTTGCAATAAATTATCTTGTAAAATATTGACAAAATTGCTGTTTCATGCGTATGATGCTTCAATCAGCTACACGCGCATGTATATGTGTATGATATAGTCGCGATATACTTTTGACAAACATCGCATTAGACCTAACCTAAATCTAACCTAAACCTAACCTAAACCTAAACCTAACCTAAACCTAACCTAAAGAATTATCCAATTTTATTTTGTGCTTTATGTGTATTTGATTACGATTTAACAAGATTAATTCAAACTAAACATTCCAACAATGTAAAGTGTAAATTTTTCTTTAATAATACCAGGTTGGAGTTAATTGAAAGAAATATCATCGACTATCAAGCACAGTTTTCTTAATAATCCATCGGTCTCGAACGTATTATATTAACATCTATAGATTCTTTTCTTTCTTTCTTTCTTTCCTTTTTTCAGGATTATCAAATTCTGACGATCTAATCGTGTCAGTGGAATCTGATTACGGCGACTCTTAGTCTTTCGAAAGTGTGCAGGAACTTGCATAAAGGGGAGGCCAAACAAAAGGTTGCCCGTCGCTTCGGAAAATTAAGGAACAATGACGACAGAGTACGGCGAGAAATCGGAGAGGTTCCGCGAGGATAATAAAATCCGAACGAACTAGAGCGAGCTTTTGTACCTTTTTCTATCGGCTCTCTCCATCTTTCCCGCCGAAGGACGCTATCGGTGCAGATTTAACCCATTTCCACCGGGTCGTTGATTTACGCCCGGCTTTTCTTCATGCTCGTGTCACTGAGATGCGAATTACTTTCCATTGATCCGAACCGTTTTGCCTCTCCAGGTAGAAACTGACCGACGGCTCCAAAGGCAAAACGCTTCCGACGTTTCAACGCGGTCCGGATTTCGGCAAGACTCGTTTCTCAATCGACGATATTTCTCCTCATTCAGCAGAGTGTTACACTTTCGACGTTTCACACGTTTTTGTATCGCATCACGAGCAATTTCGTGCAACTCCAAATTTCCCACAAAACGCATCCACAGTCCGTTCGTTAGTTTTGTAAACTTTTAGAAAGTGTCTTCAAAGTGCTACACCGTGATCAATCAGTTCTCAAAACAAACCTCTGAAACTTCAGAGACAACGGAGGAATAAAAATAAAAGAATCTGCCTCGGAGGAAATTTACGAGCAAAATTTCGCAAATGACCCAGATCGCATACGGAGAGTTAAATGACGCGATATTTTAGAAACATGCCCTCCTGCATTTCCACGAGTGACTAGCACAGCCTCGTAAAATAAATCTCCAAAGAGAGAAAAACAAAAAGGAGTGTTCTTTTTTTGTTTCGTCGCGGAGCAATACAAGGGAGAGGTGGAAAAAAAAAAAGAAAAACAGAATGAACGTGGAAGGAGGAGTTTTCGATGACAAAAGTTGCTTGCACGCGGTCTTAGCGCCCCGTGTTTTGTCGCGGAACAATAGGACCGTGGCCAACCCTGTCCCTCTCATGCATAATGTATTCACTCTGGGCGTCGGCGTAGGCGATAAAGCCGTATCATTGTTTACGAATCATTGAATCGACTGAATGAAATTACATCGATGCGACTGCCTGTCGCGGAAACTTTCGATTCGCGTGGGTTTGCGAAGACCACTTTGCCACGCGGCTGTCGAATTACTCCATCAAGCTCCACTTCCGTCCTCGAGCATGTGCGCGTTCGTGTTTCAGTTTCCCTCGATACACACATGGTGGCTAACCTAAAGGTTATTCGCATTATTCCTATTTTCTTAAAAATTTCTTTTTTTTTTAATTTTTTAATTTACATGAAATAGCGAATTTTAATACTGAAGCTATCAGAGTGGTCGAAATTTGGGAGATTTGCAACGATACACTGTTCCAGCAACTTTTTTTTTTTTTCTTTTTGAATGTATAAATAAGATTTATTTGCATTCTTTGTTATATCATCTTTTGCTTTTTAAACTTTCATTTCTCTGAAATTAGTTTTGTCGTTTTACTGGGCCAAATCAATCACAAAAGTCTACATCTGTAAATTTTATATGTTTAAAAAATGAACGTTCTTTCGTGACATGTATACATATAAAATTCTAAAATATAGAAATAACGAACATGATTTTGACTGTATTACTGGTTACAGATTCTGTATATTCTAAACTGCAATTATTCGGGCAATGTATATTGACTTTAAAATTGCCGGAATAATTACGAACGATAATGTATACGTATATATTTGTGTTCAGAAATATTGGGACATCTGCCAGTTTCATGCGAAACAGAATAATCGATTTAGATTGTTTAATAATTAATTAGTTAAAGCTCTATCTACCGATGCAAGGTAATGATTCAAAAATGAAAAAATGTGAAAAATTATTTGCAAGAGTTTTACAGAAAAATAACTACATCTATGATAACTATACTATAAATAACTAATCAATAGCCTTTACACAGTACTTTTATATAAATCTTCTAAATGATCTGCATTTGACTTATGAAATGATTTACAATAAAGAAAACTGAAAATTTATTTTATTATGTATTTTATTTTATACTATACTTATTTTATACTATAAATAACTAATCAATAGCCTTTACACAGTACTTTTATATAAATCTTCTAAATGATCTGCATTTGACTTATGAAATGATTTACAATAAAGAAAAATGAAAATTTATTTTATTATGTATTTTATTTTATACTATACTTATTTTATACTATAAATAACTAATCAATAGCCTTTACACAGTACTTTTATATAAATCTTCTAAATGATCTGCATTTGACTTATGAAATGATTTACAATAAAGAAAAATGAAAATTTATTTTATTATGTATTATACATGTATTATATATTTTATGTAATTTATTATATTATGTATTTTATGTTACGAAGAATGAGAAAACGATTTTCATTCAACTTCGCTTTGAACAATGATCATTACAATCGTCACAATTATAAATAATATTTATTGTATCAAGATAATTGTTCACAGCAATCACAGAGATTCTTATTACGACGTCCGAGCGAAAATTCCCAACGAGACAACAATTCATCGCGGCTTTAATAACTCCCAAACTTAAAGAGATTCATCACGAAAGATTCCTTCTGTTTCCTTTTCCCCTCTTTCTTCCTCCCCCCAGGAGAAATCCACCGAGGATACCCGAGGTGGAGACTAAATAAATTTCGTCAGGTTTTCGAAGATCGCTACTTTCGTCCACGGTTTCATACACCGGAGAGACAGAAGTTATGGCCCTGCGAAGGAAACGCGGATTCCCCGGATCCGCCGGTCGAAAACTTCCCTCCCCGACTTCTTAGAACACAGATGAAACCGGCGGGGGTTGGACTACTTTAAAAGCTGCCATCCCTAGGAAGAACACCCGACCATCTGCCGGAAGAATACGAAATGCGCAGCAGCGGCACGTGTCTCTCCACCTCCTTAACTTCTGCCAGCTACGCAACACTCGAACACCCGGATCTCCTTTTAATTTCCTGTATTATATACCCGAGGGTGGTTAGCACTCCCGCTCCCTCCCCCACGCAAATCTGCAATAATTTAACGGAGCGTATTTCGTCGTTACGAGACACCAGCCGGGATTCGTGCTGCTGGAAATCCTTTAAGCAGTTTTCAGGACATTGCTGTCGCCAACTTTGTAATGTATATGTACGTTATAGAGAGGAGATTTGCGAGATTATCAGAGGAGTACAACAGTGCGTGTTTACAACGAGCTGAAACAACTCTCCAGTTGAGTTGGAAGACTGGTTTCTTTTTTATAAAAATAGTGATTTTTTTGTTTAAGAAATTCGTATATTGAGGTGTCCAAAAAGAAAGGCGTTAAATTTAGGGAAATCAACAGACTGAGAGAATGGAGTTCATGCATGGCGAGGAAGTTTCATTGTAGATGGAGAATGTTTGTATAAATTTGTATCTGAAAATGTTTTATTAAAAAGTTATAAGTAACTAAGCGGACTTGTAATATGCATTTAAGGAAGTTGCAAAAATGTGTATGACGAATGTGATACAATAAAAATATAAATAAAGTAGAGTATCTATTACAACATGTAATAGATAAGAGAAATTTTTCAGCAGCTCAGGGCTGCCTGTTTCTTTAGTTTTCAAATCTTGAAAAAAATTTCGAAATCTAGTCTAATTACAAGCGTACAAAGGATCATTAAATGATCGAAATTTCATTTTGCAAAAATACAGAAACACTTTCGAATATTCCTACTATTCCTGAGAAATGGTAGTAAAACTTACGTCAGGTTTATATAAAGAATATCTTGAAAAATATATTTCAAACAAGATATTTGTTCTTTGTCGAGTGTTCTTGCTCACTTGACCTCATGTTTTGAACGATTAATAATTAATTAGCGCATATTCAAAGTTATAAAAGCGGCTTTGTCAGTCTTCCAAAGGTTAAGTACCACCGCTTTCAATTTTCATTCATCTCCACTTTCCTGCGTTATTTTATGTTTTAGATTTACTCTCGTTCAATTTCGCTCGGAATTATTTATTATAATATGTGTCACGAAGCAAGAACGATTGAATTTGATTCCTATCGACCACCTTCGCGACTTACGCGGTTTTTTCATACGTGGCAAATGATCCTTCCGTTTGCGCATACTACTCGCACGCGTAGTGATCAGAAAATATGTTTTTCTACAATCTTTACGGAGTTTGCTACGTCTGCAATTGCGAAGAAGAAACGTCACGTTTCACGCGTTTCCGTTTCAAGATATGATCGTTAAAATTTTTTTACGGTGCAAATGTATATTTCCTTCGTCTCGCACAATATTATTTCTCTCTCTTTTCTTGTCATTTTTATATAAAAGTGTCGTTTCTCGTAAAATGAAACTGCAAGGTAAGTGTAATTTTGGTCGTTTTGCTTTGTAGAAAATAAGTGAAAACAGAAAATGAGAAGAAATCACGAAGGAAACATACGAGTACTCGTCGAGTAATGTATAAAATTTTATTATTATTTCTCAACGATAATAAATACTCTCAATATGCGTGTAAATAAAATCCTATATTCTACAATTCAAGTAATTCATAAATCCAAATTTTCGAAATTGTGACACGTAGTCATAATCTTGAAAATTTTTCTTAACTATCTTAATTAACACATTATCCTAATTTCCTTTGTTTCGTAGTAATTGTTTTGAATTGCAGCAGATACTGACCAAATTTATTTTAGTTTCGACGAATTGAATTTTCATTGTTATTATTTTTGGTGAAATAAATGATACGCACTAACTGTTCAGCAAGTAAGAGTGACGCCACGCGCTCGTCCAACCGGGAAATTATGAAACATTTTGTCACAGAGTGACGAAGCATCGAGGAAACGCTGGTGTTCCTTATGAATTGTGAAAGCATCTTGCGAAAATTCTTGTGAACCTTGCTGAGGATAACATGTCGCTTGTTTGGCAATAGTAAAAAATAATAATTTGATCCTTGATGCGTACATACGTTTGCAGCGCGTGTGTTGGATTCAAGTCAAAAATATCCTGATAATATCAAGAATGTGTGTAAAGTTCTTTAATACTTAACACGTAACGAACAAGATTAATTAATATTATTAATATGTAAAATTATTGGCAAATATTTTGTATTTGAACGCAAAAGTGTATTGCTCCTAACAACAACCAGCATAAAAAACCTTTACTTTCACTTTTTAAATTATATTCGTGAGAATATGAGTTACATATAATAAATAAATTTCTGTACATTTTTCTAAATTTATAAGAAATTCGAAGGTGCAAAAATCGACGCGATACACTATACATTTAGCGATTGAAACAAATTTCTACTTTCTATTTCTACTTTCTATCTCTTCAGAAAAATGAGAATAGAAAAAAAATGTATAAAAATTCGCAATATAATTACAAGTGAAATTCGCGGAAATAGCAATTATCAGTAATCTGGTTAAACAAGGAAAGAGCTTTGAATAAAATTAATCACTCTTGTCGGAGCTATTGCCACCGTAGAAACATGCCTCAATCGTTTTGTGGAATTACTTTCCAACAGTTTATTGAATACACGACGAATAAACTCGGATAAACGCTCCTTGTTAAACGACATATCGTTTTAGCGAAACGTTCCGCGAAGTTTAACAAGGTCCGGTAAATCTTTCACGGAGAAACGACCGGAACTGAATTTAATGTATATTTGGGAACGGAGGAACACGCAGCATCGGGTAGTTTCTTTTCAACTCGGGGCCAGGTAGAATCGCCAGCAGAGGTCAGAATTGTTCTTACCGAGACTCTCCTGCAAAGTTCCAACGTTCCTTGCCATTTCGTTAACCTTTATACCGAGAGAGTTTGTTACATGCCCGTGGTGGGTTTAATACCACGCGAGGTAGCGAAACAAAGAATCACATTTGCCTATAAAATGGGCATGATCTGCCATTAACCCTGCGCTTCAAATTTTTTTCGAATTTTATTCTCTAGTTTTGCGAGATGAGGACAACATGAATTTGTAACATATATTTATAATGCAAAATTTAAATTTAAAAAATTCTCCTGTAATTCGAACTTGATTCTGTGTTTTTAAACTGCTGGGTCAGATATGACGAAAAGAACTGCGGTTAGGCTTAAAACGTAAGGCAATTTTTTAACGTGAAAAATTGCGATAATAATAAAGATGATGTTAAATAAATTAAAATCGTTAGTGGAAGAGAAACACGATGGATTACGTTCTTCTATTTCTTTTTATCAGAGAGTAGGTTTAAAACTTGGTAAAAATTGGTTATCGAAACAGTCTTTATTTGATTTTGGAGTTGAACACGTATCATTTCGTTCCTTTTACAATTTAAAAAATATTCAAAGTACAAGGCAAATTAAAATTTTTGCCTGACAGTTATATCTCTGATAAAACTCCAACAATTCTAGTAAGCCATTCTTAAAAATGATAATTTGTTTTTGTTTCTAATTTCTCGATGGAATTAACGAAAACCTATTAAACAAGAGTTTGGCGTATCATTTAGTCAAGCAAGTGTTTAAAATCAAGTTTTTCTTTCACAATCTACAAACTGTCAAAGTTTATGCACTCATGGAAATCTATGAATACTAAAATATACGAAATATGCAAAAATACAGAAAATATCCACAGCTACAGACCGTTCAAAAACTTCGCAGCATTGCTCGTTATAAAACGAAGCAAACCTGTAGAATTTATTTGTAGGAATTCATTATTGGAAAAGACGAACGAGAAAAGTTGCAGCCAACGAAAAACTTTGACCTTCGTCAACAAATGCACGCACCGAGCGCGTTATAAGCTTTGTAAATGCAACAAATCTCTGTTCAGCATCCACCACTCTTCCACTTCACGTTCACGAAAACATAAACGTAAACGGCACGCGACAAGGTTCGCGATAAAATTCTGAAAGTTTCGTCTGCAAAATGAAGCAACGCAACGACGACGAAGCCACGAAGCTAACTTTAAATTAATTGTAATCTCGCTGGCGGTTACAGCGATTTACTCGAGAGACCGGCCGAGAGTCATCTCGTGAATTTAGCAAAGAGATTAATTTAAGACACGTGAAATTCGGTACGAATTTGCTTTGTTGCCGAACGAGACGCGAGTTGTATTCCCAGGTTGGAAACGTCAGTATCATTGTTTTTCGGGCTCCAGAGAAATCTCTTTTAATAACGTTACGTTCTACTCTCGCGATTATAACTTGATGTCTCTGCTAATTCATGTCACGTCGTTTATACTTGCGAGCAAATTATTATATCAATTTCATTCTTTGTGCGGATCATTGTAGGAATTTTATTCGAAATTATACGTGGAGAGTATTTCAAAAATTGATTCAACGCTAAAAGATAATAAATAAAAAATTTAATCTTTCTTTTTTTTTATTTGACATTCAATAACAACAAATAACTTTCATGTCACTAAGAAGAAATAGAAATAGATAGTACAGAATTCAGAGTAAACGTCGATTGATACTTTGTTCTCTGGATTTGGTACAACCCAGAAAATCGGGCCTCTTCAGGTGCAACGCTGATGCAACGAAAATTAGCGATTGGTTGATTTGGGTCACGTGATTCGCGAGGGGGCGTGGCGTAGACCTCGAGTAGGAGTGGCGTTGTCTGGTACTGAGCGATCGCGCCTGTAATTCGTTTTCTATCGATTCAAATGTTTGCGTATCGATAAAATTTTATGGCAAAAAAGTCTTCATTTCCTAGTCAGAACAGTTGCTTCTGATTGGAGACAAATCGTACTGGGGAGACAAGTCGTGCAGTTTTTTCTCCTATCTATGGAAATTATCTCGACGTTGTCTACGAAACAAAACAGCAGACACTTGAAAAGAATTTCAGAAGATTCGCTAAAATCGCAACGAACCTCGCATCCCCTGAAACAAAAAGTTTCGAAGGGCTGCACAATCAGGCTTCACCTTCACAAAACACGTCCGTTACCCGCTCGCAAGTTCTCCATTAATCAATTGACCAGCGTTTGCCAGATAATTCGCAGCGTCCTCACCACCTTCCCCCGAATTCGAAGGTTTCTGCGTCGCACCGAGGGAAACGTGCTTCGTCTTCGTCCGGCTGCACCGACAAAGTTTCCGGCTGCCGTGATAACGCCGCCGAAGATAAATGAAACGACCGGTCCGACGAGAGAATTCGAAGCGTCGCGATGAAAGTTTTCGCAACTCATTCGCGTTGGGCCGAAACGATGGCCAAAGGACGAGCAAACCGGCCTGTCGTTGCGGATACATCTAGATCGACGAAGCACGGAATTTTAGACTTTCCTAAATTCAGAATTTGACAGTGGCAAATTACGAAATTGTGAACTTCGGTTTGATCCGATTGAAACGAAATAACATCAGTCTCAAGTTTGTTAAATTGTAAAATCGAGCGTGGCAATTTGAATTGGAATCGAAACTGGAACATTCATTTTGCGATTCGCAGTCGAATTTTTTCCTTTCATTTTCATTTTCTACGTTGAACATGCAGCGAGTACTTTGACCATCTTTAGATATTTTTCTTCCTACTTTTCTTTCACCGCGCGAATTTTAATTTAATTTTAAAAGCAACGAGGCACGTGCGAATCGAACAGAGACTTCAAAGATAACCATTCAAACGATGTATTTACGCTTTAGATCAATCTATCATGTAAAATCTCTAAATTCTTTGATTTTGACGTTTCATCGACGAAGAAGAAAGTTGTTATGATACTTTTGTCAAATAATGGTTCTGGTCACGTGCTGGGATTAATCTTCACGCGTGGATATTGGCCCGTGAAAGGAAATTGCAATAAAAACGATGAAATATCTCAGTTCTTCCATCGCGGTGGATTCTTGTTTTCCATTACAGAGAGAAAGACGAATGCGTTTTACGGTTTGCGGACGAACGTACGGCAGATTGCCTCTGGTAATCGACGCGACGCGCTGGACATTGGGTCTATTCAGGTCCTGATAAAAAGAAATCGCAGTTCATTTGATCGAAAATAATTTTTCTTTGTCCCTCCGTTCCTCGATCGGTCGATCCTTGTTTTCCATTTACGGAGAAAGACGAATGTATTCGCGGCGCATGAGTGGCGCATGAGCGTTATTACCGATATTTATCGCCCCTCCCTCGTTCACTGTGATTTACGCAGAGAGCAACTGTTTCGCGGATTCTACGAACGATTCGTCTTCATTTAGACTTTTGACGTTCGACCGTTTGCACAATCGGTTCCGAATGGACTCGAGCGCTCGACCGATAGACCAATCAGGCAAAGATTAACATCTCTCGAAAGCTGCACTTTGAACCACACACACTCTCTCTCTCTCTTCTAATAATCGTACAATCGCGTTCGTTTACTCGCCGTGTGCAGCCGCGTCGCTTTTTTCCTCGCAAAATCGATGGCGCCTGATTTATTTGTCGTTCGTCGTAGCATTCTCGAAATGTTCGCGTCGAATCGAACGAGGAGATCAAATTGACGATTGATGAAACAAAAATTGAGTGGAATTCGGTGTTCCGGGATTTTCGAGACCGAGAAAGTACATAGAAGAGAAATTACAGAGATGCATTGTGTCGCTTCAATACCGGAAGAGTATACACATGTACGAACCATTTTTGAACGATGTAGAATTAAGATCGTGGAAAAGAGAACGAATGAGATTTGAAGAGATTTTGAAAATCAGACAGCAGTGAGGGACAACTTCTGCGAAAAGCTACTAGCTCTTAATCTACCAGATCTGAAATCAAGTAAATTTGAAGATTTCTTTTTTTTAAAGTAACTATGCTTCTATTGAGTATAGAATTTGGAGAACACAAGAATACTGCTCTTTTATAAGACAAATTTTAGAAAATTAAGATTGAGATGCTCCTAAACTAACAAAAAATATATTCTATTAAAAAACTGCACGACAGTACGATTCGTCTCACTGAAAGGTCCAGAAGCAACTGTTCTGACTAGGAAATGAAGACGATTTTTTTGCCATAAATAAAATTTTATTGATACGCAAACATTTGAATCGATACGAAACAAATTACAGGCGCGATCGCTCAGTACCAGACAACGCCACTCCTACTCGAGGCCTACGCCACGCCCCCGCACGAGTCACGTGACCCAAATCAACCAATCGCTAATTTTCGTTGCACTAGCGTTGCCCGCTAAAATTACTTTCAGTGATAAAAAATGTAAATGATATTGAAATCCACTTACAAAAAAAATTGCAATTATGGCAAACCTTGTAAACCAAATGACTTTCAATTTCACAAAATTGTTTCAAGGAGATATTTGATAAAATTAGATCGTACACCTCGGATGAACGGAAAATTACCGACAAAGTGAAGAATCCATTGGACTCTTGTTACATGTCCATTATAAGACCTATTTTTTTCAGGTTTTCTTTCAGTATAAGCGGGATTACGTAGAGTTCTCAGAACAGCCGTGACAAATTTTTGAGAACAAGTCTCGCTTGTCACGCGTGAACAGATCGCGACATCGAGAGGAAGAACGAGGAAGACGAGGCAAAAAGTGGCAACGATAGAGGAGGGCAGCACGGTGTCGAAAGTTTTTCTCGTTAAAACGAAGATTAATCCGGCGAATGCCACGGCGCGTTTTGTCGAAACAGTTGAAATTAATGGTAATCCGTGTGTCGGACGAGCGTGTTTGATTAATCGAAAGGAATCACGGCCGAGCCTCCGTTCACGGAAGAACCGGAAAAGGCCAAGAAAACTCGGCCCTGGTGATTTATCGCTTTGTCGTTGCGAGGCAAAGGGACACGGTCGAGCGTTGATATCAGAAATTTCTTTCGACGATGAAACGTGCACGCGGTGTAAACGGTCGGTTGCTTTTCACAGAGAGCGGCTCTGCCATTGTTCGAAACGATGTACCGCTTTTTTTGCGTAAAAATCCCGGAGAGGAGACTCCTGGCGAGTAATTGGCACTCTTTCTTACGTAAGTTCGTCGCACAACTGTAATTAGAGTCATTCCCGGAAAGACGCGCGACGACTGGGTTGCCATCCGCGGAACGGATAACGAGTTGCTTCGGTAATGATTAAACTAGTTTTCCATCAAGTTCTCATTTACGGTGGATGCAAACTTCGAAAGTGTGTTTCGCGATCTCACGAACCGTCGACGATACTTTTATATTAAGTACATACATACGTCGTGCAATCAGTCGCAAAAGTCTGGATACAAAAGTCTGTCAAAACGTTTACAAAAAGAAGCATTTTGGATACTCTTTGTACAGTTCTATCAACTATTTCTAGAATATATCTTCAATGCTTCTTATAATTTGAAAATTTGATCCTACGATAATACAGAATTAGATTTTTATAATTTAATCCTTAGAGAATTTTTATGAATCGAAAAAATTTTAAAAGAAGACAATCTTATGAAAATCTAAATGTAATCGTCATTTTATAGTTTATCCGTAGAATTTTATAATTTAATCCTTAGAAAATTTTTAAAAATCGAAAAAATTTTAAAAGAATCGAGAAGACAATCTTGTGAAAATCCAAATGTAATCATCATTTTATAATTTATCCTTAGAAAATATAATTTACCCTTAGAATTTTATAATTTAATGTAATTGTCACGTGTTGTGTACTTCAATGTATTCACGACAATTACAGACATCGTGATTGAGAGTCGACAATTCAAACAAAATGATCGACGAAGGAAATTGGAAATGAAACGCTAAACCGAAGCGACGTTTCTCAATGCGCTCATTGCGATAATTAACGGTAGAGTCAAAATTTAATGCGTCATCATCGTTTTATCGTTGCAATATTGCCGTAGCATCAGGCTGGTAATAATAATTCACGCTGTTGCAATAATTATTACGTTACACGCTCGTTGTAATAATTCACGTCACATCACCGAAATTTCTAATTTATAAATTTCACGTTACCAAAGTTTAATTTCCACCTTGCGTTTGCACGCGCTTTAGAGATAGAGATTGACACTGGCAATGAAATTAAATCGAATTAAAAATTCCAGCGATTATATAGTAACCGCTGTGTAAAAAAAAATTTACAACAGCGAAATTTTCTAAACATTTCGACGCAAAAAGATTTGCGAAACACCTTCCCTCGAAGAGAAACGACACCGCGAATTACGACGATCTTCCACGAACTAATTGCGAAGGTTTCGCGACGATTTTCCAACTGGTCCGCGGGAGAACGGTTACTTTAAAAGAAACAGCTGGAACGGCGCTGTTGGAGCAAAGAACCGCGTCGTTCCGTTGGCTGCGATGTTAAAACGCGACAGAAAGAATTCTCGCGGGAACGCCCGAGACTGCTACTTTACGGGGCCGAAGAAACGATTGTTCGCGGGTCGAAGCGTTCGAGGCGTCGAAGTGTTCCTCTCGCTGGAGCCCTCTGTTCCTTGAGAGGGAAAAATATTCCTCGCGTGTTTTTACAGCTCTGCAAGAATCGAAGGCATTCCGCGCCGCGCTACGGAGCGCGCAGGGTGTCGTAAACTACCAGGTACTGGCATCGAGGGAAACGCGTCCGAAGAAAGAGCTACTGCCGACGAGATAGCCGGAGGAAACTTAGGTGCTCCCCAAATTTGAACAGATTGGCTCAATTTGTAACTTCAAAGACGCGCGCGTAATTCAGAAGCTGAATTTATCTTGTTCTGAGAATACTGAGAATATCACGTAAAAAATATCCGTATCTGACTGCTCGATTTTGGAATTGAATTTCGTGTGAAACAATAGGTTGCGAGATGTTTTTAAAATTTGAACAGATTGGCTTGAATTTTCAATAATAACTTCAAGATTACGTGACTTACAAGTTAAATTTATTTTGTACTGTGGCAAGAGTGACGTAAGAGATCGAAACTGAATTTGGCACAAAGTGATCAATCACGGATCAGTCTCTGAAGAGACTGAGATGCTTTTTAAATTTGAAAGGATTGCTTTAATTTATCATTTCGCAGACTAGTTCGTTCTCATTGGAAATTTGATCATCTTGATAGTATCGATGTTAACAGTTTTTGAAACGAACAGTCAATTATAATTATTTGCAAAGAATATTTTTGGAAATTTAAATAATTCCTTTCTAAATATATGTATTCTTTGCAAATTATACGTATTTTTCATTTTAGCGCAAGTTTTATGTTCTCGTCATTGGTCAATTCTAGCATTAAAAACTTGTTAAGGTAAAATATAAAATATAAAAAAGATATTATACGCCTGCAAAAGATAAACCGCGATATTTTCCTAAAAAATCACGATCGTTAACTCGAAGTCAAGATGAATTTCTCTCGTTCGCGACCGAATTTTACGAGAGAAACTATCGGCATCATAATTCCTGCGCGTTATTTTGAAGTGCGCGCTTTCATCCGAAGTTGCAACCACTTCGGCGGAAGGAAATTCGAACCAAGGAAACGGAAATATCGCGCGCATAGGGAGCGGATTTAAATTTAGGCCATAGGAATAAGGTGAAGAGAGCTTGACCCGGATTCCCGATTCCATTAGATCCCGGCGTCGGTTGCGTTTTTCCTTTTCTCTTCTTTTATTCGCGCAGCGTGGCTGTTATAGAAATTATTTGCAAAGCACTTGACACGAATCAAACGCCCGAACAATATCAGCGTTTCGTTTCTCTTTGGAAAGAACAGTCGCGACTGTAAGTGAGCTAGCGACAGACGTGATACGATCAGGTTGGTCGTTCGTTGTATTTTGTTTAACCTTTGATAACTAGCCATTCGTAGAAATGACGAGTGAAATGTAATATTTTATTTAATTACGCGATATTAGCCTTATTCGTCTATTGCGTCGATTTTGATACAATTTTTTCTTTTTTTTTTTTTTTATACATTTGTATCATTATATTTCTCTAACATTCTTCTATATTTCTGACATTTTTGGTAACAAAATATACTGCTAGAGTTGCAAATATTTAATTATATTCAATGCGCCTTTTCGGGTAGATATCTAGAGTTTCGAATAGTTAGACAAAATTAAAGAAAAAAAGATCAGAGTACGAAATTGAATATCTACGTGTTCATGATGCCGTAGAATCTTGTTAAATAGAAATTGAATAAAAATTTAATCCATCTACCGTTGATTAAAGAATTTGCAAATTGATCTGTCCTTTCACCAGCAGGTATTAATTTTCTGTCAATTAATTATTGTGTCAAAGGTCCGTTCAATACTCCAAATCTCTCCGATTGTCCCGTAAACGCACGAAAATCCACGGTCCAGCTAATAATTCCAATAATCACCCAGCAGAGTTGGCGAGAAACAAAGAAAAAAAAAAATATTAACGCTACGAATTAACTCGTTGATCTCTCGCTGATCCTTCGTGGAACGAGAAAGAAAGAAAAAGGAGGAAGGTAAAAAAAAAAAAAAGAAAAATGGAAAATAAGAGCTAGCTCGAATATCGGCTGAATTTCAACCAGCTCTCTCTTTTTCCTTTTTTTTTTTTGCCAAAGGATTTTCAACCGAGATACCTTTCTCTTCATTTGCACTTTCATCCCGTATCGTGATATGCGGCGCCGCTGCACGATGGCGGAATGTGCCGCGGAAAGTGAAAATTACGAGGCTCGGAAGCCAAGAGAGCTCGCGCGGACGGGTCCCTCTTTTGTCTCGCAATGCTGAAAATCGGCGTAATGAGAGCGTAATCGCGGCGGCGCGCGCAACTCACTCGCGCGCAGAGCCTCTGTCCGGCCACTTTTGAAATACGAACGTCGCGGTTAACCAGCCACATATTGGGGAGACCGATGAAACCCGCGAACGAGGGGCACGGCTCGATGCTCGACACGCGCGATCGGCTCGGTGACAATAGTTTTTGGTGATTAAATTGACCGTCGAGCGGTGAGCGCGGTTTGGACGGGCCTTTAAAGTAACACGAACAGCGGAACCGTCGAAGTTTTTGAAGAACGCAGAGAATAGAATTCGCCGTGTTCGGTGGAAACAATCGGAGCTCGTAGGTGCGTACGCGGAGATCTAACAAAATTTTCGAATAAAATTTTCTTTTCGAATCTCGCAGAGCTACTATTGGCGAATTTTTAGGCGGCGTTCGCGAGCAATTGAAAACATGCGCGAAATGCTTGTAAAAGTGTGGAAAAAATAAATGAAACGTAATACTCCGAGATGATTAATTAATAGAGAAAACAACTTTTCATCTAGATTCTTTTTTTTAAGTGTATTTCTGAAGAAATGAATTTGCGTAAATTAATTTAGTTTTCGGTAGATCAAATTTTATTGTACAGTGTTATTCAGATATTTTTGCTTTTGCAACTATTAAAAACATGTATAGACGCTTTTGGTGTAATTAATCCATTAAAGACTAAACAATGATATACTATATAATATAGATATTTATGTAAATATTTTTGTATGTAATTTTATTCAAATTTTGAGAAATTTAAAATTTCAAAAACCTATACAATGTACATAATATTCAAAAATATTCATTGCAATACTTAGCAGACAAAACAAATTTTTGTTCAAGTCTTATTTCTCTAATTATACCCACGAAAGTATAAAATTGCATAAACATCCGCACTCTAATCGTATTAAAAATTTCTTAAAATTTCACACAACAATAGAGTTTAGGTTGAGCACAGTGAAAAATATTGAACTTGTGTTTGAAATTTTCTTTTTGTAATCCCAATGGTAAAAAAACAGAACTTGATAGTATTATAAATATGGAATTGCAACTGAAATTATCATCCAATAGATATAAACACATAATTGGAATTATTTTTATTATATGTAATTGTTTCCATTTCTTGTTTTAACATACTAAATTAATCAATAGGAAAGACCAAAGGTAATTGATATTCAGACAATACATGTTATTTCAGTTACGTTAATTTATAATTGTAACTCAGCTGACATAATGGACAATAAATAGTTAATCAATCTCGAAAGAGTAACAATTAATATACGTGTAGCTGGAAACGATCTTTATCGTATCTTATATGCGAGCCAATTTCATACGTAACATACATTGAATTCGCCTTATGTATAATTCAATACCAAGAATCGAAGAATTCCAAGAATAACTACATCAACCTACTCCGCAGGAAAGATTATTACGTGAAAACATTTCCATCAAATTTGGAGCACATGTAAACCAAATCGCCTCAGCTAATTCAGCATATAAAGTGTTGTATCATCGTTTGCAGACGAATTTAGAAAACAGCATGAGAATGTTTACTTTTTCTCCACAAAGTAGAAAATTACCAAACAAGGAATGCTAATATCAGCGTGAACAATTTCGTGCATTTTATCTCGATCGCATTACACCCGCGATCGCGTCTAGATAATTTCATTGTGCAAATTTGCTTCGATCTCTGGTACGTGGTAAATTTATAGAAGCCTTCTTCCTACCTTTACGTATGCTGCATTACATCAAGGTCCCGTATCTGAAAATGATACAAAAATATCGTGAGTTTGAACATTTTTCGTTACATCGACGACTTTCGTTTATTTAACGAATAACATTGTAATACTAAACACTTTCCTAAACGAGCATATCTGTTGTTACATAATACGATAAAGAAAAATTCAGAGACTAATCCAGAGACCCAGAAATTAATAGTGAAATATGAATTTAATACGAATCCAGAAGTTAATAATAGAAAAAACTGCACGATTTGTACCTCAGTATGATTCGTCTCATTGAAAGGCCCAGAAGCAACTGTTCTGACTAGGAAATGACGACTTTTTTGCCATAAATAAAATTACAGGCGCGATCGCTCAGTACCAGACAACGCCACTCCTACTCGAGGTCTACGCCACGCCCCCTCACGAGTCACGTGACCCAAATCAACCAATCGCTAATTTTCGTTGCACTAGCGTTGCCCGATTTTCTGAGTTACCTCCGCTAAAATCACTTTCAGTGATAACGTTAAATAACTGAAAGTACGAGATGCAGAGACACACAGCACAAGTGTCGGACTCCAAACTTTTCACTCCTTTATATCCCCATTATTCGCGTATAGACGTATTTAACGTAAAGTTCGATTGCTTGTAAAGCGAGTTTCATCCGCAAGACTACCCCATCTATCCTAGACGTCTAGAATCAACTCTATAAACACCCTGTCAGTAGTTGCAACATTAATATGGACATACAAATTCAGCAAGTTCACTGGGAAGCCACTCCCGGCGCGAAACTCCAACTCGACTAAAATTCACGGCGGTTCGAAACAGAAGACACTTTGGGGTTTCCACGTCGAAAGTAAAAGCACGTCGCTCGGCGCGGCCAACTACGTCGCGCGGTCGTTACGAACGGCCATCGATCATCGAGCGGTGGCGACGTCGCCGCGACGTGTCTGCGATTACAGCGTATACAGGAAACAGGTGAGACCGGTGAATACGCGGCAGTGCATAAAATCCGGTCATCACAGAGCACGGTGATGGATCCTCCTCCCCCTCCCGTCAAATGTCACGGGACCGAATCGAAATATCGACGGACTTTGCACGACCCTATTACCTTTCCTTCGTCGATGGTCAACCTCGAGTGGCTATCGTTCGCGCGTATCTCGGATACGATGACCGTTTCACAACAGTGAAATTCAGCGACGAACGTCAGCGTGAAACACGTGTTGTACAATTAGGGCAGACACTGGAAAAAAAGGTTGGACACTTTGATATTGAGTTTCCCCTTTGCCAGTTATTTTCTGCAGTAACGTTTTCACGGGGTGTTTCGTTTGGAATTTTGACAAGATAGACTAACCATTAATTGTGTTTCAAGTGACGATATATAATTGTGTATTAAACGATGTATAATATATGTTGTCACAGTGACCCCATTAATTGAACATCGAAACTGTTGTAATTTTGTGAAAAGAAAATCTTAGAATAATAAATTGAAGTGTCTAAAATTTCGAAAGAAGATGTACTTCTTGCATCGCACACAATTGCTCCTTACAATGGATCATCTGGCTGTCTTAAGATACTTTTGTTTTGATCTAAATTGTGGCAATCAAACGTAATGAACCTACATTTATTTAGAGCCTGATACGAAACTATTTCTATTAATTAATTAATAAATCAACTACAGATTATTTACTATTATTACTATTTACTATCAACTACACATTAATTAAGAAGATCAACTTGAACAAGAGTCATTTCTCGAGTCTTTTAGTACTAATAGAAATAGTTTCGTATCAGGCTCCAAATAAATGTAGGTTCATTATTACTATTTACAACTACAAATTAATTAATTAATAAATCAACTACAGAAGATCAACTTGAACAAGAGTCATTTTTCGAGTCTTTTGTTACTAATAGAAATAGTTTCGTATCAGGCTCTAAATAAACGTAGGTTCATTATGTTTGATTGTTACAATTTAGATCAATTAACAACTGTTACAAATAAGTTACTTGATTTTTATTGACGAAACACGATAGTCAATAAAATAAAAGTTTCAAAACGTGGATACATGTAACGTTCAAGTTACACGATGTTAAAAAACGCAATGTACTAAAAATTGTGAAAAAAAAAATCATCTCTCAGAGTTCAGCTTACCAGGGAAGACCCAAACGAATTGGATGAAACTAAAAATTCAGCGCATACTATTTACAATTGACGAGCTGTTGGATGAAGAATAAGAAGAAGATCCAATTCGCTTCGGTCTGTCCTCGTAAAATTTTGCAGATATTGCAGATATATTCGATCAACAATTTGAAATTTTCTCGCGTGACCCTAAAATTTGATTTCCATTGTTCCGTGCCTCCTTTATCAAGGCTTTGTCACGGGATCGACGAGCGTTGTCCCGGCGCTCGAGAAGATTTTCGCGGGAATAGACGTACATCACGGTATCAGGCGCGATAAATCACGCGCGGTAAACGAATGGAACGGAACGCGTAACCCGGCACACGAAACCCGAATTTCATCCACAGGTCACGCAGCCGCCTCCTCTCTTCGAAGTCTGTCGTTCGCTTGCATCCGACTGCCTTGAAATATCGACAAACAGGACTCATTGTTCCAGCGTCGATGGCGCGGCGAGGAGGGGGACGATAGCCCGCCCGCATAATTCTCGACTTTCAGCGACACCGCGGTAACAATGCGCCTCTGACACTCTCTCTCTCTCTCTCTCTCTCTCTCTCTCTCTCTCTCTCTCTCTCGAAAATAGCCAGACATAACTTTTCTCTAAAATAATCCCGCACGGGGGGGGCAGGTAATTTACAGGGCGTAGACGCGGCGCGCTAAAACAAAAGACGGACTTGACTTTTAAAAAATATTTGACTAACCGCGTCGCACTGTACCCGACACACAGTGTTTTCTTAATTTAATTGAATTTAATTGAGTTTAATTTTTAATTATTTCTTCTTTTTTTTTTAGTTTAGTTTAGTTTGTAATTCTTTCACATTCGAAGATCGAAACTGTTCCTGTTTGATTGAGAAAATACAAGTATAACAATCGTGTATTTCATCGTTCTTAACGAAATATGCAGATGTGGTAGTATATAGATTTTGATTATCAAGCTGGAACTATATACAAAAATTTTATTTCTCCAACTACTAATCTTGTGTAACGAATCTGTAATGAAATTAAATTTATTACTGTATAAAAAATATTACGTATAATAAATTACTTTTTGAAGAGAAGAAATTGTGCAGAGAAGCAATTTTGCAAGCGTATTCGACAGCTAGAAATAGAGACTGAAGTATTTTGTAAATTAAAAAATTCATAAGTTAAAAAATTATATTCACAAAGTAAAATATGAAATGTTAATCAAGAAAGGACTAACGTAGCATTACACGATTCAAAAATGTAGCATTTACAAAATTAACGTGTCCAAGAAAATTTTTACAACTCGCAGTGCAAAGTGTGTCCGATTGCACGAGCAGATTTCTCTGATCCAAGTTCCAATGTTCTGCACGTGATAATTAGTGGAACCGCGGAGCGCGCACGAGTAAAAGAAGCGAGGAAATGAGCGGAAGCGCAGCGTACCCATGTCGATGCGGATGGAAACGGAGAACAACGGCGTGGCGGTTCGCGAGATAATATTCCCGACGAAGAAAAGAAAGAGAAAAAGAGAGAAAAAGAGAGAGAAAACGATGCCTTTGCTTCGACTCGCTTTCCTCTCGTTGCCTTTTATCGACGTAATGCGCGTCGTCGCGCCGCAGCCCCGAGGAAAATTAATAATTTCCTGGTCGCGAAAATCCGCCAGACGCTCGAAACGATCCATTAGCTGATATTTTTGCGCGGTTGCGTCGAGTCACGACGCGTGCACTTTCCTTCGCCATCGGTAAAAAGCTTTCATTACGACCGATTGCCTCTCGAGTAAAAATCTACGCGTCGAAACATTCTTTTTTTCTTCTTTTCCTCTATTTTTCTCCTCTTTATTTTTTCCTTTTTCCTCGCCCTCTCTCTCTCTTTTCGAAAAACCAAGCGTTCCGTCCGCCGAACAATTGGACATTTTTCCATCTATCGGCCGCGCAACAACAAACAAACGGTCACCGCTGAATTATTTCTGATCTTTTACGGAACTAGCAGTTCGTCCGTGAGTGGGCGATGAAACTTTCATGGGCCCGTGAACGATCGAGTGACAAGTAGACGAACAGAATAAACTGACCCGGCCCCCTGCGCTAACGCCAATGCATCACAAACGACGGACGCTCTAGCGCGAGGCTTGTCTAATTCCAAACTTTCCGAAGTTTGGCGTTATATTCTATTTCGGCAGTACGTAACTATCCTTTGTTCTCTCTCTTCCTTTGTGTGTACCTACAGGGCGTCACAAAATATATGGAGAACGTTTACCGAGACTTTTAGACTTACGCGGAAACAACGTAACTAAAATTTCGTTTCAAGATAGAAATAAGATGTATAAAATATTCAAAGTACTTCTTTCGTCAGTTTTAAGTAAAATGACATTCAAGTTTGGAACAAAAAAAAAAAAAAAGGGAACACACTGTGGGGAGTGAGTGAAATTCTTAATTTCATTCTTAAATCTTAAATCTCTGCAACGTCGTGCAACTCGAAATTGCTCCATAGTTTTTTATATTTCATTTTGTATCTGTATTTTTGCTGCTTTGTCAGTGTATTTCGTATACTGTCACGGAAATATCAAATTCGTCGTTTATATCAATTATTAGATCAATTGTTTGGATTATTGATTTAAAGAATTAAACTGTCGTTGTGTATGTAACAAGGACAGTAAATAGATGATTGTTATTAATACTCATCAGTAGTGCTCGTGCAGATGATTGCTATTAATGTTCTGGTACAAATGTAACTAATTTTCTGCTATACATACTATACATGCCATATACGTGTACACATGCGTACATTATACATTACACACCACACACCGATACCAATATTATACGAAATATTGCTGCTTGTTTATTTAATCTTGCTCGTTTGAAAATGAACTATTATTTAAGAATCTTTTAACGTAGAAATATTCTTTACTTTTAACATTTTTATAATACAATTTTTATAATATGACAAATAAATTTCACAGGACATTTCAGAAGCTTGAGTCAATTTTGTCCTTCTTGTTATAAATATTCCTCGCACGTTCTGCGACACTCGTGTGCTTCGTTTCGACGTAATACCCGGTAAATAAATTTGCGAGCACGCGAGAAACGCCAACGTTTTCGTAAACGAGCGACTATCACGAACAAAGACCGAGGAGGTGCGATGTCGATATTTAACGCGACAAAGACTCCTCGATATTCAGCCGAAAGTAATTTTCAGCCGGTTTGCAACGCTGATTGGATCTCGCATTCTCGATTAGCCACGGGATTAAACGATACCTCGGCCGATCGTGAAATTCGACGAGCGAAATCTTCGCAAACAATGCGGAGAGAGAAATGCGGTGGCAAAAATGGGCACGGAACGAGCCATCGAACGAGTTTCGGTATTGTTTCATTAATGAATCGACCTGTTCTCGCGAAATTAACTTCACCGCGTACTGAACAAGCGTACGTACGGCTAATTCTCGTTGGAAATTTGGAGATTTTCCCCTGTTTCCCGTTTCCATTGTGGAGGCAATTGCTCGCTTAGATCTCCATTTTCCTCGTGATTCGATTGCCGATTTTCCTTTTCTTTTTTTTTACGCGGTTTTATATTTCTTTCGACGCAGTTAAATACTCCGTAACTGGAATTTCGTTCACTCGGAGGAGAAAGAGATTATCAGTTGATTGCAGTTATTTAAAAACTGCACGACTCACTGAAAGGCAACTGTTCCGACTAGGAAACGAAGACGACTTTTTTTCCATAAAATTTTATTGACACGCAAACGTTTGAATCGATAGAAAACAAATTACAGGCGCGAGCCACTCCTACTCGAGGTCTACGCTACGCCCCCACGCGAGTCACGTGACCCAAATCAACCAATCGCTAATTTTCGTTGCATCAGCGTTGCGCCCGATTTTCTGGCTTACCCCCGCTAAAATCATTTTCAGTGATAAAATCCGTTTCCATTGCATGCTTGGATCTTCATTTTCCTCGTAATTCGACCGCAATTTTATATTTCTTTCGAGTTAAAATAAGATATTACACAGTAACTATTTCGTTCGTTCGGAGAAGTAAAAGATGATCAGCTGATTGCAATCACTTAAAAATCCGTGAAGCGATGTGTTACAAATTCAGTATTTTTCTAACGATTCATTTATATAAAATGGAATGATATAAAGTAAATTGAAATACCTTCAGAATAAGTGGCTATACCTCGCTTTCTAAATTACGATTGTCGTCGGACTTATATTGCTCCTCCCTCTGGATATATTACGGCAGAAAGGTAGAGAGCGTTAGTTACAGGTGTTACGAATTGATGACACGTTCGAGAACGCTCGAAAAGATGGATTAAAGGAAAGTTTCCAAGTGGGGAGTTGGAAGCCGCTGTGAATTATTATCAAGAACGTGTGTGTTAACGCGCGATAACGCGATCGGATGGCGAGCTAACGGGAAGTTGAGGAGACGTGAAAGAACGCGGACTTTGCAGAACGGTAACTGGTCGAAGCCAACTAAAGAAAGCGACGCTAATCAACTGGGCCAGGTTAAACTGTATTAATTGGCTACAAGTCATAACTCCTGCATTTTCAAGTTTCTTTAGATTCTCTGTTCGCAAATACAAACGTTCGATTTTCTTTCACTTTAATATAACTTTCTAACAGAAATTGACGATCAAACCTTGTGTGCGAGTGTGAAAAATATATATCTGTTTCGATTTCAAACTATGTACAAATGTTTCTCTCTTTTCTATAATAATTTTATAAAATATGCACAACGTACAGTAATCTGCAGTTGATGAATGAAAATAATTGACATCGTTAATTACGAATAAATACGAGGATCGCTACGAAACCTCGAAACAGATAATTGAAAATCTCGGTCCTTCGTAACAATCATTCAGAATACAGATAACTCATAACTGTTTTAATCGAAAACAATTCAAAACAGTCATTTTCGGAATCGCTTCAAAATCTTGCTGCGTTAAATGAATGTTTGCGAATATACAACAGTGATGTAACATGCAATGTAACATAATAATAATAATAATAATAATAATCAGCGTTCACTTCTCACTGGTAATTCTCGTCAAACAATGAAAGCAGTATCATAGTTCCAGCAACGAGTTACGACCAATTTACTTTTACTTTTACTGTCCAAATCTGTCAAATTACTCTCACGATTTACTTTATCTTGCAAAAAAAAAAAAGAAGAGGAAACAGCAGCGAAAAGAGCACGAAACAGTTTTCTCGGGTCGAAAATAGAAGCATTCACCGTGAACACGTAATTTTTCCAAAAGTTGGGATGACGTTGGGTAGCGCGCGTTGCACGAGGCGATTCTCTCTCAGGAACCCGATCTCATTCCTTGAAAGCGGTGGCTTTTGCCAATTCTCCGATACACGCGCGCGCGCCTTCGCTATTTAGCGGAACGCGCGCACAATGCATCGAGAAAGGTCGATCACCCCCACGTTCGAGACGATCCACGGGTAATACACCCTGCTCTACATTCGATTGACGCGCGCACACTGTCGCGAAAGTACATCGCCTGCGCCGACCCATTATGGATGTTAATTGATAATTATCGGGGCGCAGCCATCGGAGATGCGGTTGAGGCTGCACGCGCCCTCAAAAATCACGAGTTTTCTCTCGCGAGTCGGACGACTTTCAATCCGCCCACGCATGTCGCGTAGAATACTTTCAACTTTCCACTCCGTTGTGAGAAATTGATAATTTTGTAATTGTTAGGACTGTTGTTTGATAACAGGTATCTGTTTGATCACTTTGTTGAAAAATGTCTCTTTGTACGAAGAATTGACACTATATTGAAACATTTGTAACGTTATGATAGATATTTCTGAGCAAATTCATATTTTCGTGAGCATTGTATTAGAAATTAGAGTCTCGATAGAGATTCGAAATTGTTTCATCTGGCGTTATTTTATGATTAGACAAGAAAACTTTAGTAATATTGAAGACGAGAGCAACCTCTGCTAGCTTCAAAACTTTGAGAAAGTATTTTCTAACAAGTTTCCATAGTTTTTTTTTTTTAAATAAGTTCTTTTTTCTAAGAAGACTCCATAGTTTGTTTTTTTAAATAAGAACCTAGATTCTATAATTTATACACAAATACATTTTGATATTTCATATTTTGTATAAAAAGAACCGAGTTCATTCTTATATCTCATACATTCTTTGAGTTTATCATTTTACGCAACGTATAAAAATCTGTGGTCCAACGAAAAGTTTGGCTCGTATCTCTCATCGTGCCGAAAGATTTGTCCAACAACTACCAAAAATAAACAAATAAATAGGCCTCAATGTCTGTTCAATCGACGCGTGTGTCCCGCAATTATTCCGAACGATCAAACATTAACGTCGAGAACGTTAGAACGTTTATGGGGGAGTCTCAGCCTCTTCAAGTGTCAGGACAGTAAACCCAAGTGCAAACTCGAGTGCATCCTTTGGCCGGTCAATAGGTCGTATAATTAACAACATTAACTATAATTGTGGCTCTCGCTGGAACTTCTTGTTGCGAACTTCAAGTGTAGCCTCTGGCAATCACTGTTGCGTTTCATCCGACCAATTTTGGGATGACGGAAGGTTAATTGGAAGTACATAAATTGCAGCGATTGCACTCTCCCTGATTTGATCAAGATTAGAGTGGAAGATTCTTTGCAATTAATTTCTGCGTTTTTCTCGGTTGTTTCTGGAACATTATCACATATCTGTATCGTTTCGGAAATTATTACAAGAGTGTCACTTGTTCAATTATTTCCGAGTGGATAAATTACGTGTTGTGATTTATTTAGTCGAAAATAGTTTTAAAATATTACTGGCACGATTTTAGTAATTAAAATTCATGAACTGAAGTATCCAGAGCGTAATGCCTATGCGCAAATTCTAGCGAAACAGCACCCAGAGGTACCATCTCCTCCGGTTTAATTCCCCAGCTATTTTGGGATATCATTATTACAGGATATTATTGCGAATTCGCGTTGTCTCGATAATGGCCTGAAAATTGATATTTCCAGAATGTTATTGGTGTCACTTTAAAAATGAAAATTTGCGTTGGAGAATTACAATTTTAAGAGCTCCATGTATTCGAGTTCCATGGCTCCGTTCAATGGTCGTCTAACATGTCCACGAATCGACAACTCGATACTCCTATGTACAAATCCTTTTAACTGACCGATCGATACAGCTTGTATCCGATAAGCTTATCAATAAATACGATAACTTGGCTAGTAGTGTACGTCGAATGAATTAACGTCAACCGAGAGCGAAGCGATTCTACGTGATGGTTGGTAATTGATGATTCGACTGAACAGAAAGCAGTTCCACGAGAAAAATTATATCGATCGGGCTTCATTTTCGAGAAAATATCGAGTTTGAAGGTTTGTCAAGTATATTTCAAAATGGTCAATGTGAAACAAAGTTTTCTCCATTTTCCAAGACCTTGTTTTCCAAAGGAAATGAATTAACTTGGCACACTTGATTTTGAAATTTGTCTATTGTATTCTCCTCTTGACATTTTCTGCAGGTTGATTAGTCCAGTTCAGAATTAACCAAATTCAAAAATAGTTGAATTTTCACAATCTCCAGAATCGATTTTTCGCAAAAACAAAGTCTCGAATGGACAAATTTTAATTTTTTCTCAAAATTTGTTAAAAGTTCCGTACCCAATTGTACCATCGGTTCACCCTGTACGGTATTACGCGAAAATCCTGTTTCATCACGGTTGAAACCAGAGATCGGGAAAAATCGGCGTTAATGGAGCAGTTGCGATTACACAACACGCCGATCCAAGTTAAATAACAGGAAGTACTCGTGTCGATGATGGACACAAGTGTTAATTTTCACGTGGGATAATGGTAATAACGGACAGAAAGTGGATCGATAACAGATGACCTATAAACGGAATATCAACCCATTCCTTCTGTTCCTTCTGAAAAAAACACGCAGCTCATTCGCTTCTCGCGATGGTAATAAATTATGCAGTAAGTGGTGCGAACAGTATCGGCATCGCCGGTTGTTTTACAAAAGTTCTTTCGCTGAAACTTTCCCTGATTAAACTGATCAATTTAAAATAAGGTAGACCGAAGTCGAAACTAGCAATTTCGCCTCGAAGGTAACGATTTAACGGGGAGAAACTGTTCGTAGCTCATTGTTGAAATCATAATCGTTTTTTTACGAGCATGCAAAAATAAGGGGAACGTTCGAATATTGGAGTAACTGTGACATGGTTGCAATTAAAAAGGAAAGTTTCAAAAAAGAAATTATTATAACGTAAAAAAAAAAAAAAAAAAAAAATTGAAATAATTAATTTGAAACAAAGTAGGTTGCGGTCGAAAGTGATAATCTAACTTTGAAATGGAATTTTTAAATTGAGCTGTTCGGATGAAATTTAAATGTAAATTTCATGAAATTAAAATGATCCAGATGAAAGGCGAAATGATGAAAAAATATTAAGTACATTGTTGAAATTTTCTTTCGCAGTTCCTACGTTGAAAAATAGAATTTGATAATATGAATTGATTAGGAAGAATCTCAGCTTTGGTGTTATTAAACACATTACACGCAGTACACGTGCTATATATCAATAATTAATATATTAGTACATTGGGTACTTTATTATTTATTATTATTGATTATGACTATTCTACTATTGTAGAAGCTATGTGTATTTTATGTGTCCACTTTAATAGTATAAAAATTTAAAATTTATTATTCAATTACGTTCAAAACCTCCGAATGTTACCAAAAACATATAAAATTATAATTGGTCCTAATTTAATTATTACTGATACTGTATGATAATAATTATAATTTTTATACAACGTAAATTATATTATATTAACAATTATATTAAAATGCAATTAATATTAAATTACGTAAATGTTCATTGTCATTTAAATATATAATAAATGTTATACAATAACTGGTTCCAAGTTGTAGCGTTACGATCATGACAATCGTGTCCTTGCAACAATGCAAGCGAAAATTTCGCGGTATTTGACAAAAGCTGCGCAACACAGATGCGAAAACTTTCGTGAAAGGCGTACGAATACTTTCGCGAGCCAGTGTACGGTTCACGGCGACTTCTATTCCAAATTATATTCCCGTGATTATGGTTACGGTCGATGCACGATAAGAAGGAAAACTCGCAGAATTTCAACGGGGGATTCGTTTCAAAGGGCGACGCAATTTCTCGATGCTGACGAATTCCTCGACTCGGTCCCAAAATTGCGTCTCACTTCTTATCAAAGGGGAAGTCGATGCTCGCCTCAGGACTCTAGTTAATCGCGTGACTGCTATCTCAGCGTCGACCCTTTGGATGGATGGCTAACTGCAGAGATTTTGATCGACTTCATCGACTAACATTACTGATTAAAGCATCAAATTTCGACAACAGACAGCTCTTATTTGTGTATTTTTATAAAAAAATACATCTGCTTCGCATCTGTAATTGCAAACTGTTCTATAAATGACGAAAATTACAAATCGATCATTAGTTTGATGGTTCTAGCGTCGAAGAGAAAGAAATTTGATCAGAACGTATAATTGAGTATTAAAAATTAATAAAAAAAAATATAATGATATTACAAATTTATAGATCAGTGAAGATTAATGAGAATATTCATTATTATGAAATTAATATAGGATTGATAAGAAACTTGAAATTAATATCAGATTTGATTCATGAAAATGAAACTTACGAATTAATTATATTCACAATTACGAATTACAAGTGTAAATGTGAAAAAATGTACGTGAATTCAAAAGTAATGAACAAAATTTGTACAAGTACTAACAGCCTAATGATAATGTTACGAGCATTGATTCTGAAGTTATTTAATAATTACTGGAAAGTGAACGTCACATTTCATATTTTTATGAATTTCGAAGACAATTAAAAGAGTGGAATCCAAGTATCATAAAGAAATTGCTTTATCCATTAAATAAAAAATTGTCATAAATATCGTATTATATTTTGAATTTTGTATATATTTTTGTATATTCTCCATTTTGTATATTATTATATTACATATTATTTTGTATAAGCTCCAAATTTCTCGTAAACGCGTAAAAATTCAATAAAAATCTAATTATCACTCGTCGATAAAAACGAAATCCGGACATTATCGACGTCAAATAATAAACTGACGATACGAAAGGAGCGAAATACAAAATACAAAATACTGTGCCCCCCAAAAAAAAACAACATAATGAATTTATTTAAAAAATTAATGTAATAACTGCCCAAATTTTCTCATTTATGAAACATTCTTCTTCAAAACACGTACAAAAAATAAACGTACGACGCATGCGAGCTCATATGCATACACGTGGCACGCCGGTTCGGCGAAGGAAATTTCGTCGGGTCCCTCGAGCACGAAATTTGCCCCATCGATGAAAATGAAAGGCCAGCCAGACACCGTAAAGGGTAATCTCGCGGATCGGCGTAAATTGCTCATTGTCCGAGCTTGTAGAGGTTTTCATCAGTCCCGTGCAAAAGCGTGTCTCGCGTGTCCTCAAACTCACGCGGGCATAATAATCTCGCATCGTGGGTCTAACGTGTCCACCGAACCAGCCACGTAATACACGTCGTAACGCAGATAACCACGGACCTGTGCACGTTGACCGTGCGAGTCTACTACGCGACGTCGAGTCTTTGCTGGTTAAACGAGATAATGAGTTTATGGTTAGCCAGTGTTGAACCTCGATTGAAACATAAACGTTGCTCAACGAGCTGCTGTTTGATCTCGTCGCCCGCTTGCGAGTCGAAACGTTTCGTTTCCGTGTACGTACGTTTTCGACGTCACTGGCAAGGTCCATTCTTGCAAGTGGCAGCAGTTCTTGCGGCAATAAATCGATACGATCGGACCTGATCCAGAGAAAATCTGCCAGGCAAGGTCTACCAGTTTGCGATTCAGTTACGCAATGTCTGTGATATTAATGTCGCTGACTGCGAGGCTTATCAGCTAGCTATTTTCTAGTTTGCCTGCATTCTTGATTTGTTTACTAATATGGTATTTAACGGTTTCAGGCTTCAGCTTGGACAATAATACCTTGCTTTATTTATTTATTTATTCATTTTGTATACATTGATTTGCAACTACGTGTTTGTGTAAAATAATTTTTTATCGAACTCTAAATGTAACAAACTGCATCCTTTCTCGAATATTTACTATCTGTCATGTCTAAACACTCAAGAGTTAAATATGAACGAAGTGATAGTTAAAGTTTCACAGTTCTAAATTTTTGATAAACCGACGTTTAATTCTGATTATTTACATACTTGAGATAGAAGACGATTTGTGAAAATTGAAAGCAATCTGAAAATTTGAAAATTACATAAAATGATCTCAACAAATATCGAGGTCTATTTGTACAATGGATTCTGGAAATTTCACGCGACTCTATAACGAAGCATGACATATTCGCTCGTAACACATTCTACAGAAGAAAGTAATCGCACGTTATGTTCCCGCGTGCGAGACGCCATCAGTGAAAGTCTAGCGTCATCGTAAATGGAAGTAGAACGAAGAAAGATCTCCGATCTGTGAAGCGCCTCTTAAACAGCTGTAAATTAAATTGCTTATCGATCTTATCCGCCAACTCTTTCCCCTCAGTCTGTCGCAACCTGGTGTATTTGATCGCGAAACGATCTACCGAGTAAGGAATGCTTTCGTGATTGAAGAGAGTAATGTCTCTCTTCGCTCCAATTATCAATTTTCCATTGCTACGCTCGTAGAAAGGCAAATTTCTATAAAATCTACATCTTCGTTATCTTAATCGCCCTTTCAAAAGATCATCCATTAACTCGATCAAATTCCACGCAAATACAATAATTACAAAAGCAATTCTAGAAAATATCTATCTTGTTAACACTCGTAAAAATTCAAATTCTCATGAAAGCCACAGTCTAGTTCAATCGCCTTCCACTCAATTGCATCCTGTGTGATAATCATCGCAAAATGAATAAAGTACGATTCGTCTCATTGAAAGCCCCAGAAGCAACTGTCCTGACCAGGAAATGAAGACGGCTGTTTTGCCATAAAACTTTATTGACACGCAAACAATTGAATCGATACAAAACAAATTACAGGCGCGATCGCTCAGTACCAGACAACGCCACTCCTACTCGAAGTCTACGCAACGCCCCCTCACGAATCACGTGACCCAAATCAACCAATCGCTAATTTTCGTTGCATTAGCGTTGCACCTGAAGAGGTCCGATTTTTTGGGTTATCCCCGCTAAAAAGGGATAAAAAAGTTGAGAAATACAAGACAGTGCGCACTGTAACTTACTATGCGGATAGTAAGGTTATCGGGCGTTGAGTGATACAACGTCTTAATGATCCGTCGATCTGTTTAGATCGCGTTTTAACTCTAAGGAGGCTGATGGTTTCATTGTCTACGCGGAGACAATGGTGTTGTGGTTTATTTGGCTCTTTGGTAATTTCGAACAATTATTGGAGAAATCCTCGAATTATTTTTAACATTGATTTTAACCACATTTGTACAACTAGAGTAGTTGTGCCTAGACTGCGCGTTTTTGGAAATATAACAAGTAGTTAAAGTTCTTCAAATTTTACAAAATTACAGACTCCAGATGTAGACACGAGGAGGAAAACATCTGGAATTTCTTTTGTTAGCTCCAATATATCCAAAGAAAATAGAATTTGATTGACAGAGATTGTAAGTAAAACGTTGCGTTAAAAACGTTGATTGATACAACGAGTACTCCAGTTTACATATTTTAGATATTTTTGCATTAATTTTTTTATTACATGCACTTTCGAGTCTTCAAGTTTCCCATAAGTGCATAAAAATCAAACGTAATTTCGTCTCGCAGCTATGAACGATGCACAAGTAGTTCAAAATACTACCAAATTTTCAATTCGCGAAGTCTCAATTGTACTGATCTCGATCGTGCATAAAATAATTCAGTATCCGCGAAAGTAGCCAGCAAATCACGCAGAGAGTACATCGTTAACTGAAAAGGATCCCAAGGAAGCAAAAACCAGCAACGAAGAAGGCGTGTCGAAGCCAGCGAGGAAAGAAGTCGATCGACGGTTTCTAATTTTTCTCGAAGCGAGCACCGGAGAAAGAGCAGTTAGACGTCGAGAGTACGCATTATTATGCGCGAAACGATGCATTCTCGCATGCAAGTCGTCTAGTTTCCTGCCTACGGGACATGACTCTCCCCGGAATTCGGGTCGCCTGTTGGACAAGTCGTGTCCAAGTCTCATTATTCGACGATTTATAATATATAATATAAAAATTTATTATATTTTATATTTATTATATTTTATATATTTATATATATTTTAAAAATTATTATCGACGAACCGAACAAATTATTATCTCACGCTCAGACATTATTTGAAATAACTATGCGTTAATTCGTTTGAACGCGAAAATGATTATTTAGCCATCGAACGGAACAACGTTTCATTTTATATTTTATTTGAACAAATTTTCATTCGGAATGATCTCTTGTATGTCGATATGTACGTTGATCGCATTTGATACCGATTTATTTCAGACAATCCTGAGATAAATTATTTGTTATTTATTCAAATTATAGAGATTCGTGTTGTATTTGCACGTAATATGTTCACGCTTTAATTCGTATATAATCATTTTCAATACACACGAGCTGCTAAAGCATATGATACAGATAAATTAACATATTCGAGGTTTATTTTGCGCGATTAATTTATAAATTTATAACGAGAACGTGGACGAGATTAATGGACTAGAAAATGTGTAAATGCAATTATGCTTGTCATTTTCGAAACATGCATATTGGTTATGTTAAGCTTTTTAAGTATCGGAAATTCACAGCAGAAAGAACCTCTTGCTAATAAAAAATGTTTATTGATTATATAAATATATAACAAAGCAAATGATTTCTTTTTTTTAATTAAATCTCATTATCGACCAATTTATTCTTATCTACAATGTGGAGTATCATATGTTCGTTTCGAGAAAATTTTTCGTACATATTCAGTACATTTTCTTACACATAATAATCATACAAGATAAAACTTGAGTATGTTAATACTTTTGTACGATATTTATTTAACAGCTTACTTTATTCAACATTACACAGAAAAAATTCCCGTTTAATTTTCAGATAAAGCATTACCTATATATTGATTATTTGTTATTTCACTTCAATGTTTTAACTCGATAGATAATGGATTTTTATGGAAATTCACACTTGTTAAAAATGTAATTAAAAATGTTTCGCAACATTATTTCACACTATAATACAGATGTTTTATATAAACATTCCACATATAGAATCATCCATTTTTAAATTCTCTGTAAACATAGAAAAATCTCCAACTCAAATAAAAAGAAAAGATTCATTTGCAAATGATTCGTTCGATTCGACGGGGATCAAAAATTATTTCACACTGTACAAAACACTACAATACAGATGTTTTATATCAACATTCCACACATAGAATCATCCATTTTCAAATTCTCTGTAAACATAGAAAAATCCCCGACTCAGATAAAAAGAAAAGATTCATTTGCAAATGATTCGTTCGACTCGACAGGGATCAAAGATTAACAGAAACTTTATCATAACTTCATTATACGCGACAACGAGTTTTATTCCCACGAAAGGCCATGCTGATCACAGTCGTCGGGTTCTCCTACGCCGGCGACACGATCCCCCGAACGCGACACCGTGAAAATACCAGGCCGGTTTCCGATAACCATCGTCCGTTCTTTCCCGCGATTTTCCGTTTTTCTGGTCGTTCTCGATCGATCGGCGGATCGGGTAGCGGCGCAGGTGCATGGATAATTGCCGGTGCTAATTGCAGCTCGTTCACCTTCGTTCGCTCGCCGGTGACTGGCGGCGACCATCGGAGTCGTTTGAAAATCGAGTCACCTGCTCCGAAAGACGGCGGATTGGCTCTCTGGTTTTTAATAAACGAGATCTCTCCACTCGATACGAATGCCAAAATGAAATCTCCTCGGGGGAATTTTCGGCGGGAATTTTCGTTTGCGCGCAGAAGAGGGAGAAGAAACGTTTGATGCTCTCCGGAAAATTTATGCTCCGAGGAATTCGCGGAATGAGCGAGTTGAAATTTCCGGCAGTAAGTAAGATCGGGTTGCGCGCGGAGTGTTTCGCGTGCCGCGGGGAATGTTTCGAAAATCAAAGAACAGATATCGAAAATCATATTAATGGGTTTTTGCGTGCATTTTCGCGTGGGAGGTTTGAAGTTGCAAGAGTTGCAGGGAATGTAGGTGAAAGGTGAAACACGTAGAGTGTGTATTGCAATACTCGGTGGACGAAACAAATTTTAAATTCTGTTTTACGTTCATAAATATGTATTGAAACTTAATGAAAAATGTATATTTTTATATCTCCTATGATAAATATACTTTCACATGTTTGAGTAGCAAAATATTAATAGTGAGTAATTCGTGAATTAAAGGAGCTTAATTTGGACCAAAAACCAATAGTCAATATCAAATCACTTTTTGAGTTATTGCTCTGAATTTTGAGAAATTATCTTTTTCTTTGTAAGAATTTGTAAGAATTTTTTTCATGTCATTGAGAACTAAAAACTAATGAATTAGAATTTATAATATTTCATTAATATATCATTAAATTCAGTTAAAAATTTACAACTGGCCGCTCTAAGAAATTATTTTTAACTTCGACAATTGCAATATTTTGATACAACTGACCGATTGTGAGCATCTTTCAGATACTGGATCTTTCATCCAAGAATCGACAAGCACGAAAATAAGACTAAAACTGTGGAGAAAATGTATGCACATACACACGAACTAGGTGTAATAGTTAGAATACCCTGCGATCATAATTTTTCCGTTGCGTTGGTGAGATTCGTTCCACTAAGGAATTGCATGTTGATAATACCAAAGCATCGTTAAAATTCCACAGAGATTTCCAACGTCCTACCGACGAATAACCGAAATCTTTCACATAATTGCTCCTCCTTCGAAGACGCACAGCCGACCTCTCCACACATACTCGATATGTTCTACTCTTATAATCACTTTTCCTCTTCCGTTAAAAAAAGAAAAATTTTTTCAAGCCACAAGAAGAATTCCAATTCTTTCTGAACTCTCTTCCTAAGCGGAAATTTAAAAAGTTTTACAATTTTTCTTTCACGACTGCAGAGAAATTAATAAAATAATGAAATTTCTGGTTCAAAAATTTTAGTAGGATCCCGAAATTTATTCCCGCGACGATGTGAATTTTAAATACTTCGGTAAAATTTTCTGTTCCAACATTAAAGTTTCAAGTTCAAAGAACAAAATTCAACCGGAGCAAAATTTCGAAATTCCAGTTCCGACGCTATGAATTACTAGCAGCATCTAGGTATTTTAATAGAAATTAACAAAATTCCTATCCCGATCTAATTAATTATCTCTGTCCAAATAAAACTGCTGGAATTACGAAATTCCCATCTCGGCGCTATAAATTGCTAAAGACTCTAACAGAAACAAACAAAAATTCAATATTCAACGCTATTCCACCAGAGATTCTGTTTGACTAGGAATTATTAAAATTTCACAAATTCTTGTGTCTAACATTAAATATCCAGCTAAACTCTGTCTAACGCTAAATCTCCAAAAATTCCTCAAAGAGAAATTACTAAAATTTCGAAATACTCTCTCAGTATTATAAAGAATCTTTACCAATTTTTGCCAATAGGTGTGTGTATAAAAATACACACCACAAAAAACTATATCTAACAGTGAGTAAAAGTTAGTAAGGTATAAAAATTCTTGCTTTTCGTTTCAATCGTCACATTTTGTCTCTATTTAAACGGAAACAGTTGGAACAAAATTCTCGTCGCCAAAGATACGATATACAATGAACAAAGATTTCACGCGCACAAATTAAATTAAATTCCCATTTCATTCGATCCCTGCGTCTCTCTGCAAAAATAAAAATTAGCAGAATTAAGAGTTTCCATCTGAAATTTCAAAGCGCTTGCCCTGTGAATGCGACGTGCACGCTTAAATCAGCACGCTCAAAGTGTCAGTTGAAACAAAGCGGCGAACAAAGACTAGCAAAATTCGCAGATTCGACGCGAATCGCAAATTGGAGGAGCGAGGCAGCACGGTTGAATGGAGTCGGCACAGTGGTTTCACCCTTGAGCAGCGGCATTCCTCGATCGAATATTGCCCGCAGAATATTTTCCACGTGGCTAGCAAACGAGGGCAGAAACGAGGATTGTAGCGCGCGACCTTTGCCCCTGCCCGTCCCCCCACGCACGGGACACGCACGACCCGCGAGGGACGATAATTCAGGATGCCGGTCGATTCGTTAGGATCGACTGCCCGATATACGTAATCACGATTTACGACGGCCATAACAGACGACGCGTGTAGCGGCCCGATTATATTAAGCGAGGGGAATCTGTTTGCGCGAGTGGGCAAACGCGTTTTCGTTTCGTTCGATCGAAGCTCGTGTTCCACAGCTTGGAGAATTACGAATCGTGTAAACGCGAAATACAAGTAACCTAGAGCTTAGGGGAATTGATAGAGAGAAGAAACTCTCCCCTATTTTTCGATACTCCATTTGTATGATCGAAATTTTAGAAGCAGTGTTTGACTGTGTTTGAGATCCTATTACGCGAGCTTCCGCCGTCGATTTATATATCCAGTAAATCTTGGAATATAAACGTTATTTTCATGACATTCTTTCATACAAATCTCTGGGACAATATGGGTAATTTATAATTTTTTTCACCAAACCGTTCCTGACTTTTCAACAAAATTTGAAACAATTCTGGGACACTTATTGAACCCCCTGTACTTTGATGAATGATCGATCCTTAAATCAAATAATTAGTAAAAATAAAAATTCACTTCGAAGAAGTTTAAAAGTGAAGTTTCAACAAACACGCGAGTTTCATAAAAGATTCCAAACACTTAATTAAAAAAAAAAAACGATTCGGCATTTTCCATGACGTCAATTTTTCAATTTGAATGTACGAGTGAAATACGAAATACGCGCGCGGGGCACGTGTTGTTGAAATTTTCAATTACGCAGTTTAACTAGCCGCGATGGTTTGTTTGCTCGGTCTGCCGACTTTTTGATTGGCCTATTGCTTATGAATCCTTTAATCGGAGTTGCTTGTGCAAATAAACGGAGAATTTTTGTAAACGTTTCCACGCACGCGCCCGAATGCTTTTCATTATCATCGTCGATCGAATATGAATTTTCGTACGGTTGTTTAATTTAACGGATCGCCGAGATCGGTAAATCAAAAAGCCACGACGGCGAAACAACATTAACCGCACTGGTGGGCTATCGGTTATTGGAGTCGAGGGGAAAAAAAACTGCACGACTTGTACCACAGTACGATTCGTCTCACTGAAAGGCCCAGAAGCAACTGACGACTTTTTTGCCACAAAATTTTATTGATATGCAAACATTTGAATCGATACAAAACAAATTACAGTACCAAACAACGCCACTCCTACTCGAGGTCTACGCCACGCCTCCTCACGGATCACGTGACCCAAATCAACCAATCGCTAATTTTCGTTGCATTAGCGTTGCACCTGAAGAGGCCCGATTTTCTGGGTTACCCCCGCTAAAATCACTTTAATAAGTGATAAAATCTACGAAACGCAAAGACTGAGAGGCTCGTGAATTTGTTTTCGCGATAACGATGTTGCTGTTGCTGTTCGTTAATTGAACGTTGTCTGACCGTCGAACGTTTCGAATCTAATTGCGTTATTTTATCGTTGCGTGTAATTGCGTTTCGTAACGAGGTTTTTCGCAAACAGGCGACGCCTTTTAATTTCGTTTAATTTATGTGCGTCCGCGCGTTTGTTTTCTTGGTTGTCAGTCGAAAATTCACGTGTCTTTTCCCAAAACTGTAGTTAAGTTTAAACAGTGTTCAGTGCAAGCAATGTTTATTCGTGATAGAATGCAAAAGAATATTATTCAGCCGATGAAAAAGATCGCAGATTTCTTTGTACGGAATGAAATTGTACACTATTCGCTATAAGTACTTGAACAATTGGTAAAATTTGATTAAAAAATTGGTATTTTTATTTTCAACTTTTACAATGGAACAATGTTTCTCTACTGTTGATCCTTTACATCTTCCAACGATTTTGAAACTGAAAGAAGCAATATATCTGTATGATCCAAATTGTCTGTGAATTTGTAACGAGTATTTCACAATGAATTCGTGGCTAGAAACAGATATCATTATCTGTTCTAATATTCCAATATGAAACAAATAAAACGCACTTAGACACATCCTTGTAAGATAAATTTTCAATTACTTCTTCTTTTTAAATACCGATCAATATCATTTGAGATCTATTTAAATTATTGTTACTATTTAAGATAGTTAATATCTAACATATAAGATTGTAATAAAATCAAACATTAAAATTAGTTGAAAATATCTACTAACACTGTAGTCAGAATATTCTACGTATAAATCGTCATAACTTAACTAATTAAAATAAACAGATTTATAGAATTGTCTCCAAAACAAAAAGGTCAGTGTGAATTTTGACAAGAATATCCGTATCTTCAAAAATCAAGAGTCTGAAATCCGTCCTATCGTTCGATTGTTGCACTGTTAAAATAAGTAACACAATTATTTACAAAACTTCTACGACGATAGAATTCTAATAAATTCGCAACTATCACTCAGGCGTTAACGATTCTGGGCATGGGTATTCCACGAGGAAATCACGTCCAAACGAGCGCCGATAATTAGGCGACTTGCGAACGTCGTTCCACAGTTTGATAAATTCCAGTCTTCCTTTTACGGTTGGATATGCCTACTAGTTTATTACGCGTTGCTCTCCCGCGTTCAATTTTATATCGGCTGATGCAACGTACGAGTGCACCGACACGTTCTTTCTCTAAAAAAAAAAAAAGTAACGATCTAACCGAACAACCCAATGTATGTCTGTCTGTGTGTGTGTGAAAAAGAAAGGAAAAAAATATTTCAAACGAATTCCACGAATCTGCGCGCGCTTCCTCAATTAAACGAATCGGCGCTCTTTAGCCGGCAGCAGCATCGGATTTAATTAGCTGCGCCTGGCAAAGTAGACGCGGGCAAATGAAATCGACGTTGCACGGACGGTTTAATCAGCGTCGCGCACCGGCGCGACGCTCCTTGACTCCGCGGCTCCGAAAACGCTCCACGGAATCAAACCAAATTTTCCATTCACGGTCGAATGTCGCTTCGCGTTACGCGCCAACAATTTAATAAGCTTATTACCGATCGTGTTATGCGCGTACACACGTGGCTTACACGCACACTCGCTGCGGTTTAGAGCGCGGGCTGTTTGTCCCCGGATCCGGATGCACCTGCCGCAAACTGCATGCCTCCGCCAGAGTCACGTAACGCACGGTTACGCAAACGTAATCACGTGCGACGCGTGTGTGTGTGTGTGTGCATGTGCCTGTGACTGGGCATATTCTTAAAAAAATTACACACCGTGTGTAAAGTATTCTTGCGCAATCGGAGATACGCGACGGTCGTTGCTTTTAGAACGGTTTAGAAAGAAAATGAAAACGGAGAGGTAGTTGTATAACGAGACAGTCAAATACGGATTCGTTCCGCGCGAGTTTAGCTACTCTCCGGACTGTGTGTGCGACCTGTAGAGTTCGCGCAAACCGATTTTACGAACGTGTGAAATTATCCGGTATTTAGCGGTTAAAATTAATAGTATATAAGTTCGATAATATGTATTAGTAGTTGATAATTATTAATATATATCGTGTGATGCGATGTAGTAATATATATTACTGGTTAATTTAAAATAATTGGCGTTTCGTCGATTTTCTTTAAAACCGTGGATCGTAGATCATCGAAGCGAAACAAATCTAATATAAAAACTGGTCGTGATATTAATTAATACTAGTATCCAAAAGAGAAAGGTAATAAAGAAATGAAGATTAAAGGTAATTTGGTATGTGTGATACTATGGCATTGCTATCAGTAACGGGGAATCACAATTTGATTAATATAATATAATTATAATAATATAATATAATATAATTTGAAAAAAAACTGATCGAAAACTAAAAGTTTCACAGAGAATTATACAAAATGTTGGTTTGGATTACACTGACAACAAATAAAATTCAATTTGGTTCTTCTGACAAGATGTGCTGCGTGCATATGTAGAATTCTGCGAGATTGCATTTTACTTGCAGATTCCACACAATACTCGAAGACGTCTTAGCAGCTAACACTAACCTCGATTAACAAATTGTTCGACATTTATCTGCTCCTTATCAAAATTGATTCATTAAAGCACAGAGGCATTAGAGTAGATTAGACTTGGCGAACACGATGCCAACTACGATACCGAGGCATCCACTATGGTTTTCGAGCTTACGTGAGCTATTAGGCGAGAAATTATGCTCGTGGTTGCTTAATCCACGACAAAGTATCGATTCTGTGGAAAATCTCGTGAAACAATGTCGTGGAAAACGTATTTTTCAATCGAGACTCGAGCAACGAGTTAAATACATATTGCACACTTTGCACCATAAATGATTCCTTTTTTTCGACTGTATTTTTCACTTATTACGTATCTATTAATTGCTTACAAAAGTATTCTAACGCTTGTAGGAATTGTTCGCGGTCCATTAAATATTTTATTTTTCAAGATATCCATTTTTGTAGAATAATTTTATACAAAATTCATTTTTATTCCTCTAAGCTTCGTTACGTTATGAATGTAGTAAAAATTAATTCTCTCGAGATTTCGAAAGCCTCGCGCGGGCGCGCCAAACACATCGATACACACTCGACAGACTCTCGATCGAACAATCTGGAAAAACAAGCGCGCGTTCTCGTTCCAGATTCAGGAAACGTGTCTGGCGAGTCTCGTCCACTGAACATCTATATCTCGAGTTTCCACGCTGCACGTAACAGAGAGGTAGAGGACGAAAGCAGCAGTTTTCGAGCCATTAGCCGAGACACGCTGCAAATCGCGTGCCTACGTCTTCGCTCTGAAATTCGGCTTAAACCGGCGACAGTTTCTGGACTATCGCCTGGTCCCTTCATTCGAATGCCGGTACGAACGCTCGCGCGGTTTCGCGTCAGGATGCGTGAACACACGCGGCGTCAGCCTGATGAAAAGAGAGCACGGACGTGCACACGTGTTCTGTGAAATCTCGTTACCGAGGAAGTGGGGGGAGAGAGAGGGAGAGAGATTCCTTTTCGCGACATCCGAGCAGAGAGACTCGGTCAAAAGCAATTTCGCCTAAAACCCTTTCTATCTCACCCTCCGATTTTCAGCTCTGAATTTCGCTCTGTCTTCGGAGTCGAGACACGTTGCGCATGATTCTTCTCAGAAACGGGACAGAAATGAGAAGGGGGGAAAAACTAAGAATTTTTCAAATTAAGAATTTTTGATTGGACAATTTGATTCGATTACGTATTTACCGATAAATGATAAATGGAACTGCGAATATTGTTGGTTAGAGATAAATATAATTCCTGTAATGTGCAGAAAACAAAAATATATATATGTATATGTATGTATAAAATATTCGAAATATCAAAGTATGTATAGTGGATAAAATAAATTCTATTTCTTTAATAGTAAATAATTTAATAGTAAATAATAATTAAATACTATGCAACTAACTTTTTGACTCTACTCTATTTTTAGGTTGAGCCATACAAATACAAGATAAAAATAATAATTGAAATTTGATACACTGTTAATAAATCATTAGCTACCGATAGTAATATAAATATAAGTATATCTAATCATTTTATAACTAAAGAAAAATGAACATGGACACTTGAAATCTCTTTGCACGGTCTTCAGCTAATTATTAATCTTCCTATCTGTTAACTACATTAAATTAAAGTTAAGGTGATTCAATCGAATTGCATTTTTATATTGCGACAATTTACAAGTACCCAAATATGTAACACCAAATAGGAAACACTTTTGTTAGTATATAGAAATCAAATTGTAAAAAAATTTTATTTTCGTTCGAGAATTTTCCGAGAAGAATCGCTCGTTCTGTCTTTCGAATATCCGGTTTTCCACACTGGTCGAGGTCTGGCCTCGAGCCGAGCGTCGGAGGCTGAGGGAGAAGAGAGGCGAACGCAACGACGACACCAGCTGATAAGGAGATTGAATTCCGTGTCCGCGTAATGATCGCAATAACGGGAAACAGGAGCGTGCTAAGATAAGCGGCACTGGTAAACGATCGAGGAAATCGAGGCGGAATCCTTGCCCGCCACGTTTGAGTTACGTGTTCACTCGCAGAATCCGATCGAGCGGCTTCGAGATCGAAATGTGGCAATTCGCTCTGACACAAGAGCGGGGACCTGCACATCGTCCATCCAGTTACGAGAAAAGTGGACAGTCCTTAGTTTTGGAAATAATTCCGCTGAAGAAAAAGTTTCTCGGACTGGAAATGAAATCGATCGATCTTGAGCACGTACTTGAGATTTTAAACGAAATTATTAGTAACGATAAGTGGAATTTAAGACAACTTGTCCCTTTCATACACGACGTTTCAAACTTTTAGAATTTCGTGAAAAAGAAATCGTGCAATAATAATTTAAATAAGCTCTTTTTTATAGCAAAAAATGTTGAGTTTGTTTTTTTCAACCAAAATAAGGACATTTTTCTTATTAAAAATTGTAAAAATTCAAACTCTAAAATTGTTGAAAGGCATCCTTCGTAACTGAGTCCACCGTGACTTTGAAAATTAAAGTCTTTCCTAAAAATTTGTATAATTTTTTTTCACCATTTTGTTGAATTTTGAATATCAAGATTAAATGACAAAAATTTAAGAAATTCTACATACCTCGTCATCTAAATGATTATATATATATATGTGTGTGAATTTTTATCGTATCATATCTTTAATTCATCATATCTTTAATTATAATCAGCAGACTGGATATTTATGTAAATTCATGTTTTATTATTAGACCGCGGATCATTGTGCATTTATGAAAAATTTATAGGCACAGAAAGCACATAATATCTATACATAAAACGAGAAAATATACAAAATATACAAAACAGAGGTTTCCTTATAATTACACCGCGGATACTCATGCAAATTCATATTTTTGCGAATATAATTTAAAACAGAATATAGACAGAAAATTGTTTTCCCTATAAACTTATAACCAACGATTTTATATACTTTTACATATTTCATTCATTTCTGTATTCGCGAATTTTTCATAAATGCATAAAAATCGCCAGTCTTGTTACAGCTGTATATTCACAAGTTTATAGCAACACATAAATTTGTTTAAACACATGAAAATTCGTTTATAATATTTCACGTATCTTCAAATTTTCCATAAACATTCCCAGTCCAGTTGTAATATTTAATAACTGTAGAAAATTTTTGCTTTTGTCTCTACCTTTCGCTACCTGCGTTTGCAATAACATGAATTTGCATAAAAATTCTCGATTTATTGACTTCAAACGTTATATGCGTTCTGTCCACTATATATTTCCCTAGAATGCATGAAAATTTTAAAAGTCTAACAATCGCAATACAATTAAATATTAGCGATACGAAACAGTTTTGCAGACGAATAAAAATAAATATAAAAATGAATTTTGCGCACATGCGATTCGGTGCGACACTGCAAACAAATAATGAAAAATAACTTTCACTTCGAATTCCATTCGTTATCTACCGCGTGCGTGTATCTTGAATACAATTTACACTCGCACTCGCACGTTCTCCTTCTCTGTATTTTACAATCTCCTCCACTCACCTCAGATAAATTACGTAAACACCTATTTGGTCGCGTCTTTTCCAAGTTATGTTAACTAACGCGCTCCAATCTCAAATTCATCCACGCGTTTCCCCAGTACTCCAAACTCGTCGTCAGTCTCCCGTTTTACGTTGAATTACCGCATGTTATATTATTATTCATATATTATTCATATATATTATTATTCGTAATAAATATTATTACATGAATAATAATATATGATACAATATAATAATATATATAATACATTATTATTAATAATAATATACATAGAATATATGATATGTTGTAATATATATATATATATATATATATATATATATATATATATATATTATTCATATATTATATTAAATTATATTATATATGAATAATATTATATGATAACATATATATATTATTATTATTCATACATATTATATCATATATTATTATTCGTCTAATAAATATTATTACATGTGTGTACGAATAGAAGAACACTTGCTCTTCATATATGTATTTCTATGTTTATTTATTTTATTCCACTTTTGTACATTCTGCGCAATTTACATTGTAAATTATTGCAAAGTTTTTAATTGTGAGATTTCCTAAATTTAATATTAATTTTATTTCCTAAATAAAATTTTACTGTCTACATAACATTCAGTTATAGCTTATAGTACAGATTATAATATACACTCGATCCTTTATTATTCGGTAGCTCCATATTTATTTTTACAAAGGTTTGGCACAAAACTACTGTGAAATTATAGGCAAATTTAACATAAAGTCGTTGTCCAATCGTTACTGGACACAGGAGTTAGTCAAAGAGTTAGTATTTTTTAGAAAAATATATCAATCTATCATGGGGAAAAAAGAAGCGAATTATTCGTCCAGTCGACGTGTTCCACTTCAACGTGTTAAATTTGCACAAACGAAACGAAGAAATATATGATTATACTGCTGGTATGACACACTGCTTCGGACCTGGATCAACGAATACGATAACGTTCGATTCCGATCCAGCATGCTTATACATCGCGATTATTTCCATCAGTACGTTTGGAGCAGGTTTGTGCTTCTTCGTATATTTTTAATGGGAACGTCCCGCGTATCATTACGACACTCGAGCGAAAACCGCGTGATGTAAATTTCCTGTCGATCCGCGCAACGCGGATATCCCACTGTATGCTAATGTTTGCCAGTTTCTTTTGCATTCTCCGTTGCGGTCCGTCAAAGGCAACGAGTTTCGTTCGGTGATCTCGTAAAACATCGAGTCAGAATTCGTCATGCGAAATAACGAAACACGCGTGTGCGTGCACCGCGGATGAGTGCAAATAATAAATGCGAATAAATACGCACGGTTACGTGTACTCGCGTATTTGTTTGTGTAAATTTGTGTTCCTTGTAGGATCAACTGGAGACTTGCCTTTATGCTAAATAAATAATTTTCTTCAATTTTTGTTGCTATATAATTTCTTTTTGTCGACACTTACAATCAGCTTTTTTATATATAATAAATTGTAACTAACTTATATTATATGATATGTAAGAAATAAGAAATAGTACGAATTAAAAAAATATTCAAAGATTATTTGCTTAGTATACGGGACAAATTTTTAAATAATCACAACTTTACACAAACACTCGCAATTATTATCACGTTACAAATATTTATATCACGCAGTCTGGCATTTTTATAAAAAAAATTTACTTCAAATATTGTCGAAACTACCAAAGGTGATAAATCTACCTCGAGTATCCTCTGCATATAATTTCACACGGCGATGGAATGCACACTGCAAGTCTGTTAGTTTTTTAGAATCAAAATAAATTCCCCGAAAATGCACAAACACGTCCGCCATCCGAATTGTTACGCGGGTTCGGGTCAGGCGCATTAGGAAACAAGAGCGAGTGAAAGTAAAACCGAGGGAGACGCAACTACAGCGAGGATTAGTTCTGGAAATTGGTGTAAGTAGCGATTAAACGACGCGGATACACTCGAAACTGTAACGAGACCACCCGGGTTACCAGGCCCGGCCAGGACTGAATTTTCCACGACTGACTTCCCGGGCTGGGGGAGAGGCAAACTGCAACAACGCGAAGCTCTTTAACGACATCTCCATTCACTCGACACGATCAATATCCGTTAAACACTCGCCATTAATACAGGTGTTCGAAACCGGCAATCGTATCTCGAAATTGCTTTACACTGGGCTCTCGCGCCACCGGCGAGGTGGGAGGGAGACACGAATAATTCTGCTCATTAGCGATCCATCGATTACGCGATATTCCCTGAACAAAGTTTCCCTTTGTCCGTCTATTACGGGGGGGAAATTGTTCGCGACAGAAAGGTGACAAAGTTGTCGGGCGATCGTTTAATTCGAAAATTAATACGCGACCAGGGGGAAGGGAGAGAGCGGGGTTTTAATCGCGATTTCACGCGGCGTTTGAACTCGAAACCGGAAGCGGAGGCCGATTCGGTGATGAACCTATCCCGGCGTTAAAACACCTCTCGCTCTTTCCCTTTCGCGCTTCTTCTTTCCTTCATCGGCGGTGAAGTTGCACGCTCGGAGAGGTGCAAGGAGTAATTAGCCGTGATAACGTGTGATTAACGCGTGCCGCGCGTGCACGCGCGAATGTATAGGCATTAATTAAAATGTGTACCAGGCCGACGCTAATGGAACGATAAAGGCTCCCGCTCCTTTAACAATCACCCGTTTGATCGCGCGCGATTAGAACCCTCGAACGAATCAAACAACTCTACTTTGTTAATTTATTTCAATGTTTGAAACTTTTCTTGCATTGTTCTTGCTACTGTACATTTGTTACATATCATGTTGTGTTACACTGTGCAACACAAATATTAATAAATACTATAACTCTATATTATGTTATATTATATTGTCTGAATATTATATTACTATTATGTTATATTTAAATACTTGTATTAAAAAAACACTAGAAATATCTGAAGACAGCGTGGTCAAAATAATCAATACTTTGATTGAACTTTGATAAATTTACAAACTTGTAAAACTTTTCTAAGTTAAAACGTATAATGATACAATTTTCTGTTCTTTACTGTATTATAAATTTTCTTCTTATTTTTTGCACTTTAGTTTCTTCGGTAAAAAAGATCTACGTTACAATTGTCGATTGTTCCAGTGTTAATGATAGATTAATGTAATGTAATTTAATTATTCCTGCAAATTATATCGACTAAAAACGATATACGCAATTTTGAACAGATTCGTGCATGCGTTCAGCTAATAAAATTAAACGTAATTGCTAACGATTGCTATTAATTGGCAGTCAATTACGTTCGTTATTTTCCCAATCCTGAAGCGCGTAAACACAGATTTTTCAATGCTGTTGTAACACTCGTATTTTATCACTGAAAGTGATTTTAGCGGCGGTAACCCAGAAAATCGGACCTCTTCAGGTGCAACGCTAATGCAACGAAAATTAGCGATTTGGGTCACGTGATTTGCGAGGGGGCGTGGCGTAAACCTCGAGTAGGAGTAGCGTTGTCTGGTACTGAGCGATCGCGTCTGTAATTTGTTTTCTATCGATTCAAACGTTGCGTATCAATAAAATTTTATGGCAAAAAAGTCGTCTTCATTTCCTAGTCAGAGCAGTTGCTTTCAGTGAGACGAATCGTACTGGAGTACAAGTTGTGCAGCTTTTTATATTCTTGCTCTTGCTTCAACAAAAGAAAATTGAAACGACAAAATCGCGCATGTCGGTCAAACTTCCTTTACATCGTACGCATTCGATCGAACAAAAGATGCTTCGCGTATCGTTAGAAAAATGATATGCAATAAAACTGTATCTTACAATTGTTGGGAAGGAAACTAAAACTATAAACTTTTACCCAACTCCTAACCTGTATCAACACATTGAAGAGCGTACCCCATTATTCTATTTGCTATCACCTCAATTTCCCTATCATCGTCTACAATCGTGAAATCGGGAATTTGACGGATTGGCGATAAAAAATTCAAAGGGTAAGCAAGCAATCGGAAAGGCGATTTAACGAAATCGTCGATCACAGCGGAAACCCTGCCCCCGTAGATTGACGAGCGCTGTCGCTCGAATGGCTCTCGATTACCTAACCGGGACCAGCTGTGCCATTGGCGGAACGTTCGCCGGTGATCGACAACCGCTTCAATTTCAGGCAACGCGTTAAAATTCGCGTTAGCCTCGCTTATCAGTCACTTGGTGCTTTTGTCGACGCGGCGCGGAGGTGCCGGTGACACATCAAACGGCCGCCCGAATTTTCGCCGCTTCTCCTCCAGTTTTACTCGCGCGCACGGCCCGCGACGATTTATCTTTGACGAATCACCCTTCGCAAGCTCGTGACGCGACCTCTTTCGAGCCACGTACGTGCAACCCCTCGGCGATAGGGGAGCCAAGCTAACCTCGAAAGAGGCACTTCAACCCTCCCCGCTTTTCTCTGTTGCGAGAATTCCTACCCAATTCGTTCCAACCCACCTGCGGCCACGATCTTTCTCTATCTCGTCGTCCGTTCGCCTTTTTTTTTATCTCTTGCTGTGCTTCGTTCATTCCATAATTTCTGCGGTTTTTGGCAAGGAGGTAAAATTGAACGGAGATTAAATGAAACGGATTTTTAAACAAGACTGACGAATTAAAATTCAATCTTTAATCTTTCGTTGCGAGATACTTTCTGAAGTCTTGATTTCTTATTTCCATGGGGGTTTTTGTTTTTGCGTAGTCGTTTAGTTTCCGAGATGAATAAATGAAATGGGTAGATTTCTAAATTGACTCAGGTTCAGTGGTATCTTTTAGAGAATATATTTCTACGTCTCGTTCATTTGTTTACCTCCTGAGATTTCTATTCTTTATCATTTCATATTTATTTTTTTTCTTAAACCATTCGTTTCAACTGAAGTTCAAGTCTGTGTAAAGTAAGAAACATAATTTCATAGACGAATCAAAACGTGATATTTAACAATCCTTCACAATATTTTCGATGATTGAAATGTAATTTGATCTACAAATTCTAAGATTAATATTCAAAGAATTAACTTTTTAAATTTTAAAATAAATGCTTCAATATTTCTGCAAAATTATCTTTGTCTTGATAATAACTAATATCTTTCAAATATAAAAAACTGCACGACTTGTACCCCAGTACGATTCGTCTCACCGAAAGGCCCAGAAGTAACTGTTCTGACTAGGAAACGAAGACGACTTTTTTGCCATAAAATTGTATCGATGTGCAAACATTTGAATCGATACAAAACAAATTACAGGCGCGATCGCTCAGTAGATCCACTTCTACTCAAGGTCTACCCCACGCCCCCTCGCGAATCACGTGACCCAAATCAACCAATCGCTAATTTTCGTTGCATCAGCGTTGCACCTGAAGAGGCCCAATTTTCTGGGTTACTTGCGTTAAAATAATTTCATCCAAACATTTTACGTTTCAACTGATTGTAATTCTGAAATATTCAGCCAATATTCTAATATATCGTTAATAATAAATATTTATAATATTTCGTTGAAAAAGTAACTTCGTTTCGCGATGAAGCTATAAACCACTCCTGTAAAAATCTCGAGTCCTCGTTTGTGTGTTCTCTGGGACGAGACCCGAGCCTCTATTGTCCCAGTGTCACCAAGAACTTTTCCCTCCCACGGCTCCTGTCCCCTTTGAGGGAACGTTTCTCGCGTTTATTCGATATTTTTATTCGCGTTTAGCCGCGGAGCGCGGCAGAACGAAGAGAAAATACGGTTGGAGTTACGGTTCGAGAGTGACGGCGGTCGTCAGACCAAAGTGCCAGTTTATTGCGAGCAACCGAGCCCCAAGAGTGTTTGCCAGCCGGGAGAGGATCCCTTTCCAGGTAATGCGTTTCTAGCAACTGTACGGACCAAAGTACCACTCGGAATCGAGTTCTTCAGTTCGATTAAAGTAACACAATTGGATCGCTTAGAACGGCTTAGGAAACTTGCTCCCGTCTGGGAAACGTTTCAATACCATCCCGCTCTCCCGGCTGCGAATTAGCGACCGGATTAAAGAGTTAAACACCATCCGCCATTTTCCCTAGTCATTCTCTAACTTCAGAATTTTCTATTTCCGCGCTCGGTTATTTTGTTCCTCGGCCATTTTCATTTTTACAACGAGCTAATAGCTGTAACAAATTGTTGTAGCATGTATTTGTAAAAATTACTTTTCGTTTACGAAGGAAACAGTTTGGGAAAATTGAAATAATAAACGTGGACATCACGTGCGAGTTCCAATTTCTTCCCGAGAGTTCTAATTTCATAATAAATAAACAAACATTTGCTCTCCGATACTCGCGTCTGCGCGAGTCGAAAAACCGAGTGGCAGTTTGCGGAACGTGTTAAAAACTACCTCTTTTCGGTCCTCCGGTGAAAAAACCAACGTCGCTTCCGCTTGTTTTCTTTTTCTCCCTTGACTCCTTCGCCCCTTTCCCACTTTTTATTCTCCACGTAATCCTTTGCGTCGAAATGTTGATTCGCGAGACCCGCGCGTAAAACTGTGCCCACGATTTTAACGAACCCGCGCCGAAATTTTTTCATATTCCGACGACCTTTTCTTTCTCTCTCTCTCTCTCTCTCTTTCTCTCTTACCTCTCTCGTTTCGACTGAAAAATAAAAATTCAGAATTTCACGTGTAAGAGGCACTTGAAGCTAAAAATCAGAGATATGTGACACGTTTTACGTCGCAGAAATTTTCCGAGTAAAAATCTTCCGCCTCTTTTTTAGAATGGAAATGTACATCTTGTTAAGCGCGTTCCTTTCCGGGATTTGCGTTTCACTTTCAAAGTAAAATCAATGACTTTTATAATTTTCAAAGAAAATCTGCGACTGCTACTACAACATAAAGAAAAAACTGCACGACCTGTACCCCAGTACGATTCGTCTCACTAAAAGCAACTGTTCCGACTAGGAAATGAAGACGACTTTCTTGTCATAAAATTTTATTGATACGCAAACATTTGAATCGATACAAAAGTACCAGACAACGCCACTCCTACTCGAGGTCTACGCCACGCCCCCTCGCGAATCACGTGACCCAAATCAACCAATCGCTAATTTTCGTTGCATCAGCGTTGCACCTAAAGAGGCCCGATTTTCTGGGTTACCCCCGCTAAAATCACTTTCAGTGATAAAATACAGAGACGTTCATTAGAAAATTAATACAATTAGGTTAGATATTTCGTTACGTTTCTTCTTCGATTTTTCCACTTTTCAACCTTCCATTTCTCATAACAAACAAACAACTCTGATTCATAACGAAAAACAGGTTATTCTTTAACAACAGAACTATCGATCACTAAAGTGATAGAACTTTCATCAAAGAAATTAAAATGCAAGAAGTAAATATACAAGTAAATAATATATTTGTCGTAAGGAACACAATTTATATATTTGATGATATTCGTATATCTTGAAATAGTAACGCATATTTCATAATGTAACACGCAGAATTGTGAAGTTGGCAAATGATAGGAGTACTGTCATTATCTACAGAATTTTCGATGATGGATGTACTTTTATATGTCTATCGATATAATAAAGCAGCGCCAATCACAGCCGACTGCCATCATCTCAATTCCAACTAATTCATTCTTTATTACAGCTCGCAATATATATTACAAATACTGGTATCTAAATAATTCATAAATATTGGTTATTGCTAATTATAAATGTATTTACTCCCTTTAATATTTTATGCCAATGGTACTGTTCGAAACGACGTAATCGAAAAACCTTTACGATATACCGATTCATCATTAGGCTGTGCGTTTTCATATCTTTACGACCATCACAAGAAATCTATATTCTAATAATTTGTATACTTTGAATATTTTATACATTTCTGCATATTACACGTAGACTTTTCCTACAAATGTGTAAAAATCCACAGTATATTCATCACGCTATCAAACTGTGTCGTACATAATAACTCTGAACTGAACATGTTCGATCTCTATGTTCTTGAAAACGAACTTAAACAGAAAAAATCTCGATCCACAGTTTGTTTCTCATTCGTTTTTGTACGTAGAGTCGTCGATTCGTTCAATACGTTCTCTCTGGTATTAACCAAATTCAAACACACCTGAAGAACTGTCAAACTCGATTTTCCAAATTCCTTTCGGAATCCTATCTCCCCAACGTCGAAATACTCTAAAGTGAAAACGATCATCAGATCTCAAAAACGTCCCATCCGAGTAACACTAGCCATTGGAGCAAGCTTGAATCAAGCTCCGTTTCAACGATGTTAGGAAAACAAAAAGAAAATGAAGAAAGATTGCAGATGATACTCACGTCTCGTAGCCCCGGGGTGCAGAAACAATCCACGTCCCCGTACACAATGGCTATCCCTTTTCTCCACCACTCGGTATCGAACACTCTGCAACAATAGATAGAAAATGGTTGACTAAAGCTGTCCTTTACGCGCGGCATCCTAGGATGGATCATTGGGATTCGGATTCGCAAAGATTCTATCGACACGAACAACGAAGAGAGAGAGAGAGAGGGACGGTAAATAAAACGACAGCCCACTTCGCTCGTCCCATTTTCACGGATTACGAGGACGCCAGGAGACGTAGACCGATCCAGGAGAGGTACATACATATATACAGCAATAACGAGAAGAATATCGGAAGCGGATGGCGAGGACCTACTGCCGCGACGGGCAGAACGCTCGCAGCGTTGGAATTCCCGGATTATTATTCGATCTAGCGACCGGTTGATGGTCTGCCGGAGTGATACAATCCCCGGCCGACGTTTCCCCTTCGATTCGTGTCGACGATCCGTCGTCTCCGCTCGCGTTACGCCGAAACGACGGCAATCGGGAGTCCAGACGGGAAAAAGGGGAGCTTCTCCCCCTCCTGGAATGAGTCAGCGCGTCTACGAGACGAACAATTAACCGATAACGTGTTTCGATCGATGCCCATTGTCTCACGCCGGGGGAGGGTGGGAGGACGGTAACGAGATGCAATGTACGCGCGCTCCGTTTCTTTGACGGAGATGCGACGGTGCCGAGGACGAGAATATCGAGTGCTCGTAAATGTCTGCTTTGGCTCTTCGCGGCAGTACTCGAGGACTCTGTTCCATTTACTGCGCGGCGGTATAGGATGATTGAAGGGTGCACGGTTTGTTCTCGGAATGATCTACGTTTGTAGTTAATATTTCGAGAGAAATTTAAAATATAATAATTCAGCTATTTAAGGGGGGAGGGAGAGCATAAGATACGTGTAAGATACGGTGAGACCGAAGTAGAATAACAAGAAACGAGCGACAGTGGAAATAGATGTATTGTATAAAGAAACGATTTACGTCATGTTTGCGAAAGAGGACGCGTTTCACATTTCATTTGAGATAGAGAATCGTCGAAAAGATCGAGATCGAATGTATCCAATATAACATACGATGTGTAATATCAAACACAAGATAAATTTAAAACGAAAATAACGTACGCACTATATTATACGTATTTTCTCATAAAATAAATCTCTGACAAACACCAATTATTACAACTACAGGGTACACAGGTATCGCATTTTGCGATATTTTTCTTTTTTGGTAAAAGAAAGAAAGAAAAGGACAGTTTCGAGCGTTCAAAAATATTTGACTAGTCCCGGCAAACGACGCGAGGCAACTGCGACAAGCAGATATAAACATAAAATTCTGCTTCGACTGGCTGGCCAATTAGAATGATCCCCCGCACCATGGTCAGGTAAACGAGGACGCGGCCAACGAGCCGAAATACGCATACGAAATTCCTGGCAAAAATTTCCACCAAGAATTCCCTTCTACCAAGACAATAGACAATAAAACCCGGGTGGTTCCGGCCGTATTCTCGTTTTGTTCGCCAATCCCCCTGGTACACCCGCAGCCGCAAGCTGGACGGGGTCCGTGCGCAAACCGCGACTCTTTCCTTTTTCACTTTCGCCATTGCGAGCCGGCTCGCTCGGTACAAACCGGGTAACCAGAAAAATGTCATAGCATTATACCACTGCGTATCTCGAGGCTCCTCTTCGATCCGTTTGCAGAGCCAGGATCTTTTGTTTGCCGAGAGAAGCCAGCCAGAAGTTTGCATTTTTCCTTTCGCGTGTTATTATTGGAAATTAGGTGCTCGGGCGTTCAACGTGCTTTTCGTCCCCACCCATTTTTTTTTCTTTCTTTTTTTAATGTGTACTTGGGTTTTCTTTCTTTGGACAAGTAGAGAGAACAGAGTTAGACTTGGGGACGATTTAAAGATAAGAATCTAATAATAAAGTAAAATATACGCGTAACATCTCCAATTACGAGAGTGACTGTGTGCGTTTCTCAATGCAGCAAGTGAAGATGAAACGAAAGAGAAACGAAAATTGATTGTATCTTTCGTGGGAAATTTGAAAAATACCAAACGCTCTGATAGAGAATCGCAATCTTTGTAAATGTATCGTGCAAATTTTTACAAGAAACTTAAACCCACGTTCTGATCGTACACTTATAAATACTGCCAACACTGATCAATTATAAATTCAAAGCCGCAACAATTGCAATCGATTAAACGTGTCGTAAAAATTTTTATGCAAGAAATTTCAATCAAAAACCAACAAGCTCTTAACAACTATAAAAAGTTCAACTATTCGAAAGTTTAATCAACACTTCTTTCTACAAAAATTCCACAAAGACGGATACGTCTTTATAGCAAACACGTTCAAACAAGTTCAAACAGAAAAGACTACCAACAAGACGACATTGAAAAATTGCAGCCGAACAGAGGCGAGGGAAATTCCGTCGCGTAAATTCGCCACTCGCGAGGAACGCGAGTAAGTTAACGTAGGCGCGAGCAGAGTGGCCCTCGTCGCGACTGCAGGAGATAAAGCTCGGCGAAAAATGGTGTTTATCCCGGCGCTTTACGAGACAAGCGTAATTCAGGTGGCTCGGTGACGCGCGACGAGCTTCCAGCCACCGACTTCGCCAGCCGGCCTCGCAACGGGGTATTTTAGCACGACGGTAATTTCATTCTCGGCCTTGGGGCGCAACGTTGAACCACGCGCGGTCGTTTCGGGCGCGAGAGAGGAGCGACGGGAAATCGATAGCCGCGCAAACCGGTCTCGTCGAAATAATTGATACGTACGAGGGAAATCCATTTCTCGCGTCCCCTGGAAATTAAACATCAACGTCGGTTAGGAGGAGGCGGGCCGCGGGTAGCGGAAGTTTCAAAGTCGGAGTCGAACAGTTCGGTCGTCGCTCGCATTCAAACGGAGCCTAGCCAGGGGAACTGAGGAAGATTCCAGCGGCATCCGAGAGAGAAGTTGTCTGCGTCCGACGTATCTTGATCGGTCCAAGGTTCCGAATGAGCCGCGTTTGACTCTTTAGACTCCGGGGATCAGACTCCGAGAAGTCTTTGTCCGAGTTTCGAATTCGTCTTACGTTCGTAAGAGGAGAGTTTTTCTCTTTTCTCGAGGAGCAATATTCCATAACTTTGCGATAAGATGCGCGGCGAACTAATTGCAGTCGAGTCAAGTTATGCGGAAAGCTACTGATCCTCGATGATCCGGAATTGAGCGAATCTCGAATTGAGGAACTTGGATTTAATAGGGAAGAAAAGAGTTTCATTTGCGTTGGATGTATTTCGTTTCTTTTGTTCTTGCTTTGTGATTTTGTATTTTATCGATCCGTTTAATAGTAAGCGATACAGATTGAAGCGAAGCTTTTAATTTAAGAAAAAGAAAGTTCTACTTTTATTGGATATATTTTATTTCTTGTTCTTGCTTTACAATGTTTCTGTAATAAGTTTGGTTAGTAGTAAAAATAAACAAGTCTAGAATTATGGTTTTATAATCATAAGGTAAGAATCGTGCTATGAATTGCAAAGTTCTTGCAAAATAAAGATCATGAAATTATGGGATCCGTAACTAATTTTTTTTCTGGCTGAAGGAGGAAATGAAGACGACATTTTGCCATAAAATTTTATCAATATGCAAACATTTGAATCGATACAATTACAGACGCGATCGCTCAGTACCAGACAACGCCACTTTTACTCGAGGTCTACCCCATTCCCCTTCACGAATCACGTGACCCAAATCAACCAATCGCTAATTTTCGTTGCATCAGCGTTGCACCTGAAGAGGCCCGATTTTCTGGGTTACCCCCGCTAAAATTACTTTCAGTGATAAAACTTTGTTAGAGATTGTTTCATTGAATATTGCGGCTAATTTGATACAACGAATAATTTCGTGATTCATGACGAAATATTAAAATGTTTCACATAACACGTGTTACATTTCAGTGATGAAACGTACAAATGCTTTTCCAACTCATTGGACAGGCTTCATTGCAACAGCATGGAGCGGAAACGAGGTGAAAAATTCACTTTTGTGTAACTATATTTCCGCGCGGCGTATGTCAGCGTTGAACAATCACTTTTTCTATGCTTTCGTGCTGTACACGTCGCTAAGGAGGAGAAACTCTCGAAAAGATTTCCCAAGATTCGGGGTAAGCAGCGGGGAACTGCTCAAATATGCCGTGAACATCGCTGCCTGCTACCTCCCAAGTCGCGCAGACTGCATAATTAACGCGAATAGACGTCGATTCGTCGGAACGTCTGGGAAGAATCTCGTGCGATTCAGCGTTTCGAGCGAACGACGCTTAAATTATAAAACGACTGGAGATCGTTGGTTATTCGGTCGTCGACTAAACAATTTATCGGAATTCTCAGAGGGAGAGAGAGAGAGAGAAAGAGAGAGAGAGGAGTCGGAACAATTTCGCTGCAACGAAGAGGGAAATACGCGCGCGCTCGCGGGCGGGTACCGGATACGAGCGAAAGCTGGCGAGGACGTCGAGTTCAACGTTAACGAGTTTATCGGAGAACACGTAAGGCGGTCGCCGGGGCTAATTAATTAGGCGGAATAATTTTCCACGGATATAAGGAGAGGATCGAAGGACGGGGCGTGCGCGCGAGCGCATTGGTACCAGAGGCCGTCAGCAGCCGGTCTCGAACCCGAGCAGGAAACTTAACGTGTACACACGTGCCTGCCACAGGTCGATAAATTATTCAGCAGCAGGACGAACCGCCGACAGGCGTCGTGAGCTAATTAACCTCGTTATCGCGTGTGCACGTTAGACCGGGACCCTCCGCCGATCGAACGTGTTCTGTAGCTTGATCTTCCGGTCGGGGAACCTTGAGGAGGCTCGATCGAATCGAGCCTTGTCAACTTGGCTATATTGAAACAATGGGTACATAACCGGCACGAAGGTGGTTATTGTACACTTTGTCGAATGTTGCAACAGAGGCCAATGTTCCATTTGCCAATTCCGTTCGATCAATTTATACTGTTTATTTACACGTCACAACATGTAAAATATATACGTCATCTATCTTTTAATACTGGGATTGCGAATGTTTTCTCGTAATTTTGTGAAATTTTTAAAAACTGATATTTATCACAACGTTTTTATGATAAAAATGTTGCCGATGTTTGGTTCTTATCAAATTTATACCATATAAAATATATACCATCTATCTCTTAACAGTGGGATTACGAAAGGATTCACTGAATGTTTTCTCACAATTTAAGAAATTTTTGAAAACTGTCGATGTTTATGATGTAAAAAATAATTTGTTGCTAATTTGTATAATTGGGAATACAGTGATGTACTTTTATCTTTGTAAAGATAATTAGAGAAATGGTACATTCGTAGAAAATTGTTTTATCCATTGTTAAACATCATGAGGATTATTAAACTTTGAAACTTTGTAAATAACGAAGAGCTCAGGCCAGTGCTGCACAATGTCTCCTAAATCTTGAAGTTTTCAATCGGTCACGAGCAACTTAACGGTTCTCGCTTGAGAACTCGAATCTTCTGAATCCCACAGGGGTGCCATTCATCCCCGCATAATTCCAGGTCTCTATCACTGTTCTAGATATACAACACTAAGGATGTAATGGAAGGTAGGATACGAGGTTCTTTAAAACTCTTTTACCGTGGATAGGACACTAATAATATTTTAAAAATCATGTTAAAGTACACCTCGGATTCAAATTACACAAAATAACTATACATAATATACTTGTGTGAGCAAAAAACACAATTGATCGAGTTGTTTATTACTTTCTTTCCTTTTCCTCCATCTTCTCTCCTTTTATTGCGACAAAAATTCGACGTCCAACTCTTCAAAGTTCAATAAAACGATGCAACAAAATTGCAAAGAGAAGAGAAGACCTCGATCTTAAAAACTATAGTCGATCTGGTCACAAAAACAATTGTTTAATAATTCTCTAGGGACTCTCGAATTTCTACAATGCCATCAAAGTGGAGATTACGTTAAACCGAGATCAAATGGATCGTACGATTTGTCTCTTTCTCAAAATTATCAACAACTATCTCGTAACTCTTCGTTCATCAAAGAGCAAACTGCGCGACCTCTGTCTAATTTTCAACGGGGTAAAACTCTAGAAAACCTTCGGGTTTTTTCCCCCATTGAGAAGAGAAGCAGCGTGCGCAAAAAGAGCAGAGCGTGCTGCGGAATCTGTATCATACGGAATAACAACGGAAACGAAACGCGGCTGAAGCTTCACGCTAATTAAATTCGTTACCGAATTTCCACGCGCCTCCGTTGACGCGACGTGACCGCTCGGCCAAGTTCGACGACCCGTGCCATACCGGAAACGGTCGGAATATTTCGACGGTAAGTGAACTAATTGTCGTCGATTCGACGGCCGGGGCGGAGGGGTGTATAACGGACGGCCGAGTTGCAGAATGGCGGTCGAACGACGCGCGCGGAACAATAATAGGATTTGCAGTTGACGATGTTAATAGAAGGATTTCGAGTAGAACTTCCTCGCGGAGACTAATTAACCTTGTTATTCCGACCGTGATGGCAGTGGGGGAGGGGCTGCCGCCGGCGATGTAACATTTGCTGTGGGGGCTCAATGTCGATCTAATGGAAAGACACACCATCGTTTACAAGCGTCGCTGGAATAATCGACGTCCATTGGGACCGATGAGAATCGGGCAGAGAGATCCACGCGATCGTACGCGTTAATGATGCTCGGCTGTTCATCGTCCCCGACTGTGTTCATCGACCATTGTTTCTTCCCCGCAACAGATCGATCAATCATCGATCTCTGCTATATAGCAAACTCGCTCCCCCCTTCCCTCCTCCGTGAATTTCGCGCGTGAAAGTGAAATCACGGCACGGCTGGATGAAATTATAACGTTTAATTGAATTGGAAGTAAAATGATTGGATTTTAATACGTTTTGGGGTAATTGAGATATAGGTGTGTCATAATGGACATTCATATTGGATGAAAATACTGTGTTTCTTTAATCAGAAGGTTGTATAATTAAATCGTTCGATAAAGAGAGGTATTTAATTGAATTTGAAGTTGACTGATTTTCAACGTGTTCTTAGGGTCTCCTCGTTTAGAAAAAAGATATCGTACATTAGGAGAAAGAGATTGCATTGCAAATATTTAGTTGAGTTGAGATTAAATTAAAAATTTGGGTTAAATTTCGATACATTCTTAAATATAAACGAGAAAGAGAAGTTAGATATAGATACTATAATAAATACATACGTCTAAGAAAGTATAGTTTCTTTCATTTAAACATTGTACGAGATTCTTGAAAAAAGACATTCGTATTGATTCACGTAGAATCACGAACGAAGATTCTCTAAATTCAATGCACAACTGATTTATTAACTTAGTTGTTTGATATTCCATTGGAATAACAGTGTGAGATTTAAATTTAATCTCATGTGTACAATTCCATTAAAATATTCTAATTGCTTTCCACCATGGTTTACTAAATAGTGCTCGACAGTCGAATTCTTTATACAAAAATTCAAAGATAAACTGCATTTTAAATCAAAGATACGTAATTTTTGACGTCGTACACGGCTGACCTACAGGTGGCTTGTTGGACGTCTGACTTGCGCTGACCTACATCCACTAGTCTTGACCTGAGGTCGGAGAACTGCAAACGTGTTAATCTGGCAACACCTTCTTCAATCACGTTTCCACGCAGGAAAACATCTCCATTCTGATCGGGATTTTGTTTCACATACATGTACTCTGAATCTATATATAACACATGCATTTTTTTGTATTTACATTTCGGAGAAGTAGTTATTCCATCGTCCAAAAATCCCAACTGGCTTTTGTCTCTCGATTAATTATTAACAAAACGGTGATTTTTATGCGAATGCGTGCTTCCGAAAATGTAATTAAACGAGCAGAACCTGTAGAAAATAGTTTCATACGTAAAACGTTATAAAAACTATTACATTTCGGATGCGTACGCAACTTCCGTGGAATTTGAAATTTCGTATAAATTTAAAAATTATCAGTCACGATGCAGTTGTATCTCGAGAAAACCCACGTATATTTACATTTAAAACCTGTCGCACGTTTGAAGCCATCGCTCGATACGCTTTCCGATATAATTACCGCCGATACAATACAGCGAGCGCAACGGGGTTAAATCAATACCGTTGATCCTGCGAATTCCCAAGGAAAAATTCCCACGGCGCGGCGCGGCGGCCGGTTGGGAAACCGAGGGAAAGAAAACAGAACGGGGAGGACAAAAACGGGGGGGATGAGTTTCGACGAAGCTCGGACGAAAACGCCAATACCACGCGGGTTTCGCGTTTAAACGGCGCGCACCAATTCGGTGGTCCGTCCGAAAGAGAAACAGCGGCAGAAAAAGAACGGGAGAGGGATTTTCCGAGCGACGTTTTCAGCGATTCTATGGAAAAGAATTCTGGGAGGAACCCGGTGGCGTTCTCGCGCGAAATAACCTCGAACGATGTCACGGCGCGGCCACGGTCGTTCTGAATGCCCTCGCAACGAGTCGCGGTGTTTCTCGTTGAAACGACAGATCCAATTCATCTTTCGAGCTGTCGAGGGTTCCAGCGAGTGTCGGGTGAACGTGTCGGGCAACCTCATCTGATTACGCCCGGACGAAAACTCCCGGGCTCGTGATCTCCCGTTCATCGAAAGGGCAGCCGATTTCTCTGATGGACCTCTAGGAATCCTAGGAATCCTCCTTTGGATGACCGCGTTTCGGGATGAACGCTACCGGTGATACACTCCGGCTGCTTTTACTGAAAATTATACCATTTTCGTCTGCCTCTTCCGTATCAACGAGATTGCAAAGAGAACTTTGGAAGATTGATGCAAAAGGTGGATGCTGACGTATGCATAAATAAATAGAGTAGGTACTTGGTTGCTCGTAGAGGAGTCGAAAATGGAAAGCAGAAAGATTCTTTTGCGACATTTATATTCGAGCACAAACCTATTGATTTTGGCTATAGTCGAGAGAAGAGTATTTCGAATATTTTATTTTGAATACTTTGAACTTTAGTGTCAAAAAAAACACGAGATTGTGAAAAATGAAACAAATGTGGAAAATAAAAAGCATGTTGGAACATCAAACCAAGTATAATCTGTCGTTAGACTCTATTCATTTCTCTTGTCAAAAATTGAAATGCAATCTCAGAATAATAATTTAGTGCACCACATATACGTAATTTCGGAGAGAGAGAAAAGAAGACAGATTTTCAAAATTTATTTTTTCGCAACGAATCATCGACTACGGTGCGCTTTGCATCGAGCGTGCACGTGTAAGCATGAAAGGTGAGGAGTGAAAATTTTCGTCGACAAATGAAACAACAAGGAACAAGTTGCGTAAATTCACGTTCCGCCGGCGGAACTGGAGGAACACCCAAGGGAGAGACGGTCGCGTGGTGTTTCTCGCTTCTGAAAATCAGAGACGCGCATGTAGATAAAACGGAATTTACGCGGTGCCGTGTCGGATCGCGTGCAGAACGGAATGCTGCAGAGCGCGATAAATCAAACGTGAAATATTCTTACCGGAGCCTTTTTGGATTCGTGACAAGAGAAAATAAACTGCAATGAAAATAAATTTCGCGGATCCGATGCACGGTATCAAGATAATACTTGTTGCACGTACACACATAAAAATATAAAAGGCAAACTCACAGTGTTGACTGTGAAGAATGCAAAACTTTATGTGAAACACAAGTTCTAAAATCAATTTTGCGACAAATTTTAGTATATCCAGGCTATTTATTATCGATAAAAGTAAAAACAAGAAATGTCATGCGACGCGAAAACGTGTGAAGATTCACGATCCCCAGGTGTTAGTTTTATATTAAAATTGAAATTGACTCGCGAAAGATAAGATATCTTTTAGATATCTTATTTTGTGAAACTAAATCCAACTTTTCATGGGATGGATTAATTTCAGAACTTACAGTAACTTACAGCTCGCAAAAGTATATTCAAACACTTATTTTTATGGGAAATTTTTATGAATGTTATACACGTTGTATGAAACATTTTTGTATAAAAAATTTCATAATATAATGATAAGACACGGTTAACAATAAATTTGAAACAAATCTAAAAATGTATGTAGAAATTACAAGAGAGTTAATATATTAAGTGTATGTATATTGTATTTCACAAAGATATTTGAATGTTGTTAATTCGTTATATTTAATATTTATACAGTTTACAGTATAAATGTAATTGTAACTTTCAAATTTTACCAATAATTTTACAATTGTGTCTCGTTACACTGCCAATAAAAATTTCAAAGTATTTCACGCAACACACGAAATAAGTACCTACCATTGTTAAATTTCATCTATAGCGAGTGCCCGAATATTTTTACGCTTTCTATAGTAAATTACACCGCAGCCTAACAAAATCTTGGACCTTTTCTTCCGAGCACGCGCGAACAGAACGCAGAATTTGTATACAGAACGCAGAAATTAAACGCGAATGAATAAACATGGGTTAATCAGAGGTTATTACGAATGAATTAACCGAGAACCAACGAACCACCGTTGCAGAGAGGGCCACTGACGAATTAACGCGTTCCACCGCGGCGAAATGAAAATTAACGAGGATAATCTTATATGAATGAGAGCGAGCTCGTCCAACGGGCGGCTAATCGCTGGGAGTACGCACGGATAAACAGCAAACAATGTTTGATCAACGCGGTCGGATGAAAATGCATGTACCACGATCGCTCTCGCGCGCGCTATTCTACCAATCCCCTCCGGTGACGCAACCGGAAGTCGACAGAATCTGGCAAATCAATCGCCGTTCGACTCGTTGGAACGCACAGTGCAGGGAGCATTTCGAAAGCTCGCGAACGCAACTAGGTAGGTTGCGATAGAGATCGTTCGAGAGAGGAATTTTGCTCTTGCGAACTGTAGAAACGTGCGAGTTCGCGCTCGAACCGACTGACGAATTCGCCGAGCTAGTAGAGAGCGTAAGGGGCTTACGAGATGACGCGACAATCGCATCGTGCGATCGTCTGACATTAAGATCCGAGATTAAGACTTGTCGAACCTGCCGACAAGCCTCGAGTAATTAGAGGATAATTGTGATTGGATCGCAATCAACGCCTCGCTGGAAATCCGGTTAATCGACTGGATTCAACGTCGGGGTGTTAAGTATCCGCGAATCTTTCAATCAATGTCGCTGGCGATTCTTAGTTTCTCTCGCCTTCAGGTCATTAACTTTTGATTTCAACTTAACTGCTGCGATACTGGCACTCCTTTCAGCGCGACTTTTTGTCGGCGAATTTAACGTACAAACGACAGAATTTACACGCTATTACACAGTGGATAAATTTACTGCAACACACGTATAGAACTCATACATTCTTATTACGAAAAAAAAAAAAACTGCACGACTTGTACCCCAGTACGATTCGTCTCACTGAAAGGCCCAGAAGCAACTGTTCTGACTAGGAAATGAAGACGACTTTTTTGCCATAAAATTTTATCGATATGCAAACATTTGAATCGATAGAAAACAAATTACAGGCGCGATCGCTCAGTACCAGACAACGCCACTCCTACTCGAAGTCTACCACACGCCCCCTCACAAATCACGTGACCCAAATCAACCAATCGCTAATTTTCGTTGCATCAGCGTTGCAGTGATAATAAAGAAAAATATTATAACGTTTCGTTACAAGTGAAAATTAAAATAATGAACACATATTACCACTGCGTATGACGAAGAATGAATATGACAGGTATTGGAGTTACGTTATTTGATTTCTAAATATACATATTTTTTTTATCACGGTTGAAAAAGACATGTTAAATAGTTTTAATAGTTGGTAATAATATCAAGCAATTTTTCACCAAAATTAATAAAAAGTACCACTCTCGCTACAGAGATAATATATATATATATATATTTACAAATTAATTAACACGAAATAAGATACCTCAAACCCTCCTTTCTGACCAATTACGACTTAACAAACTCGTACGTACACTCTTCTCTAACCAATCGTAATTATCTTCTTTAATTGTGATTAAAGAATCACTACATGAATCACTCTGTGTAAATTACCGGGTCAAATAAACTCAGACGAGATCTTCCGCAAAATCTTCCGTAGAATGGCACGCCCGTTACATCGGTGCGTAATTATCTTCCAGAGGCTGATTCACAAGCACGAAGATATATCGCCGTTTGGAAGCACACACTCGATCCATTACCGCCGTTCGCTAATTCGTGTTTTATGTACCGTCCCGGTATAACGCAGAAGCGTTCCCGGTCATTAGGCCGCCACGAGTAGAATGCAAGCGACGCAGATCTGTTGGCATTGCCTCTGTCCTGTTATCGAGGCATCTACCCCACAATAACCGGAGGGTGTACGTATCGCTTATCCTCGAATCTGGCGTGCACGTGGCGCCTTGGGTCGGCCCTGTGTACACGGCCGCGTTCCCATCCTTTGACTACGTGAAAGGAATTTCCTTCGTGGCATGGCTGGTTACCGATAGAATTCGCAGAATGTCGGAGTGAACTTTCCTCGGCCGTCGAGAAGTCGCCGACACAATAAATGGACGAGTACGAATACGAATGACGTTACGTACACGTACGCACACGAAGAACGAGACTGGAGGAGACGAAGAAAGACATTTCTGTCGACATCCTCTGTCTCTCCGTGGTAAAGATCGCGGACAATACCCTTTTAGTTCTGGTTTTCTATTTTTAATTAATCGTTTTATTAATTTTAATTATTTTCAATTTAAGGAATTTCACTTGAAAGTGTTCTTTTTATTTTAGGTATCACAGTTGTAAGAAGCACCGATTTTTTGAAGAATTTGTTTCGATACTTCAGATTGGTGATTGATATTTGTTCCAGTATGAAGAATTGTATTGATATTGATATTAATATTAAAATGTTACGAAAAGTATCTTTTACTTTTATGATTGCAAATATCCAAAAAAAAAAACTGCACGACTTGTATCCCAGCACGATTCGTCTCACTGAAAGGACCAGAAGCAGCTATAAAATTTTATTGATATGCAATAAAATCGATAGAAAACAAATTATAGGCACGATCGCTCAGTACCAAACAACGCCACTCCTATTCGAAGTCTACGCCACGCCCCCTCGCGAATCACGTGACCCAAATCAACCAATCGCTAATTTTCGTTGCATTAGCGTTGCATCTGAAGCGGCGGTTACCCCCGCTAAAGTCACTTTCAGTGATAATAACATCCTCGTTCAAACAAGAAATGAGATTTATATCACTTTTTTTATTAAATATATATTACATTCACTTCACTAAATAGTAATAATAAATTTACTAAATACAAAATGTATGTACATTTTCAGATTGGTTACAAATTTTCAAATCAACATAATTCTGACTTACAACATAATTATACGTCGTTGTAATTCTAACGAAGTTTCAAAACATTTCAATTACAAAATTTTTTCTGTGATAAATATTCGAATACTTTTGTGAACCACAAAGTATAATAAATATTTTCTCATTAATCATTCGTAATAAAAAAAGAGTCCTTTCTTTTTATTTCAATTGATATAATTTTCCCGCCATACAAATGGACGAAAAGAGAAAGAAAGCTCCATCGGCGAATAACATCTTCCTTTGGTATAATTCTTTTACCGAGGGAAACGAGAGGAAATCAATGGAATCAATGGATTGGATTCCGGTTAGGAAATCGATAAAGTGGCTAATTGGAATCCCGGTATCGATGGTATTAGAGGATCTAGCCGTTAACGCGGCAAATTCCGCGAGTAAGCCACGCTTTCTCAGTTTCTTTTCTCGTTCCAGCTGCTTAATCTCTCTCTCTCTCTCTCTTTCTCTCTTTCTCGATATTCTATCCCTCCATTTCTCTTACCGATTAAACCTCCGTTTCACCATTTTCCTTTCTTCCTCCTGCGCTTTTTCTTTCCCTTGGCTTAATTCAATTCAATTTCTGCCGGAGCGGAGAATCGATAAGTAACGAACTGGGTGCGAAACGTGCGCAGAAATGACTGCCACTCGACTTGTGCGAGGAAGTTTCCTTCGCGATTTACTCTGGGCTAATGCCACCCTGTGCTTGACCTACATTCATCTCGGAGATCTCGTTAGTTTCCGCTGAATAAGAAACATTCGGCGCGAAAGCAGTTGAATGGATGTTTGCTCAAGGTCGGGTTAGGCTCTCCCGAGTGTTTCCCTAGATCGATTATGAAAATATCTCTCTCCCGCGAAAACCCCTTCTGTCATTCTGATAGACACGAAGTCTGTCGGTGGCATTGTAAGCGTGGCGATGGGCTCGAGCAGCTTCGAATACGAATGAACCAGAGTTTTGAGAAATATTTGGAACAAGGGGAGAAATAATACTTTTAAGCTAAAAAAGGCAGGACAATCTTGGATAATAAGAGTCAAAACACTGGATACTGAAGAATTATCCATGAATACCAACAAAATCGTCACCCTCGTTTTGCAAGTGTCATCGACAGATCACCCACTTTATAAAACGCAAAATGAAGACAAAAATACAAACTCTACCCAAACGTAGCTTCGGCATTCCAAGATCATTATTAAAAGTGCTTGCTTTCCAACTCTATCTATCGCAGAATTTAACAGCAACAAAATGTAGAAACCAGCTAAATACTAGTAGTCGATGTGAAAGCACCAAGCCGAAAGAAAGAAGAGGAATACTTTTGAAAATGAATGAGATTTAAAACATTGAAAATTGAATTCTCAAACGTTCTGAAATTAAATTTTTTACTCTTTTACAATTTTTTGAAAAAAGAAGAAAGAATATTTCTTTCAAAGAGAGTTGAATCTAAGTACGATAGAATACATATAGAGAAAAACTAAATTTTTAATCTTTTGTAAATCCTTTAAAAGAAAATAATTCTTCCAAGAGAATTAAATCTGAACGTGAAAGATTCTAATTGTTTATTGAAAAAATTTAATTGAAAGATGCGAAAGTAGACTCTTTAACCGAAGTACATATAAGTTTTTCACAGAACGAACAATAAATTGTAATTGTAAAACTTCGTGCATATACCAGATTTAGTAATAATAAATGACGTAAAGTTCGACAACGTAGTTTAAAATCTGAAATCTAGCAACGAATTATAATTCTGTTCCTAAAGAAGAAATGTATCATTCAAGAAGTTCTGTCAATCATTAGGCACATTCTGTACAAATAACAACGTATCTTGCGTGCAACGAATTTTCAAGAATTGCAGGTAGCAAAACTGCCGCGAGTCCGATACGTTCCTGTAACAGAGCAAAAGCCAGCAACAAACTCGACTCGGTCCCATCGCTACTAATCGCCGAACAAAATAGAGGGTTGTAAAATCGATGGCGTGTTTCAACTACTAGAGGGATTCCACCAGAGGGTGTGTATAATCGTGCTTTCACGCGAGTCTGGCGTGTCACCGCATTAATCAGCGTCGTCGCGCGATGGCCCACTGTACCAATACAGAACTTTGTTCTTCCCGCTGGCGTCTGAAGAACTTGCCTATCTATCGATCATTCGCGCGGCGCCCAACTTTTCGCAACGCGCAAGTTTAATGACTCGCAAAAGCAAATAGATTCTCGAAGGCGGATTACGCTTCCGGTTTGTGATGTCCCGACCAGAGAGTGTGTGTGAGAGAGAGAGAGAGAGAGAGAGAGACCAGTCTTGTCGATTTTCCACGCGGCACCAGATTAAGTTCGACGGAACATAGATTACGGTGACACGCGCGCGACGTTGCTGCAGCTTCCGCATCCGGGTGCTCGAAGCCGACGAACCGTACGGTAATCCTATCTCACGCGGTTCGATTCGTCGCCCGACACGGGGACCACCATCCCGTTTCTGTCACCGCGCATAAAACACGACGCACTTGACGCGATTACCGCTCCCAAACCGAGTCACCGGCATTCGTCCCTATCCGATACCGTGTCGCATTATGCATGCCTCTGTCACGCGAATTGTCGCATCAAACAGCGACGTTATGTGTAATGAATGATACACGGTCAGCTTGGTTCCTCCCAGCGGCGGGCAGCAGCCCGGGCCCGGCTTTGAGCTGACGATGCTTTGATAGATTTTCAATGAGACGTGCAAAGAGAGTCGGCTGTTCGTCTACGAATGCAGGCAGGTAAGTCGCGAGTAATTGCCGTTTAACCTTTTCACCAGTGGTTCAACTCTCTGTGTACGGTGACGAACATTTTGGCACGTTTTTCGCATGCGTCGTGTGTTTCGTTGGACGCGGGGTGGATGGCTGCATTGCAAATTTTTGTGTATTTTTGAAAATTGTGTGTGTCTGTGTGTATGTGTGTAAAATATTCGAAATAGAATGTGACACGAATTACGGTTTCAATTTGGAAGCTATAATATTTGAATTCGAATTTTAAATATAATTTCATTAAACTAGACTTGATAAATAAAAAAACGACTTGTACCCCAGTACGAAGTGTACCCCTTACTGAAAGGTCCAGAAGCAACTGTTCTAACTTTTTTGCCATAAAATTTTATCGATAGGCAAACATTTGAATCGATAGAAAACAAATTACAGGCGCGATCGCTCAGTGCCAGACAACGCCACTCCTACTCGAGGTCTACCCCACGCCCCCTCGCGAATCACGTGACCCAAATCAACCAATCGTTAATTTTCGCTGCATTAGCGTTGCACCTGAAGAGGGTTATCCCCGCTAAAAATCACTTTCAGTGATAAAATACTTCAAATACTCAGAGTTAATGCTACGATTTCAACACGTAACTTACCAAAAATTGAAAAGGAGATCGCAAAGCAACAGATTAATCCGTAATTTTCTATAGGAACTTTATAGATTTACAATGACGTATTTCTAGAAATTTGTTCTTGAAACGGTTTCTGACCAAAATATGCGAACGAAAGTTTATGTTCCTTATTGTACTTCAAATTTTTTCCTACTCTTATTACTATTTCTTTGATACAAGTTTCGTGTTTCAGTGTACGGTGATTCCAGTGTTAAAATACCTGACAGTGCGATTAAACAATATACAATTTAAGAAGGCATCCGCGGCCTCTGTTATACATTTAAATGTATCTAGTATTTTTTTTTTTTATGAATTTGAAATCATCGACATACCGATACAAATTCTGTCGCAGTGAAATTTCTGTCGATGATTCCAACGTGTCCCCATTCGACGCGTTATTCCACCCGTCGTTATGACGTTGAAGGCCTGACAGTTCGCCTAACGCACCAAAAGACAACGACTCGTCCAAAATTTCCACGAGACGAACAGGCAGAAAATCCCCCCCGGGCAGAGGCATCTAATGTTCCGTAACCGTAACCACAAAGAGGATGAGAAAGTGAATCTTATGCAGCGTTCGTTCGACGTTAGGGACGGCTTTTACGCTAAGCGAAATTAAAAACGAGCAACGGCCGCCCCTCTCTGTCTCTGTTCTCAGCATCCCGTGGCCGTACTTTTGCCAGAAGAGCTCTTTGAAGATACTGGCGGCAGCCTTTCACCGAATCAAAAGGATTCCCCAAGTAGCTAACCTCCTCTGACTTTCGGTCTGGGTTCCCTCGGTCTCGTCTCGCTACGTTGAACTAAACGATTCGTTCCTGAAGCGACGATACCGAGTTTCGAGTGCGAATTTTAAACGAAAATGACGCAATTCGTTTCTGAAAATCTCGGAAATCAAAAAGCAAAAATTGGATAATAACTTTCACCTGGCGAATGCTAGGAACAGCCGATTACGAAGAATCGCGCCACGCTGCAATCACTTTCGAACGATAAGACAGTATTCAGTATTCGGTAAAATTCCACGAATCACGTATATACTTTGTGAATTATAAATGAATATTAAGTACATTTGTATATAACATAATTGCACTTGCTTGGCGAGTTCAAACAAATTGAAATTCTACTGTAATTCTTTTTGGAAAACAACCTTTCATCTATTGATCGATATCAAAGCTTCTTCTTTAATCGATATGTTTCCTGATTGAAAAGTAACAGTTGTAACATTGCGTAATTTCTAATGTACCGATCTGTGCCACTATTAACTAACATTAATTAAACGAAAAGAACAATCAGTTTAGATAAAGATACAGCGATGAACAAAAGAAGGAGATTAGTAATAAAAGTAAAAGAAATTAAAAGTAACTTAATTTCTAAACGATTATATTTTCCAATGCTTCAATATCAGTTATGAGTTGAAACCAGTACAATGTCAGTGTTAATAACTGTTGTGCTAAACATTTTCTAACACACTGCTGATAATAAATTAATAATGATAATAACTATTCTGACAATGAGACACGTATCATGCATCTACTCGATTACGAATATTCATGCAAATTTATATTTTTATAGATACATACGATAATAAAAACGGAATTATTATATAAAACGGCGATTCGTTTTATCGATCGATTGAAAATTGTTGCGAGCGCTCTGCTTTCAACATTTTATACGTTTGAATCCCGTGGATTTTGCACACACGCACAAAAATCCGCAGGCATATAAACTCTTGCCAAACATAATCCAATTTCATAAATGTACCACGTTCTCCCACACACTTGTCTCTTAAACGTTCCTTTTTTCTCTTTTTTTTTTTTACTCTGTTCGTTATTACATTTTAATCCTCTAA